>OX438742.1:7038814-9736314 GCA_949316235.1 Oegoconia quadripuncta
CTGGAGGGAACGGAAAGTTGTCCTAGAAAAGGATACTTTTTAATCCTAATTTAGGGATACAGCAGTCCTAGCACCCCGGGGGATCAGTCTATAATACTACTACGTAATTATCATCTTATATGTTTACACCACATTATAAGTACATACACTAACTACAGTCTAAAATTATATATTGCTCATTATTATACTGACGTAACGTCCGTCACTGGGCATTTGGGGACAATGAAAACTAGCGTTGTGATTCGTCGCAGCATGTGCACGCCGCAACACGTGACACCATTGTGCGCGTTTTATTTATAGTTGTATTTTTTAGCTATAATTTACTATACTCCGTTGTTTTTGTATCGTCTTGTGGCGATCATAATAAATTGTTCTAATTCTAAAGATTAGTGACTGCTTATTATTAACAGATGGGTTGGTTGTTGTAGTTGTTGCGGGTATCAAGAAGAATCCTCCTCTCAGTGGGAGGGTATGGGCTATAAGCCACCATTCGGGCCCAGTGCAGATTGGTGGATTTGTGTCAGACTAGTCGTCACCTGTCAGCCACTTTTTAAGCCATCCTTGTAGGCCAACGACTTGGCCTGGTTGGTTGGTCGGTCTCCGTTGTTTTCAATTGAAGGCAGTCTTCAATTGAAAACAACGGAGACCGACTATTTAACGTGCCGTCCGAAGCACGGAAACACTCGTATAATGCCACTAGTGGTCACCCATCCAAGGACTGACCGAACCAGATATTGCTTAACTTTGTGACCTTCCCAGCCCACCTATGCCCAGCTGGGTCGAGTCACGAGATGTATATGTACAGTATGGGGTGGGACAGCTCTGGCCAGGGTCAAAACAGAACACGGATCACCACACCAACTTATTTATTGCATGAAACAGAGGATCGAAAGGGTCTTAAAACTAAAAAATTAACTACTGAGATGTAAAAAAAATTGTTAAAAATAACAGTGAGACTTCGTTGAAATCTGGAAATCAATGTGCTAAAAAAAGGATCCGTCAGTTCGTCAGTCAGTCAGTTAGTTTAAAATTTCGAATTTGAACTCCAATAACCCAAACCCACCAGAGTATCAGCTCAAAAGAACGACACCGTTACAACTTCGCTAATCTAAAACGAATAGCGAAAGCTGCGCCTTCAAATGCTTTTCCATGTCACGTTCTGATTTTAAATGTGAGTACTCGTTGGTAGGGCCGAATAACTACATAAAAATAAACTAGGAAAAGGCTGCAATCCACCAACAAGAAATTAGATTAGCAAAACATATAAACTTCCACCGAAATGCATAAACAAATCAACTCTCTCTCGCCCTCGCAACGACGGAGCTTACGAGGTTCGACTCGAGCACTCGTAAAAATGATAACGCACATAAATACGACCGTAAATATAGATATGATAACATGCACCCGATCTTCCGAGATTCCCCGCCAGATGAATTATTCCGTCGGGAGACGGTGATCCTCTATTTACTTAGCTATTCTGCGATATTCAGTGTGTGGTAATAAAATTGACAATTTGAGAATAGTTCTGTGTGGGGCAAATTACTTTTAGCCCGGGCTAGCCCGACGAGCCCGAGTAACATTATTCGAGAGGGCGATGCTCGGCGTTTCAATACTTGATCGTATCAGAAATAGCCCAACGGATTAGTAAGCTGAAGAGGCAGTGGGCAGGGCACATAGCTCGAAGAACTAATGGCCGGTGGGGCATTAAAATTTCCAATGGAAACCACGCAAGCGCAGCATAGGACGTCCACTCACAAGGTTGGCAGACGATCTGATAACTGTCGCAGGAAATCGCTGCATGCAGGCGCTTCCCACTGGTCACTTTGGAATGCTGTGGGGGAGGACTATGTTCAGCAGTGGACTACCTCTAGTTGATATAAGGATGATGAATATTATTCGAACAAATTTGAAATCTAGTGGAAAAGTCGCTTATTGTGTGAAAAATAAAGAAAGCTTGTAAAAGAGCGTGTCGGACGGCAGGATTTCGTTGGTTGTCACAATTAATCAGCATCATCAGTCCGTAAACATCTAACTAAGGGAAGTATGGGCCATAGTCAAAATCAAAATCAAAATCAAAAAATGCTTTATTTTGTAGGTACACAGGGTACACTTAAAATAATCAGATTTTACATTTTTAAAGCTACTGCTTGTTCAAAAGGCAATTTTCCCCTGAGAAGAACAAGCAAGAAACTCGAGAGGTCGCTCTTTTAAAAAAAGGTTGTTATATTACAAAATTATTATTTAATATTATAATATTTCATTATTAATTGTGAAATAGCCTGGTTATGCGAACGGGCTGGTTATGTCCATGATTGTTTATCATCTAAATAATCTGATATTTTATAATATGCTTTCTTAATAAGTTTCTGTTTTATAGTATCTTTAAATTTATTGAAAGGAAGATTTTGTATATCAACAGGAACTTTATTGAAAAAGCGTATACATAACCCTTTGAATGAATTACTGACTTTGTGGAGGCGACTTATGTGACCTGCAAGTTTATCTTTATTTCTTGTATTGACATCATGTTTATCACTATTTTTCCTAAATGATGCTATATTTTTTTGACATATATTAGATTTTCAAAAATGTACTGTGACGAAAAGGTTAGAATATTATACTCTTTAAATCTGTCTCTAAGTGACACTGCAGGTCTCAATTGATAAATTGCGCGAACGGCTCGTTTTTGTAAAACAAAGATTGTATTGATACCACGCTGGCTCAATGCAGGTTGAGATCACATGCCTTCGAATTTTTATTTCGCAGGCATGTAGGTTCCGATGTTATCCTTCACCGTTTAATAGAAGTCGGAGAAATGCACATAAGTAATTAAATTAAATTGCATTAAATTAAATCACAATTAATATTTTACAATAATAAGTTATTTTCGCATTGACTTAAGTTTTTTTAACCACTGAATACAAAGGACGGCTGTCATGTGTATGACGGCGTTGTGTGTATGTGTGTGTCCAGTCTTTCTCTGAATGTATTTTTTTTTTGATTGACTACATTCGCCTTTGACCACAATCTCACCTGATGGAAAGTGACGATGTGGTCGAAGATGAAGCACGCGATCCCGTAAATGCCTATTCACTCTGCTCTTGAAGATCCCAAGGTTGTAAGATCTCAGTAATTCATGCAAAGACTAAACGAGAGGACAGGTTTTTTTTTATGCACAGGTTTAAACTGCTTTTGGTGTATTTGGACGACGTCTTAGTCTGTCGAGGTTTTTAAAAATTTTCAATTTGTTTATAGTTATTTATTTACAAAATAAGATACAATTACATTACAGATACTATGTCAATACTAAGCCTATAGCTAAAAACAAAAGATTAAACCTAAATCAAATATTGATTGTATTATTAAAAAAGATTTATAAATAAAAACATTATCCCAGATCATGTACGGCCGCAAGGATCCCGAATAGGCTGGCTGCATTTCCTCGTTGAATAGCAAAGCTCACCCTTTGCGCTAAATAAAGACCAGCCTTCCGATCGTGCGAGGCATCGACCAAACGCTCGCTTTATTCATAAAATTTCTATGAAGTTTTTGCAAAATCAGTTGCTTTTTTTGTAATTAATAATTGTTAATTTGGTTGAATAGTACTCGTAAAAGCTGTGATAATTTTCTTTTCAATTTCGTTATTTATATAAAATACTTTTTTTTATGCACAACGGGTCAGCCTCTGATCTCAATCATAGCTGATGTTGTAAGTGAAGATGAGGCCGAAGGTGGAAGCGTACTAATTAACCCGGAAGTCCCATTTTCTTTGGGTGACTGGTAATGTTATTTCTGACAACCGGAACACAATAATGCGATTAACATTACTGTTTGGCGGCAGACTTAGATAAATTAACTAGCCAGGCAGACATTTTTAAAATGTCCTACTTCCAATCTAACCGAGTACTAAACATGTTCCCAGCTGATCGAACCCGCGACCTTCGATTCGTAAACCGTATGTTGTTTACATTGATACTATTGATAATACTGCAACAAATGCTTTTCAAACGTTCTAGCCCTTACCCGGATCCCCTAAGTTATTTTAGAGGACTCGCATATCTCAATCAGCTATAACACAACAATGCTATCAAGATTGCTACTTGGTGGCAGTCTTATCCTAATATCTTTATTGTACCCAAAATTGTTACAGAAATATGCATTGTATATAAAATGTACAAAGGCGAGCTTAACTCCGATAGAGTCTTAGATGACATTTATTTTAATAATTTGTGTAAGAAACAAACGCAAATGTTTTAGTACAATAATATTACCCTCACTCACACACATACACACACACAAACACACACTAGGTACTTAACTTAGTATATTCAGGTGTAACTAACTTTTTTTGTTTACATTTAATTGCCACTCCAAGTACTTGTACCATATTAATTATGTGCCTATACTATGTTTTATTACTTTGGGAAAACCTGTAATTGGCTAACGTTAAGGTAAAACAATTGTAATATTCTATAATATAATATTTAATTTGTTTTTATGGACTTAGTAGTTTTCCGCCTGCGGCTTCGTCTGCGTAGAATAAGCTTTATCGCGGATAAGTTTCATTTCTTAATCCCCCGGGAACTACACACTTTTTGGGGATAAGAAGTATCCAATGTCTTAAGCCAGGGTATATTCTACCTATATACCAAATTTCACCCAAATCCCTTCTTCCGTTTCGCCGTGATTGAGCAACCAAAATCAAAATCAAAATAAAAAAATGCTTTATTTTGTAGGTACACAGGGTACACTTAAAATAGTCAGATTTTACATTTTTAAAGCTACTGCTTGTTCAAAAGGCAATTTTCCCCTGAGAAGAACAAGCAAGAAACTCGAGAGGTCGCTCTTTAAAAAAAAAAGGTTTTTATATTACAAAATTATTAATTATTATTTAATGTTATAATATTTCATTATTAATTGTGAAATAGCCTGGTTATGCGAACGGGCTGGTTATGTCCATGATTGTTTATCATCTAAATAATCTGATATTTTATAATATGCTAACAACAAACATCCAAACTTTGGCCTTTATAATATTAGATAGTTTCATTAATTAATTACTAACATAACTAAGCATTTCCAAACAAAATAACTTACAGAAGTAACTATATATCTCTAGGAATTGTGGGGAGAAAAGAAAATGTGATTTTGAGTAGGTACCGGCGTTTGAGACCCGAAAACCAGACATTCGAATCCCGTAAAGTGTAAGCTTATTTGAAATTATTGCTATTTAATTGTTGATCATTACTAACTGCACACTCTCTCAAAAAAAGCATTCACATGCATAAAGTGGTGGTAGAAAGACGGGCAATTAAAAATGTCCAACCAAACCGAGTGAACTGAACCTTTTCCCGTTTTGTCAACCTTATATTACTTTACATTGAGCCGAACAAATTCCTGTTTTATATTAATAGTGAATTGTTAAAAACACCTGGATCGTTCATATTCCGCCTCGATCATGCATCAGGAAAAGTTGCAAAGACACCTGTCGATTCCCACTATTATCAGTCGAATAATTGTTAGTTTTATAAAACTCCGAGGCTCCATAACGTATTGTTTCACTCAATATAATTCCCTACTCGTCAGACCTAATCGATCTAGATACTGACTACCTTATCTTAAAAGATTGCGTAAACGGTGTATAACATTATTATTTTAATCGTTTCCGTGGCTCAATGTAAACAACATAAGGTTTACGAATCGGACGTCGGGGATTCGAACCAGCGGGGTACATGTTTAGTACTCGATTTTTTACATTTTCGTCTGGTTAGCTACCACCATCTTATCTAAGTCTGCCGCCAACAGCAATGTTAATAGCAGTGGCGTGCACAGCGTTTTTTCACAGGGTGGGCAGAATGATGACATTTGCTAATAAATGAGAAAAATATAACTACAAAATAACAACTTACTCTTATAGCAATCATAGCAACTGTTTAAAATATTTCTGTCCACATCAGTATGAATCAGCTGTCTTGATGCATTTCGAGGAAAGCTTACATTTTTCTAAGATAGATTCTGCCTTTCTGCCTGTATGGAGGGCACGCTACTGGTTAATAGCATTGTTGTATTCCGGTTTACAGAGATAAGATAGCCAATCCCCCAAATAAGATGGGGTTTGCAACCGCAACGCAAGTGTACTGACCTCAGTACAATTCCATGTTGGCCTCAACGTCACTTAACATCAGATGTGATTAAGGTAAAGTGCTAACCCGTTCTGCATAAAGAAAGCCTTATTAGATTTAAAGACTCAAATTTAACAGCCGTTTAACAACTGTTTAATAGTCCTACACACACACACGAGCCTACACCTTCTGTGACGCTTTGGGTGTTGTGGGTGTGCATGGGCGGCGGTGATTGCTTTCCATCAGGTGATCCGCATGCTCATTTGCCGCCCACTCATATAAAAAAAAAAGTCCGAGGAGCATAGAGTCACCTATATGGTTCAAAATATACGTTTAGAAAACAATATTTATCGTACCTACTAGATAAACAAAAACTGAGTATTCCTAAGCACTTCTCGTAGACGGAATAATACGGTTTCATTCACCTCAGCGCACCACTACACTACACATTGTCCTCTGCATACTTTTCTTTTCTCATTTTTATGCTTGTTCCCGCGCGCCTCCTGGGTGATAGCTGAAAATCAGTGCTTGCTCATTTATTGAGCATTTTTAATGCGCTGAGCTATGGCCTTGTTGCATGACTGTTGCACACATACCCACATATATTCTATATAGTCTTGAAGGTATTTTTAATGTTATGGTATATTTGTTTATATCTGTTTGTATTTGTTAAAAATTGTATGTCTCTTGTTTTCTTATTTGTTCATGTTTCTCCTTTGTATGTGTGCCAGTTTATGCAATAAACTTTTTATCTATCTATCTATATAAACGCTGTACCACAATCGGAATGTTTAAGCCAGGTTCGTATACTCATTGGTGCGGATGGGAAGGATAAGCCGGCCGTATTAAGAATAACCTTTTTATATAATTAAAAAGTAAATAAAAGTCAGTCTTCGGTAAAGCTTCACAAGTAATGGTGGCTTTATTTTCTCGGCGTTATTTCCTATATTTTTCGTTCGGTCACATGGTTTTCGAAACACTCGTGCTCTACGATTGTTGCTGCGAATCAGATAAAACCGATGGCACAAAAAATACTTTCATCTCCTTTTGTCGTCGACAGTGTCATTCTACGACCACTCAATAAAATGACATATTTCATTATATAGAAAGGAAATAGTTTACATTAATCTTATCAAGTATTTCAACCAAGGAGTGTACATATCTATAGATACTCATAATGGTAAGTTCCCAATTAATACCCAATTGTTTATTGAAACGCCATTGTTGCGTTAAAATAACGGCTGTGTGGAATCACGTATGTAGTAAACTGCGTTGTGTGGAATGAATATTATATGGGATTCACAAATAGGAGGAATCGCGTTTGTGTAATCGATCACATAATTCATTGTCAGGATTTATAAATAGAAAATAATCGAATTGCAGAATGCCTCCTGACCAAATCCTCCCAAATACAGTTACCTGTAGTCCAAGTGTCAAAATGTCGAATGTACGATTCTCTTGGTAGGATACCATTTAATGTGTGTGGTTTCGGCACGCAACAAGAATAGAACTAACGTGTGTATGCCCCATTTGGGTAAGGGCTATCCCGGAGCCGTCACTGAAATGTTTATTGGCAATGTTGCAGGTCTAACCAGGAAAATTTGCAGGTTGAACAGAGAGCAAACCCGTTTCATAGTAGGTGCGCTTACAGGTCATTATGGAACGAGGAACCTCTTATTTAAAATGGGCCTAGCTGAAAATTCAACCAGCAGGGCATGCAACAAAGAAAGGGAATCAACTACCACTAGTACCACTACTGGTACTACTGGGTGTACCACGGTTGAAAAAGGCAAAAGGCGACTGAGGGACTTTCAACGATGCCATTTCTGAGTCAAATATTTATGTATCGTATCTAGAATCCATAATCGAAGAATTGCAGTGTGGTTTAGACACGTATACAGAATAGAACCAAATTACGTCTTCCCGTGGGTATCGTTAAAGGTGACTAAGGGACGTTCCACTAAAAACATCAATATATTTGCTCGTTTTAACGGTGGTGGGCTCACGGGGGCTTAAGGTGAACCGTGGATGTTGATTCAACTATTAAACTTAATAATGTATGAACACCCAAACGCTTATGTTTGGGATATCTCTGACCACCCATTTGGGATAAAGGTCATGAGATTATGTATGTATGATACCATTTATAGGGCTTAAACCTTAACTACCTACTGCAGAAATGGTATATAGAGAGAGTATCAGCCAGTCAGGCAATTTAGCTTACAGATATAGACCTTCTATAAATACAGGATCTTATGGCCTAATGTATTTTTGGGATTTGAATCACACCAATCCACTGTTCTCTATGCCTATGGATAGTGGATAGGATAAGCGTGTGATAATACTCATATGAGATTACTTTTAAGTATTTAGAATTTATGTATTTTCTTTTGAACAATAACGTGTAATGTTCTGGCATATTAGCACCGGTAGATCTTCTAACTAATATTATAAATGCGAATATTGGACGCTTGTTTGTTTATCACGGTGAAATAGATGAACGGATTTGGATGAAATTTGGTATATAGGTAGAACATACTCTGCATTAAAACATAGGATAGTTTTAATCCCGATAAAGTGAGTAGTTCCCGCGGGATAAATAAATTTCCGAGATAAAGTTATACCACGTAGGCGAAGCCGCAGGCGGAAAGCTAGTATATGGTTATATTTCTTTACGAAACAATGCAATGACAAAGTTATGTCGCGACGCCTGTTAGCTCTGGTTACAGAGGAATTCGGGAGAGTACACCTAGCGCACAATATTGTTTTTAACTTAAAATTCCCAGTAGAATAAAATAAGACCAGTCTATTCCCGTGGGTCTTATAAAACGCGACATAGGGCACGCCTTTCGTGAGTTTACTCTGAAAATTTAGGTGATTATAACAAAAATGCAGTTATATATAGCAGAGTAAAATGATACTCGAACTTTTAAGGATCCGTGTGCGTTTTATTTATGCTTAATATAATACACGAATATATATTTTTTTGGAAATAAACACATATTATGAACACAAATCGTAACCTGGGGACACGTGTCCATATTCATCGTTTTTTTTTTTATATGAGAGGGCGGCAAACGAGCATGCGGGTCACCTGATGGAAAGCAATCACCGCCGCCCATGGACACCCGCAACACCAAAAGGGTCACAGATGCGTTGCCGGCCTTAGATCTTATAAAATATATGCTCTATAGCGTTTCGAACCTTCGTCCTTTGAGTAAATCTGTTTTCTAACCGGTCGTATACAACTGTAAACATAATTTCTAAATCAGACTCCGGTTACAATCCAAATCGTAATGACAAAGGAATTTGATACATCAACATACTCTAGCTATATACACATAGCTATATACACGAGTAATGTGAGTATAGATTTCATGATGAACGTTGTAATAAAGACCCTCCCCTTGCAAACTTCAGACGACAACACAACCCAATGTATATGTACATAGCTAAAATTGCTTGACACACCTTCATACTCTCAACAATGGAGCCGTACGGGCGTATTCATACGAGCTAGAATACCTCCCGTGGGCACTAAGTTAATTCCAAGTTAGTCGAGCGTCGTTCATTTATTAAAATACAAACATCTTGAGCTTAATACGTTCTGGTAACTACGCTCCTGTGTAAAAGTTTGCTCTACGATGGCGTCGCTTCGTATGCGAATTTGCTAGTTAAATCTTAAAGAACATCAGGGCCAATAGTGATCTGATTGTTCTGATGAGTGTCTCGCGTATTGTCTGGTTCTGATTACAAAAATAATTATGGTATTACTTATATTCAAAGTTAATAAAACCACCGAGGAACTGAACTTTAGCGGGGTGGGCTGCTTTATATAAGCTCCACGAAAACAGGCCGTTGAAGTTTTTCCTCGACCGCAACTCATGCTGAGATGTAAACCTTCTTTGACACCACTATGCGATACCGAAAATTAGTTGACAAGTATCTTGTTAAATTGTTTTTTTTTTACAAACATTTATAAACACAAACATCTACAGGTGAAAAATTGCGTCTAGCGCATCTCCTCGAGGCGACATAGTGCCCAACAGGCAAGCGGCGTTCCCGCGCTGAATAGCGAGACTTATTCTCTAAGCTAGGAAGCCGCCCGCTCTGCGGTCACCAGAAGCCTGGATGAGACGCGCCGACAGGTTTTTTTTTGTAAAATGCTGTCTTATCGCAAAACAGAAATTTTTAGACAAAAGTTAACTGTTTTGTGTTGCTATTGGTGAATATTGAGAGGCTCCATTTGGTAGTGTATTAATTGTTGTAAAATTAAACGAGACTTAGGCCCGTATTTCAGAATGATGCTCAAGCGGAGATCATAAGAGATGCCGCCATACAAGTTACATAAAGCTGTCCCTTTTTAAGCGTCCTCAAGCGGAGATCTCTGCTTGAGTAACATTCCGTAACACGGGCCTTATAGTTACAAGTCATCATATCCACCTGCAACAAAAAATACCCAAAAAACCGGTGGCAATACTTATGATACAAATAGGTTTTTCACTCATCTTTCTTATCCTCATCCTCATCCTCATCCTCATGCTCATCCTCGTCCTCATCCTCATCATCCTCTTCATCCTCATCTTTACTTATTATCAGGTGTGATTGAGGTCAAGTACCAACCCGTTGTGCATAAAAAATTTTAAAAAAAGGTTCTTAATGAGACTTTCTTGTTAAACAAATGCCTACAAGTTGTTCACCTGCAACTTTGACATCCAATTATAAAAAAATGTTTACCACAATCAACTTGGAGAAAGACCAAGTCAAGAGTATATACTCTGAATTGCAGAGCATATATGAAACAAAGAGATATATCAGGATCGTAGCAAATGGAAGTCTTAGTCTGCCTACCGCTACTGAAAACAGTCGTGACTTTATGTATGTATGTAATCTAATAATTGACATGGATTCCGACAGAGTAGATAGGACCAATCCGTGATTTCTCAAAGGATCGTGAACATAGACAATAGATCAGTAATGGCTTGTAGCTGAAGCTACAGTTCCAGCTGAAGTTCCAGTGAATTGGAAAGAGCTTCAGTAAATTCCCCCTGGCAACAGCTACAGGCAAATGCTCCCACCGAAACTGAAGCAAATCACGCCATTTCAGAGATTTATGTCCAGAAGTCGACTTCTATAACCCTCGATATATTCGTTACCCGACATCGGATAGCTTAGTGTTCAGTGGACCGAACGTGGGTGCTAATTTTACAAACGACAAAGGGAGATGCATCGCCTAGCTAGTTGGACAGACGGATGATTGGTTTCAGGCAAACAAGCCGGGCTCACTGAGAATTGGTAATCATTGAGTGATCGCACTGTTAGTAGATGTTAAAGTTACCGAAACGCTGTCGCTTATGATGCCTTTAAACTTAACGTTACATGTTATAATATAAACTCAATCATTTATATTATTTGAGAAAACATAGGTTAAAATAAAACATGTATAAAGAAAACAATGTAAAGGTTAGAGTGGCTAAGTTTTGGTCCAATAAAATTGGAAACTTGCCTCGACTCAAAAAGAAGAATTTAAGGTGGCACGGTCTCTTGATACAGCATCAAATTGTGATTGTGTTTAACGACCCTTAGAAATCTATATTTGTTACTCGATCACGGGGATGATATATTAGGTTAATGAAAAAGAAGGTACTTTATTTATTTTTGGTTTCAAAGCCATCGTCGAATAAAGCGTTGTGTCATTAGACGGCCGCGTGTAAAACTTATCCACATAATTACATCATAAAAATAATAAATAAAAAAAAACAAGGAGAAATTATCAGTTCCTAATAAATTTGGATCAGAAATAAGAGCCCTTCGAATCCCGACAGCTGCATATCAATCTCCTGCCGGTGTATGCAATATCCGGTTTCGAAAAATTAAAATTAAAGTACCTATATGCCAATAGCTTCTATTTCACTTACCTAATGCCCTATTACTGTAAAAAAACTTATCCGGTATAAATCCAATCACTACGCTAAAACACGTCACCTACGCAAATTCTATACGGTAACCACAGTGACACCTATCTATATACCAACTTCGGAAAGCTGACTGCACTACCCGACGTTAATGGTCACACAAACACTTAAATGGAGTCAGTGGCAGACCCTAATTGTAAATCGATCAATGAAACTGATAAAATCTTCAGTTGTATAAGCTTTTATTACATACCCGCATAATGTCGTAATTGAACCAGTCAACACAATATTTAAAGGCACTGGCACACTGAGCAGTTTCTCTTGTTCAACTCCTGTGATTAGTGTGGTCTAGATTTTTAAACTTTCGTTAAATCACGATCAGAATCAATTCCACTTGCATTCTACTAGCTCTGCACTATATTTTCCTCATTTCCGCCTGTATGTAAGTTTGTCAATTACGTTAAAAATTAAAATATTATCCATTAAACGCAGAATATGTATACAAGAACTTGACTAAATCCAAAAAGCGTTAGAATTTAAAGATAAAAACGGAACGTAAGTCAATGTACTGACCAAACGATGTGTCTTTTCAAAAATGCGACTTTTTAAAGTCAACTAATATAGGTTGGTCTCATATTATGAGTGCGATGGTGCCTGCCTGCGTAAAGTTATTTATTCAAATATCGCTCACAGTCGCAAAACTGAAAATGGCCCTGGAAATTCTACGAAATACTGAAAATGGAATTTTTTCCTCTGTCGCTATGGAATGCCGATGAGTGTAGTGGATAGTACTGCCTGCTAAACCTGTTTAGAGATTTGAAATTCGAATTTACCATATTTATATGACGAATACGAACACTTATCTAATCTAACTACAGTAGTAGTAGTAATAGTAGTCTACCTATATATACAGTGTATAGTGGAAGATGACAAACAAATAAACAAACATCCAAACTTTCGAATTTATAACATTATACAGGGCGTCCCAAAGTTATGGGACATGAAGGGGAAGTACCTTAAATATCGTAGATAGTGAATTTTGCTCAAAGAAGACTTTATGTTATTTTTAAAAGTTAGTAATTCTGCATTCATAGATTTTCTAAAAATTATTTGCTTCGGCTGGGAATCGAACCGACTCAAATGTGAAAAAAAAAACACCCTACTTTTATGATGCCAATCGAAAGAATAGCTAAAAAATAATAACTCTGCCTAAGTAACATAGTATTTTAAAAGAAAGGAACAACGTGAAATTAATCATTTTAATCAAATAAAAAACATACATGAAACTGCCGTAGTCAATTAAGTAGGTATTTTTTTGTAAATTAATTAATTAAATGCTCAAAATGTGATCCCTCTTGTCTTACGCAAATCGCCAATCTTTTAATGAGCCCGCTGCCTGTTGATTTTCTAATCATTTTATGGTGAACACTCGATGTGATATGGCACAATTCTGTTTGCAACTTATTTACGAATAATCAATGCTATCTTTGGAATGATAATATCGCTACTTTTCGAACGTCGTCGGCAATAAATAACTTTCTTGAAATTTGACTCAATCATTTTATGTTGTTCCTTTCTTTTAAAATACTATGTTACTTAGGCAGAGTTATTATTTTTTAGCTATTCTTTCGATTGGCATCATAAAAGTAGGGTGTTTTTTTTTTCACATTTAAGTCGGTTCGATTCCCAGCCGAAGCAAGTAATTTTTAGAAAATCTATGAATGCAGAATTACTAACTTTTAAAAATAACATAAAGTCTTCTTTGAGCAAAATTCACTATCTACAATATTTAAGGTACTTCCCCTTCATGTCCCATAACTTTGGGACGCCCTGTATATCATGGTATGTTCAATTACGGCGAAACGGATCCAACGGATTTGGATGAAATTTGGCGATAAAGTGAGTAGTTCCCGCGGGATATACAAATTAAACATATCCACAATAAAGTCATTCCAAGCAGTCGAAGCCGCGGGGGGCAAGCTAGTTCTATATAAATGTTTATGTAAGTTTATATAAATGTTTATATAACAAACAGACAACCTAGAAAGAACGCGGAAGGAAATCCGTACGCGGCTCTCGCAAACAATGACTGGCGGTTGACAGTATTATGCATTCCAAAACACCAAGGTATTGGCGGCTGATATGATTGGAAGGTAAAGCAATTACTTTCATCTTTCAGGTTTAATGTACAAGATCCGTTGCTGATGTGTTACGTCACACGGCGGGCGTGCGGGGGTGGAGTGGATTTCGATTTCAGATCGAATGGATAATCTTCAAACGCATTCCCGCACATTCACGGGCCACGCGCTTAAACGATCGATTGTGATTATCGAGAATACTAGATACTAGCTTTCCGCCCGCGGCTTCGCTTGCGTGGAATAACTTTATCGTGGAAATCTGGGGGCACGGCCGTGCCCCCACCAAGTCGAGCAAAAAAGCGTCACGGCCGTACCATCCTTTTCTCGAAGCAATTCAGACCATTTTCGACCCCCTGTAACTTCGTTGTGGATAAAAATAGAAGACTGAAATTTTCAGTAACTATGCAGGCATTGTAAAGACACGTATATTTAAAATTTCATTCAATTTGAACCAGTATTTTTAAGAATTATAACGGGTCAAATTTCTTAATTTTGTCACTCACTGACTCACCGATCATCAAAATTCTAAGGCACTTCTAGCAGACCTAGAAGCTTCAAATTTGGAATATAAGTAGTGTTTGGTGTATGAATCAAGGAAAAACTAAAAAATCTAGAAAAGACAGCAAAGAAAATTAAGCCCATACAGCCAAGTCTTCAGTTAATTAAATTTTTAAATATTGGCTTTATTCGTAACGATGTTTTATTATTTTACGGCAAAAATTGTAACATCAAAGCCTCCCAGAAAAACTCATAGAGACAGGGAGTGGGCTCTTAGAAAAACTGTAGCTGAAGCTCAAGAAGTAGTACCGGAAAAGAGAAAACGGAAGGCTACCTACAAAAATAAGAAAAGTTCATAAGTCAGAGAGAGGGCTTTAAGAAAATTCGTTGCTGGTAGATATACATATATACAATAAGTAGAAGGTACCGAAAAGGAAAAAAGTAGAACTGTCTACAAAATACAAAAAGAAATGAGATCCCATCAAAAACAATACTTGTCAAAAAACCAAGTCTCGCAACTCAGTTGTTCTGCGGTAAAAAGTTGTGAGATCCATGTAATACCAAGTCGGTTGTTAATTTATTCAGTCTCTACTTAAGCGACTTTCTGTCTTAATACGTCCAGTCTCTAAGACCACGATCGTGGTCCATAACAATTGAAAATCAATTGTGTCTGGAATCTCCGTACTCGAAGCATTAAGTTGTTACGTAATAATTAACAGCATCTTATAGTGACGCATATCAATATTAAAATTCTTTAATGTTTTATATAAATATATTGAGACTTGGCCATCGCCTGAAAAGACGTGTAAATTCAATCGCCTGAAAACACATGTAAATTCAATTATTTAGTGCGATGGCCAAGTCTCGATATATTTATATAAAACATTAAAGAATTTTAATATTGATATGCGTCACTATAAGATGCTGTTAATTATTACGTAACAACTTAATGCTTCGAGTACGGAGATTCCAGACACAATTGATTTTCAATTGTTATGGACCACGATCGTGGTCTTAGAGACTGGACGTATTAAGACAGAAAGTCGCTTAAGTAGAGACTGAATAAATTAACAACCGACTTGGTATTACATGGATCTCACAACTTTTTACCGCAGAACAACTGAGTTGCGAGACTTGGTTTTTTTGACAAGTATTGTTTTTGATGGGATTTGTTTGTGCCGCTACTACTCACTTTATCGGGATAAAAAATCCTATATTTTAATCCAGCGTATGTTCTACCTAATACCAAATTTCATCCAAATCCGTTCAACCGTTTCGCTGTGATTGAGCAGAAATTAAACAAACAAATATCTTTACTGTCACTAGTTAGATAATACTGAATGAGTTTTCTAACCGTAAGGAAAAAAATAGGGCATATAGGTAAGTGAAATAGAAGGTATTGGCATAGGTAATTTAATTATTTTTTTCAAAACCATCATAGAATAAAGCGTAAATTTTGACATTTAACGGTCGCGCTTGTAACCTATTCGATATAATTACATCATTAAATTAAATAAATAAAGAAAACTTGGAGAAAATATGAGCTCCAAGTAAACTTCGAATGATAGGAACCAATACACATCACAGTAAAAAAACTCATCCGATATACTGGGTGGAAAATAATGGTTGTCGGAATGTCGGTGGAAGGGAAACACTATATTGTTATCGATATCGAACGACTGCATTCACAGTTTTAAAACTTAAATGTCTCCTGTACAACACCACTCACATCTGCCACCTGTAACATACTAAGGCCCGTATTAATAAATCGTTCTTGAGATTGAGATCATTTTTTCTGATGCTGTTTTAATATGCAGCAGATTCTCAAGCGTCAACTTGAGGCCATGCCAATCTTGAGAACGGTTTATTAATACGGACCTTAGTATCAGGAGTCGAACACCCTGCGCTTGGATCACCGTTTCGAGAGCCTGGACGCCTTGATCAGCCGCCTCGATATACGATAAATCTGTGCATCGTAAACATAAATAAATATAATCTTCATTTTTCCATAAAGATTTGTACATTACATAGTCTGTTTAGGCATTGCAATCCTTCTCTATGTATATCTCGATGTGGGTATACTCGTATCTCGATCGGTGACCTCGGGTGGGGGTCGGTTTATATCGGCATTGCTCGTATATCTCAGTCACGCGTCTTGTGGTAGTTAATTTTTGTGGAATTTTCCCTTAACCGGACTCATTTCGAGACAATTTTTTATTATTTGGAACTCTTTATGCTTGTGTGGTGGCTGGCCAGCAGGACATTCGTGTTATCCGAAGTTAAACCGGAATGCACTTGGTGGACACGTGGCGGGCTCGAGAGACCATTTTATTACGCCGTCTTCGGCCTAGGAGTCAAGATGAGTGGTATATCTTATATATCTGGGGTGCAATGCCTGAAATTTACAAACTGGGCCTGAGAGTGTCTCTTAGGAATAAATTTAAGGAAATTAATATATTAACATTAGCATCGCAATATGTAAGAAAAAATCTAGAATCGTTTAAGAAAAATTGTGATATAGATAATGATAATACCAGATATAAAAACAAACTTGCTGTTCATGTCAGTCGTTTACACAAAGTCACTAACATATAAGCAAAATTTTTGCTGAACCGCTTTTGATGGAATTTTCGACGCGATCGTAGTCGCGGTCAATTGGTAGCACACTATAAAATGTACACTAGCCACTTCCTGTCACCCTGTATAATACCCGTGACTTCAGCTTACTTTTACCGCGATCAATGTTATTTAATGTTTTCGGTTACGTATACGTGATAGAGAGCAAACCACTTCATAAAGTAATTCGGGTAATTCCAAGTGTTAGATGTTACGCAGTTTGATTTCAGTAGCAACTGTGTGAACACAGCCACGATACGGCCCGCGTAAATATTTAATCTCTAGTTAGCGACGTGTTAGCGACACGATCGCTAACCCGCGCGGTGCAGTCCACTCATAATTGAGTGCTGGTAATAGCTAGTTTAGTCGCGGCTGGTTCAGTGGGATTTGTTTGTGTTTCTAGATTCAGTATGCAACAAGCAACATCTCCCTTTTACACGTATAATTGTGCAATTAGCTACCCCACTTTAAACGTACAAACTACGGCAAATGTGTCCGCTAACTTCCCCCATAAACTTTCGTCCACGACTCTAATAAAATCACACAAATTTCTCCTTTTTATTCTCCTTTTTTCCTCATTCTTTAAATTGAGTTCCCCAAAATCATTATAGAAAAAAAAATTAACCCTTAATAGGATCACCTTGTTTCAATATGATCTTCTTGCTCTCAGAAACAGCTGGAGGTATGAGCTTGCAATTAATATTAAATGATAAGGTTTTCGGCAATATATTGTCACAATCTTGAAATTTGGTATGAAGAGAGGTCTTTGGACAGTGATAATGAAATCAATATATTTATAAAAACTTAATGTACGTAAGAAAGGATCCGCGATAGTTTAGCAAAAATAGTGAAATACATAACGTAAATACAAGATAAAAATATACATAGTCACTAAGTCAAAGTACACTGTATACGCTTTTATAATAAGGTTCCAGTAGATATTTAAAATTAGCCTTTGGATAAATTTAACTATGTGCCAAAGATATAAACGTTTTGATTATGATAATGAGAACGCATATCTAGGCGGTATCCAGTCTATTATTTTCTTCTGTTTCTTTGTGGAAAAATAAATTGTAAAATTAGGTACTTATTTAAAAACAGCAACCCCTGAGTTCTTCTTTGGGGAGTCTTCCTTCTGAATGAGCGATAATTGTATAACCTGACGTATTCAAATGTTATCTTTATAACTATATTAAGATTTAAAGTGCATACAATTGTTAGAGTCAAGTGCCCGACTGCTATAACTAAACAGTTGTTTTTTGACACGTGAAAAAATTCACGGCAGTAGTACATTATAACGAAATTAGAAGGAAATCTATCACATTTAAATAAGCCTTACATGTTAATGAATCACATTCAAAAAATAGGTACGTTCCATTGAAAACTATTTATTAAACAAAGCCTCTTTCTAAGTCCGCATATTGTGACGGGCAAACTGTCAACTACGGAACGCTACCCTGCACGTGGTTTTATTGTATATTGGTGCCGGTAACTTTACCAAAACGCATTTACATTTACCATTCGGCTTGCTTCACGCCTTCGAAACCAATTAGCGGGTTCGTATCCAGGTTTGTATAGTGGACATTTGTGTAATGACTGGTGAATATGTACATTCAATTAACGTATGTATTTATATGGGTGATTTATTTATTTTATTAAAATTAGTTTACCGTGCACGCTACCTACATGTCATGTGCATAATACTTCCTAACCCAAAGGTTGCTTAGAAGAGATCGCTTTTAGTGATAAGGCCGCCAAATTGTACTATCCCCTTTTTCTTATTTTTTATGCTTCTTATTGTTGTACAATAAAGAATATTTTGTTTGTTGTTGTTTGTTTATTTCCGAGCCAAGAATGTTTACATAAAATATGTAATCGTATCTAGAATTCATAATAGAAGTTCTGTGTTATTTAGTCACGTAAAAAGAATAGAACCAAACCATCTCTTCCCGTGGGTATCGTAAAAGGCGACTAAGGGACTTTCCACCAAAAAAACATCAATAGATTTGCCCGTTTTAACGGCGATGGGCTCTCCCCCTGTCACATGCGCCTATCTATAAATTTCATAAGGTCCACTACTGGATTTTCATCGACTTGACATAATTGCCACGCTGGGCACTCGGGTAGGCGATCGCAGATTTTTTGGAGCTCTGTGCCAACGAACCTGGTGTCCATTACTAACCCGATTTTTGTACTAGCACTCTCAGTACATAATTACTGTTAATATGTAAGACTTGAGGTGTTTGTGATAAGCAACGTTAATCTACAAGGCACTATTTATTTTTAAATTACATTTATTAGTGTTATTTAGAACCTGTCCCGGCTGGACTTCGAGTAAGCGGCCTCACTTGAAGGCTCCATACGCCCTTAGAAAAGTTTAAGTAGTAAATTTGTGCTGTGTGGTTTTGGCTATGTGCTAAGCAATAGAACCAACTCATTGCAGAAGGTGACTAAGGGACTTTCCACCCAACAACATCTATAGATTTCCACATTCACATTTCACACGTGTACATTTCTGTATATTTCGTCGTTGTTTCAAGCATTTAATATTTTGAACTATCAAACGCTCATGTTTTATTTGGGAAAAAAGGTCGTGAAGTTATGTAATTAAGATCCTTATCATAAATAAATCCTCCGAAAAGAACTCTCCCGTTCCATCTCATAATCCAAAACATACCTTTATAAGCACCCGAAAGAGAAATGAAGAGCGTCTTTTTAAAATAGCTACAAAAAATTTTCATATTGTCTGCCATCCGATACAAATGACAGCGAACCTTGCCGGAGTTCCCTAAAACTGAATTTTCTTTTACAAACTGAACTAAAGAGTCATCAATAATTTATAAGATCCTTTCTTTCATAAAAATATTTTTATTTCCCCTTTTACGAAGCGCCATTTTGACTCTGCTCGCTTTAAAGACGAAATTCGTATCACCTCAGCCACGTGCACTTCGTACAAATTGCAGGGTTATTGTACAAAGTTTCAGACCAATGTAGACTTTATGATGGGGACACAATAGTGTAGAACAGACAAAGCCTCTTCTGTTTGAGTTTGTCAAGGTTTTCTATAGTGCGGTTATGCAATAGTATGATTTAAGCATACAGCGTTACAGTTTAGTTCACAATGGCTGGGAACAGCGGAGGTGAGTGCTGCGGGCGTATCACGATACAATTAGGCGGACTATCATTTAATATTCAACTTTATTACTAAGTGTCTACAATACACTTTGGCAAAGCTAATAATAGTAACCGAGAGCATCGACTTTTACTCTTTTCAGGAATACTCTGACCATAGTTTAACGTAACATTTTACAACCTATACGCGGCCTGTACAATTGGGGGTTTACCGCGTGAATTAAAAGGTCTAGTGGCTTTCACTCTGGCATATGCCTTGTAATATGGTGTCAGAAAGAGGGGAAAGTAGTTTAACGCTTGAATACCAGACTATGCGCTGTAAAACGGTCTATAGATATGGCATGATACTCATACACGTTATAGGGATATACGGGGAAGACGCCTGATCCGCTTCCGGCAGGTTAACTGTATTAAGAAACTGAAAGAATTACAAATATTGTCCAGAAACTTTCATATCCTATCTTCTATTAAAACTCAATATATTAGTCGTATTTTCAAAACGTACTAAATTAGCAGCAGACTAAAACGTTCCTGTACTAGCAGTGTGACAGGCGCGATAAACGTTTATGTCGCGCGATACAATATTTGTCATGCTCCTTCGTTTCCACGAAGTATACAACTATCCCACTCTTACGTTGCGTGGCGCGCGACAAAAGATGTCATGTTACGGGGTTTAATACTTTTTATACGCAACATGTTAAATGAGTATTAGGGCGACGATGCGCTGTCACCCGGAACACCCAACTTATTGGGATGACTGGCTATCTTACCTGACTCACCTCATCTTCGTCTCACGTCACTTACCTTTACTGTCTTCTTACAAATCCAATCACTAAAACAAAGCACGCACTCTTAAATCAGAATGTGTCATCAGTGAAACATAGGTAATGGATTTATATTTGCTTACATCTAACTATAATATGTGTGTATTCTTAGTTATAAATAACTGTAGATATGCAAAATAAGTAGGTAATTCAATAGTCATAGTATACGTTATATGTAGTCTAATATTTAGTATTAATTTTAATACAACCCGTTATGCATAAAATATATATATATATATATATAAAGCAGCGAGGTGTTATTATGATTTTTATATCCTCCATCTACTCTCTGAGAATATTTTAAATCTACAGCCGTTTCTTTAAATAGTAAATATCTAGTACCTTTTGGTTTGACATCTTTATGGTCTCAAGTGTAAAAGGCAGAGTTGGCCGAACGGGTGGAGCTGTGTCGCATCTACTCAGACTAACAAACCGGGTCGTGTGTCTCACAGGATGGCAGTGCTGAAATCTGTCATATAGGTCGGGTACCTACAACCAAAGCGCAAGCTCTGGTGTCGTCTCCAGCAAAACGATACGTTGTTTGTTACGAGAGGAAGTAAACCCAGCAAGATACGACGCGGATCCGTTAAAAGAATTATTGTTTGGAGGGCACATCGAAAGTGGTCTTTCATATCGTCCAACCGTCAAAGGAAACAGACCACTTAGTAGCTACATCAAGACTAGTTCCGCCACGGAACTATTGGGGAAAGTCTCAGTAGTTCCGCCACGGAACTTCTTCCACGGAACTATTGGGAATAAAGACGGCATGATTTGTTTAACTGCTATCATCGATGCTTGGAAGGATCCGGTGAGTAGTTACTTATAACTATATATATATATATATACTAAGCTGTTGATCATGGAATTTGAGTCGGAGGGATTGTGGGCTAGTTCGGAAGAATTCGAACTGTGCAAGAGCCGAGTTGGATGGCAATGCACATTTACCCTTCACCGGGTAGAATCTCAGTTTCCATGTTCACATTTGAATGTTATGATTTGTATGTGTCGATAATTGGTCTGTAATTAACTTTTCAAATGTTACTATATTGACTGACCGTTTCCTCGGTTCATTGGATCATACCGACACTACTTACTGATATCATTCCGACATTCTGTTCGCCTTTAATAGCTTGGTATCATAACACTGCAATTATATACCCTGTACCACGAGACAGCTGACACTGTCCCAGTCGCTAACAACGACCGCATTTCTCCAACATATTTTTATTTAATGTTACGTTAGCGACATTCTGGAAAAATTAATTTCCTAGAAGCCACCTCGAAATTGTTTACAAGATGAGTTAAATTTATAGACATTTCACGTACCTAATAGCTTGACACTGCCGCATAGAGTAAACAAACAGACGTATGTTTATGAATGTATACGTAAAGCTTTTTCAAGTTAAATTTTAAAGACGATTCATTCATTCGTACATACATACACACACATTCGTACATTCACGCCTGTTTCCGTAGAGGTAGGAGGTAACCACAGACTTCCATTCATTTATTCACTTGTTATTTATATGTTTTATACATTATTTTACACATTATATAAAAATATATGATGGAGCGAATTACCTGCAAGTAGCGAACTCGTATCTATAAAATAGTCAAGACTTAAATGAAGAACGAAAAATACCTCACATATTGTAAATTGAGAAAACCTATGAAAGACTATGATATCATCCAAATCACTAAACAACTATGTGTTAAAGTTATATCTCTTAGAAACGGCTTTACCGTTTTTTATCAAACATGGCTAATAATCCCTCGTTTAGTCTTCATAACATCGGACTACAAACCACAACGCCATCACTTAATACCTGTCTTTTTTTATACATATTTATGGAATACAAATCTTTTTAACGACGTTTTCTAAAAATGCAATTAATAATAATAAATACCTAATTATAATAAAAATGCCTTGCCAGGCATGTTTACATTATTATAGTGATTACTCCTTGAGATTGGCACGTAGAGAATACGTCCAGTAAAAAAAAAAAATGCCACCTCAAAGATGTTAAAATCTTTTCCCATGTTTATTCTTGAAATTGGCATATAAAGTAGGAGCTATATGTGTATATAGTGTATATAGCTATAGTATATATTGAACGTCAACGTCGTCTAGTAAAAAGGAATTACAAAATAGCCAGCTCAAAACTGTTTACAAAACTAGTTATGAGCAAACTTATATATAGACATTTCAATCTTGATGTTTACTCTTGAGGTTGGCTCTTGGAGTTTACAGACGCACGTTTTAAAGAGGGTATAGAGGCAACTCGTGTACCAGCTCATTCATGAACTAAAGCGTGTCATACTGAGAGGCAATAGATGCCATATTCTTTCTAAGCGAGCGGTGCTTATTATGACGCTCCAACGTCTTTCGCTGAATTTTGCTGTTTTCCTCATTACCTAAAGTAAACCATATTAAATGTATATTTAAATTTAATTTCAGGCGCCACAATTACAATACTGTATTGAAAACTATATCTTGCTGAGCCACCGACGCTCTCTAGTTTGATCTTTTTAATTCAATTAGTTTAATCAGTCTAAATTAATCTTTCGAGCTACGAGTAAAATAGACTTTTTTTTTAATGCACAACGAGTTGGTTATTGACCTCAATCACACCTGATGTTAAGACACTTCACATATTCTTTCTTGCAAATGCCGCTTAAAGTCTCGATTGTAAGCGGTACATATGTACACACACTCCCCCGTGGCTAAAAGTAAACTATGTTGTTTACTTAGTTTTATTATTTTATTTATTACAAGTTAACAAAACGGAGGTCGCAGGTTCGATTCCCAGCGGAGTACATGTTTAGTACACGGTTTGGTTTGTAGTAGAGCATTTTTAAACGACGGGTGTTATTATTCCCGAATGAACTCAGTAATGTGTAGTCCGATTTCAGTGCGGTCTTTTTTTATATTAAATATTTCTTAATTTTTATATTAAATATAGCTTTTAACACAGTTGCGTGTATTTGAACGTCATAGTATTCTTAATTTTCAATATGTTAGATGGATAGATTTATTAAATATAATAAATGTCCGCCTGACCACCTACCACCATTTATCTAAGTCTCCCGCCAAACAACAATGTTGATAGCAAAATAATTTCATAGGCAGCTCGCTGCCCGAGAAACCAACCGTAGTACTAGTTACGCATATAGAAACACAATAAGTGTTTCAACGACATTCATTGTACCTACTCATCTGTCGCGGTCACGCAAAATGCGTCAGCGTTTATCTATGCAAAACTTGAACGATAATACTCTTATCATATGTTAATGTTACAGCCCTATGGCGAAGGTCACATTAATCGTATTATTTCAGTTTGAATAAATTGTCCAAATCTATAAAGGCACTAAAAGTCTCCAGCGTGATATTTTATTTATAATTGACTTAAAATATAGTTAGAAACTTTGATGAGTAATGAGCGCAATGTTCAAAGCAGGGATCTTACTAAAAGGGGTTCAAGTGCGTTACAGTAATATAATCGAGTTGCATAACAAATAAGCTGAAAGATGGCCCCTAAAGTTCCATCCCTATCTATGGCTATGCATTAGTATCACTAGAGGGGGACCGCGTAGTACGTCCCCACCGGTCTGTTGGAAAAAGAGTTATAGACAAATAAGTTCTTTTGCAATTAGGGCAAAATCGACAGCAGTTTATATTTTTTTGAAAAGACCTACGACCAAAGTTTTCTAAATAACGCTATTATAAAAGAAATATCTATGTAACATACCATCAGATTGTTACCTACACTCCCAATTTCGTGATGTTATACCTCAGAATCAGCTCAGTTGTTTACAATGCCAAACACAAATATTCAATAGATGCATTTGCCTTTTTTATTATTATGATCATTCCTTTTATGAACGTAGACTTTACTATATAAGTCGAATAACAATCGTTGGTGGCCGCTCACCCTAGTCTACATTTTGTTTGCGGACGGTCTTGAGAGCCGCCGGCCGGTCCCTGTCTCCGTCACAGCTGTTCGGATACAGCCGTCTCGCTCGCGTCCTGTGTTTCGCGCCTCCATGAATAAAATAAGTTCGCAACGGCTGACTCTACCTGTTTCGCTCTGAAAGGTCGGCCGCGGGGCCCGTATGAACGAGAAGGTCATACATCAAACTGAAATGCAATAAAATTGAGCTATCGCGGGAGATTTGTTACTATATAGAGGCTTATAGTTTCAAGTTTGTGGATGCTTTATTTGTTAGGCCCACGCGGTGTTGCCAATTCACTATGCCAAAAACTGCATGAGCATATGTTGTCGGTTTCCTTTTGTACGAGGAATAAACTAGAAATTGGGTTTTGACTTTTGAGTGATTGTGAATGAAAACATCTGCTTCTGTGATGGTACTTTTGTTAAAAGATTTTATTCATATTTTTTTATTTTTTTTTATTATGAACTTGGAAACATTTAATTTTATAAGTTAATATTAAAATTACTGGTCATTAACAAAGCAATCTCTTTACTATGGTGAGCAATAGGTAATATCGAACACAAAATATTCCCAATTCCACATAAACTGGCACATTGCATATTCGATTGTGAGGCGGCAGTGTTCTCCAGAGAGAACAAAATATCCAAATCAATTCCTACCATTATTAATACTTTAGCAGACACTGAACGCCTGAAACCTCATAACAATAAGTTCTATTATCACTGGTTCACTGTCCGTGAAAGTGTTAAAATTGAATCAAACGACTTCAGCCTTGGAAATGCGACAAAACCTCGATGTGTGATGATTGATTAACCTTTTCATTGATTTTCTAAAATTTGACGCCAGACATATCTTTAAAAGAAGCGAATGAAAGTTCCAAACAGTAAAAGTTTAATGCTTGAGACAACATTCAAGATTCACCTTACGAGCTACAAAGAAACGCACACGTGACAGGGGTTGATTCCATTGCTGCTGAGATGTCTATAGATTTTTTGTTTGGTGCCTCCTTTTACTACACCCACGAGCAGAGACGAGTTGGTCCAACTCTTTTTACGTGCCGGAAACGTTACATTTCTTTTTTGATGACTAATTATTGCACTGGGTCACTACCCTGCCGTCGAAATCATTGGTTGCGTGTTTGAATCCCGCTAGCGGTAGATGTTTTTGTGTTGAATACAAATATTATTTGGTGTAGTGGTTAGAAACCCTGACTGCTATATTATAAGGTAGCGGGATCGAAACCCGCTAGGCTCATAAGTAGTAATTTTGTGTAGTATATCAACCATCTGGTATCTATAATATGAGCCTATATAGTTCCTCAGCGTGGAACTAGATAGCGCTGTGTATATATCCAAGGATATTACTATTATTAACTGTGATAGGTCAGTTTTCTGATGAGAAAGTTAATCTCCAAATATCATCCGATTTAAAAAAAAATTACAAAAATGATGTAACCGTCTGGAATATTTATTTATTCTAGACTATATTACAATAAGCAATGCTTAGAATTCGAAAATGTAGTTGTACTCTTAATAATTATAAATCAGTATATCGACAGCCAAGCCAATACAGCTGGTAACACCAGGCCGAACCGTTTACTCACGTGTTAATTTTCATTTAATCTCGGATAATGTTGAATATTTTTCATTTCATTTTGGAATCAAACTGCGAGCGGCGAGTGTCGGGAAATGCAAGGTCGTGTACAAACACCTTTTAATTTTTGAAACTGTGTGATTTGTCAACTCGTGTTTAATTCCCGGACTTATAAGCTCTAAGATTTTGTGAAGATGAAACTTGTAGAGTATCTATTCTAGTTCTTAAATCAGACCAACATTTTCTCTACGACCTTTGGAATTCTCATGAAAGAAATTTAGGACTCAATAAAAAAGTATTCGGCGAAGATCAATTTTTTTATTGAATATTTTCTTAAGCCATAGAATAAAATTGATTCCATAATAGTGTGCCAGAATAGTATCTGCTCTGGAAGCATAAAGGAATGTAGTTATTTACAATTATTTAGGAAGCCTAACGCTATAGGATATTACGTCATTAACTATATATGTGTTTCCATTCGACATGTGTCATAAATATGGCAACACAGAAATATTTTCATAAAGTTTTAATTGCGCAAAGAAATCCCCAAATCACTCACTCCAGAAATAACCAATTCCCAAAGTGACAAACGCGCATACGATTCATAAAACGAAAACTGGCAAACATTTATAAAAAAATAAACTTAGAAAAAGTAATCATTCACATCCAATACTTTCTATTCTTTGAAATTTCCGCTCGTCGCTCGCGCTACCACTGTGGAAGGGCCTCGATCCATCAATCAACGTAAGAGCCGGTCGATGTAGTTGGCAACTTTGACGTATCGATTGATAACAAATCTTTTTAGAGACCTAACTTTGATCCGGCTCTTTGGTTGTTGTAAATCGGTTGAGATTACGGATTCGAAGTGTAATAAATAAAACTATATGGATACTGATTTTGAAGTTGTTTATTAGTTTATCTTCCGTATCGTGTATTTCTTAAGAGGTCGCCGAACCGGGCAGTGACGCCTTTATTAGATATTTAATATATTTTACCCAATTGTCCCAGGCAATCTTTTTCGAGTGTATGTATATACTCGTAATATGTTGATTTGTATCCTGTGGCCTAAACAACTTGACAATTTTTAAAGTCTGTGCTGTCGAGTTTTAGGTTTTTGAATACTTAAATTATCATTTTAAAATGAATATTTCGGAAAAGAAGATGGGTGTAAATTCTCGTGTGTCTTAATACAGTAGCGTGGAGGGCATAGGCAGAAAGGTAGTGCCTGCCTTAGCAAATTGAAAACCTTCCTCGAAATCATTGTCAAGACAGCTGATTCATCTGGATAATTAAAAGATTCTAAAAAGTTGCGAGCATTGCTATAAGAGTAAGTTATTACTCTTATAGTGTATAGACGACCGATTGGTGTAGTGGATAGTGACACTGTCAGAGAGACCAATGGTTGCGGGTTCGAATCCCGCGAGGGGTAAATGTTTGAATGATGAATACGAACATTTATTCCCGAGTCATGGATGTTTATATAAATATTTATGTATGTTTGGGACTAGACGATTGGTGTAAGTGCACGAAATATTTATTTATTATTTTGTAATTGTATTTTTTCTCATTTAATAGCAAATTATATAATTCTGCCTACCCTGTGACAAAACATTGTGCACACCACTGCCTTAAACGTATATACTACATAAGACATGTTTTTATTTGAACAAACAATAATCCCACATATAATGCTTTAATCACCATCTATTACACTGTGGGTGACCATCGTAGTGTGTTCAATAAATTTGGGATAAAAGTATAATCTAACACTTCTAAAACACATGCACTCACATAAACACTAACACACACAATCACACACAGACACACACACTCACAAACACACTCAAATACTCACTAAGCTAAATTACACATTTCTATTTAGCTATAATTTTATCTGTTTAGTTAATTTTTATATCTATTATGTACATAGTCGTAACAACGTTCGTAGTTACGAAAACAGAAAATGCTAGTTATTATTATTGTTTTTATAAAATGGTGATAATTATGGTCGTAAAGAAAATAACAATTGTTGCCTATTTAAAAAGTATTGTCCTTATACCCAAAGGGTGCATGGAAGAGATCGCTTTTAGGGATAAGGTCGCAAATTGTACGTACTCCCTTTCCGCTTTCTGTATCTGTACCGCTTTTCCTGTTGTACAATAAAGTGTATTTTTGTAACGATGTGTAATTATTAGACATTACAACACTCATACTGCTGCGATTAGTTTCACACTCGTATCGTAATGAGCCTTATTACCTTTCAATTGCATAAATTACTATTATATCTCATTGGTTCTTTATATTTTCAATTAAAATAATTAGGTCGTTTTTTTTTTAATGCACAACAGGTTAGCACTTGACCTCAATCACACCTGATGTTAAGTGAAGATGAGGCCGAAGGTGGAAGCGTACTCACCTGGAAACCCAAATATTTGGGGAACTGGCTATCTTACTGGTAATCCGGGCTACCAGATTTCCCATTCAACGTTTTAAACAAGCCTTTACATTAAACCAGCAAGCGCTTCGGGGCCTAATTTGTAAGTGATTAAAAGAAAAGTTAATGTACCTCTTTTCTTGTTTTTACATCATTATACTAATTTTATACAGGGTGTAATTTTAAAGCATGCTCAGCCAATTATTTAAATATTAATTTTAAGAAGAAATTTGCGAACTGCTTTGCCTAAAGAAACATGATATATGACTGCTGTGTAGAATCACGAATGTAGTATAAACTGCAGTTGTGTGGAGTCTATATTGTATGGGAATCACGAATTGGAAGAATCGCGTTTGTGTAATCGATCGCATAATTCGTATTATACTGCAATTGTTACAGTTTTTATTAGTTACTAAGTAAGTTATGAAGTAGTCGACGACCTGTTTGGTGTAATGGTTAGCAACTCTGACTATACCAAAATGTTACGGGTTCGAATCCCGCTAGGGGCATATGTTTGTATGATGAATACGGACATGTGTACCCGTGTTATGGACGTTTTCATTTCGTTATAATAAGTATTTATTTATATATATAAAAAAATGTATTTATGTAGTATATGAACCATCTGGTATCCACAACACAAGCCTATAGTTGCTTACTGTGGAACTAGATGGCGCTGTGTGTATGTCTGAGGATATTTATTTATTTATTTATTTATTTATACCTACTATAACGGATAGTCTTGTCATGTATACGCTGGTTTTTTATGGGTTTTCCTCATCCATAATTACAATGATTCAGTTCTCGACATAATATATTAGAGAACATAAAAAGTGAAAATTGTGGCCATACCGCGTTTCTTATTACAATTTCGGACACATCCGGTTACATTTGTAAAAAGGTATTAATGTCATTTTGCCGTTAAGAGTTGTACTATCGAAATTAATATATAGTATAATATGTTAATATTAACTAAATAGTATGTAGTATATATTAAAATATTGACAGATCAATGTTTGAAATCTTCCGTAGAACACATGTTCAAATCAAAGACTTCAACGAGGTCTTCAAGTTATTTTTATATAATTATTATGATTTATATAATAACTGTCATAACTTCGTTAGCGGTTATTTTCTTAAAATAGATCTGATGTAAGAATGCCTAATTACCACAAAATTTTTCGTATATTTTTTTGGATGTTTCTCTTTTAATGTTCGTAATTCACGGGCCAAGAGTTGTCGACGTGGAAATTAGTTAGTACTTAACACTTTGCATCCATGTGTATACCAAGCTTTACGCCAATAATTTTCACGCATAACCCAAAACGTAGTATATAATCTGAATAAGTATATTATAATATACATATATAATAATAAAATAACCGTTACTGTTTCAAACGGCTATTTATGGGATATAATATAACCCCATATAACGCGAAGGTTTACACGCGAGAAGTCGTTACAGTATAAATTATGATTACGATTTAACAGTATTTTATTATGTATTATAAAAGATATATAGTATATGTTAATTGTAATAAAAATGTTATTATTTATTAAGAGGGTTTATATACCTAATAACTGTTGTAACTTTGTCAGCAGTTATTTTCATAAAATAGATCTGATATAAGAATACCTAATTACCAAAAAATAATAAAATAATTAAAAATGTTACAATTTATTAAAAGGGTTTATCCCCATTTTTCGTTTTTTTTTTGTTTTTGGTAAATACTTATTTTTTACCTGACTGCCCAAGGAAGACGTAATGTTTTTAATTTGACTGGATACGTCGAAGTCTCTTTTGGGTTAAATAAGTGGAAAAGATCGTTAAAATGTTTTTTTTATTATTATTGTACTCGTAGTCTACCTATCTGACAAACAAAGTAGACTCCGCGCATTACCAAAAAGTTCACAAATTGTCGTGGTTTTTCTTAATTATTAAATAATTTATGATTTCGGCTTTCATTACTTGCTTTTTTGACAAGCTTTTATTTTTCGTAGCTGAACAGGCCGAAAAAAGAGACACTTAAATTATACCACAAAATACCCTGAAATCCGGGCGTCTATAAATTAAACAAGCACACAATAAAATGTTCCTTTAACCAGGTCCGGCAAAGACATCGCTGCCAGCTCCGAGGTGATGCTGATGATGGCGACGTTGATGGAGGTGAAGATTTTCTATGGCCCTGGTGATTATCGATGGATGTACAGGTTTTCAGCTGGAAAATAATACTATAACATTGGCATAATATGATCACGTGAGCAGTATTATTATTATGACCAAATGATGATATGGAAATATTTAAATTTATTTTATTTTAATAATATATTAATATTTTAAGATGGTTTTTGAAAACTCTTAAAATGTAAGTAAACGCGTAACTATGGTTACTTTTATTTTAACAACGAACAGGTTTGTTATCAATTTACACAATTTTTTTTCTAAGTACAAGACAAGTTAATGTAATTTACAATAAATATTGAACTCAGTGATATTATATATAAAATTCTCCATTCGAATATTCAGCAATACTCCATTCGATTACTCAACAAAATTCCATTCGATCATTCAACAAAACTGCATTCAATTATTTAACAAAACTACATTTGATTATTTTAGAAAACTTCATTCGATTCGATTATTTAACATAACTTCATTCGGTTATTCTACAAAACTCCATACAAAACTCCACACTCAGTTATTCTACACAACTCCATTGTAATAATCAAGAAAAATACAGTTATTCAACAAAACTTCTTTCGATTATTCAACAAAACCTGTTATACATCTAGTTCAAAGAGCTGTTGCTTAATATTGTCATGGATTTAATATATGTAATGCAATTGATTACTGTCTTTCTCTACAAAATTAAAATTAAAATCTAGCTTAGTTATGAACTATTCCGTAATTACAACTTCTTGAATAAATAATATTTTTATATTTACTTGAATCCTATGTATGTAAATCATACAAGTTTATAGTATTAGTGAAAATATATATGTTAACTTGAATTTGTATTACATACATAAAAAAATGAGTACTAAACAAAAAACCACTTTAGAAGTGTCTGACATAAACAGACCTTTATCTATTTTTTACATGTATCACGAGTGTAACCATAGAATGAATGAATAGAATCTATTTTAACTATTAATCTCTTATTTAAGTTTAAGTAGTAAGACTTCAAAGACATCTAATTGGCTAATTATTATTTTATTGCATATTGTAGCTATTCAGACGAACGAATTATAATATCGTAGGCAACCTGTATAGCCGTAGGCGCTACGCGATCCCGGCGCTACGGGGCTACGCCGCGCCGTGCGTAGCAAGCCGGCAGATTACTGTGTATTCCACACATACCACCACAATGCAGAGTTTCAGTTCATTACACATGGAAATTACATACTATTTGAGCTATAATTGAGCTATTGCAGCTGTGTATTTGCAATTCATTTATTGTTCATTAAACGATTGTTTAGCGCTTACGACTTCAATTAATGCCTACATGCAACCTGTAATTATGTATTCAAATAATGGATTCCTTTTAAGATTAGTATTAATAAGTAAAATCCAACTAACTCATGCGTGATTATTTATGAAGCAGATAAAGAAAGGAAAGTGTTACAAACCGTTTTAATAACTGTGCAACGATTAACTAAACTTACAACTTTATTAATCACAGAGATTGTTTTTTTATTAGCATGTCTGTTGTTAATAGTATTAGTTTTGTTAAAATATGAGTTTAATAATTAACGAACTTCAATTTGATACAATTAAAACTCAAGTTCAAAGTTACTTTCAAGGATTACAAGTTGATGGAATTAGAACAATTCAATTTACTAATGGGTTGCGACTTAACCCGCGGGAAAATGTTCTTATAGTTCCATAGGTATTTTAAGCTGCAATTGACTGCGGTTTGAAATGAAACATCTTTTTTTGACACTATTTACCGCGTGAATAAATAGCAGCGAAATGTGATTCCGTCCAAAGAAACGAGTGAGTGTAAAACAATGAAATGCTTAGTCGTTAAACAATTCAACTGTAATCAACACCGAGCGACGGCCGTCGGCAACTTTTGATTGCGAATTCACGCCGCCATATATTACAACCGAAACCGGGGAAATACTGAGGTAACTGTTTATGTAATCTGTTATAAATAGACCTGATTAAATGTTTCGGGGTTTATTAAATTTATTAAAACTGAATAGTATTACACGTTTGTAGGTTAAATAGAACTGTTATTTCGTTTCCCATTTAATTTGCATGCTAGTTATAATTTTAAATTTACTTCTAGTATAGTAATTAGTATAGTTTCTTTCTATTCTTTTTGTGTGCATTTATTATTTTTATTGTTATAATTTATTACACATAATAACATATTACTAGATAAAGAATTTAGAAACGGTGCTAGTATGTCTCTAAAAAGAGATTTCCAACAATGGAATGTCTGTTTTGGTTGATTAACACACTGTTTAGGTACATTGATAATTATTATAGATTTATATAACTAATTTATCAAATAGGTTCACAAGAAACAAATTTTTGGCCATCTCGATGTGTTTGTTTCTTCAAATAGTTCTGGTGCTGTTAATTATATATAATGCTGGTGCTTTTATCTGTTGACACTGTTTATCAAAGAATTATTATTTTAACAATATATTATTTTCTTTTAAAACAAGTTAAACTACTTTTATACACCAAAATTCAGAATACAGAAATCTAGGAAAAAAAAACCAATGAAAACAAAGACTTATAAACATATATAATTGATCTGTAATAATTTAATGACAGCAATTTAATTTGATTTGACATTCATTTTGGTATATTTTTTAATGCCGTAACACACGATATGTAGAATCTCACTGTAATATAACATCTGCATGTACACATTATTAACGTTTACATAATTAAATCATTATTTATATTTTACCTTCATAAAGTATCTTTACTAAACTTTGAAACTTGCCTCGACACGAAAAGACAAAGATAACTTACTTGTGCACTACTTACTATTTTACTTCTCCCCTTTACACAAAGGTGCATTTGTTGTAAAAGCGAAAGTAGTTTGTTTATTTGTATGTCGTTCCAGTCATTACGGAAGCGTATCACAATTATCCACTTTTTGACGCACGCACTTTAGTTGACGCATATTTTACAAGATAAAAATTTACTCGGGCCGAAAATACAATCAAATGATTGCAAAAAAAGACTCTGTTAATAATTTGACGAGTTTAATTATTCACCGTTCCAACGTTTATTTATCTATAAAAAAATATTAAACATTCAATATTTTAAGGCATTTTATTTGTAATTCCTGCGGAAGGACTTTTGAATTAGTTTGAAATTAGTTGTATTGTTATTAAAAATTCAACTTCTCAATTACAAATCTGCAAAATAATAAACACATTTCTGTGTTTTTTTTTAAATATGAAATTGACGAAAAAACTAATGGCACTCATTTAATTGACAAAATGTACGAGTACTTTCAAGAAACTATTTCAAAATATTTAAACTTATGAAAAGGTTTTCATTTTAATTTAAGAAATCAGTATGCACTCTGCGGTTCATTTTAATATAATTATTTTTTTTTACAATCAATAATAAATTGTATTAGGATGCTGCAGATGTCCAGAGACGGCGGCTGGTTTGAAGTTCTTAGTAGAAAGTTCATGTAGAACAATATAATTTTAATTTATATCATATAAGTTTTACGCCGTATGAAAAGACAACTACGAAAAAAAACTATTAGTAGCCCATAAAATAACAACAGTATAAACTGAATAATTTAAAAATTCTTTTCACCCAAAAATATTACGTTTGCTAGATTTTTTTTCATAATACTATTTATTGCGAAAATAATCTCGAGGGTAGCCGAGAAACCAACCGGAATACTAGTTTTAATAAGTCAATACCTGAAATGGCCCCAAAATGTTACTTAATTAATCGAATGAAATCATATTTGCACAAAGGCATTGACAAAGGTGCCTTGTAATTACTTGACTCTACTAATAAAAATTAAACAGCGTAAACATCACTGCCTTTTCATGGATATCAATAAGTGGAAGCAAAAGAAAGACAGCAATAGTACACGCTGTAACTAAGTTATCATCGGGATTTATATACCTAGGTATAGGTTCCAATGTTGCCATCGACCTCCATTATCACTAATAACTTCGTCACTAGCCTACGTCGTCAATGGGAATGTGTTTCCACCATTTATCGATATAGAATCACCCCCGTAGAAGTCAAATTAATTGTTATTACGTTTCATTGTTTTATTTTTTAAATGATTGTCGCGTTGTTGTATAAATATTATATTTTACCAACCACTCGCACTTGTTATTATTCAAATATTTCCATATAATTTTATATTTATTTTGATTGAATACTATTCATCGTGATCATATTGAAAAATTCGCGAGACACACACAACACCTAAAAGGAGCTCCAAGTCGCCAGGCTGCCAGCAAGGTTAGATATATAAGTATGACAAGTCGCAAAGCAACATACATAGATGTATTACCTGAAAGAAACACCGTTAGTATATAAACACAACACTTTATGTTGATACCTGTAAAAGTTTTTGTAAAACTGTAAAATACCTAACCAACATGGTAATCCATTCTTTTGTTTAGAACGACACTTAATGGATGTTTGTTATTGCTTAACGTCAACCTCACGCCAACATCAACACTCAGAAAACAATGAGTAAATAGGTACACTCCCAGAACAGAGTGTATGACAAACCCGGGAACAGTTGACCTGAAGCATGGATAAAGCGTGGTACTCACCGATGGGTTTGGTACACATCGCCGCGGGTCCGAGCTCCGGTATGTGGGGCTGTAGCGACCCGGGAAGCACCCGGGTGGTGCCATCAGCCCCCCGCCGGACTTCATCTTCTCCGGGGAGTACATGGCACATGACCCCCAAGGGTCGTCCTCCAACTTCAACACCTTGGAAGGTGAGTGGTACTGCCTGTCGAAAATCTTGGCGAATTTATCGTACTCCTGGGGTGAAATACCGACGCGGTTCCGACCGCTCCGTGCGCCGGGTGATGACCGACTGACTGAGCTCGGCTGGCCGTGACGTCACCGGCCACGCCCTCGCCCCACCACTCGCCGCCTCCACGACCCCTCCCCCGCCCTCACGCATGTTTACGTCGCCGACGGCGGCTCCACGAATTACTGAATTATTTAATTGGCCCATTCACTTCTCGTGCCTGTTACCTTTTCACGCTTCTAACTCCAAAAAGGTTGACGGATGGCCCGTGACGCGATTGGCACGCTCCCTAATTACGTCCCAATCGATAACTAGGGGAACAAATTTACAAGTTTCAGGCCCAAATTGGTGCCTTTGTTACGCGTCAACTCGGTAATTATCTGCGAAGTATGTACTTACGCTAAGCTGTACCTTTCTGAGAACGCCACGGAAATTTTAATTTCCTTTGTCGACGCCGGGGTATTAGGATTGTAACGTTACTTGCGAAGCAAAATTATTATCTGACGGCACGTTTGAATATATAATTCGTTACGACTGTACATTTTACATGTACAGGGTGTATGAAAATATGTTTTTTAATGTTATTTATTAATAGGGGTAAATAAAAAAAAATATTGGGCGTCATTGTCAAGATTTAACACTGTTCCGTATGGGAGACTCCCTCTTTCATTGAGTCAATACTCAATGAAGACTCTACTATGGAGAACAGTGTTATATTTTGATCACGGCGCAAATTTTTCAGAGCCTGTGTAAAAACAAAGCAGGTCAAAATCACCTGTGATTAAACATGTTATTTTATTTCATATAGTCAGCAAACTGTAAATAAAATTTTAAATAAACAGAAAATAAATCATGCAACGTGACGTTTGAATACACATTTCGTTACGACTATTGTACAACATGTTCAGTTTGCTATGAAAATAACTTTTCTAATGTTATTTATTAATAAGAGGCAAGTATATAAACCAAGGTTAATAAAATTGGCGCTTTGTCAAGATTTAATACTGTTCTGTATATGAGACTGACAAATAAAATATATAAATAACCAATGGAAGTCTCTACTATAGAGAACAGTGACGTGAATGATGCTGACGCTAATATTTCCGAGCCCTATTAAAAACAAAGGTAGCCAAAATGAGCATTATAATAAATTATCGATCTTTTTAAGCCTGTGATATTAAGGTTCTTACATGTTTTTGTGATAGGTATTCACTTTACATTACTTTAGAAGGTCAGCCAACAGTTACAACAATTTAACGGAAAAAAAAATCATACAATTTTGTTGCTATCTCAATTGTTTTACTAACTATAGGAGACACAGCATGTTATAATTTGATTTAAATAAATTACAGAGAAAAAAAAACAAAGGCTTAAATAAAAGTAAAAAATAAATAAAATAAAAATAATATTTATTTCGAAACAGCTTATTCATAAGTTACGCTAGTATTAAATAAAAGAGTATGCTGTTGGGTACTCCGTAGCTACCATGACTAGCACACACATAGTATGTTGAAGTAATAACATAATAACCAATTTAATAATAAATACAAATGACATCTATTCGCAACTCAACAAATAATAAAAAGGACAAAAATAATTAAAACTTATTGAATCTGTGAAAGAAAAAAAAAGAGTTTCGATTCGATTGGTGTAGTGGCTAGTGACTCTGTAAGCGAAACCAACGGTTGCGGGTTCGAATCCTGCGAGGGGTAAAATTTTGTATGATGAATCGAACATTTATCCCCAATTCAAGGATGTGTATATAATTATTTGTGTATGTATATCCGTTATCTAGTATCCGTAGTCCAAACTATGCTTAGTTTAGGACTAGATTATAGGTGTAAGGTCGCAAAATAAATTGACGGCTTAATACCAAAATTAATAAAACAGCGCCTTCTAGTGTCCTCACTAAGCAACTAAGCTTATATTATGGATACCAGATGGTTGATATATTTTCACTATATTAGACCCGCCCGGACAAAAAATTACCAGATCGAAAATTGTCCGCGAAAATAGAATATACGGCATTCTATGCAATAACACACACGGAGAGCAAAAATGTCCCACCGACATAAAGTCCATCGTCTGCGCTGCCCCTTTTCACCAAGACAAAGCGTAAAGTCACGCAACGAGCTATGGAGAGGGGGTTACTCGGCGTTTCACTACGTAATCGAATCATGAAGAAATCCTCAGGCGAATGAAAGTTACTAACATAGGCCAGTGGTCCACTCATGGGATATAGCTGGAAGCAAACCGCTTCGAGCTGGACGCTCTGGAATTCAGGAGGGAACGTCTTGTCGGTGAATAAAACAAAACTGGCATTTACTGGGATCACGAGCTACATCTTCGACCACATCGTCACTTTCCATCAGGTGAGATTGTGGTCTAACGCGAATCCAGTCAATCATAACGACGACGACCTGTTTGGTGTAGTGGTTAGAAACTCTGCTGCTATACCGAAAGGTCGCGGTTCGAATCCCGCTAGGGGCATATGTTTGTATGATATGTTCCCTAGTTATGGATGTTTTTCATTTATACATATATTTATTTACAAAAAAAATGTATTTGTGTAGTTTATCAACCCTCTGGTATCCATAACACAAGCCTAGATGCTTACTGTGGACCTAGATGGCGCTGTGTGTATGTGCAAAGGTATTTATTCATTTATTAAAAAAAAAACTAAAATGCGTCATCAATAAAAAGCAAATTGCTAGTGTGACTAATGTTACAAATGCGAAAGTGTGCATGTTTGTTAGCGGATGAACGGATTTGAATGACATATGGTATGTAGGCAGAACGTACCCCGGATTAAGACATAGGATATTTTCAATCCCAATAAAATGAGCAGTTCCCGCGCTATAAACAATTAAACATGTCCGAGTTAAAGTTACTCCACGCAGGCGAAGCTGCGGGCGGAAAGCTAGTTACAAATAAATTTTAAATAATATAATATTATTTTTTATTTTTTTTTATATACAACGGGTTGGTACTTGACCTCAATCACACCTGATGTTAAATGAAGATGGGGTCGAAGGTGGAAGCGTACTGACCCGGAAACCCCAACACGTTTGGGGGACTGGCTATCTTATCTCTGACAACCGGAACACAACAATGCTATTAACATTGCTGCTTGGCGGCAGATTTAGATAAGATGGTGGTAGCTAGCCAGGCGGACATTTAAATGCCCTACCACCAACCAAACCTGTTTAAGTACTCACTTAAACATGTACCCCGCTGGGGATCGAACCCGCGACCTCCGAATCGTAAACCCAATGTTGTTTGCATTGAGCCACGGAGACGATTATTATAATAATATAATAACAAAAATAAAATAATTAAAAAAAAACAAAGCTAGTTATAAAAAAATTACAAATAACAAAATTGAGGGTTCCGAATATCGCGTTAGTCAAATTAAATAATCTGGAATTACGTTACCAATAGAAACCACTCGCGGCTTTGATGGTGGCTGTGGCTAACAGCGCATCAACACTATTTAATTAACCGACTTCCAAAAGTAGGAGATTCTATGTTCAATTGTACATACAATTGAACAAATACTTTTTTTTTTGTATATTCGCCGATGTTTCCGTTAATAATTAACCGATTTTGATGATTACTATTATTTTTATATTCCGGACGCTTACACCAATCATCTAGTCCCAAACTATGCAATTGTACTATGAATACTGGATAAATATACATAAATATATGTGTAAACAATCTTGACTCAGAAATAAATGTTGGTATTCATCACAAAAAATTTACTCCTCGCGGGATTCTAACCCGCAACCGTTAGTTTCGCTGACAGGGTCACTATTCACTACATCAAATCGGTCGGTATCAATTTTTATTTAATTGGGTTTACCGCCCGATTGGTCTCATATAAATTGGGTTAAAATCTTGTGTTGTACCCAGCGACCAAATAATTACTTTGCTGGGCTCTTAAGTCAGTGGCGGTACCTTCGTAAACCCAGAAACCCGGCATACCTTGCAGTACTCGTTTCGGATATTCAACTTCAAAGTTTGTCGATCTTTATATGTTTAAGCAAATGGCGATGAAGTTCATCAAATGAGACGACGTTTTGATGCAATGCAGTTGTAATACGGAACTTCATAATTAATACAAACTGAATGGATAATTATTAGGTATATTAATAAGGGACAAAAGCAAAGTCCAGAAAAAAAAGCGCGCAGTGAAGCTAGAGAACGTCATGAGTTAACAATATTTAAACAGAAAATCACAAACCATACATATCTCGGGCTTGCCTTACTTGAAACCCTAGGCAGGCCACTGTCTGAAATTGTGCAAATTTATGGCCAGTCAATTATTACCAAAATCATATGCGACGACCTGTTTGGTGTAGTGGTTAGCAACTCTGACCAGTATACCAAAAGGTTGCGGAATCGAATCCCGCTGGGGGCATATATTTGTGTGATGAATACGGACATGTGTACCCGAGCTATGGATGTTTTCATTTATAATAAGTATTTATTTACAAAAAAAAAATGAATTTTTGTAGTATATCAACCATCTGGTATCCACAACACAAGCTTGTTGCTTACTGTGGAACTAGATGACGATGTGTGTATGTCTAAGGATATTTATTTATTTATTTATATACTTTTTAAATCAGCTACTAACTTGACTGTAGGATGTCTTACGCCAATTTTAGGCCCGTATTAATAAATTCATCTCGAGATTGAGATCGCGTCTCAGTCTCAATGCTATTTTTTTTCATACCGTTTTATTTATTGCATATCAACAGATTCTCAAGCGCCAACTTGAGGCCATATCAATTTTGAGAACGGTATTAATATGGGCCTTTGAAAGTCTACGTGAGAATTGGCATCAGCTACTTAGATTAATAATAAATATTTAATAGTTTAAAAAACTGAAATAGAAAGAGGCGGGCGTGGCGTAAAGACAATTTAAACTGTCTCACTACACAAGAGTGTTTAAAATTAAACTGTCTTCATGTCATTATTAATTTAAAGAGAGATAAAGAGAGCATTATTTATTTAAATGTAAGTAAAAATTATTGATATTGTAGTCACTAACCTTTGTGCTTTAAATAAAGATATTGGTATTTTATTTTTGGTTAGAATACATTTTGAGGTAGATATTATGCAAATCCTGGTCACGACCCCAGAAGGTACTCAACTCGAAGGATTTTTTTATGTTTAGCTGAATACGTGTTTGACCACAATCTCACCTGATGGAAAGTGGCGATGTTGCCGAAAATGAAGTACGCGATCTCAGTACTATTCACGAAATATCCTGTGGGTTACTTGCGCCGCTTCTTTTCCCACAGATGATTTCCCTTTCCGAAGCGGTGGTAGCTTGGACATACTGACTGACCGAAAAAAGCTTTGCCCTATTTTTATTTCCAATAGATTTAAATTGACATTCAACAAATGATATCATATATCTTACGTTGAAATAAAATGCTTTGAGATTGAGTTTGAGTTTGAAAGGTTGTAGGATTCAGGAAAGACTGTCGCCGGAATTGAGTTCCAAGCCTTGGCTATTCGCATTACAAATGAAGACTCAAACCGCTAGGTTCCATGTATTGTCATCGACGCAAAGATGGTGGACGAAAATATATCCTCCCTTGATTTGTTAATAGAAGACTGTTAAAATACGATGAAATTGTCCGCACACACTGCATTTTGGGTTAATCTCATTTTGACTACAGATTAGAGTTATGGGTAGTAACCATGCCTTCCTTCCTGCCTTGGAAACCAACAGTTGTAAGTTCGAATCCTGTTAGGAAAAAATGTTTGTATACATGTAGTCTTTTGACTCCGAGCAGTAAACTCGAATAACTTTAAACTATTAAATAAATTTAAAGTTCATTTTTGCTTTATCGCATTGCCAAAATTTAACTTCAAGCAAAAATAATAAAAAAAAACATGATAATTAACTAAAGTCCCAGTCAAAAGCATCTGAAATCATACGTAATGAACATGAAATTCCTTTGGGAGGGGGCATGCATAGCATAATATATCCGCGCATAATTAGCACAGATCATGGCCCCGCGAAATGTGTGCATAGCGGACGGTACAAGCAGTTAGTTTGTGACACACCGACCGACGAGATAAGAACTTCCTTTAGTCTTTCCGATTGAGATATATACACCATCGCAATAAATGTGTGCTAACATCGTCTTGTAGGTACGTGTAGGATTGTAAAATATTAGCAATTAATTTTATTTTAGGCAAGTACGAACAAAATATTATTTACTATCAAATTGAATTAGTTAGTAATTATTTTATTAAACAATGACAGATGATATACATGGAATTTATAAACAAGCTAGAGCAGGTGTAAAAAATTGAGCCTTAATGTTCTTAATCTGTGAGCAGCACGGACATATTCCGAGCCCGACATTGCTTAACTTCGGTAATCGAAAACGAATAACAAATGCGACTGCGGCACGAGTATTGCTACCCATGAGATAGAGTGGAACCACAAAAAGTCAGTTTGTACTCAATTTTATTTTAATTTAGGAGGCTACACACAACCCGAGCGACCCAAAAACCACACAGGACTCCTTTCATCTCGGATGGCAGATGGCGGGAGTTTTAATTTTTCGATTTCGGACGGCCGTACATTATGCATGACGCTTTTATCGCGGCCGGTGGTTCCTTCGGGACTTACGATCTGGACTCGAGGCATGAGCGAGAGCGGTTGCATGTGACAACGAACATTCCCATTATGTCCTATGGAATTTAACCAATATTATAAACTAGGTTTCCGCCCGCGGCTTTGTCTGTATAGAATGACTTTAATTTGTTTATATACTTAGACCGACAGTCAAATCCAACTCAGGTAGCGTTCGGGAAACTGCACAACGACTTTTTATCCAAATGCAACAGTAAAGACTAAAATCTTTAATCAGTATGAGTTAGTATCTCGCATTATGGGTCAAATAAGAAAGCTCTCGGTCACGCAACTAGCTATGGACAGCTATGCTCGACAAGATAGCATCAGGAATAAGAAATCCGTGGACGAACAAAAGTCGCCGACATAGTCCAATTAATTGATAAGTTAAATATACTTTATTAATGATTTGGAGTAGCAGTGGGCAGGGCAGGACATATAGCTCGAAAAACTGCCCTTGCATAGAAATAGGACAAACCAAGCTAGATTTAAAATGTCGAAAAAGGGTTTATTCTAAACTACATCCAAAGTATAGTCCAAGGACTAAAATGAAATTAACCTCCCTGAATGGATCACGGAACCTGATAGCAAGGCAAGGCGGACACGGTCAGCTGATCTGTTACACTCCACGGTGACTTCCCAATGTGATGTGATACACCAGATAGGTCCTTGTGTAATCCTATGTAACTCTGTGCCTCAGCCAGCATCCACTGACAGGTTCAAATAAATACCCCCCCCCCCGCCTTATTTCCTTCACGACCCGCTGTCCGCTCGTGCGTTACTCCACACTATGACTGCGTATCCTTTTTAGGGACCCGCGGATTGGCACGGAACCACGGATGGGAGCAGACAACGATACGCAACACAACATACCTACCTATTATATTTAGTGTGGATGCATTAAACATGCCCCGGCAAATTAGGGGTAATGAATGAAACGGGGATTTTATTTAGCGGGTTTTTGACGAGATGTGCATCAATAGATGACTTTTTCATATGAAATAAAAGCATGAAAATGAATAAGCAACTGGTTCTGTGTGCAAGGAATAAAGGTGTGTTTTACTGTTCGGTTTTCGACGCGCGAGTCAGACAAGTGACTTATTAAAAATTTAAGTATTACCCAGGGCTTTGGCGGGAATTCGGCGAGTGCCGTTGCATTTTTTTTTCTTGTGATTCATACCAAGGGAAATTTAATTCGTGTAATTCCTGCTTACTGCTGACTCCACTCCTGATTACGAACAACTTTCCACTAGGAACCACAGCTGAATTGGATCAAAAAATTTACGATTGCCCATACAAAGTAAACCATTCTGAGATCACCTCTATGGTAGACCAACATCGACTGAAATCAGCTATGGTTACTAGTGGTAAGTTGTGGAGTGGAGTCACCAGCCGAAAATTGTTGGTTTTGTATGGATAATCGAAAATTAATTGATCGAATTCGACTATGGTTCCTTGGAGAAAGTTGATCGTGATAACGAGAATTACCAGTCACCAGTTAACGAGAATTACACGGATTCAAATTCACCCTGCATATTCTGATTTTGTAACTATCAAAACTGACCGTATATGCAAAAATCCATATGCATACTGTATAATAAAAATGCTAGTTGATTTTAAGGACTGTATTAGTTAATAAATAATAAATAAATAAATAAATATCCTTAGACATACACATAGCGCCATCTAGTTCCACAATGAGCCACTATAGGCTTGTGTTGTGCATACCAGATGGTTGATATACTACATAAATATATTTTTTTTGGAAATAAATGCTTATTATAAATGAAAACATCCATAACTCGGGTACACAATGTCCGTATTCATCACACAAACATATGCCCCTAGCGGGATTCGAACCCGCAACCTTTTGGTACAGTAGTCAGAGTTGCTAACCACTACACCAAACAGGTCGTCGTTAAATTTCTTTATAGTAAAAAAGTAAGAAAAAAGAAGGGGCGAGAAAGTTGCCAGCATAACATTATTGCTAGCGTAAATTTCTTAATCCTACAAATAATCGATACAATGTTATCGACAAAGTTTTGTGTTTAAAAATATTTAAACACATACTATAATAACACCAAGCAGAATAATTGTGTAGTCCAATGTTTTTTGTATGTGTTCCTGTAATATGCAAATAAACACTTTACCTATCTTACCGTTAAAATTCCCCCTCGTGAAAATTGGTCGTTTTTTTCAAGCAGCGATGCGTTTTAAAAATTAAGCGTCTGTCGATTAAACCCCGCGAATATGGAGCGTACGAGGCATCATACCGTTTGGACTGTAATCTCTCCTATAAGATAATACCTCTCCGCTATCTGTTTTTTTTTAACATAAAAACAGAGGTGTTTTGAATGTTCATATCTGTGTGTATCTCTAGGATTGTAGTACCAATACGAATGAAGTGATTTGAAGCGATTTTTATTTTCGAATACTAATTCTACGAGGTCGTTTTTTTACATTAGATGGAAATCGTTTGATTAGTTGGTTTATTCCACTATATTCACCTGGGTGATATCACCTGGGTGAACAAAGTGGAATTTTTGGTGTCCTCATTTCACCTCGGAATTATTTCACCTAGGTGATATCACCCAGGTGAAATAATTCGACATAATTAGTGTCATTTGTTCACCTTGGAATTAAATCACCGAGGTGAACAATGGCGACTTTTTTCATTCATATTGTGGACTTTAATCACCCACATACTAAATGCTGCAAATTTTCAAATCAAAGCATTTAAACCAATTTAATGTCAAATTAGATGTAATAAAAAACCAAAATAATAATCAAAGTTATTGTTTATTAATTAAGTCGTAGCTTTAAATGATTAAACAATAATTAAACAAAAAATAAACACAAAAATTATTGTTTATATTAATTAAGTCTTGTATTAAATGATTAAATAATAATTAACAAAACAAAATTATGCGGACACCATTTTCGTTATAATCCCCCAGTAAAAATTGATCAAATTGTTTCGGTATCTGCACCTCGGTTACATTTTTACTTTGTATTTTTAAGATATTTAGCTTTTAACATAATTGGTTTATTTATCTGGATGATAATATATTTATAATTTCTGGTGTATTTTCTAAATTTTCAATTTCTAGTTATGATTATTAATTCTATTCATATCAGAACGCGTGCGATCGAACAGCATGTCGCATTTTTTGCTGTGTAGGTATAGCGGGACACCATGAACTGTCGTACGACGAGACTGCTCAGGCACATCCTCGCCCACTAATGCATGCGTACATATTAGTTAATAATTACTGTTATATATATAGTAGATGTGAAAGGGCTGTTTTTCCACCACCAGCCTCGGTTTGTAGATGGCAGTCAATAAATGGTGTTCACATCGATTGTTACTATGTTGTGAACAGTTACTATGAAATGAATACCATAATAGCGACTGTTATAATTTTCAATAACAATTCTGGATCATGTTGACTTGTTTTGTGTAGCAAAAGGTTGCGGGTTCGAATCCCGCTAGGGGCATATGTTTGGGTGATGAATGTGCTTTTTTTATATTTTTTTTAAACAAAAAAAAACGTATACCCGAGTTGTGGTTGTTTTCATTTATGATAAGTATTTATTTAAAAATAATCTATTTATGTGGTATATCAACCATCTGGTATCCACAACACAAGCCTATAGTTGCTTACTGTGGAACTAGATGGCGCTGTATGTATGTCTAAGGATATTTATTTATGTGATTTACTCCAGCTTTCGCTTATGACAAGCTCTACCTTGAAGGAAAAATCCCCAGGCTCGGGATATCTATAGTTTCTGGTTCTTAGTGGTTAGAAACACTGACTGCAATACCAAAATGGCTTATCTTTGTCTGATGAATATACGGACACGTGTACCTGAGTTAATAATGTTTCCATTTATTTAAATTATAAATAATTTAAATAAATCCGTAAATTTCATTTATTTAAATTTTTATTATCTAAAGATGATAAACATTCATGGACATGAACAGCCCGTTCGCGTAACCAGGCTATTTCACAATTAATAATGAAATATTATAATATAAAATAATAATTAACAATTTTGTAACATAAAAACCTTTTTTAAAAAAGAGCAACCTCTCGAGTTTCTAGCTTGTTCTTCTCAGGGGAAAAATGGCTTTTGAACAAGCAGTAGCTTAAAAAATGTAAAATCTGACTATTTTAAGTGTACCCTGTGTACCTACAAAATAAAGCATTTTTTGATTTTGATTTTGATTTTATAAATTGCATATATTTACAAAAAAAATGTATCTGTATTCTGTATCTAATTGCTTAGCATGGTATTAGGTAGCGCTGTGTATGTACAAGAATATTTATTATTACTTGTTCTATAAGCGACGACTGCATAAGCGTTGCGAGTTCGAATCCCGTTAAGGTGTCAATGGTTGTGTGCTGAATATGACCATTTATTCCCGAGTCGTGGATATATTTAACAAACATTTATCTATGTTAATCCGTTATATAGTATCTATAGTACAAGTTTTGTAGGTTTGGGAGTAGATCATTCGCATATAACATTACCTCAGTAACTAGGCGAGAGACAAAATTTGTATGGAAGCAATCAATTTATCAAATTGAGGATAAGTATCGATGCCTGCTGCTGAAAGTAGAACACGATTCCTTATGATTCTAGATTTGGAAACAGTACTTGAAATATTTATTGTTATGTGAGATGATATGCGGTTGACTGTACACGAGAACAGTAGGCAGACGTTTGAAGGGGACGAGTGCAGCTTCCGCCGGATGTGGCGTCCCCCCTGTCATGCCCCCATCCCGCCCCCCGCCCGGACGCGCCCGAGCCCTTCCGACAAACAGTAACGGGAGTACCGACGTCAAACAAAATAGACTTCTTTACTTAAATGTTTCTTAAATTTAATTGTTTCTTACAAAATTAAAAGACAATATTTAACACAAAAATATTTTATACAATTTGTTCATGTTGTCCAAATTAAACAAAACCACTTTAACGTAGTCTTAAACAAGTATTTATCACATGTTTTTCGAGATAATACTTTCATACATTCACCCTGTTTAAGCTTAGAACAATATGAAATAGTAAAGTTTTATCGTTAGACATTGTTGGTTTATCTTAATACTAATTACTCTATTGCAGATATGTTTAATTTGTTTATATCGCGGGAACTACTTACTTTATAGGGATAAAAAACTTATGTCTTAATCCTGGAATGTTCTACCTATATACCAAACATCCAAATCCGTTCATCTGATTCGCCGTGATTGAGCAAGAAACAAGTAAACAAACATCCAACCTTACACATTTATAATATTAGTTAGATATGATTCTGTAGACACTAAAGTAAACTAAAACGAATATTAATGAAATTATAATTCTGTTTCTTTCCGAAACAAGAAGAACGCGATATATCCGCATTAAAATCAGTTTTAATTTAGAGACGTGCCTCATCAGAACATAGTAATGTTTATGGTAAGCAATATTACTCATAATTAATTAGGGGATTTAATAAAAAAAAATATATCGAGTTGTATGTACACTCGATCAATGAACAGGTGTTTCATCATAAAGATCATTGTCAAAATCATCACAAGAACTACTTGTCCTACAATATTGAAATAAGAACTTTACTACACTTTTTATTGGCAAAAGTATCTGTCATTTTTGGTACTGCAAACACATCAACAAATAACCCCACTTCCGTGGCACAGCCTTCTTTCATTACAGTAAGTACGGTTACGTTAGTAATAGGCATTCTATGGATCACACCATAATCTACCACGCGGGCCCAGTAGTGTGGTGGGTTTTTGTCAGACTGATAGCCACATGATATTTAAATTAAAAAAAACCTGCCGTTCAATGTTTTCCAGCCGCTCCTGCATTTTTTTTTATATGAGAGGGCGGCAAACGAGCATGCGGGTCACCTGATGGAAAGCCATCACCGCCGCCCATGGATTATGCCATGCCACTTTGATTAACGATTGCCTTCAATAAAAAAACAATCGGCACACTTTACTATCGGGTTGTACTATCTGCTAATTTTACTGTCTAGTGATGTTACTATTTGAACATTTCATCTATCTGGTCATTTTACTATCTGAGCATTGTACTATCTGGGCATTTTACTATCTGGATATTTTACTATCTGGACATTGTAGTTTCTGGATATTTTAGTATCTGATCATTTTATTATCTGTTTATTTGTTTGTAAACGCTTTATTGTACAAAATAACACATAATACATTGAATCAAAATAGTATACAAAGGAGAAATTATCCCATGAGGGATCTCTTCCAGTCTGTAATTTTACTATCTGGACAGTGAACTATATGGATATTTGGATATTTTTCTATCTGGTCATTGTACTATTTGGATATTTTACTATCTGGTAATTTTATGATCTGGTCATTTTCAAACAACACGAGCCTAAACGAAACAAAAAGGAGACTCAATTTTTTCTCCTGTCCTTACACACAACTCTCGTGGCAGCGCAGCGCTCATGAAAACGGCAAAATATGTTATTCAGGTACCCTCAATTAAAATCATAATTAACGCAGCATTAAAACCCGACGCTAATTCCAATTACAATAAAATGTGTTGTTTCTGTTTTGTTTTACCTATCTAGTACCGAACATTCCGGGAGTGGGTTAGTATTGTTATTAATTAGCCCCGTTTCTACAAAGCCACAACACGAACTCCATGTGTTCAACGATTCAAGGCGACAAGTTACGTGTCGTGAAACATGTCGCATCTTCATGCTCTTCGAGCGTCCGGTCATTTGTTGACGCTATCTGGCTTTCTCGACGTTCGCCCGACAACATTTATGGTGAGAATACATGTCGCTCTGTGCTCCGCGACTTTCACAAATTGTCACCAGTACAGTACCTCGTGCAACATCTTGACCACAACTTGGTGTTCGTCGACATTTTTTCAAAAACGTACGTAATATCTCGACTCCTGTAGTATACAAGGTTTTGATGGTGGGGGGACTGCAGATTAGAATGGCCTTTCCAGTGCGTTGTAGTATCACATCTACCCAATTCCCCTTTAGGGAACATTAGCTACTACAATCCCGAATCACTGTGGACATAAAATCATCGAGCCCTCCGTGCAGAACTTCACTGTGATTTCGTTACAGCTGCATGAGTAATCACTTGCTTAAAGGAATAGAATACATGAAGCTATTGGATTTTTCATATCCGTTCTAGCAATAATGATGCGGAGCAAAATAAAAAACGTAGATGGTCCTTCCACAAGTTTTTTAATTAACCTCCTAGGGCAAACTATGCACATACGTAAAATTAAATAAATCTGGAAATGATAACTAGGCCAGGCGATCTTATGGCACTGTTACTCGCGGGAGCCATGCTCACTGCGTTTAGGCGCAGTCTGGAATGCCGTTTTACATTTCACTGGCTACACTCCCATTTGCCGAGGCGAATCGAGAAACATCTTCTGTCTAGTAAGATACCCTAATTCTTTCTTCCTGTCCTGTGGGTGGTCATCTCACGCTTGCCGATGCTTGGTCTCCGATCTAGAAGTTTTATATCCCAACTATTGTTATTACGATAATAAAGATCCCTCGATTTGGCTTAAATTTTTACGAATTGAAATTTTTATTGATAAGATTTCACTTTGCGAAACCATGTCGATAATATCGTTCTGTATGTTGTATTATACTTACGGATTCACATACATATTTTGTAGCACACCCATTGCGGGGTGTTTAAAGACCTCTCATAATCGGCCAAGTGTGATGTAGTCTAGGATTTATAAAATTGCATATTTAAACTAAAATTATATTTGTAATTAGAAATACTGAAAATTTAAAACAATATTCTATCTAACTAATATTATAAATGTTTCTTCGTTTGTTTATTTGTTTGTTTTTTGCTCAATTACGGCGTTACGGATGAACGGATTTCGTTGAAATTTGGTAAGTATATTGGTAGAACATATATACCGTGGATTAAGACATATGATATTTTTTATCCCGATAAAGTGAGTAGTTCCCGCGGGATAAACAAATTTCCGCGATAAAGTTATTCCAAGCCGCGGGCGGAAATTTAGTCAATCATATTTATTTTTTTAAGAAAAATAATTAAATATCCTTGGACATACACACAGGGCCATCTAATTCCACTTTAAGCCACTATAGGCTTGTGTTGTGGATACCATATAATACAAAAATATTTTTTTGCAAATAAATACTTATTATTTAAATGAAAACATCCATATCTCGGGAACACGTGTCCGTATTCATCATACAAACATATGCCCCTTGCGAGATTCGAACCCGCGACCTTGTGGTCACAATTTCTAACCACTACACCAAACAGGTCGACAAATTATTGTCGAAGACTACAGTACCTATACCGAAAAGTAATCGTTCGCATAAGTGAGAGACGAAGTGCCATTAAAGGGTCTCCCATGGAATCTCCCGCGTTCCGACACTGACGCATAGGTCTGGCCAGACCTTAAAAATCAGATTTACCGGAACGGATATCCGAATGAATGGTAAAGGAGCGGCGCGTGTCCCGACATGCGCCGACAACCGCAGGCCTTGCGGACGGAATTATTTTAAATGTCGCTATATGTGAAGGGTGCGCACACTTCCGGTCCGGATTTTCTGTTAGTCTAAAAGCATGTTAATATGACAGTCGTAATAATAGAGAAATCAAAATAAATTGAATATTTACAGGTGTATAAAGTAATATTTTGTCAAGTTGTTTCGAAATCAAAAACGGAGTAATGCGCTTAGTATTCCAAAGAGTTATTGTGCATGACCTTTACCTTTATCTAGTAAATATCCCAGGTTATTAGTGTAAGGTTAACATAAGCGGTTTCTTTTTTTTTATCCACAACTGGTTAGCAATTGAAATCATGTTAAGTGAAGATAAGGCCGAAGGTGGTAGCGTACTGACCCGGAAACTCCACCTTATTTGGAGGACTGGCTATTTTATCTCTGACAACCGGAAGACAACAATGCTATTAACATTGCTATTTGGCGGCAGATTTAGATAAGATGGTTGAGCCACGGAGGTGGTTAAATAATAAAAATGAATATGGATAAGAACAAGAATCATTTATTCGCTCCTGTGATATGCCAATGAAAGCCCTCCACAACTAGCTCCCGCTAAGAATCTTAGGGAGGAGGGAGTGACTGAAAACCAGCGCTACCAAGATCATGCTCTCAAATAAGCAAATGCTGAGTCAATTCCTATTGCTTAATAACAATACTTAAGTATACTAACCTAATTCTACATAATATTCTATGATGAGTAACTAAAGAAAGTAAAAATAACCCTTGTGCTTTTGTTATTAGAGCAATAAAGAGCATTTGTATACACCCGAGTTATGAATGTGTAGTATATGTATTAAAATGTATTGGTGTAGTATATCTACCATATCAATACAAGCATAGTTGCTTAGTGTGAAATTAGAAGGCGCTGTGTAATATTTATTCATCACACAAACTTACACTCAGCTAGATTCGAACCTGCAACTACCTACTACACCAATCGGTCGTCAGTTATTCCGTTGAATAGTAGAATCAATAAACCTACCCAACGAAATCGGTACTTTCTACCCTCAACAAATTTCACTCATGTTATGTATCATATTGCAATTTTAATTGTAACCCCCTACAAGACGCGCGGGCTCAAACGACCGTGTCTCCATTTGTATGATTGCCGGTCGCGTGCCGGCCACGTTTGAGGGTTAAAACTTATTTAGTACCCAATTGGGACACTTGTAACGCACTTTATTCACTTACACTCCAATTTATAGAACAATTTGTGAATTATTGAAATGAGAAATTATGTCGAAGTGTTGTGGTGTTCACTTTTTTTGCTAAACAGCAATACCAGTGTTGTTGCACGAAAATCGGTAGAGACAAGAGACAGTTTCTTTTTCTTTTTATGCTTGTTCACCAGCGCGTCCTGGGTTAATACCTTAAAATCAGTGCTTGCTCGTCCTATAAGCATTTTAATGCAACAGGCTTATCACATTGTTGCGTGACTATTGCACACATGCCCATGTACAATAAATCGCCAGTACGTCTTGAAATTGGCCAAATGCTTATTTCATTGTTACGGAATGTTTTATGTTTTCATGTACGTTTGTTTCTTTCTTGTATGTATGTCAGTTTATGTAGTAAACTTTTTGTTTATCTATTATTAGGTCCTTACCTATGAAATTGGCGTTTTGTATGAAGAATTTCATTGAGACTGTTTTCTCCATACAAACATTTTTGATTTTTTTTTGGGAACGGCAAATCCAAATTGAACTAAACTTTGTGTGCATTATCGGATAATATTAAGTTAAGTATAGGCAGCGTTAATTTTTAAAAGTAACCGCTTTATAAAAGTTTCAGCGAATCTAATGAATGATTATGGGAAGCACATGAAAATAGCTCTGTTCAATTTTTTTTTATTATGTGATTTAGCCCAGTAATTAAAAAAAAATTTCATGTGAAACCTTGAAATAATATTCCATTTTCCAAATAAAAAACAAATTTGGATATAGCTTTGTAAATCGCAGGAATTGGTACATATGACTAGCGTAGAAAAAAAAAACTCCAATTTCATAGGTATATACCCAATATTATTAAGCGTTTGAATGGCCTGATATATTCGGATGTCTATTTTAGATTAGATAGAGAAGTAGATTTAGACTAGTCGGGCATAGAGCATGACCAAAAAGCATCACCTAGTCTACAAAAGTTAGGTCTCCAGAGAGCATGCACACGCCGGCTGTCGCTTCACAAATAGATTGCTTTATGCCTAATGTGATGCTGATGGACTCACTCTCTGCTTTCAACCCTTCTATTTTCTACGATCAAAATAAATTTGTAGCGAACCGTCATTTTTAATCGCCGACGAAAAACGACGGGTGTTGTGTGTTTGACAGCGGTATGTGTATAAGTCTTTGTCCGGACGTATTTTAGTATGCGTATTGCAATTTGAGTGCGGTTTTTTTTTATATGAAAGAATAAACGAAAGGACAGGAGACATGTGTATTGAAATTGGTTTAACTTGTTTCGATGATATTATGATTTTAGGTCGTAAGACGCGGTCTCCCAATTTAGGAGGTCCGGGTTCGATTCCCAGGCACCAATAAGTTTTTGAAATTTAATTACTTATGTGCATTTATCCGACTGCTCTTAAACGGTGAAGGAAAACATCGTGAGGAAACCTGCATGCCCTAGAAATAAAAATTCAAAGGCATGTGAAATTCCCAACCCGCATTGGGCCAGCGTGGTGGACTGCGTCCCATACTCCCTCATATATACGAGGGAAGGCCTATATCTCTGCAGTGGGATGTTTACGGGCTAATGATGATGATGATACTCTTTCGTGGGTTTTTTAAAATTTTTTCATATTTAATATTCTTCTTATCCATATTTAGCCATATAGTTCTTAGCCATATTTGATGGAAATATTTAGTTTTTCTCATTAGATGATATAATCGCTTCTAATAGGTATATTTATTAGGATCTTTATTCCTTATGCTTATTTCGATGTCCCTTATTTAGCGGCTGAACGTAAGCGAGCTAAACGCAATTTTATTAGCGATCGAACGTTTAAAATTTTACGTAGTTTATATAAAAAAACACATTCAGATGAACAAATCCCATCAAAAACAATACTTGTCAAAAAAACCAAGTCTCGCAACTCAGTTGTTCTGCGGTAAAAAGTTGTGAGATCCATGTAATACCAAGTCGGTTGTTAATTTATTCAGTCTCTACTTAAGCGACTTTCTGTCTTAATACGTCCAGTCTCTAAGACCACGATCGTGGTCCATAACAATTGAAAATCATTTGTGTCTGGAATCTCCGTACTCGAAGCATTAAGTTATTACGTAATAATTAACAGCATCTTATAGTGACGCAGATCAATATTAAAATTCTTTAATGTTTTATATAAATATATCGAGACTTGGCCATCGCACTAAATAATTGAATTTACATGTGTTTTCAGGCGATTGAATTTACACGTCTTTTCAGGCGATGGCCAAGTCTCAATATATTTATATAAAACATTAAAGAATTTTAATATTGATCTGCGTCACTATAAGATGCTGTTAATTATTACGTAATAACTTAATGCTTCGAGTACGGAGATTCCAGACACAAATGATTTTCAATTGTTATGGACCACGATCGTGGTCTTAGAGACTGGACGTATTAAGACAGAAAGTCGCTTAAGTAGAGACTGAATAAATTAACAACCGACTTGGTATTACATGGATCTCACAACTTTTTACCGCAGAACAACTGAGTTGCGAGACTTGGTTTTTTTGACAAGTATTGTTTTTGATGGGATCTCATTTCTTTTTGTATTTTGTAGATACTTAGGTACTTAAAGTATCAATATTTAATTTATTTAAATTATTTATCCGAACAACGTCCAAATTGTAAGCAAATAATATCAGTAAACCAATGAGAGTAGCCTTTAGTCGTCAAACTAATATAGCAATCGAAATTATCAAAGAAAATCGCAAACTTATAGGTAAGAATTCTGGGCACATCCGAACAGCATTGGGTCGCTCGCGCGTATGAGCGCGGCTGCTGCTCGCTCGGCGACATTCACCTTTCCGCGCGCCCCGCCACTGTCCCCGCCCCGCGCCCTCGCGCTAGCACCGCGCAGCGCGTAGTAACGGCCCGCGCTCACTCGCTAGCATCGCAGCGCGTGGTATATAATTATACAACCTTACGCACTCGTAATAAGTACGAATACGCACGTAGGTACGTTTTTTGCATTAATAAATAATTTAATACACGTGTTTTCATCACCGGAATACCCATTTTTTGCTCGATTTGGCAGGGGCACTACCATGCGCCTATATTTATATGGGACTAGCTTAAACCCGCGGCTTCGCACGCAATAATAATAATTGCCGTAAAATAAAATATTGAAAAATTTAATTAACTGAAGACTTGGCTGTATGGGCTTAATTTTCTTTGCTGTCTTTTCTAGATTTTTTAGTTTTTCCTTGATTCATACACCAAACACTACTTATATTCCAAATTTGAAGCTTCTACGTCTGCTAGAAGTGCCTTAGAATTTTGATGATCGGTGAGTCAGTGACTGACAAAATTAAGAAATTTGACCCCTTATAATTCTTAAAAATACTGGTTCAAATTGAATGAAATTTTAAATATACGTGTCTTTACAATGCCTGCATAGTTACTGAAAATTTCAGTCTTCTATTTTTATCCACAACGAAGTTACAGGGGGTCGAAAATGGTCTGAATTGCTTCGAGAAAAGGATGGTACGGCCGTGACGCTTTTTTGCTCGACTTGGTGGGGGCACGGCCGTGCCCCCAGATAACCTCCTCCTTTTTTTGGAGTTGGTTATAAAGCAAACATATATGCAGTATTGACTGTTCATACAATTTAACTGTAGAGAGCAAGTAAAGTGTACAAGTGTACCTTCTGATCGCCATATTGTGAAGGATAATCGATACATAAATCACGCAACGTGAGCAATATGAAATTCTTATGTGGTGGATTCAAAGTAAAATATGTCAAACTTCATTACAATAAGTACTTACGAAATAAAAAATATGAACTTGCATGCGTTATGGGTACTGAGGTGTGAATGTACCACTACATATTTCAATAGTGGACGACTCAGTATAGTCCAGGGAGCCGATCGCGCTATTTGAGTGTACAAGGAATACCCCACAAAAACATTAATGCTTTTATTTTTAAAACTGCCTATATTAATTATATTGGTATAATAATTGCAATAATAATTGCATACACTTGCTGCCATTGTTTAGACTGCAAAAGAAATGTGTTCGAGGTATTGTGGGTGCAAGTCAGACGGACACTTGTAGGCCATTGTTTAAGCAACTTAAAATATTGTGTCTGCCATGTCTGTACATTTTCGAGGTATGCCTGTTTGTTAAAGGCAATCTACATTATTTTGACTGTAAAGTAAACAAAAAACCGAGAGGACGTAGGAATAATCTTGACATAATACCGATTAACAAACCTAAATTAGAATTTTATCGAAAAACACTTTATGTAAATGGAACAAAGTTGTACAATCACTTACCTGACAATCTTAGAGAGCTAAATATGAAATCATTTAAAACAATACTACATGACATTCTAATTAGTAACTCCTTTTATAATAATGACGAATTTTTAGAATATAAATTTTAAATATTGTAAACCATATGGTAAAATACAGTGATACATTGTTTATTTAAACAATCTTGTACACCCTACCTGTATTGGACAATAAATGATATTTGTATTTGTATTGGTTTCGCTACAGAAATGTTGCGTGCGTTTTTCAGTAAGTGGTACTGGCAGAATAACCAGCGCTGTGGCATGGACCACTATCTGTGCTGCAGCATATGCTGAGTCAGAGCCCTTTCAGTGCACAGTGGGTACAGCCCATCGCTGCGAAAATCTTGTCTGGTGTGCGTCAGTATATTAAGCTTTCATTTATTTATTTATTCTATTTGTTGATTACATAGGGTTTATTATTGTTGTTCTTGTATTTTGGTTGTATGTACTGTGCAGTGAATAGATGTTTTTATATATCTATCTATTTTACAATGGTTTTACAATTCGAACGTAACGTTTTTGGTTTTGGTTTAGCTTTGGTTTAGCTGAAGTAAAAAATGGTATCGCGCAATTTTTTTGTGTACGATTATATCGTTGACGCTACCAAAGTAAAACCAAACGCAGAATGTTTAGAGCTAACCACGAGTATTAAAAATAACTAGTTTAATTTCCGTTCAAATGATTAGCGCGATACGATATGCGCTTAACGTAACATTGTTACGTTAAGCGCTAATTTAGCGCTAATAAGCGCTAGTTTGAACGCTAATACCAAAGCTAAACCATAAGGTTTACCAAAGCTAAACCATAAGGTTTAGCTTTGGTATTAGCGTTCAAACTTAGCGCGATCGGCCCCCCGTAAGGATACACTTTTAACTTCCTATAACCTTAGAGGCCGTGATTTTTTGCACATGAATACAATGTTTTCGAACAGATTAGTAGCTTGCCTTTGGTATAGTATAGCCATTTTATTCATAAAACTTTACAAACGCTTTATAAGCTTGTTTTAGGTAAAGTATGTTTTGTCTCTGTCGTTCATAAGGAAATGTCGTAATGAAAAAAAGTGACAAAACTAAAGTATGTTTTGTCACTTTTTAAAACAAGCTTATAAAGCGTTTGTAAATTTTTATGAATAAGAGGGTAGGTATTTAGTAATAAAACAGAGGTTATTAGGCGCTTTCGTCCTGTAAGCGTGACTGTTTTACGTGGTACGACGGCAAGGAAAAAATCATCTCTCGTGGCGACCACGTACTATCAAGCGGGACACAGCCTCCTCTAACTAGGCGAGTGCATGGGTAAATTCCACCTAATTGATCTAAAAATGTGCGTGTACCGGCCGTGCGTGCTTTACGCGCTATATCTAACTTATATGGTAAATGTCTAAATTGTATATCCGTTGTAATTGGTGGAATTGGCTTCGTCCACGTGAAGTACCTTTATTGCGGAAGGATGAAAAGTAACCACCAGCGGTTCTTTTGTTCCCAGGCTTCCTCTCTAACAAATTTTAATGCAAAATACAGAGGTTTAGTAGTATAAAGTAGTGTGAATAATATTGTTAATGGGGAAACTTTGGGGGCAACAATACAAATTTCTACAATAATAATAATAATAAATATCTTTGCACATCAGCGCCATCTAGTTCCATACTAAGCAACTAGGCTTGTATTATGGATACCAGATGGTTGATAAACTACACAAATACATTTTTTTTGTAAATAAATACATAAATAAATGAAAAACATCCATAACTCGGGAACACATGTTCCTCATACAAACATAAGCCCCTAGCGGGATTCGAACCCGCGACCTTTTGGTATAGCAGTCAGAATTTTTAACCGCTACACCAAACAGGCCGTCAAAACAATAAACAAACAAACAGAAACAATATTTCTCTTTCTTTATTAATTCATTTATTTTTCTTTATTTGAATACGGTATTATTCCTTTTCTTATAATGAATACTTTATATCCTGAAAAAATGCGCGATATAGTCATTCTCCGCAGACCATGCTGCCGGTAGAGAGCTATTTCCCATCTATACTATAATTTGTAATCAGATATTATGTATGTGGTACTAATTTTATGGATTTAGAAAACTACATTTTTTCGTAGAGATACAAAACCAATTTTGTTATCAAATGTTGTTGCAAGCCAAGAAATAAATAGTGATAGAACAAGTTGTTCCATTGTCGCACATCGAACCGCACAAATAGCGGTTTGTTGCGAATAAATTAAACGTCAAACTTACCTACAGATTAAGGTAACAAACAGCCATCTGATAACGTTAAATATTTTGTGACTGAACAGAACAACTTATTTATTCTGTCAATCTCAACTTCACAGTAAACTTGGCACTAACGCTCACCGGTGACAGTAGGCCAACCGCGGCCCCTGTTACGAAGTTTCTCCACTTACACTTTTAGAATAAGAAACGTCACCGCTTCAGGTTGTTTCCTCTTGGAACCGCCATCAACAATTAGTAACCTGACATTAATTGTAATGTAAACTCCGTGTGATGGGCCAAACTCGCAGGCCACGCGAGCGCCACGTGACACTTTTCGGGGCCGCTACCCCACTCCCAATAAACCAGAATACGTTCGACCGTAACATGTTTCTAAAACTGGGTGTTTAAAGGTCTATGCAAGGTGGTCGAGCCGCTGTGGAAGCACTTATCTTGTATTTCTTTATTGTTGTAATTTTCGAGGGTGTTCCTGAGTGTTTATGAGAATAGAGATATACTTTTTTTTCGATATGAAGTTGATTGCTTTTGTAGTCGACTATTGATGTTTAAATAACTGTCAAGTGGTATGGGAATAGTTGTGGATTAAAAACGCAGCGATGTCGTCACAACGATGTTTAGCATTGCATTGATTTGTAAGTATGATGTCGCACAAAGCGTCTCTTAATCTTTTGGGTCTGGAAATAACCTACAATTTAAAGTTTTGGAGTGGAAACAAAAAGTTATCAGCTAAGAAGCTTACTCACTATTTCTGGTTGTACGCTTTCACTTATTCAATCTAATTAATAACATTGACAGTGGCCCCCAACATGGGTCTACTGTGCAAGCTCGAGGTGGGTTGTATGATGTTTTATCTTATGCCATTTCAATATTTGACGTTCTCTTAAATAATTATGAAATAATTTAAAGTTTACCAAAATTGGTTTACAAATGTCACAAACAGGTGTGAACTGTAGCCACTCTTTCGTTAAAGTTAGTTGAAAATAAGCACAAATAAGCAAAGAAAGTGAATTATTAAGGGCGTGCGGCCTGCCTGCGACATATCTAATCCAATTTTGGTAAATCTTAAATTATTTCAGAATAATGAGAGACGTTAAAATGGCTTAAGATAAAACATGCAACTCGCCTCAATGGCTGACACGGTAGACCCACGTTGGGCGCCACAGTCTGCATATGTAAAGTTAGATACAACCACAATATTTAAAGACAAATGAATTATTAACCTCCTGCAACTCGGTGTTTGCCTTAAAATATCTATTACCTATTTATGTGTCCATTGATATCATTTTACGGGCACCACCAAGCTGCATCAAAGATTTGCAACTTTTACTAATAAAAGTAGAAACTTTTATCCCACCAAAAACATTCTGTAAAAAACTAGCCAAGTCTCGATGGAGCTGCTTGATTATCTCTAAAAAGTAATGAAATCTATACAAAGTCGTGCTAAGTCTAAGGTTCCTTACTGCGATTTCTTTATTATTATAGTTAATATTGTGTGACTTGGCCGTTGAAGGGTACACAGGGGTACAAAACCAGGTGCTCCATGACACCATTGCACCAATCTGTCGCCAGAACCGCTATTAATGTTATTAATTATGTTATTAAGAATGTTCAACGGCAAACTATTAGCGAATAATCTGTGTGGCGTTTACATAACATTCTTTATACGTTAGTGGCTTTATCAAGCCTACAATTGACTGGTTATTGAATCAACGTTTTCCAAGTGGCAATTTTCCATCGTCAATGCGTAGCGGTTCTGGCGACAGATTGGTGCAATGGTGTCATGGAGCACCTGGTTTTGTACCCCTGTGTACCCTTCAACGGCCAAGTCACACAACATTAACTATAATAATAAAGAAATCGCAGTAAGGAACCTTAGACTTAGCACGACTTTGTATAGATTTCATTACTTTTTAGAGATAATCAAGCAGCTCCATCGAGACTTGGCTAGTTTTTTACAGAATGTTTTTGATGGGATTTCACTTCTTTTTGTAGAAACGTGGGCATATTGATTTTCATTTTAGATTGCGTGCTACAGCTGTCCGGTTTACTTCAGGGTGTGAAGCACTGTAGCGTGCTACAGCTGTCCGGTTTACTTCAGGGTGTGAAGCACAGTACTGTGCTACAGATGCCCGATTGACGCCTGGATCTAAAGAATTATAAAGTTCTACGGTTTCTCGACGTTTTTCAGGGTGTTTTTGTCGGTAACGAGCCGCAGCTTCTCGAAGTTGTTCAGATCGTGACAGTTCGGATACCTTAGGTCTTCCTTTTTTAGTTTTAGGCGGTCTACCGCCTTTTCCCTTATGCTTAATATTCAATTCACTTTGCGTAGAGTTTAAGTCATATACTGTACATATAGCAGTATCTGATGTTACAGAATTTAATATTATGGGATCAGAGGGGGAAGAAGATGAAGAGGCATCTCGTATAGGAATGAGTACATCGTAGTGGCCGCTTAAGTAACTACCGGTAAAACACTTTTTTTGGCCAGCATCGCCAAAGGAACCTCTTAGTACACCGTTCTCATACACTTCAAAAGTGAAGGGATAGATTTTTCCAGCAGCCATAAGCTCAGAAGCTGAGCCGTATGTAGTGGGTTTCATTATATCGCTCGTGTAGGAAAATATTACTCTGCCTACTCAATCTATACAAACTATAAGCAAAACGTTAACTCTTAATTATTATACAAGGGTCAATATAATTAATATAAGTAATAATCAGTAATCCGTCACTAACCATATAATTCCTAACCTGTTTAAATCTTTGAATTAATATAATAACAACCTGCCAATTAACCTTAGCAAACCTCACGAAATAATCAGCGAAATCAACGAAATGCAAATAATCCCTCCTAATCCCTAGCAAACATTTTCAAGCGCAATAGAAGAATGTCGTAAACGACTGTAACGCGGCCGGTTGCCACTTTGCCATATAAGGTTATCGGAAAAACAAAACGTAAGCGCGTTTTAAAATACAGTCTCACCGCCACTCTTAGCCAATGCATTATATTTTGACCAAATTTTCGTTTGTTTATTTCATTTGTGTAATGTTCGAGTAGAATAAAATTAATCGTTTGACTATTTCTTCTTGTAAACTTGTAATAAGTATAAGTAAGTATAAGTATAAAAGCCAGTCTAGTCTTATCCAGAGTTTTCCTTTAATTTTATTTATATTCGTATTAAAAGCAGAAGGGGAGGCATTCGCCCAGCAGTGGGACGCTATAGGCTAGATTAAATTAGAAGATGTGTCCCACTACGCTGGACAGTCGATTTTTTTATGTACCAATAGTAGAAGGGGGCATTACCATATCTCTAATACAGCTGGGACCAGCTGAGGTTTCTTCGTCAGATATAAAGTAAATCGTTCGACTATTTCTTCTTGTAAACTTGTAAGTATAAGTATAAAAGCCAGTGTAGTCTTATCCTGAGTTTTCCTTTAATTTTATTTATATGCGTATTATAAGCAGAAGGGGAAGCATGCGCCCAGCAGTGGGATGCTATAGGCTAGATTAAATTAGAAGATGTGTCCCACCACGCTGGATTTTTGCAATGACAGTCGATTTTTCTATGTACCAGTAGTAAAAGGGGGCATTACCATATCTCTAATACAGCTGAGACCAGCTGAGGGTTCTTCATCAGATACTTCAGACCTTCGATTTTTGACATCAAATGAAGCCGCCCACCAAGTTGAATATTTTTTGTAAAGGCGGTATATGTCGATCTCTAATAGTTTGATTGCAAAAATCCAGCGTAGTGGGACACATCTTCTAATTTAATAGAAGATGTCATTGTGTCCCACTACGCTGGATTTTTGCAATGACAGTCGATTTTTCTATATACCAATAGTAGAAGGGGGCATTACCATATCTCTAATACAGCTGAGACCAGCTGAGGGTTCTTCATCAGATACTTCAGACCTTCGATTTTTGACATCAAATGAAGCGGCCCACCAAGTTGAATATTTTTTGTAAAGGCGGTATATGTCGATCTCTAATAGTTTGGTTGGGCTCTTGTGTATCCTAATCAGGGTCACCAGGTACTCCAGATCTTCGATTATCCTAGTTTTTATAGTTTTCCCTTTATATGGCCATTAAACCATAACTCTGTACCAAATTTCAGCTCTCTGAGTTTATGGGAAGTACTAGTTCTATTTTGATGATCATGAGTGAGTGAGTGAGTGTCATAAATGCGAAACTTTGCTTTCGCTTAACTTCGGAACTAAATGACCTACAGACTTGAAATTTTGGATTTTAAGTATGTGATTATAGCTTACTGGATGACGAAACTTTCTGCGTTCTAGTCTTATCCAGAGGTTCTAAAATAGGGGCCTGAAAATACGGCGAAATGGTTCCAGTAAAGGATGGTACGGCAGTGTTTGCTCCGCGCTCGACTTGGCAGGGGCACTGCCGTGCCCTCCGATTAGTAAATAATTACAGATTGTAGTAATAATTTCGTTGAATCGTTTAAAAGAATATTCCAACGGTTCAGTATTAAGGGGCCTGATAGCGCGGTATCTTATTTGCGTTCGTCCTTTACAATGAAAATTATAGGTATATAATTGACATCGCCAGCATTTCCCAGTGGATATCAAGTATAATTTGAACATGACCTCCGGCTACGAAAATTTAAAGCTCAAAGCTCAAAGCACGGAACCACATTTAACCTAACGTTGTCCTTTGATTGTTCTAATTAAATCGCAAGTACAAAGTGGATATCCTTAGTCATTGATATAATGCACCAATTAGGCACGTGGAAGTTTAACACTAAACGACGTAGTTATTAATAAAATATTCCAACAAAAGCCTCACGCGCATTAAAATTTCACTCCTGAGCGGAATCTAAAGGGAATACCGGATAAGAAGTCGGTTTAACCGAATCGTTATCCGTGGGGTTTAATTATGTCTTTGTGGAGGAAAAAGACACGAGAATAATTCATGAGAAAAAACCTGAGGAAGACTTGTGTGGGCTGGGGGCATGGAGGCTCCGGTATTTCCCTTGGAGACAGCGGCGTTTTTCACCTAAACCTACGTCACAATAAACATTTTCGTGCCTTAAATATTAAGGTTGGCAAATCTCTCAATATTTTTTTCTAATTGAGAAAAACTTCTTGCGTGGAATTGTGAAATGTAACTTGCGTCAGAATTTTTGATAATCAACAATCGTTCTCGCAAATTAAAACAAGATCACGAAATCTCACCTGAAAAAGCTTTAAACTTTAACTCGAGTTGGGATTAAATAAACATATTAAAAAGTCCATATTATATTTAAATATTAGAGAATTATGGTTTCCTGAACTTACAATTATTTATTCCCTTTGCACCGACCGTCATTTTTTTCAATATTCGTTTTAAATGCAGAGGCAAGGTTTGAATTTGGAACTTAACCTATATAGGTTGCATATATATGTCTCCTTACTTTCTACATATAATATTAGACCTTATAATATTTAGCACCGTATTTGTGATGTTCTTGCGTTGTTTTACTTTTCGTATATTTGTGTTCGTGCTTTTTCTTTTAAGTGGCTCAGACAGGCCACAGACCGATACTTTGACTCAGATTTCATACTGATCACCTCACCCAGCGTTTTAGCCGCACAACCGGACACTGGCGGCAATAAAGACGACCGATTGCCATTAATTATTAAAAAAAAAAATAACAAACTATTTCACGACTACTGCCATTGATCTGTAATATTGTTTCTAAAGTACCCAGTATACTACGTAGTTGTTTGTGCACACGGCAGCACGACCACTGCAATACTTCCAGTATACGCAGGTCTCGCTGCGTTCACATTTCTCGTAGCGTCGTACGGCCAGCTTACACTGGTATGTATACCAGTCCATACGTCCACGTATGGACCAGTCGTTATCCCGTCTCCTGTACAACACGACCGTGTAATTAACACCCTCATTGGATAAATTAAAGTTTGTTGTTCATCAACATCATCTCAGCCCGTAAACATCCCGGATATAGGCCTTCCCTCGTTTGAGGGAGTATGGGCCATAGTGCACCACGCTGGCCCAATGGAGGTTGAGGACTTTCACATGCCATAGAATTTTTATTTCTCAGGCATGCAGGTTTCCTCACGATGTTTTTCCTTCACCGTTTAAGAGTAATGGGATAAATGCACATAAATGATTTCTTTTTAAATACAGTTAATTTACGGTAATGGTTATTTTCAAGAATTAAAAAATATTGATAAAAACGGCCATATTTTTTAATTTATCGTGAATTCTGGAAAATACCATCAAACCTACTTAGGTATTATTTATAATTAGGTAACCTAACCTATCGCCTACATATAATAAATCTCAAACGCACTCACCTACATCATAGTAGGTACCTATTTTCAACATAACTTTAGTTTTTTACCCGCTGCCCAAGGAAGGAGGGTAATGTTTTTATATAATTATCTTGTAGGCTTCTCGAGTGCAGGTCAGAGCGATTTTTATAATTTATTCTGTATTTAACCTTTAGGCGGACGCGAACACCGATCGGTGTCCAAAATACTTTTATACCTTCAACACTCGCGAACACCGATCGGTGTCGGCGGTACACCCGACTTTCAACTCTCAACTGTAATGCTTATAGAGTTCCAATTCCTTTGGACTGTGTTTGAACTTGTTCTCTATTAAATTCCGCATCCAATAATGTGCGCCATGTCATGTTAGCTATGATATTTAGTCTGTATTTGCGAAAATATTTTTTTTCTCTTTGGGTGGGAGTATAGGCATAGAATTCCAACTACTGTTTTTTATTAGAACAGGCTTAGGAACCTGGCCATAGAGCTTCCAATTCTCATAACAATTTATTGAATTACCCGTTTTTTTAAGAAAAACATTAAATAAATCTGTACTTTCCGTAAAAATACCAATTATATCGTGGATATAGGTATACCTACATATTACAACTCGTAACATTTTTCTGATTTTTTGTATTATAGCTGTAGTAGTGTTCATTCATTATATCCATAGATAATATATTCCCGTAGCTATAGCTTTTCACAGATTACAAATACACCCAGTAGAAGAGTATCTATAAACGTTTTTAACACCGCAGGTATTTTCGAAAATTTGACAGGCGCGTTAAGAATCTTAATTTATCCAATGAGGACACCACTGGAGAGAATATACCCCCTTAGAGTCATGTTGAAATGACTAGCTATACAGGTGCGCTTTTTGACTTTTCGAATATAATTTCACCGACGTATTTCACCACTTGTCTAAGCTGTGTTGCCAATTTCACCAAAAAGTTCTTATTCAACACACGCAAAATATTATGCTATACAATAACTTGGTTGACGGATACTCGGGCGGACTTAACGAGTGATGTTGAATTTTTGTTCTTATTTCGTGAAAATTGAGCAGTTTGAGTTTTGAAGCTTAAAACGGCAGAATATTGTGCAGTAAAAGTAATTGAGTGAAGGGAAGTGTAAATTAGTGTGCATAACAAAGGTTTCGGGATGAAGCCGCGAAATATTCCGTAAAGCATTCTGCCAGTTTACTGAAGAATTACTACAAAATGTTTTCGTGTTTAGGCTGAAGGCTTTACGGCTAAGCCATAATTAATAAAAAAAAACTAACCAATGACAAACAAGTCACAACTGTCAAACTGACGATTGTGTAGGCCCACTTGATAGGAATGCGATTGACCAGTACAAAATGACAACGTGAGTCTGTAATTTTTGAAAGCGAACGTCTTAAAAATCACCACCCAACACATACACGAAAGATCGATGAAATCAAAGCCATTTTCCGAAGCACGGTCGAATTTAAATGGCCTGTAATTGAAAAGTTTAAAATCTATTTCCCTGAGTCCATATCGAGATTGAGTGAGATAGCTTTACATTAACTAAGATAGATAGAACATTAAGTTATATTTGAACAGAAAATAAGTTACGGATGTCCAAGTCAAGGCCTGTAAGCGAGTTTGTAAGAAACCCGACTGCATATTTTAATATTGCGGGCGCCATATTAGATTTTTTTAACATGAACTGTTTTCTATGACTCTCTGTGGATTATGGACATGTTGCACTTTAAAGTCGATCAAACCGTTTAGGCTACAGGAGGTAACATAGAAATTTACATACATATACACCCGAAAAACATTACCGTCTCTGAAGCAGTCAGGTTAAAAGTTTAGTGGAAGTCTACCACTGTACGTTTCTCAAGAAACTTCCTACCGCATACGACCACCCTGTGGAACGGACTTCCTGCGGCGGTATTCCCAAACGAGTACGACATTCGAACCTTCAAGAAACGAGCCTACACCTTCCTCAAAGGCCGGCAACGCATCTGTGACCCTTTTGGTGGTCCATGGGCGGCGGTGATTGCTTTCCATCAGGTGACCCGCATGCTCGTTTGCCGCCCTCATAAATTAAAAAAAAAAATTTTAATGTAGAATAATTAGATATATTTCTCTGACTGGCACTCGAGATACCTACAAGATATTTATTTATTTTTTTAATGCACAACAGCAACAATTTCATTATAATAAAAAGCTAAAGTTATGTTATAAATAGGTACCTACAATGATGTAAGTTTGCGTTTGTGATTTATTGTATGTAGGCGATCAATAACATATGTCATACACAACGGCTGCAGTAAAGTGATATCGTGCAACTATACAGGGTAAATTTGAATTCGTGTAATTCCCATTATCTGGTGACGTCACTCTTGATTACAAACAAGTTTCCCCAAGAAACCATAGTCGAATTCGATCAAAAAATACAAAGTAAACCATTCTGAACCCACCTTTAGTAATGAAGTCCAACAATTTTCGGCTAAATTCGGCAATGGCTCCTAGCGGTAATTTTGGCCTTATTGTTTACAGGAAGTGGAAATAAAATTGCTAAGGAACTGAAAGGTATGTTTGCTTTAGCATACGTACCAACAGAAGAAATACTGTTATATTTTGACGACTTGTTTGGTGTAGTGGTTAGAAACTCTGACCACTATACCAAAAGGTCGCGAGTTCAAATCCCGCTAGGGGCATATGTTTGTATGATGTATACGGACACGCGTACCCGAGTTATGGATGTTTTCATTTATAATAAGTATTTATTTACAAAAAATAATGTATAAATGTAGGTAGTATATCAACCATCTGGTTTCCACAACACAAGCCTATATTTGCTTACTGTGGAACTAGATGGCGCTGTGTGTATATTTATTATTATTATTTTGACGAGTGTGAGCTTTGCCCTGCCGATTTCAATAAGTACGTTAATAAGGCGGCATGCGACAACGGGTTTATTTCAGACATCACCGCACTTTATGTGTAGATTTATTTAATTACAAAAAAAAAATACAAAAGAAAATGTATACAATACAATACAAATACACTTTATTGCACAACAGATAAGAAAATACAGTTTCAGAAAAGTGGTAAGAATAGAATGTACAATTTGGCGACCTTATCACTAAAACCGATCTCTTCCAGGCAACCTACGGATATAAGGACAGTACATTTGAAATATTTATGTAGTATATCAACCATGTGGTAGCCACAACACAAGCCTATATATAGTTGCTTAAAGTGGAACTAGATGGCTCTGTGTGTATGTCCAAGAATATTTATTTATTTATTATTTCACTCTATACCTATATTGCCTAATGAATGGTACGCTTTGTTTAAACAATACACAGTTTTCTAAGTACAAGAACAAATGATTATATCGTCCAAGTAGATCAGGGCAAAAGATAGTGTTAGAAGCTAAATATGGTACGAAATGGCTTAATCGATTTTCATCAAACATGGCTAAGACCGGTCCCCTCGTTCGGGCTTGTATATAAAAAAAAACCCGCACTCTAATCACCTACGCATCACTGAGATACGTCCGCAGACTGGACTCAACACTTCGTCATGTTCGTCGTAGTTTACAATGACAATAAACCACAGCAACATGAATAATTCTACACAAAATGACGCGTTGATTACAAATATAAACAATACTTTGTAAACTTTACAGTTGTAAACGTAAATATATCCAATCTCCTTGCCGTAAACTCCCCCCTACCGCCCCCCACTGATTTCTTCTTAATATTTTATTTACGGGATTAGGCCGACTCGCTAGCTGGCGGCTCGTCGTTAGAGCTTCCTCCAGCCATTACGTCACTTTACGACGCAATTTCGCGGAACTCGCAGGAGTGAATAAAATTGTTGACAGTCCTGTAGTCCGAGGACCCGGACTCCGGCAGCTGGGAAATTGTTTTTGAAAAAGAGGGGCGAAGTTTGACGATAAATCGTTGCGGGGACGTGAAAATTGAAATGATTCGGAGATGTTAATGTGAATGGTACGTCCGAAGGTGCCAGAGGGCGTGTTGTGAGTATTGTTTCGACTTACCTTAACATGACGATTTGTTTGAGGAAATGTGCAGCGCCTCTAGCAGATAGTTTGCATACGATTTTTTTACGTACTTTTCACGTAAACGCGAACGTGATGGTAAAGTTAAAAACGAGGCTAAGCTCACACAACGCAGATAGTTGCTGATTTTTGCCATCGAAAATTATCGATTAAGCTAATGGACAATTGGCCACCCTTACCTTCAAAATAAGCAGAGTTAATTTATCATTTGTGGGACACTATATACCAACGTTTCGCCAAAACCTACATAAATATTTATTTTTTAGAACAGTTAGTTTGTGTATCTGTATCAGCGAAAGATATAGAGGATATAGTGGGTCAGGAGTTCTTAAAATTTATAGTTTATGTTAATTCTAAGTACTACAAACTGTTTGCTATGGAAGAGCAAGGTTTCCTATCACAGGTATTTTCTTTTCAATCTAAGTAATATTATAAACTAGCTTTCCGCCCGTGGCTTCGCCTGCGTGGATTAACTTTATCGCAGAAACTTGTTTATCCCGCGGGAACTACTCACTTTATCGGGATAAAAAATATCCTATGTCTTAATCCAGGGTATATTCTACTTGATTGGAGTAGTGGTTAACAACTCTGACCACTATACCAAAAGGTCGCGGGTTCGAATCCCGCTAGGGGCATATGTTTGTGATGAATACGGACATGTGTAGGTACCCGAGTTATGGATGTTTTCATTTATAATAAGTATTTATTTACAAAAAAAAAATGTATTATACTGTGGAACTGTGGAACTAGATGGCTCTGTATGTCTAAGGATATTTATTTACTATTTACTATTTGCTGTTTGCTGTTTGCTGTTTGCTGTTTGCTGTTTGCTGTTTGCTGTTTGCTGTATGCTGTTTGCTGTTTGCTGTTTGCAGTTTACTGTTTACTGTAACCTGCCATCTTTCATCTGTCAACTGTCATCTTTCATCTTTCATCTTTCATCTTTCATCTTTCATCTTTCATCTTTCATCTTTCATCTTTCATCTTTCATCTTTCATCTTTCATCTTTCATCTTTCATCTTTCATCTTTCATCTTTCATCTGTCATCTGTCATCTGTCAACTGGCATCTGTCAACTGTCAACTGTCAACTGTCAACTGTCAACTGTCAACTGTCAACTGTCAACTGTCATCTGTCCTCTGTCCTCTGTCGTCTGTCATATGTTATTTATTATTAGAGATGGGCCTAATGTGGTTTGAACCGAATACGAACTTCGGCCGAACATTCGGTAAAAATGAAAAATTCGGCGAAGTTCGGCCGAACTTCTGTTCAATTTCGCCGCGCTTTTTCGTGTTATGACTTGTTTACGCACTTGCTGCAAATATTGCTAGATGTGCCCCGCCCGCACTCCGCGCTTCCCCGCGGGGCCGTTAGCCAGCTAGTCATTCAGCTTTGTTAAAAAAATATCTACAGGTTTGAACGGCTACAGGCTCACCCCCTGTCACGTGTGTATTTCTGTATATTTAATAAGGTGTACCTTGATTCCGATTTCAACCATTAAACTCGTAATGCCTTGAACACCCAAACACTAATATTTGGGATATCTTTAACCACTCCATTTGGGATATGGAGGGTTTCAAAACAGCGCATCCCACTCACATATAACATGTGTCCACCAAATACAATAAAAGGCAGCGCAAGGACAGCAGCAATCGATAATCAGCGAACAATAAATGTCAGCGGGCCAAACAATGATTAGCAAAAAAAATGCGAGGGGACCGAAGGGGATTCGAATGACATTAAAATTAGGCAGAACCGACAACATCACGCCCGTACGTTTAGCTCATTGTAGGGGGTCTAACGACTGAACGCAAGTGAAACTTGGACTGACTTGACAAGAAGAGTTGTTCGATTACTGGCTCCAAATCCTCATAGAACACATTTTTTTTAGATCACACTCATGTACGTAATGGTTTCCCAAAAAAATACCTCAGTGCTAGAAGACGATAGTCTTTAATCAATATGTATGGCCAATGATGGTTATGGGCCTCATAAGAGAGCTCAATGTCACGCAAATAAATCGATTGATCGAGAAAACGAATCAGGAATTAAGAAATCCATCGAATAAAGGTGATTGACATAGCCCAGCGGATTAGCAAATATAAGTAGCTGCGGGTAGAGCACATAGCTCGAAGAACTGATGGCATTAAAGTTCTCGAGTGGAGACGACGCACCGGCGAACTCAACGTAAGTTGTCCACTCACAAGGTTGACAGACAGAAGACCTGACAGAGGTCGTTGGAAATCGCTGGATGCAGGCCGCTTCCAACCATCCACTCTGGAATTCTATGGGTGAGGCTTATCTTCAGCAGTGGACGTGGCTGAAATGATGGTGATGAAGGGTTTGAACCGACTACACGAAAATATATTTATTCCAAATTAAAATTTTGATTCATTGAATTGTGATCTACACATGATAACTATTTACTTCAGACTAACCCTGTAGTATTTAAAAAAAGTGCATGAAAGTTAATAAAATTATACCCGTTGTGATTCATTATCATGTTGGAATATGACTTTTATTCCAAGAAAAATTTCATCGGAATTTTAAGAGCAGTAAGCGTAGGTATTTACTGAAATCGCGTGCTGCATTTTTGATCACATCGTCATTTCTGAAGTTGATTCTGAAGGCTTATTACCCGACTACGGGAAAGGGTTATGGTTTCCAGTGGCTATGACAATAATGTTACTGGTCATTTGGGGCAGCGCCGTGGAATCCGATGCGATTTGTGCCTGAAAGCTTACAGGTGGAATTGTAGTCAACAAAATACGCGTAAAACCTATACTTTAGGGACTATGAATTCTATATTAGAGCTTTTTTTTAGCACAAAATAGATAAGTTGTTGTTTTCTGTGTATACAATAAAGTGTTAAATAAATAAAATAAATAAAAATAAGTACAAACATAGATTACATATTATATTAATATGGATCAATAATGTTTATTTTAAATATACACGACTAATATTTCTTGGAGTTTTCTACGAATCACTTTAGGAGAGAGTCGCCGGCAAGGCGTCGGGAGACGTTGATCTTTGACCCTGTATTTGAGAACAAAACAATCGGTTGAAAATATACCTGGGGGATTACAATAGGTATTCGTAGGCTACGGATTTATTATTAGCTTCGACTGTCATCATTTGAGGACAACCGAGACTGTTCACCTTTACCTCCATAGAACGGATACTAGAACGGTTAGGTACTCTTGCCAAAACACTACTAGTGTTCACTGATAAGGACTGACCAGGCTGAGACGTTGTCGCATTAATGCTCGGTACAACCTCCTTTAAAAAAATGTACATTTCTATTAGCAAGCTCCCTTTGATTATTACACAACATCAATCCTTGTCGATCTTTAAGTTCATTATCCGCCACTCATACAGTCATACACACGAATAAAACACCCTACAGTATCGCTTCTCAACCTGGATTTGATCGGCTATAATGTGTTATCGCTGTCTGTTACCTATCTTATCTATATCAACGAGTAAAGAAAATTGCGTTTCTTTTTCGATAGGTATAAGTTCGGGTAGTGGTATTCCTCTATGGTATAAGGTTTATTTGGAGTTTTAATTTTTAAACTTATAAATACAACTTTTATAATAATCAAAGGGAGCTTGGTTATTTCATCATAATACTAAACCAGTTTAGGTGTTTGATCAAAATCCAGAGTTTGATTAGAATTATGATTAAATGGAGTCTTCCTTTTTCACTGTAGAAGCTATCCTAATAGTCTTTTATCACATTTTTACATACATACATGCCTGTTTTCCGCAGGGGTAGCCAGAGACCACCGACTTCCACTCGTTACGATCCTGACACACTTCTTTTGATTCCTTCAGGCTCATAAGGTTGTTCATATACGCTCGTCGGTTTATGGTACTCTTCACTTGGCCTTCCTTTAAGACGTCTCCGATTTGATCACGGTACGTTTGCCGTGGTCTTCTCCTACCAAAACTACCATCCACATTCGCTTCGTATATCTCTTTCGTAAGTCTTCTTTCATTCATCCTCTCCATAGGTGCAAACCATCTCAGCATACCTTTTTCAATCTTTGTCACTACGTCTTCTTTCATATTTTGTTTTAGTGATAAATCAGCCACACCATGAACCCTATGACACGAGATAAAATGGCACAGTCTCAATGTCTAAAAAGGCCCGTGCTTCTTTAAGAAATATATAAATCTCTATTTACCACGAAATCAATAAAACTTAAAGTGCAACACAAAATATCAAAGTAATCTTGTTCGGCAAAGAAAACTGGCTGAGCAAATCATAACCTACACTTCTCTTGACTTCGGGGATTCAGTGATGTTAAGAATTATTAAATAAATCACCGTCCTAATAGTTAATTTACTGAAATTAAATCTACACATAAAGTGCGGTGATGTCTGAAGTAAACCCGTGGTCGCATGCCGCCTTATTAACGATTATTAATTATTATTGAAATCGGCAGGGCTAAGCTCACACTCGTCAAAATAATGATAATAAATAATAAACATCCTTAGACATACACACAGCGCCATCTAGTTCCACAGTAAGCAACTATAGGCTTGTATTGTGGAAAAAAGATGGTTGATATCCTACCTACATTAATACTTATTTTTTTGTAAATAAATACTTATTGTAAATGAAAACATCTATAACTCCGGTTCACATATCCGTACTCATCACACAAACATATGCCCTTAGTGGGATTCGCACCCGCAACCTTTTGGTATAGTGGTCAGAGTTGCTATCCTATCCTGAGACATAGACACAGCGCCATCTAATTCCACAGTAAGCAACAGGCTTGTGTTGTGGAAACCAGATGGTTGATATCCTACCTACATTAATACTTATTTTTTTGTGAATAAATACTTATTGTAAATGAAAACATCCATAACTCGGGTACACATGTCCGTATTCGTCACACAAACATATGCCAGTTGTCAGAGTTGCTAACCACTACACCAAACAGGTCGTCAAAATATAACAGTCTTTCTTCTGTTGGTACGTATGCTAAAGCAAACATACTTTTCACTTCATTAGCAATTTTATTTCCCCTTCCTGTAGGCAATAAGGCCTAAATGAAAGTTACAGCCTTTCAAAGTTACTCAATCTTGTAGTAAACTGACAAAAAAAATGTTTTCTTTTTTCGAGTAACCATAATTACCATCTAATAATAATTTTCTATTAGCTCGTAAACTTTTATAAACGATTTATAGTGAGGGGTTACAAATTTTATTACTATACATTCATAATACTAAAAAGTTTGAGAAACAATGCCCTACAAGATCGACAAATGGTCTACCGAACTGTAAACCAGCACAATCGATAGACATTTGCCATTATTTCACTAAATTCCACTCAAACTCGAACTTTAAGTCCATAACCATAAAGATAAGCTCGTATTATTGAGCTCTAAAAGCAAGGACAGGGTAACTAGTCGCAATGTAAATAAATTTAGGGGAGTATAATCGATAATGTTTATATCCCTTCACAGATGGAAAGGCAAGGGCGGGAGGGGATCAAACATTAATCTGTTGTTTGCTTGAATTAATTTTTGCTTTGACTTAATGAATAATAATAATTATTAATAATTACCCCATTTTTTCGTAGGGGCAGAATTAGAAAAATGAAATGATACGTTCGCAAGATGAAGTGGCCACATTTGTCGAAGAACCGATTGGAGAAAAAGTAATATGGGACGCTCACCTTTTTTTAAGCACAACGGGTTATCACTGTCAATACATCTGATGTAAGGTTAAGATGAGACCGACGGTGGAAGCGTGCTGACATGGAAGCCTCATCTTATTTGGGGGGGGGGGGGGGGGGCCTGGTTGGTTATCTTATCTCCGACAACTGGAATACAACAATGTTGTTAGACGACAGACTTTGAAAGATACCATTAATACCATTTATTTTCCACACACACAATATTAAAGAAGGCTCGTACTAATAACTATCCCAAGACTGAGAAAAACTTATAGAATGATACTTGAGATTATTTTATTTCTTCCGTCTAATCTGAATTTGAACAGTATCAAATATATAATATATTATTGAGAGTGAGACTCGATCTCAATCCTGAGACTGTGTGTTACGACCTGTTTGGTGTAGCCAACTCGCAGAATCAAAACCCACACGATGGTGAAAAGCGTGCTTTGAAGTATAGGGTTTCACACTGTAGAATTCAGAGCGGCGCGAATGGAGGCGATGTTAAACTGATTCCCGTTATATGTTGTTATGTTACATATGATATAGTTATGTGTTAACATTTATACACTCACATTTACGCTGACGCAGAGCTGTTTTCATACAAAAAAACTATCGCCGCGGTGGCAGCGGTTATACGGCAACAGGGTTATTTACACGATAAGCATTGACAAATAGATAAGCAGTCTCGGACCCATCTAAGTAAGCCCTCATCCCTAACACAACTGTCAGCTATGTCACTCCAATAAACAATATCTCCTTCAAACCCCCTCACACGACCAATAAAATAAACGGCATTACGTCACACTTCATTATGAACAAATCATAAGCCAATCCCGCGAAAAAGCTGTAAACTACCTGGCAATCAAAAGTTTCCAAACCGAACGAGATCAAAGCGCGCAAAACCATTCAAATCCGCCTAAGTACATTATTATACCCGTGAAATGTCTACATCTGTTGGTTTTTTTGCTATTAGATATAAATAACATTGATCGGAATGGTCACCCCTCGATACCCAGCGTCCATTCGATTCCCATCTCTACCATTCGAATTTAACACCTAATTTTACTTGGCACTTGTATATATCCTTGTTTCAGGGACTAGGCGCCCTTTGCTTGTTGTTTTAAGGTTGTTATTGACTAGCATCAGGTGGATTATAGTTGCCCAGCGGGTCAAGTCCTCTCTAATTCAATTTCTAGTTTTGCCCCTGATCTGATTAGTTTGGTGCACCGAATGGTGTTTCATTGTTACAGTTATACCCCCGCAGTGGTGACTTTTTTATTTAAAATGGGTTATTTTCGATGTGATTGATCGGATTTGCGAAGTTTTTGAGAGTGCAGGGATTTTGTGTGGGCTGTATAAGTCTTTCGCAGGCTGGATTTCCGCAACTTGACGTTGTTTTGCACCTATTTTGCATGGTGCAAAACTACACGTTTAAGTGTTGCTTACTCTACTCTTGCCAACCCAAATCCTCCAAGAAGCCTAGCAGAAGATTTCTGAAAGGGACTGCGGTATCCCAAGGCGTCTGACCTGTATACTGCCACACTGCCACACCTGGACATACTAAGATGACGTGGGCGGCTGTTTCTTCTGCCTCCATGCACGCTCTGTGCTGGGGGCTATCTGTCTGGGCATATATAGGTATATTTAAAGCCATAATAAGTGAAATAGAAGGTTTACGTAAAAGTTTTCCCTGTACAGGACTAATTGGCAGAGGGAAAGGATGACTAGGGTAGAGTCGAGGATGAGTCAGCATGAGTCTCCATCGTGTCGGTTTTCTTGTACTTGACAATATTGATAGAAATCTAGTGAATAGGGACACTATATAGCTATATCGACGCTACATACGACAACCGATTGGTGTAGTGGATAGTGACCCTGTCAGCGAAACCAACGGTTGCGGGTTCGAATCCCGCGGCGGGTAGATGTTTGTGTGATGAATATAAACATTTATTCCCGGCTCATGAGTTGAGTGATGCATTATTATTTTAGAATGTTTATCCATTATCCGTCAAAGCGGCGGTGGCTCTGCGGGTAAGACGCGGTCTCCCAATTTGGGAGATCCGGGTTCGATTTCCTTCCAAGCAGGCCATGTACCAATGACTTTTTAAATTTCATTTAATTTCTTATTTGCATTTATCCGACTGCTTTTAAACGGTGAAGGAAGACATCGTGAGGAAACCTGCAAACCTGAGAAATAAATATTAAGACATGTGAAGTCCCCAACCAGCATTGGGCCAGCGTGGTGGATGGCCTATACTCCCTCATTATACGAGGGAAGGCCTTTTTTTATGCACGACGGGTTCGTACATGACCTCAATCACACCTGATGTTAAGTGAAGGTGGAAGCGTACTGACCCGGAAACCCCTTTGGGGGACTGGCTATCTTATCTCTGACAACCGGAACACAATAATGCTATTAACATTGCTGCTTGGCGGCAGATTTAGATATGAAGGCCTATATCCCCGCAGTGGGATGTTTACGGGATGATGATGATCCGTTATCTAGTTTTCAAACTAGATGCTTTGTGAGTTTGGGTCTGAAATATTTATATATTTATTGTTTAATTTATGACGAGTAACAAATAGCATGTCCTTGTACGTTTTATTGTACTTCAATTACAATTTCTGCGTCTAATGAAATGATGGTACATGCGTATACGTGGTATATGGTGTATACGGGGGTGTATGGTGCATGCGTATATGGTAGCGAGTAAGTGGTTGAATACTTAAAAGTGCTTCAATTTACAGCATGAATGCCAACCGTGCCAATGATCACTAAAATACCAACTATGACATTCATAATTGCCGAAGCTATCTTGATCTTGACGATCTCCATGGCGGTGACGAGGCGTAGTGGTTTTATACGACGCCTTTTCATACGCAGATTTTTCTATCGTCTCTCTATACAGTGTGTATACGCTGCGTACGCAATACACTTTGGTCTGTAAGGTGAGGTGGTCCTAGACATTTGCGAAAGCCCTTTTTCATCCTCCCTGTCCATTGTGACGACAATAAAGCCTCTACCTCTATGATTACAGAGCGCGCACCGAGAAAATAAATGAGTATATTATAGACCAAGCAAACAATGTTACCCATACCCATATACCCATTCATCACAATACTGTGGTTCTCGATTCTATGTATGCTTGTGTTTTTTTTCTTTTTTGTGATGAATAAATACCTTTTATTTATTTATTTATTTAATGTAAAAGTGTAAATATTGTCGGAAGGGCTTAATCGATTTTCATCAAGATTTTAACCTAAAATATAAAAAATTTAAAATAGCTTTTTAGCCTTTAATCTTTAATATAAAAAGAACATCACTCGAATCGGACCACTCGTTATCGAAATACGTCCTGACAAAGACACACACGTACACACACATCGCCGTTAAATAAACACTCGTCGCTTTTAGATGGTTGTTAAGAAACCAAAGCGCTATCAGCGTCTGTCTGATTGTGTGCTCAGTTATTCTAAACTACTGGACGGATTTTAACATTTAGAATTTCTCTAACATTTAATCAACATCTAACATTTAGAGAGTTTATTCCGGAAGGTTTATATGTAGATAATTTCATGCCATATTTATAGAAAGTAACTGCATCCGTGCAAAGCCGATGCGGATCGCTAGTTATTTATGCTAAACGTTACCTACGAAGTGGGAGACAAATCTTTACCTGTAAACATTCGTCTTGTTTAGATGACAGTTCTCTTTTAAACAACTATTTTTGTTATACATAATAGATATCATAAAATATATCTATAATAGATAAAACCTTAGAGAGATAGATAAAGCCTTTGTTTCCACAGGCACACATATAGAGTTTTGAGAGATAGGGACATCGCAATGACTTAAATCAGGTTAATTATGACTGTCACGTTACCATCGCTCTTATCGTCAAAAATATTTTGGTCTCTCTATTCTCTCTTAAGTGATATCTCTATACAAATTGACACACAGATAAGGTAACACATCAACAATAATAACACTAACGCATGTGTGTGCTGCAGCAGTACAAATAGCTGAGTGTATTAGATTGCTCATTGAGCTAAACACTGATTTTCAGCTGTCCCTTAAGGAGCAGAGCAACTTGGAACCTAAACCAGAGGAAGCAGTAAGTAATAAGTAAATAGCAACTTTCAGACTCTTGAAATAGTGTTTGATGAGTGATAGTAGGTGTGAGTGAATATAAAGACACGTAGTGTCTCTTTATATTCACTCGCACGTAGTATAATCTAAAAGACGTCCACTGCTTGACAAAAGCCTCCCCCAAAGATCTCTACAACGATCGGTCCTGTGCTGCCCGCATCCAGTGTCTTCCCGCGATCTTTACCAAATCGTCGGTCCACGCTGCGTCTTTCGGTTTTCGCTCCAATGGGCTTCACCATAACAAATGGCAATTTGAGATTAACAGTCTCAATTTCCAATTGGGCTTCACTTAAAATCAGCAACCAAGGAAACGCAATCTAACGTAAACGATAACAAAGTTTACAAGATCACTTACACAGAATTATAAAATTAAATTACCGCAGTGGCAAGAAAGATTGGGGGGTCCCCCTCGGTTGCACCATGTAATCGGCATCCTATGGTCTCTATAAAATCACATTAGGGCCACTGTGCCCGCCTCAGGGGCCAAGTGCCAAAGATGCATAGAAATGCTAATATGCTGGAAGGCGCACTTTTATGTGGTGGAACCCTGTTTGGATTTTGACACACTTGTTTATTATAAAAATTTGAGATTGCCTCAGTCTCAGGACGCGAAGTTGCTTGGTTGTGAAAACAGAGAAATCGAATACAATTCTTATATTACAATGCATAACTATTAGTAGGTACAATTCTTATTGTATTGATACAATTCACGTCAAAAATATGATGAATACTGTTTAGAAAATGACAAATTATATACGAATTAGTAATCATAACAAAGGAAATATTATATTGTGAAATCATGTAAAATTCAATATCACAGTAGGCTTATAACGTAACACTTCAGATTCATAAATCTTTGTTATCTTAAATTTTTGTCCATTGAACTTGAAATTCGGTTATTTTGTTTTTGTTTGCGAAAAAAATTGACAAGCATACTGATATTAATATGTAAACCGTAGGTAATATCTTCTTTATTAAGTATTTATAATTCAGTAAAAAAATATTATTTATTTATTTACTCTTAAACTATTTACGGGTTAGTTAGTTATCAGTATCGGTAGAATCGATTTAAAAAGTATAATTACGTAGGGACATTTGTGCTGTTTATTAGGCCCATACTATGACTTATTTATCATCTAAATATTTTTAAAATAAATCAAATATTACAAATTGGTATTACACATTATGGAGCACTCATATCGCAGTCACACTTTTCGTTTTCGATTCGCGAGGTTAAGCAGTGTCTGGCGCCATATATGAGTGACCACTAGTGGCAATTTAATACGAGTGCTTCCGTGTTTCAGAGGATACGTTAATAATCGATCCCGGTACCTATTAATTAAAGGCAGTCGTTAAGAAAAGTCGATGGACTACCAGGGCGGCTTAAAAACACTGAGTGATACGTGGTCACCAGTCTGGCACAAATCCACCAATCCCCATTGGGGCCGCGTAGTGAATTCAGGCTCATATCCTCTCCCAGTGAGATGAGGATATGCCCCAACAGTGCGGACGTGTAAGGCTGCTAATTTAAAATTCTTATAAACTTGTAACATTCTGGTTATAAAATTTATTAGTAAGTGTACATATGTAATTATCTGACTTAAAAATACTGCCAAAACTCGAATCCGACCAAGATATCCATGCCACATCCAGTCACGGTACATCTGTGTAATCCACCTTACGCTCACGTTTTTGTAGATTAAAAATGTAATTAATTTTTTATTGCGTATTCTATTGCGCAGTGCAAATGTTGTTTTTATTTTCGGCTCGCAAACTAGCCCGGGGCGGACTCCAAGTTTAGTATAGCAAGTTTACTCAGCCCCATGGGTTGTGATTAGTTCGGATTGGTGTCCGCTTTGGGTTGATGGAATCAATTTTATGGGTATGTGACTGGTCCTATTTACAGTGAGATATGATAAATGACCAAGAACCATATGTCACCTTATCGAGACATTGTCAACCTCATAAGCGCCATCGATCTATTGTCATCCCCCTGATAGAGAAGTAGATAATGGTTCTAAAACTGGTGATTATACTAGCTCTTCAATCGGCAGACTTTTGATATATTAGATTTTTGATTAATGTGAGAGATTTTTCAAAACTAGCTTTAGCCTAATTTAGCCTTTTCCAAAATCGAGCTCTTGACTCCTTCGTACACTTTGTTCAGTTTTGAAATGATAAATTCTACTGCTATGCTATAACCACAATATACTGCAATGTTAACCTACCTGACCTGTGACCAGCTGGACTAGGGAAAAGCCTGTCATAATTTGACAAAGCTTATTTTCCGAAACATACAATTGTTTTACTAAACAAATTAAATTACCCTGCCTCTTCAGTGAATATAATGACTACGTATTTGTGTGTGAATAATTAATAAAAATGCACAATATGCATTGATGAATTTCAGATAAGTGTGAATTTATTTTGCGTTCTATTTCATATGTTATTCCGGCAGAAAATATAGTGACAGATGCAAGTGTTTATATCGACGACCTGTTTGGTGTAGTGGTTAGAAACTCTGACCACTATACCAAAAGGTCCCGCGTTCGAATCCCGCTAGGGGCATATCTTTGTATGATGAATACAGATATGTGGTATTTATTTACAAAACAAAAAAAAATGTATTTATGTAGTATATCAACCATCTGTTATCCACAACACAAGCCTGTGGAACTAGATGGAATTGTGTGCGTGTCCAAGGATATTTATTTATTATTATAATAATTATATCAATATGTACCACTGATGACTTATGGCACTTCAGTCGTGGCCTCTACAGGCTTCATGAAAGTCTATAGGAGAGGACTTTGTTCAGCAATCGAAATCCTGCAGTTGATATGATGATGATAACATGAAATATTCTTTTTTAGATACATAAAACATTTTTTCACTGCACAGTACATACAACACACAAACAATAAACACTACGTATTTAACACAAAGAATGAATAAATAAAAACCTAATTCATTGATGTACACCAAGCAAGATTTACTTGGCGATGTTCTGTACCTACTGTGCACTGAAAGGACTCTGACTCAGCATAATGCTGCAACAGAGGCCCATACCACAGGGCCGTATACGAAAAAACAACATTTCTGTGGCAAAATCAATTGTGGCAATTATTACAGGAAGTATCCAAGTAAAAACATAAATGTTTTTGTAGAGTGATCCTTGTACTTCTATGGTATTAATATCCATAGTAATAGGCTTTCCGAGAATTACAGAGATTTTTTTTTAATTTATATCGTATAAGGCGAGTAAGGGATTTCGGCCGCTAAATTTGCACATTTCAAAGACGATAGGCTCACCCGCCTGACACGTGTGCATTTCTGAATATTTCACAAGGTGAACCGTGGATTTTATTTTTTTTTTTGCACGACGGGTTCGTACTTGACCTCAATCACACCTGATGTTAAGTGAAGATGAGCTTAATGTTTGGAACACCCAAACAATATTATTTGCGTTATCTCTGTCTGACTACTCCATTTTCGACGGAGGTCGTATGTATGTACGTATATCGTAAGCACGTTACCTGACAAACATAACTGAATGGAATATTTTATTTCTTAGATACATGGGTATATCATTCCTGGAAATTTCCGAGTATGTGTTCACTGAAAAGCGGGATTTCCGCTTTAATACGCCAGATACATTTACGGATTTTTGATAGCGTTGAGTGTGTGTGCCCAGTCTTTTTCCGGATTCTCAGTAATGCTCGCACCGATGTGAATCGACGGGACAGCGCAATAATAATAACCATGTTTGATGAAGATCAATTAAGCCGTTTCGAAGAAAATTTCATAGTATTAATTGTCTTTTATTTAAAGATCTTGAGGCGGTTGACTGACGATATAAGTCCGATACAAGTAGGAACTTGTCCAAAGATATTTAAATTTAGCAAGAGGAGAATAATTTAGTTGCGCGCTCGATAAAAACGAAAAACAACAAAAAAATCCGAATTTATTTATAAATGTTTTAGCATTAGATATTATTTCAGAAATTTTCATGTTCATGCCCATTGTAAGCTGAATAAATGTTTTCTTTCTTTCTAATTGCATCGGGTTTCAGTGACGTCATCGAATGTTGTTGTAACGTGTTTTGTGTTTGTTATCCCAACTAATATATTACTATCGTTCTAGAAGAAAAAAAGTTAACAAGGACATAGGTGACATTGACAGGCTTTTTGGCGGGAACTCGGCGAGTGAAGTTGCATTTTTGTTTATAATTTGTGCATTCTGACTTTTGAAGCTTAATAATAATAATGAATATTGTGCGGCAAAAGTTAGTGATGGTGAACAAGTAAGGGAAGTGTAAATTAAAGTGCGTAACGAAGCTTTCGGTTCCCACAAGAAGCCGCCGAAATCTTTTGTAAAGCATTCTGCCAGTTTACTGAAGAATGACATGACCGTGACTAGACTCTGTATACGCCAAGTACCTATACAACAAATTACTTGTTTTGAGTGAGACTGACATATAAACTGAAGAGTACTGTATGGGCTTAGAACCCTTTGCCTTCTCCGAGAGGAGTGAATAAAACTAAAAAAAAACCGTAACTGGCGAGTCGACCAAAGACTACAATGTATATACGGAGACAATGTATGGACTACAATGTATGGAGTCGACGACACTTGAAATATGTAGTAGTACATTCGCACCTTAGTATCCATAACGCATGCATTTTATTTCGTAAGTACTTATTGTCATTTTTGATATAATTTTATGTGGATAAGCATTTCGGATTACTCACATTGCGTGATTTATTGTATAGATTTTCCTTTACAATATGGCGATCAGAAAGCGTTGTACACTTTACTTTCTACGTTAAATTGTATGATTCAATACTGCACACTTGTTTACTTTATAACCTACTCCAAAAATGGAGGATTCACCTATATTTTCGTCAACTGTAAACCGATTTTGATTATTACTTTTTTGGTTAATAAGAATTACCACCAAAACTTGATAGATAAAAACCTAGTACATACAACCAAAATAAAAGAACAACAATAATAAACCCTATGTAATCAACAAATAGAATAAATAAATAAATTGAAAGGAAACCGTTAGCTTGGTATGGGCATGTTATCAGGAGGGATGAGAGACATGTTACTAAGAGAATGATGAATATGAATGACGATGGTTGCAAAGGAAGAGGAAGACCACGGAATAGATGGAAGAATTGTGTGAAGGGTTACATGAACGAAAAGGGCGTGAATGATGACGTAACGGCTGATAGAGATTGGAAGACAAAGACGTACTGAACCGACACCAAATAAATTGGGACTAGAGCAAGAAGATAATGAAGGATTATCGCCAGATAGATAAGACATACCACGTAAATATTTTTGCATTACATCGCTAAATTTGGAATCACGTAAGCGCCATAGAAGTAAGGATAAGGGACAAAAGTCTAATGGATAGGCGTATCGAATTACCACAATTTAGCGAACCTACCTCTTATGGGCTTAGCTGAATGTTCAACCTGCAGCCCATGCAACAAAGAAAGGGAATCAATGAAGCACTCTGTGTGACCGCGATCCCATGGCCGCTAAGCGTATATTTGGGTAAAGGGTATCCCGAACCCAGCGACTTCATGCTCTTTCCACTAACCTGTGTCATAAGAGTTATGAAGACTATAAGTTGACAGTAGGAGCGAGCGAAATCTGATCGGAGCTATATCTGACCATGCACTATTAAACAAACACTTGTTTACTCTAGGTGTTTTAGACAGCCCCCTGTGCAGAGCGTGCATGGAGGCAGAAGAAACAGCCGCACACGTCATCCTAGAATGTCCAGGTGTGGCAGTTTACAGGGCACAGTACCTCGGGACACCGGGGTCGCTTCCTGAAGTCGTCGGCAACATCAGGGGTCTGCTAGGCTTCCTGGAGGAACTGGGTTGGCAAGTGTAGTGTCAGCAACCCATCACGCAAAATAGGCGCAAGCTGCGTCGAGTTGCGGAAATCAAGCCCACTAAAACCAATAACCTATAGTACCATAATTTACTTCTATGAGGCTTACGTGACACCAAATTTTGTGAACGAAAGCAAGCGAGCTAAACGGCATTCTATTAGCGATCGAACGTAAACTTTTCTACACGATACGGCTGCTGATGGTGCAGTCCGGAGAAAGTGGAACCTTACTACTGACGTCGATTGTTTTGGCGGTTCAATTATTCAAATCAAATCAAAAAATCTTTATTTCGTAGGATAAAAATTATCATTTGAAAACGTCACATTTTTTATCTTATCTATTATTAAAGTTTTGACATTATTGCACATTTACAAAGCTGATTCCCCAGAGAAGAACGATCAAGAAACTCAAGGGTTGCTCTTTTAAAATAAGTTTAGGTTACAATTATATTATATTGTATAATTAGACTGAATATCGCCGAGCGGTCTATGTCCATGCTTGCTTATCATCCAGATAGTCAGAAATTTTATAATAGTAAATAATGTCTGTTTTATGATGGTTTTGAATTTATTTAAAGGTAAATTTTGAATGTCCACTGGAACCTTATTATAAAAGCGTATACATTGTTCCTTAAATCACTTATAGTGACTTTGTGTAAACGGCTGACGTGAACATTATGTATATCACTATTTTTCTTAAACGATTCTAGATTTTTTCTTACAGACGTTAAGTTTTCGTAAACATATTGCGATGCTAATATTTAAATTTATTCAATTTCAAGATGTTGACAACGAAGCCAGATCAAAAGCATTTTGGGAACGTCGCACCTATAATAGGTGCTACAGATCACTGGCATAATATACTGTATCTTACACTATACCTTAGTCACCTTAGTCGTCTTCCACTTAGCGGGGAACTAAACGACTAACATTCAAGCTAGTAACTTCGTATTTGAAGTCGTATTAGATTTGCTTATAAAGTAGGTAGGTACCTATATTTTACGTTCGCCGAATTATAGTTATATATAACGCATTAAGCAATCACCCTTTAAAATAGATTTACGAACACCCCATATCCCTCCCGTGCGCCCCCTGATCCCATCAAAGGCTGGCCGGGCCGGCTTTGGTAACCTCTGTCTGTCGAGTCAGTTGATGCCTTGATGGGTGGATGGATTAGACTATCTAGATGGATGCGGTAGATGTACCCGCGCTGTTTGTTGCCAATTCTATTAAAGCAGGTACCAAAGATTTCCTATTACAACGCAGTTAGGTACAGTCAAAATACCAATTTCAAAAAAACTTTTTAACAAAATAACACCGACTTAACTTCAGTCACTATAAAGTAAAAATCATTTTAGTGAAACGCTCGTATATCTCAATCAGATTGTTTCTATGTTCACTGTCGTAATTATTACTATTTCTACTTTAATTATATACTATGGAAAAATATCTTTCGTAGTACCTAGGTGCCAATGTGTAACACTGATTATAACGTAGATTGATTTACTTTCAATGGTAGCGCTTCCCCTACAACCCCAAACTGCATCTACTCGTAGCATCCCTGTGCAAATACTACACAATCATCTACATATTATGTAATGCCATACTGCTGTTTACCATGATTACCTAAAAAAAAAAAATATGAAACCCATTGCGCTAAAATTGCAATTGGACCAATTGAACGGCATCCCCATTCATTTAAAAACAGAATCACGCGAATCGGCCGTGAAATCGGTGTACATTAATAAAAAAACACATTATAGCCACATCGAAATTTTGTATAGTAATAATTCGATTTTGAACTTAAGGGACCAATAGAGAAAGTAAAAATAAAAATGTTAAAGGTGATCTAGTGAGGTAATTGTGCACCATAGGTGAGCTTGTTAAACCACTATTAGATAATCTAATAATGTTAAACTTTGTATAAAGTTTTATTAACAGGCTTAAATAAAATATACTCTTCAAACTTGCTGTCCCCCGGCATATCTCAAAGTATCGTTTGGAAAATTCCGAAACGTGTTAACCATTGGAAATATTGATTGTTAGAATGGAATTTGTCGTGGAGTGGAGTTAAAAATTTCAGAGTTAACTATAAACTTGGTAATGGTGTCGATTCGGATGTACACCAACTAAACTAAACTAAACTAAAACCAGTTTTAAAGTAGTACTGTCTCTTTCTCTCTGGAACAGTACGATGCGACGGCACCACTCCAAAACTGATTTTAGTTTAGTTGGTGTACATCCGAATCGAAACCATTGTTGCGTTTAACTAAGCTAAATATACCGCATCAGACGTCGCCACCGATATCTACGGCAAATGCACTCTGCGTCCGATACATAGATTTTTACCAACAAGCTCCATCGGTATCAAACATAGTGCACTAATAGTGTTGCTAGAATTTAGCAACGTATTCCTGATTTAGAGCGATTGCCTGTATTCAAATATTTTAGTGTCCAATCGGAGGCAGGCGAGAGATGCTATTTTTAAATTTGACATATATTTTTTGCCGAAATGCCTGCCGGCATTATTGCATTAATATGCTTCCAAATAATTACTATGAATAAATCGATCAAGAGGGGAATGATAGCAAAAAATATACAGATGATAGTTTCGGACTTTCCGACGCATACGACAAACATTTCTAAAGAATGGTGTGTTGATCTGTACCATTTCTGTCTTTTTGAGAATCTGTCCTTATATGAACAAAGGCACATATCTGATTATGGGTTTACTACCATCTAATAACTATGGACTCTAATAACTTTTGAAGAATATGAGAGGATAACAAAACAATATAATATGAGTAGATTGGTCAGTCGAGCCAAGTCGAGCAAGCAACCACGACTGGTCTAAAGCAGGCTGTAAACGTTCAAACATATTTGTCAAACATTACGTTTTGTTTGTACGTTTTTATCAAACTTCAGCGCACACTGTGACCAACATTTGTCAAACAAGACATCACTTTTAAAGCAGTTTTCGCCGTGAAGTGACGCTTGGACGCTCAGATGTGTGACGTTGACACAGCATTTCTTGTAGTGACTTTGGCTATGTGTATGAAAAAGAAGAGAAGAAGACGTTGGACACGAGAATGGTTAAAACTAAGAAGAAGTTTACCCATTTAGACCATTTTTTTGAACACCAGGTCTCTCTTTTATGTTTATCCATATATTCTTTGGATTTTAATTTCCATAGCTGTGGTAAATCTCGAAGTAAAGATATGAATTGCAGTAAATACTCCTTGCCACTCAAATTAGCCATTTTTTGTATTATTTACTAAACAAACAACTTGTCTCAGCGGCGATGGCGCGAAAATGGCGAGTTTGTTTGACAAACATGGCTGTACACTTTCAAACATGTATGACAAGCACGCCGTCAATCAAATCTTTCAGACATACAGCCAAACACGTAGTTTGTTTGACAAACACGTCAAACATGACCCCAGACAGTCAAATAATTTGCCAAACACGTAAAATTTGACAAATTGTTTGAGCGTTTACAGCCTGCTTTACTCGAAGAAACACGGCGCACTTTCGAGCATCCTTCTTTGTTACTAGCTGTACTTTAGAAACATTGGCAACTCTCTGATGAACCTGATAATTCGGAGCATGAAGGTGATTGAAATCCGTCGAATGATGTGAAACCCTAGAGATTAAACGTATCGAGTAGAATTGATGTTGGTGGTTGAAAATGTCATCTCCTCAGCGCGCCTCCGGCCGCAACATAGTAAGCATTAGCATTCATTCCCTTCTACACTGAGACGACAGAAAAATTTATATGTAATTTTGTAAGAAAGAGCAGTGTGCCTTTGAGCGTCATACAAAGAGATCTTCAAAATATGTTAGGTATTTCGATCATATATGAACAACTTTATGAGAGTGAATGAAGCAAAGGAGGTGTGTCAGGATCGTATCAAGTGAAAGTTTGTGGTGTTGTCTACCTACTGTAACGGTTACACTTCAACCATGGGTCTTCAACTATCGTGGCTGGACCGTATAGGGTGCAGCTTTCTTCGTTAGCAGATAAAGAAATAAATATCTTTCTATTTTTTTATGTTATATATTCTTTACGACATAAACGTTTACCGCTCCTGTCATTCTACTATTGTAGTTGAGCTTAAAAAAAAAGTTAAAAATCTTTGAAATAAACATAGCGATACATTGAAACTTTGTAAGTGTAAACATTACTTAGCAATACAATATTTTTTTTCTTTGCCTTTGTACACATGACCAACCTACTTAATAGACAGAATTTAATCACCTTTTGTGTATATTGCATGTTCTATTATTAGCTTACGAACTAGGGTAGCATAAGCTAGCTGCACATTTCGTGATGAGAACAAAGGAATATTCCAGTGGTAGACCTAACAGCATACTAATCTAATGATCCACATGCTTCAGACACATTTGAATAAGAGATCAAGCGAAGTCAATACGTAGTTGCGAGTATTGTACTAAATACATATTTACATGACATTTATAACTACAGTATACTTAGGTGTCGTAAAAGGTAAAAGGCGACCTACAAAATATTTTCTTACTCTATGGTAGGGCTTTTTGGCGGGATCTCAAAACCAACGATTGCGTGTTCGAATCCCGTGAGGGGTAATGTTTGTGTGATGAATACGAACATTTATTCCCGAGACATGGATGTTTATATAAGGTCTAACAAAATTAACACGACTAACGTTGCAGAGTACATGTATAGAATGTACCTATTACGAAAAAAATAAAACATTAAAGTTAACAGATTTTATTCAAAAAATAAAATTTAGAAATGCAAATTTTGTGAGTTGGACCTTAATGGCCGCGCGCTCTAAGTACTTTGCCACAACACACAAACACGTGCCGCGGTATCTTTGATAAGACGCCGAAAGGCGACCACTCTCCGGTCGCGGCTGCCGCCGCCGCCGGCGCTTGCCGCCGCCGCCGGCGCTTGCCCCGGCGGCGCCGCCGCAACTTGCTGTGATTGGTTGCGCCGTGCCACCCCCATTGGAGTCTTCTATATGAACGTTGCCTTTTTTTTCTCATTGATAAAATAAGGTACAATCGAAATGAAGTAAGTTTGTTAATTTGTATTCTCATTTGCACTTACATTTAATTTTTTTACTCGGAAACAAAATTTTTAAGGCTAGTTTTTTTAATGAATATATTATTTTATTGTCATGTACGTGCAATTGCCAAAGTTTGTCGGGTTAATTTTGTTAGACCCTATATAAATATTTATGTATGTTTATCCGTTATCTAGTACCCATAGCACAAGACTTGCTCAGTTTAGGACTAGATTATTGCTGTACGTTTTCGAAATATTTTTTATTTACCATGCGGAGCAAAAAAAAAAAAAATTTGCACATTAATGCGAAAGAAGAAAAAACCGATAATAAAATCATTAACACCTCTGCGCTGTTTCAGGGGGTCTACTCTCTAACGAAAATAGCTTCCGACGACCGTAACTCCCGACTTTTTCTTCTGCTAAGAATCCTTTATTTGCATAACTTCAGACGTTCCTTGTGTCCTTTAACTTGTGATATCCAACTATATACAACGAGATAAAAATAATGACGATTGCTTTATCATTGACACAGCAAACTGCAAAAGAAAAAGTCCGAAGTTACGGCCGTCCGTAGCGATTTTCGTTAGAGAGTAGACCCCAGATTCGGACGTCCGATACTACTATCGGATCGGATGTATGTTGAATGTATATAAATACAATCTTTGTTTTACAAAAACGAGCCGTTCGCGCAATTTATCAATTGTGACCGGCAGTGTCACTTAGAGACAGATTTAAAGAGTACAATATTCTAACCTTTTCGTCACAATACATTTTTGAAAATGTAATATGTCTAAAAAATTATAGCATCATTTAGGAAAAATAGTGATAAACATGATGTCAATACAAGAAATAAAGATAAACTTGCAGGTCACATAAGTCGCCTCCGCAAAGTCAGTAATTCATTCAAAAGATTATGTTTACGCTTTTTCAATAAGGTTCCCGTTGATATACAAAATCTTCGTTTCAATAAATTTAAAGATACTATAAAACAGAAACTTATCAAGAAAGCATATTATAAAATATCAGAATATTTAGATGATAAACATTCATGGACATAACCAGCCCGTTCGCATAACGAGGCTATTTCACAATTAATAATGAAATATTATAATATAAAATAATAATTAATAATTTTGTAATATAAAAACCTTTTTTTTTTAAAGAGCAACCTCACGAGTTTCTTGCTTGTTTTTCTCAGGGGAAAATTGCCTTTTGAACATGCAGTAGCTTTAAAAATGCAAAATCTGACTATTTTAAGTGTACCCTGTGTACCTACAAAATAAAGCATTTTTGATTTTGATTTTCTTCAAACAAAATAATGGCTCCAACGTCTTCCGGATCCGACTAACTGATGAAAAAATCTGACGTGTGCTCCCAGTTTATGTTTTCCGTGCGTATATCTATGTATGTTCATATGTGGTATTCTTTATTCCCTCATAGAACTCAAACGGCTAGATGGCTGTAATTTCAGTTAAAGTTTGTCTGACCTGTGCGACTGTATTACATCTACTCTAAATGAGCAATACGACTAGTGAAATTTTGTTGATGTTTTGACATTTTGATGCTTCCGAGCAAATTTAATTTAGCAATACGTAACCCGTCATACAGTCGCGCAGGTTTGGCCAGTTCTTTATGTGCGAGTACAAATCGGTCAGAACGTGATAGGTTTCAAAAATGCATGGGTATCCAGTTCCAGCTGAAACGATTTTGTGGATATTTAACGGGAGTAAAAATGCAATTTTTAACCGGTGATCGAAAACTGAGGACTTCTTAAATTGATTATGTTACAGTGAGTCCTGGATTTTGATGGCGGTAAATTTTTATGAAATACGAATACAGGTCAGAGCTATTTTTTTAATTTATTCTGTATCGCTGCGCTTATTTGCCTGCGTGTAATAACTTTATCGGGATAAAAAGTAGGTATCCTATATATTCATCCAGGGTATATTTTACATATATATATATACCAAATTTCAACCAAATTAATTGATCCTATGAGACACTGGACGAATTCAACCCTCTTAAATGAAACGGTATTCGATAAAATCTAAATATTTTGACAATTTATAATTTGCAGTACCTATATTAGCTGCTAGGTTACAAAGAATTGATAATAGGTTCCTTTTTAAACACCGAAAATAGACGGGTATTACGGTGTTTGTGCTGTATGTGTGCCCAATCTTTGTGCTGATATATATCTCAATAATGCGAGGTCCGAATTGAGTGGCGTTTGTATGCATGTGTTACTAGTCTTTGGCCGGATGTATCTGAACAATGCATAAACTGATTTGTGTGGATTTTTTTTATATTAAAGCCAAGCTTTCCACCCGCGCCTTCTCCGCGTGGACGATTTCATCAAAATCGGTTCAGCAAAAAAATTGCCTAAATTATGATATAGTAAATTATAGTATATTCCAGGTCCTAATCTATCTATCAACAACATACATAGGTACATACACACACACACTAACTTTCGCATTTATAACATTAGTCGGAAGTCGGATTAGTCGGATGGTCGGATTAGTCATATGTAATATTTAAATTTTTCAATCTGTTCTATGACATAAATATTTGTATACCTGTACTGGCTGATCAGAGAGACCAAAGAAATACCTGTAACTACCTGCATATTACCTGTGTAACACAATAAAATTATTTGATTGATTTATTAAAAAAAAAATGAGGGGAATACTTTCTAGCCGTGTTTATTGAAAATCGGTTGAGCTTTTCGAAGATATTTAAATATAACAAAGTTGATTTGTATCGTCATCTCAGCGACGGGACGTCCACTGGTGAACATAGGCCTCCCCCATAGAATTCCAGAGTGACCGGTTGGAAGCGGCCTGTCTTATATCAGGTCGTGTGTCCACCTTGTGGATAAACATCCTATGCTGAGCTTGCTGGTGCGTGATCTCCACTGGGGAACTTTAATACCCCATCGGCCTGTTCGAGCTATGTACCCTGATCACTGCTACTTCAACTTTAGTAATCCGCTTTGCTTTATATATCTTGATTATATTATTATATTTAATTCCTCAAAGGTTTTACCAATCCAAACCAAACCAAAAAAGGTGGTTGGTAAGATAGCCAGTCCCCCAAATGTGTTGGGGTTTCCGGGTCAGTACGCTTCCACCTTCGACCTCATCTTCACTTAACAACAGATGTGATTGAGGTCAAGTACGAACAAACCAAATGTCTATTTATGTTATAGGTAAGCAATATGTTTTTGTAACAAACATCGATTTTCCATACAGTAGTTGTTTTAGAAACGAGCGTAGCGAATTTATGTTATCTAACTAAAAAAAAAAACGACCAAGTGCGTGTCGATCCACGCGTAGGCTTTTGTTGTTTAACAAATAATTTTCAACGGCAATTACATTTTATAAGATTTTCGACTAATACTTTAACCTTTAAAGAGGGGGGGGGGGATCAGGACGTTCTTAAACAGATCCCTAAATTAACGGGTTTAAATAACATCTAATATTTTTGAAAGATCTATATATAAATGGAACTTCATGCTCGCTTTACGTGTAGGGGATATTATCAAGATTTTATTCCCCCACTTTTTAAATGTGATTAATACGTGTACCCATACCAAATTACAGCTTTCTAGTCCTAAGAATCCTCCAAGCTAAGCCTCGGACAGACAATAAGGGTTCCTAGTTAACTATGGAAGCCTAACTAGTGATAAACAATTTATAAAATTCATAAAAGGAATAAATAAAAGAAATTTATTATGAACTGATAAACTCGGTTAGCTTTATTCTATAAAATCACACAGCATGGGTCGGATATTCACATAAAACTCACAAGAACTTATAACGTGAACATCGAGCACATGCTCGGTGAAAAGGAATTATTTAAATTCGTGTGTCAGTGATTTATACTACTTTATTAAAGGGATAATTGAACAAATTTTAATTATATTAATCGCTAAATTGACTTATCGACTATCAACACGACTTGAAAAGCGATCTCAGCTGAGTACAACTCAAGATCTGTTTATAAATTAGCTCAGGCCTTGAAATAGCACCAACTACCCGAGACGCATTTGTTTTTATGCATAACGGGTTAGCACTTGAACTCAATCACACCTAAAGTTTAGTGAAAATGAGGCCGATGGTGGAAGCGTATTGACCCGGAAACCCTATTTTATTTCGGGAACTGGCTTTTATCTCTGACAACCGGAACATTGCTGTTTGGCGGCAGACATAGATAAGATGGTGGTAGCTAGCTAGACGGACTTTTAAAATACCCTTCCACCAACCGAGCCGAGTACTAAACATGTACCCCGCTGGGGATCAAACCCAGAATCGTAAATCGTATGTTGTTTACATTGAGCCAAGGAGGTGTCATCTCGAGTGATACAACCTACAGACTTGTATTGAGTTTGGTTTAAAAATTTCAAGTGGGAATTCCAACTCACACCCAAGTAGATATTTCGCTCCTCCCGCCTCATGCGTGCCTAGTACAAGTCATCGCGCACACAAGTTACACAAGCGTTCATTATTAATGCTACCAGCACCGCTGTCATGGAAGCCCCGTTAACTTGCCTGTATAATCACAATAACACCGACACTTATTTAAAGGGTGTTCAGGAAGTGGATGCGTTCACAGATAACATAGCGGACTAAAGCAAAAGTATCTATGAAATTTTTTTTTAACCCCGACATAAAACGACGGGTGTAAAGTGTTTGACGAGTTCTGTGTGTGTGAGTCCCGTCTTTATCCGGATGTAACTATCTCAGTAATTCCGTTCGATTTGAGTGCAGATTTTTCTTTTAAAGATAAACAACAGGACAGGTTCTAAGCCATGTTTGATGAATATCGATTTACAAGTCAATCTGGTTTTAAAAAGAAATATCGCAAACTTATTCTACTAACAAGTGTGACAGTTCTTCTTAATGCTGGTAATGCTAGGAGTGTCCCGATAGAAGTGACCGGGATTCATATAAAGGCGTAGGTATTGTGAGGAAGTGGCAAGTGTCCAAACATAGGTATGAATTAGCTTATTTGTAATTTATCTATTAACTAGTTTATATTATTTATCATCTACTAACAGATTAATCTTAATTGATATTAGTTAAAATTTTAGTTGTTTAAGTAAGCTGCAAAATTGGTAAAATTGTGTGGAATCGAACCCGGATCTCCCAAATTAGGGGACCGCGTCTTAACCGCTGAACCACCGACGCTCTATATCTTTATCTAATTAGTTAATGTATTTAAGTAGTTGGTTAAGTTAATTTTATTATAAATTTTAGATAGAAATATACTTTATTTTACATCAACCTATGGCTTCGTATATTTGTCGCTAAATAATTCGTTATGGCAACTTTTAGGGTCGTGTTATTTTGTATTTCATATTTCGAAGTCCTGACCTGAAACCATCGGCGTCGGTGTAGCGTCCGTAGCGTCGGTAGCTACACCCTGTACGCGCTCGCTAACTCGCACAACCCTATCCCAAAAGTAATTATCGTCGCAGCTAAACTGCAATCAAAAAGGTACCAAAAACTGTTTCGCCGAGATCGTCTATTAATATTACAGTAGCTATCGAATTAGACAGTACAGTTAATCACCCACCCCAGTAATTACTTCGCAAAACAAGAGCCTTTGCCGAAAAACCTAATCTAATTTTAATTTTAATAATGGCAACCCCTTTCTGAGGGCAACTTCCGAATTCCCGTTGTCGGTTGCGTTTATTCCGCGTTTGATAATGATAAGAGATGCTTTGTGTATAAGTTGTGTATAAGTGTATAAGCAACGAACTTTGCTAATAAAAATAATGCACATATTTATAGTTAGATCTTGTTCTTTTGTGAACCTGAACTCCAAGTAGAACCTTGTTGTTTGTTAGAAATTATAGTACTGGGTGATATTACGAGATTTTCTATTGGGTCAGCTTTAAAACAAAAAGTGAGCTGTTTCATGTAATTATTTAAACCGAGTAGATAGAAGTTCCGGAACTTTGGTACAGAACAGCCTTTGCCACTTCAGTTTATATAATATTGAAGGGTAGAATTCTCTACAAATAATCAACACACTACTTCGATGCCTCTCTTATGTTGCACTCATACTAAATCGAGCAACGACTTCAATTTGACCTGTATATTGCACTCGTACTAATTCGACCAACGACTTCAGTGCCATCCTGTGTATACACAGTAGTATCACCTGTATGTTGCTCTCGTCCTAATTCGGCTCATGACTTCAGTGTCACCTGAATGTCGTACTCGTAATAATTCTACCAACGACTTCAGTGTCACCTGTATGGAGCACTCGTATTAATTCAACCAACTACGTCTATGTCATTGCTATGTCGCCTTCGTGCAAACTCGACCAATACCTTTAGTGTCAACTGTATATCGCACTCGTACTAATTCGACAAATGACTTCAGTGTCACTTGTATATTGCACCCGTAATAACTCGACCAATGCCTTCAGTATCAACCTGTACCTTGCACTAATACTAATGTTAGTATCACCTGTATGTTGCTCTCGTCCTAATTCGGCTCATGACTTCAGTGTCACCTGAATGTCGCACTCGTAATAATTCTACCAACGACTTCAGTGTCACCTGTATGGAGCACTCGTACTAATTCGACAAATGACTTCAGTGTCATTTGTATGTTGCACTCGTGCTAACTCAACCAATGCCTTCAGTATCAACCTGTACCTTGCACTAGTACTAATGTTATTATCACCTGTATGTTGCTCTCGTACTAATTCGATTCATGACTCAGTGTCACCTGAACCTCGCACTCGTAATAATTCTACCAACGACTTCAGTATCACTTGTATGGAGCACTCGTAATAATTCGACAAATGACTTCAGTGTCACTTGTATGTTGCACTCGTACTAACTCGACCAATGCCTTCAGTATCAACCTGTACCTTGCACTAGTACTAATGTTAGTATCACCTGTATGTTGCTCTCGTACTAATTCGGCTCATGACTTCAGTGTCACCTGAATGTCGCACTCGTACTAATTCGACAAATGACTTCAGTGTCACCTGTCGCACTCGTACTAATTTGAACAACGACTTCTGAATTACATGCATGTTGTATTCTTACAATGTTTTTCTTTATCCCAAAAAATCCTTTGCTTGACAACATTAAACTAATTCCATAAATACTTGTTCTTTCTAATAGAAACAACAATTTGAGACCGATCAACAACAAAATTTCACTTGCTTACCTAATTTTATTGTGCATAATTTTTACAAAAGGGGTCAAAACAGCTATTCATCTCACTTCCCACCTCCAGACAAGAGTGCTTCAACTCTACACTCATTTCTGGTGCAATTTGTTAAAGTTAACGCATTGCGCGACCAAACTTTGGGGTAAGGGCAACCGGCGTAACGAGACCCTTAAAACGTCTTTGAATCCCCTGAATGGGTTATAAAATTTCAAGAGCACGCAGGGGGTCGGTAGGCCAACATTTAGTTGCCAAGGAAGAATGATGATTACAATCATTTATCATTTTAATACGAGTGGAACCCTTGTTAGCGGAGTGTCGAGGGTATTAATAGACCTAACAATATTTTCTTTAATTTCGCTGGTTTTGGGCAAATGGTCCTGCCATTTGACGCTGGCCAGTTGGGCGCCATTTATTATTAACGAACGGCCCACAGAATTAGAGTTACAACACTAATGTGTTATTTTATTTTAATTTGGAGGGTTTGTTGTAATGCATTACGAAAAGTGGCTCTTCTGTGTCAGTGCTATCAAACTGATTGGTGTGGTAGACAATGACGCCGCCTTGGAAACCAACGGTTGTTGATTCAGACCCCGCTGGGGGTAAACTTTTATGTAATGAATCTGAGTATTTCTTCCCGAATCTTGGATTTTATATATTTATTTTTGTTTATCGGTCAAATACTAACCGTAATACAGACTTTGCCTAGTTTGGGACTAGAGAATTGGTCTAAGTGTCTAAAATCGGGGGTTATAACGGGCTTTGAGACAAGCGTCTCTAGTATCTCTAGAAAATTCCAAAAACCGATAGTTAGAAAATACATAAAGATTACCTAAATAAATTAACGAATATAGATAAATGAAAATATATTTTCCTTGTTACATGGTTCACAAGATCCCCATTCCTTAAGCATTTTTTTTATATTTTACGAAAAATGCTCCGACATTTTTGAAAATATCTAAATTCCGTTTTCTACATCATATAGAGCTCGAGAACAAGTGTATTTTGACATCTCAGTCATGCTCTCACTCTTAATATTTGTGATCGAGAAAACACGATCTGGATTCTTGCGTTTGGACAAAATGAGACCGGACGATTTTGTCACTAAACCACACTTACTAAAAGCAAATTGTCAATATCACAATTTACCGGCTGTCGTAAACACGTATAGCACCGAAAAGCATATATTTTAAGTATATGAAACATGCAGAACAGTCGTCCGCGCTCTGCTAGTATTTTATGCGACGTTTTGTCATCTGGCCACCCCACAGGACGTGCGCTGGATGCGTAACTTGATGATGCTCATGTATAGTTGTTGCCGGTACATTGCGGTCTCTCTACCTTCAGGAAATTCCCCGCGTAAAGAGAGCTAATTCAATGGGCTCTGAATCACTGGAATAATAACTTTCCATCACACTTCGTTCCCTACAACAATTATTACGTTTCTTTTTATTTTATATGTATTATTTATTTATTTATTTATTTATTTATTTATTTATTTATTTAGGTACACTAACAGCTTATACACTAAAACATTATTTTGGTAGTTCACATATTGGTCACATTATATTATTGTTTAAATTACTCACATTAACAACTTAAAAAGTCTACTATCGAACATAATGCCAATGGAGTGATTTTCATCGCTTTCCAATGCCCTGTATTTAGCCTAATCATCACGCTGGGTTGGCAATTCATCGTTATTAGTGTAATATTTTGTCATGCTAGGGATACTTGATTCCTAAGGCCCGTATTTAGAATGTTGCTCAAGCATGCTTGAGCATATTAGAAAGAGATGCCGATTTACAAGTTACATAAAGCTGTCCGTCTGTCCTCAAGCCGGGCCTTAGTCACATTTTATGACACCCACGGGAAGAGACGGGTTAATCCTATTCTACTCCGCCAGAAACTACACAGCGAGAACCATTACTTACCCATGTTCTCAAATGATTGGAATTTTCACGGTGTGACCACATGTAGCGCAAAACGAAGCTCTACTAGGTGAAAGGGTTAGTTACACAGACAAGTAGTTTTATTTTTAAGTACTAATTTTATCATTATAACCTACATAATACACGCAGAAATCAACTTGACCACAGCGGAATGAGTAAAAGCGTTGGCATGCACGCGTTTCGAATTAGTTTTGTTTGCTTTCTTGTGTGCTTATGTAATATTTTAATGTCTTAAGTATCAAATCCAATTCTTCGCTTAGTACCAACCAAAGACTTTTTTTTTTTTTGGTTCTCTTCTTTCCATTAAATGGAAAAGGCAAGGGTCATAGACCATACATCTAATTGTCGATTTTCTGTCTGTCATTGGCGATATTATTAGTCAAAATAACGCCGCAAACTCGTAGTGCGGTATTTTTTTTTTTTTTTTATGCATAACGTGTTGGTACTTGACCTCAATCACACCTGATGTTAAGTGAAGATGAGGTCGAAGATGGAAGCGTACTGACCCGGAAACCCCAACACATTTGGGGGACTGGCTATCTTATCTCTGACAACCGGAACACGACAATGCTATTAACATTGCTGCTTGGCGGCAGATTTAGATAAGATGGTGGTAGCTAGCCAGGCGGACATTTAAAATGCCCTACCACCAACCAAATGTCCGAGTATATCAATGTAAACTATCCCACTGATATGTTGTTTACGCAAGCATCTTCAAAAATCAAAAAATCAAAAATGTTTTATTTCTTTAACAAAGATTTTACATTATTAATATTTGGGTGGAAAACACCTAGTAAGTACTTAAGTAGGTACCTGTATCAGGTGTTTTCGCTCTTCCATAACAATTACAGGCTTTGTAAAGAAACATAACCAATTAGATATCATATGAGTTAAATATAACTTGCAAAATAGAATGTGTGTGTGTATGTGTGTATGTGTGGGCGCGTGATTGTATGTGTGTGTGTGCGTGTATGGGTGTGTCTTATTTCACTGTCGAATACGACAGCGTAGTTGAACACACGGTAACACATTCAGAGTCATGAGTTTTGTGCTTCGAAGTCACTCTGATTGTTGGGCGACTCGTTATCGTAATTAGATACTATTGATATGTATAGAAACTGATACGACAGATTAACATAGCCATTAGTTCTACATCGTATAATCGTGCAAATCAAATCAAATCAAACTTTCATAGGATAAAATTATCACTTGAAAACGTCACAAATTAATATTAAATTTAAGTTTACTGCCCATTCACAAAGCTGTCTCCCCAGAAAAGAACGAGGAAGAAACTCAAGGGTTGCTCTTTTTAAATACAATATATGTGTAAGACTTTGTGGTTTGATAATTAGAGGAAAATATAATGAGACAGCAATATCTATGCTTGTCTGTCATCCAGATAGTGATTTTGTAATAGCCTTTTGCTAATAATTTCTGTTTTATGATTGCTTTCAATTTATTAATTGCAATGCAATCTGATGCAGTGCATGTATAAATAAATTCTACATTTTCAACGCGAGAAAATCATGTTTAACGTGTGTTTATTGGTCTGCGTGTGTAACAAAATTAGCCGTGTATGCAAATCAGTGCTATTAACCGTTAAAGAGTTCCCCACGTGAAAAGACGATGCTGGAGTCAGCATCAATTCATCCTATTGCCTATATGTATTGTCATCATAATTGAACGAGTTTGCAAAATTTCAGATCTACACAGGAATTGGTTCCAATTTTACTTGCAAATTATGAAACGGACAAAGCTTGGGATAATGAGGCATTCTAACCTAATTTGTCCATGTCACGGCAATGTACTACATACAATTACATCCTCTCACACACATCGCGTAGGTATACATGTTATAGGTAGCGCAATGATATGTGTAATATGAAACTCTAATGTATGTCGCCTCGCATCGCGTTCAGAATTCGGCGGATCGTCACGAATCGTAGCGGCGCGCGTCCTGCATTCGATAACTGGTATATGTGTAAAAAGCTTGAAGGCAGAAACAGACATTTTAGGGTTCCACAGAAAGAAAGTATTTTTCTCAAACATGCATGGAAATATTGTCATTACTTTCTTTCGAAAAAAGAACACGCGAAGTATCTAATTTACGGTCAGCAAAAAATAAATCCATTGCAGGAGCGTTTTTTGAATTTGGAACATTACAACGCTCTAGCAATATTGTATGAAACGGCGTGCTGGGGTTATTATATACTCTTTGATTGGATCTCTTTTATCATTCTTGGCCTACCAAAATCTCTTGGCTTAGTACAAATTGCGTTCACGTGGCTGTATGCGTAAATGCGTTTGCCTTTCGGCACAGATGATAAATAGAAAATCGGCGGCAAAGCTGAAAATTCGTCTTGATTTGTTATTTAAATATTTATTTTTTCCCTGCATTCTTTTGAGAAAAGCACTATTTATGCCTCGGCGGAAATGGCAATTGCCATTGCGCTAATACGAATTAGTGAAGTCCTCGTCTACGGCTCGGCCTTCAAACTCATACTCGACCTGCAATTGCCTATTTCCCGGCCTTTGCAATAATGTACTATTGTAAATTCGCACCCTATCCGTGGTATGTTCTATTTCCATAACGTCGAGGCGAGGCTTTTTTGCAGTCCTCTGGCTACACTCCCTTTTGTAGAGGGGAAGGTGAAATATATTTTTCCTTCTAACCCTTTTTCTTACCCGCTTACCTGCCGTAGGTCACGTTCAGCTGTACCGCTGTTGATCCTGGCTATACAGGAATTGCAGTGGGAGGGTGTGGAGGTGGGTCATACTACTACTGGAAGTACTGGACCGTCACTCTGTCACTTCAATACTATATTGGCAACACGACCGAGCTACTTTATTTTTAAGTTTAAAGTTGTTGCTTATGTAACTTTGTTTGATTTATCTAGTATATTCCTTTTTATTCGTTCTTATATTTTTCAACAAAAATAAACAATAACCATGAATAGAAAAATTAGAAAACCCCCCAAAAGACTATACCTCTTCCAAATACACCAAACACTGTGTTAAAAGCTTAATACCTTTGAAAGGACTTAATCGATTTTCACCAACATGGTTTACAAACTCTCCCCCCTAATAAATAACCTCTCATTCAGTCTTTAATATTAAAAAACCTCACTCAAATCGGACCATGCATTACTGAGATACATCCGTACAAAGACTGGACACACAACACACACATAAAAGCACCAGTCGTTTTTCGTTCAAACGAAGACCATAATGAAGCTTGGACAGTTATGAACTGTGACGTGTGTCATATTGATTTTTCCTGACGTCACTTGTGCTGTGCACTGCCCGGTTGATACGGATCTATCGAAAATCTATTTGCAAAAATCTGGGGGTAGGCTCTAGAAGATATTGGTTGTAAGTGTGGCTGTTGCAGGTCATTAGAGTCCTGTATCACTGCCACCGTTCATTCGTTCACGTTTGCCTCTTTACATAAAATTTTTTTTTTTAGCCAATTTTATTGTAATTATATTGTAATTTAATTAAAACATTACCCATTAAATTTTAACGGTAACCATTGTCAGTAACATAGGTAATAAGAATCTTTAATTGGCATAACTTTGGTATTAGTTTTCTGTATAAGAATTTGTAATGTTTTTGATTCTATGTAAATGAAATAAATAAAAATCGCTCGCTCGCTCCTCCATAAAAAACTTTTATTTAAATCTAGTGAGAAATACTTACAAAAGAAGTATAGGTAGTTACAAAAAAACCGTCATGTCCTTGACTTTTAGTTAAAAGTGTGTGTGTGTGTGTGTGACTTAGGATGTGTGTACGAGTATACATACATACTTTTACGTAACATACACATTTACCGCTTTACTGAAGAATGACTTGACCGTGACTAGACTCTGTATACGACGAATTACTTGTTTTGATTGAGACTGACCTATAAACTGAAGAAATAAGATAAATAAAAATTTTCACTCGAAACTGGCAGTAATGTCCCTCGACAATGAGGTTGACTGGTTGCCATCCTCAAAAATAAGAAGAAGAAGACTTTGCTATAGTCGGTTAAAAACAATGACGGAATCCATATTATGAGTGCAACGCACACACACTTCACTGGTTTCTCGTTTTGATAATTCATTGCATTAAAGGATTTATCTGTTTCTCGTGCTGTCGCTCCAAGCCGACCCAAATGTATGAAGTATAGCTTTGATTATATTTTGGTTACAATCATGTCTTGAATGACTAACAAGTATATTAATTGATATACCATATGAGTTTTTTTACCGTAAGGAAAAAATTGGGCACATTAGGTAAGTGTAATGGAATGTCAACAAAATCAAACCATCATCGAATAAAACTTATTCCACATAATTACATCACTAAATTGAAAAAATATGAGTTCCAAATTTTCGCATGATAGGAACCTTACGAATCTCACCAGTCGCATATCAATCTCCGGCCGGCATGTGAGTCGATGATGGCTTAAAAAATCCAATCAACTCTATTTCACATACCCAATATGCCCTATTTTTTTTTCTTACGTTAAATAAACTCATAAAACCTAATTACCTGTAACATAGGTATCTATATAATTTTCTATATGATTTCACAATTGATGTTAATTAAAGATAGCTTATCCGAACGACTGGCTCTCTTCTTAGCTACACAAAAAATACATCTTATCTTCCTGTTAATTTATCAGCTATTCGCCAACCAATAATACTAAATATTCCATCTGAAATATCCCACGTAATATTTAACCACTTAATGCATTTTGCATGATTTTGACCCAAGAGCCAAAATGTCGCAGCAATATTTAAATTTCTCAAATCTCTATGCATTGACAACACTGAGAACCAAGAATTCAAACTTAAGTAAGTTGCGTGGTGTTTCTTCGTTATTTATTCAAATACTGATAAGTATTTAATTTAGATTATTTTAAACGAGTAATGTGTTTCATTAATTAAAAAGTGAAAAATTATCCTCATGTCATTTGGCACATGGTAAATGTTTGTGTGATAAATACAAGCATTTATTACCGAATCATGGATGTTTATATAAATATTTATGTATGTTTATCCGTTGTCTAGTATCCATATAAGCTTTGCTTAGGTTGGAACTAGATGATTGGTGCTAACACCAATCATTTATGTTTACAAAAAATATCTGTTAAAATTATGTATGTACATGCCAATTATTTTTAATATTTTCTGCTAGATTGTACCTAACTCTAAAAGAATCCATGAAAAACTCGCTACACAAACATGATTATCTACAAAATTCACAGATTATGTACAACACTGATCATAGGTATAATAATCTTTATTCTTATATAATTTAATGTATATTAGTGATGCAACGGAAGTATTAACGGAACCAGAAACGGAAACAGATGTCAAAAGTAAATTTTAGCAGAAACGGAAACGGATGCAGAAACGGAAGTGTAAATAATATGAAAAAAAAAAAACAAATTTACAAATATATTTCTTTATTAAGTATCAAATACACCAAATCTAGATTAGAAATAGATATATTAGAAATCTACTATAGAAAACAATATTGCAACTTTGCAACTGAACATTTTATTAATATTCAAAATTAAGTTGGTAAGTTATATTTTATGAAAAGTAATTTGGCCGCTTTTGCACCTAACAATCTGTTCCGGTGTTCTTCGTATATAAGACCAGCATGCATAACTCTCAGCCGTCGTAAACTTCTGATTGTATCTCCGTTATAAAAGTAGCGGAAAAAGAATTGCGGGAACAGAAACAGAGATCCGTTGCATCACTAATGTATATGTGATGTACCAGCCAGGACATCCACTCACAAAGTGGACAGACGACCTAGTAGGTAAATGTCACGGGTAATCGCTGAATGCGGGGCGCTTCTAACTGGTCACTCTGGGTTTCTATGGGGAGGTCTATGTTCAGCAGTAGACGTTTTTGGCTAATATGGTGTGGTGCTCCATAGTTTTGGTATCAATATAAAATATAACGTCCAGACAGCTTCCAAATTATCCTATTAATAAATAAAAATGAACTTTCTCGCGATACATTTAAGGACAATTTTTGTTTTAGAAGTTGAGATTATTTAACTACGCTGGCCGCAGTCTTAATGCTGTCTATGCTATATGGAAATTGCTACGTTAGGCTCTTGGTTTTGTCCAAATTAAGTTAAACGAAAGCGGAGGGTGTCCAGTACAGTGGAATATGAACAACCCGTCTCTTCCCGTGTGTGTTGTTGCGAGGAAGGGATATTGAGCCGACTAGACCTTTTTTTTCGTTTTATTCTCTCGTCTCGGAGAAGGCAAAGGGATCTAGGCCCATACAGCCATGTCTTATTTCTCTTATTTCTTCAATTTATTAGTCAGTCTCAGTCAAAACAAGTAATTCGTCTTATACTTGGCGTATACAGTCTAGTCACGGTCAAGTCATTCTTCAGCAAAGTGGCAGAATGCTTTACAAAAGATTTTGGCGGCTTCTTGTGGGAACCCGAAAACTCCGTTACGCCCTTTAAATTACACTTCCCTTCACTTGTACACCATCACTAACTTTTGCTGCACAATATTCTGCATTTATTAAGCTTCAAAAGTCAGAATGCACAAATTATAAGAATAGCCCGTGCATAGACCAGTGACTGGCAATACCGTTATTGGTGCGACGCTCCCAAAAAATCTGCGACTGCCAATCCACTGACCCATCGTGGCGATTAGGAAATCCTATGGACTTTCATAGCCTGTTGATGTTGTGAAGTTAAAATAAAGTGTGCAATCTGACCTAACGTCTCGTTGATAACGAAAACTACACTAGAACTATAGATTCCCCAATGTCATTCACAGCGGCACTTTGTCTCCACAGGCAATAAAACTTTCCTATAAGCTTGTTTACAGCGGCGTCCATTCACTATTTATGTTGAGTAAACAGAGCACAAAGGAAGTGGCCACGCGGGCCTGCCCGCTATTCAAACTCGGCTGGAGCAGGGAAATATGACAATGCTTTAGTGTACGACGATGTGAACACACCTTTAGGTAAGGACTAGGAGGTCATAAAATGTTGCTGTTTTTTTTTATATATGTACATTTTATACATACAAAAAAAGTCATAAAATTTCGATTGGTTTTTAACACGCATGTACACCACCAGTGTAAGTTCAAGAATCTAAGAAATGGGTAATCATTTTGACCGAATTCGAGGTTTCTTGAGGAAAGTTGATTGTAATCAAGACTGACGTCACCACGTCATTACACGAATTCAAATTCACCTTATATATATAGAGAAACAATTGTCGTACAATTAAATGTTCGTCATCACTACTTTTATTACTCGATGTTAGAACCAATTTTTTTGACACAAGGTGAGACCACATTATGAATTACATTACAATTTTGTATGTTCAATAAAGCTGTATTTCCAACAAATATGTAAATTATCACCTATCAACTGATTTTTTTTTATAAAATAGAGTACAATTTTACAATTTTCCGTCATTACAATTTTTTTATTAAAAATTTTTATTTAACAAAATTTTGTAGCATTGTAGTCAATTGTAATTTACAATTTGTAACGTTAAATAGAGACCAAAAAAAGCTATTGATATTGTAATATTGATAGTGTGTGTATGTAGGCGCGAGATACAACGCCTTACTTAAAAAGATTCGAAATACATCGCGAAGGAAAGCGCCATTTTACCGCCACCACCAACGGTTATTGTTCCCACCGGGGCGGGCGCGCGAAATTCAGCGCAGAGAGAACAACCTACCTACAGCGCAGTTTATTGCGCTCAAATTGTATGCATTATTTATTTAATTTAAAAGCGAGGAAACCCGCGAGCCATCATACTGCTAGGCGCCGCGGGATAAGAACGAAAGAATGCAAAGGTATAAATAAGTCTCTCGGAATGTAAAGGCGGTGGCATATTCGAGGGCAATAGTAAGGCTGAATCGGCCCTACGTTCTGCCACAACATCGACAGCCTTACCCCCCTCCCTCCTCCCTTGTGGAGCACGGCTTCCTATTACTTGGAGAAAGGCCACCTGGCCCCTGTACCGTTTGAAGATTTGTGTCATACTAGTGGCCATCTATAAGTGCCAATATTTTCATCCCGCATAGGCAATCGTGGTTACCCAAGTGGTTAGACAACAGTACTTTCTTGAATGCTTCTCTACGGTTCGAGTGCTTCTCTGCGCTACGAGTGCTGCACTACGCCACGAGTGCTACACTGCGCTACGAGTGTATCACTTCATGGGAATAACTAGGGCGGCAAGGGTGTTTGGCGCTCACCTTAGAAATTCCCACCCCCCATAGAAAATTTCTAAATTTCATCAACTCTACTGTCTGTCATTGGATACTACCGGCCAGCAGCCGGCTGCCCATTGTCTCCTCAGCTACGCCAATGAAGGTCAAGCGGACTTAACAACGCTAGGAGTGATTTAACGAGTTGATTATAGGTGTGAGCTATTTGCTACCTACATTGAACTTTGGTAGAATGTGTACAATGGAACCGTAGTCAAACGATATATGCCTCGAACGAACGAAATATATTCGTCAACCTTAAATTCTCTGGAGCATCTATAGGTCTGACTTTTTGAAAATTACTCTCTTTGAATTTAAAATCAACATGAACCTGAGAAGAATGATTTAATTAACCACGCATAAATTAAAACAAAAACTCTTGAAGGAAAAAATGACTTTATTATTTCATCAAAGTTGCTCAGTCATTTATTTATATTTAACTTTTTTCTGATTTTATCGATAAAGTTTATTTATAGGCATTTCTATCGATCAAAGTTCTACGGAACATACTGTATGTAGTACGATATAATATGACCAAACTGACATATTATCCAAGGCGGTAATTTAATAGATTAGCCCAGTAAGGGTACCTATGCGTAAATTTTGAGGTGCAACTTCCTGCAGTCTTAAAGTTCGTAATTTCTTGCACATGGATACTACTATCTGTATCTATCAGTATCAGATGGAGTACTATCAGTAAAGGCGTAAAAATATTTTCTAACAAATCTTGCTTTATGTCTAGTGTAGATATTTAGTTGTAAACCTATAATATTTAATTAAAATTACCACGGTGAGCGCACCAATGAATGTTTCATTGCGTCGTAGAACTTACTGCGATTTACTAAAACCCTTTTCAAAAAAAATTATCAATAACTTGCTTGTAAATGCTGTGCGACGGAGGAATTAGCCGTCTAGTACATAAGTAAGCTGCACCAATGGAGCGGCATAGTCGCTTTCGACTAAGCTCTTTAAAATAAGATTTAAAAAAAAATTTGCTTTGTATTTTCTAAAATTGTTCTGTTGAATCATGAGATGGTTTTTTGGCGGGATCTCGGCGAGTGAAGTTGCATTTTTCTTTATAATTCTTATAATTTGAGCATTCTAACTTTGGAAGCTTAATAATGGCAGAATATTGTGCAGCAAACGTTAGTGTTGGTGTACAGGTGAAAGGAAGTGTAAATTAAAGTGCGTAACGGAGCTTTCGGGTTCCCACAAGAAGCCGCAAAAATCTTTTGTAAAGCATTCTGCCACTTTACTGAAGAATGACTTACTAGTAATAAAAGTCAAATACAGGTACTAGTAACTTAACCTATGTAAATAACTATGCAATTTGCTAATCCTAGCTTCGGGTGACCTCTTTCTCAAACTCTCTTTACACAAACACTCAGCCTGGCGATGCAGCGGGGCATTGCGGCTAGCGTACTTAGGGAACAATACCGCAGGCAGGAGAGCTCGAAGCTATAAACATTTTATAACTATGTAAATATGATAATATTTATTTTCCGAGTATATTATAAATAAATGTATGTGTATATTATAAGTAATCAGTTTAGAAATATCCTGTAAATGGGTATGTAAATAGTTATTTAAATTGCTTTTAGCTTCGCGTCTCCACCTTGATGAGATACATTTGATCTAACAATGCCTCATTCATTAGAGACATTAGTCTAATATACTATATATCGTATGTACGATATGTACGTACCTATATATAAATTACTCTACAGGATTTCCCGGTAAATAATTTTTACAGGATGTAAGTGAAAACCTAGTTCAATACAATTATACGACGCGTGAATACCTACACAAAATCCACGATGCAATTTGTGCCAACACGGCAGTTGAACCACACAGAATTCGCAAATGTGACGCCAGCCTAACTCAGTAATGTACCTAAACACAACCAATATATATACCCTTGTATACCCTCACAGCGCGAATTTAAGTAGTATTTCGTGTGGGGCAAATGGTTGCCTCCGTATCCCGTGTAAAAAACACTCCTACTCCGATTCCTTGCCACCGCTAAACTCCCGATTCCTATACGTATTGTTTTGAAATACCTAAAGATATATTCTTTGTTGAGGGCGACGTTTGTTAAATAAATTAGCAGTCGAAAAATAGGTGGTTCTTGCGTTTGATTACTAACTAGGTTTGGTGTTATCTACTCAGAGGAGCAAAGGAAACTTGCTCACACCGCCCGTCTATTTTTGGTTTTACAAACTGTGTAATTCATAATTTGAGGCTTTTTGGCGGGATCTCGGCAAGCGAAGTTGCAATTTTCTTTATAATTCTTATAATTTGTGCATTCTGACTTTTGAAAGCTTAATAATGGCAGAATATTGTGCAGCAAAAGTTAGTGATGGTGTACAAGTGAAGGGAAATCTTTTGTAAAGCATTCTGCCACTTTACTGAAGAATGACTTGACCGTGACTAGACTCTGTATACGCCAAGTATACAACGAATTACTTGCTTTGACTGAGACTGACTTATAAACTGAAGAAATAAGACATGGCTGTATGGGCTTAGATCCGAGAGATTCGTTTTATTCTCCGAGAGGAGAGAATAAAACGAAATAAAATCATAATTTGACAGACACTAAATAGGTATGTATGTACTCACAGACGTATATCGATGGAATTGAAGTTTTTTCTTTTTCTAAAATACTAAATATTACAATGATTTGTGAGTTTTCATTGCATCTATTCAAAAACTCGATTACCTACTTCATTATGCCGTTTCACATTCCACAAAACGATATCAATTTTTCTTTAGCGCCGCCGCCACCATACCGACAAATTTAACGGAAATTTCAACTATATTTATTTAGTGACCTTATAGTTAAAAAAAAAATACTTCATTAAAACTAATAAACAAGTACGAGTACTTTTCGAGTGATTAGCTAATTTGTAAAAAAACGTTTGCTTTGCTCCTTTTCGGGTGACAATATTATATATAATACAATTCCACAAATGTTTGTATTCATAAGTAAAGTATTGTCTGACCATTTTCAAAGGATCATGCCTATGAAACTATGGGTTTTCTTATCAAATTGCTTCATGCAAACTCATAGCGGAACTACCGCATTGTACCTGTATAAACTTACAAAACTTTTCATTGATTTTACGTATTTCACAATTGTCGTAATTATATGATGAATGGAAAAGAAAAAAAACACCGACGTTGGAAACGCGATATTATTTTATCAAAAAAATGCTTCGAAACCATCCTCTCTAGTTTTCATATTCCTTTGTAAATTTTGAATATCTTCAAAAAACACAACAAGTTAGATGGCACACAAGATTACTCATCCAACGAACTTTTTTTAAAGTTTTTCGAAACATACATTTGAACATGTTCAAAATTCGTCAGATGGCGCACAAAATAACTCCGTCCGTCGAACTTTTTGTTAAGTTTTTCAAAGCATACTCCGTGATTTGAACATATTCAAAATTCGTCACCGAATTCTAATATGTGCGGCTCAGAATCGGCGTTACGTTTCGTTTCGCTTTACTGGCGCATTACTTTCTCGTTACAATTCCAAAAATCTAGACGCAAATTCAAGTAATCGTCGTCCCCAAATCGGGGAAGAATACAAAGATAGCTAATGCCCCAAAGCATTCTTTCTCAGAACATTTGAAAAGTAGATAGACTATTAGAGAACTTCACTGACACTCTTACATAGATAAACTACAATGTCATTGCCTATAGGTAAATCTACCAAAGCAGCGTTGCTAATATACTGCACTCGAAAGCCAAGGGATGCGATCGCACGACCTTTGAGGTAGTTCATGCAATTTGTGCCTAGACAAAGCATTCGCCCATCTATCAGTAAGTGGATACTATGTACACACGTGTGTAATCCTCGCTCCGTTAATTGGCGCCATTGTGAGTGCGAGGACGACGAAACGATGCCCCCAAGGAGAATTCCTCTCTCCCTTGCTGTGGTATCTGCTTGTTGACTCGCTATAAGTCGATCTCTTTAATAGTTCATATCGCATCTTGGGCAATGCTGATGATATTGTTACACTAGTCAAGGACATATTCCAAGGCGTGGTATCAACCTTTGGTAAATATTAAGGTGTCTTATAGTTATAAGTGGAAAGGTTATCTCTCAACAAATCACAAATAAAAAAAAAATAATCACATCATCAGCCTATATCAGTCAAAAAAGCATCAAATCAACATAAAATACAGAAACGTGTACTGGCTAATGGGCAGGAATTCAGTTCTCTCCACTGATAACAAATTGTTACTGTATAAAGCCATACTAAGGCCAATCTGGACATATGGTATCCAATTGTGGGGCTCTGCATGCACCTCCAATCTCAATATCCTACAGAGAATGCAAATAAGGATCACGGACGTGCATGATATACTAAAAATGAACACTGTGTAGCAGGAGATAAAGCTGTCTGCCGAACGTTATAAGATCAGACTGGACAGACATCCATATCCGTTCGCTGTGCCACTGACAAAAACTAGGCACCAAAGACGGCTTAAGACACTGGCAATCAGTGTCCTGTGCGGTTAACTGGTGTACTGAGGAAGAGATTTTCTCACTGGAGAAAACGCCCTACAACGCCACACATCTGCTTATAGTTTGGCAACTGCAGAGAAAAAAAAATATCAGTCAATGGTTGAACAGTAACCTCTCCCATGGAATCTATTCTTTACGCTCTGGGCAGGCGGGCTGGCAATCGTAATTTTTTTGGGAGCTCAAGTGACGCCGCGATCCATCGCTGGATAATCCTTTAAAATCAAAAATCAAAATCAAAAAATGCTTTATTTTGTAGGTACACAGGGTACATTTAAAATAGTCAGATTTTACATTTTTAAAGCTACTGCTTGTTCAAAAGGCAATTTTCCCCTAAGAAGAACAAGCAAGAAACTCGAGAGGTCGCTCTTTTAAAAAAAGGTTTTATATTACAAAATTATTATTTTATATTATAATATTTCATTATTAATTGTGAAATAGCCTGGTTATGCGAACGGGCTGGTTATGTCCATGATTGTTTATCATCTAAATAATCTGATATTTTATAATATGCTTTCTTAATAAGTTTCTGTTTTATAGTATCTTTAAATTTATTGAAAGGAAGATTTTGTATATCAACAGGAACTTTATTGAAAAAGCGTATATTTATTTTTGTGCGTATATATATTTATTCTATGTGCATGGTCCCTTTGTCGTAGAGTCACGTAGGAAACCGTCTACCTTCAGTAGGCGCCTGCCTCATACCGTTGATTCTAGCGTATAGCAGTTACAGTGGCAGGAGTGTGGAGGTATCTCTTAGTCGTCTTTTACCCACACCCACGGAAAGAGAGGCTTGGTCCTATTCTACTCTACCGGATTATGACAGTAATAATAAATGTTTCGAACACTTCAACACAATTGTTTATACCGGATGAGTTTTTTTACTAAGTATAAGGAAAAAAATGAGGCATATTAAGTAAATGAAGTAGAAGTTACGGGCTAGTTTGTTTTGTTGCCATGAGCAGTTTCCATGATCACGTGGGTCTGACAATGGAGCCAGAAGATTACCAGTGGAACTTCTTGATGTACTTTATGTTACTCGTCTTTGTACTAGAATATCATGATGGAGCATTAAAAGCTGATTTTGAAAGTTTTTTTTAAGCACAACCTGTTGATACTTGACCTCAATCACACCTGATGTTAAGTGAAGATGAGGTCGAAGGTGGAAGCGTACTGACCTAGAAACCCTAACCACATTGCTGCTTGGCGGCAGATTTAGATAAGATGGTGGTAGCTAGCCAGGCGGACATTTAAAATGTCCTACCACCAACCAAACCGAGTACTTAAACATGTACCCCGCTGGGGATCGAACCTGCGACCTCGGAATCGTAAATCCAATGCTGTTTACATTGAGCCATGAAGGCGGTTATTTTTAATTTAGAGTATTTTTAATGCATAACTCATTATTAGTCAAGTCGTACAAAAGTCGCATTACTTCTTTCGCTCTAGAGATACTCACTGACGTTTTTTTTTTAATTTAATACAGAATTATTTCACCCATCTACCAGACTCTACTCACTTACCCTCAAGTTACTTATTAAGTGAAATGGTCTCATTTACGAAGATAATGGGCTGGTTAGCGCCACGTACTCACTTGGTGTCCGCGTAACAAACGTCATTTATAATTGTCAGCCATCTTGCCCTCCTCTATGGGGAATGAGGAACTTACTTCCCATGCGTCTAGGGCTACCAGATATACAGGGCGTCCCAAAGTTATGGGACATGAAGGGGAAGTACCTTAAATATCGTAGATAGTGAATTTTGCTCAAAGAAGACTTTATGTTATTTTTAAAAGTTAGTAATTCTGCATTCATAGATTTTCTAAAAATTATTTGCTTCGGCTGGGAATCGAACCGACTCAAATGTGAAAAAAAAAACACCCTACTTTTATGATGCCAATCGAAAGAATAGCTAAAAAATAATAACTCTGCCTAAGTAACATAGTATTTTAAAAGAAAGGAACAACGTGAAATTAATCATTTTAATCAAATAAAAAACATACATGAAACTGCCGTAGTCAATTAAGTAGGTATTTTTTTGTAAATTAATTAATTAAATGCTCAAAATGTGATCCCTCTTGTCTTACGCAAATCGCCAATCTTTTAATGAGCCCGCTGCCTGTTGATTTTCTAATCATTTTATGGTGAACACTCGATGTGATATGGCACAATTTCCCTATTTTATGAAGTGGGTACTTATTTACGAATAATCAATGCTATCTTTGGAATGATAATATCGCTACTTTTCGAACGTCGTCGGCAATAAATAACTTTCTTGAAATTTGACTCAATCATTTTATGTTGTTTCTTTCTTTTAAAATACTATGTTACTTAGGCAGAGTTATTATTTTTTAGCTATTCTTTCGATTGGCATCATAAAAGTAGGGTGTTTTTTTTTTCACATTTAAGTCGGTTCGATTCCCAGCCGAAGCAAGTAATTTTTAGAAAATCTATGAATGCAGAATTACTAACTTTTAAAAATAACATAAAGTCTTCTTTGAGCAAAATTCACTATCTACAATATTTAAGGTACTTCCCCTTCATGTCCCATAACTTTGGGACGCCCTGTATATACATTCGGGATATTAGGGATTTGTAAGGAACGCGGGCAGAATTTAAATTTGTCCGAACTTTTTAGGAGAAGAATACATTCCGGAACTCCAGCAATAATATTCCATACTGCGAGTATTGTATAGATTTTTGTTTAAATACACAATATCCAAAATAATACAAGCCTGATATTTTTTCGTTAACCTATTTCAACGTTCGATTTGTCCAATGGGTAGTGACTAGTGACCCTGCCTTCAAACCAACGGGTACTGGTTCGGAACCCGCTAGAGGTAAATATTTTTGTGTATTGAATACGATTATTTATTCCGAAGTCTTGGATGTTTAGACCTGATAAGTTATTTTACCGTAAGAAAAAAATAGAAGTTATTGGCATAGGTAGTTTTTTCCTTATTACTAATATCATGATAAAATTAGGATTTAGAATTGCAGGTGACAGCGACTTTAATATTTTTTCTCCAAAACTATAATGTGAACAACGGTACCTACACATTTTTTGTATGTAAGTATATGCTGAATGTGACGAGAGCAATATTGATTAAGAAAATTATTGGTATAATTTAAGTGATGTAATTGAGCTACAGGCTAAAACGATGCATTCACATTTATAATCCGCAAGTCGAAAATATCTAAATATTAATTCGCGCCCCTCATCGAACCCGCTATAATCTCTCCCTCACCACCTGGGGCTCTACCGCCTAACTCAAAGCTATAGCTAGAGCGATAGCAAAGTACTGTCCGTCTTTGTCATTGTGTTACGATATGACAAGGACGGACAGTGCATTGACGTCATAAACGATAGCAATTTCCAAAGCAATTGAGTTAGGCGGTCGGGGGGCTGGACCATGACAAAAATGAACAACATCAAACCAAACTATTCTATAGGGTTGCGTGCAAAGAGAATTATACCTAAAATTATTACTCGTTAAGAATTTTATTTGGTCACTTTGCAAAGGTTGGTTGTTTAATATTTTCCTGAGCATATGCATCCATTATCAGCGCTCATGATATGAATTGTTAGCTAATATGTTGCAAACAATAGGTCTTTGTTATGATTTTTATTATAAATATATGGTGAGATTTCGAGATGACCCTAAAGTTCCGATGTGAGATGTGCCTGTGGATAACGGGGTAATGTAGCTTCTGTGATCCCCAACTGGGTATTCTTCTTCCCAAAGTTGAGCAAAAAAACTACGGGACAGCACTTAAAATGATAATTTGCAAAGATATGTGATATAATTAAATTCTTACAGCATGACTAGGGGAAACATTGTTTATATTTACCATGTCTATAATCCGGACAAATTTAAATCGAACAAACATTTGGCCGCGAAGATGGAATGTATAGTATTTTATGCAATAGCCAATAACACACACGGAGAACAAAAGAGTGCAGCCGGCAAAAAGAAAGACATCTTTAAATAAGTTAACTTTTATGACTTTTCATTTCGATGGCACTATTTGTGCACAGTTTTTGGCATCTAAATTGTAATTATAGTTAAAGCAAAGTCTGCGTAAGAATGAAAATTCGAGCAACACGTGAAAATATTGAATAACTCTTAAACTACAGTGGCACAAGTACCTATTTTTCCTTTCGGCACTATTTCAGCACAGACCTTTGACATTGTCAAAATATCTGAATTTTTTGGACACCTTCTAGCTTTTCTTAAAGGCATTCAGTGCTCCATTCACCTGATTTCCAACATTCACTCTTCCTTCGACGTCCTTCTCATACTTTCCATCCCTTGTACCATCCCATGAACCCAAATACACAAACTCACGCACTTATTTATTTATTTACTTATTTATATAGAATCAACACATTATTGCAGAAATTATATTATAGTAAACTAATACCAAACTTATGCCATTAGTGATTCTTATTATGTTACTGACAATAATTATCGTTATAATTGAGTGGGTAACGTTTTAATTATATTCCAATAATTTAATTAATATAAATAAATGAATGAAATGAATGCAGGTAGCAAGCGTGGAGCAAAGAAACAGCCAGCTCTCGGTTCTCCAGTGACATCGGCTAAGCGCATTGAAAAATTGAAAGAAAAATTGAAGAGTGCCTGGCTCCCAAGGAGCTTAGGTTTCAACTCCGAATGCAAGAAAAATGATTTTGGAGCCGATGTCCGAATATTTTTATATTGTGATTTATTTTTGCAGTATCGGAACATAACTTGTACAGTTATTCAACGAGACTTACATACTTACCAGCCCCAGTAGTGTTTGGGTGTTTGAAACAACATCCACGTTTCACGTTATGAAATATTAGCTTGCGTGGATAACTTTATCGCGGAAATTTGTTTATCCCGCGGGAACTACTCACTTTATCGGGATAAAAATATCCTATCCAGGGTATATTCTACCTATATACCAAATTTCATTCAAATCCGTTCATGCGTTTCGCCGTGATTGAGCAACAAACAAATAAACAAACATCCAAACTTTCACATTTATAATATTAGTTAGATACAGAACGGCACACGCGAAAACGTTAGCCCATCGCCGTTGAAACGTGCAAATCTCTATATGATTTTTGGTGGAAAGTCCCTTAGTCACCTTTTACGACATCCACGAAAATAGACATTATATTCTATTTAGGTGTCGAAAACCACACAGCAAGACTTCCTAATAAATTTTAGTTTTTAATAATTTCGCGTCGCACCGACATCTCAGACATTGGTGTCGATTCGGTTGCACACGAACTAAACTAAAACCAGATTTAGACTGGTGCTGTCACGTTATATTGTTCCAGATAGAAAAAGAGGGACCTACTTTAAAATTGGTTTTAGTTTAGTTTGCTACAACCGAATCGACAACATTGGTTTTTTTTTTTTTTTTAAGTTTAATTTATCCACATAGGATAGGCAAAGGTTATGCACCATACAGCCTCGTCGTTGGTAATTTTCTTCTTATTCTTTCTTTATGTTATAGGCAAAATCGCCAACGACAACATTGGTTTGTATTTTTGTAGCGCCATCTATTGCCTATGTAACTTACCACCTTAATTCCATAGACAAATACTAAAGTGACACTGACATTCGTTTGTAGCGACGGGACAGTACATATTTGTAATCGAGTCGTAATTCGCACAAGTCAGTTTAACTCGAATAAAAGCAGAACCGATTTTGTGAGTTTGTGTTATACTTGATTACACTCGTCTCTGAAGTTAAGTTTTAGCATGTCTGTGGGTACAAAACGTTTAAAATTTAATTTAAATTTATAAGAACAAAGATAATTACAAATTTCCTATTAGTTTTACATATTCAAAATAACCGCTCACATAGTTCGTTTGCACGCCGAAATGATATACCGATGATGGTTTTGAATAGAAAATGAAGCTACTTATGCCAATACCTTCTATATTCAGTTAGGTACCTAATATGCCCTATTTTTTTCCTTACGGTAAAAAACCTCATCCAGTATATTTTATAACTAGAAACATAATAAACATTATGCTAATTAGCCTGGCCGAGAAATATAATTATTAAGTAGGACGCTCTTTGTGTAGTTCTAATAAGAGTAAATTATCTGAGTTCAACTGAAAATAATATCCGACATAATGACATAATGTTTGTTGAAACTTTCTCTTGTAGGTACTCATCATCATTATATCAGCCGAAAGACGTCAAGTGCTGGACAAAGGCCTCCCTCAAAGATCTCCACAACGATCGGTCCTGCGCCTCCCACGTCGATCTTTACCAAATCCCTTCCCGCGATCTTTACCAAATCGTCGGTCCACCTCGTGGGGGGCCTGCCCACGCTGCGTCATCCGGTGCATGGTCGCCACTCGAGAACGTCTCCGTCTTAACGGCCGTAGGTTCTACGAGCAATATCGTCGGCAAATCGAAGGTTTGTGATGCTCTCGCCGTTGATGTTGATGTTTAGTCCATTCCATTCTCTAAGCTTGAAGGCATCATCCAATGCAGCAGTAAACAGTTACGGGGATATGAAATGCCCTGTCTTACACCTCGCAACAGTTGGATGGGCTTCGAGTATCGAGTCTGGAGACGAACTGACATGGTGACGCTTTCATACAAACTCTTTAATATATCTCTTTAATACCTCGATATCATCATCTCAGCCCGTAAACAGGGATATAGGCCTTCCCTCATATATGAGGGGTATGGACCATAGTTCACCACGCTGGCCCAATACAGGTTGGGACTTCACATGCCTTTGAATTTTTATTTCTCAGGTATGCAGGTTTCCTCACGATGTTTTCCTTCACCGTTTAAGAGCAGTCGGATAAATGCACTTAAGTAATTAAATTAAATTTAAATACTCATTGTTACATGCCTGCCTGGAAATCGAACGAACAACTTGTAGACATGACTTACAAGCGAGATGGGTCTGTAGTTCTTCAACAAGATCTTATTCCCCTTTTTGAAGAAAAGTACCACCACTTTTCCATGCCATGCCTTTGCCATTTTTCCTTCAAGTATGACGGAATGAAATAGCTTCTGAAGAGCTCTCAGCAGTGATCTGCCGCCTGCTTTCAGAAGCTCAAGCATGTTTCCGTCCCCCTCGACGCATTGTTGTTTTTAAGCTGTTTGAGAGACATTCTAATCTCATACAAGCTGACGTCTTGGATATCTTCCGTATAGTGCTGAGACTCTTGGATTCGTGGCCAGATTGCTAACAGGTGGGCGTGATGTCGTGTATAAATGACCATAGAACTTCTCGAACTCTTCCATAACTTCTGGTACTGACGAGACTATCCTGCCATCCTGGGACTTTAACTTCATCCGCTGGCCCTGTCCCACAGACAGTTCGCTTGGGAAAACTTTAGAGCCCTTATTCCGCTCTATTGCCTCTTCAATACGGTCGGTATTAAATTGGCCCAAGTCGAGGGTCCGGGTCTTGGAGATCTATTTGGTGAGCCGCGGGTATCTTCATATTATAAGCATCATCCAATTGCAGAACCATCTGTGGTCTTTCCTCCATGAGTTTCAATGTAGGTACTTATACTGTGTAAATTATATTATTGCTGAACTCAATATTAAATAACTAATATTATTCTCTTTTTTTCTAAATGAGTAACTACGTATTTTTGAAATATTGTAGGTTAACATTGCTGTTCTGTAGGTAAAAGTAAAATTTATATAAAGTTACGGATTTCATGTTAATTTTTGTATTCATTTCTACCTAACATAATTGCGGGGAATAAAATAAATATTCTTTTAGTTTAAAGTCGCAATAAAGCAGTTTTATGTCAGCGTAGAAAATTTGGTTAATTTTTAGATATTATGTATAACTCGGTTTGATAAAATTAACTAAGCTTCCTTCTTCTTAGCGTGTCACAAAAGTTCAAGCGCGTTAGCAGTTTGACCCGAGTTACTCGAGTTCGAGTAGTAACTACTCGTCGCCCATCACTATTTGACTTTACAACACTAACAATTTAATTGTTTCTCTTTTTCAAAATCAAAATGGTGGATGGACAGACGTACGTAGTGTAAGAAATTTTCGAAATCGATTGCAATAAATAAATTTTATATTTTTGTCTGCTAGTATTTATAAAATGTGCAAATTTGTGATAATCACTTTCGTCGCTACCTGTGTCATCTTTGTATCGGTAAGCTAATTTTAAATAAATAATTATATTGCTGAAGCACACAGCAGCCACTTTTAAAACATTGACAAACACAAAATCACATAGAAGATATTGCATACCTACATATTTTTACATAGACCTGTACTATAATATAATATGATAATATTAACTAAATTGCACTCTTTGAGTTTTCGCCTACAACGTAATTACCTACTGAATGTCTAATGGAAGGCTCGCCTAGTGTTCATAATAACACTAGGCGCATAATATAACAGTATGCTCTAAGGAAATTCTGAACTTGGGCTGCAGCTAAGGAAACCCTGAGGAAACCAACGAAGAATCTCCCACAGTAGGTAGCAGGGTTGCCACCCGACCCAATTCTGCCAGATCTCATTGTTCTGAAGCATAAATTAAATGTTTACTCAACATAGACATTTTTTAGATTTAATCATTACTATTTAAAGATGATGTGGAATTAATAAAATCGCTCTGAGCTGACACACCTCCCCATCCTCCCACTGCAACTCCTGTATAGCCAGGATCAACAGTGGTACAGCTGCCCTGATATCACAATTGGTTTTGGGTACCCTGTAACTCAATCTGGTCAGGTTGAATAGACCAGACTGTTGATTGTAAAGCAGAATGTATAGAAATGCTTAGTTCTGTATCTCAGCGGCACAACCTCACAAACATTTGCAACATAAGTGCGAAGGTCATAGCTGCAGTGAACTTGCAGAGAAATCTTGGAGTGGTCATCACCCACAACTTAAAGTGAGCATATTAGTGGAATTGTTAAAAGAATAAACTCGTTTCTTTATGCCATATGGAGTTCCTTCCATTGTCCTAAGTCAGGCTGCTCCTCGAGTACATTTTCCAAATTTGGAGTCCATACTTAATGTTTTTATTTTATGGCAATCGAGAGTCCATATTTCCTCAGAGATAACAATCTCTGAAAAGTGCACAAAGAAAGACAAATCTTGAATCTAACAACCCTTCAAGAATGCCACCTGCAAGGTGACCTCATCAAGACGTTCGAAATTCTTATCTGCAAATACAATATGCCTCACTGGCGATATGTATTCACTCAATATTAAATTGTTTATTTTATTTTTAACCATCCATGAATGTTACACGGCTTTTAGGCGGCACTTTGTGTGTCCAGTCTTTGTCCAGATGTTTATATCCCAAGCAGCATTTGGGTATTCCAAACATTAAAAGTTTAACAAGTGCCGGGACACAACCTGACTCAACGTTATAACAATAAAACTTCTATAGTGTCTGGTGATATGTCCCAGAATGTGTTAATACTTGAAACAACATCCACAGTTCACCTTTCGAAATATACAAAAATTAATATGTGACCGAAGGTGAGCCCATTGTCTGTTTTATGGTGGAAAGTGCCATAGCCGCCTTTTAGGCACGATGGGAAGAGACAGATGTGCCAACTAAAACCACAAAGCACTATCTCAATAATCCATGGTCCAATTTGAGTGTGGTGGTTTTTTTTATTTAGATTAAACTATGGGAAACATTCCTGGTCATATTTGATGAAATTGGTTCAGTCACTTTAAACATATTTAATTTTTAACTGTTCTTTGTATACTTGGATAATATTATAATGTTTAGTTCCTCAGGGGTTCTGTATATTTAATCTGTTCACCCCTATTCAGCTGGACGGTTTAGTTGGTAGGCAGATAGTTACACCTGGATTAACATAGGCTAAAGTTTTTGATGAAATGGTCCACTTGAACGAAGTCACTGGCAACAACTAGTTATGTATATTTTATACATAGTTTGTGGGAAATATGTATGTACAAATCGTATATGAATCCAGAACAATAATGTAATCCAGGTGAGGGTGAGATTGTCCTGCCAGTTCAGTGCATCAAGCATGTATGAAAAATGAATGTTATTATAAAATAACCTTGGGATTGCATGTTCATTCATTGTAATTATAATGAATGAACATGCAATCCCAAGGTTATGTACTATTTACATCATAGAAAATATTAATCTTAGCCATATAATCTGCTGGTTCACTCACACAATAACAAATTATGCACTTTGTATAAAGGATGCATGACCCCACTCGCTCAATTGTCACTATTAGATTCAATGTAGTAATAATACCGAGCAATTGAATGCGATTTATTATCACATCCTGTGTATTGTACAGTAGCTGTGGTGCATTCAAGGTGAATCAGACAATTGGGTCCTGCAGAGTACCTTGTACTGCATGGTAGAGTATTTGTAAGGCACCAATTGTTGACCCGTAATAAATATAATACCCATACTAAATATTACTTATCAAATTGGTTATATAAAGGGAAAGTAAATGCAAAGTGCACAGCACATTTAAATGACAAAGAATTATGAGATACCTGTTTGCTATCACATCGAGGCGCACGGTAGAGCGCAGGGAATCAGGATGGCTTCAATCTTTTGGCGAGGTTTTTTTTTTCGGAAGTCAATTTTAACCTACTATAGTCGTATTGAAAGGAAACTTTTTATGTTATTGTAACGTAATAATCTACAATAAAAAAATTTAACTTAAAACTTAGCAACTGCCTTCGTATATACCTGTACTGTACTTTAACATGCTAGTTTTTTTTTTTCATCTCTTATTATGTATTTGCAGGGCCAATCTTATGAGGACAAGAGATGCAAATGTGTGTGCCCCAGCCCAGCCGCTGTGCTTAACAACACAGCCGGATCCGACCGCAAACTCTACATAGCTAACGTGCCTCCGAACAAATGGTAAATCAAGTAAATTTATTAATTCAAATGGTACTGAAACCTAAAATCTACATAATAATATTTGATTGCAACTGTAACGCTAGTGCCTGAACTAGGAAAATCCTGTTTCAGGCCAACCTAGGGCTTCTTTTTTCTATTACTTAATTAATCATAGGTATAGGTAAATACTGACTTCATTGTAGATTCAAGTACGCTTCAAGGTACTATACTACTAGGCAAAATCAAGCCCCGTAGCATGACATTGTTTGTCGCGCGCGAGGTAGGAGTTAGAGTGTGATAGTTGTATATGACGACCTGTTTGTCTGTGTTTGTGTCTCATTAATCGCGTGTTGGTATCGAACCCCTAATTTATTTTATACCTAATAAACAATCAAAACTCAAATTCAAATAAGTTATTTCATGCATGACATACAATTATCGGTCATACACAAGGCAGACTTCCCAGAGAAGAACGAGCAAGAAACTCAGGACTTGCTCTTTTTAATAAGTATTTTTGCAATTATGATTCAACAAAGAAAGAAAAATATGGACTGGATATCGTCGAGCGGTTCTGTCCGCCTATTCTTATCATCTAGATATTTATAATATTCAACTTGAAGGATTGTTTTCATGTTTCAATAGGTGAGTATGATAAGACTTTTCAACGTCAACGAACCCATTTTAAATGTCAGTATGTAGATGTTTAGAGCTTGAAGTGTGGTCGATTGTAGTTTATAGAATATCTATAAAATATCAATGACGAGGTTGTCTGGTAAAAGCGCTTAATAGCATTCTACAATTTTGAAGATGTATTTATCAAAGGTATTCTTAAATTTTTGTGCAATAAACCGTACTTGATTGATCGGCATCTGACCTACATATATTCTAATTTTTTTGATTTTTATGATAAAGCCAGTTAACAAACATCCATAGTTAACTGAATTTTTCAGAACTCCTTTTCAAAGCAAATATTTCACATTACATGACAATTGTAAGTGGCCTGTGACCCATCCACAATAGGTATCTAAAGAAAAGTTGATGTTTTTATATTACAGCAATTGCGACGGTGTGATTCTGCCACGAGTGGGCGCGGAGATTAAAGGTCGTGAGCAGGAGTTCTGCCCGCGGTGCGAGTGCAAATATGAAAACAGGAACACCACTATCATCAAGGTGAGGGTTATGAAACACATCAGTATTCCCTATGTTATAGCCTTCTGCCACTTCTCCTAATTTATACCTTTAATTTTTTGTTGCGATAAGGAGTTTTGCAATGGTAGCATGGCCACACGCGTTAAATCGCGCGCGTCTGTCAAAATGCTGCTATACGGCTGTTATGTCGCTCACTTTGACAGATGACCGCGATTAAATCGGTGATAAACTATATCGCAAGTTCTGTGCTACCACCGTTGGATGGATTTCTCTTCGAGTTACCTACGCTTATGTTATCTTAGTTTGGGTTTGTATATGCGGGCTGTGGCACCGACCTCTGCACTGTATCTATCTCGCCTGCCTCACTTCACCAAGATACAAGACGTAGCAGACTACATTTTTAAGAAAGCTAAAGTTCACCCCGCTCTCGCCAGTGTTCCCCCGTCGCGTGTCTTTACCACTTGTGCTGTCTCACATCTTCCATTATTTTTTTGGAATTTGGTTAATTATCTTTTTTTTTGGGAGTACTGTCTACAGACGTGCCGAGTACCACTGTTAATCCTACTTTACAGGAGTTATGGTAGGAGGCGTGTAGAGATAGCACATAGGCCTCCCAATGCGATTTACCAAAAGATTGCCTATCAAGGCCTAGAAAGTAAATGGTGCTCTCTACTTATACTCCCATTATATTTACGCATTTGCTGTGTGTTTTTTCTCAGGTTGTGGTGATAATAGTGATATGGGTGATAATGCTGCTGGTGGTCTACATGGGTTTCCTTATCTGCCTCGACCCCCTCATCAACAAGAGGGCCAAAGCCTCCTATCAAGAACACACCAATGAGGAGGTGAGTAAAGTACATTCACCTATAGCAACATGCTCATTGCTGACCTACGGCATTATATTCATCAATGGCGTTACATCACCATTTTACATAAAATTGTTATGTCATCAATTTAACAAGTACTTTTACCGGGTTTGGAGCTTCCATCTATTCAAAATTTTGCTGGTGATTGGAGATTTCGCTCTTCCATAACCATTACAAATATTTATAAACTAATGACTGTAGAAATTTTACCTGACTAGATTACTCGAGTCGCAGAAAAATAAGGACCCTCGTGGGTATGGATATGCGAACGAACTTCCAAAAGCTTCCCAACCAGTTATTAAAGCATGTGAGAATCCCTATACAATAGACGCATTCGAATATACCATTACTACATATAAAGGGAGTTATTGGAAATAGTAACAATTATCGCTATCACAAATTTTTATAAACTGTTTGTAGAGTGTATTTTACTATAACCTTTTTATTACTGTTTTTCAGTACCTACGCCCTAAGGACGAAAGCCTCCTCCAGCCATCTCCACATTATTCTAACTCGCGCTAATCTTGGCCAAGTAACACCCAACATTGTCCTAATTCGTCGCTCCATCTTTTTCTAGGCCTACCTTTTCCCATCTCGGGGATATCAGTCTGTCACTTTTTTGTCCATCCATTTGTTCTTCGGTAAATGTGGCCTCCCCACTTCCACTCTCTTAACCTTTTGTTTGGCACATCTATTAGTTTTGTTAATTCTCTTATGTTAACATTTGGTATTTTGTCTTAACCTCGGTCCATTGCATGTTCTTTACGAATAAGGTAGGACTATAATTTTTAAAGTTTTAAATCAATTTAACTACACAGAGATCACAGATTGATTAGAGCAGAAATCCGTATAGAAAATGTACAAGCCATGCTATTAATGAAAGCTTAGTCATGGCTAAAAGAAAATCATCTTAGTACTAATGATATATAAAATTCATATCACCATTTATTAAATGAAATGAAGCCAATTATCAAGCCCTTCGGTCATACTAAAACGAAGTATAAAGTAATGTCAAATAATACTGTTACATTTATATAAAAAAGAAAAGATCTATTATATGAATGAATTACTATAATATAAATGAATATTTAGAAGATAATTTATAACGAAAAAGTTAATAGGAATATTTACGACTTTATAAATATTATCAAAAAAAATATCTTACTATGAAATAGGTTAGTAAAGAAGTAAATATAATCTTAAGTATAATATAAACTTTTTCTCATCTCAGCTATTGCTGTACCCATCAGGGTCCAGAATTGATACTTTTATATACTTTGACATCATAGACAACATTGTGGAACGCAATAAAGAATTAAAATTTGAATATATTACTAGTCTACAAATAGAAAGCAAACAAATTAATCATAACGTAAAGAAAGAAAGGATACAATTTAGATTGCATAAAATAAAGAAATATATTTAAAAATAATAGATTTAATAAAACGAAACAACAAAGGGGATGCTGACATAACTAAGGAATAGTACAACTTTTCAAAAAATTTACCTCAGGAGATAGATACTTGAGGCGGAGAAAGATAAAAAGGGTGGGGATGGATTTTCAAAGGAGTTTCTAAAAGCTTCCCAACCAGTTATTAAAGTATGTTTTATTTATTCTTCAATGAAATACTAAAGAGAGGAAAAATCCTATACAAAGGATGGATTTGATCATTCCGTTACTACATTTAATAGGAGATATTAACAGTTATCGGCAGATAAGTTTAACATTAAACATTTTCAAGATAATCTTACAGAGAATCGAAAAGATTCTCGATAAATGTCAACCCACCGAACAAGCTGGTTTTAGGTTTGACTTTTCCACAATAGATCATAGTTATACGTCTACTATCCCAAAGTATAGAGACGTAACAAATATAATAAGGCTAGTAAGCTTACTCCAAAGTATTAGATAATCTGGAACATGGTGAAATATGGACAGCTAAAATAATAAAACTTGAAAACGAAGGGAAGGACTTCATGCTATCACATGGAGTAAAAGAAGGAGATTCTTTGTCGCCCAAAATATTGAATGCCAGTTTAGAAAGTATAATTGGAAAGCTGGATAGGACGATAACATTAAAATTGATTGGTATTTTGCCTCAGAGTTGCGAGTAATCTCATTTGCTGGTGACTTATTTTTGTTAGCAGATACACAATGAAATGCGCGACGCAAAGCGAAACGCGTGGAAATGATACTGATGAAAGCAAAGGACCTCTGTATATGGAAATATCCTTACAACAAAAACTATTCCATACTCTGACTTATGGAACTTGGTCACTTACCAAAAAAAAAACACAAAATTAAATACCTGTCAACATGTGGAATTATATTATTTAAATAAAGCGGCCAAACAGCAATGTTAATAGCATTGTTGTGTTCCGGTTGTCAGAGATAAGATAGCCAGTTCCCCAAATATTTTGGCTTCCGGGGTAAGACGCTTCCACCTTAACCTCAGTTTCACTTAACATCAGGTGTGATTGAGGTCAAGTGCTAACCCGTTGTGTATAAAAAAGGAGCAAGGCCCGCGCGTGTGAGTGTGTATGGTTAGCCCAACGAACATCGTGCTCTGACAATTAACCTGTGTGAATGTGTAGATTCATTGCGTTTTAAATATCTCAATGTTGTACGCATCATTTTACAGCTCTAGCTTCATTTGAAAAATGTCTGTAAATAGTACAAAACTGCGGATAGTCTGTATGTTTATATGCTTATTTCTTCTAAACTACACAACGTATTTTGATACGGCTTCCACTAGCATTTAGAGAAGTTCTTCCGGAGAGTTTATTTATGCATGTTATTTTTATATTAAGTACATTGTACCCGTGCGAAGCCGTGACGGGTCGCTAGTTCATAAAGAGAAAAGGATGTAACACAAAAACACGGCACAATAAACTTATATATTTATTCAGAACATGACATGCTTGCTCATTTCATATCTCTGAGCTTGATCCAAACTAGTGAGTCGGTTCCCGTACAAACATTAATCGACCACTTGAGTATTATCAGCTATATTTATATTACTAAAGTTCGCACATTTAACTTATTCTCCTAATTAGGGTCTATTTGTAAACCACGTTTAATTGCTAGCGTTTCACTGCGTGTAACGTTGAGGCGCGGCCAAACTGACAAATGCATCAGGTAAATATACATGGAACGTACGTCACTAAATATACAAAATATTTTCGACAATCACTTTGAATGAAGTAAGTTTTCAAATAATTTATATTTTCAAAATAAGGCATTGGAACGCCTAGTAGAAGCTTTATGGCAATGTTGCATATCGTATGTAATGAACGAATGATTGTTTCCGACCGTATATTTGTAACTCGTTCATGGAAAAATAAAGCAAGAATATATTTTATAGCGATTTATTTATAAATCAACAATAGTACAGCAAACAATATTTTTTAGTATTCTTTTAAGGTGGGGCACGTACGTACAAAACGTAGCAAAGGAGCGAGAAGTATACATCTAAAAAAATCTATCTGTTGGCGATGGCAGTACTAGCTATTTTCAAACTGTTTTATACCTATATTGTCTTTATTCTATTTTTGAAGGTTTTGTCGTTGTTCTTTATATACGTGTCACTTGTTCTATTATTTTAGGTTGAATACACGTTCCTGATTACCATGACCCTAGTTTCCCTTATCAATATCCTAGAAACATCCATCAATTCACCATATTGCATCCTATGATTCACATTGTGGTTCTACGTGCCGGATATGTTATCAGCTCGTGTCGAAATTCACGTTGTTCCTTCTTTGTTTTTAGTTTTCATAATTGAGACGAGGTCTCGAACGCTGGGCGGGACTAGTGATGCTACGGGCAACCGCGCCAGCATTGCCAAGAGTGTCTGCAGCGATTGCTCCAGTGATAAGTGATGGTACAGTGCACCCCATAGTGCCTCTCGAGGTTGGGAAGCCGTCAGGTTAGCAACCCGTGCCATCGCTATAAAATATTTGCTTTATGTGTTATTATTTATTAATAATCATTTATTATTTCCATAAACTAGGTATAAACAAATATTGGTGCCTCCAAAAACAATCATTACAACGACGATATGCAACATTGCTATAAAGTTTCTACCAGGCGTTTGAATGCTAATTTTAAATTTGGATACTTACCGTGATCTAAAATGACTATCAAAAATATTTTGGATACCTAATGAATGACGTACGTTCCACGTACATTAATCTATTAAAGTTAACATTAACATACGAAAGGCCGCGTTGTAACGAACAGGATGTAACGCGGCCAACAATGTAATATGCTGTATGGCGTAAAATAATCTAGTAATCTTTTTCTTTTCTGTATAAATAGTTTGATTAATAGAGCTATATACAGTCTCCAGACGTCATAATGGCCGCGCTCGAACGTAACATCCCGTTTCACTCTGAACATTGTTACAACATTGCTCTTAAATGCTACATTGACGGGTTGAGGTAGGTTTTTTGATCTATGCTTTTAATAAGACTGAATGTATTACTATAAGCAAAAGGTTATGTATAGTTTAAAAATTGTTTTTCGTATATCTAAATGTTTAACTGACAAAGTGCATTCCCTTTCACGAACTTTATTACTGCTTCAGGACGACAGCACGCTCGGCGGGCCGTCGCAGCCAATGGGCGCTCGGGGCAACGTCCTGAACCGTGTCACCCATCAGCAAGACAAGTGGAAGCGTCAGGTCAGGGAGCAACGCCGTAACATATACGATAGGCACACTATGCTCAACTAACTACCGATGTATGACTTTCAACCCCTACCTATGCAGCATTCTACGGACAGCTGTGAAAATTATTAAGCTTCCTTGAACTCAATTGGATGTATAGGGCGCTGATGAAATTTGCTGTGGAACGGCACGGCAACGACATGTTTTACCGTCACGAGATAGCAATATATATGGAATTGTGTGCAGACGCTGTCTAATTTACCGTTAAGGACGGTAGCGGTATGCCGCAGACGTCATTGATCTAACGTATCGTGGGAAATCGTTGAATATAATGTGTACATACAAGAAAATTTATTTCGTGCAATGCAATCCTATAAGCCATTGGGTTCAGTTGAATGACCTTTCTAAATATTTTACTTTTAATAGCGAGTGCTGACAACAATTATTTGTCCTTTTAAATACAACAATATAGATACATGACGTCAGGGCTTTGGAAACGCAAACAAAACATTGAATTTACGGTGGGCTTGTAAAAGCTTTGGTGTGTCATACCAGTCGTCCACGGTATTATCGAGCCGTTCGATGGCAAATTAAAAAAAAAAAACAAAATGTCGATGTTGAAACATCAATATGGCCGCCAAAGGCAAGAAAATCCAATTGTTTATCGAGGTGTTATTGGGGGTTGAAGGTTCAGAGTGTGAAAAATAAAAGGCATTTTGATGCTCTCGTATAACGGAGGGAGTGCACAAGTCCTTTCGACCAAATTAAAATGGATGGATGATCTATTTCCAGTAAATTCAAAAATATTCTTGCTGCGTTTAAAATTGTATACTTCACCTGCATGTTGGTAGTTCTCTGTAGTTAATTTAACCGTATTACTTGCAACATCACCTAATCGCGCGCAATACGCATCCATTCATTTTAATGTTGACGAAGGCTGCAAGCTGCATTGCCAGACAGAACATAATTTGATGTATTTGCATTTCGCGTATAATATACTAGATGTACACGTTTTATATACGTATTAAGATTAGCAATATTTGACGCGTCTCGTAGTCCATTATTAAGACTCTGGCGAACTCTCAGTCGCTCATACAAACGTAAAAGACAATTTGTAATTGTCTCTTTTTATTATGATGTGTGTTTGTTCGGATTCGGATAAAGTTTATCTATATGCTTCTATAAATCTACTATTTGGAGCAACTTTCAGGTGTCCATACAAAAGGCCTAAGCGTTCGCCGGAGTCTAAGGCCTGTATCAAAAGAACGACCTCAAGATTGAGATCTAACTTGAGTTTCAATAATTTCAATGAGTTTTTTGATATAGTTTTAAACACAATGGTATCTCAAGTGTCAACTGAAATCGATTTCAATCGTGATCTCGTTTTGTTAATGCGAGCCTTAGTTGCTGCTTACTAGGACCAATAAAGGCCCGAAGCTGCGTATGTCGTATGGCGCTGTCATTTTATGAAGCATAGTACAAATTAAGATACACTAAACTATTAGCAATACTTGCACTGTTATATATACGCTTCGAAATTTTTCAGGAAATATTTTGACGTATATTTGGTGTCGTATATTTACATAATGGTATGTGTGCGTTTTTGCCACGGCTTTTGAAGGATAGATATTAGAATATGTTGCCCTTAGTGGCGTTTACGGTGTCTGCCCGCATATCAGACATCAACGTAAGTATATTTGTAGTGCATCCACATTAGCCGTATCACGTGAAATCTTGATGTGGGTTAGGTTACTCGGAGGAGCGAGTTAAGATGCCGTATATCTTGACCGGTTTGTGCTGTGTACAAAGAATACCACAAACAGCTTAATAATAACAAGCAAGCTAAGTCGTGAAACACCGCCGTCATTTTGATAAACAACGTAAGTTATATAATCTTTACTATACGTTGTGTTAAATACGAATGCGACTTATGCCTGGGCCCGCAGTCTCGACATAGATAGCTACCGATTTCGGTCGTTAACTCCTAACGATCTTATTCTAAATGTTATAGTGTTCATAATCATATCGGTTTTTGTTGGAAGCCTGAATCGTAGTTTCAATGGAAACCGATATTTTGATACTAAAGACTGCAATTCTCCAATTAAAATAACATTATTAGGACTTGGCGACCGAATTCGATAACATAACGATCACTATCTATGTCGAGACTGCAGGCCCTGGGAAGCTTTCTATGTGTATGTACCTATTGGCTAACACCAAGTAATTCCTATATTTTCGGCCCGACGCTCTGTATACGTCTGTGGACGAATCTATTGGCTTACACCAAGTAATTCCTATATTTTCGGCCCGACGCTCTGTATACGTCTGTGGACGAATCTATTGGCTTACACCAAGTAATTCCTATATTTTCGGCCCGACGCTCTGTATACGTCTGTGGACGAATCTATTGGCTTACACCAAGTAATTCCTATATTTTCGGCCCGACGCTCTGTATACGTCTGTGGACGAATGGAAAATGATCGATTAGGTTTCGGTTGTTAGTTATTTCTGGCATAGGAAAGGCTGCTCCATGCATAGGCCTGCACATTCCTTCGAGGTACCTTGTACACTTCTTAGCTGTAGCACTTTGTGAAATGATCGGTAATCTGAATGCACCACTAAAACTGTATAGCGCTGTCCCTTTTCATGTGCAGCTTTTATATAATAAAGTCACTTTGATTGAAGTGCGTCCGATTTGGCTTTTTTGTTTCGATCGGCGTCAAATGTCCGGTTGCGATCCTTATCATCTACAAAATAAAGTTATAATAATTATACAGACATTTTTAATGAATGCAGGGATAAGGCTTTTTGTGACAAATGCTGGCTTTTGCGGTATCGATTATCCTGCTTATTGACATTGCTGACTAGGTATATCTTTTCCCATATTGAATGCTGCTATTCCAATTACATGTGTGCACAGTATTGGCGACAGCGATAGATATCACGCTATGATAAGTGAACCTCTACTTACAACCAATAGAAATAGTGTTTATTACTTACAACCAACATCCACTATTCCATTTCAAATTAATAATAAATTGAAATACTGGTTCTTGTTTCCTCTGGTAAGTACAAAAGCCATCAAATATTATAGACGAGCAGTGTGTCTATGTCACAGTATTGAGACAGTTCAGTCATAATTTGAGTCACCATAAATTTTTAAAACTTACCCAATCTATTTCGAACGAAATTCGACGACCTCTCCTAGCAGCTTGCTCCAGGCCTGACCAACTCGGTTCCTCAAACGTCACATCACTAGCCTCTGTCTCGAAAAGTTTTATCCAAGTACATAACATTATACGTTGATAGAGAACGCACGCGATGAATCGAAACAAAACAAAATGGCGACATAATGTATGAAGGAAAATTGGAGCCTTACTAGACTACGTATGGATTTGATTTGTATAAACAAGCAATAAAGATCGCGAAATTATTGTACCTGGTTATTTATAGAATAAGTCAGTCATTTCAGGGATTCATAAAATTGTCTTCCGCTTTAATAGATACTCATGCAACGTTAGTCTGAAAGGGGCACCGTGAGTAGACTCTTTCTCATTGTACTATTTGTATTTTTCATATATATCTGACGGCTAATTGGTCATTGCGACCCCCCTTTCTGACTTGTTGTAGTACTATTCGTGGTACAAACGCCCGCTAATATCCGAGAAGCACTTTCAATAATACTCGTTACGAAATTAAAATCGTTAGTATCTAAGCAGTCTCCTCTCACCTCACTAGGAGAGGTTATGGGCCGTAATCCAACACGAGCCAGTGTGTATTATGGCACACTAGTGGCCACCAGTCAAAAGACAAAAATCAGTACTCGTGACGAGCTATTCATTATCGATTAACGAGGTTACGCAAAAGATTATGGTTTGTACCCTTAGTGATTGGAGGCTGTGCCCCCAATGGTGGGTCCGTAACTGTTGATAATTAGGCAATCATGAACTGGTGTTACGAGGGTTGTGGATAACAAAGTGCGGCCGTTCGTACTGCTATAGTAATCGCTAAGGTAACAAATAATAGCAAATAATTAGGTCTATTAAAGTTAAACAGATATTAATTCAATCGTTAACAGCCTATTCTGCTGGATTTCATAGTTTTTTATATCTTACCCATAATAAACGGTCATTTATTGTACCCACAGTAGGAATTTGAATTGTCTACGATTTCAACATTATTTCATGTTGTCATGTCATGTAATGAGCGATTTTCAAAAAGGCTTTTTATAAAAATAGATTGCACTGACAACCAATAGCTGTCAAAATGTGGCGAGGCATTTACAATAAAAAAAGTTGTTGGTCTCTAGTAAGGACTTCTTGGCGAGAGTGTTGTTGCGAGATGATTTTTGTTTTCCTTTCTTGAAATTTATGCATTCTGAGTGTAGAGGTTTAATAGCGGCAGAATATTGTACGGCTAAAGTATGTGATGTTGTACAAGTGAAGGGAAATGTAAATAAAGTGCGTGATGAAGCTTCCAGGTTTCCACAAGAAGCCGCCAAAATCAGCATTCTTCTTCTTATTTTTGAGGATGGCAGCCAGTCATCCTCACTGTCGAGGGGCATTACTGCCAGTTTCGAGTGAAAAATTTTATTTCTCTTATTTCTTCAGTTTATTATGTAACTACTAACGAAGGAATACTACGGAACACTAGGTTGTATGGGCTCTGACCCCTTTGCCTTCCAACATTGTTGGGGAATGAACCAAAAACAAAGTGATAAATGTTTATTCTTATTTGTAAAGCGGCTGTTGTATTACGGTTACTGCGTGTTGAGTGTTTCGTTCGCTACTCTGTGCTTAGATTGAAAAAAAATATACAAAATTTAACCACAGGTTGTTAAAATTGCGGTTCCCAGCTTTCTTATTGGCAATAGAATTAACAAGATTAAACTGTAGATAGTAATCCGCTGGTGTTGGGCTAACTTGTGTTGTGTTGTCTTTTGTTTTAGACTGCTCAGCTGGACGTAACATCGCGGCTTTCATTTGGACCAAATTTATATACTGTGTCACCTTCATGACTCACTTGACACTGGCAAAATTCATAAGAGTTGCCACTAAACAAACTGGAACTGGAACTGTTGGCAATAACATAAATGTTCGCTCGTTCCATCGTCAATTTTAAGAACAGTCTTTGGAAAATCGCTCGTTGCAAAATTGGGCTATGTTATTACATGTTACTAGATTTTATCTATTCTTTTTAAACTGTTAACGTCCTCATCATAGATATGAATCATAATAGGTATAGTGTTACTAGATTGTCTCTTGTTTGAAACTGTTGAACTCCTCTATATATAAATAATATATACTCTATAGATATATGTATTTTTACAAGGCAAAATGTGACATTTCAATTTCCTCTACTGCAGTATAAGATAGATAACTAGCATAAGAATGATATATTTTTCATTATTCTTATTGTAGGTACTAGTCATTTCTATAACGAAAATGAATTCACAGTGAAATGCAAACTAATTGCACCCTAGTAATTTAATGCACCATATGCCTTTCCCAAAGTGATAAGCAACGCTTTACAGATTTCAATAGATATTCAATAATCGCATGAACCTAAATACATTACTTGTTCAACTTTATGTGACGTCCAATAACTTTTGAACGAAAACAGCAGTTTATAAGTAATATATTAGGTATACACTGAAGTCATTTTTGTAATGAATTATATTATACGTAATCATAAATTATAGCAAATTTAGATGTAAATAATTTGACAGTGGTACATATATATATGGTTTTAATTTGATAAGAGGACCACACACTGGGCGTCAACCGCACACCACACACAAGCTTGATTTTGTTATAGGAGAAAGACAGCGCCCATATTTCTTTACATTTTAACAACATACATACATTTTTAGTACTCGATTTGGTTGGTGTTAGGGCATTTAAAATGTCCGCCTGGCTAGCTACCACCATTTTATAAGTCTGCGGCCAAGCAGCAATGTTAATAGCATTGTTGTGTTGCGGTTGTCAGAGTAGGATAGCCAGTCCCCCAAATAAGATGGGTTTCCGGGTCAGTACGCTTCCACCTTTGGCCTCATCTTGACTTAACATCGGCAGTGATTAAGGTCAAGTGCAAAGCCGTTGTGCATAAAAAAATATTGATCGCCTACGCCCTAAAATAGTCCGTGTGATAGGACTCTATATGCGACATGTCTTTCTCCTATAACAAAGTAAACTCGTGCAGTCGTTCGCGGTCGATGAACAGTTGACATGGTCGAGTATGGGAAACTTTGATCGCTTTCATACGCTGATGTGCAAATGCCGGGTGATCCGCAATACTTGTAACATTTTTTCGAAAAGAATGACGTCCAAGTGACGCTTATGTTTTTTTTATCGCATGTCTCGGACGTTTTCTGAATCTATATTGGTATTTTTTTTTTCCGTTGAGAGAAGATATTACGCTACGGCAATAGACGGCGGATGTTTTGCCAGATTTTGTTATAGAGTTGTTGCTATAGCGAATTGAGTGGTAGGTCAATGTACCTATGGGAATTCACACCCACATCCGCTTAGGATAAAAAAGGTATATAGACGCTTGAGGTTCGGTTTCGATTGTATAGTAATGTGTATAGTATAGTAATCTATTTCATTGACTTTAAATCTAATCTAATTCATAGCGCGCATAGGCAGAAGGGGAAAAGCAAGTAAAACATTGTGCAGCTGATTGACGAGAGCTAAGAGTTACATGCGGACTCCAGCACCGGAAAAATCTCAATAACTATTCCATGTAATAACGTAGTTCAGTTGCATGCAGCAGAGATGAGAATGTATAGATGGATGAGTGAAGTGACGATGGATAAAATAAGGAATGAGTAAGAGCATTGGGCCAGCGTGGTGGACTATGGCCCATACTCCCTCATTATACGAGAGAAGCCCTATATCCCTGCCGTGGGATGTTTACGGGCTGATGATGATGATGATGATGTAAGAGGGAGTTTAAAAGTGGCACTCGAAAGAGAAAAGATGAAAGGAAACCGTTTAGCTTGGTATGGACATGTTATATTGGAGGGATGAAACGCAAGTTACTAAGAGAGTGATGAATATGGATGTCAATGGTTGGAAAGGAAGACCACGGAAAAGATGGATGGCTTATGGGTGGAGTAATATGAACGAAAAAGGCGTGAATGATGAGGTAACAGCTGATAAAGGAGATTGGAAGAAAAAGACTTACTGCGCCGTCCCCAAATAAACCACCACCAGTACTAGGGCAAGAAGATATGTAGTTCGCGACGATTTTTTTGCAATTATACAGCAGCGCGTTTCAAGAACGCCTGTCTAGCGTTTTTCGGACAGATCCAGCTTTCAGAGTCAGGGAGGGGTCACATACTCAAAGGCCCAGCTTAGATAAGCTTCAAAATAACACTTCATAATTGAAAAAATAATATATTATTGTTTTACTATAAGGCCACGTATAAAGAGTATTACATATTGAGGGTGTTCACAAAAACTAAGATCCAGGGGACGTGACTCCGATCTGTGTCCGCCGTTGCGATATCTGGCTGTATGGATGCAGTCGCGCTGTGTCGATTCAGCATCGTCTCTATCGACATAAGGAGAAAGGAAGAGCGGACACGGAATGACGCCACGCTACAGTAGGGGCATCTGTATCGAACAAAGTCTGCAATGTATACACAAATGACAATGCTGTATAGCGACTACTCTGTGATTATACCGGATGAGTTTTTTTACCGTAAGGAAAAAATAGGGCATATTAGGTAAGTGAATTAGAAGGTATTAGCATAGATAGTTTATGTTTTTTTTCATCAAAAACCATAAAATATCATAAAACGGTTGACGGTTTTTTCATAATATGGAATAGGCTACAAACGCAAACGTTAAATGACACAATTAACGCTGTCTTCGATTATGGTTTTGAAAAAAAAAAAAAAAAAAAAAAAAATATCTAACTATGTCAATACCTTCTATTTCACTAACCTAATATGCCCTATTTTTTTCCTTACGGTAAAAAAAACTCGCCAGTACATATGGCCTGTTACGACAGTGTACCACTACTGTATCGCCACTATCAGTTAAAACGGAGCCTCGAGCGTGTGTTACTAAGTCATATAACGATGCACATCGATATTTGCGTATTATACTATGTGCGCATCACTAACAGCAAGAAAGAAACACCAAATTGGCATTTCAACCGTCACTAGTGGTGGCCACAATGACCAAATTTGGTCAATGGGTGGCCATAAGTAGGTACTTTACTTATTCGTATATCATTCTAATAGCTTGTACTTGAGCGGGGATTTTACAAATGTCATGTTCTAAATGAGTGTTATATTTCTAGATTAATAGTTTTTTTATGAGCAAGTATATTTAGAAAATCAATATTCTAAAATAAACAAAAATAATATTCTAAACGTAAAGTCTTATGATAGTTCGTGTCGTATATTTGTCGTAGGTTATAAATTTACATATTCTAAATTAATGTCGTATGATATTCGGACATAGTTCGAGAGGGATGAATTTTAATGCAATACCCATATTCTAATATGTTAGACCGTATGCATAAAACATTTGCGTCTATTTATTTAGTTTTCGTATGTACATTTAGGTACATAGATGTTTTATTCTCCAGTAGATACATTATCGTATGCATAATCAAAATACAAGCAATGAAGGCGTCCCTTATCAAAAGAATTTACTAAAAGTTTTGCTGGACATTTACATGAAGCATGGAGTAAAAAATTTATTCTTATTTTTTATGCATACGGCCCTCTATGAATGTGATGAAGGAAAGACTTATAAAGTAATCTGAGTCTGAGCGGAGTTTTTACTTATAATAATGACCAACCGTGAAAAAAATCCAACTAATAGTAATGTGAAAATTCAAAAAACCCAACAGCATATTTTGCGAGCGCCGTATTGGATTTTTCACATACATCGTGCATGCAACATGTATCCTATAACACTATTGGAAACAAGGCGAATCGAACGACACCTTGGCACAGTAAAATCGGTCCAGACATTTAGGATACAGGAGGTAACATAAAAATCTCTCTGGGGCAGTCGCGTAAGAAATGTCTAATGTGAGAAATATATGATCATTTCAGAATACTTAAATCTGGAGTAGATGCTTTTCAGGTTGGACGTTAGTATTGTAAAGATTCTACATTATAGTGTGTTAACCGGGCTTCATAGTTTCTAAGGTTAATGTCATATTTAGTATTCGGCTATTAGCCCTAATTCTGAATTCGAGAGCTAGAATTTTTAGGAATTGTACCCTATAATAATTATTATGAACGTACTAAAATTAAAGCAATACCTAACACTATTTGAATATATTTTATATACCTACTTCAAATTTAATTCTGTATAAGTAAATGCTTTATGTAAATATTGTAATATTTATTATTGTTTTATTAAATAAAATTTAATGAATGTCAAACGCCTTTTTATTTTAAATTAACAAAATAAGAAAAATAGATTAGGTAGGTAGAGGTAAATCGGGTTAAGGGAAACATTTCTAGGTAAACTCGTCTAATATGCCTAATTCCTAGTATAATAAGCAGAAATATCAAGTCTATTTTTGCACTGTGAAAGTTTAATTCAAATTGAGTGAGAGAAATAGTAACAATCGTGAAATAAGTCACTCAGCTCGTTGCTTCTTTGCTGTGGGAGTAATAAATTATTGTTAATTTTTCTATGAAATGTTTGACAATTAATTTTTCATTGAAAATAGGCACGGTAGCGATAGAATTTAGTAGAACTCGGCGATCGGACCACGGGCAATAAACGAATTTATATGGGTTCGTGCCCTCGTTGCAATGTTTTAATTTCTTAATTTTAGATACTAAGCGCACTCTTGTTTAATGTGTTTACTAATATTTTATTCAAATAATAAATAATTTGATGGCTCATGCATGATATCATTTTAAGATTGTAGCATGTAGTAAGTACTTACTTTAAGCCAATCAACACTCCATTTTCACGTTTTAAGTGGAATATGATTGTTCTGGCCACTCTCATTTAGTTACGGCATTAATGTTAATTTCTACAAAGTATGTTAGGACTGCTATTACTTTTCGTTATTCGTTCAAGTACCAAAACATTCCCAACGACAGTCGAACGACAATATCGCTTTGCACTGAATACTTTGAACACTTTATTGTGCAGAATTTATTTACGGCGTTTAGATGACTGAAACCATTTCAAAGACATTACAGATATTCCATAGAAGCCATTCCAATTCATTTGATTCTAAGTCATTGTTTTGTTTCTACGTCATTGTCATACATTTGTTTTTACATCCTTCATTTGTTATTACGCCATTCACTTTATTTGTTCGGTTTTCATTTGTTTTTATTTATTGGTTTTACTTCGACTTCAATGTTATTATGTATACCTACTTTAAGTCCTACATTTATTAATGAAAATGTGGGTGTACCACAGGTAAAAAAAAACTTCCCATGGGCACTACTGGATCGCTTACTTACTACGTACTACGGGATTTTTTTTTATCCGTGGTACTACTGGAAGTAACACTGGTAGTACCACGGGCAATAAACGATTTTATTTGACAATAAAGTACTACAAGATGCTCACAGTCAGTGTTACCATTTCAACAATGCAACTTTTACTGTGCCTAATAGAATGAAGGGACTATATATAATACGATATTATTTTTTTGTTATTTCGTTGTTGGATAATTCTGAGAAATAATTTCACTTTTCAAATTTTTTGCAAGTTACCTACTCCATTTTTATATACGGTAAGTATTTTAGTCCAGAAGCGGATTCTCTCCGTATATACATTGTAGTCTTTGGCGGATTCCTCATCCTCCAATTACTTATATGAAAACGACTTCAAACTCGGCGCAGTAGCTATGTGTGGACAGAAATCGAGTGTACAGTACAGAGTGTACAGACTGCCTACACGATAGATAATCCGGGCTAAATAATATCAACTCAGAACAACCCAAGCGTTAACTGTGCCAAGCGGTGGGCGGCGTATTCCTAGACAAAAGTGCAAGGCTCCCTTATAAGCCGTGCAATAAAATCCTGACTAGTAGTTTTACTTAATTGTGTTAATAATATAATTAGCATGCATAAAAATTAACTGACGATTTTATTCTTAATACAAGATATTTATTATTATTATTACAAAGTACCTATATAGTATCTTGAATACAGAATCGTAGCCAGAAAATGCATTCATAACTAATAGGTACCTATACCTACCTACTGATTAAGATACATCGTTAATACTTAATTGATAAGTATTAAGTTACTGCATATGCAAAGATTTATGATAGATTTCGGTGGCTTTTAAAAATAATGTTCTATGATTGCAGGTACTTAATTTATTATTCACTTACTAACTTTATTCTTAAATAACACCACACAAATATCTATAAATGAAATTATCAGGCGGGCTACCAAGCACCATAATCTGTACTCTTACTCATTTATAGCATGAACATGATAACAGGCTTCTATATCGTGTCATTGTAGAGACTATGGATCATGTTAGCCTTGCAGGAGAACAATACACACACAATAAGTAACTTATATTCTATTCACTTTATTCTAATTTCATCCTTAAATAACATTTCACTTAAATATCTATAAATAACATTATTAGACCAATTTACTGCTGCAAAAGTACATGTTATTTATTATTTTTAACTTAAATAACACACATTCACATATCTATAAAATAAATTACCAGCCAAGCTACCATGCCCTGTAGTCTCATTTAAACCACGAAAATGATTTTTGTGCGATTGGTGATGTATGCTGTAATCTTTTTTGTAAGTAGCTTTTCTTAATTGTGTCAATGTAACATACATGTAACTTACGAGTACTGTTATTAAATGTCTACATGACGGCAGGGAATAAAGTTGCAATAATATGCATTAATGTCCTTTGTCTAATGCCACTGCAAGGTTTAAAAATTGTTTCACAGATCTTAGTTATTGTGGTAGAATAAATTCGATGACTAAAAATCCGTTTAGTGCCCGTGGTCCGATCGCCGAGTTCTACTGATCGATCCATGGGTAATTTTTTTTGCCTGTGGTTCTATCAATCGGACCCTCATTATAAAAATATAAAATTGTATTGGTACTGGATCTACTGGAATAGTAGTACCAACATAAATATTTTACCCATATCAATGCAAAATTTTACAATATTTTTTTTATCAAAATCTTCGAGTGCATAAATTTTCAACTGGAGGATTTGCAATGTAATGGGTCATTAGCTGCCAATAGCCCAGTTTTTTAAGAATAAGAATATTATCATTATTAAATCTTTATTGCACACAAAATAAAATACAAAGAATATTTAACATCAATGGTAAAAGTGTACAAAGGCAGTCTCATTGGTGCTAGATATTTCTTCCAGACAACCTCAGTCAAAAAAGCATTTAACATGTAAAGTCCTTGGCCGATTACGTCACCACATCCCCAGACCCCCATCCTGTGCGCACTCAAAGGGATCAAATTACATGGTCTCAGATCTTCAAATTACATCTGGTTCACGTTCTATTGCTTCTAATCTCTTTCTGTAAACTGTTTTGGCCTTTTGAATAATAGAGCCATAACTATAAACAAATCAGGTCAGGTATTATATTACTAAACAAATAATAACCTGTTGATTACAGAGTACCTACCTGAGAGCGGCATGAGTTGAAAATTCAAAGTTGGGTCGGGTCGACTGATACCGATCGGTACCAGCGGGGCTTGTCAGTATGCGCTATTAGGTGGTACCGATCGTTACCAGCGGGACTATTTCGGTTAATATGTAGTTGGATAGTTCAACGGAAAAAGTAAATATAAATTTAAACAAAGTGGGACTTTAGCAATAACAATGGGGGGGATGCTTTCTCATTCATTGCACTAAACTAATGTTGTGTATCAGTATCAATCTCTAATATGAGCTCTGCCTATATCTTCAAAATGTTAAAATCAAACTAGAGTAGTTTGTCGAGTTGTCCTGATTCGCCTTGAACTGAATTATTTTCCTATCTTCCTCCACAGTCCACACTATTGATGTAGCTTTAGCACAAGATAGAACATGGTACCTTGCATGTAATTGCAAATGTAAAGTACATTGATATACCTCTAAAATTAGTATCAAACTTTCTAACACAAGTGAAACAGCGTCTTCTTCAGCCTGCCTTTTTCATGCTCCAAATGACTAGCATATTTATTGTAAATTTGTATTTTAGTTCTATTCTCCTTAGATGATGCTACCTTGCCATATTGGGCCCGCCATCCTATAGTAAACGAAGCACTGGTATCCAGACCGCCCAGTGTTTAGCTCCTTTGCAATGTTGTCCCAATCTCGCTCGTTATAACGCTGTGCAAGTTGCTGCAAGTGTGTGTGCTCAATCTCACTCCATGGGTTTTTGTTAATAGAAGGATGTAACACAAACTTCCAAAGTGCCCGATATTCTTTTGCCTTATGCTTATAATTTGTTCTGTTGGCTACTGTTTCCCAATCATACTCCTCATCTATATCTAGTGCCAGGTCACGTAATGGTTTCTTCACAAGACCCTCAATTTGATTTTTTAAAACTGCAATTTCGGGTGTAACTTCTCCTTGGACATTAGATTTCTTGTCACCTTGCAACTGAGCTATTTGTTTTTCTAACTCACGTTTTCTAATATCTACAGACATAATGTAGATCAGTTTTAGGAATTCAGTCTTGTCGTTTAATGTCCAAGCGCGCACTGGCCTGGTCCGATTGTATATTGGTGCCGGAGTACCATCTTTATCTCTAAAGTATGGGTGGAACCAACAGCCGAGTTCTTCGTCTTCGTCATCAGAGTTTAAATAATGCTCAATTCCGACGGACGACCAATATTTTACAATCTGAAGCTGTTGTCGACAGCAGCGCAGTTTTTCGGTTAGGTGTTTTTGATAGCTCTCGTATTTTTGGTCAAGTAGAATATTATAATCAATAGCTTTCTGTATAGCAGCAAGTGAAACTTTACCTTTTACTGGTACTTCTTCGTCCCTGGTGTCCGAGTCTTTTTCCATTTTGTTTGTTTGCATTGAGTTCAGAAAATATTTAGAACTAAATTTAGAAAACCAATACTTTGTTGCACCAATTTAAAATGGATGACTGCTGACTAAACTCACACTACTGGTAAAACGTAGTGATTACATACTCTTTGACTAAACGTAATTCTTATTGATTTATTAAGGGTTACCAACTACTCAAAAAAATATTCCTAAAAACGACATGAAATAACCCTATATACAATATAAACCCCAAAAAAAATTCCGTCCTACCTATACAGACATTGTATTGTAGCTTCGAATCGAATCGATAGAAGACCTCAGCACTATGCTCCAGGTCCACAATCGAGCATCTCAACAAGTGGGCATTAAAATTAACATGGACAAAACGAAAATTATGGCGTGCCCACACCAATATCAGTTGGGAACTTTATTCTCGAAGTTGTAAACAAGTATGAAAAGATCCAACTTCGAGAGAGAAGCCTATCGACGAATCCAACTTGGATGGGGAGCGTTAGGCAAACTGCGCAACGTCTTCTCGTCTAAAATACGTACCCCATTGAAGCCATCTTATTTGAGGGACCGGCATTCTTATCCGTCCGTGGCCACCTGAGCGGACTGAGAGAGATGTCATTTGGTGTAACGCAGGGTACTATTCTTGGGCCAACGCTTGTTCTCGTATTAACGACTTACTGCCACTTCAGCTTCAGGATTCCGATATGGTTTGCTATGCGGACGATACTGCAATTATTTTCCAAGGGGTGTCTTGGGACGATGTCTTCACTGCTTCACAAACTGGACTGTCTTGGGTGAAGAAATCTAATGGCTAGACGTCAATCTATCTACTTATCAATCTAGTTACACTTAACGCATCCAAAAGTCGGTTCTTGTGTTTTCATAAGACAGCTGCTTCTACACCAGTCTGGCCTCAAGTGATTTGTTGTCCACAAATATCATTGCAACGACAACTACTGTAGCTATGCTATATACAAAGAGCGAGATCCCTTAAACATTTAGGAACCATTAATGACGATAAACTCGACTTCAAAGACCTTTATGACGCTCATGGCTGCGAGTACGTAAGTTGATACATAGCATGAAATTGCTTCGTGCGGTCACTGACGGATGACTTCTTAAATCGGTTTATTTGGCCCAGCAGGGCTACTACAACTTAGCGCGACTCGAGTGACGTAGAGTCGCGTGCTACATAGCCTACATCTCTCAAAGCCGATTGGCGGTCAAGTTGACAGATGTGAAGCGACAGCCAATCAGCTGCAAGAGATTGAGACAATGTCGCGCGCGACTCTTTCTCACTTGAATCGCTCTAAGTTGTAGTAGCCTTGCTGGTTCACTCTCTTATTGCCTACTATGGGGAGGGGATTACCTATCTATGTATGGGGAGGTGGAAATACCTCCACCCTTATCATCCTTAAGAGAGTTCAAAGAACTGTACTGAAGGTATCCTTGCGCAAGCCTATTCGTTTTCCGACTTCTCTACTTTATGTAGAGGCACAAGTGCTTAGTGTTCGCAGGGTTTTACTGCTGATGGTGGTAGTGGAAATGCATAAACCAGTTCTTTTCTGCCGCGCCTATTTCGACCGATTAAAAATGCGAGTTTTTAGGGTACCAGTGCCAATTGTGCACTGCTCTTTTGCCCACAAGTTGCAAAAATTTATTTAACCCTACATCTATAATTTTATGAGGGAGAGTTAAACGTATTTGAAGTGAAGTTTAAAATTCTAAAATGTCTTTCTTGGTTGGTCGTATAAAGAGGCCGAAGAATTGTTGCTTTGCTACGCACTTATACGTACATATTTGTGGTATATTATTAAAAGTAAATAGGCAACACTGATTTGCAGTGTAATGTTTGGGTGTTTATGCGTTTTTGAATTATCGTTTGTGTTTGTTTGAAGCTTGGGGAAGTATTCTTTACTGGCGACGAGGTGGTATAAGTACATTGAACAAAATGTCGCTCGTTGGACAATTGGAGCCATTTACAATGGGTGGCGATAGATATCCAGTCGTACATAGACAGACTGGAACAATTATTTGTTGTCAATAAGGTGAAAGAAGAAAGTAGCGTTGACGATTACTTTGATGGGACGGAAAGTATAAGAGACTGTAAAAAATTTAGAGTCTCCGGACCGTCCTTCATCTAAAAACATATGAGCAACTAAAGGTTATGTTGGCACATTTTCCAAAAATAAAACAAATAATTCAAGACTATAATACGTGTGAGCGAAAAAGGCAGTGGAAGTTGTGGATGTTATAACTGCAAAGCTACGAGAATAAAAGTACACTTGCAGAAACTATAAGTGTGGTTTATTGTAGCGACTAGGAAAATAGAAATATATATATAAGAAAAGATAAAAACAGTAATGTAGGACAATTTTCATATTAGTGACAGACAACTAATCTCAAATTATAAACAAGAAACGTTGCTAAGCAACCAACCATGTTTATGGTATGGTATGCATACTTCACATCCTCGGAAATTTACAACAATTTTAAGTTAAAATTTTTGGTCCCATTCTGGAACTCAACTCTTGCAGACTAGGGCCGAACAGGGGCTTCGTTAGGATGTCAGCCAGTTGCAGCTTCGAGGGAACTTGTTTCACATTGAAATCTCTATTGCTAACACATTCTCTTACTCGTATATTCGTGCTTTGGGTTATGTGTAAGTTGTACAGCTGATTCGTTATCAAGATTTAATATTGGTGTTTCAGTTTTAATCAGGTCTTGGAAAAGTCGATTCAACCATAAAATCTTTTGCGCACATTCGCTGGCTGCTATAATCTCAGCTTCGGTCGAGGACATCGATACATGCAGTCGTTTGTATCTTACTTTTTCAGCTAATAACAGCTCCAGAGAATAGGTACACCATTCCAGATGTCGATCTTCCAGTAGTCTGGTCTCCTCCATGATCTGCGTCGCTGTAGCAAACCACGTGCGGAAGCGACTTATTTGTAAATATCAGTCCGTTTTGTTGGGTTCCTTTCAAATATCGAAAGATGCGTTTGACTAGCAAGACATCTCTATTGGTAGGTGCTCCGAGGCTTCTAGATGCAACTCCGACATAGCGTAATGGTCTTGTTCTTGTTCACGTTTATTTCCGTTCCAAGAAAGTATGAAGCTGGTTTGGTAGTTATCCTGAATCTGGATTTCAATTTCTTCATGAATTCATCACCTGCTTATATCGTGTTATAAGCTACAAGTCCATCGTCAACATAAAAACCAATAAAAAGTTTTGATTGTCCTCTAACTCTAATATACAAGCAAGGATCCGGTTCGCTCTGTTGCAAACCACTTTGTACTAAGAATTCAGTAATGCAGGTGTTCCAGCAACGGGGTGCTTGTTTTAGTCCATAGAGGCTGTGTTTTAATTTGCAGACTCGTTTTGTGCCATCGTGATAGCCTTCAGGCTGTTTCATGTAAATATCGTCCTTTACTGTTCCATTTAGGAAGGCGGTTGACACATCGAATTGACGTAATTTTAAATTTTCTCGAGCAGCTATGGCAAGCAGTGCTCTGACGGTGCTCAGACGAACCAATGGGCTAAACGTTTTATCGTAGTCTGCTCCAGGTTGTTGGGAGAAACCCTTGATAACCATTCTGGCTTTATACCTTTCAACAGAACCGTCAGGATTCATTTTGACTTTATACACCCTTTTACAGGGCAGAGCTTTTCGTCCTTTAGGTAGATCAACCAGATCCCAGGTTTGGTTGTCTTTTAGTGATGTTACTTCACTGAGCATCGCTTCTAACCATATCTCTTTGTCAACTGATTCCATCGCTTCTCTTAGAGTCACAGGTTCTTTTGGCTTGTAAAGATTTTCAATTTCTTCAGCTGCTGTCAAAATAAAATCATCGTAGCACTTTGGAGCTGTGATTTTCGACCTGTCTCTCAAGTACCTTGTTGTATTACCTTCAACACCAGCATGGTGCACAGGTTCATCATTATCGACAACATTACAAGAACCGGAAAGGGATTCGTAGTCGCTTTCATTATTTGTTGGTTCCACTTGTTGAACATCTTCAGTGCTCTCGATGACATTTTGTTGCAACAATTCATCATTGTCTAGATTATCTGGATCACAATCACGTTGTTCATCGTCGCTATTATTATCAAGGGCAATAACAACTTGCTTGCGTGTTGTTGGTTGTGATGGTGGTTGGTTAGGTTCTTTTTGTCGAATATCTATATCTTTAAAAGGATTTGAAAGTCCTTTTTCATTCAGTTTATCATAGAACATTATCTTCATTACTCGAATATCTTTTGATATAATGATTTTGTTCTTGGAAGGTACGAAGATTCTGAACGCTTTGGATGTTTCAGAGTATCTAGCAAACATTCCAGAAAGTGCCTTTGGTGCAAATTTGTTACCGTTAGAACCTTTCTTCAGAACCTAAGTCTTGCAAAATACAATTACAAATGATTAATGCAGGGCTTTCCCCAACCCATCGTTTAAATGGAGTTTGGTTCTGAATGGCGCTATTAATACTTCTGTTTGACAAGTAATTTGCAGTAAGCACTGCTTCGTCCCAGAATCTTAGTGGTGTTTTCCATCTATCAAGATGGGTCTCGCTTTCTCAACGAGGGTACGGTTCTTCCGTTCAGCAGCTCCGTTTTGGTTCGGTGTGTAGGGAGCGGTAAGTCTCCGCTGTATCCCACAATTTTTTAAATAAGTATCGAACGCTTTGTTGACGTATTCAGAGCCATTATCTGTTTGTAAGAACTTGATTTTGTTCCCAGTGTGCGTTTCTGCCAACTACTTGAACTCTTCAAAATTTTTCCAAGACTTCACTCTTGCTTTTGATCATATACACTCTACGGCTTTAGCCTGTATCACCCAAGTATCGTAGTTCTCTCTTGTAAGAGGTTCAATCTTGGTGCTCGACATGTTTTCACTAGGGTACTCACGTAATCTCGTAACTTTATAACGTTATGCTACCATATTAAGTGTGAGCAAAAAAGGCAGTGTAAGTTGTGGATGTTATAACTGCAAAGCTACGAGAATAAAGTAAACTTGCTGAAACTATAAGTGTGGTTTATTGTAGCGACTAGTAAAATAGAAATATATATAAGAAAAGATAAAAACAGTAATGTAGGACAATTTTCCGATTAGTGATAGACAACTAATCTCAAATTATAAACAAGAAACGTTACTAAGCAACCAACCATGTTTATGGTATGGTATGCATACTTCACAGACTTTTATTTAGAAGTGAAGAAACTGGCAGTGACCTGCAAGTTTGGTAATTTTTTAAATCAAGCAATAACGGATACATTTATTTGTCGCTTAAAGTGTGAGCGTATACAACGTAGGCTACTTACTGAAAGTAAGATATCGTTGGAGGACGTGTAGAAGAAAGAGTTGGGAATGGAGAGTGAGCAAAAAGTATTGACGGGAATTGCTCAGGGCATTTATTATAACAATAAACCTCAGCAAAAACCTACTATAGACCAACTAATAACACTAGGGTAATGCAGACTCAAAATCCTGGAATAGGCCGGGCTATGATTCCTTGCTGGCGCTGTGGTAGATTTCATAATCCTATGTTTTGTTTTTCAAAAGATCTGATCTGTTTCAAATGTAATCAGAAGGGTCATGTATGTTATAAGTGCACAAAGCGGAACTAGACGGGAAGGGTTCAAGCACTCGAAGAGGAGGGTACTCCAGAGTCAGAGGAACAAGCACAAAGAAAGGACTCTATTAGGCTTGGACGAGTAAGTGGAGAGGGACATTATATTAGCATATTAGCACATCATGAATTTGTAACTAGATAGACAGGAGATAGCAATGGAAGTGGATACCGGAGCATGTTGAAGTGTTATGTGATATGGAACTTTTATGATACTGTGGAAAGACAAAAAATTATATCAAACGAATGGGAAATTGAAATCTGTGTGTGGTGCGTTGCTAGCGATTAAGGGAACTGCTCAGGTTCTAGTTGAGTGTAATGGTGTTCGAAAAAATTTAAGTTTAGTCATTATAGATGCTCAGGACCCATTTGTTTCATTATTAGGCAGGGTCTGGCTTAAAGTATTTTATCCAAATTGGAAAGAAATGTTTACCAAGAATGCACGTGTTACATTAGTTACAGGTCCCTTGCCTTTGCAGGAAATAAACAAGGAGAGAGAGGAATTTGGGTCTAAATTTCCAGAGTTATTTGTAATGGCCTATCCATTAATAATTACATATTAAACATTTCAAGGCTAGATTACAGTTTAAGACAGATGTTAAGCCTGTGTTTCATAAAGCATATAGTATAACATATGCTATAAGGGAAAAAGTTTCTGAAGAATTACAGTTATTAAAAAAGGCAGGTATCATAACAAAGATACAGTACAGTCCTATTAGTATTATATAGTAGTCACGGCTAGTCCTATTGTAGTGGCATCAAAAGGGGAAAATGGTGTCAGATTGTGTGTCGATTATAAAGTAAAATGTTACAGTGATGATTGTATTATTTGGGGTAGGAGCTTAGATGAATGCGGAGCGCGCTTGTACCGAGTCTTAGAGAAAATGGTTTTTTTATAATGTGAGGATTAATCTCGAAAAGTGTTAATTTTTTGGGTCAGCCTATTAACGGAATGGGGATACACCCACAGAAACAAAAAGCGGAAGCCATAAGATCAGCTCCTGTGCCTGACACTGTTAAAAAATTAAAGGCATATCTAGGCCTTATTATACACCGTGTAACGGTTAAGTGTAGTCATATTTTAAGGGCTTGTTCTACCCATCAATACGAACAACTTTTACTATGGGGGCAACTTCGAAATCGCGAAAAAAAATGAGCTGTTCCATAGAAAATTTCAATAACCTCCCGATGCAATGTATGAAACAGCTGATTTTTTTTTCGCGATTTCGAAGTTGCCCCCATAGTAAAAGTTGTTCGTATTGATGGGTAGAACAAGCCCTTAAAATATGACTACACTTAACCGTTACACCCTGTATATTACAAGAAATTTATGCCCAATTTAAGTAATGTGCTTCATCCTTTATATAAATTGTTAAAAAAGAATAACCCATATAAATGGGATAAAGATTGTGAAAAAGCATTCAACGTAAGTAAAGAGTTTTTAATAGAAAATGATATGCTTGTGCATTTTGATGCCAACAAAGAGTTGTTTGTAACATGTGATAGTTATGGGGGCAGAATGAATGAATGAATTAATTAATTTGAGCCATAAATTGGATGGTGAACCAAAATATTTCTCTTCAGGTACTTTAACAGATACTCAAAATGAGTAGTATTCCCCGATTGAGAAGGAAGGATTGGCAGTTATGTTTACTTTAAAGAAATATCATAAATTTATTTATGGTAGACAGTTTGTACTAGTAACAGACCATCAGTCTTTGAAAATGTTATTTGATGAAAATAAAAAAAATCCTGTTACTGCCAGTGCTAGGATACAAAGTTGGGCTATAGCCTTATCGGCATATAATTACAAGATAGTCCACAAAAAGGTACAAGTATTGGGAATGCAGATGCCTTGTCTAGGTGTCCGTTACCACAAAGTTATGAGTTTCAGAAGAATATATACATATGTTTAATTTTAAAGAGACGGTTTATCCTACCAGGATATGGCAAATCAGACAAAGAAAAAAGTCTAAAGTTTATGATATGATAATGAGAGGGTGGCCACAAAGTGTTTTCCTTCACATTTGCAGGGTCTTGCTGGAAGAAATATTTTTTTAAAGATAAGCTAGTGCCTTTTGTACATCCTATATCTGGTATGTATTTGACTTTTATGTGTACTCGTGTGCAATAAATTATAAATAAAATAAAGTTTAAATGAGGAATATTTAAACCTTTCTTTTTGAAACATACAAAGATGTTAATCAGAAGTTATTGTTGGTGGCCAAACATTGAGCAAGATATAGAAAAGTTTGTGGCAATTGTAATATATATCAGACATTCCAAAATTTTGTTTCAAGTAGGCCAAGAGACAAACCCTCCGAGTTTCTCGCTAGCTCTTCTCAGTAGTGGTCGCGTTCCGAGCTAGTGGTAGTTTAAAAATATCGTTTGTGTTTGTTTAAAGCTTGAGGAAGTATTCTTTAATATTGACGGTAATCTCAAGAATTGTTCTAATATGGTGCCTATCTTATATTTCTACTTCACACACACGTATACACACAAACAGGTCCCCCTCACGCAAACCATACCTTAATACACCCTTGCACATCCTGTGCTACACACCAAACTCGGCGCAGTAGCTATATGTGGGCAGAAATCGAGTACAGACTGCCTATCGCGTGTATTCCGTCCTAAATAATATCAGCTCAGAACAACCCAAGGGTTAACTGTGCCAAGCGGCGGGCGGTGTCTTCCTAGACTAAGATGCAAGGCTCCCTTATAAGACGTGCAATAAAATCCCGACTATTATTTAAGTACCTACTGATTAAGATACAACATCGTTAATACTTAATTGATATTAAGTTATTGCATATACAAACATTTATGATAGGTTTAGGTGGCTTTTAAAAACAATGTTCTATGACTGCAGGTAATTTATTAAACAATTTCTAACTTTATTCTTAAATAACACCACACATAAATAAAATTACCAGCCGGGCTACGATGCACCATAATCTCTGCAAACACATGATACAGAAGCTCTGCATCTCTCTTACTCATTTAAAGCATGAATAGATAGATAACAGACTTCTATATTGTGTCATTGTAGAGACTATGGATCATGTTAGCCTTGTAGGAGCGCAATACACACACAATAAGTACCTAACTTATATTCTATTCACTTTGTAAAAATATTCTTAGTTTATTGTTTAATTGTTATTTCTAATTTCATCCTTAAATAACATTGCACTTAGATATCTATAAATAACATTATTAGAGTAATTTAATGCTGCATTTAAAAAAGTACAAGTTGTTTATTATTTTTAACTTAAATAATACACATTCACATAAATAACTATATAATAAATTAAAAGTGCAAGAGACGTGCAATAAAATCCGGACTACTAGTTTTTGTTAATTGTGTTAATAATATAATTAGCATGCATAAAAATTAACTGACGATTTTCTTAATACAAGATATTTATTATTATTATTACAAAGTATTTAGTATCTTGAATACAAAATCGTAACCAGAAAAGGCATTGTTAAACTATTATTTAAGTACCTATACCTACCTACTGATTAAGATACAACATCGTTAATACTTAATTGATATTAAGTTAATGCATGTACAAAGATTTATGATAGGTTTAGGTGGCTTTTAAAAATAATGTTCTATGACTGCAGGTATAATATTATTATTCAATTTCTAACTTTATTCTTAAATAACACCACACATAAATAAAATTACCAGCCGGGCTACGATGCACCACAATCTCTCTACAAGGACACGATACAGAAGCTCTGTATCTCTCCTACTCATTTAAAGCATGAACATGATAAGAGGCTTCTATATCATGTCATTGTAGCGTAGAGAGACTATGGATCATGTTAGCCTTTAGGAGAGCAATACACACACAATAAGTACCTAACTTACATTCTATTCACTTTGTAAAAATATCCCTAGTTAATTGCTATTTCTAATTTCATCCTTAAATAACATTTAACTTAGATATCTATAAATAACATTATTAGAGCAATTTAATGCTGCATTTAAAAAGTATTCAAGTTATTTATTATTTTTAACTTAATAACACACATTCACATAAATAACCATAAAATAAATTACCAGCCAAGCTACCATGCCCCGTAGTCTCGTTTAAAGCACGAAAATGATTTTTGTGCGATTGGCGACGTATGCTGTAATCTTTTTTGTAAGTAGCTTTTCTTAATTGTGTCAATGTAACATACATGTAACTTACGAGTACTGTTACTGAATGTCTACATGACGGCAGGGAATAAAGTTGCAATAATATGCATTAATGTCCTTTGTCTAATGCCACTGCAAGCTTTAAAAATTGTTTCATAGATCTTGGTTATTGTGGTAGAATAAAGCCATAAAGTATGTTTTCGATGACTAAAAATCAATGCAAAATTTGACAATATTTAAAATCTTTGCGTCTACGTCAATGCGTATTATTCCATGCTGTGTAAAAGTTTTCAGAGGATTTGCAGTGATATGGGTCATTAGCTGCCAATAGCCCAGTTATTATCATTATTAAATCTTTTACTTACAATCCTTGTCACCACAACAAAAGGGGAACAATCACTTTGGAAGGCTATAAAATCGAAAGCAAAACCACAACAGGCGCTACCACCAATTTGGTTGCCTGAAGGAGGATGGGCTAGAAGTGACAAAGAGAATGTACAAAAAATCTTTTCCCAAACAAACTGTCGGGCGGGGCTGAATCGGAGGAAGACATCAAAGATATTTCACCATCCGAAGTTAACACCACAATCAAACAGCTGAAGGACGGCTTGCCTTGGCTCCAGGTATGTCCTTCTAACAGGGCAAATACTGAAGAATTTGCCTAGAAGGGGAATCATTTTTATTACCATGCTGTTCAATAGTATCCTAAGAATGGGATTCCCCATATGCTGGAAGGTCTCAGAAATAATAGTTCTACCTAAACCCGGCAAACCGCAGACAGGCCTAACTTCATACAGACCCATTAGCCTGCTTCCGATTTTATCGAAAATGTTTGAAAAATGTTGATGGGTAGACAAAACAAATTCTTTGTGGAGAACAAGTTTTTAATATATTAAGCTATCATAAAACCTGTCTGGACATACACGCTGGAATTGTGGGGTTCAGCAAGCAACTTTAACACAGAAATAATACAAAGATATCAAAATGGTGTGGCGAGGATGATAGCTAATGCTCCGTTATTAACAAGGAATACTGAAGTCCATGAATACCTACAACTGGAGATTGTCAGAGAGGAATATGAGAACCACAGCAGAAACTACAGAAAACGGTTGAACCACCGTATAGGTTAGGTTATAGGTTTTAGTGGGCTTGATTTCCGCAACTCGACGCAGCTTGCGCCTATTTGGCGTGATGAACCTGCATATAAATCCTCTTGCTGCTTCATTGTGCAAATCAAACTGTCCCACTCAAAGCCTAAAGCGAAAGCCAATTTTATAACCAGCATCCTGAGCCGCTCACCAAGGAGGAGAGAGTCACTGGACTCCACACCTCACACACCTAGAGAAAGACTGATTGCAGTATGCTCAATAATAGAAAAAAAAAATCTTTTAATGCACTCAAAATAAAATACAAAGAATATTTAACATCAATGGTAAAAGTCTGTCTGTCTGTCATTGGTGATAGAGATTTTTCCCAGACAACCTCAGTTAAAAAAGCTCTTTAATATGTAGTTGGATAGTGCAGAGGAAAAAGTAAATTTCTCATTCATTGCACTAATGTTGTGTATCAGTATCAAGCTCTAATATGAGCTCTGTCTATACCTATAAAATGTTTAATCAAACTAGAGTAGTTTATCGATGTGTCCTGATTCGCCTTCAACTGAATTATTGTCCTACCTTCCTCCACAGTCCACACTATTGATGTAGCTTTAGCACAAGATAGAACATGGTACCTTGCATGTAATTGTAAAATAGAAAGGTCTTAAAATTAGTATCAAACTTTCTAACACAAGTGAGAATAACAGCGTCTTCTTCAGCCTGCTGTTTTCATGCTCCAAATGACTAGCATATTTATTGTAAATTTGTATTTTAGTTCCATTCTCCTTAGATGATGCTACCTTGCCAAAAGGTACCTTCTTATTCCCCTGACCATATTGGGCCCGCCGTCTTATAATAAACGAAGCACTGGAATCCAGTCCGCCCAGTGTTTAGCTCCTTTGCAATGTTGTCCCAATCTTGCTCGTTATAACGCTGTGCAAGTTGCTGCAAGTGCGTGTGTTCAATCTCACTACATGGGTTTTTGTTAATAGAAGGATGTAACAGAAACTTCCAAAGTGCCCGGTATTCATTTGCATTATGCCTATAATTACTTCTTTTGGCTACTGTTTCCCAATCATACTCCTCATCTATACCTAGTGCCAGTTCAAGTAATGGTTTCTTTGCAAGATCCTCAATTTGCTTTTTTAAATCTGCAATTTCGGGTGTAACTTCTCCTTGGACATTAGATGTCGTGTCACATTGCAACTGAGCTATTTGTTTTTCTAACTCACATTTTCTAATATCTACAGACATTAAGTAGATGAGTTTTAGGAATTCAGTCTTGTCGTTTAATGTCCAAGCGCACACACGCCTGACCTCATTGTGTATTGGTGCCGTAGTGCCATCTTTATCATATAAGTATGGGTGGAACCAACAACTGAGTACTTTGTCTTCGTCATCAGGGTCTAAATAATGCTCAATTCCGACGGACGACCAATATTTTACAATCCGAAGCTGTTGGCGACAGCGGCGCAGTCTTTCAGTTAGGTATTTTTGATAGCTCTCGTATTTTTTGTCAAGTAGATTATTATAATCAATAGCTTTCTGTATATCAGCAAGTGATACTTTACCTTCTACTGGAACTTCTTCGTCCCTGGTGTCCGAGTCTTTTTCCATTTTGTTTGTTTGCATTGATTTTAGAAAATATTTAGAACTAAGAAAACCAAAACTTTGTTGCAACAGTTTAAAATGGATGACTGCTGGCCGAACTCACTTGTAAGCAATTCTTATTGATTTATTAAGGGTTACCAACACTCAAAAGAATATTCCTAAAAACGACACGAAATAACCCTAAATACAATATAAACCCCAAAAAAAATTCGTACCTATACATACATTGTATTGTAGCTTCGAATCGAATCGATGGAAGACCTCAACACTATGCATCAGGTCCTCAATCGAGCATTTCAACAAGTGGGCCTTAAAATGAACATGGACAAAACGAAAATTATGGCGTGCCCACACCAATATCGTTGGGAACTTTATTCTCGAAGTTGTAAACAAGCATGAAGAGATCCAACTTCGAGAGAGAAGCCTATCGACGAATCCAATTTGGATGGGGAGCGTTAGACAAACTGCGCAACGTCTTCTCGTCTAAAATACGTACCCCATTGAAGCAATCTTATTTGAGGGACCGGCATTCTTATCCGTCCGTCCGTGGCCACCTGAGTGGACTGAGAGAGGTGTCATTTGGGGTAACGCAGGGTACCAGCTATTCTTGGGCCAACGCTTGTTCTCGTATTAACGACTTACTGTCACTTCAGCTTCAGGAATGCCGATATGGTTTGCTATGCGGACGATACTGCAATTATTTTCCAAGGGGTGTCTTGGGACGATGTCTTCAGTGCTTCACAAACTGGACTGTCTTGGGTGAAGAAATGGCTAGACGTCAATCTACTTACTCTTAACGCATCCAAAAGTCGGTTCTTGTGTTTCCATAAGACAGCTGTGTTACATATTAAACATGCAACGGAACGCACCCTGCGCGCCTTTTTGTCTGTCAAGTGTCAAAGTCTGTCTTGTCTTGATAGGTTAGGTTGTTGTCGAAATAACCTAATTGTGTTAGTTGTGTTTTAATAAACGTAATTCTTAATTATCCCCGGTTTTTCATTGCTCTCCAGTCATAACAACGTAAAGTTGTGACAACTGGCGACGAGATTTATAATTAAATGGAAAGCAATGGACGGGGACGGCGACAATCGTGTTAACATTGGTGCGGACGACGCTGAGGCCCAGAGGGGCAATGGTGATGTCCAGGTGGTACAAGTGATGGCACCAGTGGCGGCGGCCCTTCATATGCCAAGTTTTGAGGCAGCGAAGTGCACCTGGAAGGTATACTCACAAGTATTTTTGAGTAAGATGAAAGTTCATGATATTGAAGAAGGTAAATGGTCTCAGTACCTATTAACATTTATTGGCTTTCAATTGGTCACGCTTTTGAGCGAATTATGTTATCCAGAAGCTATTGAGGATAAAAATTATAATGAGTTGTCAAGGCTCATTGAGCAACAATTGGAACCTGAGCCATCAGAAATTGCTGAAACCTTTAAATTTATGAAACGTGTACAAGGTGATAAAGAGAGTATTGTGGAGTATGTGGCAGCTTTAAAGAAATTGGCTCAAACTTGCAACTTTGGAATACATTTAGAGCGAGCCCTCAGGGACAAGTTTGTGCATGGTCTTAAAAATCAAAGCATTATAAAAAAATTATTCACAGAGAAAGAGCTCACTTTTAATAAAGCAGTTTCATTTGCACGCACAATGGAACTGGCTGACATGGAATCAAAAATGGTAGTTGGTCAACCATCTACTTCAGAAGAAGTCAATGCTATTTATAATAAGCCACAACGTGTTCCTGCTAACATTATCTGTTATTGTTGTGGACGGCCAGGGCATTCAAAACTAAAATGTAATTTTAAGGATGCGACCTGTCATAATTGTAAAAAACAAGGTCATTTACAAACGGTATGCAAGTATAAAAGTAATAAGACGCAAGGCTCTGCAAAGATGACAACTAAGAAAAAGATAAAGGAAGTTGCAGTTGCTGATCGTGATAGTGAAAGTGAAGGTGAAAATGAAAGTTTTTCTGTGTTGAATATTTTATTTGAAAATAATGAAGAAAAATATGAATGTAACAATGTAAGTAAATTGGAGAAAACGATAACAAGGGTAGAAGAAAAGAGGCCTGAACCATGGTATGTGAAATTAAATATTGATAATACAAACATTAACTTTGAAATTGATTGTGGTTCAGATGTGACATTAATGCCTTATAGTATGGCCAAGAAATATCTACCCCAGTTGCAACTAAATAAAACAAAAGTAAATCTAAAGGCTTTTGGTGGAAATAAAATTGAAGTATTAGGTAAAGCAAAAGTTTATGTTAAAGATGATACCGGTAGATATTTTCTGGCCCCATTAATTGTGATAAAAGAAGGTAATAAAGCATTATTAGGGAGAGACTGGCTTAATGTAATAAAAATTAACTGGCCACTTGCCCATAAAAATGTTAAAATAAGTGAGGGGTCTAGCGTCAAGTTGGTTGAGTCAAATAATGGCAATTTAATAAAATTACAGGCTTTATTGAACCAATATAACCACCTGTTCTCTGGAACAGCAGGGGAAATAAGAGGTCAGCCAGGAAAATTAAAAATTAAACCTGATGTTAAACCCATTATTTGTAAGCCACGTCGAGTACCCTATGCACAAGAAAATATGATTAAGTCTGAATTGGACAAACTTGTAGAACAGGGTAAAATGATCAAATTGAATAATAGCGATGAGGTGACCTGGGCTACTCCTATAGTCCCAGTAATAAAAAGTCCTACTAATATAAGGATTTGTGGAGATTACAAGGTGACCATCAATCCTCACCTTGAATTTTCCCAACATCCAATACCAGTCATTGAGGACATATTTGCTAAATTGTGTAATGATCATAAGCCTAAGAAAATATTTAGCAAAATTGACATCCGTAAAGCTTATATGAATCGTCGAATGGACTTGGAGTCTCAACAACTTCTTACGTTGACAACTCCTTGGGGTTATTATCGTCCAACTTATATGATGTTTGGTATCTCACCAGCACCATTGGATTGGCAAAAATTTATGGATGACAATTTTAAAATGCCAGATGTTTATTGTTATTTGGATGATGTTCTTGTAGCTTCAGATTGTTATGCTACTCATATTAAGACTTTAGAGGCAGTTTTAAATAAATTAAATGATTTGAATATTAAAATAAACAAAGAGAAAACTATTTTTATGGCAAATGAGCTACAATATTGTGGTCATGTAATTAACAGTAAAGGTATTAGCAAGACTCCAGAACATGTAAAGGCTATCCTGGAAGCACCAGAACCTAAAAATGTAAAAGAACTACGCAGTTTTTTGGGAACCATTAATTTTTATAACAAATTTTTGGAAAATGCCGCCGAGCATTTGCATGACTTATATCGATTATTACATAAAAGTGCCAAATGGATATAGTCTGATGATCATACTAGAGCTTTTGATTGGGCTAAGCAAGCTATTGCTTCTGAGCAAATATTAACACACTATAATCCTAAGTTGAAATTAGTTCTTAGTTGTGATGCATCTAAGTATGGTCTAGGGGCATGTTTAGCTCATGAATTTCCAGACCCAGATGATAAAAAGAAAACAATAGAGAAGCCTATTGCATTTGCAAGTCGTACCTTAACTGAAACCGAATCCAAGTATTCACAGATTGATAAAGAAGCTCTCTCTATTATCTGGGCAGTTAAAAAGTTTGATCTCTATTTAAAAGGCAATTCATTTATTCTAGTTACAGATCATAAACCGTTAGTGTCATTGTTTCACCCCAATAAGGCGTTAGGCACCATCTATGCAGATAGAATGGCTAGATGGGCATTGATACTTAGTAATTACAATTACACAATTAAATATAGAAGTTCTCATCTTAATGCCAGCGCCGATTTTCCATCAAGATTGCCATTGCCGATTAGTGAAAATGATGAAGTAGATTCAGATGATAATATTCCATTTGTTAACAGTATAATTTTGGAATCACCCCCAGTTACTCAATCAGAAATAGCTTCAGCCACACAAAAGGACAAAATTCTCAGTAAAATTTATTGCTATGTAGAACAAGGTTGGCCTAATAAAATTAATCCTGAATTTTCTTCTTATAAAGGCAAAGAGTTAGAATTACATACTGTTAATGGTTGTTTAATATGGCGAGGTAGAACGGTAATTCCTGACAAGTTAAGAGAGGCTCTTCTAACAGAATTACATTCAGGGCATTTAGGATCTTTGAAAATGAAAGCATTGGCCAAAAGTTATTTTTGGTGGCCAAATATAAGCAATGATATAGATAAAATTACTGATAATTGTAAAGGTTGCATTCAAATCAGAAACCGACCTACATCGAAACCTTTACATAATTGGGAATGGCCTGGCAAACCATGGCAGCGTATTCATGCAGATTTTGCTGGCCCATTCATGGGTTTCATGTGGCTTATAATTATTGATGCTCATTCCAAATGGCCTGAAGTAATTAAAATGTCCATAACAACTTCAGAATTAACTATTAAATGCTTGAGAAGTATTTTTGCCAGATTTGGGTTACCCGAACAACTTGTCACAGACAATGGTCCTCAATGGACATCAGAAGTCTTTGCTACATTTTGTAAAAATAATAACATACGTCACACATTGACCGCACCTTATCACCCCGCTAGTAATGGGTTAGCAGAGAGAGGAGTTCAATCGTTTAAGAAAGCGCTTACATCTGCTAATTTTGATTGTAATGATGATTTAGATCGCAAATTATTGGCGTGGCTTCTTAGCTATAGATCAGCTCCCCACGCATCAACAGGCAAAACTCCCTCAGAGCTTGTGTTAGGCAGGCAATTGCGAACTCGTCTGTCTCTTGCAAAACAGTCTATTATAATTCCAAGACAGTCTATTGTGACAACCAGTAAAAGTCCTAAACAATTTATGCCTGGAGAGAGGGTCCATGTAGCAATGTGGGATGGATCACAGAGGTGGTTGGATGGAGAGGTATCAGAACCATTGGGTAATGTCATGTACAAAGTCGTTACTAAAAAGGGTACTTTGACAAGAAATGTCACACAGTTATTACCTAATCATTCAGCGCGGTCAACGGCTCCCAGTCCTAATGTATCGCTGGGTTCAGATCAGTCAGCTGATAATACTTCACCCAAACTGACTCCTGCCAACACACCTGTTGAGCTTAGACGCAGCAGCAGAGTACCTAAACCTCGTACTATTTTAGATTTGTAATTGTTCATTATTTGTAATGTAAAATTAAGAGGGAAGGAGTGTTACATATTAAACATGCAACGGAACGCACCCTGCGCGCCTTTTTGTCTGTCAAGTGTCAAAGTCTGTCTTGTCTTGATAGGTTAGGTTGTTGTCGAAATAACCTAATTGTGTTAGTTGTGTTTTAATAAACGTAATTCTTAATTATCCCCGGTTTTTCATTGCTCTCCAGTCATAACAACGTAAAGTTGTGACAAGCTGCTTCTACACCAGTCTGGCCTCCAGTGATTGCTGTCCACAAATATCATTGCAACGACAACTACTGTAGCTATACTATATACAAAGAGCGAGATCTCTTGACTGTCTTGGGTGAAGAAATGGCTAGACGTCAATCTATCTACTTATCAATCTACTTACACTTAACGCATCCAAAAGTCGGTTCTTGTGTTTTCATAAGACAGCTGCTTCTACACCAGTCTGGCCTCAAGTGATTGCTGTCCACAAATATCATTGCAACGACAACTACTGTAGCTATGCTATATACAAAGAGCGACATCCCTTAAATATTTAGGAACCATTAATGACGATAAACTCGACTTCAAAGACCATTTATGACGCTCATGGCTGCGAGTACGTAAGTTGATATATAGCATGAAGTTGCTTCGTGCGGTCACTGACGGATGACTTCTTAAATCGGTTTATTTGGCCCAGCAGGGCTACTACAACTTAGCGCGAATCGAGTGACGTAGAGTCGCGTGCTACATAGCCTACATAACCTAAAGCCTATTGGCGGTCAAGTTGACAGATGTGAAGCGACAGCCAATCAGCTGCAAGAGACTGATACAATGTCGCGCGCGACTCTTTCTCACTTGAATCGCTCTAAGTTATAGTAGCCTTGCTGGTTCACTCTCTTATTGCCTACTACATCTATGTATGGGGAGGTGTAAATACGTCCACCCTTATCATCCTTGAGAGAGCTCAAAGAGCTGTACTGAAGGTATCCTTGCGCAAGCCTATTCGTTTTCCGACTTCTCTACTTTATGCAGAGGCACAAGTGCTTAGTGTTCGCAGGGTTTTACTGCTGATGGTGGTAGTGGAAATGCATAAACCAGTTCTTTCCTGCCGCGCCTATTTCGACCGATTAAAAAGGTGAGTTTTTAGGGTACCAGTGCCAATGGTGCACTGCTCTTTTGCCCACAAATTGCAAAACTTGCTTTTAACCCTACATCTATAATTTTATTATGAGGGAGAGTTAAACGTATTTGAAGTGAAGTTTAAGATTCTAAAATGTCTTTCTTGTTTGGTCGTATAAAGAGACCGAAGACTCCATAAGCATTGTTGCTTTGCTACGCACTTATACGTACATATTTGTGGTATATTATTAAAAGTAAATAGGCAACACTGATTTGCAGTGTAATGTTTGGGTGTTTATGCGTTTTTGAATAATCGTTTGTGTTTGTTTGAAGCTTGGGGAAGTATTCTTTACTGGCGACGAGGTGGTATAAGTATATTGAACAAAATATCGCTCGTTGGAAAATTGGAACCATTTACAATGGTTGGCGATATCCAGGCGCACATAGACAGACTGGAACAATTATTTGTTGTCATTATGGTGAAAGAAGAAAGTAGCGTTGACGATTACTTTGATGGGACGGAAAGTGTATGAGACTGTAAAAAATTTAGAGTCTCCGGATCGTCCTTCAACGAAAATATACGAGCAACGAAAGGTTATGTTGGCACATTTTACACCAGAGAGGCTGATTGTAGCTGAATGGTACTTATAAATGTATCCAAAAAGAAAAACAAAAAATTCAAGTTCAGTTTGTTTGTTTAGTGGCAACTGTTATGAATTTTGCCAGTGTCAAATGAGTCATGAAGGTGACACGACACAATATATAAATTTGGTCCAAATGGAAGCCGCGATGTTACTTCCAGCTGAGCAGTCTAAAACAAAAGACAACACAACACAAGTTAGCCCAACACCAGCGGATTACTATCTACAGCTCAAGACTTTTATTTAGAAGTGAAGAAACTGACAGTGAAAATCTGACTATTTTAAGTGTACCCTGTGTACCTACAAAATAAAGCAAGAGTTTGACCTGCAAGTTTGTTTTAAATCAAGCAATAACGGATACATTTATTTGTCACTTAAAGTGTGATTGTATACAACGTAGGCTACTCACTGAAAGTAAGATATTGTTGGAGGACATGTAGAAGAAAGAGTTGGGAATGGAGAGTGAGCAAAAAGTATTGACAGGAGTTGCTCAGGGCATTTATTATAAACAATATACGTCAGCAAAAACCTACTATAGACCAACTAATAACACTGGGGTAATGCAGACTCAAAATCCTGGAATAGGCCGGGCTATGATTCCTTGCTGGCGCTGTGGTAGATTTCATAATCCTATGTTTTGTCATTCAAAAGATCTGATCTGTTTCCAATGTAATCAGAAGGGTCATGTATGATATAAGTGCACAAAGCGGAACTAGACGGGAAGGGTTCAAGCACTCGAAGAGGAGGATACTGCAGAGTCAGAGGAACAAGCACAAAGAAAGGACTCTTAGGCTTGGACGAGTGAGTGGAGAGGGACATTATATTAGCATATTAGCACATCATGAATTTGTGACTAGATAATAATAATAATAAATATTTCGGACACTTACACCAATCATCTAGTCCCAAACTAAGCAAAGCTTGTGCTATGGATACTAGATAATGAATAAACATACATAAATATTTATATAAACATCCAAGACTCGGGAATAAGTGTTCGTATTCATCATACAAACATTTACCCGTCGCGGGATTCGAACCCGCAACCGTTGGTTTCGCTGATAGGGTCACTATCCACTACACCAATCGGTCGTCCGAAAGATGGACTGGAGATAGCAATGGAAGTGGATACCGGAGCCTGTAGAAGTGTTATGTGATATGGAACTTTTATGATACTGTGGAAAGACAAAAAATTATATCAAACGAATGGGAAATTGAAATCTGTGTGTGGTGCGTTGCTAGCGATTAAGGGAACTGCTCAGGTTCTAGTTGAGTGTAATGATGTTCAAAAAAATTTAAGTTTAGTCACTCATTATAGATGCTCAGGACACATTTGTTTCATTATTAGGCAGGGTCTGGCTTAATGTATTTTATCCAAATTGGAAAGAAATGTTTACCAAGAATGCATGTGTTACATTAGTTGCAGGTCCCTTGCCTTTGCAGGAAATAAACAAGGAGAGAGAGGAATTTGGGTCCAAATTTCCAGAGTTATTTGTAATGGATAGGTCCTTACATATTAAACATTTCAAGGCTAGATTAGTTTAAGACAGATGTTAAGCCTGTGTTTCATAAAGCATATAGTGTAACATATGCTATAAGGGAAAAAGTTTCTGAAGAATTACAGTTATTAGAAAAGGCAGGTATCATAACAAAGATACAGTAAACAGTAATTGGGCTAGTCCTATTGTAGTGGCATCAAAAGGGGAAAATGGAGTCAGATTGTGTGTCCGATTATAAAGTCACAGTAAATTCAATATCCACTACCAAAGCCAGAAGATATTTTTAATGAACTGGGGGGTTTTAAATATTTCTGTGTACTAGATTTGCAGGCGGCGTATCAACAACTTTTGTTAGAATCTGACTCAAAAAAGTTTTTAATGCTGAATACACAACTTGGGCTATTTCAGCCAACACGCCTACCCTTTGGAGTGTCGAGTGGGTCAGCTATATTTCAATCTGTTATGGACAGGATCTTAGAAGATCTTGAAGGAGTAAAATGTTACAGTGATGATTGTATTATATGGGGTAGGAGCTTAGATGAATGCAGAGCACGCTTGTACAGAGTCTTAGAGAAAATGGTTTTTTTATAATGTGAGGATTAATCTCGAAAAGTGTTAATTTTTTGGGTCAGCCTATTAACGGAATGGGGATACACCCACAGAAACAGAAAACTGAAGCCATCAGAGCAGCTTCTGTGCCTGACACTGTTAAAAAATTAAAGGCATATTATATATTACAAGAAATTTATGCCCAATATAAGTAATGTGCTCCATCCTTTATATAAATTGTTAAAAAAGAATACCCCATATAAATGGGATAAAGATTGTGAAAAAGCATTCAATGTAAGTAAAGAGTTTTTAATAGAAAATGATATGCTTGTGCATTTTGATGCCAAAAAAGAGTTGTTTGTAACATGTGAATGTAGTAGTTATGGACTGGGGGCAGAATGAATGAATTAATGAATTAATTTGAGCCATAAATTGGATGGTGAACCAATATATTTCTCTTCAGGTACTTTAACAGATACTCAAAATAAGTATTCCCAGATTGAGAAGGAAGGATCGGCAGTTATAAAGAAATTTCATAAATTTATTTATGGTAGGCAGTTTGTACTAGTAACAGACCATCAGTCTTTGAAAATGTTATTTGATGAAAATAAAAAAAATCCTGTTACTGCCAGTGCTAGGATACAAAGGCATATAATTACAAGATAGTCCACAAAAAAGGTAACAAGTATTGGGAATGCAGATGCCTTGTCTAGGTGTCCGTTACCACAAAGTTATGAGTTTTCAGAAGAATATATAAATATGTTTAATTTTGAAGAGACGGTAGGTACCTTTATCATACCAGGATGTGGCAAATCAGACAAAGAAAAAAGTCTAAAGTTTATGATATGATAATGAGAGGGTGGCCACAAAGTGTTTTTCTTCACATTTGCAGGGTCTTGCTGGAAGAAATATCTTTTTAGAGATAAGCTAGTGCCTTTTGTACATCCTATATCTAGTATGTATTTGACTTTTATGTGTACTCGTGTGCAATAAATTATAAATAAAATAAAGTTTAAATGAGGAATATTTAAACCTTTCTTTTGAAACATACAAAGATGTTAATCAGAAGTTATTGTTGGTGGCCAAACATTGGGAAAGATATAGGAAAGTTTGTGGCAAATTGTAATATACATAGGTATATCAGACATTCCAAAATTTTGTTTCAAGTAGTCCATTAGTGCAGTCTAAATAATATTGGACCTATCAATATAGAGGAAACATGTAACGAATCTGTGATGGTAGGAGAAGGTACTGGGTAACAAACACCAAACTCAGATAGCAGATTAGACGTAAGTATTAAGGAAGGATCCGGAGAGGATATCGAACCAGATATTACTTTAAGCACTGATGGGGTTGAAATAGTCTGGGTTGCGTAGGTCATCCAGAATAAGGCACCAGAAAAATTGAATTTGTAATCATAAGTAGGTACCTACCTATGTGTTTTATGTTCATTACTTTGTTAGTAATTATTTCTTAGGTAAATTTTATCTTGCGGAAGAGAGGAATGTGTGGTATATTATTAAAAGTAAAAAGGCAACACTGATTTGCACTGTAATGTTTGCGTGTTTATGCGTTTTTATAAAACTAATTACGGGAAAATAAATACTCTTTGAATTAACGTTTGTGTTTGTTTGAAGCTTGAGGAAGTATTCTTTAATATTGACGGTAATATCAAGAATTGTTCTAATATGGTGCCTATCTTATATTTCTACTTCACACACACGTATACACACAAACACGTCCCCCTCACGCAAACCATACCTTAATACAACCTTGCACATCCTGTGCTACACACCAAACTCGGCGCAGTAGCTATATGTGGGCAGAAATCGAGTACAGACTGCCTATCGCGTGTATTCCGTCCTAAATAATATCAGCTCAGAACAACCCAAGGGTTAACTGTGCCAAGCGGCGGGCGGTGTCTTCCTAGACTAAAGTCCCTTATAAGACGTGCAATAAAATCCTAACTATTATTTAAGTACCTATACCTATCTACTGATTAAGATACAACATCGTTAATACTTAATTGATACTGCACATGAGCATTCCTAGATGTTCAGCAAGCGTTTGACAAAGTATGGCATAAAGGACTCTTGTATAAATTAAAAAAGGCCCTTCCACACAACTTGTTTCAAATACTTTTAGTTCTTACCTGGAGGCTCGTATATTCTAAGTTAAAATCAATGACGCCACATCAACGTTCCAAGAAATAAAAGCGGGAGTTCCCCAAGGATCTGTACTTGGCCCGACCTTATATATACTTTACACAGGTGATGTTCCCCAAACTCAAAATGTAATGACAGCAACATTTGCTGATGACACAGCAGCTTTAACAAAAAGTGCAAAGCCCGCATAAAGGCATCAGAAATACTTCAACATCACTTAGATAAAATACACAAATGGATGACAAACTGGCGTATTAAAACAAGTTCTGGTAAATCAAACCATATTACTTTCACCCTTCGAAAAGGAAACTGTCCGCCAGTTAAACTTGGAAATGACGTATTACCGCACAATGAAGCTGTAGTATCTCGGTTTTCAGCTAGATCGCAGACAAACATGGAAATGTCATATCCAGAAAAAGGGGGACGCGCTGATCCATAAACTTAGATCACTGGAATGGCTTCTGGGAAGAAAATCACATCTATCAGTTAATAACAAATTATTGATATACAAGGCCATTCTTAAACCGATATGGAGTTATGGAATACAACTGGGGATCTGCCAAAAACAGCAACATAGAAATACTACAGAGATTCCAGAATAATATACTGAGAATGATAGCCAATTCTCCCTGGTTCACTAAAACGGAGGAATTACATGAATATCTGCAAGTACCAACTATCAAAGCAGAGGTCACCACTATGACAACATCATACAGACACAGAATAATAAATAATGAAAATAGTCTGGCACAGGAACTTAGTGAACCACTCACAATAACGCGCTTAAGAAGGCAGCATACCTGGGACTCAATATTTTAATATAACTCTTCCATGGAAGGCAACCTGACACTGGGAAGGCGTGCCTAACATCATACATGAATCGGACAAAATATCTGCTCATAGTCAACTGACTGATTGCATGATGCAAAAAATATAGTAAAAAAAAAATACAAAGATTTATGATAGGTTTAGGTGGCTTTTAAAAATAATGTTCTATGACTGCAGGTAATTTATTATTCAATTTCTATCTTTATTCTTAAATAACACCACACATAAATAAAATTACCAGCCGGGCTACGATGCACCATAATCTCTCTGCAAACACATGATACAGAAGCTCTGCATCTCTCTTACTCATAAAGCATGAACATGATAACAGGCTTCTATATTGTGTCATTGTAGAGACTATGGATCATGTTAGCCTTGTAGGAGCGCAATACACACACAATAAGTACTTAACTTATATTCTATTCCTTTGTAAAAATATTCTTAGTTTATTGTTTAATTGTTATTTCTAATTTCATCCTTAAATAACATTTCACTTAGATATCTATAAATAACATTATTAGAGCAATTTAATGCTGTATTTAAAAAAGTACAAATTGTTTATTATTTTTAACTTAAATAACACACGTCCACATAAATAACTATAAAATAAATTAAAAGTGCAAGAGACGTGCAATAAAATCCTGACTAGTAGTTTTTGTTAATTGTGTTAATAATATAATTAGCATGCATAAAAATTAACTGACGATTTTATTCTTAATACAAGATATTTATTATTATTATTACAAAGAATTTAGTAGCTTGAATACAAAATCGTAGCCAGAAAAGGCATTGTTAAACTATTATCTAAGTACCTATACCTACCTACTGATTAAGATACAAACATCGTTAATACTTAATTGTTATTAATTTAATGCATGTACAAAGATTTATGATAGGTTTAGGTGGCTTTTAAAAATAATGTTCTATGACTGGAGGTAATTTATTATTCAATTTCTAACTTTATTCTTAAATAACACCACACATAAATAAAATTACTAGCCGGGCTACGATGCACCATAATCTCTGTACAAAGACACGATACAGAAGCTCTGCATCTCTCTTACTCATTTAAACTTTTAAAGCATGAATATGATATCAGGCTTCTATATCGTGTCATTGTAGCGTACAGAGACTATGGATCATGTTAGCCTTTAGGAGAGCAATACACACACAATAAGTAGGTACCTACCTAACTTATATTCTATTCACTTTGTAAAAATATGGTTATTTTATTGTTTAATTGTTATTTCTAATTTCATCCTTAAATAACATTTCACTTAGATATCTATAAATAATATTATCAGAGCAATTTAATGCTGTATTTAAAAAAGTACAAGTTATTTATTATTTTTAACTTAATAACACACGTTCACATAAATAACCATAAAATAAATTACCAGCCAAGCTACCATGCCCCGTAGTCTCGTTTAAAGCACGAAAATGATTTTTGTGCGATTGGCGACGTATGCTGTAATCTTTTTTGTAAGTAGTTTTTCTTAATTGTGTCAATGTAACATACATGTAACTTACGAGTACTGTTACTGAATGTCTACATGACGGCAGGGAATAAAGTTGCAATAATATGCATTAATGTCCTTTGTCTAATGCCACTGCAAGCTTTAAAAATTGTTTCATAGATCTTGGTTATTGTGGTAGAATAAAGCCATAAAGTATGTTTTCGATGACTAAAAATCAATGCAAAATTTGACAATATTTAAAATCTTTGCGTCTACGTCAATGCGTATTATTCCATGCTGTGTAAAAGTTTTCAGAGGATTTGCAGTGATATGGGTCATTAGCTGCCAATAGCCCAGTTATTATCATTATTAAATCTTTTACTTACAATCCTTGTCACCACAACAAAAGGGGAACAATCACTTTGGAAGGCTATAAAATCGAAAGCAAAACCACAACAGGCGCTACCACCAATTTGGTTGCCTGAAGGAGGATGGGCTAGAAGTGACAAAGAGAATGTACAAAAAATCTTTTCCCAAACAAACTGTCGGGCGGGGCTGAATCGGAGGAAGACATCAAAGATATTTCACCATCCGAAGTTAACACCACAATCAAACAGCTGAAGGACGGCTTGCCTTGGCTCCAGGTATGTCCTTCTAACAGGGCAAATACTGAAGAATTTGCCTAGAAGGGGAATCATTTTTATTACCATGCTGTTCAATAGTATCCTAAGAATGGGATTCCCCATATGCTGGAAGGTCTCAGAAATAATAGTTCTACCTAAACCCGGCAAACCGCAGACAGGCCTAACTTCATACAGACCCATTAGCCTGCTTCCGATTTTATCGAAAATGTTTGAAAAATGTTGATGGGTAGACAAAACAAATTCTTTGTGGAGAACAAGTTTTTAATATATTAAGCTATCATAAAACCTGTCTGGACATACACGCTGGAATTGTGGGGTTCAGCAAGCAACTTTAACACAGAAATAATACAAAGATATCAAAATGGTGTGGCGAGGATGATAGCTAATGCTCCGTTATTAACAAGGAATACTGAAGTCCATGAATACCTACAACTGGAGATTGTCAGAGAGGAATATGAGAACCACAGCAGAAACTACAGAAAACGGTTGAACCACCGTATAGGTTAGGTTATAGGTTTTAGTGGGCTTGATTTCCGCAACTCGACGCAGCTTGCGCCTATTTGGCGTGATGAACCTGCATATAAATCCTCTTGCTGCTTCATTGTGCAAATCAAACTGTCCCACTCAAAGCCTAAAGCGAAAGCCAATTTTATAACCAGCATCCTGAGCCGCTCACCAAGGAGGAGAGAGTCACTGGACTCCACACCTCACACACCTAGAGAAAGACTGATTGCAGTATGCTCAATAATAGAAAAAAAAAATCTTTTAATGCACTCAAAATAAAATACAAAGAATATTTAACATCAATGGTAAAAGTCTGTCTGTCTGTCATTGGTGATAGAGATTTTTCCCAGACAACCTCAGTTAAAAAAGCTCTTTAATATGTAGTTGGATAGTGCAGAGGAAAAAGTAAATTTCTCATTCATTGCACTAATGTTGTGTATCAGTATCAAGCTCTAATATGAGCTCTGTCTATACCTATAAAATGTTTAATCAAACTAGAGTAGTTTATCGATGTGTCCTGATTCGCCTTCAACTGAATTATTTTCCTACCTTCCTCCACAGTCCACACTATTGATGTAGCTTTAGCACAAGATAGAACATGGTACCTTGCATGTAATTGTAAAATAGAAAGGTCTTAAAATTAGTATCAAACTTTCTAACACAAGTGAGAATAACAGCGTCTTCTTCAGCCTGCTGTTTTCATGCTCCAAATGACTAGCATATTTATTGTAAATTTGTATTTTAGTTCCATTCTCCTTAGATGATGCTACCTTGCCAAAAGGTACCTTCTTATTCCCCTGACCATATTGGGCCCGCCGTCTTATAATAAACGAAGCACTGGAATCCAGTCCGCCCAGTGTTTAGCTCCTTTGCAATGTTGTCCCAATCTTGCTCGTTATAACGCTGTGCAAGTTGCTGCAAGTGCGTGTGTTCAATCTCACTACATGGGTTTTTGTTAATAGAAGGATGTAACAGAAACTTCCAAAGTGCCCGGTATTCATTTGCATTATGCCTATAATTACTTCTTTTGGCTACTGTTTCCCAATCATACTCCTCATCTATACCTAGTGCCAGTTCAAGTAATGGTTTCTTTGCAAGATCCTCAATTTGCTTTTTTAAATCTGCAATTTCGGGTGTAACTTCTCCTTGGACATTAGATGTCGTGTCACATTGCAACTGAGCTATTTGTTTTTCTAACTCACATTTTCTAATATCTACAGACATTAAGTAGATGAGTTTTAGGAATTCAGTCTTGTCGTTTAATGTCCAAGCGCACACACGCCTGACCTCATTGTGTATTGGTGCCGTAGTGCCATCTTTATCATATAAGTATGGGTGGAACCAACAACTGAGTACTTTGTCTTCGTCATCAGGGTCTAAATAATGCTCAATTCCGACGGACGACCAATATTTTACAATCCGAAGCTGTTGGCGACAGCGGCGCAGTCTTTCAGTTAGGTATTTTTGATAGCTCTCGTATTTTTTGTCAAGTAGATTATTATAATCAATAGCTTTCTGTATATCAGCAAGTGATACTTTACCTTCTACTGGAACTTCTTCGTCCCTGGTGTCCGAGTCTTTTTCCATTTTGTTTGTTTGCATTGATTTTAGAAAATATTTAGAACTAAGAAAACCAAAACTTTGTTGCAACAGTTTAAAATGGATGACTGCTGGCCGAACTCACTTGTAAGCAATTCTTATTGATTTATTAAGGGTTACCAACACTCAAAAGAATATTCCTAAAAACGACACGAAATAACCCTCAATACAATATCAGTTGGGAACTTCTTTCTCCAAGTTGTATGAAGTATGAAGTGATTCAACTTCGAGAGAGAAGCCTATCGACGAATCCAACTTGGATGGGCAGCGTTAGGCCAACTGCGCAACGTCTTCCCGTCTAAAACACGTACCTCATTGAAGCCATCTTATTTGAGGGACTGGCATTCTTATCCGTCTGTCCGTGGCCATCTGAGTGGACTGAGAAAGGTGTCATTTGGTGTAACGCAGGGTACTATTCTTAGGCCTACGCTTGTTCTCGTATTAACGACTTACTGTCACTTCAGCTTCAGGATGCCGATATGGTTTGCTATGCGGACGATACTGCAATTATTTTCCAAGGGGTGTCTTGGGACGATGTCTTCACTGCTTCACAAACTGGACTGTCTTGGGTGAAGAAATGGCTAGACATCAATCTATCTACTTATCAATCTACTTACATTTAACGCATCCAAAAGTGGGTTCTTGTGTTTTCATAAGACAGCTGCTTCTACTCCAGTCTGGCCTCAAGTGATTGCTGTCCACAAATATCATTGCAACGACAACCACTGTAGCTGTGCTGTTATACAAAGAGTGAGATCCCTTAAATATCAAAGACCAATGACGCTTCATGGCTGCGAGCCTACGTAAGTTGATACATACCATACACGGACGACAACCGGTGCTTGTGCGGTGATACACCACAAACTATGGGGCATCCTCTATGCTGCCCTGCGTGTCCCGACACTTGTACGCTACTGGACCTATACGATGCCACAGACAATGCTGTACGCGTGGCCACATTATGGTCCTGAAGAATTTGATATTTTTGCCATTGACTCGCTAAGAAGATACATACCATAAAGTTGCTTCGTGAGGCCACTGACGGATGGTTTCTTACAACAGTTTATTTGGCCCTGGTTCAATCTTTTATTGCCTACTGCATCTGTGTATGGGGAGGTGCAAATACCTCCACCCTTATCGTCCTTGAGAGAGCTCAAAGAGCTGTGCTGAAGGTATCCTTGCGGAAGCCTATTCGTTTTCCGACTTCTCTACTTCTTGCAGAGGCACAAGTGCTTAGTGTTCGCAGGCTATGTCTGCTGGTAGTGGAAATGCATAAACGAGTTCTTTCCGGCCGGGTCTATTTCGACCTAAAGACGAGTTTTCAGAGCATCAGTGCCAATTGTGCACAGCTCTTTTGCCCACAGGTTTCAAAAATTTTTTCACCCCTACATCTATATATATTAAATTTATGAGGGAGCTTGACTTCAGAGAGTTAAAAGTATTTGAAGTGAAGTTTAATGTCTTGCTTGGTTGGTCGTATAAAGATGCCGAAGACTCCTTAAGAATTATTGCTTAGCTACGCACTTATATTATTGCGTAGGTACATTATTAACTGAATATACAGGGCGTCCCAAAGTTATGGGACATGAAGGGGAAGTACCTTAAATATTGTAGATAGTGAATTTTGCTCAAAGAAGACTTTATGTTATTTTTAAAAGTTAGTAATTCTGCATTCATAGATTTTCTAAAAATTACTTGCTTCGGCTGGGAATCGAACCGACTTAAATGTGAAAAAAAAAACACCCTACTTTTATGATGCCAATCGAAAGAATAGCTAAAAAATAATAACTCTGCCTAAGTAACATAGTATTTTAAAAGAAAGGAACAACATAAAATGATTGAGTCAAATTTCAAGAAAGTTATTTATTGCCGACGACGTTCGAAAAGTAGCGATATTATCATTCCAAAGATAGCATTGATTATTCGTAAATAAGTACCCACTTCATAAAATAGGTACTAACATAGTTTTCCTTATTATAAGTGCACGTGTAGATGAAATGATAAAACTTGTATTTCAATACGTCCTCTGTAAGCTAGACAGAAGGCAAATTAAAAACAAAAATAAATAATTTATAATTTGAAAATGGAACAGTTTATGACAGCGTTTGTTTGAATACATACTTTTTAAGATATTTTAAAAAGAAGTGATATTTTTAAATGTTGTTCTTAAAAAGAGGGATCACATTTTGAGCATTTAATTAATTAATTTACAAAAAAATACCTACTTAATTGACTACGGCAGTTTCATGTATGTTTTTTATTTGATTAAAATGATTAATTTCACGTTGTTCCTTTCTTTTAAAATACTATGTTACTTAGGCAGAGTTATTATTTTTTAGCTATTCTTTCGATTGGCATCATAAAAGTAGGGTGTTTTTTTTTTCACATTTGAGTCGGTTCGATTCCCAGCCGAAGCAAATAATTTTTAGAAAATCTATGAATGCAGAATTACTAACTTTTAAAAATAACATAAAGTCTTCTTTGAGCAAAATTCACTATCTACGATATTTAAGGTACTTCCCCTTCATGTCCCATAACTTTGGGACGCCCTGTATATTATTATATTCTTATATGTCTATTATAGGTAATATCAAGAGTTGTTCTAATATGGTGCCTATCTATACATTTCTACCTCACACACACGTATACACACAAACACACATCCTCTGCTACACACACCCGCTTACACATGCAATTTGGAAACATATTTATGTTACTTAGTTTACCCTGCTTTTTTATTAATATGTAGAAGCTTGTAATAACTGTACTTTATGTATCTTCTTAACGTTTCGCCGCTGGTTTATCTCTTAATTAAATAAATTATCTCTCACACACGCACACACACACACACAAACACATACATACACATATACGTACACATAGAGGCGCATGTGCGATCTGAAAACTTTTAACATGCTAGTTACATCCAAGGCTAGTTCTATTATCTTTATGCTTTGCATACATATCTATTTCCCTAAGTCTAATTTAACAGATGTTACTTATAAAATGTAATGACCAGTGAAATAATTTGTCTATTATGGAAGTTTTGGCATCCACGATACAGGCCTAGGCTAGTGTGGATGTTACAGCAAATGTATAATTATGTATGGTCTCTTATTATTACACGACTATAAATGTTGCTTTTGACGGCAGACTTTGATAAGATGGAGGTAGCTAGCCAGGCGGACATTTAAAATGCCCTACCACAAACCAAACCGAGTACTAAACATGTATCCCGCCGGGTATCGAACCCGCAACCTCCGATTCGTAAACCCTATGTTCGGTAACATTGAACCACGGAGGCGGTTAGGCTTAAAGACGAAAGTCTTTAAACAATGTGTGTTACCAGTGATGACTTATGTATGACGCTACGTGGCCTCTCAAGACACCTCAAGGTCACGCAAGAAGCTATGGAGAAGCGATTCTCGACGTTTCACTACGTGATCGAATCAGAAATTAAGAAATCCGTAGGCGAACGAAGGTCACTGGCATAGCCCAGCGGATTAGCAAGTTGAAGTGCCAGTGGGCAGGGCACATAGCTCAAAGAACTGATGGCCGCTGGGGCATTTAGGGGCTGAAGGTGAACAGATGACCTGATAAAGGTCGCGGGAAATCGCTGGATGCAGGCCGCTTCCAATCTGTCACTCTGGAATTCTATGGGCGAGGACTATGTTTAGCAGTGGATGTCCTGTGGGTGATATGATGAATGTAGCTTCTGCACAATAGTTTTAATAAAAGGGGGATGTTTGAGGCATAGACGCTACTACTATTGTACAGTTACATACCACTAACATGCAGAAAAACGATTTAATGAATTAATGATTAAAAATCTGTAAAAACGCGCGCCATATCTCTTTCGAATCGAGCTGGCCAGCAGGGTGTCCTGCCATGACGACCGATTGGTGTAGTGGATAGTGACCCTATCAGCGAAACCAACGGTTGCGGGTTCGAATACCGCGAGGGGTAAATGTTTGTATGATGAATACCAACATTTATTCCCGAGTCTTGGATGTTTATATAAATATTTATGTATGTTTATCCGTTATCTAGTATCCATAGCACAAGCTTGGCTTAGTTTGGGACTAAATGATTCGTGTAAGTGTCCGAAATATTTATTATTTATTTATTTTATTTTATTTTTTACCCCGAAATAACGGATACCGGATGAGTTTTTTACCGTAAAGAAAAAATAGGGCATATTAGGGAAGTGAAATAGATGGTATTGGCGTAGGTATAGATAAATTTTTTATTCAAAACTATCATAAAATAAAGCGTTAATTGTGTCATTTGACAGTCACATTTGTAGCCTATTCTACCTAATTGCATCATTAAATTAATTAAATAAAGAAAACTTGGAGAAAATATGAGTTACAAATAAATTTCGCATGACAGGAACCCAGAATCACGCCAGTCGCATATCAATCGCATGCAGGTGCGTGCGTTTTGGAAAAAATAAATAAACTACCTATCTCAATAACTTCTATTTGACTTACCTAATATGCCTTATTTTTTTCCTTAAGGTAAAATTAAAGAACTGCTGCTCACACATCTTCCAGACTTTGCGCTCATAGCTCTGTCCGTTCCTATTTCAAATGCTTTGTGAAAGCAAATTCTCAAAAAGCCCAACTAATATTATAAATGCGCAAGTTTGCGTTTGTGTAGGTATGCGTGTTTCTTATCTCTTCACGCCTATACGACTGGACTGATTTGCATGTTTGGTTGGTAGACAGATTAAGATATGGATTAACACATAGGCTATTTCTTTGTTAAACCGATTTCTTTGTTAAAAGAAGTCGCGTCGCCGGCATCAGCTATAAATAATATACAGGAATATTAGTGCTGCTGCAAATTTTTCAAAGCTTCCAAAATATATTGTCTAAAATGACTGCCACAAAAGCTCTCTCTCTCAAAAGCGGAGGTTAGAGAATCTTTAGGCAATGCTGGGGATGTGTTTTCCTTCGAATTAAGCTATCAAAGTATCATTCAAATAAAAACACCTTTAAAAGAAAAAAAAAATGATTAGGGCTTAATACGTCTTTGCACGAATAATCAGTTAATTTATAAGAACAGAAATACCGATGTAAATGAAATAAGGTTTTCCACTTTTTTTTTGTCCAAAATGCGCGTTTTTGAAGTGCCGCTACCGCATTTTCAGCACGTTTCTCATCTGGCAACACTGTGGCAGGCAGTCCGTCCTTGTGTGGTCCTTGTGGACCAAGTTGTGGTAGATTTATACAATACCTACCTATGATGTACTTATGTGTTATCCACATTTTCGGGACAAACTTCTAGGTATATTCTGATGAATCTGATCTGCTTTTTAGGTTTTCTTAGTCTGAGGCTTCTAGGCTACTTGAGTTTATTTGAAGAGTGGGTATACACAGTCGAAATTATCCCAATACCAACTAGTATTAAAAAGGCGAAAGTTTGTATGTATGTTACCTCTTCCCGCCTAAACGGCTGATCAGATTTGGTTAAAATTTGGTTGGTAGACAGATTAGGACCTGGATTAACATATAGACTACTTTTTATACCGGAAAAGTGACTGGTTCCTGTATGATGGGTATTATTAGTGGAAATTAATTCTGGTCCTCAAGAATTTGATGATTTTACCATCGACCAGCGATTCGAAGAAGAAGTGGGAATGCTTTTGAGTCAGAGTGACGTATTTGGTAGTAGTAGGTAGAATGAATTTAACGCGGACGAAGTCCAGTTAACAGCTAGACTAGAATAAACATATTGTTCCTTTCAAAGTGTAGAGGGATTTTCGTCCCAATTTGTCTCAACTGATTTATGTCTTCTCCGTTTGATTTTGCTATCCAACTCTATTTCGTTGTATAATTTACCTAGTTTCCTTGTGACTTAACCAAATATCCATTTCTCATTTCCAAAATAATTGATAGCTACTCGCTATCTCCATCACCTACCGTCAAGCTTCTAATTTTCTCATTTTTATCTTCATTTTGCGCATGATGACTATTCAATTATATTATGAGACATTTTGGTCGTGTACTATCTCGTTATGGTAATCAGAATTGGCTCCCTAGGTCATTTGATTTAACACCGTTGAATTACTTTTTAAGGGCTTATTTGAAGTCAAAATTCGGCCACATTTATGCAAAAGGTTATGGAAACAACAAAAGTGTGCATATGTGCCCATGGACTTATTATGTGCCATCAAAGCCTTGGAGACCATTTGCCTGATATGCTGTTCCACACATAATCCTATCCTGTGTACCATTTTATGATTCAATAAAAAAATATATAATCTAAAGAAAAGGAACTGTTCATCGACACTGGTGGCTCAATATACACAACAGTTTATAGATTGCGAGCATATGATTCTTAAGTCGGTTTGGAGGTTGGTAGGGATTTTTTAAATGTCTTATAACTTATCTTTGTCTGCCGCCTATCAGTGATGTTGATAGTACCTAATGACAAGTTCAGATTGTTGAAATAACCAACCATGCAAAATATTGGGCACGTTTTCACCTTTTGCCTCGTTCATTTAACAACAGGTATGATCGAGTTCTAGCCACAACCCATTATCCATAAAAAGAAGTATAATTTTATCTACTGGATGTATGTATATAATAATTAATTACAACACGCTTCTTTTTTGAAAGTTTTTATTTCACAATAATGAATACATGACGGTGTACCAATATGCACCTTGGGCTCACAATCTTAACCTACAAGACATCACTACAACATATAATTATTATTCTTTAGGCCAATACCAGTAATTATTAGTGCCCACAACACCTGTAATCCGCGAGAGATAAAGGAGATATGCACGACCTCATACAGAGGGTTACAGATGCATTCACACTCAAGATAATGTGCGTATGTTGTGAGGACCGCCTTTATTAAAAATCTTTGAAAATGAGCTTAAGATTTAGGAAACATTCATAGAGGGCCCATATATGATCAGTAACTTTTAACAGTAAAACAACGAGGAGTAAGACCAGCTCTTGGTTTTACAATTTTTTTCACAATTTATTTGTAACACATGGGATACCTACCACACAGTAGCTTTATACAAAACATTTTGTTTAAATTAACATAAACTTTTTGTAAGTGTGAGGATTTAAACTAATAAGAGACAGTTTTCCGATAATGTCTTATTTCACAAAGTTTCTTTGGGATTAATTTAAACTGACGTAAAGATTATTTCCATAATGTGTATAGTTAATTCGTCCATCTCTAGGACCCGCAATTCTCTATGTGAGAACTTAAGGCCTGACTTATAAGCCCATAACCTAAATTTAGCTTTCAAAAAATCTGTTTCAACTTTCACAATAAAGAGTGAGGTATAATAAGGCGAAGGCATCAATAAGGCTGGCATAGTTACCCAGGGTCCAGGGTGTACAAAAGGCTCAGAAAAGCGATTAAAAAGAAACTCGCAATTCTTCTAGAATCTTCACTAAATCCCAAGTAAATTTTCAGAGATTTTTAACAAAGGTAATCAAATCTGATTCCAATTTTCAAAATTCTTTTAGAATGTTCACTAAATCCTAAATTCATTTTCAAAGATTTTTAACAAAGGGGCCCCACACCACGCGCACTTCTCAAGACTACTAGGGGCATATTAAAGAAAACTTGTCTTCTGATGTTATATAATGTCCGAGCGCCACGCACAAGTTTTCATTTCTAATGAGTGGGTTGCTTTAAACCCCCGAAGTCCCTATCCTTCCAATATAAGTCGCTTCTGGGGACATGATAGTGTTCCACGCAATTGCATGGTATTGTTCATATGGCTTATACCAATGCTACGTTATACTTTATCTAACATTTATTAGTAACTTCAGTCCAACAGTGGATACCTTATTCTAATCAATATGATAAATTGATAGTAAGTCGAAAAATACATAAGAACTATAATAAGTACCGAGTATAGTAACACGAGTAAATTCGAATAAAAATAAGTAGGTACTTTTAAAATAAATACACTGAAATGGACTTGAGTTTGATGCCCCCATTTTGAAATTTACGTCACTTCTTTCAACGCGAGTGCGTCAGCAAATGTAGTGTCATAGATACAAAACTTAAAATAAACATGAATCTAATTCATTTGATCAAGATTCAACCGGGCGGGCACCCTGTGTAATAAATAACAAATTGAGAAAACTTATGGGAACGGCGATAAAACTCGGTGGATACCTATATTTATCACAAATAGGTACTTATATTGGCCACGAGCGAGTCCAAACTCATACGGGTCGTAGGTAAATAGGTATATATCAATATCACGTTACGTCGTCGTATACTGTACGAAAATACATTCGCTGTAACCTTATCTTTACCTTACCTACCACATTCACAACTAAAATAAAAAAATACTTATAAAAATATATATTAGATCACGATGATCCATCACAGTATACGGTACTATTCAAGACTATTTGAAAAAAAAAAAAAAATTTTGATAACGAAACAAAAAAATTCTGATTGACCGAGGGATTATTTGTTCATGTTATATAATTTTTATGTGGAAATTAATAAAATAATAATAACCTGAAGTTATTAATCTTTGAGTTTCCAGGAGTTCTTCTCAAAACTAAAAATTTTCGAAATTTAAGTAACAAACAGTACAAGATTCGATTACAACTGCTACAAAATACCAACAGCTCCAACTGTTAAAGTTGCTTCTTTGATATAAAAAATTGAGCACCTATTTAACATATTGGCATTAAAACGAGTAACCCTCCAGTTTCTCGGGCTTCTTTTCAAAGGAAGACTCTAATTCAGAACGCCTGGCAGCGAAATTGACTATTTTCAAATGTATACCCCCCATGAAAAAAAGAATTGTTGAATGTACTTAGGTACGAAATTTTAATCTTCTCCGACTTCGACATCATATTGACGTCCTTCCCCACTGTTAACCACCACATAGCTTTTGATTTGAATGTTGAATACGCACAATGCGTGCGAGACAGTTCTATGACTTCACTAGATCTTACACCGTAACTCGAAAGACAGGTGAAAGAGCAACCAGCGAACAAGTGCAGCTCATAAAATTGAAACCTCTCTATCCCAGTGAATACCCTAATTCAATAAACCGTATCGAATTGAAATAAACAGTGTACTTGTAAAAAAAATATATAAAAATTAATTCTAAGCTCGAAAATTGTGGCGCATTGTAATTATGGACATATTTCCTTTTATTATATAATAACTTGACAGAAATAATACGGCCGGTATCTACTCTAGTCGGTTACGTTTGTAAAAGTTGTCTAAACAACCGACTTCACCAGAGTGCATCATCAGATATTAACCAAATTTATATGGGATCACGCACCGTGGTGATAAATGCTACCAAACAAAAAAAAACAATTATCAAAAATTTACGAAATATGGGTGAACGTACATAAACCTGTTTGTTTGGAGTCGGTTAAAAATAGCATAGTGGTGATGTATGAAGATAACAAAAAGTTAGCAATAGTATTGAACTGAGGCCTATTACGAGTATTTACCTATTCAACTGTACCTATAATATAACTATGGAAGGAAATTCAAATTTTAAAATGTCAGCCTCTAAACATGACAGGAAATCAACTGCATTCATTTTAGAGATTTTTGTTAAAAACGTGAATCAAACGCCATATTAAGCTGTACGTTTTAAACAATGATCACTAGTATTATTATTAGTATAATATTCTTGTATACAAAGCATAAAAAGTGGACAGCAGTGGACGTCCTCCGACTGATATGAGATGATACAAAACATTATTTTGTTTGTATTTAGTAAAAGATTAGTAATATTAAGTAATAAATATCCGTTAATAATATTAAGTACCTATTAAATTTTATTACCGCATTCGTTCTGATAGACGGTGTATCTATACTTTACCCTATTCCATTAAGGACCGTTGCAATGTTCAATTTCTCGCAACAAGCTCACTGACTATAATTATATATGTCTTAGCAAAAATTAATCCCCTAGTAAAGATAAGTACTTAATAAAATAGTTCTGATATGAATAAGGTCATGGGAGCTGTTGGGAATCATTTCTAAACGATCATTTCCCATCCAATCGAATGGACCGACTTTTTCAAACCGAAAATGTATATTCCAGTAGAATTCTTGAATAACATTAACTGAATAGTTATACTTAGTATCTACTATCATATTATGAAGTTAAAAGCTAACAAAACACATCACATATTACCAACGTCAGTTGCGTTTCACGCGCCTACGTATGGCGATCAATCGTTGTTTTGTCTCAGGGATGCGATGTTTGAACGCGCAAGCGCAATTTACAGATTCATTCATTCATTTCACAAGTTCGCTTTTAATTATACATTCATCTAGCAACGTAAGTTTGACAAGTTGGTTAGTAATTGTGATACATTTCGTTTTATCCAAACTTACTGACATTAGCCAAGTTCCTGAACGAAATATTCTATATAATGAATTCGACGACCTGTTGCTATACCAAAAGGTTGCGGGTTCGAATCCCGCTAGGGACAAATGTTTGTGTGATGAATACGGACATTTGTACCCGAGTTATGGATGTTTTCATTTATAATAAGTATTTATTTACAAAAAAAAAATGTATTTATGTAGTATATCAACCATCTGGTATCCACAACACAAGCCTATAGTTGCTTACTGTGGAACTAGATGGCGCTGTGTGTATGTCTAGTCTAAGGATATTTTTTTTTTTTTTTTTTTATGAATAGTATTGGACTTTTTGAAGAAATTACAGCTGTCGAATTGTTAAAAAAAATGGGGAAAAACGAACTTACGTAAAAATCCGTTTGTAATATGGTTTTAGTTCAAAAATCGCACCACTGGAACATAATTCATTTCTTCATATTATATTGTAATGTCTCACTTTCAATTTATTTGTCGGTCACACATTCCAAGCACCATCGAAGCAGACAATGGCGCGACAATCGCGCCCCTTTAGCACACATTCTAATTTAGTTCTAAACCCTCCACCGACTTCTTTTTGACAATAATATTAAATTTAAAAATAAATCAATTTTCAAATTGAGTATTTTTTACTACCAGCAGTTGACCACAATAACAAGGCGCCTTGCTGCCTTTATATCACTGTAGTCACGTCGTTACCATCATGATAACACTAATAACTAATAAATAAATTGTAACAAGTTTAAATTTAAAACCACCGAAAATGTTGGGTCCGCTGTCTCCATTTCTTGGTTAAGGATGGTATGAGTGACTGACTCAGAGACATGTGAGCAGGTTATTGAGAACCACAGAGAATAAGGATAAGTAAAATTGTTAATAAAATCTTCCTTACATGACTTTCCGTCTGGTGTTCAATTGTTACTTTAGGTAACATTTATTCAACGCATTCTAATGTTTGATGATTGCCGACGTGAGAGAACTTGTTCATACGAGGTACACACACAATCATGATTAATTTCACGCACATTTATGGAAGAAAGTGAAAATCAAAAATTTCTCGTAAATTACGCTGTGCAATAGAGAACTTTTGTTTAGTAATCAAGTACCATTGTGCACTTGTGTTCTTTTTTATATTGTAAGTGCGAAAGGATTAGATGCTTGAATGTTTCTTCCTCAATCACTCATAACGCCAAGATGGAATTACCTTACACCTAGTTATCTAAATTCCATGGTCGACTAGTATCCATAAGTTATAACTATTAAATATCATTACTATAAATGCAAATATATTAATAAAATTGAAATTACACAAGACTTTCATTTATATAAGAAGCGTGTTGCTTTCGACATGTACAGTGGACTAGTTATTGTGATGAGTGTGGTACTATCCCGTTCTTATGATATAGGAAGAAATGAGATGGCACCACATTAAAATTAGATAATGCTTGGGAGGAGTGTCGTTAAAATCGACACCAGTGAAAAATACAAGTCAAAAGGGCATCCTTTCAATACAAGATACAAGATCTACTACATAAGGATATAAAAATGATTTCAAATTAGATCTACATCTACTACAATTATGTTTTGTAATATCTACTAAAACACAGACTTAACAGGCAACTATGCCAATACAATACTTTCTCGAAAGTCAAGTCATATTGAAAGAGTCAGATTCTTATGGAGACAGTTTTAATAAACTATGAATCCGTAATGTAACTCGATTATTATCGATAATGTTGTTTTATGAGAAAATGTCTAATTGTTTAGCGAGAAAAATAGCCAGCGAATCATAAGTCAGGAAATAAAAGAAAGCGAGAATCCTAACTTATACCATAGGCCACATCGCTAAAGAGACTTAAATCATGTTGTCATAGTCCGCTACACCAAAATACCCCTTTTGTTTATCAACACCGACGGCGACACGCCATTTTGTTTACTCAAATAGTCAGTCTTCCCCTTCTTCCAAATGCGACAACAGATTCTGCGTCTGAAATAATAAAAAACACTGCTTTAAAAAAAATATATAATATAATTTATATTACGTGTGACTAGTTAATTTACTAAATAATAATTTAAATTTTGTACAGATATTAGGTGTCTCGATTGTCACGTTTCTATGCTATACCATACCTATCTCCAATGAGAGGTTGACAAACGAAGGGGGGTCGCGGGCGCTAAGTCTCTTGAGCGTTGCGCCTCCTTTATAACATACTAGTTTTCCGCTGCGGCTTCGCCTGCTTGGAGTAACTTTATCGCGGAAATTTGTTTAATTTGTCCAATCTTGAGAATGGTTTATTAATACGGGCCCAAGACTAAGGCCCAGAACACTTGAGAACAGTCTTGTGATCGGTCTCAAGTAAACGTGTTGATTAATAAACCTAACTTGAGACCTGAAACGCACGTGCTTACTCAAGCAGTTGTCACTTGAGAGGTGCGCCGAGTTTCACGTATTAATAAACGAAACTCAAGACTATCATTCATTCGCCGCTGAGGCGAATAATTGAGAAGTGATCTCAGCTGAGTAGACCTCAACATTGGTTTATAAATTAGCACGGAGCTTGAGATAGACGCATCTCGGGTGATAAAGCCTCAAGACTTATATTGCGATTGGTTTATTAATACGGGCCTTAAAATGCCCCTGAATTTCTAATAGAAAATATTTGTAGTATTGGTGCAATCAAACAAGTAATTGATAAATGATGATAAAATATTCATACCCGTCGACTGTATATGCACTTACGAACACATGTATAAATTTCATGTTAACAATATTAGGATGTTTAGCGACATTGCGGCTCAAACATCACTAGTCTTTGCCACGAAAAGCTCTCACCATCTTCTTGCCCTGGGGGCCGATCGCGCTAAGTTTGAATGTTATTACCAAAGCTAAATCATAACCAAAAACGTTACGTTAAACACATTTCATATCGCGCTAATCCTAAGAACGGAATGAAACTAGTTTTTTTTTAATACTCGTGGTTAACTCTAAACATTTTGGGTTTGGTTTTACTTTGGTAGCGTCAACGATATAATCGTTCACAAAAAATGGCGCAATACCATATTTTTTTACATCAGCTAAGCTAAAGCTAAACCAAAGCCAAAACCGTTCCGTTCTAACGGTAAAACCGTTGTAAAATAGCGCGATTGGTCCCCTGGTCCCAATTTAGGTACTTCTTTTCTTCCAATCTCCGCTGTCAGTTGTTACTTATCTGTCAGGGCTGCCACTTTAAAACTCCCTCTTACATACTCATTCCTTATCTTATCCGTCCCCGCCACTCCACTAATCCAGCTTAACATTCCCATCCCTGCTGCATGCAGTTTTTTTTCATCCGTATTCTTCATGGCCCAGATTATACAACATTAGTCTGAAAGGTGGTACTAAGCCGAGCCAGGGGGTTATCAGGCATCGCGAAAACGAGACGTTTCAGAGGGCAAAGTATTTTTTTTTTCTAAATAAAAATTTTCAACTATTGTCTTTTGTTCCCCTCACGATCCTCGGCTTAGAACTCCTTTATATGATAATAAAAACCGCGGCTACACAAACTTTACGATGGACAAGCACCTTACATAGGTAAGTCTGGTGAACTTCATGAAACATACATGGGTCTGTATAAGAAGTGATCGCCAGGCCGTGAAAGTTAAGAATGCTAGAGAAACTTTACACATATATACATAACGTCGATTAAAACCATCTTGCAGGTATGAAGTAATAGATTCATTATATCTACAATAAGTGAACAGACAACCTTACCTCTTCTGTATCATTGCCGTTGTAGAATTCAAGCCGTTTTTTGTTTTGCAAGTTTTTATTTATGAGAGGCTCCAAACATATCAAGAATGCCATGTAGATCATCAGGAATGTAAGGATCACAATCACCATCATTACCACTACCTAAAATAATAATGAAAATAATGAGCTGTCATCACGGATATTACTGCTATCGTGTCATAGGTCGATTAGCGCGTAGCATTTCCTAGCTTATCGACGTCACCATTTTCTACGACTCAGGAAATGTTAATCAAATACCCGGAGCGTGGTTCACAAGATTACCCCCTGTGGTATAAGAACTCGACAATCATTAACTAACGCACAAGCTATAGAAGCAGACACTGTACTGCTTTATTGTTGCAGAGCAGCGAGTTATGTATATTCCTGAACCTGTATAAAGGAGATTGTTATATCTCTTTTAGATCAAGGTGACCAAATAGTAGCATCGATAAAAGCTTAGGAAATATAAAGGTAGGTATTGTAGGGTTTCGGTACAGTGGTTGGATGCAGGCAGAGTTATATACGAACTAAATAACACTATAAGATTTAAAAGAGAAGTTACAAAGATAAGGCTTCGATAGCGTAACAAACCTCGCCTGTAACACTCGAGAAGATACTAAGTAGTATTTTTTATCTTACAGCTGAACAATAGATCTTTGAAAAGCTTTTATGACTACAGGCTGGATTAGTCACGCTAAAGATAAATTTACACGCAAGCATACCTATATCACGGTAAACCCTGCACAAAACTGCTCGTTGCAAATTGCACTGTACTGTGAAAGTATCAATGTTATATACGTCAAAGAATGACAAGACATACTTTTTTTAACGATTCACATTCTTTCATACATAATTTTATAACACGATTGCTTATGTCGCTATTTATGTATAATTTGAATTGTTATATTGTTTGTAAATTATAGATAATAGAATAATTAAATTGAAAAATAAATTTCTCTCATACGACTGTGTTTTGTTAATTTTCAAAACGGTTAATTGGTTGTATTATATCCATCCAGATCTACGGCCGGCGTTGTCTGAAGCCAAGCATGGGTCCTCCTTGCAGGTGGAGAGGCACAGTAGACAGAAGAGAAAGTGCGCCGTGTTTCGGGATGGAGCTCCACATTCGCAGTGCGTTTGTGACTGGCCAGGTGTTCTCAGCCACACCCGACCTGGGTAGGCAGGGGATTTAACGTCCTCCAGGTCGGCTACCGCAGTTTGTGAGTAAATGGAAAGGTTTCTTTACTTCGCCATAACAGTGGAGACGCTGGGAGCGGTCGTCCTTTGGTGGTCGTTTAGGGGGTGTTGTGTTTCAGTTGTCATGCTCTTATTATTGCTGTACAAAAAAAAAAGCGGAGTTGTATGTATTACTTAACTCCAAATATGTATAGTTAGACATAAAATTTTAAGTGAATAATAAGTGATTTAAAAGCCTAGATAGTGATAATTAGTTAACTGAATAAGTTGAATATCAAAACGGCCGCTATTAAAATCTAAGATTGCTGGCAAAGGAGTTGATTCCAATCAATAATTGAAAGCTATGTATAGTTAGACACAAAATTTGTAATAATAAGTAATTTAAATAATTAACTAAATAAGTTGAATATCAAAATGGCCGCTAATAAATTTAAGATGGCTGACAGAGGAGTTGATTCCAATCAATAATTGAAAGCTATGTACCTCACTAGAACCTGGACAAAAATTGGAGCTTTTGTCCGGGTTGTCCACGTTGCGCCGAGATTCACCTTTTTGGCAGGCACTACCTTATTCCCAGTTTTTGCTGGTTTATATAACTTGGATAAAACTGGTGGCATTTTATAAGCAAGAAAAATATGCGCACGTAAACTCGTTCGATTACTGATTACTTAGCACTTTGGATTGCACACGACAGTGACATTCGAGTACTGCAGCTATGAGCGGACGTACAAAAAAGTATAAAGAAACGGGGATTACTTGTACCAGGGTTCGAGAGCACAGGATAGTAATGATTATTATTACTCAGTAAAAAAATTAAAAGTTAAAATAGGTAACTAAAACAAAACAACAAAGGACGGAGAGGGGGCAAGAAATGCTTCCGGCAGCGATCGATCGTATGGCGGCGCCAGGCACACGCGGTGCAAAATGTCGGCTTTGTGCCAAGTAGTCTTTATTCACTAGGAACGGCACAGCGCGCACTCACAAGCTCCACAATACATGGACGTATTTGTGGACGCCGCTTCAATGCGGTTCGCCGGGAACGGCGCAGCGTGCACTCACAAGCCAGACAGGCCAATAAACAACAGTGTATAGAGGATACCAAACACCTCTGTGTGCCTACCATGAGTTCACGCGGACGATTCGCATTATCGCAATCTATCGGTAAAGCTGCTCGTCGCCGATGCACTGACACAACGATAGCTTCCTATAACGAGACTAGCTTGCGTGGACTCACGGTAACCCCACTGGTTCTTTTGTCTAGGATGAGCAAAAGCAATCCTGAACGTCTGATAAGCGCTTAATGTTTGCGATTGGAAAAATTCGCCGAGCGATAAATAATGAATTAGAGAATAAAATAAAATCTACTACTTATTACGAAATTCAGTTGGAAAGCTCAACAAAAAAAATCAATAATCTATGCTTTAAGAAGAAATAAACTAAATTCTAACACACTGGCCTAGTAATACCTCGCAATGTATATGGAACCCCCCAAATATAACTTGTACGATCGCTCACAGCAGCTATTCACACAAAAATTTTACAATTTCACATAAAATTAGGAGACAACTATTCACATCGGGGGGGTCGAACAAGAATGAATGAAGGGGATTATGGGGAGAGCGTCGTCACCCCGAATCAATCCTGAGTGTACTTTGTACCAACATTGAAGCAAAAAATAAACTCGTCTAGCTTATAGGTACCATCGAAACATTATTAATTTATCCTGATATTGGTATTTTCAGTCTCTCTCCCATTTAATAGGTTAATTTTGTAAAATTTAAATGTTTTGTAAAAGTAATAAAATTATGACTTTTCACAGAAATCTTTGTGGTATCCGAAGATTGAATGCGGTCATATTTTTAGTTATATTTCCGCTATATATTTTAGTTATATTTTTAGTTATATTATTAATTTTCTAAGATTATACGTAAATTTTAGTGAAAAGTATAATAGTAATAGTTGCTGCAATGGGGATGTTGCTATAGCCTCACGATGAGAACATCACAATTACACGTGATATCTAGCAATATAATAGGCAATACAATAAAATGGGTAATGTATTAAAAAATCTACAACGTATCTATGTTCCTTCCTAGTTTTAGAAAAATGGTCAAATTTGAGTACCTAATTCCAATCAATTCAATGGATTATACTGATATTCAGGGGTATATCCCGATTGCCTTGACATTTGACACATTTATATTCTAAGTTCCTTATTGTGAGGCTAAGTGGTATATAAGCATAAAGTAATAATTTTTAATGTAAATAAACATTGCGGTTGCCCGGAGGCCCAGCCATAGTGGCATCCTGGGAAACGAGATCGTAGACCAGTGGGCCAAATTAGCTATCAAAACTGGATTTCTCGATCATTGCAAGCTGTACTCCCACGACTTTAGCGCTTCAGCCAATTTCCAATGAATGAGGGTTTTGAGCTTGGAATGGTTAACATCCAAACAAACCAAAGGCAAATACTATAGAGAAATCCAACCACGTATCTCCATAAAACCATGATTCTTCAGGTTTCCTATCCTTTGCGGACATTGCAACATTTGAGGGCTGTTTTAAGCTTTTGTATAATAATTTATTTTACAATCTAACAATAATAACTTATGAATTAATACTACCAACATTCGTCTTTCTCAGGTTGGTAGAAACTACGTTCATATTTGTTCCCACGTTCCCGATGTTAGAAAGCGCCCCGACTCTTGAAAGTGTATTGATTAATGTTCCCGGGCAAAGCACTGTTTTGCGCATGTGTCACGTAGATAAAGGAAAAGGGGAAGGGTAGGTAATTGGATATTGATAGATATAGATGCATAATGTCCATGACCTTTATCCCAAACGGGGTGGTCAGAGATACCTCAAACATTGGCGTTTGGTGTACCAAACATTAAGATTTTATACAGAAATGCACACGTGAGCACAACGCCATTGAAATGTGCAAGACTAGATATTTTTTTGGTGGAAAGCCTCTTAGTCGCCTTTTACGACACCCACGGGAAGAGACGCGTTGGTCCTATTCCTTTTACGTGCCGAAACCGAAACCAATCAAATAGACATAACGATCATTTTGTAGACAAGAAAGGATAACATTAACATTTATATCCCTCACGTCTATACCACATTCACAGGTGTTATCATCGACAATATGAAGCTTTGCAAAGCCAGCAATAGAGCGATCGTATATCCCAATCTCAGTACTCGTAAATTTCTGATGAACAAAACAACAAAGCTTATAGTAGCCGATAGGTGTAAAATAATTAAATGCTTTATTTTATAAGTAGGTACACAGAGTACACCTAAAATAGTCAGATTTAACATTTTTTAAGCTACTGCTTGAACAAAAGGCAATTTCCCCTGAGAACATGCAAGAAACTCGAGGGGTTGCTCTTTTAAAACAGGTTTTTATATTTCATTATTGTGAAATAACCTGGCATGTGAACGAGCTGGTTATGTCCAGGGATGATTATCATCTAAATAGTCTGATGTTTTATAATAAGTTTCTGTATATACCTATAAATTTATTGAAATAAAGATTTTGCATATCAACAGGCACCTTATTGAAAAAGCGTATACATAACCCTTTGAATGAATTACTGACTTTGCGGAGGCGAATTATGTGTCCTGCAAGTTTATCTTTATTTCTCGTATTTATGTTTGTTTGTCACTACTTTTAACACGCTTTCATTAGCTTCACTTGTACAAACCTTGAAAGTTAAATTTAACTTACTTCTAATTCTCGTATGGAAATGAAACTTAATGTAATTCTGATGACAATACTATAATTTGGTATCTTGGAGCTGATCTGATGATGGAGCCAGGAGGTGGATGGTGAAACTCTTCAGTGGCTACTAGTAAGCCCCTCGAGTTTGGGGTAACATGATTCGTTTTGACGAGTCCAATATATTACACTTGGTGTCGATGTTTGTGACGGTGTCTGATGATGGTGCCAGGCGATGGATGATGGGATTGTAGCGTTTTTTTAGTTTTTTAAACTACATATTATTCTTAAATGATGCAATTTTTTTTTAACGCCATAAACCGTTAGATACGTTGTGGCAGTCCAAGTGTCTTAGGGCAGGTTACGTCACTAAAAATATTAGCTAAAAACCATAACGGCCGCATTAAGTTAATGTTTGTCAAAGAGAAGAAAAAAATTACTCTAGGAAAACAATATGGCTATCATAAGAAATGAGCGTCGGTGGCTCAGCGGTTAAATTTAATTTAATTACATATGTGCATTTATCCGATTGCTCTTAAACAGTGAAGGAAAACATCGTGAGGAAACCTGTATGCCTGAGAAATAAAAATTCAAAGGCATGTGAAGTCCCCAACCCGCATTGGGCCAGTGTGGTGGACTATGGCCCATACTCCCTCATATACGAGGATATCCCTGCAGTGGGCTGATGATGAATAAAGGTCTCATCAGTGAGATATATTATAAGTGAGACATAAAAAGCAGTGGAAGTCTGTCTGAAGAATCCATGTGGTGGCCAAAATCATGTACAGGCTGTGTTTATTTCCCTACTAAAATAGAATAAATCATTTCAATCTAATAAATTACTAATGCAGTGGCAGTTGGGTTTCAAATTTTGTTTTTGTTATCACACGGACAGTGCAGTGTTATTTTCAAGTTTTTATTTTATTTTTAGTTATTATAAAGTACTTAAGGTAAAAGTTTCGTCTATTACTAGTCGACCAACTACTCTGTCCATCTGGTTGGACGGTTATCAACAATATGGGAAAAACCTGAACTAAAATTTAAAAAAGAAAAGGAAAATTGATATCATTCTATGTAATAGATAAATAAATAAAACGTTTATTTTGAGTTTCTTTTTAAAGCGTTACATTTTATCACACACTTCTAGAAAACATAGTTTAAGGGCAGAAAATATACTCACTTGCTTTTATATTACAATGTAATTGTAACACATTATTTAAACTTTTGTGAATTTCACAGTAATGAATGGTAAATGGAACGTAAACAGTATGTGTTATGTTTCATATAGTTTACAAGCCACAGGAACTTTTTAAATTTGATCTTAAATGATTTTGGCAGAGTCTCAAGTTTTATATCTTTTATTTATATTTATTATATCAGTGTCTTGGGATCGAAAGCTATCAAGCAGCATCTAATAATTACATGTTGTATGCATGTGTGTGAATGTACGTGTGTGTAATTACATGAATATGTAGTCTTAACGGATGAGGCAAGACTTTCAGTGTCGGTATAATTAAGATCCAAGTGAAATTTGCTAAACATTGTTTTTAATTCGAATCTATTTTAATTAAGTGTAAATAGCCAGAGTACTGTTTAAATTATTATACAAGGACCAAGAAAGCCGAAAAATCTGTTGATAAAGTGAATCTTGAAATTTTGCGTAGCAAGTAGTTGAAAAGACAGTACACACATTCAAAACGTGTTCATATCTACAACGAAGTTTCACCTCTGTTAGCTAATTGGCTTGTTATCTAGACGCGATTACCTGACAACCAATTAGCTGTGACGTTATTGTTGTGTATGTCATTTGTCTCAGCGTGCCCGCACAAGATAATTTTTAGACGGAACAAAATGAGACCGAATCGCTACCGATATCGGCGGTCGATTTTCTCATTCATCGATTTTTCAACGGTGTTCAACGCACACGTGCGTCAATTCGTATGTTAATGTCGAGGGATCTAATACGTCATGGTTTTACAAATAAAACTATTTATTTAATTAACACTTTATTACAAATAAGCATACGCACATAATATATTAAAAATATACAAAAGAGCTTATATAAAAGATTCAGCTTCCAGCAAACCTCAGGAAGCACATTGCACACGATATCAATAAGTAATAACAAATTACATAAAACAGCAGTGAGGAGACAATATTATGTTTTTATTGACATTTAGGTATTGAAATATGTATATTTCATTATCCACATACATACATAGCATTATCCACCATAACCTCCCCACGCTCCCCGCTCACTCCGCGAACTGCGCACAAATTGCACCATCCTAGCGTCACCCGCTCTACTGCAGACGATCATCTATCTTCCAAACCCAACCAAAAATCTCAGCGTTCTACTTCGGTTTCCCACCACCGGGTTCCACCGAGAGGAGAGCTAGGGTACTTTGCCGAGGCAAAGGTGGCAACCGCATCGCGCGAGAAACCCAGGTAGAAAGTGGGTAGATGTCACTTCGCCGCCGCGTTATCCAACTACCCACACTAGATTTTTTTACATTTTATGGAAATCGGTAGCCGCGCAAGTTACCCCATGCCATTACATACGTCATAATGTTAATGTTTCGATGGCACGGTTACTCAGAGGCCAGTTGCCACGATAATGTACCTGACGATAGCGTATTCGAATTTCACTGGAAGAAAAACTTCATGTGATACTGATAACTACGTGTAATTATTAAAGTCATACCTAAACGTTTGATTGTGTATTTTAGTAAAATTGATGTTTCTATTTACTTATTTAAACAAAAATTATGAAGGTGTTTTAACAAAAAATAAAATTGTTTCAATATTTTTTTTTGTGTTGATGTCTGTGCAATTTCATTATGAATCATTCATAATGTCAGATACACAGAATCTCTACAAACAGCTTCTAGAGCGGGGAACAGAAGAAGAAATATTTTTTTATTTTGAGTTGCTGTGAACCTATAGTAATTGCAACGCCGTTAGTGTCTAACATCATAAAAAATCTAAAGCCTCGAGATCATAGGTGATGGTGGTTCCTTCAAACATTTGATAATTATATAGAGTATAGACAGGGTAAAGGAATGGAGCATGTAGACTTTTTATCAGGAAATCCTCTTCCCCGTGAACCTGCAACAAAGGTTATTCAGAAAGGGGTGAATCTTATAGAAACTACGGGTAACTCGTTACAAGCAAAGCAACAGAAAGCTCCTAAATTGACATCTGTAATTGCAAGATTAAAAAATAGCACACTTGATAAAGATGCTACTCAAACCTATGAAATTAAACGTGTTGCGTTTTAATCGAAAAATCGAGATTGGTAACAGAAGCATTTGGTAAGCAATTGTATTTAGAGCTTCCCAGTGAGCAGAAGTAAAATATATATACGAGAGTATAATATATTTTCAGTTGAGAAAAAACTCTAGAGCAAGTATATTGTCATTATATGAATACGTACGAAGGTTATGAATTATGATTGTGGAAAGGGAAGATAAGATGACTGAATATAATGTTATGATAGAAGGGGGTAACAGTTGAACAGTTGACAGAATTTATGTATTTCGGAAGTATGTTTACTAGAGAGGGAAAATGTGAGGAAGATATTAAAAGGAGAATGAAAGCAGCAAACTGTCTGAATGGGGCCTTGCGTGCTATTGTGGGTAGTCAGTCATTATCAAGCAAAGCAAGAGTAGCGATCCGCAATGGCGTGTTGGTGCCCACGCTGATGTATGGGAGCGAATGTTGGGTATCACAGAAGAAGCATGAAAGCAGAATCAATGCAGTAGATATGTGTGGAGTGACTTTGAATGATAGATTAAAAAATTGTGTGATTAGAAAAAGGTGTGGTGTGCAAGATGACGTAGTACGTAAGATAGAAAAAAGTATGTGTGGGCATATAGAAGGTGATTAACGAAAGCGAGAATGGAAGGGTCGGTAAAGGACAACCAAGAAGGACGTACGTCATTCAAGTGACTGACATACTCACAAAAGGTCAGGTGCGGTGAACCACTAACCGACAAGCGTGTATGAAGTATTTGATGAGAGTGGAAAAAGCAAAAGTAGTATGTCAGGATCGTTGCAATTGGAAATCAATAGTCTGCCTACCACAACGGGAAACAGGCGTGTGAGCATATGTATGCATGTATATCATAGCCTTAATAGCTAAACCAACGCTATCGAGGCCTTGAAATACTGTAGATCATTATTTAGAGTTCCAAATCACGTTATCGCAGATCAAGGTTGATGTTTCGCAGGTAAGGACTTTAGAGAATTTCATAAAATTTCATTTAATAGCTAATAGGCAAATAGAGAGAGTGATGAGTACTCTCATGAACATACTCACTGCTGTGTAGACTGGAAATAATACATGTTGGCAAGACGTGCTGCCAAATATCCAAATAGCTCTAAATAGTACAATTAATCGTGTAACCAAATCGAGCCCGTTAGAATTGCTGATCAGACCTCTTAATTTTATGGCACTGGAAACCGAGGCCTAACTAGCGTAGATTTATCACTGATCAGAGAGCATGCAACTCGAGCTGTTGGCAGTGAATTTGAATTCGTGTACTTCCTGTTAACTGGTGACGCCAGTATTGATTACGAACAACATTCCTCAAGGAACCATAGTGGAATTCGATCAAAAAATTTTCGATTATCCATACAAAGCAAACATTCTGTAACCACCTTTAGTATGGACGTACAATTTTCGGCTGAATTCGGCTATGTTTCCTAGTGGAAAGTTGTTCGTAATTAGAAGTGGAGTCACCAGTAAAAATAAGTGCCAATAATGATCAAGTTTCGATAAAACAAAAGCACAAATTTCTCACCTTGGAGATTACGTCCTGTTAGAGAAACCATGAGAGAAAACGAACAAAATTGGAACCCACTCGTGGTTCAGTTGTTGCTTGACGGCGACTGACGTGTACTTAAGGCTTTGAATTCCAACCGATCATATAAGTATGAGTGCCCAACCCGCATTGGGCCAGCGTGGTGGACTATGGCCCATACGAGGGAAGACCTATATCCCTGCAGTGGGATCTTTACGGGCTGATTATGATGATATAAGTATGCACAAGATCATATACGACCAATGCCAGATTGTTCTGTTCCGTTGGAGTTGAATGTCGACTTAGATATAACTGGTTGTGCTGATGACGGCAATGGTAAGTAGGCCTTAATTTCCGCACGCATGATGTCCTGTATGCAATATCGTGTATTGCCTAAGTGGCTAAGTTTTGGTCCATAAAAATTTGAACCTGCCTCGACTCGAAAAGAAGAAGAACATTGTCTAGACTCATGGCAGAATGGCCGAGCGTAGGTGCAGTGATTTACCAAATTGTTTTTTCTTCACAGATGACGAAACACACTTGGACGTGTAAAGGCGCAGGACGGCCGTGATAGCGCATTTCATGGATTATGTAGAATAAGCTAATCCACTACAGGTTTAGGACCCGATTTCGAAAGACATATAAGCGAAAGCCATTTGTGCGACGCCAGATAAACGAAATGCCATATGAACGAAACGCCATTTAGCCGATGGGCCATTTAATCGAAAAGACAAATATTGGAAAGCCATAAGATCGAATGTACAGACCCCTATCTATAGCGAGCGAGCGAGCAATATGGGTCGGGGCACCCCGACACTGTTGGTTAGGTTCAGAAGGTTAAGGCGGGAGCGAAGCTGACATATTTGTAATATTTTTGAACTCATCGCACTACTGTACATTCGATCTTGTGGCTTTCGCATATTTGTCTTTTCGATTAAATGGCCCATCGGCTAAATGGCGTTTCGTTCATATGACACTTCGATTATCTGGCGTCGCACAAATGGCTTTCGCATATATGTCTTTCAAAATCGGGTCCTAAACCCATCTACTACGTGGTCCCAGCGGGGATTGGTGGATTTGAGTCAGACTAGTGGCCACCTGACACTCAGTGTTTTTTAAGCCGCCTCATTTAGCCTAACGAGTGTCTTCAATTGAAAACCACCGACCGACTATTTAACGTGCCTTCATAAGTATGGAAGCACGTAAAGTCACTAGTGGCCCCCATCCAAGGACTGTCCGCACCAGACATTGCTTAAATGGAAAACGAATAGCGAATGCGACAGCGACACGAGTGCTTCGTGCTACAATTTATATGTTTGTGTTCTCACCCGCGATTACTATTTATATAAAAGCAAGTACCTCACTATGTATATGAGTAAGTGTATCGTGTGTAGGTATACAGGGCTACTGTAAATTCGACGTAATCCTGGCAGAACCTGTATAGAGGAGTTTAAATGCAATAAAATGAACCCCATGTATAGGTGGAATTCATTTGCTTTCAATTTGTTTCTTTCCCTAGAGATGTTTCCCTTTGCGGAAAACATGCTGTGGTAATTTTCACAGCGATTACAAACAGCACCACCATCTCTAAATTCTAAGTTTGAAGTTCTTACCATAATAACAGTAGTGTTCCTGCTCTCATATTTGCACTCACAGCGAGGGCAGAACTCCTGCTCACGACCTTTAATCTCATCTCCCACATTGGGCAGTATCACACCATCACAGTTACTGTTGAAGAATTTGTACACTTTATTAAATCTTCACAGTTCAAGCCCTGTTTGAAAATGCTCAAGTGAACCTGTGTATTTAAACGGTGACATAAGACTTCATGATGATGTTTTTGTAATGGGAGCTGAATTTATAGCCATAAAGGAAGCTTATGTCATTTGAAAAAAAAACATATGACGAAATTATCATTTTACAAGTAACGTTAAGGCATCATAAATGCATTTTATACAAACTACTCTTATAAATAGTTCCTTTGACAAATAATTCATTAATTTATTACGTTAATTGGTAAAACAACACACGACATAAAAATGTATGACAAAATGCATTCATTGGCAAGTACATCATATTCTAATATATACATTACTTAACCTAACATTGATATATGCAGTTAGAGGAGGTACCAGGGACTTCTTTCGCACTAGCGTTCGTCGAACGCTTCTTTTCCACAAAATTTCGTTTAGCACAAAAGCGATTAATTGTTATGCATGCTGATTATCTTTGAATGAAACTTTAATATTGTCCAATATTTGCACGTCATTGTAATGACTGAATTAGGCGGATCTTATTGTAACAACACCTTATCTAATGTACCCTATTCAAGAGCAAATAAATCATATTCTATTCGAAGAAGTATTCTGTCGCAATGTGATTTATCACACAAGCAATGTGTCTACTAATAAAGTACAGTAACTGCGATCTTTCGAACTACAGTTCCTCGCTTGTTTGTATTTCGAAGTTCAGTTACGCACACTTTTTCAATACACAACAAATATGTACAGAGCAAGCGTAGCGAACGAGCAAGATGGGTCAGAACACCCTAACAACTCTGTTTGTTAGGTACCGACTGTTCTCTTCTCGTTTCAGAAGCTTCTCTGCGCTCCCGCCTTAGCCTGCTTCAATTGTTATCATCATCATCTTAGTTAACAAAAAGAGAATTACATCCGCTCACTCAAGCAAGGTGCATTCCGACATTGTTACACGATTTAGTATACAACACTGTCGGGGTGGTTGCTTATTGTTGAGGTTCAGATGGTTCTGTTCTTCTTCTATCAGTATAGCTTCTCTTCACTCCCACCTCAGCCTTCGATGTTAGGTTGAACATATCAAAAAGAGAATCGCATTCGCTCGCTAAAGCAAGATGGGTTAGGTTCAGAACGTTCTCTTCTTCTTCTTTCAGAACCTTCTCTTCGCGCCCGCCTTAGCCTTCCATGTTAGTGATGATATATTCAGCAGTTATAGACGGCTGGGGTCAAAAAGAAAGACCAGGATTCCGCTTAATATCATTTAATGATTAAAAAGACGTTCGGTTGCGGACATAGCACACGAGCAAGAGGGTAAGCGAGAAGGCCTTAATTATATATATATATATCTCTCTTGTTCGTTCCATTACTCACATAATAGTTAGGTTGAACAACTTAATTAACAAAATCACCATTCACTCCACCAGTCAGAACACCCCAATACTGTTGGTTTGGTTCAGGAGGTTCTCTTTTTCTACTTTCAGAAGCTTCTCTTCGCTCTCGCTTTAGCCTTCGTCGTTAGGTTGAACATATTAGTTAACAAAAAGAGAATCACATTCACTCGCTCAAGCAAGATGGGATGTTGCAAAACAGTGTCAGGGTGGTCCGACCCATCTTGGTTGTTGGTTAGGTTCAGAATCCTTTTTCTTCTTTCAGAAGCTTCTCTTCGATGTTAGGTTGAACATATTATTTAGCAAAAACAGAATCACATTCTCTTGCTCGAACAAAATGAGTCGCAACACCCCGACACTGTTGGTTAGGTTCAGAAGCTTCTTTTCTCCTTCTTTCAGAAGCTTCTCTTCGCGCTCGGTTTAGCCTGTGATGTTAGGTTGAACATATTAATTAACAAAACCAAAATCAAATTCGCTTACTCAAACAAGATGGGTCACGACACCCCGATACTGTTATTTAGGTTCAGAAGGTTCTCTTCTTCTTTCAGATGCTTCTCTTCGCGCTCGCCTTAGCCTTTGCATTGTAAACATGGAGTCACATCGTGAACTGCATTTAATTAGCTTTACTCACAAAATAATCACACACCAAAAACCAACTGATTTGTATGAGAACTTTGTCTGGTTCAAAGATATACATAACTAGTTATACCTATATACACAAAACTACGGGCTTTAAAGGCTGCTTTAAATACAGGGCACCAAAGATTTGGAATGATTTGATGATGATATATAATAACACCTAGAATCAATAGTGTTAAAAAATATTTCCAGGCATCATTATTAGGCAAACAAAAATATCAATCAATGTTAAAACTAAGCGCATAAAGACGAGAACCACCTGAAATGCACACACACACACGCACACGCACACGCACACGCACACGCACACGCACACGCACACGCACACGCACACGCACACGCACCGCACACGCACACGCACACGCACACGCACACGCACACGCGCACACACACACACACACACACACACACACACACACACACACACACACACACACACACACACACATTTAAACAGACATGTAAAAAGTTTGCTTTAGTGGCTATATCTATTCGTCTTAGCCGATCTCAAGATCTCCGTCGTAAAGCTGAACAAAGGTAAAATTTATATGTGAGTGCACTTTTTTATCATCACACTCGTAAGTAGGTAACAGTAGTTTTTTCTTTTTTTCCTGTTTTTTTTTCCTCACACTGTTTATAAGTGTATGTGGAAACGCGCCTGACTGTGTTGTTTTTTATTTTGAAAACCTGAGAGAGGGGTTGCTCTGATAATCAGCGCTGTATATTGCCATACGACATATTGGCAGCAAATGCTGACGCCCAATCCCTTTGCCAGAAATATATTTAATTTTGCAAAATGTTATACCTACGAAATTTTCTGCATTTGTTGGCAATAAATACTTTTTCTTTTTCTTTCTTTCTTCTTCTTTTCTAACCTTCGATGTTAGGTTGAACTTATTAATTAACAAAACAAAATCAAATTCGCTTGCTCAAACAAGATGGGTCACAACACCCCGACACAGTTGGTTTGGTTCAGAAATTTTTCTTCTTCTATCAGAAGATTCTCTTCGCTTCCCGCCTTAGCCTTCAATGTTAGGTTGATCATATTAATTAACAAAAGCAAAATCAAATTCGCTTGCTCAAACAAGATGGGTCACAACACCCCAACACTGTTGGTTAGGTTCAGAAGGTTCTCTTCTTCTTCTTTACAGAAGCTTCGCGCCCGCCTTATCCTTCGATTTTAGGGTGAACATAAAAACAGAATCACATTCGTTTGCTTAAACAAGATGGGTCACAACACCCCAACACTATTGGTTAGGTTCAGAAGGTTCTCTTCTTCTTCTTCTTTACAGAAGCTTCGCGCCCGCCTTAGCCTTCGATGTTAGGTTGAACATATTATTTAGCAAAAACGTAAAGTAAACACATTCACTTGCTTAAACAAGATGTGTCACAACACCCCAACACTGTTGGTTAGGTTCAGAATATTCTTCTTCTTTCAGAAGCTTCGCGCCCGCCTTAGCCTTCGATGTTAGGTTGAACATATTAATTAACAAGAACAAAATCACATTCGCATGCTCAAACAAGATAGGTCAGAACATCCCAACACTGTTGGTTTGGTTCAGAAAGTTTTCTTCGTCTTCTCTCAGAAAGTTTTCTTCGCCTTAGCCATCGATGTTAGGTTCAACATATTAGTTAACAAAAACACATTCGCTTGATCGTGCAACATGGACCGGAGCACCGGTCCATCTTATCCAAGGGTTAAGGCGGCAGTGAATATTCGCTTCGACGTGAGGTCGATATCTTAGTTAAAAGAAAATAAAATAGCTAGTAATTAGGGGAATCATAACTAGTTAGGATTGAAATGGTACAAAGTATGAGTAATCTGCAAAATCATAAATTAAGGAAATGAATTATTTGGTGAAATAAAAAAAAAATGATACTTTAACATTCAACACATTTACAAAACAAAGTAACACATTGCCGTAATGAATATTTGTCAAATGATTATTTATAAAATTATATGTTGGCGAAATAAGATGTTTGTCAAATGAATAGTTTATGAAACACTGTTTTTAAAAAATCAATTTGTCATATGTTTTTTGGTAAACAATAGAGAATTCTGCCAGCCTCCACAAGGGGATTTGGTCTTTCATTATATTCATTAATAAATCAATCTCAATAAAAGTCTTGAGGCTGTATCAACCAAGATGCGACTTAAGCAGTTGACGCTATCTCAAGCTCCGTGCTAATTTATAAACCAATCCTGAGGTCTGTTCAGCTGCGATCACTTCTCAAGTATTCGCCTCAGTGGTGAATGAATGATATTCTTGAGTTTAATTTATTAATACACGCACCTCTCAAGTCAGTACTGCTTGAGTATGCACATGCTTTTCAGCTTCAGCTTTTCAAGTTTATTAATCAACACATTTACTTGAGACCGGTCACAAGACTAATAAAAATTTTCCAATTTTAATTAAACAGGTGATGTATCATACTTTTTTGTTGGCATTAAAGTGCTCGGAGTCTATGGACAGCTAAGCTGTGTATTGGTTGATAAATTTGGAAATGTAAAGGCTAGCATACCATGTAGCCTCTCTACAAATACACAACATAGAAGCTCTGCGTCTCTCTGACTCACTTAAAGCATAAATGTGATCTCGTGTAGTTGTAGAGGCTTCGGATCATGCTAGCCCTGCTGGGTGTACAAAACCATATTTTAAAAAATTATTAATTATAGTATACTAGCAGCTTTAATCTGATGCATGTATCACTGCACTCAAGTAAATAGATGTCTTATAAACTAACATATTATATTAGTATGGTATTTTATGGTTCCAATTCCATCAACTACTAAGCATGACCAATTAAATTATAGCTTAAGCTATATTCGATCTCCTATATCGATAGATATCGATAAGAAACATTCTTATACATTAATTGTGAGTAAGTCAGTATAATTAAAACTAATACCATTTGCTTGGGGGCACATTAGCAATGTACAATCTCCAGTCTGTGTTCTGGGTCTTATTAAGGATCATAGCAGGACTTGGACAAACACATCTACATCTCTTGTCCTCATAATTTTGGGCCTGAAAAAGATAGTCAAGAAAATTAATAAACTTTTAAGGTAAAAATATAAATGGAATCTTTTTCGCTCCATACATGATGACACACTACCCAATGTGGTAAATGGCATAATAGAACTATCCCGCTTCTGCCCACGGGAAAGGCGGAAAGGGATGATGGGCAGTAACATCATTGGTGCAAAGGTACTTAAAAATGTACATCGCCAACCTACTTGACTAGCACGGCAATTGTGTGAACCGTGAATGGGAATATTATTGTTGTGCTATGTATCATGATCATGTGCTAAGTTCAACGTGCGGCGCGTAATTAATACCTACACAATTACAGAACTACGTGTGTCGGTTCAAGGTGTGGCAGGTCAAACAATATACCTTTTTTGTTACAATTCACCACTGCCATTTCAGTTTTTATAATACCTAGCGAAATTGTTTTCGTGCCACTTTATCGACATTTTGATCAGAGTCACTGCTTCTTGTTGCAGTTTTGCTGTTGTTGAAGTTCATTAACGCAACGATATACAACGGATTGGTAAACAAAACAAAGTGAGAAATTGACAGTTTACGTACCAAGGCACCAACAAAAAATAAAGCTACATAACTAAAGTGGATAGCTAGTGCCTTCATTTTTTATTAGATTTCATTTGGAATACCCCTTCCTTTGAAAAACAGTAAACACTGTTTACAAAAACTACATGCAAGGCAAAAAGAAAGAAACTTGATTTTGAGGTTGACGGAAAGTGTGGGTGTGGTCAAAAGACTTTTTGTTTTAATTCTCTCCTCTCGGAGGAGGCAAAGGGATCAAGCGTATACAGCCACGTCTTATTTCTCTTATTTCATCAGTTAGTCAGAGCAAGTTATTTGTCATCATGGACTTATTATTTAAACAGGACTGATAACTATCAAAAGTATCATTTAGGAAAATGATCACTATGTCAACGCAATAAGGTATTAAATTGGATGCACCATACACAAAGGCAAATCCGAGCCGAGAGAGATAGAAATAACGGAGGCCGTGTGTCTCGTTCTTACATCTTGCCAGCAAAAAAAATGATTATGATCAACAGTTTTGGCTACTCAAAAATTCCATTGAAACACTTATATTTTTATGTTATTTTAACAATTATAAATAAACAAATAACATTCGCATTAATTTCTTTTCATATATTCTTAAATCAAACAGAAAACATACATTTTTATTTCGATTTTGTTATTTTTATGGTAACCCTGAAAAGCATGTCATGTCATGGCGGTTCGGTGTGATTTTGAATTTTCTTTGCATTAAAAGTTTTTTTAAAGTATTTGTTATATTATAACAAGTAAAAGGAGTAAAATGGTGAAAAAGTGTTGCGTTTATACTTGCCCAAGTGAATCCTATGGTGGTTGCAACATATCTTTCCACAGGTAAGCTAAAAATAATATTTTTGTAAATCAAAGAAGTAGGATGCCCATGAATTCTTGAAATGAGTCGAAATATGTGAAATATGTGTGATTGATTAGGGTCCTGACTGTTGTACTATTATTGCAGTTTCCCAAAAAATGAAGAAATGCGAAATAAATGGCTCACGCCGGCTAATGTCAAAACGCCAAAGTTTTTTGACAAATATTTTATTACAACATTTGTCCCAAGTAACAAATATATTGTGGTCACCCTGTTAGACAGAGACAAACGGCCTCTACGTTACACATCCTGCTCGGCTCGTTTTTCAGCGGCGAGTACTCAGTCCTGTTTAAATAATAAGTCCATGTTTGTCATATACAGAGTCTATTCACTGTCAACTGTCAAGTCATTGAAAAGCAGGACCGTCATCATCGTTGTCAAATAATTAGAACGAAACGATTATAGCGGGCTACTATTTTCTCTATTTAGCATTCAAATACTGCTCAGTAATAATACATGAGATAGGACTAAATGTATAAAGGGCACGCCGGTTAAAATGTTAAAGCACAAAATACTTTGTGGCTTTGGCCTGTCAGGTCTGTATTATTTCAAAGCGGCGTACGACCTAACTTGTACAAGAAACGTATAGGTTTGGAACAGTCGAACACGCAAGGGCCGTGTCGATGGTGTAAATTGCGTCCGACATTCACTTGAAGTCATGTCATGACATGATGTCACGAAGTAAATGCGGGGTCATGACCTTTGATCATAAACAAATAGCTCTGTATTTTATCGTTGTCTCTGGTTTAGTCTATGCTCTACGGCTGCTGACGGATCATGTTTTGAAGTGGATAAAAGCCAAATGTGTTATTTTTGTGATGAGTGTTCGTGTTATTTTTAAGGTAATTTTGTGAAATTGTCACTCCACCGGGTTCTGTTAACGTCGTACAATTTTCATGCTTAATAAATGTCGGACTGTCCACGTATCTCACCCTTGAATCCCATTGCTTAGGTGGCAATTTTCGGGGTGTCACATTTTTTTATAGGATTTTCGTATTTTTATATAATTTCTAAAGTATTAGTAAGGTATAGCCAGACCCTTATGAGGAATAAGTATACTGAAACATGCAGAATAAGTAGTTTTATCGGTTAACTATAAAAGCATACTGGAGTGTCATCATGAGCATACACTAATCAGCAAAGAACAGAAAATGAGTAAGTGTCCAAAAATACAATGAGAATTCGCCGCTGGGTTATACTACTAATTTTTAGGTAAATATATTTTATTCTCTTATCCACAGAGAGGTCAAAACACATTTAAATTAAACATTATAGATAAGGCAATCCTCTATGAAGATAGCTATAAATAATTGGCGAGCATGATGTATTGTCCCAGTGCATTTGCCCCAGGAACAACACCAGCACCTAGACTAACTACACTACATATATATGTTCTGTTTTCCATTGTACCAATATAATGTACCATAATAGGCAATAGGCATTAGAAAGGCTTCCTATATTTAACCTGATTAGATACATAATGAACCTGATTCCATTTCTCAACTTACAACAATACATTATTGCCAATCCAAAGTCCAATATTATCTTGTTAGGTATTTTTAGTCATTACAATTTTGTACAATTATTGTAGTATAAAATGTGAGCAAAGTTTGTATATGAACTGTTATAAAGAAGCTTACTTGTTAAGTAAATGGACCGGTCTATAGTGATGACTAGTTTTAGTCAAGGCTTCTTGACAGCCCATTACTTCCACTCCCAGTGTCCAGTGAAAATCACAATAGATTTGTCAAAGTCAGTGGAGATGCATAATTTTATGATAAAACTTTTTATCTGCACAACCAGACACTGGCAGTAAATTAAAGACCGATTGCCATAAAATATAAAAATAATAATACTAAAAGTTTTTACAAGCAAATCATGAATTGTTTTTAACTTTTTTTTCATACATTCTGGAATTGATACACATTCAATAAGCTCACCTAATGAAAAGAAAATTCATTGATAAATAATTAAATAGATATAATTACAAATTTAATCAACCAAACCACTAAAGCATTTAATTTGTTTTGTTTTGTAAGTAGTAAGTTTTGAGATATTAAATAGTCAAGAATAAATTTTTATATTGTGTCATTATTGCAAAAAAAACAATTATCGATTTTTTAGATTAATTTAGTTTATTTAATATTTTAATTACATAATAAATAATGTTAAAATTAAAATAAATGGGTAGAAGTTAAAAAAATTTGGTGACTACTCTATTGGCTACACCAGATAAATCAAGATCAAATGTCTTTTATACCTTGGTGTCTGTGTTAATTGTATCAAGTTCTACATCAGCCACAGGACTGCAATGTCTAAATTGGCTTCCCTGAATGATTTCCACAGTGACAGTCGAAAGTGGTCTGCATTCAGGAACTCCTGGTGACCTTCATTAGCTTGTTCGTCTACCCTGTGGCTGAAGGTCCCACATTGTGCTTCATAATGCATGGGCTCTACTTTAGAACTATTATGGTCCAACAGCCATACTCCAATATCCTAATTCTACCATGGATTTTATCTTTTCGAATTAGGTCTTGTAGTGAAACACCGAACTCCATAGATCTCCATAGATGATACATAACATTGAGCTTTCTTGTGAGAGACCAAGTCTCTTGTCATAAGGAGAATGATAACACTGCTTGTTAAAGGGAAGTTCCCATCTTTATCTGTTATATAAAAATCTATGCAATTCGATGTACAATATGTGAAAAAAGTGTCTAACGTGCAATAGCCTAGTAAGAGTATTATCTGAACACAATATAGAGCAGTCTATGACTACGTATGGCAATGAAATTACATAACCTCAAAATGTAAACGAACATTCAAAAACAAAATATTACTATGGTGAAAATAACAAGATAGGAAGACGAGGACCAGTCTGTGATAAACCTACAAAATGGATAAAGAAAAGCAAAATTATAAACATTTAGTCCAACGAATATTAAATAAATACCTTTTCGTAAATGTCATATCCAACACGGAACAATAATTACTCAAAATTCGCCTCAAGCCTGCAAGCTGTGGAGCATCCTCATGACATTTATTGACAGTACCACATGCAAATTGAAACAAACAACTAACAACATCGAGAACACTCTCCCATACTAGTGACGGAATTTACATGTAAAATCATCATCATCACACATCATAGTAGAGAAAATATACCCCTACTAACCCTCCATCTCCCACCAGATGAGTTAATTAATACCCACGCTGAAGTGGTGCAACCTACCTCCTTCTATGAAGAATACCCAGAAAGCATGATGACTCTGTTGCTAAAGCAAACAGAATGCATAGATGCACTAGTGTAACAGTTGGCTTCCCCTACCTACTGAAAACCCTGGTCACTCTGATTTCGAAATGGCTTGTTTAACAATAGCTACATGGAACATAAACAGACTTGTGCCAAACAAGTCCCAGGTTATACAATTTATAAACATAAATAATTTATTTGTTTATTTAACACTTTATTGCATATAAGCATACATATTAAACAAAACATAATAACCAGGACATATTAAAAATATACAAAAGGCGTATCTCTATAAGAGATCTCTTCCAGCATTATTACTACTAATATTCATTATTACTATATAAGATACTCATATTAAATAGAACCAAACACATTTCACATATACTGCACAAACTATCCAGATCGCACATCTCATGCAGGATTAGCCATCATAATAAGAAGCCAAATTAAATACTGCCTGCATACAGGGATGATTGTAGTACTATCGTAATTCAGGTCAGGCCATATATTGTTCCCCAAGACACAAGTCTCAGCTGATATATTTACTGGCTATTTCAATTCACTTGGCAGTAGATTTATTACAGGTGGAGATTAGAATGCTAAGCATGTTAGTTACATGGGAAGCACGTCTTTCACTAGGGGAAGATAACTGAAGAAGAGTATGGACCGTAATGGTCATGGTTACTTCTCCTCGGGCAGTCCAATATATTGACCTGTAGTTACAAACAAACCTCCTGACCTCCTTGAACTTCTTTGTAACCAGTAGAGTATTAGACATATATACAAAAATAAAGCTCACCTGAATGATTCCAGTGACACTACTGTAATTGTCACAGTGACCACCAGTCCTCTTCTGTTGAAAAAGAAACCTACCTTAAGCAACACAAAAACAGATTGGATGGTATTTCTGGAACATATTCCCCATAATACTATATTACAATTAGCCCTTAAAACACAAAATGAAATAGATGATGTCACGCACTACATTACAATCCTTATACAGACTGGAGCATGAAAGGCCACACCAACACGAACCGTCCAAATTACAAGACAAGTTATTACCCTAAGTGTTCTAAAACTAAAACATAGACTTCTTAGAATTTGGCGATTCAGCAGACATCCTGATGATAAAACGGCATTTAAGCCTTAGAGCGCCGCGCCGGTCACCGGTTACTGGAATACAATTGTTTTTCAATCGTGTCTGCGTCGCTGCAAAGTTAACGTGTTAATAAAACCACAACAGGCCCCACAACCAATTAGATTGCCTAGAGGAACATGGGCTAGAAAAGAGAAAGTGCATGTAATTGCAAACCATCTTGAAAAAACTTTACCCCAAACTGTCAGGTGGGTTGAATGAGAGGGTGGCATCCGAAACTACCTGGCGAGTGATCTTCAACTCTCATTACCTATGAACCATCATGTGGACTCAACACCTAAAGTGAAAACCAATTTTAAAATCGACATCCTGAGCTGCTTACCAAAGAGGAAGGAGTCAGTTTTTAATATAATGATTTGTCTGAAGGTTACTTACAAATAAACAGATTTTTATATTACAAATAGGTTCCCATATTTCACAATTAATATGAAATAGCCTGGCAACCTTCCCTTGGTTAGAATATTATACTCTTTAAACTTTACTCTAAGGCCCGTATTAATAAATCGTTCTTGAGATTGAGATCGCGTGTCGGTCTCAAGACCATTTTTTCTGATGCTCTTTTAACAGATTGTTGCAACAGATTCTCAAGCGTCAACTTGAGGCCATGTCAATCTTGAGGACTGTTTATTAACCATATTAATAGTCAATTAATAGTCAGGCAAGGGCCTACGTGACAGAAGACAGAGGCAGTAGTAGTAGATTGTTTATGTGGTCCACTATTTTGGTGATGATGTTCCACAGTTTGGTCTGTGTGATGATCTAATGAGCACTCCGGACATAGAGAAGCCACTTAGTAAAGTCGGTTGTTTTGCGGATTTGTGGCAGTTACCATTGTAAGTGATCAGATTGTATCATAAGAAATTTAGAATAGAAGAAAATATAGAAAAATTTAACTTTAACATTCGAGATCTAGCAGGGATGCCAACGACAATGTCTCATGGACTAGCTAGCTAGAGACAGCTAACGCCTTACAGTCTAATCGTTTTCCATCCAAAAATGAACATGATTTTCCTGTTTGCAGAATGCCAATCCAGGCGCCGCAATGGACGGACTATCTCAACTGTCCGGTGTGCTGCCGCGAGTTCGGGGCTCCGCCTCGCAGCCCTATCAGCCTCGGCTGTGGACATACACTGTGTAGGCATTGTCTCAAGCACCTGCACCGCCGACAATGCCCTTTCGATCAGGTAACATGAATTATCGAGTCATGGTATAGTTGGCACTCTATAGACAAATTCATATTTTGCTGCGAAGTGACAAAAATACCTAGACTTGAGAGTCGTTCTGTAATACGGACCTCAGGGCAGACATCTTCTACATTCTATAGTATATTTATCGTCCTGGTCGGCTACGCCACATGTTATTAATTGATGACCTAAATGGAACATTATAACCTGCCGTAGCCTGACTCTGCCTTCTTTATAAAAAAGGCACAGTAGACAACGTGAAATTCAATCCAAATTAATTAATTTGTCTACATAATTCACAAATTTGTAAAAACATTGTGGCAGACTGAAGCCTAAACGACATTGTTTCTACAAAATGATTTCTTAAGAGGGTTTATTCCGTCCCTTGGCGCCCTCATAATCCCCGTCAAAGATATTTAGGTATTATTTATAATTAGCTTTTAGGCTTCACTAAGAGTTCAGGTCAGAGCGATTTTTTTGATTTATTCTGTATTTAAAAAGAAAAACCTTTCAAAGGGCCTTTAAAAAAGTGGTGTGTTCTGGTATGTTAGAGATAAGAACGACAGCCAGTTCCCCAAATTAAGTTGAGGGTGCCGGCGCTTCCACCTTCGGCATCATCTTCATGTAACATCAGGTGTGATTAAGGTCCAGCACTAACCTGTTAACATATAAAAAAAATCGATGGACGAAGGTGGGCTTATCCGTAGAGTTCCACATTATCTACGTTAATAATTATTGGAATGAGTGGTTTTATTTAAGAGATCATTTTAAATAAAAATAAGTACAAATAGCTTAATACATGGCGCTCTTATTTCAATGTAGGTATGAGAAAATTTGAGCATGAAAAAATTAAACAAGCGCATTTAAATTGATCTTAAAAATTAGGTTAATTTACTTTGTAACAGTTAAAATTTTATATATTAAATTTGTACTTAATTGTACATCATCAACAGACCACAATCCAACTGGAGCCAGAGGAGTTGGTGGTGAATACAGCGCTACTCCAGCTAGCCGGGTATTCGCCACCAGCTCAACCCTACCACCCGCCTTGCATTAAGTCGCTGCCGGAGCAAGACAGACTCGCCTATGATAAAATCGTGCGGTGCATGGAACACCTCGCCGTCTACCTCAAGTTCTGTGGCAATGGTTGGTCGTTCATTTCATAACTTGATTCTGTACCCTTTGATTTCCTTTTCCGAAATGTTATTGCTTTGGTCATACAGTGCCATTCATGTTAGTTATTCAATTCTTTGCTTTATGGCAACTCTTTTTAAATATATATTTACATTAAATAATTGACAGTAGTGACACTATTCTACAATGAAATAAATCCTTGAAGTTTGCCATACACTCTATTCTTTATAGAAGAGGAGATCTCAATCAAGCTACCTAATATGAGAGCACAGAACCTGACCACGTTCGATCCAAGAATTGCCTAAGTGCGATGCATTGTGTCCCCTGACTTTGAATAATAAGCTCCACTTACATTTGGAAGGTAGTTGAAAGTGGTGTAGTGGTTAGAAACTCTGATTGCTATACTAAAAGGTCGGGTTCAAATCCCGCTAGGGGCATATGTTTGTACGATGAATACAGACATGTGTTCCTGAGTTATGGATTGTTTTTCATTTATATATGTATTTATTTACAAAAAGAAAGTATTTGTGTAGCTTATCAACCATCTGGTATCCATAATACAAGCCTAGTTGCTTAATATGGAACTAGATGGCGTTATATAATACAAAGGTGTTTGTTTAGTATTAAAATAACGTAGCTCATTTCCTTGCAAAAGTTTATGTTTGAGGAATGTATAGAAATTAGTTCTTATTGTGTGGTTTATTAGAATACGAATATAATAATACCGTAACTAATACCTAATAAGTATTGTGTTTGGAAACTAGCAATATTTATATATACAAATCTCGTGAATGACATAAGCTGCATAGGGTTACGCGTCGACATTTCCAGAAACATATTAATATTTGGTCAGCTACTATTTACGTCTGTGAGTAATATAAAGACAGGTATTCATTTCATACTGCCAAGGCCAACTCCAACCAAATCATTATCATTTTAATGAAGTTTATGAACTCTGTTATCATTACATATGTATAACTATGTTAGAATCATGACGATATTTTAGACATGTTATTATCGACGTTTAAATATCGACACTATGGACATTGCTGTCGATATAATATCAATAAATATCGGTCTCCACAGTGAACAACAGCGTGGCCGGGAGTCGGCTGTCGCGGCCGATGCAGCGCAAGTTGGTGACGCTTCTGCAATGCGCTATGACTGATGAGGAGGGCCGGGGGAGGGCAGCGCGGGCGGCGAGATCGCTGGGCGAGAGAACCGTCACGGAGCTCATACTCCAACATCAGGTGACGTCACCCTCTGTGTAGTACACGGCCCTGGGGGTATACTCTAACGAAAATAGCTTCGGATCGCAGTTTGCTGTGTCAATTATAAACCAATCGTCATTATTTTACTGTTGTTGTATATAGTTGGACATCACAAAGTATGAGAAGCAAGGAACATCTGTAGTTATGCAAATAAAGGATTATTAGCAAAAGAAAAAGTCCGAAGTTTAGGCCGTCCGAAGCTATTTTCGTTATAGAGCCGACCCCCTGTTACGGCCGAATACTCAAACGCTTTTCTGAATGTTAACGATATGAAAGATACAGCATGATATTTAAAAATGCTTTTGAATATTCTGTTTTGCAGCAGAAACGCCGCCCTGAACGGTAAATAATACTTAACTAGATTTCGTACAAACTAAAATAGACAAAACGTTTATTCACTTCCCAGTACATACAACCAATATAGCAGAACACAAATAATAAACACTACGTAATTAACACAGAATAAATAAATAAAAACATATATCACTTGTATACACCAAAATGGGTGTACCTTAAGAGCTCTGACTCAGCATAATGCTGCAGTACAGACAGAGGCACATACCACAGCGCTAATAATTCTGCCAGTACGGCTTACGGAAAAACGCACGCAACATTGCTGTAGCGAATTCAATACAATTCATTTAGGAAGTATCTGAGTAAAAGCATAAATGTTTTTGTGGAGGGATTGTGTATACTGTGGTAAAAGATACTTTTAAATATATAGAATTGCACATTTATGTAAAACATAAACAACAAAATACCATACGACTACATAAAATACTCAGTGAGTGATATAAAAAATGTGAAATGCCCTATTTGTAGCAGAGTAAAAAATTATCAATGGGCTGTGTGATTGATGGCTTTTATCTTGAGTTACTTCTAGAGAATCTTTGGGGTCCAGTAGCATGAGTCTCCTTACAATCATAGTACTTTTTATACTTCTTTATTATCTTCCTCCCCTGAATTTAATGTAATAATTCATCATATTACTTAGGTTACTAATATTTGTCTGTTATTGATTGCTGTGCTATGTTTATTTTTCTCTTTTCATCTGTAAATGACCAAATGGACAATCTTTTCATTTTATACAAAACACAAAAATGTCTTTCATTTTGTTGTGTTTATTGCCATGAATCTATTCGTATTCGTAGGCAGGCTGGTGTTCGCTACTAACTGCGCCTATTTTGCGTGCAGGGTAATACTTAGTACTGCCATTCAAGCTCCTTTTTTTTCGCGGGGGAACGCTTTATGCGTACCGCTCGCCTGGGGGACGGGAGGGATACCCACTAAAACTCCGCGGCGACCTTCTTCGGCAGTAAGGAGGACATGGGAACGCATAAGCGGCTCCAGCCCCGTCCCCCCCTCACAAGGGGAGGCTCATTCCGAGGCTCCGTAGGGGGCGCTGTCGGGCTTCACACCGCGAGCTCCTGATCCACACATCCAAGCTCCTGAAGGCAGCCGAGCCGGAGTCACTCCCATTCTTCTATCTATATAGGAAGAATCCCTCATTAATTAACATCCATCCAGACGTTTAGATGCAACGAGGCAATAAAAAATCCCACGTTATATCAATACGCGCGAAAAACATAACCCTTATTGCAGCTGGTTAAAAAGATTGCCACTTCAACTTACAAACCCGTGGGGTACGTCGGTGGTTTTCGTTCTTCTACGGATTTCTTCATCCCTGATTGGATCACATCGTGAATTGTCGAGCTTCTCCCTGAGCTCATAAAATACATATATACAGTCACGCCTGTTTCCCATACATGCTTCATTCATTCTCATAAAGTGATTCATACATGCTTGTCGGTTTAGGGTACTCTTGAGTTGGCCTTTCTTTAAGACGTCGCTGATTTGATCATGGTACGTTCACCGTGATATTCCCCTACCAACACTACCATCCACATTCGCTTCGTATACCTGATTAAAATAACTGGATAATAATAATATTTGTTTCAGAATCCTCAGCAGTTGAGCGCGAACTTGTGGGCGGCGGTTCGCGCGCGTGGCTGCCAATTCCTCGGGCCAGCCATGCAGGAGGAAGTGCTCAAGCTGGTGCTCTTGGCACTCGAAGATGGCTCCGCACTCTCCAGGAAGGTAAGGTATCTTCAAAGTCAAAGTACATTTATTGTGAATCACAGGTAGCATTTGGTCTTACAAAATCCTTAGAGCGCTGTGTTCCGCGGTAAAGGTATACAATATGACAACATTTTAGCAATTACGATTTACAAAAATTAACTTAATTTACTAATACAATTCTTTATGTCAAATAAAATACATTGCATATATGATTAATAGGTACGTTACAATTGGTTACAATACAATTATATGGACTTATCATCTAAGAATTCGTGTAAGCTGTAATAACATTTTTGGACCAACATATCATGAAGATTCCTATTAAATACCGGTAAATCAGGCGCTTCCCTAATCAATTATGGAATCTTATTATAAATCAATCAATTATTGAATCAACAAGTTATCCGCAGTTTTTTTTGTGTTAGCGAAAAACGTAGCAGCAAGCAAAATTTTGTGGGTCTGAGAAATACAATTGATTTGGAAGATCGAAGGTACTTTAAAATAAATTGGAAATATAGAAAATATAGTAAACAAATAGCAAATAAATATTTTCGAACTAAGCTAAGAACCTATTTCCTAGTTTTATCGTAAATATAAAAAATCGCACTCAAATCGGACCACGCATCCATATGTCTCAATAGACATATCCATCTCCCGGACCCGAACATCTCCTGGCTCCGGCTTCTGCCAGAATTCTTCTATGGTTTCTGAATGTCATGAACTCCCGGCGCCCGCCCGAAAAAAACATCGAAAAATGCTTCCACGTATCATGATTACGCAACTACAAAATATCAATTGTTCAATCACAGGAAAGAAGTACAATACTTGTACAACTGATTTTAAAATATTTTTAAAAACTATGCCCAGCGCTGCCCAAAGGAGGCAGCACTGGCAGGGTCGCCATGTGATGTGGAGACCTGGCAGAGCAATTAATAGAAACGCACAGGTTGATGATACGTGTATAATCCGTCTTGAATACATGGTACAATCGCTTATATACTACACTTCATCTAGTTAGAATAAGAAGGGTAGAGGTGCGTCATGACACATACTACACCGGATAAGACTGGACACACATATAGCGCCATTGAACACATAATATCCATATAGTTTTTCGATGTTTAGAAAGTATGCGTGCCTAGTTATGAGTTACCTAAATATGCGGACGAAGATGTGGTAATACCTAGATAAGATCTCAATACTATGTAATTTAGACATATTAAAATAACGACTCGTATATCACTGAGGATTTGATTTGTTTTTATTTATATTTATATAATAATATTATAATTAATAATGTAATACCTAGTACCAATTTTATTGTAATTTAATTAAAACATTACTCATTAAATTTTAAGGGTAACCATTGTCAGTAACCTAATAGGAATCTTTAATTGGCATAGATTTGGTATTCTGTATAAGAATTTGTAATAATGCTGTCGATTCTATGTAAATAAATAATAATAAAAAAAGACTACTTCGAGAAAGGGGGCAATCGTCGAATTCTACACGGATGGACAGCGTTCGCGAAACTGCGCAATTTCTTGTGCAAAATACCTCGGTGCTTAAAGGCGAAAGTCGGCAGAAAAAGCTAATGCGTGCAGTATTCCTACGGAGTATAACCCCACCTGAGTACGATACCTGTGACTGAATATTGTTTGTTTTGTCCGCAGGTGTTAGTGATGTTTGTAGTCCAAAGATTGGAGCCCCACTTCCCACAGGCTTCCAAAACTAGTATAGGCCACGTCGTCCAGCTTCTTTATAGGGCTTCTTGTTTTAAGGTAAGATGTGTCTGTTTTGTATCATTGCGATTATTTGCTATGTCCTGTGTGTCCAATGTGTTCATCCTTACAACCCCAAAAGGTGGTTTTCTACTCCTATATGCGAATTATAAATTCCATCAACTAATATCAAAAATTCGAAAGCTTGGATGTTTGTCTGTTGATCATTCGAATACCTTTAATAGAGGTGGTTAAATATTGTGTTATTATTATTGTATATTTTACTTTCTGATACAGATATTAACTACATATTTAGTATAAACCGTGATTATAAAATATAAAATTATTTAGATGATAATCATCCATGGACTTAACCAGCTCGTTCATATGCCAGGTCATTTCACAATTAATCATAAAATATTGTGCCTTTTGTGATAAACGACCAATTTTTAAAAGAGCCCATTCGAGATTTTTTCTTGTTGTTCTGAGGTGAAAATTGCCTTTTGAACAAGCAGTAGGTTATAATATGTAAAATCGTGACTGTCTTAAGTGTAGTGTACCTCCAAATTTTTTTCTTTTTGATTATTGACTAGACTGGAAAATTTTGCACGGAGAAATACTGACTCCCAGGACACAAGTTTACGCCTACTTTGGGAGTAAGGGGACCAACAGTTTCGTTTTGATAGGTATAAGTAACTGCTTACCCCTAAGTGTGACAATATGCAATTCTGTTTATGAGAAAATGTCATTGCTATGCTTTTAATAATATATTCATCATCATCAATAATAAACATTATGTCGTCGCAGGTATCAAAACGTGAGTGCGACTCGTCGCTAATGCAATTGAAAGAGGAATTCCGAACGTACGAGTCTTTGCGTCGGGAGCACGACGCTCAAATAGTTCAGATCGCCACGGAGGCGGGGCTTAGGATAGCGCCCGACCAATGGAGCGCGTTGCTTTACGGGGACACCGCCCACAAGAGCCACATGCAGAGTATCATTGGTGAGTTGATAGCGACGTTCATCTTAGCCACTAATGAACGGTCGATGCAGCTAGTTTTTTTTTAGCTATTATTAATTTGGGACACAAACTGTTTTAAACCAACTGTGAAGTTTAATATTACATAGTGACCGACTGCGCAACGTCTTCTCCTCTAAAATACCTTAAGACGAAAATCTTTGATCAGTATGTGTTGCCATTGATGAAATGTGGAACTGAAACGTGGTTGCTTACTATGGGCATCATAAAGAGGCTCAAGATCACCCGAAGGGCAATGGAGAGAGTTATGCTCGATGTCCCCTGCGGGATCGAATCAGAAGTAAGGAGATTAGAAGGAGAACCAAGGTGACCGATATAGCCCGATGAATTACCAAACTTAAGTGGCCGTTGGGGCGGAAAGCTTCTCGAATGGTGACCTCGCACCGGAATATGCAGCGTAGGCAGGCAGCAGGTGGACCGACGATTTACTAAAGATCGCGGGAAGCCGCTGGAACCTGACAGCGCAGGACCGATTGTGGTGGAGAACTTTGGGAGAGACCTTTGTCCAGCAGTGGACGCCTTTCGGATGACGACTTTATTTATGATTACCAACAAGTCATACACCATAACAAACATAATGCACTTGTGATGCGTGATAGATTCTAAGTACTGCCTTAATGATGATAGGCTACAACAACATGTTTAGTAAAATGTAAATATAATTCATCATCATCTGATCAGCCACATGACGTACACTGCTGAACATAGGTCTCCCCCATAGAATTCCAGGGTGACCGGTAAAAAGGCGACCTGCACCTAACGATTTCCCGCGACCTTTATCAGGTCGTAAGTTCACCTTGTGAGTGGACGGCCTACGCTGCGCTTGCTGATGTGTGGTCTTTGCTCGAACTTTAATGCCATCATGCAATGCCATGCCAAGGCCATCAGTTCTTCGAGCTATGTGCCCTGCCCACTGCCACTTCAACCTGCTAATCCGCAGTGCATTGTCAGTGACTGTCTTTCGCCTACGAATTTCTTTAATTCTGACTCCATCACTTAGTGAAACTTAGTTCGTTGCGTGACCTTGAGTTTTTTATGAGGCTCCCAGTGAGAGATCTCGTTTTAGTGCCATAAGTCATCACTGGTAAGACACATTAATTAAAGACTTTCGTTTTCAAACACTGAGGTATTTTAGACAAGAAGACGTTGCGCAGTTTCCCGAACCCATCCGAGTTGGAGTGGTCGATTGGTCTCTCTCCTGGAGTTGGACCTGTCTAGGGCCCGTATTAATAAATCGCTCTTGAGATTGAGATCGCGTCTCACCGAGGTCTCAAGACCATTTTTCTGATGCTGTTTTAATATGCAACAGATTCTCAAGCGTCAACTTGAGGCTATGTCAATCTTGAGAACTGTTTATTAATACGGGCCTAGGTTGCCTTATTAGACATACTCGCTTACTACTCGGAGAATGGAGTTCCCAATAATATCAAACTTAAAATATATATCCCGCTTATCCATTTCTAATCTGTGTTTTTTATTTGTATACTGTTACAGATAAGCTACAAACGCCTCAATCATTCGCGCAGTCGGTTCAGGAGCTGTTCATAGCACTGCAGAGGACAGGCGATCCCGCTCAACTAGTGGTCATGAGCATGCATCTGGATCGATTAGCGGGCATCGACGCTAGTCCCGGTGAGTGATACCAACCGCTGGTGATGGAATCAGCTTCTGGAGATTAGCTTCAGCTCTTAGAAAGATATTGCTTTTAAGCTAAATACTATATAACAAGTTCACACCGTAGCATGATTAGAGCAAACCCCACCAAGCTTGTATCTATTCCATTAAAGTTTGCCTTCAAACGATAAGGTCCATCTCTTTGTACAATAGATGCTGCCGTATTTATGTAGTTTCTGTTAAAAGGGTTTATTTCGTCCAGAGACTCTTGGGATGAATTAAGATTTTTAACGCGTACCGCTTGCCTGGGGAACGGGGAGAGTGTTATGTGGGACTCCCCTCCCTGTCGGGAGGGATACCCACTAAAACCCCACGGCGACCTTCTTCGGCAGTAGGGAGGACCTGGGAACGCATAAGCGGATCCAGGCCCCCCAGCCTCGTCCCCCCTCACAAAGGGAGGCCTATTCCAGGAGAGCGTCTAGCGCATCCTCCGTAGGGGGCGCTGTCGTGCCTCACACCGCGATCAGCTCTCGGGAGGCCTAAAAGCTAATGTTATAAAATACCTAAATAGCTTTGAAGTGGCCAGTTTATCAATGATTTTAAAATCTCGATAATGACCGTAAATAAAGCTATTTAGATATTACTTATAATTAGATTTAAGGTTTTAAGGGTGCATATCAGAGCAATATTTTTGATACGTCGCTGTACGGATTAAGCCTTCTTCATTGTTCAATAAAGGGTATTTGATTGAAATTGTCCTGGAAATTCATAAAGCGGGACTTAAGAGTGTCTCTGAAGATTAATTAATATTTTTACAATGGCATCTCAGTACATTTGTGAGAATTTTTTATTTGCAAAGAAAAATAACTTCATTCACTAAAAATACTGATAGGTCCAATGTTATATGTTTATGTTAGCCGACTTCACAAAGTTAGTAAATCCTTCAAAGGGCAATGTTTACCAAGTACTTTGAAGTACTTGGCGTTTGATACATACATACACGCTCACGCCTATTTACCGTTGGGGTAGGCAGAGACTACTGATTACCACTTGCAACGATAGTGTAGTTTTACTATTGCTTCTTCCACTGCTTGCTTCGTACACGCTCGTCGGTTAGTGGCACGTGTCCTTTTGTGAGTACGTCAGTCACTCGAATGACGTACGTCCTTCCTGGTCGACCTTTACTGACCATTCCATTCACGCTTTCGTTATATCAGGTCCTTCCCTAAGCGCGCCCTAGGTGCGCGAAGGGCTGTTATAAAAATCCGTTTGATCACTTGAGCGATGGAAGTTGCTGGACTGTCAGGTTGTTACTTTGATTTTTATTAGTGCAATTAAGTATAGATTAATTGATCATATTGAGATTAAACGAACGACCTTTAAGTTTCTTGGGCTCGTCTATTGAAGACTAAATTTCGAACGCCTGATAACTTAAAAAAACTATTTTGAAGTGTAAATTTTATCTAGAAATAAATAATTATTGATGGACTGATTGTAAACAGTTTAGGTGCACTTGGCCAAATAACGAAAAAAAAAACGTTCAATACGCGCCAGATCCGAACAAATGCGAGACGTTTTTCATTGCATCCGAATTCCACTCTATCATATCAGCCGAAAGACGTCCACTGCTGGACAAAGGCCTCCCCAAGGATCTCCACAACGATCGTCCTACGCTGCCCGCTTCCAGCGGCTTCCCGCGGCTTCCCGCGGCTTCCCGCGGCTTCCCGCGATCTTTACTTAATCGTCTTCCGGTGTGTAGTCACAACTCGAGAATCTTTCCGCCCCAACGGCCACTCTACTCTCCCACACTCTCCTACAATCCCACTCTAAGGCCCGTATTAATAAACCGATCTCAAGATTGAGATGACCTTAAGATGACGCTTGAGAATCTGTTGTATATTAAAACAGTAACAAAAAGTGAGACGCGATCTCAATCTCGATTTATTAATACGACCCTAAAGCCCGTATTAATAAACCGTTCTCAAGATTGAGAATAGTTTTGTGACCGGTCTCAAGTAAACGTGTTGATTAATAAACCTTACTTGAGACCGGAAACGCACGTGCAAGCAGTACTCACTTGAAACGTGCACCCAGTTCCACGTATTAATAAACGAAACTCAAGACTATCTATCATTCGTTGCTGAGGCGATCTTGAGAAGTGATCTCAGCTGAGTAGACCTCAAGATTGGTTTATAAATTAGCACGTAGCTTGAGATAGCGTCAACTGCTTAAGCCGCATCTTGGGTGATACAGCCTCATGACTTGTATTGAGATTGGTTTATTGGCCTAAGAGTTCCGATAGCGTTACTACACTCGGCTAATATGGGTAAGCGAGATCATGAAATCATATTGAAAATAGTTTTCATAACAACAGATGCCAAGAGTCCCACGTGGCAACAGCTGGGGGACTTGATGACCTCGCTGAAGGAAGTGGTCTCGGGGCTGATCCACTACCTGCAGCAACAGGCGACGGGACGCGACACCAACCACAACCAGAAACACTGCGTCCAGGATCGATGCTCCGAACCTTCCACCAGTAAGTACACTGTACATACTCGTACATGTATAGTGGAGATCACTATAGTCCGGCCTGATAAGAGATTGCCGTTTTTGTTTTTTTCTCGGTTGATATAACTTTGGAGTGGGGAACAAATGTGTTCCCTGTTGGCGTAATATCGCCAGAAAAATTTTATGTTTAAAAGAAAATGTCAGCGTTGGACTACTTTACAAAGTACAGTGGTTTGAAATCTTAAATATTCATAATTTGAGAAGCCTATTAATTTTAATTTTTTGTATCGTTGCTACAATGTTATGCCGTGTGTCACTTCTTGATACTGATGTAGCTAAGAATATTCAGAAATTATTTTCAATTTAAGTTAAATTACGAATAGTTTTTTCTAAACGCCATCTTATCTAACTCTGCCGCCAAACAGCAACGTTAATAGCATTGTTGTGTGCCGGTTGTCAGAGATAAGATAGTTAGTCCCCCAAATAAGATGGGAGTTTCCGGGTCGGTACGCTTCCACCCTCGGCCTCATATTCACTTAACATCAGGCGTGATTGAGGTCAAATGCTAACCCGTTGTACATAAATGAAAATTATAAAATAAAACTCATGATACTAAAGCTGTTGAAAAGTCCTGAATACTAATTTTATAAGACAAGGAGCGGGATGTGATTATATTCCATAGTCGACAATGAATTCATTATTCAAGTTATTGATATTGAGATAACAGTAATTCCAGTGATTTAGATTTAGACTAATGAAGACAATATCAAGCCAGAAAAAAGTATGTCCTTATTATCAATAACAGTTGCCCGAAGGATTTAATGGCACTGCTACGATTTTTCATCGATATATCATTAGTTACGTCAATCTGATATATATATCAAGTGTCAACTCTTTCTTTATTTCCACATCTACAAAATAAAAAAATATTAACAATATGTATCTACTAAATCCTATAAAATTATAACTCAAAGGATGTACATCTTCACACACAATACATGCCAACCCGCATACGTAACTTACCACTCACTATCTAATACCATATCCGTGGAAGAAAAGTGTTGAAACATTTACCTACCCTCTCACTACATTTTTTATCTTACTGTTCAATTTACTTTTGTCTTGTGTTAAGTACTGTATTAGTTTAGCAACCCCTTCTGGGAATGTTGGTACAAAATACTTAGTGAAGTTGTGTTTCTCAATTAAGTGAATGTTGTGTAAATATTCTTTGAGAAATAAATTCTAAAACCTAAAGTCGGCAATCTCTTAGCGGCTGGACAGCGGCAGGGACGCCGGATTCTGTTGCCCCCTCAAAATTTAGGTGGGGTGTCGTTTTGCCCTCATAAGTACAAGAGGGATAGAAAATATTATAAATATTGAAAAAAAAAAGGTTTTACAAAAACTAGGATATCGATCCGTCTCTCTCGTGGACGTCTCATTAGACGAGATGACCGACCCCACAGCCCATAGATTCCTAATAACAGACGAGGGGCATCTTATCCGGATAATAGAACTCAATTACTCCATAATTAGGGATTATTGTATGGTGGTTTCCCTACTTGCCTTCCATGCCTGCTAAAGTATGGAACTCACTGCCCGCGTCGGTTTTTCTCGACACTTACAACCTTGGGATCTTCAAGTCTAGAGTGAATAGGCATTTACTGGGTGCGCGTGATACATCTTCGGCTACATCGTCACTTTCTATCAGGTGAGATTGTAGCCAAACGCGAAATCAGTTTTTAATAAAAAAAAAAAAAAAAAATACCGGATAAATTTCGCCCGTCAAATGTCTGGTAAAAGCCCCTTTCAGAATCCACTTCTTCGGCCTTCAACCAGTACTAAGTCCGCTGCTGCCCGGAGTTAGGGGAATGCTTATATTAGAACAGATGCCTTGAAATGGCGAATCAGTTCTTGCCAGTCATCAGCTTAGTGTACTTTTGTTTCTTTGAAACGTACACAGCGCCATCTAGGACCAAGCTAAGCAACTAGACTTGTGTTATGGCTATATATATATATATATATTTGTACAGTCAGCTGCAGCCAAAAGTATACCCCTAACGCACTGAATCTATTGTGTTAACAATATCGTGCAAGGCAAAAGAAAGTATGTGTATCAAAATTTCATGTCTTGACATTACTCATGCAAGCTGCATTATGCACCGGCTTGATTTTCTTCATCAACAGGCTTACACGTCTCGACTATTGGGGCACAGTTCCCGCTCACAGGGAGAGTGTATGAATCATAATCCACCACGCGGGCCCAGTGGATTTCTGTAAGACTAGTGACCATCAGACAGTCAGTGTTTTTAAGCCGCCTCTGTAGACCACCGACTTGGCTTAACGACTGCCTTCAATTGAAAACATCCGAGGCCGACTAATTAGCCATCCGAAGCATGGAAACACTTATATTAAAATGCAGTGGCATGCAATGCAACAAAGTTGAGTTTAAGGTGTCGTTTGACTGTAAACCTGTCGAACGTATGGAGCCAGAGGAAGTCACTCGAGCAACTAGAGCCTCGAAGAGAGGACATAGTTTCAGGCAATTTAGAGGAAGGAAATGATGTTGATGATTGGTTACATCTTCAACATCATTTCCTTCCTGGGAACATGAACTGGGAAATGAATTTCAAGATTTGTTTGAGTAAGTTGCTGACGAGGTTAACGATACCACAGAACAAGGTGAAAACAGATATAACCTTCGTCGTAGAAGTACTCTTCAACCTGTCAAATTGCATGGTTATGTATGTATGATCATGGAGCGAGATCCAGTGTCATATCAAAATGCCATTGAAATAAAAATAAGGAAGAATGATTAAAAGCTATGAGTGCAGAGATGGAGTCACTTAAAGAAATGGGCATGTGGGAGTTAAAGGATCTTCCACAAGGACGTAAACTTTTACCATGCAAATGGATTTATAGAATCAAAAGGTACCCCGATGGTACAATTGAAAAGTATAAGGTATGTCTTGTTGTCAAGGGATACAGACCAAAAAAAAGGGACTGACTACACAGAGACATTCAGTCCAGTAGCAAGGATGGCTACCATTAGATCCCTGCTTAGCGTTGCTGCAAGCGAAAAGCTTTACCTTGCCCAATTTGATGTTGCAACTGCTTTTCTAAAGGGTCTTTCAAATAGAGCAGGTCGATGTTAATAATTTGTGGCAGCCATTTTGTTTTGGCGGCATCTGTCAAATCTGTTGGTTCTTATTCAGTCACTGATGCCAAATCACCATGGCAAGTTACACGGTTCAGCAGCATGTGCAAATGATAAAACTTTATTATCATAATGAGTGTTCGTTCGTGCAAACGTTGCGCGCAATGCGCTCATTTTACGGCAGACGCGGTGGCCCTTCAGTCTACTCTCCAACGATTGGTGACCAAATTTAAGACGACCGGTTCGGTAAACAACCAACCAACACCTCACGTCTACGGAACGCCAAATCGGCCAAGAACATCGCCGCTGTACGTGAGAGTGTTCAGGAGACTCCGAGGCAGTCGATTTCTTGCCGTGCACAAAAACTCGGCCTTCGGCAGACTTCAACTTGGAGAATTTTGCGTCGGGACTTGGGCCTGCATCCGTACAAAATCTAACTGACCCAAGAGTTCAAAGTTAATGACCATAGACAACACCGTATGTTCGCTGAATGGGCTTCGGAACGCTTGGAAGAGGACCCCGATTTTGGCCGAAAAATAATCTTTAGCGACGTGGCACATTTTTGGATGAATGGTTTTGAAAATGATGATGAAAATTGCCGTATATGGGATGACCACAACCCACATGAGGTTCACCAGGTGGCAATGCATCCACAAGTTACTGTTTGGTGCGGATTTTGGTCTGGCGGCGTCATTGATCCGTACTTCTTCGAAATCGACGTTGGCGAGGCCATCACCGTCAACGGCGAGCGCTACAGATCAATGATTAACGATTTCTTTTGGCTTGAATTGAACAATATGGACGTGGATGACATGTGGCTCCAGCAAGACGGTGCTACGTGCCACACAGCGAACGACACAATGGATATTCTGCATTAACGGTTTGAGGGTAGGGTTATCTCTCGCAGAGGTGACGTGAATTGGCCACCAAGATCGTGTGATTTGACTCCGCTAGACTTTTTCTTGTGGGGTTTTCTGAAGTCGCAAGTCTATGCCAATAAGCCACAATCAACCGTTGCCCTGAAAGCCAACATAACGCAGGCCATCGCTCAGATTCAGCCGGATCTATGCAGCAGAGTCATTGAAAATTGGACCTCTCAGATTCGTACCACCATTCGAGGCCGCGGCGGACATTTGAACGATGTTATATTCCATTCATAATGGCATAAATGGGCCTTTCAAATAAAAAAAATATTTCGTTAATATCTCACACACATCTTGTTTTATTCAATTTTAACATCGACCCGTCCTTGTTGAAAGACCCTTTACATGGTAAATTACAAGAAGACATTTACATGCAACAGCCCGAAGAATATAATGATGCTACATCCCGAGTCTGTCACTTGAAAAAAAAGCCTTTACGGACTAAAGCAAGCTCCGCGATGTTGGAACTTCTGCTTCAATGAAATTCTCATAGAAATGGGATTTAAGCAAAGCAATGCCGATTGTTGCTTATTTGTTAAGACAATAGGTTTAAAGAAGATCCTGATTACGCTTTATGTTGATGATGGTCTAGTCGCAGCATCAGATGAAGACTTAGCGAATCAATTTCTAAACGACTTAAACAGTAAAGTCAATATAACAACTAAGCGTGCTACTTTTTACTTAGGAATGGAAATCGTACAACATTCTGATGACCGCATATTCGTCAGTCAAGAAGCTTATGCCAAGAAGGTACTAGAGCGCTTCAGAATGAGCGACTGCAATTCAATTACAACTCCAATGGACAAAGTGTTCATTGATTCAGAAAACGATGAGGAGTGTGATGAAATGGATTTTCCTTATCGTGAAGCAGTTGGTCTATCACTGGCCTATCTAATGGTATGCACGAGACCAGACATAGCTTATGCTGTCCGAGAGGTATCACGTAAAATTAAGTTGAAACGTATAATGCGATACCTCAAAGGCACGTTTTCGCGTGTCATCCGCTATAAGCCAAATTGTTTGAAAGGCGTACTTGAAGCGTATAGTGATGCAGATCATGGTGGAGATACGCAAACAGGACGTTCTACAACTGGTGTAGTCTGCCGCTACACTGATGACGCTATATCGTGGTTAAGCCAAAGACGGGCATCCGTGGCGAAATCAACCACAGAGGCTAAAATTGTCGCGGCAAATGAAGCTGCCAGAGAGTTGGTGTGGATTACGAGACTATTCGAACAGCTGACTACGTTGAACAGTATCCCCACTCTGAGCGTGGATAATGAAGCCGCAGTTCGACTTGCGCATAATCCTGAATTACACAAGCGAACGAAACATATACGAATCAGACATTTCTTCGTAAGAGAACTAGTGATGGATAATGCCATCAAAGTTAAGAGAGTTAGCACATCCACTCAGTTAGCAGATGTGATGACGAAAGCTCTACCTAGGCCAATCTTTGTGCCTTTTAGAGAAGCCCTTGGCCTTTTAATAAAATAATAATGAGGGAGAATATTGAAGCTGGCCACATTAAATGCTTTATATGCGTTAATGTCATGCGTCATATTAATGTTTTTGAAATCTGTCGTCTCTCGTATATCTGTCTGTTCTGAAGTTTTGTTTGTTTCTCTTATTAAATTATTATTTGTTTCCTAAACCACAGATTACTAATAAGTTACTAAAGTCCTAAACTCTTAGTTATTCCACTGATTATCGTTTACTCTAATACTCTATTTGCGACGATTTATTGGGAGGTAAGCGATGTTTATTTATTTATTGTAACTCCAACATATACACAATACTTATGCTAATAACAGTAATTATAGTATAGTACTCATGCAACTCATGCATGCATTATAGTATACAGGGCGTCCCAAAGTTATGGGACATGAAGGGGAAGTACCTTAAATATCGTAGATAGTGAATTTTGCTCAAAGAAGACTTTATGTTATTTTTAAAAGTTAGTAATTCTGCATTCATAGATTTTCTAAAAATTATTTGCTTCGGCTGGGAATCGAACCGACTCAAATGTGAAAAAAAAAACACCCTACTTTTATGATGCCAATCGAAAGAATAGCTAAAAAATAATAACTCTGCCTAAGTAACATAGTATTTTAAAAGAAAGGAACAACATAAAATGATTGAGTCAAATTTCAAGAAGGGCGCATACTGCATAATAAATGTATGTCTTCGATGGGTTTTTCATGTTGATGTTTTTTCATGTTTATTATCTGCAGTCATGTTTTTTGTTGGTTTATTATATTGTTCGGTCTAGTTTTTTCAGGATTTGTATTACTGGTTTATATCAAAATTTTGATTATGTTGTAATACAGACTTAATTCATAAGTACCTTTATATTATATAGTAATCAAAGCTTGATATATTTCTTTTTTTTTACAGTAAAATCGCCGTCATAGAACAGACGTATTCTTTAATATTTTTTCTTTATTTACAACACATTTCCTGTGCAAACTCTTATTGCGTGCGCTGCGTTGAGCAAGACCTACAGACGTAGTGCTGCGACTTATAGACCATTATCGTTTATGCGCAAAATATGGACTGAGACAAGATATCTGACGACATTGCGCCATGTCCTGGCGAATTTTTTCACTAGAGAATCATCATCATCAGCCCTTAAACATCCCACTGCAGGGATATAGGCCTAGTTTATGAGGGAGTATGGGCTATAGTCCACCACGCCGGCCCAATGCGGGTTGACTTCACATGCCTTTGAATTTTTATTTCTTAGCCATGCAGGTTTCCTCGCGATGTTTCCTTCACCGTTCAAGAGCAGTCGCATAAATACATACATACATACATAATATCACGCCTGTAGGGGTAGGCAGAGACCAGAGACTTCCACTTGCTACGATCCTGACACACCTCTTCTGCTTCCTTCACTCTCATAAGGTTGTTCATACATGCTCGTCGGTTTAGGTATAAATGCACAGAGGTATTTCAAAATCAAAATCAAAATAAAAAACGCTTTATTTTGTAGGTACACAGGGTACACTTAAAATAGTCAGATTTTACATTTTTAAAGCTACTGCTTGTTCAAAAGGCAATTTTCCCCTGAGAAGAACAAGCAAGAAACTCGAGAGGTCGCTCTTTTTAAAAAAAGGTTTTTATATTACAAAATTATTAATTATTATTTAATGTTATAATATTTCATTATTAATTGTGAAATGGCCTGGTTATGCGAACGGGCTGGTTATGTCCATGATTGTTTATCATCTAAATAATCTGATATTTTATAATATGCTTTCTTAATAAGTTTCTGTTTTATAGTATCTTTAAATTTATTGAAAGGAAGATTTTGTATATCAACAGGAACTTTATTGAAAAAGCGTATACATAACCCTTTGAATGAATTACTGACTTTGTGGAGGCGACTTATGTGACCTGCAAGTTTATCTTTATTTCTTGTATTGACATCATGTTTATCACTATTTTTCCTAAATGATGCTATATTTTTTTTGACATATATTAGATTTTCAAAAATGTACTGTGACGAAAAGGTTAGAATATTATATTCTTTAAATCTGTCTCTAAGTGACACTGCAGGTCTCAATTGATAAATTGCGCGAACGGCTCGTTTTTGTAAAACAAAGATTATATTTATATCCGCGGCATTTCCCCACAGCAAGATACCGTAAGACATCAGGCTATGGAAATAACTAAAATATACTAATCTAGCAGTATTTACGTCCGATATTTGTCTAATTTTTTTGACTGCATACGCTGCAGAGCTGAGCTTCTTCGCCAATTTATGGATATGAGGACCCCATTGTAATTTGGCGTCCAAAGTAATGCCCAAAAATACAGTGGACTCAACAAGGTCTGGAGTGACATTTTTTATCATTATATTTTTGGGCACCTCCCTGACATTAGGCAGTACAAATTTAACACATTTAGTTTTTTTCTCAATTAAATTAAAAAACTGATCTGCCTGGGAATCGAACCCGGACCTCCCAATTGGGAGACCGCGTCGTAACCGCGTAGTCTAAAACACTAGAACTATAGCGAATATGACCGCTTGCAGGTCAGCCATCGCCGCAGACGACGGCGTCGACTCCCACCCACTCCAAGTACAAAGTGTCAATGTGTCGCGACGCGGCGACGCGCTCCTTCTGTCCGCGCGGCAACGCTTGCACATTCGCCCACTCTGAGGAGGAACTAGAGAGGTCAGTGCTATTATCCAAGTGTGGTTTTACCGTTAATACATCTAGGGAATCATCAGCATCAGCCACAGGACGTTCCCCATAGGCGTCCCCCATAGATTTTCAGAAGCGGCTTGCGGCCAACTCCCATCAGTATTAATAGGTCCACTCAAGAAATTTGCTATAGCAATACCAATGAATAAACATTTTATGAAAATAATAGCTCAAATCATTTAAAAACAAGAAGACCAACGTCACAACACGTCAGCGGGACTGGTGTCGAGGTGGGCAGTGAACAAACAATGCCGTGAAATCGCGAAAAAGACAACTGTTTTATATGTAAATATAAATTTGGAAAACCCTCGATATTATAACAATGTCATCTGTATAAACAAAATCACACTAAATATGTTTGACATGCCTGAACCGATTTTGATCAAACATGATACAATACAAAAACACTTTATTGCACAAAAGGAATATACATTTTACAAAGCACACTAAGAGCGATCTCTTTCGACCACACGAAAACACCATCGACTTTCAAAAAAAGTAAACCGTTTTCTAATCGGTTGTTGTTTTACAATGCCACAGACGGATATAGACCTACGTGTTTGCGTCTGCGTATGATTTAAATGTATGGAGCAGCTGTTGTTTTTTTCGATTTTGACATATAGGTGCTGACTAAAATTACACTAGGTATAATCAGAGAATTCCACTTCTAGCAAGCGGGTTTCAACGGGTAAGCTAATCGTGCAGTCTGTCAGACTCCAATCGTTGACGAAGTATATACAGTTTTTCATCGACAAAACATCCAGCTCGAAGGACCATGTTCTTTAGGGCAGGGATGAGCTAGCTGGTTTGTATCACCAAAGGAATGAAGATGCTTAAATAATTTTGGACTTTTTTATTATTCACACGTGTTAGTGTGTTAATGTATAATGACAGAATACGGTAGATACGATTCCATCACAAGTGTCATAGGGGAAAGCACAGAAAAGCCAATGTAAAAAAATCATGTGTAAATAGCAGTAGTGTGCCCAGGGGTTTAGGAAAAGGCAAACCTAGCTTGTATTTGTGGTTTTTATACAGTAAATGAAGTTAAATACATGTTACTGCCTCTCTTCTCTTCCATCTGCCTGTCATGCATGATGACATGCATATAGGGTCATATAATGCACCTGCCTGTTATATTATATCGTTAAACAAGGTGTAGGTAAGCAATTGCACCTATTGCAAATTTTTTATCGGTCGGCATCAACAATAAAATTTGTTGGAATGTTCTCATCATCTTTTATGCTATTTATTAATCTGAGTAACACAAATCAGGAATAGATTTCGGCGAAGAAACTAACAGTTTTTTTTTCTATGCAAACTTTAACCATTTTTCCTTCTTCTTCGCCGATTAAAACTTGTCCCACATTTTAAGTCCTAACATGAGACAATTTCCTTCATTGTTGTTAGTTACGAAATCCAATTGAATTATTTTATAATAAATATTAAAACACGAATATGATATGAAGTTGGTTGCATAAATCGTATGAAAGTTAACCGCCTGTCGCGCAAGCGCGGAATTTCGCGTTATATGAATTTGAATCCGCCATCACGGCTTTGGACATCCATACTAATTGCTACATAAACTAATAATAGTTATACTCGTATTAGATTATGGGCAGTTTTGTATAGGTTAGAAAAAGAAATGCGAAGTCCGGTTGAATGCGCGTGCGAGGCAGATCACTTGTGTCTTGCTCTGTCTCAGTAGCAACAGTCTAAGCAACCAACTTCACGCACGAACACAGACAGTTTGACAAATAATAAAGCGCGAAACTTCAAATCAAAAGAAACAACGATAAAGTTTGCAGTTGATATTCCTGATCCAATTATTTAGTATGTTTAGCCCAGTTTGATAAGGAATACGCCTCGCCTTTTCGCGTCCATAGCCGTAATCCTGAAAGCTTTCAACCGGAATAGTCAAATCGCTTTGATTGCTTGCAGAACTGGATTCTAGGGACGAGATAAATGACAGATTAGTTGTCCAAGTTGGGCCGAAATTCTTTAGATTATGCCGTAAGGTTAGACCGCAAACGAGACACCCTCGACCTTATGGTAACGTCGTTCTTTGGCACTGCAGATGTCTAGGGTTTCCGAAGCATATCGGCAGCTCATTAGACGATTATGGAAGTCCTTGCGAGTATTGTATTAAGGAGACAATAGAGTACAACAAAGGCTTCAAAGTGTTTGCGTGAAGATATGAATTTGGCATAGCCAGTTGACTAAGCTGAAGAGGCAGGACGACAACGTAATGACGATGAAAGCAGATTATTTAAGGGAATTCGAAAGGTTCTGTGGACAGCTTTATACCTCGGTCGCTAAATCTATTAGCAGCTCGGCCCCGTAATCAAGAGCTAAGGTCAGCAAGGCACTATACCGACTCGGCACTTCCTAGGGGACGGCGCGCTTACGAATGTACGACGACGCCGACGACGGCGCGTTGACGCCGCCTTATTTTCTTATTTCCTACTTTTTTTCGCCCGCACGACATTGCCCGCATGCAATTATTTTAAATGCCTTTAGTGTACTTTTGTTTACTTTTGGCTATTTTGTGTCTTTGGCTTCGATTTGCCTTAAGCCCCAAGTTACCTCGAGCTACCCCGGATAACCTGGAGTGACGTTTAGTGACCTCGTGTGATTTTGATTAAAATGGACTGATCTACATCTACCTCGAGTGACCCCGGATAGCCTAGAGTGACCTCGATCGATCTGGAGTGACCCCAAGTTACCTCGAGTAACTCCATAGACCTCGAGTGACCTCGGGTGACCTAGATCGATCTGGACTAGCCCCAAATTACCTCGAGTGACCCCGAATGATGTTGAATGACCTCGATCGATCAACGACCTGGACAGATTACAAGTTACGTCGAGTGATCCCGGATAACCATGAGTGACCTGAATTTGTTACGAGTGACCCCGGGTAGTCTGGTTATGTGACCCAGGCTGGTTACCCACCCTAATACTTCCACATTTCCTGGGAACTTTAGTGCATGTTTTGCTTTTTGCTTGAAATTTTTTTAAGTTCTAAGCTGGGACCACAGCCAGTCCTGCGGGCTATCGCCGAGGCTACGGTGAGGCGAGGGCTGGCGTCGGCGAGTGGTCGTCTTTGCTGTGCTTTGTCTTTGTTATTCTTCATCGCATGACCTTGACCTCGGGTGACATTAATCACCTCGATCGGTCTGAGCTGACTGATACTTCGAGTGACCTTGAGCGACCTCGATGGATTTTGACTAACTCCAAGTTACCTCGAGTGACTAAAGTTAAGCGAAGAAGAATACCCAAGATACAGAAGAGTCCGTGATGAAGTAAATTCACGCGAGATAAGCCGCACGCGAATAATTACCAAATCGTCAGCGAGCTGTCGCCATATCTGTAAGCGCACCGTCGACGAACGGTACGTGCGCCAACACCTCGTAGGTCCCGAGTCGCGCGGAGCGTTGACGCCTTCAGTGCCTATTTTGACTACGAACTCTCAAAGACCTACAGAATCTGGGGGTTCCGAATTTTCGTCTATGCGGGAACTGGCTGCGTAGCATTTCGATCAGGTGAGGTGATGCCGATTCGATGCCAAGTTAATTGTACTATCGGACCATCTTCACGGATCGGATCTACCTTGGAAACGGGCAGAGTAGGGTAGACAAAATATTTTCACTATAATAGCGTGAATTCTACCGAAATATTGGAATACTCATAGAAGAGACTTTTCGTTATACACAGTCAATAAGGATTAATTTACAGTGAACTAATTGACCTTAGCCAAAACTTCTAAGATTCATAATAAATTTACGCCCCGGGACAATTGACCGTGTGTTTGGTTGTGTGACAGACGTGACACTTATTATTAAAATGTGATAATTGTACTATTACAATATTACGAGTTTATTAAAATGGCCACGGGCTTCGCGTCTTGTGTTTGCTGAGTAAGTGAGAAGATCGAGGTGCAGTGGTGGGGTACAGAGGCACCGGTGAAAGGAACTTGTAGGGCGCGCGGAATGTATGGATGAGTTTTTTACCGTAAGGAAAAATATAGGGCATATTTGGTAAGTAAAATAGAATGTATTGGCATAGGTAGTTTAATTTTTTTTTCATTACTATCATCGATTCAAGCGTTAATTGTGTCGGCCGCGTTTGTAGGCTATTTATTTATTTTTCGGGAAACTGACAGTCGTTACATTATAATAATGTAAAGTAGAACAAAATAGTCATTGCATAGACCAAAATAGTCTCCACAGATAGTATATCCACAGATATTCCACATATTTACATTATTAACAAAATAAATAAAGAAAACTTGGACAAAATATGAGGTTTGAATATATTTCGCACGATAGGAACTCTCCAAATCCCGCCAGTGGCATATCAAGCTCTGGCCGATGCGTGCCTATTCACTCTGCTCTTGAAGATCCCAAGGTTGTAGGATTCAGGAACAACTGACGCCGGAAGGGAGTTGCATGCCTTGGCTGTTCATATTATGAATGAAGAGTCGAACTTCTTAGTGCGAATCTTCGGTATATTAACTAGATATGGGTGGAATCCTTTCTCACGCCCAGTATTTCGAAGATGGAAAGGCGACGGTGGAATAAGATGTAATTCCAACGCACACTCACCGAAATCCTGAGAGACAGGCGACTTTACGATGGTGTTCGAAGCTCTGCAATTTAGCAGTAATCCAATGATCACCTATCAGTCTTATTTCACGTCGTTCCACGGAATCGAGTGCGGCCAGTTGGACTTGGCTGAACCGCCCGAGAGGTGACAGTCGTATTCCATGCACGAGCGGTCCTGACTCTGGTAAAGCACCAAAAGTTGTTTCCGTGTGAAATATCGCCTGGCCTTAAGGAGAATGCCAAGCTTGTTAGCTGCTGTTTTAGTGTTCGATTCTATGGAGCCCAAAATTTAGGTTAGAGGTTAACTCCAGACCCAAAAGATTAAGATGGTCAGAGATTGGTACCGATGCATCACGGTAAGTGGGAGTAACGCCTGTGTTTTGGCGGCATTGAATTTGACTAGGTTGATGTCTCCCCAATCGGATGCCTTTATTAATGCCAAATTCGTGCGCTCAACCATGGACTTCCTAAGTAAACGGATATCTGTATCTCTGGACTGCCCACTAGACGTATATCTCTCTGTAATAGTGATGTCGTCTGCTTACCCAAAGGTTCCGGATTTAAGCAGATCGTTGATGTGCATAAAAAGAGAGTTGCGGAGAGAACTGACACTTGAGGTACCCCGGCATTAATAACCAATAGGTCAGATGAACAGCCGTCGACGACTACCTGTATCGGAGAAACGGCAAGAGCTTCCCCAAGCTTCTCTATGGCTACGGAGGGTAAGAGGCGAGCCTGTTACCGATCTGGCCGATGTGGTCGATACGTGCCTTACGCAGTACCTTCTTGCAAGATTTGGCGGCTTTATTATAGGTAGTTTTCATAAAATGGACGTCCGGTACGACGTCAGTAGGAGCCCAGGTCAGATACGCAGATTGCTTCGCCATTTCGGCATGACCACAATCTGCATCAAACCACGGGCTCGCTTTGCTACCGAGAGATAATTCAGAGAAAGGAACACAATATTTGATCGGCTGACGCATCACATCGGTAATGGCTATCGCGCAGTTCAACGGATCGTCCGTAGAAAAACTTGCTTGCCCCCAGGATAAGATGCAAAGAAGTTACGCATCTCGTCCCAATCTGCTGACTTGTATCGCCATACTCGCCTTGGACCTCTGGGACATAGTTCAGTCGGAGAGTACTTGGATACAGATTTCACCAGACAGTGGTCAAATATCCTCAATGGTGATGAAATCGAGACCATGTATCTGTCCGGATCGAGCGTAGGTTGGTCTACCAGCTGGGTGAGGTTTTTGCGATAATGCAAGTTTAAATAATTCCTTTCCAGCGTGGTCACTTTTCTAGCACGGGAATAACCACCCTTGCTGGTGTACGTTGAAGTCCCCCAGAAAAACCTGTTGCGCAGTGGGATACCTTTGTTGAGCGGCATCTGCTGTTAGGCTAAGCTAGTCGTCCAGCCTGGTTGTCTCCTGATCAGTGGCGGCTGCCTCATAAGTGCACTACCAGATCTAAACTCATCAACCTACTCGCCCCTACCAAAACTAATCAAGTTAATTAGTCTTGATTTTACTACACAACTATTAAATCTTATTTTCGCTCGAACTAATATGTCCCGTGCGCTTTGCGGAGCGCATCCGAAGTCACCATGCAGTTTCTATGAAATACGAGGTCCGTGAGACGCAAGATGTCTAGTAAAAATTGTATGAAGGATCTAACAAAAATTCGTGCGCCGTACGCCGCTGAGTTTTGCCAAGGATTTGTGAAGGCCGAAATATTCCTATAGCGCGGGAACCTGGCCTGGCCTTGCTCTTATACATGACCCGGCCCTTTGCAGTTGTCATCGACACGTTCATTTGTTTATTTCGTGAATTTCTGTACGTAATTGGGAATAATTAGAATAAATTATTCGTTGTGAAAACATTGAAATTGTTATTAGATCTAGGTATATAATGTAAGTAGTAAGTATTGGATAGGTAGCTGAATTACTGTAAAAATGTTGTAGGATAACTCTGCAACAAGTTAGTAAAGTGCACCACATAGTTTTGGCGTCACCAGCCGCCACTGCTCCTGATCACCGTTGTGCGACCTGTAAACACCAGCATAGAGAATTTTCTCATATCCGGTATCCACAAACACTCACAAAACAGAAAAATTGGATTCCCAAGATTTCGGAAACGCCGACAGCAGATGTCATCGCGAGCATACACGTAAACTACAACGTGTGCTCCAGGGAATACCTTGGGTAATTGAGATATGCTGCGTCAGTCGGATATCCTATCGGCGTCTCCGCGAGGAAAAATGAGGTTTATTAGTCTCAAGGTGGTGGTGGACTGGGTCGAGATTGGAGTGCAATCCTCGAATATTTGGTGGATTTTTCGCGAGTTAGCGGGGCAGCCTTTTATAGCTGGCTGGGACACTAATTGGGCCCCTACTAACTGCGGTCGGTCAACAAAGAACCGTGCTTCGGATCCCTCTACCCTCCACAACGAGGCAATCAGCGCCGCAGCATCGCAATGTCCGGACCGGTCTACTGAAGTAGCGCGCTGTTCAGACTCACTCTCTGTTTGGTTTGTTCAGCCAACAAACCGGAACACGACCATGTCGCTTGGCGGTTTGGCTTTGCCTGAAGGGTGGTAACTAATCGCGGCCGGAGCCTACCACTAGGAATAGGTGCTCCTTTCGCACCACCCGGGGGTCACGTGTAGGGGTCTTGAGGGTACAGCCTGCGGACGTGAGCAATACCAACCCCCTAATTTTCTGACTTGTTTCCTGGTTGATGTGTGTCTTGTTTTCGGTATGGTCGGCTTCATTCCCGCGTCTGTTTAGAGATATTTTCGTACTCATTTGTTAGATGTATCAGCTCCCTGAGAGTCTCAAATATTATATTATATATATCTCAAATATCTTAAAATTTATAAGAGAAAAAGGAATTAATAAAAATTAACTATACTTATATCTCAAATATTCGGTTAAGTCTTTTAATTTACCGTGGCGACTATATTGATAATATCTTGGATAGTCCGTTCGTCTGGTATGTTACTAGCAGTACCTAATTACTAATTCCTCTTCTGTGGCCTCTGGTTTTTTTACGGGCTCAGCTAGGATCCACCGTCGTTTTTCGACGTCTCGACGGTCAAACCTTCGGTCAGCATTTGAAAGAAAGAAGAAAAGAAAGAAAAACATTTATTCAGCTTATAATTTACGAACCTTCTTTCTTTCTAAAATTAACAATTCAGACATTTTAAAAACAACATACCACCGTTATAGAATTTTTGTAACATCTTGCTAAAAAAGGTTAAAAGGGAATTTGAAAAAAAAAAACGGAAATTAGACGCACGTGACAACAAGAAACAGTGGAATACAATTAATTCAATAACAAAGTCTAAAGACGGTTCTGTCTCTTTACTTAAATCTAAAGACACCTGAACAGTCTATTGAGTCTGTTAACACATATTTTGCAAGCGTCGGAAAAAATCTAGCTTCTAAATTTAATAATAATAAAAATAGCCTTCCACCCTCTTCCGTGGGGTCAACTTTGCATTCTATGGTTCTTCTTCTTACGGATGAAGCGGAAATTGAACGATTAATTATGTCGCTGCGAACTGACTGTGCAGTGGGCTGGGACAATATCTCCAACAAACTACTCAAAGAACATAAGGATATTATCGTCCCCCCAGTAACACATATTTGTAATCTGGCCCTGTCTACAGGAGTCTTCCCGGATGTTTTTAAAAAGTTTTAAAATTCATCCTATTTACAAGGGTGGCGACAGAGACCGTGTCATTAATTATAGGCCTATTGCAATACTTCCATCGTTATCAAAGTTACTTCAAAAAATAATGAACAAAGGACTTATTAAATATCTTGAAACCAATAACCTACTTTCTCCCTGCCAATTTGGATTTAGGTCTCAAAAATCAACATCAGATGCTGTGCACCTCTTCACAGATTACCTAGTCACCATGATGGATCAAAATAAGAAGACATTGGGCATATTGCTAGACTTGACAAATGCATTTGACACGGTGTCTGTACCAATCTTAGTCCAAAAGCTTCAAAGGGTTGGGGTTAGAGGTGTCCAACTTCAATTATGTGAAAGCTATTTACCTGGTCGCACGCAGCACATAAGGATTGTCAAATACACGAGCACAGAGTTGCCTATTCACTATGGGGTACCCCAAGGCAGCATCCTTGGTCCGTCATTTTTTCTTATACATATATATATTGACGAACTGTGCAGGCTGTGTCTTCCTCAAGGTAAGGTCATAACTTTTGCAGATGACACCGCACTCCTGTTCAGTGGTGATACTGTAAAGGAACTGTTTGAGATTGCACAATCTGGTTTTAATATTGTCACTGGGTGGTTATCCAAAAACATGCTTACCTCAAACGCTGCCAAAACCAAATATATAATATTTTCAATGAGAAATATCCAAATTCCTACTTCTCATAATATCATTGCCCACAGCTGCTCTAACCAACACGCAGAATCATGTGCTTGTCCGCAGCTACAAAAAGCTTCCACAGTCAAATACCTCGGAGTGCTACTTGATAACACACTGTCCTTCAAGCCACAAATTGAGGCTTTGTTAGCTAGGTTGCGTAAGCTCATTTATGTATTCAAAATCTTCAGATATATATCTGATATAAATTTGCTAAAGTCTGTATATTTTGCCCTCTGTGATCACTCTTGTTATATTGCATAACCTCCTGGGGAGGTGCTCCGAAAACAAATCTTATTCATTTAGAAAGAACTCAAAGAGCATTCCTGAAGGTATTCGCATTCCTACCTTATCAATTCTCTACAGACGAACTCTATAAAAAGTTTAAAAGTCCTTACAGTACGTCAGCTCTTCATTTTATTCCGAAACAACACAGTGGACTGCCCTTCACACACTCCCAAACAACTGTAAAGAAAAGGCGAATAGCTCTTACAACGCAATACTCCAATAGATTTTACTGTTTTCAGGGTCCCTATCTTTACAACAAAATCAATAAAGAACTTTCTACGCTCTCTCTCCCTAAACGAAGCTGCAAGAGAAAGGTCACCGATTGGTTACTAAATCTAAATTATAAAGATACAGAAGACATTCTTACTCCTCTAAAATAAAAAAAAACAAGCAAAAATTCCTCGTAAGCATACAAGTACGCACAACACCAGTATATAGACACATATAAATACTCACACCCACTCGAACACGCCCATATCCACCACACAAGCACATATCCACTCACACACGCCCCACTCACACACGCCCCACTCACACACGCACATACCCACCTACACATGCCCACTCAACAGTAAACCCATACACACTCACAAACTTAACAGTTTACATATTGTATATACACGTACATTTAATACATATATGTTAATAGCGCCACTAACGTCTTCTCGTTTACCAATGAGTACCATGTACATACATTTATAGATAAGTACCTACTACTAAGTTGTAATGGGGGAGGACCTGATGACCTGAAATACAGGCTACTGCCTAGTTTAGGCATCAGTCGCCCACAATTTTTATTTATAATTGTATCTATAATACTGTAATGTACGAATTGTGGAGGGAAAATAAACGAATTTGGATATGCCCCTAACGGGATACGAACTAGCGACCTTTTAGTACAAGTACCAAGAAGTTTCACAACACCAAACAGGTCGTCATTGAATAACAAACTTATCGGAAATCACTTTATCGGGATAAAAGTATCCTATGTCCTAACCTAGGGCAAATTCTAATCGGTTCCTCGGTTTAGCCGCCTTTGAGCAAAAACATCCAAATTTCGCATTTATAATATTAGTTAGATCACTTGTATTATACTCATACATACATACATACATAATGTCACGCCTGTTTCCCGTAGGGGTAGGCAGAGACCACAGACTTCCACTTGCTACGATCCTGACACACCTCTTCTGCTTCCTTCACTCTCACAAGGTTGTTCATACATGCCCGTCGGTTTAGGGTACTCTTGACTTGGCCTTTTTTTAAGACGCCCCCGATTTGATCATGGTACGTTCGCCTACCAACCTACCAACTGGTCTTCCCCTACCAACAGTACCAATACTACCATCCACATTCACTTTGTATATCTCTTTCGTAAGTCTTCCATCATTCATCCTCTCCACATGTCCAAACCATCTCAGCATACCTTTTTCAATCTTTTTTTCAGAAATAAACCTTCCAGGAAAAATTCTCTAAATCAATTAGAGAATTTTACGAAGACCGTAATAAAATCCATTGCCCAGTTCAAACTACTTAGCGCACAAACAAAAAGACGCCGATAGCAATTTTACTTTATTTAGTACCCTTTTAGAGATATTTTTCTTCATTGTTTTTTTTTTAAATAAAGTGTTTTAAATCCTGGGAAATCAATCAGTTAAGGGGCAGCGACACTTTTTGAAACAACTGCCTTTATGCTTACTAGGATGTCCCAACCTTGTATCTAGTTATATATAATATTGAGAAAAGTCCTGACTCATTCACAGATTCATGAACGACAAGCCCAAATCCTTAGACCAGAAAACTGAAATTTTGTAATGGGATTTTCAGTGGTTTCGGTACGTAAAATAATAGGACCAACCCGTCTCTTCCCGTGGGTGTCGTAAAACAGTGTCAGGTGTGGTGAATCGTAGATGTTGATTCAATCATTATACTTTTTACATTTGGAACACACATGCGCTTATGTTTGGGATATATCTGACCACCACATTTCAGTTAAAGGGCGTGACGTTAAGTTTGTATGTTTCTCTTCTATGAATGTAATTTTCATTTTATGTGCTTCAAAATATAACATTGATTTGTCCGTCTCTGTGGGATTTTTTTAAAGTTTACCTTGATTTACGACTTTACGTAATATTAGGTTGGGAATAAATTTCCCAACCTAATATTACGGTTCCGGTTATCAGTGACAAGATAGCCAGTCCCCCAAATAAGATGGGGTTTCGGGGTCAGCACGCCTACCACTTTCGGCCTCATCTTCACTTAATATCAGATGTTGAGGTCAAGTGTTAACCCGTTGTGCATAAAAAAAAATTCAAAAAAGTATCACGTATAATTTTTTGCGTTCGATTGCTAATTTCCTTGTTTACTCGAATCAGAAATTGTGACCCAAAATCTACTTAATTAGAGCAATCTTTGAGTTCGTCCCTGGGGGATGATGACGATGGGATTTTAACAAGAAGTTGTAACGTTGCCATGTGATATTACTACCCTATGAAATAAAATGTTATGAGTATTACGGGAATATGCATGTTCCCGCGGTTTAGACGAAACTTATTACGACTGTGATGGGGTTGAGTTTGATTGCAGGACTTTTTCCCGCTTATCGCTGTACCTTAACTAAACGTGCCGCCTTTCTGGGTCAGATGGGGCTTTTCTTTTCTTGTTGTGTTTTATTTCTGTATCTGTTCAATTATCGGAGCAAATATCCAAATATAGCCAAGCATCGTTTCGAACCTGTAGACATACCTGGCAAAGGCCTGGTGAAGGATAAAATAGCCGGTCCCCCAAATGTGTTGGGGTTTCCGGGTCAGTACGCTTCCACCTCATCTTCACTTAACATCAGGTGTGATTGAAGTTAAGCACGAACACGTCGTTAAAAAAAATAATGTCTTGAAAGTCAGGTTTTTAACCATCATCATCTCAGCCACAGTACGTTCACAGCTAAACATAGGCCTCCCCCTGGGAAGACTAAATCCTCGATAATTTCGACACTCTTGCTGCGCTCCCTTGCCTTTAAAGCGCGGTACGATCACCAGTCGTCCGCTCCACCAGCAAGTACTGCATACCAGCAACGTGGCGCTTTCCTTTTCCAGACATCTCCAGCGATATCCTGCAGCTTTCCGTCTTTTCATACTTTCATGCCTTTCACAATTTCTTTTTTCTTTTTATTTATTTATTAGAACCACAAACAAGTTCACAATATATTGTCTTAGCCAAACAAACTTATACCAGGCATTTGTAATTGTGAATCCAACATCATTGATCACAATGTAATTATCCTGAAATAATGTGAATTCTAAAACAGCAGACTGATACAGCTATTTGACCTCAATCACACCTGATGTTAAGTGTATATGAGGCCGAAGGTGGAAGCGTACCGACCCGGAAACCCCATCTTATTTAGGGGACTGGTTATCTTATCTCTGACTACCGGAACAAAACAATGCTATTAACATTGCTGTTTGGTGGCAGAGTTAGATAAGATGGCGTTTAGAAAAAACGATTCGTAATTTAACTTAAATTGAAAATAATTTCTGAATATTCTTAACTACATCAATATCAAGAAGTGACACACGGCATAACATTGTAGCAACGATACAAAAATTTAAAATTAATAGGCTTCTCAAATTATAGAATATTTAAGATTTCAAACCACTGTACTTTGTAAAGTTGTCCAACGCTGACATTTTCTTTTAAACATAATTTTTTTCTGGCGATATTACTAGCCACTTAATACTTATTATATTAGTGGAGTGTATACATAATACATACATACATGCATACATACATATTGTCACGCCTGTTTCCCGTTGGGTTAGGCATAGACCACAGACTTCCACTTGCTACGATCCTGACACACCTCTTCTGCTTCCTTCACTCTCATAAGGTTGTTCATACATGCTCGTCGGTTTAGGGTACTCTTGACTTGGCCTTTCTTTAAGACGCCCCCGATTTGATCATGGTACGTTCGCCGTGGTCTTCCCCTACCAACACTACCATCCACATTCGCTTTGTATATCTCTTTCGTAAGTCTTCTCAGCATACCTTTTTGAATCTTTGTCACTACATCTTCATTCACACTGCTTAACTCCCTAATTACACTATTTCTGATTCTATCTTTCAGAGTCACCCCATTCATACTTCTCAATGATCTCATTTCCACTGCATTTATTCTACTTTCATTCTTCTTTTGCCATACCCAGCATTCACTCCCGTAAGTCAGTGTTGGAACCAGCACCCCGCCATGAACAGCCAGCCACATTCTGGCTCCTCATAAAGGCATGCAGTGAGCACTTATTTTATTTCCTTTACACATTTACCTGATTTCCGGCATTCACTCTTCTTTCGATGTCCTTCTCACACTTACCCTCCCTTGTAAACAGTGAACCCAAATACACAAACTCACGCACTTGCTCCACTTTTTCTCCGTCTATCAAAATATTGCAATCCGTCATACATACCCCTCTCTCAAATACCATAACTTTCGTTTTAATCACATTGACTTTCATTCCTTTTTCTTTGAAAGCCGTATTCATATGTGTTACCATCTCTTGTAACTCCTCTTGGGACGACGCAAGGATTACTTGATCATCGGCATAGAGGAGACATTTGAAGAGTAACCCATTCAATCCACAATCATACTCTTTCAATATTTGTATACATAATATAGTATAAATAATCCATGAAAGACATTTACGTATAAATTCGGGGCATTTTGAGTTGTGTCACTTGTGTGTGTGTTTTTTCTTCTACAGCAATTTTCCCAACATTCTCATCTTTTAGTTATATCGAAGTCAATCTGTCAATCCAGAATTCTACCTATATACCAAAATTCATCCAAATCCATTCATCCGTTTCCCCGTGATTCAGCAACAAACAAAAATTTCGCATTCATGATGTTAATTAGGCACAGGGCTTGTTGACCAGGGTTTCGAAAATACCAGTAAATAAAGTAAATAAAGGTTTGTTTACGATTCTTAAGAAAACTGATTTTTTTTTCTGGTAACGCTAAGTTAGGTTTAAAAATAAACGGGTTAACAAAACCCTGGTTAGAAGTTAGATGAAGACCTACCACTCCTCCCGATGCAACAATGTTCAACAGCTATTGTTTCCACAAGAGTGAAGCACCATTAAGACTTGTTGTAAAGTTGATTCAGCGGCAACAATTCAATATCCAAGCTGATATTATGAATTCCAAGGTTCGCATGTTTGTAATAGAATATGGCACACTGGGTTCATAGGTGGCTTCTTATCCCCAAATGTCAAGTTATTCGTGGGTGTCGACACGTTAACTCGGGCGCCATCTAGCACGAAATGTGTATCAACCAATACCTTATAAAAAAATAAACTACCTCTATGCCAATACCTTCCATTTCACTTACCCAATATACCCATTGTTTCCTTGTACCAACTAATATTATAAATGCGAAAGTTTGTGTGTATGTTTGTATGCGGCTGGACGGATTTGGATGAAGTTTGGTTGGTAGACAGATTAGGACCTGGATTAACATATAGGCAATTTTTTTTGGTACTAGATGCCGATATATACTTGGCCACCGACTTGGCTTAACAACTGCTTTCAACTGAAAACAACCGGCACCGACTATTTAACGTGCCCTCCGAAGCACGGAACACTCGTATTAAAAGGCCACTAGTGGTCATCCATCCAAGGATTAACCACGCCAGACATTGCTTAACGTCTCTAATCGAAAACGAATAGCGAAAGCGCCACGAGTGCTTTTTAAAAATTATAATAAAAATGAATTGAAAATTTAGAAAACTCTCGAAATGCTATGATACCATCCAAATATCCCAACCGTGTTAAAAGCTTTAACCGGTTTCGTTAAACATGGCTAATAACTTTTCCCTTCGTTTAATCTATAGTATATAAAAACCGTACTCAAATCGGACTACGCATATATCTGGACAAAGACTGGTCACACACACACACACACACACAACTCCGTCTAACATATAACAAGGGTTTTGTATGCGGCCGATTTTCTGATTAAGCGCCAGTGCGCGGGCGGAAGAGTAGGGCATTATCCTTCGATCAACACAGCATCACTCTAGATTTGGCAAGCTTTAATTAATTTGACCTACTTGCCGGTTTCAATTGAGTTGAAATTTTGCATACGTTCCCTCTGATGATGGAGCCGGAAGGTGGCCATAGGAACCCATGTCATCAATATAAAAAGTCGTTTATGTAGACAGAGACAGTGCTACGGATTGACAATACAAAATATGTCTTCCGTGACATCGGAGTTCTCACGACATATTTTGGGTGACTAAACTCGCCTTCTAACAAAACAGTTGAATAGTAGATTTTCAACAAAATTTGTTTGTTGTTAAAAGAATTCGCTTTTGCTCTTTTCAACACCAGTTATGCGTCAGCCAGGCGTCAATTCTCGCATAATTTCTTTTCAGCTTAATATGAATATATTGTTTTGTTTTTTCTTTCTTAATCACTAAGTACATAAAACTAGATAAAGTAACTTTTTATACACGACATAAGTCACCATAATGCAGTACTGGATACTAAATATATAAAAATAAAGCTTAAAAGTATGTTCGCGTTGATGTCTTGTTGCTCGCGACTCGCGACGCCTTGTTACGCCGCCTGAGAACATGAGGATCAGCCCGTCTCTCTCGCGTCTGTAATTAGTAGAATTCTAGTGTCTATTATGTATTTAGTCCCAAACTAGGGTGCCGCGTGGTGCCTGCCAGAGTTGAATAGAATCCGTCTCTTTCCCATGGACGTGGGGTGTCGGGCTATGAGTGAAACAGGCACAACCTACACGCGGCCGCATGATGACCGCAACACTTCCACTCTAAAGGCTCGCTGCGATCTCATTTCCGGTAGCGTCATGGGGATAGTTTATACCGATAATGCCGCCGTGCCGTCGACTGTACTGTGGATACTAGATATCGCATAAACATACATATTTATATAAACATCCATGACTCTGGAATAAATGTTCGTATTCATCACACAAACATCGGGCTTCGAACCTACACTCATTGTTCGTCACAATAATTAACACAAAAAACAATTAATAATATTATTCAATTTATACGTTATCTAGTATTCATAGTGTCAAGACTTTGCCCAGTTTGAGTCTGAATAATTGATGTAAATGTCCGATATGGTCTCGTAAACCGCTAATGAAATAATGAAACCGATAATAATTATGACATCTAAATTTCAAATAAATAATTTGTAGTCGAACATATTTCGGCTTAGTATTATTTACTCTTATGTACAGTAACGCTACCAGTGTAAGCTGGCCGCGCTACGCTATCGGAATTGTGGACGCCGCGAGACCTGCTCATATTGGAAAACTTTACGGTCATTGTCGTGCGGGGCGTGCGTATACCCGCTAAACTTTCTCAGGAAACGCAAAGAATATTTGGTGAATAAGATTTGTGTCGTTGTCGTATCCTAGCAAATTGTTTGCATAAAAAAATGCTATAGACGATACTCTGGCGTATAAAAATAGATTCGCAGCCTTCGAATAATTAGTATAATATTATGCTCGAGTATAATCGTCTTAAAAGTATTCTCGACTAAATAAGGAGAAATTGGCAATAACGTAACGTTTTACAGAATTCTGATTTACGAATCAAGTTGAGTGTGATAGGACGAAACGAAACGTGACTTCACCCACCCTGTACCTCGGCATAGAAACGGCGCGCGCATGCGTACCCCTACAGTAGTCTCAGGGCACTTTTTCTCGGGATTGTTTAGAGAGCGAGACGTCTCATCTCCTGCTCGGTGTTCGCGTGTTAATTTTCTTAATATTGTGCTACGTTGAGGAAATATGTTCTCTTACGTTTACTGCGACTATAGGCAACTACTTAGTGCTAGGTAAAAAGATATTTGTTTTATAAATATACCGCTCCACTGGACGACGGACTATTTATAAAACACTGTGTAATTATTATAACACCTCTCACGAGTCACTAAACTTTTACCACTCTCCAACAATCTGATTGGTTAAATGAATAACTGTTGTAGTGCGTACGTAATTTGCGATATGCGCTTTGATCTATAGGATTAGAGAAATAATTCTCAGACCATGTAGCCAAATGTGTTTAGAGATTCGTGGGAATTGTTTATTTATTTTTTAATGTTCTTTTGTTTCTTTGGTAACTGTTTCTCAGGTGTATTTTAATGAAATGAAAAGTAAGAAAATTAATGATACCGATAATAACCATTAATTTTATAAGAGTGGATTCCTGACTCGGGATTAGTTAAACTTTATTAACGGAGTCGGTGATTCCTCGCGCATGATTTGACATTATAACCGTATAAATTATTGACATTAAATAGAAACAAAACTATGACTATTTTGACTAGTTTTTCGGCCCACCAATATTTACTTCTTACCGTTGGTACCGTGGTGTTACTGATGATGTTGGTGGTTGCCAGCAGCACAAGCGAATAAAAATCTTAGCGCCGTGTAATAAAAACCTGTATTGTGCTTAACCGGGAGTTTTGTCAGAAATCTTACGAGTTGGGAAGAAACAATTATCTCTTGTGGGCTAATAAGATTCCCTCCTCTATATTCGCTCGCGAGTGTACACATATTGTTATAACTATATTAAAAATGGCAAAGGAAATCATTGCAGCGGATGCGAATACTATTTTTTTTTTGTATATTTTAACAATGTATGTAATCTAACCATATATTTCATGTGTGTACATATATTTATTAAAATTTGTCATATAATTTTTGCGGTAAATTTTCGGTAGGCACGTTCACCTCGTTATGAGAGGGTAAGGGCCATGCATAACAGAACATTGCTTAACCTCTCCAGTCGTGTTTTGATTTCTAGTTTCTTTCAATAAATTTAAAGATACTATAAAACAGAAACTTATTAAGAATATTATAAAATATCAGATTATTTAGATGATAAACAATCATGGACATAACCAGCCCGTTCGCATAACCAGGCTATTTCACAATTAATAATGAAATATTATAACATAAAATAATAATTTTGTAAAATAAAAACCTTTTTTTAAAAGAGCGACCTCGAGTTTCTTGCTTGTTCTCAGGGGAAAATTGCCTTTTGAACAAGCAGTAGCTTTAAAAATGTAAAATCTGACTATTTTAAGTGTACCCTGTGTACCTACAAAATAAAGCATTTTTTGATTTTGATTTTGAGTTCCACACTAAGGTGTCGTGGATACCAGCTTGTTGATCTACTACTAAATACATTTTTTTTTTTGTAAATATATACTTACCAGCTGTTGCCCGCGATTTCGTTCGCGTGGAATCTTCCACCAAAATCGGTTCAGCAACAAAATTTACCTATACTAACCTTGTGATAATAAAGATGGTGGTTGGTCGAGGACGGGGGGTTCTATTGTGATGTTGCACGAACAATCGCCTTTAATTAATAACAAGCCTATATATAATATTGGTATCGGCGCTGACTAAGCGATTTGCGTTAATGTTGCAGTAAACCGCTACTGTTAAACAACCAAATAAGGCAAGGTTATCAATATACTACAACTCCCCCGAAAAGTCCATCTCACCACAGGGTTTTTAAAAAAAATTTAAACGCATACCACTTCGTTTACAATTTTTCAAAATATTGTTTACAATTTTAAAATAAAATTTAAATAAAGTGTACAATTTAAATATGAAACGAATTTCTCATAGAAGAGAACAAAAAAAATGTAATTTACAATATGAATTTCCTCTTAAATATTTGATGAGAGAACGGCATTCATATAATGTTATCAAAACTGGTACTACTTTATTAACTTTATCCTTAACTTTGAAAAGACAAAAAAAATCGAATTCACATTCCTTTACAATACTCATTTACTCATTATTTCACAAAATAATTTAAAATAATTCCTCCATTCCTCTAGCGTCATTGGTGTATTATTTAATTATTTAGTTTATTTGATTTAATATTATGCATGATGGTTTACATCAGTTATTTATGTTTATTAAAAAAATATTTATTTTTATTTAATACAGAATTATTTACTTATTTTGTTTATTATTGTTGCTTTTGCTCATGTTGTAATTATTTAATTTGTATATTCGCATTCCTTTTATATTTATTTTCCATTTTCACATGATATATTCATTTTTTATATCTTTAATATCCCATTTTTGCATTAGTTATATATTTATTTTGTCATACCTACATTATATATTATTCTTTTCAATATTCGCGTTGTATATTTTTAGATATTTGTTGTTTCATTGCGTTATATCGAGGTATCGGTACTAATTCAGTTAACTCAACGAAATAATTATTTATCTTCGCATGCTTTACATATACAATAATCGTCTCTATCTTCACATTATTAAACTTCAATTACTATATATTTTACAGACACCGTTGCGGTCGACTACAACTAACTCAGGGCTGTGCTTCTATGCTCCCCTATAAACTTCTATCATCTCATTAGGTTACACTCCTTACTGTACCTTTAATCTCGCATAAGTTGAGATGCCATTTAAGAAAAAAAATCTCCATTCTGTTCTCACGGAGGACACGGTAGTTCACACTATGATCGAATCAAAAAGGACTAGATTCTCATTAAACTTATCAAACAATCTCACCTTAATCTTACACGCTCAACTTACTTATCTTGTACCGTTAACTCGATATACGTTTATCTTATTTAATTTATTAATTATCTTATTCGCATTTGCGAGTTTTAATTGTTATTTAAGAATCATAAGTAATGCAGAAGCAATCTTTTAATAACTATCGGCGAATATGATGAGTTGCATTGGCCTGCGTGTACTAGCCACGTTGGGCAAAACTGATGACATAAGGGATTTAGGGCGCACGAGCCCACTGACAAATACAGCTACGAGCTTCTACGAAGACCTTCGTACGCAACTGAGTTATTTTTAAATTACTCGACTGCTAAAATGAAGGATTATGAGTTTAGCTTTTTGTGATTCGTACTTGAATAAATGATTAAATTTTATTTAAGTACTTTGATACTTGTCCTGTGTGATTAGGTGATCAATGATCTAATAACATTTCCGAGTGTTATGGACAATTACAAAAAAAATCGTATAAATACTAAATCTAAGTTACAAGGTGATCAATCCTGCAACCAACGTTTCTAAGGTTAACTTATTACTTAGTGAAATTTTGACAAAGATGTATTTTTATAACATTAGATTTAATAATATATTTAATACTCAATCTTCATTGTTTAATCATTTATTCGTTCCGTATTCAGAAAAAATCATTAAATACGTTTTAAATACTACTCTAATAAGAATAGACACAACGGTGATTAAAAACGTAACTGTGCTTTTTAGTCGTTTCGTTGTGTAGGTACTAATTTATTGGAGAGAAAAATTATTATATCATATTTATTCATTTCAAATATTACTCTATATTATGATTTATTTTATATGCAGTATTTAGTTTTTTTTTTTATCTTAGAAAATTATTTTTGATGGAGTACTTAGAGGTTTTTTGGTAATATGAATGGATGTACTCCCAGAGAGTAGCCCTGGACAAGTACTTAGGGTATGCATTATTAGGGAGTTGCCCTGACCCAATGCATGGTTTTAAGGACGGTTTTGGTGTTGGTAGGAATGGGTAGGTAGTTTCTTCAAGCGGGATATACTGTCAGGAGGCTAACTAACTAAATTGTAATTTTATAATTTTAAAAGGATAACGCGAGACCTAATTACGTTAATACGTACTGCGCGTACGTAACCTGAGCATGCCTGTAAAATGAGCGCGCGTAGGTACTCGATGTATAAAATAATGTTTTAGTAAATGACACTAAAAGGGAATGCAAAAATGATTAAATAACTACATTTGAGGACCAATTCGCACTTACATTCTTTAACTGTTAAAAAAACATTTTGCCGTAACCGTAAACTTAAAATAGGCGTTGTATCGTACGCGGTAAGTTGCTGTGACGTCAATGGTCATGCGATGTAATCGGAGCGGCGTTTCCGGGTGGCATTGCGGGCGGCAGCGGCTGCCAGCACGGCGAACACGTGCTGTGTGCTGGGTGGGGTCTCTCTTCAAATAGGCCGGGATAACCCTGGGCACCGGACTCAAACTGCTTAGCCGGAACGCTCCATGGTGGTCTTCGCCCTTGTCCGTGCGAGGAACCCTATCGCTAATTTTGCAGCTTTCTTCCTCGTCCTCGACTCGTTCCTGTGGCTGGTCGCTGAAAATTTAAATTGCCGTAGTCTTCCATCTGGAATAATTTTCTTTCTTCTAACTTCATTCTTTTATAATTTGTGTCTTCTATAATTAATCATCTTCTTGCTTGAGTGATTTTATTCTTATCTTTGCAGGTTACTGGCAATGGTCGTTTCTTTTCTTCTTCCAGGCAGGAAGGTAGCAGGGTCGCCAAGTGGTAATAAAGATGGTGGTTGGTCGAGGACGGAGGGTTCCCTAAATAAGACTCGTTGCCCATTGTGACGTTGCGCAAACAAGGCCGTTTAATTAATAACAAGCCTATATTTATATATAGGCTTGTTATTAATACCAATCTTATTATTGGTATTGGTGCTGACTAAGCGATATGCGTATCAATATACTACAACCTGAACTATACAATCTAGGTCATAATCTGTCTACCAACCAAATTTTATCCAAATCCGTCCAACCGTTTCAGCGCGAAGAAGTAATATACATGGGTTTGTTAGAATTTTAGATAGAATTTTTTTGATTGATTGACTGATTGATTATTATGTGAAAAGATATTTATTAATATTGGATCTTTACCTATGAAGTTGGGAGTTTTTTTTCTTCGTTAATCATATGTACCAATTCCTACGATTTTCAAAGCTATATCCAAATTTGTTTTTTATTTGGAAAAAATGGAATATTGTTTCAAGGTTTCACATGAATTTTTTTTTTATTTCTGGGCTAAATCACATAATAAAAAAAAATTAACCTAGCTATTTTCATGTGCTTCCCATAATCATTTCTTAGATTCGCTGAAACTTTTATAAAGCGGATAACACACACAAGTTTAGCTAATTTTGGCTTTGCCGCTCCCAAAAAAAAATCAAAAAATACAAACAGTATGGAGAAAACAGTTGTAATAAAATTCTTTATGCAAAAGGTGGGATTACTCGGGATTATAAATGATAACGTCCATAACTCGACACATGTCCGTATACATCATACAAAGATATGCCCCTAGCGAGATTCGAACCTGCGACCTTTTAGTATAGTAGTCAAAGCTTCTAACCACTACACCAAGTAGGTCGCCAAAAAAAAAAGTTTATGTGAAAATTTTACATTTACCATTCCAAATTAAATTTGTGTTATGTGATTGTTGGAAACTTGCGATACTTATACTGACTGTAATGTTAATCCTTTAGAACACTAGAATAGAATAGAATACATTTATTCGTCGACCATGACACAAGTCACTTAACCTACATTTTTTTTTTTTTTTTTTTAAATAAATAATAATAAATATCCTTAGACATACACACAGCGCCATCTAGTTCCACAGTAAGCAACTATATGCTTGTGTTGTGGATACCAGATGGTTGATATAATACATAAATACATATTTTTTTTGTAAATAAATACTTATTATAAATGAAAACATCCCTAACTCGGGTACACATGTCCGTATTCATCACACAAACATATGCCCCTAACGGGATTCGAACCCGCAACCTTTTGGTATAGTGGTCAGAGTTGCTAACCATTACACCAAACAGGTCGTCAAAACATTATACATATACAATATGCAACCCATATTAAACAGTAAACAGTAAAAATAAAAATATACAGTTAAAAATAATATATCTACTACTACAATATATACTTTACGATTCTCAATTAGGGTTCCGTAAAAAAAAAGATACAAAAAACCCTTATCCGCATAACCAACTAAATTTTATCAGTGATCTTGTACTGGAAAAAGTCAGGCGAAAAATGCAAAGAATTTTTTGTTGTTTTCATAAACCTAATTTTAATGTGATAAAAAATATCTCCGCCCCCGTGGCTCAATGTGAACAACGTAGGGATTACGAATCGGAAGTCGCGGGTTCGATCCTCAGTGCGGCCCTTGTTTAGTAGTCGGTTGGGTTGGTGATAGGCTATTTTAAATGGCCGCCTGGCTAGCTACCACCGTCTTAATTAAGTCTGCCGCTAAACAGCTATGTTAATAACGTTGTGATGTACCGGTTGTCAGAGATGACATAGCCAGTCCCCCAATTAAGATGGGGTATCCGGGTCACATCAGGTGTGATTGAGGTCAAGTGCTAACTCGTTGTGCATAAAAAAAGTACCTATTTTCATAAATTAATAGATTTTGATGGGTGTAACTAACTTTCTGTGTACATTTAATGGTAATTGAAGTTTTTCTAAAGTAATAAAATATAGTTCCTATACGAGTAGGTATACAAACAAACAAACAAAACAAAATATTCTTTATTGTACAACAATAAGAAGCATACAATCAAAATAAGAAAAAGGGGATAGTACAATTTGGCGGCCTTATCACTAAAAGCGATCTCTTCCTACTACTATGTACTACTACTACGTACTACTATGCACTACGTTTTATCGTTTACAAAATCCTGTAATTGGCTAATTTTAAGGTAACACCAATTGCAATATTCTACTTGTAAAACAAGTGTTGATTTCTAAATCAGCATCATATCAGACACGTGATGTCCACTACTGAACAAAGGCCTCTCCTGTAGATTCGTCCGGAAATACCGTTTTCTAAATAAATAAAATATTGCGAGTTTCACACTGACGACGACGTCGCGACCATAAAGCTAATATTCAGGGTGGAAACTACGGACACTCGGACGGGGTATTTCCTTATTATAAGAGATATAAAAAAAACTTTTATTCTGATATCGAACCTAGCGAACGAAATGATAAAAATATCTTTGCAAAATATTTCGGACACGTACATTAACCCTTTATTTAAACTTACTTGAGTACTGGATAAAGGATCCATCAGCCCCATCTAGTTCCACCCTATATAAATAATAAATATTTCGGTCACTTACACCAATCACCTAGTCCCAAAATAAGCAAGGTTGTACTGTGGATACTAGATAACGGATAAACATACATAAATATTTATATAAACGTCCATGACTCGTGAATAAATGTTCGTATACATCACACAAACATTTACTCCTCACGGGATTCGAATCTAACCATTGGTTTCGCTGACATGGTCACTATCCACTATACCTACCGGTCGTCAACGGAGAAAGTGGGTAACAGTGAATTTGGGGTTAAGCAGCAAATTATGTGCAAAACAAACTATCAGTATTTATTAAACACGTAAAACTGAGTAACTTTGGGGTTAAGTAGCAAATTGTGTGCAAAATAAACTAACAGTAGGTATTTATTAAACACGCTAAACTGAGTAAATTTGGGGTTAAGCAGGAAATTGTATGCAAAATAAAGTAACAGTATTTATTAAACACGTAAAACTGAGTAAATTTGGGGTTAAGCAGCAAATTGTGTGAAAAATAAACTAGCAGTAGGTATTTATTAAACACGCTAAACTGAGTAAATTTGGGGTTAAGCAGCAAATTGTATGCAAATTAAAGTAACAGTATTTATTAAACACGTAAAACTGAGTAAATTTGGGGTTAAGCAGCAAATTGTTTGCAAAATAAAGTAACAGTATTTATTAAACACGTAAAACTGAGTAAATTTGGGGTTAAGTAGCAAATTGTGTGCAAAATAAACTAACAGTATTTATTAAACACGCTAAAGTGAGTAAATTTGGGGTTAAGCAGCAAATTATGTGCAAAACAAACTAACAGTATTTATTAAACACGTAAAACTGAGTAAATTTGGGGTTAAGCAGCAAATTGTCTGCAAAATAAACTAACAGTAGGTATTTATTAAACACGCTAAACTGAGTAAATTTGGGGTTAAGCAGCAAATTGTGTGCAAAATAAAGTAACAGTATTTATTAAACACGTAAAACTGAGTAAATTTGGGGTTAAGCAGCAAATTGTGTGCAAAATAAAGTAACAGTATTTATTAAACACGTAAAACTGAGTAAAGGACATGTCCGCGTTTTATATGGAGGGTGGTTTTTTATTCCGAGTAAATTCCGACCGGGTTGGTACTACACTGATATTAAAGGTACATAAATGTAGATCGTAAAACCGCTTTAATATGAATTTTGCACACCTCCGTTTTTATAAAATAAATTAATGAAATAACTATGGTGAAATTATTTTGCGATGCCATTGGCAACACTGGCGATTATTTACTCCACAAAAAATCGATCACGACGATCAATAAAGCAAATCGATTATTAAAACAAAAGAAATTAAAACGATTATTAAGGAAAATATTATAACGCATTTTAATGTAGGACTGAAGTATAAATTCTACATCAAATCGAGCACTGAAGGATCGAATTATAAGTTACCGAAATATATTTTTTTTATTATGACCTGGGTTTCTAGCAAAAATTGTTTTAAACGTCTTAACACTTATATATAAAATAATTTTTGTCTATATCTTTATAATTACATTTGATAGATTTGTATGAAATCATACACAAGGATATATACGTAAATAGATTATGATCACACCAATTATAGTGAAAAATATAAAAGACATTAAGTTATTTATTTTTGTATTTTATGTGTTTGATAAAGTCACGATCTTTATCCCAAATGGGTTGGTCAGAAATATCCCAAACACAGTGAACAAGATTTTGAAATATTTTTGAAAGATTTGAGATCATTTTGGCGTAAAAGAAAATACAGTAAAAAACAAGGAAACAAAAATTACTTGAAATTACAATTAGGTACTATGATTGGCACAAAAATCCATAAATATGATAAAAAATCACAAATATGCATAATTATATTATAATGCACAAACAAGAACCAGCATTGTTTGCTGTTATACACCGTAAAGTCTGTTGTTGAGTGACCAGCCTGTTAATGCGATTTGGTTATAGGTATTTTCGGATTGAGTGACAGGATCGAGTACCGATCAGTCAGAAAGCGATACTCGATCGATTAGCCAATCTCAGATCGAACAACCCTATTGCTCTTGTTGTTGGTTATTGGTTTTTAAGCGTCCGTGTTGTATGGTGTTCAATTTGTACTTTCTCGGATTCTTTTGGTTTTATAATTTGTTTGCCAAAAACTAAAGAATTTATAACAACTGATGACTTGACTTTATTACAAGAATTTTTTGATTGCACTTGATTTGGACCGGTGATATACGGATTTCTGAATTTCTACAACGGTTATTTCATGTTGCACGGGATTTGGACATCGGCGGCTGGATCTATACCCACTCTTGAATGTAAGTATTAATATATTTATATATAAGTACATTTGCCTCATAAGTAATCAAACACTAAACAAAGAAGGTTAGTATAATTTTTTTTTGTTATGCACGACGGGTTGTTACTTGACCTCAATCACACCTGATGTTAAGTGAAGATGAGGTCGAAGATTAGATTTGCAAAGAGCTACCTTTTTTTATGCATAACGGGTTGGTACTTGACCTCAATCACACCTGATGTTAAGTGAAGATGAGGTCCAACCAAGGTCGTGAATATATGTATGATGTACAAGTAAAGGTTTGTACAACATTGTAAGTAAAAGATATGCAGGTAATATTGTAGTGGCAGCCTTACAAAGTGGGCCAATCCGTTTATTATATCATCTTTTCTGTTTAGGCTTAGCCGAGGTATGGACTCGGTATCAATTTTTTCTGGGATTATAACATCTGTAATAATAAATTGTATGTTTGTGGAATTGCGCTGTATGTGGATTTCCCTAAACCTATAAATAAAATCTGACAGCCTGGAGAATCAGTGTTGGACTCTGCACATGCTCCATGTAACCAAGCCTCAATCATTGTCCACAGTGCCAATATGGTGAAACTATATTTATTATGTGACTTTTTGTTGGTATTTAAAAAATCTTTTGCTTTTAGGTGACAAACGAAGACCATGTTTGCCGGGAATGCTTCAATCTTTTATTAAGAGAAATAAATAATAGGACTGAGGGCACAACAGGTGAACAGCAACTGGGTCATCAATGAGTTTGTGTCTGTTGTGGCTTGTCAATGTCTAGTAGGACAGGCAGACAATCTCGTGCTTTACCTTATGAAGATGTCGCAATCCAAGACCAATCCTTAGCAAGTGGCTCTACCTCCGTAGCCGAACGTACTGTTTCCAGTTCTGACATACAAAATCAAGAAAACAACAATAGAAACAAAACAAGAATAAAAAAGAATAGTTGTTCAGTTTATGTCACTCCACCGACAAGAGCATAGCTCTTACATTGAAGAAGAAGGCATTTACCAGGTTAAACACATCACAAGACACAGCTTTAATTAGAGGAAGAATTAGGTTGCGTCACAAAAGCAACAAGATTTATTACAGTTAAGGACATCTTGTTAAAAGTAAACTTGTGGTAACACCGAATTTGTGGCTATTATTGTAGTTGTATATTGGCAAGGGAACTGTGCTCATGTGATGACAATTACCTGGTACCTTGGATGGGCTCAGAAATGATATTGACTACTCAGTTGGACTATGTACTAGCAAGAGAAGACATAGAAAATGAGGAAAATTAATAATATATTTTAGGCAAAAATGTGTTTTATTTATTATACTACTTTATTTATTATTATTTTATGCAATTTAAATTATGCACATTCCAGCTCAATAACTTCTCTAATTCAATTCTTCATTCTTGAAGCAGTAAGTTCATAAAGATGTTGAGCTGTTGCGAATTTAGTAAAAATGTACTAGATCCAATAAAGTGGATGTTTGTAGGTTTAGTAGTCTTGCACTTATTGTTTGAGTCTCTAGCAGACTGAACATTCATTCACTCTGTCTCTAGTATCTGTTTGTCAGTTTGGGAGGAGAAAAGTAAGATTACAAATGTATGTAACACCACCGAGGTTAATAATTGGATATATCGTTCAGGGCGCACTTTTTAACCAACTTCGAAAAAAGGAGGAGTTTACATATACCCTTACTAAACTGTGTAATCCTTCACACATACGAAGTGATTATATTGTTAGCTATACCTATACTTATATACTATAGGGCTTAGTGATCACATCTATCTACTCCTCATCAATGCGTCACAATCAACAACCATCAGTGGGGCGCTTTTCGGATGTATCTCACACGTAAAATATGTCGAGAGAACCATTTCTTGTATTTTTAAAACGTAGACAGAAAATGCTACATGTTAAAAATAAATGACTTCAATCGAGATGTCATACCATACATAGTTATATTTATTGCCGCGGTATCACGACATATTTTTAAAATGTATGTACAGAAAGCAATAGAAAGGCTATACTGCGACCAGAATTATAAATAAAAGCTTTATATCCAGCGCCAAACCGATTAGGAGTTGAAGTGTTCGCCAGGGCCGAAATCGGTCGGAAGCATCATCATCATTAGATGAGCTTCGGTAGAATACACAGAAAAATACTCCAAGAACTTAAATTCCATCAAATTCTAAGAAAGATTTGTACACCAACATTGACCGAAGTTACAAGTTTGACAATGACATTTGTTTGACAGTGGGTGGATATTGTTTTAATTAACGACGGAATGTTCGTTTCAAGGAATGAATTGCAAGAGGCTTCATTCTTTCTATAGGCAGGAGTGTTCGTTTTAAAGTAAATTGTTATGAAACTAGAAAATACATTTTCTCGAAAACGGAGGTTTCTAAAATTCTACAATTTGTACATAACAGCTGGATATTCAAATACCTATCCAGATATACATAACTTAACCCTGTCGGAATTAATAAATATTAAAGGCCCAATCTGGGACAAGTCCTTTGTGGTTAAGCAGCAAATTGTATGCAATATAAAGTAACAGTATTTATTAAACACATAAAACTTAGTAAATTTGGGGTTAAGCAGCAAATTGTGTGCAAAACAAACTAACAGTATTTATTAAACACGTAAGATATAATAATAACATAAGGTGGTAGTGTACACTAATCGGTCGTCTGATGATTCTGAAACAAAAATTCCTTACTCAACATTCCGGGTTACGAACTCTTGACCGTTAGTTTCGTAGGGTGAGTAGCTACCCACTAAAACTGAGTAAACTGAGTAAAAACTAAAAAATTTACACCAATCGGTCGTCAAAGTATAAACGGCATATGTTCGACATTTAGTCTTACATTCCCTTCATAATAATAAATAAATATCCTTAGACATACACCATATACATAATGCATCTATTCAGTAATCAGCAACAGGTCTAGTTCACGAAGACAGCATGAGTGTGGTTCTGCCCAATTAGACATAATTACTCTGTTATGTATCTGCTGTATACTTTCTCTACAGCTTTGCGATAATTTTACAAAAAGGAAAACACTTCTGGAATTTTACTGGAGTTTTCCTGTTGTTTTTTCACTAGAAAGTATTGATCATTACGACAACGGTTTCATGTTTACCTTCATCGTCCTCTGTTGTTTTTATATTCAGTAATAACAATATATAATTTAGCAACTGCTAAGAAAATCGTCGCCGTATTCTGAAGTAGACACAAACCTTTAAATATCTTTTTCTTTGTCATCCTTTGATTCATGGTGATTTCATGTCATTTGTCATATTACGATACGGATTAGGAACAGTTACATAACGACGCACCTTTTTTTATGCACAACGGCATAGCACTTGACCTCAATCACACGTGATGTTAACTGAAGATGAGACAGAAGGTGGAAGCTTACTGACCCGGAAACCCCATCTTATTTGAGGGACTTGATGTTTGGCGGCAGACTTAGACCCGCATTAATAAACCGTTCTCAAGATTGAATGACCTTAACTTAACGCTTGAGAATCTGTGGCATATTAAAACAGTATCAATAAAAATTGTATTGAGACTGAGACGAGATCTCAATTTCAAGATCGTTTTATTAATACGGACATTAGATAGGTATATACAACGATCTGCCTGCGACATATATACAACCCCACCAATTGTAAATAACTATAGTTCTATACACAGTGAATTTGAATTCGTGTAATTTCCATTAACTGGTGACGTTAATCTTGATTATGAACAACTTTCCCCAAGAGACGACAGTCGAAGTCGTTCAAAAAATTTAGTATTTTTTATTTATTTTATTAATTTAGTAAACCACCTTTAGTATGGAAATCCAACAACTTTCGGCTGAATTCGGCTATAGTTCCTAGTGGAAAGTTGTTCTTAATCAGGAGTGGAGTCGCCAGGCGAAAATTGTTGGACTTCCTTTACTGAAGGTGGGTTCAGAATGGTTTACTTTGTATGGGTATTCGAAAATTTTTTGATCGAATTCGACTATGGTTCCTTGGGGAAAGTTCGTAATAACGGTAAGATGTATAATAGCGATGATACTAAACAGGTAGTATTATCGCTATTATGCATCTTGAAAATTATTTTCATGTGTCGTAATTACATAATATAGGACATAATATAGTATATACAGTATAATTAATAAAACGATATATATAATATAGTATATATAGTACATACTATAGTTATAAACGCGTAACCAGTTTTTAATAATAAAAAACAAAAAAAAATAAGATTTTCACTAGTAATAAAATAAAAACATGTTCACCATTGCTTTCCTAGGTCCATTTAAATTTGACTCAATTGTCCCGTTTGCGATTTAGGTTTCACTAATAATAGCATCTCGTTATTTACTAGGATTGTTTTCGATAAAACTTTTATTTCATTCCGAGCAAGCGCAAGATATAACTCACTCTTTCATTTGCATGCAGCAGTATATAACCCTTTCACTCGATGAGGAGTATAATGTGAAAAGCGGAAGGACAAATGGAATGGAAATTGTCAAAAGAGCAGAATGTCAGAAGCGCCGAAGTTACTGCTTTTAACGTTCTACCGGTAAAATGGATCACTTAAAAATAACAAATTTTCTTCCAAACAAGCTTCATTTCTTGAATCCTGGACTATAATCCTTTGCATATTATACAAGGCGTCCCACGGCTATGCGACTCGAAGGTGAAGTACCTTAAATATTATAGATAGAATATTTGGCTTGATTGGGACATAATTTAATTTTTAAAAGTAGGAATACTGAATTCTAAGATTTATAAAAAATTGCTTACCTCACTGTTCGAACTAACCAAATGTCTGGACAACAACACCCTGTATTTTAATGATGCTGATCGAAAGAGTAAATTAGAAGGATTAATTCCTTCTTCGATCTCGATAAGTATACAAATTCTGTGAAATAAAACCGTTTCATCAAAAATGAAACGAGCATCGAAAGGGTTAATTATATGAGGATCACTTCCTTCTAGTAACATAATAAACTGACGTGCAAAAATTACTAGACTAGTAAAGATAGCTTTATGGAACAAAAGGTTAAAAGGATAAAAAAGTTTTATTTTAAACCTTTTCACACGTTACTTATGGCATTTGAACGTTTTAGGTTGAAAACAACAAAAAAAAATCGTGTTTGTAACTTGGAATATGTGGGACTTTTTTGTTTACGTTCTTCTTTTCTTACTTACACATACCATTTCTTTTTTAAATTAGTCTGGGGTCTAAGGTAGCAATATAAACACGTAGAGCACCTTCAGTAGGCGCGGATCGTGTACCACTGTTAAGCCTGGCTTACAGGAGATACAGTGGGACTGTGGAGGCGGGAACTGCCTCTCACACCAGAAGAATGCTCTAGGTAATCACCATGGTGGGACTAAGCAAGTGAGCGAAGTACAGTTTGGACAGTGGCTGTGACCCCTTGGTCATACTATATTAATTCTGTGCCTTGGTACTGGCCAAAATATGCTGAGTGTGTGTGCGATATATGTATGTGTGTGTCCAGCCTTTGTATCTCAGTAATGCGTGGTCCAGTATGAGTGGTATCTTTTGTATTAACTCCGGGATAACTTCTTAGCCATAAACGACGAGCGTTTATAGTTATACTGCGGAAAAAGGTATTTGTACCCAACGTGAGTTTAATATATGGTGCATCTTTGTAGCTACACTTAAGTTTTACAAAAATGGTGCATCTTTGTAGCTACACTTAAGTTTTACAAAAATGGTGCATCATTGTAGCTACACTAAAGTTTTACAAAAATGGTGCATCATTGTAGCTACATTTAAGTTTTACAAAAATGGTGCATCATTGTAGCTACACTTAAGTTTTAATAAAATGGTGCACCTTTATAGCTACACTTAAGTGCATCTTTATAGCTACACTTAAGTTTTACAAAAATGGTGCATCTTTATAGCTCCACTGAAGTTTTACAAGTATGGTGCATCATTGTAGCTACACTTAAGTTTTATAAAAATGGTGCATCTTTATAGCTACACTTAAGTTTTACAAAAATGGTGCATCATTGTAACTACACTTAAGTTTTACAAAAATGGTGCATCTTTATAGCTACACTTAAGTTTTACAAAAATTGTGCATCTTTGTAGCTACACTTAAGTTTTACAAAAATGGTGCATCTTTGTAGCTACATTTAAGTTTTACAAATATGGTGTATATTTGTGGCTACGTGTCCCTGGGGGGCGATGATTGCTTCCCATCAGGACCCGCATGCTAGTTTGCCGCCCTCATATAAAAAAAAAAAAACGTAAGATTGGTTTTTACCAACAACGTCCAATCGCTAGGATTTTCTTTTAATAAACAAAAACACATTACCTAAATCCACATCCCCACTAGGGAACATTAGTCGAGCGACATGTGTCCCAGAGGTATCGGGCGATGTAACCAGGCTTCGCCGGACATGCATTTAAGTTTTACAAATATGGTGCATGTATGTAGCTACGTAAGATTGGTTTTTACCAACAACGTCCAATCGCTAGGATTTTCTTTTAATAAACAAAAACACATTACCTAAATCCACATCCCCACTATGGGAACATTTGTCGAGCGACATTTTGTCCCGGAGGTATTGGGCGACGTAGCCAGGCTTCGCCGGACATGTGTGATAGCCATAGACATCGGGCGACGTGGGGCAATAATGACCGATGTCGCTCGACAAATGTCGTTTAGTGGAAACGCGACTTAATACGTATACCGCCAACCAAACCGAATACCTACTAAACGAAAACCCGACCTTCATTTCTAAACATTGTGTTGTTTACCTGGAGCAATGGAGCTGGTTCATCTAAGGTACCTACAATAATTTCGTTTTCTTTATTTATTCATTTTCCAAGTCCGCCCATTGGATTGAAATAAATGATGTCCCCCTGTCCGAGCACAAGCTTCACAAGTTAAGTAATCATTGAAATGTATAATTTTCTAGGAACTAAATTGAACCATATTATTGCGTTGTTATTGCCATCAGAATGAACCTATTGAAAAACTTGGAAGGCAGACGTTGTTAAAGTACCAATTATATTCGCTCTACAGCCTTTAAGCCTTACTAGTTAAAAAGAAATTGCAACATGATATTTAGTTTTAAAATTTAAAATTTTCCTAAAGTCTGGTTTAGTCAATTATACTCGTATTATAATAGGATATCGTCGTTAGGGTTCCGTAGTCTACAAGAAACCCTTGTAGTTTCGCCATATCCGTCTGTCCGCGGCTTAGCTCAGAGGATTAGAAAGCCAAAGGCCATGGGTATGTTTATAGTTGATTTTTTTTTGTATTTTTGTACCCCATCACGTGGGTTGTCGTTGGATAGGTCGTTCAAAAATATTTATCGATTCAAGTATTAAGCCCTTAAAGTTGTTAGAGTCAAGTGTCACCCGCCTTTTTTTTTTTACGCGGGGAAATGCGTTTTGCATACCGCTCGCCTGGGGGACGGCGAGACGGTTATGTGGGACTCTCCTCCCTACCGGGAGGGATACCCACCGAAACCCTGCGGCGACCTTCCTCTGCAGTAAGGAGGACCTGGGAACGGATAAGCGGCTCCAGGTCCCTCCTCACTAGGGGAGGCCCGTTCGGCTGGCGCGCCCTTCCGAGGGGCGCTGTCGTGCCTCACACCGCGGTCAGCGAGCTGTATGAGGCACGACAGGGCCCGATGCGACGACAACCCCCCCGCTCGCACCGGGGGTGTCATCCTCTCCCGGGTCGCGTCCGACGACTACCATTTACCTACCCGTCACCAGCCTACCATTTAAACTGTGGTATTTTGTACGTGAAAAATTCAGACTTTACAAGTTATTTGCGTACTGGTTTTATTGAATGGATAATGTATTGCCATTATACAGGGCGTCCCAAAGTTATGGGACATGAAGGGGAAGTACCTTAAATATTGTAGATAGTGAATTTTGCTCAAAGAAGACTTTATGTTATTTTTAAAAGTTAGTAATTCTGCATTCATAGATTTTCTAAAAATTACTTGCTTCGGCTGGGAATCGAACCGACTTAAATGTGAAAAAAAAAACACCCTACTTTTATGATGCCAATCGAAAGAATAGCTAAAAAATAATAACTCTGCCTAAGTAACATAGTATTTTAAAAGAAAGGAACAACATAAAATGATTGAGTCAAATTTCAAGAAAGTTATTTATTGCCGACGACGTTCGAAAAGTAGCGATATTATCATTCCAAAGATAGCATTGATTATTCGTAAATAAGTACCCACTTCATAAAATCAACAGGCAGCGGGCTCATTAAAAGATTGGCGATTTGCGTAAAACAAGAGGGATCACATTTTGAGCATTTAATTAATTAATTTACAAAAAAATACCTACTTAATTGACTACGGCAGTTTCATGTATGTTTTTTATTTGATTAAAATGATTAATTTCACGTTGTTCCTTTCTTTTAAAATACTATGTTACTTAGGCAGAGTTATTATTTTTTAGCTATTCTTTCGATTGGCATCATAAAAGTAGGGTGTTTTTTTTTTCACATTTGAGTCGGTTCGATTCCCAGCCGAAGCAAATAATTTTTAGAAAATCTATGAATGCAGAATTACTAACTTTTAAAAATAACATAAAGTCTTCTTTGAGCAAAATTCACTATCTACGATATTTAAGGTACTTCCCCTTCATGTCCCATAACTTTGGGACGCCCTGTATATTACCTGAAGTTGTTTATTACGAATTACGAAACTCTTAAAATATTTGTTTTTGATAAAAATTGCGCAAAACTCAAGCAATAAATACCTACTTAAAAATACTTTTCCTCGATCCGCGTCTCTGCCTGCGTGTAATTCGCACGATATCTCCGCCAAATTCCAAGGACATAAGGTGCCAGCCTTACACGGTCCTCTGAACCATAATCCACTACCCGGGCCAAGCGCGGATTTATAGATTTGTGGCAGACTATGTAGTAGGTATTACCTGACAGTCAGCCGGGCGGGACCAACTATTTAACGTGCCCTCCGAAGCACAAAAGCACGCGTATTGAAATGCCAATAGTGGTCACCCATCTAAGGACTGACCGCGCCAGATATTGTTTAACTTCGTAAATCGAAAACGAATAGCGAACGCATCTGCGCCACGAGGGCTCCTTTGTGAGTTTTCTACTGGAAAATAACCAAAACAAAATTAGAAGCTTTGAAAATTTTAATATTTCATTTATAACATGTCTAATTTAGCTTGTATTCATTGATGTAGATATTCACGTCACACACACTTTCTCCATCTCCCCTTTCATGTGAACATGGTTAGTTTCAGACTTTTAATTTTGCGATGCAGTGCGGTGATGGAAGTTCATGTTCTTCTAAATTTGTGCAGGTTGGTCACCTATATCACAGGAGTAATTCTTAAAAGTTCTTTTACTCTGTACGTATATTATAGTACTATGATGATACAATGCCCTTTGTTTACCTGTTTACGTCAGTAGTCGCTAGGAGTTAACGACCCGACATTAGCAAGGGTTCATGAGTCGTCCATGCAAAGGTTTTGCTCCTTGCATTTCTAATGTCTCCTGTGTCAAAGTTTTACCTCACTAACCTCGCTCGAATACATAAAAGTCGTGTTCTATTGTTTATCGTTGAGATTTTGAGAAGAAAATAGCTTTTCTTATACAGGGTGATTTTTTCTTGTAGGCCAAAGCAGAAACTATATAGAATAGTAGTTTAGTATACTATTTAAATTGCAGAGCCTCGAACACGGTCGCAAAGTCGACTGTCTCTTAGCCGTTTACAGGATGCATTTCGGTGAGTGTGCGTTGGAATTTTTTTTTTATATGAGAGGGCGGCAAACGATCATGCGGGTCACCTGATGGAAAGCAATCACCGCCACCCATGGACATCCGCATCACCAAAAGGGTCACAGATGCGTTGCCGGCCTTTGAGGAAGGTGTAGGCTCGTTTCTTGAAGGTTCCAATGTCGTACTCGTTCGGCAATACCGTTGCAGAAAGTCCGTTCCACAGGGTGGTCGTACGTGGTAGGAAGTTTCTTGAGAAACGTACAGTGGTAGACTTCCATTCATCCAGGTGATGTGAATGGAATTTTAATTTCCGGCGAGAAGTGTAACGGTTAAATTGAGCAGCGGGTATTAGCTCGAACAGTTCTTCAGAACACTCCTCATGAAATATGCGATAGAGGACGCAGAGGGACGCGACGTCTCTTATAATAATGTTATTCCACCGTCGCCCTTCCATCTTCGGACTACTAGGCGTGGGGAGGGATTAGACACGTATATAATTAATATACCGAACATTCGCACTAAGAAGTTCGACTCTTCATTCATCATCCGCACAGCCAAGACATGAACTCCTTTCCGGCATCAGTTTTTCCTGAATCTTAAAACCTTAGGATCTTTAAGAGCAGAGTGAATATGTATTTACTGGCATCACGTGCTTCATCTACGACCACGTCGTCACTTTCCATCAGGTGAGATTGTGGTCAAACGCACATGCAAATCGAATAAAAAACACACACTGTATTATTACACCATTCGATTGTGCCGCTAATAAGGAACGAATTCTGGGAAGTATTGACATACGGCACACTTAAGGAAAGAGCTCATTTTTAACAAAATACTTTTAATTTTTGATTAATTACCTACTTATTAAACTTAACTGATCAATTATTCAAAATGATGGCCATTGTTCTCAATACAATTAAATCTAAATGATTGGCGACAATTCCTAGTTTTTAGTTTGGTTCGAAGTATCCCCTCCATATCAGAATCAAAAAGAATCGCAACACACACAACACACCCTCTATATTCACTTCATGTTCTAATTTCAAATGTTTACATATTTCTTTTATAAGTGGCCTTTAAGAGATAATAAAAATTTGGAATCTTCCTTAAGTTTGCCGTATGTCATTACTTCCCGGAATTCATTGCTTATTAATGACACTATCGAATGGTGTAATGTAATACAGTCTGTGTTTCTTTTTTCAAAATCAACGGGTTGGACTCCTGGCTAGGAATATTGAGTTTTGGTTTTCGAATATCGGGTCCGAAACTCCTTTGAGTACTTTTCGCTATTACTCATAGTTTCGGATTTGGCAATGAGCGCTCGCTTGAAAAATTCGTCCTGTATAAGCTCACCCTCTTACGTAAGTGTTACTTTCGTTACTTGGACTTTCTGACATTTGGCTTGATGTGTTGACACTTGAATATTTAAACAACTTGTCATTATAACTTTGTATATTCGTGACGCAGTTGCCTTCACTTACGAGCGTTTCCGTGCTTCGATGGGCACGTTAAGCTAAATCGACTTTAAACTTTAAACCCGTCAGACCATAATTAAGGTGACGCATGCACTATTTTCAATTGCGTTTTTGTCACATTGGTTTGGTATACGTCAGTCTTGTTGGTAATCCTAAAATAAACTACGTATCATTGGCTAGGGAAATCTATATTTATGTAGATTCTATCTATATAGATAGAATCTATATAAATATGGATTTCCCTAACTCATATTCGAGAAAAAAGTGAAGCATCGAGCTGTACTTGTACCTATTAGCAGCATTAGAAAAATTGTGGGAGAGTATATTCGCTCGATATTGCCTAATTCTTGAAGATGGATACGTTCAACCAGGCTCTGAGACGTGGCAAGGTTACGTTTTATCACATACCGCAAGCGCGCAAGTACTATTACAGCATAAACCATTTGAATCTGTAATGTACAAGCTATGGATCCAGTATACAGCCTTATACAGCTTACACCCGTTGGTTTGTTTATCTACTCTTCCCGAATATTTTTAAGTTGAATAGCTTTGCATCTATTGGCGCGTCGAGCAAATGGACAATCCATCGAATCATTGCAATGAGCTGTCGAAATTTTAAGACATGGATGATGCTATAGAATTCGGAAAAACGGACATCGAGCTAATGGCTGGTCGGAATAGTGGTACATCGACAATTCGCTTCGGGGAATTGAACGGAAAGTGGTCGATATTAAGCAGTAAACGCTATTTCAGCGTGACACTCGCCGTGTATTAATACTTTCGTAAACGTGTCGACGCAGTTCACTCGAGGCCGTACTTCGCTATGCCTGATCTAGGAATATCTGTTTTCTCCAGGTACAGGGGGAATCCAAACCAAGTTGCAACGAACGGGAACTATGCGTACGTGCAGGCGCCGCTGCCCCCGCCGCTCCCACTGCCGCCTGCGCCTCATGGCGCGATGTCCCAGGCGATACCGCAGCCGTTGCCGCAGGGCTTAGCTCTGCCGCCGCCAATGTTCGCTCGCTATGCGCTTCATCCTATTGGTGTCGACAACTACCCTCCGCCCGGTGAGTATTTCTTTGTTTTCGATACGGAACATCTACAGCTAGGGGACAGAAAAAAAAGACAGAGCTCCTCCCAATTATAAGATAAAGCACCCATTGACTATAATTATGTGCGTAAGATATATAAGGATACTGCCTCAAATATAGATGTATTAGTATACCTAGTTACAACAGCAGATATGTATATTATTTTTAAAATTCTTGTATGTAGTCATCGTCAGCTTCCTAGGTTGTGTGTGTATGGAGGCACGTATTTATAAGCGGGTTTGCTTAGTGTAGATGTTTTACTTTTATTCGATACCAAAAATGGCAAAACGGAACACGTTTTCAAAATCAGCGGTTTCCATTCCTTGCTGGGAATATTGATTTTTCAGAAATCCAATGATGAAGTTTTTGTGTTGATCAAAATCGGGCCCGAGACTCCTTCGAGTAATTTTCGCAAATCGTCATAGTTTCGGATTTGGGTATGGACGCCCGCTTGAAAAATTCACTCTGTATAATATTACTTACTTTTATATGTGCGGGGATCGATTCAATGTTCTGTTACGATCATTTTAAACGAATTAAACCTCATTTCTGATCGGTATCTGTATATCTAGCGATAGCTAGTAGTTGATAAATTAAATCCAGCCATAACCGCGCTGTTTTGACAAGCCGTAGCCGTGCAGACACCTCGGAGGTGCCCAGTGGCTGCGTTACGTGTTGATGGCGAGGCAGTGCTGATCTAATGTCGAGTCTATTTATGTGCGTCAACCTTAAGGGCTTAATGGAAAAGCAAATTTTCGAAAACACGATTCCGAATTTCTGCCCCCAAAAGATTACAAAATTGCGAAAAAATCATAAACATTGGAAATAAGTTGTCATCAGCAGTGGTTGCATGACAACTTGCATTTTAACCGCCTCCGTGGCTCAATGTAAACAACATTGGGTTTACGATTCAGAGGTCGCCGGTTCGATCCCAGCGGGGTACATGCTTAAGTACTCGGTTTGGTTGGTGGTAGGACATTTTAAATGTCCGCCTGGCTAGCTACCACTATCTTATCTAAATCTGCCGCCAACCAGCAATGTTAATAGCATTGTTGTGTTCCGGTTATCAGAGATAAAACAGCCAGTTCCCCAAATGTGACTTTCCGGGTCAGTACGCTTCCACCTTCGACCTCATCTTCACTTAACATCAGGTGTGATAGAAGTCAAGTACGAACCCGACGTGCATAAAAAAAATCCTGTCAGCATTTGAAATAGGAGCGGACATAGAAAAAGTTTTAAGTCGTAGTTAAGTAAGATACTTACTTAAATAGGCGAGCCGCAATTGATAAGTAAAACTTTTATTTACAAAGTTACCATAGTTACCTTTCATCTGTAGTTGTGCATAAAAAAAATTGACAGATGCGAGCGATGTGACTTGTGATAAGCGTGTGGTCATGCTACCCATGCGGGTTAGCATTACCCTGCTTTTTTTTTCTTTTTTTACGATTAAAAAGATATTTGACAGTTTTTAATGGTAAGATTTTTGTGGTGGTAGCTCGAAGAACTGATGGCCAATGGGGCATTGAAGTTCTCGATGGAGACCACACACTGGCAAGCGCAGCGTAGGACGTCCACTCACAAGGAGGACAGGAGGACCTGATAACGGTCGCGGAAAATCGCAGGATGAGTAAAATATGATATCCTTGTTGTAGCCCTGGCGCCGTTGCCGCAGCAGCATCCAACTGACTTGTCGCTGAAGTCGGCGCCGGAGAGCCCGCGCAACAACGATGTCTCACAGCCTATGTAAGCATCTCCTGACTTAGTCGCTGTTCAAATTGTCCATTGTTTATCTGTATCTAAAATAGACGACGGTGCTCATCAATTATCAGTCAAGCTTCACACTTCACCGTCGATTGACTTGCCGACTATATGTAAACACTTCAGTCATCGAGCACCCTTCGGTCACCATATGGTAATGCAGACATTGACTACAGATGATGAACTGGGTATTGTTACAAAATCATAACTCTTCTGCCGGAAGCAGATTAAATACTTTATCTCGTTCGAATCCCAACCATACGCGTTTGGATATTCCATACATTAAAATTTTAATGCTTGATACAACATACCCGGTTCACCGTTCGAAATATACAGAAATTCACACGTAACAGATGGTGATCACATCGTCATTGAAACATGCAACACTAGATGTCTTTTGGTGGGAATTCCCTAATCAATTTCATATAAACTTCTTAGGTGACTGAGTACGGCCGCAGTGTAACTAGTGGTGGTACCTAATTGATAGGTACTCCAGGTAGGTAAAGTCGGGCATATGAACGTCTTTGTCACTTGGTTCTCTGTTTACGCGATAACAAGATAGCTATTAATAATTGTACTATATCTCTTTGTGTAATATTATCCTGTTATGGCAAATGACGACGTAGGCTCATATTTCAGAATGTTGCACCGTAAATCAGCGCTTGAGCATAGTTAGACAGGGATGCCGCTATATAAGTTACATAAAGCTGTCCCTTTTAACTGTCCTCAAGCGGAGATCTCTGCTTGAGTAACAAGTAACTGAAGCTGTATGTGACCGTGATAGTCAACCGCCGAATATAAAACTGCCATTAGCGCTTCGACCGGTGGCGGGTTAGAGATTTTTCTCGTATGAAGTATACAATATTCTATGTGTTATCTTATATGTTTGGTTGTTACAGCAACTACTCTATTCCTCGAATTCGTAATCAGCCTTCGGTATTAATACCTGTACCGGAGCGCCCTTACTACGGCAGGTTGAGCGGCCGCTCCGTACACGATGAGGTAATGAATTTTATAGACCTATTCTAAATGAGTAAAGCAAAGACTTCCCCATTGCTGGCATACACCCTCGCTCCTGGTTCGGGTTACACACATATATAGAAAATTGTATTTAACCGTTGATGAATTTGTGTAAGATTACAGACTGACAAGTTTTTTTTTTTTATATTCACACCCAATGTAATCGCACTGACACAAATATCACCAATACGATACCACCCGGCGCGGGCTCTTGCAGTATCTATTCTACATTCTATGACAATTTTCAATATCTACAGATTCTCAATATTAAGAGAAAGCGATGCAAATTTTTAAATAAAGGCATATGGTGCAAAAATTGATTTTTACAGGCTATTGATGTGTGTGTATACATGATTTAACTCATTCCCCCAGCCGGCGCCGAACATCCAGTACCAGATGTCGGAATACACGGGGCCTACGTACCACGGACCCACCGGTCCTATCCCGTACCAGGTGACCGAGCTGCCCGCTCCACTTCCCGGCAGGTTCGTTCACGAAGTGCCAAGGAACCGCAGTCCGTATCCGTTCGAGGATGGTGAGTATTGAGTGACAGCCATCACTCTTAGACAAGTGCCAAACATTTCTATAACGACAATCGCTAACGCATCATCTGCCGCAGCTGATTGGATGCCAAGACATCGCCAACCGACAGCCAATCAGCAACTCATGACGAAACGACGATCTGAGTATAAGAAGAACTACAGGAGATATAGGGAGATCCTTGTGTAGCACTGCGCTATGACGTCATCAGCTACACGTACGCCGTAGCCAGCCCCGTGCTACGACGTAGTCATCTCAGTGCTACGACGCGGTGGGACAGAGGACACTCCTGTTTGAGCTATCATTAAGAGCGCACGTGTCAATTGTTGATAAATGAAATACCACAAATATTATTAACGAGTTGTCTCATTTCTGGACTATACTAAAATTTTGTCGGCTTGAATTCCGCTAGGGGCATATATTTCTATGTTGAATATGGATACGTTGAGGATGTTTTCATTTATAATGTGTATACATTAGTATTTGTGTAGTAATATCCGCTATCTGGTATCCATAATACAAACCTAGTTGCTATAGTGTGGAACGAGATGGTGCTGTGTGTATGTTCAAGGATATTTCTTTATTAATCGGGTGCGAGAAATGAAACGTTTAGCGTTTGTCGTTTAAAAACCTTCGTCACTTGTTTACAGGCCCAGGAACTCGAATTATAACTATTTCGTAAGTTATGTTATCGTTCGTTCACAAGTCACTCCTCAGACAAGAAAGAGCAATAAACTCCCAATCAATAGTTCGATGATTTAGTCCGACGATCGGACTGATGATACTTTTTAGTCTCATCAGTCCGATGATGCAAATGATTACAGATCATCGGACTACTGATACTTTTAGTACGATCCATAAAAAGAAATAGTATTAATTTTATTTTTACCTATATGACTTGCATATTTATTTTTTCCAACATGCTAAATATAAAGCAATTTTATAAAAAAAATAAGTACTCTTTATTTTTCCAACAGTCAACTACTTCTGAGTTTCTTTAATACACCGGGAACGATTCACTTCCACGCCTTACTAAAAATATTGTTCTGTCTCTCTTCAATTTAAGAGCTATGTCTTGTCGCTGGAGTCCTTTCCATACTTCTCTACATTCAGTCTTTTCTTTGATTTCCTGATACGACACTGCATTTACTTTTTCTTTTACTTGTAGGTATCATGTATGTTCTTCTAGGCCTTCCTCTTCCCCTCCAGTTATCCTTCAATGATGTTATTGATAAAGTTGTCGTGCCGTATCATATGACCCAACATCTTTCAAAAACATCATTACGCGGGATTACAAAGTCGGGTTTTCATAGGACGTCCCTCCATAATAGGGACATATGGTATTGCTAAGTAAAGTAATATGCATTAATATACAATTTCCGTTTTCAGTTGTGCCACCCAGCGACTCAATTGCCAACTACGTGAGTCATCCGAATTTTGTTTCGGTGCACGACCGCCGCCCGGAGCCTGCTTGGCCAACAAACGAGGTAATTCAATACCAATATCACGGCAATTTAATATACCAGAAATCCGACAACATATTGGATTTGTTTACTATAAAATGTATCCTGTGACACTCAGGGGATCATGTCGAATCTAAGGATCCATTGGCATTTCAAAATCCGTTTAGACTGCAGGAGGTAACATAGAAATCTATGTACCGTACACCCGAAAAACATTACTCTAGTTTCGGGGACAGTCGGGTAACAGCCCCGTTATCGCACCCACAACAATCACCAACATATTTAAGCAACATTTCTGAACATTTCAGGTGTTCAACTTCGAACAACTGAGGGCCACCATCCCTCATTGCTCCACTTCTGAGGACGTAAGTATATGTTTAATGCGGTCTAAAATCTTAGAGTGATTAAATGAATGTGCCCTTAACCTAACAACGATTTGAATTCATAAACACATTTTGAGACAATGAAAAGTTTATGACCTCATTTCCTGTATGTAGTGATTACTTTATGTTTGGACTGCTTATTTTTTCAACTGAAAGTACTAATAAATGAATAAATATTTACAATAATTGCCGAAACTAGACAAAACCTGTACTGTATATAGTAGTAACATCATCTTTATACAAACATATGTGACTCGAGAATAAAATGTTCTTATGACATTAAACCCTCGCTGCGGGATTTCAAAAGAAGTGTCAGTACACCCACTAAACTAAAACAATCAAATTCTACAAATATTAGGCATGTAACAACTAGAGGATTGGCAGGGCTCCAGAGTACAGGGAAACCACACCTAAGAGTAATTCTAAGAGTAATTTTATTAACACTACTGTCCGAGCAAGCCAAGAAAACAATATCTGAAAATGCCAAAGGGCATAGGTATAAACAATGAAATAAAGCATACCAAAATCGGTCACAAGTAACCCACTTCTTTCCTAATAGCAATCAAATAACACAAAATATATAAAAAATAATATCTCCATGCTAGTTACACTTTTCCTTGAAATTTGTCTGTTTACTTTCATATTTACTGACAATAATGTGTATCTAATTAATAATTGTACTCTTGAATGTGCACAGATTTGAAGATCGTATACAAATAATTTCATTTCAACAGTAACATAGGCACACTGTGTAGTTGAACATGGTCATGCCGATATCAGCAAGTCATCGGAGTGATCGAATTGTCGACTCTCGCCGTTTCGTCGTGTCAAAAAGAATGTATAGATTACTTTTGGTGCGATGAATGGTGGACTTCGTAGCAAGTCGTCGTGAGCTGAACTGCACTTATTAGACTGGGAAACATAGGGCTACACGTTCTGGCACGATACCTTCGAACTTATTGATTTTATAGAGATGAAAGCTTCGGTGTTATCTACCGGCTTGTCCACGCGCAATGTAATCTTGTTATATCAGTCGGAGAACACAGTAACGCAGCTGTGCAGGAGCGTAACCGTTCTCATACCACATGTATACCGAGTGGAAAGGAGCGATGGGCATAGCCCACATTCACGATATGTATTACACTCTTAATTTGAAACCCCGTTTAAATTTTTACTCTAGAGAAAATAAACATCAAAAATTTATTTAACATCTACGAATTCGCAGCACTAAAGCAGTTGATTCGGACGTTGTCAGGGCAGAGACCCCCAACAGTTCATTGGCCACGCTGATTGTTAAGTTTATGTCGTTCACAAGATAATTTTGTTTATAAACACGTTGAAATTTCTGCGTTCTACTTAAAAAAAAAAAAAAAACAACACAAAATTTTTGGTGAAAAAAGAAATTTTTTTTTTTGCTAGTACTGGGCTCGTACTAAAACGGGTATGTGTCGCTTTATTTGTCGGTCGTTTTATTCCGCGCGGTACACTTGACTGATATTAGATAACAACGCGGTCAGACCGGCCGGTTGACCGCACTAGGTACACACTTGACTGATAGTAGATAAGTTAGCGGTCTGACCGGCCGGTTGACCGCACTGTACTAGGTACACACTTGACTGATATTAGATAACATCGCGGTCAGACCGGCCGGTTGACCGCACTAGGTACACACTTGACTGATATTAGATAAGTTAGCGATCTGACCGGCCGGTTGACCTCACTGTACTAGGTACACACTTGACTGATATTAGATAATATGGCGGTCAGACCGCACTGTGCTAATCAAATCATGATCAACTTCAAAACTAATTCCTTTAATGCTCCTTTTAAAGACTTTCGTGGTGCTAGAATTTACACAGTGGATTTCAGCTATTTTGATAATGTCACAGTGTTTTTTTTATTTATTTATCCATAGAACATTATTTGAACAATCTTCACTATAAGACGCCTATTGAGATTTGAGATTGAGAGTTGAGATGTGCCCAAAGGAGAAAATTCGTGCCACTGTAGTTTCAGAGTTATTCAATATTTCAAATGAGCATTCTGGCATCACGTGTTGATGGAATCCTCATTCTCATACGCAGAGTTTGTTTTACTTATGATTAAAATTTATATACCAAAAAAATTGTGTACAAATAGTGCTTACGAAATATTCAAGTCCCGTAAATGGTGCTTCAAAAACAACGAATGAATTTAAATAGCTTTCTGATAAGGGGCAGCGCAGACCACGGACTTTTTGTCGACGCACTTTTTTGTTCTTGGTGTGTGTGTGTGTGTGTGTGTGTGTGTTGCATAGAATAAAATACTATACATTCCATTACGAGCAAAACTGTACATTGCATTACTTTACTACGTTCACATAATTGAACTCCTCGTCTTACACACTGCTTGAATGCTTTCGGTGGAGAGCGTTGGTCTCTCCTCCTCCCCGGTGCCTTTTATGGAGAACATTACACATTTCAAGTATCATTCGCCCTGGTGACAGCGGTACATATATTAACTCTTCATCTACTTACACACACTTATACACACTTACTTACATATTTACATACTTGCATACATACTTACATACATACTTATATACATACCTTACATACATACACACTTACTTACATATTTACATACATACTTGCATACATACTTACATAACTACTTACATACATACTTGCATACATACTTACATACATACTTATATACATACCTTACATACATACCTTACATACATACCTTACATACATACCTTACATACATACCTTACATACGTACATACTTACATACACCTGAAGAATATTACCATTATTTCTGGGCCAGTCGGGTAAAACACATGGAAAGATAATAAAGAAACCGCTGTCACCGGATGCACCATCATCAACTTAAAGGTGTACATAAATTAATTCAACCACCACCACAGAATTAATATAGTATGCTACCACCTATAATCGTATGAATGTTTATTGTAATAAGTATTGCACACATGTAGACAAGTATCCATAACAGAAGAAGCCTTAATTATTATAAGCACAATTGCAGTATCTCGTTGAACTTTTCAATATATTTTTTAACAAGATACTTTTATACACTGTTATATTGTTAAGCTGTAATATAAAGGCTATATCAGACGTAGTTGGTGGCGTAGTACCATAGTATCGTAGCGTATCGCTTCATTGTGGCAGCTCTCGCGGCTTCATCGGCTCATATATGTATATAAATCAGTGTGTAGTTTGTGGCAATCCCGTATTTGAAGTAGCCATGTGTAGTTCCCCAACGACCTTCCGCAGCGCGCTCTCAAAGATGTACTCGTGGATTCCGGATGCTGATTTTGTACCTTGCGACTAGAAAGAAACTAGCGCCATCTAGTTCCACAGTAAGCAACTATAGGCTTGTGTTGTGGACACCAGATGGTTGATATACTACATAAATATTTTTTTTGTAAATAAATACTTATTATAAATGAAAACATCCATAACTCGGGTACACATGTCCGTATTCATCACACAACATATGCCTCTAGCGGGATTCGAACCCGCAACCTTTTGGTATAGTGGTCAGAGTTGCTAACCACTACACCAAAATGGTCGTCAAATATGTCAAACTCCAATATAATATTCGATCAACGTATATAAGGTCTAACAAAATTAACCCGACAAACGTTGGCAAATTGCACGTAACTACATGACAATAAAATAATATATTCATAAAAAATTTGTTTCCGAGTAATAAAATGAAATGTGAGTGCAAATGAAAATACACAGTAACAGACTTACTTCATTTCGATTGTACCTTGTTATATAAATGAGAAAAAACAGGCAACGTTCCATTGATGTGGAAGACGCCAAAGGGGGTGGCGGGGCACAGGGCGCAACCAATCACAGCAAGTCGCGGCGCCGGGGCAAGCGGCGGCGGCGAGCGGAGAGTGGTCGCCTTTCGGTGTCATTCAAAGATACCGCGGCACGTGTTTGTGTGTTGTGTATGGTATTAAGGTCCAACTCCCAAAATTTACATTTCTGAATTTGATTTTTTCAATGAAATCCGTAACTTTAATGTTTTATTTCTTTCGCATAGGTACATCCTATACATACACTTTGCAACGTTTGTCGGATTAATTTTGTTAGACCTTATATAGTGCTCCCCTTGAGACCAACCTGTACGCGGTTGACCCATGGCAACATCGCCCAGCCCTTCTAGCATAACATCGTTTATCGCGCGCGACACTACCTGAGAGTGGGATAGTTGTATATTTCGTTCAAGTGAATGAGCAGGCCAAATATTATCTCGCGCGTCGTAAACATTTATCGCGTCTGTCATGCTAAGAGTGCAGGTGTGACGCTGACAATTGGTGGGGTTATTTAAAACTCTCGTGTGATTTACTCTTGCAGAGGATTGATTCTGTTTTTGGAGCTAATTTGTGAGAACCTATCGCCTCATCCAGTAACTAAGTCGCGCGACCGTTGTGCAATCGGTTGCTTTGGCAACATCAAACTGCCGATCATTCTTAAATCTACCCCTTTTGGCTTTTCGCTCTCTCTCTCGCTTTTTCAACGTTTCTGGTTTCCGATCCGAAAATAACGACCTAGTTAAGTTACTGTAGCCACATTGCGCGCTTTCAGTTGCGATCTGATCAAGGGTGCAATTTACCCCTCTGATTTAATCAAATAAACCAATAAACTAATCTTGAGGTCTACTCAGCTGAGATCTCTTCTCAAGTATTCGCCTCTGCAGCGAATGAATGACAGTCTTGAGTTTCGTTTATTAATACGCGCACCTCACAAGTGGGTACTGCTTGAGTAAGCACGTGCGTTTCAGATCTCAAGTTAGGTTTATTAATCAACACGGTTACTTGAGACCGGTCACAAGACTCTTCTCAATCTTGAGAATGGTTTATTAATACGGACCCTAGTCCCAAACTAAGCAAAGCTTGTACCCTATGGATACTAGATTAACGGATAAACATACATAAATTTTCATATACACATCCATGATTAGGGAATAAATGTTCGTATTTATCACACAAACATAGCGGAATTGTAAACCGCAAGCGTGGGTTTCGAACATGACACAATACGGTCGTCTTCGTCGATCTAAACTGCTAAGATTGGTATTCCTCTGATTTGGCCCAAATGCCGGGCTTGAGAGCTGGGGCGTGTGCTTGAACATTGTTGGAGGTTTAGGTAAGTCTGCTTCTGCAGGCGGTTGTGCAGGTGGCTCCTCGCCGCCGCAGTCAGCTGCATGTGGAGCGGCGTCCATTAGCGTCCCGGACCAGCCGGGTCACACAATACCCGTCGCCACCCCTATCATCCATGGTGGGCCCGCGTGCGCCCCGACGTCGCACCGAGACTGTAAGTGGTGAAACAGTATTAATAACTGTTCGTAAAAATGTTTGTACCTATGTAGCTATACTTCGAACGGAATGCGCGCGTTTGTTGCCACAAGCATGTGAATATAGGTGCAGTAACGAGAGGAGCGCATTGGCGGGTTTGTTGACGAGAGACGGCCTCAAAACTTCGCAACATCTCACTTGTATTGTTAGGTAAGCCACCTATTTTATATATGGTCTCCTGACACAGCCTTCGGACATCAGACCAAACATGGGTACGTTCTGTTTTGAGCTTTAAATCATACACAATTGTCATGCTCTGCAAAAGTCGTGGTGTTAATTATAATTGTTTGGACGTCGTCGTGTGTAAATGTGTAGCCTTACCAAAACTCACCACCTTTACTAATTTAAGATTCAAGTTTCTGTAATGACTCTTTATCTCTTTATATACGCGATCAGGACACGAAATTCTAACGCGTGTTATGCTGTGCTATAGTGGACGAGTTTAGGTAAGGCCCCTTAAGTAAGACGCTTGCCTGGTTGGCTTAAAATTGGTTGTTGCAATCACTATAAAATCAGCAAATATACGTGCACAGAACGCTTCCTATGGACTCGTCCATACATGTGCCAAGTCCAATTTCATACGTACTGTCCCAAATATTACGTGTACACAACGCTTTACATGTGCTTAGTCCTGTTCAAGAGGTCTTGTTCGATTGTTCACTGCGCCTACACGCTTCGTATGGAAACTCCCTTACATGTCCCATGTAAGAGGTATTGTCCCAGATATTAGGTGTACAGAACGCTTCGTATGGACACATCCATACAAGTGCTTAATCCAACTTAACAGGTATACAGGGTGAATTTGAATTCGTGTAATTCTCATTAACTGGGTGCGCCACCCTTGATTACGAACAATTTCCCCAAGGAATCATATTAGAATCCGATCAAAAACCACCTTTAGTAAGGGCAGTCCAACAATTTTCGGATGGTGACTCAATTTCTGAGTACGAACAACTTTCCACTAGGAATCATAGCAGAAGAATTGTTGAGTGGTAGACTTCTAGACTGAAGGTGGTTTCAAATTGGTGTTTATTCTGTATGGGTAATCGAAACTTTTTTGATCGAATTCGTCGAATTGGAAAGAAGTCACCAGTAAATAGGAATTACACGAATTAAATTTCACCCTGTATTGTACCAAATCACTTTTGGTTGTTTTTCCCAGATTTTTATAGGTGATAAAGCTGGGAACAATTACCATTTGACATCTAGATGATCTAGACCTCTATGAAAACATTGTTCCGTGTGGTTTCCATACATACTTAAAGTCTCGATTTTATCCCAAATTGGGTGGTCAGGAATATCCCAACCATACGTGTTTCAGTATTCCAAAATATTAAAAGGTTAATGCTTGATACAACATTCCTGTATACATATATCCAAAAGTGAATTATTCAAGCATAAAACTTTTAATGTTGGTAAAACCCAAACGCCTATATTTGGTATATCTCTCGACTGTCACTTTGGATAATGTCTGTATATATAAAATTTGTTTTATGTTAGTGAATTGTTTTCACAGGCGCTATTTTCGGACACTATAAATGTATTTAAACGAACGAATGAACACTCATACACTCACTCACCATAACTCGAAAATAAATCAAACCAAAAAAGTTTTATTTCGTAAATTATAAAACCAATATCTGAAAATGTTATGACATTCAATTACCGCTCATTACGAACAAGCAATTAAGGGGTTGCTTTTTTAAGAAAAAAAAACACAAACAAAGAAAATAATAAATAAACGAAAACAAACATAATATCTTACGTTCACATTATGTACTATAAGTATACCAAATAACAATTTTATTCATAAGATAACATTAAATATTATTACGTGCTCAATAAATCGGGGATTAATAAATTAGGACCCTATATAAATAATCTATTAGTTTATATTTTTTAACATAATCCTCCTCATCAACCTATATAACTATTTAATTTATCCTTACCGTTATTAGCATGCGAACTCAACTGTTCGGGCATGAGCTATTCCAAACTACCCACTAATCCTCAGCTTGCCGCATCCAGTCCTGTTGCTTCTTTGACATTATGCTCCTGATTCCAAGACAAGAAAATGTGCATGATGTAATAACAATTCTCTGCACCGCAGGCTCGTTTTAGCAGATGGCAGCAGTTGCGCAGATGTCGCGCGATCGGTTGCAAAATTGTAAAAAAATCGTGATGCATGAAGTTGTTGCTCGCTGTCAAATGATTCTCGCTGTAGTAACTGTTAGTGTTGCCGAAAAATCGATAGTTTTACTATCGACATGTCATAATATCGATAGACAAATGATAGTATCGATCTCTTATTTAGACCAATTCTAGCGATAGTATTCTTTTTTTAATTAATTTTGCTATTTATGTTAAGGAAAACCAACAGCCATGTTAAGTCACAAATAATTAATAATGTATTGGTACGAATTTTATTGTAATTTAATTAAGACATTACCCATTCAATGTTAAAGTAACCGTTGTCAGTGACATAATAAGAATCTTTAATTGGCATAAGTTTGGTATTAGTTTTCTGAATAAGAATTTGTAATAATTCTGTTGATTCCATGTAAATGAAATAAAAATAAAATAAAATAATACATGACTGACTGACGGCTAACCGGTTGGTCCTTACATATAGAAATTGCTATCTAATATTGCGTAAAATATCAATAGTATCGATAATTTATTCGGCGTCAAGGATTGATACTATCGTCATTATTGTTCTTTTCCGATAGTATTGTACGAAAAGATATATCGATACCGTTGATTTTGCTTCAACTATCGATATCGACTATCGAGCGGCAACACTAGTAGGTAACTATAGCGCCACTTAACTGTAAGCAACAAATGCAACTAATATATTTCCGATGATAATATTTTATTGTTCATTATCTCTAACTAAATAGGAGATAAAAATTAGCTAATCGAATTCAAACATGAAAAAAAAACTTCGACGTTTCATTATTGTATTGAATGGTAAGTAAGTTTGCAATTAACGTTGCGGTGTGGCCACCATTCGAAATCGTAAAGTTAGGTACACACTTGCAATAAGTAGTACCTACCTCTATGAAAAACTGTTTAGATGTGAAAACACCGTAATATTTATTGTTTTAATTCAATTTTAATAACTCGCTCTCAAGGAGGCGAATATTATTACATATTATTATTCACAAAAAAGTAAACAACCATGTAACGAGTAGTCTCATTTTGACGCACAAATACACTGTTTGATATTGAAGTTCATTCGCAATACCAGTTTTGAGACCTTTAGCTGCCCGATTGCTCGGCAGAGGCGGAGCTGTTGAATATCGCAATGCTGCTCGGCCGTCGTGTTGCTTCTGCTAACGCAATGGCAGGCATTACTGTCCATTTTACTGCTGGCCCACTGCTTCTGCAAGTTACATGATAAGCCACCCTGATCTGTCCATGCGCATAGCGTAAATTTGACTTCGACCTAATGGTCGTAGGTTTACCTACCTACGTTAAATTTGTAGTGAAAATTTCCATTTCGATTTTGCTTCTGTCACATAAATGCTCCAGTTGTGGCACCGATATCACAGTCAGAGTGAAGTGCGTTGTTGTTCGCAGATGTACACGGCAAACAACGAGCGTCGCGCAGTGGGCGCTGATCGCGTGCCCATTGCTCATATTGACCTGAGCAACATGGCGGACGATGTAAGTCTACCTGTCATCAAATAAATTTTGCTCAAATAAACTCTTTATAAATAGATGCCTCAGGTGTACAACCTTTGCAGTTTTTACATATTTCTGCCCCTGTATAGAATATCACACATTGCACTAAAGCGTTGTGTAATTTTTATTACCAATATTTGCTAAGTATTAAAGACCGGCCTTAATACTTATCAGGCTTGCAGAAGCCGTTGAGCGGTTGGATGACATGCGCCGCCATTCTTTTCTTTGTATTTATTATTCAATATACACAAAACTTGCTGAAACTGAACATGGTTTTTTACCTTTTATTGAAATTATTGTATGGTTGTAGAAGAGGTATAACATGTGGAGGGACAATATGGCTCCGAAAAGAATTGCCAGCTTAATATTCGGCTTAGCTCTGATCTTCAATTGGCCGCTGGTGTTTGGCGTGCGTGAGTGAAAACAACATGGATACCTATTTTACAACAAGAGGACTACTTTGATTCATACATATTGGATACTCGCATATAGCAATAAAAGCGAAAGTTTGTTTGTTACTCAATTACCCTACAACGACTGAACGGATTGGACAAAGAGGTACATAAATGGCCTATGTCATGGGCCTGCAGTCTCGACTTAGATCGCAATCGATTTCCTCCGTTAACTCCTAAAGATTTTATTCTATATTGGATAGGATTCATAATCATAGATATTGTGTACATAGTGCGAAACAGATATCTACTTAGTGATTTTGTGTAGTGCGAGTGCGAACGATATAATTGACTTACGTACCATTATTTAATTATCCTTTTTCTCATGTAAGTGACTGCTAAGTGACTGCTGTCTTTGTGAGAAATAAAGAATCTTTGAACTGAATCACAGCCGTCTTACTCTGAAGTCTGAATTCTAAATTCCAACGAAAACACACATTTTGTTAACCCCCGACGCAAAAGATGTGATCGCTATGTGTGTGTGTATCTGTGCGTGTGTGTCTGTTTGTGGCACAGTAACTCGGTCCACCGATTTGGATGCGGTTTTTTTTTTACTTGAATGTAGGTTTTCTAGCTGTGGTTTTTAGACGTGTTTAAACCAAATCGATTTAGCCGTTTTGTGTTAATCGCTTTTGTCGGGGGGGTTTATCTAAATTTTCTATATAATATTGTTAGACTTAACAACCGAAATCGATGGTATTTAATCTCACGCTATTTATGTCGAGATTGCCGACCCTGGATGTTGATGGGGTATTTATTATCCTGATATGTTAAAGCGCGGCGGGTTAAAAAATCCACGCTGGCGGGACCATACACGTTATGTACACATTAGCCAATCAGAAAACTTTATAACCCGTTGTTCCCGCGCTCTCGTTGACCTCGACCCGCTTCTCATTGCAGCAAGAGCTGGAGCAGGAGCTGCAGGCCCTGGAGCGTCGCATCGACACCGAGTTCAAGAGCGACTAAAGCAACTACACTCCGGCACGTTTTCATCCATACGCCATGAGCACACCTCGGGGGGATAGCGTAATCAATTCCAAATTCAAAATAAGACATGTATATTGTAAAATGCGGGTAGACCACAGACACATAAATAGTAGCAGACCAAGCATATAGTTCTATCTTTTTTTTTTTAATAAAAAATGTTGCTTTTTATTAACAAATTCATAATGTTTCGTTAATTCAATTGATAGCTGATTTCTGGACTTTACTCTGCCCAGACTTGGTTTTAACTTTTATATGGAAACTGGTAACGCTATGTACGGTCTGCTTCTATGTATAGTCTATGGTGCAAATCAAAAAGGAGGTACTGGCACTCTGGTTTTAATCGAGCTCCACGAGACAGTATTCTGTCTGTGTTAGATAGATGCTTCATTTTAAATGACATTAGAAACAGGTTTATTTGACACAAAGATAGATTGATTATATGACTGCGTATTGATTGTTATATTTAATTTTCTGTGATTTTATTTATGTTGACGTCATTTTTTAAGGATGTCTAACCTCGACTATTTAGCGACTGTTTGATAAGTAATTCTGCATGATTTACGTAAAGCTCTAATGTTATTTGAAATGCGTTGTAATGTAATATAGCCAGCCGTTATCCCTAACTACCTGTAATGTGTAGTGGTTCGACATTTCATTATTATCAACAATACTTTACTTTAAAAAAAGAAACATACAACATTTTATGTGGGAGACGTAACTTCATGATTTTAACATAAAAAAAATATATAAATGTTCGTGTATAGATGTTTTAGATGGATAATAGATTTTAAATAAATGATGCAAAGGATCATTACTTAGATAGGTAGTGTGTATTAATTTTAGGTACCGACATTATACTAAATTGTATCAAATGTAAACATGTATACACACAGCCCTTTCATCAAAATGATATATATCTATAAGGATTTTGTATCCGTCAACACAAAGTGGACATTTCTAGGCTCGTTCCATTCGATAGCAAAATATTTGACAATTATTGGTAATAGCTAATATTATATTTACAATCATACGTACAACTAAAGTGAAATGCACCACTTCTGCTGAATCTGATACGGCAATAGGTTTATTATCGTTGTCGCAGTTAATATTAGTCGAACCTCTGTGGCGCGACTAACTAAATTTCTATATCGCAAGCAGTTTTGTTCTAGATTCCTACTTATTTATGCAAAATCCTTCATCCATGTCGCTATCTTCTATGTGATGTAATTTTTTTTAAATTTCGTTTAAAAATTCGACAGGAACATATTTCAGATTACAATCCACTGGCCGAAAATATCATGTGACGTGGAAGCAACAAAGAGATAACTAACCTATTGCTGTCTGAAGACTCGCCACGTGACTTCATTACACAAATTAAGACAGTCACGATTCATCAATCGTCTCCGTGTTACATCATCATCATCTGTTTTAAGAGCCATGCTCTTGTCAGTGGAGATTACGACGACGAAAATTATGTGTTTAGGTATATCGATATATTCAAACATTATTTATTCGAATTTCTCAATTAACGCATGTACACACATCGCGCATGCGTAGATTAGATTAAGTAGATGTATTTAGCTCACTTTTACATTGTTACGTCATACATACAAATTTCAGTAAACTTATTAAATCTACAATAGTTTGTCTAACGTTAAATAATAAATGTTAGTGACGAAATGTCATTTGGGGTTAAATAATATTATACTTATACAGTTTTAAATAACCATGTCCATGTCAACATACACTTCCTATAGTTTTAATATAAATAAATAAATATAACCGTTGTGGTAGGTATACATAATATATCCGCGTAAACAGAACCGCCAAGCTTCCCTTCCGTGCCGCAAAAGAGATCTTATTATATACGAAATGTTATTTCTCGCAAGAATATATTGCTAGTGTAGTATATTATATTATATTAGTATTTTCAAATTCTATTTTTCTTTTTTGTTAGTGTAGAACGTAGAATGCAAACTCCTCGGCACGCCGCTGTCTACTAGAAATTTCATGGGAATAATACATGATCGCAATTAATATTTTTGTTTGGTTAGGTGGCGTTTCCATTTTCAGTAAATTTCCTGAGAGAAATGATCATCAGACTGACCTATTGCTCAGTGTAAACTGCATAGCAAGTGTGATCTCCATAGTAGATTAAACTACTCATGAAATGAAAATCTGGATTCTAAGCTAAAGCGAGGTCTGTATCGTAGAAATCAGCGCGTTTCACGATTTACAGCAATACTTCATGCGTTTAGGTTAGATATTTAACATTATTATTACATTATATATAGTTGTGGATGTTTTCATTTATAACAAGTATATATACAAAAAAAAATGTATTTATGCAGTATATCAACCATCTGGTAACCACAACTCAAGCCTATACTTGCTTACTTTGGAAGTAGATGGTGCTATGTGTATGTTTTAAGGATATTTATTATTATATTAACGTTTCATAAAAAAAAAACAGTTCGTTATTAGGAAAATACCATATTCATGTTTGTCCAGGGTGTGTTTCAGTTGCACTAATGAGAGAGTGGATACCTATCTCAACCCTGCGCTAAATGTCACTTTACATGGTAAAGCATTGGACAAGTATGTGTGTGTACTGTCTAAACATTACCAGTTACGCTAGCATGACCCGTAGTCGCGCTACAACCACGCGAGATACAAGCCTTCTATCACGTTCACGCTTTATGCCAGTATGCTTCTATTTCGATATATTTGACTACGGGTGATACTACCTATACTTACACTCCCAATTCCCTGTCGATCAGTCTGCAGGACATTTTCTTTCTGATGGAAACGCGACCCTTCCATGGTGATTATAAGAACGTAATCAGGCGGCCATTGACGTTGAGCCCGCGTTTGCCATTGCATCTGTTGGGGTTTGCAGCCCGCTGTAAAACATTATGTATGACACACTGGCGGTAAAATCGTTTCTCTGCGCAACTGTACTTATGATGTAGGTAGATGGTGTTGTTGAAATATTTCGATATATAGAGTTTACAAGAGTATGTTATAATTAATTCCTTCCTCGACCTTTATTTTCATTATATTCCCCTTTCACTACATTCTAACGTGTATAGCTTCGCAGACATTGGATACGAAGGTTTTATATAGCTCTTCACTGAACATTTAAATTCTCAACACTTTAATGAATTACTTGGTCGCCACAATTGAAATATATATTTTCTGACTGCTTCTAAAACCACTACTGTCCTCTAGGAATAATAATTACAAGATAGGACTGGCCTAACTTAGTCATTTCCACAACATTTTCACGATTCCTGAATTTTTATCCTTCTTAACAAAATGTTAAACATTGTCCTCTTTTCTAGACTGTAGATTGTTAAATAATTGTCTGGTACTCCCTAATATAGTCGAGTGAGGGAATGTATTTTTATTGTTACATCTGTGTTTATTGTTTATCATAAAATTTTATTACACTTAAAACGTTTTGTGCCGTGTTAGTGGTGATAATGCGAACTGCAACATTCATCAAATTGCGCCGTTCAAATTCGCTTATACGAGAGTCAGTTATCAGTCATGTATACACACGCTTTGCTAGTACGTCAGGATTGCCATACCTATCCCATATTTAATATCATCTAAAGTAATTTGGCCTAACTGTCCGGATTTATATTTCCATTTCTTCTTCCTTCAATCACCAAGTGCAATTCATAGTGTAATATTACATGCTCAAAATATATTCTTACATACAGCCGTTACTGCATGAGACTATAATTTGAAATCTCTAACTTATGAGAAGTACCAAAACGTCCGTGTTGACTGTGACCCGGCTGCGATGAATAAAAGACTATTTGAGGTACACACGATTTGTTATGTCCCACAGCCCGGGCTGAAAGCCTGAGATGATAAAGCCTTTTCCGGACAGGTGCCATCTGTCGGTCTGTCTGTCCGCGAAGCGGTCTTGCGATATCTGTCAGTAGAACATTAAATATCAGCTGCGTGTAAAAATGAATGCGTTCTTATACAAAATGTAAGTACTACCTTGATACTACTGAGAGATGTCGCTAGATCGCATTGGGAGCAGACGGCCGGTAGCTCGCACCGGATTGGATGAGGCTTTGCACTAACCTTTATGCGCTTTATTGTTATAACTGTAGTTAGATTAAGATTATATCAAAACTTAATTAATTTTATTGTAATTTTATACAATGTACTTACTTACTAGTTGTTTTTCTGAATCTAGTTTATACAAATAACAAAGATGGATAGCAATTTCCGACTTTATTAGGTTGAATGATGGTTTCCCTTTGTATTGACTCCGCGTAGTGGCGACTCTCACTGCGTCAAATAACGACTAGCAAAGCTCGCTTCGATCTTAAATAACTAAAAGAAGCTAGATTGTAGTAATATTTTTGGTATATCGGGAAAGATATTTAAGGCTGGTGATACATCTTAATTCTCTCTTTACAGAAGAGAAAATAACGTAAGGCTGTAATGTAGATATAGCTGAGAGATTCAACTCAACGCCCGTTTTTTGTAAATATTTATATTATATTTTTAATGATACGAACGAAATGGATTTAGACGTCGCAGAAATGTCCAATTGTAAGTAATAGTAGGATCTCAGTCCCGACGAGCAAGCACAGGCTCTGGGAACATAATTTAGGGGAAATATCCAGGCAAAATTATCTAAACTATGATAAGTGACATTATTTGTAATAGATTAAAAAAAACTAGCAAGCACACGCAACGTAAAGATGTCAGATCCGAGATATCCTAGTGATTCCTATAACTTTGTTCAGTAATACCGAAACCCCCATGTGCTTAGTGCAATGACGCAATGCGTGCAATATGCTGTACGGTTGGCCACACGACGCGAGCATGTCGAAGGTACACGCCATTACAAACCATGTTGCATTTACTCAAGAACTATAGTGGCGTGTAAGTCTGACAGTGCACCATCTGTGGTCGTGGCTTAGTCTGAATAATATTATTGTATAGTAAACCAATTTTATTTTGGTGTATTTTTTTTTTCCTAGGAAAAGTCATTATATTTATCGCAGAGGTCTGTTTAAAGACCCAATATTATGACTTACTTTTTTGTGATCCTCTCGTGCAATTTAGCGCTGACTTATGTTCATTAATGTTTTGTTAATAAACATTTTGAATTGCTCAGTCTTAATCGATAAGGTTGCAGTTACCACTAAAGTAGCCGAGCGATATTTTCTCTTAGGAAACTGTCTCGTAGGAAAAGAGATGCGGCAGGATTCAAATGAGCCAGGGCCCTATTTCAATTTACTATTTCATTTTAAAATTTACAATATGTACTACTTTCATAAATATATTTTTTAACACACAAAAATTTTCAAGAACATTTCTAGATAGTTGTTAGGCAACACAAATGTAAACGTGAAATAATAGACCAGGTAACGCAGGTATGAATACTTTTTAACAAGTTATATTTCGTTATTATATTGAATGACTTTAACTTAGGTTGGACGCTGCACTAAGGCGCGGGCGGCCCGCATTTGCTCATCTCTACCTGCGATCCACTATTGTTAAATTTTCCGCTCTCGCTATCTTTAAGTAACAGCGGCTTTACGATTTATGTTTGTTTAAAGTGAACAACTATTTACGTAGACAAATTTTAAAAAGATGATATCACTAACTTGTTTAACATTGTGATTAGGTATATTTATTTTTTTAGTTTTTTAAGCAGGACTTTTGTTTTCGGGGTGGTCCTAAACCATAGATGCTTTGCTCCTAAGTAATTTATATTACACACATTTAAAGTCATAAAGCATACTTTTTTAACTTATTATTTATTTTGTAAACAATACAGTTTATCTGTGTAACAACGTTATTTTAGAGATCTCCAATTTTATTTTTAATATTGCTAATTCCCCGAATTACAAATTTGTTTGTTGTCTGTGACACGGTCTAACCTAGTGCTGTTTAGTGATAGGAACACTATTTATTTCCTACTGTTATTTAGTCAGGTATGCTTCTTGTTGTATCACTTCTCTTATGTCGGCCAAGACAGTGCCACAGTAAAAAAGCTTTGCAAAAATATCGTCGCCTCTGTGATGTGATGACTTTGTATTGCAAAAAGAATAAATCGCAAATTGTTAATTTTTTTGATGAATTATTAGACCACGTATTGTATACCAAATGAAATTTATTTATTGAAGAGTCATTGCGAACTGTTCTCGAAATTATTGAGTAACCAAATTATTTTCCTAATTATCAAATGACGCAAAGTATGCTCTTTGAATGAAATTGTAAGTTTGTTTAAAATTGTGAATTTGTTTTGAAGCATTTTGTAGAACGCCGATGCATTTTGTACTGTCGCATCACTTAATGTATTAAGCAAGGCGTCGGGTTGCGTCTTTCAGTTTTATATTTTGTAGGATCATATTGGAGGCTTTGCGCCCCCAATGGTACGCGAGTGATTGCATTTGTTTAAGAATGCATAAAGAGGTTTCCTTTGATATAAATAATTATAAAATATTGCGGAATGCTCGCGGGTACAACGGTTGCCCTTGTGGTATAGAAAAACAACACGATACTTTGTCAACTAGGACCGACGATTTGTCACACATCTTATCATAACAGAAATTTAATTTCTGGAAAATATAAGTACGTCATTGTTACTAAATCAGACAACAGAAATCTGTCTTGCGTTATACTCTATGAGTCACCGTTGTGATCACTAGTACTCCGTATATTTATGTATAGGCGCCGATTAGCGCTAGATGTAACTATTACGTATAAAAGTTAAATATATATAAAAGAAAAAAAACTATATTATTAAATTATACTAAGTTTGTGATGTGATTTTTTAAAAAGTCAGTACAAGTAATTTGAATTTTTCAAAATAAATCATGTAACCCTTGCTTTAATCGTTGGGATGTATTTTATATAATGAATAACTAATGTGTGATTTTAGGATCCTAGGGGTTTTACCACAGAGATAGCAAACGAGACAATAGAGATGTTGTTAATCGTATTTCCATCCGACTTACAATAGTATGGATATTATCCTTTCCTGAAGTTTCTACAGTTGGATACGCGGCAGTAAACCATTAACTATATTTAACGATCTCATCAATCAATGGTGGTTCGTCGAGGAAAGAACTGATAAAATCAAGATTGTCTTTTCGAACACCTAGTTCACCACACCATTTCTATTCTCTCTTTTATTAGTTCTGTGGGTTTTACTATTTAGAAATCGGGCCCGACGACTTAGTATCTCATCGAGTTAATCGGGGGTGTATGCGTACGGAGCGTTGTTATTGGTCCCAGGTTGTTAATGCCCATTTAACTTAATAATTATCGAGATTTGGAAAGGTTTGTGACACTAATTTATCATACATGATTCATGTAAACAGAAGCCCTGTCATGTTACTTGCTCTTCAAGCTGGTTAGCTATGGAACACGTTTGAAAGGACCTTATCCCTGGGGGTCTCCTTTAGGATCTGGGTCCAATATGACATACTTTGGGGTTTGATACTATTATGTATTAAGGTTTCCTTTTTCAATTTGTTGTTGGAGTTGTTACACCGTGCTCGAAGACTTACAAGCCTTCTAGGGTGGTTACAATTAAACCCGACGCTACCACGAATGTTATTGGGATGCTCATAACAATCTGGGTTTGTACACAGGGAGGGTCCGAAGACATAGTTTTCAATGTGGTGATCGGGGGTTGTTACTGTAAACATAACGGGTCCGATGCCTTGGCCCTCCGCACACTGCGGATTTTATTCTGCGTAAAGCGCTCTCCATCCTTCTTAATCACACGGTTTTACTCGGTAAAAATCCACAGCGTGCGGAGGGCCCTAGATTGATTTAAGTGTGCTAGGGTTGTTGAATAGAAGTTGGGCCGACGGCTTAGTTTCCTTTCGGGCGGGCTGTCGACCGGTTAGTATCGCATTTTCCTAAGAGTTATTTTTATTTGTTGCATGAATAGTTTTGTTTAACTCTTCATTATTCTTTTATGAAATAAAAATGTTTTTGTGGTAAAATTTGGGTTTTATTTCGAGTCACAATGATTCACATCTTTTAATTTATGATTGCTAACCTATGCTAATAGGTTACAGCCTACGACAGCTTCATTCTATCCTTCGTTGAGCATCACGATGTGCATGTGGATTGAGTGACCCTCTCTCCAATCCTTATAAAAATTTGGCAGAATTTCTGTATGGGACACGGTCGGTATAGTTTTTCTCATACAGGTTCTGTGCTGGATTGTGAGGAAATGGAGTCGCGCAAAATAAAAGATCCACACTGAAGATTTCACAAGGTGCTGATGAGAGAGGCCGGATGAACCTAGTGGTCTGTTCACAAGATGTGTTCATGCTGGAGTCTTTTTGGCGCGGTTGCGCGATATTTATTTCCGCGCCCCGCGTGTATACGGTCGCGGGACCCTACTCCGGACCCGCGATCGTTGAGACCACAGACCAACCACCCTGTGGTTGAGACCGATCACAGTCGATTTGTACCTGTCTCTCCTACTCCTCTATGGTCCACCTAGGTGGACCACGACCGACGAGGGGTTATTTATTCACATAATTTTATTACATACAAGCATAATTTAAATTTGAGATATAAGGACAAATTGGATACCCCTATGTTCAGACTAAGCAAAGTTAACACATCCATAATTTATGGGACGCTTTTATAACCTTGACCAGAAAATATCATTAATCTAACTGATAAAAAATTTAAAGTTACGTCAAAACGACATTAGCAAAAAAATGTTATTACATAATTTGTGACTACCTGAATGACAAACACGCTTGGTGTACTTCAACCAGCTCCCAAAAATTATAAAATTGTATTAGTTGTATAATTTTTATTAAATAAAGACAACAATGATCCTGTGGGTTTCTTGCGCCGCTTCTTTTACCACAGATGTACAAAATTCCCTGGATTAAGACATAGAATATTTTTTGGCCCCTGTTAGGTAATAAAAATATGAAAAACATATCGAAATTGTTTAAGAATATTTTTTTACATTTAATTTGTGGCAATAAATTATTAAATTAACATTTGTTTAAATAACTTGTTTCTAAATCAATAATTCTCACCCATTTCATCCTATTGAGGAATATCTTTCAGACTTCCAAAGTGTAGATAAAGGATATTTTTTTATGCACAACAGGTAAGCGCTGACCTCAACCACGCCGTATGTGAAGTGAAGCTAAGGCCGAAGGTAGCAGTACGTTTACAATACACAGTCTACAACTTGTTTGGTGTAATGGCTAGAAACCCCTGACTGCTATTATATACTAATGGTCGCGAGTTCGAATTCCGCAAGGGCCATTTTATTTATTTAACACTTTATTGCATATAAGTATACAAACATACATTGAACAAACATAGGGCAGAAAACAGAAATTACAGTAAACAAAAGGCGAGCTTATCTCTGTAAAGATTTCTTCCAGCAAACCCTCGGAAGGAAAAACCAATTGAAAGTTTTTTTTTATTGCAGACAAAGAGCCATATGTTTGAATGTTGAATTACGGTCAAATGTACCTACCTGTATTGTGGAATATCTTTATCGCGGAAATTTGTTTATCCCGCGGGAACTACTCACTTAATCGGGATAAAAATATCCTATGTCTTAGTCAGCTATAATCTACCTATATCCTATACTTATACCAAATTATATCCAAATCCGTTCATGCGATTCGCCGTGATTGAGCAACAAACAAATAAACAAACATCCAAACTTTCGCATTTATAATATTAGAAATTAGTTTATCCCGCGGGAACTATACACATTATCGGGATAAAAATATCCTATATGGCAATAATTGTTATTTTATCCTAAGCAAAGTATAAGGAGTGTTGGAAATTGCATTAGCTGTGGTTTATATGTATTTAGGCTTTGCATAGGATGACATCTGTCATAACCATAACCTCTTCCTTCTCTTCGCCTTGTCTTCGCCTGCGGTGCATGTGTAATTGTATCTGTAATTATCTCTTTTATTGGTGTCTAAGTTCTAATCAATGTAAATTAATTTCATGGGCGAATTAAACGACACATCGGGATATTTGCAGCATTTTATTTCCTCTAAATTCACAAATCACACCTACACTACGCAAGCACATCTGCTCAACACTGCCTTACAAAATAATTCACACACATTAACCTTACTATTATCAAAACTTATTCTAACCATACAAAACGTTATATTACCTGAGTTCATTAACATTATTACCTTACAAAATATTCGTACACATTCACTTTCATTATTATAATTTTACACCGAGACATATTGCCTTGTTACTAATAATGGATTAAATATATTGTTAATGTTTGCATCTCCTAATACACTAAATGATATAGGTAAATCTAAAGTTGCCAATTCAATTCAGTGTAATGTCCAGGATCTGACCAAACTTATTACTGTAAGTAAATCAGATCTTACTATTATTTCATAGAATATAAGAAGCATTTATCGTAATCGAGACGACTTTCAGATGACTCTTGCCGACCTGAACTCTAGTATTGATATGCTAACTGAATGTCGATTTGAAATCAATAAACCAATTCCACAAATACCAAATTATATCTTTTGCTACCACATTCAACCAAAATCAGAACAGTGGTGTCGTTGATGTTAGGGCTCACCTAAATGCCGAAATCATGCGGTCCAAATCTTTAGTCACGTAATATTGGGCATCTACCGTTCCCCTTCCCAGAACAGTTAAATGCTCACTGAGAAACCATCAAATTGTGTAATATCACGTGTCATTGGAGATATTAACATCAATTTGATTAATAAACCTTATACAGCTCCCTCTGAATCTAATATCAGAGTCAACTGCCTGAATATGCTTTCTACACATGGACTACTCCCTGGGCACATACATCCTACAAGAGATAATAGTTGCCTGGACCGCTGTACTCCAAATGAATAAAATGAAATACCTAGCTTCTATTGCAGTACTTAATTACAGAGTATCTTTCTGAGTATATCTAAAGTTAAAATTACAAACAAAGGTATATATTATTGAAATCATTGATTATGACAGAGCCTGCACTAATGTAATAAATAAAAATCTATAAAACTCTTACTGTGTCATGATCCTGATATATCGAACAGTTAATATTTAAACTTAATGAAAGCCTAGATGAGACTAAAACAATAAAACTGATGAAATTCTAAAAATTACTTTAGCCAGATATCGTAGGTAACTATTGTAAAATTAACTATGTAAATAACTTTTTGTAGATATAGGGAAAACGTTGGCAAATAATATCATAAGACGAAATCTTCAAAATCACGTGGGATGCCAAGGATGTACCTTCCCGGAATCACAAATCAAGTCTTTTGTTCTCCTTGACACTGATTCCCTTGAAGTAGAGACTATAATCGTGGCTTTGAAAACAAATTGTGCCCCTGGCTGCGATGACATCCCAACGAAACTAGTCAAATCCTGTATCTACCTTATCTCCCCAATAATAAGCCTCTTAGCTACCCTACGTTTCAAGTTAGGTGTATTCCCTACAACTTTAAAAAATCTCTAGTTACATCTGTACACAAGAGTGGGAGGAGAGGCGATGTTAATAATTAGAGGCCGATTTCAGTTCTTTTATCTATTTCATAAATTATTGAATTAATAACTTCCTCGAACAGAAACAACATTCTATCGAACTCCATGGATTTAGACAAAAGCTCTCAACGGAGGACAACTCTAACTGCTTTAATTACTACTGAGGTAGGTCAAGAGAAAAAATGCCTCACGGTATTTCTCGATTTGAAAAAGGCATTTGATACAATCTCTCTTCCCATTCTTGTACAGAAATTTGAAAACATTGGTGTTAGAAGGATACAGCTAGATCTAATGAAAAGCTATTTATATGGGCATACACAAAGAGTCACAATAGGTGATTACCATAACCAGGATTGTAATGTAACTTTCGGCGTCCCGCAAGGTAGCGTACTTGGTCCAACACTATTCCTAGTATATATTAATGAATTAGCTAAACTTCATGTTGAGAGTGAAAAAGTATTCTCCTATGCTGACGACACTGCCATAGTGTTTTCTGATGACTCATTGGAATCAGTATTCAGGAAGGCAAAGTGAGGTCTTGAAACGGTATCTAAATGGCTTAAAGATAATCTTCTTACGTTAAATATCAGTAAAACCAACTACATATGTTTCACGATTAATAAAAGTACCCAACCTCGAAGTAAGCACTCAAGATACATGAATGTGTCACCTTAAACTATCAATTATGCCATTGTATACATTTGGAAAAACTTACCCACACAAAATACCTGGGAGTGGTGTTAGACCAACATGTTTCCTGGCACCAGCATATCGACTCTTAAACAGAGTCTACCTACCAAACAAAATTTTTACATGTTGAAAGGGGACAGCTCTGTTTATTGAAGGTGATGTATTATTAAATGTCCGACTGTATCTCTATAAATTGACCGACGTATTGACTGTTCGACAACTTTACATTCTACAGGCTACTAACTACTAAAACAACATAGAGTATTGCTATATGACCCTGGAATAACTAATAGAAGAAGAAAATATAAAATTATCAAGATCAGACAACATAGGACTTCATTCGCCAAACGCCAATATAATGTACAATCTAGGCATATCTACGACCAGCTAAATAATATTCTTAATAATTACAATTTAAAATACTATGACTAACATAATTATCACTGATTGGTTTTGATTGGCACACACACACCTACACACACTCACGGCGCATACGCAACGCAAATTGTATTTATTTATAGATAGATCTTTCATCATTCGATATCTTCAGTGGCCAGGTTGATTACATAGTAGTAACTGGCATATCAATACTCATGTTCCTATAAAACAACCCATTCATTCCTGTCCTGGGATTAAAGTAGCGACTCAATACTTCTCTCACTTCGGCTACAGATATAGCAGACTCTTCTTCATACCCAGGGTTACAGTAGGGACCACCTTCAAACTCGCTTAACGGGTCTCCAGGCTTCTTTTCTGCATCCTGTCTCACCAAAAATACAGCATCTACAATTTCTGCTACAGTCTCGTAAGCAACAAAACAAAGAACTTCTAAAGCTGAGACTGTGATCTTTAGTTTCTTTTCGGGATTTATCCATTCTTCGAATTTATCGAAGCCTCTACCATGTCCGTTGCTAGAACGGAATGATGTACATCTAGCTTTGTGATATGCTTCATACTTCTCAAGGGGCATAGTTTCCGTAATCTTTGCTGCTCTAATCTTCCTCAAATAATCTATAGTATCGAATTTTATCTGGCTTACTTCGTCTGTTTCGTCCAGTTCATTTATAATATCTATGTGTGTTCTTTTCTTTTCCCTAATAGGATCTATTTCATCATCAAGCATAATGCGAAAAATCACAGGCGTGACCTGTCGGTTTCTGTCAATTTGATCCAAGTTTACTTGGTAATCATGTAACCTTTTCAATTTCATTTTATTTTTTCTCATAAGGTATATGATATCAAAATTCGAAATAGCTCTCCCTCCCCTCGTGTTAGAAAGATGTAAAGCCTCTTGCAGCATGCTTCGCAAATGTTGTAATACTATGTTATCAATTAACACAACTGTGGCAGCATTTGGATTGGGGTTGTCCCCAAAGCCATGCATCATGTTCGAAATCTCCTTTTGGAAGTTCGTATTTTCGCCTATGGCGTCTAGCATGGAATATGAAACCATTTTCAACCACCGATTCTCGATATAACGTGGATAAAACTCAACACACAACTCCAATAAACTACAATTCACGAGGCGCGGCACGCAAACGAAACGTCAAGCCAAACGCAACAGGACAGGGAGGAGGGACTATTGATTTTTTCAGGGTTACCAACTCCTCAAAAAAAACCTAAGAGTAAAATTGAGCGACAGATCATAAAATATCAAAAATCCAGTAAAATATTCTTGGCAAAACTATTGTGTAACTACTGGCATGGACAAAAATGGAAGAAAGGAAAGTAGCCTGTATTTTTAATAAATGTGTGGAAAGTGGTGTGTTTCCTGACCTGATGAAACAGAGTAAAGTAATTCCATTATTCAAAGCCGGTAGTACATCAGACCCCACTAATTTTAGACCCATATCAATCCTACCGACTTTTAAGTAAAATTTTCGAAAAACTAATTCGAAATCAATTGCTGTCTTATTTCAATATCAATAACTTAATGACTTCAAAGCAATTTGGATTCACACGGGGCCTCTCAACAACCGATGCTGGTGTTGAGCTTATTGAGCATATCTTTGAAGCATGGGAAGATTCTCAAGATGCGATTGGTATTTTCTGTGACCTGTCAAAGGCTTTTGATTGTGTACATCATGATGGTCTGGTCAGGAAATTACGCCATTATTGTATTGCGGGCCGTGCCCTCGAACTCTTAGAATCGTACTTGTGTAATCGAGTTCAGAGGGTGGATGTGAATGGTGAGAGATCGTCAGGGTCTGCAGTTTGCATAGGTATTCCACAGGGCTCAATTCTCGGGCCGTTCCTGTTTCTTGTTTATATTAATGACTTACCAAATTGCATAAACGGCAACCATGAGATAATAATATTTGCTGATGACACTTCTTTACTATTCAAAGTTAAAAGAAAACAGACATCTCTTGACGACGTAAATAATGCTATCTCTAAGGTGGTTGAGTGGTTCACAACAAATAATAATGAGAAAAAAACCAAATGTATAAAGTTTTCACTACCAAATGTCAAACAGGTAGCCACTAAAGTGTTAGTAAAAAACGAAGAGTTGGAGCTTGTGGACACTACTTTATTCCTAGGTATTACATTGGATAAAGGACTGCAGTGGGGTCCACACATCGATAAGTTAGCGAAGCGCATCAGTTCTGCAGTGTTTGCGATTAAAAAAATTACGTTATTTAACCGATGTGGATACCGCGAGGTTGGTCTATTTCAGTTATTTCCATAGTATACTGACCTACGGCATTCTGTTGTGGGGAAATGCCGCGGACATAAATTGTATCTTTGTTCTGCAGAAACGAGCGGTTCGCGCGATTTACAAACTGGGCCCCAGAGTGTCTCTTAGGAATAAATTTAAAGAAATTAATATATTAGCATCGCAATATATTTACGATAACTTAATGTATGTAAGAAAAAATATAGAATCGTTTAAGAAAAATAGTGATATACATAATGTAAATACCAGATAAAAATAAACTTGCTGTTCATGCCAGCCGTTTACACAAAAGTCACTAAGTCATTTAAGGGGCAATGTATACGCTTTTATAATAAGGTTCCAGTGGACATTCAGAATTTACCTTTAAATAAATTCAAAACCATCATAAAACAGACATTATTTACCAGAGGCTATTATAAAATTTCTGACTATCTGGATGATAAGCAAGCATGGACATAGACCGCTCGGCGATATTCAGCCTAATTATACAGTGTAATATAATTGTAACCCAAACTTATTTAAAAGAGCAACCCTTGAGTTTCTTGCTCGTTCTTCTCTGGTGAATCTGATTTGCGAATGAGCAATAATGTCAATAATTTTAATATTAAGATAAAAAATGTGACGTTTTCAAGTGATAATCTTTATCCTACGAAATAAATATTTTTTGACTTTGACTTTGGGCATCCTGCTCAATATTATAGGTATTACAGCATGCAGAGCGTGTCGGGCGAGAGAAATAAAATATGTGTAGTCAACTAATCAATATAATAGATAATTGTATCAGGGACTGACATCACAAATTGCACAGGATTAATATGATTAAAGATAATTATACATAGGTACATGGTATTGGTTTGAACGAGGTTGCTAACATTGGAAGAGACCATGGATAGAAGAAACTAAAAAGGAAGCTGTCAAAATGACAAGTCATATAAGGAATGAACATATCTAATTCGTTGAATGCTACTCATTACCCAAAACTTCCCCTTATTCCTTAGAATATGTATATTAGGGAGAGTATTACAGAATGTTACTCAAGCAGGGATCTCCGCTTGAGGACAGTTAAAAGGGGACAGCTGAAGTCACTTCTATAGCAGCATCTCATTCTAACTATGCTCAAGCACATATCTACGCTTGAGCAACATTCTGAAATACGTGCCTAAAACAAGTTTCAGACACGATCAAAAATGACTAACATTGACAAAGGAATAGACTATGTTTACAAAGACAGTGACTTTACATTTCAGAAGAACTTTACTCTACCTTCCAAAATATTGCAACTCTACATTACAAAGAATGCCCTTCTACATTCACAAAAGTAGATAACACTAGACACAAAAAAAATCTAGACTACTTTCTTTCATAAAACAAAATAATACACTATTTCTACATTACTTCATTCATGTACAAAGAATGTAAGATATATAATTTAATTCATGACGACTACTTAATTACCATACCATTATTTTAACATTATTGTAACACATACTAATAACCTTCAACCAAAAGTTAACATGTATATCACAGCAATACTGAGTACTTAAATAGGCAACAAATAAACAAGTTATACCTTAATCATTGCCCTTCAAAATCTTATTTGAAATGCTTATTAATTAATGAGGGCTTAGTCAAAATATCAGCTGTCATATTCAAGGTAGGTATGTATTTTACAGATAGGTCGAGTACATGGTGCTTTTGCACCAAATCTTTAACATAATAAGCGTAAGTCTGTGTTTTGTATGCTTACGACAATAGTCCTTAGCCTCTAATAACTTATGCGCACTCTGATTATTATTATTATAAATAAGAATATTCAAATCTTTGCCAATTATCTCAGATGTGAAATATTTTTTATGAAGCACAAGTCTTTACAAGCATCACTGATAGCAAGATATTCAGCGTCACAAGTATATAAAGCTACATAGTGCTGTTTTCTAGCTTCCCAGTGTATAATATTTTTACCCAGTTTAATTAAAAAACCAGAATAACTTTCTATCAACACAATTATTTCCCCAATCTGCATTGGCAAAAGCAGTAAAAACATTGTTACTTTTATAAAAACACAGCTTGTAATTAATTGTACCAGCCAAATATTACTTTTTTGCAGCTAACCAATTATCATCATTACGTTTATCATTTTCATCAGACCTTAATAATTTACAATTATTTAACATAGGTGTGGATACAGGCTAACTGCCGTTTCTACAAGGCTATCTGAATCCGCTCCCAGACTACGCTTGGAAGGCTCAAGGTCAGAACACCAGCTCTCATCCTCACTGCCCATACAGTACGTCTCAGAGTCTCCATCTGAAAGCACATTATTGTTTATATTAGTATCGATCAAATTATTAGGGCTTATGAAACTATCAGGATTTTGCTCATTTCGGCCATGATTAGAGATATTAATATCATTTGCATTATCTTCATCAAATCTAGTACCACAGCTAGTTTCATTTATATTATTCCTTTCATTATTGCAATTCAATTCAAAATTATATTTAATAAAACCAGAAGATAATAATTCATAATTAAATTCATTACATTCAGATTTCATGTCATTGCATTTAAAATCTTTATAAAACTTATTTTCAATAAAATCTACAATCCGTGATAAAATAACCTTCAGAGGATTTGAAGGATCTTATTGCTGTAAGTTACAAAAATTTTTTTTTTAATTCCATGACAAAATAACCTTGAAGAAGCTATCAATCTGTAGCCTTTTGTAGTTTCACTTGAACCCACAAAATTATATATCTTGGCTTTGTGTCTAATTTACTATGATGAATGGTAACAATGAGTAGGTAAAACACCCGAAGGCATGAAGGTGTCCGAGATTGACACTGTATCCGGACCATAGTTCCTCAGGCAGACGTCCTGAGAACTATGTTCTATGGTAGCTATGATTTTCCAAATACAGGGCAGTCATTACTGCTTCCCCCCAAAAACAGTTATAGAGACCGAGACATGATTGAAGCATTCGGCCACTCCATTCTGCTCAGGGCAAAATCAAAAAAATCAAAATCAAAAATATTTTATTCAATGTAGGATACAAAAATATCACTTATTGAAAGTCAACATGTTATTATCTTTTTTTAAACTACATCGCTTCGTAAGGTGTTATGGTTAGGGAGAAGAAGCAATATGGTACAGAAGTCTGGTGAATAATTCCCTCTGTTGCACGGTACTTTCTACAAGCTGCACTGCAGTACTCACCACCATTATCTGAATGCAGACACTTCACATGTAAACCAGTCAGTTTTTCAACTAAATTTTTAAAACAATAAAACAAGACATTACCTTTGATTTCTGCTTAAGTAAATATGCAAATGATTTCCGTGAAAATTCATCTGTGTATCTTGCACCATTCCAGCTGCAGTCTTTCATTGGTCCACACACATTCGGGTGTAATGTTACAGTTTTTATAAACTTGCCTAACAATTGTTGTATATGTGTCATTATCTTTTTTTAAACTACATCGCTTCGTAAGGTGTTATGGTTAGGGAGAAGAAGCAATATGGTACAGAAGTCTGGTGAATAATTCCCTCTGTTGCACGGTACTTTCTACAAGCTGCACTGCAGTACTCACCACCATTATCTGAATGCAGACACTTCACATGTAAACCAGTCAGTTTTTCAACTAAATTTTTAAAACAATAAAACAAGACATTACCTTTGATTTCTGCTTAAGTAAATATGCAAATGATTTCCGTGAAAATTCATCTGTGTATCTTGCACCATTCCAGCTGCAGTCTTTCATTGGTCCACACACATTCGGGTGTAATGTTACAGTTTTTATAAACTTGCCTAACAATTGTTGTATATGTGTCAAAGTGGCGAATAAACAGTTTCTATCTTTCTTTCTATAAATAAAACAGCCATCGCCTTTAAAAACAATTGTCAATCCTTTTTCAATCATATTACAGACAATAGGTTAGCAGAGAGTTCTGGAACATACATGACATCTTTAATTTTTATTGTCAATAAATGAACATCACCAACACCATTACTTTTCAATACACTGTCCTTATTAGCAGCTGATATTATATTAGTACTAGATAATTTAATGTCATTTATCCACTTTTCTTTGTTTGTCATATTAGGTGAACACCCGAAGTCCACTATCCAATAATTATGATCCACAGTAAGAAAGCTGGAAGCCATCAGTGTTTGCTCCTATGGTCCTTCTTTTTCTTCTGATTTTGAAGTTTCAAGCAACGGGCTTTAATATGCCCTGGTTTCTTACAAAAATGACATATAATCTTCTTAGTATTTTTCATTAGTAAGACTGTGCTATTATTTGACTCACAAATATTGTTTCTATGATACTCCTCTTGTATTAGTCTAGTATGACCAAGTTCGCTTGACAATGTATTTGTCATGCAGGCGGTCTCCAAGCCACTAACTAAATTATCATATTCCTGCGACATACAGCTCAACATAAGCTCCGCGACCAATGTCGCCCAGTTGCTGGACTATCATCATTAGAGCCTCAACATATTGCGTCATATTTGAAAATGTTGGATATTCGAGTCTATGTAATTGACGCGATAATACTACTCTTCTATAAAGACCTTTGTCTTCAAATATACAGGCCAACTTCCACCAAGCCTAGAGCTATCTTGGCCTCACGAATATATTAATATACCTAATGAAGGTTTGACTGTGAGTCAAACAAATTCGCGCAAGTGCGCGTCCGTTAAATTAAAAGCACCCACCAACAACGTCTAGGAAAGCACTAGTTTAGTTATGTATGATATGAATTGAGCACTTTATAATAATTTCTCCTCCGTAGGTTTTGTATACTCTTTGATTTTCTCGAGCTGAATCTGTGTTGCCAACTCGGGTTTTGAAAAAGGCGAAGGCCCGCATACAAAAGCGTATGAAAAATTCATACATCTACAATACAATACAAATACTCTTTATTGCGCAAAATAATTTACAATAATTTTTGGTGATAACAATAGAACACAATTAGGCGGTCTTATCACTAAAAGCGACCTCTTCCAGACAACCCACAGCTATGGGACATTTGTAGGTAGAAAAATAGGTAGGGTGCACGACACTACCTACTAAAGAAATAATTATAGATTAGTATGCATAAATAGAGTGTAGAGTAACGCAGTTACCACTATATTTATATATAACACGCATTGGAAAATAGTAAAATAATTTAATCAAAGCTGACAATTCGGCATACAATGGAATGACATACAATATTATTCACCGTCGCTAGGGCAACCACCACAGATAACACCCATACCTAATTGTAGTATTAGTATACACAATAGAAAGGACTAAAATATTGTTACTCTAATTGTTCTGAGCAGTATATATAACACACATAGGAAAATAATTTATTTATCAAAGCTGACAATTGGGCATACAATGAAATGACACACCACGGAACAGTTCCGTGTGACGCACAATATTATTCGCCGTCGCGTCGTCGGTCGCTGGGGCAACCACCTTAGATAACGCCCATAAATACTCAGTTTGTGATTAGTAGTAATAGTAGAGTTTTTGAGCAGTTGGTAACCCTGAAAAAATCAATAAGTCCCTCCTACCTTAGCGTAGCGTTATATTCTCTTTGCCTCCTACTGTTGCGTTTGGCTTGACAGACGTTTCGTGTGCTTGCCTCGTGAATTGTAGTATATTCGAGTTATGTGTTGAGTGTTATCCACGTTATATCGAGAATCGATCGAAGATATGATTTCGCATTCCGCGATAGACGCCATAGGCGAAAATACGAACTTCCAAATGGAGATTTCAAGCATGATGCATGGCTTTGGGGACAACGCGAATCCAAACGCTGCCACAGTTGTGTTAATTGATAACATAGTATTACAACAATTGCGAAGCATGCTGCAGGAGGCTTTACATGTTTCTAAGGAGAGGGGAGGGAGAGCTATTACGAATTATGATATCATATACCTTATGAGAAAAAATAAAATGAAATTGAAAAGGTTACATGATTACCAAGTAAAATTGGATCAAATTGACAAAAACCGACAGGTCACGCCTGTGATTATTGACATCATACTTGATGATGAAATAGATGCTATTATGGAAAAGAGAAGAACACACATAGACATTATAAACGAACTGGACGAAACAGACGAAGTAAGCCAGATAAAATTCGATACTATAGACTATTTGAGGAAGATTAGAGCAGCAAAGATTACGGAGACTATGCCTCTTGAGAAGTATGACGCATATCACAAAGCTAGATGTACATCATTCCATTCTAGCAACGGACATGCTAGAGGTTTCGATAAATTGGAAAAGTGGGTTAATCCCACAAAAAAACTAAAGATCACAGTCTCAGCTTTAGAAGTTCTTTGTTTTGTTGCTTACGAGACTGTAGCAGAAATTGTGGATGCTGTATTTTTGGTGAGACAGGATGCAGAAAAGAAGCCTGGAGACCCGTTAAGCGAGTTTGAAGGTGGTCACTCTTGTAACCCTGAATATGAAGGAGAGTCTGCTATAACTGTAGCCGAAGTAAGAGAAGTGTTGAGTCGCTACTTTAATCCCAGGACAGGAATGAATGGGTTGTTTTATAGGAACATGAGTATTGATTTGCCAGTTAGTACTATATAATCAACCTGGCCACTGAAGATGATGAAAGATTTAATAATCTTGAAAACTTTATTGTACCTATTTTTCTTTCTTCAATATTAAGGATTCTGAATTAGTTTAGGTGCCTTCAATTCTAATTACAGTTTTTATTTTTAAATACAAGTAATAAAGTCTAGTCGAAAAGCACAGTTTATTATACGATGTGTAGTGTTTAATAATGTTCCAGTTGACAAGCAAAATTTGCTCTTTTTAATAAAATCAAACCTTTTACAGACTTTATTTGCGTTATGTTTGTGTGTGTGAGTGTGTGTAGGTGTATATGCATGTTTAATGTTGTTTAACATGCTTTCAGTAGACAAGTAATCATTACTTTTTAACCAACCAGTGACAATTATTTTACAGTCATAGTATTTAAAATTTTAAATATTAAGAATATTTTTTAGCTGGTTGTAGATATGTCTAGATTTTACATTAAATTGGCGTATGGCGAATGTAGTCCTATGTTGTCTGATCTTGATTATCTTTTCTTCTATTAGTTATTGCAGAGTCATATGGCAATTATTGAAAAATTTATTTTTGAAATAGATGGAAGAACTGATATCAGCCTCTAAATATTAACATTTCTCCTCCCACTCTTGTATAAGGTGTAACTAGAGATTTGTTATAAAGTCGTATGGGATACCCCTAACTTGAAACATAGGTTAGCTAAGTGGCTTATTATTGTGGAGATAATGTGGAAACAGGATTTGAGTACTTTCTTTGGGATGATATCTCAGCCAGGGGCACAGTTTGTTTTCAAAACCACGATTATAGTCTCTACTTCATGGGAATTAGTGTCAAGGAGAACAAAAGACTTCATTTGTGATTCCGGGAAGGTACATCCTTTGGATCCTATTTGATTTTGAAGATTTCGTCCCATAATATTATTTGCCAATGTTTTCCCTATATCTACAAAATAGTTAATACATAGTTAACAGATTCATCAAGGGACGGCTCGAAAGTGAAGTAGTTCCATACATTGTGTATTACAAGTTTTGAGATGAGTAGGTAACTGTTTTGAGAGCTGTCCACAAGGTCTTGTTATTTTTAGCACCTTTAGCCAGAAGTTCCCTGTCATATGCCCTTTTTAATGTCTTTAGTAGCCTATTACAATAGTTACGATATTTGGTGAAAGTAATTTTCAGATTTTCCTTAAGTTTAAATGTTAACTGTTAGATAATGATATCAGGATCTTGAGATAGTAAAAGTTTTTCTAGATTTTTATTTAATACCTTAGTTTATACAGATACAGAGCCTCTGTCATAAACAATGATTTCAATAATATTAGTACTTTTGTTTGTAATTTTACCTTTAGATATACTGAGAAAGATAATCTGTAATCGTAGTATTAAGTATGTATTGCATTAGAAACTAGGTATTTCATTCTATTACTATACCCCTTTGTCTTAAAAATTAAGACAAAGTGGTCCAGGCCATACCCTTACTTGTAGAATGAATGTGACAGGGGAGCAGTCTAATGTGTTGAAAGCATACTTAGGTACTTGACTCTGTTATTAGATTCAGAGGGAGCTATACATTAACAGTGATTAACAGTGACCAGTGAGAATTATGTTATTATACAATTTGATGGTCTCTAAGTGAGCATTTAATGTGTCTATAAAATCAGGTGCAATGTGCTGCGAAGGGGAACGGTAGATGCCCAATATTACGTGTCTAAAGATTTGGACGGCATTATTTCCTTAACATCGGTATTTAGGTTAAGCCTAATCAAATCAAAAAGTATTTATTTTGTATGATAAAAATTATCACTTGGAAACGTCACATTTTTATCTTAATATTATAATTATTGACATTATTGCTTATTCACAAAGCTGGCTCCCCAGAGAAGAACGAGCAAGAAACTCAAGGGTTGCTCTTTGAAATAAGTTTTGGGTTACAATTATATTTTATCTTTTTATATAATTATAAAATAATATATTTATAATTATAAATATATTTAGGATCCGATCACGATGTGCCCCTTAGGTCTAAAACAAACAATTTGCTTAAGCCCATCAGCTGCCGTACAAGTTATTACTCGGGATCCTTTGGCATTAACGCTGCGCAGTTGTGGAATGCACTACCACTAAATATTCGCCACGCAGAATCGCTTGCAGTGTTTAAACTGCGTCTAAAGGAATATTATTTATCTCTCTAATGAATTGTATATACTGTTATATATATTTATGTGTATTTTATTATTGTACTTCAGTGTACGAACTGATATTTTGTGTGAACAGAGATATTGTGCGAATGGCGATATTGTACCAATGCCAGAATTGTACTAATTGCTCAGTGTACGAATTGATAATTTGTGTGAACAGAGAATTGTACGTACTGCGATATTGTACCCATGTCGATGCTTTCTTATTTATATGGTTTGTTTATTTTAGTAAGTGTTTATCTTTGTATGTATTCCACTATACCTATGTATTTTCTATGTATCGTCTATGTACCTACTGATATTTAAGTTATTCAGCTTTTACTTTGCACTATCCAACTACCTACTTATTAAAAAAACTTCTTTAACTGAAGTTGTCTGGAAGAAATCGCTATCAGCGATAAGACCGCCTTTGTACACTTCATCATCTATGTTAAATGTTCTTTGTATTTTATTTTTGTGTGCAATAAAGAATTTAATAATAATAATAATATATTGTATAATTAGACTGAATATCGCCAAGCGGTTTATATCTACGCTTGCTTATCATCCAGACAGAAATTTTATAATAGCCTAATTTGTAAATAATGTCTGTTTTATGATGGTTTTGAATTTATTTAATTCAAAGCCATCATAAAACATTTATTTTGAATGTCCACTGAAACCTTATTATAAAAGCGTATATATTGGCCCTTAAATGACTTAGATCTTGTTTAACATTATGTACAAACAGAAACACACTTAATTATACATTTTTTTTCCTGAAATATTGTAGGAAAGAGAATCGCATTTGACGTTGACAGTTATGAATCCTAGCTAGTGTTACTTTAGTAACTTATTAGTAATCTGTGGCTAGTGGCTAAGCAACTTAATTTCGTTGGGTTGTTAAATCGTGTAAATTCGGTTACAGAGCCATTTGTTTTCGTTTTACATTAATCAGACATATTACTCGGTACTGTTTTATCAACTATCATAACAACACACTAATAAAAGTAATCGTTTATTATTATTTTATTCACATTATTTTTATTTTATGTGTGATGTGATGAGTTATTTTAAAATATTTTACAAGCAAACATAAATCAACACGCCCCGGTCCATACAGCATCCATCTTCGAATAATTCTAAAAAAACATCCCTAAGGAATTCTGATAGTCTATTCCTGATAGTCTATAGTCACGTCCCTTTTGTTTTTGTAAGCTGTCTGTCACTGTCTCTATTCACTACTAATATTCATTTGATACATCTATATTTTCCCTGCAATCTCATTGTTATTTATTTCGTCTGCTGTAATAATCCCAACAATTGGTAGCAGAGCGTGGTTATATATCCGTGGTTTACCAGACGAAAATTTATGATGCGGGAAAAATAATTCCGGCAATCTGAAAAATTTAAAATGTCGGGACAATATCGCTTCGAACCATTGCGAAAGGACAATTACGATACTTGCCTGCAATGAGTTGGAAGATGAAGAGTGGCACGAAAGCATAAAAGATGAGTTACGAGCACATATAAAAAATGGTACATGGTTTATTAGAAAGAAAACAAATGAGATGAAACCAGTTGATTTTAAAATTATTCTTAGGACAAAAGTTGGCCCTGAAGGTAGCAAAAGAAAGGCTCGATTAGTCGCTCGAGGCTTTAGCCAAAGACCCGGAGTAGACTACGATGAAACCTATGCACCTACGACAAGACTGAGCTCGATTAGATCGGTTTTAGCACTATCAGTCGAGGAAAATATGAAACTGGCAAATGGACGTCACAACGGCATACCTAAATGGAGATTTAAATGAAAAAAATTTCATGAAGAAGCCAGAGTACTTAGAAAAGTTCATAACAGGCATTATGACTACCGAAGAAGAAATGACTGTCTTACAGAAAGCGAAGAAAATGCTCGAAGACTGCACCAGGATCAAGCGGGAGAAAGTCTGCCTGTTACAACGATCTCTTTATGGTCTGAAACAATCAGGTAGACAATGGTACCTCAAATTAGACAACGTGCTCAAGAGTATGGGTTTTATCCCATCGCAAGCTGACCCCTGTGTTTACTTACTTAATAAAGGAAAAGACAAAGTTATTTTAACTGCCTATGTCGACGATCTGCTCCTGGCATATTCGAGCGAGTCGATTCTAAATAAAGTCAAAAAGATGCTGAAAGAAAAGTTCGAAATGAAGGACCTTGGCGTACCCCAAGAATTACTCGGCATTGAAATTAAGAAGGCTGAAGGCGGTGTAAAAATTAGTCAATGTAAATACATACAGAAAGTATTAGATAAATATAAAATGACAGAATGTAAACCAGCAGTTACACCTATTGAGCCAAACATGAAATTAGAAAAAGAAGTAGGAGGTTGTGACCTACCATATCAGAAACTAATCGGCTCATTAATGTATATAGCGGTTGTTACCATGCCATTTATTTGAAGAAACTCCTGAACCATATTGCCGACAGAAAGCAAGATGGAACACTGCTATACAGCGATAGCCAGGCGGCGATTGCCATGATAAATAACGACGTACGAAGTAGTAGAACTAAGCATATGGATCTTAGACTACATTTCATACGAGAATGCACACAGGTGCATCAGATACGAGTGGAGTACATGCAGTCCGAAGATATGGATGCTGACATATTTACAAAAGGACTGCCGGGCCCAAGGCTCACTAGGCTGAGACAAAGTCTTGGACTGGAACGTGAGGCGGCGCTGATAGTCTATTCCTGATAGTCTATAGTCACGTCCCTTTTGTTTTTGTAAGCTGTCTGTCACTGTCTCTATTCACTACTAATATTCATTTGATACATCTATATTTTCCCTGCAATCTCATTGTTATTTATTTCGTCTGCTGTAATAATCCCAACAGTTCCTTATACTGGAGTCCATTCATCCGACCGCTCACCTCAACGACTTCTCCTGGACCCATGGAGCTCATCCAACCCCAAAAACCCAGACTTATTCTTCCACTTGACCTATTAGGCAAAGTGTTTGCTTCTACATAGCGTTCGTTTTTCAGTTCAGTTTGACAGAACAAGGTACAAAAGAGAATATGAAAGTAAATTTGTAAAAATAGTTTTTGTATATTTTAACAATAAACCTCTTTTTACTAACACTCCTCCTTAATTTCATACCTGCAAACCCATGCCTTGCACACACCATTCATACTTCCCTTTTAACAAAGGCTTTGTTAAAGCATCGGCAACCATACGAGCTGTCTCTACATAGTTCAATACTATATGCCCATGTTCAACTGCCTCCCCTATAAAGTGATGGCGCACATCAATATGCTTGGTGCGTTGATGGTGCACAGGGTTCTGCGCAATTGCAATAGCAGATTGGCTATCACTGTAGATCTTCAAGGATACCTCAGGGTTTCCAGAGATTTCAGCAATATTTTTTTTAGAAATATTGCTTCCCTGGCAGCTTCAGACATTGCAACATATTCTGCTTCAGCAGTTGAGAGAGCCATTGTTGTTTGCTTCCTACTGTCGCAGCATACTGCTCCTCCTTTCCAAAGGAAGACCACTCCGGAATATGACCTTCTATCATAACATGTGGCATGACTCGCATCTGCATAACCATGCAGTTCATTATGTTCTTCCCTTTTTGTGTACTTCAACCCAAGAGTTTTAGTACCCTTTAAATATCTAAGTACACGTTTTGCAGCTGTCCAATGTTCTTCCGTAAAACAACTGTTAAACTGGCTTAGATAATTCACTGCATGTGCTATGTCCGGCCTTGTGCAGACAGATAAATACATCAGTGAATCAAAATCTGATATGGTATCTTTTTATCTGGTTGATGTTCTGGCCCTGGCTTTTCTAGCTTTTGTCCAGTAACTGACGCTGTCGAAGCGACCTTAGTCAACCATTCCAAAATAATTCAAAACTTTGTCGACGTATTTCTCTTGGTCAACTTTGATCTCAGAATCATTCTGCATAATCCGCATTCCTAGAATAAACTCTGCCTTGCCGAGATCTTTCATTTCGAATTTTGACATGAGATCTCTCTTCACTTTATTAAGCTCATTTGCATCATTACAAAAAATTAGCATGTCGTCAACGTACACTGCTAACATGATGGTCTTTCCATCCTTAGATCTAGTGTAGACGCATGGTTCATTTTTGGATTGCTTGAAGCCCAGCTGAGTCAACTCATCATTTAACTTGTGGTTCCAAGCTCTAGGCGCTTGTTTTAATCCATAAAGTGAACGTTTAAGAAGACACATAATCTTCTTTCCCCTTTTCTTCGAATCCTTGCGGCTGTCTCATATAAACCGTTTCATATAGGTCTAAGCTGTTTTTACGTCCATCTGATCCACGTTTAAACCATTCTTGGCCGCCATTGCTAGTAAAACTCGAAGTGAGCTGTGCCTGACAACTGGAGCGAATGTCTCGTCATAGTCTACACCGTATCTCAGACTAAAACCTCAGTCCTTTGTCAGCAAACGCACTCTGTAACGCTTCCCAGGCATCTTTAGCCGTCTTAGCTTTACGTACATGAACTAAACAGTGAGGTTTAACCATTAAGCAAATCTTAGCTCTAGCTTTTTGATCTTTTCTCGTACCTTGTACATCTGTTGCTGCAGGTGTAGCACTCGTGTACTCCCATAAGTCGTCATGTATAAGATACAATTCCATCAAAAATTTCCATGTGGCATAGTTACTGTTGCCGTCCAATTTTTCAATTGAAGGCATGCCACCGCTGCTAGAAACTCCCGTTTCTTGTGTCGCCATTGAGTTTTGCAAACTCCCATTACTATTTCCATGTTCCGACATTTCGGTTTTCACTTACGTGCATGGGACCCTTAACCTATTACTAGTAGTTGCCTACTGAACTATACTAATTGCTCAGAATACTCAGTGAGTGAATAAAACATGAATTAGTAGATAAAATAATAGTTATATTAATATTATTTTATATTGACACAAGAAGAACAGAATGACAGTAAGAGAGAAAAAATCAGTTTGACAGAACAAGGTACAAAAGAGAATATGAAAGTAAATTTGTAAAAATAGTTTTTATATATTTTAACAATAAACCTCTTTTTACTAACATATAGGGTTCTCTTTGAGTTTTCTTGTTGAGTTGAGAGAGGATATATTTCTAGTGGAGAGTTTGAAGATATAAACAGATAAAGATATGCAGACCGTTTAATATACAGTGTGGAAAGTTTCAATGGGGCAGCCAAGGGAGGTACCTTAATCGTTGCAGCTACAAGAAATTGGTCTTAGGAGACTATCCATAATTTTTCAAAAAAATTTCATTCCCATTCACAGATTTTCAAAAAAATGTACGGTTAGCAAGAAAATTACCATTTTTCACAAAAAAATTTTTGATACTAATCGATCCTGTTCCGTATGCTGATCAAAAAGTTCTATGGGACCAACTCAGGTTTCAGTACTAGAAAAGTCAGAAATCAAAAAAACCTTTTTTCATACATTTAAAGTACTTAGATTTTTTTGTCAGGCCATAACAAGAGGTAACTTTTTGTTGTAGCTACAAAAATGATTAAGAATATGCATATGTAATCAAACAATAACTTTATGATATAAGGTTCTCAAAATGTTCTCCATTTTGATTAATGCATAAATGTATTCGTTTTCGTACTGACCGCGTGGCGGCCAATAATTTATTTGGATGAATTCCATACAAAATTGTACAGAGCGAGTTTTTTAATTCTTCGACACTGTCATATTTCTTTTTATAAATTTCATTTTTTAAATAGCCCCACAGGAAGAAATCAAGCGGTGTTAAGTCCGGACTACGCGCTGGCCAAGAAACAGGGCCATGAGTCCCAATCCACTGCTCACCAAATTGTCTATTCAAAGAACAACGAGTGTTTTGGCTGTTGTGTACAGGAGCACCATCTTGTTGAAAATAAACTCTTCGTGATTCTGATAATGGTAATAATAACTAAAAGCACCTACTCGCAAAAGCACACCACACGCAATCAGATTTTGACATAAGCAACAAAAGAAAGTACGCATTATAAAAAGAAAACAAAGTTCGAAATTTAAAGCTTATTTGAATTTGAACTAGGTAGGTAAGTAAATCTTTTTCCAGAAAACTATCGAGGTTACGTAAGTTCCAAGTGAAACAAAATTAATTGACTGCATATGTATGGGAAAAGTTTTTTTTGATTTCTAACTTTTCTAGTACTGAAACTTCAGTTGGTCCCATGGAACTTTTTGATCAGCATACGAAACAGGATCGATTAGCATCAAAAAATTTTTTTGTGAGAAAAGGTAATTTTCTTGCTAACCGTACATTTTTTTGAAAATCTGTGAATGGGAATGAAATTTTTTTGAAAAATTATGGATAGTCTCCTAAGACCAATTCCTTGTAGCTGCAACGATTAAGGTACCTCCCTTGGCTGCCCCATTGAAACTTTCCACTCTGTATATTATAGTGGAAAAATTTTAATAGTGAAGAGATGAACTAACAATTTTGTTATAGCCATTAAATTGCATGTGTATAAGTAATAAAAAAAAGTAAATGTTGTTGGTCTTAATCTTCCTTTCATTTAACCTTTTCTTAACATTCCTTCTTAAAATGTAGACACCGGCAGGTTAGATATGGTGCCTTCTAGGGCATCATTCCCTTCACCATGCTTTTCCATGTCGCCCTCATCGCCATTACAGTACAGAGGATCTGACTGTGAAGACAATGCAGTTGGTGTGATCACTCCATACTCTCCGACTCTGAAAGTATCGAAGATTCCCTATTAGACATATCTTTAGTTTCATTATACAACTTATTGTTTTATTATTTATATTGATATCACAACTTGGTAAAATTACATTATTCATCTCATCATTAATGTCAGAGCGATTAATTGAATTATTATTTATTAAAATGTTAAATAAAATTATCCCTCCTAGCTTCAGCCTTTGGCGTGTCATGTTTAATAAACTGTGATTCTATGAATGACACGCTCCTCGAATAAAACAATTTATGAGGATTTGATAGATCAACCAGACGGTAACCCTTACAATGTTCACCATAACCAACGAAAATATATCGTTTTGTTTCGGCATCAAGCTTTCGCCGCTTTACATCAGGAATATGAGCATACGCTACACAGCCAAACACGCGCAGTTGGCTGAGATCCACTGAGGATCCAGTCCATTCATATTCAGGAATTTTATCACATAAAGCACTGGTAAGGCTCCTATTTTTAAGTAAATGGCTGTCAGCCTCTCCCCAGTAGCTATTATGTGCTTGCGTAGTGTATGTGAATTTAGAGAAAATAAAATGTTGCAAATATCCCAATGTGTCAACTTACCCCTGTGTATTCTTTGCTCTTTGGTATTAGCCCAGGGAAAATACGGTTTGACCTCGGAAAAACGAATAACCGCGATTTTCTTGAAACATTTAATAAAGTGTTGTAAATGTAGTAACAATTGCTAAAAATTAAGCATTTGTAAGAAACGCTAGTAATAACTAACTAAATAAGGTAAAGTTGAAAAATGTGTTTGTTTAAAAATATGCTCATTTGATGGGTAGTTCTTTAAATTCAAAACATCGGGAAAATTATCTTTACAAAATATTAGTTCTAATTTTTATTTCTAAGCAATGCAGCTCAAAGGACAGTGGTCCAGCGAAGCGCTAGGGGAACACCGGTAGTGACCGGTGCTCCCCTAGCGCTTCGCTGAAGCCCTCCTCGGCCAGTTAAATAACCACGCCAAAACAAAATTCGCCGAAGTCGGCCGCAGCGGGACGAGACCACGTCGTACCACCGCTGCCATCCATGGAGCCGCCACCACTGGTGAAAAAGGACTGCCAGAGCCGCGACACGCGACCCTGACATCTAAAACTATTGTTAGGTGGAATTCATTCCTCTTACCTTTTCTTCTCTTCCTATTACCTTTCTTTCTTATCTTTACAGTTAATATACAATATTTAAAAAAAACCTTATGTACAGTTTTATTATACAGGGTGTCCAGTAAATAGCACGACAAACGAGAAGGGAAGATAGATGAAAGGTTGACCTACCAGACAAAAAAAAATAACCTTAGTAAAAGTGTCACCGTTTTCAAGATATAAATTTTTTATTTTTTTTTCTTAAAACTGCCACTTTTTCTCTGTTTGTTGTTATGTGTAGAAATAACCAGATATTTTTCTTATTTTTTCTGTCAAATATTTTCAGATAGTTGCTGTACCATATTTAAATATCATTTTGTTAAATACATGTAGGTAACCCTGAGAAAATAATTTTTTATTCCTAATTTTTTTTTTTTGAATATTGTTTAATGAAGTTTGACCTTCAGCGGTGAGAAAAAAATGTATTGGACTGCTGCTGCACATTCCCTTAAAAATTTACCTGTTTAGTAGGGATTTCAGAAAGGTAAAATAAAATACACCTTTATTTTTAAATAAAAAGATACAGCATTTTTTCCGTCAAGGGGTCTGGTTCACACTTAAATCCAATATTCAAATTTAAAGTAAAATTACATCTTTTTACTGACCACTGAAGTGCTTAATTGTTAAAAAACCTTGAAATTGTTATCTGCGCATCTAATAGTGACAAACCTTTTCATGACCTTGGAAATCGGAATTCGAAAAATGGTACACAATGACTAATAGCATCTCTTATTTTTCTGTGTGTAAAGATGTTTGCTGTCTTGCTCTTACGATAATTAAAGTATGCATCCTTGGCCTTTGCCCCGCCCCCTTTCTTACACAATCAGTACTGTCCTTGACGCTCTCTTATGCACATCTCTCTTTGATATCACTGTTGTTTTGTTGTCGTACTATTTGCCTTTCAACTTGGACTCTGATTTGCTTAACGATTTGGGTATTGATAATTGTGATATCACTAACGATTTGGAGCTCTCTTGGACTTTGTTTTATTTGTTTCGATTGGATTTTGTGAAGTTGAACTGTGTTGATTTGCGTGAACTTCGGCAATGGCGCATCAACCTCACACGTACACGTCGCATGAATATGCGGATATGCACCTGATTTATGGTGAAAGCCGCTGCAACGCCAGAGCTGCCGCAAGGCTTTATGCTGAGCGGTACCCCAACCGCCATCATCCGGGCCATGAAGTGTTTAACCGAACTCATAGAGCAATTTCCGAAGGACGCATACCTGGACAACGTAGCGGCGCAGGACGGCCTGCAACAGTAGATGATGACATTGTCTTGGACGAAGTCGAAGAAGATCCATCAACTTCGGTGCGAATGATTGAAAGGCGTACTGGGATACCAAAATCCACCGCTCACAAAATCTTACAACGTCATAATTTACATCCTTACCATATTCAGCGAGTCCAAAGTTTGCAACCAAGGGATTACCCGGCCAGAGTTAGATTTTGCCGAGAAATGTTAGAAAGGCATCAATCTGATCCAAATTTTTTTGACAGAATAATTTGGAGCGATGAGTCAGCATGCAAACGGGATGGCTACTTCAATCTTCACAACCTCCACAGTTGGCAGATAACTAATCTACACGAAATGCGAGAAGATCGGTCTCAGTACCAGTATAAAATAAATTTGTGGACGGGAATTTTTAATGGCCAAATACTGGGACCCGTTGAACTGCCGCCAATTCTCAACTCTAATAATTATTTAGAGTTCTTGGAGAATCAATTACCAATTTTATTAGAAGATGTCTCGCTAGAGCAGCGGCGTACATTGTGGCTCCAACATGACGGCTGCCCTGCTCACTACGGCATACAAGTAAGGGCTCATTTGAATGAGCGATACCCCCGCCGATGGATCGGACGATCGGGTACAATCGCGTGGCCCGCTCGATCGCCGGATCTAAATCCCCTAGATTTCTTTTACTGGGGTTGCTTGAAAGACAAAGTCTACAATAAAGCTATCCAAAACGAAGAACACTTACGACAACAAATCTCCTCGGCTGCTCAAGACATTTCCCAATTAAGTTTGAGAGGATTAAAAAGATCATTCCTTAAGAGGTGCCGAGCTTGTATTAGAGTGGAAGGTCGGCAATTCGAACACCTATTAACTGTGTTTGATTGATTACTTATGATCGTAGAGAATACAAAAATATTAAATGTAAATTTTGTTTGGTAATAAATGTGTTCATTTTTAATCCAAAGTGTGTATTTTATTTAACTTTTGCTTATTTTTAAATAAACTGGCTTAAATTTTAACTAGTTCAATAATAAGTAACGCTGCTAAGCAAAAAAAGAAAAATTAATCATCAATTACCTTTTGACCGAAATTTGCCACTTTGGCAGAAAAAATGCTGTATCTTTTTATTTAAAAATAAAGGTGTATTTTATTTTACCTTTCTGAAATCCCTACTAAACAGGTAATTTTTTAAGGGAATGTGCAGCAGCAGTCCAATACATTTTTTTCTCACCGCTGAAGGTCAAACATAATTAAACAATATTCAAAAAAAAAAAATTAGGAATAAAAAATTATTTTCTCAGGGTTACCTACTTGTATTTAACAAAATGATATTTAAATATAGTACAGCAACTATCTGAAAATATTTGACAGAAAAAATAAGAAAAATATCTGGTTATTTCTACACATAACAACAACAAACAGATAAAAAGCGGCAGTTTTAAGAAAAAAACATAAAAAATTAATATCTTGAAAACGGTGACACTTTTACTAAGGTCATTTTTTTTTGTCTGGTAGGTCAACCTTTCATCTATCTTCCCTTTTCGTTTCTCGTGCTATTTACTGGACACCCTGTATACGAGAAATATACAAAAAATTATAATTTTGATTAAAAAAAAAATTTCAAAAAACCCGCCTGCTCGGTTTAAGTTTCCCGCGCTATCTCGAGACCATAAATACTTTTTTTAATTCACTCCTTTCGGAGTAGGCAAAGGGATCAAAGCCTATACAACCATGTCTTATTTCTTAGTTTAATGAAGTCAGTCTCAGTCACGGAACAGTAAAAACAAGAGGAAATGCAAAGTAGGCGTGGCACGCGTGTGATGATTATAACATGCTTTCTTATATGTTTCTGTTTTATAATGGTGTCGATTCGGTTGTACACCAACTAAACATAAACCTATTTTGGAGTGGTGCCGTCGCATCGTACTGTTCCAGGGAGAAAGAGACAGTACTACTTTAAAACTGGTTTTGGTTTAGTTTAGTTTAGTTGGTATACATTCGAATCGACACCAGTATCTTTTTATTGAATGGAAGATTTTGTATATCAACAGGAACCTTGTATGATCTGTCGCCACAGAAAAATCGCTCAATTTTACTCTCAGGTTTTTTTTGAGAGAGTTGGTTGGTAACCCTGAAAAAATCAATAACTCCCGGCTAACTTGCGTTTGGCTTGCCCTGTCGTTTGCTTGCCTCGTGAATTTAAGTTTATTGGAATTGTGTTGAGATTTATCCACCTTAAATCAAGAATCGATCCAAGATATGGTTTCGTGTTCCACGATTGGCGAAAATACGAACTTCCAAAATGAGATTTCGAGCATGATGCATGGCTTTGGGGACAACCCGAATCCAAACTCTGCCACAGTGGTATTAATTGATAACATAGTATTACAACATTTGCGAAGCATGCTGCAGGAGGCTTCACATCTTTCTAACACGAGGGGAGGGAGAGCTATTACGAATTATGATATCATATACCTTATGAGAAAAAATAAAATGAAATTGAAAAGGTTACATGATTACCAAGTAAAATTGGATCAAATTGACAAAAACCGACAGGTCACGCCTGTGATTATTGACATCATGCTTGATGATGAAGAAGATGCTATTATGGAAAAGAGAAGAACACACATAGATATTATAAACGAACTGGACGCAACAGACGAAGTAAGCCAGATAAAATTCGATACTATAGACTATTTGAGGAAGATTAGAGCAGCAAAGATTACGGAGACTATGCCCCTTGAGAAGTATGACGCATATCACAAAGCTAGATGTATATCTTTCCGTTCTAGCAACGGACATGGTAGAGGCTTTGATAAATTGGAAAAATGGATTAATCCAACTAACAACCTAAAGATCACAGTCTCAGCTTTAGAAGTTCTTTGTTTTGTTGCTTACGAGACTGTAGCAGAAATTGTGGATGCTGTATTTTTGGTGCGACACGATGCAAAAAAGAAGCCTGGAGCCTCTTTAAGCAAGTTTGAAGGTGGTCACTCCTGTAACCCTGGGTATGAAGAAGAGTCTGCTATAACTGTAGCCGAAGTAAGAGAAGTGTTGAGTCGCTACTTTAATCCCAGGACAGGAATGAATGAGTTGTTTTATAGGAACATGAGTATTGATTTGCCAGTTACCATGTAATCAACCTGGCCACTGGAGATAAGGAATGATGAAAGATTTAATAATCTTGAAAACCTTATTGTAGGGGGTCGGGTGGCGATTCACACCACAAACGGTTCGCACCGCGGTGCGAAACGACCCATTCAATTTTTGAAGAGCCCCTTTCGCACCGGTGGTGTGAATCGCCACCTGCAAATTTTGAATGGGTCGATTCGCACCACAAGGTAAATGACCTTTGATTCAGAAGTTGATTCTGTTACGGACTCATAATAAAATATTTCACCTAGGTAAATAGAAAAGTAGTAAGTAAAAATGTATAAATCATTTTTTTAACATAATAGATTGCTTTACTTTTATTATTATAAAGAAGTAAATATACTCAACGTTAAAAATATTTTTTTTACTAAAAAATAAGCTTCTATGTATACTGGCTAGACTAGAGAATTACTACAATATAACCACAAAATAAATACAAAGTATTATTTATGATTATTTTAAGATTATCTATTTAGCCTACAAAGATTTATCTATTTAGCCCACAAAGATTAGTTTAAGTTTCATCATCATCATCATCTGATTTAAGAGCCATGCTCTTGTTGGTGGAGATTTTTCCATATCTCTCTGCTCTCCGCCTTCCTCTTGACCTCCTGATACAACACGACGTTCAACTTCTCTTTTGTTTGCTGCATGTAGCTTATTCTCGGTCTTCCTCTTTTTCTTTTCCCGTTTAAGTTTACATGACTATTATTACTTGATTTTTATAATTATTTAAAAATGTTATTTATGATTGTTCCAAGATTATCTATTTAGTATTTCTTAATTTGGTAATCAATCTTTGAAAAAGAAACTGGTAATAGTGCCCGTGATATGATAACACACAGCTTTCCCATACAAACATAGGTCGAAATGTGAAAAAATTTTTGGATTTCCCATACTAAGTTGTGTCACGTGACCGGACACTTTGTATTGGAAGGCCAGTATCACCAGCTTTTTTTATAGATATAGATAGATAGGTCGAAATGTGAAAAAAATTTTGAATTTCCCATACTAAGTTGTGTCACGTGACCGGACACTTTGTATTGGAAGGCCACTATCACCAGCTTTTTTTTATAGATATAGATATAGTGGCCTTCCAATACAAAGTGTCCGGTCACGTGACACAACTTAGTATGGGAAATCCAAAAATTTTTTCACATTTCTACCTATGTTTGTATGGGAAAGTTGTGTGTTGTCATATCACGGGCACTATTACCAGTTTCTTTTTCAAAGATTACCAAATTAAGAAATACTAAATAGATAATCTTGGAACAATCATAAATAACATTTTTAAATAATTATAAAAATCAAGTAATAAAAGTCATGTAAACTTAAATGGGAAAAGAAAAAGAGGAAGACCGAGAATAAGCTACATGCAGCAAACAAAAGAGAAGTTGAACGTCGTGTTGTATCAGGAGGTCAAGAGGGAGGCGGAGAGCAGAGAGATATGGAAAAATCTCCACCAACAAGAGCATGGCTCTTAAATCAGATGATGATGATGAATCTTAAACTAATCTTTGTGGGCTAAATAGATAAATCTTTGTAGGCTAAATAGATAATCTTAAAATAATCACAAATAATCATAAATAATACTTTGTATTTATTTTGTGGTTATATTGTAGTAATTCTCTAGTCTAGCCAGTATACATAGAAGCTTATTTTTTAGTAAAAAAAATATTTTTACCTTCCTTATTTAAACAATAAAGCGTATTTGATTGATTGATTTTTAACGTTGAGTATATTTACTTCTTTATAATAATAAAAGTAAAGCAATCTATTATGTTAAAAAAATGATTTATACATTTTTACTTACTACTTTTCTATTTACCTAGGTGAAATATTTTATTATGAGTCCGAAACAGAATCAACTTCCGAATCAAAGGTCATTTACCTTGTGATGCGAATCGACCCATTCAAAATTTGCAGGTGGCGATTCACACCACTGGTGCGAAAGGGGCTCTTCAAAAATTGAATGGGTCGTTTCACACCGCGGTGCGAACCGTTTGTGGTGTGAATCGCCACCCGACCCATTGTAGGTACCTATTTTTCTAACTTCAACATGAAGCATACTGATTTTGTTTTCAATTCTAATTTAAAACAAGTAATTTATTTTTAAACACAAGTAATAAAGTCTAGTAGAAAATCACAGTGTATTATGTAATATGTAGTGTTTAATAATGTTCCAATTGACAAGCAAAATTTGCCTTTTTGAATAAAATTTAATCATTAGTTTTTAACCAATCAGTGAAAATTATTTTATAGTCATAGTATTTAAAATTTTAAATATCAAGAATATTATTTAGCTGGTGGTAGATATGCCTAGATTTTATATTAAATCGGCGTATGGCGAATGTAGTCTATGTAGTATGTTGTCTGATCTTGATAATTTTATCTTTTCTTCTATTAGTTATTGCAGGGTCATATGGCAATATTGTAGAATATAAAGCTTTTTTTTTCTTTGTTTCATTTGAGGCTTCATATTCGTATTCGTTGGCGGGCCGGATTCCGCAACTCAACGTCTGAATGCTCCTATTTTGCGTATGGGGGAATACTTAATACTGCCACCCAAGCTCCTGGAGGAAGCCGAGCAACTTTGGGATGTTGCCACAGGCTTCGGGGAGAGACCCCATTCTTCCAAGATAGGTGGCTCGATGTGTGGCCACCTCCTCGCACTCTAAAAACATGTGGGCGGTTGATTCTTTGGCCTCCATGCACGCTCTGCACAGGGGGCTGTCTGTGACACCTATATTGAACAGATGTTTGTTGTAATGACCGTGACCTGTTAGTGTACCCGCGATCTTACACAGCTGCGCCTTGGAGAGGCGCATGAGTGTTCTAGTGAGGCGCACACTCCGAGCTGGGATTGCCGCTCTGGTTTGCTTGCAGTCTACCCTTGTGGTCCAGTCATTGTTGTGTAGCGATGTAGTTCGTTGATGAAGCCATGATTTGATTTGGCAAAACGGCAGTGGGACGAATGCCTCAGAGCTCTGCACCATCATTGCAGATGCCCTTCTCGCCAACTCGTCCGCATTTGAGGCTTTTGTACACTCTGGGTGACTATGCCAACCTAATTGATACATTCGCCTTTTTAAACCTCACTCTCTTTTTGCAATAGACAATCCAACAAATTTATACAGACAGACAAAATCTATCGAACAGTTAATACATAGGTCATTTTATAGAGATCAACAGTCTGACATTTGTAAATTTTTATAATACATCACCTTCAATAAACTGTCCCCTTTAAACATCTAAAAATTTTGTTTGGTAGGTAGCTGCCCAGCTCGTGATACAGTACTGATTGTACAAGAGAGATATAGATTCTGTTTTTCATTAGATCTAGCTGTGTCCCTCTAAAACCAATGTTTTCAATTTTCTGTACAAGGATGAGAACAGAGACTGTATCAAATGCCTTTTTCAAATCGAGTCATACCATGTGTGACTATACAGGTGTAACTAGAATTTTTTTTAAAGTCGTGATCAAACTCAGTAGTAATTATAGCAGTTAGAGCTGATACTGCATCCTCTGTTGAGAGCTTTTGTCTAAACCCATATTGGGAGTTTGATAAAATGTTGTTTCTGTTGAGGAAGTTTATTAGTAGTGTGTCTATTAATTTTTCAATCATTTTTGAAATAGATGGAAGAACTAAAATCGGCGTCTAATTATTAACATCGTCTCTCCTCCCACTCTTGTATGCAAGTGTAACTAGAGATTATTTTAAAGTCGTAAGGAATACCCCAACTTGAAACATAGGTTAGCTAAGTGACTTATTTATTGGGGAGATAAGGTGGAAACAGGATTTGAGTAGTTTTGTTGGGACGTTATCCCAGCCAGGGCCACAATTTGTTTTCAAAGCCTTGATAGTCTCTCTCTTCTTGGGAATCAGTGTCAAGGAGAACAAAAGACTTAATGATTCCGGGAAGGTACCTACATGTATCCCATTTGATTTTGAAGATTTCGTCCTATGATATTATTTGCCAACGTTTTTCCTATATTTACAAAATAGTTAATGCATAGTTAACAGATCCATCAAGTGACGGCTTTACATGAAGTAGTTCCGAACATTGTGTATTACAAATTTTGAGATGAGTAGGTAACTGTTTTGATAGCTGTCCACAAGGTCTTGTTGTTTTTAGCAGCTTTAAGCCAGAAGTTCCCTGTTATATGCCCTTTTAAATGTCTTCAGTAGCCTGTTACAATAGTTACGATATCTGGCGAAAGTAATTTTCCAAATTTTATCAGTTTTATTGTTTTAGCCTCATCTAGAGCTTCCTTAAGTTTAAATATTAATTGTTCGATAATGATATCAGGATCATGATATAGTAAAAGGTTTTCTAGATTTAATACATTAGTGTAGGCTCTGTCATACATAATCAATAATTTTAATAATATTAGTATCTTTGTTTGTAATTTAACCAATCAATCAATCAAATACTCTTTATTGCACAATTAACAAAAGATACATGAAGAATACAGCGTACATCATTAATCGCACAAAAAGGCGGCCTTATCGCTAACAGCGATCTCTTCCAGGCAAACCTTAGGGTAAAGATACAAGCTACCAGTAGGTGAGGTTTGCACTAATAGTAGCAATACGGTTTTATAGTTGGTAAAAAATATAACGTAAAGATAAAAATACATAAACTAAGCCTACAAACTATAACTTGATAATTTAACTGCACTTAAACATATAATATATTATTGACTACATAACACACAGAAATTTATATATATACACATATATATTAAATATTAAATAAATAAAAATACATGCCATTTGTTTGCTCAGAAATAACTTAGAAATCATATTGACAACCACGGAGAAGATGAGAGGAGATTCATTGATTTTTTTTTTTCTTTTATTGAAGGAAGTGTGCTTTGACTTGCGTTTTGAAGACGTTTATTGATGGAGCGCGGCGAATTTAACTTTAGATATACTCAGAAAGATGATCTGTAATCGTAGTATTAAGTACTGCAATAGAAGCTAGGTATTTAATTTTGTTAATTTTGAGGGCAAAGCAGTCTAGGCTAACTATTATCTCTTGTAATATGTACGAAGCATATTCAGGTAGTTGATTCAGTTATTAGATTCCGAGGGTGCTGTATCAGGTTTATTAATCAAATTGATGTTAATATGTTCAGTTATGTTACAGACAATTATGTTATTACACGATTTGATGGTTTCTAAGTGACCATTTAATGTGTCTATAAAATCAGTGGCAATGTGCTACGAAGGGGAACGGTAGATGCCCAATATTACGTGACTTAAGATTTGGACCGCATTATTTCGGCATTTAGGTGAGCCCTAACATACACAACGACACTGCCATTCTGATTTCAGTTGAATGTTACCACATTCAACTGAAATATAATTTGGTATTTGTGGAATTGGTTTATTTACATTCAGTGTACTAAGTATCGGGAATTTGTCAATAAAACAAAAAATACAAATTATTCATCTAAATTTATTTTATCGCCTTCAAAGTAGGCCCCATCGCTTGCAATACAACATCTCCACCGCTTCACCCAGTCTTCCATACATTTTTCATAGGCTATTTGCGGTATGGCGTTTAGCTCATTCAGCGAATTTTCTTTTATGGCTTCTATCGACTCAAAACGTTTTCCTCGAAGTGGTAATTTTAACTTGGGAAATAAAAAAAAGTCAGACGGAGCCATATCAGGTGAATACGGTGCTTGGTCGAGAACTTTTGTTGAATTTTTCGCTAAAAACTCTTTCACTATAATGGCTGTGTGTGATGGTGCATTATCATGGTGCAGCATCCATGAGTTGTGTTGCCACAAATCTGGACGTTTTCGGCGGATACTCTCACGCAAACGCTTCATGACGCCTAAATAATATTCTTTATTCACTGTTTCTCCCTCTGGAAGGAATTCGGAGTGAACCACACCACGGTAGTCAAAAAAAACTCAGCATCACCTTGATTTTGGAGCGACTTTGCCGCGGTTTTTTGGGTTTCGGCTCGTTTTCGAGGCGCCATTCTGAAGACTGTTGGCTTGTTTGCATGTCGTACTCATAAACCCATGTCTCGTCGCCAGTTATTATACGTTTCATAAAGGTCGGATCCGTAGAAGCTCGGGAAACCATGTCTTCAGCGACATGCTTTCGCTGCGCTTTTTGAACAAAATTGAGCTCTTTTGGAACTAGTCGAGCGGCGACGCGTTTCATGCCTAAAATGTCAATGAGAATGTTGTGGACGGACTTAAAAGATATGTTCACCTCACTAGCCAACTCTCTCAGACTCATACGTCGATTTTCGAGCACTAGCTTCTTGATTCTGTCGATGTTTTCTTTGGTCGTAGCGGTTGAATGTCTACCAGAACGAGGCAAGTCTACTACTACTTCTCGGCCTTCTTTAAAAGCCTTATACCATTCATAAGCCCTTGTTTTCGATATACACGATTCGCCGTAGGTATTTCGCAACATTTTTAGTGATTCACCACATGAAATATCATTTGAAACACAAAATTTAAGGCACACTCTTTGTTCAACAATATTTTCCATTGTAAAAATCGCCGAGGACTCAAAACTATGACCAACAAAAAGTGTAGTTTAAAACAAATTAAATGACAGATCCCGCTCAAATTTTGCGCGCTAAATCAGTACAGTGCTACCAACATGCAGTAAAAAAATTAGAACGACCTCTTTTACGCGGGTCTTTTTATTGACATATTCCCGATACTTTTTACACAGAGTAGTATATCAAGTCGACATTCAGTTAATATAACACATTCATTCACCAAGTTCAGGTCGCCAAGAGTCACCTGAAAGTCGCCTAGATTACGATAAATGCTTCTTATATTCTGTGAAACAATAGTAAGATAGTACTTAGAGTGTGTAAGGAGATGCAAACATTAACAATATAATCCATTACTAGTAATAAGGCAATATGTCTCGGTGTGATTAAATTATAATAATGAAAGTTAATGTGTAGGACTATTTTGTAAGGTAGTTTGTTTATGTTCTTGATCTCAGGTAATATTATATTGTATCTGTATGGTTAGAATAAGTAGTACCTAACCTAATGTAATGATCAATGTGTGCGAGTTATTTTGTAAGGCAGTACGATGTGCTTGCATAGTGTAGGTGTGATTTGTGAATTTAGAGAAAATAAAATGCTGCAAATATATTCCGATGTGTCATTTAATTTGCTCATAAAATTAATTTACATTGATTAGAGATTAGACACCAATTAAACAGATAATTACAGATATAATTCCACATGCTCTGCAGGCGAAGACAAGGGAAGGAAGAGTTTGACCATGGTTATGATAGATGTCCAGATCCTATGCAAAGCTAGATACATATGTTCTACCTAGGTCTTGAACGTATGTTCCAGGACCCTTTTTTATTATTTTTTTCTCTTTTAATATGTTTTTATTAATATCTTATTGTTGGGAATTCAAACGTTCTGAGCGGAAGGCTAGTGGGGGTTCGTGGGCTGATGATGTAAATGCGGACGGAGGCTCCTCCCCTCTGGAATTCCGCCTACAAATCTGATGATGATGGAGCTATGGCGATGGTTCCTACAGACCTGATGATGAAGCGCTGACTCTGATGAGTCTTCTTGTAGGCCACGGTTGAATAGGTATCCGTAGTTTAAATAAAATGTTGTCTCTGACACTCTCGTTTACTGATATAAACTTATGCCATCTGGCTAAGACAAAGAATACTATCTGATTGACAAAAAAACTGCATCTGACATCTTGTGAAGAGCAAGGGCTCGACCGATTCGTCGGAGAGCCAAGGTAAGAAGGGGAAGAGAACAGAGGTGAAGTGTGGCGCGAGAGTCGCCGGCCGACTAACGGTAGTGCCACACACACAATATAATAATCGAGTTACCAACATGACTGAATTGAGGAATTGCCATAGATAAACTAAACTGCACTTTTTAGTGTAGTACACTTATAAATTATGTCCTGCATTATAAAATTATGTGAATGAGTGACATCGTGCAGAATATTTTTTTTTTTTTTTCCCATTCGTCTATCTGCAATCGACTCTTCTAGTCATAATCAGATGTTTGGTGGTTAAAGCAAAGAGCCTGCTGATACTCCACTGAGTACCATCGCCAAGAATTTTTCTTATTTTCTCCTGTCGAGATCCAAGACATGCCATCTCTTAAGGCGCGCGGTTTGTTGGTGTCGATCCAACAGATTTCTTGCGAGACTATTAACATGATCTGCGAGACGTTTTTTGTATTTTGTACAAGATATCATTATTTCCTCTCTTACAGTAGGTATGTTAAGGTGTTCATGTATCTCCGCATTGCGGGTGAACCAAGGTGCACTTGCTATTGCTCTTAACACTTTATTTTCAAATCTTTGCAAGATGTCTATGTTGGAGTTACTAGCAGAGCCCCAGAGTTCTATTGCAGAATATATATGTGTAAATTTATTAGTTGTGTGGATAGCTTGCGTCTTGCAAGCGACTACAGTCTGTTAAATGATTGACATTGCCTTGTCAGTTCATAATGTGATATGTAGGCATAATTTTTAGTGAATTAAAGCCTTTTATTCAGATAATGCGGCTTATCCTTTATAATTATTCTAGGTGGAAAGAGGAGAGCGTCGAAGCACGTTGAGTACAGAGGGGATATGGAGCACTGATAACGAGGGTAGGACAAATTAGTGACGTTGCGATGGCTAATAAGTAACAGTTTTATCACACGACCTACACTATCGCTAATAATCGAATACTGGCAAGCAAACTGGGAGCGTACTCGTGTAATAAAAGGCCGCTACTACAGTGACATACAACCCGAGATACCCAAGAGGCCCTGGTTCTCCCGTTTCCGTCTAGCAGATAAACAATCCTCGTCGGTAATCTGCCGCTTGCGTTTGGGTCCTTCAGGCACTCCTCTTCACCTCAATAAAATACGCATGAGATTCCCCATTTGTGATTGTGGCCACTATAATATCTAGTACCGTATTTGTGAAAGGTTTAGGACCCGATTTCGAAAGACATATATAAGCGAAAGCCATTTATGCGACGCCAGATAATCGAAGTGCCATATGAACAAAACGCCATTTAGCCTATGGCAGGCCCGGCCCGGTTCACTCCGCAGTTTAGGTATGAAGCTACTAGTACAACGGGCGGCCCGCTTGCCTGGGTAATTCAGTGGGGCTGCCGCGCGCCGGCTGAGTTGCGCTTGCGTGTTTATGTGTTTATTTCGTTCACTCACGCACGCGCCGCCGCCCGCGTCGTTGTCCGTTTGTCGCTGAGTTAATATTTACATTTTAATTAAAATGAAAGCACACCAATATTGCATTGTATTCGGCTGCTTAAATAACAATAAAAAGAATCAGAACCTCACGTTTTTCTCACTTCCAAAGGAGATTGAAAGGTAAAGAAAATACACTAATTAGACACCTAGTTAGTAATTTCATTTCATTATTTTTTCATTTCATTTTATTTATTCGGTCTATAAGTAGTAGGTAGGTACACATCGTATCCTACTAACATTATTATCCTACTAATATTATAAACGCGAAAGTTTGTAAGTATGGATGGATGTTTGATACCTTTTCACGCCTAAACGTCTGGACGGATTTGGATGAAATTTGGTAGGTAGGTAGACAGACTAGGACCTGGATTAACACATAGGCTACTTTTTACCGTGGGAAATTAACTCATTCCCATGGGAAATTCATTTAGCCGCGGGTGAAACCGCGGGGCGAAAAGCTAGTCGTACATAAAATAAACTACCTACATTCATGTCAACAAAAATATAATAATATATGTAGGTATAGGTATTAATAATAGTAGATAAGTTAAATAAGTATTACCCTACCTACCACCACCTACCACACGGACTTTTGCTAGGTATCATCATTTTAGGTATACCTAGGTACCTACCGAAGTAGGTAATTTTAATTACTATAAGTACTTAGTATAGTTACGTATATACCTACTTACAAGTTATGCTTAGAAGTACCTAGCGTTGAAAATGACACGAAAAATATAAGTAGGTATCTTTTAAATGACCCATGTATTTTTCAATAAAGTGCCGAAACTTTCATTGCGGAACCTACTTTAATTTTTTACATTTACGTTTTTAAAGTCTCCTAAAACGACGATTACGAAACGCATTCAAACAAGTTCATACATGTTAGGTTGATCGATATACGTTGAGCCGAATGTTTATTACCTACTTATTATTATTTTTGGTGCTAATTATTATAGTGACTAAGTAAATTATAGTATTAAAAATATAATAGACCAAGAGCCGAGTCAATATTTTGAGTAGGTATCTGTTACTGGTAAGTAGGTACACAGAAAAAGCCTTTTCATATTATAAGACACCCAAATATTATGATTCTAATTTATTTTACTTTGCTTGTACCACGGGCTTGTACAACTATTATATTATTTATTCTGTGCTGTTACGTAGTAACTAGTATCTAAACTGTGGTAGTAGGTTATTAGTTTAGGCACTAGGGAGGCACATCAAAACTTACATACGTAGACTGCTAAAATCATAACCCTTCCTTTTGGTAGTACGGTAGTACCGAAAAAGAGACAACCCTACTGTTACACGTGCCGCGTCATAAGAGATAGATTTACGCGATAGAAAGGGACGGACAATGTAGGTGTTTAAAAATTTTTGTTGGTAGCGCTGTGCGAACTGAATTGCACTATATTGCGTAGCGCAAGAGTCGCCATTTCTTTAAATGTCTTTGCGGAGTGATGCTTCTGTACGTTAGTACTATTACCTATTCTGTGCCTATGGGTAATTTAATCGAAAAGACAAATAATGCGAAAGCCATAAGATGATGATGACGATGACGACTGATGCCACGACTAAATAGTTACTATACTCTTTGGCGACGACCGACAGGAGCTTTTTTCGTAGAAAGGAACAATAGTGAGTATTGTTTTTTTTATGGTTCTGGAAGCGTGTCCTTTTGAGCCAAGTGAGTATTGAATATGTGAGGGATTTTTTACTGTAACGTATTTCGTTTTTTTTAATGTTATCATAATAGTTTTGGGAAGAATCGTCATTGGAAGAAGTATATATTTTTGGATTATCAATGTACTTGTATACAGTCGTTCATAAATAGTACACTTATTGATACTTCGTCGTTTAGAAGTTATTTGTATTTTTTTCGAATGGTAACTCGATATAAACCTTAATCATCCCCGTCTGAAATATAACCTATTCCGAGTAAATCGAAATTCAAACTCTATCCCGGTAGGAAATTTATTACCACATTGTGTAGGTTAAGAATAGGTCATTGTAAGTTTCCTGATCATTTATTTACACTTAAGCTATTAGATAATCCATCTTGTACATATTGTTCAAATAATTTTTGTAGTTTAGATCATTTATTTTTTGCCTGCCCGAATTTTTCATTACAACGATTGTTATTTATTTGTTTCTGTCAAGAAGCGCTAGGTAAAAAAAATATTCCGTGTTCTCTGCAGGAACTGCTCAAGCATCCTGAATTGTATAGCATAATTTATGATTTTGTAACGTGTACCTTTAGTGATTTGTGCATTTAGATAGGTAGGTAGTAGTTTAGATTTAGGTTTAGTTATATACTGGTGTCGATTCGGATGTACAACGAACTAACTAAATTTAAATTATATGTATCCCTTTCTAACCACTAGTACATGAAAAGGACGACATATAATTAAGTCCTGTCAAATTAAGTAAAAGGATCAAAACAAGCACTTCTTTATCAATATTAGGTGTACACCTAGCGACGTCACGATTAAAATACTATGGAGCGACTTGTTTTGACAGCTCTGAACTTAATTTGACAGGCCTTAATTTATAGTCGTCCCTTTCATGTGTAGTGTTAGAAAAGGATGTATCTGCTTTAAATTTAGTTAGTTCGTTGTACATCCGAATCGACACCACTATCTTGTGTAAATGAATGTTGTGAATTTTAGTTCGAAATACTTTTGTAATTGTCATGGTTTTGATTGATGGCTAAGTCGCCAATGCCGCAATAAATAAAAAAAAAAAATTAATTACCCTCAGACTATATACGCATAGAGTAATATAACATACGGGATATACGGCTCCGCTGCTCCGCTAGGAGTAATAGTGTTCTGTGATATAGGGATGTACCTCAGACTATATAGGGATACTACGCATCATGGTCGACCGCAAGCGAGCTAAACCTTAAACTTTTAAGGTTGAACGCTAAACAATTCTTACGTGGTACGCCTGCTGTCTGTCAAAATCATAACCACGGTCATAACCTCTTCCTTCTCTTGTCTTCGCCTGCGAAGCATGTGTAATTATATCTGTTTAATTGGTGTTTAATCGATATAAATTAATTTCATGAGGGAATTAAACGACACATCGGGATATTTGCAGCATTTTATTTTCTCTAAATTCACAAATCACACCTACACTACGCAAGCACATCGTACTGCCTTACAAAATAACTCACATATCATGATCATTAGGTTAGGTACTATTGTCAATACTTATTCTAAGCATACCAAAACATTATAATATTACCTGAGTTCATTAACATTACCTAAACTACCTTACAAAATAGTCCTACACATTCATTTTCATTATTATAATTTAATCACACCGAGACATCATATTGCCTTATTACTAATAATGGATTATATTGTTAATGTTTGCATCTCCTAATACACTAAATGATATATAGATAAATCTAGTTGCCAATTCAATTCAGTGTAATGTCCAGGATCTGACCAAACTTATTACTGTGAGTAAATCAGATCTTACTATTGTTTCACAGAATATAAGAAGCATTTATCGTAATCTAGGCGACTTTCAGATGACTCTGACCGACCTGAACTTTAGTATTTATGTGCTTATCTTAACTGAATGTCGACTTGATATAAATAAACCGATTCCACAATTACCAAATTATATATCTTTTGCAACACATTCAACCAAAATCAGAATGGCGGCGGTGTCGTTGGGTATGTTTAAGGCTCACTTAAATCATATGGTCCAAATATTAAGTCATGTAATATTGGGCATCTACTACACATTACAAGAGATAATAGTTACCTAGACTGCTTTGCCTTCAAAATTAATAAAATTAAATACCTAGCTTCTATTGCAGTACTTAATACTACGATTACAGATCATCTTTCTGAGTATATCTAAAGTTAAAATTACAAAGAAAGATACTAATATTATTAAAATCATTGATTATGACAGAGCCTACACTAATGTATTAAATCTAGAAAAACTTTTACAATGTATATCATTATCAAACAGTTAATATTTAAACTTAAGGAAGCCCTAGATGAGTAGCAATAAAACTGATGAAATTCTGAAAATTACTTTCGCCAGATATCACATTAAAACCACAGAAGACATTAAAAAGAAAATATAACAGGGAACTTCTGGCTAAAGCTGCTAAAACAACAAGACCTTGTGGACAGCTATCAAAACAGTTACCTACTCATCTCAAAACTTCTAATATACAATGTATGGAACGTACGTACGAACAATGTACGTGAAGACGTAAAGCCATCCCTTGATGAATTTGTTCACTCTGTATTAACTATTTTGTAAATATAGGGAAAACATTGGCAAATAATATTATAGGGCGAAATCTTCAAAATCAAATGGGATACATGTACCTTCCCAGAATCATGAAGTCTTTTGTTCTCTTTGACACTGATTCCCAAGAAGAGAGAGACTATAATCATGGCTTTGAAAACAAATTGTGGCCCTGGCTGGGATAACGTCCCAACAAAACTACTCAAATCCTGTTTCCACCTTATCTCCCCAATAAATAAGTCACTTAGCTAACCTATGTTTCAAGTTGGGGTATTCCTTCTGACTTTAAAATTATCTCTAGTTACACTTGTATACAAGAGTGGGAGAAGAGACGATGTTAATAATTAGACGCCGATTTTAGTTCTTCCATCTATTTCAAAAATGATTGAAAAATTCCTTTGTTCCCAGTAGTTCTGTTGGATAGTTCTGTTAGCCGAACTAATGGGAATTTTTGTCTCTCTAGTTCTGTAAATAACTTGAACTTTTTTTTGACCGAAGTAATGGGATTTTTTTGTCCCACTAGTTCTAGGGAATAACATGTCAACCTAACACGAAGGGTATGGCGGGCGATCCGGGCTCGCTCTGCTCGCTTCCGCCATACCCTTCGAACCTAACCTATCCATGTCGGGGTGCCAAAAACTCCCGTGCTCGCTTCGCTCGCACTCGAATTAGAACTCGACAGAACTACTGGGAATCCCTAGTACCATTTGTTCTGTTGATAGAACTAGTGAGACAAAAATTCCCATTAGTTCGGCCAACAGAACATAAGGACAAATTAATAGACACACTACAAATAAACTTCCTCAACTGAAACAACATTTTATCGAAATCCCAATATGGGTTTAGACAAAAGCTCTCAACAGAGGATGCAGTATCAGCTCTAACTACTATAATTACTACTGAGTTAGATCAAGAGAAAATGCCGCATGGTACATCTCAATTTGAAAAAGGCATTTGATACAGTCTCTCTTCTCAACTTTGTACAGAAACTTGAAAACATTGGTTTTACAGCTAGATCTAATGAAAAACAGAATCTATATCTCTCTTGTACAATCAGTTCTAGGTTACTGTATCACGATTTGGAGGAGCTACCTACCAAACAAAATATTTAGATGTTTAAAGGGCACAGTGCTGTGTATGTAGGTGTGCAGTAGGTCTAGTGTGTAGTGCAGAAGGTGATGTATTATAAAACATACAAATGTCCGACTGTTGATCGCTATAAAATGACCGACGTGTTGACTGTTCGACAACTTAACATTCTACAGGCACCTCTAAAAATACATAGTGCCATATGACTTTTCTTAAAATACTATGACTAGAATAATTATCACTGATTGGTTAAAAACTAATGATTACTTGTCAAAGTATACAAACACCATTATAGATATAGCACACAAGCACAAGCACACGCACACGCGCACACACACACACACACACACCCTCCCCCCTCCTCACGACACATACTTACTACATATTTATAGATATTAAATAAAGTCTGTAAAAGGTTTGATTTTATTCAAAAAGGCAAATTTTGCTTGTCAACTGGAACATTATTAAACACTACACGAAAGAAAAATAGGTACAATAAGGTTTTCAAGATTATTAATCTTTGATCATTCAATATCTTCAGTGGCCAAGTTGATTATATAGTAGTAACTGGCATATCAATACTCATGTTCCTATAAAACAACCCATTCATTCCTGTCCTGGGATTAAAGTAGCGACTCAATACTTCTCTCACTTCGGCTACAGTTATAGCAGACTCTTCTTCATATCCAGGATTACAGGAGTGACCACCTTCAAACTTGCTTAACAGGTCTCCAGGCTTCTTTTCTACATCCTGTCGCACCAAAAATACAGCATCCACAATTTCTGCTACAGTCTCGTAAGCAACAAAACAAAGAACTTCTAAGGCTGAGATTGTGATCTTTAGTTTTTTGGTTGGATTAAGCCATTTTTCTAATTTATCGAAGCCTCTACCACGTCCGTTGCTAGAACGGAATGATGTACATCTAGCTTTGTGATATGCTACATACTTCTCAAGGGGCATAGTCTCCGTAATCTTTGCTGCTCTAATCTTCCTGAAATAGTCTATAGCATCGAATTTTATCTGGCTTACTTCGTCTGTTTCATCCAGTTTGTTTATAATATCTATGTGTGTTCTTCTCTTTTCCCTAATAGGATCTATTTCATCATTTAACATGATGCCAATAATCACAGGCGTGACCTGTCGGTTTTTGTCAATTTGGTCCAAGTTTACTTGGTAATCATGTAACCTTTTCAATTTCATTTTATTTTTTCTCATAAGGTATATGATATCAAAATTCGAAATAGCTCTCCCTCCCCTTGTGTTAGAAAGATGTAAAGCCTCCTGCAGCATGCTTTTCAAATGTTGTAATACTATGTTATCAATCAACACAACTGCGGCAGCGTTTGGATTCGGGTTGTCCCCAAAGCCATGCATCATGCTCGAAATCTCCTTTTGGAAGTTCGTATTTTCGCCATAGGCGTCTAGCGTGGAATACGAAACCATATCTTGGATCGTTTCTTGATATAACGTGGATAAAACTCAACACACAACTCCAATAAACTACAATTCACGAGGCGCGGCACGCAAACGAAACGTCAAGCCAAACGCAACAGGACAGGGAGAGACTTATTGATTTTTTCAGGGTTACCAATTCCTCAAAAAAAAAAACCTAAGAGTTAAATTGTGCGACAGATAATAAAATATGAAAAATCCAGCACAATATTCTTGGCAAAACTATTGTGTTGCTACTGGCTTGGACAAATTGACAAAAAAGGGAAGTTGGCATCCTGATCAATATTAGGTATTACAGCATGCAGAGCTTGTTGGGCGAGAGAAATGAAATAAATATGTGTAGGCAACTAATCCATATAATAGATAATTGTATCAGGCAGCCACATCACAAATTGCACAGGATTAATATGTTTAAAGATAATTATACATAGGTACGTACATGGTATTGGTATGAACGAGGCGGCTAACAGGGGAAGAGACCATAGATAGAACAAACTAAAAAGGAAGCTGGCAAAGTGACAAGTCATGAATGCTACTCATTATCCAATACTTCCCCGCATTCTTTAAAATATGCACATTAAGGCTAGTATTGCAGTGTTACTCAAGTAGAGACCTCCGTTTGAGGACAATTAAAAAGGGACAGCTTTATGTAACTTGTATAGCGGCATCTCATTCTATGCTCAAGCACATACCTACGCTTGAGCAACATTCTGAAATACGTGCCTAAAACAAGTTTCAGCCACTTCAGACACAATCAAAAATTGACTACATTGACAAAGGAATTGACTAAGTTTACAATGAAAGTGACTTTACATTTTTTGACTCTACCTTCTAATTTAGTGCGATCCTACATTACAAAGAATCCGCCTCTACATTCACAAAAGTAACACTTTACAACAAAGTCTAGACTCTACTTTCTTTCATGAAACAGCACTACACTCCTTCTAGATTCTTCATTCATGTATAAAGAATGTACTTAAGGTACATAATTCATGACAGACTACTTAATCATGTATACCATTATTTTAACACATACTAATAAAATCAATTCAAAAGTTAACATGTATATCACAATACTAAGTTCTTTAAATAGGCAACAAATAAACAAGTTATACCGTAACAAAGTTCATTACCCTTCAAAAAACTCCGATGCTTATTAATTTAAAGGCTTAGTCAAATATCAGCTGTCATATTTTCGATAGGTATGTATTTTACAGATAGGTACATGGTGCTTTTGCACCCAATCTTTAACATAATGACAGCATAAGTCTATGTGTTTTGTATGCTTGTGACAATATTACTTAGCCTCTAATAACTTATGAGCACTCTTCTTCTGAAGAAGAAGAAGCACTCTTATTATCAATATAAATAAGAATATTCAAATCTTAACTTTATGAAACACAAATCTTTACAAGCATCACTGATAGCAAGATATTCAACCTCACAAGTATATAAAGCTACACAGTGCTGTTTCCTAGCTTCCCAGTTTATAAAATTTTTACCCACTTTAATTAAAAGGCCAGAATAAGACTTTTTATCAACACAAGTATTTCCCCAATCTGTATTGGAAAAAGTAGTTAAAAAATTGTTACTTTTATAAAAATACAGCTTATAATTAATTGCATCAGCCAAGCTTATAATTTTTGCAGCTATCCAGTGATCCTTATTGAAATTAATAATAAATTGGCTCAACTCACTCCAAGCAAATGCAATATCAGGCCTTGTGCAAACTGCTAAATACATAAGACAGACAACCAATGGCCTATACTGGTATACATCATCATTACGTTTATTATTTTCGTATATTTATAATTACTTAACATAGGAGTGCATACAGGCTTACATTTTAACATTCGAAACTTAAGTAACCTGTATATGTAAATCTGTCTTATCAAACAATAAAACATTTTTACTTTTGGATACATTTAAGGCAGGCAACTTTTAAGTGAACTAAGGGTGTTTGACATTGAAATGTTTAAGTAAGTAAATCAAACAGTTCAGTGGGGCTTACATGAAGAAAATACATAAAAGTCAACTACATACAATACAATAATTGTCAGATCTCTTTCAGTTCCCTTCACATACCTACATGCACAGCTCAGACGAGACAATAAGTCATGCACCTTCAGGTTCCACATACGACCAGCCTGTTTCAAACCATAAATGCTTTTTAATAGCAAACACACCTAACTGTCATCAAAACTAAAACCGTGGGGTTGCTCCATATAAATTGTCTCATTCAGATCATCATTGAAAAATGTGGTGGCAACATCAAAATGCTCCATACACATATCATACTCATTACCTAAATTACCCAATACCCAAATTCACATTGTTGAATGACGCACAATTGGTGAAAAAGTATCTGAGTAATCCACTCCCTCTCTCTAGCTGAAGCCTACCACTATCAGAAATTACCAGATGCATCATACTTAAGCTTAAATATCCACTTATTCTTAACGATATTGATATCAGGTGGCCTAACCACAAATTTCCATACCTTATTTTCCATGAGCAAATTATATTCTACTTGCATGGATTCCATCCATTTATCACAGTCTTGAGAAGCCATAGCCTCCTGATAAGTTGCAGGCATACATGCTTCAATTGTAATCCACCATACCTATTAGGTGGTATACCATGTGTGCAGGTGTCTACAACCTCCGGCTAAGTTGCAGTTTCCCCTCCCGCTGCCATTTCTACAAGGCTATCTGAGTCCGCCTCTAGACTATGCTTGGAAGAATCGAGGTCAGCACACCAGCTCTCATCCTCACTGCCCGTACAGTATGTCTCAGAGTCTCCATCTGAAACCACATTATTATTTATAACAGTATCAATCAAATTATTGGGGCTTATGAAACCATCAGGAGTTTGCTCAATTCATCCATTATTAGAGATATTAATATCATTTGGTATATCGTCATCAAATCTAGAATCACAGCTAGTTTCATTAAATTATTCCTTTCATTATTGCAATTCAGTTCATGATTATAGTCAATAAAACCATAGGATAATAATTCATAATTAAATTCATTGCATTCAGATTTCATGTCATTGCATTTAAAATCTTAATAAAACTTATTTTCAATAAAATCTACAATCCGTCATAAAATAACCTTGAGGATTTGAAGGATCTATCAACCTTTAGCATTCTGTAGTTTCACTGTAAGTTACAAAAAAAAATTTTTTATTTTCTTTTTCAATCTTAATTTTATTTGAGGCTTTGTACAACCTGGGTGACTATGCCAGCCTCATTGATACATTCGCCTTTTTAAACCTCTCTTTTTGTAATGGACAACGAAAATTTACATTTTCCTTTGTGTCTAATTTACTACGAGTAGCCTCTGGCAACAATGAGTAGGCAACACACCTGAAGACACAAAGGACTCTGAGGTTGACACTGCATCCAGACCATAGTTCCTCAGGCAGACGTCCTGTAAACGCTGTTGTGGGACTATGATTTTTTTCAATACAGGGCAGTCATTACTGCTTTCCCCAAACTTTGCACAGACCTGACTGAAGCAACATACACCTTGTTTTCTCCATAACAACATAATTTAAGCATTTAGCCACTCCGTTCTACTCAGGGCAATATGGTACAGTAGTCTGGTGAATAATTCCCTCTGTCGCAAGGTACTTTCTACAAGCCGTACTGCAGTACTCATCACCATCAGTACTCATCTGATTGCAGACACTTCACATGTAAGCCAGTCTGTTTTTTGAACTAGACTTTTAAACCAATAAAATAAGAAAGTACCTCTGATTTCTGCTTAAGTAAATATCCAAATGATTTCCATGAAAAGTCATCCGTAAATGTTAATAAGTATCTTGCACCATTCCAGCTGCAGTCTTTCATTGGTCCACACATGTTAGAGTATATGATCTCAAGCAGACCGCCTTCGGAAAAACCTTGGCCACTGGTTTTCCCTCTAGACAGGCTATACACTCCTGGAGATGGCTGCTCCTGAAACATAATACTATGTGCTGCATCCTCCCACAGAGAACGCATACCTCTCAAACTTCATGTAGGATGGCCGAAGACCACTCCATTGCAGAAATACCATTGAGTTTATAAATACCCTTACATTCATCGGCAGACATAACAGGCTTACCAGTGCTGTTACAGCTTTTATAAATAAAACAGCCATTACCTTTAAAAACAATTGTCAAACCTTTGCAATCATCTCACAGACAATAGGTTAGCAGACAGTTCTGGAACATACATGATATCTTTAATTTTTGTTGTGATATATATACATACATGAACATCACTAACACCATTTACTTTTCAATACACTGTTCTTATTAGCAGTTGATATTATATTAGTACTAGATAGATTTAATGTCATTTATCCAACATTTCTTTATATGTCATATGAGACAAACAGCTGGAGTTCACTATCCCAATCATTATGATCCACAGTAAGAAAGCTAGTAGCCATCAGTGTTTACTCCTGGTCAACAAGCAACTGGGTTGGGTTTAGTATCATGCTACCTGCAGAGAGGGGGGGGAGGTGGGGGAGGATTTCTCGGAAACTACGCATCTCCGGCAAGCGGGGGTAGGGGCGGAGCCCTCCCCCATCAACGCAAGTAGAATGATACTAAACTTTAACCACCCTGGTTTCTTACAAAAATGACATATAACCTTCTTAGTATTTTTTAGTAAGACTGTGTTATTATTCGACTCACAAATATTGTTTCTATGATACTCCTCTTATATTAGTCTAGTACGAACAATTCACTTGACAATGTATTTGTCATGTAGGTTGGTCTCCAAGCCACTAACTAAATTATCATATGCCTGTGGCAAACCCCTCAACAAAAGCTCCGCGACCTCCTCATCTTGAATTGTGAGACCAAAGTCGACCAGTTGCTGGACTATCATCATTAGAGCCTCAACATATTGCGTCATATTTGAAAATGTTGGATACACGAGTCTATGTAATTGACGCGGTAATACTACTCTTCTATAAAGACCTTTGTCTCCAAATATTATACAGGCCAACTTACACCAAGCCTCTTTAGCTGTCTTGAACTCACGAATATATTGATATAATGTAGGTTTGACGGCTAAACAAATTCGTACAAGTGCGCGTCCGTTGCGCACGACATCGATGGCTGCCTTGGCATCTCGCTGAGGTTCAGCGAGGTCCCAAATTCCCTCTAATGTGAGTGCCATCCTAGTTGCAAACTTCCAACTATAATAATTGGCAACTCCTTCGAGCTTTTCCACTGAGCCCGTGACACCAAGTACTATCGGTGTAAATGGCACATGGGCCTGCGCGGTTCTCTCGCCCTCATCTTCTTGCAACATCTCTCTTCATACACAAGAATAAAGTAAGACAGTCTTTGGTTCTCTTCTATCAGTAATTAGTAATTACCATAATTACAATTTTTTATAGTATATATAACTTAATATTTTTTTTTTCAAGTTTATTTTCTCCTCTCGGAGAAGGCAAAGGGATCTATCCCATAACAGCCATGTCTTATTTATCTTATTTCTTCAGTTTGTAAGTCAGTCTCAGTCAAAACAAGTAATTCGTCGTATACTTGGCGTATACAAAGTCTAGTCACGGTCAAGTCATTCTTCAGTAAAGTGGCAGAATGCTTTACAAAAGATTTTGGCGGCTTCTTGTGGGAACCCGAGAGCTCCGTTACGCACTTTAATTTACACTTCCCTTCACTTGTACACCATCACTAACGTTTGCTGCACAATATTCTGCCATTATTAAACTTCAAAAGTCAGAATGCACAAATTATAAGAATTATAAAGAAAAATGCTACTTCACTCGCCGAGTTCCCGCCAAAAAGCCTTAATTTTTTTTTTGTCCCTTGATTCGTTCACTTAGTGAACAGGCTAAGATCATTAGACCATGCTGCCTTTTTTTTTTGTTTTATACTCTCCTTTCGGAGAAGGCAAAGGGATCTAAGGTGATACAGCCATGCCTTATTTCTCTTATTTCTTCACCTCTCTGTCCTCCGTTCTCCATTTTCGAAAATACCTGCGGTGTTAAAACCTTTATAGATACTCTTCTACTGGGTGTATTTGTAATCTGTGAAAAGCAATAGCTACGGGAATATATTATCTATGGATATAATGAATGAACACTCCTACAGCTATAATACAAAAAATCAGAAAAATGTTACGAGTTGTAATATGTAGGTATACCTATATCCACGATATAATTGGTATTTTTACGGAAAGTACAGATTTATTTCATGTTTTTCTTAAAAAAACGGGTAATTCAATAAATTGTTATGAGAATTGGAAGCTCTATGGCAGGTTCCTAAGCCTGTTCTAATAAAAAACAGTAGTTGGAATTCTATGCCTATACCAGGTATATAATCTAAGGCCTATACTCCCACCAAAGAGTATAGTAACTATTTACCGAGAAAGAGTGGCAACTCCGTGTTTAAATTTGCATGTATAGACAGTGCTGCTGCCAGCGATTGGTTGAGGAATTAAATCTATCTATACATACCTACGTACACTGATTATATAGGTAGAAACTGGGTTTAGAAATAGGTATTGTTGTTTATGAGGAAATTTTTATTTCTCATAACTAATTTCTTTAAATTAGCTATGAAAAACAAGTATAACAAAAACAAACAACAAATTAACAAAAATCTGAAATTTTACAAAAACTTTCAAAAGGAAATCGACGTTGACTGAGAGCTCGACATGACATCACCCACCGGTAAGATGGCGGCTGCTGCCACAGAACACTAATAACGGTTAGTTCGTCAACCGCAGTTCAGAGGTCGCAGTCTGCTATGAAAATTGATGACATTTGAAGTGTGCCCCCCCCATGGACTTATTATATATTAAACAGGACTGAGTACTCGCCGCTGAAAAACGAGCCGAGCAGGATGTGTAACGTAGAGGCCGTTTGTCTCTGTCTAATAGGGTGACCACAATATATTTGTTACTTGGGACAAATGTTGTAATAAAATATTTGTCAAAAAACTTTGGCGTTTTGACATTAGCCGGCGTGAGCCATTTATTTCGCATTTCTTCATTTTTTGGGAAACTGCAATAATAGTACAACAGTCAGGACCCTAATCAATCACACATATTTCACATATTTCGACTCATTTCAAGAATTCATGGGCATCCTACTTCTTTGATTTACAAAAATATTATTTTTAGCTTACCTGTGGAAAGATATGTTGTAACCACCATAGGATTCACTTGGGCAAGTATAAACGCAACACTTTTTCACCATTTTACTCCTTTTACTTGTTATAATATAACAAATACTTTAAAAAACTTTTAATGCAAAGAAAATTCAAAATCACACCGAACCGCCATGACATGACATGCTTTTCAGGGTTACCATAAAAATAACAAAATCGAAATAAAAATGTATGTTTTCTGTTTGATTTAAGAATATATGAAAAGAAATTAAGCGAATGTTATTTGTTTATTTATAATTGTTAAAATAACATAAAAATATAAGTGTTTCAATGGAATTTTTGAGTAGCCAAAACTGTTGATCATAATCATTTTTTTTGCTGGCAAGATGTAAGAACGAGACACACGGTTCCGTTATTTCTATCTCTCTCGGCTCGGATTTGCCTTTGTGTATGGTGCATCCAATTTAATACCTTATTGCGTTGACATAGTGATCATTTTCCTAAATGATTCTTTTGATAGTTATCAGTCCTGTTAATAAGTCCATGGCCCCCCCTGACTCCCACCCAAAGAGAAAAAAAATATTTTCGCAAATACAGACTAAATATCATAGCTAACATGACATGGCGCACATTATTGGATGCGGGATTTAATAGAGAACAAGTTCAAACACAGTCCAAAGGAATTGGAACTCTATAATCATCAAAGAGTATAGTAACTATTTACCGAGAAAGAGTGGCAACTCCGTGGTTAAATTTGCATGTATAGACAGTGCTGCTGCCAGCGATTGGTTGAGGAATTAAATCTATCTATACATACCTACGTACACTGATTATATAGGTAGAAACTGGGTTTAGAAATAGGTATTGTTGTTTATGAGGAAATTTTTATTTCTCATAACTAATTTCTTTAAATTAGCTATGAAAAACAAGTATAACAAAAACAAATTAACAAAAATCTGAACTTTTACAAAAACTTTCAAAAGGAAATCGACGTTGACTGAGAGCTCGACATGACATCACCCACCGGTAAGATGGCGGCTGCTGCCACAGAACACTAATAACGGTTAGTTCGTCAACCGCAGTTCAGAGGTCGCAGTCTGCTATGAAAATTGATGACATTTGAAGTGGGCCCCCCCTGATAATCATTACAATTGAGAGTTGAAAGTCGGGTGTCCGTTAGCACCGATCGGTGTTCGCGAGTGTTGTCGGTATAAAAGTTTTTTGAACACCGATCGGTGTTCGCTTCCGCCTAAAGGTTCAGTATAAGTATACAATTCAGGATGCTTGAGCAGCTCTTGCAAAGAGCATGGTATATTCCTAATTCCTTGCGCCTCCCTGGCACATACATATGAATAATAATCTCTGAAGGGAAAATTTAGGATATTCAAAAAACATGATCTAGATTACCTAAACAATATGTACAAGATGAACTATCTGATAACTTTTGTATTCTGAGAACATATACCTAGCTTTGCATAGGATCTGGACATCTGTCATAACCTCTTCCTTCTCTTGTCTTCGCCTGCAGAGCATTTGTAATTATATCTGTAATTATCTGTTTAATTGGTGTCTAATCTCTAATCGATTTAAATTAATTTTATGAGCAAATTAAACAACATAGGAATATTTGCAGCATTTTATTTTCTCTAAATTCACAAATCACACCTACACTACGCAAGCACATCTGCTCAACACTGCATTACAAAATAACTCGCAAACATTGATCTTTAGGTTAGGTACTAGGTACCTATTGTCAATACTTATTCTAACCATACTGAAACATTATAAGTATTATAACATTACCTGAGTTCTTTAACATTACTACGTAAGTTACCTTATAAAATAGTCCTACACATTCACTTTCATATTAAAATTTAATCACACAGAGACATCATATTGCCTAGTTACTAATAATAGATTATATTGTTAATAGGTACACTAAATGATATAGATAAATCTACAGTTGCCAATTCAATTCAGTGTAATGTCCAGGATTACTATAAGGAAATCAGATCTTACTATTGTTTCACAGAATATAAGAAGCTTTTATCGTAATCTAGGCAACTTTCAGGTGATTCTTCCCGACCTGAACTTTAGTATTGATGTGCTTATCTTAACTGAATGTCGACTTGATATAAATAACCAATTCCACAAATACCAAATGATATATCTTTTGCTACCACATTCAACCAAAATCAGAATGGCGGTGTCGTTGTGTATGATAGGGCTCACCTAAATGCCGTAACCATGCGTTCCGAATCTTTAGTCACATAATATTGGACATCTACCCTTCCCCTTCGCAGCACATTGCCACTGATTTTATAGACACATTAAATGCTCACTTAGAAACCATCAAATTGTGTAATAACATAATTGTCACTGATATTAACATCAATTTGATTAATAAACCTGATACAATCTAATAACAGAGTCAACTACCTGATTATACTTTCTACACATGACTACTCCCCTCACATACATCCTACAAGAGATAATAGTTGCCTAGACTGCTTTGCCCTCAAAATCAATAAAATTAAATACCTAGCTTCTATTGCAGTACTTAATACTACGATTACTATCATCTAACTACATCATCTTTCTGAGTATATATCTAAAGTTAAAATTACAAACAAAGATACTAATATTATTAAAATCATTAGATTATATGACAGAGCCTACACTAATGTATTAAATTTAGAAAAGGTTTTACCATGTCATGATCCTGATATTATTATTGAACAGTAAATATTTAAACTTAAGGAAATCCTAGATGAGGCTAAAACAATAAAACTGATGAAATTCTGAAAATTACTTTCGCCAGATATCGTAATCGTAACAGGCTACTGAAGACATTAAAAAGGGCATATGACAGGGAACTTCTGGCTAAAGCTACTAAAAACAACAAGACCTTGTGAACAGCTCTCAAAACAGTTATCTACTCATCTCAAAACTTGTACTACACAATCTATGGAACTACTTCACATAAAGCCGTCCTTTGATGAATCTGTTAACTAGGTATGTATTAACTATTTTGTAGATATAAGGAAAACGTTGGCAAATAAAATTATAGAATGAGGTCTTCAAAATCAAATGGGATGCCAAGGATGTACTTTGACATCCCATTTGATTTTATTTGTACTTAGAACTTCCTGGAATCATGAAGTGTGTTCTCCATGGCACTGATTCCCAAGAAGAGAGAGATTATAATCATGGCTTTGAAAGCAAATTGTGGCCCTGGCTGGGATAACGTCCCAACACAACTACTCAAATCCTGTTTCCACCTTGTCTCCCCAATAAATAAGTCACTTAGCTAACCTATGTTTCAAGTTAGGGGTATTCCTTACGACTTTAAAATAATCTCTAGTTACACTTGTATACAAGAGTGGGAGGAGAGACGATGTTAATAAATAAACGCTGATTTTCTTCCATCTATTTCACAAATATTGAAAAATTAATAGACACGCTACTAATAAACTTCCTCAACAGAAACAACATTTTATCGAACTCCCAATATGGGTTTAGACAAAAGCTCTCAACAATAGATGCAGTATCAGCTCTAACTACTATAATTACTACTGAGTTAGATCAAGAGAGAAAATGCTGCATGGTATGTCTCAATTTGAAATAGGCATTTGATACAGTCTTTCTTCTCAACTTTGTACAGAACCCGCCCCGAAGGCTACACCGTGACCGAAACTTGAAAACATTGGTTTTACAGCTAGAATTAAAACAGAATCTATATCTCTCTTGTACAATCAGTTCTAGGTTACTGTATCACGATCTGGAGGAACTACCTACCAAACAAAATTTTTAGATGTTTATTGAAGGTGATGTATTATAATTATAAAACATACAAATGTCCGACTGTTGATCTGTATAAAATGACCGACGTATTGACTGTTTGACAACTTTACATTCTACAGGCATCTCTAAAAGAATATTGCCATATGACCCTATAAATTTTCTACAATTTAAAATACTATGACTGTAAAATGATTATCACTGATTGGTTAAAAACTAATGATTACTTGTGTATAGAAAGCACGCTAAAATATGTTACATAAGAAACATTATTATAGATATAGCACACACACACACACACCCCTCGTCAGGACACATATGCAATACAAATTATATTTATTTATAGATATTAAATAAAGTCTGTAAAAGGTTTGATTTTATTCAAAAAGGCAAATTTTGCTTGTCTTCTGGACCATTATTAAACACTACACATTACATAATACACTGTGTTTTTCTACTATACTTTATTACTTGTATTTAAAAAGAAAAGCTGTAATTAGAATTGAAGGCACCTAAACAAAATCAGTATGCTTCATGTTGAAGATAGAAAAATAGGTACCTACAATAAGGTTTTCAAGATTATTAAATCTTTCATCATTCCTTATCTCCAGTGGCCAGGTTGATTACATAGTAGTAACTGGCAAATCAATACTCATGTTCCTATAAAACAACTCATTCATTCCTGTCCTGGGATTAAAGTAACGACTCAACACTTCTCTTACTTCGGCTACAGTTATAGCAGACTCTTCTTCATACCCAGGGTTACAGGAGTGACCACCTTCAAACTTGCTTAACGAGTCTCCAGGCTTCTTTTTTGCATCCTGTCGCACCAAAAATACAGCATCCACAATTTCTGCTACAGTCTCATAAGCAACAAAACAAAGAACTTCTAAAGCTGAGACTGTGATCTTTACGTTGTTAGTTGGATTAATCCATTTTTCCAATTTATCAAAGCCTCTACCATGTCCGTTGCTAGAACGGAAAGATATACATCTAGCTTTGTGATATGCGTCATACTTCTCAAGGGGCATAGTCTCCGTAATCATTGCTGCTCTAATCTTCCTCAAATAGTCTATAGTATCGAATTTTATCTGGCTTACTTCGTCTAGTTCGTTTATAATATCTATGTGTGTTCTTCTCTTTTCCATAATAGGATCTACTTCATCATCAAGCATGATGTCAATAATCACAGGCGTGACCTGTCGGTTTTTGTCAATTTGATCCAATTTTATTTGGTAATCATGTAACCTTTTCAATTTCATTTTATTTTTTCTCATAAGGTATATGATATCATAATTCGTAATAGCTCTCCCTCCCCTCGTGTTAGAAAGATGTAAAGCCTCCTGCAGCATGCTTTTCAAATGTTGTAATACTATGTTATCAATTAACACAACTGTGGCAGCGTTTGGATTCGGGTTGTCCCCAAAGCCATGCATCATGCTCGAAATCTCATTTTGGAAGTTCGTATTTTCGCCTATCGTGGAACACGAAACCATATCTTGGATCGATTCTCGATTTATCGTGGATAAAACTAAACACAACTCCAATAAACTTTAAATTCACGAGGCAAGCAAACGAAAGGGCAAGCCAAACGCAACAGTGAGCCGGGACTTATTGATTTTTTCAGGGTTACCATACCAACTCCCCAAAAAAAACTAAGAGTAAAATTCAGCGATTGGTCTGTGGTGACAGATTGTTCGGGAAGTGGACTGTAATGTTGACTGTAACTCAAATTCAACACTGGCTTTGCTTTATTTTTCAAGGTTTAACACGGGTTACATTAATTGACTTAGCGTGCGTTTACATCGGTAATGACGTAATGAGTGTTAGCAGAGAACTATTGCTTACCAAGTAAGGTAGCTAAAATAGGAAGCTAAAAAGGGTTGAACACGTCACACGAAAACTAAAGTTAGCACACGAAAGTTCATAGATAGTCTGTAAACAACTGTTAGAACTTGTAAATAGTCCGAAACTTTTAGTAGGTAATTATAGATATAATAAAGTATATTATAGTATAAAGTTATTATTTCGAAGTAAGTAACTGAGTAAGTAAAGTAAATAAGCTAAAGTTGAAAAACGTGTTTCTTTTAAAAAAAAATGCTCAATTGATGGGTATTTCTTTAAATTCAAAACATTTAGGGAAATTATCGTTACAAAATATTAGTTCTCATTTTTATTTCTTAAGCAATGCAGCTCGACGACATTTTCAGCTAAAACACATGCATGCCTAACTATAACATGCTTAGTTTTTTATCCATCAATAAGTTAACTGTGTTTAATAAAAGTCTACCTAGTTAAATATTAGTTAATAAGATACAAATTAAAAATAGGGTTTTCAAAAAAAATCTTTTTGGGCTTCATTATTCAAATTACATCTCTAATATACCTCTATAAGATAGCAATTATGTATAAGTCGGTTCTGAATTATGTCTAGCTAAGCTAATTTTTTACCGTATTTTCCGTGGGCTATTATGCGACTAGCGGGACTCGTAGGGTTCCTGTCACGTGAAATTTATTTAAAACTGATATTTTCTCCAATTTTTATTTATTTAATTTAATGATGTAATTATGTGAAATAAATAAGCTACAAACACAACCGTCAAATGGCAGTTACATTGTAAGATTATTAAAATCAAGGGAGTATATTTTCTTTAATTTCAATTTCAATTTCAATTTTTTATTTGAGAAACTTACAGTACCTACATTATAAAACACTATATTAAAGTAATTATAGATAGATCATAGACCAAATTGTTTCCACAGATAGGTAGGTAACATATTAAGTATGAATGGTGTACACAGAGAAGGGATTGAGATATTTCTAAATAATTGTAGTAATAAACTATACCATAAACTATTTATAGTTTGGTAGAAGTGTGTGAAATAATATAACTCTATAAAGTAAACTCAAAATAAACGTTTTATTTAATTATTTTTTATTTATATTTGAAGAAAAAGAATGTCCATACCTTCTATTTCACTTACTTACCTAATATAGGTACGCTATTTTTTCCTCACGTTAAAAAAATTCATCCGGTTGACGATAGATAAGTTTCTAGTATGGTTTATAGTAACTATTCAGTTCGTTCGAGTGGAGTATTTCATCACAACCGGTTCAGCAAAATTTTTTGACTATATGTTAATACAGGTTCTAATCTGTCTACTAAAAAAAATATTTCATCCAAATCAGTCCAGCCGTTTAGGTAACAAACATACACACACACACAAACTTTCGCATTTATACTCGTAATATTAGTTAGGATTGGGATGCTGTTGTAGGACCAACTTAGGCCCGTATTAATAAACAGTTCTCGAGATTGACCTGGCCTCAAGTTGACGCTTGAGAATCTGTTGGATATTAAAACAGCATCAGAAAAAATGGTCTTGAGACCGAGACGCGATCTTGAGATTAATACGGGCCTTAGAGTCAATTTGCAGAGTTGCAGAAATATTACTGGTGTAGGTTAGTTAATGATTGTTTATTTACGTGCACTTAATGGATTGCAGGTGAAAATAATATTTGTTCATGTGCAATTTTCATGACGCATATGAAGATTTCATTAGTTGCATTTCATTTTTTTGTTTAAAACATACCTTTTTCTAACCTTCGACGCAAAAAGAGGGGTGTAACAAGTTTGAGCGCTATGTGTGTGTGTCTGTCTGTGGCACCGTAGCTCTTAAACGGGTGAACCGATCTGGATGCGGTTTTATATATTTGAGCATTAATGCACTGAGCCATGACCTCGTTGCACACGTGCCCACTTACAATGAATAAGTAATTTAATTGTTTAAATCTCTGCTTGTACTTGTGACAATACAAGTATTGTGTGGTTCTTATAATTTTCAAGTATGTTTCTTTCTTGTTTGTTAATATTGTGTTGTAAGCTTGTTGGTTTCTTGTATGTGTGCCAGTTTATGCATTAAACTTTTTTGTCTATTTATCTTTTCTAGCGGTATATCTTAGACATGTTTTATCAAAATCGGTCCTGCCATATTGTTTTATTCGTTTGTTTTTTCTAAATTTTCTAAATTTTTAATTAAGTATAACAGTTACGATTTATGGTGAAATATTTTTAACAGTTTGACTCACAGTTTGCGATATATTAACCTATTATTTATAGTTTTTAGTTTATTCATTGACATGAAGAACATGGCTTAACACCATGCTTGGCCCTTGATCTCGTCATAATTAACATGTTTCTGAAAACAACTAACTAAATCGATTAAATTAAATCGACATAAAATTGAATTGTTAATTTTTTTTTTCAATTTTTTGGAAATCAACAGCATTATTACAAAATATTTATACGCGTACTTATGTACGCTATACAATGAATACAATGATATATCTTTAACTTATTTTTAATAATATGGAATGACATTCGAGCTCGCAGCTCACCTGGTGGAAAGTGATTGCTACTTGCCTATGGAATATAATTATTTTACGTGGATAGATGCGAGCGAAAAACATAATCCTCTCTTCAGTCGGGTAAATATCAGCCGCTACAATACCTAATGTGGAAAAGAGTCAATCAATGCATCCTATTGAGGGATAGGATTTGACTAGCAGTTGTTCTCCGTGTGTGTGCATATAATACTATACATTCCATCATCCAAAATTGGCCGATTTGAATTTTTTGTCTGGCCTACACAACCGCTACGCTGGCCTTTTTCGTTAGAACATCTAAATAACTTCGTTGTTTTTGAAGCACTATTTATGCACAATTTTTCGGGATATTAAATTATAATCATAAGTAAAGCAGTCGGCGTATGAGAATGAGGATTCCAGTAACACGTGACGTCAGACTGCTCACTTAAAATATTGAATAACAATTGATTTCCTGCACACTTTTTTGATATAATGATATTAGCTGAATGGTGTATGCTGGCATCACGTACCTACGTTTTGAAAACCATAATAATGTACGTTAGTTTCCGTTTCTGTAACGCCCTATAGTGATCGAATAACGAAGAGTGATCAAATGAAATAAAATAAAAGTTTTTATTTTAGGTACTTCTTCAAGTGCATACCGATTGAAATATTTTGAAAAATTTTTGCAAAATTTTCAGTAGCAATTTATTTTTGTAGCAAAATTTTCAGCTGTGGGTGTTTTTATTATGAATTCGTAGCTGTAACAGATATGGAAAATAGATACATAGCTGCCCTTGCTGTAGATTTCCACGCTATATCGATTTTTCTGTTTATCCTCGGTTTGCGAAAAATTTTAATTTATTAAAATGCCTTTAACGATGTTATCCTGTAGAAATGTGGAGTATGTCTATCATATTTGTTCTATGTTGGTAGGTAGGATGAATGTAGGTACGGATAGTTTAAACATCTTCAATGTCTAATTCATGAAGTAAAAAAAATTATCATGCTCGCCTTAATATTCGGCTTCGACTTCTCAAGTGTCATTTCAATCTTGAGAACGGTTTATTAATACGGGCCTAAGTTTTCGGTTTCATTCAACCCCTGACGGTGACGAAAATGCAACAGAATTCTTGAAATAAGTTCTACATTGAAAATACTTTTAAAAACAAGCTTTTAATGCGCCATCATAATTATCACATATTATTCTAGTATAAAACGTGTAACATTAAACTCCATCTTCAGACCCTCGTTATGATGTGTAATGGAATGTGTCAATGGCAATTAGGCCAAATTCATAGCAAGATAATCTTGCCATTTGCCATCAGGGAGTCCCAGTTGCTACGTCCCGGTTTCATCATCAGATCAGCTTGATGGTACCATAATATTGCATTGTCACCGAAATTTACAATATGCCTTATTTCAGCTCAATCAGATCCCAGCAGGCGCTTGAAAAATGGTTTGCAAAATTTGAAACGGACAACTTACACTTACCTACTTTATATACGAACATTGAAATCTAACAAACAATAATAATATAAAAAACTTGTAATAATAATAATGAACGGTATCTGTTTGTGATGCTAGCCTTGACCATGTCTAGACGACTGGAAATTTTCTACTAGGAAATTATGAGCTCGTGAAAGTAGTCTAACAAATCTTAGAATGAACCTATACATATAACGCTTACAATTTCTTATCTCCTGGTAGCTTCACCTGAGAGACGGTAGTATTGATCTGCCATGCACTGAAACTGCAGCGAACAATTTAGACGGCGCTGACAAAACAGTAGCAGCTCATGTTTTCTTGCTCACACCACCTACATAACCGTTCAAATGCAAGTAAAATCAGAGTGGTGGCGCGAAATTCAGATATTTTTCATGACTTACCCGTTTTACAGATTATTTTTAACCCCCGACGAAAAACGACGGATGTTATGTGTTTGATGACGTTGTGTGTGTACTTGTGTGTTTGTGTATGTATAGGTATGCCCAGTCTTTGTCCGGATGTATCTCAGTAATACGGGGTCCGGTTTGAGTTCGATTTCATTTATATTTAAGACTATATAACCTAGGCGAAATTGGAGAACAAAATAATGGCTTATTAATTTCAATATACAAAGCACCGTCCCATTTTCCGCTTATTCGTGGGTCCGTAGTGGCCATGCGTTCAATATCTTTTATGGAAGTTGCCTTATCAATTTTGAATTCTGTATTCTTTAAAAAAAACATGCTCCAGAAAAAAACGTGTTTTTCTTCATGTTTTTTCAAAGTTTTTTTTTTTTACAATAGAAACAAAAACTGTTGTTTTGCAACACTACTTCTGTCTCGCTGTTGAAATACGAAACGCCCTTTCAACAAGTTCTGGAACACTTTTTTATTTTTGAATGTGTATTTATTCATTTTGTTTTTATAAATGTGTAAAATTATTGTGATGATAGTAGAGGTTGACTTTCATTATAAAAAAATGGTCTATTAATGTACTGTATACAAAGCTTTCAGTTTTTTTGCTTCAGTTAAAGCGTGGATTGAAATGAATATTTCGTCTTTTACCAGACGGGTTTTCGCCCGTTTGTTATAGACCGAACATCCTACACGTATTCAAGTCTAGGACGGGTCCATTGTGGGATCACGTGCTTCATCTTCGGCTAAATAGTCACCTTGCACCAAGTGAGATGACGGCGAAACGCGTTTCCGGTCTATCATAAAAAAAAAGATGCGTTTACATAATGCGAATAGATATGATAGCTCTACAGTAACTCATTATACCTACAGCTCACCCAAACTGCGGTTACACTGTATAAGGCAATGTTGTTAACATTGCTGTTTGGCGGAATACTTAGATAAGATATCTAAATGGTTATTTAAAACATTTAAAATGCCCTACCACCAACCAAACCGAGTGCTAAACATGTGCCCCACTGGGGTTCGAACCCGCGACCTCCGAATCGTATACCCTATGTTGTTTACATTGCGCCACGGAGGCGGTCAAAAAGGCGGCGGCGGCTTTTCGGGCGTAGGTATTACTAATTTATTTCCACGAAGGAAACTAAACCGACAATACCTTCCCTATTCATAATGTGATGTGACTCACACACCCCTGCATTAACGTACCGCGGTCACCCCGAACGACCCGCATTCAACAAATTAGGATAGGTACGTGTCGTTAGCTACTAGGTAAGTACAAATCCGAAATACATGAACTGATTCGCAATCTATTGGTCCTATAACGTTTACCCGACTACTGGTGTAGTTACAAACTTCCTTCCTAAACATTAACACTCACTGCGTTGTGGCGCTGTCCGTGGTGTATCAAAACAGGGTGTCAAGCATAACTTGATCCCCTTCCCCATAGGTTAAGCCTTAGTGCTGATTTTGAATTCATTTAGCTACACTCCCATTTGCCGAGGTGGGGGGTGGGATACTTCTTTCCTACTTCACACCTTTATCTCTTCTTTAATTAGTCTGGGGCCCAAGGTAGCAATAGAGACACGTAGGGCACCGTCTACCTTCAGTAGGCGCCGTGCAGAGTACCACTGTTGATCCTGGCTTACAGGAGTTACAGTGGGAGGAGTGTGGAGGCGGGTAATACTGGTGTAGTTAGAGACTTCCCAAACGCATACACGGTTCCTCTGTCGAAATTACAGAAATGCACACATGCAAGGGGAGTGAGTCTATTGTAGTAAAGTCGAGTAAAGTTTAAGGGTATAATTAACAATAAATATTTCAGGCCATAGTCCATCTATCAGATTTCTTATAAACCCGTTCAGGCGTGATTAAGGAAATTGTAAGCGAACCGAGCGAAAGTAACTCATTTTCTCCCCATTTTTTTCGAAGAAAAAAGAGAGTGATATGTTAACTAAATATCGTAGAAGGATACAGCTACTTTTCATCGTGAAGAAGTCTCCGCTATAAAGTATTTCACACGGGCGAAGCCGCTCGACGGAAACCTAGTTTATATTTATAGATATTGAGACGGCCTCTTCGACCATCATAATATATGATCGAAACTTTTCTATGACTAAACACGTCTAATTTTGAACGTGATTCTCTGAAAATTTCATCAAATATATCCACATAGTCGGACAAACGCCTATAATTTCGCAACAGCTATTCCGCTTAGATATTGCTATTAATTTTGAAAGCACAGACAATCTGCCCTTTGCAATTTTACTACTGACCTGCCCCGATTTGGCATGGGTGCAACTTCTAAAATGCATGTAACCCTCCGGAAGAAATTCTATAAATGACAGTGAAAACCATAACAAAATCCGTTGCGTATTTTAAAACCGCTAAGCGCATAAACAGACAGACCGTGTTTTATACTATCTAGACACTAGAGATTTATTTGTACTCTCAATGTAACCACCTCCGTGGCTCAATGTGAACAACATTGGGTTTACGATTCGGAGGTCGCGGGTTCGATCCCCCAGCGGGGGAGATACATATATTTAGTACTCGGTTTGGTTGGTGGTAGGGCATTTTAAATGACCGCCTGGCTAGCTACAACCATCTTATCCACATCTGCCGCCAAACAGCAATGTTAATAGTATTGTTGCGTTCCGGTTGTCAGAGATATGATAGCCAGTCCCCCAAATAAGATGGAGTTTCCGGGTCGTACGCTACCACCATCGGCTTCATCTTCACTTAATATCAGGTGTGATTGAGGTCAAGTGCTAACCCGTTGTGCATAAAAAAATAAAAAAAAAAACTCTGTTAAGAACTATCGGTATAAATATTCTTTGATATTCTCCGACTTGCTTTCTGAAGTATAATTAAATAACTAAACGTTACGAATGATTGACATATTTAAAGGTAAGCGGTTTAAACAGAACTTGCCCTTATCTTTCGATCACCCCCGGCTTTCTTAAAGGGCTAGACGTTTACTGATTAACATTTTGAGCAACTCGTTTACAATACTGCTAAAGAAATTATTTTTTTCCTTTGTTTTCGTACACGAACGTTGTAAATTTAACGAAGTTTGTTAACAATTTTCCATTTTTACACGAAATTTGAGTTAACTCGAGTCCCAACGCAAACGTAGCCGTTGTCCCCAGACAAACCTTAATGAAAGTATGGACAATCTTACGATTATCTATCCATTTGTGTGGGTGTGGGTGTCTATTATTTTATCGAAAATATTAGGTCCTATACCTATGAAATTGGCTTTTGTATGGAATTTCATTAAGACTGTTCTGTCCATACAAACATTTTTGTTTTTTTTTTAGGAACGGCAAATCCAAATTTAGCTAAACTTTGTGTGTATTATCAGATAACATTAAGTTAAGTATGGGCAGCGTTAATTTTTAAAAGTAACCGCTTTATAAAAGTTTCAGCGAATCTAAGAAATGATTATGGGAAGCACATGAAAAGAGCTCTGTTCAAATTTTTTTATTAAGTATGTGATTTAGCCCAGAAATTAAAAAATATTTAATTCCTGGGCAAATAATTAAACCTTGAAATAATATTCCATTTTCAAAATAAAAAACAAAATTGCATTGAAAATCGCAGGAATTGGTACATAATATTAACGAAGGATAAAAACTCCAATTTCATAGGTAAAGACCCAATATTACCTATATCGAAATTCATGTCGCCAACAACTATATCATAACATTAATTGATTTTGATTCATATTATCATCAATTCACACTTTTTATACTATCGAACAATCGAAAAACGTATTGAATTTGCCTAAAATCACAGCATAACTGACCACCAAATTTACCTTTCCTCGATAATTAATTAGTTATCCAAAATATCAATTTATCGAAACTTGATTCACAGAACTTACGTTACACATTTCCTTTTTCAGCTTTTCGACCTTCGGCCTCATCTTTACTTAACTAATTGAATGGAGTTGGGCGCCTTAAGAGGTGAGACAGGGCCATGAGATCCGCACCTATTGGTCCAGCAGACCTGCACTGCACAGGTGATAACGGTGAATAAACGTTAATGAAAATAAGTAGTAAACGTTTTATTTGACACTCACACAAATAGATAGAGTTTCAAAATCGTAAAAGAAAAGAACAGATTGGAAAACAAGTCCACGTTGTGCCAGTCCCAGAAAACGACTGCCCACTATTTTAGAAAACAATTTAGATTTCGGAATTTTGAATCGAATCGAAAAAAGTAAAAAGTCAGAGTATTGAAAAGAAAGAGGTGGAGGTTGTACACCTCGTCACTGCCCCTCCCGCTACCTCGTCGCGTCGTTCCGTCTCGCGCCTTCGCAGCTTCATCATCCACTGCTTCGACTAGGCTCATCTGCCTGCTCCTCACCTCTTATAAAAAACTTATAAAAAACATTTTAGGGTGCCCCGAAGTTGAACGGGACCTAACAGCGACACCTTTGAATTCGTACCTACTTGTTCCCTGATTAATTAATTTTATTCAGTGATTGCTATCTCAAATTATTTGGATCTTAAAAGCCCAATTAATGTAGTTAAAGATCTATATACTTACTTTCGACCTTTCGTTGAAACATGCCAGCTTTGAAACGTATCATAACATTGGTGAAACGATTTTCGATGTAATAAGAATTATGAGTAACTGAAACTTACGTCGATCTAAAATTATAGGAAAGACCCATAAAGGTAAATTTGATAGGTCCAGGTACAAATACAAAATGATATAAAATTTGATAATTTAATTTTTGAGTAAAAAGACTAAGTATGTATGTATGTATGTATAAGCAAATGTATGAGCTGATTCCTAAATGATTATAAAATTCTTCGAATAGTGTTATGGGAAATGTAATTCAATAAAGTGACTCTCAATTGGTGTATTATTCCAAAACAGTAAATTGATCACAGTACCTGTTTATTGCTTAGCCTTTTAAGATTGATCGCCAAACATGACCAGCGGGCGGAATCCTCCCATGAAAGCTTTAGATTCCTTGGAAGAAAATCACTTCCACTAATACTTCACCATCATCTGCACTTACCCAGTCTATATCAATAGACAACAACTATAATCCTAGATAAAAAATTATGGTCTATACTATACGATGTTTAATTAAATGAACATGGTGCGGAGTACGTTGTGTGGCGACTCGCACCTACGCCAATCTTAAATAAAGTCATTCCTATTCTACTTTGAAACAAACAGTGTTCAACATCATTTACTTCACGAATATGCTTCATGACGTTATGCTGACTGCCTTACTAGTCCAGTAAAAATACGCAATTTTTGTGGTGTAACTTCAAACAAGTTTGTGTATTGTGGCAAAGTAGGTACTTAGAGCGCGCGGCCATTAAGGTCCCACTCACAAAATTTACATTTCTAAATTTTATTTTTTGAATAAAATCTGTTAATTTTAATGTTTTATTTTTTTCGTAAAATTTACATCCTATACATACACTTGGCACCTTACACCTTATATATCAAGGGGCGAAAGTACTCATGGATATGACAAACAAATCAGCTGTTCCATAGAAAAGTTGAATACTAATCAATTGAATAAATAACCGTCTTTTTAGACGTTTCCATTGCAAAACTTGTTCATAATTTTTAGTTACTTTCACCCCTTGAGGTACTTATGGTGACGAAAATTACATTCTCTCTAAAATGTTTATCTACAAGCCAGTACTTTACATGCCATGTTCTATAATAAATATATCTAAAATATCCTTAATAGTTCTTTTAGCTTTTAGAGTTATAATTATCAATAAAACAAGGTTTTCTGGTATCAGATTAGATAGTCGATGTCTTTGTACAGCGCCCTCTATATTCGCCAGCTACACAAAATGATATCCTCATGTTATGTAAGTAATTGTAAAAAAAGTGAAAAACCGTCATCATTTACAACAGCCTATAAAGTCGGTAATAAAGAAATAGGGTCCCCATTCTAATTTACTCAAATCTGAATCATTCGTCCGCAAGCAAGCGAACACTCGAAAAAGTTCCAACAAGAAAGACTACCTAATTGTAATAGCATAGCCCAAGTGCACTTTTAATGAAAAGGGTTTTAATGAACCAGCGATATGCAGCTTTGGGCTTTGGGGCAACACCCCAAGTTATAAACACCAATTTACTTAGAACCCCAAATAAGCAGTTTTCATTACTAATCTCAGATCTCTTAATTTGGACGTATCATATCATATATTTGCCTTAGAAGTAAAAGGCGTAAATGTTAAGGTATTTTGAAGGAAATTTAAACCTATTATTATGGCCGTAGAATATATTTTGCGTATTCTGCCCTTATGAATGTGTTTTGGTGTTTTTTCTAAGTAGACACCTTTAAGTTTACGCGTGGGTAAGCTATTATGGATAAGTTCAGCCAAGTTATCAGTAAGCGAAAATTTAAGAGCAGCTGTGGTTCGTACATTTATATAAATTTACGTTTGCAAGTTCCTGAGCTCACTTAGTTAATGAAATTACGAATAGAAGCGAGTAATAAAACGCTACTTTGAAGTTTGTAGTGTTAATATAAGCAGAAGACGTCATTTACCTTTAGTGTGCAAGTAAAGCCTCTGGTCTAAGTAGATAATTTATTTCACATAATCTAACTAATATTATAAATGTGAAAGTTAGGATGTTTGTTTGGTTCTTGTCATTGTTTGGTGTAGTGGTTAAAAAATGCGACTGCTCTACTAAAAGGTCGCGAGTTCGATTCCCACTAGGGGCATAAGTCTATTTGCTTAATACGGAAACGTATCCCCGAGTTATGGATGTTTCATTGATATACTTACAAAAAAAATGGACTTGTGTAGTACCCATATCAACTATCTGGTTTTTTTTTTTTTTATATATAAGAGGGCGGCAAACGAGCATGCGGGTCACCTGATGGAAAGCAATTACCGCCGCCCATGGACACCTGCAACCCCAAAAGGGTCACAGATGCGTTGCCGGCCTGGTGTAGGCTGGTGGTATCCATAATACATGCGCCTAGTTGCTTAGTGTGGGCCTAGATAGCGCTGTGTGCCCGGCCAAGGGCTGCTTGCCAGGGCAAGAAGATGATGACATACACACAAGGAGCCTGGTGGACTACTCAAATACATTTTTATATGCAACGATATTTGTTTAATTTAAATATTAAACACACATAGTTTGGAACAGCTAAAAGCGCACAAATAGTCGCAAAAAGCGACTTTGATATAGGTTCTAAGTAAAGTAAGTAGAGATAAGTAAAAATATGGATAACAGAAGAGAGAAGATACTGGCATTCGATACAAACCTCGGATTGCAAAGTAATCAAACATTGGTGTTTGGTATTTGTTTTTAAGTTGTAAGTTTTATTTAAAGTCGAACGAACTGGTTTTAAATAAACGTCTCTTCGAAATTCAATCATGGATAAATACAGTTCACGCATAAACTTTTAATCAATTCCGGATCGACCCGATTCTGGATCTAAAGGGCATGATTGAAGGGTGATTGCATTTAGAAAAAATACTTTCATTTAAAACCTTTAAATAAAAGCGCCGTCTTATCCACGCTATGCTACAGTGCGAAAGTTGGAATATATAGGCGAGTCCGACGTGAAAACTTGAGTTTATTTAAGGTAAAGTTCTCACCGGCAGCGCACGCGGAGCGGACGGAGTGACTTACGATATACGATAAGCGAAGGAAATTCACAATACTTGGATCGCAGGTAAGACTTTGTTGTTTCAAACTTGACAAACAATGTAGGTTTCTTGCGATTGTGTTTATCACCATTGTCCACATTTATTTCGAATATTTTTGACCCATTTGTTATTACTTCGGCAATGCGAATGAACTGAAGGAATTATAATAATTTTCATGTAGCCGTCTACTACTAAATAAATTTGTTCGATCTATTTCATGGTAATGCCCATACCATTTAATTGTAATGACCCACATTACAAATCTTATAGTATTATATTCGATATTTTCCCATAACCGCCACAAAACATCTTATAGCGTCCTATTTCCGTCTAGTTTTCATAGTGTTGTTTAATATTAATTAATAACGTTCAGGCAACTTTAAGGGAACCTGTAATTGGGTTGTGGTTAAGGAGATAGGGATTGTAAAGCTGTTGGTTTTCTAAATAAAATAAAAAAATCGCATAATGTGGAACTTATGCTTTTTATGATATTTTTGTATTTATTCATTCATTTCACTTACGTATCCTAAATAAAAATAAAACTTCTATCAATTATAAAAATCAATACACATTATTTGATTTACCTTTTGTTACTTTACATTACACTATATATTGCGAAGAGCGCTGATTTCTATGATACAGGTTTCTGCCTAGTTTAGAAATCATAGTTCCCTTATAATATGTAACTGATAATAAGTATAAGAGTGTCACTGTATGGTAAATGTGATATGTAACGTCCATAGATACTACTGCAAAATAAATAAATTAATAAATTGGTATAGAATACAATAATGTTTATTCAGAAAAAAGGCTTTTGTATTAGTACCACTAATACAAAAGCCCGTAGAACTCGGCCATTGGTAAATCGTCATTAAATATTTCTCGTAGAGCTCGATAAATCGGTTGATCAAGAGATTTGGTGAATACATATAGTTTGTCAAACGGTATCTATCTTTTGACTACTTTTGACTACTGCCGAACTAGGTTTATGTAACCTGTATTTCAGCATACAATGCCCTTCCCCTGTAGATTAAACAGGATTAGCCTAGCGCACAAAAAGATCGTTAATAAAGTCGTGTATTAAATAATAAAGTCATGATGACTAAATCATTTGTAATAATGACCAAAAAAAAATGAATCAAATAATTTTTCCCATGGGCAAACAGTCAGTGAAAAAATTCCATCAAATTTTTTGAGTTCGACAAATTGGCAAAATACGTTCACTACGGGTTCCGAGGTTTACGATTGTGACCGAATCCTAAAATGGTGTCTGGACAATCTGGCTGCCGATTATTAGAACATTCAACTCAATTTCTCATTAGTACCACAAAGTCGTTGTTATCGTTTGGATTTATCGAAACCTCCCAGGAATTTACCTTTGTAATTTTATTTTTCCCATGGGCAAAGAGTGAGTGAAAAATTTCCAATAAATTTTTTGAGTTCTACAAATTAGCAAAATACGTTCACTACAAGGGGTTCCAAGGTTTACGATTTTGACCGAATCCTATAATGGTGTCTGGACTATCTGGCTGCCGATTATTAGAACATTCAACTCAATTTCTCATTAGTACCACAAAGTCGTTGTTATCGTTTGGATTTATCGAAACCTCCCAGGAATTTACCTTTGTAATTTTATTTTTCCCATGGGCAAAGAGTGAGTGAAAAATTTCCAATAAATTTTTTGAGTTCTACAAATTAGCAAAATACGTTCACTACAAGGGGTTCCAAGGTTTACGATTTTGACCGAATCCTATAATGGTGTCTGGACTATCTGGCTGTCGATTACTAGAACATTCAACTCAATTTATGCTTGAAGTCGACGTAGACCAGTTGTGAAATATGCATCTGAAGCATGACATGGTTGGGGTTAGATCTTACTGGTACACTTTTTGGCGCGAAACTTAGAAAAATTTCCAGTGGACTTCCGCCCTTGATTACTGAACGCCAACTACTGAAAGGACCACTTGATGAGGACTTTGTATCCTTTTTTTATGACCTTGACGTGTTAAGTGAACATGAGGCCGAAAGTGGAAGCGTACTGACCCGAAAACCCCATTTTATTTGGGGAACTGGCTTCTTATATCTGACAACCGGAACACAATTGCTGTTTGGCGGCAGACTTTAGATAAGATGGTGGTAGCTAGCCCGGCGGCAGTGGCGTGCCTAGGGTTTCAAAAAGGGCAAGCCTGACAATGTTTTTGTGATTTTTACACAGCTAATGAAATTAGATAGGTAACCAAGCACGCTGTTTCAGTTTGAAAAGGGCGAATATTTAAATCAAAGATTTCATATACTGTTTCAATAGTTAATATTCCTGATCCAGTTTTTTTTTTTTTTTTTTTTTTTTATTGGGCATACAGAACAAGTTACAGTATAACAATGCCGAATATGTATACATAGAACTTATAAAACTAGACTATGTATGTATGTATGCACAGAATGAAATATTAATATCATGCCAGCAGTGTAACAATCAATCTAACAAACATTCATTATCTGTGATGAAGTAAGAAGGAAGTTTAATCGTTCTAAAGTTGAGTCACAAAAAAAACTTCGCCAAAGTTAATTACAAAATATCAGCTTTGTTTGTCTTCTAAACGTAAGTAAATTGTGTACATAAATGTCCAAGGAAGAACACTCAGCCACAGTTTCATTGTACAAGCGGCACATTCTGACTACGGGATTATAAAAAGAAGTATTATTTCTATAAACTTGAAGAACAAACAGTCTGGGAGACGGTTTAAGGGATCTTGAAGGGATTTTGAAGTTTAATAAGGACAAAAGGGAGGGCGAGTCAATGTGTGAATTAATGAGTTTTATAAAAACATTAAATCCAGTATCCAGATCTATCCAGTATTTAGTAAGGCAAGCCGGGCTTTTGGGCTTATATGTAGGTACCGCCACTGCCCGGCGGACATTTAATATACCCTACCACCAACCAAACCGAGTACTAAACAGATTAATAAACCCTATATTGATTACATTGAGCCACGGAGACGGTCAAAATGCATACGGCCCTAAATGCACATGTGACGAGGCAGGGGGTGGAACCCTAGAAAGTCCTTTTTACGACACTCATGGGAATATATATGTTGGTTCCATTCTTTTTACGTATCGAAACCAGAGTTTCTACAATGTGAATCAGAAAAAAAGGCTTATTGGGTATAGTGAACAGACATACGGTATCTTGCTGTGAGGAAATGCCGCGGATATAAATTATACAATCCTTGTTTTACAAAAACAAGCCGTTCGTGCAGTTTATCAATTGAGGCCTGCAGTATCACTTAGATATAGGTTTAAAGTGTATAACATTCTAACCTTCTCGTCACAGTACATTTTTGAAATATAGCATATTTTAGGAAAAATAGTGATAAACATGATGTCAATACAAGAAGTAAAGATAAACTTGCAGGTCACATAGTCGCCTCCGCAAAGTCAGTAATTCATTCAAAGGGTTATGGATACGCTTTTTCAATAAGGTTCCAGTTGATATACAAAATTTTCCTCTCAATAAATTTACAGATACTATAAAACAGAAACTTATTAACAAATCATATTATAAAATATCAGACTATTTAGATGATAACCATATCTGGACATAATCAGATCGTTCGCATGCCAGGTTATTTCACAATTAATAAACCTTTTTGTAACATAAACACCTTTATGTAAAATCAAAGCCTGATTTTAAAAGAGCAACCTTTCGAGTTTCTTGCTTGTTCTTCTCAGGGGAAAATTGCGTTATGAACAAGCAGTAGCTTAAAATGTAAAATTGACTATTTTAAGTGTACTCTGTGTACCTACAAAATAAAGCATTTTTGACTTTGACTTGACTTTACTATATAATACAGTTAATCGGTCACTTTTGTATAGGTCGATACATGCGGACAAAAACTGGACACACATATCTAACGCCGTTAAACACATCACACACGTCGTTATTCATCGGGGTTAACAAAAAAATACTACTTAAGAAAACTAGCTTTCCTCGCCATCTTGGAATTAGGTACCTGGTTTATCGCGGTCTCATAACTCATCTTATCTCGTCCAGTCACTTCTTAAAGTGGCTTATTCGTTCTCTAGAATCAGAAGCTTATTTGTGGAAAAGTAACTAATATTATAAATGCGAAAATTTGGATGTTTGTTTGTTTGTTTGCTGCTCAATCACGGCGAAACGGATAAATAAATAAATAAATAAATATTTCGGACACTTCAATACTTATATAGAACTTATAGTACCAAACTAAGCAAAGCTTGTGCTATGGAGACTAGATAACGGATAAACATACATAAATATTTATATAAACATCCAAGACTCGGGAATAAATGTTCGTATTCATCATACAAACATTTACCCCTCGCGGGATTCGAACCCGCAACCGTTGGTTTCGCTGATAGGGTGACTATCCACTACACTAATCGGTCGTCGATCGGATGAACGTATTTGGATGAAATTTGGTATATAGGTATATAGAATTAAAAAGGGTATAGATTGAGACATAGGATATTTTTATATAAAGTGAGTAGTTCCCGCGGGATAAACACATTTCTGCGATAAAGTTATTCCACGCAGGCGAAGCCGCGGGCGGAAAACGAGTAATTAATAACTAAATAAATAGGTAAATAAATATTTCGGACACTTACACCAATCATCTAGTTCCAAACTATATATACTGTACTATAGATACTAGATAACGGATAAACATACATATATATTTATCTAAACGTCCATGACTCGGGAATAAATATTCGCATTCATCACACAAACTTTACCCGTCGCGGGATTCGAAATCGCAACCGTTGGTTTCGCTGACGGGTCACTATCCACTATACCAATTGGTCGTCGATTTCGATGTTTTCTCATCCAAAGACCTATCTGCACTTCTTATACAAAATTGTTTATTTTCCAGACCAATTTTAACAATAATGATGTATAATGATATGGACCTAATACATATCACACCTGTTTCAGGAGAAACCACTTTTACAGTCGGCAACATAATTAAAGTTGGAGGTCTTTATTTGTAAATAAATGTAAGACAATGTGTAGAGGGAAATTGTTGTTCAAGTTTAACTGAAACTTGTCTGCTGTATAGTCCATATATCTCACTGTAATATACATTTTCAGAATCCTCATAGTGAGCCCTTTCCTGTGATACGCATAATTGTAGTCCTACAATATGTATTTTAACAAAGTATAATTCTTACGGTTGCTGTGCTTACTTTTTTGTGACGTCACCTATCCTATAAAGACTGTCACGACGAATCTAATGTTACCTAATTAATTAAAATACATTCAGCCGTTTGGATAGTATAAGAGGAATTAAAGAATTAAACATAAATATGCAATAAATACATAAACCCTTTCTTCAATCGGGTAAAATAATCTTTTTAAAGTGACTGATGTTATTTTCTAGAGGTCTCTAATTCGATCGGTAGAGGTTTAGTCGTGAAAAGGTAACAAGCAGACAAAGTATCTTTCCCGTTTATAATATTTAATCAGATTCGGTAATGTCGGACGACCTGTTTGGTGTAGTGGTTAGCAACTCTGACCACTATACCAAAAGGTTGCGGGTTCGAATCCCGCTAGGGGCATAATGTTCGTGTGATGAATACGGACACGACTATGTACCCGAGTTATGGATGTTTCCATTTATAATAAGTATTTATTTACAAAAAAAAGTATTTATGTAGTATATCAACCATCTGGTATCCACAACACAAGCCTATAGTTGCTTACTGTGGAACTAGATGGCGCTGTGTGTATGTCTAAGGATATTTATTTATTTATTTATTAATGTGTTTGTTTGCTTTTCACATCATTACAGAGGAGCAGAGTGACTTAATATTTTTTGTATAAGGAAAACTGAAGGGTCGGAGAACGACGTAGTTAGTGACCGCCCCAGAAAGTAGGGTAATAGTTTACAGTATGTATATATAGACACATCTATATACATACTGTAACTAATTATATATAATATAAAAAATTGCCTCATAAAATACACTTTATGGTAAAAAATCCAACTTGGCTCCCGCTAAATAAAAAAAAAATGTAGTCGGGTGTTTTGACATTTAAATACTTAAGTATCGGATGATCAGGGGGCTGGCAACTATCTGGATCAGCGCATAAATCTGCGGTTCTATTACTTCATCGTTATCGTCATCGGTTACGTTCACATGTGATTGGTTGGCACATTGCTCGCTCGGCAATTTGACGGTTTCTCATTGGTCAACGTAATCGATAACGATACCGATGAAGTTACGTATTCTAAGGGCTGGCTATACAACGTGGCGCACTGCTAGCCTTTTGGGCACTCTGCCTCAAAGTCCTCAGAATGACTGGTTGCCTTTGGTGTTTGGCACTGAGAGTTTACTCAAGCATTCATATCTGTTTGCTAGTATTTGTTACCTTTCTTAAATAATTGCTATTTATGATATATTCTGAGAAATATAAATTAGTTTTACCAGCAATTCTTCTTTAGAGTCCAGTAACGATACACTTTTAACTTCCTCTAATTTTAAAGGTCGTGATTGTTTGCACATGGATATCTAACAATTCGGTAGCTTGCTTTAGATATAATATAGATATTTAGTAATAAAATAAAATATAGACAATAGATATGATTAAAATTACCTAATACCTAATTAATAAACTATTATTAGAAAATATAAAGCAGCCATTGATTAATTTTTTAGATTTTTTTAGCAGATATTAGAGTCTGCTACATCGCAATAAAGTTCACAATGGTGACTTTCATTTAATTTGTAGGTTTTATAACTAAACACCTATACTATACCTTAAGCACAGAATTGTTAGAAAACATTTTTACTCTATCCTTCTACAAAAAATCAGGAACTTTAAAATTATAGGAAGTTACACCAGAAAAATTGCGTATTACTGGACTATTGTTCAGCATGAAGGGCACAGAGTTCCTAGAACCGTGTAGTACAAATAATTGCTAGCTATAAAAACAAGAATTTCATTCATGAAACATATCTCGGGCTGCCCCTTCAAATCCTAGGCACGCTACTGCCTCCAAACAGTGACCTCGGAAAATTTGTGTTCTACCTTTGACGAGAACATATGGTCCACGGCCTTTTTTCTTTTTATGTTAATATCTTATATAATGTTTAATCTCGACCTACTGTAAAATAATATCACTAATATTATAAATGCGAAAGTTTGTATGTGTGTGTGTTTGGTTGGTAATGTGAAAGATTGGTAGACAGATTAGGACCTAGATTAACAATATAAATATGCAAAATATTTAGCTGAACGAACTCGTGGACACAGTTCAACTTCTTACTTGCAATAAGCCCGGAAGCGGACAGTGTTACCAGAGAAAAATACAGTCGTTCATAAATTGGGGGTGTTGAATATCGAAGCTTTTCCAATTACTTACGTTTAGTTTGACAACTCAAAGGTGAGTCACCAATAGGGCGCGTTGCGTGTACGAATGCACTTCCACAGCACCGCCGTAACTTGACCTGCCCACCCCGTTTCCGACTCATTAATTGGACTGCAAAACGAACAAGCCTCTGTAGTTTGGAGGCCTATCTACGACGGTCATTGATATGTAGATGGGGACGAATTATTAATTGCTTGTATGAGTCATGGCAAAGAGGTAAAAGGTAGAGGTATATGTAGGTATACCTACTATAACAAAAATTCAAATTCCAAAATATATAAACCGATATTAATGTATTTTTATGTACGCGTAAGCAGAATATCTATATAAGTCTAGATTTAGTAAAAGATATTCGAAATAATCTATCTAAAAGGACAAGAAAAGTTTTGCTGGAAGAAAATTGTACATTATAGATTTAGCGCAAGCGGATGAGTTTTTTTACCGTAAGGAAAAAATAGGGCATATTAGGTAAGTGAAATAGAAGGTATTGGCATAGATAGTTTAATTTTATTTTCAAACCTGTCATAGAATAAAGCCTTAATTGTGTCATTTGACGGCCGCGTTTGGAGCCTATTCTACATAATTACATAATTAAATAAATAAATAAAACTTGGAGAAAATATGAGATTCGAATAAATTTTGCATGACAGGAACCCTAAAAATCACGCCAGTCGCATATCAATCTAGAGAGGGCGCGTGCGTGTTTGAAAAAAAAAAAAAAAACAACCTATGCCAATAACTTTTTAATATTTAAATAATTTTAATCCTTGGGGTAAAAAAACTCATCCGGTATCTATTTATGAAAAAGTTCATATCACGACTCAATAAACTATTTAAGAAAATATAAAGTAGCCATTGGTGTCGATGTCGTGTGAACTAAAACCAGTTTTAAAGTAGTACTGTCTCTTTCCTCCTGGAACTGTACGATGTGATGGCACCACTCTAAAACTGGTTTTAGTTTAGTTTAATTTAGTTGGTGTACATCCGAATCGACACCATTGTTTTAGATCTTAACATCTTCTACAACGCAATGAAGTTCACAGTTAGTAACTTTAATTTAATATTGTAGGGTTTATAACTAAATACCTATACTATAGCTAAAGAAAGTTACAGAATGGTTAGAAAACTTTTAATTCTATTATTGATGGTACCTACTCTTATACTACAAAAAATCAGGAACTTTAAGATTATAAGCAGTTACACCATAAAAATTACGTATTTTGATTGGATCTTTTCTGTGTTGCTAAAGAAATATGAGAATGTAAGGTAAACACTCGAAGATAATTTGTCCTCCACTGCGAAAGTATACGTAGTTCCCTAAATTATAAGCAACAAATCAACCCTGAATTGTTTCATTTTGAATAAAAATATGTCGTTATCTTTTCAGATGACGAAAAAAATGATCAACATTTTAACAATTTTTTGCGCCTACGGCATCACAAGTATTTTCGCCTTGGACACAGGTAGGTAATTTCCATACACAACAACAATCAATAGTCCATTTCTGGACATAAGCCTAAGCATAATTTGCATTGCTACGCTCTGGGCGGTTTGGCGATCGCAGATTTTAGGAACTCCGCACCAATGACGCTCTGCCCCCGTAGCATGACATATTTTATCGCACGGGATGTATGACTGCGTGTGGGATAGTTATATATTTCGTACAATTCCACCAAAAAACAATAGTTTTGCACGTTTCAACGGCAATTGGCGGGGTCACTTGTGCATTTCTGTATATTTCATAATAGCCCAGGGAAAATACGGTAAAAAATTGGCCTAGCTAGACATAATTCAGAACCGACTTATATCATTGCTATCTTATAGAGGTATATAAGAGATGTAATTTGAATAATTAAGCCCAAAAAAAAAACGAGCGCTTAATCTAGATTTTTTTTGAAAACCCTATTTTTTTTTTTTTATGCATAACGGATTAGTACTTGACCTCAATCACTCGTACCTTAATATCCTGTATTTTAATAACATCTTGAATTTGTATCTTAATAACAACAAATACTAACGGATATTTAATTAGGTAGATTTTTGTTAAACACAGTTAACTTATTGATGGATAAAAAACTAAGCATGTATAGTTACACATGCATGTGTGTGTTTTAGCTGAAAATGTCTTCGAGCTGTATTGTTTAAGAAATAAAAATGAGAACTAATATTTTGTAAAGATAATTTCCCTAAATGTTTTGAATTTAAAGAAATACCCATCAATTGAACATTTTTTTAAGAAACACATTTTTCTGCTTTAGCATATTTAGTTACTTGTACTTGCGTTTCTTACAAATGCTTAATTTTTAACAATTGTTACTACTTTTATAACACTTTATTAATTGTTACAAGAAAATGTCAAACCGTATTGACCCTGGGCTATAAAGTGGACAGTGGATGTTTCAATCATTAAACTTTTAATATTTGGAACACCCAAACACTATTGTTTGGGATATCTCTGACCACCCCATCGGGATAAAGATCGTGACGTTATAATAATAAAAAAAATAGAAATCCATTGAAAGACAATGACAAATCACAATACACCAAAAAACCGTGTAGGTAATTTTATTTTATATTATTTACTGATTATACTCGGGTATAGGTTCATAGCCATTTTTAATGGAAATCGGTTAATCCGTTTTGAAGATGGTTTGGTTTATCTGGGTGATTATAGTCATTGGTTTTCTCGGGAGTACCTATACCAAATTTTCTATTTACGTATAAGGAGTCAAGCGTCAGATGTACTACAATGACTTGTGTCATCTTGTTCAGAGGTGGTGGTGCTCCGTGCGGTTCGCGGCCGCGAGGCCCACTTGCCCTGCGGGCAGGGTAAAGTGTTCCTTGACGGGCCGGACTCGTACGTGCTCTGGCTGAAAAATGACAGGGATTTCCTCTACCGATTCCCATCCGACGACAGCGAGAGGAGGTAAGTCTCTCTACATTAGAATTAATCGTAGGTACCGAGGGTTCGGAGCCCTATTAATCGCTGACCCATCTCTGTCCGTACGTCTGTCAGAGGTCTGTAGCTCCGAAATGAATATGAAGAAAGTGAGATAAAAAATTCAAAGGGAAACATACATAAATTATTAACAGCTTTGTATTTTTATTTGACGGAATGTGCGTCTCTCACTTGCCCGGCTTTTGACATTCGAATGCGTGACCACAGATAACCGCCTCCGTGGTTCAATGTTACAATATAAGAATTTACAAAAAGATACTATAAAACAGAAGCTTGAAAGCATATTATAAAATATCAGATTATTTAGATGATAAACATTCATGGACATAACCAGCCCTTAGAGCATTTACTCTAAGTAACCAGCCCGTTCGCATAACCAGGCTATTTCACAATTAATAATGAAATATTATATATAATATAAAATGATAATTAATAATTTTGTAATATAAAAACCTTTTTTTTAAAGAGCAACCTCTCGAGTTTCTTGCTTATTCTTCTCAGGGGAAAATTGCCTTTTGAACAAGCAGTAGTTTAAAAATGTAAAACGTGACTAACTTAAGTGTACCCTGTGTACCTACAAAATAAGGCTTTTTTGATTTGATTTGATGAGTGCCACCCAAATATACAAGTCCCATAAATAGTGCTTCAAAAGTTGTTTAGATTATGCACAGTTTTTTGGGATACAAATTACAATCATATGTAAAGCAGTCTCTGTGTAGAAATGAGAATTCCAGCAACATGCCACTTAAAATATTGGCGGCACATTTTTTTTCTTTTGGACACTATTTGGGATTTGTTCAGCACATTTTTGTAATTATCAAATTGCTGAATATCTTTTTGTGTATTCTTGCACCACGTAGGGATGCTTGTTTGTTCGCTCAAAATATCGATGCTATATGCGGGACTTATTATTTCTGGTACCAAAAAGTTCACTATTAATTTGACACAAAAGTTCAAAGCCTGGGTTATTGTTCAAAATTTTATTTTAAGTTTGCCCGGAAATACCTCCTTGAGTCCGTCCACCCAGACTTAGAAAATATTGTTAGCATAGCGCGAAAATGTGCACTGTCACTGGTTTTTAGTTATAATATGCAATAACAGGTGATTAGGGGGCTAAATATGCAAATGCATATAACCCGGTCTCTAGTATTTAGTATATGTATATATCCACAATACATTCAAGTAACGCTAGATCAACAAAATGGTACTCTTAAGTTAAATAACACTTTAGTTATGCAGTCCTAAAGTCAAGCTAGACATGTAAAAGAGCCCAAGATTATTCACATTATGTGACACCAAACCGACCTAGACTTGAGTGGTAGATGTATTGTAACTATAACTTAGACTGTACTGTAATTATGACGATGTGGCCGAAGATGACTCACACAATCTTAGCAGATACCTATTCACCCTGCTCTTAAATCTCCCAAGGTTGTATAAGATTCAGGAAAGACGCGAATTCGCACACTCACCAATTAATTCAATTGCTGCTGCTCTTTATGACATTTGTTACTTAAGTTATTTCTTGATCTATATCACTTCGGTATTACTTGTTTCTAGATCCGTCAACCGAATATTGACGACGTCCTGCGACGCAGGCTCATGCCGCGAGGAAACATCTCTCGTTCTGAAGCGTGTTAGCGAGCATGACAGCGGCATCTACAGGTGTCGGGTCCACTACCAGGCGTCGCCATCTATCGACTATGTCATAGATGTTAGATTAGTTGGTAAGAATAGTCAACAGATAAATGTAGAAGTCCACTGTTGTATGTAAAGAACTTTCCGTGGGACAAAAAATTTGTAGGAGAATGAGTAAAATAATTTATCATCTCGTTATCTACCAGTCACAGGACAGCTGAACATTGGCCTCCTCCATAGATTTTCAGAGTGACCGCAGAACAAGAGCAGAGATCAATTGGAAGCAACCTACATCCAGCGACATTCGTCTAGCTTGTGGACATCTGACACTGCTCCTGTTGGGGCGTGGTGTCCATTCTAGAGCTTTTACGCCCTAACGATCATCAATCCTCTCCATTGCTCGTTGTGTGACCTTAAGTTTTGTAGAACAATTGGTTATATAAATTTAATTTTTCTTCAGATTCACCTGGAACCCCCCGCATATTTACCGAGGAGGGTGAGGAAATAGCGCAAGGACACATTGGACCAATCAGTCTGGGATCTGACTTGACGCTCATATGCGAAGTAACCGATGGTAATGACACTCGTATTTTACATATACATTTTGAAAGGTACATTTTGAACTTGCGACATCTGCCGCTTGCTAGACGACCATAATGAAATGATTCCGAGCAAACTCGGATCAATATCTATAAAATTGTTATGGTCGTTTAAATTCGTCGGTCCTTCATCCTGACATAAGCACCTAAATGTAATTGGAGTATGCGGATAGTAGGTCCAATACGTCTAGTCAACTCTCAGTGGCTAGTTTGAAAAGAGCCGTTAGCCATATTTTGCCATGTTTGAATATTATAAGTACAAAATTACTTAGCCATCTTCTTTAGTGCAGTAAACCTGGTGAGTTCATTGGCTGGGGCATACGAAGAAACACCTATTAATTCCCACTCAATCCAATATTATCAACTTCTGTAAAACGCCAAGAAAAAAATGAGAAGCAGATGGCGAGACGAGCCAAAGGAGTTCCTTGCGTCTGGTCGGAGGAATCTCGGATCAGCGAGACGTGAAACGGACTTAAACGTGCTGTTGGGCACAGCCTCTGCTCACTGGGAGAGGGTATGACCTATAATCCAATACACGAGTCCAGTGCAGATTGATGGATTTGTATCTGATGAACGACTGCCTTCAATTGAAAACAGTCGGGACCGACTATTTAACTTATCGTCTGAAACAGAGTCTGAGCGCGCCAGACATTTAACGAATAGCGAATGGGACTACGTCACGAGTGTTGCCCATGGATCGCCCAGTAGAATTCGGCGATCGGACCACGGGCAATAAACGACATTAGTACAGAATATTACTAATCTATATTTTCTCTAACCCGGCAGACCAACCGGACACACTGGTCTATTGGCGTCGCAATGGCGTGGTGATCGAGCGCGCTCATACAGCGCGACCAGGCGTGCTGCGTGCAGAAGTGCGTGTGCGCAATGCAACGCGCGCAGAACTAGACGCGCACTATGATTGTCTTGCGCAGAACGCTGACGTCACAGATGCCCTCAGTGCCGGGGTCGTTGTTAAGATGTACCGTGAGTATAGGTGCTTCCTGCTTCCCATAGAACTGTTGCGTCATTAACTGAAATTCATCAGTGCATTTTACGAATTCATCAGTGCATAAATTTCGGTATCAGTGCCTCCGATGAGCGTCGAGATACGTCTGAACAACAACGTGGACTTCGAGGCCGGACAGCCGCGCGTAGTGGACTGTGTGGTGATCGGCTGCGTGCCCTCCCCAGCCGTCACATGGCATCTGGGTGACACGCTGTTGAGACCTTCTGTGCACAAGGTGAGGTTTGCCAATCACAACGCAGGTAAATACTTTGTACTGAACAGTGGTGGCTTCAAAGGAGTCCAGGGGATCATACCGGTATTATGATCTTGATCCTCTGTTTGCTTGGTTGCAGGAGCTCCACGACGGCAACTATACGGTGTCATCGCTAACTCTGGCGCCATCCCTTCGAGATTCGAAGCACGACCTTGTGTGTCGCGCACACAACTCTCATTTGCCCACAGCTGTCTTTGAGGATAAGGTCACTTTGAATGTTGGCTGTAAGTAAATCATCGGCTCTGGCCACGTGGTCCGACTGCCTTTTGTTGACAAGAACTTTTGTGGACACGTTTGTTGCCATGAACTTTTTTATCCATGTATCTACTAGGTCCAATTTTTTTATGCACGACGTATTCTTGCTTGACCTCAATCACACCTGATGTTAAGTGAGGAAGATGAGGTGGTCCAATCATTCGATCCTACGCATATATTTTTTATTACACAAGAAATACAAACACAACAGTCAGAAAATATGTACAAAGATGAGCTTATCTGTAAAGAGATCTCTTCCAGAGACCTTACGGGAGGTTAGAAGGAATAAAAATGCGGAAACAAAATATTATACACCTATGATATAAATAAATTTAATAATAAAAAACTTTAAAGTCAGCGTCTGTCCTGCGAAAACTCATTCTGTATAAAAAGGATGGAACGCACCTCCTTCTTTTACTCATAACAATTCCGCTGGATGCGCAAGGCTAAATAGCACGCTGACGTAGTGAATAACTCTTTAGCCTTTAGACATCCTCTGTTGGGTTGGTATACTCAACAGGTAGCATAAGATCAAATATTCTTGGGGATATAATGCACGTAACCTTGGTCACATTCTTTTAATTTTCGTGAAATAAAAACAATGCAGAACTTCTTACTTAAAGATTTGATTGCTTTTCACATGTCACTCTAGATCGTCCTCTATGCGTGACTTCGCGCGAGGAGACTGTCGGCGCTGTGCAGAAAGAGGCCGAGACGGTCACTTGCGTCGTGGAGTCATCTCCAGAGCCCCTGCAGTTCAGTTGGACCTTCGGCGACTCACGCACCCTCTACACCAGCGTGAAGGTACTATGTTGTCCGAGAGTCAATACTCAAGGCGGGATACTCTCTAGTCTCTCTAGTCTCGTAGTATACACTCCTTGGGATATATCTGCATCCTGCAGTTTAATAAAATTTTGTTCACCGTTAGCATCGAAAGGAATTCGAATTCTTAGAAAAAGTTTATTTACTCGTATTCGTATATCGATTACACAAAACGAATCGATCATTGACAATATGGTGCATTAGAAAAGAAGTGTTCTTTTATTACATAGGTACTTAAATCTCTTCACAAGTTGTAAATTGTACTGATGACTCCTACATAGTTTTAAAAAGACATGAACATCCCAAAGAAAATCTTAGGCCCGTATTAATAAACCAATCTCAATACAAGTCTTGAGGCTGTATCACCCGAGATGCGTCTTAAGAGGTTGACGCTATCTCAAGCTCCGTGCTAATTTATAAACCAATCTTGAGGTCTACTCAAGTATTCACCTCACCGGCGAATGAATTATAGTCTGAGTTTCGTTTATTAATACGCACACCTCTCAAGCGAGTACTGCTTGAGTATGCACATGCTTTTCAAGTCTCAAGTTAGGTTTATTAATCAACACGTTTACTTGAAACCGGTCACAAGACTGTTCTCAATCTTGAGAATGGTTTATTAATACGGGCCCAGTCGATAAAAGTCGATCGCTGGATTTATGTCTAGCAGAGGATCGATAGGAACCTATCCTCTGTCATCGCTTTCATGGGCTGAGTTTCTCTGTAGTAAACCACCTCTGTCTTTTATTTCAGAAAGTGGAGAGCCACCACCACCGTTACTCGTCCACCCTGACGTGGTTGCCGCGGGAGGGCGATATAGGTCTCCTCCTCTGCAGGGCCACCAACTCTTTCGGGGAACAGAAGCGACCCTGCACATACACTGTCGCGCCCGGCGGGGCCCCCAACACTCCTGAGTGCGTCGTCCTTAGGTCTTACCCGAATGCTTTGAGAGTGCAATGTAAAAAAGGTAATGGCTTAACATTCAAATATAAACATTCAAATTATGGGAATTATCTTAACTGCTAGGAAACAAAGTTTCAAGAGATTAGGGCCCGTATATCAGAATATTGCTCAAGCGTAGATTAAATAAATAAATAAATATTTCGGACACTTACACCAATCATCTAGTCCCAAACTAAGCAAAGTTTGTGCTATGGATACTAGATAACGGATAAACATACATACATATTTATATAAACATATTAAATATAAACGAGCATCAAGTATTGATTAGATAATAATCTTGTGTAGTTCGTTCGACTGCACAAGTATTTAAAGTAATTCAAGTGAAAAATACGCAGAGACACTCAAGATCTTAATCGTTTGAGCTGGGATTGGATAATGTACTCTTGAACTCTATTTGTATCTACGATAGTATGTACGTCATCATCAACAGCCCATCACGTACCCACTGTTGGGGCACAGCTTCCTCACACTGGGAGAGGGGACTATTTAACGTAAGTATGTCTTGCTTACTACTATCGAGTTGCCTGTAATCAGTGTGGGAATAATGTCATTAGGGGGGCCATCGTGCTATTTTACAACGATTTTACTGCTCGAACGGAACGTTTTGTGTTTTTTTTTTTAGATTTGGTTTATCTGATGTAAAAAACGATTATTGCTTAACTTTTTCTCAACGATTAAATCGTTGACGTTTTCGAAGTAAAACCAAACTCAAAACGTTTAGAGCTGACCTCGAGTGTTAAAAAAATACTAATAATCCGTTCTAATAACCGTTCAAAAGTGAGTAACGTAATGTTTTTGGTTATGGGAACAGACCAATGTTTGTTTATTGGTGTATGTCTAAAAATAAAAACTTGTTCCACAGGCTGGGACGGTGGTAGATCTCAAACAATTCACTTGGAAATCTTCGACGTGGATGGTACACTCCACCACAACGTGTCCGATGCCGCCGGTCACTTCCACCTGCCTGACGTAGAGGAGGAGCTTAACCTGACCGCAGTAGTGTACGCAAGCAGTGCCAGGGGACGCAGTCAACCAAGGACTATGTATTTGCAGACCATGAAGCCCTTAATTGCGTCAGGTAAGAATAGGTACTTCTAACACTAGTTCGGCATCCAAAATTAATGCTTTCTCTGATGGATTCTATGATATCATCATCATCAGCCCGTAAACATTCCACTGCAGGGATATAGGCCTTCCCTCGTATATGAGCGAGTATGGGCCTTAGTCTACCACGCTGGCCTAATGCGGGTTGGGGACTTCACATGCTTTAGAATTTTGATATAAGGCATGCAATGCAGTTTTCTTTACAATGTTTTCCTTCACCGTTTAAGATCAGTAGGATAAATGCACATAAATAATTAAATTAAATTTAAAAACTCATTGGTACATGGCCTGATTGGAAATCGAACCCGGACCTCCCAAATTGGGAGACCTCTTAACCGCTCCTTCCATTACATGATATACTTAATCGTTGCTTATAGCAACGTTTGTAGGATTTACTGATATCGCGTGATTCATCTTCGAGCAACTTCGTCACTATCCATCAGATGAGATTAGTGGTCAAACGCATACTCAGAATTATAAAAAAAAACATTGCCAAAAAAGTTACTCTGTAAGCGTCCTATTTCGGTGCAAAACACGTTGCGTAATATTCTTCTTCTTATTTTTGAGGATGGCAACCAGTCAACCACACTGTCGAGGGACATTACTGCCTTATTTCTCTTATTTCTTCAGTTTATAAGTCAGTCTCAGTCAAAACAAGTAATTCGTCGTATACTTGGCGTGTACAGAGTCTAGTCACGGTCAAGTCATTCTTCAGTAAAGTGGCAGAATGCTTTACAAAAGATTTTGGCGGCTTCTTGTGGGAACCCGAAAGCTCCGTTACGCACTTTAATTTACACTTCCTTCCACCTGTACACCAACACTAACGTTTGCTGCACAATATTCTGCCATTATTAAGCTTCAAAAGTTAGAATGCACAAATTATAAGAATTATAAAGAAAAATGCAAAGATCCCGCCGAAAAGCCCGTTGCGTAATCGATAGATTAATAATAATTGATAAGAGCATTTAAGAATATCAAACCTCAATCCAATTTAATCTTGAGGTTCTATTCAACGTTAGCTTACGCGAATCTTTTAGCCCTGCGCAAGGGCCGTTATAACTTTGATCGAACCTATGATTATTGGCGATCGTTGGGCTACACCTTTCACACACGGCATACATATATTCACCCAATCACAATCCACAAAATACTCAAGTCACCAGTGGATTGCCTTCCAACATTTTTGGAGAGTAAACGAAAAAAAAAGGTCTTTGGACTACGTGGCCGATGAGAAACTACGACCAATCGCATTGAAATCGAAAATTTCTTAGAATATACACAAGCAAGCTATAGAACGCGCGTATGCACTGTAAGCACAGGTATGAACAGTCTCTAAGGCCTGTTTTAATAAATCAATCCCAATAGAAGTCTTGAGGCTGTATCAACCGAGATGCGTCTTAAGCAGTTGACGCTATCTCAAGCTCCGTGCTAATTTAAAAAACAATCTTGAGGTCTACTCAGCTGAGATCACTTCTCAAGTATTCGCCTCAGCGGCGAATGAATGAAAGTCTTGAGTTTCGTTCATTAATACGCGCACCTCACAAGTGAGTACTGCTTGAGTATGCACTTGCTTTTCAGGTCTCAAGTTAGGTTTATTAATCAACACGTTTATCTTGAGACCGGTCACAAGACTGTTCTCAATCTTGAGAATGGTTTATTAATACGGGCCTAAATGGCAACGGTGACGCTATTAGTCACGAGCGGTCACGCGTCTTGATTGTTTCTCTTGGCGATATTTATTTGGTTAAGCAATCATGGTGAAATGTGCAGTGCCAAGCAAATCATTGCACATCACTATTCAACCGCTTCATCTACAAGTATGTATCAATAGGTATCTATAGAACTTTACGCATACTTACGCATAATCTTAATCACATACCAAGGGTAGTCTGTGCGCATAGTCTAAATCTTACTTGTTTTTGTACCCTAGTATACTTACTGAATTTTGTAACTCATTAAGATTCCACTATCTTCTTTTATTATATGAAAAAATACTTTCCATCTCCTTTGTAAGCAATCTCTATTTCTACAATACTGTATTTAACTATAGATACTAGACATCTGGGAACTACAGCTGGGGATCTAGTGAACCTGGAACACAGGCTCGCGCCTATCCCAGGCACCAGTTTCCATTAGTACAGTACCTCTTAATTATATAACTGCCAAATGTATTGTAATACCTACCTACTTACTAAGTGGAGAGCTAAATAAAGAAATTTATTATAGTGGACAATGAGCGATTATAGCTTGATTATGTATACTCTATGGAAAATTTCGTTCAGCAGTGACAGAGGAGACGGGCACGCGGTCGTGGGCGCGGTGGGTGGAGGCGGCAGTGGGCGCGGTGGCGGTGGTGGCGGCCCTCGTAGCGATCGCAGTCTGTGTGCGCGCAGTCCGGGCGCGCCGGGACCCAGCGGACATTAACCCCGACTTGGTGCCCAGGTCCGACGGTAAGAGGAGAGCTTGTATTCATTATAAACCCTCGATGCAAAAAAGGACGTGTAAACGAAAGGGAGACAAGCAGACAGGGTCGAATACAAGGTGAATTTGGATTCGTGTAATTCCAATTAACTGGTGACGCCTTTCGTGATTACGAACAACATTCCCCAAGGTCGATTCGATCAAAAATCTAAAATTTCCACTAGAAATAACCGAATTCAGCCGAAAATTGTTGGACTTCCATACTAAAGTTGGTTTCAGAATGGTTTATTTTCTTTGGGTAATCGAAATTTTTTTTAACGAATTCGGCTATAGTTCCTTGGGGAAAGTTGTATGTCTTCAGGAGTGATGTCACGAGTATACAAGAATTACACAAATTATATTTCACCCTGTAGACGTTGTGCACAGTACACGAAGCCCTGTACTGTCCGTGTTGTGTTATCATAACGGATGAACCGATTTGAAAACTACTTTTTATTTTAAAGGCTAATGTTTGCGCGATGGCCCTTAGTCATGATTGATATAAAAGGATTAAACCATTCCTGAAATTCAAAATTAACAATTTACAGTTGTTATTCATTTAATTACTTAAGTGGTACAAAGCTAAATAACAACATGTGTTTAAAAACCAAAAATCCCGACAGCATATTTGGTATTTCGTGGGCGCCATCTTGAATATTTTACCATACAATGTATCCTATCTAACGACACCATGCACTTCTAAGTCGTTAACCCGTTTAGGCTGTAGGAGGTAACATAGAGATATACTTACATACATTCGTACTTACATACATACACTCGAAAAACATTACCCTCCTTCCTTGGGCAGTCGGGTAAAAAAAGCGTTAGTCCATGCAAATGTCATGTAATGTCAACTGCTTAAATTCGGACAATCTATATTGAATTACAGGCGCTCGGAAAGTTCTCAAAGGGAGGTACGCGCCCAAGAAAACTCTTTAAAATGTTAATATGTTCCAAATACAAATGAAAGAAACAATTCCAGCAATCGAGTGATCATTTTTCTACAATTATAGTCCAACATAATCCATAGAATTCATCAATAAGTGTTTCAATTTAATGTGTGATCCAGGGTCTTTCCACCGTGAACCAGACTTCGCCAGAGAGGAGAGGGTGTTGGGAACCACTAACATCACTGTTAACCAACTGGCAGCCTGTCAAAATGTAAGATATTATTATTATAAGAGTTATATCTTTTTAAACGACTTTTTTTTATTTTATAGTAGGTACAAAAAGTTATCACATGAATTTGGTCATGCGTTCGAGATTTATATGTCTAGAGAATAGACATGCCAATATGTCTATCTCTTTGGCACTTAAATATGTGCAAAAGTAACATCTTGACTTTCAATAAGTATGTATTTTTGTAGCCTATATTGAATTAAATATTTTTGATTTTGTAGCGTTGTGATTATTAGGTCGCATACTCCCAAGTCATGCCATGGGTGAGGCTTATGTCCAATAGTAGCTTGTGATTTGATATAAACTAAGGCGGCGGCTATGGTTTTTAGCATTAAACGTAAGTATCGTAGTTTGTACGGTGGAGGTACCGTGCGTTTTAAGTAGGCACTGAGATTAGACAGCATTGCAAGTAGCGTGGTGCGTGATCTACATCACCGTTTCGTCCTAGCCACGCATCTCGTTCTGTCACCTTTGTGCATGCAATATGGGGCGCCTAACATCCAAACTGAAGCAAACTCCACAAAATAAATGGATTTCTTTAGATAATATTGGGTCTTAACCTATGAAATTGGAGTTTTATTTCTTCGTTAATCATATATTATGTACCAATTCCTGCGATTTTCAAAGCTATCTGTAAATTTGTTTTTTATTTGGAAAATGGAATATTATTTCAAGGTTTCACATGAAATATTTTTTAATTTTTGGGCTAAATCACATATAAAAAAAAATGAACAGAGCTCTTTTCATGTGCTTCCCATAATCATTTCTTAGATTCGCTGAAACTTTTACAAAGCGGTAACTTTTAAAAATTAACGCTGCCTATACTAATGTTATCTGATAATATACACCAAGTTGAGCTAAATTTGGATTTGCCGTTCCCAAAAACAAATCAAAAATGTTTGTATGGAGAAAACAGTCTTAATTAAATTCTTCATACAAAACGCCATTTTCATAGGTAAGGACCTAATATTTAATATCGTTCCTCTTTTGTGTCTTAGTTTAGCTATCGTACAAAATTATACGCAGCGCAAAGGAGCTTGATAGACATAATTATGGTCAAACTCCTGAAAGTAAATTAAAATGTCGAGCGCGCGAGATCGGGGTCCTGTCCAAAATGTACTATACCAAATGTCAATAATAGAAACACATTAACTAAGTATAAAGACAGTCAGTGAATATATCCGGTTGTTTCCAGCAGCAGTATACATCGTCGCCAGCGCCCGCATGCCGTGTGCTGGTGGGCTGTGCGCATGCGTCTGCACCCGACGCATGCGCCGCCTCGCAACACTCCTACTATGTCTAAAGCGGCACATGTCACGACAGCAAGCGATGCTAGTATTTTTACATTGTGGCTTACTATAGAAAGAATGCTTTATTTAAACGCAGAGAGTTGGCAAGCATGGATAATTTCTTAATCGGTGCACAATAACAAAATGTACTTATGTGTACAAGGCATAGATAACCGAGTGTATCCAAAAAATCGACCACAGAAAAAAAGCTAGACATTGCCTAGCTTTCTAACTTTAAAAGATCGCCGGTCGCATGTTCGTTTGGATTTCATGGAACACGGTTCGATCCATGCCAGTAGACATCTCTTTTCCTGTGATCGAGAGCTTAAAGTGATATGCTTTAAAGATAATGTAAATGCATAGGCGCCTCCTGACTAATAAGGTGTGTCCTTTGTTATGTACTGTATCTATTAAAGCATACATTCCTCAGCGAAAGCAACAAAGTAACTCAGACTTAAAGTGATATGCTTTAAAGATAATATAATTAATATATGCATAGGCGCCTCCTGACTAATAAGGTGTATCCTTTGTCATGTTGGTACTGTACCTATTCGAGCATACATTCCTCAGCGAGAGCAACAAAGTAACTGAGACCAAGGGAAAAGAAAGAAGGAGTATGGGCATCATCATATCAGCCACTGTACGTCTGAACATAGGCCTCCCCCACAGCTCTCCAGAGCGACCGGTTGCAAACGGCCTGCATCCAGCGACTTCCTACGACCTTTATTAAGTCATTCATCACACTTGCGCTTGCAGGCGCGTGGTCTGTTTTCACACTAGAACTGCCCTCTGCCACTTCAACTTACTGGACTTGTGTCTTCACTTTACATTATATTCTCGCTTTCTTTATCTTGGTCTGATACATACGATGACGTCATATATTAGGAGTGTTGTCAGTAGAGTAATTAATATCATGAACGCGTTATTATTAATTTATAATATAATTAAAAATGTCCTATCTAGTCAAACTAGTCCATAATTTATTGCAACTTCCATATAACCACACTCATTTTATATAATATAGGTATATAATGTACTGTAACATATAATTTACTAGTTGAAAATTCGACTGATTATATTTAGTAATTACCTATGTAATGTAACAAAGGTTTTCATAAAATAAAGTTACTTAATACTCTTTTTAGTTTTATTGAATTACCTATTTTATTGCGTTTAGGACCCGATTTCGAAAGACATATAAGCGAAAGCCATTTGTGCGACGCCAGATAATCGAATTGCCATATGAACGAAACGCCATTTAGCCGATGGATCATTTATTCGAAAAGACAAATATGCGAAAGCCATAAGATCGAATGTACAGTTCGAAAATGTTACAAATCGCTCGCTACAGATAGGGGTCTGTACATTCGATCATATGGCTTTCGCATATTTGTTTTTTCGATACTTCAAATATGAAGCATTTATTTCAACGTAAGTTACATGATATCATTTGTTGAATTCATTGGAAATAACAATAGTTAATGTAATTAATATATGCATAGGCGCCTCCTGACAAATAAGGTGTGTCCTTTTATCATGTTGGTACTGTACCTATTCGAGCATACATTCCTCAGCGAGAGCAATTTATTCATTCATTCTTATTCATTTGTCGGTTAGTATATCCAAGCTACCTTACCACTTCGGAAGGGATTCATCAATGGGAAAAGAAGAGGCGCAGGAAACACACAGGAAAGATTTGTTAGGGGTGGAGCGCAAAATTTTTTTCTTGGCACGGCTGCAAACTTCCTATACTTACTTGAAGACCTAAAACGGAACGTAAATTGATAATTTTGCATTTTACCCACGATGCATTTTAGTTTGAATTCTAACCCTTTATCGTGACCTATGTATTTATTTATTTTATTGTTGGTTGGTTGGTTATTTAACACTAGTAAAATTAAGACGGCAATCTTTAAAGAGAGTTATTATTATTTTACCAAATGTACGTGAGTATTGAACAGCCAACCATAAATACAAATAACTCAATAAAATTTAAACTCGAGGAGGAACGGTGATCTTAGCGAAATCTACTTGAGTCACTACACCCGACTGAGCCATCCTACTAACCTATTTGTTGATTATAGCCATACCAATTAAAATCACGACATGTTTATTTATTAAAGCGATCCTAAACAGATCAATTTGATTGATTACCTACTTGTATTACACAAATAAACCTCCCGGAAGAAATTCTGTGAATGATAGTGAAAACCGTATCAAAATCGGTTGCGTAGTTTAGAACAATTAAGGCACCCACCACAGACGACTTTACTCTTCAGAGATTAGAGAAGAGATTGAGACGTAAGATTTATATTTCCTCTCTAACATTGACACTTGTCCACCACACGCGGTGATATTCCTGAACCATTCTTGTTCTGTCTCACGAAACCAAGGGAAGAAAAATTATAATTTGTGATGGGCTAATAAAAAATAGTGTACTGTCTGGAACAAAAAAAGCATTACCTACGGAGAGTGACAGATCTGTGGCCAACTTCCAGCTGTGGCTGCAACGCCCTATGAACGTGCTGGGCATTTTTTTTTATGCATGACAGGTGAGTACTTGACCTCAATCACACCTGATGTTAAGTGAAGATGAGGTCGAAGGTGGAAGCGTACTGACCCGGAAACTCCAACACGTTTGGGGGACTGGCTATCTTATCTCTGACAACCGGAGCACAACAATGCTATTAACATTGCTGCTTGGCGGCAGATTTAGATAAGATGGTGGTAACCAGCCAGGCGGACATTTAAAATGCCCTACCACCAACCAAACCGAGTACTTAAACATGTACCCCGCTGGGGATCGAACACGCGACCTCCGAATCGTAAACCCAATGTTGTTTACATTGAGCCACGGAGGCGGAGCGTATGGACATAATATAACCGTCATAAATACAGATAGAGAGGCCGTTCCTATTAAATTAGACGGACGGAAATTAGATTAATGCCATTTATTCTCTATAGTTATCTATAGCATTATGTTTGCATGTATACCCTGTTGTATATTTACGTTTTATACGTTATGTTTTTATCTTCATCTTTACTAATTCTAATAAATAGATAAGAATTAAAACTGAATAGAATCACAATATCATTTGATTTTATCTAATTAATAAAAAAGTAATAGCTTTCCCTGACGTCTCCTGATAGGTATATCTCCATGCAGGCTCAGGCACAGTACAACTCGTGTACTTACTGTGACACTACTGGTATCTAGTATCAGGGTCGTCATGCCGTCGACTGTACCTATATAAAGAACAAATCTCATACAATGTGTCCCGGAGAGAAGTGACCAGCGGGCGTAGTTTGAAAATTTATACAAAATTATCGATAAATCATTTAAATTTAGAGACCTAACTGCTTTTGTTTTTTAAAAATTGTTAATTCTTTTTTTTTAATAGACATCTCTGACCTTCTGCACTATTTTAGTCATAATTTCTTTGTTTTTACGTCTTTCCCAATTCTTTTTTTTTAATTCAGTGCTGTTATTATTATTCATCAAATTAAGTTATGAAAATTATCCCAAAACAAATAAATAATTTATTAAAAAAGAAATAAACTTAAAATTCGACCAACAAAACTGTATTTCTTTAAGTTTAAAAATAAAAAAACGAAAAATGTCCCTATAACATCATGTTTTTTTTTAATTATTATGATACTACATGATATTCTCTAAAATATCCTCGAACAATGTTTTTAGTTATTTCAAATAAATGTGAACGTACGAGACATTGAAATTGACCTTTTATGCTCCAGTAACTAGATAGAGATAAGTTTAAAAAAATGAAAGTAATGTTTTAAGCAGTTTATTTGCACATTTAAGTGTTTTGTTATTACAATGAATCATTTTGATTTTAACATGATAGTTTAATAATAAATAAAAGATACTTAATTTGTTAAAATGGTTGTTTATTAAGAAAAATCAGGTAATTAATTAATTATGTTTTCAAAATGACCGCCGTCAGCGGTTATGCAGGCCAGGGCCCTAAATGACATCCTTAGTGTAGTTCGCCTTATTTCTGCATGATTCTGCGCTATTTCTGCGGCAGCAGCATCGATTCTCTGTTTCAGCTGGTCTCTTGAAATTCAATAATTTCAAGAGACACAGTCTGCCAACACAGAGTGCCAATGCACAGCATAAACTTTTTGCTTCATGTAGCCCCAGAAATAATAATCAAGAGGCGTCAAGTCTGGTGACCTCGGGGGCCATGCTACTGGACCGCCTCTGCCAATCCATCTTGGATAATTTTCATTGGCCTGGCCTGCATAACCGCTGACGGCGGTCATTTTGAAAACATAATTAATTAATTACCTGATTTTTCTTAATAAACAACCATTTTAACAAATTAAGTATCTTTTATTTATTATTAAACTATCATGTTAAAATCAAAATGATTCATTGTAATAACAAAACACTTAAATGTGCAAATAAACTGCTTAAAACATTACTTTCATTTTTTTAAACTTATCTCTATCTAGTTACTGGAGCATAAAAGGTCAATTACAATGTCTCGTACGTTCACATTTATTTGAAATAACATAAAACATTGTTCGAGGATATTTTAGAGAATATCATGTAGTATCATAATAATTAAAAAAAAACATGATGTTATAGGGACATTTTTCGTTTTTTTATTTTTAAACTTAAAGAAATACAGTTTTGTTGGTCGAATTTTAAGTTTATTTCTTTTTTAATAAATTATTTATTTGTTTTGGGATAATTTTCATAACTTAATTTGATGAATAATAATAACAGCACTGAATTAAAAAAAAAGAATTGGGAAAGACGTAAAAACAAAGAAATTATGACTAAAATAGTGCAGAAGGTCAGACATGTCTATTAAAAAAAAGGATTAACAATTTTTAAAAAACAAAAGCAGTTAGGTCTCTAAATTTAAATGATTTATCGATAATTTTGTATAAATTTTCAAACTACGCCCGCTGGTCACTTCTCTCCGGGACACATTGTATAATAAACCTAAAGAAAGGTGTAGTGTGCACGCCCACGACCGACTTTTTTGTAGGACCGATAATCAGCCCGATTTTTTCGTCCATACTTTTATCACCGGTATTGTGACCGATCTTTTGTAGGACGGGGCGTTGAAATATTGCAATCACGTTCCATTTTTTTCCTACAAAAAATCGCTCACCGATTATCGGCCGTGGGCGGGTAGCCTAAAGTTTCACCATACGGATTTGTTTATTTCCCTGTTCCCTTCGTTTGTAACATATTTTTTAATAACAGTGTAATTTTATTCCGATTCGATTATTCTAATCTAATAAATAAACATCGTGATTTATTCCAGAGGTCCTTAAATGTACCTAAAAACTTTTAAAATGTATAGGCACTTTTGAAACTATAGCTGGGCAGAGTATTCTTACGAAGTGAAAGACGAGTGCCGCAAAGCCAAAATGATGTAAATAATTATAATTATTTACATAAACATGAGCCTAGACACATTTAAAGTGACAACCGAATTCAAAAAAATTAATCTAACTGACAAGCATTAAACTCACCAGTATCTACCAAACTTGAACGTTATACGATCTCTTTCAGAAACCAATAGCGTCAAGTAGCATTTGACACCATGAAAGTCGCCTTAAAACTCTTTGGAAATGAAACGCACTATAATAATAATAAAAAAAAATTAAAACCTCCGAAAGACTGTTGTGAGCGTAATCATTGTGTAGTAAAATGTAGAAGACCACATTGCCTTGTTCTTATAACACTAGAAAGTTCAATGTCTAGTTCAAAAGGCACACCGTAATTTTGGAAGGCTGTTTACATTCGATGAGTCAATGAGTCGTGACATCTGTTATGTAAATAGAATCCGGCTTGCGAAAACGGGTCCCCGAACTTTTTTAAAGTAAATACATTTTTATTATCAATCTTATACCCTTTGGATAGCGATCACATTGATTTTAAAATTCTTATAAGATATTCTTGTGCGATTCAAAACGACGGAACTTTTAAAGACACGGATACTAATTTGAGTTCTATAATGTGCTGCGTAGTGCGTAAAATACGTTTTTTATTCGAGTAGATGTGTTACAATGATTGGAGCCAAATGGTAGGTTGATTTTGAAGTGGTTACCTAACAGAGCGTAACGCAGATCCCACTCGGAACCAACCGTTTATAGAAAATTATCGGAGATTGGAGTGTTATTCTGCAATTTAAAAACTTGTAATTTTAAAGTGTTATTTTTTTTTTCATTCGTTCCTTTTTTCGTGATATTTCTTAGATGTATTTAACATTTTAACCGTTTCCACGGCTCATTGTAAACAACTTAGTGTTTACGAATCGGAGGTCGTGGGTTCGCTCCCAAGCGGGGTATGTACAACCAAACTGAGTACTAAACATGTGTTTAGTAATCAGTTTGGTTGGTGGTAGGGTATTTTAAAGGTCAGCCTGGGTTGCTACTAGTTGCGCATAAAAAACAAAACATTTAGGTATAGGAGTAAAAACGAATGTTTTTCTAATAATCAACACGTTTACTTGAGACCGGTTACAAGACTGTTCTCAAGCTTGAGAATGGTTTATTAATACGGGCCATAGATTCGCTTTCGATTACCGCTTCACTTCATCACACATGAAGTGCGAACATGCTTGCGCGCATTTTATTTCTGTGATTTCAACTATGCTAACTCATGTAGTGTCTCAGTCAATGAGCTCGGTCACCATGCGCTCTCATGTCAGCGCAGTGCCAGTCGCCTCTATCGCCATTCAAGCCTGAACGACGTTGTCCGTCAGCCTCTTGCCACCGTCAACGCACCGGCCATCCTCAAGGCTCAAGCCGATAGGAATCGTGCGTGATAATGGCAAGGGACCTAGCACCTTCAAGCAACTTCAACGCGACGGCCACTACTTTTGAGAACTCCAAACGGCGCAAATACGCCACTTTGGGTACAGGATATTTGTCCCCAGTGTGGAGACCTTAGGCCTGTAAGATACGAAGCGCTTATTTTACGACGATTTTTTAAAGATCTGTCGTCGCACTTATACGAGACCTCTGGTGACAAAAGTCACCCTCCCACAAAGTATGGATCTCGAACACCTTTTCTACTTATCATAATCATGGAGAAAACGTGTTCTAGTCTGTTTCATACATTGTTGAGCAAGCAAATTTGATGTATTCATTTCTGAGAAACGGAAGTGAGTTTAGAAACGATATCCTATATCAAAAAATAATGTTTATTATTTTTTGATATAGGATATCGTTGGTGTTACGGATTAAGAAACATTCCCTGATACGATCCCGTCCGTCCATTTGTTTACCTTACCATACAAAAAAAACGCATAACGATCGACGATCGACAGATCGTTTCTACAAAAACGCAAAATAAAAGCAGTTCAGTCCAGGGGGGGCACACTTCAAATGTCATCAATTTTCATAGCAGACTGCGACCTCTGAACTGCGGTTGACGAACTAACCGTTATTAGTGTTCTGTGGCAGCAGCCGCCATCTTACCGGTGGGTGATGTCATGTCGAGCTCTCAGTCAACGTCGATTTCCTTTTGAAAGTTTTTGTAAAAGTTCAGATTTTTGTTAATTTGTTGTTTGTTTTTGTTATACTTGTTTTTCATAGCTAATTTAAAGAAATTAGTTATGAGAAATAAAAATTTCCTCATAAACAACAATACCTATTTCTAAACCCAGTTTCTACCTATATAATCAGTGTACGTAGGTATGTATAGATAGATTTAATTCCTCAACCAATCGCTGGCAGCAGCACTGTCTATACATGCAAATTTAACCACGGAGTTGCCACTCTTTCTCGGTAAATAGTTACTATACTCTTTGGTTCAGTCTATCTACCGGCGGCGTCGGCAACAGTGTACCTACTGGAAACCTGAAAATTCGTTTCCAGTGGGACAACTGAGATTACATCCTGTGAGTACCTACCCTTTTATCCTGTTTTAAATCCAAGGATCCATAAGAAATCGGCGAGTTTAGGTAGCCCTTGAATAATCTAAGTTAGAACATATGGAAGTAAAAAAAAACTTTACCCTTTTAGCCAGAGAATGGGCCTGGCCTGCTACATACATTTGGTTTTCTGTACAGGAGAGTACAAAATCCGAATCTATATTTATATTCATTATTAGGCATTTATTATAGGTATAACCAATGGCTTAATTTATTTATTTGAACCCGATGTTTTTACCTAAATTAACAGACTATATATATAAATATATATACACACAGATAATATACTTAGAATTTTTATTTATTTTTTGCCCCTGACATATTTTGCCATTTTAAGGTCTGCTACACCACAGCAAAAGAAAAGTATAGAAAGAATTATCCAGATGTCGCCACTTTCTATGTGATATTTGAATTGCCAATGTAGGTATGCAAGTGTAGGGAGACATCCATACTTTGGCGTTTCGAGGGGGAAACATCCCTACATAGGCCTGGCGCAATGTAGTGCACGTATAGTACTGAGAGATAGCGGGATTTTGTATAAGTGCACATGATGGCATAATAACAAATAATAAGTAGTTTGAAAAACTAAAAAACACGCTACATTTCCACCATCCATCTCCTGGCTCCATCATCAGATCGTTGACACCAAGTGTAATATAATTAGACTCGTCAAAACGAATCCTATGAGCCGAAACTCGAAGTACTAGTATAAGTAGCCACTGGAGGTTTCACCATCCAGCTCCTGGCTCCATCATCATATCAGCTCCAAGATACCAAATTATAGTATAGTCATCAGAATTACATTTACATATAAAAGCAAAGCAAATAAAAGCGTGTTAAAATATGAGAGTGATGCAGAGAAAAATGAATTTACGTGGCTCAGCGGTCGAATCTGTACTTTGTACAATAATTGTTAAATTTACCCATCGCTAATCCGTTACTAAAAAAATTAACGCTAAAACGTTACATTTAGTAAGATTTAACCCAAGTTAAGTTGATCCGTTAACACGTGGTAAAAATTGAATTTTTTTACATCGTTACGTTAGTGATCTACTTATAAAAACTGCTAATATGGGTTCTGGAAGGCACAAGGAACAAAGAAAAACGTGCATAATTGGAGTGTGTAATTTAGTGCGTCTTTTTCGTAAGTAGTGGGTACTGGATTAACGATTAACGGACTTGCGGAAATTTAACGGAAGTTAACGAGTCAGTTAACATTTTTTAAAGTTAACTTAAAGGTTAATCCGTTATTCGAAATTTTAACTTGAGTTAAAGCCAGTAGTGAACTTACCTAGTTTCTTCATGTGCTTAAAGGTCGGGACAGCATTGTTTTATTAAACTTTAAACACACTTTGTATTTATCATTTGTAAATAATACATAATAGAGTATGATTTCCCTCTGTCAGCTGTACTAACAGTAACTCAATCTCTTACCCGTAATCATCCATACGATGCAGTCATCTTTCGTCTGGTACCTGTTAGCTCTACAATTCGTAGAAAAAGCGGTTTGAATATAAATAACTAGTACCGATAAACTGATAAACGGCTTATGATTAACTGTACCGGCCAATCAGGGTTTAATCATCAGCACACAAATCGGAGCGAACGAGAAAGTAGAGAGAAGTTGAGAATAGCCGCACGGGCTTTGTCTCGATGCGTCGGAAAGCAGCGCGCGCGCATTTCAGCTGCTACGCATCACAGACTGACGCGGGAGCGGGATATAAGCAAGCTTTTTTAAATGATTTTTAACCCTCGACGAAAAACGACGAGTGTTTTTTGTTTGACGGCGTTAAGTGTGTGTTTCCAGCCTTTGTCCGGTAGTATCTTGCGGGTTTTTTATATTAAAGACTAAAGGAGGGGACAGGTTCTTGCCGTGTTTGATGAAAATCGGTTGAGCCGTTTCAAAGATATTTAGCATTTAACACAGATTTTTCATGCATCATAGTCTATCGAGGGATTTCTAGATTTTCTTTTTTTTATATTTAAAATACTTGCACATTACCTATCTTTTGCACTCTATTATCATCATCATCATCAGCCCGTAAACATCCCACTGCAAAGATATAGGCCTTCCCTCGTATAATGAGGGAGTATGGGGCATAGTCCAGCACGCTGGCCCAATGCGGGTTGGGGACTTCACATGTCTTAGAATTTTTATTTCTCAGGCAAGCAGGTTTCCTCGCGATGTTTTCCTTCACCGTTCAAAAGCCGTCGGATAAATGCACCTAAGTAATTAAATTAAATTTAAAACCTCATTGGTACATGGCCTGCCTGGGAATCGAACCCGGACCTCCCACATTGTGAGACCATGTCTTAACCGCTGAGCCACCGACGTTCCTGAGGCACCGACGCCTTTATATGTAATCGAGGTTGAATATTCGAGTAGAATAGGCAGGTGTCTTGAAGAATTGTTTGTAGTTTTTATTAAAAGTGCAATATTAGATTATTAACATTTTTACTTAAATTACAAACTGTGGGAATAATATAGAATTTGTTCTAAAATGTCACAAATAAAAAACTAGCCCCAAGTCCCTGGTTGGCGGAATCGTACCCAGACGGCTGGCCGCATTGCCTCGCTGTATAGCAAGGCTGATTCTTTGAATAAAGTATTGGCCAGCCCTCCGATCGTGCGATGCATCACCCAGACGCTCAAATAATTCCCTAAAAAGAGCGTGAGCACCCGGTCCCCACGGCACAAGCGTTTTTACGCCAAACGGAGCAAATAGGTAATAGATTCATTGAATACGTATGAAATATAAGTAAAATCTCGAAAAAAACTCAACTATTCCAAACATTTTCATAGTTCGGTATGAGTTTTTCAAAAGTTGTTCCTATTTACGGGTACCTACTGGCACCCCTGTAGTTGTATATTGAATAAAGCAATGGAGCGTATCTACACACTATTACCTACACAGTACGGTTGAATAACCTGTCCGAGCAAAGGCGGCTAGTTAATGACGTCAAGAGCGAGGAATAATAATTCATCGCTTTCCTATAAAGTATGTACCTATACATTATAACGTGTATTATTTAACTTTCCCTATTGATTTATTTTATGTGAATATATGTAACTATCATGCATAATTGCAACTAAGTATGGTATAATATTACTTACTAAGGTTTTCGTGTACTTAATAGAATTATAATGTAGATGTTTACTGTACTATATACCCGCTCCCCGCTCGCTTGTCCACTATGGTATTTCCTCACTCGAGAGGGAGAGGGGAGACCCCTTTCGAGCGACCACACGGCCAGACAGGCAAACCAGTGCCGTCGCGATACGATTTGAGTGCGCTCGATATCACGGTTTACTTAGCGAACGATCAAATTTTGTGCTGTGTTGTGAATTTTGGACAATGCTTTCCTCTTTCTAAGGTTTGTATAACATTATATGAATATCTACTAAATCGATAGGTTTATCATTTGAAATCCTTTATTGTCAAATCGATTTTGAAGCTTAGGCAGTGTTTCGAATTGGAGGCTGTAGGTATCTACAGACCGGTTGGGCAATAAGCTTTTACACGATGTGGTCTGTCTGGGCTAAACGTTATCGTTATCCACTGCTAAGGTATTTATTCTCTTTAACTGACATTACTATAGGTATTGTTTTATAACAGACTCCTATCCATACAATAATAAATTATAGCTACATAATTTATATTGACAATGCATAGACTATCGATCGATGTACGAGTAGTAACTAGAAGTCCGATCTACCTACGTTAGTTGAATATAACCATATATATATATAATTACACCTAGGTAATAACGGAAGCGCACAAATGGGAGAGGCTGCATGGTATCCCGAAATGGATAGTTATTGTATAAATATAAATTTTCCAAAAGAAATGTGTTCTGTAAACACTGTAACGGAGATGGAAAGCAGTGGTTCTGTGGGAGATAATTTACCTATAACAACATAAGGGACCGGGGGCAGAACGTGTCGTTAACCCAAGGATAGACTGCCAGGTGGTATAATCAGCCATTTGGTGAACGGACGGCGACAGTTAATCAAATACCTTAGTAAATGACGTTTACTTAGCCTAACTTATTATAGCGTTGAAGAAACGGCCTGTGGATTACGCAGCTCAATTAAACACGAAAGTAAAACTGTATTTGCTAAAGGAATTGAAGGTCTTTGAGAAAGAACTAGGTACCTAATTCGTTTCGAAATCAGACAAAATAAAATCTAAGCGTCATTTAGTTGAATGGCTAGCCGTCAACTAGCCTGGCTGAATAAGCCACCTGCTGCGACATCGGACCATGGTTCAAGAACGTTTTAGAATTAATATTTAAAAACAATTTTGACCGCTTTCAAAAAATCCTGCACGGACATGCTTTGTTAACTATGGAGTACTTATTTAACGTTATCTCTAAAGAACCTGGTTTCATATTTAATTTTTATTTTATTGTCAATTTTAATCATCTTCATCATTCAGTAACAATATGTTATGTATCATCTAATGAAATAAGTATTATAAATTTGACATGTCCATGGATTTGGGTTCGTCACAGCACCACAGAATTAATATACCTAGCTTTTTTTATAAAGCTTTGGCTAATAGGCCATCAGCTTAAAATCCTTTGTCTCTTTACTTAATTTAAAAGGGTTCGTCACAGTACCACAGAATTAATATCGTTTTTTTTTATAAAGCTTTGACTAATAGGCCATCATCTTAAAAGTCCAACTTAAATATACAACTTAACTAAAAATTAATATAGACAGCACTTGAAACCATAGAGACAGAACGCTTCCTGCCTTATTCTGTCAACGCTTGGCTGGGCCAATAATGCCTATTTTCCCTATGGTTCGGAAGAAAAGCTTGGTGACCTCTTCTTCCCCGACCGCAGAGTACTATACTTCTTGCTTAGGCATTCAGAATCCGTTCACGCATCGGCCCTCTGACATAGGAAAGCCAGAACCTACTAGAGGATACTACTATACTATCTTCAAGACAACTTCGTCTGAAGGACAACGTGTGCGCTTTCATTTCCGACCGGGCTTTGTTGAGCTGGCGTACATACACCACAACTTTACGCTGCTGCCTTTATTGAAAAACAAGCTCACTCGATGTCTTTAAAAGAGGTTAGTGTAAGTAGGGAGGAGCATGAATCACTCAAGAAATTATACTCCCTAAAGCGAGCGATCTTCATGGTGTCTTACCGCTAGGCGAGCGACTCCAACTGAGATCCGGTACAGAAAACTTCCAGTCGGTATTTCTTGCTCCTCGAGGTCGTCTCGCCATCGGATAAACAAGCAGCTGACGTCGTCCTTTGTCTCTTTACTTAATTTAAAAAGGTTCGTCACAGTACCACAGAATTAATATAGTTTTTTTTTATAAAGCTTTGCCTAATAGGCAATCATCTTAAAAGTCCAACTTAAATATACAACTTGGCTAACATGGGCAGATGTTCTGGCGCCGGGAGCCACATTCTTGATGCAACCGAAGACCAGCCAAGGAAGCTCCACTCTCCGGCTCCCGGCTGAAAGGGCTTACTGCGCTTCACGGCGTACAACTTGGCTGCTTCTTGTGCCCTTGGCTCGCAACAACCGCACAAGCTTTACAGCGAATACAAATGTATTCTCGTGCTTTTAGAATGTTAATTGCAAACAAGCGCTATGTCAATCTGAAGCAATAAATACTTTTTGGAAGTGCCATCTGCCCATGAACCGGCCGTGTATAGGGAGAATGGGTTCCCAGCACCCCATGCACAGGTGCCTGATGATTTATGAACTTTTTTTTTTTTTTTTTATGATTGACTGGATACGCGTTTGACCACAATCTCACCTGATGGAAAGTGACGATGTGGTCGGAGATGAAGCACGCGATCTCAGTAAATGCCTATTCACTCTGCTCTTGAAGATCCCAAGGTTGTAGGATTCAGGAAAGACTGACGCCGGAAGGGAGTTCCATGCCTTGGCTGTTCGGATGATGAATGAAGAATCGAACTTCTTAGCTGCATGTTTTCAATTTTATCACGCCAGAAAACTTGCAACGGAAACAATACTACTATACTACAACTGACTTTGAATAAAAGAGTAGTCAGTTAAAATCAACTCGGTGACAATCATAGGCTCTTTGAACCCATAGTCTATATTACTGCGTATGGACAGTGTCGTTCTATCAAAATGGCACCACTTCATTGCTGTTAAAACCGTTTAACAGGAATTTGGAACCAACGGGAACTCGATCACACACCGACTTTCGTCTGTCGTATCAAATGCTGATTTATATTGAAAAACAATGCATCACTTACCACAGAAAAGTGATCAAAAAACACGCGAGCATGAGCTTTGAGCTTTTAAGATACCAAACATAATGTATTACTCGGAAAAGTCATATTTTTAATCAATATTCTAATTTTCTCTTGCACCCTTTTCTCAGCAGTTCTAGTTCTCGGGCGCTGTTTATCTACTAAAAACCGCGAAAATGATTTGTTCGCGCGATTATATCATCATCATCAGCCCGTAAACATCCCACTGCAGAGATATAGGCCTTCCCTCGTATATGAGGGAGTAAGGGTCATAGTCCACCACGCTGGCCTAATGCGGGTTTGTGACTTCACTTGCCTTTGAATTTTTATTTCTCAGGCCTGCACGTTTCCTCACGTTGTTTTCTTTCACCGTTTAAGAGCAGTCGGATAAATGCATATAAGTAATTAAATTAAATTTAATAACTCATTGGTACATTGGCCTGCTTGGGAACCGATATCTATCTAATCTAACTAATATTTTAAACTAGCTTTCCGCTCGCTTCTTCGCCATAAGTTTATCGCGGAAATTTGTTTGTCCCACGGGAACTACTCACTTTATTGGGATAACAAATAACCTGGTATGTATTAATCCGGGGTATATTCTACCTATATATCAAATTTCATCCAAATCCGTTTTAACAACAAACAAACTAACATCCAAATTTTCGCAATTATAATATTAGTTAGATGCGAAAGTTTGGATGTTTATTTGTTCGTTTGTTTGTTGCTCAATCACTGCGAAACGGATGAACGGATTTGGATGAAATTTGGTATATAGGTAAGTAGAATATACCCTGGATTAAGACATAGGATATATTTTTTCCCGATAAAGTGAGTAGTTCCCGCGGGATAAACAAATTTTCGCGATAAAGTTAATCCACGCAGGCGAAGCCGCTGGCAGAAAGCTATAGTAGCATATAAATCAATGTTTGAGGCTGACAAGGTTTCCAAAACTAGATCTACTGGCAATAATTAAGAAAAAAACATTTAAATAAATACACACGTTCTCATTAATTCTCTTTCCCGTTGCTTTCCCCCAGCACTTTACCCCTCTGGAGATCCCCTTCCCTCTCAACACAAAGCACTCAAAAACACTGGCACTACCCCTTGTTACTCGTACATTACCGAGTTTACAACAAATGCACTGCTTAGTACAATGTTACTCGAATATCATGCGATCTCGTTAGGTAAAGTAGGCGATCGATTTTTTTGGATTTAATTATTTGGTTAAGTTAGTCTGTGGAGAATTTAATCTCTATCTGTAAGTATTGCAGTTAGATTCGGACACAAAGACATAAACTTACGTAATCAAAAAAATCATTGGAAAACGCTTTTGTCGGTTACCGTTCTCGATTGGTAGGTATAGTCATTTGGTAATATAGTACCTTGCTATTCTGTTTTTACAGCGGAATATCAAAATAGTGATTTAGTGCAAATGATTGACTCAAACCTGTACTTGAGAACACGTACTTAAAGACCCGTATTAATTAACCGTTCTTGAGATTGAGAAGACCTTAACCTGACACTTTACAATATTTTGTATCAAACAGTATCTAAAAAAAATTGTATTCAGACTGAGACGCGATCGCAATCTCAAGATCGATTTATTAATACGGCCCAAGGTATACAAGTTGTCTTGAGAACGCAAGAATTCTTGTTTCTATGTTAAAAACATTATTGTATAAAATAAATTGTTTTCGCATAAAGAGCAATGTTATAAGTTTGAACCCTATGTTTATTTGTATGCCTGTCTGTGGCAGAGTAGCCCCAAAGCGGCTGAACAGATTTCAAAATGGTTTTTTTATTGTCGAAAGCGAAAGTCGAAAGTTTGCGAGATGGTTCAGGCGTTTCGAAGATCTTTTAACACAGTCGATTTGTGTTCTGGATAATAATATTATGTTCTCTCTGTTTCTAGTGGATTTTTTAAAAATTACAATCTTAAGTAATAAATTGTAGTAATCGCATTGAACCCCGAACCTCACCGAATCACCATAGACCAAACCTCCAACCTACCCACCCAGACCCACTTTTTATACAACGGAAAGCAAACAAAACCCACGTGCCTCGGTGAAACGTACACAAAGTTCGCGACGCACTATTAACCGAGACACAATAGTTCGCAGGTAAGAATGAAGTTAAGCACTCAATAAAAACAGCCGGCGCGCGCGCATCCGGCAACTTAGCACATTTCTCAGGGTAAACGCGCGGCGCCAGCGAAAGCGGACCGCATTTGTGACGGTAAACACTGTTTGTCCGTACATCTTCAATGGTTGATTGATCTAACATAATGCTATCATCCCAAATTCACAGATTATATTTTGTCATGAGGTTTCAAGACGGCTCACTCACACACACACACTAGCACAATATATACCAAATAAAGTACTAAACACACATGTACTTATTGCCATTTATTAATTACTTCTTCCATGCTCAAACCTCCATATACTTAGCTGAATATGATGTAGTATCATTTTTATATAGTAATCTATGGCTAATGGTGCTGATGTTACAATTGACCATATTATTTTGTAAATTAGTCTATATTGTAACACTATTTGTTACTCCTAAATAAATTGAAAAAAAAAAACGAAAATTATTATAGGTATTATCCAAGTAAATAAACCTAGTGTGTTAAAGTTAAATATCTTCGAAAGTACCATCAAACATGACTAAGGCCCGTATTAATAAATCAATCTCAATACAAGTCTTGAGGCTGTCAACCGACCGAGATGCGTCTTAAGCACTTGACGCTATCTCACGCTCGGTGCTAATTTATAAACCAATCTTGAGGTCTACTCAGCTGAGATAACTTCTCAAGTATTCGCCTCAGCGGCGAATGAATAACAGTCTTGAGTTTCGTTTATTAATACGCGCACCTCTCAACTGAGCACTGCTTGAGTGTGCACGTGCTTTTCAGGTCTCAAGTTAGGTTTATTATTCAACACGTTTACTTGAGACCGGTCACAAGACTATTCTCAATCTTGAGAATGGTTTATTAATGTAGCAACCCGAACATTAATATGATTTTGCTAAAGTTTTAATTAATGTTCATATGGCTTATGTCATTCACGACACTTTTTATATGAGTTTTTTTTACCGCTAGGAAATATGTAGGGCGTATTAGGTAAGTAAAATAGAAGGTATTAGCATAAGGTAGTTTAATTCAAAACCATCATCGAATAAAGCGTTATTTGTGTCATGTGACGGTTACGTTTGTAGCCTATTCCATATAATGATCATCTCGCACTTTTATCATTAACGCCTTATTTTATTATTATAATTTTCAATAGAGGATAGCATTGGTATCTTAGCAGGGTATATTGTTCACTTTGTCCCATTCCTCTCTGGCCACAGGAAAATTTAAACTATTTGTACTTTATTATGCTAATAATATTAGTTTTTTAAATTTTTTTTTTTGTTCTAGTGGGCGATTTTCTGATCGCTTAGTAAGGTGGTTCAAAGTGGCTCGAAAGATGGCGCTAACAGATGGGGCCTCTTATTTCTTACATTTTAATTTAATTTCTACGTTGTCCAGAGCCACGCCTAAACTTAAAAACAAAAATATATGTAACAAAAATCGTTAGCCATTGGAAAGTCGCCCATACTGTCTTTGGTGGCAGCAACTACTCTACAGGGGGGGGACTGAAAATCAGCAACACTGCTGAGTCCCTACCCATTCATCACAATACTGTGGTTCTCGATTCTATGTATGCTTGTGTTTTTTTTCTTTTTGTGATGAATAAATACCTTTTATTATTATTATTATTATTAATTACATGAATAAATTAAATAAATAAAGAAAACTAGGAGAAAATATGGGTTTCAAATAAATTTCTCACGATAGGAACCCTACCAATCACGGCAGTTGCATATCAATCTCCGGCAGGCGCGTGGGTCGGTGATGGTTTTGAAAAAAAAAAACAAAATTAAACCACCCATGCCAATAACTTCTATTTCACTTACCTAATATACCCTATTTTATTCCTTACGGTAAAGAAACTCGTCCGGTATAAATATTGTTTATTTCCAAACAAATACTTACGTTTATAAATTCGTGATCTGATTAAGTCACATCATCTCCAGTGACACACATACCTACATAAAGTTTTATCATTATTATTACATCCTTTATTGCACACAAAAGAAAATAATAATTTACATAGATGATAAAAGTGTACAAAGGCGGTCTTATCGCTGATAGCGATTTCTTCCAGAGTTTTATGAGTTAGATTTTGCAATTAGCACCCATTTCTAGACATTTGTTCATGCGTCAAAGCTTAAACGTAGCTCACACTTTTATATGTCAACAGGCTACGATATTTAATCCTTATGTTTGGTCTGCAAATATTTATACGTCTGTGGCTCAGACAGAGTCATTTCACAGATACCAACTTTATAAATAAAACACCATTTTCAAATCGCATCACTTTTGGCGCTACTATGCCACAGACAGTTATACGCATACAGACTTATTATATACCTAATATTCCTATATTCGAAAATGTTTTTCGCAACTTACAAAAATTCTACAAGTCTAATTATTATTCTAAAAGTCTATAAAATAAAAATTTCGAGAAGTAGTTAGATTAAATAAAATAAAAACTATTTCGTGTAGTTTATCACTAGGTAGCGCTGTATACAATGATATTTATTATTTGTTACAAATATATAATAAATTTCCAAGAAAAAAGAACCAGATTCTATTGAGCTTTGAATGCGTAATTTGTGTGCATTTTAAATTCATATTCCCAAACGTTTTTAAATTTCTTAAAAGACCCCTGATCCTATTGGAAATCAATGACGTCAGATTCGGAACATAGGTACTCGTACATTTGCTTTGATGACCGAAGACATGTCAACTCAGGACTGGAGAGCAGACGAGCGTGTAAGCTATATCCTTAGAGTCTAAATCAGTGGAGGGCAGGACCAAGGGCCGCTAGTGAAAATAAACCCAGTTCAATTAATAAACAGATGAAAATAACTATTTAAGTATTTAAAACCCAAATAAACCCGTCAGCATTTGCATTTTGCGGGCGCCATATTGGATTTTTTACCATAAAATTACACTCTAGGGATCAAAACGAATCGAACGCCACCTTACACTTCAAAACCGTTTAGGCTCCAGAAGGTAACATAGAAATCTATATACATACTCACGCTGATGATGATACGTACATGATCTACGCTGTATTCTTCGTGTATAGCTTTTGATAATTGTACAATAAAGAGTATTTGATTGATACTTACACATACTCACACCAAAACCCAACATCCACACTTACTCAAAAGCGCTCATTATCATCTTATTAAATTATGCCTTTTGTTTATTGTTATTGTTTATATATGTGTGTTACTTTAAGCAGTCAATGTAAGGTAGCGATAAGGATGAGCGGGGTCACCTGCCACAAGCATACTTATTATACTTACTAGGTTGACTCATCCTCTGTTCATAGTCACTATTATTTTAGACTGAAATAAAGATTTTTTGTATTTGTATTTTGTATATACTCGAAAAAAGTGTAAATTGAAGTCTGGAGTTGAAATATCATCAATCTAGATATCCATTTTTCCAAACCGAATGACTATAACCAAAGTATAGTACTTTGCTACAACCATATTGTCTTCCGAATAGATTAGATTAACCCGCAACCGCTCGTGATTTGGTCCGCGGCCACTTCCACGCTGATGCGTATTGGAGAGCTGAACAAGTGGGTCGGCCACCACTCGAGCACACAAGGTTGTCGACTGAACATATAGCTAGATTTAGAAGACCCATCATAAATTACTGGTAAATGATGATATGCTGAGAACGACTGGGTATGATCCAAAGCAAGTGCCAGCTTAGGGTTACTGTTCCACCCCCACCCTTTATAACATTATCTACAAATTCATGAAATTGAATTCATGTAATTCCCATTAACTGGTGACGCTCTTCAACTTTTACCAAGGAATCATAGTCGACAAAGGAATCATAGTCGAATTCGATTAAAAAATTTTCGATTACTCATACAAATTATTCGTGTAGTTATTATTTAGTTACAAGCCTAATTGGCTGTGGAACTAGATGGCGCTGTGTGTATGTCCAAAGTATTTATTGATTATTATAGGACTCATATTTAAATTTATGCTTTAGAAAATTTTATTTAATCCCTACACGAATATCTCGACAAATTAATTCTTAGACATCTTACCTATTTCTCTTCTGGTTGTGCAACAAAAATCCTGAACTTCTTCCTCAATTTGGTAATGACAGGAACCTAGAAAATAAATAAATCAACCAAAATAACATTTATTGTTACAACACAACATTTAACAAATGTGTTGGGGTTTCCGGGTTAGTACGCTTCCATCTTCGACCTCATCTTTACTTAACATCAGGTGTGATTGGGTCAAGTACCAACTCGTTGTGCATAAAAAAAATCTCTCCCCAATTATGTAGCTGTTATAAATATACAAGACAAATTTATGTCACACATCAACAGAATTGTAGGAGACTGATGCCTAAACTAGACTATACAGCCTTTATTTCAAGTCACCAGGTGTCCGCCATTTGAAAATAATTAAATATTATAAATTATATTTATCTATTATTTATATTTAATTTACATTAAGCGACACTAAATTATTGAGAATTAATGTAACATTCATACAATTAAAGTACCTACGTAATACGACGATAATACTTCCAGCATAAGGTGTGAATGTCGTACTACCTACCTAAAGTAAGACAAACGACAGGTTCCTCCTAAAGAATAGCCACCCAAAGAACTAATAAAATTGTTCTAACGATAAAACGCCATCGTAGTAAACAATAGTAACTAGCAATTTTATTGAAAGTTCTCACACTCATTCATAGTAACGATTCATACAAACAGGAAGTAACGCGTCATTACGGAGATGCTGGAGGCAATTCCTATATACGAGAGAAGCCTCTGCTCTTTAGTCGATGTTTATTGTTGATTGAGCTTTCATTGAACAAATGTTTGTGGCAAAGACAGATTTTAACCAACCCTTGTCTCGTGGGTGTCATGAAAAGCTAAGTAAAGTAAATCATTAATTCATAAACAAAAACCCTAACAGAGAAAAAGAAGAATGTCAAGCTATAGTTGGTAGATTCTTAAAGTTGGAAACGGTGCTGCTCATAACCTACCATTGTTAAAACGATTTTCGATCCATTTTAATGATTGTGGATAATCTGAGTTATATTCAAAACTATTTGCAGTACTTTAAAACATCGGAATCCAAACACTACAGCTTGAAGTTCTGGTGTTTCCCAGTAATGGCTTTGTTTATGAGATAACTAAATATATTATTTATTTAAGAGATAACTATTTATTTTATTTAAGTGACAGCACCGTGAATTGTCACTTCGTAGGTCAGAAGCTCCAACCTGCTTTATCGCATCTATGTTTGTATAAGTTCACACTGCCTTATTCCGCAACATAGGCAGCTATTTACTTTTTCTACATATAAGAACATTTGGTTTAATTATTACAAAGATTCGTGATTACATAATGCCAGTCGTTTATTTTGCACTTTGAGATCTAAGTATGGATTATTTTACTAATGAGAAAATTTAAAAAAAAAACTTGTTTTTTTTAAAACATATTATGAGCACTAGAAGTCTTTTATTTTACACAATGCCATGTGAGATTGTCTTGAGCAGGGAGCTCATTATTTATGTCTAATGACAAGTCCCAATAGCCTTTTACGACATCTTTGCAACATCCACAGGAGTAAATTGATTCAACGCCGGGAATGGATAAATTTATAATTATATTTTACATATTATTTGTAGTAATTACTCCATAGCACCAGATCTTGAGGCATAAATTACGAAACAAGTTTTAACCGTCAATTTCAAGCAGTTTTAGCAAGTGGCAACCCTATATATGCACAGAATGAATTTTCATGAATGACACTGATCGTCTCATCATCAGTCACGCTGTGTGAATTTTTAATCCACAAAGCGCGTGTTAAACTTACTGTTGTCGTAAATCGAAGCGGATATAATCACTACGTTTAGCATAAACTATTATAGTCATTCATGAACAGTATCTAAGTATCACAATAAAATTATTGTTATTCTGTATCGGATGTCCATCCTCCTTCGTAATGTAATCTTTTTGACGCGAACCTCTTTGCCAGTTTTGAGATTAGAACGCGTTCAAATGTCGATTCCATTGCACTTGATTAGAATTAAGGACGTTTCAGATTTAGCTTACACAATAATTTTAACTAGTTTGCGAGCGCGGCATCGTCCACGTGGTTTTTATCGCCTGTGTTCGTCTCCGAGCCTTCAACTACCACATCAACGGGCTTATGTCCTCAGCATTTATTTTTTACTTTCTTGTGACCAATTCAGTAGTCGGTTGTTTCTTTTGTTAAAAAGTTTACTTGCTATCGCGTAATTTATTACATTATGGTCGATTACAGTCGGTATGAAAGCAAAAACTGATTTGTGAGATTTAATTTCACTTAGCATCGAACTGTTACGTCATAAGGCCGCAATTACCTTCCGAACGGATATTACAGCGGTCTCGGATCTGACACGGGTAATTCGATGACGATGGGCGACTTTTTGGAGCGGTTTCACAAATAACGATTGCTCTTATTTTATATATACTGGCGCCCGCCCGCGGCACCACCCGCGTGTGATTTTTTTTAGTTACACTGAGAAACTCCGACCTAACTATAACATACATACATAATGTCACGACTTTTATGGTCCGATTTGAGTACGTTTTAGACTAAACGAGGGGTAGAAACTCATTTTCTAAAGGTTAAAACTCACTCATCAGCACTCTACAAAAACTCTATATCCCAAATAATAGTGTTAGAGTGTTCCAAAAACAACATTCACGGTACACCTTATGAAATATACAAAATAGATTTACTTTATCCCGCTCTAAAACGACCGAGCTCCGATGTATGAGTTTCTACCCCTCGCTTAGTCTAAAACGAACTCAGTAATGTCAACGTATCTCAGTAATGCGTCATCCGATTTGAGTGCGTAACAATTTCGAAAATATATTTAGGTTTTAACAGTTTCTTGGTGTATTTGGGTGTATCGTAAAAGGATTATGTTTACAGTAAAATATATCTACAGAATGCACGTTTCGCCCGCTCTCATATGTGTGCTTTTCTGTATATTTCGAATGGTGAACCGTGGATGTTGTTTCAAACATTAAAATAGTAACACTCAAACACTAGTATATGGGATATCTCTGATTATAGGTAAATATCAGATTAGATGATAATCATCCCTGGATTTTACCAGCTCGTTCGAATGCCAGGTTATCTCACAATTGATAAAGGAATAACAACAATGGGTGTTGGTTTTCCTTAACATAAATAAATAAATATAAAAACCTTTTTGTAATATAAAAACCAGTTTCAAAAAGAGCAACCTTTCGAGTTTCTTGCTTGTTCGTCTCAGGGGAAAATTTCATTTTGAACAAGCAGAGCTTAAACAATGTTTTGACTTTGACTTATCCTATTTTGTGTAACGGTGCCACCTCCGTTGAGGTCATGCTGCCTTTTTCTTCGCTTGAGTCCTTTCAACTCCTTTGTTTTTCGTCATCATTTCTAACGGATTTTGATCCAGGCTTTTTGGCCGGATCTCTGCGAGTGTAGTTGCATTTAACTTTATAATTCCTATAATTACAGAATATTGTGCAGCAAAAGTTAGTGATGATGTACAAGTGAAGGTAAGTGTAAAGTGCGTAACGAAGCTTTCGGGTTACCACAAGAAGCCGCCGAAATTTTTTACAAGGGTAAACGCTTTACAAAGGATAAAGCATTCTGCCACTTTACTGAAGAACGACTTGACCGTGAGTAGACTCTGTATACGCGAAGTATACGACGAATTACTTGTTTTGACTGCGACTGACTTATAAACTGAAGAAATAAGAGAAATAAGACATGGCTGTGTGGGTTAAGATCTCGTTGCCTTCTCCGAGAGAAAAAAAAAGGATTTTGATTCAAATTCTTGCTATTCTTATCTCAGTTCTGACTCGTTCGTTGCTAATTTTACAGTCATCGCAGTGATTTATTATTTTCCATAGTTTCTGTTTCAATGGATTACTACTAAACCCTTATGAGTTTTTAATTTCGACTTTAAAATTGCGAATCGTATCTATCAATAAAATATTAAGTGGTATCGGCTTATTTGCCTCACCCCCACAATTTCCTCAACTATAATATAGATAGATAAAAACATTTATTCACTGCACAGTACACAAAATAGAAGAACAACAACAATAAACCCTATATAATCAACAAATAGAATAAATAAATAAATGAAAGCTTAACATACTGACTTAATACTGAATTAATATGTAAGATCACCACCGTGACGTTGCTCCTGAAGTGAGGAAGGCTTTTAGCGCGACATAATGTATTAACTAAATGTCAAAATAAATAAAGTGCAATATGGTGAGGGCCTTTCCAAATCGCAGTAATGGATTGCATTAGGTATTACACTATTTGAGTAGTACGTAATATTTCGATTCTACGATGCTTTCTGCAGCCATACGTAACAGTAGGTACCGTTCTCTAGAGCAGTAATTATTTTAATTCTCTTGTCAGCCCTCTGTACCGTTATTCTTTTGTCTTTTTCGCCAATTAACTATTTACAATAACGGTTAGATAGAGTGGAGCAACTGGGTGGAAAGAATCATAGAGCCAGACACGGTCTTAGCGCACTCAAGGATTTAAGAGTTTGTTTGTTTATTTATTATTATGATACAAATTAAATATAGGGTTTTCTAAAAAAATCTAGACTAAGCGCTTGTTTTTTTTAGGCTTCATTATTCAAAATTACATCTCTAATTTATTATTATTGTTTTATTATTGTACTTTATTGCATACAATAAAAGAAAATTTCAGCAATATGTCGCTTTTATTTGTTTGTAAAGGCTTTATTGTTCTTTATAAAATTTACATGATCAAAGTATGTAAGTAACGGCAACGACCTTTATCCCAAATGCTGGTCAGAGATATCCCAAACATTAGCGTATACGAATTTTAATGCTGGAAACAACATGACCAATATAAAATGGATACTTAACCAGTTTGACAAGTGCGACAGTTTAATCAAAGGTTTCCTATACTGTTTAAATAGTTAATAGTCTTACTCGAGTATTTAGTAAGGCAAGCCGGCTTTTGGGCTTATATGAAAGTACCACCATATGTACCTATTTTTATTTAGGGTAACGGCGTTGTTCTTTGTGCCAATTAGAGACCTCACGACCCTAATTTCTAAAGGTTAAAAAATGTAATCTCTCCACTCAGGCAGTAATATTTGCGCCGCTTGAGAGATTCTCCGCTGATGGTTTAGGACCCGATTTCGAAAGACATATAAGCGAAAGCCATTTCTGCGACGCCAGATAATCGAAGTGTCATATGAACGAAACGCCATTTAGCCGATGGGCCATTTAATCGAAAGACAAATATGCGATAGCCATAAGATCGAATGTATAGTTGTGCGATGAGTTCGAAAACATTACAAATATGTCAACCTAACATCGAAAGTTAAGGCTTTAGCATATTTGTCTTTTCGATTAAATGGCCCATCGGGTAAATGGCGTTTCGTTCATATGACACTTCAATTATCTGGCGTCGCAGAAATGCCTTTCGCTTATATGTCTTTCGAAATCGGGTCTTAAACCTCTCCGCTGATGCGTCTGCGTAATGGACTACATGACTGTGCTATTGCTAAAAAAAAATACCAATAACTAAATGAGTCAAATAGGTTACGTAGTAACCTATGCTAGTATTAATTCATTACTTAATAGAAACTGCGGCACGCAGTGTACCTACTGCTCATTAGAGCTGACATTACTGCATGACGTTCATATCATGTGACTGACTTCACATAAGTACCCCTATTACCACAGTGGTTACCTCCAATCATACAAACCAGTGACCTTATTGCTTAACTCCAATGATAATTTACTTCACTGCCATCTCCTTCACCATTTGTCGAAGTTGAAGCTTAGAGCGTTGTTATTAGTTTAATAGGATTCAGCTGGGCAGGTTGGGTTAGTGTACACATTGGCTTTGGTGTGGCAAAGTTAGTAGTTAAAAAGTCAACGAGCCATGGAAAGTGCTTTCTCGGAGTTACTCTGAAATCAGAAATAATATTGCAGAAAAACGAGGCTTATTGACATAACTTAGAGAATTGGTAATCTGAAATGGCAATGATCTGGCCACAACTGTCGCAGAACCAAAAGCCATTGGGGAAACTATTGACAAAGTCTCGGCAAACGTCGTGGACGCCCATTTGCTAGATGACGCTGGTATAAATAGAATCAGAGTACCGAAGATCGGGTTCAGTTGCACGCCATGGGAGAGACCTTTTATGATTATTGCCTTTCCAATCTATGCTAACCGATTAGAGTTCAGTCCGTTCAGGTTCTTAACGAGAGAGAGAAGAAACGTCCGGTCACAGCCAATAGGCATGACAAGTAAGCTCCTCGTGAGAGAGGGAACTACTGCCGAACACGCGGATCGCTACCCAAAATTGCTGAACACTGGAGTACAATAGTTTGATGAGCGGTATAGAAAACCTTTTCGATGCGATATTTTGGCGATGTCAGAGTTTGTCACGTAATTAAACTTGTTCAGTTTGGTCTAAGCCATCTGGAAAATTACTGTTTTCGTCAGATAACACGGTGTGTAATGAAACTTGGGCCCGTATTAATAAATCGTTCTTTAGATTGAGATCGCGTCTCGGTCTCAAGACCATTTTTTCTGATTCTTTTTTTAATATGCAACAGATTCTCAAGCGTCAACTTGAGACCAAGTCAATCTTGAGAACGGTTTATTAATACGGGCCTTAGTCTATGTTTAATTTCAATTTAGATCCTACTAAACCCCATCGAACCTCGCAACAATGGAAGACAATCCAATACATACGCAGCCCGAACACTAATTCAATGAGTTTTCTCCTCATTCCGATGGAAAATATGTGTCGATTGTTCCACTTTTCCATGGGAAATGTATTTTAATGTAAAGCTAACGTTGGTGTTTACACGCATTCGCTACGTTTTTTACTGATGAATGCTTTCCATTTGTCTGACGATTGATTTTTTTGTTACCAATTGGAAATACCATGTTTATTACAGCACTTCGTGAGGCATGTGCCGCGTTCTTTGCGGCCTTGTTGTTTTGTTCTTTGGCTTTGAGTATTAAAATTCTCGCACTCTTGATTTTACTTGAACCCAGGACAGCTTATAATTGTAATGTCTTATTAATAAATAACTTGAAAAAAGTCTCATGTTAAGGTGTTCCATTGTAGATTGATGTTGATATCCATGATTACAACTGGGGATGGTATAGTGTCACTAGTGTTGTCCCTATTGGCGCCATATCTAATATTCATTCGAAATGTAAAGTCAATCAAGCGCAATAATTAAGTATAACTTAATTCCTCATTATTTTCTTTAGTAGTCAGATTTTAATTTAAGTACGTACGTCTCAAAGGTAAACTTTCGCGACAACGTACTTCGCAATAACAAACTTTCGCAGTATCGTACATCGCAGTAAAGAACTTTCGCGACAACGTATTTCGCAATAACAAACTTTCGCAGTATCGTACATCGCAGTAATGAAGTTCGCAACTATGATTTACACTCGTAGTTAAGCTATCAATACATAGATATGTATCAGAATTCATTATAAATTTAAAAATTTAAGACCCCCCAAAGTAGCTTTGTATCATCCAATCGAAACAACTGGGACAGTTCTTCTTCTTCTGTCTTTAATATAAATAACCGCAGTCGATTCGGACCACGCATTAATCAGATACATTCGGACCAAAAGTGGACACATACACTCACATACAACGTCAAACAGATAACACCTGTCGTTTTTAGTGGAGGGTTAATGACAAATACTCATTATGTTGCATTGGTACTAGTTACTAACATAAGCAAGCATATAACAGCATACAGCTTCATTTCAGCAAGAGCACAGTCAGCTCACATCATTATCCACCACTCGTATCCAGTGCAAACGAAACAAAAGAAAAGGCTGAACATTTTATTTTTAGTAACTATTAACTTTATATTTACTTGCACTTTTGTTATGTTAATTTATTTGTTTATATAAAATCCGACCTTCATATAACTTGGCAAATTCTAAAATTTGTATTCTCTTGAGCGGCGCTATCTGCCGAGATACAGTTTCGGACCTAGTTCGGCAGCAGATGCCAATTATTTTAATGAACATACGAAATGTCAAGCTGTACCTAATATCTTCGTAATAATCTAATCGTAAAAAAATGTATTGTATGCTGTTTGGAAATAAAGTTATTATTATTTTTATTATGTGATGGCTAAAAGCCGAATTGGAAAACTACCATTGTCGATAATGAACGTCCTCAAACTTTGTATTGAGTGAGCATATGCCATACACTGGCAAAAGTGGAATGCGCGCATGAACGTCTTAAGTTTGAAGGTGCAGCTTGAGACAGATGAACCTTTACAGCCCCGCATAGTGCACATTAAGTTTTCTGAGTGCACCATGTATGATTTTCGATAGTACTTCTTTATTATGTTGAATTCAACAATGCCTCCAATAATAAAAAGGATTTATCAACTCGCCTTATTAGCAGAGCTGGCGCTTACCTTGCCCAACGCATCAGTATTGTCATTCAACGAGGTAATGCTGCTAGCATCCTGGGTACCCTCCCACATGATAACGGTCTTGAACACGTTTTCTACTTTGCTTAGATTCGGGGCTGAATAGGTACGTGTTTTGGAGTTTGGTTTGATAGGTTTCCTTCTCTGAATTTTGGTGTGTTTAGTTTAGTTTTGGCCGTATTAGTAAGTAAATAATGTTATTTCATGTATCTTATGATTAAATAAATACCTATAATAAAAAAATGTCCAATAACGAATGATTTCCTGAGAAAACCTAATGTCTATTAGGTATGCATACAACAAAATTTGAAGTTTACAACTGACCACATCAATTACGTAAACATTACCTACTGAGGACACAATATTTGTAAACACACAATTGTAAATAATTAATAAAGTTTGCTTACTATTACGATGAACCGATGAAGTAAGCCTAGGGACGAGGGAGGACTATATGTATGTATATATATTATTATTATTTTTATATTTTATGGCAATCGGTCGTCTTTAATGCGATCAACCATTACTGCCAGTGTCCGGTTGTGCGGATAAAACGTTGGGTGAGGTTGACTAGTAAGAAATCTGAGTCAAACTATCGGTCTGTGTCCTGTTTGAGCCACCTAAAACAAAAAGGACGAACACAAATATACATAAAGTAAAACAACACAAGGACTTCACAAATACGGAATTAAAAATTATAGTTTAATATTATATGTAGAAATATACTTAGTTAAAATATTAACAAATGTGGAATTTGTATATAACAATAGGGATTTCATGTTAATGGGCCTGGGGATATCAGGGGGGAGTATATCATACGGAGAAACTTATTGATTCGGGCAGTTAAAGAATATATGGTCCGTGGATCCTTGCTCAAGGCCCCAATCACAAATTGGGGAATCTCTGATGCGTATTTTATTGAGGTGAAGAGGAGTGCATGAATGCCCCAGACGCAAGCGGCAGATTACCGACGAGGATTGTTTATTTGCTAGACGGAAACGGGAGAACCAGGGCCTCTTGGGTATCTCGGGTTGTATGTCGCTGTTGTAGCGGCCTTTTACTAGACGAGTACGCTCCCAGTTTGCTTGCCAGGATTCGATTAAATCATGATCAGCGATAGTGTGTAGGTCGTGTGAAAAAACGTAGTATTGGTCACGACATCCCGAATCTATAGCGTTTTTGGCAAATGCATCAACTGTTTCGTTACCGCTGATACCGACGTGGCTTCGGATCCAAGCCAGGGCAATTTCAATGTTAAGGTTATGGGATTTTGACTAATATATATATTTTTTTTTAAGGAGCTTAGTCGAAAGCGACTATGCCGCTCCGTTGGTACAGCTTACTTATGTACTAAACGGCTAATTCCTCCGTCGCACAGCAATTTTATATAAATAACTAATCATTTGGTTGACTGGAAGCAACCCCTGGTTAAAACTTTATGAATTTTGTATTTTCTTTCATACACAAAAGCATTTACAAACAAACGAACTCCAGGACAGGACCTACTTCGAAAGGGTTGCATTTTTTATATTGATAGTTTTTTTTCACAACGACCAACTTTGTCACTTGCTTGTCCCCAGGATGACGGACTACGAGCGTATCAAGGCGAACTGCCTTCAGCGCGGCTTCCTCTGGGAGGACCCGGACTTCCCAGCCACGCAGACCTCCGTTTTCTACCATCAAACGCCGCCGTTCAACTTTGTTTGGAAACGAGCAACGGTATGTAACAAGAACCCTTTTACACAGGAAATCATTGATGGATATGTACAGTGGGATTAAGTGGCACAGGTTAAACAACATAGGGTTTACGATTCGGAGGTCGCAGGTTCGATCCCCAGCGGAGTACCTGTTTAGTACCATTTTAAAAATTAGTTGATAGGCCATTTTAAATGTCCACATGGCAAGCTACCACCATCTTATCTAAATCTGTCACCAAACAGCAATGTTAATAGCGTTGTTGTGTTCCGGTTGTCAGAGATAAGATAGCCAGTTCGTCAATTAAGATGGGGTTTCCGGGTCAGTACGTTTTCACCTTCGGCCTCATCTTCACTTAACATCAGGTGTGTTTGACGTCAAGCCCTTTGTGCAAGAAAAAAAAATCCGATATTGGAATTTTTTTTTGTCCGTTGTGGTGCCCGAAGATATCCTCGGGCACGACGACATGTTTTGACAGAAACATTTAGTACCTATCTAGGTTTCAATTTTCGTAAGTGTTTTTCATTATGAAAACATGAAACGACTCGATTTCACAAAATATTCCAAAAAAGGTGTTTTGTCATCCATTGTACGTACTACTCATATGCAGGTTCTGGTGCTAAGTGCATCAAAAAATTAGATTGTATTTCCTTTCAAAGTGAAGGCAAATTTTAGATTGCACGTTTGATGATTCAGTGCAGTATAATTGTGATTTTACTCACGTGCGTAGCTATGTACCTACTTCCTAGGTACCTACGTGTTTCCTCTGTTAAAGTAAAACGCCGCTATTGCTGTAGACCCCCGCGGTGCTCCTGCTTTGACGAGGTTTTGAAGCACATATCACTCACAAAATCTTTGACCATAACTTTAAATTGCAAATTTAGAAAGCCCCCTAAAGACTGATATCCTCACCTCATCCTTCAAATCGACTTAACCGATTTTCATCAAACATGGCTAACCTGTCAGCTTGTTTAGTCTTTAATGTAACCGCACTCCATAGACATGGAACTACCTTCCGTCTTACCCGAATCCACAATCTTTGGGATTTTCAAGAGCAGGGTGAATAGAAATCTACTGGGTTCGCGTGCTTCATATCTTCACTTTCCATCAGGTGAGATTGGGGTCAAAACGTGTGACAATGACATCCGTCTTTGACCTACTGAACAATATTTCAAACCGAAAAGGAGTCATGATGCTACACATTATTACAACATGTTACAAGTTTACCATCGCAATGTTATTTCTAAAGCCTCGACTGACTTCATACTCGTACTTTCTAAACACAAGAAACACTATAACCGGAACTCGTGTAGAGAACTACAAGTACGTTTCCTTTGCCTGCATGGTGGTAAGTGTGTCACACACCTTACTTCTTTACCCAACCACAGCGAAACTGAAGGAGTGTTATGATTTTAGCAGGCTATATATTGTGCGAATTAGTATTTTGACATGTGAGAGATTATTCTACTCGTTTTTTTATCCGAATATCATACCTATAATTTTAACAAATTTGTAAAGGTAATGTAAGAACAAATTCAACAATATACAAGTCTATCAAGATAGCTACTTTACATGTAATACAAATAGATACAATTTTATTGTTTCCATTCGGACACAGCTCTAGAAAAGACTGAAGAATCGGACTAAATATTATATAGGTAAATATAAACTTATTATAAAAATATAAATACAGTTTATATTTATACGACCGATTGGTGTAGTGGACAGTGACCCTGTCTGCGAAACCAACGGTTGCGGGTTCGAATCCCGCGACGGGTAAATGTTTGTGTGATGAATATGAACATTTATTCCGGAGTCAAGGATGTTTATACATATAAATATTTATGTATGTTTATCCGCTATCTAGTATCCATAGTACAAGCTTGCTTAGTTTGGGACTAGATGATTGGTGTAAGTGTCCGAAAAAAATATTTATTTTATTTATATAATATTTAGTCCGAGAATATCATTAATCTAACTGAGAAAATATTTAAAGATCATGTCAAAATAACATTAGCAAAAAAAGGTTATTATAAAATTAGTGACTACCTGAATGATAAACACGCTTGGTGTACTTCGACCAGCTCCCCAAAATTATAAAATTGTATTTAAAAAAAAAGGACAACAATGATCCTGTGGGTTTCTTGCGCCGCTTCTTTTCCCATAGATGATTTTAGGTAGTAGCTTGGACATACCGACAGATAAATAAATGCAATAAACCTTTTTTATTTCCAGTAGATTTAAATTGACATTCAAAAAATTATATCATGTATCTTACATTGAAATAAATGCTTGAAGTTTGAAGTTTATATAAGCTAAATATTCCTTTCTACTTTTTCCCCTTCAATAGCGATAATCCGCCTGGTTGTACAATTTTTTGAAACAATAATTATGAAGAGTATTGTTAAATTTTTGTGTAATAAAATGTACTTGATTAATTGAAATATCTGCGATAACCTATGTTCTTCGACCATGGCTAAGAAACTGTCACCTCGTTGAGTCTTTAATACAAAAAACAATCGTTTTTTCGTCAGGGGTTAACCTTCTTTAGAAGACCTGGAACTGGCTAAATATATTGAAGAGTAATGAAATGAATTAGTCACGGAGTGCTGAGAATCCTTTACCATCTGTAAGCTCCATCTCAGTAACTATTAGAATGTTCTGTAAAATACAATATCAGCACTAAATTTCATAATTTGATTTTGCTGCATAGAGTTGCCAAAAGTGGCTTCAACGGGTTCGTGTAAATACCTAGCGCGCTCGGCTGATTTTGCGAGAACATGCACTAGGCTAGGTAGGTACTTACCTACCTTGGGCTTAGATACACGACGCATGCGTACTTACATTAATGATTTTATGTCAATACACAGGGTGAATTTGAATTCGTGTATTCCCATTAAATGGTAACGCCACTCTTGATTACGAACAACTATCCCCAAAGAATAGTCGAAAATTTCGAATACCCACACAAAGTAAACTATTCTGAAACCACCTTGTATGGAAGTCCAACGATTTTTGGGTGAATTCGGCTATGGTTGCTAGTGGAAAGTTTTCGTAATCAGGTATGGAGTCACCAGTAAGCAGGAATTACCTATACGAACAAAATTTCGCCATGCATGTATTGCTTTATAAATATTATATTTTTTTTTATTTTTTTTTTAGCACGACGGGTTTGTACTTGACCTCAATCACATCTGATGTTAAGTGAAGTGAGGACGAAGGTGGAAGCGTACTGCCCCGGAAACCCCAACACATTTGGGGGGACTGGCTATCTTATCTCTGACAACCGGAACGCAACAATGCTATTAACATTGCTGCTTGGCGGCAGATTTAGATAAAATGGTGGTAGCTAGCCAGGCGGACATTTAAAACACCCTACCACCAACCAAACCGAGTACTTAAACATGTACCCCGCTGGGGATCGAACCCGCGACCTCCGGGTCGTAAACCCAATGTTGTTTACATTGAGCCACGGAGGCGGTTGAATTACCAAGAGAATGGTTTTGTGAGTTACTTGTCTACTACATATCTGTTTATCATTTGTCATGTATGCTCATCCTAGTAGGCAGGGTGCTTTAGAAAAGAAAACCTTATCTGTTAAACAATAAAAAAAAAAATACTTATACAATTTATTAGAAAAAAAAATCACAAATAAAAACTAGCCTCAAGTCTCTGGTTGGTGGAATGGTACCCAGAAGGCTGGCCGCGTTGCCTCGCTGTATGGCAAGGCTGATTCTTTGACCAAAGAATTGGCCAGCCCTCCGATCGTGGGATGCATCAACCAGACGCTCAGATAACTCCCTAAAGAGAGTGTGAGCACCCGGTCCCCACGGCCCAAGCGTTTCTACACTAAAAGGCGTAAATAGGTGATCTCCACTTGACTACTATGACTGTTTTTCGGATGTATTTTTGTAAGGACATACGTACATATGTACATTTGTATTGACAGGATACATTTTATGGTGAACAATCCAACATGGCGCCCGCAAAATACATAGATGCCGTCTATATTACTAACGAAGGGCCAATGATCTTTTACTCGTCATCCTTCATTGAAACAGTCAGTGTATTCTTGCCAATGGTTATCTACAACCCCGCTATTGTGACGTTCGCAAAAACGCTGTTCTAAGTTTGAAGTCTATGTCTATCTGTAGCTCCAAAAGATAGATAGATAGATAAACGTTTATTTGTTTCTCCAGCCACACACATACATTAAATAATATTTATAAGTAGTTAATACAAAAGTAGTACACATAATTTAGTCTACAGTACAGTAATAAGAACCAGATAAAGGTAGCTTAATTTCGAATATTTAGCGTTTAATATACCTTTTTTTTTTTTTTTTTTTATGCGTAACGGGTTGGTACTTGACCTCAATCACACCTGATGTTAAGTGAAGATGAGGTCGAAGATGGAAGCGTACTGACCCGGAAACCCCAACACATTTGGGGGACTGGCTATCTTATCTCTGACAAACGGAACACGACAATGCTATTAACATTGCTGCTTGGCGGCAGATTTAGATAAGATGGTGGTAGCTAGCCAGGCGGACATTTAAAACGCCCTACCACCAACCAAACCGAGTACTTAAACATGTACCCCGCTGGGGATCGAACCCGCGACCTCCGAATCGTAAACCCAATGTTGTTTACATTGAGCCACGGAGGCGGTTGAACCTACCTACTTCGTTTATAAAACCTGGAAGATAAATTCCTTTTTCCTAAATATAAAATTTACAATTACCTGTTAATGGTTTTTAGACCCTACATAAAACGACGGGTGTTGTGTGTGACGGCTTTGTGTATGTGTGTCCAGCCTTCGGTTGTATCCCAAGGGTTCTTAGCTATATAGCGACGCCATGTTTGGTGTAGCGGTTAGAAACTCTTCTACTATACCAAATGGTCGCGGGTTCGAATCCCGCTAGGGGCATATGTTTGTATGATGAATACAGACATGTGTTCCCGAGTTATGGATGTTTTTGCATTTATACATGTTTTTATTTACAAAAAAAAATGTATTTGTGTAGTTTATCAACCATCTGGTATCCATAACACAAGCCTAGATGCTTACGGTGGGCGTAGATGGCGCTGCGTGTTTGTGCAAAGACATTTATTTATTACTACCTTTCCTCCCGCGACTTCGTCCGCGTGGAAGATTTTATCAAAATACAAACAACAAACTTTCATCCCCTATTTTATCCCCTTGGGGGTAGAATTTATCAAAATCCTTTCTTAGCGGATGCCTACGTCATAACATCTACCTGCATGCCAAATTTCAGCCCGATCCGTCCAGTGGTTTGGGCTGGGCGTTGATAGATCACTATGTCAGTCACCTTTGAGTTATATATAATTTAGATTTGATGAAAATGGGTTCAGCAGTTTCCAAGTTATTTAACCTTTAACACAGTTATGATGATAATGATATTATTACGTTTAGTTCCTTTGATGTTTTCTAACTTTTATGTTATGTTCATTATTTTTGACTTGCTCTGTCTGGCCGCAGGGCTAAGAAAGTTATTAGCTGGTATACCTACATTATACAGCTTGGTTCGCTACAGTCCATCTATATGCTTATTACCCATGGCACATGATGTGTCGTTCTCTCACTGCAAGTTTATTAGCTCCACCTAGGCATCTCGGTTGTTTTTTTATACACAACGGACCTCAATCACACCTGATGTTAGGTGACTTCTATTATGTAGATCTGAGAACAATATTTAATTGCGAAAGTGAGAAGTTAGACATATACTTTTGATTTTCAAATAGGTTACGTCACAATCATAACTTTCTATGAAAATTGGTATGCAGATTAGCTTATTAATTAACTTACTGTATAGGTAATGGTATCCCAAATTAACCATGTTAATGCGCCATTCCGAATTGCTTTACGATATACCTACCTACATTGAACCGAATCGGGTACATTTGCGCGAAAGGTCATTTGCGCGAGAAGACTTTTGCGCGAAGAGATTCCCTACTTTCGGGAAAGACACAGTCTTTCAGGGCTATTATACAAGAAAATCCCTAATATCGAAACTTAACGCTCTCGCTTCGCTCATTTTTAAGTTATTCTGGGAGACGATAATTGTTTTTCGCATAAACGGCATATATGTCCATTCGCGCAAATGTAGCCCCCGTAGCATGACATCGTTTGTCGCGCGCGACGTAGGAGTAAGAGTGGGATAGTTAGGTATATAATTCTTCCAAGCGAAAGAGCAGGACAAAATTATGTCGCGCGATATGTCGCGCCTGTCATGCTACTAGTGTAGATTCGGCTAAATGTGTATATACCGTTCAAAAGTGGGTCGGTTCATAAAATGGCTAATTCAACGACCTGCCTGCGACATAATGTATGTATTAAAAGTAAGGAAAGGTGAAAGTGACCGGACTACGGTCGTAGCTGAGAGCGCAATATCACTTGTGGTTTTACTTAACACCCGTGCATACCATTACGAGTTTACATCGTGTAGGTATATCTGTGTGCCAAACAAGTTTTGGTGCAACACATTTAGGTATACTAGGGTTATTATATGATACGTGTTTGAGGTAGGCGTGTGCCCGGCATTATTCTCTCTGACACAGTCACTTTGTCTGTCCCCCGTTTGCACATGAAAATATAACCGTCAACTATCGCGGTGCGCCGGTCATCTTTGCGAAAACACCTGCTGTGTTAAAAACGTTTATAGATACTCTTCTGCTGCGTGTATTTGTAATCTGTGAGAAGTAATAGCTACGGGAATATATTATCTATGGATATAATGAATGAATACTGCTACAGCTCTAATACTAAAAATCAGAAAAATATTACGAGTTGTAATGTGTAGGTATCGCCCTAAATCCACGATACAATAGTATTTGTTACGGAAATTACAGTTTATTTCATGTTTTTCTTAAAAACCGGGTTATTAAATAAATTGTTATGAGAATTGGATGCTCTACGGCAGGTTTCTAAGCCCGTTCTAATAAAAAAATATTAGTTGGAATTCTACGCCTATACTCCCAGCCAAAAAGAAAAAATTCTCTTCGGAAATACGGACTAAACTCTCTGAGTACTGAAACCAAACTAAACTAAGCTAACATAAAATAGCGTACCTACATTATTGGATGCGGAATTTGATATAGAACAAGTACAAACACAGTTCCAAAGGAATTGGAACTCTAATCATTACAATTGAGAGATGAAAGTAGAGTTTCCGTTGGTACCAATCGGTGTCCGCGAATGTTGACGGTGTAAATTTTTTTTAGCCCCGATCGGTGTCCGTGTTCGTCTAAAGGTTAAAAGAAAGATGTTGGGACAAAAATTCCAATGATACGAGTATCTTCTAATTTGGATGTTTGTTTATTCCTCAATCACGGCAAAACGTATGACCGGATTTGTATGAAATTTGGTAGACATGGGTAGAACATACCCCGGAATAAAATATAGGATACTTTTATCCCAATGATAAACAAATCCTGAAGTTAGCGCGAGCGAAGCTGCGGGCAAAGCTAGTTATTAATTATATATGTCTTATAGGTTATTCACAATAAAATTTAAATACAAGTATTGTTTCTTATCCATATTATTTTTCACATTTGACAGGCATTTTCTCATGCAGAGACCAGTTCGACACACACTGGGAGGCTTTGTTGAAATATCCTTACTTCAACCAGCAATGTATGCTGAATTAGTCTCTGCATTTAGGATGGTGTAATAAGTACTTTCCTAACTTCCGATTTCCTAATTAGAGTATTCCTAATTAGATTTCCTACAAATGAGATAGTATAAGCGCTTTAGCCGTGTGGTTCCTAACAAAGAAAAACAATATAACGACCATGATGAAGAATTTAGTAGTCAAGAGGAAGTAGAGGAACCAGTTCGAGTCTCACGACGTATTAGGTAAAATCTACTTAACTTATTAGGTAAAAACCTCGCGGGAGGTCGTCGAGAGGTTACTGTTGGTTTAGGAATACTCAAAGCCCGCTAGAGAATGCCTACTCACTAAACGTCAGTTACCGGAGTATTTAACCTTAATATGATTTTAATGTTTAGTTACCACTTTATGATTATAGAGTAGACAATTTTAACGGAAACGCACGGAGATGGGTAATCTCGTCTAACGAGGAACGCAATTCGTATGAATTCAGGGGCAAATTGTTTGTAACGTATTACGCTATGGTATGTGTAGTACAGACAGCATAAAAAACTATCAAGATATATCTTAAACTAGAGTTCCGCCCGCGGGTTCGCCTGCGTTAGAATTTTATCACGTATATCTTATATTATAAATGCGAAAGTTTGGATGTTCGTTTATTTGTTTCTTTGTTGCTCAATCACAGCAAAACGGATGAACGGATTTGGATGAAATGTGGTATATAGGTAGAATATACCCTGGATTGCGACATAGGATATTTTTTATCCCGGTAAAGTGAGCAGTTCGAGCGGGATAAACAAATTTCTATAACAAAACAAAGACAAATAACAAAGAGTTATTCCACGCACACGGAAAGCTAGTCTTATATAAAACATATATTTGCTTCGGAATATAGTTGTATAAAAGATACCTAATAAACAAACCTTGGTACAATAAGATAATTGAAATGGTTATCAAAATCGAATAGCACGAGAGCATAGCTAGACAAAGAGCGCAGCATTAGCATTCTAGTCTTGTTTAGGCGTTACGCGTGTTGGCGATATGGCGGGCCTATACCGTTACCGTATAACGCTACCAGACGGAGAGCACGACTGACAGCAAGACTAGTTCTCTAGTGACGACCTTCGTAAGTCAACGGGGTAGGCCGGTGCGATTAGACTGAGAGCATGGTGCAACCAGCGGAGCTAAGTTATGATTTGAGGCGTCGTCATTTGTAAAGCGTAATTAAAGAGTTCTTGTAAGCAATTTAAAGAAAGCTGTATTAGAAATTGTTGGGTTTACGTCACAGTTTTAGACAATACAAGGACTCTTTATTGCACAACAGAAAAGAAAATACATTTTCCAGGCGACTAGTAGACAATATTGTTGTTGTTTGTTGGTTGTTATTGAAATTTTTTGCACTGGTACCCTACCCTCGCTTTCTCTCGCAGGACACTTTTTTTTTTTTTTATATGAGAGGGCGGCAAACGAGCATGCGGGTCACCTGATGCAAAGCAATCACCGCCACCCATGGACGCTACACCAAAAGGGTCACAGATGCGTTGCCGGCCTTTGAGGCTACACTAGCTGAAAATCAGTGTCTTACCGCTATAGGTGAGGTCCACACTGAGCGACGGCCCATTTGTGGTACAGATACACATACAACTCTATTATAAGCTGTAAGAGTTGTACTTAATTTTTGTTGTTACTTTTATTACTATTTTATTTTTATTTTTATTTTATTTTATTCAGGACAACTAACAGCTACACAATACAATTATGTTCTATTATCTTATATGTAGACAATGGAGGTCATTGTGTAACCAACTCCGTTATCCACGACAATTTTATATAAATATATATAAATATACTATGAAATAAGACTATATTTTATAAGAATAACACCCACTAAGCAGAATGATCGTTGCGTCGAATATTTTTGTATGTGTTTCTGTAATATGCAAATAAACGCTTTATCTATCTATCTATCATAATTGGTAATATGCAGGTTGTACGGTATCAAATAAAAAAGCAGATACAAACTACGCGATGCTGTAATGATGCAAGGTTATACAATTCTATTTCTTATTTTCTCCTCTACGTGATCATTTTCCTTGTAAGTAGATATAGTTGGCTCCATAATGGTAAGTTGTTGGCTAAGCTGTACCATTCTCAGCTTCCTGAAATGATAGTCAAGACAAGAGGGTCATTTATCATACTTTTTGTATGCACTTGGCTACACCTGATGTTAAGTGAAAATGAGGCCCAATTAATATGGGGAACTAGCTATCATATCTCTGACAACCGGAACACAGCAATGCTATTAACATTGCTGTTTGGCTGCAGACTTCGATAAGATGGTGGTACCTACCCAGGCGGACATTTAAAATACATACCGAGTACTAAACATGTACCCCGCCGGGGATTGAACTCGCGACCTCCGATTCGTAAACCCAATGTTGTTTACATTGAGCCACGGAGGCGGTTAGAATAGAATATTGACTTATGGATTCTTAAAAGGGTCCTGGAGATAATTAACACATTCATGTCCCACTAGGTACTCTAATAGTAAGAACAACAACGAACAATTACATTAGAAAGTTACTGCTTACCTACGATTGTAAGTTTCGACAGGACGGAGCTCTGACAACCAAGTTCCGACAGGACTGAGTTCCGACAAGACGCAGGTCCGACAGAAACATACATTATTTACTCTCACGACTTTTGCCCCGAATGGGGTGGTCAGAGTATTTTGTAACTTTTAATGTATCACCAAAAACAATAGCATTATTACTTGTATTATTATACTGCCTGTAAGGGACAAGTCGACATTCCTTGAAACAGGTGGTTAGGTATCTCGATGCGACCAGGGGGGTGTCGTCGCATCGGGCCCTGTCGCGCCTCATACCCAAAGAGTAAAATAACTATACCACTCATACCACTCTCTGATTGCGGTACACATAACCGCCTCACCGTCCCCCAGGCGAGCCTACTCAAAAAAAAAGATTCCTCGATGCAATAACTTTAGTTGATTTCTTGTTAATAGAAAAAATTTATTATTTTTTGAAACAAATTAATTACGTATTCTGGTGTAAGCTTCCTCTTAAATGTAATTGATAAACTGGCAACGTTGCAGAATGAATTACGCCATCTACTATCCTACCATTCAGTCAATGGTCGTGTAAAATTGTATAGTGTGCGTTAAGAGTAATTTTCTTCGATTTATTTGGATATTTATTTATGACCGAAGTAAATCAGATATTTGAAATGAAAAGCATTTATTCATGTAGGCAATACAATATGCACTTATGAACGTCATTTGTTTTTTAAACTACCACTAGCTCGGATCGCGACCACTATACTGAGAAGAGCTAGCGAGAAACTCAGAGGGTTTGTCTCTTTTCAATCAATCATTTACAATCAAGAAAGGTTACAACAATTTTTATATATCGAGTAGAGGAGCCGTTTAATCCCACGGATTACTTTCATTAAGGTAGTCTGAAATTTTGTAATATCCCTTCTTACATAATTTTTGTTTTATAATAAGTTTAAATTTATTAAGCGGAAGATTCCGTATATCCTTGGGAACCTTGTTGTAGAAGCGCACACATTAACCTCTGAATGACTTACTAACTTTACTAAGTCTACTAAAATTGTTGATTAATAAGTAATTGATTTTTGCTCCTTGTATTGACATTATGTCGGTCACAATGTTTCTCGAATATATATTTCTCTTAACATATACAAAAATTTTAATTTGGATTTCTGATTTAGATTTATTTTGAATTCAATAACATGCCCATAAAGGGAATGTCGGGTTGTCCCTTACACGCAGTATATTCTGTGGTATTAGAGCGTTATCACACTAGCGTGTTGCGAGAGAGTGGGAAGCGGGGCGACTGCGCAGTCAGCACGCCGGGAATTCGCGACGTGTGCGTGGCGAACACGCTGCGGGTGCGCAGCGAGCTCACTCGATAGAGCCAGTCGATAACTTGATAATGGGTCCTCCCATATTCGTCGTTTTATCTGCTTTTGTCTTCGTTTCCGTCTTCGGAGTAACAAAGCTAACAGCAGTGTTTCCTCGTCGTAATCCATTCTGGCACTGAATGTACAAAACGAGAATCGCACGCCGCGAACTCGCGGCGTACTCGCTGCGCACTCGCGCCCCGCTTTCCACTCGCTCGCAACTCGCTAGTGTGATAAAGCCCTTACTTATCCGCTCTCGCTTGTCTTCTAACTCATTTGCTGTGTTAATGACCGACACTCCACAGATACTGAGCGTATTTGGAAACTTGAACACCATCGTTTTAGACCCGTTGGAACAAATTAATTAGCATTGTTGTCTGATCTAAGAGTTCCTCACTCACTTCAGAATTGATTTTGACCAAAAGAGAAACATTACTCAAGGCGAGGTAAGGTATTCGCGTGGGTTGCTCAGTCATATTCACTAAAATGGAAGGCCTATATTATGTTGATTGTTGATGCCTTGTTATGTATTCTGTAGATGGAAGCACAGTCGATTAGATACATTTAATACCACCTACGGATCTCCTTTCTACCGGTAAAAGTTTGTGTAACTAATAAGGTAAAAAGAACCTCGCCGCAAAGAGGAGTGTTATTGAAGCCTTTTGCTGTGTGCCAGTATGCGGCATCATAGCTTCGAAAGTGCTGAATTTTAAAAACGGGTTTTCCTGTTCAAAATCTGATATATTGGAGATGATTCATAGCCTTGTTTGATAAAAACCGATACAGGTGTTTCCAAGATATTTATTCTAAGGACTAGAAATAGACTAGAGAGGGGAATATTCCATGAGATCCTAGTTTCTCCAAAATCAAATGCTGGCCGGAGTCTATTTTGCTTTGTGAAGTGATCAAATAGATTAAATCAGTAACTGGCGTATACTCTTTGTATAAAAATCTCTAAATCATTTTTTTTTTTAATTATTAATATTTAGTTATTTTTAATTGTATTTTATAAATTTATTGTTTCATTCACTAAAATATACTAACCAAAAGAATAAATTATGTAGTTATAAAATCGGCAAAAAAAAATCGAAATTACAAAAATAAAAACACAAGATGATTTAATATTATAGGGGTAAACTTGACACTCGACTCTAACAAAAATTAGCTTAATATTTCTTAATAAGATTTATTTATTTCCATCTTACTTCTATCATTACAGGTTTGGTACCTAATTCGATAGTGCGTGCTTCTATTAAAAATATGTACGATTTATTTCCCTCCCTTATAGCATATCACTAGTAAGGCTATCCTTGTGAATTCACTCAGGGCGCAAGAGAATATGTCTGTCTCTCTGGCTATGAGGTTGAGAGTGCGAAGCGCACGAGTTAGCGGCGCCTCCTTCAGTTCAGCAGGTCTGTGCGTACGCGCGGGGCACCGCCAAAAGGCCAGCCGCCTGAGCTGCCACACCATCATATCCGGAACACAGAATGATATTTGCCGCAGTATATCCCCATTCACACCTTCCCTCTTAGTACTTTTAGAACATATGAAGCGAGTGTGAGCTCCCTTCTGATCCTCAGCTCGTTATACCCTACCATACCCCAATATAAATACAGTTGGATAGATCAATGCGTAGAAAGGATGCACTCCATACTGTCGCAAATATAAATATCTAATAATCTATTTTGTACCCTCTCCAACATGATACTATACTTAGTTTCATGTGTAACCAAATGACTGCATTACATTGCAATTGGCTTCTTACCAAAGCATTATATAGGGCGATTCTTGCCTTGATATTTCAAAGCCCCGTACCCACAGACTGTGCCCGTACCGTACGGAAATTTCTAATTACTTTCTTACAAATTCTAACTAAGATAACCTCTAATATGTTTGAACGACCTATTCCTTTGTAGAGGAAGTACTCTACCCTACCCTATAAACATTTTATTCTACCACTTTGTCGGCGTGATTAATATGTGTAGGTACCCATGCCAAATTACCTAAAGCTTTCCAGTATTAAGAACCTCTGAGCTAAGGTTCGGACAGACAGACAGGACAACTAGGTACCTATGAATGGTGAATCTACTGAGAACATTGAAGCAAATTCAGGACAATTAATAATTTAACTGCAGAGGGCGGAGTGTAAGTCATGTTTCGACTTAACTTTACTACCGCCTTCACGTGACGATTTGTATGCAGAAATGTGCAGCGCCTCTAGCGGATAGTTTGCAAAACGATTTTTTTCATAGGGACTTTTTTCGTACACACAGTTGTATAGGTACTTAGGTCACAGCCAGATCGTTAAATTATCCAGTCAATTTGCCTAGGCGTGTAGTAATGTGCAGCGGACATTTCCGCTTTTACTGAAATTCTGAGAGGATAGTTCAAGTTGTGTAAGGTTTCCTTTGTGATAGACATACCGACTAGCGAGATGCGTGGGACTGCGCCTATAGGCATCCTATTGAATGTCTAATTCAACAATCGGGCTGCCAAGAGCAGTTCAATGCCGGAAATTGTGCTTTGTGTGGACTTAAAATGTGTTTAAGTATCGAGTAAAAGTAAGACAGTTGAATTTTTCTCAGAAAGAAACAGTTATTTTTTTTACCAAAACCTATGATTGATTTATTTCTCAGACAATTCGCGTAAAATACTAATAAATTAGTGTACATACACATTGGATTGTTGTCTGTTTTCATTCCATGCTGCATATTATTTTTTCCGACCGCCAAAAACATTTGGAATAGATATGTAGGCTCGCCCCCCCGCCCGGTGACAAAGTCTTTTGACTTAAGAGCAACAGTTCCTGCTCCAAAAAAAAAAAAGATATGTAGGTACACCTGCACCGGTAGCATAAATAGGTGCGATAAACGCTTATGTCGCGCGAGATAATATTTGTCGTGCTTATTCGTTTGGACGAAATATACAACTATCCCACTCTCACGTCGCGCGCGACAAACGATGTCATGCTGCTGGGGCTGGTTATATTTAACAGACAAGTGCATATGAAAGTGCTAAGTTGCTAACTGAAAAGAGGCAACAATATGTACCTATTTTATTTCATTAACTGTGTAAAAACCATTATAACATTGCCTGGCCCTGGGATTAGGTTAACCACAGGTAATTTTTCAAAGTTTTCTGTTTAATTTAACCTTAAGCCTTAAAACTAAGATAAATTACCAGTGGTTGACCTAGGCTGGGTCTGCCTTTGAGTAGGTACGATTTTTTAATTATGCTAATTTAATCTAGCATAAATTCTGAAACAATTTACATATATAAAAAAAAAAAACTGTACTTAGTATGAGTGACTGGGACCTCACAGAAACATGTGACCCCCTCCCCTAACTCGATGGCTGGACCCGCTCTTGACGCCTGCGACATATACAATTTGTGGATCACGTGAAACATAAAAACAGACAATTCCACATTTTGTAGACCTTGTCGACACATAACCCTGAGCTGACTCAAAATATTGAAAGTTTCGAAATGAACAAACACAATAAATAGATTATTTAGTTTGGTTACCTCCAATTTTTTCTCGACCAAGTAAAAGGCAGAACTAACGTGCTGGTCAACTGCTACGGCCTTGGGACGTGACTAAAGTTTGTGATCATAAAAAATGATATCGAGACCGTAAGAAATAGACGCGGCCAAAAAAGAAGCCGACTATCTATTTAGAGTAACTCTATGATTTTTGTCAAAAAGAAACTTAACTACTCCGTGGCTCAATTTAAACTACAAAAGATTTATAAAGCGGAGGCCCCGGATTCGATTCCCGATTCGAGGGAGGTAGTAGGTGATAGGATATTTATAAATGTCCACCTGGCTAGCTACCACCATATTATCTAAGTCCGCCATCTGCATTGTTTGAGATAAGTTGGAGGTTGCAGATGAACGCGTTTCCATCACGGCCTCATCTTCACTCAACGTATGATTGAGGTGAACAAATGGACCATCCATGTTTTTTTTTTTAATCAATTGCATCTTCATTGTAGATACTGGCAGTCGTCTGACAGGACAGTCTTTCGACGAAGCACATAGTAGAATACAGATATTTTTACAATGTCAAAAAACTAAGCTGAAATAGTGCCCGGGGCAGCATAGATGACGGCCTTTTTGTAGGCCGGACTAATAAATCCAAGCCGGACAACATGACTTATTTATTTATCAAATTAGCGCACCACACAAGAGATTACCAGCAAAAACTTGGACCTTCATTTTAGGTATCATACATACACTGGCCAGTGTTACCGTCGTCGTGTCGTCGACTGTAGTACTATACCTAACAAGACCTGTCAAGTTGCACCAATAATGCACCAATAAACAATAGTAAGCGTATGATAAACGAAGAACAGGTTGGTTGAATGAAACAGCCTTCATCCGCCCACGCGCATCCCCCAGTGAATGTTATGCGCAAAAAATAAATAAACAGCATTATTGCGATCGTTACTACGGTTTTAAAAGTCGCATTAAACTCGTTTGGTCACTCAAGCGCGCTCAGGATAACAATTTTTAAGAGGTTCGTAACGATTCATTCTCGTGAATGAATTCTTAAAATATAAATCCTTTTTTTTTTATTTACACTTGTGTTTCGCTTGTAAAATCTTACAAGTCCGAAAATTCCACCCTCTTCTAATCACCCAAAATGAGAAAATACTATCCTATTTACATCATTCATGGGACACTGTATACGCTTTTATAACCTTATACCTGAGAATATCATTATCTAAATGAAAAACAATTTAAAAACCATGTCAAAGCAACATTAACAAAAAAAAGTTATTACAAATTAGTGACTACCTGAATGACAAAAACGTTTGGTATATTCGCCCAGCTCCCAAAAATTATAAAATTGTATTAGTTGTATACTTTTATAGTATATATAAAAAAGAAAAGAAAAGAAAAATGATCATTTGGGTTTCTTGCGCCGCTTCTTTTCCCACAGATGATTTCTCGTTCCGAAGCGGTGGTAGCTTGGACATACTGACTGACCGAAATTTTTATTTCCAATAGATTTAAATTGACATTCAACAAATGATATCATGTATCTTACGTTGAAATAAATGCTTGGAAGTTTGAAACTTTGAAGTTTATAGGAACCACGACCGTAAATTTTCGATCTATTTTAAAGAAATTTAACACGTTTTTGAGTAATTGCAAGTTAGTGATAATCAAAAATGGGTATTTAGTTCGTTTCTAATCGCTTTGGTTTTTTCCGTGGTTTCAGCCACCTCAACTCACAATTGACAATTCAAAAATTCGAACAGATTTTGAAATTTTAAATTCTCGGTAACACTTCAAAAATTGCTGGCCAGAGCCTACCGCTCTGAGGTTGATTTTGTTACTTTCGACTTGACAGTGATCGATTGTAGCATCACACTCCAATACTAACCAATCTGAACAGCGGAAGTAGATATAGTGCTGCTGCTGCACAACGTTCGACACAGCTTGGCCTGTATTGGAATTGGATTGTGATATTAGGAACTTGGTACTTACAACCGGTTGCAATTTGCAAAATCAACCCGCACTTGTTACCTAGGGAAAATAACTTTTTGAGTATTTATTTTATAGGTATCGGAACTTTTTATATCGATAAATTTTTCAAGACAGTGACGTGAGTCGAGTCTCAGATTCCAAAGAACTCGATAATAATCAACTCACTCACAAGTAATATACACAAATGGTAAAGTAATGCAACATGACGGTGTGTATTCTCGTTTATACAGCGACATTAATTAACCGCTGTTTGAATATACTGTCTATATCTAAGTAACGAACTTGTAGACACATAAAAGTAATTGGATAATATAGTCGGCGATATATAAACACGCGTCGTATTGTCTGCGCAATGTTAATTGAGCCAGAATAATTGGATACAGGTGCATTATACTATACCCAATTAAAATACCTACTGCATTCATATAGCTGTTCTGCTTACGGAATTTGGCATCTGGGCCGTGCGTGTGCGGTATGCGGTGCAGTCAATGCCTACTTAACAATGACTTTTTACAGTGGTCCCATGCAGGACAGACATCGATTATCGTAGTTATTTGCCTTTGCTAGTGAAGCTACCAATAACAATAATGCCAAACATTCCAACCTCAAAGTAAAATATATCTGAATCTTTATTTTAGGTTATAAATTTTGGGAGCCTTAGGTTACTCTAAGGCGTAATAAAATATTCTCAAGATTGAGAACAGTCTTGTGACCGGTCTCAAGTAAATGTGTTGATTAATAAACCTAACTTGAGGACTGAAAAGCACGTGCATACTCGAGCAGTACTCACTTGAGAGGTGCGCGTATTAATAAACGAAACTCAAGACTATCATTCATTCGCCGCTGAGGCGAATACTTGAGAAGTGATCTCAGCTGAGTAGACCTCAAGATTGATTTATAAATTATCACGGAGCTTGAGATAGCGTCAACTGCTTAAGACGAATCTCGGTTGATACAGCCTCAAGACTTCTATTGAGATTGATTTATTAATACGGGCCTTAGACTCTCTGAAACGGTCGCCATTTAAAATTTCCCTGGAATCGATTGCAATTAGTAACACATTCCTCCGCGGAAATCACTAGTCCGCAAACGACTGTATTGCGACTGAAAAAATAATCCATCTTTCTATATCCTATCCTTTCCTTTCCTATATATCCATAGAACTGTAAGGTATTCAACATCAAGTCTTGCCAAATTATGACTAAAGAAACCTATTGTCTTCTAATTTCCAGGAGATATACGCCAACCCGACGTTCGTCCTGGACAGCTGCGACACTTTCGATGTGGTACCTGGGAAATTAGGTGAGTTCAATCATGAATGCCGTCTTCACTTCATGTATGATGGAATAATGACTACCTCTGGGACATACCTTTAGTTATCCGTGCGATCTGCCGGTTTTGCGTTGCGCTTTCTCATTGTCTGACAGATCGACCAAGCGAGACCACTATTTATGATTTAAAATAAAGTTGACGACTGTAGTATATGTCAAAACATTCACGGTATATGCCTCGTCATTTATAGAACAGTTCATCCTTGTTGAGAGCCTACCAGTGCATGGATCATATGACATGTGTAGGAAGAGGTCTCCTACGCATCCCGACTTAGCAGCGTTGTTTCACGTACGGACCTGAGGACTTTTCACCTTTTGTTGATTGTAGCCACAGGTCGTCGATACCCTTTTTCTTCAATCTCAACATAGGACTAGGCATGTGATTTATAAATTTCATTTTCACACCCACATGGCATTCTGAGTTCATATGATTTAAACGAAATGTACCTAAATATTAAGGGGAGCAAGCAATTTGCTCAGTTTGGAATCAGATAGTTGGTGTAAGTGTGCCAAATACAAAAGAAAAAAATTAATTAATTAAAATTGCTTACTTACGTATGGATAAGGTAATACTAGAATGGAGCCATATTGCATGCGGCTCCTAGGTTGTATTAAAGGAACCTAAAACACTTCACTAACCCGATCTGAGCAGCACAGTTTTCTTTCTAGGTGGAAAATGGCTATATCGACGATCTACCTGCGACATTTAGGTCCTTACCTATGAAATTGGCGTTTTGTATCAAGAATTTCATTAAGACTGTTTTCTCCATACAAACATTTTTGATCTTTTTTTTGGGAACGGCAAATCCTAATTTAGCTCAACTTTGTGTGTATTATCGGTTTACATGAAGTATAGATAGACAGCGTTAATTTTTAAAAGTAACCGCTTTAGAAACGTTTCAGCGAATCTAAGAAATGATTATAGGAAGTACATGAAAAGGGCTCTGTTCAATTTTTTTTTATTATGTGATTTAGCCCAGAAATTAAAAAATACTTAATCTGAAACCTTGAAATAATATTCCATTTTCCAAATAAAAAACAAATTCGGATATAGCTTTGAAAATCGCAGGAATTGATACATATGATTAACGAAGAAAAAAACTCCAATTTCATAGGTAAAGACCCAATACATCGTTTTTACATAATAATTACTTCGATCAGAGAAAAAACCGCTTAAAGAAATTATCTTATCTTGAGCCATGGAATTTAAAATGTCTGTGTGTACCTTCTCAAGATTGAGACCAATCACAAGATTGTTGGGCTTGTGATGTGCACAGTGATCCGTATTTTGCCTAATAAACAATAAAAGTAACCAGACGCAGAACCCCTTAGAACGTATTTTTTTCGGTTCGACCTTGCACATTATTTGATCATTGTGTTGATTACGCAAGCGTAAATAAATTAATTATACGTCATTATAAGATAAACTTCCAGCCAGCCAGTAATAAACTACGATTGTAAAATACAATTACATTATAAATGTAACTCTGTATTTCGTGAAAGAGTTATAGTCCTCGGTAGTATAGTGGTCAGTATCCCCGCCTGTCACGCGGGAGACCGGGGTTCGATTCCCCGCCGGGGAGGTACTTTTTTGATTTTCTTTGTTTTTCCTTTTTTCATTAAATACTAAAAACAAAATGGAATGGAATGATGCGCTCGTGAATGGATGGAATTCACGCGTTTTAATGCAGTTTGTGAGATCGATTCTCGGCTAGGTACTATTTTGTATAATGACAGTGTTTATTATGATAGACACTTGGGTCATAAAAATCATCAAAGTGTGACTGAATGCTGTCTCGGATTGATTAGACCTCTTTTCATGGATATGTGGCTGCGATCATAGGTATGTAGTAGAGTATTTTTTTTTTAATGATTAGGTACTCTTATCTACTTAGTTTCAATGAAAGATCGCTTGGCTAGCTACCACCATCTGATCTAAGTCTATCGCCAAACAGCAATGTTAATAGCATTGTTGTGTTCCGATCGTCGGAGATAAGATAGCCTCCTGCAAATAAAATGGGATTTCCGGGACATTATTACGCTTCCACCTTCGGCCTCATCTTCACTTAACATTAGGTGTGATTGAGGTCAAGTGCTAACCCGTCGTACATAAAAAAAACAATATTTCGAGAGACAACTCCCAAAATTCAGCGGATCAAGCTCTGAGTCTACCACTCATAATAAATAAAACGAATTCTTGATTGAGTTCGAGTCTCACTCTCAACTCTCTCTCTTTGGAAAAACGGCGAGTGTTTGTGTTGTGTGTGTTTGTGTCCAGTCTTTGTCCGGATCTACGAGTATATATCAGTAATACGTACCTACTCGTACGAAGGGAGCGTCGGTGTTTCAGTGGAGCAGACACAGTCTCCCAATTTGGGAGGTCCAGGTTAGATCCCCAGGCAGGCTATGTACCAATGAGTTTTTAAATTTAATTTATTTACTTATGTGCATTTATCCGACTGCTTTTGAACGGTGAAGGAAAAGATCGTGAGGAAACGTGCATACCTGAGGAATAAAATTCTAAGGCATGTTAAGTCCCCAACCAGCTTTGGGCCAGCGTGGTGGTCTATGGCCCTATATACTCCCTCAATATTTTTTCTTTTTTTTTATGATTGACTGGATTCGCGTTTGACCACAATCTCACCTGATGGAAAGTGACGATGGGGTCGGAGATGAAGCACGCGATCCCAGTAAATGCCTATTCAATCTGCTCTTGAAGAATATGAGGGAAGGTCTATATCCCTGCAGGGGGATGTTTACGGACTGATGATGACGTATCTACTCTGAATTTTTTTTATATAAGTATTTCGGACACTTGCACCAATCATCTAGTCAAAAACTATAAACAAAGCTTGTACTATAAGTTACTAGATATATTGGATATAACATACATAAATATTTATATAAATATCTATGAATCGGGAATAAGTGTTCGTATTCATCACACAAACATTTACCGCTCGCGGGATTTGAACTGGCAACCGTTGGTGTCGCTGACAGGGTCACTACCCACTACACCAATCGGTCGGTAAAAAGGTTTAACCGCGTTAGATAAAAATCAGTTATGCCGTTTCGAAGATATTTTGGTTTTAACACGGTTGGTATATTTGGATGATAATGATATCATAACGCCGTATTAATAAATCGATCTTAAGATTGAGATCGCTTCTCAGTCTCAATACATTTTTTTGATACTGTTTAAGGCCCGTATTAATAAATCAATCTCAATAGAAGTCTTGAAGCTGTATCAACCGAGATGCGTCTTAAGCAGTTGACGCTATCTCAAGATCCGTGCTAATTTGTAAACCAATCTTGAGGTCTACTCAGCTGAGATCACTTCTCAAGTAAACGCCTCAGCGGCGAATGAATGATAGTCTTGAGTTTCGTTTATTAATACGCGCACCTCTCGAGTGAGTACTGCTTGAGTATGCACGTGCTTTTCAGGTCTCAAGTTAGGTTTATTAATCAACATGTTTACTTGAGACTGGTCACAAGACTGTTCTCAATCTTGAGAATGGTTTATTAATACGGGCCTTAATATGCAACAGATTGTATGCAATAAATAAATTCTAATTCTAATTCTAATTATAATTCTAATTCTAATTCTAATTCTAATTCTAATTCTAATTCTAATTCTAATTCTAATTCTAATTCTAATTCTAATTCTAATTCTAATTCTAATTCTAATTCTAATTCTAATTCTAATTCTAATTCTAATTCTAATTCTAATTCTAATTCTAATTCTAATTCTAATTCTAATTCTAATTCTAATTCTAATTCTAATTCTAATTCTAATTCTAATTCTAATTCTAATTCTAATTCTAATTCTAATTCTAATTCTAATTCTAATTCTAATTCTAATTCTAATTCTGATTCACAAGCATCAACTTAAGGTCATCTGAATTTTGAGAACCGTTTAAAATTCCGAAAGTCATTCATATATCAAGTGTCAAACTTGGGTTCATCTCGATCTTCTTTTATTGATACAAGTCAAACAAAATATTTTAAAGATATGTTAAAAAAATGTAACACATTATACCTACCTACCTACCTATGTATTGATGAATTATGATGATATTCCGAAGACCTGGCAAAACCGAATATGGGACGTGAGACGATCACACAACTAACACAACTGTGTCGTCGAGATGCCTCGTTGCGTAACGAGTTGACTTGCTAACGTTTTTGACGTTCGAGTTGACTTGCTAACGTTTTTGACGTTCTTTGTATGCCTTACTTGTATTATACAGGGTTTAATCGATACCATAAAACTGATATTGAAACTATTGAAAGTAACTTAAGTAAGTAACATTAAAAGAAATAAATGAATTATGAATTATGAATTATGAATGAATTAATTATGAATTAACTTATTAAGGTTAACTTAGGTTGAACTTCTTTCACGGTTATCCGGACGACCGGATGGTATAGTGGATAGTGACCCTGTCAGCGAAACCAACGGTTGCGGGTTCGAATCCCTCGAGGGATAAATGTTTGTGTGATGAATAAGAACATTTATTCCCGAGTCGTGGATGTTTATATAAATATTTATGTATGTTTATCCATTATCTAGTATCCATAGCACAAGCTTTGCTTAGTTTGGGACTAGATGATAGTAAGTGTCCGAAATATATTTATTTATTTATTATTATTTACAAGTTTCTGCTTATTTCAACTTCTACTTACTTCTTACTGCAAGCTTCTTTTTGTCACACTTTTTCACATTTAACCACCTCCGTGGCCTAATGTAAACAACATTGGGTTTACGATTCGGAGGTCGCTGGTTCGATCCCCAGCGGGGTACATATTTAGTACTCGGTTTGGTTGGTGGTAGGTTAAATGTCCGCCTGGCTAGCTACCACCATCTTATCTAAGTCTGCCGCCAAACAGCAATGTTAATAGCATTGTTGTGTTCCGGTTGTCAGAGATAAGATAGCTAGTCCCCCAAATAAGATTGAATTTTCGGGTCAGTACGCTACCACCTTCGGCCTCATCTTCACTTAACATCAGGTGTGAATGAGATCAAGTGCTAACCCGTTGTGCATAAAAAAAAAAAATTTGATACAATGACAGTTTGTATACGAAATAGGCGTATGGCTCAGTTCACATTCACAATATGGTGCAATTTTGATTGTTTCAAAGATCTGCATGGGTAGCATGACCACACGCGATATAGATTATCACACATTATATCACGCGCATCTGTTAAAATGCTACTGTGCCACTGTTATGTCGCTCATTTTGACAAATGAGCGCGATAAAAATGTGTCATAAACTATATCGCAAGTAGTCATGCTGCCACTGCTGGGTCTTATACAGTGAATTTCCGATAAATTTTCCTCAGTCACGATGTTTAGTGACTTGCATCATAATATGTTTATTATGATAACTCAGTGCGTTTCGACACTATACCTATTTATGCATTTCAAAAATCTTTTTACAGATATCCAAATTTCCCAAGTGTGACTGCATGAAGACTGAAAAATCAATTTTGGAATCACGTTCACTTTTGAAAAAGTTCTTGATAATTTTATAACTCATTTCATTTTATACGACAGCTGCTCTTTATAACTGCGTTCTTCCAGAAATCATTGATCCCAGAAAATGAGGATCGATGCAGTTGCGGGAAATAATATTTTGATTTAGGTAAATCGGTGTAGGCACTTAAAACTTAATTTGTCTTATACAAACCTGTAAATGTTTATCTGTTTCAGACTGTACTATGGATAGTACATAACGGATAAACATACATAACTATTTATATAAACATTCATGACTCGGGAATAAATGTTCGGATTCTCACGAACATTCCCTTCGCTGGATTCGAACCCGCAACCGTTGGTTTAGCAGACAGGATCCACTATACCCAAAGAAATATTGTTGCCAAGCGCACTAAAATCGGACCACGCATTACTGAAATACATACACATACACACACACTCACACACACACTCACACACAACGCCGTCAACCGCTTTACGTCGGCGGTTAAAAAAGTAGTTTACGAATGTCACAAATATCATCAATCTTGTTTCAACAATGCAACATAGATATAATAGATAAGCATACGCTGCGGGTGCACCCTAAGCAAAGAAAATATAAGTATACTAACGTAAACCCTAAGGTGCTGCTGGGCGAAGGAAAACTGACGCTAATGCGATATTATTGTCTCTCGATTCTTTCCTGGCGGCGCAACATGCGTCCTGTTCACGCAAAGCGTTGTTTGCAGGTGACAAATGGCTGGTGTCCTGTCTCGGAGTACTGTACCTCAGCAAGGGTCTCTTCTACAGGGTGGTGCCGGCCGACCAGAGGATGGAAGTACCTTACGCCGGTGTATTCAGGTAGGTATTTGTTGTGATAAGGACATGTAATCGAGGAAACTAAGAAATTAAAGTGATCGTGATTGTCACCAAGGAGTTCTATAACGCCCATCGATGTGGTGGAACTTTTTAACTTATTGAAAATCACGTATTAGAAGCACACTAACAAAGAATTTTTTAAAATCAGCATGGGTACTATGGGTAGCATGACCACACGCGATATAGTTTATGACACGAATCGCTCGTTCTGACAAAATGCTGCTGTACGACTGTTATGTCGCTAATTTTGACGGATGACCGCGATAACATATATGATAAACTATATCGTAACTTGTCATGGTACCACTACAGGACACCTAACACCGCGGAGGTGTCCTAATCTATAACCTATCACGTTGAACCTTTATAAATCAGGAAAACTATCTTGCTAAGCATGATGTTGTGAAGGTAAAATATCTCGACGTTTCGACGACGACGACGTCGAGAGATTTTCCTAAATTGCAAAGGCAATATCCAAATATTGGCTCATCTTTACGACGAGTCAATTATGAGCCAGTTATAATGATTCGCCGCCATATTGTTTGGCGGCAAAAAAAAAACAATAAAGTATAGTGGTATGTGTAGAATACTAGGCAAGCCTGTGTCGTGGACCCATTATTGAAAACGTAAACTTATAAATAAAGCGACTTATTACCTTCATGAACCTTCTTCTTCTTCCGAGAGCAGGTTTCGGCTATGGTGGTGCGGGCAGTGGCTTGAGGTGCTAGTGGACGACCGTCTACCGACTGTGAATGGCAAGCTTGCGTTCCTTCAGACCAGCCATACGGATCAGCTGTGGCCAGCGCTGCTCGAGAAGGCTTATGCTAAGTAAGTGAAACTTCATTGTCGCATACCAGAACCCTCTGCATCCTCTGCCCCTCTAGGTTACTGTGCGTGATGTTATGTAGGTACCTATATATATTCTCATATGCAGATGAACGGGTTTGAATGAAATTTGGTATACAGGTAGAATATGCCCCAGAATAGGATATAGAATGCTTTTTGTCCCGATGAAGGAGTAGTTCCTGCAGAAGAACAAGCACATTGCCAGTCTCTCGTGATATAAGGTGGCTCGGGCAATTAGATACGATTATGTCAAGCTCCTAAATGCAAATAGGATATCAGAATGAAACTAAGATTTAATAGAACGAGGTAATGGTCTGCCACTGATGGAACACAGACCCGATCACCTTAAATCTTTAAGGTAGCAATCACAGACCACTGTACGTGGATGCACAATTTATAAGATTCCACGATGATTATGGAACCTGAGATGCTTACCGGTTCAGGGTAAACATTTGCATGTCCCTCATGCTATCCAACTTATCCCTCGCATGCAATCTGTGAGATTCATCTGGAGTAGTCTACAATCCCTCCTGCTCAAATTCCACGACCAACTTCTTAATAAGTAGGTAACGACTCACAGGATTCTTCCCAAGCGTCGGTGATATAATAGGTAACAGTCAATCACGCTCGTTGATGTCTAAGTGTCTAATGCATCTCCTTTGAGGACTGGTAGCAATCTGAATATTCATTTTCGATGAGCGGACCTCACATTACTGTAAACGTCACCGCGCTTATTTTTAGCGATACCAGCACCCCCAGGTACTTCTCGTAGCAAACCGTGTACCTATTAATACGTCTTACGATTATCCAAATTATAAATCGTTAATTTATCGCTATCTACGACATTTGTATAAAGTATACTTATTGTATAATAACAGGCTACACGGCTCGTACGAAGCCCTGAAGTATGGGAGCCTGCTGGACGGTCTGGCGGACCTCACCGGTGGCATCACTGAAGCCCTGCCCGTCTCCGACCTAGCTCAACCCGCGACTCTTGCCGCGCTTCTGAAGACCACCAGTGTTATTACTGCGCAAACTGTACATTACTTCCCTCCGGTGAGCGCTTTATTAGCTTTGACGTCACTGCCTAGGGCACAGGTTTTCTCCGCGCGATTGTGCGATTTCATTCACAAAACGTCATTTATCGCAAGTCTATCTGAAACAAATAAACCGTGTCCAGTCTTGCATATTATAGCACAAGGCTCGAAGGACTGATGGCCGGTAGGGCATTAAAGATCTCGAGTGGAAACTACGCACCGGCAAGAACAGCGTAGGTCAGCCACTCACTAGGTGGACGGACGACCTGATGAAGGTCGCGGGGAAGTCGTTTGACGCAGGCCGCTTCCAACCGAGTGCTCTGGAAAACTATGGGGGAGGCCTATGTTCAGCAATGGACTTCCTGTGGCTGACATGATGAGTCCTGCATAATACAAATAAATTTTTCTCACCAAATGTTTATGTATTTTTTGTTGAACTTAATTGCTCTAAATGACTGACTGGCTACGAGTTTCCCTGATGGAAAGTTACGATGTTTATTTGCTTTAGGCTTACCTACAGAGTACATACAGTACATATTTAAAAAATCATTAAAACAAAAATTATCTGGTATGAACTCCAATTACAGACATTTATCTCTATAAAACATATGTACATAAAAAAATCAACCTAATAAAAAAAAATTGTCAAGTTTGGGTAAGTAAAATTAAAATAGTTTAAATTTTTACAACTGCAACTACTTATAACTATGTGTAAAGGTGATAGCCTACACTAAACACAAAATAACAAGAAGCAGACACAGTAGGATCATCAGTCGATGGAATCTTCATAATCTTTCGTCTAAACATGGGGAGTGAGTCATACGAATTATATCTCGATATAGGTATGAACATATTTTAGAAGATGATACACGCGATATTCACACTGGTCTTGAATCCCAAGATTGTAGGATTCAGGAAAGATTGACGCCGGAAGGGAGTTATTAGCTCGAGGAAGCATAAGTTGTATTATGGAGGGCCGTATCTTTTTCAGACTGTACCTAACAGATCTGCACCTTTGTCTAACTTCAATGGTAATGAAATGTCAATTTCGATCAATGCCGAAGGAGAAGGCAATGAAGTTTATTTCATTAAATACTATTTCAGTTATATAAGTAACACACTTCACATTACGCAAATTATGTTACTTACGTATACTTTTGTTTACTAATGCATGAGATGTCTCATTATTATCAATCACCATGTGGTCACCATCCATGGAATTCGTATTCATATCATAACTATGTCTTACTAAGATTAAATCTGGTTATACAGGGCGTCCCAAAGTTATGGGACATGAAGGGGAAGTACCTTAAATATTGTAGATAGTGAATTTTGCTCAAAGAAGACTTTATGTTATTTTTAAAAGTTAGTAATTCTGCATTCATAGATTTTCTAAAAATTACTTGCTTCGGCTGGGAATCGAACCGACTTAAATGTGAAAAAAAAAACACCCTACTTTTATGATGCCAATCGAAAGAATAGCTAAAAAATAATAACTCTGCCTAAGTAACATAGTATTTTAAAAGAAAGGAACAACATAAAATGATTGAGTCAAATTTCAAGAAAGTTATTTATTGCCGACGACGTTCGAAAAGTAGCGATATTATCATTCCAAAGATAGCATTGATTATTCGTAAATAAGTACCCACTTCATAAAATCAACAGGCAGCGGGCTCATTAAAAGATTGGCGATTTGCGTAAAACAAGAGGGATCACATTTTGAGCATTTAATTAATTAATTTACAAAAAAATACCTACTTAATTGACTACGGCAGTTTCATGTATGTTTTTTATTTGATTAAAATGATTAATTTCACGTTGTTCCTTTCTTTTAAAATACTATGTTACTTAGGCAGAGTTATTATTTTTTAGCTATTCTTTCGATTGGCATCATAAAAGTAGGGTGTTTTTTTTTTCACATTTGAGTCGGTTCGATTCCCAGCCGAAGCAAATAATTTTTAGAAAATCTATGAATGCAGAATTACTAACTTTTAAAAATAACATAAAGTCTTCTTTGAGCAAAATTCACTATCTACGATATTTAAGGTACTTCCCCTTCATGTCCCATAACTTTGGGACGCCCTGTATATCCTAACAATTTGTGTTCACAGGTCACAGAAGACTTGGTGAAAGGCATTGAACTAGAAATGAATTACAGAATATATACTATTGAGGAGGTAAGATATTTTTCTGGTTCATCATCATCAACTCAGCCTCCTCCCACTAAGAGAGGCAATCCGGGGTCTCCGACACTCATTTCTTCATAGAACTCCTCGTTAACATTACATTTCGTATATCAATATTTCGATTACAAAATCTTTCTCCATCCTATTTTTCTGCAACACACTTTTCGTCTCCATGATACTTCTTCTTCAGAAAGGTTTTGTAGTCGCATATTGTGTTGACGAGCAGTCCTATGAGGAAACGAGTGTCGGAGACCAGTTTCGATTCTATCTAGTAGACGGATTCCTCGGTTATGTTCTTACTCCATACAATTTTCTATACCAGAGTATCGCTAATTTCAAGTGATCCTATATTAGGTAATTATGCTTGCAGGTCGACACACCAGAGGGCCCAGTGCATTTAGTGAAGCTACGGAGACCTCTGGCTCCTGGGGAAACGCCTCTCACACATGTAGTCCTAGACCATGCGGTGTAAGTTGCAATTAAAATTATCCCTTGTAATGTACAGTCATGGCACGAAGAAAAGTAAGTATATGCTAAACAAATTATGGTAACCGCGTTCTTATAAGCCGTCTCCTTACTTTATATAAGCGCTTTTTAGATAGGTAGTTTATCCAGGTACAGAAAAGCTTATATACGTTGATTGATACGTTAATCTGTACATTCACCGACGCCATAATGTAAACAACCCTATCCTTATGAGTATGCGTCCATTTTACGGCAACTCAGCAATAGATGGTAAGCCGTGGACAGAGCCATGGACTGTACATGCATCACTATTAGTAGGTATATTTAGAAATCGTGTTCAATTGTTAGTAGTCCCGAATGAATAGTACCAATGAAGGTGACCATGTGACCCTCAGGAAACGTAAACGCAGCGTGACATGTATTACATAATGTTACTCAAGCAGAGATCTCCGCTTGAGTACAGTTAAAAAGAGACAGCTTTAGAAAAAAAGAAAGTGTTTATTTGGATTTCTGTTATAAGAGTATTTTATACAATAGTTTATAATATACTAAATCCAAAAAAGTGTCCACTCAGCATGCGCCGGGTTGTAGCAACCACGACGCTGGTATTCTGTAGAGCCGAAAGGCAGAGTGGTGCCACTGTACTACTTAATATTAACACAACTCTCCATATCAATACCCATAAACATCTATTTTTTACTTAATATAATTGTAGTGCTTTCTTAACTAATATTTAAACACATATCTATTTACTTAAATATATATTTATTTAAATACATATATATACACATTTATGTATCATGTATAGCGGCATCTATTTCTAACTATGCTCAAGCTCAGCTGCACTATGCTCAACCGATCTACATCTTGAGCAACATCTGAATTACGGGTCTAATTGTGCAACGTGTACCGGATTCTATTCTGATTAGGAAAGATCCTACCCACATTGTTGATTACAACAGAAATGTAGCTTAAAAGTTTTATTTGCTTTAATACCTGCGTGTTCGGTACGGCGGAAACTCCGCTATGATGTGTGGGCGAGTGACTCACATACGAGTACGTGATTTTCGGAAATGTAAATAGGCCGTATAAATTAGCATCGCCACTGCTGCAGAGATCCTGAGTTTGGTTTTCGACTGGATAAATATAGGAAACTGTGGCCCGTATTCTCAAGATTGAGATGACCTTAAGTTGATACTACTTGAGAATCTGTTGCAATGAAACAGTAACAAAAAAAATTGTAATGAGACTGAGATGGGATCTTAATCTCAAGATCGGTCCTATGCCTCTGTGTTCTTGGTCCTCATAGTCATAACACATGATATCCCTATAGGCCACATAAATGTGGCGCTTATGGTGCATTGTATTTTAATCAATGTGCGTTGACTTGGAAATTTTTAAGGAACTATGTAGACTCAAGATTGAGATCGACCGACACTCTCAATACTATTCTTTGTGATTCTTTATAAATACACAACAGTATCTCAAGTATCAACTTAAGTTCATCTCAATCGTGATATCGTTTTATCTTTACGATCCATAGTAGATATTTGATATTTCAAAGCCTGGATGAAAATGAAAATAATATTTTTCCTCTAGCTGTAGGAGTGTTTTCAAATATATTCAACTCAATAGTTGTATCCAATGATAGCACCCAAATTCTGGCTTCATCACTACTCGTATAAAACTGTAGGTAATGAATAGAATACATTTATTCGTCGACCATGACACAAGTCACTTAACCTACATTATACACATACAATATAGAATACTGGGTTGGTATACAGTTAAAACTAATAAAAGGAGACGTGACCCATATCAGGGACAACGAAATGGTCCAGACTCAGCATGCAATGTAATGCAAGTTCAATAAAATCGTTGAGTCCTCAGTTTCCCTACATTGTCAAATCCTCATTGGTCGATTTGTTAATTATTTCTTCGCCAATGCAGGTGGAAAACGATCTCCCACTTCGACCGCGAGCGTTTCGCCTCTTCGTTCATTGGCTTCTGGATGCTGTACGGGGACTTCCAGCGGTTGTTCACCCGGGTGGAGATGGTCCATCTGGACGCTGAGACTTGCCGTGCGGAGCCCTCGCTGATAGACAAGCACAGGTGGCAGATGAAGATGCACCAGGGACGGTGGAGGAGGGGTGTCTCTGCGGGCGGGTGCAGGAACTACACAAGTAAGCTGAAGCTCCAGATAGTTTATAAATACATGATGGCTTTTGGATGGTGGACGTTTCATGCTTCGGATGGCACATTTGACAGTCGACCCGGTTGTTTTCAACACAGTCGGCGAATTGATAACACTGACTGTTAGGTAGCCACTGGTTTCATACAATTCACGACTGGGCCCACATAGTATAGACATAGGCCACATGACACTCTTAGTGGAAAATAGTCGTGTCCCTGCATGTGGACCAAGAATAACCTATCATCCCCTAATAAACAAACAATTGGAGATCTATCAACTAAATAGGTTTTCCCAAAAAACCATGTCACGGCTTCAACAGTTGACATATAACGATTCAGAACAACTTGTCAATTCCCACCATACACTCACACATAAACGCACTCCCGCACACTCACACACATACACACACAACCACACTCACATAAATTGCAGTTTATTATTATTTTTACTATATCACTACTATGTATTGCTTCTCTATTATGATCCTGGAACACAGGCTCACGCCTATCTCAAGCACCAGTCTCCGAAAGTATTTTAAACTATGCATCCATTACCATTCAAAATTATACTTATAAACTATATGGAGAGAGAAAATAAAGAATATTGTATTATATTGTATTGTATCTACGGCCCGTATTAATAAACCATTCTCAAGATTGAGAACAGTCTTGTGACCGGTCTCAAGTAAACGTGTTCATTAATAAACCTAACTTGAGACCTGAAACGCACTTGACTCCTCAAGCAGTACTCACTTAAGCGAGCGAGCCACTGAGGCGAATGAATGATAGTCTTGAGTTTTGTTTATTAATACGTGAAACTCGGCGCACGTCTCAAGTGAGTACTGCTTGAGTATGCACGTGCGTTTCAGGTCTCAAGTAAGGTTTATTAATCGACACAATTACTTGTGACCGGTCACAAAACTATTCTCAATCTTGAGAACGGTTTATTAATACGGGCCTTACAAATACAACTCTATTATAAATTGTAACTGTTGTACCTAATTTCTTTTTAAATTATTGTTAAATAAGGCTCCTTTCCGTAAACCATAACACCAAGTGTTTAGAAATAGGTTTAGACGCAAGTATGCAATAGTAGTAATCAACTGCTCACCTGGTGAACCCGGATGACCGCACTGATCTCCACTGGCAAGTGATGGATCCCAACACCTAAGGCTATAGGTTGAGACTACAGACGCACACACAGATAGTCCCAGAAAGAAATAGAAAGAATGCAGAAGGTCTCTGACCGCGAAAAGCACCAAAGCACAGTCACTTTTCGACACAGCGCGCACAGTGGTCGTAAGGTCTCTGCTCCACTGTCAGAGGTCGACAGTAGGCGGGGGTGGGTGCGGGGAAAGGGGCCGCACCGTACATCAAAGAACACGAAATGGGCAAGTTGACCACAGATTGGTACTTGCATCTAAATATTCCAAACACCAAGCATAATGATTGTGTGGCCAAATATTTTTGTATGTTTCTGTAACATGCAAGTAACCGTTTTATCTATTTAGTGGTCGCTCATCCAAGGATACACCACGTCGAAAATTATGTAACCATCGAAAAATCTTAAACTTTACATCGCATATTTCAGATTTCTTCCACATGAACCCTCAAGTGCAGCTGATTCTCACCGAGACGGACACCGTGGTGATCTCCTTGAACCAGCACAGCATCATGGAGCCGAAGGTCATCGGCTTTAGCATTTACAAAATGCCCAAGTTTCTAACCGAAACCGCATCCCCACTTTTGTTCAAAAAGATCAAAAGCGCCATCAATTCCCAGTATACGAATAGTCGGCAAGTCAGCCACAGGTAATAATAATGCTCTGTTATGCTCCAGCTATTGTTAAAATTATTTATTCGTAGCGAAAAATGTGCTGCAAAGCGAATTTTAAGCGAACTGAGCGCTGCGAAATGTCTTCCTAATTTCTTATTCTCCAAAGTCCATTTGGTAAACTTTCAGATGCCTGCTCGAACCAGGCGCCTACTTAGTAATGCCGACCACCTTCGAACCCCGTGAAGAAGCAAATTTTTCCCTGCGGGTCTACTCCAACATACCTTTAAAAATGAAGGTTCTGGACTACGCGCCACAAATGCTAAAAGCAGCAGTTATTAAAGCTCCGCCAGGCGTGGAGGCCAGTAGTTTCGCTCAGTATGAGGCCGTGTTCCTCCAACTAGCAGATGAGCATAAGACGATAGACGCCTTCGAGTTGCAAGAACTGTTGGAGGCGTGTCTTCCCAATGATTACATCAAAAGCTGCGCATCAATAGACACGTGCAGACAGATCGTTTTGTCTATGGATGTATCCTTTATCAATTTTAACGGTCGATTAATGGTATCTAGGTTGGTTGTGCTTGTGACCCCCACTTCGAAACAAGCTGTGGCGGGTTCGAATGCTGAGCATTTATTATTCGCGAGTGCCATGACTCCACAGCATTAATATTTATATAAACACTAGCTTATCGCTCGCGGCTTCGCCTGTGTGGAGTAACATTGTTGCGGATGTTTATCCCGCTGTAACTACTAACTCTATTGGGATAAAATATATCCTATGTCTTAATTTATGCTATGTTCTATCTACATACCAAATTTCATCCAAATCCGTTCATCCCTTTCGCCATGATTGATCAACAAACACACATCCAAACTTTCGCATTTATAATTAGATACATATGTTTATATAAATACTTATATTGTTTATCCGTTATCTAGTATCCATAGTTACCTACAACCTTTGTCCAGTATGGAACTATATAGATTCGTCAATTTCTAATTCGCATTTTTTTCGATTAATTTTATTACTTGTAAGTAGCAATTTTTTACTTAGGTCCTTAGGTTCTTCAGTTTTTATATCGTGAGTTGTTAAAAAAGGGTATACCTAAAATCCACCAAAGATAATTTGTGGCCGGATAGGTTAATAAATAAAGAAATAAATAAATGTCTTTGCACAAACACACAGCGCCATCTAGGTCCACAGTAAGCATCTAGGCTTGTATTATGGATACCAGATGGTTGATAAACTACACAAATTTTTTTTTTTTGTAAATAAATACACACATCGGGAACACATGTCTGTATTCATCATACAAACATATGCCCCTAGCGGGATTCGAACCCGCGACCATTTGATATAGTAGCAGAGTTTCTAACCACTACACCAAACAGGTCGTCGTAATAAATGCACTTGCATGAGAATTATTTAAGAAAAGAACACGCCACACGGGGTTTCTTTATTCCCCTTTCCGAACCAGTTACAGTAGCTAGGACATACTGACTGACAGAGAAATTCTTAAGCCCTATTATCATTTCTAATATATTTAAATTGACATTCAAAAAGATATCATGTATTTAACGCTTGAAATTTAAAGATCGACTTAAGGTGCGTTTGCGGTCATTCACGCATAAACAGTATTTCAGAGTATAGCCCGTATTAATAAACCGTTCTCAAGACTGAGATGACCTTAAGTTGAACGCTTGAGATTCTTTTGCATATTAAAACAGTATCAAAAAAAATTTATTGAGACTGAGACGCGATCTCAATCTCAAGATTGATTAATAAGACGTTAAGGATCGCATGCGAGCACGAGTTTCCTTTAGTGATGACATTCCGAACACTGCCTCTTCGACTTTTTTTTTATGCACGACGGGTTCGTACTTGGACCTCAATCACACGTGATGTTAAGTGAAGATGAGATCGAAGGTGGAAGCGTACTGACCCGGAAACCCCAACACATTTGGGGGACTGGCTATCTTATCTCTGACAGCCGGAACACAACAATGCTATTAACATTGTAACTAGCATCGCCTGAAACACAGGATTTTCCTAGTTCAGGCACTAGTGTTACAGTTGAAATTAAGTATTATTATGTAGATTTTATGTTTTAATGTACCATAAGAATTAATAAATATATTTGATTTGATTGTTGCTTGGCGGCAGGTAGCTAGCCAGGAGGACATTTAAAATGCCCTACCACCAACCAAACCGTGTACTTAAACATGTACCCCGCTGGGGATCGAAGTACACACACACAAACACCTCCGAATCGTAAATCCAATGTTGTTTACATTGCTCGTATTCGTAATTTCACACATTAGCAGTTAACACCACTGTTTATTCGGGTTCGATAGAAATCTGACCAAACTTAAATTCTACCGCTTCTCTGGTATGTAGACATATTGCATCACAATAATAACACCAAAATACACTTCCGCCTCCCCCCAACATTGTCACGTATTACTTATGTATTTATTTACAAAAAAAAATGTATTTGTGTAGTTTATCAACCATCTGGTAATGCAAGCCAAATTACTTAGTGTGGAACATATATATTTATTATTACTATACCCGCAATATAAATATAAAGTAATAAATATTTCGGACACTTACACCAATCATCTAGTCCCAAACTAAGCAAAGCTTGTGCTATGGATACTAGATAACGGATAAACATACATAAATATTTATATAAACATCCATGACTCGGGAATAAGTGTTCATATTCATCACACAAACATTTACCCCTCGCGGGATTCGAACCCGCAACCGTTGGTTTCGCTGGCAGGGTCACTATTCTCTACACCAACCGGTCGTCGTCGAATATAACTGCAAACTGTGCCGAGAAAACACACATCACCCATAAACACCAAGTGGAATTCTACAGAATACCATGTGAATTACCATGCGAAGATTTGCCTTAACCAAAAGCCCTCAGAAAAACGGAACGGGCCGCATATCCCTATCCGACTTCAAGGACCTGATGTGCAGTCTGAAGCATTGGCAGCTGGTGTTCAAGACGCACGCACGAGAGAAGATGGGCGTGCTGCGCGCCGAGCGCCTGCGCGACGCGCTGGGGGAGCTCGGCTTCGTCGTGCCCGAGCACGCGATGGCTCTGCTCGTGCTGCGGTACATGAGGAAGGACGGCATGCTGAGATTTGGCGACTTCGTCTCGGCCGTTATGCATCTCCATCGGGCTTTCCGTTAGTATTCAAAACAATATTATAAAAACTGCGTCACTGATTTTGATGAGTATTTCGTATTTAGGTACCTAATCTATAAATTCCTGGGTATGGAAAAGGATGACCCTAAACAATTTAAATAAAAGTTATTGTACTTATGCAATATCATGAGGGGTTTGAAAAGCTATATTGAATGCGGCTCACCTTTTTCATTAGTTTTCCGTCCGCGGCTTTATCCACGTGGAATTACTTATCGCAAATTTTTAGGATGAGGAGTAGCCTATATCATCCAGGTCCACGCTCCTTACCTTTCAATATGACTGGTTCGTCCGTTCAGGCGTGAAAGACAGACAGCGAAGGAGACTTTCCCATTTATAATAAATAGTTATCAGTTTATCCGGTGAAAATTGTTCCCAATATGCCCATAAAAAGTCGACACGTTTTAAGTAGGTAAAGTATACCTCTGCAGGTTACCCGAAACCCAATAAAACTTCCCTTCATTCAGCAGTCTACAAGATTGTTGTTAGATGGTAGGAAATTGAAACAGATTTTTTTTTTATTTTACATACAAAACACGAAAGTTGCCATGAAACCTCGAAATGTAAGGCGTATGACAGATCGTTAGGTACAGTCGCTTATGCGATACCGCGAGAAAGAGGTAGTTTGCTTCCCCATTGCGGCGCCTGACAACGTGAATATGACGCCTACGACATCAGGGCGACGTCGCGCTTTCACTGAAAATCGGGCCTACACCGAAGCAACATTAAAACATTTTCAATGTTAAAACATAATAAGTATCGAGCGGAATGTGCGCGAAATAGCTTGTGACCTCTGTAAGCGATGGCATCCGACTGGCAGAATAGGCCACGCCCATCGTGACGTCCTTGCACAATTGAAATCACACTGCACAGTCGCTGTCGATAGGTCCGCTTTATACGGTGTGGCGTAAATAATGGATAATATCTCTCAAAGGTTCACATTCTTGACCACCATGTTCACAAATGAAAGAATTTTCTTAATCTGATTACTGCATAGTAATGCCAAATAAGCCTGTAATCAGATTTGTGTTACAGTTTTACAATACCTAAGGTGCTTTTTTTATATAAAAAATCTTAAAGTGTGAACATTGTGTTTCTGAAAATTTTTTTTTCAAAGTTTGAACTCGCCTGGTGTAAAAAAAATGTATGGAGACCTAGCTGCCCATATTTTTTAAAACTTGCAATTAATGCACATTCCAATATGGTATAGCAATATCCCATTTATTTTTTAGATACAAAGTTATTGCTATTAAACTGAACAAGGGATTGTTTCCAAAAATTTTCAACTAAACGAAGTGTCTTTAATTTTTGTCTGTAATCTCTACTTTTATAAATTTACAGCTTCTAGCATGATCTCAATAATGTCAAAGGGATTAGAGGAAGAAAAAACAAAATATGGTTTTAATATCATTTATTTTTAGTAATTCTAAAGTAACTATAAACGTTCGAAATGAGCGCCACCACCAAAGTCAATTTTTTTCTTGTTCAATTATAAAAAACAATTGCGCATACCCGTCGATTCAGGTGTGTGAGAATTTATTATATTAAAGGGCTTATTTGTAGGGATTATAGTCCCCAATCGGCAAATGCAGGGTTATCCATTATTTACGCCATGCTAGAATCCTCAAAGTTGAATTAAGTTATTTTGATAACATCAAAAAGTTGTACGCAAATAGTCAAATGCAAAAATATATATACTTGTGAATTCTTCATACGGATATATCTAATGTGACTGTATTGTTTCAGATGTTTTCTACAACAATGACAGCGCGCGTTCAGACATCATAAATCTGAATCTTTCAGAGGTGAGTAGTTTGGATTATTGAGGCACTCGTATCGAACGTAGGTATGTTAGTACGTACGTACCTAACGAAAAGCGTACTAAGTGGAAAAAGGGGATCAGCAATTTTACTTCGAGGAAATGTCGTTTGTTTTAATAACAAAATAAACTGGCCTAATACGTGTTACCACGCACTGTTGGTTTCCGTAGTCAGAATAAAAAACAATCTGTTTCTTTTACTTCTAAAAGCAGACGAAGGTGCATGTAAGATGTAAGGGGCTTACCCTTAGTAAATGGACTGCAAAATATAACACTCGAAATAAATGAATTTTTTCAGTTACTAATAGTACTTATCTAGTTTTATTTCGGTGGTTGTCCTCTAGATTTCAAAGTGTACCTATCTTGCTTTTACAGTGGCTGAAATGTGCATTGATGTGTTAATGTGCGGCCGGGCGGGCGGCACTCTTCATCCAAGAAAACGCATCACAATATACCGGTAGCTTTAGATAATAGTCATAATGTGAATGAAAACGATTAAGTTCGTATCAACCACTCCCAAGTCGAATCCTGCATTTATATTATTTGTTACCATAACCCTTCTTGTCGCAATAATATGAATTTCTGTCAAGTTCTGCAATATGGACCTAAAAACTGAAAAGGTAGGTACATTTCGGTACCCGTAGGCAAAACGACTCTCAACCATGAATTTCGATTTGTTAAGGATAGATGGATTCATATTTTTGCGATGATAAAAGAATGGCAATAATAATCAGACTTGGAGTGTTATTCAGTAAGATTAGTTTTTATTTCCAAAAATAACTAGTTAGGTATATAACTAAAACTAGGTAGATACCAACCTACTGAGCTGAGACGCTCAAACAAATCATTTAAGACATATTCTATAGTAATGCAACTAAGCCTTCATGGTATGTCTAAGGTATGCAATTGTACCTACATTTTATTTAATATTATGAATAAATAGCTACACTTGTAGAAACTTAACGTTACTCCACACAACCAAAATAATTTGATTTTGGTATTTCGTTTGTATGAGGTCAGAAGGCTTAGTTTGAATACGTACAGATATCAACTTAGAGGTCACTTAACCGCACACGATGCCGAGAGGTTCCATCCAAGTGCATAAAGAATTTACAAAAACTGGATGATGACGTTGACGGCACTAAAAACTAGAATTATTCACGTATTGCAGTGCGTTAGATGCGTCATTTTTAGGCGCGCCATCTCGATATATTCGGACCGGGGGTATAATACGACAGCTCTATCAATTCGCATGAGAAATAATTGATTCATATATGAATGAGCGCAAATTGCAGACAGAGAAATCCCCCCTTCCGTGGGGTATTCGGACAGGCACAGGGTCTAGATGAGGGCAGCGACAGGTATTCCTACCATAATGGATCCATATACCTACCTAAATAAATTAATGCCGAGAATGTAGCAAAATTTTCAACTTTAAAACCGAAATAGCTCTAGACGCTTCCAGTCGCTTCTCTCTTTCAAGCTGGGTGGCATACTACGTAAAATTTTAGGAATGTTTGCTTAAAAGGACACCAACTGCGATCATCTCCCTCTTGTAGTATAATTTGAGATTATTACGCGGATGTAAAGAGGCTGTTGTTATTTTCGCGAACAAACATTTTTTTGTAATAAGTATGTCATTTAGTTTTTGTCTGGAAGTAAATCCGTTTCGAAGTGCGAGTATATCCTCCGTGACTCTTCGTCTTCGATTAGCGAAGTTAAGCAAACGTTTGACGCAGTCAATCCTTAGATAGGTAACCACTATTGGCATTTTCCGTGCTACGGCTCATATCCTAGCCTAGTGACAAGGCTGTGCTGTGCCCCAATAGATGACGACTTAAGACATTTATAAACTTTACACTTTACTCAATTTTCTTAGACATTTACTACTCATATAGGTTTATAGCATAGCCGTCGGACGGCATTTCAATGTGCATGTATAAATAATTCAATAATATTAGTATGGTAAATACTGGGTTGACCAGTGCGATTTATTCACTAATGTAATTTAGAATGAGCATTTACTTTGGCCCCCTCGATACACATTGGTGCTTGGAAAGATTTGCCGCTATACGCAGCAAATTATAACACTTTATATACTCCAAAGTCAAAGCACGCGATTTTATAACAATCGATTGAGGAATGTGGGGGCCTAACTGCTGTTAAGTAAAACAGATCTACTCGTAGCTATTCATTAAATATTTATACCGTATAATAAGATATGCTATTTGCCATCTCTAGAGGCAACGATTAATGCTGCAAATTAATCATCGCAATGGTTTGGAATACTTACAGCCCAAAAAAGAGAAGTTCCTAAATTTTTTCGCATGGATAGAGTTACCTATCAGTGATATAACAAAAATCTTTTTCTAACAAATCAGTAGCTAACTTTAGGTATAGTGTAGTTATTTTATACAGTATTAAACTTAATACTGTATAAAATAATACAGTGTTATATGTAATACTTAATTACATATAACACTGTAAACTTCATTGGGTCAAGATACTAAAATCTTCTTAAACTATTTTAACCACTCAACTGTCCGCGGTTACAACTGTAACAAAAAAAAGACTAGTCTACCGTCCGCGGTCACAACAGTAACCAAAGCGCGCCACGTTCATGCGGTTCAATACAATTCATATGTCCATAGAGGGTAGTATTCGGCTGTTCTCATAGACTAAAAAAATGTCAAAGTTAGTTCGTTCATTCAGTTATCTGTAGGGAACACTTCCAACTTTATGTCGTAAGATATAATTTTATTACATATTTCTGGGGTTATTATAAATCAAAATGATCGTGAGGATTAGTATACTTTACGATTATGCATAATTATTACAGCTTGTAGCGATATTTCGAGATTAAATATCAATTTTCATGGTTTTTTTTCATGTGTATATTAAGCAGTTTTAGCGTCTTCCTCATAATTTTACGTTTTGTCTAACGAATAATAATAGTGAATGTGAATGATATTTCATTATTCAGCATATACACTTTTCTGATAGAAACACATAGGATTTGATAAGGGATGCTATAAACTTGAACATGTTCCGCAGGCTTTCGTCCTTGAGCGAATTGCCTTCGAAAATTATTGTGGAGGAGATAGTTTGTTTCCGTTTATTTTGCTACAAAAAATTAACTAAATAGAAGCATCTTGGTGTCATTACAGAGGAAAATTAGTCTGGATTTATATAGAAGTTACTAAATTCGTTATTAATGACACTATTTTTCATTAAGAGCAGAGTTAGAGAAAAGTTGCGGATTTTTTTACCAAAATCGTATGTTATACGCAGTTTTTAGTTTTCTGTATTCTCTTTAATATTGCTTTAATTTGTAATCCTTCACCTATACTTTCATATTTTTTTTGTCGCTATAACTGTTGTAGTTTACCCGTTATGAAGGTTTTTATTAATAAAGGCACCGTGCCCGCACAATAGTATGACTGTGCGACGCGGACAGCAGACTTGAATTTGGGCGCGCGGGCCGGACGGTTGAGTGAAAATATCTAAAAATTAATGAATAGCTACTTCAGATTTTCTACAAGTAGTTTGTTCAGGCGTGAAATTTACCTTCGAGAAGATTTTTTAGAAATACAAAGAAGTGATTGAACTATTTTTTTTAGGAAATGGTTACAAAAGCTCTGATTATATTAATGAAGTTTATTAAAATTAGATTTCGAAGTGGTAATATTAATTTAATATTGTACGTCTGGCAGAGGCCTTTATCAGCCCTCGTAGCAGGGATAGGCGCGATAAATGTTTGTCGCGCGAGATAATATTTATCCTGCTCATTCGTTTGGACGAAATATAGAACTATCCCACTCACTCCTACGTCGCGTGCGACAATCGATGTCATGCTACTCAGGCAGGTCGTTTGTCCACCTTGTGAGAGGACGTCCTAAGGATGATATGATGATTCTGTGTGTACGATTTATAACTAAATACCTATACCTAAATCAAGCTACCGATTGGATAGAAAACTCTTTCTATCACTGTTGGGTATATCCATGTGCAAAAATTAAGAACTTTCAAGACTATCGAAAGTAAAATTCGTTCGCTTACTGAAATATTATTGTAATGAATAATTGTGCGAACAATCGCGTCTTGTCGATGTACACGCGGCCGCACGACGACACGGTAACACTTCCAGCATACGCCGGTCTCGCTCTCGCTGCGTTCAAATTCACGGTAACGTTGCTCGGTCAGCCTACTGACAGTGTTACGGTCGTCGTCGTGCTGTCTACTGTACCTACACTCGGCACTTATTATTTTTTAATCTTTAGGTAGAGTAAGCAATATGAATACTCAAAGCATATTAGTAAAGTATACGAAATTTCTGTTAATCAACGATCTCGTTTCAGCTGAAAGCAATTAAAAATAGTTTTGTTTATTATCGCGAACGAGGAAAAAAAGGACTTCGCGTTACTTAAGCCTCCAATCGAGACACCCAAAGTAAAACGGCGCTCTTATAAGTGCGAGCCCATGCCACGCTTAGTAATCATAAAATAATATCTATTTGTTTACTGTTGTATCCCCTTACAAGACATGTTTGATACAGTAGAAATGTCTTTTTCGGATATACTGTTTTAAGAAAATATGAATAATTTTCATTTGCGACATGAAAGAAAAATAAAATTTTAAACTATAAAAAATAATTTGAAAAATATATTTTTTAAAACTTTACTTGCTCGTAAAGTGGATCTAATTTCATCGGTTTTAGATATATCAAGCAGCTCATAAAACACGCGTGGGTTATAAACGCAAATGGCAAAGAACATAAGTCTCATACAGCCAAGTGATAACACCTTTAGCTCGGTGAATAAAACATCGCTGATCTCCATGTGTTATAGAGATCAGTAATAAAATATGCTTCAACTGTTTTCTTTTTTTTATTTTAATTTCAAACTGGCCCACCTCGCGGCGCCAACCAGTAGGCAGCGCGCCGTGTAAATTTTTATTCTATTTCCTCGCAAGTATGTTGAAAAACGTCGTACGATATATGTGCATATATTGGTAAACACACTCGGCCGCCCTCCCCTTCGGCTAGGGTTGAAATTCCGCCTCGTGTGTTATAGCTACCATAACGCACTTATATCGTAATTTAGGTACTATAACAAAATTACCTATGTATGGACCTTCATAAAGCGCAAAATCCGTGAATTTTTGTCGCGTGTGCTGCTGGTATCAGTCCTTTCGATGGGAGCTTTACTTTTTCAACTGGCGGCAGAGCGCACAGTCCTTTTGTTTCTAGTCCGTGTTTATTTTGTTATTTTGATGTAAATAATGTACGCTCTATCCACCGAGTTGGTTCTTTTTATACAAAGATTTTACTTAGCTCATAAGTTTCTTAGATGTCTTCTTTTTAACACATTTGGAAATTGTATATTGTGTACATAATAAAAAATATTTAGACCCTATTCGGTTATGTAGTTTCATTGTAACCATGCTATTATATTTTGTACTGGACTTTTTGTTTTCTTAAGAAAAAATAATTAATTTATATTGTTTGGTCTCACTTTTCATCGGAATTAAAAATGTAGGAAAAGAAAGCAAAGATATATATGTAAATAACATTTGCATATAATTGTAACTAGAAACATTTAACTAAATAAATCTCTAATAAAAATTCACCATGTATAGTATATGTATAGTTACTACCAGAGTAGGGATTTTCAACAATTATGTAGTTTAAAGGTAAACAATTGTAAATACGTTTCATATAAACTATACATCGATAGAAATTAAAAAATATGTACGATATTTTTTGTATTTTATCAATCAAAGACGAAAGTAGGTTTGAATGAAATAGGTTTGAAATAAGTTAAGGTTGGCATAATTACAGCATTTACGTTGTCATTCAAAAAATAAAAATGTCGAGATTACATTTAAGTCTTTTATCACAAATATACAGAAAATATCGCATTTTTTTTTACATGTGTTCGAATATAATTTGTATGAAAACCAGTTAAGTACTATGGTCACAAATGGTCTACTGTTACAATACAAATACTCTTTATTGCACAAAATAATGTACAATAATTGACAGGTACAATGTATTCGAATTTTCAATTGTTTTCCTACCAATTAAATAACGAAAAGGCATGTATTTTCAAATCTTTTGAAGTTACTTGTAGTTGAACAACAATCAATAGGCACAGAATTACTACAAAGTAGTACCTACCTAGTTGCCAACGGATAAAGAAGTGAAGATTAAAACTTAATCTAAATACCTACTCCTATTTGCAGTTCCAACAAAAAATAATTAGTTAGCCATAAACCAACAAATTACATAAAAGTAGTTAAGTACCTTTTGCCATGGTTTTACCCAAAACTGGTTCTTCTTCTTCTTATTTTTGAGGATGGCAACCAGTCAACCTCATTGTCGAGGGACATTACTGCCAGTTTCCGAGTGAAAATTTTTATTTATCTTATTTCTTCAGTTTATAGGTCAGTCTCAATCAAAACAAGTAATTCGTCGTATACTTGGCGTATACAGAGTCTAGTCACGGTCAAGTCATTCTTCAGTAAAGTGGCAGAATGCTTTACAAAAGATTTTGGCGGCTTCTTGTGGGAACCCGAAAGCTCCGTTACGCACTTTAATTTTCACTTCCCTTCACCTGTACACCAACACTAACGTTTGCTGCACAATATTCTGCCATTATTAAGCTTCAAAAGTTAGAATGCACAAATTTTAAGACTTATAAAGAAAAATGCTACTTCACTCGCCGAGTTCCCGCCAAAAAGCCCCAAAACTGGTTACAACTGCTAATTAATTAATATACTTATAATTAGTAGCAAAAGGCGACGCGTGCCCCATGCAGTTTATGTCAACTACGAGACTTTTTATATTTTATTCTTGAATAAATTGCTTTTATCCAAACCAAATACTTATGAGGTAATAGTTAAAAGTGTAATTAAACACGTAAATCTGATAAACCACACAATTAGATCCCATTTCTCATTTTCAAAGCCTTTACATGACCGATACTTATGTTTTGTCTGCTAGTATTTCTACGTTCGAGCTAAATTAATACGGGTCTAGTCAAAGTTTTTATCAATCTACAATGGTAACTTGTGTATGGAGTAATCATTTACACTTACAACTAAAAGGAAACAGCGCAAACAGAAGACGTTTTCACGTCCCGGTAGGAAACATAATGCTTAACTCAGACCAAAAATACCACATGACTGCATCACCAGCTCTCACAAATTCACCTGATGAGCATGCAACTAAGGATATGTATTTAACACTGCAAAAGTGCCGTGATTGGGTTAAAGAGTAACCCAGGTGTTCCAATCTCCCCATGGGTACTCCATCATCATATCTTGATGAAATTTAGATGGAACTAGCTTAAGGGCAACTTATTTCTAATTAAAAAAAATCGTGCATATCCGTCATAAAATCTCGGTGTAATCGGTATTTCTATTCTTGTTTGCCATGGGGTTGGGCATATGTCCAAAGACACTTTGGCGCAATTGAGTTCTTTTAAGCAATTTAAAAGCTGCTTTCGTGCTCTCTTACTGCCAACTTATAGACTTGATAAGTCTTATGATACAGGTTAGTGGAAAGATAATGTCGACAGGCTACGATGATAATCTACCTCCACGTGTTGCCATGGAGGTTTCCAGTCAAGGTAGGATCATTAGATCCCTCTTGAACGGAAACCCTGGGCCGGTGTATCCTGAGCAACGACTAAATCTCAGGCAACCTTCAGATTCTTGCTAGTTATTGGCGAAAGGATAATTTTGAGCGGATTTTTACCAAGAAGCGGAAGCTTAACCGATTACCTCCCTCCCGCCTAAACAGCATAGCCTTCCGTTCTCCACTGAGCTCAAGTATCAGGGCGTAATTTTTTACCGGAAACTAACCTGGGTCAGCCACCTGAACCGTGTTCTGCGTAAGGCTAAGATAGCCCTGGATAGGCATATCTAGGATAGCATATCTATGCACATGCAGTAGTCTGGCAGCACTAAAATGGGTTATTAAGCCCAAGATCGTCCTATGGCTGTATACGGCCATCGACCTCACCGGAAGCATATCTAAAGGCACTGCTTGACCTACACCTCTTTATCCAGAGCGAAGTGGGTGCCAGCATGCTAAGGATATTGAACCATTCGAGGAAGAATTAGCCCCCCCCCAGTCACTGAGAGCTCTCCAACAGTACTGGAAGACCGGATTTCGGGCATGGTTACCGACGCTATGATTCCTAAGCACGAGTTCTGCAGGCTATTCGCCGTGGAATTTCCTCTTAGAAAGAACTGGTTAAATGAACAAGTCACTTGGAAACCCGGGAGCCTAAAATGGTGTACCGATGGCTCCAAGTTAGATTATGGCGTTGGCTGTGGAGGAGTCCATGGAGAGCAGCACAGATTCAAAACTAGCATTAATCTCGGGAAATATATCTCCATATTCCAAGCCGAAGTATACGCCATCATCGAGTGCGCGGAAACCATTCTGCATAAACACTACGTCAACCATACTATCGACATCCATTCGGATAGCCAGGTGGTCCTTTCAGCCCTAGCCTCAGACAAAATCTCGAGGCTGGTTGAAAACTGCAGGCTTGTTCTAAAAAACCTGGGGGGACAAAAAGGGTCGTACCACGTTCGAAGGTAGTGAAGGTATCGAATGCAATGAAAAAGCCGATAAACTACCGAAATAGACGGCTAAAGGAACTAAGTACGGCCCTGAGTCTCTCCGAGTTATTTGAAGATGCCTAATTCGCTAGCATCTCTTACACTCTGGTCGAACACGCCAGGTTAACACACTCCAAAAAAAACTAATTAAAGCCCTCAACAAGAAGACTGCCGGGGAAGCACTGGCATTTAGTAGGAACAATCTACGCATTCTCGCAAGGGCACTCACGGGGCACTGCTGTCTGAGCAAACACATGCCCAACATAGGGTTGCGGGAAACGGGTATGTGCAAACTATGCCTCCTTGCAGAAGAAACATCTCGCTTCATCTCGCTCGCGACGCCAGGAAAATTCTCCAATTCCTCAAACAGGCAAACCTGATCAACGAACTGTAGGTTACTGGCGATCACAATGGATCGGCAACGGTCGCAGTGATACTGGTCTCCGACGACCTGCAACAACCACATATACTCGTACAACCAATACCAATGTCGCCAGGTTTGGAATATTCTTACCCAAATCACAGATTACTAATAAGTTACTAAAGTAACCCAAATGACGCATTCTCTTTACGGCCATGGCATCGCAGGCACACAGAAGGTGCTTCATTGATTCCCTTTCTTTGTTACATTCTCCACTTTGAATTTTCAGCTAGTAATCCGTATAGATGTCGTAGCTAAGTCGTTGAATTAAATTTATACAATACAAATACACTTTATTGTACAAAAGGAGAACATACATTTTACAAAACACAATACTGATAAGAGTACCTACCATTAGGCGGCCTTATCACTAAAAGCGATCTCTTCCAGGCAACCTTTATAACCGAAAAAATCCTTTTATTAACACTCACTCATACGGAAATTTCGAATACCATTGTCGTTTTCACTTAATGTGCACTTATGGCGATCGATTGAAGGGATCTGCTTCTGCATGCTACTTCTTTATTAAATTATACATATAAATTTTTTATTAAGAGTTTACAGCAGCTGTAACTAGATTATGAAATAGTAATATGTCAGTCGTGACTGAGGACTACCTTTAATCGCTTTTAACTTTTGAATGGCTACTTTTACAAACAAAAGGTTTAATTTACAATTGTTTAAGAACTTTAACTATAAGCTGACGCATACAAACATTGCAAATTCCAATGTGGTCCCTGAATAGGAACGCAAACTGTCATGTGTTAAATGCTAAATATCTTCAAAGCATCTCTACATTACCAGCTTTTAAAAAACGTTACCAAATTCAAATGGCTTTTAACATTTTACCTAGGATATATCAAAGGTATTATGTGTTTTCTAAAGAAATTAAATATAAGATTCAGCTGGTTTGTTGCTACAATGCCACAGACAGACATAGGCCTCGAACTTATAATAGTCCTCTGAATCGGGGGTTAAAAAAGACTTAGGTACCTACCGAACACAACAACTGGCAAAATAAAACATACAAAAAATAGAGGTGAATTGAGAACTTTTTCTTGGAGGTTAAAGCGGCAACCAATATTGGTCACTTCTCACTTGATTTTTCTTTCTCAGGATCGATGAATTCTGATGTGGCTTTATGCAACTCATACAATTGTACTAGTTGCTCATCCGTCATGAAATCTAGAGTCTTTGATTCTAAATACATGCCCACATCTTTCGTTTTGGTTTGATTCAGTGGCTTCATTTGCTTGGCTAGGTTTATGGCATAGTCCTGGGGAATAATTTTTATGATTAGCAATAACATTAGAATACAATAAAAAAATGCATGTTAAATAATGTTTTAGTACATCACTCTTTAATTTGACAGAATTTCTTTCAAAGGAAATGTTTCATATTGCACGGCTATTGGATTGCATCTTAACTGCGCTCAGGGCACTTCAGAAGATCCACTACCTATACAATCCCGAAGTAACGAAGATCACAGTCGAGAAAGTCACCGTCACCCTACTTTACTGATGGTACGACTTCGTCGCAGAACAGAACAATGAAGAGGCAGACCTACTGAAGCTCGCGCTTTTATTAGAACGCGAAGCGAAGGGTGCAGCATCCACGCTCAACATGAACCAATCCACGCAGACTCAACCATGGCCCCATCGAAGCAGTTCCAACGCACCTATGCAACAGCTGTGTCACAAAAGCTGAAAAACCGATCAAGACCGAATCTGTCTCACTTCAAGTGGTCTACTTCCACTAGTACACATGCCTACCTTAAAATAGCCCAGACGGCGATGTATACACCTACACACTAACTGATAACGCCGTTTTAACAAATCTTTGACATTAGATATTTATTTAATGAACTATTTATAAATTTAAATTATTCAGTGTAGAAATTAATTATATAATTATTTAGAGGAATTAAATCTTGACAATATTTGCACACCACACAGTAGTAGAATTTGCGGCAGACAATGGTGTCGATTCGGATGTACACCAACTAAACTAAACTAAATAATGGTGTCTGTGGAGGTGAAACAGGCACGAACGACAGGCTTCTCCCTGCTTTGGTCCCACGACCGTTGAGACGCGGGGCGCGGCAATAAATATCGCGCACCCGTGCCAAAAAAAATTACTTTCGATCAAGCCTCCGGCGTAAACCCATCTACGTATCAACGAGCAAGACTACTGCGTTCATCCTGTCTCTCTTATCAGCATCGTGTGAAATCTTCAGAGCAGTTTTTACTTCCTCCCAATCCATCACAGAATCTGTATGGGAAAAACTATATCGACCGTCCCATAGGGTTTATAACTCTGAGGTCGCCTGTTCGATCCGCAGTGGGGTACATATTTAGTTTGTTTGGTTTGGTTTGTGGTAGGGCATTTTAAATGTCCGTCTCGCTAGCTACCATCATCTTATCCAAATCTGCCATTGTTGTGTTCCAGTTGTCAGAGATAAGATAGCCAGTTCCTCAAATTAGATGGGGTTTCCAGGTCAGTACGCTTCCACCTTGTGCCTCATTTTCACTTAACATCAGATGTGATTGAGGTCAAGTGCTAACCAGTAGTGCCAGTGTCAGCCATTACACAATTCATCCATATTTTCTTATATCGGAAGAGTGTGGCCAAATATCTATAAGAATTTATAAGAAAAATGAGGTTAACTGTTGCTAATAACTAGTACATACTAATTTTATTTACCATTACTTTATGGAATAATATAGCCTTATCAATATTTAGATATCCAAGATTGAATTCAGTATCAGATTATAAAATATAGATACTGAATTTAATCTTGGATATCTACATATTGATGAATCCATAAGTATACAGGGCGTCCCACGCCTATGCAACATGGAGGAAAAGTAATTTGAATATTGTAGATTGAACATTTTACTGAAAGAAGACATTTTAATTTAAAAAACAATTTAAACTGCATTCATATATTTTTAAATATTTACACTATTGAAACGGGAAAAAAAATTATCCTGTAGCTTTATCATGCCAATCGAAAGGCTTCATCAAAGGATTATTTTTTGCTAAATAACACAGTGTCAGAAATAAAAGGAAGACCATGAATTTTAACAAGGCAGACCATGAATTTTAGCAGGTTCGAATCCCGCTAGCGAATGCCCCTAGGGGGCATATGTTTGTATGATGAATACAGACATGGTGTTCTCGAGTTATGGATGTTTTTCATTTACATATTCTTGAAGGTGATGAAAGGAATTAGTGGATGGCACTATGACATTTTCCTATATATTTAATATTGTGATGAATTTGATTTGTTATAAATACAATAATAATAATAATATATATTTTATACAGATGTAAAATATATTTGTGTAATTTATCAACCATCTGGTATCCATAACACAAGCCTAGATGCTTACTGTGGACCTAGATGGCGCTGTGTGTATGTGCAAAGATATTTATTTATATAAACATCCATGACTCGGGAATAAATGTTCGTATTCATCACACAAACATTTATCCTTTGCGGGATTCAAACCCGCAACCATTGGTTTTGCAGACAGGGTCACTATCCAATACACCAATCGGCCGGATTGTGGAAGATTTACACAAGACATGGGTTTGATGGTGAATGTATTAAGTTTAATGTTTAAGCCGGGATAAAAATATACCTTGAAAGCTATTACCGTCCATTCACTGAGGAATATACGAGTTTCGGCCGGATTGCAGCTTTTGTGTCTTTTGAACTCATCTCTCGCATAGTTGTCTCCAAGGACTCGCAGTTCGGCTGGTAGTGCACGATGCACTCGGAATATCAGCTTATACAGCCTCCGGACCCGCGACACATGTTTCGATGACGACATCCTAGAGAACATAACAGTTATGGAGGATAGGTCAGGAAACGAATGTTTCTTATTTAACAGACTGTGGAATACTAGTTTAATCTCGGACTACATAAAAAAACATTTGTTACAAAAGAAAATTTAAAACCTGTTCTATTGGATAGGTGACTTCAAGAAATTATAAAGGGTTAAGTCAGTCTCAAGCTTTATCATTATGTGCCTGCTAAATTAATATTTCAAAAAGACGTTTTTAAAATCGGGCAATGCATTTATTCTAGTCTATTCGTGAGCTTTTCAAAAGACCAAAGAAATAGAATTCACAGTTGCTTTTGAACTATTGGCTGATTACTTGTCTCAGTGATTACATCACATCCACCGCTCACATCCATCCACCCGTGATTATTTTATTGGCTCCACCTTATATACAGGAACACCGAGCATATATTTGTATTTCAACTTCAACTTTTTATTTTATGGCAATCGGTAAGCGAGGGTTTCTGTAATTTTTTTTTTTTTAGTTTTATTTTCTCCTCTAGAAGGCAAAGGTATCAAGCCCATAACAGCCATGTCTTATTTATCTTATTTCTTCAGTTTGTAAGTCAGTCTCAGTCAAAACAAGTAATTCGTCATACACTTGGCGTATACAGAGTCTAGTCACGGTCAAGTCATTCTTCAGTAAAGTGGCAGAATGCTTTACAAAAGATTTTGGCAGCTTCTTGTGGGAACCCGAAAGCTCCGTTACGCACTTTAATTTACACTTCCCTTCACTTGTACACCATCACTAACGTTTGCTGCACAATATTCTGCCATTTCAAAAGTTAGAATGCACAATTATAAGAATTATAAAGAAAAATGCAACTTCACTCGCCGAGTTCCCGCCAAATAGCAGTCTTTTTTTTTCGTTTTAATCTCTCCTTTCGGAGAAGGCAAAGGGATCTAGGGATCTAAGCCAATACAGCCATGTCCTATTTCTTCAGTTTATAATTCAATGCAGAGGCAATATCTAAAAATACCCCAACTAGATACTCATTTTTTGAGAAAGCTAGGCGAATATCAGAAACTAGTAAGCACACCCTATCCATAGTGCTCATTCCCTTGCGAAAACCAAATTGTCTCTCTGATGATAAGATACCAGTGTGTTCCACAAAACACTCCATTCTCAGTTTGATGAGGTGTTCTAAGATTTTAATTAATACAGAGGACAATGCGATGGGACGGTAGGGGGAAGAAGAAGCGGGATCTTTGCCAGGTTTTAAGATAGGGATTATGATTTGCTTTTTCCATGTGTCTGGGGGGCATCCAGAATCGAAAATAAAATTAATAATTTGGAGGAAAAGCTTTCTGGTACGTTCGGAAGATTTAGAAATTAAAGAGTAAGGTAGGGCGTCGATGCCCGGGGATGAGTCTTTAATGTGGGTCATTCATTATGCGGTCACGGCAAAATGTAGATTTTATTTATAGGTACCGATTTTTTTTGGGGATTATATTATTGTATTTAGGGCTATTTATTCGCGTAGATAGGCATGTTTCTTTGAGGAGTTGGTAACCCTAAAAAAATCAATAACTCACTGCGCACTGTTTATTCATTAATAGTTCCAGGATTTACGACCGATTGCCATAAAATAATAATTATCGTCCACTGCAGCTGATAAATTAGACGTAACATACCATACTACGGCAGTTGTGACAAACCTGACGTTAAAGTTAATGGTTTCCGGCACCATATCAACATTGCAAAGGTTTGATTTCTCATCGGTCAGCGCTACGCGACTGGAAAAAATGCAAAAATTTCTGAAACTAATACACTCAATGTCTGTAGATATTAGAAAACAGGAGTTAGAATCACAAATAGCTCAGTTGCAATGTGACGAGAAACTTGATGACCCTGAAGGAGAAAAAATAGCAGTTTTAAAAAAGCAGATTGAGGGTCTTAGTAAGAAACCATTAAGGGAAGTGGCATTAGGTATAGATGAGGAGTATGATTGGGAAAAATTGGCCAACAGTTTTAATAATCAGCATACTGCAGAAGAATACCGGTCACTTTGGAAGTTAATCTTCCATCCTTCTATAAACAAAAACCCATTGACTAAGATTGAGCACATGCACTTGCAGAAACTTGCACAAAGAAATGCATACAGTTTTAAGTATAACTGGGACAAGTTTGCAAAGGAGCTAAACACTGGGCGGACTGGATTCCTGTACTACCTTCTCTGTAAGGCAATCGCGCGAAAATTAACAAAGGATCAAACAGGTAGCAAATTCGATAATAAACCTATAATACAAAGTTACAATAAAAATGCTGATCTTTTGGAATTTAGAAAAGCCTACATTCAACAACAGCAGACAACGGGCCAAAAAATAACAAAAGAACATATTGATCTCTTGAGGCAAACTATCAGCAAATTAGATAATAAAACTAAAATACAACTTTACAATAAATATACTGCTATTTTGGAGCTTAAAAAAACCTACATTCACTGTAAGAATACAGGAGGAAAATTAACAAAGGAACAAATGGCTTTCTTGAGGCCATTTATCAGCAAATTAGATCATAAAACTAAAATAGAAATTTGCAATAAATATACTGCTCTTTTGGTGCTTAGAAAAGCCTACATTCACTATAAGACGACGGGCAGAAATTTAACAAAGGAACAAGCAGTTACCTTGAGGCAAGTTATCAGCAAATTAGATAATAAAACTAAAATACAAATTTGCAATAAATATATTACACTTATGGAGCATGGAGAAGGCAGGAATGTGCCTGAAGAAGATGCTTCTCACTTGCGTTAGAATATTGTTAAATCATGCATTGATTTTTAGTCATCGAAAGGATACTTTGTTAAAGACACACATACAACAATATTCGACTGTGCAATTATTCTGCTTCGAAATGTAGCCTAATTTCAAATTAATTAAAAAATTATGCTTATTCTAGGATAATTACTGAAATCTGTGAAACAATGATAAAATCTTGCAGTGTTATTAGACAAATGACAGTAATACGTATTAATGTAACTTCCTTGACCTCATGAAGACATTCAGTAACAGTACTCGTAAACAGTTTTTAGGTATAGATATTTATGTATAATGTTATTTAAGGATGAAATTAGAAATAAACAATAAAGAATTTGTAGTTGTAGAGCAAATAACAATATTCTAGTCATTTTATGTTAATGTAATGTAATGTAATGTCAAGTTAAAAATGATAAATAACTTGTACTTTAATTGCAGTTATAGAAACTTTAGCAGTAAATATTGCTTATAGATATTTATGTACATTATTTAAGAATAAAGTTAGAAATTAAATACCTAATAAATTACCTGCAGTCATCTAATAATACTTTTAAAAGCAACCTACCTATCATAATAATAAATATCCTTAGACATATACACAGCACCTTCAAGTTCCACAGTAAGCAACTACAGGCTTGTGTTGTGAATACCACATGGTTGATATACTACATAAATACATTTTTTTTTGTAAATAAATACTTATTATAAATGAAACATCCATAACTCGGGTACACATGTCCATATTCATCACACAAACATATGCCCTGGCGGGATTCGAACCCGCAACCTTTTGGTATAGTGGTCAGAGTTGCTAACCACTACACCAAACAGGTTGTCTTATCATAAATCTTTATGTATGTAGTAACTTAAACTTGTTATCAATTAAGTACCTACTTAGATATAATTATTAATGATGTTACATCTAATCAGTATACTTACCTATAATGCCTTTTCTGGCTACAATTCTGTATTTAAGATATAATTAATTTTAATTATAATAATAATAAATACCTTTTAATATGAATAAAATCGTCAGCAAATTTTTATTAATTTTTCGCGACATCTCTAGGCATTTTGAAAATTACATAATTATATCATCATCAGCTGAAAGACCTCCACTGCTGGATCCCCCAAACATCTCCACAACGATAGAGGTCCTGCACTGCCTGCATCCAGCAGCTTCCCATCTTTACTAAATCGTAATTGGCAATTCTTCAGGCAATATCGGTCACCTTGGTTCTGCGGGGAGACTCCGAGCATCCCCTCGCCATTCCCCTTTTACAGGTACTGTTACTGTATTATTGTTTAATAATAAATACAACTATATTATTGTAATAAGACATCAGCTTTTTTTTTTCTCTTCGGCAAGACACTATTTGTGCATGTGCCATTTACAAATTTAAAAATGAAGGAAATAGGGAGATATTTACAAAGAAAGGATTTGAAATAAGATAGGATCAGGATCGTGTAATAAAATAAATATATTTATATATACTCTAATCCTACTTTACTTATATATATATATACAGGGTGTAACGGTTAAGTGTAGTCATATTTTAAGGGCTTGTTCTACCCATCAATACGAACAACTTTTACTATGGGGGCAACTTCGAAATCGCGAAAAAAAAATCAGCTGTTTCATACATTGCATCGGGAGGTTATTGAAATTTTCTATGGAACAGCTGATTTTTTTTTCGCGATTTCGAAGTTGCCCCCATAGTAAAAGTTGTTCGTATTGATGGGTAGAACAAGCCCTTAAAATATGACTACACTTAACCGTTACACGGTGTATATATATATATATATAAAGTAGGATTAAAGTTACCTACAATTTAATATTATCACTATAAATAAATAAAGCTAAGCATTTATATATATCAGGATCACCGGTAGAAAGCCATAGAAGCACAGATGTACTAAGTTATCAAACAAGACAAAGCAATCATATTGTGGACAACAGAGGAGAATATGATTGATATCCCCAACGTCTGTACCACATTCACAGGTATTGTCGTCAACAATATGAAGTTTAGCAAGGTGTTAACATGTCCCAATCTCATTGTGTTTATTGCACTGGTAATGCCCTTGCTAAACTTCTGCGTGAAAAACCAAGGCTTCCTTTGCAGAGATGGTTGGTATTTGTGGTAGAAATTAGCTTTTGATAGGCTACTGATAGACCAAGCCTAACTCCAGCATGTCTGTAAAGAAACTTTTGGCAAATTGGTCAGATCATGGCAATAATTACGTTACGGAAATATATATCACCCGACTGCAGCTTCATTAGTCTGCTGATCTGCTCTTTCGTTACCTTCATTACCACAGTGACTCGGTATCCTTGCAAAAGTTGTTGCTGAATGGTTTCTTCATAGGGTTTTTGCATAGAATTAGAATTTTTCTTGGCACTCGTCCACTATATTATGTTAATAGTTTCTAAGTAATCTTTGTTAATGTAAGTAATGACTGTTAGTGCCAAAATAAATGGAAAAAAAAAAGTAACAGCAAATCCCTTCGAAAAGCATTTATGTAGGAGAGTCCTAATCTCTAATGAATGGAAAGATTTCGATTTGAAAGGGCATTTGATAAGACATTGTAGAGCACTCGTGGAGTCTGTGAAAATTATGGCCCTTTCAAGTCTCATGAGTAGTAATGTATTATTTTTTGGATTAAATGAATATTATTCGTAGGATATGCCAACCTATATAGCCATATAACTAGGTACAGTTAACCTGCGTATGACGTAAAGACGATGAAGATAATTATGAAATATAACCTGTGTGTGAAAACGAGCAAAGTGAAATCAAGAGCTTGAAATATTAACAATTCTTTTGTCAGCTAAGTTGACACCAGGTAAGTATACCTATGCGTACTTATATTGAACTTGGCTTCCATTTTCGTATCGTTTCCATATTCGTTTTTGATGTATGTAAGTAATCTACATAAATGCTTACGTATTGAATGGATAAATCAATAAGAGCGATAGTAAATAAACTAAAGTAAAATTGACTGAGGTTGTCTGGAAGAAATCGCTATCAGCGATAAGACCGCCTTTGTACACTTCATCATCTATGTTAAATGTTCTTTGTATTTTATTTTTGTGTGCAATAAAGAATTTAATAATAATAATAATAATAAAATAAGATACTTGTGTCTATAATATGTTTATATTGATAAACATCTTCTCTATTGGAAAGAATTCTTATATTATAAAAATAGACTAGGTAGTACAAAATACACATTAACAAAAAATATTCAATTCAATCATTTATTATTATACATTTATGAGATTTTCATATTATTTTGTTGTCGAGGTAACTGGATCGATTTAGATTACTGAGCTCCTACAATAAATTGTAAAGTGATAAAAGCAAATAAAACATTGTAAAAACCCCCGAGGACATTGCCGAAAGTAATAATATTTCGGACACTTGTACATCAATCATTTAGTCCCAAACTAATTTCAGTATACAGTGTGGAAAGATAAGTCGGGCTCTGGAGGGAAACTACCTTAAATCCTTAAGCTGGCTCGAACCAACTAAAATTAAAAAACAAACACTCCCTATTTTATTATACTAATCGATAGTATTATTTATTATTCAGGATAAAAAATTTCTAACAAACATTTGGTCTTACTCTGGAAAGTGAACATCTAGTACTTACTGTTCACTTTCAACTATAGTAAAAGACACGTAACAGTTCTCTTATCTCTCCAACTTGCTATGAAACCGTTTAAGAGCTAAGGATTGCGGTAGAAAATGTTATTAGGGGCATACACCACAACACTTTGCTGAAGGCTACTCTCCGTAGATTTTGTATACTCTTTGAAGGCTACAAGAAATGAATTTCAACAGGGAGTAATTTTGTGTAGCCAGAACAAGGGGGCTCATTTCGAACAATTTATCAGTTAAATAATTTAAGTGTAAAAAACAGGTTTATCAGGTTCTACAAGTAGCCATTTAAGTGTAACAAATTGATACTAAAATAAAGTTAATGTTAGATTTAATGATCATTTTTAGTTTTAAGACAAAATGTTTGTTAGAGATATTTTATCCTGAATAATAATGCTAGGTATCGATTAGTATAATAAAATAGGGAGTGTTTGTTTTTTAATTGTAGTTGGTTCGAATCCCGGGCGAGGCAAGAGAGTTTTAGAAAATCTTTGAATGCAGTTTTGTTTAAATGTCTCCTTTAATTACATAAAGGTGTCTCCTTTCTCCCTCCTTAAAATATCTCTAACAAACATTTGGTCTTAAAATAAAAATGATTATTAAATCTAACATTAACTTTATTTTAGTACCAATTCTCATTTTACATGAGGCTCATTTTACATGAGCCAGTTTAAGGATTTAAGGTAGTTTCCCTCCAGAGTCCGACTTATCTTTCCACACTGTATAAAAAGGTACTCTGTACAAACTAAAGATACTTGTACTATGGATACTAGATAACGGATAAACATACCTACATAAATATTTAAATAAACATCCATGACCGGGAATAAAATGTTCGTATTCATTATACGGAACGGAGATGTAAATCAAACGAGAGCTCACGTTGAACAACCCAATTTATTAAAATAATTATCAATATATTGGACAGGTTACATAGTTGCTTAATATTAGGGCGTCCACACACCACATCTCCCCCGATCACAAAAAAATAAAATAAAGTAGAATACAATAAAACTTTATTTTATTTAATTATATTTAATCATCTAAGAATATTATTTAGAATGATACAACTTGGTCCTATTTTTGTGGACAACAGTTACCTTACCATTTTTTAATATTTCAACATTTTGGCTCCAAATCTCTGATAACTAAATATGGTCCATTAAATATGTTATCTAATTTATTACCAACCTCATTTATCACGAGAACTTGGTCGTTTGGCTTATATACGACTGGATTAATATATGTATCATATTTATTTTTTCTAACTAATTTACTTCTAATTAAATTATGTTTAGCCTGCCTTTGAGATACTTGTATCCTATATTTTAATTTAGATGGATAATTCTCAGTATTATAAAGTGGCTCTATAGTTCTCACTAAATTACTCGGTAATACACATTTCCTTCCGAAAACCATTTCGTATGGAGTATAATTGGTTTCCGAATGGACAGATGTATTATACGAAAATATCCAAAAGGGAAGCCATGTACTCCACATTTCTGGACTGTTATTCATTTGGATACGAAGGAAAGCGCCTAGATGTTTATGTGAATTTTCTAACGATCCAATACTTTGATGGTGGTAGGCTGTGGATTGCATGTTATTAATTTTCAACAAGTTACAACCCTCTTGGAAGACTGTTGCAATAAACTCTGATCCCCGATCTGTGGCTACCTGAAATAGTTCAAAATGTAACGGAAACTATACAAAAAAACAAAGAAAAAATTAAAACTTATTTGACAAAAGAGCAAAACAAACAACCACATTAGAAATTGGACAACCTGTAATGGTACAGCTTCATCCTCAAGTGAACAAGTTTTTGTCTCCAGAAAGAATTCAAGACATATTGTCGGACAGATCATCTAGTCAATGTTGATTATACACTTTATCGGAGGAATATATCTCACATCAACCCTTCCACACCTATTGATATTCCTAATGAATCTAATGATACATCAGATATACCTCAATGTTTACCAAATACTTCTCACAACCAACCATCAGTAGATCAACATACATTTTTAAATTCAAGTAATACAACCCATAATCTAACACAATCACATTCATTCTCATCACCATCAGATGGATACTCTCAGGCTAGCACAGGCATGAACAACACTTCAGATGTTGACTATCAATCATTCACATTCACCCTGGATTATTTGTGAACCCTAAAACCAACCAGGCCCCCCCGGACCAATCTAATCCAATCAGCTCCCAAGCTAAGTCAAATGAAAACTCAGACCAAGATTGGCAAACCGTCTCACGTCGCAATTTACCTAAAAGAAAAAGAGTCGCCAGAACAGCATCTTCTGAACTCGAAGATATTCCACTTCAGAATAGCTTTGCTTCGCTACCCATAGAAAAAGCTAACACCCACCAGACTAATTCTATAATGGAGAAAAAGAATAAGCCGCCTCCCATTGTTTTATACTCAGTAATCAATGTCACCAAATTAACTGAATTAATCGAAACTGTCCTCAGCAACACAGAATATACATACAAAATAGTAACCCGTACACAACTAAGAATATCATGCAGTAACATTGAGGCCTATAAAAAATTAATTACACTAATAAGAAAAGAGAACCTAATTGGGCACACTTTTACCCGTAAAGACGAAAGACCGAACCGTATCGTGATTCGAAACTTACACCCATCCACACCAGTGAATGCCACAAAAGAAGCAGTAGAGAGCACAAACAACAAAGTCATGGGTGAAATTATCAATGCCAGACATGGTGAAACAAAAACCCCTTTATCAACATGGTTTGTAAATCTCGAGCCAAGTCCAAATAACCTGCAAATTAAAAATTTGAAATATATATACCATACATCAGTCATAATTGAGGACCCAAGACGCAAGAAAATTATAGTACAATGCAAAAGATGCCAGCAATATGGACACACTCGTAACAATTGTATGCGCCCCGACAGATGTGTGAAGTGCGCCGGCAGCCATAGCACTAGTGACTGCCCAAAAACAGACAGAAACACACCCTGTCGCTGTGCGCTATGCCACGAAGACCATCCTGCAAACTACAAGGGATGTTAAGTCGTTCTGGAAATACAAAAAAGGAAACTCACTCCAAGAAACAGGCCCACAAAAATTCCGGCTCCTGAGAAAGAAACAATAAAGGAGAAACTAGCGACTGTACACCCATCAAGCAGAATAAGTTCAAAGGAAGAAAAATCATATGCCAAAATAGTATCCGGTAACAATGGAAATACACTAGAAACACTCCTATTGAAACAATCTGAAAAGATAGATAGCACACTAATGAGCCTATTGACCACAATCGTCAATAAAATAGCACCGTAATGGCATCAATAAGAGTTGCAACATAGAACGTCAATGGTATGCTGAATAACAAGCATGAGATAGACACTTTCCTCAAAATTAATCATATTGATGTACTATTGGTCACAGAGTCACATATGACTGTAAATAGTAGCTTCAATCTTGTGGGATACTGCACTTACACAACGTGTCACCCAGATAATACCTCACACGCCGGAACAGCTATATTGATTAAGAAAACCATAAAACACCAACTATACCATGAATACCGGACTGCTCATATACCACTATCATGATTCATGATAAACATGGACCATTAACATTAAGTTCCATCTACTGTCCCCCTAAACATAAAATTTCTGGCAATCACTTTGATGAAATATTTCAAACACTGAGTAACAGATTTATTATTGGTGGGGATTGGAATGCCAAACATACACAATGGGGATGTAGGCTCACTGTCATCAGAGGACGAGAACTAAAAGACAGTATTGACAGGATTAAACTGAAACCAACCTACTTATTGGCCGTCTGACCCAAATAAATTGCCTGACCTTTTGGACTTCTTTGTATATAAAGGACTTCAGGCCAATTACCTGAAAGTGGAAAGCTGTCTGGATGGCTCCTCTGACCACACACCTGTAACAGCTACCATTAGTGCTGTAATAATTGAAAGTCCTAGTAACTGTCACCTCAGTAATAAATAAACAGACTGGGAATCCTTTAGACGTTTCTTAGAAGACAACATTAATTTAAAAGTTAAACTTAAAACGCCAGAAGACATAGATGATGCTACATGTTCCAAACCAAACTAATACAAAAAGCCGCCTGGTCAAACACACCTGATATAGAAAACTACAAAAATACTTCTTGTAGAAACTTGCCACATAGCGTAAGGAAAAAAGTTCTGGAGAAAAGACGCCTTAGAAGAATATGGCACAGCTCCCATCTGCCTTCTGATAAAGCTATCTACAATAAAGCAGCCGCTGAACTAAAAAGGTATTTGTCAGATATAGAAAAAGCCACTGTACAACAACATCTGGAACAACTGACGCCCAGTGGCCTTAATGAACACTCTTTGTGGAAAACTATAAATTCTGCACAAGAACCTAAGTTAGTACAACATCCGTTAAAATTACATAGCGCGCCCAAATGTTTCAATCTTAGCTTTTTGTAGTAATTTCTTTATTTTACAAAGTGATTTAACCTTAAGAATCTTAAAATGGCAAAAAATAATTTTCTAATTCTTAGAAATTTTCCACCTCCCTGTCTAAGGCTAATTCTAACAAAAGTAGATAGTTAAGTACTGTTTTTTATTGATGATTCTGAAAGCTGAGAGTTAAGCGCATTTTTTAAGCCTACTAGTAAACCATGAAGTCACCTGTTTAGATTTTTAATTTACATTTGAAAACTTAGATTATAATTCAAAAAACGTATTTTTTTCTCTTGAGACCAACATTTACATAATTTTTATCAAAGTTATGAAGCTGATTATTTTATGTATAAAAGTACAAACCATGATGATACAGTTACAAAAAAAAAATTGAAAAAAGTCTTCTACTTTTTGTTTTAGATTTTTTTAAGATAGGTTGAAAATTCTCAAAAATTCTGAAAAAAATTCATAACTTGAAAACCGTGAAAAATCGCGGAACATACATGGGGGTGATTCGAATACCCCACGACACGAGGGACCTGTTTTTTTTCTTTGGACGTCAATCTTCCGGCCACCCTGTATATACTTTACACAGGTGATGTTCCCCAAACTCAAAACGTGATGACAGCAACATTTGCTGATGACACAGCAGCTTTAACATCAAGTGCAAAACCCGTAGAGGCATCAGAAATACTTCAACATCACTTAGATAAAATACATAAATGGATGACAAACTGGCGTATCAAAACAAGTTCTGGTAAATCAAACCACATTACTTTCACGCTTCGAAAAGGAAACTGTCCGCCAGTTAAACTTGGAAATGACGTATTACCGCATAATGAAGCTGTAAAGTATCTTGATTTTCACCTAGATCGCAGACAAACATGGAAATGTCATATCCAGAAAAAGCGGGACGCGCTGATCCATAAACTCGGATCACTGGAATGGCTTCTAGGAAGAAAATCACATCTATCTGTTAATAACAAATTATTGATATACAAGGCCATTCTTAAACCGATATGGAGTTAAGGAATACAACTGTGGGGATCTGCCAAAAACAGCAACATAGAAATACTACAGAGATTCCAGAATAATATACTGAGAATGATAGCCAATGCTCCCTTCACTAAAACGGAGGAATTACATGAATATCTACAAGTACCAACTATCAAAGCAGAGGTCACCACTATGACAACATCATACACACACAGAATAATAAATCAAGAAAATAGTCTGGCACAAGAACTTGGTGAACCACTCACAATACCTAAGGCGCTTAAGAAGGCAGCGTACCTGGGACTCAATATTTTAATAATAATAATAATAATAAATAAATAAACGTCTTTGCACAAACACACAGCGCCATCTAGGTCCACAGTAAGCGTCTAGGCTTGTGTTATGGATACCAGATGGTTGATAAACTACACAAATACATTTTTTTTTGTAAATATATACATGTATAAATGAAAAACATCCATAACTCGGGAACACACTTTAATATAAGTCTTCCATAAAAGGCAACCTGACACTGGGAAGGCGTGCCTAACATCATACATGAATCGGACAAAATATCTGCTCATGGTCAACTAACTGATTGCATGACGGTAAGATTATAGTAAAAAAAAAAATATAGGCAAATAAATTTTGTATTTCTCGTATGGACATGAGAATATTTTTATTTAAATCAATAATCGAATTAAATTTAGAAAGAAAATCTTGTCCGATTATACCACTTGACTTACACGGAAGATAATCGAATACGTAGAATTTATGATTCATGTATTGATCACCAGAATAGAGATTAATGTAACAATGGTGTCGATTCGGTTGTACGCAAACTAAACTAAAATCAATTTTAAAGTAGGTCTGTCTTTTTCCCTCTGGAACAATATAATGTGACAGCACCAGTCTTTAATCTGGTTTTAGTTTAGTTCGTGCGCAACCGAATCGACACCAATATCCTTATTGCCTTTTTACCTCCGATTCCATTTATTGAGACGGTCTCTGTGTACCGGGATATTGTGCTCCAATGTATGTTTAATATTTGAGTGCAGATATTGGATGCACCGGTGTCAAGTAGCCATGAATATGGTTTGGCATTTAAAAACAAAGTGATGGAACAATTACTATTGCATGATAAAGCAAGATGATCATTAGTCTCGAAAAAACAAATTATTGTATTGGGAAAGAATTGTAGTGGTAGAGCCACGCTGTAAGCTATTAGCTTGCAGCATGAATGGGCCGGCTCGACCGGGGAAGTACCACCCTCTCGCAGAAGACCGACGTCTGAGTAGTGGCATTTTGCCACTGCGCTTCGTCCGGTGAGCGAGGGCGCCGGAGGCCCACCTTCCAGTCTCTCTCCAGAATGGTAGCGGTATTTAAAGAGTTAGTACCCCAGGAGGGTACCAGCACTATTAGTGCTGGAGAATCCCTCATCGCTCAGGCTGCCCTACTTATTCTGGGGTGGACACCTTCCTCAAAAGCCGGCAACGCATCTGTGACCCTTTTGGTGTTGCGGGTGTCCATGGGCGGCGGTGATTGCTTTCCATCAGGTGACCCGCATGCTCGTTTGCCGCCCTCTCATATAAAAAAAAAAAAAAAAAAATATTAGGATTTTGAGGCTCCCGATTGTCATCAAACAATTTATCAGAATTTTGAATATCCTGGTCTTCATCAGGTTGTGATATGATTTTGTTGATTACCTACGTTTTGCCTGATGTCCCAGATGTAGTAAAACCTACCTCTTTGTTGTTGATTTTGGCCTGTTGGGCCACGCCATGCGCCCCATGCGGGTTGATAATTGGAATCCTGCATATTCCCACAATAGTAATTATTTACCTGCAAATTATAACAATTTCGGTATAATTATTTAATAAACAAATATTATAGCGTGTGTATACCTCATGTTTTATTAAAAAGGACCATGTAATTAACAGAAAAACTGCATGTATAGGTAGGATAATAAAATAAAAAGTACTTACTTGGTGATTTTATTTCACTTTATTTTATTTGGGACAACAAACAGCTGTACAATGTGTTTTACTAAAGCTAGTATTACAATTAGTTCGAGTAATTTAATTATACAACCAGCAACGTTATCCACAAATTACTATCGAGTCTTACTACCTAGCGGCATTCAGAAAAAGTGGTATAGGTATTGTAGTTAACAAGTGCACCTGTGCGCATCAAAATTATAATTTGGGTATTTTCATAATACTTGTTACATGTACTGTACATTAGTAACAATTCACTAATTCCGCTTACTCGTTTCAAAACATGCACTTGTATTGTTTTGGGTTATATTAACTCTATGTGTTTTGGTTTGCTATAGTACCTATAGACGTCAACAAGTACGAGATAACAACTGACGTGACACAGACAATTTTCAATTTCCCGCGAAATCGAAAAACAAAAGAAAAATGAATGAAATACATCCACAGCAATATTGGCAAAGAGTTCCATTTTCAAAATTTGAGCTTATTTTTTTATCCCGCGACCTCCGAAACGTAAACCCAATGTTGTTTACATTACGGAGGCGGTTATCCACTAAAGAATTAACAGTTCAAACAGATTCAAGTGAAGATGGGTTAGGCGCAATCGTTTAAAAGTGACCAGTTCTAAAAATTTTTAGTGTCGCCCTCGTACTACCCCGCCGGTCACCCTGTGGGGCCGACATAGGGCATCGTATCATTAGGTATCATTTGATGTGCCGACGTTTTGCCGCGACTTACCTGGAAATAACCTACACTCTACTGTACGTGACCCTCCTTGGGCAACGATGCACAGAGTACAGCGCCTCGCAAAGACTCACGCAGCACGTCAGGAGACAGCCTCATCTACACTTGCAATAAATTAGTACCATATCCGTATACTCCGAATACGTGTGTCGAGAGGTTTTGTTAAAAATTGCGTAAATAAACAAAACACTTCTAGGCCCGTATTAAAAAATCAATCTTCCTGAGGCTGTATCACCCGAGATGCGTCTTATGAAGTTGACGCTATCTCAAGCTCCGTGCTAATTTATAAACCAATCTTGAGGTCTACTCAGCTATCTCACTTCTGAAGTACACGTCTCAGCGGCGAATGAATGTTAATCTTGAGTTTCGTTTATTAATACGTGAAACTCGGCGCACTGTACACCATTACTGGTGCAAACGAAACTAATTAGTCTCATCTGCACCACTGACGGTGCAGGTCAATGGTGCATACGGTACAACGCGAAAAATTGACATCAAGGAAAGATACCTTCGCCGCATTGCACAGAAGCAATCAAAAGAAGAAAGCAAGCCGAGAGAGTACCGTTATGTGATGACATTAAAGAATTTCGAACGTTATTTAGAGGCGGGTTCCCGTGATTCTCAGAAAATTCTTAAAGAAAAGAAGGCCGAAGGATGGAAGATGTTTTGTGCCTCTGTCTGCCCTGATACACATGCATCTATCGTTTGGGAAAATATTAAAGGTTTTAGATCTGCCTATAAAGATGCATCCTCGGTCTTACCTTTAGAGTTAGCGGAACAAGTAAATGGATCCACTTGCCCCTCCATCGGTTCCTAAAGAAATTGTGGTTTCTAGTGCTCTTCCTCCTATTCAGGAGAGTAATAAATAGGTCTGCTCTTAACTCTCACTTTAATATGTTAGAACTGAAAGGCGTACTCTCTAACCTCAAAGACTCTGGTCCAGGGGAGGATCGGATTCCGTACTCTTTCTTCGCAATTTCTGATAACTGCGCTCTCTTCTAGATCTTATTAATTCTGTAATGATATCTGGCCACATTGCCCCGTCATGCAAATCTCAAATAATTTACCTATTTTGAAACCTAGTAAGCCATCATCTGATGTTTCGTATTATAGCTCTTCCTTCTATTTTGACTAAAATTGCGGTACACTTGGTAAAAATACGGCTTGAATGGTTCCTTGAAAATAATAATTTATGGCCTCTAGTCAGTTTGGATTTAGGAAATGCAAAGTACATTGGATAATCTCAGTATTTTATGTCTGATATTTTACTGGCTTTATCAAATAATAATAGCGTTGTAGTATCTTTTCTGGATATAAATTATGACAATGTTCTAGTCCCTAATCTTAATAAGAAACTCGATGATCTAAAGGTACCAGAAATAATGGAGTCGATTCGGGTGTGCACCAACTAAACTAAAACCAGTTTTAAAGTAGTACGTCTCTTTCTCTCTGGAAGAGTACGATGCGACGGCACCACACCAAAGCTGGTTTTAGTTTAATTTGGTTTAGTTGGTGTACATCCGAATCGACACCATTGTCTATCTTCATATCACCATTTTGTCTGAAAAATAAAACCTTGACCTTGGTATTAATGCCAAATTGACTAGTTTTTAAAATTTTTTATTCACAACGGTTTGGTACTTGACCTAGATGAGGGTTATGGTCAGAGGATAAGGAAACCTTGCAATATGTTGAAGTAATTTAATTTTTCACCATGCTTCACACAAGACAAACTAGCTAACGCGCCGCGCGCCCACAGACATTTTTTTTTTGGTTTATTCTCTCCTCTAAAAAGCAAAGGGGACCAAACAGCCATGTCTTATTTCTTCGGTTTATAAGTCAGTCTCAGTCAAAACAAGTCATTCGTCGTATACAGAGTCTAGTCACGGTCAAGTCATTCTTCAGTAAAGTGGCAGAATGCTTTACTTCTTGTGGGAATCCGAAAGCTTCGTTACGCACTTTAATTACACTTCCCTTCACTTGTACACCATCACTAACTTTTGCAGCACAATATTCTGCCATTATTAAAAGTATTTTGGACACCGATCGGTGTTCGCGTCCGCCTAAAGGTTAAGCTTCAAAAGTCAGAATGTACAAATTATAAGAATTATAAAGAAAAATGCAACTTCACTCGCCGAGATCCCACCAAAAAGCCGCGCCCACAGACAACACACACGTCATAGACTAGTGATGTGACATTGTTTCTACAACAGACCTTAATCGCACCTTTGTTAAGTGAAGATGAGGTCGAAGGTGGAAGCGTACTGACCCGGAAACCCCAACACATTTGGAGTCTCCCCCATTGCGAATTCAGCTAAATGTGAGCGGAATCTAAACATTCTTAGATGTCTCTCAGGAGTATGGTGGGGAGCTCACCTCATTTTTTCTCATTAGAGCTCCTCTAGCACCTACCTATAATGCCTTGATCAGAAGTGTCTTAGACTATAAAAATTAGCCAACGATTTTATTCTTATTAAAAAGTATTTATTATTATTAATGTATTTAAATACAGAATCGTAACCGGAAAAGGAATGTAAGTAGTTATACTGGTTAAGACGCAACATCGATAATAAATTATGGACTTAATTGCTTAATTGACATCAAGTTTATCTTAGGTACTACATATTACACAAAGATTTATGATAGATAGGTTAAAACTATTGTTAGATGTCAGCAGGTAATTTATTAGGTATTTAATTTCTAACTTTATTCATAAATAACACACATAAATATATATTTACTGCTAAAGTTTATACAACTGCAAGAAAAGTTATTTACCATTTTTAATTGAACATTGCATTACATTAACTTATAATGACTAGAATATTGTTAATCGCTCTACAACTAAACATTCTTTATTGTTTAATTATTTCTAATTTCATCCTTAAATAACATTATACATAAATATCTATACCTAAATACTGTTTGCGGGTACCTACTGTTACTGAATGTCTACATGAGGTCAAGGAATAAAGTTACATTAATATGCATTACTGTCCAGTCCTAATAACACTGCAAGCTTTTACCATTGTTTCACAGATCTTAGTAATTGTCCTAGAATAAGCATAATTTTTTAATTAATTTGAAATTAGGCTACATATCAAAGCAGAATAATTACGCAGTCGAATATTTTTTATGTGTGTCTTTAATATGCAAAGTATCCTTTCAATGACTAAAAATCAATGCATAATTTGACAATATTCTAACACAAATGAGATACAGATGAAGAAGATTCTTCAGGCACAGTCCTGCCTTCTCTACGCTCCCTAACGCCTGTAATACTGTTACTCAAGCAGAGATCTCCGCTTGAGGTCAGTTAAAAAAGGGACAGCTTTCTGTAACTTGTATAGCGATATCTCTTTCTAACTAAGCTCAAGGGCAGATCTACACTTGAGCAACATTCTGAATTATGGGCTTTAGTTTAGGATATCTTTTATAAACTTGTACTCTAGCTTTAGTAATTAATTTGCTGACAACGCGCCTCAAGGTATCTATTTGTTCCTTTGTTAATTTTGGGCCCACGGTCCTCAAGTGAGCGTAGACTTTTTGAACCTCCAAAAGAGCAGTATATTTATTGTACAGTATTATTTTTGTTTTATTATTTAATTTGCTGATATTTTGCCTCAAGACACGTATTTGTTTCTTTGTTACTTTTCCGCTCAACACCTTCCACTGATTGTACGATTTTCTACATCTCAATATTTCAGCAAATTTATTGTAAAGTTTTATTTTTTCTTTATTATCCATTTTGCTGATAGTTTTCCTCAAGATTTCTACTCTATCCGGTGTTAATCTTTGGCTGTACGACGTCCAGAGAAGTTGGCACAGGTATCCAGTCCGCCCAGTGTTTAACTCCATTGCAACCCTGTCCCAGTCTTGATTAATATTACTCTGTGCATGTTTCTGCATGTGCATGTACTCAATGTCAGTCAGTGGGCCTTTGTTAATAGATGGATGCAAGATGAACTTCCAAATTTTCTGCAACTGTTTTGCAGTATACCTATTATCAAATGTTTTGGTGGCCAGTGTTTCCCAATCATACTCCTCATCTATACCTAATGCCACATCCCTAAATGCTTGCATACTAAGATCCTCAATATGGTTTTTTAAAACTGCAATTTTTCCTCCTTCATGTGTCCCATCACGTTTCTCGTCACATTGCAACTGAACTATTTGTGATTCTAACCGCTGTTTTCTAATATCTATAGACATTTCATGTATTCGTTCCAGTAATTTAATCATTTTGTTCAGCCGCGTAGAGGACCAATGTAAAATCAAACCTTTGCAAGCTTGATATTAATACTATTATTTTTATATTTTATGGCAAGCGATCGTCTAGTGTCCTTATTGTCTGGTGCCGGAAACCATCAACTTTTAAGTAAGGTTTCTCACAACGGCCGTAGTGGAATATTTCGCCTATTTTTTTTTAATAGCAACGAGACTTAACGAATTTTATTATGATGTGTTTTACACCGATCAAAGCAGCTGAAAACAAAAGTTTTTTGTTAGTCCAACAGACAAAACACAACTAAAGTTTTAGTAAAGCAACAAAATAATGAATATTTATTTTATTATACATAGATGCATGGGAAGATTCATAAATCACAATTTGATGTCAAAGGTAGAACAGAACATCGCTAGAGCGTAATATACCTCACGGATTCACGATCCCAGCAGAGAACACATTTGGGTGGGTAATGGGATTTTTGAAGAGCAGAGAGATTGATACAGTTGCGAGTGATCCATTAGAGGGCAGGATAATAAAATATGGTTCAGGCCCCCCTCATCTAACCCGCAATCGCAGACAGGAGACCCGGATATGAATTTTCGCGAGGTGCACTGCTGAGCTGAAGTGTCCTAGGCCCGTATTAATAAACTAATGGTTATCGGAAATATAAACTAATAGGTCATCGGCATTTTGTAGGATACTTTGGGAGGCCGTAGGGAATGCCATCTATCCAGAGACAGGAGTCCCTTAGAGTGCCAATAACGTTTTGAAGCTCCATTATTGTAAATATTCATCGGTGGTTACGGGTCGGACTGAATGTAGTTTCGAAAGGTAATGGAGCTTATTGAGAAGCAAGATAATCAATAAAAGACTCTGCCCATTGACTATCTAGAGGGCAGGATTGAGTTACGGGTTAAAAGGACTTCGAAATCTTCTAACTCTCTGCCAGATAAAAGATGGGAGACTTTCGGGTAATATGGAGAAACGAAATTCTCTCCAGCTATTCAGCTTTTTCTTGCGAAGAAAGCGTTTGAGCAGTGATTTTAAAAGTTCAATATATCCGGCCGTTGTCATTTCCTAGCAGTATGCCAATTCTGCATTCTTTCGAACTTTCACTATGATGGTGCACTCTCAATCCCAGCAAGTAGGAGAGGACACCATACTAATAGCTGCGTTTTTCAGTGGGGTTGTGGCATTAGCACTGTCTATAAGAGCGTCAGCAAAAGCTATATATGTCTTGATACATTTTATAGTAATAACTATGTAAGTATTTAAAAACCAGGGCGTCCCAAAGTTATGGGACATGAAGGGGAAGTACCTTAAATATCGTAGATAGTGAATTTTGCTCAAAGAAGACTTTATGTTATTTTTAAAAGTTAGTAATTCTGCATTCATAGATTTTCTAAAAATTATTTGCTTCGGCTGGGAATCGAACCGACTCAAATGTGAAAAAAAAAACACCCTACTTTTATGATGCCAATCGAAAGAATAGCTAAAAAATAATAACTCTGCCTAAGTAACATAGTATTTTAAAAGAAAGGAACAACGTGAAATTAATCATTTTAATCAAATAAAAAACATACATGAAACTGCCGTAGTCAATTAAGTAGGTATTTTTTTGTAAATTAATTAATTAAATGCTCAAAATGTGATCCCTCTTGTCTTACGCAAATCGCCAATCTTTTAATGAGCCCGCTGCCTGTTGATTTTCTAATCATTTTATGGTGAACACTCGATGTGATATGGCACAATTCTGTTTGCAACTCGCCTACGTTCTCGTATCGCTTTTTGTATAGCATATCTTTCACGTATCCCCAAAAGAAGAAATCACTTTAGCAATAAATAACTTTCTTGAAATTTGACTCAATCATTTTATGTTGTTCCTTTCTTTTAAAATACTATGTTACTTAGGCAGAGTTATTATTTTTTAGCTATTCTTTCGATTGGCATCATAAAAGTAGGGTGTTTTTTTTTTCACATTTAAGTCGGTTCGATTCCCAGCCGAAGCAAGTAATTTTTAGAAAATCTATGAATGCAGAATTACTAACTTTTAAAAATAACATAAAGTCTTCTTTGAGCAAAATTCACTATCTACAATATTTAAGGTACTTCCCCTTCATGTCCCATAACTTTGGGACGCCCTGTATATTAATTAATGTTATCCGAAGATACAGCCGGCAGGTTATCTCCTGATCCAGAAGCTTTATATATTTGTCCCAGACTGTGTTCTTATGTATAAGATATTTCAGAAGTGGTTTTTTAGGTGAAGGGCACTTAATGGAAGCTGATTGTAGTTTTATGATAATCGGAAAGTGATTACTACTATAAGAAGAATTTAATACCACCCAAGATAGTTGGAAGGCCAGTTCAGGGGAACAAATAGATAAGTCCACTGCTATGTCAAGTTCGTTAGGCCGAGTGCGCCTGGTAGAGGACTCACCTTTAAGAGGCATAAATTTAACGAGTCCAGCAGATACAGAATTTGGACCCATGAAGGATGATGGCAGTTAAAATCACCCATTATTAATAAAGGCCGGGGGAGAGAATTACATATAGAGCCCAGTTGTTTTATAAGAGGTTTTGTTGGATGAGGAATGTACGCAGATACCATAGAGATGTTTTATATCCGACATCAAGGCCTTTACTGTGATCTGGGATGGTAAGTTGAGTAAATGAAATTTTATTTTTGATGAATATAGCAGCACCGCCCTAACTTTGCAGGCCACCATCACGCAGACCGACAAAGCCCGGAATATGAAAATGGACTCCGGACTCAGCCAGGTCTCCGAGACGACTGCAATAAAAGGATTATATACATCAACAAAGTCTAATAAAGAAAAAAGGGAAAAAACAGAAGATATCGTGAAAATTCCAATTGCACATAACAGTTTTGTTCGTTGTGTTCATTTCTAGTCGTTTTTAATTAATTTAAACGGGCATTAATACTTTTTTTTTTTCAAAAACTCGACAGGAAATGCTACGTGGTGTAGGCATGCTGGAAGCTGGCGCTACTCAACACGTGGTTGCAGAGACCTTTCTCACGAATCAAAGCGTGATATTGAGGTTATGGTCACGGTACCGTGCTACGGGGAGTCTAGCCGAACGACACGTGTCACTACTCCGATACAGGATCGCTATCTACAAAGAACCGCCAGACGACTACCCAATACCACGGCGATGCAACTGGTTCAAAGGCTCCAGGAGGACTACCAGCCGCTGGTAAGCGACCGAACTGTCAGGAGGAGGTTGCATGAAGTCGGCCTTCATGCTCATAGACCATTACGAGTTCCAGCACTTCGGCGAGGCAATCGAGGAAGACGTCTTTGTTGGGCTCGCGAACATTTATTTGGGCTGAGCAACAATGGTCTCGTTTTGGATTTCATCCAGATTCGAGAAGGATACGTGTATGGAGAACTCCAGGTAGGATAAATCGTTTCCAACATCCGCAGGAGGTCCACCAGTACCAAAGCGGAACAATCATGGTGTGGGCCGGAATTCGTATTGGTGGACGAACTGACCTCACTGATCCAAACATAAGGGTCCACTTCTAGTGCGCGAAAATACCTAGGAGGTCGTAGAACCTGTGATTCATCCTCACAGAATGCAAATGGGGCCGGAATTTCTCTTCATGCACGATAATGCCCCTTCGCATACGGCGCGGCTGGTTTCGGCGGCCCTCCGGGATCACTATATCCAAGTTTTGAGATGCCTGCCTAGTCGCCCGATCTGAATTCGATCGAGCATGCGTGGGACATGTTGCAACGAAGGGCATTACGCAATTTTCCACCTAATTTAACTACTGAAACCGAACTTTTTGAGCATTAGCAAAGAACATAGGAAAGGATTCCTCAACATGACATTGACCACCTGATATTAAGCATGAGAAATCGATGCAGATGCGTTATTAATGTCTCAGGAGTCTCAGGAGAATTAATGTCTCTCTGTAGTTTTAAGATTTAATAAGTTTTTCATAATCTGTGTCGTTTCAGTAAATTTAAAATAACAAATGTAAAAAAATATTTTTCCTAAAAATGACATGAATTATTAAAAAAGAAAAATTAATAAAGAAATATTAGTAAATCTCAACGGTTTGTTTTATTTTTTTAAGATCATAAAATAACCTTTCATTTAATTATACCCTCTCTAAACAAACTATGTACAGTTTTTCCAATAATCAATAAAATACTAAATATCCCTAGACTTTGTTGATGTGTGTATTTATTTAAAAGGTATATTAAGTCGGACTTCTTAGAATTAGCACTACGGATTCCATTGAACGATTTGGTCCATTGAAATCTCTTGATTTGACAAAAATTTCCATTTTGCAGGTTTTGTTGACGATATGGTTCCACAGAACATATTTCTTTATTTATATAATTTCAGATTTCCCCATACTGATCCATCTCCACATTATATTAAATTGTAATAACCGATTTGTGTAGTTGATTGTGAACATGTCAGAGAAACCAATCAAATCCTATAAGGGGAAATGTTTTTGTGTAATGTAATGATACAAACATTTATTCCCTCGTCATGGATGTTTATATAATCTATTATATAGTATAGTATATATAGTACAAGCTTTACTTAGTTTGGGACTAGATGATTGGTGTAAGTGTCGAAAATATTTATTTATGTATTAATATTGAGCACATATGTTATTTGTGTAGTGGATACTGTGATGAATATGAACATTTATTCCCGAGTCATGGAAGTTTATTTAAATATTTATGTATGTTTATCCATTATCTAGTATTCATAATATGATACGATGATTGGTGTGACAGAAATATTTATTTATTTATTAATTATTGAATTCCATTAATTTTAAAAGATGTGTAACGTTAGTTTCTTGTCTCCGTTCCGCTCGGACTAGATACTGCTATGGCTAGTTTCTTGAAAACTTAAAACTAGAACCTTTTTTCGATTATCATAATGAGTATTTTTTATAAACTTTATAGCACTGATACAGATACGTTTAGATGCAGCACGTTTAGATACAGAATTTAGCAATATTTGGAAATATATCGATATTGTTTTTAATGATTTTAGGAAGTCCCTAGTACAATCCGCCGTTACTAAGCACCAACGGCTTTATGTGTGCATGTTTATTTCGTAGATATTTCATGTCTATAGGTTTTGTTAGTCTGAGGGATGATGTGAGTTAATGGGGTTGGGGGAGTATTCTAATTTTAAGTCTCTGATTGCGATGGGGAGGAGCGGTCTGCAGATGTGCTGGGGGGGGAAGATTAGCGACATTTGGGATATTTTGTCCTGCCTGGGAAAGTTGCACTCTAGAATGAGATGCAGAATGTTTCAGGGTTAAGGTTTCAGATAAAATAGGTGCAGGGAAGAAAGCTGTACTGGAGTTTGTCTGTCTAGGAGGAATATCAGGGTCTGACATATCAGCATCCAGGCAATCCAAGTGAGACTAACGTGATAGTGAACTTGATCGCGAACGTTCGTCGTCATTATTTTTACCTACCTCTCTGCGCTGTGTTTTTTACCGTTTCTACGTCTTCTTCTTACAATTTGGTGTAGAGCATGGATTGATTTCTGGTGTAAAATCGACGCTAGCAGAGAGGACATCAAATGCAGCTGGCGAGGGAGGGAGGGCCAAGCCCAATATGTTTGTAAGTCCATGCATATGGAACTTGACCCCACACACACACCGCCACCGCCATCTCCCCCCCCCCTCCCCCCACCAGTGACGACCCCGTCGTCACAAAATACAACACAAAACTAGACACCAGGACGCTAGCAGAGAGGGCATCAAATCAGCTGGCGAGGGAGGGAGGGAGGGCCGAGCCCAATATGTTTGTGAGTCCAAACATATGGAACTTGGCCACACACAGCGTCGTCACAAAATACAACACAAAACTAGACACCAGGGCAAAATAACACTTACCACCACCTTATTTATCACATAAACAGCTTTGATCTACAAAAATAGAGATAATGTTAAATAGAAACTTACATTTTTGGTGTACCAGCCAAAACCGCGTGATTGACGTTTAACCGGCCTTCTACATCTAATTTTTCAGCTGCGGTGGACGATAACAATAATAAATCCGGCAACAATTATCTTCAACGGCGCAATTTATCGCTCTAATGGGAGTTATTGATTTTTTGAGAGTTACCAACCCTCAAAGAAATATCCCTAAAAACGCGAATAAATAGCCCTAAATACAATAACAATAAGCCGACTTTTTGGCGGGATCTCGGCGAGTGAAGTTGCATTTTTCTTTATAATTCTTATAATTTGTGCATTCTAAGTTTTGAAGCTTAATAATGGCAGAATATTGTGCAGCAAACGTTAGTGATGGTGTACAAGTGAAAGGAAGTGTAAATTAAAGTACGTTGCGGAGTTTTCGGGTTCCCACAAGAAACCGCCAAAATCTTTTGTAAAGCATTCTGCCACTTTACTGAAGAATGACTTGACCGTGATTAGACTCTGTATACGCCAAGTATACGACGAATTACTTGTTTTGACTGAGACTGACTTATAAACTGAAGGAATAAGAGAAATAAATTTTTTCACTCGAAATTGGCAGTAATGTCCCTCGACAGTGAGATTGACTGGATGCCATCCTCAAAAATAAGAAGAAGAAGAATTATAAGCCTCAAAAAACATCCGTACGTATTGAGAGGTATATTATAATTTAAGTAGGTGCATGGGCGCTTAATGCCCTTTAATAACATATTACTTATTTTTAGTTTTATTTTTTATCAAAATTATAATATTTTTATCTTTTTTTTTTTAATTCCCCACTCACTCAATATTTTTTTCTTTTAGATTGATATAGTATTAGGTCAGACGAAGGAAACCTTAATTTCCTTGTTCAGAGAGTATTAGGTTAGGCACCTGAAAATAGCCCTAAATAAATGTGGACCCTAAAGCCCAATGGAGAACACAAACGTTTTTTTCTAGAAATGCCAAATGGACGTCGGAACTAGGTACAACATTGCGGCACGTAGACAGAGAATGGTAATAATACTATTTTCTGTCTACGTTACGGCAGGGGAAGCGGTACTAGTGTTGCCAGCTACAGGCGAATATTCTGCGAGCGAAGGTAACTTAATCATAAAAAGTGTGTGGCAAAAGTTTGATATACAGAAAAGCTTGTATTATTAGATCCATGAGGAGTAACGTTTTTTTATATTATTTAGGGTTTTAATATTAGGTATCAACAAATTATTTTTTTTGTTCAGCGTTACAAGTTCTAGTTGCTTTGAAAAATATTTCCTATAAAAATATAAATATAGGTGTTATACTATCAAACGCACGCACGCACACACACTCACACACACGTCACACATACACGCATGCACAAGCTCACACACACACACACACATACACATACACACAGGAACCAGAACGCCAGAACCATTTTTTTTTCTTCCTTATCAATCTTTGTTTTGTATTCACCGGCTTTATACACATGATCGAACTTTATATAATAGTAACTAGTGTTTTGAGCAGGTCTCGGGCAGCGAGCTGCTCTCGAGATTATATTAAGTCCTTACATATGAAATTGGCGTTTTGTCGTACTGGCCACTTTGATCTCAAATATCTCCTCTTTGGTTAGGAATTCCAATTTCAAATTTATACAGCTATTTACTCATGCATTTGTTTTTCGAAAACCGTAATCCATATGTTTTTTCCATCTTTGGTCTTTTCTTTGCTTCACTTAGTTTACAAAATGGAAAACTTAAAATATCGCGTTATTTACGAGTACGAGTTCCCCCGTGGCACCAGTGCTGCAGAAATGGCTCGAAGGATTAATTATGTGTATGGCGGTGGTGTCGCAAAAGAAAACACAGTGCGTTTTTGGTTCCAATGTTTTCGTTCTGGAAATTTCGAGCTGCAAAACAAGCCCCTTGGGCGGCCGGAGTCCAAGGTTGATGATGAAGAATGGAAGGCTATTGTGAAAGCGGATTCATCACGAACCACGTCTGAGTTAGCTGCAGGCTGCGGTGTTAGTGACAAAACTGTTTTAATCCATTTGAAGCAAATTGGGAAGGTGAAAAAGCTTGAAAGGTGGGTCCCTCATGAATTGAGTGGAGCAAATCGACAAACGCGCGTAGACTGCTGCGTTACATTAGTCAACCGGCATAATTCAGCTTTCTTAAATATGGCCAGACGATTACGGCAGATGTGTATTGTCAGCAATTGCAAACCATGATGGATAAGCTAGCTGCTAAACAACTGAGGCTGGTCAATCGCCGTAGGCCACTGCTGCTTTAGGACCACGCTAGACCACACACTGCACAACAGACAGTTACCAAATTAGAAGAGATTCAATTAGAATGTCTAAGACATCCACCGTGCTCCCCGGACCTTGCTCCAACAGATTACCATTTTTTTCGAAATTTGGATAACTTCTTGCAAGGGAAAAAATTCAACTCCGATGGGGCAGTCCAAAGCGCCTTCAAAGATTTTATTGATTCCGATCCGAGTGGTTTTTTTTAGTAAAGGGATCAATGAACTACCTATGACATGGCACAAGTGCATAAATAGCAATGTTACATACTTTGATTCAAAATCAAAAATGTTTTTATTTCGTATGTTATAAGAATAACATTTGAAATCGTCATGACATACAGTTATCGCTCATTCACTAGGCAGTCTCCCCAAAGAAGAACGAGCAAGAAACTCCGGGGTTGCTCTTTTAAATAAGTCAATACAAATACAATTTGAAATGCCTAATTGAAAAATTTATGATTCGACAAAGAAAAATAAGAATAAAATATATTGAATAATGCCGAGCGGTTCATGTCCACGCATTCTTATCATCCAGATAGATAGTCAGAAATTTTATAATAGCCTTTGGTACATAGTTTCCGTTTAATGGTTGTTTTAAATTTATTTAAAGGCAAATTTTGAATGTCTACCGGAACCTTATTGTAAAAGCGTATACATTGCCACTAGAATGACTTAGTGACTTTGTGTAAGCGACTGCTATGGACAGCAAGTTTATTTTTATATCTTGTATTCACAATTTTAAATCAAGTTTCTAAAAAAAATACACATATGGAACGACCACATAGCCCAAAGTTCATAATAAATTAGGTTAGTGGCAACCCCAAAGACTGTTTATATCATTGACATTCTGGGTTAGCGAGGGGTTTATCATTCCGATAAAAGTCAAGTGAAAACAAGGCATAGGCTCATGTCACGTGACTACAAATAATCCATAGACAATCTGTCTTTTTTACTTCCGATTTCCACGCCCGGTGGCGGCTCATGCCCCCCGTAGAAAATTTATTTATTGAAAAATGGACACTAGAAAGCTGACGGAAATTTTGCGTGCTACCATCGATCCAAATCAGAGGCAACAGGGAGAAGAACAGCTCTCGCAGGTAACTCTCCTTTATCATCTGCCCAGTCCACATGCTCAAGAATTTTGTTAAGCAACCAAATTGCGTAGCCCCTTAAAATGTTCGAGATTTTATTGTGTCTTATACTTCGCGATTCGGTCGTATAATAACATGCCGCGCTGGTATGATTTTCCTGGAGCATGTTTTCATATAGATTATGATTTATTTGTTTTATTGTAGTAAATACATGGACATTGGTTTGTATTCTACAGAAATGCAACTACCAGACTAGTTGTACTTCAACTTACCAGGTGATGACATGGTGAGGTGTACTAACCAAACATGATAGTCGTACAGTCGCAAGCTTTCCATTATCGGCCCTAATGTTACACTGGTATCTTCTCTGTACTCTTTTAGGCTGTTAAATTTGATCGGGGATTCAAAATCAGGGCATTTCCTACTGGTAAATGACTGATGACATAAAAATGTTAGGTTTACTGTGATTTTGCCATTCAGTGCATCACATTATGATTCATAGCAAAGTTTAATTTTGATTACTTTATTTCAACTATTTCAGATCCATAAAATTATTGGATTTGCACCATCACTGTTGCAAGTTGTTATGCTAAATGAGGTGAACATACCAATTCGGCAAGCGGGTGTTGTGTACCTCAAAAACCTTGTAGCCGCAGGATGGCAGGAGAAGGAACCGGAGGAAGGGGAGCCCTTACCCTTCACCATACACGAGCAAGATCGCGCAATGGTCAGGGATATAATTGTCGACGCTATAGTGCAGGCACCAGACATAATTAGAGTGCAACTCTGCGTTTGTCTGAAAACAATCATCAAGCATGACTTTCCACTCCGTTGGACACAGATTGTTGACAAAATACACATATATATGCAGAACGCTGATGCAAACAGTTGGATGGGAGCTTTGTTATGTTTGTACCAATTGATTAAAAACTTTGAGTATCACCAGGCTGACAAGAGGGTGCCATTAATAGAGGCTATGAATCTACTGCTGCCGATGATGTATGATCTGATAGTGAATCTTCACTCAGATCAGTCTGTTGAGTCTCTCCTTATACAAAAGCAAATACTTAAAAGCTTTTATGCACTAATAAAGGTGGGTTGAGCATGTACATACACCTTTGTAAATGTATAGTTTCTGCATTTGTTATCCACTCAACCGTCTGGTCAAACTTTTGTGCTGCATGCACGGTGTCTTTATTAATAAAAACCTTCATAGCTGGTAAACTACAACAGCTATAGCAACCAAAAAACACGTAAGTATAGGTGAAGGATTACAAATTAAAACAAAATAAAAGAGAATACAGAAAATCTTATTCAAGACTATTAAAAACTGTGTATAACAAAAAAATTGCAACATTTCTTGGAACTTCTCTTAGTGAAAAATATTGCAAGATAATAACGAATTTATAAATCTAGACTAATTGTCCTCTGTAATGACACCAAGATGTCTGAATTTATAAAATTTTTTGTAGCAAAATAAATCAAACAAACTACTTACTCCACAATAATTTTGACACAGCCTTCAACTCGCTCAAGAACGAAAACCTGCGAAACATATTGAAGTTTATAGCACCCTTATCAAATCCTATGTATTTCTATCAGAAAATATGCTGAATAATGAAATATAACGATTCATTAGGCAAAATGTAAAATTATCAGCAAGATGCTAAAACTGATATTAATCAGACATGAAAAAAACCATGAACTCGAAATATCGCAACAAACTGTAATAATTACGCATAATCGTAAAGTACTAATCCTCACGATCATTTTGATGTATAATAATCCCAGAAATAAATAAATGAAATTATAATTACTTACAACATAAAGTTGGAACACTGTTCCCTACAAGATATAACTGAACGAACTAACTTATTATTATTATATTATTATAGACGAGCAGCATTACTCCTGGTATGTCTATGTCACAGTGTTTGAAGAGTTCATTATTTTTATTAATTGTTCATTATGTTGTTATTCAGTCACTATTTAAGTCATCACTAGTTTTTTTTAAATTTGTCCAATCTATTCTTGAACTTTGACATTTTTTTTGTCTATGTGAACAGCCGAATACTGCCCTCAAGGAACATGTGCTGTAGCATAATTTATTATGGTAACACTGAATTTTTCCCCCAAACAGTTTTAACTACAGATAATAGAAGGAATTGTTTCGAAAGATTTGGTTACTGTTGTAACCACGGACAGTAGACTGGTTTTTTTTTTGGTTACAGGCGTAACCACGGATGGTTGAGTGGTTATAATGCAATGCTACCTGCAAGAACAATGCAAAAAAAATATATAAAAATTTATTCAATTTTATTTGCAAAAGTGAAGTAACTAGGTAAATTAGAGTACTCATATAATGCCCATTGTTCCAGTACATTTTACCACTAGATTTGATAACAAAGGAGATATTCACTAAATGGATGGAAGTGTTGCGGGCTGTGATGGAGCAGCCAGTGCCAGACCACACACTGCATGTAGATGAAGACGAACGAATGGAGCTGCCATGGTGGAAGTGCAAGAAATGGGCTGCACACACACTCTACAGGCTTTTTGAAAGGTAATACAATTGTATTAGATTATCCAATGTATTTAAAAAACCTTTGGTGGATAATACAATGTACAGTACACACACAACAGTAAGTCGACCGAGACGAGAAACAGTAGACCGCAACAAGTGTCCGGGCTCTTTTGCATGTACCTCATACTGAGACAGCAACCGTAAGCTACTATTATACATTCAGTATCATAGTTTGTCGATGGTGTCAGTTGTGTTATACCATGCTATTAATTTACATAATGGAAAGCCAAGCCACCATGTTATTGGGAGGAAGATGAAGACAATGATTTGCTCTTATTTTATTATTACAAAACTAAAAAAAGATTACCTGTTAACCTATAAATTATATACAGCTAGAGGTCAAGAATGATCATTTTCGCTATTAGTGAATTAGTTTTGATGGCAAATTTACGAGTCCAGTTGTGCATTGTATATCAGAGGTTGCTGTTTGATCAGTTCAATCAGCTTTTCACAGTCTTCGTCAGAAAAAGCAGTCATTGTTTACAAGAAAGAATTGTGCTTTGCAAGTGTGACATACTACTGCATCCTATTTACTTGACATTTATGTCGATAGACATTGGCATGTCTATCTCTTTCACAATTATATGTGAGTGCAAAACATATTGATGCCTATCGATATTGAAATCACAAATGCACGAGAATCAATATCCGGATGTTGTTCGGATCCGCCACCATTACTAAAGCTACCGGCTGTAAGGTATACAAGGTGAGGGATTGGTAGTGTTGGACTGTACATTTGTACAGTGTCAGTAATGCCCATAATTACAAACATAAGTCCTAATATAAAAGTCAATTACTACTTGAGTCATTAACATTTATAGGGTTGTGTATACAAGAAGCCAACATGAAAAATAGCAAGCCTATGGAAGTAGGTTAAGTTCCAAGAACGTCACCAAGGTTGCGCATTTTTGGGTGTTACTTTGCACAAAATTAAAAAAATATATATTTTGTTTGTTTTGTGGTTGTGGTTTTTATTGTTTTGGGAGGTGTAATTTGACATATAGTGATGGGTGAAGGTCACTGTTAAGAAAGGAGCGACCACTGTTGGAACTTTTTTGTTTGCAGGTCAATTTTTAAAGTTGGTTTTAAATTCCATTAATTTTGACATCTCTTCGAATTTTGCTTGTGTCATATTTCAAAGTCAAAGAAAGTCAAAAAGTTGGTTTCAAAGTCTAAAAGTTAGCCTCCGGGAGGTCATGGAGGTAAACCAAGGGAAATTAAGTCCCGTCAAATGGCTCAAAAGGGTGGTTAAGGTATTCAATCCAATTAAGACAAAAATGTCATGTGTCAAATGTTTAAAACTCGGAAGTCCGAAGCCGAAGTCAAAGATGAAGTCAAACCTGAACAAGAAAAGAAAAGATTCGAAAAAATTTTTTCGTCTTATTCATTTTATCCACCTTTGTACATAACCTATCGTTTGTACTTGGTTATAATAAAGAATAACAACTTTTTATTTATATTTTTTAACTTTTTAAGGCGAAATTAATCTCGAGGCATCTCGATGCCAGGGTAACCACCCGGAGCACTTGTTACGTTAAGACTTAATTTCTACACCTACTTTGAATTAAAGTTCCTTACTTAATATTTTAGTATACAGGGTGGAAAAAATCAATGGTTCCTGAAGGGAAACTTCTTTAAATCCTTAAGATAAATTAACCGCCAGTTAGGATAACGTTGCTGATAAATTGTACGCGCTTCACGCGAATTCGAGTTAGCACTTCCATATGCCATTAAAATGTCCGCATATTCCCTTCCCAATCCATGGGGATTGCAAACAAAACTCTCCAAATTAAACAAAAGAAGTATAAGTTGATACACACTTTCCAAAAGGCAAATATTACATAGCCACTCTCAACTTTCGATCGTTAGCAAACGAAACAACTACTTAATATACCTTTATAGCAAAGCAAAAGGAGATAAGGGAATTGACTTGTTAATAAGAATACTATGTACACTATTTTATCGCTATTAGTGACACTAAAAAGTAGCATTACTGAGGTGGCGATAGAAAATATAATTTATTCAATACTACAAGTTTACGCACCCACCGAAAACTGTAACAAATCAGAAGATGGTGCATTCTATGCAGATCTTGATCAGGCTATGCAAAAATGCGAAAAAAATATAATTTATATGGGCGATATGAACTCAAAAATTGGGAAACCGGAAACAAATGAGGATTTAGCTATGGATGAACATGGATATGGCAAAAGAAACAAAAGATGACACAAATTGATAAACTTCTGTCATCAATACAAATTAAAAATAGCAAATACATCAAAAATCAGAAAAGCAACGATGGGAATGGGATAGGAAAACAAAGAATGAAATCGATTTTATAGCCCTCAACATCTCAAAAATGTAGAAAATTGAACTGTTCTATTTGCACCATATACTAAGAGAAGACCTAGATATGACATAGACTGTGAACTGTTTCAGAAGGAAATATCCAAAACATCTCACATCTCAGAAGTACAATTGCTTACAACAGAATGGAAAGCATTCTAATTAAATACTCTAGAGTCTAAGAGTATTTAATTAGAATGCTTTCCATGTCTAGAGTCTAGACAGTCAAATACATATAATAAACAAGAATCAGAAATAACAAAATAAATAACACACCTTGAGAATCAAAGAAACTATCTAAAATATAAAAACATAAGATGAGAAGCTTGAATTTACCAAACTATATAAACTAAAATAATAGGTTTCAGAATCAAAGAAAAGATTTAAAATATAAAAAAAAAATGAGAAGCTTGAACTTACCAAATTATATAGAACAATAAAGAAGAAAATCGGACACAACTTAAAAAAAAAACTAGATTAAATACATAACAAATATTCTTAGAAAAAACAGGAGTCCAATTGGCATACAAAAAAAATTACAAAGTAAAGCAAGTGATTACACAATTACAATATAAGTCTGGAATAACTGTCACAAACAGAAAAGACATACAATACAAATACTCTTTATTGCGCAAAATAATTTACAATATTTTTTTATGATACTACATGTGTATGTAGTATCATAAAAAAATATTGTAAAGTTTTTATGATACTACATGACTTACTAAAATAGCAACTGAGTTTTATCAGGATCTGTACAGATACTCTGAAAGCCCAAAAAATAATGAATGCTATTACTCTACAATTGAACCCGCACCACATTTTTTAGGATCAGAAGTAAACCAGTCAATTAAAAATTTAAAAGAGTTTGGGTCTTGACTGCATAACACACGATATGATAGAGTCAGCGGGAGATGAGTTAATCAAGCCACTAACACAACTGTTCAACCAAATGTTAAAAGAGAAAGACATTCAGACAAGAGCAATGGAACCACACAGAAATAACACTGCTGTATAAAAAAAGGAGATCCAAAAATGATTATAAATTTGTTTCGTACGTATTTGCATCTACCCTGCTACGATGTATAACAAAGACCATAGAGGAAAATCATAAACTCGAAAGTAATTGACTTACAGCTTGAGCTGTCGGTGTAGGAGTAAATAGTGCTACTCGTTGCTTTACAGCAGGTTCTATTAAATTAGAATAAAAATCATCGTCATTCAGACATATTGTGTACTAGGTAAAAATTTCATGTGACAAGACGTATATAAAAAATAAACAACTTTGAACTACAAACATACATAAATTCAAAAGAATATCGGCCAGTAAAACATTTGGTAAGATTACAAAAAGAGGTTTTACAACACGGCCCCTTAATCTAAACAAATGAGAATAAAAAAAAGATTTACATTATATTATATTATAAGTTATATATAACACTAAAACTTTTTTCCCCAACAGTACTTTAATAAATAATAGGCATAAAACTTAAAAACTTTTTTCCCTAACAGTACTTTTACTGTAGTAAATAACACTATAATTACGATGTATGAACAAGCATAATCAAATATTTTTAGAAAATAATCCTAAGCCCTGTGTACAGGCTTCATGCTTAACCCTGGGTAAGCCCTTGGTTAAAACATCTGCTAACATTTTATTTGTACAAAGATATTTTAAAAATATTTTCGTGTTGTAAAACCTCTTTTTATAATCTTACCAAATGTTTTACTGGCTGATATTCTTTTGTATTTATGTATGTTCGTAGTTCAAAAGTTGTTTATTTTTATATACGTCTTGTCACATGAAATTTTACCTAGTACACAATATGTCTGAATGACGATGATTTTTATTCTAATTTAATAGAACCTGCTGTAAAGCAACGAGTAGCACTATTTACTCCTACATTCAAAAGAATATCGGCCAGTAAAACATTTGGTAAGATTACAAAAAGAGGTTTTACAACAGTCGGTTGTTCTTATTTTTCTTATTGTGGTACAATAAAGAATATTTTGTTTGTTTGATGTTTCTGATCCAGTTTCTTTTGGGGCATCCTTATCACATTTTTTAATATCCACTTTGTCAAAAAAATAATTATAATTTATGCCGTTTCGGAAACGGTACATGGCAACACGTTCTTAATTTCACAAAACAAAGGGTCAGTTGGTGAAGGAAGTTCATTTATACTTGGAAACAATTGTTTTGTTAGTTAAAAATATGGCTAACGAAAGACAAATACTAATGGGCTATTCTGTTTGGTTGGAAAAAAAACGAATCTACCCTCATTTGAAGAAATATAACATATCTTAACCTTTTTTTGTTATTCCTAAAGTTTTTTAACCATTTGTCTTGATAGAAGCTGCTTTGCACTAATTTAATTATATTATATAATATAATTCTTCTATCAAGACAAATGGTTAAACAATTTATAGGATTGTATAAACAATTAATGTAAGTTTCTAAGTCAAGTTTATCAGTAGCGCCTGCTCATAGAAGCATAGGTATACTTATTTATCTGATGTCGAATTTGCTCTTACAATTCAACAGGCGTTTATTTGTTAAATTGTTATAACTTTCTGTTCTTAGAAGCTATGTAATCCAAATATGATATATCTGAAGGTAGCAACTACTGATGAAAAAAGAAATTCGATTCAAGTGGTCAGTTTGTGCTCACCGGATAGGTGACCAGCCATCCTGACATCAGAATAGCTGGTCACCGCAAAAAGTAGTCTTGATTCCAAAATGCGTAGGTAGCAACTATTTAACGAATGGTATCAACTAGTAGCAACTCTCTAGAACCATTTTGAAGCTGAATACGAGTAGTGACCAGCCATCTTGACGCTAACTGCAAACGGCTCTTTTCAGCGCCACTTAACTTTGGCATTAAACCTTTTCTCCACATAAACCAACTACATTAATTTGTAGCAGTATGAATCTAATGACCGAACAATAATAATGTGTTATATTCTAATTTAGATACGGGAGCCCTGTGAATGCGCGTGAAGAGTATCTCCAATTCGCCGAGTGGTACTTGACGACATTCACCGGTGGAATCCTAGAAGTGCTCCTTCGAGTGCTAGATCAATATAGAAACAAGGTATATGTGTCGCCGAGGGTCCTGCAGCAAAGCATCAGCTATATTGACCAGTGGTGAGTGTCTATTGATGATATTCGGCCTTACCTTAGTTGTCGCAGACATATATTAGACTAGATAACGCAAATCGTAGGAAACCAAGCATGCCATATGTTTTGTACACAACTACTACGTTAGTCATGGAAAAAGCGATGTGCGACTTCGAATGATACTAATGATTCCATTATTTAGAGTTGTTTGACTAAGCCGATAGTATTTCAAATTATTCGACTGACTCCATCGGAATCCCAAGGCAACCCGTCGAACGAATAGTCAAATACATACGATTCCAAAAAAAAGTTAGCCCTTAATCTTACGGAATATGTACGTAAAACACTGCACATTCCAGGACCATCAAAATGCGTTCATCCGTTTCGCCGGGATCTAGCAACAAACAAACATCCAAACTTTCGTATTTATCATTATAACTTAGTTGAAGGTTGGATAAATTATTATTTTTACAATGGTAGGTAAAATTATCTACCAAGTGTCGTGATTACAAATATGAATTTGTCAATGACTGAACCACTGCAAGGAGTAAAATCTAAGCTAAATAAAATTTTTCCCTAAAAAGTAATGTTAAAAAGTAATTCAAATGAGTCAGTTGAAATAATGTCCGACGAGTATAATGGGGTGACGGAGAGTCCAGCTTCAGGTCTTACAGCTTTAAGACCATATGTCGTGAAGCAGCAGTAGCGATGAGCAATTAACCAGATTCAGTTTATGTTATTCTTCCAGTTTGCAATTTCAGTTGAGCCTTTGTGGAATCTATGTAAATTTACTCATTTAACTTGAAAATTGTTGTGCTAGCTCAGTTGTAAATTGAGATTTCGCTTGTCGTTGGCACTTTGAATTGTTCATCATCAAACTTAGGGTGATAAACCACGACGACTTTTAACATCGATACATTAGTGCGCGATTGCATCGCTACAGGTGCAACGCGCAACAGAAGTAACGCAGTACAATTTTGCATCGATGCAAACGTGTAACTGTGTCAGGCGAAATCGGACGAAGGGGTCGACCGGAAGCGGTGCAACGTGACTATTACATTTGAATCCCTCCTACATCGCAACTGTATAGAAAGATGCTGAATGGCGTTTGTATTGATACTGCATTGCCTCAGTATCGATGCTGTATAGCGACTACAAGGCGATAGTAGTGATACAAAATTGTGAATGTGTCTGCGAAGTACGACATCGTCGCCTTAGTATCGCGTCCTTTTTGCATCTGCATTACTACTGTATGGGCGCAAAAAGCACCTTTTAGTCCAAGCTTTTTTAGTCACCTTTTATTAATATTTGTTTAGTTCTATTTGTTACTGTAACATGACTATGTTTCATTTCTATAAATTGTTGTAAACTGTAATACTTTTGTTTGAGAGGAAATAAAGATATTATTATTAAATATTCAGTGTGATCCACGCGCACTCGTGGAAGCTGTTGAAGCCGCACATGGCCACCATCATCCAGGACGTGCTGTTCCCTCTCATGTCATACTCAGAATCTGATGAGGAGCTTTGGAACACCGACCCTCACGAATACATACGTATAAAATTCGGTATGTAAAACTCAAAAGATGATTACCACATTTGTTACTTTCCATTAAGTATCGATTTTATTTTATGACTTTGTTTATTTATTTATTGGCCCATTCCCAGAATTACTAACAATTATTACCATCAGGAAGAATATTGGGGATATTTTTTCTAGTTCTACTATCAGTGAGAAACTGGGAATATATCGTTTCAACATTACTACTACTAAGAATAATGGGTATTTTTAATAATATATTAATATATAATAAAACCTGTCTGGAGCTATGAAATAGAGTTATGGGGCTCAGCGAGCAAAATTCTCAGAACCATCACAAAGGCACCATGGTTACAGAAAACAGCGAACTACATGAGTATACAAATATTCTTACAGTGAAGAATTCCTAAGATCTCACAGAAACACACCAATGAGTTGGCAAGGGATCTTTTTGCTTTTGAACAAATAAAATCACAAAAGCGGTGGCATATAAATGACCTCACATTAAGAAAATAAGGGGCTAAAGCTAACTTAAATAATAGTCATATAAACAAACAGAGCAGATAAAAGAAAGGGAAAAAAAATCCTAATATAACTACTGGTACATGTAGACTAGTAGTACTCCGACTCTGTAGAACAAAAGAGATCCAATTAGATAGGTCCTACTTCGAGAATGAGGCCAATCGACGAAATCAACTAGGATGGGCAGAGTTCAGGAAACTACGCAACGTTTCTCGTCGAAAATACTTCAGTGCTTTGAAGACGAAAGACTCTGTGATGACATATGGCACTGAAATAGATGGACCAAATGGAATTTGTTTGACCTTTTGTCATAGAGATGTTTCTGTAATAGTTTTGCTACTAGTACATAAAGTAGTACCTACAGTTAGTACTGGTAGTTAAACTAGGAAAAAATACCCACTATTCATAATAGTAGTAAATAATATTAAAACATTATATTTCCAGTTTTCCCACTAGTAGTAAAACTAAGAATATTCTTACTGATGGCAATACTTGATAGGAATTTTAGGAATAGTCCATTTATGTCATAGTGACTGACTGTGTGATACACAAAATATTATTTCCAATAAGTAGGTTTAATTAATAGTAAGGTCGTATTACAGAACTATATTCAAGTCTTTTTATCTACATAAAACCAGTTCAAAATGCATAAATACATTGGTATTTTTGCATCGAAAAAGGGATGGCAGTAATATAAATACAGAACCAGATTCAGACTAATTCTGTGTTACACACCTACATATATTTACATAGAGATAAATGCTAAAATTTGATTCGCAGCATGTTGATGTTGGGATATTATTTCTCACATAACAACATTTATACCTTATAGATATTTTTGAAGACTTCGTCTCGCCCGTGACGGCTGCGCAAAATCTCCTCCTGTCGTGCTGTAAAAAGAGGAGGCACATGCTCGAACGTACCATGGTTCTGTGCATGGAAGTCCTTACCGGCCAGCGCGTTGGGTCCGGCCCGAGGCAACGGGACGGCGCCCTTCACATGGTGGGGACCATCAACGAACTTCTCATAAGGAAAAAGTTCTACAATGAAGAAATAGACTCTCTTCTCAGTCAATACGTTTTTCCCGAATTTTCCAGCGCCTTTGGCTACATGAGAGCCAGAGCGTGCTGGATCCTCCACTGTTTTGCTAACATCCGTTTCAAGAGCGAAGCCCTCCTCATGGAAGCAGTACGTTTGACCATAAACGCACTTCTCACTGACGCCGAGCTACCCGTTAAGGTAGAGGCGGCTATTGCCATTCAAACACTCCTCACGTCCCAAAATAAAGTACATGGGTATTTGGAGCCTCAAATTAAATCTGTTACGTCGGAACTGTTGAAGGTGATCCGTGAAACTGAGAACGATAATGTGGCTAATGTGCTGCAGAAGATTGTCCCGCTTTACACAGAGCAGTTGATGTCAATAGCTTATGAGATTACCGACCACTTAGCGACTACATTTAGCAAAGTGCTTGAGACCGATTCCGGGACGGATGAGAAAGCTATCACTGCTTTGGGCCTGCTTAACACGGTGGAGACGGTGGTCCACGTAATGTCGGATAACCCTGAAATTATGGCACAGTTGGAGAAGTCCGTGTTGCGTATTGTAGGACACATATTACACCACAATGTTATTGGTAAGTTTTATTTTACTGTTTATCATAGCTAAGTTGATGATAAGTATCTGAATGCGAAAAGCCGAAGACCTTAGGGGGGGCCTAAGTCCTAACCTAACTGGCAGTACTAGGCAAGATGCCTTATATGCTACTAAAATCCGTACACCTGAACAACAAAAAGTCTTAAAGCTATTATGTATATAATAATGTACAGAGCAATTGTAACCCATACATAAGACAATTTAGAACACAATATATTATATTGCTTAAATATTCACAAGTTTCACAAATATTAAGCTAATTCATCCAGTGGTAATGTAGTTGTGATAGAAACTTTTACATGAACTCATAATCGACAAACATCCCATCACAGCTAAATGGCCACCATACAATTAAATGATAGATAACGTAAACACCGATGACACCTCATACTTTCCTACAAGACTGACAATAGTGATGAGTTTGAATATTATAATTTAATGTGTGACTTGCCGTATATTGAAAAAGTTGTTTTTCTATCAGAATACTACGAGGAAGCGATGACACTTATCACGAATTTGACCGATAAGACGATATCGGAGGACATGTGGAAGGTTCTCGAGGCGGTGTACCAGGTGTTCGAGAAGGAGGGTTTCACCTATTTCACGGACATGATGCCAGCTATCCATAACTATATCACAGTGGACACCAACGCGTTTCTCGCCAACGACAATCGCATACTCGCTATGTTCAACATGGCCAAGAGGGTGAGTGCATTGCATATTGAAAGTTGAACAAGTGTCATTGGATTTATTACAGCACAACACTATAGCTTTCTTAATGAATTTCTCAGGGAAACATCCCTTTCCTTTGTGAATCATCACCCATATTGAAGGAAAAATTCGAGTTTTACATGTTATAATGCAGAATTCAAAAATTATAATTATTATAATTGTACGGCTTGACTATTATCTTAACTTAATTAACCATTTATATTGCTACTTTAGTTAACAATGAGACAACCAGTCACACCCACTAAAATAAACATGTTTTTTATTTATTTATTTATAGCCTTGTATCAGAAATAAGCCTATTAATACATTTATTGTTTTTCTTAAACTACGATAACCTGCTCTGTGTGCCTTCGGGCAAAGGCCTCCCCCATTCTTCTCCATTCTTCCTTGTCATACACTAATCTGCTCCAAGTCTTGGTCTTTCCAGCCATTTCTTTGATTTCATCCGCCCATCTTTTAAATTGCCTACCCCTGTTTCTTTTATGGCCTCTAGGCTGCCATAGTGTTACAATTTTGCTCCATTTATCTCCTCCTCTTAAAGTATGGCCAGCCCACTTCCATTTTAGCTGTTTTGTTTTGTATGTGACGTCAGCTACCCCTGTTTTGTCTCTCAAATTCTTAATACTTATTTTGCCAATTCTTCTTTTCTTTATGATACTCCTTTCCATGGCTCTCTGCGTAACACTTAATCTTTTGCATTGTGCTTTGGTGAGTGCCCATGTTTGGCATCCATATGTGAAGATCGGTAGAATGCATGTGTTGAAGAGTTTTCTCTTGATATGCATGCTTGTTTGGCTATTTTTCATGACTTCTTTCAAAGACCAATATCTCTTCCATGCATTTCCGATTCTTCTATCTATTTCCTTTGTTGTCGTGTCCTGGTTGGATATTAGTTGACCCAAATATATAAAATAAACATGTAGTAATCGGTAAAAAAGTAGCCTACGTCGTTCTCCAGGTCCCAGGCTACTTCTGCCAAATCTCAATATGAACAAATAAGCAGTTTAAACAGAACAACTTAAGACAGACAGACTTTCGCATTTATAATAACGAATCATTTAGTCTATTTTTAAAACTAATTGATGGTAGAAATCTCCCGTCGTTGGTGACTATAGGAAGAAAGGCATATCCTCCATTCACTGCGATGGTGCCATCAGTCAGACCCCTATTTAGTAAACATGACAATTATGACTTACCTTTACAATTGGGGGTATGATTAGGGCAAATCGCACCACCAGTGTTGTGTCCAACAGTGGACTGTTATAGGCTGTTGATGATAAATGTCTTGAAGGCCGGCATTTCATTAGTCAAATAACGTTTTCATTAGTGAACTCGTGGCGCAGACGCAGTCGCTAATAGTTTTCTATTAGCGGAGTTAATTAATATTTGGCGTTGCCAGTTCATGGATGTGTGAAAATGTCATACGAGTTTTTTTATGTTTCGAAGGGTACTTTAACACTGCCGGTCTCAGTTTTTCCAATTAAAAGCAATCATTAAGCAAAGTGGGTGACCTACAAGGTCACCAATCCACCGGTGTTGGCCCGTGTGCCCCAACAGTAGAGATGATGATCTGGTGTTGTACTTGCAGTGAAACGGAGATAAATGAAGCTTATTGTATAAATAGTCCAGACTCCGGTTGTGCATAATATCAAACATTTGTGCGTGATATCAAACATTACACAAACCAGATGAAACTAGAAGTATGATTCAGATACGGCGTAATATGTATACGTAGCGGAATGGTATAATGGTAGTAGTCACCAGGTTTTAGAGAGCAGTCGAGTACCATATATAAAATCCATAGTTTAGTTTTGAGAGGACTAACGACTTACACAACTTATGCGTACTTCTTTGTAAATGCTAATTCCGGTTCGCAATGCACTGTATTTTTGTTGTGGTAGTTATGTGCGATTCTAGGCAAGCGATTGTTTCATAAATATTCCTTGTGGTCTGGCTGTGCGGAGGTGGTGAGACATTCCAACTGCCTGTTTCTGTACGGCGATTCGGTTGTCGTTTTTACTTGTTGTTTTGGGATTTTGCTTTGAGCGCTACATGATATCGTGTGTAAAATTATAACGTGCTAGTTACATCTAAGGCTAGTTCTATTATCTTTATGCTCTGCATGCATGTCTATCTGGCTATAAGATGTTACTAATAAAATGTAATGACCAGTGAAATTGTTTCTCTATTATGGAAATTTTGGCATCCACAATACAGGCCTAGGCTAGTGTGGATGTTACAGTAAATGTATAATTATGTATGGTTCTTTTTGGTAAATAAACATCTTATCTATCTATCAAAATACACAATTTAACGCAACAATGCCATTAAGCTATTGCAAGGCGGTAGATTTGCCCAGCGAACATTTGAAAATGTTATAGACATTTGAAATAGGCGTAGTTGTAGTGAAAGTTGAGCCTAGAGAATCGCGCATGTGGTCACCACATAATGAGTTTAACGCCACACTTGATGGGCTGTGGTCTCGCCTATAGACACTCACTTGTGAATGCTTCGTCGAATTAGAAAACTTTTCGCGCTTTACTTGAATGATCCCTTGTTGCGCTGCTCTAGAAATATTTACCGGGTGCAGATGCACTTTACAGAAGGAAATCGAATATTATATCACTGAAACCGATGACTCTGCCAGTGGCGTCTAATTCGTATTCGTATTCGTTGGCGGGCCGGTTTCCGCAACTCGACGTCTTGATGCGCCTATTTTGCGTACAAAGTGGCGTCTAAGCTCGATAGCTTAACTAAATGATGGGCAGCAACGGCATTGGTAAGGAGTTCCCCAAAATGTCAAGAATCATCAACACAGCAATGTGTCTTTTATGTCAAATTCTTGTCCAAGAGGTGTAAGTCCAACAGAGGACTTTTTAGTGGAGATATAAATTCTAGTCAACAAATAAGAAACCCTCTAAATTATAACAGCCAGAATTCCTGTCTGAGCTTCATTCATAATGAAAACTAAAAGTTCGTGTGTGAGCAGGGCTCAACTCTAGTATCAAAAATAGACTGGATATTGCATACTGAAGATGTATCTAGTTATATTGCGCTGAGCAGTGCTTTAATTTTAGATATCCGCCTTGCGTTTTACTGTTCATTGTTTTGCCTGCGAATTATATTTTAGATATAAGCCACTTGGATGCTATAATAGTCATAAGTTCTTCTAAATGTTATCAAACACTGTTCTTTTTTGAGCACTTTTTATCCTAGCAAATATATTAGATCCGTTTTTTGATTGCCTGCTGTCGCTGTGATGGAAAGTGACGATGTAATCCAAGATAAGCACGCGAAACTAGTAAACGCGTAATTATATATAAGTCATGATGATGATAGTTTACAGGTCATATTACAAAAGGTTTACTTTAGGCCGCGGATCCATCGTCCTATAATGTCGAAGTATGACGGTTAGATTTATATACAATTTCTGGAATATCGGAAGTAGGCTATTGCGGAATCTACCTACATTGTTACCACAACATTTTCAATAAAGCGACATTGGGCAGACTACACCTTTAAATTTATACATACCAATAAATGACTTCACAAAGGACCAAATGACTTTCAAGTCTTGAGTATCTCTTTCTCGTCGCAAAAACTTTAATTTATTTATACCTTTTCCACCGGTTTTAATACAGATCGTGATTTGATTATGATTCTGTAAAATACTTAGCAAAGGGCCTAACGTGTTCAATATATCGTATTTACAATCCAGCCGGATCTTAGCTGGGCCATATTATAAACCGGAACCAAAAGCTTTTTAAGATGCTCACCAATTGACCTTCAAAGATGGCCTAAATAAAATTTAGTTGCCGATTAAAAAAAATGTGAGTGCAAATGAAAATACAAATTAACAGCCTTACTTTATTTCGATTGTTCCTTGTTTTATCAATGAGAAAAACAGGCAATGTTCATATGGAAGACGCCTAAGGGGGTAGCGGGGCACATGTGGCACAGGGCGCAACCAATCACAGCAAGTCGGGGCAAGCGCGAAAGGCGTGTTTGTGCGCTGTGGTATTAAGGTCCAACTCACAAAATTTACATTCCCAATTTTATTTTTTGTATAAAATCTGTTAACTTTAATATTTTATTTTTTTCGTAATACATACATCCTATACACTCTGCAACGTTTGTCGGTTTTTTTTTTGTTAGACCTTATATATTCAGATTGGGCTGCAAATATAGATGTTGCAAGTCGCTTGTTTGACATGCCTGTGCTACAGTATTGTTTGCATTGCGAGAGTGACCATATGCTTAACGAATTATCTCTGCCAGTTGCCGAATTTTGAAACAGTCGTATCTATGAATGTTTAAATATATGAAGAAAGCCACATTCTGGTGTAATATAATTCTACGCAAACAAGAAAAGTACAGTTAGCCAAATTCTAGACTCTTAGGGTTAGAGGAGATTGTTTTATACTCCCCATACTTATGGGGTGATGTTATGACAACATGTACTAAAATTAGAACTAAGTTCGTTAATTCCAACTTTAAGTGTGAAAATTCAGCATTAAATGTAACATTTATTTTCTCTGCATAAAATAAATAGAGCTGTTCTTTGTGTATGTAACATTATCAACTAAATGTTACCTCTCACGTTATTCGTGGGCTTTTTGGATTTGGTCTACAATTATTGAAAAATGTCTATTAACTCATTTATGCATGCGAAAAATACGTCTTCCAAAATGTAGTCGATTGCGCCACCTATGCTTATTTTTGGCTAGTTAAAATAATAAATATTTCCTTTCTTATTTAACTCCCAATCGCGTAGGTGCTGAACTCTGACGCGGAGGATGAAGCGGAGATTTACGCGGCGAAAATGCTGGAGGTGATCGTGCTGCAGTGTTCCGGCAAGATCGACAACTGCTTGCCGTCGTTTGTCGAGCTCGTACTCAACCGGCTCACCAGGAAAGTGAAAACCTCGGAGCTGAGGACCATGCTGCTTCAGGTAAAGTGTGTGACAATTTGAATTGTCACTTATTATAAGGAGACTTGATTGAGATATATAAAGGCGATGGTGGAATAATCGCTCCTGCGCAGGTCATCTACAAAGCAAACCGCCGAAGTATATTATTGCCTAAGACGCATAATATCTACTTGGCAAATGACCTGTCGCATTAAGTCTTAGTAGCAAAATGCGTGAAATGCATTACGTCTGCTTTGCTAATTACCTACACCGCATTATGCTTTTTTTTTTTTTTTTTTATGATTGACTGGATTCGTGTTTGACCACAATCTCACCTGATGGAAAGTGACGATGGGGTCGGAGATGAAGCACGCGATCTCAGTAAATGCCTATACACTCTGCTCTTGAAGATCCCAAGGTTGTAGGATTCAGGAAAGACTGACGCCGGAAGGGAGTTCCATGCCTTGGCTGTTCGGATGATGAATGAAGAATCGAACTTCTTAGTGCGAATGTTCGGTATATTAACTATATACGGGTGGAATCCCTCCCCACGCCTAGTGGTCCGAAGATGGAAGGGTGACGGTGGAATAAGATTATGTAATTCCAAAAATAAAATAAAATTATGCCTTAATAATATTACGCCTAAAACGCATCATGTTTGTTTAAGGCCCGTATTAATAAATCGTTCTTGAGATTGAGATCGCGTCTCGGTCTCAAGACCATTTTTTCTGATGCTGTTTTAATATGCAAAAGATTCACAAGCGTCAACTTGAGGCCATGTCCATCTTGAGAACGGTTTATTAATGCGGGCCTAAAACTCATTATATATAATACCAGCTTTCCGCCCGCGGCTATCATGCAATACCAAAGCTCGCTCGCGGAAATCGTACGATTAAAAATTAAAAGAAAGTGTCGTTAGCTGGTTACTTTGTTATTTTTATTGTAATACATCCAATGAGTATTTGATTCTATTGGAGTTTCGTGAATTATTCATGGCCAGCATCGTCATCTGCATTGCGGTAGAACAAATTCTCATAAAAGCAACCTAAATTGTGCCTAAGGAGAGTCGTCCAATGACTTAAGTTTTATTTATTACACAATTTAGGGTCGACAGATATCGACAGATCCTATTTTAATACCTAAGTAATCATTGTAATTTCCACTGAAGATCGGGCCAGTAGGTCATTTACTTCCAGAGAAAATAAAATGCATTAAATTGTGGATTAAACTAGGAAAATACTTATTTGTTATGCTAAGACAATCAAGTTTCATAGATACAGCGTGATCCTTACATATGTTGTAAGGAATTTTCTATTGAATTAAGTTTATTGTCACACTAACCTCAAAATTTGAAATGTAATTTAATACTTTACTCTTTTGTATCATATTGCATAGGTAGGTACCTATGCAACAACAACTTAAGATTTTCGATTTCAAAATTTACTGAATCGCCATCAATACCATAACTTTCAATCTACAAGATCTAGGTAGAGGAGATTTTGAAATCGAAAATCTTAAGTTGTTGTCATATCAAATTAGACAAAATATATCTTTTATAAATACTTTAGTGCCTCGCAACATGTGTAGTTAATGCGGTATGCGGTATTCCAAACATTAATAACCAATTTTTATTGAATTGAAATGATAGATTTTGGCGAAGAAAATAACTATTTTTTTTTTCTAAACAATACTCAATGATTTTACCTTATCCTCGAAGATTAAAACTTCACATTTTAAGTCCTCACAAGGCACAATTTTCTCCATTGTTGTTAGTCACCAAGTCTAATTAATCATCATGTAATGTTAAAAAAACACTTAAACTTCATTTGTTATGAATTGGTTGAACAGACAGCCTCCCATACAAGGATGGAAAGAGGAATCGCATTTCAGTATGAAAAAATTTGTATGCAACTTCATACGCAATCCATGCGTTTCCCTTCCGTATTAATTGATATCCATACTAATAATAGCTACATTTCGTTATGGAAAATTTTGCATAGGTTAGAAAGATAAATATGAAGCCCGAGCCCGTCATATGCCCCGTGACAAGGTGTCGCGCGTCGTACTACTGCAGTGAGCGATAGATAACTTGTATGGACGCGCGAAAATTTAAACGTACGACTAATTTAATTTGTTCTTATAAAATACGTTCTGAACTTTGATTTGCATATGGACACTAAGTCGGGCACATTTAGGGCATGCCCGGGTTTTTCGACTGAAGGGTATGCTACTGGGTGAAATCGAACCTGATTGACAGACGGCTGTTGTTAAAACAAATGCCATCCCTGAGCACAATCCATGTTGTAATCTTAGTTTTAGGTTAACTCGTCATGGTTCTGATAACGTACACAGCGGCCGATTGGTTTATTGGGTATATGGTGACGCTTATTTTGCAACCAAAGCTCGCAATTTCGACTCCATGAATTAATCACGTTTTGTATGATGAATGATATCGTACTCATGATGTTTATAAAAATATGTACCTATGTTTATCCGTTATTTAGCCTACACTGTGCTGAATTTTGGGACTAGCTTTAGTATATATAGCCTGTCAAAATGTATTTATTATAGGCGATTCATCCTGTTTCTCTGAATAAATTGATTGTGCCTCAGTTGTAAAAGCTATCATTTGTTCCCATGCAGGTCCTGATAGCAGTCCTGTACTGCAACCCACATTTGCTGTTCACGATCCTGGACAAGCTGCAGGAGTCGGTGCCCAACGCGTCCATTACACAGCATTTCATCAAGCAGTGGATACATGACATTGACTGTTTTATGGGGTATGTAACCTATAATGTATATCACTGCCCTGTGGTTCCAGCAGAGTTGAATATTACCAACTCGTCTCATTTCTCAGGGGTGATGCCTCAGGGGGGCCTATGTGGCGATTTGGGACCAACCCGTCTCTACCTGCAAGTGTTGCAAAAAGCGGCTCAGGAATCTCGTGATGGACTGCGTCGTATTTTTATTGTGAAGACAGAATTCCATCGTATCTAAATCTAGTTAACAAATACACCTAAGATTAACCTAGTTGAAGCTGAACTGGATAGGATACATTCTAACAGTCATTAGTGCGGCGCTTTCAAAACCAGATAGTAGGACTATTGTCAGGAGGCCGGTTCATCTATATCCGGCGCCAAACATCAGTGTGTGCATGGTTCAATTCCATTGAAGGACTAGAGAGCCAGTGAAATTACACACTTAAAGAAGCATTCCATTTTGTTCTCAAGAGTGACAATTTATCTTTTTTTTTTTATGGCAATTGCTTAAACATTACTGCCAGCCTCCCGTCATTAAACAGAGTGTTCCAATAGATAAATCTAAGTATAGACGGATAATTTTGAAAAGGTATTCCTGAGTACTTAACTCTTACTTTACTCTTACTTAACTCTGGGATGTTGCCATACTATAGGGCAGTAGTAATTAATCACTTACTGGGCTTCTATCTCGTTATTATTCATTCTATGACAGAAAAACCAACGCCCCTGTCACACGAGAAACGATTGAGAACGACAAGTAAACTTACGAGTATTGTTATAGTTCTGTTTCAATTTTGTATTTGGGAAAGTTACATACTTAACTTACTGTACATCATGACACTTTAAAGTAAAGTAGCTATATATAGATCATTCACCACATATTGAGTATGAATGGTGTACATTGAGAAAGGAAATTAACATTTATTGCAAGTGATCTATATATTGTTTTTAAACATTTAAGTCTAATAGAGTAGGTAGGTAAGTTACCGTTTTAAGGTACTTATAAATTTATACTTGTTGATATTAAGCCTTCACGACCGCAAAATGTGCGTGCTGGGCATCTGCACGCTGCTCGAGATGGGGCCCCAGCGGCCTAACCTTGAGGAGGTGGCACCAGACCTGCTGCCGTCGTGCCTCGTGCTCTTCGATGGCCTGAAGAGGGCCTACGAGCTGCGAGCGGAAGCCGACGACGATTCTACATCGGACGATGAAGATGATCTCGACGGAGATGACGGTAAGCGTTAATGACGTATCAATGGTAATCTGTACAAGTAACGTTGATAGATGCCGGCTCACTAGTACCTGCTATTACATATTTCATGTCCATAGGTTTACTATTAATTAACTCTAATTTATTACGCAAATCCACTGAACAAACCGTTTTCGCGCTTTTCTTAGTAGAGAAAAACAGCGCCATGTCTTAGAATCCTCGAGAACTAATACGACTGCTGAGAACAAATTGCCTAAATCACGCACAAAAAAAATTTTTTTTTAGTCTGTTTAAATATTGAATAAAAATATGAGTTTTACAAGTAATATATTGTTTATTATACTTAAAATATACTTTCATGTAAGTGATGCATTTTTTTATTAATCCGCGAAAGAAGTCGACGTATGACTGAGGTCCCATTGGTTCCAAACGCCCATTTTAACACCAATGAAGTGGTGCCATTTTGATTGTTTCTATTTTTATTGATCTATGGGCAAACCTAATCTTAGAAATATCCATAATTAAGAAAACCACAATAATTGTACAATTATGTAAATATTGTGTTTATATTTATTTATAATATTCTATTTTCACTGACCTTCGAAATTTCTGAGGAAGCGGATTAAATCAAATAATTTTATATGCTCTGAGATGCACAGACTTTCTATGTATATTAATTGTGTGTAATGCAGTAATATATTAAATAAATAAATAAATTGCACATACACACAGCGCCATCTAATTCCACACTAAACAACTAGGCTTGTATATTGTATTCTTACAACTGCAATGCGGTTGCGGGATAAGGCTATCGTCCGGCATACGGCAAGTGGCGAGTTGAGCAAACAACTAGTATCAGGTCATACAGGAATTCTGCAGACCTGATACTAGTTGACCTGTAGCGTCTTTAGTTTAAAGCTCTCAAAATCGGCGATTGGCAACCCTCGAACCTAGAGTGGCGATTAATGCAAATACTTTCGTTGGTGCACTAACGTGCCACATGACAAGGCACATGTGATTCGAGGCAGGGGGTCTACTCCCTAACGATAATAGCTTCGGACGGCCGTAAGTTCGGACTTATCTTTTCTTTCTTTTGCAGTTTGCTGTGCAATTATAAACTAATCGTCATTATTTTACTTTTATTGTATATAGTTGGACATCACAAGTTAGTACGGGACGCAAGGAACATCTGATGTTATGCAAATAAAGGATCCCCAGCAAAAGAAAAAGTCCGAAAATACGGCCGTCCGAAGCTATTTTCGTTAAGAGGGTAGACCCCCAGAATGGAGGCGCATAGATAGAACAATAAAACAACTGATGTAAATCTTCCGTCATTTGATTACAACAATCCATTTATAGCGTCAATCACTTTGGCTGCATGACATTGGCTGTCGGAATATTCTGAGTTTTCTTGAGCCTCAATTGTGCATCTTTTTTGTTTATTTGACATAAATATTTATCGACAGAGGTGCTGTCGAGTGATGAGGATGATATAGAAGAGATGACCAACGAGTACCTCGAGAATCTCGCACGGTTGGCGGTGAACAATGGCACCGAGCAGGGCCTGCAGGTGACCGCCAAGGTCGAGGACTACGACGAAAGCGACGACGTACGTACCCATATACATACACACAAAGAGTACTCGAACTCTTTAGTGGATTGATACTAAATGATATCTTAAAATCTCTTTAAAAGTCAGTCTTCTTAAAACACACTGTAGAAATTAAGAAAGCTGTATATTTTTTCTGTTTTATCTGCGATTGTTTGATTACTTGTGATTTTAAGCTTGTTCTCCATTGACCTATTTCCCCCCTTTAATCTAAGGTTTAATTTAATTTAAGGTTTTTTCTTTTGAGGCGTTTCACGTAGCCTCTTCTAGTTAAATCAGCTGTTAGTACATTTGACTGTCTAGCCAGCCGAATTCTGTACTCCTCATTTGCCTTTCGGATTTCCTGAGATATGGTAGACATTCCCAAATACTGGTGAATCTCATAGTTTTTGATGAACCAAGCATTTTCGCTTATTGTTCTTTGAATTATATTTTACATTCTTTGCAGCGCTGATATGTTGGAGTTGGATGCGCTTCCCTACATCCACGCTGTATTCCATACATCCACACTGACTTTAGCACAGACTTGTATATCAGTAACTTGTTGTCTGTAGAGAGTTTGCTATTTCTTCCAAGTAGCCAGTGAAGTGTTCTATATTTAATATTTAGTTCCTCTCTTTTTGTTATATATGCTGTTTCCAGGTTAAGCGCCGATCAAGATGCATACCTAGGTATCTGACATCATCATGATGAGGAACTGTGACATTGGTCAACTGGACTGGCTTGTATCAAACTCTTATCAGCTTGCTGTATGTCCAGGAAAACAAGACAGCCTTTTTTTCCAGGGATTCCCTCACGCATTCACACACCCTGTAGACCTGCTTAATTGTTGAGTGCCGTCTGAATCCGAATTGGTGGTTGGGAATGACTTTGTTTTCCTCCAAAGTAGAAAGGATTCTATGAATGAGGATTTTCTCCATAACCTTTGATAGGATGGGCAACAAACTAATTGGTATTTCTGAAGTAACTTCTGTAGCTGATTTTCCTGGTTTGTGGATAATTTGGATATGAGACACTTTCCAGAGAGAGAGGAAGTGGTGTGTTCTTATAATGTCATTAAATAGCGTGGAAGAAACACAATGGCCTTTTTGATAGCTCTTTTAGTACCTCTTTAGTTATAAGGTCAAAACCAGGCGCTTTTTTGCCCTTGAGAACTTTAATAGATTTCCATACCTCCCAAACGTTACTGGTTTTAGGGATGGTGCTAACTGAAGATCTTTGTTGTGGGATGACGTCAACCCTATTCTCAAACTCACTATCCAGTGCTTGGTTTGGATAGAACACTTTAGCTAGATGCTCAGCAAACATACTGGCCTTTTCTTGTGCAGTTCTTGCCCAACCATGCATTCTTTTTAGTGGACGTTTTGCTCCTTGTGGCCTATTGTAGTGCCTTATAAACTTCCATAGAGTTAGAGTAGTAGTTATTAGATGTTGCAGTCAGCGATTCCAATTTCGCCTCAGGTATATACTTGAGGCGAAATGCATGGTATCGGTATTATGTCATTTCTGCAGCATCTCTCTCAAGTTCAGAGACACCAAAACTGTATATAGATTTACTTATAGTTAGGAAAAGGTGGAAGCAAGCTTATCTTATTATTTCTACCAGTGTATATAATAAGATAGATTCATTTAACCTCTCTTTGTATATAATAACTCTTTATAAATATACTTATTTCCCCAGGACTCCGACTACGAACCGGAAGACACAGGCGTTGAGTGCTACACCACGCCTCTCGACATGAAGGACTGTCCAATCGACGAATATGTTAGATTCAAAAATACAATATCAGGTAAAGCATGTTAAACTTATTAGCTCCATTTTTCCACAGGTTGATATGAAATTGTAGACAGAAGGTTAACTATTGGTGCAAATGGGGCTTACTTACCTGTGATGATTAAATAGTCCAGTTAATCTGCATTCCTCGCAAAAGTTTGGGTACTTCTGTCTGTGACCTTGTAGCCACCAGCTAAACTTGTGCTTTTTGGAATGCTCATATTTTGGAAAAATATTGACCGTTTCCAAGACATTTAGTTTTTAACCCAGTTGATTTGTTTTGATAGGTTCTTAGGTTTCTATAGACCCTGTTCACATTAACAGGCAGTTTAACCATGAGAAAGAACTTACGACCTAAATGTTCCGGAAAAAGATTTTGTCACCACTATTATTTATTACTTATTCTTTTTATCTCTACTTACCTTAATGACATCACGACCTTTATCTTTATCCCAAATGAGATGGTAACATAATGCAATACATTTATATATTTCAATATATTTTTTATATAATAATCAACTATGATAAAATACGCTGCTCTTGACGTCCGCATCTTATAAAAAACGAAGTCTCTTTATTTGCACTCGCAATTACTATCAACTCGTCAGCCACTATTTCAAGATTCATTATTGATTATATACAGATTATTTACATGTTGTTTCCTCTTATTTTCAATGAGCAATCATAATACACTGAGCTATGACCTATTTGTACTGCTGCAGCATACACATGTTAGTGTTACAAAATTATGTTATTTATGTGGTTGATTGTTACCTTAACAATCAATAATAAACTAAATGTGTGTGACTGTGGAACCAGATAAAGGATTTATCTATCTGACCAATTGTAGTTTATATTCATGTTTTATTTATTTTATTGTCTTGACTGCCCCAAAACGGCGGGTAATTTTTCGAGTGTATGTATGCACATCTGGGGGCACTTATTGAGACTTGGCCATCGCCTGAAAAGACGTGTAAATTCAATCGCCTGAAAACACATGTAAATTCAATTATTTAGTGCGATGGCCAAGTCTCGATATATTTATATAAAACATTAAAGAATTTTAATATTGATATGCGTCAATATAAGATGCTGTTAATTATTACGTAACAACTTAATGCTTCGAGTACGGAGATTCCAGACACAATTGATTTTCAATTGTTATGGACCACGATCGTGGTCTTAGAGACTGGACGTATTAAGACAGAAAGTCGCTTAAGTAGAGACTGAATAAATTAACAACCGACTTGGTATTACATGGATCTCACAACTTTTTACCGCAGAACAACTGAGTTGCGAGACTTGGTTTTTTTGACAAGTATTGTTTTTGATGGGATAGATTTCTATGTTACCTCCTGTCGCCTAAACGGCTTGACCGATTTTAAAATGCATGGTATCGTTAGACTCGTCTAGATGCCCGGACATAATATGACAAGTACACAATTTTATTGGCAAGTAACTGTCAAGTTTTAAAATTACATTATTTGTCCTGTGACTATGCAGCCCTATCTACCACCGAGCCTGCCCTCTACCATGCCCTGACGAGTGTCCTCGACGAGACACAGCAGAAGCAGCTATCGGCGGTGTTCCTCCTTGCCGACCAACGCAAGGCACAGCAAGACAGCAAGCGCATCGAACAGAGCGGCGGTATGTATCTGGTGCCTCTACCAGCCTCTTTTCTTTGTTTTATGCACAACCGGTTAACACTTGACCTCCAGCAAGGTGAGACTGATGTAACAGTGCACTCACCCGAAACATCTTATTTGAGGGGCTGGCACTCCTATTTCCTACAGTCGGCACACAATGCTATCAACAGAGCTGCTTGGTAGTAGACTTAAAAGGTGATAGCTGGATTTAAAAAGACCCAACCACATACCAAACAGTGTACTGAATGTGTACTCTGCAAGGACTTAAACCAGCAGCTCCATTATATATATTATAATGTATATAACAGTATTATGAAGCTGATTTATTTAGCTCCAGTTTGATGCAATGAATAGTGTCAAGTATATCTGAAAATAAATAGTTGCGAATAACATAATTTACAATATGTTAAATGTGTGTAAATCTAAATTAGTATTTTTTCCGAATAACAATTTTGTTGGCGGTTGAAGCGGTGTGAATATCCATTATGCACAATTGCGGAATGAATTCTCATCCTTAAGACACTATCAACCTTACAGAAAACACTACAATTTCTGTTATATTGCCTCCTTGTCCGAAAATTCTACATGACTATTAAAAAAATTATGCAATCGAACTATAGTCATTATAATTGTTATTGTTGTTACTTAATTATTAATTGATTGTACTAAATACAGATTTGCGACTGTGGTCAGGTTGTAAAAATTGTATTTTTTTGATTTCTTTTTGTTCAGTTCTGTAAATTAAAATAAAATTTTTGGAAAGTTCCAAAAATGCCATAGTTAATGTAAAATGTGGTTAAGAGATTACTCGGACATTGCAATTCATCATCATATCAGCAACAGGATGTCCACTGCTGAACGTAGTCCTCTCCCATAGAGTTTCAGAGTGACCGGTTGCACTGCCTGCATCCATCGATTTCCCATTATCAGGTCGTCTTCCAACTTCGTCGACTTTGTAAGTGGACGTGCTACGCTGTGCTTGCCGGTGCGTGGTCTCCACTTGATAAGTTTAATTCCCCTTTAATTAAAGGATCATTAAAGTTTAAAATCAGTTCTCGAGCTACATGCCCTGCCCACTGCCACATCAACTTGCTAATTCGCTGGGCTTTGGTGACCTTCGTACATCTTCGGATTTCCTTATTCCTGATTCGCTCACTTAGTGAAACGCCGAGCATCGCCCTGTCCATGGCTCGTTTCGTGACTTCGAGTTTTCTTATAGGCCCGTAGTTAGCCTCCATGTTTCAGTGCAAGTATCACTGGTAACACAAATCCGACTGCTCTTGAAATAATTATTCAAAAGCATGTCAAATCCCCAACCCTTATATAAAACGTACAATTTCTTTTATTATTGCGAAATGGATAGCTTAGTAAGGTTCTGTTTTATAGTATTTTTAAATTTATTGAGGTTATGTGCCATATTCCACCACGCGGGTACAGTGCGGATTGTCGGATTTGTCTGACACAAAACAGGCAGTGGCCATCGTAGTTTCCGAGTCAGTACACTTCCACATTCAGCCTCATCGTCACTTAACATCAGGTGTGATTAAGGTCAAGTGCTAGACTTTGTAAGAAAAAATAACCCGCGACACCAAAGAGGCGTGTCTGTCGTCGTAGCATCAAAACAGCTGAACCGATTTCAGCATCAGCTTATGACCATTATGACCATCAGCAACTATCAGGTTGCGAGGTGGTTCTTAGTCATGTTTCACGGAAATCGGGTAAGCCGTTTCGAAGATAGTTCGTAATTGACATTGTGGGTTCTAAATAACTGGATGATATAATCATAGGTTATCTTAATTTAAAATTGTGGGTAGGGTTTTCTTATTAAATCATAATTTAAGTGAGTCGTTATTTCCTTGCAGGTTACTCCTTCACGGTGCCCGCCCAAGTCCCGACCAAGTTCAATTTCGGCTCGTAAATCACGCGAGTCAAGTCTTCGGCCACGATCGTCTGTTCAGGTCAAATTTAGCTCTCTGCGATTCGTAGTTTGCTTCCAAATTCCAGCGCTCTCGCTCCTACGGACCAGTCGAGTCGGATATTTCAATATTAGGTACGATTCGATGCATCAAATTGTATTTTATATCTCTATCGGTCAACGGAATGGACATTAAATTTGTAATCTATACATAAATGTGCATAATAAATTATTTTTACAATGGATGTTGTAAATCGCGTAAAGTTTTTTAATTTATGAGGTAATTAGCGCCAGTAATGGACAGTTCGCGAAGTGCAACGAAAGGGTTAATAATGTGATATCAAAAGGAATTGGCATGAAATCGTTAAATTCATGTGATCATATAAGGCTTAATAAAAAAATGTTTTATTTGAAGAACATCAATTGAACCAATCAAGTTTATAACAGAATTCAATCGATTTAATTTCATCTAAAAATGTATGAACTAAACCTAATTAATTACAAATATAAAGTGCAAGTTTGAATGGCTGGATATCCTTTGTCATTTAGTATTGAAATAGTGACTAAAAATCAGGCATGTGATAATAGGAATCAGCTGACTCAATGTAATTTTATGTTGCGCTGGAATGAGATTATTTTCACAAACTGTTAAAGAATTCTCAAATCTCAGTTCACAACTGCTATTGTTATTTCTGACATCAGGTGAATTTTGCCCAATGGCTTGCTATACTGATTGACTAATGTCATTGTAGATACCCAATGCCACACTACTTACATTTCGTTAAATTTGCTCTAAACGTGCAGGTGCAATAACATTTCACGACACTTAACAAATTGGCGATTAGTCCATCTAACGCTGTTGTACTAAATAATTAAAATAAAAAATAAATGAACAGACAGAGCGCACATGCCGGGATTGAAGTATGATTTCGTGTAATGTTAATCGTGCACAGGTCACATGAGTAAAATAGTTCGACTCGCCATTGCTACACTAATTTACTACTGCACTAAAGTACTCCGCTCATGTTTCTTGCTGGGGATTTGTACACCCGGACTAGAATGATCCGTAGCCTGCAACGATCGTGTCGTTGCAGGCTACGGTGGAAGCCTTTTATCACGTTCATGTTATAGGTAAGAGTGTTTTGTAGAGCGACTATGGGGTAGCCACAACCTAGATAATACCCAGATAGCATTGACGGGACCTTCCTACAGCCCAGAAGCCATTTGGATATGAACTTCAAACTTTATCCGACTATATTTAAACAGTATAGGAAATCTCTGATTTGATAATATTCGCGCTCTATTATTTGTCAAACTAACGGCCCCGCTATGAACGCTGGGAGGCTAGCGAATTTAATAATCACTACGCGCTGTCTTGATATCGGCCACTTGGCTAGTCCTCACGACTGTGCAGTGATTGTTGAATTCGCTTGCAGCGTCGCCCGTCGCGGCGAGCTCGTGGCAGGGAAAGTTATACGTCGTAATTGCGTGCGTAATTTGACACACGATTAGTCATCTCGCCCGCACGCGCGTAGTTGTAGCCGGGATTCGTTTTTCTCTTTCTAACCTATAAAAATAACCAAAAACTTTATACAATTATAGTAGGGGATTTATTTTGTGAGTCGAAGCCGTGAATGGATCTCAAATTGTATACAGATTCAACAAACGCGCTTGCGTTGTAACATATAAACCATTTTTGTTTCAACGAATTTTAGTCTATAGGATTAGACTGATTAGACGTCATATTTGTACTATAGATAGCCGCAAAATCATTCGTTAATTGTTGCTTGTACCGTTTTGATATTCATTTTAAGATACTGAAGTGATTTAATTTAAATTGGTGATTATCAACTATAGAAAAAATTGTACCTAGTGAGGATTTAAAATTTGTTATGCTTTAAGGCTTTGAACACCAACAACGCGGTCACTTGATGTCCGCAAACAATGGATTTTCAATTGTGTCTGTGTCCTTGGAGTCAATGTGTTAATCAGCAAGAAGAGGTAAAATCTTAGAATTTTGCTCAGAAAAAACAGTTAATTTCTGCGCCCGACACCTGATTTATTATATTTCTCAGACTATTAAATCACATAAAAGACCGTTTAATAGATCAGTGTACAAAACGCATTGGAATGTTGGCTGATCTCATTCCAATAAGTTATATTGTTGGTGCTGAATACTTTTGCCGACTGGCAAAAAATTTGGAAAAATCTGTCAACTGGTTATCTGCAATGTTGTCACTCCCATGACTGACTTGATGCTGGCAGAATCCTAAAAAGGAAAGCCATTACTTAAAAGAATTGAATAGGTATGTATCGGCCTAAACCTGGTTATGATGATATGACCTTACAGATTGAAGAGGAAGGAGGCAACAAGATGTATTTAACCTCATTGACTGTAACCACAAATCATTCATCAAACATGTATCTCGGCCTTGCCGTATACTAAACTTTAGCCACGCCACTGCTAGATAGCATCAGTTAGGTAGTACATACGGATAAATTTTTAGTCACTATTTCAAAAAGTAACGCAAGCAACCAGCCATCATAACGCACTCAAAACAAATTAGATTGGATTTAATTAAAAAATAATTGTTTTATTAGGTGTTGTATAGTTTTTGTAAACGTGATCTGACACTATCCGTCGTCGAATTTACCTGAGCAAAGTGGCAGGACTCAAAATAAAATGTTTCGTTTAAACAAGACCGATACCGTCAAGTGAAAAATTAACCTGAGTGAAAATTTACTGCCCCGTTGAGGGGAGCACAGGATGTATAAATTTAAATTCGGGAGCGAGATAAAATTTATTCAGCTGTCACTTTTCACCACAGATTAGCATCTGATGGTTGTTTTTGTTTTTTAATTGTCAGATCGTTTTTATTATATCATGTAATTGGTTTTATTCAATTTTTACTCTAAAATTGAAATGCATGTTACATCTTTTTAGTAATTTTTAAGTTTGCTTTAAACGTTGCCACTTCATCAAAAATTTGTGACTGGCGACATCTGGCGCTGTCAAAGTCAAAGACATGGTTGTGATTGGATGGACATCCGAACATTGGCAGTAATGGTTGATAGCATTAAAGACAACTGCTTGCCATAAAATAAATAAATTGAAGCTAATGCCCGTTCCGGGGCCCGGAGTAGGTGAAATTTTAGTCAGTTTAAATTTAGCATGTATGCTTGAACGCACTCCAAATGACGTTTTACAATAAATTGTAGTCACATTCCGTTCTGATTTGGTAAAATGTTCACTCTGTTTATTATAGAAAGTATTTGTCAATTAACTGTCACTTGATAATTTAAATACAAACATCAACATACTGAGAACCCTCCCTTAATTCGTGAATCGGAAGTGGTATTGGCCTGTGATAATTATTTCATAGCATTTTAATTAAAAAGGTTAAAGTATTATGACTAAAATGTAGTATGACAAAACACGAAGCCTTGGATAATCATTCAAAACTAATTTCGTAAGCGAAGAAGGATACTTCGGAAGCTAACCATACAAATGCCAGCATAAGTTCTTATCAAATTGTAATGCTTACTTCACGATAGTTTGTACTGTAATGATTGACTCAACATTCTGATGAATGATCATTGAATTTTTTATTACATTTGCAATTTATTTATAACAATCGAATAATTTCGGTGGCAATTTAAAAAAAAACAAAAAGTATAGAGGTGTGCAGAATGACATTCCACCAAAAGCAAGATTACTTTGTGAACAGTTATTGTAGACAAAGACTTTCTATAGTATAACAGTGGGTCTATTATGAGTTCATGGAAACCGCCCTCGTTAATCAGCCACTGTTAAGCTCAATACACACCAAAGCTGGTGATCTGCCGACAGCCCGACGACCTTATAAGAAAAAAACGATGTTGACGAAGTTGCCCGGTGACATTCAAGCTGTAGTGCGATATGGAGTTTATCATTACCAGATTAATGAATTGTTGTGGAAGCCTAAATAAAATACTAATAAAAGTCGACTTCAACGTCTCGAGCCGCCACCGACTAACTCGTCGACAAGAATGTTCGATACGTGTATTGCGCTTAAACTCGCATCGGGACGGCAGCGGCGCAGCATTACTGATAGATTTCAATACGAGAATGTTTGCGAAAATTCGTAATAGCCCCACCAAAGTGACATTTACAGGTTCAATCATATTTATTTGTTGTCAAAATTAATGAAGTTGTTCACTTTGACAGAGGTGCGTTCACAAACCTCGAAGTGTGTTAGTTGTTTTGTAACTTGCTCAAAAGTGTGAAAATCTCAAATTTTGACATTTAAAAGACACATGACATGTTAATTGTTAAGTCGGCGGCCCCAACGTTATGCTAACGGAAAATGTTACCCATTATAAAATACCAAACTCATTAATTTAAAATGTTCTTTTTCCTATTTATTACTAACAATACACAATTCTAACTTATAAACCTCGAGAGTGATGCAACCATCGAATTTGATGGTAAAATGGTTGCAAACGAACGTGTAAGGTTGAGTTGTGCCCGAAGAACGTCATATGTCAATGAGGTACGGAAGCGGCGGCGCTAGAGTGGATAAGTTCACTCCGAGCGTAGGTTGTGAACGCAACACAAATGGTAAAGCATGACTTTAATTGGCGGGATCTGATAATAGTACTTACATATTTGAAATACGAAGACGCGGCGGTTCCTGGAGAAACAATATGATTTACAAGTACCTATATGCTGATATTTAATTACATGGAATTCTGAACTTTGATGGTGTGGCCAGGCTAATAAATTGATTCCATTATTATCGATAAATTACGGCAGAATATATATAGTGCCTATGATTTCATTAAACATGAAATAGTCTTAATACAATATTTTATTGTAGTGTTAAATTAAATTTTACATTAGCTAATTTAAGAACTATTAATATGGAAACAGTTGGTATCATTCTAACTGCGGCCATGTCTCACAAGACTTTTTTTAAATTTCTCTAAAATTATTTTTAATGTTCTTTTAATCAGTGTTCGGGATCCACACGGCACTAAAAAAGTATATAAACTGAGATATAATACAAACTAATGTTGTACAGTTAGTAGGTAGGTCATCAGCACAGATCACTGTACTCCTTACGAAAATGTACAATTATCTATAAAAAGCAGACATGAAGAGGTTTATGTCAGTCTTCTGTCAGAATTCCACGGAATTAATAATCACACTAATAGTACACCTCAGATAATCATGCGCTATGGTCCTTATGAAATTAGTAATCGGTAGTTAATTGTAGGCCAAATGAATGTAACTGAAACCTGTTATAATGTATTATTATTGTCTTTACGTGACAAGTAAATTGTATTTGCTAAAGTGCTTTTTTTTTTAGCTAATTGTTTTTTTATTGTACTTGTTAGTTAGATTTTGTACATGCAGCGACGTTGCATCAATGGTGTAATAAGTGTGTCAAAAGATTAATTGAAGGGTATAGGTAAAGGCAACATCTGGCACGCTGTGGAATTAAGAGTAATATTAGCAAAATTTATTGTGTATGGGATGAATTTCCCAATAAATCTTTTTGTATACTTAGAGTAGTCACAACTTTTAAAAGAAATGTATTTAAAATGCTTATGAGTATAAAATATAAAGGACTTAGGAGTATAAAATATTAATTACATAATTTGGCAGACTTTTGAAAAGATTATGTTTCTGCTTCTTATTCTGCTATTATATTACGAGTATAAAGTTTTGATAGCGACCACACAGTGTGTAGGTGTTCGCATTTTGTATTAAGTGGTAACCCTGGTTTCAAAGAAATTTATGTGGCGAGCAAAAATTTTCTAATGCATGTTTCAACTGACCGACTAGACGAATCGTGACTCATCGTGGTTCTACTTTATTTTAGTGGGTGGGACCACGAGAGCTGGCTTTTATCGGATCTCAAGAATGGCAAATCCAAAGGCCTCAAACTGTCTAAAGGAGAGTTAAGATACACTGAAAGCCCTTGAGGTTCGATATCCCATCTAAAGTTAGGCCAATGTGTTAAATGGTACTGATATTTCTGTTATATGGGTCAATGATAAATAAATAGCTACTTACTGTAGTCATATAGATATAGCCATTGAACATTAGGACTCCCTCTGGCTATGGATGCAGTCGAAAGCATGTCTAGTGTAACACCTTAGATTTGAAATCGTAGCACTATTGTGTACCAGTTTTACAATTGACTGAATTTGAATGGTACACGCTTCTGACTGAACAGCCGAAATACCAATGAGTTGAGTAATCAGTTTTCTATATTGCCAGATATAATAGATGAGTCTCCCTACCTACCTTGAGGACAAAAGTTGGCTATTGCATTGTAGTCGGCGAAGTAATATACTGTTTAGCAGCAGAAGCTTCCTGCACTATTACTTGTATCTTGCTATCGGGTTGTCGATTATTTTAATGTATTGCCACTTTTCTATTGTGCAACTGATGCTTTTGCTAAGCTGATAGTGTGAGGAAAGCATAATGGTCAGTGCGGACCTAACGGATTAATTGCTGATGACTTGTTTACGGTCAATATTAAATTTTAAAGTCGATATTATGTTCACACCCGCTTAAGGTGGATCATTGTTATAAATTTTAAATGTAATACCAACGGTAAATTTAAGTATTGATGTTAATTTGCTAGGTCCTGCGCTACTTTAAAGTTGCGATACAAGACTTGTAGGTAGGTGCAGTTTTGTCGATTTCTCTTAACCATTTACACAAGTAAAGATATCACCAGATAATGTTGTTTATTCCAAACTTATGTAAATAATGTATTGTAATGGATTTAAAGTTACAAGAACTATTAATAGGGACTATCTGCTTTTAGCTGTCGAAAAAATAACATTGTTAATTGCACACGGTGCATTTTTTGTGCTATTTTTGGATACTTGAAAGTAACTAATATTAATGATGTTGTATCAAGATGTAAGATTAATGGAAGATGAAAGAAGTTGTCATATACTATATGTTCACTGTTTTATGAAGAAGTTGGATTGACACACATCATCGAGTCCCCCGTGAGAATCTAATCTGTGTATTTATATTATGCGTTATTTCTGTCGTTATTCTTTACTGCAGCTTAGATGTACACACGATTATAAACAATCTGTATTTTCAAATCTGCGTTTTAATTTATCCTAGAAAGCACCTGCAGCTTCTTTAACGTTAGATAAGAATTTGAATATCGAATATAATAAACACTTATACCTAGTCGTTACTAAGAAAGTTGGTATCTTTAACAACCAAAAAGTTAAAAGAGTCCGTGACCACCATAAGAGATCCTAATTAATACCAATAATTAGTGCCTAACTTGTGCTCATTAGTGGGCAAAAACTAGAATTTGTATTCCAGTAGTTACTCGGTTGTTACGGTGGTCCTGCTGGGGTCACGCTCACCAGCTATATACAGCTATATCTCATTAATTGTAATACCTCTTAAATCTGATTACACTAAGATTTAGTCATTATTTTTACCATGGGCACAAGCTGAAATACAAGCTGAAATTCCACCACGACACCACTGTATTCGGAAGGAATTAAATATCAATGGTGGCGCTGCTAGAACGACATCGTCCCAGCAGCGCCACAGCCGGATCTGAGCAATTTGAATTTTGTACTGAAATCTGACTTGTATAAAATCATTACTACACGACTAATTGTGGATTTTTCAATTTTACCGTTCATTAAAAAGGAAATAACTCAAGCTGTGGCGCTGCTGGGACAACGTCAACCCAGCAGCGCCACTTACTGATTTAGTGGTGTTCGCGGCGATAGTCTGGCACGACGACGTGCTAGTGTGCATTTATCCGACTGATCTGAACGTTCACCGTTAGAGCAGTCGGATAAATTCATATAAGAAATTAAATTTAAAAACTTTTTGTTACATGGCCTGCCTGGGAATCGAACCAGGACCTCCCAAATTGGGAAACCGCGTCTTAACCGTTGAGCCACCGACACTCCTAAATAAAAGTTAGAAAAAAGAAGATATTTGTCAATTGATTAACTCAAATACAGTTGCAAAGTTCTATGAACAATATTACAACAGCATCTTTTGATTACAATACTAAAGACTGATTAGTAATTAAGAGAAGAGCCTATATTTCAAAATTATCCTAACTGAAAGCACAACATTATGGTCATAAGTATAAAGTATTTTACATTTTGACGCAACAAGGGCGCAATTTGTACCGCTCGCTTAAAAACTAAATTAATTAGTAAAAAACTAAACGTTTTTAAGTCTTGTTAACAACATGACTAAAATAACCACAAAATAACTATCGTGTGTAGTTTATATCATGCAAAGGAGAATAATTTTAGAGCATTACAATGGAGAGCATGACCATTCTGAATTCAAAAATTTTAAAATGGCTTTCCTGTACAATTGCAATAATTACAAATTGTGCCCTTGTTTGAAAGAAGGCGCGTCGTGATGACGCGAAAGGATAAATAACCGATGATAAAATCGTTGAAACAAAACGATGCGTCCTATGCCCTCTGATAGTCTGATCATCGGAAGGAAAAATCTTATGTAGGTATATTCATAACATTAACAGGTTTACGGGGACGGTGGACTCAGAGTGGTGCCCAAGAGGTCCAGTAAGCAGACATCGAACAGTTGGTATCTCATTGGATATTGCTGGCATAGGATCGTGAGAATTGGCGTAATATAGAACAATTTGGATTTTAACGTAAAGACATTTGGCGATCTTGATGCCACAACATTGTTAACCCGGAGAAAAGAGACGAGTGAAGCCGAGGCTACAAGTTACACCAAAAATAGGATATTTGTTTGAAAATATAATTACATATTTATTTCGTGACTTGGACCATCCTATGTCTCCATAATTTAATATTTAACTCTTTGGTTTTTGGCAATGGCTTCCGCGAAATTTGTGTCAATTCCCTTCTGTATTATATATATTACTCTTCGGTGTCAAGTGAGCCATCTTTTTATAACGTAAAAAAGTCAGATTTAACAAGTGCCAACCCACAAACCCCCGAGTAGGTACCTACTGAAACCAGTAGGTACTCAGAGGTGCCAACTCAATCTCTTACGTCACGAGACAAGCAAGAAGCTAATATTCCCTAGTTATCTTCTCTCACTGGTGAATGAATGGTAGGTAACCTGTATTGTCACTTTGTGTATTCCACTATAAAATATTGTCACTAGAATCCTAATATCCATTATTAAAATTGGATGATTATGATATTTTTAACATTTTTTGTTTCGTCTGTTTCATGTAGGTACACTTTATGTCTACCATTTGTATCAAATTTCGCTCTCACGGGTTTGCTGGAAGAGATCTCTTATAGAGATAAGTTCACCCTTTGTACATTTTTCTTAAATTTTTGTTAATGACCATTTCTGTTTTTTTTTTTTTTATATATGAGAATTTTTAATGAGAATGCCACCTGATGGAAAGCAATCACCGCCGCCCATGGACACCCGCAACACCAAAAGGCGTTGCCGGCCGGTGTTTGTGTACAATAAAGTGTTAAAATAAAAATAAATAAATAAACAATTCAAACGTTTTTATTAGCACAGAACGTTCTGATACAAGTTCACAAACGTCTTACAATTACGTCTCTTGTACGTACGAATTGGAGCCTCAGTGACTTTAGCAGTTCCGAGAGGTGTATCCACTTGGCCAGGAGAACTTACTACTTTTATTGTATCTTCCTTCCTATTCTTGTTGAGAAAGTATTCTACTGCTCTTAATATTAGTAGTAAAGTATTCTAATTTTCTTTTCTTCTCGCTTAGGGGCACGATCTATCCAACAAAAAGTGCAAGTTTTACACGACAATAAAACTTGTATTAGTATCCCTATATAGATTATACTAGAGTGTAATCAAGAGTGGATTCTAATCCATTTAAATGACTATGGCAAGCACATGAAAAGAGCTCTGTTGAAATTTTTTTTTATTATGTGATTTAGTCCAGAAGTTAAAAAATATTTCATGTGAAACCTTGAAATAATATTCCATTTTCCAAATAAAAAACAAATTTGGATATAGCTTTGAAAATCACAAGAATTGGTACATATGATTAACAAAGAAAAAAACTCCAATTTCATTGGTAAAGACCCAATATATAATATACTGATAAGGGTACAAGTTATTTCTTAAGCAAATTATATAGATTATCTATGGTATACCTACTTACCTAGTTAATATTTATAGTAAGTAAAGCAAGTTATAAATAACATTAAATAAATTAAATTATATTATTATTTAACATGTTCCAGGACACATCACCAGACACAATAGAAGTTTTATTGTTATTAGGTCTAGTGTAGGAACATGTTAACATTGCAATACATTAACATAAAATGACCAGAATATTGTTAATTGTTCTACTACTGCAACTTATTGTTTAATTATTTCTAATTTCATTCTTAAATAACATTATATTTACTACAAGAAGTTATTTAATACTTTTATTATTAATTATAGAATACAATACATACCAAATTAATTAAGCCACTAAAATTATGTTATATGAAGATTTTATATTATTAGAATTAGGTATGTGGCATATAGTTACATAGACATGTCAAACAGTTTGCTTAGTGGGTAATTTAATACAATACACTACAAATACACTTTAATGCACAACAGAAAAGAAAATACAGTTTCAGAAAAGTGGTAAGAATAGAATGTACAATTTGGCGACCTTATCACTAAAAGCGATCTACATTTACATGCATTGTCTTAGCCGATCTCAAGACCTTCTTCGTAGAGCTAATAAAAGGTATAATATATGAGTGCAGTTTTTTTCGTAATTTATTTTCATACATCATTGTTTCACAGATTTTAGCAATTGTTTTTAATTAATTTGAAATAAGGCTACATTTCGAAAGCAGAATAATTGCACAGTCGAATATTTTTGTATGTCTTTTATATACTAAGCATCCTTTCTATGACTAAAAATCAATGCATGATTTAACAATAATCTAATGCAAGTGAGATGAATCTTCTACAGACACATTCCTGCCTTTTCCACGCTCCAAAAATGTAGCATATTTATTGGCAATTTGTATTTTAGTTTTATTATCTAATTTGCTGACAGCTTGCCTCAAGAAAGCTATATGTTCATCTGTTAATTTTTGGCGCGTAGTCCTATATTGATTGTAGGCTTTTCTAAGCTCTACAATACAAGAATATTTATTGTAAAGTTGTATTTTAGTTTTGTTATCTAATTTGCTGATAACTTGCCTCAAGCGACCTATATGTTCCTTTGTTAATTTTCGACCCATCATCTTAACATAAATGTAGGCTTTTCTAAACTCCAAAAGAGCAGTATATTTATTGTAAAGGTGTAATTTAACTTTATTATCGAATTTGCTCATAGTTTGCCTGATGTTATCCATTTCATTTCTTAATTTTCGGACCATCGTCTTCCAGATAAGGTAGCACAGGAATCCAGTCCGCCCAGTGTTTAGATCGTTTGCAATCAGGTCCCAGTTTTGCTGAATATTAAAGACATGTGCAAATACAAGATTCTTAAAGAGCATGTGCTCAGTCTTAGTCAATGGGTTTTTGTTGATAGAAGGATGTAAGATCAACTTCCAAAGTGACCGGAATTCTTCTGCAGTATGCTGATTATTAAAGCTGTTGGCCAATATTTCCCAATCATACTCCTCATCTATACCTAATGCCACTTCCCTTAATGGTTTCTTACTAAGATCCTCAATCTGCTTTTTTAAAACTGCAATTTTTTCTCCTTCAGGGACATCAGGTTTCGCGTCACATTGCAACTGAGCTATTTGTGATTCTAATTCCTGTTTTCTAATATCTACAGACATTGTGTGCATTAGTTTCAGGAATTTTTGCATCTTTGCCTAGCCGCGTAGAGCTGACTGATGGGAAATCAAGCATTTACAGTTGTGATATTAAAGTGTCCTTATTGTCTGGTGCCGGAAAACCATAAACTTACTTTAAAGAGGTCACAACTGCCGTAGTGGAGTGTTTCGTCTAATTTATTAGCTGCGGTGCACGATAACGATAGCGGCTATGATCGACAGTAGCACAGTTCGTCGGACATCAGCCTTACGTAGGTAATGGGATGGGACTTATTGATTTATTTAGGGTTACCAACTCCAAGAAATCTCTGTCTACGTATAAACGCGAATAAATAGCTACAATAATTATAAGCCCCAAAAAAATCTCCTCCTCTGAGACTAGCATATTTGCGCCATTTGAGGTTCAACCCTGCGTTATTAGGCGTAATTGGAAGATGGGACGGTGCAAGCGTACCGACACAAGTTGCATCCCAAACTAAAGCGCGTCCCAACTTCCAGGGTAGAAGAGTTACAACATCGGGTCTCTTCCCATCATCACGTGCCAGACCTGTCTACGTGCCAGACCTACTAGTTCCAAAATGGCCGGCGCTAGCAGATGTGAACGCCCGCGGGATGACATCGACCTAGTCCAACCAGATTCCTGCCCTAGCCAGTTCAATACATTGTAACTACAGTATTGAGCGTTGCTAAGGCCGAACTGAACCAAAAGTAAAAAGTGAAGGGAAGTGTATTGGTCTACGTCTAATACTGATTTACTAAACTGAAGAAACAAGGGAAATAAGACATGGCTGTATGGGCTTAGATCCCCTTGCCTTTTCGAAGAGGAGTGAATTAAAACAAAAAATATATAATAATATTCAAAATGGAGGACGTTTTGTACAAAAATTTGTTTTGTTGTTTTTAGCCAAGTTTACAAGTTGCTTTACTTGTTATGATAAATTCTTAGTCTAAGGATAGTTCACTAGAATTATAATAAAATTATTACATAAAAAGACATCTTTGTTCTTGGAGCTCTATCCTATGAAAATATCTGGCGGACACATTTTTTGGGTTAGTTTTTTACAATGTAAATAATAGGATGTAAAAAAAAACAATATACTGTAACAATTTTTCTTTGTAGGAGGCAACGTAAGCCGCGGCCCATTGACCATGACGAACATGCAAGGCTTTTGTTGCGATGACGAAACCGGTGAAATCATTACGTTTGATATCAACAAGGAAACTGGAGAGCCCCATCTGGAAAGTCTCCTGCCTCCTGCTTACTTACCTACGAGACATGCTATAGAAGACTTGGAGCCTGCAAAAAAATATATCAAATTTCCCAAAGGTTATGTGACTAATACAAAAAAATTTCAGTTATTGAAAGCCAATATCCTTGCTGGTTCCAACCCGATAAGTCACAGGATGCTCCTTATACCGACTCTTATGGTCTGTCCAGGACTATTGTGCATAATTCTCATGGTACTCGAAATAATTCTCCATGTTAGATGTCATAAGAAAAACAAATCATTGAAGGATACCAATTTGTATTACCGAAGCCCATTCCATGTCGTAACCAGCATATTCTGTGGAGTGTGCCGCGACTGCGACACCGCATCAAAGATTGGACAACTTCAGGATCAGAGAAGGTTTCGTTATGATTACCTCAGGGGTATTGCAATATAATTAGCAATGTTGGCCATTTTGTAGTGATAATGTCACTGTTTTTTATATGTCTTCATATAAATTAACAGTGACATGTACTTTTACTGGGTTTTTTATAACCTTTCTTTTTGCCTACAGGACATTAGGCATGAATGATCACCGTTTATCAGATTATGTTCTAATTGAAAGAGTTGTTATGTGAATCATATCTAATATTTTACAGGGTGTTAGGGAGCTTGATGCAAAACTGTAAGAGTGATAGTAATTTTAAACATGTCAAACAAAACTTATGTTAGGACAAACTCTAATGGTACTTCTGATATTCAAGTTTTTTTCTATCTACTCAACCATCCGGCCTGTACGGCCAAATTCCAATCAACTGTGTGCTCTTAAAGTAGACGGCAATTTCTATACTAAGTTTCAGGACTGAAATGACATCATCCTTTGTGTGTGCTCGTAATCAAATTTATTGACTAGTGCAAATTTAGTTTAAGGGTGTGCCAACCGAATCAACACCACTAATAAGCATTCTGTGATTTTTGTGTCTATCTACTTAGGTTGAACAATACTGTTGAAAACAGAGTTGGTTCACAAAAAGCAATTTTATAATATTCTTTAGACATCTCCCTTTCTGTCTGTTCTAGTAGTTCTAAGGTGGTGCTAAAAATTGTTTCCTGTTAAGTTTTATCAGTGGCCACAGTTTGTCAAAGGACTGGGATATTAACACTTCGATTAACAATTATTTTTTCTGTAATCTGTGTTTTAACAATAATTTTCTTGTAATATGTTTATTATAAAAGCGCAAGTTTTTTGTTGATGAAATTTGGTACATAGGTAAAACATGCCCTTAAATAAAACGCTCAATCCACTAGAATCCACTGACTGGATCCACTAGTGGATCAAAAAAACATAGGATACTTTTATCCCGATAAAGTAGTTCCCGTGGCTTAATAAATAAATAAAATAATGAATTCTAATTTATATATCTAACTAATATTATAAATGCGAAGTTGCTCAATTACTGCGAAATGATGAACGTATTTTAATGAAATTTGGTACATACGTAGAACATGTCCTGTGGCATAAAACAATATTTATTTGCAGGATAAATAAGCAAAGGGACAAAGTAACTTTTATATAATATAGTTTTCAGAGAGGCTTTCTGTACACAACAATAGCAATTTGTCGAATTTTTCTCTTTTTGCGTTGTTTCATTTATTTTTCTGCATTTGTATATGTTATTTTACGATAATCAATACTTGTTAAAAAATGTCTACGATAAAGTTATTTCACCCAAGCGAAGCCGCGGGCGAAAAACTAGTATATAAAATAATACTATCTGTGAATTCAAAATCCATTTAAACTATTGGTTATGTAGTCGATTACATACCTACTACTAGTACAATTATATAGCGAAAAAGTGTTTGTCTTTCATTTGTATCATTACGGAACATCATTTTGTACTATGTAATTTGAAAAAAAACTCAAACTCAAATCATTTACCAACTCACGCAAATGATAGCTAGTTTCAGATAAATCCAGGTCGTTCAATCACATTTATTTACCCACAAGGTTTGGATTTTCGCATACCTATAACTACTAACTAATATATATATAATAACTAATAGATTAGATTAATGGTGATTGGTATAGAAATAAATTTATATTTAGGCAAAATTTTGTCTCGTTGATACATTTTATATCCTAACTGGTGATGGTTCTCTTTTATCGGAAAAATTGTGATAAACCTAGGGTTAACTTTAATTTAAGTGCTTAAATGTTCCATGCTATGTATTTATTTGGAAATAAAAAGTTTATATTTTTAATATTGTTTATATTTCTTCGTCAAGTTTTGTTAAACGCAAGTTTCGTAATAAATAAAACTATAAACTATAGGAATAGTTTAAAAAAAACACTGCACATCTATCAATAACTATTTAAGTACTTAAAAACCTTAAAAATTACACCTCCTTAGGTCTTAGCATACGTGACGGGTAATTTCTCGGACGGAACGGAGGGACGGGTATAGTTCCGTACAGTGACGGTGTTCAACGATAGTCGTGCTAGTGCTGCAACCATATTTCAGCACAAAATGTTCGATTTTACTTTTGAAGAACTAGCAATGGTTGCCGTAGTATTAGATGAAGAAGATGCCATAACGATGTTTTTTCTATTGCCGTCCCGTTCCGCCCGTGTTTCTCGCCACGTGTATTTTATTGCTATGTTTTTAAATGCAACGATGTCAAAAAATCGTCCCGTTCCGTCCGGCACGAGAATAAACACGTCACGTATGCTAAGACCTTTATATTATAAATGCGAAGGTTTGGATGTTTTTTGTTTGTTTGTTGCTCAATCACGGCGAAACGGATTTGGTTGAAATTGGTCTGTAGGTGTATACCTATAGACCAATTTTGGAAGTTAAATGTGGCGATCCAAGTTTATGTATCCCACCTCCTCGCCGCGCCAGCGGCGCTCTATTCGAGGGGACATGTCAACAAAATTTTCCCCATAATTTTTAAATACTGCTTGAGTCTTCTGCTACCCATTTTGGACTACGCTGATGTCTGTTCCTTGGAAACCATTGAGGAACTTCTCAATAAAAAGGAGCGCTTGCAAAATCTGGCCATATAGTTTATCTGCGGTTTGCGGAAATTTGATCATGTTTTTGAATTTCGCACCGCCTAATGGTAATGTGCAGATTCTATCCCTTCAAACCCTTCAAAGATTTACAAAACCCTCGATACCTTCCCTGAGTACATTCGTTCCCGTTTTACCCTATTACCTCCGCCTTCTCGTCCCAGGCCCTACATGTGTAACCAAAACCTAATTTCTTGTTAAAGTCTTGCACTGTACGTGTACGTGCTTCCACAATTGTGGTGGAATAAATTACCAGCGCATATTCGTGACAGTCCTTCCGTGCCTGTGCTCAAGAAGAGGTTCAAAGAGCACTATCTTTCTCAATCATTAGTATGAGTTTGAGTAGGCATTTATTATTGGATTTATTTATCTATTTGTATAGGTTATTTATATGTATTTAGTTATTTGTTTTTTAAATATGTAGTTTATTACTAAATGTATTTGTTTCTTAAGTAGGTATATATTATTAACTGCGTATATATGGAATTATATATAAGGTCCTAATTTATTAACCCCGATCCCGTCAACACATGATAGTGCTAGTCCAAAGGGTTCAAAAAAAAGTATAGTTATAAAAAAAGAAAAATAAAAATAAAATAACATTAAAAATAATTAACCATAAACATATTATTTCTTTCCTGCCTGTTCATTACTTTACTGGAAGGCGGACGAATTGTTTACACACACACGCACACCGCAGCCTTCAACCGATCAAAAAGAACTTGCTTGTATGACGAGAGCGCATAACATAAAAGCAATTAGAAAAACAGAGACAGAAAATCCGCGGTTGGCGACATTGCCAGATCGCGCGAATTCTCTGTCTCTGCCGCCGCGCGTGGCTCTGTCTCTGTCTTGTCTGTCTACTACCAGTCATTTCATTGTTCGGGAGCGATATGCACGCGGGATACAGCAGACTCGGAACGTCTGAAAGTTTTCGTCTACTGAGATGTAATGATAATGCTTCTGACTGCGGCGTGATAAAGTCAAACTTTGTTGCATAGGTATACAGACGAACCCTCTTGTTCATCAAAAAAACGGACATGTAGGTAAGCTACAGGAGCTTATCGTTAGCAATTGTTAATTGGAAGAATTGCTGTGTTACATACATTAGTGTGATTCCGAAAACCTAGTTTATCTTACCGCGGTTGTGCCGCGAGACCCTCTTAGAGTAAATAAATACCTACCTTCTAATAAACTGTGACAAATAACTGTTTAAATAGGAATAAATTGTTGTAGGTACCTAGGTACCTAACTAGATTATGTAAGTCGGTAACTCGGTGGGCACAGGGTTCGATCCCCATGCAGGCCATGTAAGTAAACGTGACTACTAAACACGTGCCAAGAGGGTTTGGAGGATATTTAAAAAACTAAAATAAGTAGGTACACGCTTTCATCAGTTAACGCACTAAAAGTAGGTAGGTACCTAACTTCAATAAAGTTATTTAAGATACATAATGAATAATCACACTTTCGTCAGTAACGCAGAAACAGAATTACCTACAAAGTTCAATGCTCAAAAAAGCGTGTAATAGTTAGGTAGGTAAGTACCTATCTAGTATTAGTTCGATATAATGTCGACAAAGCACACTACGTTGTTGAAGAGTTCTACTATCTACCTATTCCATCATCAGACCCTGGTCACCAAGTGAAATGTGTTGAACTTGTCAAAACAAATCAAATAAGCTCAAACTAGCAGCCACTAGCCATCTAAGAGTTCCACTATCCAACTCTCGGATTCATTATCAGATTATCTCGATACCTAGTTGGACCTATACCTACCTACTTACCAAATTATTTTGTTGTCATCGATTAAAATGTACTTCCTAGATTTGTTTACATAATACGTAGTTATAGGTACCTACAGAGTGAGTATAACGATCGTTATGTTAAAACAGTTTAATAAACTATTATTTTAAGTCAAAACACAAAATTTAGTTCTTACAAACGCGCAATGAATCAGCTGGTGCTATAAGTCGTTGGCCTGTAACAGGGTCATTGGCCGCTCGCTTGACAAACTCGGGCCGAAGTCGGTGCGTTTCCACGCTTGCCAAGGCTCGACAAGCATCTATCTACAAGCCCCAAGCGTCCACAAATCTCGCTTGGCATTTGGAACTCGTTTACACGCTTGTGAATGCGCCAGTATGCTACGTACATCCAAGCATGGCGGACACCGAACTTGTATCGGCAATTACGTTTGGTTTAACGTACTTCTATTTGAAATACAAGCAAAGAACAAAAGTTGCCATCAATATCTCTTTTTTGGCTTTCAATTCCTTTACTGGCTTTCCCATTATCTCGGCGAGACGACTCCAAGCATCTGCAACTTTCTTTTTTTCCTTATGATTGAGGTCTTTGGGGTTCCAGATAGACGGTTCGGTCTGGTAATATTCTAAAAACAATAAACTCTCTTCGTTCGACCAGCCACTCATTTTGAAAGACAGACGTACGTTCGTCGCGAGATCACAGCGGCTACTAAGCGCGCGCCAACGTGTGAACGCATCGCAAGCGCTTGCCGCAAGCGCCCTTTGATTTGTGTCCAAAAACCGACACGAGACTAGGGTTGCCAGATGATATCCAAAAGGAGGACATGTCCTCCTTTTCCATGATTTGTCCTCCCGTCCTCCCTTACCTACTGTTTGTCCTCCTTTGTGCTAAACATCGTTCTCTTATGACTATTTACCAAGCAAATTTAGCAAAAGTCGAAGACGAACACAATTCCGTTCTGGAAATTTCAAAGATACTTCAATCCGTACTTGAGATGCTTCGAAATCGAAGTAACAACAATTTTTTACCACTAAGAGTAAGTCAGCTGCTTCGCAATAATGGCGAAGCCGAGTCCATATCCAACGAATTTTTCAGTGTTTACAAGGCTTGTGAAGATTACTTGATGGAATGGATAAAACCCTTGGAAGATTTCAAATGTTTTGAGTGGATGACTTTGCTGAATGAGAACGAAAACCTAAATTATAATGATTTAGTTTCATGCATTGAGTTCTTGAGCATCAGAGGTGTAGAGATTGACGATGTTAAGCTACATGATCAATTTTGTAACCTGATTTCATTTCTTAAATCAAAATCACAAAGTGATGAAGCATATTAAAATTTGAAGTTGCACGAGCAGTGGGAAATCTACTTCAAAAGTACTAAAAACATTGAATGCTTCTCAGAACTGCTCAAAATCTGCGAATTTTATTTTTGTATAAGCGCACATAACGCAAATGTGGAAAGAGTTTTTTCACTGATCGATACTCAGTGGAACAAAAAGAGGAACAGATTAAGTGTCCTGTCAGTGAAATCCATAATTCTTACTCAATACAACTTCAAAACCATGACATGTGAAGATTTTCATGATTATTTGTTAAAAAATCAAGAACTTCTCGCAAAAATTGGCAGTTCAGCTAAATATGAATAAAATAAAGTAATATGGTATTAAAAAATCGTATAATTGTTAAATGTCCTCCTTTTTTACAGAAAATTATCCTTTTTTGACCAACATGCCCTCCTTTTTCAAGTTCTCATCTGGCAACCCTACACGAGACCGGATCGGTCTTCCACATCAATCAACACGATGCCGCCATGCTTTCTTTCGTTCAGTCAGTCAGTCAGTCAGTCAGTCAGTCAGTCAGTCAGTCAGTCAGTCAGTCAGTCAGTGTTCCGGAGACAGTGTACTAGCGAAGACGTGCGCACTTTCATGATGCCTTATCGTTATACGAACGAGCAGTATTTATACATGGTGATCTGTTACCAGCAGGCCGCCTATAATTTGAGTGCTGCATCGGTACTTTTCGCTGAAAGGTTTGATGGACGACGGCCTGATCCCAGTACTATTCTTGGTGCAGTGCAGCGACACCGTGATTGGCAGACTTTTCGACCACCATCTGACGCAGGACGGCCACGTCTACCAGCTCGCTTGGAAGAAGAGGTTCTTAACTTCTATGACCGTCATCCCATGGCCAGCACAATGGATGGAGCCATAGTATTCGGCGTCAGTGACGTTTACGTTTGGAGACTGCTGCGTGAAGAGAACCGACACCCTTACCACTTTGTCCGCGTCCAGGAATTGGAGGTGACTGATTACCAGCCGCGTGTCGATTTTTGCCAGTGGCTGCGCGAAGATCCCTCCCGACACATTTTATGGACTGATGAGTCGACCTTCACCCGCGTCGGCCTCTTCAACCAACACAATGCCCACTACTGGACCGAAGCCAACCCGCACCTCGTTCGACCCGACCATTTCCAGGTCCGATTCAGTGTGAACGTGTGGGCTGGATTATTGGGAGACCATCTACTGGGGCCTGTGTTCTTAGAGCGGCTAAACGGTGAAACGTATGTGGAGCTTCTGCAGAGAAAGGTGTCGCGAATGTTGGAGCGTGTGCCTCTAGCACTCCTGAGGAACTTTTATTTCCAACACGATGGTTGTCCAGCGCATTACTCTTTACATGCGCGGACCTATCTTAACCAAGAATTTGGAGATCGCTGGATCGGCCGCGGCGGACCCGTGCCCTGGCCCCCTCGTTCACCAGATCTGACTCCCCTTGATTTCCATGTGTGGGGACGAGCGAAGGACTTGGTTTACGGTAACGACGGACATTTAATACGCACGGAGCAGCTGTTACGTCGACGTATCAAAAGAGCTTTTTCCGTTATACGTAGCGACAGAGAGACTTTGCACAGAGTGAGTGCTCACGTACAAAGACGAGCCACATTGTGTATTGAACAGAACGGACGACATGTACAGCAATTATTGTAAATAGGTATTTATTTAAGTTACTTTATTTAAGTCGGTCCATATTTTTCGTACATAACTAGGTACCTACCTAGTTTGTTACCTAGTAGTTAGTATTTCCATGAGTCATATCATGCCTAACTACCTCCTCAATAACTGTAAATAAGATGATTTAATTGATGTAATTCAAACTTTGTATCTACCTACTTAGTTTCTTTAAGTTTTTTACTGTATGCCTACCTTCCGAATAACCGTATTTACCTAACATGATTTTTATTCTCCTACATTGATGTAATTTAAACTTTGTATCTATGTACTTACCTAGTTTGTTTAAGTTTTATCCCTAATAATAATAACTAATAAGTAATAATTGTAAGTACATAACATGATTTTGTTTCTCGTACATAAGTGTAATGTAAACTTTTTAATTTTCTACCTACCTAGTCTGTTTAAGTTTTCCATGTACATGGTAACTATGCCTATCTCAATAATGACTGTAAATAACATGATTTTCTTTCACTTATTTACTCTCGTGTAATGTAATTACCTACCTACCTAAGTAGTTTATTTAAGTTTTTTCTTATACATTGTACCTATGTCTACCTCCTTAATAACTGAATAACATTATTTTGTTTCTTACATTAGTGTAATTCAAACTTTGTAACTACCTAGCTAGTTTGCATTTCCATTTATGCTCTCATTGAGAGTAATTACTGTCTTTATGAGTACCTACACACAATACTTATGACATACACTATGGTGTAAAGACTTTGGTAATTCTTAGATTATTTAATTAGAGATAACGATTAGCGAATTGTAAATTTTATTACTAAGTAATCCAATTGCTTTTAAAAGGTGAAGGTACATCTTGAGGAAACCTGCATGCCTGTCAACCGGCATGTGAAGTCCGCCAACCCGCACTGGGCCAGCGTGGTGGACTATAGCCCATACTGAATCAAGTGTGATTCAGACTTTTAAACCCGCCAAGTTATTGTACCGTTATGGTTTGTAGATACCCAAATTACCTAAATCAAAACTCATAATGTTATAAAGCGAGTGCGGCTACATACAATCTAAGCCATTCTTTTAATAACCTTACAATAATTTGTCAGTCCACAGCCTGCATAAAGGGTGATGGGAAATTTGAATCTCGCTGATGTAATTAATTACATAGGTAATTATGAGTAACAAAATCTTTGTGTATAACAATGATTGATGATTTGACGACCTGTTTGGTGTAGTGGTTAGAAATTCTGCTGCTATACCAAAAGGTCGCGGGTTCCAATCCCGCTAGGGGCATATGTTTGTATGATGAATACGGACATGTGTACCCGAGTTATGGATGTTTTCATTTATAATAAGTATTTATTTACAAAAAAAAATGTATTTATGTAGTATATCAACCATCTGGTATCCAGAACACAAGCCTATAGTTGCTTAAAGTGGAACTAGATGGCGCTGTGTGTATGTCCAAGGATATTTATTTTATTATTTTTAAATATCTGTGTTAGGTTTAGATGTTAGGTACCTACTGCCTACCTACCTACCTACTAGATGTTAGGTGGTTAGTCTACGCCAGCTAGTGTCTTAAGTTATGTATAAACTTTGTAATTATTGTTATGTATGATAGGCAAGCTTTGTTTTAATTGTGTGTGATGTTTATCAGAATTACTTAAATAAATTGTGAAAATGTTTCAAAAGATTTGGTTTTATTTATTTTTATTATTGATTGATTTCCCCTAGTAGGTACCTACCAGGGGCTCTACCGCCTAACTCAAAGCTATAGCTAGAGCGATAGCAAAGTACTGTCCGTCTTTGTCATTGTGTTACGATATGACAAGGACGGACAGCGACGTCATAAACGATAGCAATTTCCAAAGCAATTGAGTTATGCGGTCGGGGGGCAGGACGTCATTCCGAAGTTCATTTGTACTTCAAACGACTACGAACCTTACGCTCATGGAGTAAGGTACATTGCCACTTGAAAGCTCACGTCGAATACAGATGCGAGCCGGTACAAACGTGTTTCAGAATCGACGGGCAAACAGTGGCGGTACCTTCATACAAGCCCAAAAGCCCGGCTTGCCTTACTAAATATCTCCCGATCCCGAATATTAACTATGGAAATAGTACCTATTTATTTGTCTTCCTCTCGTGTAACAATTTCTAACTACCACTAGGGGATGGAAGTGATATCTTCCCATTTGTACTGTAAGCTGTATTTTCTGACTGTAAGCTGTTTGTATTTCTTGTGCAATAAAGAATAAGTATTGGAAATCATTAGTCGGGCTTGCCCTATTTTGCTATCCTAGGCACGTCACTGCGGGCAAAACGAATTATTCTGTAGATAGGTAGGTAGGTAGGTATGCTAAGCTATCTTAATTAGCGATAGGCGACTCCGAGATTATGTACCTAAGTTATTTAGCTAACTAAAACAGTGGTTCAATCTGATAATGGTATGGTATAATTAACCGAATGAATGTAGGTTACCTCCAAAATCGACTGCTATGTATGAATGATAGGTAAATTACTTATCAACCTGAATCATAGTTTGAAGCCAGGTAATCAGTATTTTTCCGATATTATTATTATTTTTATTAATTTACCGAATGCTTTCGGGTAAGCACGCGTCCACCTTCATCTTCATCCTCACTTAACATCAGGCGTGATTGAGGTCAAGTGCTAACCCGTAGTGCATAAAAAAAAGGATAATTTTGTAAGTAGACAGGCTAATCGTAGTCATTTAGCGAGCGCTAGCTGTTGTATCCCGAAGTGAACAAAGTTCAGCAATTATTTCTCAGGTAGGTAGGTATTTGCTAGTATTTAACATGTTGTTATTCTGATGACTGGAGCTGTATGAGATTTTAATAGTTCGCAGCAAGAGGTTATAGGTACCGAGTTCCTTTTTAAAATTTTCTATGATCTGGATGTTCTGACCTCAGGAAACTTACCTAGTAACTCATAGTAAGGGTATCGTAATTTGAGGTCGGGTAATCAATGTGTTTGTCCGACATTATTATTAGTTATGTGGTGGTGACCCATGGTGGTTGTGGTGCAAACACCAAAAATTCGATGTATTAGATGGAGGGGATAGAGGGGGAATTACTCTGATTTCGCGAAATAAAATCAAGTTCAATACTCCCATGAACAGCTGATTCGGGTCGTCGGTCGACTCGGGTCGGGCGGCAAGTACCTGTCTACGGGCGGGCGCGCGTAGGCAACGCGTTGTTGCCATTCCGCTGCAGGCGGACTTGACGACACACACACATACACACTGCTAGCATTAATGCCATCGTATAGGCATTATTCAGAGTAGTACCACTAGGAAGTTTTTGTAGTTGAAGTTTTTTTAGTTAACGGTACTGATTTATTTTTAAGTTCAAATGAATATATTTAACTGACCCAATCATGTGTTAAAGGGATCGGGACTAATAAAGTAGGACGTTATATATAATATTTCTATATATTATTATATATTGTATATTATATTTCACTTTTTTACATGAATGTTAGTATGGCATTTTACGCGTTCCCTACGCGTAAAATGCCTACAGAGCGGCAGCGCGCTATTTTGTTGTTGTCGTCCCAGTGACAGAATGTGGTGCCCTTATAAGTAGTATGAGGATACCGTCTTAGTCAGAGCACATATAAACCTTTTATAAGAACTAACTTCATAATATCAGCCACATCACTGCTGAACATAGAACTAATTTAGAAAGGTTTATTATCTGGGTAGTGTTAGTCAAGTTGGTCCACTGGCTTGATTTATGCTTACACGCTAAGAAAACATATTTAAAATTCCATTGTTAAATGGAGACTCAAATGAAAAAGTACCAGACTTGGTTTGCATTAAATCTATATAAGATCTTATTTGTGGACTTTATGGTACATAGATTCGCAAGACTTGGCTTATTTTTACATAAAAAAATGTTTGAAATGAGAATGAGTTTTGCAACAGATATGAAATTATAGTGTGGCTACCCATTTAACCTTAATTTAGTGCATAGTTTAGTGCAACTACACGTTAATTATTTCGTTAATTTATCGTTAACGTGGAGCCCTAGATAATGTAGTTGCAAATAGCCCCATCCCACTTTAACCGTAAGCATAAATACGGAATATCAAATATTCGAATTCTAAAGTGCGAAGTAAGTCTTTCGCAATTTTGCTTAGATAGATAACGCAAATAAAAAATTATCTTTATATTGACATATTATTTGGGAAAACAGGTGAATGTAAATTTTTAATAATAAGTCGTCCGTTTAGGCCTAACCCTCTGATATGACCAGACAGATAGACAACCTTCACTGATTCGTTATGCTTTGGCTCACGATTGGTACCTACTGAATTCTTGAAGAAACAAAATGGGTGTAGTAATAAAAAACTAAATAAGGTAGATATAGGTAATTTGACAACCCATGCTCGATTCTTTGGTTTACATAGGTACTATATTATTTGATAAAAAATACCTTTAGTGAAGGTCGTTGTTAGGATCAAGCCCAACATTTCAGAATGTTACTCAAGCAGAGATTCTGCTTGAGGATTTGTATAGCGGCATCACTTTCTAACTATTCTCAAGCGCAGATCTACGCTTGAGCAACATTCTGAAATACGGGCCTATGACTATAATAGCGCTATTGAATAGTAGTACCTAACACCGTGAACCTAAATAGATAGAGTGCCTGGTTATTTATACCTTCCTATATTCTATACTTACCTACTGCTGCACAATTAGTGCTCAAGACAATATAATCTTATCTATGCCCTAATATACAAAAAAAAGTAAAATAAATAATTTACAACTCATGCTGAGGATCTTTTTGGCACCACTTTGCGACACCGAAGACAATGGGTCTGTGTAATCGAATTCTGGTACCTATTTTGTTTGTTTTTCATTTGGTAGGTACCTCGAAATTAATTACTTGGGTAGGTACGTTAAAATTATTTGAAATATTAGTTACATATAAGTTGTACTGTACATTTTTATTTTGTGTGTCGTTTATTGGGTCAAATAAATATTTTCTATTCTATTATTCATATAGGTAACTAACTACCTACAATTCACGTCGAAAGACATCGCACGTAAACCATCAAGAGCGCCACGGAACAGAAAAACTGTTCCGTGAAGAGCGCACTGACAAAATGGCTCCTCCACACACACCCGCCGTACCTACTTTGATGAGTCCCGCGCTTTTGTTTCATGATGTATTTTGTGCTGTGTCATTGCCATAGAATATACATATAATAGCCATTGCTTGCCGTCCTGCGCGCGCAGTTCTCACCGGGCCTGCGCAATGCGACATTAGTTGCGTCGCGTTCAAGAGTACAGTTACTAACTCAGTTCAAGCGCTATATATTTTTAGAACCTATGAATTTATAAAACAATATACCTAGGTTTATTTAATTCATGTGTACTAAAATTTACGTCGACGTATGTTGTATCTTAAACTTTGTAACTCTAACTTTGCCTTAACTGCAACGACGTTCGTAAAAAATATCGTTTGAATTTAGTATGACATGACTGTACTTTTGAACGTATTCTGCATATAGAGAACGAGCCCGGGAAACGAGCTCTATTGATCGGATTGTCGCTGCAAGCCGTATCGATTGCTCCAGTTGCACTACACTCCTTCCACTGTACCCGCTCACAGCTCTTGCTTGAATTTTAATTTTAAAAATACTCGAAGTGTAGTCGGAATGTCGGATCCAATAATTTACAGTTCTACGCCGGAAGAGATCAACCAAATGGAAGGATCACATTTTAAGAACGACGTCGAGTTGCCGGATTACTCCGAGTCGGAGGATGAAGAAACAATTATTAACGAAGGGAGGATTGAAGAGAGAAGAATCAAACTGAGACTTCGAACAAATTGTAACAGCACCTCCTCCAAAGATGGTTCCGTGATGGTGATGGCAATACCTGAACGATTAATGCCAGCGTTCCGTGAAAAATATGCAAAATACGATCGCCTTTGGCGCTCTCAGAAATTGACCGTACTGTACCAAGAGGTAAAACGCACAATGAGGCGTAGTCTTGAATATTACGATGAATGGGAACCAGCAATTGTTATTTTCATCGCTGTAACAGAGTATAAAGTGCGCACCTCTGTCACAGTTGCTATTGACCATGATGATTATTAGGTAAGCCCATCTCAATATTGCGAGAAAGTTAAAAGTGTCCCTGACCCCAACACCTAATTAATACCAATAATTAGTGCTCAATTTGTGTTCATTAGTGCCCAAAAATCAAAGGCGTCAAGTCATAATACCGGCCGCCATTTTCATAAAGCGGCCATGTCAATCGATGGATCATTGATTCCACAATTATCTTGTTAAAGTGTCGCAAGTTGTATACTTTCTGAGATAACTAGATCTGAAAATTGTATATTTTTTAAAACATTTCGTTTTAATACCATCATATTCAAGAATAGAAAAGTATACGTATAGATTTGAGACATTGTTTTACATTTACACAATGTGGGTTTTGTAAATGATATAATATTAGTTGCCTGCGTGGATTAACTTTATAGCGAATATGTTTAATTTGTTTATCCCTCGAGAACTACTCACTTTATCGGAATAAAATTTACATATGTACCCAACTAGCTTTCCGCCCACGACTTCGTCCGCGTGGAAGATTTCATCAAAATCGTTTCAGCAAAAAAATTTGCTTATATGTTAATGCAGGTCCTAATCTGTAATTTCATCCAAATCCGTCCAGAGCCGTATAGGCGTGAAGAGGTAGAAAAAACATACATACAGACACACACACACAAACTTTCACATTTATAAAATAGTAATAACTTGGGATAGTTGGGATTTCATCCAAATCCATTCATCCGTTTCGCCGTGATTAAGCAACAAACATCTAAACTTTCGCATTATTTTGGATCGTCAGTTTCCATCGGGTGAGATTGTGGTCAAACGCGTATCCAGTTAATCATAAAAAGTTAGACGGGAATAATAGCCAACCGGGAAGGCATTTAACTGCTTTTTTAACCCCCACGAAAAACGATGGGCGTTGTGTGTGTGTCCAGTCTTTGTCCAGACGTATCTCGTAAAGTGTAGTCCGATGTGAGGGCGGTTCCAGGGGACAGGTTATTATTATTAGCCATGCCTGCAGAAAATCAGTGACCGCGCGCTGTTCCGAAGATATTTAGTATATTTTCGGGGTTTCCTAACTTTTAATTTATAGTTAATTTAGACAATGGAATGTTTTGTCTTTTAAAAATGTACCTACTTTTCCATTCATCATATTGTGAGAATAACTAAAAAATAATAGCGTTAAATATTAATTTAACATTTATTTATTTTTTAAAGAGTTTTTAATGCTATAGGACATATATTTAATAGTACCTACTAACGTACAGAAGACTCACTCTCTAACAAAACACGTTTTAGTCATGATAAGGACCTACAGCATCCGGAATTCGTGTCGCGTAAAGGGGTATTGATTCCAGAATCAATACATGGCTGTCGTCTGTCTCACTTGATCACGTCACTGTGCGCATGCCCTATCCACTAACCGTACAATTAACCTTTAATAAATAAGTTCAATTGTTGACATTTAATGGGAATGAAAACTTACGAATAACTCGTCACTGTAGGCATTAATGATAAATTGTTTGCTGTATGTGAACTTTTATGTATAAAGCACAGAATGCCCGTAATAGTATAAGTTTAGCGAAGAACACTTACTCCCTAAGAACCTACAAAAACATATACCTACTAAAAACAGTTTATCTGACATTGATTTTTCTATAATATACCTGCCCACACAAATTAACTAAATTATATCTGTAGGTATCAATGTGTCTAAAGTCTGTTTTAACTATGATGAATTACCTAAGTAGCTAATTTAATCAAGAAGTAGGCTCGTTTAATTATAATAAATAATGCTACGAAGACGGACGATAGGTAGCAAAGACCTTCGCACGAAGGAGATGCATAATGGCGTGTCGTGTCATGCACTTATGAGGGAAGACCGGAGTTAAGCTCAGTTTGGCATCATTGAAGACATTATATTTTATCAGAATTGCCCATCAGGCCCAGTAGCAGACAAGCATGAAACCAGCCAACCGTAATAGAAAAGAAAAGAAAAATTATTATACAAGTAATCTACGGAGTCTGTCGAATATGTCCTGTGAATATGTCTCAGTAATGCGTGGTCCGATTTGTTTACCGTTTTTTATAGGGTTTATCATAAAGGGTCATTGCATCCAAAGTTTCAATTCTAAATTTTCCGAAATGAATTTAAACCGATTCTATCGAAACTTTTGCCACGTTTGATGCAAATCGGTCAAGCCGTTTTGACGATATTTAGCCTTTAACATACGTTGGTTTGGTTTATCTGGATGATATAATCAATCATGTACAAATACTCGAGGATTCTGTAAATTTTAAATTTATAGTTATGTATGGTTATTTTATAAGTTGAATTTATAAAGAAAGTGAGCTTCTAACTTTTGTGCCAATTTCGATGCAATTTCACTTAACTAAAACCTAGTGTAAGTAGTGCTATCGCCTTCTTCCTGGAATAATAATACGCGATAGGACAAATCTATAACTTGTTTTGGCTTAAGGAAGGCACATTAGAATCGACGCCATTGGTTTTGTAAAGCGCAAATCGGCATAGTTCTCAGCATTTTTTTTTTCAACAAAGGCGAATTCGAACTCTCACGTGGGCGTAGTAGGTACGTCGTACACCAGCTGATCACAGAACATTTATACCTCGAGACTCGAGAAAGATTATGCTTTTGTTCGCTGTCCTATGTCCCGGCAAACGCTAGTAGTAAATTGCATGTGTTTGGTTTTGTGTAATGCAAGCTAAAAATGTTACAGGCGGGCGCAGAAGAGCGAATTATATCGCGTAACGTATAAAGCGCGACGTTTAGTCTTCACAACTAAGGCGGCGAGTGGAGAGCGCGACACGGCCGGTGTGGCGCCGCCGACGTTGTATTTGTATTTGTATTACCGTTTGTGTTAGGATTTTACCTACTTAGTATTATATAACCTAAAAATTATAGTATCCTTCGCAGTATTAAATTTAGAAAACATAACCAACTCGTTCATTGCACTAAACTATGTTTACTAAGTAGATGTTGCCACTTTCTCATTGTCTATAACGTTTAACTAATTAGATAATAACGTTTAAGTAATTAGACACTTACATAATTTGTTCTAACACCTTCTTGGCCTGTTTGTATTCCTCATATTATCACCATGGTTCTCCCTACTTTCTTCATCATTCGATCATTCCTGCTGATTTCCAAACAATCACTTATTTATTATTGATAAAATCTTTAATAAAACAAGAATAAATGGCATCATTCAGCGATAACAATACCTACTCCGTGTACGGCAAATTTTTAAATTTTTATGTTATTTCTTCACTACCTTCGGACTTGAGAACTTGAATTACAACGCACTGAGATAAAATTAATAGCAACTAAATTGTCTTTCCCCATGCAAGTTAAAATATCAACCCCAATTTTTAATGGAAGATCCTGGTATCTTTCTGCGTCATTACAAAAGAGGCTCATTTGTTTTACTGGATTCGTTTTTTGCACAGATTTTACAATACAATATAATAATCTTCTATTGACTTATTAATTCCCAAACAATAGGTACCTATACCCTGCCTTACTTCAGGTTTTGTTTTTGTAATGCAACAAAAAACAACGTTTAAATTATCTGATATTCTTAAATCTTTTGGTGAATTGGTTTTACTATAATTCAATACTGTTTTTATTATAAGATCTTACGCAGTATAATGCGGCAAGTTGAAAATTATCTACTTCATATTCAACTCTCTGAATATTTAACTTACTTTCATAACTTTCCTTGGCATAATTACGTAACGATAAGTAAATAGATAATAAGACATATATAACCTTACTAGGTATATATTTGTAATCTCTTAGTTGTAGTTTTGTATTACTTATAAAATAAAGGAACAAAAAGTATAACAAATCTCGTTTTATTAACAAACAAAACAATTTTGTTTGTTTGAGCCCATATTTCAGAATGTTGCTCAAGCGTAGGTAGATCTGCGCTTGAGCATAGTTAGAAAGAGATGCCACCATATAAGTTACATAAAGCTGTCCCTTTTTAACTGTCCTCAAGCGGGGATCTCTGCTTGCATTACGTAATACGGGCTTTCTAATCTTGACAAAGACCTACTGAATGACGTTGACGATACATAGTCGGTAAAACAGTAAGGCCCGTATTACAAAATGTTATTCAAGCAAGGATCTCCGCTTGAGGACAGTTATAAAGGGACAGCTTTATGTAGTTTGTATAGCGGCATCTCTGTCTAACTATGCTCAAGCGCAGATCTACGCTTGAGCAACATTCTGAAATATGGGCTAAGGCCCATGGATGTAGTATGGCTTATTTATTACAGAATATATAATAGTAATACGTGTGAATAATGCATGTAAGTGTTGGTAATTTTTGTAAGTTGGTTTGTGTAGGTATGTTTATAAAGAGAAAAGGCCGACTTACTGTTATTTTATGTGTATAATTCAGTGGATAACTGTTATTGGCTTCCTGAATAGTACTATAGTTTAAGATTCGTGATATAGACTATATAAAGCTGTTGTTATCCCTGAAACAATAAAGTAAATGAGTAATACGTAGGTAGTCGATAAAAAAGGAATCTTTTCTTTTGCATGACCTTTTCATGCGTCAGCTGGTCAGCTCAAAAGTTTTTGACCGACGCGACGATTTGAAATAATAATATGCTGCTGACCTCGCGACATGCTTAATCGAGTATCGATACAAAAGTAACGCATAGTATTTTTTAATACTCGTGATAAGCTCCAAACGTAATGCGTTTGTTGGTGTTACTTTAGTAACATCAACGGTCTAATCCATTAGTTCCTAAAGTGCTCCAGGGAGACGCGATGGGATCTACGTCGGCGTGGCAAAAAAAAAGGGGTTTACAATTCTTAAGCGCGGGTGTCTACGAAAATTTATCTACTTTTGATAGTGAAGAAATAAAATGTTGGCTTAACTTTACCTATCCATGTAGGCAGATAATATTTCAAGAAGCTCAGCGACTGTTACTTGTAAATACTTGCATATTCCATATTCAGTACAACTCCACTCACAGCACAATCAATTAATTAATTAACCAATCAATTCTCACATTTTTCGAAAACTATTAATACGTGGTTGAAACTCAGCCGCAACGTAAATTTCCATAGTTAGATCTCACATTTGTTGTCGCGGTTTGGGAATATGGTAGAATGTAGATGCAGGGGATCCACCGGAACCAGCTAAATTTTGAAAATGGTGGTGGGAGAAAAAAGTCTGGGAAACTCTAAATGTTCAGAAAAAATAGTGCGATACTTAAATTAATAATTTAAGTAACTAATTTATGATGTTCTTTATAGGACAGTTATTCACAGCGTGCACACCTTTTAATCTACTCTGCCCAAGCTACGTACTTCCGGCGATATAATACCGCCGCCCGGGGTTTAACTATGTTCATAACAAACCAGGGTCCATATCGTAAATGTGCCGCTAATTTATTGCAAATAATACTCTTAAATGAACATTGGTCACATACAAGAAGATAAATAAGTGAGCTTATCTCTAAAAGAGATCTCTTCCATTCAACCTTAAAAGTGGTCGGAGAATGTATATTGGATAGAAAACTTCGTACAAATACAATTCTGGCTTCCAAAGTCTGGATCGTAGGTATGGGTCTCACGTTGACAATATTAGAAGTAGCTTTTAACCGACTTCAAAAAAGGAGAAAGTTCTCAATTCAAAATCAATAAAGATATGTCTGCAGCGACTGCCGTGAGGGGGCTATGCGGGTTATTTACCCACCACTAGCTATGTCCGGCCTCCTGCGTGTAGCCAGATACTCGTGTAATTCAATTAATTCCTAGTATGGAATGCTATTGTCAGGTTTGTGGTGGTCAGGCGACTTTTATTCAGATGTTACCCTGGTATATTGTGTGTACAAACTGTGCGACAATCTTTGATCCTGGATCGCTTTAGTAGTTTTTCTATATACTGTTCCTGATCCAAGGTACTATCCCCGCTCTAGTCTGAACTCATTCGAACTAATTCTTATTCCAAAAATTAATAGTGTGATTCTAAATAAACGTGACAAATCGAAGATCATCAGTTAGAGTTGGTATACTCCAACTGCCCGTTTAAACTTGCCATTGCACAAAAATGGTCAGATTGGCAAACTCGCTAAAATACTATAAACTTGTAAATAACAGATTCGGATGTTTAGATAATTATCTTATTCCTAACAGAGGTTTACGTCAGAACATTGCCGTAGAAGGGGCACCATACCAATGTGTATATACAAGGAGGCTTTCGTTATTCTATTGCCGCGGAAACAATACTTATATCATAAACATGCTCAGAGAGATTGGCAATCTTACTGGCTATTGGTACATAGTGCGGCCGTCGAGAAGAGCAGGCCCTAAGTACGAGTATTACGTTATGTTGACTGGAAATATGCAGGTATCTACTTGCGAATCCACGACTTCGTGGGGAAAGGTATGTGCATGCATGCGTACACACGTGAGTTTAATCGAAAAGTTGCATGGGAGTAGGATTGTTGGGAATGTGGGAGAGAATGTATATAAATGTGTGTGGGACAGTGAAGAGAACTGAGACCCTGGGCTTCGAGAGCCTCGACAACTTTATGCGGCGTTACGCCAAAAATCTTTACACGCGCACAGACGCGGCCAGTAGAAACCTGCATCTGCGGCAACTGGCCCCATACGCACTCCCTCCGGATCGAGTCCTATTGTCGTGAGACCTAGTCTCACCAGAAGTGATCAACTAAAAGACGTAAACTGTTGGAAAAAGGCCTTCCCCAAAGATCTCCACAACGATGGGTGCTGCGCTGCCCGCATCCAACGCTTACTTGCCAATGCTTACTGCTAAAAAATCTTTATAATCACTGGAAACGGGGAATAAGTAAATATTGGCGCCGACTTCGAAAGAAATTTGTTTATATAGCAGTGATTAATTACGACAGTGAACATAGAAAATGACGAATTGAGAAATAGGTTTCAGTAAAAATATTTTTTACTTTGTAGTGGCTGATTTTAGAGATTTTTTGATATCGGTTGTATTTTTTGTTAAAAAGTTTTTAACTTGAGGTACCTACTTCCTTCTCTTTATTCCAAAAAAATTGCATGTCAACAACGTACACTCCTGGTATGATAATGGTATTATCTTTTGATTTCATATACACATGCCTCGTTTTTTTATTTTTGCAATCCCAAAGCTTGTGTAAAACAATAACAAATTTTACGTCAACCATGCTCTAGACAAGCTCCTAGAGGTAGATAAGCTTTTCTTGTGCAGGCACACGTAGTCAGTCATTGCCTTATTCTTCAAAGCCACGCGGTGGTTCCATATAGTCTCGTTCGGTCTCCGTATAGGAACGCTATCTTCAGATCTAACATGTCAATCTTAAGTTTATAACAGCGTGCATATACAATTAACATCCAGATGAATGTCTGACTACTTGTGAATATATTAATTTGTCCCTTTTCTTTGATTAAAACAATGGGAGACCTATGATTTTTAAAGATTCGATGCCTGACTTTAAATGTTGTATAGTAGTATAGTTTCCTGATTAATGTATTATAATATAATAAACCCAAAAAAGCAGACCAAGACAGATTGCAAGTGAAGTACGTAGATAAGGTTGTGCATGTCACGCACGCGGCTTGATAGTCGGCTTGGTGCTTGGTTCAAGCCGCTTGATCAAACTTCGTTACATGTCGTTTTTGTTCGTCGGAGTAAAAAGTAACTTAAATTAACTCAAACCCAGATTAATATTTTTTATATTTTAGAAATATTTCTAAAAGCATTCCTAGCTCACATTTTATTTATTACCGGATAAAGTTGATTCTTAACACTTTCATTTGATTGGCATGTACGCCATGAACGCTATCTGAATTCTGACTGGATTTGAATTGACTGAAGCGTATTGAAGTAAGCATGCCAACGACCCATCAGTCATCGCGGCAAGTAAAATATATAATTTTCATCAAGCCCGGCGCATAACCAATTTGTAAACGATCAATAGACCTACGTGCTTGATGTCAAGCAGCTTGACCGTCTCCAAGACCCTTTAGTATCAATATACCTAGTACGCGTACCTGTTAAACAAAATACGTCTAATAAAATAAACTCGAATTTTTATTAAAAAAAAGCAAGTCGTTCGTGAAGTGAGTATTAATTATTCTTTGGTCGTTCCTGTATGATTTGATGGATATTGTCACGTTTTATTCTCAATTTTGTGTAAATCTTTGAAAAATAGCCCTTGTTAATGTAATTTTTAAAGTGAAAATTTTCAAATATTCATCCAATACAATGTATGTCATGTAACGTGTTGTTGTATTGTATGTATCGTGAATTTTCATAATTACATCTAAGGAGTCGCACATTTAGGTGGACAGGTATTTATCTCACAGGATTCCTTTCCTAGCCCCCAATATTTTATTCCTTAATTACTAGCATTGAGTGCTACTGATGTTTAGATTTCTAGGAACCATTTTACATGAATCTCCAAACTAGCTTTTGTTTGGGCATAATTCAGTCCAGTACTATGTAATTATCAACATGCGCATGTAATGTACCATACACACTTCAAGTATCTGTTGGGTTATATTTGTCTGAGAATTTTTCACATGCCATTCACATTTCTATAACCAGTACTGAAGATTCATCATTTTATTGTTGGTTAACTCAGATCACAGAGATGTTTCAAGCATATTTTTCTCCAAAGTAGCTTTTTCCAATTCAAGTTAGGTTAAGTATCATTTAGAACCTTATCATAGTTGCAAAAATACACATAATACTATACTGTTGCTATACTGTCGACTGTTCAACCTTTGCCATCTGGAGACCAATAAAGCAGAACATATTTCAGAGACCAGACTGTATTATAATTGTACAGAATGTATTATACCTACATAGAAAATTTAAAACAACCTCCGATAACATGATTCAATAAGTGATTATATACTCCAGGTCTACCTAGATCAGAAGAGAAAGAAGACCTAACCAATATCCATCAAACACACCTAAGAACTTATCTCTGAGCTTCATTTTTTTTCTTTCTAACATTGGTTTAGAGAAGAGTTTAAGGCCGTATTAATAAATCGATCTTGATATTGTGTCTGTCTCAATACTATTTTTTTTGATACTGTTTTAATATGCAAAAGATTTTCAAGGGTCAGATTAAGGTCATCTCAATCTTGCGAAAGGTTTATTAAAATGGGCCTTAATATAAATATAAAATACATTTAACTTTAAAATACATATAAAATTCAGGAAACTTTCATAAGCTTATGATATCATGAAAATACAATAACAAATTGGCTAAGAATCTGTCTCCTTGTTTAGGCTTTTGTTTTATATTTGGTCTCCAGAGTGACATATGCACCTCAATCAGGTCTTTCTGTGGATGCAGCCAAACCAATTTTAGAGAGGCACTGTAGTTCTTAAAATAATTGTTCAATGTGATATCTTGCTGTGCAGATAGACAGTGAAAAAAGAGTATATCCGCATTTCTTCTACATAGTTTTCCGTTGTTCCATGAGGGAGCGTGATTTTGATGTAAGGCACAGCAAATAACAAACAGGAAGTCAACATTTTTTTTTTCTATTTCATTTCCAAAATACAGTAAGTCACAGACTATAAGCAGTTCCTTTTCTGTCTGTAATGTAGCTAAACACCCCATGACCTTCAACCCAGACATTTCACTTTTGTAAACTTAATGAAAATCAATTTTGACAATCCCCAAAAATAGTCATAAATAGTCAACATTGTATAAAAAATACTCACATTATAGTTCCGAAGTAAGGCTTAAGGTTGATGAGAATATTGGGTTGAATGTCTGTACGGATCCTCACTTCTCATGTGAGTGAAAGGTGCGGAATACACACATAGTATTGGTATTGGGGGGGGATGTCTGCAAGCTACAGACGGATTGTCGGGTCACTTGTGCGACTATTTCATCTAATTCACTTTCCAGAGCATTGGTTACTGTGAGCCTGGTTCAGTCTTCTAGTCTAGAATACACACTTGATTTCAATTCCAATAAATAATCAAGACAATCATAAATAGTCACCAAGGTAAAAAAATTGTCATATTATAGTTTTGAAGATATAGTTATAGTTTGGTGAGGATACTGGGTTGAGTCTTGGAAGCCAGAATCTTGAATTCTACAGAATGCTTACGTTAACTTACCTTGAACTTGGTGTCATAATATAGTTGGGAAACAGGTGACTCAAACAACAATCTATGCTATTCTATAGAAGTATGTTATCAGAATTAGAATCAGAATTATTTATTTGCTCTAAAAATGGTATACAATGACAAGGGAAAAAGGTGAACATTCATGTTTTTCCAATGACAATGCCGTGCAAATAGTAGTTTAAGTAAGTACTTGTAATTATCGTTTAACAAGCATCTGTTTTAATTCTAAACATTCTTTTACATTACAACAACCCATGTAAACTTCTATATACATTTTTGTATTGTTACAGTCACAAACACTGATATTGTGAATCTATTTATTGTGGTATTGTAATGCGATGCTGTCAACAAATTTCACTCTGTCCACCTGACATAGTAAATTGAAATGACCAATGTTATTTTTAATGCAAATATGGGTGATACAAGTGTAAAGCCTTTGTTTCGCTAGTACATTGCAGGAACTATCACTTCATAATTTCAGAACAACCACATCATAAAGACAATTCTTAAAATATTGGAATGCATGAATTTTATATTTCTATTTTTGTTAACAGGACACCTCAAAGCATAGTTGGGAGTTTGAGGTAGTGCAACAACATCATGGGTAAAGAGTAAGTATTATTGTTATATTACTTAGTCACAAATTATTATCTGTGACCTTTATTGCATAGTGCGAATTTGCGTTTTAGTGTTTACTTGGCAAAATTAATTGTTGTAGACAATTGAAATTTGGTATGGTTTCCGATATTTTAGTTAAGTTTAGTTTAAGGGCTACATGGAAAAAATTAAATGTAATGTATGTGTGAAAGGTGAGATCAAAAATATGTAACATGTTACACTTTTAGTAGTAATTACTTTTACTTTTACTCAGGAGGAGGAGGAGGGGTTACTCAGGAGCCAGTAAAGGCATCTATTACTGGCTCCTGAGTAACCCCAGTTTGGGAGCCAGAGGTAAAATTAAATATGAATACCTAGCATTTACATATACACACATGCATAAATAAAACTTCCTGTAGACTCTTCCCGTCAGGTTCGTACCATTACACATATATACTCCACTAAGTCAGTTCATATAAACTTTAGTTTGTAAGTAACTTGTTAGAAGGAATGATATTCCTAAATTCAATCATTTTCTTAATGTTCATTAATAATTGTATAGTTAGTCTAGTTTATCCTCATTCATTTATTTTAGTACCTATTGCAGTTCACTACTGGATCATACATACATAAGTTTCTTTAAAAATGGCAACTGTTTTATAGTCTTCCATATATTTTTTGCCCAATGTTATTCTTAATATGTTTTCGAAAAAACGTTAAAAAATGCTGTACGAGCTTACCTCGTAGCTTATTACTGATTGATTTGCATTACAATGGCATTTTTGATATTTTTTTAACAAACCTGGTACTTATGGGCTTGAAACCAGAATTGGCAGAAATTATACGATTGTGAAGTTGATTTAATGGAATTATCAAAGCTTGTAGGTAACTGATTACAGTTACCTTGTCATCTGTATTACTGTCGAGCCCCAACTTGTACTTACCTGTGCAATGTGGGGACCTAGGACGAGTAATAAATGAAACTCACAACTCGGTGTCTCGCATATGTAATCCCTCCAAATCAATATTGCATGGAGTTATATACTAAACATACATATTAGCCAGTTAAAATAAGAAGGGTAGAGGTGTGTCATACACATACTACACCTATAAAAGTGGAACTGGAATAGCAAAATTAAATAGTTCCCTATCACACCAGCGGGACAAGGGTTTCAACAAGCACACCCTCAACCATCTGGTTGCAGAATACAATTATGATCTTTTCATCATCATCATCATATCAGCCACAGGACGTCCACTGCTGAACATAGGCTCCCCCATACATTTTCGAATTGACCGGTTAAAAGAGGCTTCTATCCGTCAATATTCTTTTTCTTATTCTGACAAATTAATGTCATCTGTTGTGAATGTCATTGTATTTGTTATTTTTGTGTCGAATAATGTATTTCACTTTTTTGGCAACTACTACTTTGTAGTAATGTATTTATAATCATATAAAATAATATTTTCTAGTCTCTAAGAATGACTTAGCCTACTTAAGATTTCCTAACAACTATAATGAACAATTCAAAATACACCATCGATATTTGCATAGAGTTTGTTAATACTCCCAACTTGAGAGCAAGGTAAATATAGTCATAGGTTAAAAAGTATTAGGTTACTACATGTTACACTAAGTCTTTGGATTCGAAATGTCGGGAGAATCTGAAATAACCTATTCTTTGTATATTACTTAAATTGCAGAAATTAGTTTGTCAATTGCGTTAATCTATTGAAGTTCACCTGTAAAGCTATGTACCTTACGAAGTTTGGACAATTGAGAGATGTAATAAACACATCACGAATTTAAGGAAATTATTGAACATTGTCATGAAAAACTTCATTTACTTGATTTTAGTATAAAGCTGTGTAATAGAAGTCAATAATAATCCACCAATTATGCGACATTCGAGTTTCGTTTTGTAATGATTAAATTTTACATTATGTTGGTTGGTGTACATAAACTGACTCGTCTGTATAATGTTACAGAGTTGTTCAGTATGTTGTAAAAGGAAACAATGAAGATCAAGAGGCACAAAATATTAAGAATGGACTTGTAAGTACAAAATAATTATTTATTTGTTACAGAATTAAACCCGATTCTGATTTGTCAACGAATGGGGATGATATGGATAACGAAAACAGAAAGAAGAAGAAATCCAAAAAGCACAAGAAACGTAAAAGAGCAGTGGAGGATGAAAGTGACAAGGGATATAAGAAAAGAAAGAAATCAAAGAAGGAGAGACAAAGAAGTCCCAAGGATGAGAGCGAGACTTCGTTGTCGGATGTGGAGGAACTGCTTAAGAAGTCCCGGCAGTGCACGGCACAGAACAAAGAGCCCTCGCTCGACTCGCCGCTAATAGATTCACTCGGTACGGTGAAAACCAAAAATGGAGGCTCCTCCATTGCTAAGTCACGCAGCAGTAGCAGGAGTAATCACACAAGAAAAGTAGACCCTAATGACGGAGCTTTGGAAGTAATATCTTCAAATTCCGAAACAGAAAATTATCAAGAGGACTGCGCGAGTCCCGAACTCGAGCTCATAGAAGATGATCTAAATTTAGAGGAACTAATGAAACAGAAAGAGATGCTCCAAGCGCGTCTAGTTGCTTGCTTCTCAGACAGAAGCGATGACGAGAGTTACACCAAAGACAAACTGAATGACTTGGATGACGACGGTGGAAAATCTCTAGCAAATAAAAAGTCACGAAGAGAACGCGATCGCGACAGACGTATTACCAAATCAAGTAAAGACAGGTCATCGGAGAGAGATCGCCATAAACCGAGGAGGCACGAGGAAGACTTACGAGAAATTATAAATAGAGAGAATAGAAAGGAGATGGAGAAACGGTTAGAGGAACGAGAATTTCGGGAGAAGAAGGAGAGAGAGCGGCGGGAACGTGAGCGCGAAAGGGAACGGGACCGTGAGCGGGAGCGGGAGCGGGAGCGGGAGCGTGAGCGAGAGCGGGAGAGAAAACGTGACCGAGAGCGTGAGAGAGAGAGGGAGCGTGAGAGAGATCGGAGATCGTCGGAATTGCGGCGGAAGGAGCGCGAATCGGCTCGGATACCTCGATGGTCCCGCGACCGCAAGTATTCCGACCCCTATAGACGCTCTCGCGACCGCACGCGCAGTCGCGACAGGTTGAGAGACCGCTCGCGTGACCGCTCGCGTGACCGCTCACGAGATCGCTCACGTGACAGGAACTATAGAGACGACCCCAGGGACCGACGTAAGGTAAATTTGTATATGACGTTTAGCAATTTTTAAAGACACAAGTGTTGGCTATATAACAATAAAACTTTTATTTGGTCTTGTGTCCTTGAACATGTAATTCAGAACCATCGGTTGTGAGTCACCAGTCTCATTGGTTGCATATATCCCTTTTCACAGCACTTAAATTGGCAGGACTGAGATGCAAAGTAATGTGATTCACTTCCTAGTTTTACTGATGGGCAGACCTTAATGACTTCTGTGACTGTTTGACATTATCACTTCTGATGTTAAGTAAATTGAGGCCGAACGTTGTTATCTGATTCTATACAATATGTTTCGCAGAACTCTACTAACGAGGTGGCGCATGTAGTGACGAGCTCCAGCGACGAGGAGCTGGACATCTCCATCAACACCGACGACGATGAGGAGACCGAGGAGCAGATCATCGAGAAGAGAAGGAAACAGAGGGAACTGCTCTTGAAGGTACGATAGGCTAATATAACGAAAAGTAATTTGAACCTTCTGAAGCATTTGCTATTCATTTTCCATTACGGTGAAGTAGTTGCATACAAGTGTTTCTGTGTCCAGGAGGGTACGTGAATGAGGTCCTGTAAAATGAATGCAGCTGATTTCATTATGCATCTTTGGAAACATTGTTCTGTTGTATAATATGGACTTTAATAATTTGAAATCATAAACATATAAAATCTGTTCTTTTGTATAAATGATGGCCATGGGTACCATTTCCAGCAGAGTTTGTTTAGTACTCGGTTTGGTAGGCTTATGTCCGCCTGACTAGCTACAACCATCACATCTAAGTCTACTGCCAAGCAGCAATGTGGATAGATAGATTGTTGTATTCCAGCTGTTCAATGTAAGATCTTCGATATAAGTTAGGAGTTCCGGCTGAGTATGTTTCCAGCTTTGGGCAAGCAGGCTTAGTATGACGCCAACACGCTACAACAACTTTACGTGTCTAATTCGTATAAACCTTGAACAAGACAGTAGGCTTGTAAGAGAGACTACTTGTGCATTAATAAAACTACCTTCATCTTATAATTTCACAGAGACTCGGCGGTGAGACCAACGCTAGCGCCAACACCGACGTTACCACCAATCCAAGTTCCAACCACTCCGTAACCACAACGCCACCCAAACCTGAGTTACAGTCTGCTATAGTTGGCACCGATACACCAGTCATCAAAGCCACACGCGATGCGCAAGTTGGCACGGCGCTCAAAGAGGCTAAAGACAAAATCAAAGAGAAAATTAAGGAAAAAGATAAAATTAAAGAGAAAGATAAGGCTAAGAAAGCCGACAACAATAAGGATGACCACAAAAAAGCTGACAACAATAAAGGTGACAACAGTAAAACAGAACAAAAAAATGACACAAAGAGCGACATAAGTGAACCGCCATGCCCAGAAATTAAGAGTGATGTGGTCGAAGGACTTATAAGGAACATCGATAACGAAAGTAAGCACACATTGAAAATGGAGAAGTCGATCAAAAGCGGGGAATGGGATATGTTCGCCGATCAGGACTTCTTGGATAGTCTCGATGTAAGTATTCCTGCAGACTTATGCGCTTTCATGTAATTTCATCATAATCGATAACCAACGAGAAAAGTGAAATTGCTGAGCGATAAATGACCCCACCAATCGTAGGATCCCATCTATTCCTGTTTGGATAAATCTATGAGTGTAGAATAGAATAGAAATCTTTGTTTTAAATGTGGTGGATACAGGTCGTGTTACTATTTCTAAATAATGCTCAATCACACTTAACCATTACTGGTATACAATAATAATAGGAAATTAATTACTCTAGTACACAATATAGGAAAAGGTATCGGAGAGTAATTTTAATACTCCAGTCAGTGCATTAAGGGAGAGCATCCTGCGTTACCTGACCGAAGTATGAGGATAGAACACCTAACCTAAATGAAAAAGTTATGTAACCATTGTAGTAGACTTTACTAGTAATAGTCGATCAACTTATGACATTGTCATTTTATAAAATGTTCATAGAAACGTCATACAAAGTGACATAATTGTAAAAATAACTTTCTATATTCTGACTTCGGAACGCTACTGCGTGTGAATTCTATTTTATTTATAAAACAAGCAAATTATAAAATACAAGGTTAAAACATGAAGCCAACTTTATTTGTTTAGAAAATGAGTTATTATTTTCAGTTGCCTACTGCCGGGAAGCCGAGAAGTAAGAACGCGCTGGAGAATCCTTCGCTCACTGACAACTGGGACGATACCGAAGGCTATTACAGGTTACAGTTCAAAGTTTCATATAATAATCTGACAGACAATATATCTGCTAGGTAAAAGTGGCAGATAATTTTCTGTTTTACCTATATCACCCCCTACTAAAATGTCTCGTTAGTTGTCAGGTGAATAATTGACTGTCACTTACTAGCTATTAATTTATCAAGGACTTTATCTGCTAAATATAGACATTTGGGAAATGAAGATTTTAAAGTTACCTCGCAAATAAGGTATGGATTGGTTAAACGGAACTTTAACAGGACGAAGCCCTTAGACTTAAAGAATGACACCACATAATGCTTGGTCACACAGTATTTTTTTACTTTGGAGATATTTACATGGAGTGACTATAAATTTTTAATTTCATATGTCATCAAAATGTTTGCGCATTATGCTAACATAAAATCTGTGAAAGCGTAACAATAGAGTAGTATAAGACGCCGTCTACCTTCAGTAGGCGCCGTGCAAAGTACCACTGATAATCCTGGCTTACAGGAGTTGCAGTGGGAGATGTGGATGTCGACCTCGGATCGCACCTGATTTAAGTGAGGAATGACCATGAACAGATTGGAAGCATGCTCATGCAAAAGCCCTCGCTATTGGCTATTCTTGTGTTCCTAGAGCAAATGGCGTATTTCAATCTAAAAGACATAGGAAATATGGAGTTATTCTAGCGCGAAATTGCATTCCAAGGTACACATTTACTTTGTAGACCGTTTGCTCATAACATTTTTTACATTGGTCTTGACAAATGAGAAGATGTAAGTTTCGTGTTTACCAAATGGTCTGAGATGAATGCAACAAAGTTTAACGTACGAGATGCTATGGTTTTCAGAGTCTTCTCATTTCAAATTGGGTTTCTTTTTAAAGGTCATTTATCGTTTAACATCAAAATATGTGAAATGTACCTTCGGAAGTAACACCTGTAAGAAAAAGGAACAAAGGGGGGGTACAATATCTCCAAAGTCAAAAGGTTTTTCTTACCTGACTACGGCGAAACCAAAAGCATGTGTAATTGAATAACAAGATCGATCGATTTAAAACGGAGACGAAAGCGTATGTTTAACCTGAATGATCAATGATGCACTATCATAAAGGCCTCCGACTACACCCTGAATCAATGGAATTATTTTGTCCTTTTATTGAATTTGATACACTGTAGTCGGGTATCTAATACCGTAATCGGATATATTTATGATTTATATACGTATATAATTTAGGTATGCTAAATACTCTCCACTTATTGAAAGCCAAACATGTTTTTTTTTTAAACTTGTTCTAAGGTGTTTATAAAAACACATCTTTTGACTAATCAAACTTTACAAAAGGAGTATAATACCTGTATGTTATAACACTTATAACAAAAAGAATTCAGAAGTTAAAAGATATTAGTAAACAGGGTAGTTGTTACTTTGAAGCCGTCGTATCATCTTTTCATCGATTCTTTTCTTTGTATTGTGCACGAAGCTGTTCGACTAGCGTAACAATTATGAAACTTGATCGGTATCATTTACCAATGAGAAAAGGTCAAATTGCCGCGAACGATGAGCCAAATTCACATTTCCGGTAGCATAGCGCGGCCAGCCTACACAGGTAGTGTTACGGTTGTCGTTCTGTACTGTACAAACTGTTTACTCTATTTTTGATTTCATCAGAGTACGGATCGGCGAGATTCTGGACACGAGGTACTCGGTGTACGGCTACACTGGCCAGGGGGTGTTTTCGAACGTGGTGCGAGCGCGGGACCAGGCGCGGGGCAACTGCGACGTGGCCGTGAAGATTATCAGGAACAACGAAATCATGTGAGACACTTTAGTGTTGCTAATCGTCAGAAAGAATCGGTGGGATTAAGCTGAAAATTCGATGTTTTTTCAATAAAAATTGGTAAAGGTTTCGGTTGAAATCGAAACAAAAATGTTTCGAACAGTGCATACCAAAACAATTATTAAATTAATCGACGACCTGTTTGGTGTGATGGTTAGAAACACTGACTGCTAGACCAAAAGGTCGCGGGTTCGAATCCTGCTAGGGGCACATGTTTGTATGATGAATGCAGACATGTGTTCCCGAGTTGTGGATGTTTTTAATTTATATATAAATTTGTTTACAAAAAAAAAATTATATCTGTAGTTTATCACCATCTGGTATCCATAATATAAGCTTAGTTGCTGAGTGTGGAAATAGATGGCACTTGGTGTCGATTCGGATGTACACCAACTAAAACCAGTTTTGGAGTGGTGCCGTCGCATCGTACTGTTCCAGGGAGAAAGAGACAGTACTACTTTAAAACTGGTTTTAGTTTAGTTGGTGTACATCCGAATCGACACCACTGTGTGTATGTGCAAAGATATTTATTTATTATTTATTTAATTATTGTTAAATAGAGATAATAATATGCGTATACACGGACGGCAATAAAATTATTGCAACCGTTTAAAATTTAACATACATAGTTTGCTTTGTGTTGGTATGAGGTTGAAGGAATTCCCAGGTTTCATTATTGACCTGCAAAATGAAAAGAGAGAATTACGTTTGGTTCGTCATGCGCGCACTAGGCGAGTATTGTTTCCAGTAAATTGCTTTGGACTCTTGATTTTCATCTGTTTTTGACATTTTTGATTTCGGTACATTTACCTTCGATGGGAAGACGTATCGGTATGTATACTATGCTTCTAAGAGTCATGAAACTATGCGAAAAAAACAGATAATGTATAATCATAAAAATCGTATATTTCCCGTGCGGTTTCGATGTTCATACACACGTAAATCATCCAAAAACCGTACGGATGCGATACGCTTAAAATCGTACAAATAGCTATCGGTAATTGTCTAACAATGACTAGTGAAGCGAGAGGGTGGTCACCCACCATGCGTGTGTCAGCTGGCTAACTTCAATAGTCGTTATTCTGTGTGTGCTGTGTATGGACCAAGTTATCGACCAATGTAATTGAACCTCAAGTTTAAGGGAGGAAAATTAATTAATTATTCCAACGGTTTTATCAAGCGGTTAATTAATATAGAACGATAAGAGATGCCATCATTCGAGTCTCTTATTGTAGTTTTAATGATATTTCATATTTAGTTCCTCGATTCTTCAACATTGCGATTATCTAATATAATTTTACAGGCACAAAACCGGTCTTCGCGAGTTGGAAATGCTGAAGCGTTTGAACGACGCAGACCCTGAGGATAAATTCCACTGCCTCCGTTTGTTCCGGCACTTCTTTCACAAACGCCACCTCTGTATGGTGCTGGAGCCGCTCTCAATGAACCTTCGCGAGGTACTGAAGAAATATGGCAAGAATAGCGGAATACACATCAAGGCGGTCAGGAGTTACACGCAACAGATGCTGCTGGCGTTGAAATTGTTGAAGAAAACAGGGATCCTGCACGCCGGTGAGTGGGTTGCGGAAATATTAACTTTTCCTTTTTTCGCCGTGATTTTTATTATGTATGTTCCGCGATTATTCGTAGGTCGACTTATGACTTTTGTAACGGTTTTTCAAAATTAAAAAAAAAAAGTATGTTATTCGTTAAAACTCTTGCTTGCTTTTCTCAGGGGAAAATTCCTTTAGGACGAGCAGTAGCTTAAAATATGTAAAATCTGACTATGCGAAGGCTATACCCTGTGTACCTACAAAATAAAGAATTTTTGACTATTATTTTTTTTCTTTTGTAGACATAAAACCAGACAACATTCTAGTGAACGAGAGCAAGTTAATGCTGAAACTGTGCGACTTCGGTGCCGCCTCCCTCATCGCCGACAACGAGATCACTCCATACCTAGTGTCCCGTTTCTACCGCGCACCAGAGATCATACTCGGCGTGCCTTACGATTACGGGATCGACATGTGGTCCACTGCGTGCACGATATTCGAACTGTCCACAGGAAGGATCATGTTCATCGGGAAGTCGAACAACGAAATGTTGAAATTCTTCATGGACTTCAAAGGGAAAATACCAAACAAGATAGTGAAGAAGGGCATATTCAGAGAGACGCACTTCGATTCGAATTGTAACTTTTTGTATCACGAGTTGGATAGGATTACAGAAAGGGTGAGTGTTTGAACAGACTTTTAACTCTTTAGACTCTATCTTTGCCAGGAGGATGAGTACACACTGCTCTATCTTTCCACCAGGTGAACTGTTTGCTGGTTTGTCATACTATGGTAAATAAGAAGACGTTACGCAGTTTCCCGAACGCTGCCCATCCGAGTTGGATTCGTCGATTGGCCTCTCTCTCGAAGTTGGGCCTGTCTAGTCGAATCTCTTGCCCTAAATAGACATACTCGCTTATAACTGCGTGAATGGAATTCCCAACTGGCTACCGTACCGGTTTTAAAAAAGATTCCTCAAGGTCTTCAAATTACAGGTTTACCTGTGGCTTCGGATTTTCATTCGATGACAATGTTGGGCACCGAGGTGTTTTCGTACGTTTGAAAACAGAAAGTCCGAAGCTACCTAATCAGGAGAATAAGCCGGGTGGGCAGCATTTCGAAGCCACAATAACGAATTTGAGCCATGAACTCAACAGATGTGTGAACGGGGGCATTGACCTGATAATGAAACAACGCTTTCTTTCTCAGTAATCTTGGGCGTTTCTCTTTAATACATTACGTAAAAGACGCAAAAGGATGCAACAGTACGTTGAATTTTAACTGCCAAAGTTCTAGACATAGACCGTTTGAGTACCCCTACTCTACATCAACATGATTTTTTTTATTCATGTGTTTGAGCAACCCTCAACAGATCAAAGTTTCTGATAATAAAAAGTAACAGACGTGACGATGTGTGTCGTTTTGACAATTAAAATGTGTGTTATTGTTATTCCCTTTATATTGTCCTCAGGAGAAGGTAGTCGTCATGTCAAGCATAAAGGCAACTCGGGACATTGCAGCTGAGCTGGCACCACCGCACCACCGTATATTGCCCGCGGAGATGAAGAAAATCTGCCAACTGAAGGATCTTCTTGAGAGGATGCTCATGTTGGACCCGGCGAAGCGAGCCTCTGTCAACCACTGCCTGGCGCACCCGTTCATACAAGAGAAAATATAGTGTACAGTCTCGAAGACGTAACAATCTATGTTGAACTGGCGCTAAATTGTTGTATATTTCAATGGAAATGGTCAACTGTAAATCATTTTTTAAGATGTATATCTTAACGTATTAAGTTAGTTGGACTGTGTTTTCTGACAATGATTTAGATTACGGCCCGTCCCCACCGGAATGACGCGACTATAATATATTCAATCCAGTCCTATTGTTTGGTTTTGATAACTGGACTACGACATATTGTGTTCATTTTCGTTCTGGCATTGATAATGTAATTAATATTCATTGGAAAGGTCACCTGACGTGTATGCCATAAAATTATTGCGTTAATAAACCAGCCTGTGTTAGCATGACAGCGTTTGTCGCGTGCGACGCGACGTGAGAGCGGGATAGTTGTATATTTCGTCCAAACAAATGAGCAGGACAAACATCTCGCGCGACATAAACGTTTATCGCGCCCCTCATGCTCCTAGTGCAGGTGTCATCACACAATTGATGAGGTCTTCTTGCAAGTATGAAAATACTTGAGGAAGACCTGTAGTGGGACCGCGAATGGCGATCGTATTGTGTTCGCTAAAAAGAGCGAATGTAAAGAATAGCAAGTTTAAATCTTACGTTAGCTGAACAGTATATGAAATGTCAGCGTTTACTGATTACTGATTACATTAATAATTCATATTTCGAGAGTATGTTTGTCACCCACAGAACTAGTTTTCAGCACAAAATAATAGAACTAAGCGGAATATTTCGCTTTCGGATGGTGGACCTTGGGACAATTACAATGCTCGTATATGAACGTCATAATGCATGTTCGACGAACATTAGTTGTTCTTACAAATATTCGTTAAGTCAATGAAATTTCAGTTTTATTTAAAGCAATAATTTATTTCACATGTGCATTCAAGCTTAGACTTTATATAAGTGAAGTGTCAGTAATGCATTGTTACGTTCTTCAGGGTGGTTTCGAGCGATGGTGGTTTCCTCGCGCCGCTAATCCAGTATAATATTTATACAAACGTGTTAGTGTAACACTATATTATTAGATTCGTACAGTGAAGTGTAGTGACTGACTACCATACTGGAAATTGTGTGATTTACTGTCGTTGCTTTATATTTGAACGGTGGGACGGGTGTGGCTTTTTGTGCGCACTCCAACTATCCCTTGACAAAATTGTTTAAAAATTTTGAATTTCACAAATGGTTTAAGGATGTTAAGAACTTAATGTATTTTCGAGTATGAAGAGTTATTAGTTAGATAATGAGGTTTATCCTGATGAACAGAACTAGATTTGTGTAAGCGACAACGAGCGTGTAAACACGATAGAAATATAACGCCTCTATTACTCAATGTAAACAAAACAACATATGGTTTAAAAAACTAGAGGCCGCGTGTTCGATTCCTGGCGGGGTACCTGCGTTTATTTGGTTGTAGGGCAATTTTAAAGTGTCAATGTTGATAGCATTGTTATGTACCGGCTGTTTAGGATCAGATAGCCAGTCCGCCAAAGAATTTGAGGGCTCCGGGTGCGAGAATCGGGGTCCTGGGGTTGATGATTGATGTGATTGGTTGGCCCATCGCTCGCTCTATAATTTGACGATTTCTCATTGGGTAATGTTATCGATGACGATACCGATCAAGTTACATGATCTAAGGCCTGGTGTTTGCTTCATGATTTCAAATTTGGTTGTTAGAGCGCGCAACGGGGGAAAGAATCGCGCGTGACGTCACTTGCAACCGCGGTTTGCTGTATCTTAGCAATCGCATATAGTTTTGTGCTGGATTTTTGTTTATAACAAAAAATTGTATAATATCTAGTCTACACGCTCGTTACGTTGCCCATGTTCTTTGGTTGATTAGAAATTAAATTGAAACTTTAAAGTCTTTTAGGGTTAAAATCATAAATAAATTGTTTTGTAAAAATGATTAAGCATTGTTCTCAGTAAAGGGCCTTGCACACTTAACGGCCTCGGAGTCGGTCATTGGGCAATGACCGACTCCGATGGAACGTTGGGCCTCATTCGGTTGCACGTCTTGCTTACCAGTGACGCCCGCTATTTTATCCGAGTGGGACAAAACGCGTGACGTGCTTGTTCTCACTCAAGTCTGCAATTGTTGTATGTTGAGAGGAGTGCTGGCGAATTCAAGGTCTGGGGCGCGTTCTTGCACACTCGCAAATATAATCGCACAAAATTTCACCCCTTTCTGGCATCCGGAACGGGCATTAAATAAATTTTAGTTGAATGTTTTAAATGTTAGTACAAATCAGTTTATGACAGTTTATGATATGATTTTGATACCGTCAGTGTCGCCACTCATAAATATTATCGAAGTGGCAACCTTAAAAAGAAATAGAAAAATGACTAAAAAGATGTAAATGAGCTTGTCATTTTAGAGTAAAAATTAAATAACACCAATCACACACCACATTAAACTCGAGCTGTCACAATCTTTACTTGCTACATATAGGTAATCTGTATTCAAAAGTGACAGCTTGATCTGGAAAATAAAATTTTAATAGGTAGGTACTCGTAGATAAATTTGTACTTTGAACGGGGGTAGTTCCATTTTCATTTTTTCGTCTAACGGGACGTCGCGTGAACGCGCCCCTATCCAAACTCTCCTGGCAAATTTTTTTCTTGTACAGACTGCCAGAACTGCGCAGTCCTTGGGTGGGTCATAATAAATTTATTCAGAGTGCGATGCTTTTTTGACTGGGCGAGGTCCTTGGTCACAGTGGAAATAATTAATGGCAGTGTGTATTAGCGTCCTAGATAATTGTTTATGTAGAATACGACCTCAGGATGCATGCAGTGCTAAGAGATTGAAACGAGAAACCTCTTTTTAAAACAATGTGAGGCTATATTCCCTTTGCTGACTGCTTCGTCCAAATTGCATATAATTCGGATCGTGATATTGACTCATGTGAGCATCATGGATATAATATTATATACATACAATGTATAGACAGACTAACTGAAAACTCCTTTTGAATATCCGTGTTCTTTATGTAATTGTAAGATATAATAATTGGTAATGAAATGATGAAAATCTCCTTAATGCATAGGACAAAAATGAAATATATATCTCTGTGGCGTAGCTACATTAAGGTTTCATATTGTGCCTCGACTGCCACGCCCATGTTTCGAGTTGGGTTTACGGACGGAACCTTTAGAAAACGAACTTTTCGAAAAAATCCAGGGATCGGTGTTCTTGGGCAACGCCTCCAGAATCCGATAAATCCTAGTTTAGAGCCTGGTAATTAAGAGTCTTTCTATTACTATTATCATTAGAAATACTCTTCAGAGGAGGTTCATAGGGCGTCTTTAGTTGTTATTAGGAGTGTGATCTCCATTTTGTAGTCATATGTAAGTGCAAACAAATACTGAGTTCGGTTACTTAGGCACGAGAACACAGGCAGTTACGAATATAGTTTTTGCATAAACACCTTAACATAGAAACTTACCGTCTGGATCATTCTGCACTGTTGCATTGTTATAATTCTACTGAGTCGTACTATAAAATAGTCGTATTCAAAATTACGTGTTGAATTATAATAGCAAAAAGAATTTGGCATTTAGATTTTTGTAAGAACTTTGTATATTTTAATGAAGTACAGCAAGTATAATGTCTGTAGGTACTTGGATACGTGTAAAATTAAGGAAAGCGATAAGTTTTAAATCTGCAATTCTTGTTGTTCAGGTCTGGTTATGTGGGCGCACTGAGCCCCAATATATAATTGAATTGATGTTGATTATAAACATGACTGTAATTTCTTACGTCGTGCAATAATGAAATGTTGCCGATGAGAATAAATTATTTGGATATCTAATCAATATGGAGTTTGTTTTGATATTAAAGTCTAGCTGTTACCCTTTAATTTGACCGTAAGGTGGCCATATCCATGGATTCCCGGATAATACTGACGCAGAAATATTATTTCGAGTTAAGCGATTACCTCATGGTCTGTCACACCCATATACTCAATACATTTTAAGGTTGTAATATAGAAAATATTTCAATTGTATATCTACCTACTGCTTTTAGATGTAAAACCAAAGCTATCTTTAATTTCATAGCATCTTGAATACATAAACTCCTAAAATGGTGAATAGGTCCTAATTTTTTTCTTAATCAGAAACCGTGTTTCGGGCTTAAGTTTCCTTTCAACACTGTCATGGTTTGGATTAACGTTAGTAAATAGAAAATTCGCTGCAAAACATATCCCTGAGTAAAATGAGTACAATCTCAGGAATCTCTAAGATCGTTCTGTCATGGACCTTTCTTTGGAGACCAAAACAAGCCGTGATCGATGCGTGCATGAAACGCAGTTGCAGATGGGTTGGTCTAATAATATGAAGAAACATGTAGTGACCCAGGGGTAATAAACCGCTACGATTGTCCCACATTTGTTACATCAATCTGAAAGTGTTAAATCGGTCATTTACGGCGGCCGGCCCATAGTAGTTTCGAGTAATAGTCGATCAACTTATGACATGTAGTTGGATCTCTAAAAATTCATAGAAACTCGTTATAAAAGAAAATCTGCGAGAAAACCTTATGATGCTGTTATCACGATGTTGGTCGCCTCCTTGTTCAGCATGAAGGATATAAGGTATTACACCTAAGAAAATGTTCACTTAAAATGATTGAAATTATAAATGCTAAAACTTTTCTTCTCGAATGTACTATTTGTATGGATTATGAATAAAAGGCTTATTTTTCGTAATGTAGGGCTGTGATTTAATAATAATCAGATTTTTACAGGGGTTCGCTATGAATTGACTAAATGTTGATGTAGGTACTCCGTTTGTCGACAGGGTGCCTTGGTATCGCTGTACTGGGTCGCGCACTTCTCGGTGCTATAAAATCTAAACTACAAGACGAATTGTGAATTTGTCGATTTTACCGTTCATTAAAAAGAAATTGATTAAATCTGTGTGAAATTGAGGACCGATTGGTGTAGTGGATAGTGACCCTGTCAGCGAAACCAACGGTTGCGGGTTCGAATCCCACGACGGGTAAATGTTTGTGTAATGAATATGAACATTTATTCCTGAGTCATGGATGTTTATATAAATATTTATGTATGTTTATCCGTTATCTAGTTATCCATAGTACAAGCTCTGCTTAGTTTGGGACTAGACGATTGGTGTAAGTGTCCGAAGTATTTATTTATTTATAATCAGATTTCAAATTCTAATTACTGAGATTCAGCTGTGGCGCTGCTGGGACCTGGGTTGACGTCAACCCAGCAGCGCCAATTGATAATTAATTATGTACTTCCTAATTTAGTAGTGTGCGCGGTGGAATTTCAGCTTATGTAGTGTATAGATTTAGTACGATACGTATTACAATTAATGAGATATGGCTGTGGCGCTGCTGGGATGACGTCGTCCCAGCAGCGCCACCAGACCACCCCTTTATTACCGAAGCCTGTGAAGTGAAAACAACTACCATTCCATCCGTATATTCATCGTACTCTGTGCAAAGAGTAGAATAATATACAACAACTCTGTGCACCATACTCGTCGACACTCCACCTCTTAAAACTACGTTGCTCATAAAAATATTGAAATGCGCCATCTATTACATGTGAGTAGTACTAATACAGCGATAGAGACGTACTTACATTGTCGTATTCACAGTCAATCGATTTACTTTAGTGTGACTTTCGTGAAAAACTATCGATAGTAATTTTACAATCGATAGTGTCGATGGTTTTTCATAATATTGTTTTTAATAATAGTGGAGACAGTATCGATATCATCCGTATTACCTATAATAGGTCTTTACCTATGAAATTACTATAAATTATACCAACCAAACAATTATAAAGTACCAATATAGGAATTTCTACCACTAGCTAATCAATCATAGTTAGCAAAGCGTAAGCAATATTTTACCCTTTTTACATTTTTTTTCTGATCTTAATAAATTAAGGTAGCACTTAGAATCTATCACACATCACAAGTACCTTACCTATGTTTGATAGTGTATGTATTGTTGGTTATCCTAAATAAAGAAAATAAAAACATCAAAAGTCAATGCTATTGAAAAGTATTATTAAATGATTTCGATGACAGTATCTCTATTCAGTGATATCAATTCTATCAATAGTTTTCTCTTCATATGATGAGTTTTTTACCGTAACTAAAAAATAGGGCATGTTAAGTAACCTAACGTACAAACGTACAAAACAAACTAAACATAGAAAACAAAAAAAATGAACAAACTGCAAAACATATACAGACAGCTGACATTTTCTATTATCAATATTCCCCCTTGTTTTTAAGGAGAGTATAGAGAGGTATCTACATGCAACACTAATGACCAACGGAATCATTCTTTCCTGTCATTAGATTGTTATTTCAGATGTTACGACGAATTACTTGTTTTGACTGAGACTGACTTACAAAAGTAAGAAATAAGATAAATAAGACATGGCTGTTATGGGCTAGATCCCTTTGCCTTCTCCTAGAGGAGAAAATAAAACTAAAAAAAAAAACCATCCATCGACTTCACTCAGTTACTGCAATTTTTGATAAAATAAAAATACAAGGAACTCATCACAAAAATAATCAATGAACTGATATAAAAATCTTTTGTACTCGCGCACCTACCGCCTGGTTAGAGGCAGTACTCACATTCGAAGGGAATGATTACGAATTTAAATATTTGTTTATAGGAAAACAGTGTTTGAACTATAAACTCAGGAATAAGCAAAGGCAGGGTGTGAAAACGATGTATCTTTCTGTATTGTTTCGCGCGAGTTGATAAGAATGCGGTACAATAAGCAAGAACTGGTGGCACTGGCGATGACATCGCCTACGTCGCAGAATTTCGACCGTGAGGGTATTCTGGTGCTTAAAGAGAGGCAGGATGGATTCTTTCGGCGTTCTGAAGGTTAGTTGATATTTTTCGAACAACGTCCTTTTGTGTACACATGAATGGATCAGCCTGTCCTGAAGTATCCACCAAAAAATTAAATACTTTGGACTGCTACAAGTGTGAACAGCTAGTTTTATCCTTGGCGGCCTGTTCTACTAGCTTCAATCAATGATCACCTGTGCAATCCTAAGTAAAGGAATCTAATGATAATAATTCCAAAAGATGACAAAATTTTATATTTTATAAATAGTAATATACTATTTGTAAAATAGCTTGAGGTTGAGAGTAACCACCTTATTTTTATGCGGTTACCTATGCTATGGGCGGTAGTTATCAAACTTATGTAGTGAGTGTTGTCCATTTGTTGCACAGGTACTGGCCCAAATTTGTATGCAGGGCCGGGCAGTGGGGCATGTTCTCTGATTACTGCACTGTCATAGCTTGAGTTTTATGCCGGGCAGCTGTACCTTGCCATAAAAAAAAACCTACGTAATCTTATTAGCATTATGGGTAAAAGTAGAAATCTGTCATAGGAAAATAAAGAAAAATACTGGCCAAGTATAAAGACACTAATGAATGACACCATTCATTACATAGTTGAGGTAAAATTGTAATGAAATGAAATAAACCTTTTAAAATGTTAGTTTACAAAAATAATGTAACAAATTGTTACATCCCTTGAATATACTACGTATGTGTCCACCTATCAATACAGGATTAAAAATACAACCGAACATAGAGCCCCTCCTCTTTGATTTTTTGATTGAAATCGTTGATAAACTGAAATAACTGTAGTTTATTTTAGTTATGGATTAGGACATTAACCCTGGAGTAGAGAGCACTTTTTTTTTTAATATTGTTTTTATTTGAGGATTTTGTACACCCTGGGTGACTATGCCAGCCTCATTGATACATTCGCCTTTTTACACCTCACTCTCTTTTTGCAATGGACAATCCAACAAATTTATACAGACTGACAGCACTCCTACTAGTGAGCACTTAAACAAATTAAATATATCAGTGATAAAGCACGTAAACCCCGGGCGGAAAGCTAGTACAGAATAAACATAAAGTTTTGAAATAGCAGCGGAATCCATTTGTGTTGTGTATCTTTAAAAATTTCTAAAAATATAGTAGTTATTAAAGGGTTAGACTCTAACAAAAATGACCTCTTTCAAAATTATTTAAGTAGACTCCTCATGTTTAGTTTAAAAACAATCCCTTGTTACAATTCTAGATAGAGAATTGGTGTAGTGGTTAGCAACTCTGGCCACTATACCAAAAGGTTGCGGGTTTTAATCTCTAATTCTAATAAAAATGTTATCTTACAGTGTTGTATGTTAAATAATTGGACAATCATGCCAGCCACGTTTTATAGCACCGAAATAAGTGTGTTAAACTAAAGTCCTAGTTTGCCCACGGAACCCTAAAGATAACAATAAAAAAAACATAAAAAGAAAACAGCTGTGAAGATGACAAAGTTCAAGTTGACCGGAGGAAATTATAGTCCTTTATACATAACCTATCATTTGTATTTTCTTATATGTAATGTTGCCTGAATAAAGAATATGTTTCGAACATCCGTTGTCTTTGATCTCTTAATAAATAAATAAATAAAAATAGCCTTTATTCACTCACTTGTTTTGCAGGTATCTCATATTATGTTATATATATTTAGTTGTCGACATTGACTGTCCTAGGACATAGGCATCCTCCAGATGTCGCCATTGGCAATGGTCCTGGGATGTTTTGCGCCATCCCTTGAGCAGATCATCTTCCCATCTTTTACTTAGTCCTCCCATTCGCCTTTTCTTGTCTCTGGGGTACCACTGGATGATTATTTTTGTCCATTTATCTTTGTTTGTCCTCATCATATATCATACCAACGCAATTTAAGCTGTCGTATTTTTCTCTAATCTTGGAGAGCCTCCGTCTGACCCTCAGTTTGATCCCCAGCATGCTTCTCTCCATTCCATGTTGGCATTTTTTTAATTTTTGGCCTTGAAGCTTGGTAAGAGATTAGATCTCTTACTATAATCTAAATAGGGAATTATTTTGAGAATGACATCACACCTATAATATTTTTAATATACCTATGAAGGACATACACCACACCCTTCCCCCGCATGACTACATCCCTCCATTCCTTTACCTGCGCATGGAACATCTAAATAGTTTTACTACGGTTGGTGGTAAATAATTCAATAAATTTAATTGTTGTTCCAGGTTCCTCAGCTCGATGGTTTCGTTTACGAGGGAACCTCTTGTTCTATTTGAAGGGTCCAGAGCCATGGCACGAGCCAATGGGCGTCATCGTACTTGGGCATCATCAAGTCAAAGTGCAGACACAAGATGAAAATGGGCACTGGCCTTTTCATATTGGTAAGCTTACACCACAAAATCATCATGATTTAGATGTCATTCAAATAAACACTTGTTTTCTCTAACAGTGTGTACACGTCACCAATGCCCGTATCAGTAATTATTATCTGATTAATTTGCGCATGAGCATGAATGAGGCAGAAGATTTGTATTGGGATCGTAGCAAGTGGAAGTCTGTGGTGTCTGCCTATCCCTATGGGAAAAGGCATGACTTTATGTATCCATGTCATTCACTCATGTATCATGTCAAAGTGCTACAGGGGTGTGGCCGCATTCTGGTCTTCAAGAATATATTTTTGCCATTGACATGCTAAGAATAAGAAGACATTGACACACCCCTGGTCAATTCAGTACAACTGGGTGGATGCATTAAGGTTCCTTTACACCTCACTTGAGGTAGGAACAGCCCCGTTTTATCAACAATGTACTAATTAATTAATGTGTTTGTTTGTAAACGCTTTAATTATTTAGTATTATACTATTTTATTAGTTAGTAACCGTGAGTTATATTAGTTAGTGGCCGTGAGTATGGGACACTAAATGAATTAAAATAATTTTTAATATTCACTAATATTGAAGTTGGATGCGTTATTCGTAGTGTGGGACAACGGTGTCTGCTACAGGATGGGCACGTTCCACGAGTCGGAGCGCACCCTGTGGCTCAAGGCCATACAGATGGCTCCATATGACACCATCAGCTCGCAGCTTGCCGCTCTAAAGGAGAGGTTGAACAGGATCCGACCAGTTGTGGATATTGACACATATAGGTTGCAGAAAGGAATTGTTACAGGTGACCATAATATGTAATAAATAATTTTTTGCAGACTGTCCCAACACTGGAGAGTCCCATCTATATACCTTGCCATACCAGAGCCATCACTGCTAAAGCTAGATATGGTATAGTGACTGTTCACTCATAGTAATTCATACAGAGAATAAAATACAAATAACCTTTATTGCACAAAAGGAAAATATACATTAGACAAAGCAATATAACAATAAGAGTACAATTGGGCGACCTTTTCGAGGCAACCATTATTGGAATATTCTATTGTCTGAGCCAATATAGTTAATGTCATTTCGTGATATGCTCTGGTGTTGTGATAGCTCAGATCATAATAAAACATGGAATATTATGTCGGCATTGTAAATTGGTATGAGTTGTAGTGCTCCTTTTTAAACAATACTAACACGCTCTGATTGGTTCTCATAAAAACGAAACCACGTGTTTATGAAAACAACGTTCTTGTGTGAAGTTATATACGTTATATACGCATTTTGTGAGCATAACGAGGTGTCCTGCACCACGCTCCCTTGTGGCAATCTCTATTGTTTTATGATCCGAATCGTTGACCTTAACCTTTTCACTGCCACGAAGGTTAAATGTCGACGTTATAATATTCTATATGCCAACGTCGGCATTTGTCATACATACGCTTTTGTCTTTATAGAGATACATTTGAGGTTTATTTAGTTTCGTAACTTTGGCTGTGAAAAGGTTGTTAGTATAGCCCCTTGGCGTAACCCCAGTAGTGACCTCATGATGATTGAGTACTGATGTGCGACAGATATGAACGAAGTGCCTCTCTGTGAGCTGGCGCTCTCCTGCGACAACCTGCTGTGCGACGCGCACGGCCGCAGACCCTCGCCTCTCATCGTGGTCTACGTCAAGTTCCACAAGGGGCTCTGTGTCAGATACGGCGCCACTGAGGTTGTCGATGTGAGTAGCTTGAATAGGAATTTAATACTTATTTATGTATAATGCATTAGTGCTTGTCCCAATCACGCTTCCGTGCTTGCCACGTTGCGGAACTTATGACCGTAGATACGGACACCCCGAATTTATTTGACTTGCTAGATCAGATTGTGGGGGAGCGCGGGAGGAGGGACTCGTGCCGCAACCTCCATTTTGACGTGACAAGAATGGAATGGTACAATATGCTCAAAATTCGTTAACCTGATCTAGAACACTTGTGCAATATTTTGACGTTAAATGACAATTAGGAATTGTGGGTCTGCATTTGAAAATATTCTGATCCTGCAAAGGTCAATCACTTCACCAATAGCAAATTTGAGTGTAAACGGCGTAGTGCTAATATGATCGTTGGCATTTGTCGCAGGCGATTTATTGCAACTCCCCTAAATAAGTTGCAAACATTCAACGCTTCAACTCTCGCAATTGATTGACTGTCAATTGTTCACGATTTGTAGACAGCCAATCACCTGTGAGAAATGAATTGATAGCGTTTGTTGTTATAGAAACGTTTGTCACTTGTCTAGTCGCTCTGGTGTATTTTAGGGTTTTACTTTGTTCTAGTCAAGCATGTACAACCTGACATAGATGCGGTATTTACTGTTGAGATAAGAAGCTCTGTGTAAATGTAGAAGATATGTTCATCAACATGCCACTGTCCGTGTATTTAAATTATACTGTAAACTTACATTTTTCATCTCAGTCTAAAAACCGGCCTAATGCGAATAAGACTCGAGCCCTGAGGGATCCGTACATGCGCAGCATCACTATTGACAGATTTTTCAAACTGACAAACTTATTATGTAATTAAGTAACAGTTAAATTGAGCACATATAATGTTCGTCACATAATATTTATTTCGTTACACTTGAATTGTTTGACCTTAGTATTTGATATTAACTTCAACTTGATACCTTCAGCCGTTTTTAAGGTTAAGGGCCTAGACACACACACAGACGCATAACAAAGTGAGGGTTTCGTTTCTCCAAATTTAGTTACGGAACCTTGAAAAGGACTACTTAAGTCATAATACTTAGTCATAATAAGACTTTTCGACCTTCAAACAAAGTGGAAGTGCCACGGAATATGCCCTATTTGATATACATGAATTGAATCCGAGTGTAATCTAAATCTCTAGCTTATATTGCATCGTACGACATCTGATGTACCCTTTTTGAAGCGGCACTGTCCGGTCTAAATAACTCCTCTACGATTTACGCTAACACGATAATGCAGTAATTATTGACGTAGATATTATGCATGCAGTCATATGCTATTTGCGTCACCTGCTTATCTATTTCTATGGCATATATGATCCCAGTTTTGTTTCTCAAGCTGTAGATCGCAATTTCATACAGTGTTGTCTTTAGATTAATTTTGTTTATGTATAACGGGTTAGTGCTTGATCTGAACTTCATCTGATGTTAAGTGAAGATGATGCGAGTTATTTACCAAGTAGCTTAATATGGTTTATCCCAAAAAGAAGCTACATCGCTGTCTCTTTGGTTGGCCTCAAAATCCGCTTCTGAGTAGGAAATCAGGGAGTGAGGGCACGAGAACAAATTCACCTTATATTCCATGGTACTGCAGCCGCACATGTTATTAGAGAATCTCCACCTCTTCCAGAGTTCCCTGTACCTCACCACGTCTGTAATAAATAATGTAATTGTTACTATTACGAACGTTGTTTACTTAATTTATGCTTTATGGAATTGCGACGTGCGTCATTGAACAGGTTGAAGAGCGATGCTTGATTACGATGATAAATAACTCGTATCGTTTTGACCTATATAGTAAGATCTATTGAATTTTATGCGATACCTACTCCTAACACCCCTCTTGACATTTAGTCGAGTATATTGTACCATCGAACAAAGGTTACCCTGTTCTGTTTGTTATTGTATCGCGGGACCCGTTTGATGTTTTCGTAATAATAATGCAAAATGTTGTCTTTATCAAAGTCTTAATGAAGGTCTTAGGTCTTGACAACCTGTTTGGTGTAGTGGTTAAAAATTCTGACTGCTATACCAAAAGGTCACGGGCTCGAATCCCACTAGGGGCATATGTTTGTATGATGAATACAGACATGTGTTCCCGAGTTATGGATGTTTTTCATTTATTTATGAATTTATTTACAATAAAAAAATGTATTCGTGTAGTTTATCAACCATCTGGCATCCATAATACAAGCCTAGTTGCTTAGTGTGGAACTAGATGGCGCTGTGTGTATGTACAAATAATTAAATGTTAATTATTTATTTATTAATATACAGCACACGTGAAAACGGAGAGTGGTGTAATAAGAGATTCAGTCAATTTTTATACGAAATTCGAACAGCATTCCTAGCCTGCATTGCTAGCTGCATAGATACTAGTATCACTAGTTGGTACAACTCTGCAGGCCCCTTTCCCTTTGTTAGGAACCCTTATTATTACCCTTATTGCTGTTGTATTCACACCTAAGTGTGAAGTATAAGAAACCTAGCGAAATTACAGGTTTCATACGCATTCCTTGTGGATGGTGGCAAAGGTAGAGGAAGATCACGGAAAATTGTGTGAGGGATGGATTGTGTGAGGGGTAATATGTACGAAAAGGGCGGTAATGGTTGATAGATGAGATTGGAAGAAAAAGACGTACAGCACCGAACACAAATAAATTGGGACTAGGGCAAGAAGATGATGATGAATTGACATTTAACCAGAGTCATAACAACATTAACCGCCTCCGTGACTCAATGTAAACAACATAGGGTTTACGAATCGGAGGTCGCGGGTTCGATCCCCAGCGGGGTACATGTTTAGTACTCGGTTTGGTTGGTGGTAGGGCATTTTAAATGTCCGCCTGGCTAGCTACCACCATCTTATCTAAATCTGCCGCCAAACAGCAATGTTAATAGCATTGTTGTGTTCCGGTTGTCAGAGATAAGATAGCCAGTTCCCCAAATATTCGGGTTTCCGGGTCAGTATGCTTCCACCTTCGGCCTCATCTTTACTTAACATCAGGTGTGATTGAGATAAAGTGCTAACCCGTTGTGCATAAAAAAACATACTTAAAGAAGCACTTGTGGGTGTAGCTATTAGTTTGCGATTAGCAAAGGTAAAGAATGTCAATATTTTCATACCTAAGAATATTGCCGTGCTTTCTGTTAGCAATTGAAGGCACTCGTAAGGTCGGTGGTTTTCAGAATCTGCTTGATAACACTGATAGTCAGGTGGCCACTATTTCTGATATTTAAATCTACCAATTCAGGGCCTGCGTGGTGGCCTACGCCCTCTGCTATGTGACGTATGGTCGATGATGTGAAAGGTGTCAATTCAAAATTGATGAATGTTTGCCTAGAAGACCTTACATACTGTTTGCATCACTCATGGATTATATTGAGTCTAAATTATTTTATCTCGTACAAAGAGTCTCAGTAAGCAAGTGGAATTATAATTCGACGCTTATCTAATACCTACGAGTATTTACGAGAAAATGATTGATTATTTATTATTAGTAACAAATATAAGTCATTCATTACAAATGATGATGCAATTTATTTTTAACGAATGGTTTTATTATCACTGGCGGATTTATTTTGGTTACTTTTGAAGGTGCTCCCTTGGCCACTTCCACTTTTAAAATTTATCTCTTGTTATTGCAAAGGATAAGGTAGAGTGGCGATGACCATGATGGGTCGATTACTTGCGGCAAAAAATTGTGATGTCGGTCCACCTTACCATTCTACATTTACCCGCTGATCTATGAAACGAAACTAATACGACAAAGAGCCTATTGAAATACGTATAGCACAATGTCTATGTCGCAGACAGATCATTAAATTACCCAGGTCATGAAATGATTTTAGCGCTGAACCACACTTGATGTTAAGTGAAGACAAAGCCAAAGGTTTAAGCGCACTCACTCGGTAGACGTAATTTAGATATGTGGTCTTAATTTTTTCTTTATTTTACATATATATGGAACCCTAATAGCCTTTCAGTTTGATACTTTGTAAAACAGAGTTTTGTTATGAACTGTATTTTATGACCATTACTTTTATAGCTATTTATAAAATTTGTAAAGTGAATAACTTAATCTAATGCGGAGCACATAAGATAAGAACCGAGCTCTTAAATTACACAGACAAGACAAAGTATTTCCCATTGCATCCCAGCAGAGATCTTCACAACTGGGTTCATGAGAGTACCATAACCACCGACCATCCGTCAATGTACACTGCCTTTTAGGTTTTTCAGTTTAGTTTGTCGATAATGATGTTAGGTATGAGTTCTGCTCTCACTTGAGCGTCTCTTTGCTTCCTCAGACCTGCAGCAACCCTTGTTTCTCCAAGACGATACTGTTCCGGGCCAGCGACGGCCTCACCGGCGACGCGTTGGTACGTCTGGTGGTGTATGACGTGCGGGAACGTGTCACAGAGACCGCAGTGCCTATGGGATGCACCGCGCTGCAACTCAGCACGATACAGGTGAGGTGAACCCTGCATGCCTTTATGTAGGAGTGTTTTGGTCTGTATGGTAGGTACGCAGTCATCTTTTACGTGGTCAGCAATTTTGGGTACCGACCCGCTGAGCCGTCTGTCGTTCGCTCTCTCACGCACAGCTTAGGTACTTGTGGTCCCGTGCTATGTATGTATTGCCAGTGACCTATTAATAAACTCAGTGAATGAAATGTTTGCACGTTACATTATATCTCTCTACTTAAGAACCTTAACAGACTGAACCCTAATTATTGTATTAGAACTGGTCCAATCCAGTCTAATCAACTGTTGACTCAATTGAGAAAATCCAATCATCGCCTCGTTAAGAAGAATTGGGAAAAAAATCGGAGAACATTTAGGCCCCGTATTAATAAACCATTCTCAAGATTGAGAACAGTCTTGTGACCGGTCTTAAGTAAACGTGTTGATTAGTAAACCTAACTTGAGACCTGAAACGCGCGTGAATACTCATGTACTCACTAGAGAATTGCGCGTATTTATAAACGAAACTCAAGACTATCATTCATTATCCGCTGAGGCGAATACTTGAGAAGTGATCTCAGCTGAGTAGACCTCAAAATTGGTTTATAAATTAGCAAGGAGCTTGAGATAGCGTCAACTGCTTAAGACACATCTCGGTTGATACAGCCTCAAGACTTGTATTGCGATGGGCCTTAGTATCGTCGTTCGGCACATTATGAGGCCAAAACCGACATCTCAGCCCAAACTTCAATTAAATTTCTGTATAGAACAGCCAAATTTTAATTCCCTATACGTAAACACGTTTACTTGAGACCGGTCACCAGACTGTTCTCAATTTTGAGAATGGTTTATTAATACGGGCCTAAGAGGCTGAACGAATCTCAATGGGATAAGTTCGTCTTTGTACCAACTTGTGCATTTCTATTGTTGTGTTTTTATTCTCATTATGCTGTATAATAAAGTCACTTGTATACGTGGACATACCGCAAACATTGAACTTACGCTACGTCGACGTCGTATCTTAATTACGTACCAAACTAATTGAGTTTGTGGGACGCGTGATCTTTTGTGTTTGTTTCCCATTATGTAAAAGAGGCGGATACATCAAACACTCACCGTCGTGTTTTAATACTGAATAAATATTGTACTATTGATTAAACAAGGCCCTTGGCTGGGCAGTTATTAACCTATTATGGTTGTATGACGTCAGTAGGATGTTTGCACTTAGTTTATCAGTGCACGTACTAACGATAATACGCAAACATTTGCCACTTCATGAATGTTTATAACGAAAATTTTCATTGTTGTTAGTATAATACGCTCTTACACTGATCATCAAATTACAATATGACTTTAAAAACCGACAAGCCGATAATGGCATAAAGAGGCCTTTTTGTGCGATGAATGATGTACGCTGTATTCTTCATGTAGCTTTTGTTAAATGTGCAATAAAGATTATTTGATTGATTGATTGAAAAACCAAAAAACCCGACAGCATATTTTGTATTTTGCGGGCGCCATGTTGGATTTTTTTCCATAAAATATGTCCTATGACACTCCAGGTATCAAGACGAATCGAACGACATCTTGCATTTTGAAATCAGTCAAGCCGTTTAGGCTAGAGGAGGTAACACAGAAATCTACATACAGACACTGGAAAAACGTTATCCTCCTTCCTTGGGCTGTCGGGTAAAAAATCGTCCCACCAAATAAAACTCTATACAACTGCCTTCTAATAAATCCAAAAGTGCTATACTTGTTGAAGTTTTCACTTTTATGTAGACAATGGTGTCAATTCGGATCTACACCAACTAAGCTAAAATCAGTTTTAAAGTAGTACTGCCTCTTTCTCCCTGGAACAGTACGATGCGACAGCACCACTCCAAAACTTAGTTTAGTTTAGTTGGTGTACATCCGAATCGACTTCAGTATGCCACCAAATAAAATAGATTATCGCCCATACCCTCTCCCATTTAGAAGTGGCTGAGCCCCCGTGGGGAGGTTGAAGATGAAGCTATATTATTTATTATCCACAGGAAGCGCAAAGACTCCGAGTGAATATCCAAACGCGGGAGAACAAAACCGTCGGCTTCGTCACGATAAACGGGTGGAGTTTGGAGCCGTCGTATATCGGCACCAGCCCAAGCCATACGAATGACAGGAATAGCATAGACATACCCCAGAAGGTTCTCTGCCACCGACGGTCGCAGTCCCTGCCGCCAAGACTCGGTCTGAAGCTCAAGTTCCCCTCGTACGGCAGTCTCCTAAAGCAGAACTTCGTAAACAGTCACCAAGTCACGTACAGGTTCCACTCGGGACTCGGTGGTGATATAACGGTGCACGAGATCATGGCCGAGCCGAAGATGTGTTTTCAAATGCCAATACAGTTGTTGTGAGTATTTATTTCTTTGTATGTCACTACACACAATTACATTGGTAATATGGTTTAAGGTTTTAATTTGGTAAATGACTGTAATGCACCTTAAGTTTTATTGAGGAGATGAGATTCTGAGATTGCCAGGCGGACATTTAAAATGCCCTACCACCAAACAAACCGAGTACTTAAACAGGTGGAGGAGCTGAGATTCTTTTATTTATAACACACTAGCTTTCAAGCTGCGGCGTCGGCCGTTGTGTGTGTACTACTTTATCGCGGGGTTTGTCAGCATGAAAAGTAGTCCATCATGTCCTTTCACGCAAATTTTAGTAGGATTGGTTCAGGAGGACAGGCGTGAAAACCGGACAGACTTTTTTTTTATAGCACGACGGGTACGTACTTGACCTCAGTCACACCTGATGTTAAGTGAAGATGAGGTCGAAGGTGGAAGCGTACTGACCCGGAAACCCCAACACATTTAGATAAGATGGTGGTAGCTAGACAAACCGACTTTCACATTTATATACATACATATATTACTATGGATTAGTGGGATTTATTATGAATTAAAACCGTAGCTTTAAGAATTATCTGTGGTAGATGAGTGAAGTTATTTTATAAATCATGTGCATGTGCATTACGAGAATCAATCCACATGTCAAGATATCTGTGGCATTCTGTTTCTGTATTACAATTAGAGATTAGTTGTTTATTATTTGAATACTGTTCAGTTTTGAGATAAAGAACGACATACATGCACATATATAAAATCACGACATTATGTGCATGTATGTATGTCGTTCCCACTATTTTTTTTAAAATACAACCTAAATTGAGAAACTACTTCAATCCACTATTACTGTGATACAATTCATGTATTAATTTCTAGTGATGTTACCAATACTATTTCCTTTATATCTCATACACCCAAATGTTATCCCACCAGAGACATCTACATACAACGCGAGAAGGAATTGCTTGAAGAGTTGCTGTCAGTCGGTGAGATGTACGGACAGTGGCAGAGTCGCCAATTGGAGCTGGTTAGCACACATGTGACACTCCTCAAGCACTACTGCCATTCAAAGAGGTGTATGCAGCATTCGGAGACGCCCTACTTTAAGGCTAGCAGTAAGAAAGGTACTGATGGGTAATCACACACCAAGACATCAACCACGTGGTCCATTGAGAATCATTTATTGGCTGTAGTCCAGTAAAATTACGCAATTTTGTTGATATTTTGTAGAAGGATAGAGTGCCTATCAGTAACGAATTAAAAATATTTTCTTACAGTTCTTTAGCTTGCTTTAGATATAAAAGTTACCACTGTGAACTTCATTGCATTGTAGAAGATGCTAAGATCTCTTAAAACATGTTCTAAAAAAATAAATAATCAACAGCTACTTTATATTATCTAAAAATAGTTTACCGGGTCGTGAATTTTTCATAAATATAAAGAAGTTATTGATCGATTTTTGAAAATAGTTACTCGAGTTCCAAGTATATTCTCCGACTCAATGAAATTTAATGTCATAGTGTATGTTTTATTACTAAATACCTATACTATATATAAAGCAAGCTACCGATTTGTTAGACAACATTTTTATTCTACCACTGACAGGTCACAAATGCAAAAAATCACAACCTTTAAGATTATAGGAAGTTAAAAGTGTATCCATACTGAACTCCTCATCAGCTGCTTCAGTTTGATTGGCACAGCAAATCAAACATTAGGCGTGTATTGACTGAGTGCTCATGCACTAAGTAAATCAGAGTCAAGTCCCCACACCCTTAGCCATATATCCTCAGTTGGGACACTGCCGTCTCTCACTAGGAAAGGTTGCGGACCATAACCTACCTCAGCCCAGTGCGGATTGGTAGAATTGTGGCCACAATAGTGGCCTTAACTTTCAAGTCCAAATTTTCCGAAATGCATGAACCGATTGTAATGAATCTTTTTACGTAAAATCCAGGATAGATCTAATCTCAGTTGTTAGAAAACATTTTCTAAATATCGAATTTAAAAGAACATATTATTGCATTTTTTCTGTTACTATGGAAAACTTAAAATTGCTCTTAATTTGCTTTCAATATTCTTTCGAAAATGTTCTCTACTAACTTTTTAGATCTATATACGTACTTATGTAAAGTTTCACTAGAATCGGTTTATTCGTTTCGGAAAATTTGCACTTGAAAGTTTGTATGAAATGCCGCGTGGGATAAACCCTCTTAAGCGGCTCTTTATTCATAATGCGAACAACCAAGCCATGGAAATTCCTATACCTTTTAAAATTTTACGAAATGTTATTCTTTAACGTTTCCTTTCTTTCTTATAAGCTTAATCGTGTATGCACAATGATAATATTGTCAAATATTATTTGTTAGATTTACAGTTTCTAAATTACAAATATTGCAATATTAAATTATATATTGTTTCTAAGCGAAACAAATACATTAATTGGATAAGCAATATCCATACTTGAACTTGAAAAATTCTTTTTACTGACGCAATATTGGTTATTGTTTTTGCATTTTGTTTTTATTTTATTTCAGACGATATTTGTTATTGCAACTTTGCGACCTTTCTGGTTTTTGTCTAACAAGTTTAATGTATTTTGCAGACGACATGAGTCTAGAGTTCGCGCCGATAAACCTCCACTTGCAGCGTATGTGGGTGCACAACGATACGCTAAACAAAACTGGCTTCCACGACGTGATAACTGCTGGCGCTTTCGCTGCGCATACGCATAAGGGCGAAAGGACCGGCGGTCTGATAAGGTAAACCACTTGTTTCGTTTTTTAGGTTGATAGACATACCAGGAACCTATATAGCCATGTTTATTTGCAAATAATAACCGCCGCCATATCAACCGCCTCCGTGGCTCAATGTAAACAATATTATGTTTACGATTCGGAGCTCATGGGTTCGATCCCAAGCATGTAGTACTCGGTTTGGTTGGTGGTAGGGCATTTTAAATGTCTAGCTAGCTAGCTACCACCATCTTATCTAAATCTGCCGCCAAGCAGCAATGTTAATAGCGTTGTTGTGTTCCGGTTGTCAGAGAGCTTCCACCTTCGACCTCATCTCCACTTAACATCAGGTGTGATTGAGGTCAAGTAGCAAACCGTTGTGCATTAAAAAAATACATAAAGTGACGCCGGTTTCCCTTAGGGGTAGGCAGAGACCACGACCTTTACACATCTCTTTTGCTTCACTATCATAATGTTGTTCATACAGGCTCGTCGGTTTAGTGTACTCTTGACTTGGCATTTCTTTAAGACTATAAGTGCTATAAAGTTGGCATTTGGTATTTGTTTCGGAGCAAGATTTATTTTGTTTGCCTGGGAAGGGTGACCTCCTCACAATTTGAAAGGAAGCATATCGTTTTAGCTCCAAATATAACCCAGTTGTGAATAAATAATTATTACATGTTACATGTGGCTTTCTTTGTCTTTAATAAATTTTATATTTTTATACAAACGCCCTAAAATCGGACCACGCATTACTGATACGTCCGCGCAAACAAAGCCGTTGGTTTTCTTCAGGCTTTAAAAATAAAGCACGGTGACAACACTTGGCCAAAAACTATGAATGTGATTTGATTCAATAATTCTATGTTCAAAAAAGTTATATTTTGTAGAATTAAATTCACACTTGAAACGTCACAATTTGATTTTGAGCTCGTATAATGTTCGTTCCCGAGGTCTCCGAAAACTACCGGCGTTCTTATGTCTCTTGGTCCGGCCTCGGACTATTACTTTGAACCTTTCATCATCTCTCCCGCTCAGATTGGTGCAGCAAGTGAAGGACATAAACAGCAGTAAAGCGGCGTTATACTCAGCTGCGGCGAGTAAGATACAGGCGGAGTATGACACAGTGGTCGCCGTGAGGCGGCTTAGGGAGGAGATCGTTCACGACTTGGAGAGGATAGTGGTGATGCTGCAGGCGAGGCAGGCCAATGAAGTCGTCTGTCTGCTTGATGGTACGTGATTGTTAACAAAAAAAAAACATATTTATTGTATACAAAAATATTACATATTACTGTAGTCCTGGCTCCTGAACTAGGAAAGACCTGTGTGCCAGGAGACAGTTCCTCTCCACACAAAATGACTATTTGATTGTGTTAATGCTTTTAGCGTATTAACAAAAAATTTCGCTGATTCGATTGATTCGTATCCGTATTCATCATACAAACATATGCCCCTAGTGGGATTTGAACTCGCGAACTCTAGATGTAACGGTCAGGGTCTTTTAACAACTACAGCAAACGGGTCGTCAGAAGATCAATATTTCAACCTCATATAACGTCGGCACATCATCTAATTGTAATTTTTATTAATTACCGACGTCGTTACATGTGCAGGTATAAAGAGTAAATCGAAAAGTATGCTTTCGCTGTGGGATCCGATAGCAGTTGAGGAGACGTTGTCCTTTATTGGGTGGCCCAAGACTACTAACAACCACGAAACAGAGAAACAGGTGAGGACATTGGCTATGTTACATTATTATTTACAATTCATACGAAAGTAGTATTTTGTCATTAAGGAATTGGATTTAAACAATATAATAAAGAAACCAATAAAACCCGAATTACATCTTGGGTGTCAGGGCGAATCTAACGATACCTTGCACTTTAAAATCGTTAAGACGCTACATTTTTTTTATGCACGACGAGTTCGTATTTGACCTCAATCACACCTGATGTTAAGTGAAGATGAGGTCGAGAGTGGAAGCGTACTGACCCGGAAACTCCAACACATTTGGGGGACTGGCTATGTTATGTCTGACAACCGGTAAAATAGAGATGTCAGTCAGATAAAAACAGAACGTGGTAGAGTGAAAAAACAATTAAATCTTTCAAATGAATTATTGTCCACAGACAAAGACAACAATAATGCGTCTAACGGAACAACTCAGCATGTTCGACATGATGAACTCCGACTGCGACACATTTGACGCCTCCTCCAGCTCCAGCTCCAAAGAGACCTCGCCCACTGTTGAGCTACCCACGCTCTCATCAAGTGTTCCCAACATCTGCCCCAATAACTACACCAGGAACACGGAGAGAATTATAGAAGGGGCAGAGTTGCAGTTCCATAATGATTATTTCAAGTGCGACAGGCAGGATAGGACTTTGAACCATTCGTTTAGGTAATTATCCACTGTTGGTAGTCTATGCAACTGTCAAGAAATTACACACCTTGTTATATTATATGTTAACCTTATATCTGAGAATATAATTAATCTAACTGAGAAAAAATTTAAAGAACATGTCAAAATAACATTAGCAAAAAAAAGGTCATTATAAAATTAGGGACCAGCTCCCCAAAATTATAAAATTGTATTAGTTATATACTTTATTTAAAAAAAAAAGGACAACAATGACCCTGTGGGTTTCTTGCGCCGCTTCTTTTCCCACAGATGATTTCCCTTTCCGAAGCATATAAATGCAATAAACTTTTTTTGATATCATGTATCTTACGTTGAAATAAATGCTAGGAGTTTGTTATATTATATTACAAATACAATGTTATATTACAATGGCTCGTGAAACAATAGGCAGCTCGAGTGTCGTAATAAATATCTATTTTAATAATAAGGATTTTAACGGCTCTGGATACTAGTCGATTTGAGTCTAGTAACGGTTAATTACGTAGTTGCCTACAATACTTTTGCCAAAAAATAAGGAATTGTTGTATTTTCTACGATACATAAATCTCAAATTCTCTCTTTTTAATTTAAAATTATCCTTTCGTTGTATTTTGACATAACAATGAAATAATAATTGACTTGATTGAATCAAGATGAACGACAGCATGCTAATACTATAATAAATTTATGATAGCCTTTTTTTCTATTTTACCGTAGCTTTGAATTTATTTGATGAAAATATAGATCAATAAGTATGTCACGTGTTAAACCATTGTATTTCAGATCAGTCCGGTCGGCGAAGTTGAATGACAGCCAGTCTCTCTCGTTCGACTCCCACAAAATGAGGGCGGGTAGCTTGAGGAATGACTTCAAGAGCTCAGCGTCTTTAGAGCAGGTGTCTTATAGATCCCTCATGGACAGCCTCAGTGGAAACGATAAGAGGAAGGTGTGTATTTATATCTCATTATTAATTGTTATCATCGGTGGCTCAGCGGTTAAGACGCGGTCTCCCAATTTAGGAAGTCCGCGTGCGATTCCCACGTAGGCCATGTACCAATGAGTTTTTAAATTTAATTACTTATGTGCATTTATCCGACTGCTCCTAAACGGTGAGGGAAAATATCGAGAAGAAACCGGCATGCCTGAGAAATAAAAATTCAAAGGCACGTGAAGTCCCCAATTCGCATTGGGCCAGCGTGGTGGACAACGGCCCGTACTCCCTCATATACGAGGGAAGGCCTATATCCCTGCAGTGGGAAGTTTACGGGCTGGTGATGTTGATTAATTGTTATCCTAGCAAATGATTATGTTTATGCGTATTTATGTAGAAGACGTCTGATTTAACAAATATGGTCTTTTTAAATATAAATATTACTTGTAGCATGTACGATGTATACATTAAATATAGCAGTAAGACAATTTTAACCAATTTTTAGACGTATCCTCATAAGTCATATCTAAACGTGGTGAATACGTTTGTAGGGAAACAGGCTACTCGATTTAATCCTGTTCGAACTGCTACTAGCAGTGGCGTGCCCAGCGTTGTGTGTGTCACATGATCGACAGAATGATACAATTTGCTATGAAATGAGAAAAAATACAACTACAAAATAATGACTAACTCTTATAGCAATCCTCGCACCTGTTTAGAATATTTCTGTTTATATCAGTATGAATCAGCTATCTTAACAATGCATTTCGAGGAAAGCGTAGAATTTCTAGAGTAAGCACTGCCTTTCTGTTGTTATGGAGAGCACACCAATGGCTCATGTATTAATAAACCAATCTCAATATAAGTCTTGAGGCTGTACCAACCGAGATGCGTCTTAAGCAGTTGACGCTATCTCAAGCTCCTTGCTAATTTATAAACCAATCTTTAGGCCTACTCAGCTGAGATCACTGCTCAAGTATTCGCCTCAGCGGCGAATGGATGATAGTCTTGAGTTTCGTTTATTAATACGCGCACCTCTCAAGTGAGTACTGCGTGAGTATGCACGTGCTCTTCAGGTCTCAAGTTAGGTTTATTAATCAACACGTTTACTTGCGACCGGCCACAAGACTGTTCTCAATCTTGAGAATGTTTTATTAATACGGGCCCTAGTATTGTAAGTCTGTGGTCTAATCCTTTATTACATCGGAGAAACCAAGTGGCTTGATAGATTTTAATGAATGACGTATTATTAGATGCAGCATTGTCTGTCTATGTACGTGTTTGTGGCATTGTAAGTAACCACACAATAGCTGAACCGATTTGATTACGGTATTTTTTCGAAAGCTGGTGCTTGCGAGATGGTATATGCTAAGCAGATAGAAATCGGTTCTGTCGTTTACAAGTTCGAAGCTTTTGTTTGTTGTATGTAGCGCTAAAATGGCATAACCTATTATTCCGTAAGCTGGTGTTTTCTTTCGATTCGAAAGATACTTAGCTTTTATTACATTTATTTCTTTGCCGCAAAGATTTCCTCGTCTATAATTTCAATATATAGTTATTGTCTATTCTGTATGCTTAGTTGAGAATTATTAGTACATAATTAAAGACGCCTTTGCGATGGTCGATAATTCTGTTGTGATTTTGCGTGAAATGAAATGCGTGTTTATATTTTCATGAAAACGTGTCCCTTGATAAGTGCTTTGCTTGACCTTGGATTAGCATGATTAGAAACCTGTAACCTACATACCCTACTAAAATACATAAGTATGTAAACTTTAGGGAAAGCATATGCATTAAAATTACAAAAATAAAATGATTTTCATCAACGGTGCGGTGATCTTTGAAGCGAATGATTATTTTATGCGTAACGGATTACTTGACGTCAATCATATCTGAAGTGAAGGTGATTAGTTAATGGGGAAGCGGTTTAACCGGAATCCCCATCTTATTAGGGGCCTGGCAATCTTATCACAAACACACATTGCTACTTTGCAACAGACTTTGATAAGACAGCAAGGCAGGTAGCAATGCGAAAATTTAAAAATGACTTACCACCAAACAAACAGTGTACTAAACGATTTTCGAATCAAACCCGCGGCCTCCGTTTTGTAAATCTTATGTTGTTTCCATTAGCCTCGAAGTAGGCAGTTTAAATTTGGTTTTATGATTTGCGAAGTTAGCTCAGCAAGTGTTTTATGATGGCCTAGCGAGTTGTTTATCGATCAGTGGCAAAAATAGTATGCATGCTTGTCCTTGCCTGCATTGTGAGTGCAATACTAACTAATGTTATTTATTCTTTCATTTGTTTCCTTTACGCGGATTCCTTGGGAAGTTTGTTCGTTTCTTGAGTTGAGGTTCAGCCGTCGTACCTTGTAAAAACAATGCGTTCGATCCTAAAATTAGGTACCACCCACGTGAGCGCGCTAGAAATAAGGATAAGGGGATAAACGTGTAATGGGTTGGCTATACTCTCATTTTCCGAGAAGGGGGGTTTTTTTATGCACAACATGCGCTTGACCTCAATCTCACCTGATGTTAAATGAAGATGAGGCCGAAGGTGGTAGCGTACTGACCCGGAAACGGAAATCAAAGAGAAACGGAAAACTTCATTTTCTACTGACTCACCCTATTTCATGAACTAGTCTGGGGTCCAAGGTATCGATGGGCGTCTAGATGCCGTGTCGTGAATCACCGTTGATCTTAGCCTATAGGGTTGAGTGTGAAGGCAGGATTGTCTTAAATATGAACTAATTAGATTAATGAAAGAAATTTACAGATCACAGAATAGAATGGGACCCGTCTTTTTCCGTGGATAATAGGCACCAGCGTCATTGGTGCAGAGCTCGCGAAATCTGTGTGATCGTTAACCCGCCCGCGTGTCAATTAGGGTAAATTGCTCCATGGGAGAGGCTTGATCCAACAGAGAACAGAGTGACACCAGCCACTTTGTTCTATTTGCAATGCGTATTTCGTTTACTTTTGCACTGGCGCAGCGAAAGATTCTCACATGCTGCTATTCTCCGTAGATATAGTATTTGTGACCTTTAAAATGAATTCAAAGTTTGTTACGTTTTTAAAAATGTTGTATTGAAGTTTTTTGATGGAGTAACAATATAAATTGCACATTTTGATTTCCCTTGATCTATATAATAATTACACAAAACATATTATATTTGCACATAGAGGCATCATCATAATAAATAATCATAATAGCCTTTTCTTCAGCTTCATATATTTGGTAATAAACGATGATAACGTAAACAGGATAGTGGTCACGGATCACATACCGGCACCCTATGTATGTATATTTCAAATTTGCACATACGTGTTAAAATTTTCCTTGGAACGCTTGTAGGAGCCCCCATAAAAGTTTTTGGGACCATTAAACATTGGAGCGGGATGTCCACATGCGCATGTTACCCGCGCCGTGTACACAAAAAGCTTACTGCGTTATTTTATTGCTATATAATTGGAAGACCTACAACTGCAATAATTCAATTACATACTATCGTAGGAGGCAAGAGCCAATTACAGATTCTTATAAATAAAATTAAAGTTGATGCATTATTTATTAAACTTGATGCATTATTTATTAAACTTGTACACTCTCACGATGCAATTCGCAAATTCAATAATTGCCAAATAAAATCATTTCCTACTGTATATAACCTTGATTGAAAATTGTTGACTGAGTTTACGCCTCGCCTACTAAAAAATCAGCTTTCCATAAGAAAGGAAAAAAATCCTATGGGTTAGCTGATCTTCTCTACTATAATAAAAGACTCGGGTACTGTATGCATTTACCTCCCCTCTGTCAAACAAGAATTTATATAAAGTAGTCGATGCACAATCGATCATTTGAACATAATCGTGAATTACAGAACTATGAAGTGCGACGAGACTCGACAACCCTCACTAGCATGGGTCAGCTGGACTCCACGACGCGAGAGAACAACCGAGCGTATTTGAAGAGTGTCGGTACGGGAGTGGAGGAGGCGCTGGCTGCAGTCACCGAGGCTATCTTACAGGCTCTTGTCTGCAAAGGTAACATTCTTTTATACACAGTAACTACATAAAAAAATTGTTTACACACTTAGAGTCACGCCTGTTTTCCGTAGGCGTAGGCAGATACTAGACAGAGACCATAGACTTCCACTTGCTACGATCTTGACACCTATTTTGCTTCATTAACTCTCACAATGTTGTTCATACATGCTCGTCGGTTTAGGGTACTCTTGAATTGGCCTTCCTTTAAGACGTCTCCGATTTGATCATGGTACGTTCGCCGTGGTCTTCCCCTATCAACACTACCATCCACGATTCATATATCTCTTTCAATAGTCTTCTTAAGTAGGTTAAGAAAACTAAATAGTGATAATATCTTACCAAACTACTAAGAAAATTCAAACAACCCCAAACTCGATGGTCTCTTTGTCAGCCATTAAGAAGCCCTATGACTGCCTCCATCATCATACCAGCTGACTATAGTATTGTCACCAGAGTTTCATAAGCTTGCGAAGTTTCATATTGAGACTACAATTGGAAGTAGGCGAAGCGTAGTTGTTAGAATTGCTCGCAATGTTAGAAATACAGGTCGAATTCAAAATTTCTCGATCGAAATAGTTGCCTATTGCAAAACTATTCATGCAAAAAGGACGCAACTCATGCAAATCTTTCCATTGCTCTTTCCTCAATCCAACATTACATTTATTTTGATTTTTACATGCACAACCTAATAGAGCTTCTTGGAGCAGCCCGACTTTATCATTGGATCTTCTATACAGGATGAAGTACCAACCGAACGATATTAATAACTTTGGGAGTCATCAGATGCATTCTCACCAGATGATCCTTCCCTTTGTTCCCTTACCAAACCCCTACCTCCCATTTCCCCAACCATCTTGGTTTCTTAGGCCGAATATTGCGAGATGTGGTAGTACTTGCTCCGAGCTGTTTCGTTATAAGTCTTTACGCAGTTCTCTCCCTGTATCCCTCGACTAATACGACGGCTCGAACGAGTTGTTTCGGATGTATCTGTAGGGTCTCAGTTAAGGTCCTCTTTGAGTGCGGTATTTTATATTTAAGATTAAACTAGGGGAAAGATTCTTAGCATGTTTGAAGAAAATTGTTCAGCTGTTTCGAAGATATTCAAGTTTTAACACAGTTGCTCTGTAGGATTACATTATTGTTTATTTTCGCGGAGGTTTACAAAATTTGCAATTTATTTATTTTTCATTTATTTGATAGACAAACAGTTGCTTACATAAATTACATAAGTAGCTCATGCACTCTTAAAATGTTACATATTTGTTAACTTATAGTCTCCTACGTTACATAATCTAATGTGTATTAGGTATATTACTTAACATAAAATAAAATCAAAAGCCGAAATCTTAACTGATGGTTAGAACTGGGTTCGAAAACTATGACATTTCTTTATAAACACATTTTCTTTTATTTTGGCAAAGAAAAACTAAATATATCGACATTGTCTAACCTACCATTGTATAGCTTACATATGCGCTTGATGAAAGCGTTGCTCGCATAATTAGTACTACTTTTGGGAATGTGAAATAATGGCTTCTTGTGGCAATTGCGTTCGCGTCTATATAATCTATAGTCTATATAATGGCGTCTACGATTTTGGTGTATGCTTTTACAAACACAATGCAACTTGGTGTGTCCAGACTCAGCAGTCTATTATAATACTGTTTTCGCTGCCATGCGTGCGTGTACCTTCTGAAACGACGAAGTGCGCCTCAGTCCTCAAGAAATTTTACAAAGAACAAGGCCACAGGAAACACCCTGACCTCTTAACCCTCGTATTAACAGTAAGGAGAATCTACCAGAGTCATAGCATGCAGCCTCTTCTTAAATCTGCCGTGATCTGTCCATTGTTGGTGAAAACTACAGGATATCTAAAGCAGTGGTCGCGTTTTCTAGACCTCAAGCACTGGTCGTGCGAGGTACAGCATGGTTCAGTCCCTTTGCGCCTTCGGCAATCGTTTGCACTTATTGCCTGTATTGCAGACGTAATGTGGCTATCTAGAGAGAATTACGAGAAAGAAAATTTATATAACCCTCGAAGTACTAAACGTAATAATATTATCTAGGTATACAAAGCAACTGTGTTAAAAATATCTTCGAAACCGTAGAACCGATTTACATCAAAGATGGCTATGAACCGTCCTCCTAGTTTCATCTGAGATATAAAAATACCGCACTCGAATCGAACCCCGCGTTATTGAGGTACTTCGGGACAAAAACTGGACATACACACCGCTGTTAAAGTCACAATACCCATCGGTTTTCGTTGCACAAAATTTGATCTTCGCCAAGAGCTGGTGCCAAAAGTTTGTTGCTTTTATTGGATGTATTGGAGTGATATTCTCTCAATTATATCATGTTAATATTTTCGACCAGAGTCAGACAGCACTGAGCAGTTGGAGCAAATTAAAAGCGTGATGGAGCGCGTGAAGGTCGACACTGAATCGCCGCTGCGTTGGCTGCGCGTGTCGCACGCGTCGCTGCGGTTACGCTGCGAGGCGCCGCTGTGGGCACGGGAGCATGCGTCCTTGCAAATGCGCCGTGACACCTGCTTCTCACAGGCGGTGAGTGACCGGTCACCGGCCAATCTGGTTTGGCTTCCATGTTGTTCTCCTCCTTAGGGGATAGCTGAAAAATCTGTGAAAATGAGTAATGTAATACACTGAGCTATGACACATTTTTTGCTTACCTTTAAATTGGAGGGAAAGAGGAAGGCCTAGAACAACATACATGGTACAAGTAAAGGAAAAAGTAAATGCCGTGTCGTATCAGGAAGTAAAGAATGTAGGGTGGAATGTAGAGAAATGTAGAAAGGACTCCACCGACAAGAGCATAACTCTTGAATTGAAGAGTGAGATAAAATCTTATGTAAAAACTATAAGAACGCCTAGCCTAGTAGTAGAGTAGAGTAGCCTGACACAAGTTTTAAGAAACTTAAAGAGATGCCCTGACAATTGAGTACAAGATTGTTTCTTAGCCTTTGGTAATGAAATAAAATATTTTGTTTTTTTGTTATTTTTACAGCTGCACATGCATTAAGTGTTACAAAATTATGTTAGTGTTGTTGATTTGTTACCGTATCTGTGTATCAATATAAATAAAATGTATGTGTGGGACTGTGGATCCAAATAAAGACTCTATCTATGTATCAATATGAGAAAAAAGAGAAATATGTCTAGGTGGCAGTGCTTCGATAGGCTCACAAGACATGTGCCTGCAGTGCTATGCTTACTTTACAAACACAGTTCTTTTCAATAGTTCAAGCTTTTTTACGGACCAGCGAGTTGAGTTATGTGATTTCCGCATCGTTCCCATAATACATTCAGTTTGATGGTGTGATTCAGCAAAGACTGGTTACAAAGTTTTAGCGTTGAATGTTTAGTGAGATGGTAGGAGAAGATACTATGGCCCGGTTTAATAATCCGTTCTCAAGATTAAGATGAGCTTAAGTTGACGCTTGATATTCTGTACCATATCAAAAAAATAATAAATAAATAATAATAAATATCTTTGCACATACACACAGCGCCATCTAGTTTCATACCAGATGGTTGATAAACTACACAAATACATTATTTTTGTAAATAAATACATACATATATAAATGAAAAACATTTATAAATCGGGAATACATGTCTGTATTCGTCATACAAACATATGTCCCTAGCGGGATTCGAACCCGCGACCTTTTGGTATAGCAGCAGAGTTTTTAACCACTACACCGAACAGGTCGTCAAAAAAAATGTATTTAGACTGAGGCGCGATCTCTGACGCCCCATTTGGGATAAAGGTCATGACGTTATGTATGTATGTATGTACGCGATCTCAATCTCAAGATCGATTTATTAATACGGCTCTATGAATGAAGAAATACGTAGAACGAAATGCACCGACGTGTTTGAAGTGGCGGTGGGTAGTGTCCATAGCTAGCCGTTGGGGCTTTAAATTTCTAGAATAAGCAAGCAAGTAAGTAATCGTAGGACATCCACCCTCGTGGATGCGGATTTAACGGTCACGGTAACACGCTGACTGCCGGCCGCTTCAACTGGTCGCTCCCTTGGGGGAGATGTACGTAGCAGTGGACGCCCATTGGCTGATATGGTGATAATGAAGCAAACATTATTTTGAAGGTATTGTGGATTTGTAATGAATACCAGTTTTTTTCTATTCTTTCAGGTAACAACAGTGACAACTGGTATTCTCTGTTGGCTCTGTTCCATGCCTAGCGACGTCGTTTTAAAAGTGTTGAGCTCTGGACTCGGACCTCTCTGTGGGTTCGAAGGCCTCCTCAGCCTCTACTCTACGGAGAAAGCCATGTGGGGCGACATGGTGGTGGCAGTGGAGGACTTGCAGACTGTCGTATTCACCCTGGTCAAAGTCGGGCACAGGTGAGGATTATAACTTTCGACTTATTCGCATTTATTTCAACATAAGATATAATTATTGCATTCTCAACCTCAAAAAAGATTTATTTTGAAAATTATAAAAATAACATTTGAAATAGTCATGACATACAATTATCACTCATTCAGAAGGCAGACTCCCCAGAGAAGAATTTGAAGTAAATATTTTTACGATTTATGATTCTACAAAGAAAAATAAGGAAATAATTGACTGGATATAGTTGAGCGGTTCATGTCCATGCTGTCATCTAGATAGTCACCAATTTTATAATAGCTTTTGGTAAATAGTTTCCGTTATCCCACAGGGCATTCCATACAAACTTTCAAGTTAAAATTTTTCGTAATGAATAGACCGATTTTAATGAAACTTTATAGGTATAAGCAGAATACAAGATCTTAAAAGTAAGTAGAAAACATTTTCAAAATATCGAATTTAAGAGAATATATTGCATTTTTCCTGTTACTATGGAAAACTTAATCGGTTTAATTTAGTCTTGACCTGCGCTTGCCAATGTTATCGTCATCACGGCGGAATCGCTCCAGGATCTGCAAGAAATGCTGGTCTTGTTTAACGAATGCATTGTTCCAAAACCGGTCACTGCCGATCACTGTAATCGGTATACCTCTCAAAGTTTTTCAAAACTGAGTTTACCTCGGCAAACTTTATAGTTGGGCAGACACAACTTCGAGAAAGAAGGTAGTAACAGCCCAGCTGTGATTGGCAATATTTAGGAAATTATGTCATATCTTCTCGTCGCCAAGAAACATGGACGCTGAGGATAGGATTAGTCCAAAAGCTTTTAAGATCGCTCTACAAACTGTGTACAGAGTACTGAGAAACAGGGATGTAGCGAGGTAATCCCCCAGATGACTAACTTGTCGATATAGCTCTGAAGGTTAGCGTGCTGAAAGGGAAAGGCCGGTCATGTCTCTCGTAGAACCAATAATGGAATGGAGACCGCGACTATTAGTCTAGCTAGTCAAGCGACTGGATGCGTAAACCCGAAGATCTCTGTGGCGCGACTAGTGTAGGTTGATGATGGGAGTGATTTGATTCAATGCTCTCAGTGAAAGTTTGTTTATTTAATCTAAGTTTAAGTATCCTGACAAAATGTTTCTGTTCCAGCAACACCGCCCACCCTCAAGTGACTGGCACACGAGGCGCTCTTACCGTTCAAATACCAATATCGGAGTCTCTCTACTCCAAGTTTATCGCTACAGAGGTGAGTGGAAACTCCATCGGTTAGCGTTAATGATTTCAATCGCACCTTTTGTTAAGCGAAGATGCGATTGAAAAGCAAGAACCCAAAGATAAGGGCGTTATATCAATGGCTGGTGACTATTTCGCTACTACTAAAAGCGTTCGCTGTGAGTATCTTCTAGCGAAAACCGTTAATGTTTTACTAAAATCATGCACTTCATTGCGTCCATCCCATGACGATGCTGTCTATGTCAATCTATTCATTTGTAGATAGATGCACACGAAGAGGCCTTGTCACAATTAACGTAGCAATAGGACAACAATAGCTCCTAAAAGTAAACCATATATAAACCAGTACTAGAAGCACACGTTGTGCAGTCGCATTCACCATTAATCTCCGATTAGCCAAGCCAAGCAACGCCAGGCGCGGTCAGTCCTTGGACGGCTGACCACTTGTGGAATTTTATCGGTCTGTACCGTTGTTCCTAATTGAAGATAGTCGTTACAGAAGGGGTCCGAAAAAATAGTATAAAGCAGAAGTACGTGCTTCACTCGACCTTCCCCATAGGGTTGGCATGCATGGTCGTTTTGCATTTCAATGGCTACACTCCCATTTACTGAGGGTGGAAGTGGGAAACTTCTTTTCCTACTTATACACCCTATTTCTTTCTTTAATTAATTTGGGGTCCAAGGTAGCGATAGAGTCAAGGGCACCTCTGCCTTCAGTAGGCGCCGTGTCGTGTACCACTGTTGATTCCAGTTACAGTGATCGGAGTACGGAGGCAGGAGTGACCTGGAGGTCACTTTCTCCAAACGGCACTGGGCCCTCGCCGTGAGCTATGGCCTGTACCCTCTCTCATAGCAGCGCCATAAGCAATTTGTGGTCGCTGTCCCGCTATACCACTGTTCATAGTACAAAACTGATCAATAAGTATGTATTCTTCATCACCAGCACCTAACATTCACGATAACGGTCGTGTTCTTCAACATCGGCATCAATGAGAAGGCGACGCTGGCTGAAGCTTTGGGCGAGACCACGCCGCAGTACTACTCCAACAACGATAACTTGGACCGCCTTACCAAGTACTATCACAAGTACGGGAAGCTCTTCCACGACCAGCCTACTAGAGGTGAGGGTGTTTCTTATTCTGTAACAAGGGAACATGGGAATGTCCAGTGATGAAGGCCATAAGGGTAATATTTGATTTCTCAATATCAGTGTTAGCAAGATTATACTAATTGTTTGTGAACACTTTATTATACAAAAGAAAATACATGAGTTTAAAATGTTATGGCTACCGTACTCGTAAAACGAGCAGTGATTGAAATCTGTGCTTTATCGTGATATATTTTAGCGTGATTACGGAACAAACGCGGTAAAAAGATTTCTTAATTTGAGATATTTCTTTCAGCTTCCTCGAGGACAAAGCCGCTCGAAGAAGTAATGGAGAACCTTCGGATAGCGGTCCACAAGAAGGTGCCGAAAAACATAGAGGTGTTGCACTTGGCTGCACTGGCGACCCGACTAATGAACGGTAAAGAGCCATGTATGGAAGTATGAAGCCACGATTAGTTTTACAAAGTTAGGAACCTCCTCATCCTCGAAGACATCGCTTTTCATCCTAGGATTCGATTGCCGACCCAAGCAAGAGAATTTTAATGCACTTATTGTTGTTTTTTTAATAATAAAGTAATGTTTCTTTCTAGTATAATTTGCTATCCTCACCGGCCTCTTGTCTATTTTGCCCAGTATACACCGTCGTGAACCCAAGTTACCAGACGGATTTGCCCCCCAATTGCCATTAAATGTTCGGATAAAATGGTCCACTCGTAAAGTTGGACCTGTAAAGTGTCATTTAACTTGCTAATCTCTCGTACCTACTTGTTTTTCACTTTCGGTATTTTATTATTCGAGATGGTTTGACGTAAGTAAAGGAGTAAGTAAGAGTATTGCCCATCACTCGTAAATTCATCATTCAGAGACAATTTCAATATGGCAGTTTGTTTACATAGCAAGTTCCATAGAACGTTAGTTTAATTTGTGAGCTATGATTGTTTTGTTACGTAGCTTTAAGCAACTATTCCTGATCAATAGGATGTTGCTGTGTTGCACGTGGTAAACGAAAATACGATGGCAACTTAAATACTTTAATTGTGGGAGACTGATGCCCGTGATAGTTAGCCGTATTACAGGTCATCAGGCTCCCTCCGCGCGGAGTTATACTTAGACTAAATAACGATTTTCCCGTTACTTGTGCATTTAGCTCAATATTTGAAGTACTTATCTACTATAGTAATTCTAGGGTAAAATCATATGAATAGTAAAAACAAGTAGTCTCGATGCCCAGAGTGCCACAGGACATAAATCCAATTCGGCGCCTGCAAAATACATATTGTCGGGGTTTTTGCCTTTGAAATACTTAAATAGTTGACTATTATGTCTGTTCATTTGCTCTTCAGGTATTCGGTATACGTCGTGCAAGAGCGCTAAGGATCGCACCGGGATGTCGGTGACATTGGAGCAATGCTCAACCCTCGCCACTGAATACCACCTGGCTGAGCACGAACTACACAAGGCTCTCAGTATCATGAGGAGGTTGGTGCACTTGTGCTTGACATACTTGTTAGTGAAAAGCGTCAATCGCATCATTTGAATTAGGTGTAGGTCTCGCTGGCCATAAACTGTAATGCAGATTCATGACGACGTTGTGGCACTTATCCTCCTAACGTTTATTTCTACGCTCGTACATTTTTTTTTATGCACAACGGGTTGGTACTTGACGTCAATCACACCTGATGTTAAGTGAAGATGAGATCAAAGGTGGAATCGTACTGACCCGGAAACCCCAACAAATTTGGGGGACTGGCTATCTTATCTCTGACAACCGGAACACAACAATGCTATTAACATTGCTGCTTGGCGGCAGATTTAGATAAGATGGTGGTAGCTAGCCAGGCGGACATTTAAAATGCCCTACCACCAACCAAACCGAGTACTTAAACAAGTACCCCGCTGGGGATCGAACCCGTGACCTCCGAATCGTAAAACCAATGTTGTTTACATTGAGCCACGGAGGGCACATCTGGAGTAGTAGTAACGACTGTATATGATTTCACTCGGTCAGAGCACTGCTACGGTACAAGATATAAATCTAAACTTGCTGTTCTAATCAGTCGCTTACACAAAGTCACTGAGTCATTGAAGCGACAAAACTGTCTTTACTTAATTTAAGACTTGATAATTGGTGTGAGTGTCGAAAATATTTAAATTATACCCACAGTGCGATAGGAGTTAGCTCAATTCTTTCCCGGGAACTGCACGGTAATTCACACAGCTGATTAATCAAATTCCTTTCCATTTCTCAGCGAGGGTTGCCGGCGGGAAAATACGCTGAAAAACATAGCCATAAAGAAGTACGCCTTCACAAAGAAGCAGGTAATGGATCTACCTGCAGAGTACAGACCTCCCCCAGGCACCTACGGATCGTCCCAGACTTAAGTTAAATCTACTTTTGATGCTGGAAAGAAAGTAGTACTTAACCTATACAGGTATATATCAAAGTTATTCGACTTGATCGTGCAGACTGATTAAGAAGTGACTAATGTAGGGATAAAGTTGCATAGCGGACTTTTATGGTTCATATATGATAAGTTTTTGGGTAAAAAGACAAACGGTTTTGAGCCTTAAGCGTCTATGAGCGAAAAGACAGAAAACGTTGGTTGTAATAGAGATAGGCGAGTGCGCTTTGCAGGTGTTTCTGTCTTTGTCAGTCTTCAAACATTTTGTATAGCGATTTCCCGTTCATGTGAAAATGTTTAGCGATGAATCGCTGATAGGAAATGACCTATCCATCTCGAAAGCGACAGAGATTTTACTAAACACTGAGACATGAAAGTGATTTAACTGAATACCATACGGAATGATCGGTGAAGTCATCTTTTAGTAGGAATTTAATCTCTATTATAGTTTAATTGTAGCCAAAATAAACAGGCTGGCCTCAAATATAAATTATAGTGATATACAAGCGACTGAAAGACATCTATACGGTAAGACAGCATTAACTTTATCTCAGAAGCAAGATTGAGCACTGCACCTTTTCATGCCACAACCTAATACACACGGGGTCCGAAGTAACTGTACCACTAAGCTATACTCCCGGACACAAAAATCGAGCCACGAGGCTTTTGTCATACGATCGAGGTTACTTCGAAGACTTGGCTTCTCACCAGAGTTCCGGTGTTGGATATCTGAAGCAAACACGGTCGAAGATACCCAACTGATCTAACAACTAGTTGGTTTTCCATATAATTCCCTGCCATTTTTAGGTTATCTTTGTATATGTCCAATTGACGTGTTAACTACTCGTATCTATTAGTTCCTTTGGGTATCTTGAGAACTCTAGACCTGCTATATCCATGAAGACATCCAAAACTAGAACTCTCCCAAAACATCCCCTGGCGAGCAGCCAGGGCTTCTAATAGCCTCGATTGTATGGAAAACTCACCGTGGGTCGATTTTTACGTCCGGAAGCGTATATACAATTTTTATATGAACGCTTCTGTACTGAGTACGATTAGTAACACCACGGTTCTGGAAAATTACATACCGAGGTGGATATTGCATGAAAGCTTGTGTACATCGTACGATCGGAAATCGTGTCGTTTCTTGGAAATACGAAATGAAACATGCGTAAATACAATGACGAAGATTGAAAGAAGGCCAGGTTAATGAATGATGTAGATACTGTGGATATAACACAAAAATGGCCGTACCGATTCTTGAGTTTCACTCGCAACTACATACATTTGAAAATCCATTTAATATAGTAACAGCTTCTTAAATCTTTCTTTAATATGTATCGAAAATTTTACTTTTTACGTAGTTATTTTATTTCCCAGATTATTAGTAAGATTACCGATTTTTATTCTAAATTGTGAACGAGATGTGCGAATGTCGAAATTTAAAGATAGCCCTTTGTAGCTCATCTCGGATCCGTTGGTTGGCAGTGCACAATCGCTTCCGCTACGCTTTCCGTGTGGTATTCATATACTGTGGAGTATTTCTAGATAATACTCGTAGTAATTAGTTTATTACGCTTAAATTATATTAGTAATCAGTAACTTATTTCATGCTTTAGTCAAAATTTTGTGAGAATTTTATATTTAAAGACTATACCGACACTTACTGCCTCTAACTGGGCGGTTCTGTCACAGTAGTCCAGAACATAGTATGTAAATACTTCTAATATTGCGTTTGTACCACAAAAATGTGATTAAAAACAGTTTAGTTACGCTTAAATTTTAGTGGATATCATATTGTTAGCTCTCGTTGTGCCATTGCATAACAGAGGCTTCCATTTTTACGTCTCCAACGATATATCGATTTTGGGCATTGCCTCTTTCACGGGTGTTATAAAACATCGACTAAAATTTCAGTATATCGTATTTGTTTTCAAAATTTATCGAACTACTGAAATAACTATAGAATAGGTAGTGTACGACTGAAGATCGGCTGTTAATCGATCACAGGGGTATTACTTAATTATAATTGATAGACTTTAAAGTACTTAAGCAATCTCCAACTTGAGATTGTATATCATAATAATAAAATAATAATATTTAAATAATTTATTTATGGTAATGTAGACCAAAATCTTCCATTATAGATGCCAAGAGTGTAAACAATTGTACTTAACGAGACATGTTGATAATAATATAGGATCTATTTACAGTCTTCTACAATTAAATTATTATTAAATATGCAGTTTAAAATACGCAGTGCGACAAATTTCTAATAAGGTCTAGACGAATTAGTTAGTTATTTTCGTTAAAATCTATAATGAACGACCATTAATGCTGCTCTTTATGCTTTATAATAAATTAAGCATAACGAGACCAATCATATTCCTACATGCATTATAGAAAACTCAGCGAATGTGTTGTGTACGAAATTTTATATTAAAAAAAACGGTAGTTTTGTTTTTTAATATTGTGATATAACCAATGGAATCTATGTGAGAAAATTATATATATATGTAAAATAATCTTAATATGTATATGGAATGTATTTAACGCAATCTTGTCATATTTATACTATCGCACTGCGTTATTTCTACATTACATGTACCTTCTTCGCAGTTCTTCCTACGCAGTAGTGCCAAAATCAGATTATATTTAAACATAGACGATAACTTCGAGTTTAGACTATTCTTATTATCATTTACTTTTAGGATAAAACTCTAAAGTTATCTATGTAACAGTAGTTTTATTACAAAGTGGGTTTTAAAGTTAGCAATACGTTTAAACCACCATTTACCTACGATAAATTGACACCAGTCTGTACGACATATTCCCGGCCGTTAGTGTCAATTTATCGTTTTTTTATTTACTTTAAACCACATTTTGTAACAAAGCTATTTATGTTTGGTTTTGTTTTAACGGTTATGTTTTGGCTGTCGTTATTTCATCCTAAGCGTGGAGAATAAACGTATCGGTATGTGACTTGAGCCTTGCATAAACACGTTGTGTTTTTTACCGTTTGCACACAGGTCACTGTAATTGTGTTTAAAACTGCCCTTATATCCTGACGATGCTACTGTTGGGTTTCTGTACTTCTATCAACTATTAATATCAAATAGTCCCCACAGGACATGGAGTCCTCAATATCGCCATATTTTCACTTAAATTCGAAGTTATCAAAATAAGAATCTTAATAAAGTTGCTTATGAAATTCCATTATGCAATTGACACAACGTGCAATAATCACCACAAAAGTGATGATTTTAGTATTATTATTAGAATAATAAGTTGAAATAAGCATATAATTGATACAATGACTGTGAAAGAGGTTGAACATATAGTATAATTAAATTTATAAGTATAAATTAACGAAATAGTCCACACAGCTAGTTCATTAGACTATCATATTAGTACAATGTAAATTGACTACGCTGTTAAGGTCCTCCGCTGTTTAACGCCCAGCTCGAATGGGAAGTGTATCGTTCGGGTAACGATAGCATTCTTTTATCGCCAACAATCTGTAATGATAGCGTATCTCTTTCTCGCGTGATACAGTCGTCTCATTCTGGCTTATAGCCGAGTGTCCGCGATACAATGCGATGTCAAGCCCAACTCCCATTGCGAGTTGAGCGGGCTCTGTACACATTACGTTCGACTCACAAAACATAAAAGTGCTTCTACTAAAAGCCAGGCGTGCACAAAGTTACAAGTTGTTGGAAATGAAAGTAAAAATCCCTTTCTGTGGGAATGATAAAAAAAATATTCAAGAGGTTAATGATTTCGAGTCGAAAAAATCACCTCGAATCGCATAGAAGTTCCCTTCATTTTCTTCAGCATCTACCACCCGCGTCTTTAGGAGCATTCATAAACCACGTGTACTACTTAGCTTCACAATTTTACATGTTTTTGGATTGATAAAACATTAAGGTACGCGGCAACTAGACTGTTTATTTATTTATTTATTTTTTATTTTAACACTTTATTGTACACGCACACAAAGAAATGGTCATTAACAAATATTTTAGAAAAATGTACAAAGGGCGAACTGTTAATACATTTGCAGATTTCCTCGTTAATTTTAACAATAGTTCTGCCAACAGACAACGACGTTTTAACTATCTTTTGGATTTAAGTAAAATCTGCGTTCCATGCTTGGGGCAATAAACGATAAAATGGAATGGAGTGGTTTATGGACGCTCGTAAATAGCGGAAGCCATTAAAGGTTTAGTAAGTAAGGCTGGGTCGTTCTATTCGCGACCTATTTTGTATCTGGATGCATATTATATTATATTTCGATTATATTTAAGCGCTAGTTTGTATCCATGCAACGATAATCTAATCTCGTTAAATATATAAATCCGATGGGACTAAATAGATAAGATAACGAAGAAAATTTTGCATGTCAAAAATTTCATTGATTAGTGATATGTAATTATACAAATACTCGATAATTGCAAACATGTCAATTTAGAAATAAAATCCTAAATATTACGAATTATACATTAAGGTAAACTATCCAGTTATCACGCAAACTGTGGTCAACCCACCCGTAAAACTTATGCGATACTCTTTGTATTTTATTTAGTTATAATATTTAATGATGATAGGTCTAGTTTGCGTGAATGTAGTGTAGTAGTAATTAATATTAAATTTTTTTGTATGCAAACACGAGCGACGAAATAATATTACGAATGTATTATAAATTTAAACATACCTCATTCACACGAACTAGACCCTGCCGTTATTAATTTTTGTTACTAAAAGATCGAAAATATTGCTCTATTTTTTGGATGTGGTCGGTTTCAGTTTGTATGAACACTGATCAGTATCGTTTACCCGTAATATTAGAATTATAACAAAAGCTTTAGTGCCATTTCACAGGAGCGATTTACGAGAGCGGGACGGCTGCATTGCGGCGTTGGGCGACCCACCACGCTTTTTACTGTCTGTCATTTTGCTTCCTCTGAATCGAGAGCGCTCGTGTGAAAAGACCTTAGCATTTCGAAATCATTAACTATAATTCTGCACTAGTAGCATGATAGGCGCGACAAACGTTTATGTCGCGCGAGTTAGTATTTGTCCTCCTCATTCGTTTGGACGAAATATACAAATATCCCACTCAAACGATGTTATGCTACGGGGGCAGGTTTAAAATCCACTGGGTTGCCATATCGATTCATCAATTGTTTATTTCGATTATATTTGCTTCCATATTTACAGCATACAAAATACACTAGTTATAGAAACGTTTGGCACTTGTTTACTGGCCCAGGTGCCCTTTTGAGTATTCGTCTGCGAAATCTGTAGAAAAGACATTGGAATCTCAAAAATCTTCACCCAGAGTCGTACCCATTACTGACGCTTGTACATATATAGTGAATAACATAATAAGGCTAATGGTAATCCTGTTGCTTGCGATACTATTTATTACGGAAAATATTTTTTACAATAGCTTTTACGATAAGGTATGAAAACATTGATTACTGTTAGATTGTAAAATTGTCGCTTGCTGACACCGTATTGATTAAAATTTTGTTGTTAGAGGCTTAAATGTTATGTGCGTGCACGTAGATCTGATAGAAGCCCCGCTTTATACGACCGAATGCAGTAAACTGAAACGTACTAGTAATTTTCTCTTTGGATCGTCCATCTTGTGATCAATATGACGTGAGAAAAATGTATTCTCCTTACGGTCCGAACTGTGAGGTCCTTGACCACACTATTATCTGTAAACAAGTTGACGTCATCGATGACGCTCACGATTCTGAGTATGGACACATGAGTAAAGAAATAAATGAATATCTTTACACATAGGTAAATGGATGTTGTAAACGCCATGTTAAACTACGCCACTCGCAAATAAATAAATAAAATAAATACATAAAATGTTGTATGTTGAGTGAACCGACTCGTGAGCAGTGTGACGAAATCCCATTCGGACCACAAGGCCTATCTCACGGTGTGGACAAATGAAGGAAAAGTCTATTTTCTAATCGTTGTCCTATGTCTAGAACAAAGGTTTGTTATTCAGTACTGTCCCTTGTCCACGGACCCATAAGACAGAATATAGACAAGTATATTGTGGTAGCTTGGTTATATGAAGCTGGGTTTCTATAGACAGTCTGCAATGTACTTTACGGCGAGTGTCCACACTGTATTAATGTTTAAATTATAGCACTTATATTTATTTAATTATTTTTAAATGTGTCTACAGTTGGTGTAAACTTAAATGATGTAGCAACTGACATAATGTAGTAACCCTTATTATGTTTGTATGTTGCAGGTTTAAAATAGTATTCGAAATCCCACATACTTTTACAGTGTCCGTCCTTATTTTGTATTAAACATGGCGCAGATTACGTGGTCGCCCATTTACAAATAAATACTCCAACTAAATGCTAATTGCGTTATCTAGGCTTCTACATGTCTAATAAAATTGGTTACTTAAGATGACAGAACTCATACAAGAAAAATTTGGAGTAAGATTTATTTTGAGGAAGTTTTATTTTTTTTCGAAAATATTTCCAATTTTTTATAAGGTTTTTTCTTATAGTTTGAAATATATACTTTTAATATAGTATTATATAAGCTGCTCAAGTCATGGCGTGTATGTTAAATAATAGTATTAATTTTAAAACGCTCATTAAAGTCGAGATTCGATTATCGTACTCAAGGTAGTACGCATTAATATAAAAACAACATTCAGTTTTAGACAGGATATCTTTACTTGAGAGTGGTAAAGACCACGGTTGTATAGATTAAAAATAGTACGTCAAACTTATAAATGGAATGTCTATAGATTCAATACTCAAATAATAATTAGGTGTTTAGAGATCTAATCATGCTTGAGACTTTTAGGACCGTATTACGACGCTGAACACCGAGTTCTATTGCCGTTGCCGTCTCGCCACAAATATATGAATATTTCTATCCCTTTTCAACTACTTCTAAGTAGAGATCACGACTGGAGCATGGTTCTGTGATGCGGGCTTTAGAAGCCTAGATAAGAAAGACTCATTCCCTGGATCTACCTATAAGTCTCTAGCTTCCATTTTTACGAGTAAATCAACTATAAGAATTTCTCGTAAAGTATACAGGGCGTTGGTTTCAACAGGACATATGCTATTAAAGCAATGTCTATGAACGAACACCGCTAAAATGACACGTAGATTCTTAAGTAATATGTGCTTTATGTTTACCCCAAATTGAAATCGATGCCCCATAGTAGGCTCCAGCTTCATTAGTTAAAGATATTTTACGCAATGTCCCCGTTACAAGCGTGATTTCAAAAAGTATTTGGCAGACCTATACTATTGTAGTGTTGGCTCTTGGCTTAACGATTGTCTTCAATTGAACCAGGACTGACTATTAAAATGCCACTAGTGGTCACCCATGCTTAACTTCGATAATCTAATAGTGCTATAAATATTTATTAGGAGCCCATACTGTCCCACTGCTGGGTAAAGGCTTCCTCGGACCAGTTGTTGAGGCACTTATCTAGCTGGTCCCGCCATCTCCTGTTAGGTCTGCCGCGACGCCTTCTTTATAACTGTGGGCTCCATAAAGCTATAACATGGTTATAAATATTTCCTACGTTGAACGATATCAACCTGTAGTCAATCCTACTGAAGGTTAGAAATGTTGCACGGGAGGGGGAACAAATAAAAATGCGAAAGTTATATACGCAGTTAATAAGAACAAAAACATTTAATAATTAACTACTTAAAGTATTATAAACAAATCACTAAATACGTATAATTTCTAATAATATATTTACGAGATTATTTTATTTTCATTCGTAACCTAAACTCCTTATTGGTCAAAGCAAAAAAAAAACTTTATCGACATTTCAATTCGGCGGGAACTCTATTTGCGGGAACGCGACAAACGATTCGTGCGATTATTAAATACTTCCGCCTGAAAGTTACAACGATAACTGCTGCAATCTACTTTGGTACGTAATGCTATAATTTATTTTCTACAGTCATCGTAAGGCACCTTCCTGTGTACGTATCATCGACCCCTCTACGATTTTATTGTTGTGTCCTTATCCACTGTATTGTACGTACGGTCATCGACCACTCTACAGTTCTATTGTCATCTCGTTAGAGACTACTGAATAAACCTCTGCCAATTTAAATCAACTTCTCGTAGCAGAGACTGTTTATTGGTCTGTGCAGAGACTACACGAAGGAGCATTGCGTAAAATTCCTTAATTACTGCAGAGGGGCCTAATTAAATGTGTAAGAATTAAATTTTGATTTTTGAATTTTAAAGGTGGGTGTTGATTTAATCGTTTTAGTACTTTTAACGTTGATTTGTTGGGTTTTATAAGAATATTTTTTTTTTGATTGTTATTTTAGTATTTTTTTTTGTTGCCATATTTTTTAATCTAGTTGTGGTAATAGTTATTATAAATTATGAACTTTCAGGGCATTGCCGCCTGATGTTCGCATTACTGTACCGAATGAATTCCGCCAAGTAGCCGAGGTATGATAAATAAATTGATATAAATAGGTACCGATTCCCATTGGCGCTACCAAAGTGGCTAATTACATGTCGTCACAGAGCTAATCAGAGTGCAATATACAGGTGGAACTAGCCAGCAACCGATTGAAAATTTTATAATTTCATCGTTATCGGTTACGTTCTGACATATGATTGGTTGGTTCATCCGCTCGGCAATTTGACGGTTTCTCATTGGTCAGAATTGATGACGATACTGATGAAGTTACATAACCTAAGGGCTGTTCTATTATCCTGATTTGTTGATAGACCCCTTTGTGTGTTCGATATTTGGTCTCCAACCATACCTTAGCCGTTCCATCAAATTTTTTGAGCTTGGTATAATTGGGAGATATTTTTTTTCTAAATAAATACTTATTATATATGCAAACATCCATAACTCGGGTACACATGTCCGTATTCATCATACAAACATATGCCCCTAGCGGGATTCGAACTCGAACGGAACATTTCTAAGTCAGTTATTTTGCCAGTTTTTAACGGTTCAACTATTCAACGTGTAACCGAAAGGGTCGGACACAGTATCTTATACAGAGCCCAAACGCGTGAAAAATAAAAATTATAATTTTTTAACGATTATTTATTAATCTCAAACTCAAACGCAAAACAATTATTGCATTATGGTGTACTGTATCAATAAGGACCTTGTGAAGGTACAGCAACATGACAGAGTAGCATACACTAATCTTATATTAAAAATAGCTTTCCTCCCGCGACTTCGTCCGCGTGGAAGATTTTATCAAAATACAAACAACAAACTTTCATCCCCTATTTTATCCCCTTGGGGGTAGAATTTATCAAAATCCTTTCTTAGCGGATGCCTACGTCATAACATCTGCCTGTATGCCAAATTTCAGCCCGATCCGTCCAGTGGTTTGGGCTGGGCGTTGATAGATCACTATGTCAGTCACCTTTGAGTTATATATATTTAGATAAACATGTCCCAAGAATACTCGATCATTGAAATTAGAACGTGGAACAGAATCCGTCGTACTGCTAATGTTAGTGTTGTGCAGATATCGATATAGAATTAATTGTATAACAATTTTTTTATTATTAGGGTAAGTATAGTTTAGGTAAGTAGACGACTAAAAAGTGCGTCACGTAGTTTAGAACCATTAACAAATTTCGTACATTTCGGCCTGTATACCCTTTCCGTTACACGTTGTAAAGTGATATGTGGAGACGACAACGATCGTAACTTTACCAATACGCTGGGGGGCTACTATACGCAAGAATACTCAGCTAATTAACAGCGCGTCGTCTATTTGCATCTCTTTCTGATCCCCTTACATTTTGCGGGACAGAGATACAAGACGAGCGCCAATTTATCCGCAATTCACATTTTTTATTACCTTTATGAAACCATTGTCGTAGAAAGAGTAATAATATACTTACAAGTGCTTAATTAAATTAGTCATTATGATACTCGTACTGTATGTGGTAATAATCCTTATTCCTAGGCTTGGGCCTCGCGGTATGCTTATTAGAGACACCGTAGCGGAAGTACGGTGGTCTGCAACTCATGCGTTACAATTTAATTAACTTTGTTTTGTAAGGACAACGTCGACGGTAGAAATGCGCTTACTTATATCTTTGCATTACAGTAATACCACGCGACAGACATTGATAAGATTGTGGTAGCTAGCCAGGCGGACATTTCCCTTTCCACTTTCAAATTACCACTATTATGACATGGAGGAAGAAATGAACGTTCAATTAGATAATGAAGCTTAAGTTGAATATTAACGTTTGCAGAGAGAACTACGTATTGTAATGTTTAAATAGAACTGAGAATTGCACTGTGTTTGTACCAAGCTTTTCTTGTGACAGATATAGTCACAATCAGAATTGCATTAGCTGACAATTTGGACTAATAAATTATCACATGTTGTTTTTAATGTTCGCTAAGGTAATTTTTTTTAATGTTTTTTATCAAAATGGGTAAAATGTAAACGTAAGGGATCATATCACATATCGGTGTCTGGCGCCAGCCAAATTTCAAATACTTTTTGACGTAGACGATAACAATTTGGTTTAGTTGTAGACAATGGTCGCCCAAATACAGACGTGTACTTACTTATATAGGTAGAGAATAGCAAAATCTGTTGTTTTGGCAATTTTTCTCGGTTTAATAATAATCGCTTTATTGTTTTCACCACAAACGTTAGGAATTTGTTACAATAGAACATTTTGTTTATGGAGAATGGTGCTTGCACTAAACTATGTTGCTCGTGTTTCTTATCATCAGGCTCCTCATCTCTAAAGTATTGTACGTACAGTATTATTAAAAACAAAAAAAAATCTAAAATTACTCTATGTTCCAAATAATGCATATTGCGGTGATAGTTTTAGGGCACTAAATGGAAAATTAGGAAGATAATAAGCTAAACTTATGGGGCGTCCTGTGAACGCTTATTTCCTCTAAAATCCTGGAGGCACTGGCGTCAATCATTGTTTATACACAATGGTGTCTGCTTGATCTAGCAAATGACGAGTTATAAACTTCAAATATGTTATACTTTATCGCTTAGAAAGCTCTGAATAAAATTATGGAATAACCTTATGAAAGCCATGAAATAAGGTGTAGATTGAAGTAGAATTATCAGGTTCGTATCACCGTGCATCATCGATTTATGGTCGATGAAAAAATCAAAATTGCACCACTTCATTGGAGCTAAAATGGCAGTTTGGAACCAATGGGAACTCTGTCACACACCGACTTCGTTCGCGGACTGTAGTATCAAATGCTGATTTATGTTGTAAAAAAATGCATCACTTACCACAGAGAAGTGACCAAAAAACAAGGGAGTACCTTTCAAGTACAACAAACAAAATATTTCTTGGAAAACTCATGTTTTTAATCAATTAAACAAAAAAAATCTCTAGGATTCTAAGAGATGGCGCTGTTTTATCTACTAAGAAACGCGTGAAAAAGATTTGTTTGCGGCGACCATATCTATAACTAAATCAATGCCGTGGATAGTGATAGAAACATGTCGTACGTTTTGCTACACTCGGTTTAGTTGACTGTACTCTGCCAAGCTACCACTATCCTATCTAAGCCCTCTGCCAATCAGTGATGTTGATAGATTGTTGTGTTCCATCTATTAACCTTCTCGCTTTCACCTTCGGCATCATCTTCGTTTAACATCACTGAGGTCAAACGCTGTCCCGTTGTGCATAAAAAACAATGTGTTATTGCAGTTTTGTACAAAGTTATAGCAGTACTACGTTATTTTATTATTTATTATTATGTAGTATGCAGTGACAATTTGTCATTTTGCGGGTTGCGATTACTTTTAGAGCTGAGTAAACTAGTATTTATATTTTATTTTAATCTTTATAATATTCTATAATATGTAAACAAACAAGAATATTAACTGATAATAGGGAACACTGCGCGAGTCTCAATGTGTCTTCGTTGTAAGGGTGCATTTACAATATTTTTATCGCGCTAAGTTTAAACGATAATACCAAAGCTAAACCATAACCAAAAACTTAACGTTAAGCGCATTTCGTATCTCGCTAATCATTTGATCGGAAATTAAACTAGTTTTTCTTTTAATACTGATGGTTAGCTCTAAACATTTTGGCTTTGGTTTTACTTTGGTAGCGTCAACGATAATAATCGTTCACAAAAAATAGCGCGATACCAAAAACGTTCCGTTCGAACGATAAAACCGTTGTAAAGTAGCGCCATTGGTCCCCTGGCTATGTTGCATTTTTACGTCTAATTTTCGATTGTTTCATTAACGTGTCTAAAATTACGTAACGTACTACGTTTACTGTATAATTAATTACTTTTTCCAGTTTTGATGGTAGTACCGGTCTCAATAGTTTAATTATTACAAATTACCGAAAAAAGAAACAATTTTAATTTATTTTTTGTATAATCTAAAGCACCCCAAGTATTACTATCAAAATAGGTAAACAGTATTTATATAATAACCGTATTGACTTGTATTACAATATATTCAATTCAATTTACATGCTTCTAAAATTCGCATAAATAAAACAAATTAAACTAAGTATTTACATACACAACAATTCAAAATTACATATAATACGGAACTAGAAAAAATTGATAAAACCAATCAACCCATCGACTCCAAAACACTTATTCAGACCCGAAATCTAAGTACGGTATTTCAGAATATTGCTCAAGCGTAGATCTGCGCTTGAGCATAGTTAGAGATGCCGCTATACAAGTTACATAAAGCTGTCGCTTTTTAACTGTCCTCAAGCGGAGATATCTGCTATCTGTTGCTGCTGTAATACGGGCCTAAGCAAGGTAGAACACATGTTCAAGATCGCTGCCATGCGGGGTACCCAGAATGCCGGCAGCATCACCTCGTTGAATGGCAATACTGATGATGAAACTCGCTACGCTGGGGATTATACTCTAGAATTCTACGTTCCGATCTGGATTCAAAATAGCGCCCTAGCTCGCCGTAAAAATATCATTTTTCTCCCTTGTTTATTTATTTATTTTATTTCCTTTTTGGAGAACTAACAACAAGAATCAAGTATATGTGAGACAATTTAAGATATTTAAATGTTAATGATAAGTTTCCACATATAAGTCACTAGATTTCGTATATCATCTTATGTATGTATGTAGATATTTTAAGTTGTCTTTTGTAATAATTAATAACGCGGCGGGTCAGTGACCTCATTCGCACTACACACAAACCTTTACAGGTTTTCGTAGGCGTCTTATAGTGAAGATTGTTCAAATAATGTTCTATGGATAAATAAATTAAAAAAAAAAAAGATAAACAAGTTTCATGAGACATAAATAATTTTGACAGAAAGCTAAGTAGGTAAAACGAACAAAAGAAATCGTGGAGACCTATGTTATACCATCTACTGTTGTTTTCAAACACATCACTTACGAGGTATTAGTTAAGGTGTTAATAAATTCGTAATCTGCTAAGCCACACAGTAAGAACCCTTTTCTTGACATTTCCTCATACGTCAAAGCCTAACCGTAGCTAATACTTTTGTATGGAAACATGCTAAGCCAGTGGTTCCCAACGTAAACAGAACCGATAATCACCAAAAAAAAAAATTAATTTTGGACCCACCTCGTGCCTAAAATTTAAAAAAGATAATCGCTTCCCTTTGTTTTCTTATTTCTTATCATTACAGCTTTGGTGCAAATTTCAATTTGAGTCACTTTTAATCGCAGTGAATTCGATATGTTTAATTTATTTCTTTATTTAGTCTTAATAGAAACTAAGCCAGAAAATCCCACTGCACATAAGTATGAGGTAGTGAAGGGGGAGGATGTCAACCGAACGACTGCGGTCCACTTAACATTTTCTCGCGACCCACAACTAGGTTGCGACCCAAAAGTTGGGAAATACTGGGCTACGCCATTTAATCCTTATATTCGGTCTGCTAATATTTATACGTCTTTGATTTTTATAATTACGAAATAATCGAACAACACATAAATGTGACATTGCCAGCTCCCACTGTAAATGCACCCTTCAATGTCAGACTAATTTGATCACTTGACTGCTAATGTCATTTGGATGTTGATTTAGGAAGGCAGTAATTTTAATTGTTTTAAGTGAATTTATGTACTTATACTTTCAGTTTTCATATAACTAGCAATAGCATCCAATAGGATGTTAATTATTAGTATTTATGATAGTTCATGTAGTAGTAGGTACGTTCCCTTTTTTTAACATTGTAATTTCATGAAGTACTTAACGTAAGTTTATTTTGTACCATATCAATAAATTATTTTGAAACTTAATTTTTGGATTAGGCTGTGACTGTACCTACATGAATAAGTAATTGTTATAAATACATCGTATTGCTTTTCCTAGCTGTTTTTATTTAAACACCTACTGCGTTTCGAATAGGAAACCATTATACCTAAATATCAAGAACAATCACTTCTAATATAAATACAAAGTAAGTATCTAACTAGTATTATAAATGCGAAAGTTTGGATGTTTGTTTGTCGTTCAATCACGGTGAAAGGGATGAACGGATTCGATGAAATTTGGTATATAGGTGGAACATGCCCTGGAGTAAAACATATGTTATTTTTTACCACGATAAAGTAAGTACTTCTTGCGGGATAAACAAAATAAAGTGATTCCACTCAGGCAAGCTAGTTTGTGTATAACATATATTGACTTTGTGATTTGGGTACGTAAGTAATAGGTTTATACCGTCCAGTCTAACTAAGATTTCTCTTTAAATATAGAATAAATAAAATCGCTCTGACTTGCACTTGAAAAGCATTTTACTAGTGGCTGATTCAGTGGGGTCGGATTCTTTTTGTTAAAAAGTTTTTATATTTCAAGATTAGATTTAACCGCATCCGTGGCTCAATGTAAACAACATTGGGTTTACGATTCGGAGGTCGCGGGTTCGATCCCCAGCGGGGTACATGTTTAAGTACTCGGTTTGGTTGGTGATAGGCCATTTTAAAATGTCCGCCTGGCTAGTTACCACCATCTAAATCTGCTGCCAAGCAGCAATGTTAATAGCATTATTGTGTTCCGGTTGTCACAGATAAAATAGCCAGTCCCCCAAATGTGTTGGGGTTTCCGGTTCAGTACGCTTCCACCTTCGACCTCATCTTCACTTAACATCAGGTGTGATTGAGGTCAAGTACAAAAACTCGTTGTGCATAAAAAAAAAAGATTAGCAAAGTACTTGAAGCGCGCGTTTAATGTACTTTGCTTTTAACATTTTAGCGTGCTAGCCCTCCCTGATCATTAATGTGCGATAGCGACCCTTCTAGCTCCTACAGGTTAGGTGGGCAGTTGGGGTATACCAGCTTGATCTGATCTTCGATTTGTCATATTTATTGGCAATCACCTTCTCTACACTCTTTCCATACAAACCCAAACTGCACATATAGATATCTATTCGTAGTTTCCCTGTGCAACTATACAATCGTCTAAATATGTAATGCTGTTTAACATGATTACATAAAAGAAAATACTGCATACCGATTACGCTGAAATTGCAATGGGATTAACTTGACGGTATGCCCTTTCAAATATAAATTAATTTAATTTAAAATGACACAAAATACTAACGTTTTTAATATTGTGTGCTAGAGTAATTAATTTGTTTCCTATTATTATTGTATACCAGTAATGGTTAAGTGTGTTTGAACATTATTTAGAAATAGAAACACGACCTGTATCGACCACATTTAAAACAATAAAGATTTCTATTCTATTCAAAAGAGAATTACGCAATTCAACCGCCAAATCTCGGAGAAGATTTTTTAATTGAGAATGTCCTCCTTTTTGAAGTCGGTTTAAAATTTAAAATGATTAGTATTAAAGTAAAGGGAAAAAGTAATAAAAGTAGAGGAGAGGGCAAAATGTATCGTTCATTTATTACAAGCTTTTATTTAACTTACTTCATATTATGATGTCCATTCAAAATTGGTCATAGCTCATTAGACCCACCCGGCACCAACTCCGCACCGCCTCGACGCACGGCGTCCACTCGTTGTATACAGGTGATCCACGGGTGGACGCCGCGTTATCACCAATAAACGTCGTCAACCAGTGAACCCCGCGTGGTCAACGAGTGGACGTCGCTTAGTCTACGAACTTTCGAGTAGTCTGTTAACAATTGGCACTAGGTATAGGTATCGTCCTCGCGTGAATCATTCGCGGGCAGCGCGCGGTCCACTCGGGACCCGCGCGTTGGTAATGCACAGTCAACGCAAGGTAGGTAAGCATGCGAGCAACGAGTTGTCACGGAGCGGTCCACTCGCCGTCCACGCGTGGAGGGCTTACGACTAAGGCGATTCGGTGACGCTACGGAGTTGGTGTAGTGAGCGCATACCCATATAAGTCCATATAAAGAATACCTACTAACCGCAGGCGAGGCGGTGCGGCGTGAATGCCGGGTGGCTCTAATAATAATAACCTTTAAGGAGCTGAAATGCTGATTCGTTCAGTTCTAATGACAATACATTTATATGATAGACATGAACTGATGCTGCAGCCAGGATCGTCTCCTCACGAGGGAACTCCCGGTTATCCCGGATACTACATTTTGCATACCTACAGGCATGGATGACTTAATGCTGAATCCAGGTTTGTCTCCCGAAGAGGGATTTCTACGGTAAGCAGCTTGATTTTACAAGTATTTTTAAAGATCCGTTACATTCCGCAATATCCCATTTGTAAAATGTCCAACAGATTCAAATGTAGTGGTAGAGCCACGCTGTAAGCTAAGCTTGCAGCATGAATGGGCCGGCTCGACCGGGGAAGTACCACCCTCTCGCAGAAGACCGACGTCTGAGTAGTGGCATTTTGCCACTGCGCTTCGTCCGCTGGGGTGGACACCTACCTCAAAGGCCGGCAACGCATCTGTGACCCTTTTGGTGTTGCGGGTGCCCATGGGCGGCGGTGATTGCTTTCCATCAGGTGACCCGCATGCTCGTTTGCCGCCCTCTCATATAAAAAAAAAATATCGATTCTGTTGGATTTTTGGCTGGACAACACTTCTTAAAGAAAAAAAGTGCATTTCCGCGTTGCACGCATACTTCCTTATTAGGAGCCTAAGACATTATAACCTCAAAACAAAGAAAACAATTAGACGAACTATCCGGCTTAGGTACGCCCTAACACCGTTCATCAGTTCTACACACGACATGCTCTCTAAAAACCTATTATTTTGAACGATCTAAATTAAAGTGACGGCTGTATACGTCACACTGTGCATTTTGTGTTTCTTTATTTTTAGAAATTATGAAAGACGCTATTTATAGCTTTTTAATTTTATGCGCGTACCATCTAATATTGTTGACACAACAAGGCAGCACTACGCGCTGTGCTGTGCTACATAGGCTACATAATATGGTTCAGCGTCAGCAGGTACAGGCTTCAATATTCGCCAGTTATATTTCGATTGAAAACTCATAGGTCCCACGAAATATTTTGCATGTAAAATAAATATCGAGTGTCCGAAAATCGTCATCAGAATCCATCTTCCTTAGAATGTTTATAAATTCTTGGCGTAGTCTAATAAAGTTTTTAAAAAAGTTGATATTTTGCCTAGGAAATCTTTGACTTTTATACAAACTATGGCAATTTAAATACACATCACACGTCAACCATTGACATTTCACAATCACTTTTGTTATAAAATTATTCAAGTTTCCATCGATCCCGCATTCGGTGCATTAATCATGTCTTTGTTTGCTTTGGACAAGTGGGCTCGCCTCCTAAAGATCATTGTAGATAATGGGGGGCCGTTCAAATCCGCCTATAAGTTTTGGCGATTCGATACATTGAAGGTTTAACACAAAGATTTCCAATAGGTTTTCTTATGTACTTGTGTCATTCTTTTCCACCCCCATAGTGCAGATTTTGTTTGGAAGAAATTCTATCTTAATAAGATGATAATAGGTTAAATTCCATTAATTATCGGTAAAATTTATCGGTATTTTTTTGCTATCATCTACAACCGACAGCTCTAGAGCTGTCTTTAGCTGGCTTTAGAGTTCTAAACCTGCAGACCACACAGCGATAATGTAGAGCGAAGTTCGAATAAGTTCGCTGTAGTCTATCACACCCTCGTATGGACATATTAAAACAACCATTAAAATCAAGTGAGTTTCATCATTATCCTCATATTAGCCACAGGACGTTTACTGCTGAACATAGGCTTTCCCCCATAGATTTCCTGAGCAACCGGTTGGAAGCGTGCATCCAGCGATTACCCGCGACCTTCCACAGGTCGTCTTGGTTCCTCCAGCTATGGTGATGATCGGTGTGGTAAGTCGTCTAGGAAATTCTTCTTTCCTGATTCGATCACATTGTGATCTTGTAAGATTATTAGATGCTTAATAATGTTTATAAGTAACCATCACCACGCGACTAAGAAGACACCGAATATAAACAGCAATTTGTCGATATTTTGGCGAACAACGCTTTCTGAGTATTTCATAGGTATAGGGGGTGGGTGGTCTCTGATGTAAACCGACATCGGGTGGTCCTTGTAGCACGTGAAACGGAGAGATAAGAATTTCGCGGTAGTCAGGTGTAACAAGCGCTGGCAGCCGACTTACAAATAGGTATACCTGTCGCTCCAACCTGACGCATTCCGTGTCTGTAATCTAAATGTTTTGTGAAGTTTTTTGTTTTTTCATCGGTATGACTACATTTACCGAAGGAGGCGTTGGAAACTGCATTTTCGCACTTAGGTTACACATCTCAATAGTAAAAAAAGAAACAGTATTTTCAGGGAGTTTCAAAGTTGTTAATGAACTGAAATCTTTTCATGCACTTCACCGTATATCGTTGCGCTTCTTAACTTTTTATTTCAGGAAATAAGTATCTATTTCTTGACTCAATAATATGAGCTTGGTGTTAACAATGTGTCCCCACTTATCAAGGCGATTTCCATCTGAAATCTTAAACAATCAGTTTTCATCGAAAATATCTACTTGCGCTGCCAGTGTGTGTTAGATACAGTAAGCGTCAGAAAAATAAACTCTACTGACATTGCAATATGATAAATGAAATGGTTGAGGTTTTAGGGGTTTTCTTACATTTACATTACATTACATTACATGCTAACAATAATTTGATTTGAATGCTAACGTCATTTTCATGCTGACTGTACCAAATCCAAATGTGCTTTTTGATTTTTTGATCAGGAACAGCCGACTATTTACTCATTTTTTAGTAACATCTATTACAAAAAAAAGACTTAATAAGATTGTTACATAAAGTCGTAACTAGCGAAATATTTAAGTTGGACCAATAGAGAGACCAAGAAAGGTTAACTGTTTGTCTCCTAAAGTAGAGAAAGACTAGGCAAGCTAAAATTTCATTCATTCTTCTTCAAATAACCATTTACATAATCGTGGACTACGGTATTCATCTAAAATACTGATCGTAATCTGTCCAGGAAGGCAGGCTGGTGGGCTGCGACTGCTTCGGCAACAAGTACTATGAGAACAACTACTACATGTTAGCACGCAACCGCTGGGTGGAGTACAACCAAACAGTCAACTGGGACTATGACGCTAGTCAGGTGCGCGACGTTTCTACTTAGTCCTCCTTTTTCGACGCTGACACAAGACTGCTCGGGGCCTCACCACCTCCGAAGGCCTCCGCGGGCCTCTTTCTATATGTACATTTCTTGATTCTCTATCAAATATTAATTAGGGCCTTGGTCCTTTACGCAATTTTCCTTTTCTCAGACTGAACTGTCCACTCTGAAAGTGTTCTCGCATATTTTGGTGAATTTCGCGTCCATCCTCCACAAATGGGAGTGTATAGCCAGATAAATGCGAAAAATCCTCGCTAGAGAAGTTAAAATCTAAAGCAATACTTCACTAAGTAGATTTACTTAGTGAATAGCCTTCCAAAATGGTTAGTATTGTAATAATGTTGACGACCGTTTGTTTTAGTAGATAGTGGCCCTGTCAGCGAAACCAACGGTTGCGGGTTCGAATCCCGCGTGGGGTAAATGTTTGTGTGATGAATACGAACATTTATTCCCGAGTCATGGATGTTTATATAAATATTTATGTATGTTTGTTCGTTATCAAGTACAAGCTTTGCTTAGTTTGGGACTAGATGATTGGTGTAAGTGTCCGAAATATTAAAAAAAGAAAAAAATGAACCCCTGCCCAGCTACTTTTCCAAATTCTGAATCCAACAGGCCAGCAAATGCCGAAGGTAAAGAATAAGTCCCATGCTTTGTAAGCTATCAAATTCATTGGATATTAGAAAAGCTAATCCTTTTTACGACCGATTGGTGTAGTGGAGAGTGACCCGATCAGCGAAACCAACGGTTGCGGGTTCGAATCCCGCGACGGGTATATGTTTATATGATGAATACGAACATTTATTCCAGAGTCTTGGATGTTTATATAAATATTTATGTATGTTTATCCGTTATCTAGTATCCATAGTACAAGTTTTGCTTAGTTTGGGACTAGATGATTGGTGTAAGTGTCCGAAATATTTATTTATTATTAATATTTATTATTTATTAATTACCAAATCAAACTTTTAGGTGACACCTGAGTGGCACGGGTGGCTTCACCACCGCACCGATCGGCTGCCCTGCGTCGACCCCGCGAAGACGTTCCTCCACTGCTGCGGCTGGTGCACCTGCTGGCTGATGCCTCATGAGGAGATTCTCTCGGGGACCGACCAGGCTTACTACCCTTATTCCACCACTAGACCGAAAACCAACGCTTGGGACGGTGAGTGTTGATAGTGATGTCAATGCGCACTTCAGATGTAAAACTGAAAAGTCCTGACAAAAAGCCTAATTTGTACAAAAAAATCCAAACATTTTATTGCTACTGTGGTATGTTTTTTATGCTGCGTGCCAGTCGGCCAGACTAAAGTTAAGATTTTAAGAAGAAGTAAGTACTACGTTGTGTTGATTAATATTTAGTGTAATGACTGACTGATTGTTAACAGAAAAAAATGTATGTAAATAAAATTTATTTGGTTTACTAGCACCCTAGTACCTAAATTAAAATCGAGTATACGTGTGCCGCGTTTTGTCACAGTTCTAATAGATAGGCGCATTTTTGGAAGACATCGCCTGCAATGCTGATTTAGTATTCATAGCGTGTAGATCATTTTTGTGATGAGGATGGACGCGATCTGTTAGCATGGTGTTGATGCGTTTAGGAGATACAGCCGTACAAAGACGCGTTATGCTTGCAAAAATGAACGATGAGAATGCTGCAAAGCTGAAAATATGATAGTATAGGGCCTTAATGTCACTTGAGATTTGTCGTAATGGAGAAGAGGTGGGTGGAATTGGCCGGAGATTGGTTTATTGAATTTCTATACTTAAATCTATAAACACATACCTACACAGTGAAAGTAAAACTAAAATTAAGAACTGGTTGCTAACACTGAACATCATAGGTACATAATACTTCGGGTAGTGTTATTCCTCTATGATAACACTGAAGGCTTATTCACTGTACCTACCGTCTTAATTTTAAGTAAAGCTTACACCCGCCAATCAATCAAGTACTTTATTTTGTTTAAGAAAAACATGTTAAAAAAAGTTTTTTTTGTGTAAAAGGCTTTAAATTTCTAATATATCGAAAATATTGGGGGGTTAAATTATTGGACTCTGACTACGTCAACTTTCAAATAACCCTGTAATTGTGATAGTGACAGTCATAATCATATCTATCGACATTAAAAATAAACATAATAGGATAATAAGCATTTTGATCGAACCACTCATACGGAATCGAAACAAATTGCAATAGTCAAACTCAAAACTAAGTCACAAATGCTTTATTTTGTAGGTACACAGGGTACACATAAAATAGTAAATTCTACATTTGTTAAGCTCCTGCTTGTTCAAAATACAATACTTTTATAGCATCTTTAAATTTATTGTAAGGAAGATTTTGTATATCAACAGGAACCTTATTGAAAAAGCGTATAGGTACATAACCCTTTGATAGAATTACTGACTTTGCGGAGGCGACTTATGTGACCCGCAAGTTTATCTTTATTTTTTTGTTTTGACATCGTGTTTATCACTATTTTTCTAAAATAATGCAATATTTTTTTTACATATATTAAATCTGCTCGTTAAAATTATCTAGTGACACTGCAGGTCCCAATTCGTAAATCGCACGCAGAGCTCGTTTCTGCAAAACATAAATTATAATCCTTTGCACGATTAATGTCCAAATAGAAACACGCGGCATTTCCTCACAGCGATACCGTAAGAATGTCTCTTATAACCTGTCGTTTTAATGTCACTTTTGTAAAGTATTATATTCGTGACTGAGAATTATATTCGTCCCTCTTTGAGGTAGGGCCATTGTATGTTTGTTTCAGTCTAATAATCAATACCGATATGGAGCCTGAGCTTTTTAACTCTACAGCGCAGCGCTTTATTGAATGAGGCGCATGATGTTCGTTGAAATAATCTATCTCTTTTTCTCTTGTTGATTTATCATAAATAGTATTTCAAAAGTGATATCTTCAATTTTATGGTAAATTAATAAATAATAATGGATCCCAACAATTTTAATAAAAACTTTATATCGTTTCTTCGCTATTCTAATAGTTCTCATATGTAATAATCACTCCGCTTGCTTAAAAATAAAGATTGAAATTTCAATCCTGGATCGCGATATAGATATTTTCTCGGAGGTTAGTATATAAGACAAATGCGTTGTAATACCCAGCGGAAGGTCCGTAGCTACTACGTAGACCGGTGCTGGCAGGGAGCCGGCCAAACTCCCTGCTATCAGATATGTTGAAGCGTAAAGCAATAATCATGTATGGTAATAACGGCAAATGACACGATAAACAGAGACTTAGTTCTCATCCACACGATAGTAGCTAATTTGACCTTCTTTTGCTATTTCTATATTTATTTTTCGACATTTTTACTTTTTTTTATAACTAGTTATATGGTACAACTGTTATGAACTTACTATTATAAAATAATATTCCTCTTTCTTAGACACACGGTAGTAGGTGAGTCGACATTCCTTTGCTACTTCTAAATTTATTTAAATTCGAAATTTTTAATTCTGTATTATAATCACATGGTCTGAGCCTTATTTAGTTAACCACAAAAATTAAACAAAAAAAAAAATCTCTTAAATCACTAAACCGATGTCTTCCAGATAATCTCAACATGAATAATGTTAAGAATTAATATAAAGCATACTAGGTATACGTATCCTGAGTAAGCACTAGTTGGCCTTGTTAATATTTGTCAAAGCTGGTGTTATGCCCAACGTGATGGCACGAGCCCTATTTGAACTTGAATGTTTTTTATTAATGTTCTGGCAGGGCTTTTGTCGACTTTTATTATTGTATCTGTTAAATCTGTCCTTTATTTTATTTTAATAAATAAATAATTACGTTCAGGTAAGTAGGACATTAAAATGTCGGTACGGACCTACAAAGAAGAAGGAATTAAGAAGTGTGGTAAGACGTGAAAGTAAAACTTTTATGTTAATTTTAAGTTAGTGCGCAAATACCTATATTCCAAACAACACACTGTTTAAGGTCATCTGGTTAATCAATTACACAATACATATTAGGAATCTGATACAACTTACATATTTTTCAGTTTTATGGTCTAATTTACTAAGTACGATGAAAAAACCAGAATTAATTTTTACCCTTTATGGGCCATAAATTATTAAACGCGCCAACGAATCTTGTCAGTTTTTTTACTGTTTACATAGCCCCTGCGCATATTATAATACTGTCCTATTTTCTGCCTTGCAGCTGATCGTTAATTTTTTGGAACCATAACGCGTCTTTGAACGGCTGTATCTCCTGAACGCACCAACACCATGCGAGCAGACGGCGTCCATCCTCATCACAAAAATGATCTACACGCTGTGAATACTATAAATCAGCCTTGCAGGCGATAGTTTCCAAAAATGCGCTTATCTCTCTGACGAGTAGGCAGAGTGATAAAATTTGCTATTAAATGGGAAAAAATACAATACAACTGCAAAATAATAACTTACTCTTATAGCAATCTTCGCAACTGTTTAAAATATTTCTGTTCACATCACTAAGATATCTTGACAATGCAATACGAGCAAAGCTTATGTACAGTTTGCTAGGGTTGGCCCTACGCTCGATTGCACTGCAGCTAGTCCGGATTGTTCGTTTTGAATTCACAGTGCGCCCAGATGGCGAGTGTAGCGTGGATTACAATGGTAATGTTACGGTTCATACAGTCGACTGTACAAGCCCATGCATCATCAATCATCATCATCAGCCCGTAAACGTCCCACTGCAGGGATATAGGCCTTCCCGCTTATAATGAGGGAGTATAGGCCATAGTCCACCACGCTGAACCAATGCAGGTTGGGGACTTCACATGCCTTTGAATTTTTATTTCTCAGGCATGCAAACATTCCTCCACGATGTTTTCCTTCACCGTTTAAGAGCAGTCGGATAAATGCCTTAAGTAATTAAATTAAATTAAATTAAATTAAATTAAATTAAATTAAATTAAATTAAATTAAATTAAATTAAATTAAATTAAATTAAATTAAATTAAATTAAATTAAATTAAATTAAATTAAATTAAATTAAATTAAATTAAATTAAATTAAATTAAATTAAATTAAATTAAATTAAATTAAATTAAATTAAATTAAATTAAATTAAATTAAATTAAATTAAATTAAATTAAATTAAATTAAATTAAATTAAATTAAATTAAATTAAATTAAATTAAATTAAATTAAATTAAATTAAATTAAATTAAATTAAATTAAATTAAATTAAATTAAATTAAATTAAATTAAATTAAATTAAATTAAATTAAATTAAATTAAATTAAATTAAATTAAATTAAATTAAATTAAATTAAATTAAATTAAATTAAATTAAATTAAATTAAATTAAATTAAATTAAATTAAATTAAATTAAATTAAATTAAATTAAATTAAATTAAATTAAATTAAATTAAATTAAATTAAATTAAATTAAATTAAATTAAATTAAATTAAATTAAATTAAATTAAATTAAATTAAATTAAATTAAATTAAATTAAATTTAAAACTCATTGGTACATGGCTTGCGTGGGAATCGAACCCGGACCTCCCAAATTGGGAGACCGCGTGTATACGCTGAGTCACCGACGCTCTCATGCACATGCATACTATAATCTACTCCAGAAAACGCGCTATCGGGGTAGTTTACCGCGCGGGTTTTCTACGACTCTAACATTACCAGTTTATGCCTTTGAACGCCGCGCCGGTCACCGGCGACCGCAAACAATTGATTTTCAATTGTGTCTGCGTCGCGGCTTTTAACTTGTTAAGCTGTCTGTGCGACGCTACCTTAAATTTGAACACAGCGAGATCAGATTGGCTATTAATGATCTCTTATTTCCATTCCAATTACGCTCAGTTTAAGTTTATAATCAGTTTAAACGAGATAATCGTAAACATAAACGCATAAGTGCGTCTCAGTAAACTGCATGGAAATATGAGGTATCCCCCCCTGCTTATACTGGAACTGTTACGGTTGTCGTACGACCGCGTATACTTACCATATGTGGTTTATTATCTATGTACTTCAGTTTGAAGTTCAGATCTTGAAACATGAATCATTAGCTTCATAAAAAAAATTGTAATAGGTACCACAGTAGGTACCTATCTCACAATCGCTCTAGTCGGTATATGCCAGTGAAATCGCGCATTTTACGCCTCATCTGGACAAGCTTATAACTCCTAAAAGCTGGGATCAACTTTAGTTTAAGTTTGTCAGTAGTTAAGTATAACTATACTATGGCCTAGTAAGGCTGAACTGAGATGCAATGCAATGGAACCATTATTCAATATCACCTTTCTTATAATGTAGAATGGAAGGTGTCTCTTAGGAATAAAAAAGAAATAAAAAGTATATTGCCATCGTAATTTATAAGGAAAAACACAGATATTTAAAAAAAATTGAAACTTAAAACGGATGAGTTTTTTTACCATAAGGAAAAAATAGGGCATATTTAGGTAAGTGAAATAGAAGTTATACGCATGGGTAGTTAAATTTATTTTTTTTCAAAAACGCACGCGTTGATCTTAGTTTGATATGCAACTGGCGTGATTCTTGGGGTTCCTATCATGCGAAGTTTATTTAAACTCATATTTTCCCCAAGTTTTCTTTATTTATTTAATTTAATATAATTATGTGAAATAGGCTACAAACGCGACCGTCAAATGACACAATTATAGCTTTATTCTATGATACTTTTGAAAAAATAAAATAAACTACCTATGCCAATACCGGCTATTTCACTTACCTAATATGCCCCATTTTGTTTCCTTACGGTAAAAAAAACTCATCCGGTACGACGTAAATACAAGATATAAAAATAAACTTGTTTACACAAAGTCATTTAAGGGGCAATGTATACGCATTTGTAATAAGGTTCCAGTAGACATTCAAAAGTTACCTTCAAACCGCCTCCGTGGCGCAATGTAAACAACATTTTGTTCACGATTCGGAGGTCGCGGGTTCGATCCCCAGCGGGGTACATGTTTAAGTACTCGCTTTGGTTGGTGGAAGGGCATTTTAAATGTGCGCCAGGCTAGCTACCAGCATCTTATCTAAATCTGCCGCCAAGCAGCAATGTTAATAGCATTGTTGTGTTCCGTGTCAGAGATAAGATAGCCAGACCCCCCAAATGTGTTGGGGTTTCCGGGCCAGTACGCTTCCACCTTCGACCTCATCTTCACATAACGTCAGGTGTGATTGAGGTCAAGTACCAACCCGTAGTGCATAAAAAAAAATTCAAAACCATAAAACAGAAATAAATTACAAAAGGCTATTATCAAATTTCTGACTATTTGGATGATAAGCAAGCATGGACTTGGCCGCTCGGGCTATATTCAGTCTAATTGTACGTAATATTATATATTTTTTCTTGTTTTGTCGAATTACAAATTGTAACCAAAAACCTACTCAAAAAGAGCAACCCTTGAGTTTCTTGTTCGTTCTTCTCTGGGGAGTCCGCTTTGTGAATGACCAGTAAATTTAATTTTAATATTAATCCTAGATGACATTAAATCTTTTGACTTTGTAAGTTATTCATAAAATTTTCTGCTTGTTACAGGAACCTGCGTCATGAATCGTTGCGAATGTGACTAAAACATTAGTGTTATTATCAATTTACATAATACTTTGGTACCTATTACATATTAAATAATTTTGAATTCATAAAATTGGTTATCTTTATGAGCAGAGTGGAAGAGAGACATTTACTGAGATCGCGTGCCCTGGATCATAATTATGATTAGTTTCCATCTGGTCTCATTGTGGTTAAACGCTTGTCCAGTCAATCATAAATAAATTCTATATTAAAAATGCATTTTAAAAACAAGCTTTTAATTGTTCTTTTAGAGAAAAAATGTCTTTTGCTGAATAGTTTACTGGTAGCTTAAAAATGACAAAATCTGACTATTTTAAATGTACCTGTGTACCTACAAAATAAAAAAACTTGTTGACTTTGTCTTTGATTGCTTTTCCACGACCATCACTTAATTATTCTAGTAATCACAAAGGCGGGTCACAAGCCCAGACTCCAAAGTTTTGCTATATCATGTTGCTGAGTTCTTATACGCACCTTCTGGCCCCATCGTCAGACTCTAGATATACGATGAAACTAAAACGAGCCCAAACTCGATGGGGTTGTAATGTGTTATTATTGAAGCCCTATGTGGCCAACTCTCGGCTCTATCATCAAATCTTGGTTATACTACTTGTCAAGACAAATCTAATGAGCCCAAACTCAATGAGGTTGCATTCTTTCATTGCCTATCCTACCTTCCCGCTCCTTTATCAAACGATAAATAATTCTTATACAAAAATATTTTAGAACATTGGCCTCTAATGTAAAAAATGCCCTCTGTTGTCCAGAAGTTTTACTAAGGTTCGCTACTGAGATAGAGGTGATCTTATTGAACGATTTGAACTGTCGTTAATATTTTTATAAGGTAAATAAAATAAACTAAGGCCCGTATTAATTAATAAACCATTCTCAAGATTGAGAATAGTCTTGTGACTGGTCTCAAGTAAACGTGTTGATTAATAAACCTAACTTGAGACCTGAAACGCGCGTGCTTACTCAAGCAGTACTCACTTGAGAGTTTCACGTATTAATAAACGGAACGGAATTGATTCGCCGCCGAGGCGAATACTTGAGAAGTGATCTCAGCTGAGTAGACCTCAAGATTAGTTCAAAATTTGCACGAAGCTTGAGATAGCGTCAACTTCTTAAAGACGCATCTGGGGTGATACAGCCTCAAGACTTGTATTGAGATTGATTTATTAATACGGGCTTAAAAGTATGTACTGATTAATGAAACTGTTAATATAGAGAAGGAACAAGGGTTTGTTCCTTTGAATATATTTATGTTTCCGTTGTTTAATTATTTTTTAAATGCTTTCATATAGTAGTAGGTACTTAGAGTCTCAGTAATTTAACTATTAACGAATTCCTTACAAGAAATAAAAAAAGAAATTTAAGTAAATATTGCGTAAAATCTACATGTCAATTGTAATTATATACTAACCGTTTTATCTATTTATATCATGTCAAGATATAAAAATGTGACGTAGCCAGCTAGTACTGTAAATACAGCCTTAATTCAATCTTAGCAACCTTCATTGATATTGGTGGAGATTTTCTTGCAAGTTCTCTAAATTAAACTAAAACCAGCTTTAAAGTATTGCTGTCGCTTTCTTCCTAGAATAATAAGCTGCGACAGTACCAATGTAAAACTTGTTTTTCTTTAGAGAATGCACACGAGCCGGGCTAGTATGACCCGTAGTTTCTCTACAATAATACGAGATGCTCTCACGTTCATACTTTGTGCTAGTAAAAGAGATGCAAAGCTTCTATATCGATATAGAAGCTAGCCCAACAGAATCACACCATTATCGATATCATGGTATGAAATGTTTTCACCCCTACCATTACTAAGCTACCCTACCGGGCGATAGCTGCAATATTCTCACACGTATTAATACGTGTTTCTGCTATTCAAAGGTAGATGGCATTACTGACGCTCGAGGTGTTTGTATATAACATGGAACTAGTAAGTACTACGTACAACTAGTACTTACTAGTTCCATGGTATATAAATGTTCCCATGTCCGCTCTAGTAAAATTAGTTAAATCTCTTTGGTTAACACGTAATTTTTTAATTATTTAGTAAAACAATAGGTAAAATTGTGTGATCGAGATCAAGCAGCAGGGGCAGGACACTCATGAGATAATGAGGTTGAGTTTCCGGGTCAGTACACTTCCACCTTCGGCCTCATCTTTACTTAACATCAGGTGCGATTGAGGTGAAGTGATAACCTTTCGTAAATAAAAAAAATAATTTTTTTGGAGCAACTGATTAAGTCGCTCCTTACTTCAGTCACGTGTGATGTTAAGTAAAGTTGAGAGCGAAGGTGGGATCACACTATCTCGGAAGCCTCCAATTATTGACGTTTGGTGTAGTGGTTAGAAACTCTGATGACTGCACCAAATGGTCGCGGGTTAGAATCCCGCGGGGGGCATATGTTTGTGTGATGAACACGGACATGTGTGAGTTATGGGCTCGGATGAGTTATGGATGTTTTCATTTTTAATAAGTATTTATTTCCAAAAAAATAAATGAAATAGTATATCAACCATCTGGTATCCACAACACAAGCCTATAGTTGCATACTGTGGAACTAGATGGCGCTGTGTGTGTCCGAGGATATTTATTAATTTATTATTTATTTACTTAGGGAACTGACTGTCAAGTGCTAACACGTATACGGTATAACGACCTCGGTCGGTTGGTGTAGTGGATAGTGACCCTGTCAGCGAAACCAACGGTTGCGGGTTCGAATCCCGCGACGGGTAAATGTTTGTGTGATGAATATGAACATTTATTCCTGAGTCATGGCTATTTATATAAATATTTATGTATGTTTATCCGTTATCTAGTATCTATAGTACAAGCTTTGCTTAGTTTGGGACTAGATGATTGGTGTAAGTGTCCGAAATATTTATTTATTTATTATTATTATTTACAATAAAAATAAAATGTATTGATGTAGTATATCAACCATCTGGTATCCACAACACAAGCCTATAGTTGCTTACTGTGGAACTAGATGGCGCTGTGTGTACGTCCGAGGATATTTATTAATTTATTATTTATTTACTTAGGGAACTGACTGTCAAGTGCTAACACGTTATACATACAAAAATACCTTATACTAATGAAATCGTCCTCTCACTCTGCTACCTGCGCTGTCGTCGTAAACGCGGCTTTCGCGCATCCGTCGCAAAACACTCTGCATCTGGCATCTGTCGTCGTACCACGTAAAAATATTTGCGTTCGTTCGCTATTCATTGCCGTTTAGTTATACTGCGTTTGATCGCTAAATTTGGTACAGTCGGCAACACAATTAAGGTAGCAAGGCTTTTATTTATAAATATATATATGTAGGAGAAAGTTTAAAGGGAATGAAGTTAGAATAGAACCAACCCGTCTCTTCTTACAAAGAAACTGTGTAAGAAGAGTTATTACAGGATAGATGATTATTTAGGCGATAAGAAGGTCTGGTGTTAGCTGGTCGTTATGTTAACTGCTTTTGTTTTGTAATATGCAATATAAAATGTAATATTATTGTAAAGATGGAAACCAATTGAAAAGATGTGTTGTTGCTGAGTTTCTTGTCGCTTCTTCTCCCTAACCTTAACACCTGGTGAAGGGGTGTAGTTTAAAAAAAAAATAACATGTTGACTTTCATTAAGTGATATTTTTGTATCTTACATTGAATAAAATAATTTTGATTTTTATTTTGAACATTTATAGATTTGCATGTTTCCCTGCCCCTGCTGCTGCTGCTGCTGCTGCTGCACGTGTGCATTTCTGTACCTATATTTCATACGGCTAACCGTGGATGTTGTTACAATAATTAAACTATTAATATTTCGAACACCCAAACATTATTGTTTGGAATATCTCTGACTACCCCATTTGGGATAGAGGTTATGTATATATCCTTAGACATACACACAGCGCCATCTAGTTCCACAGTAAGCAACTATATGCTTGTGTTGTGGATACCAGATGGTTGATATAATACATAAATACTTTTTTTTTTTGTAAATAAATACTTATTATAAATGAAAACACCCATAACTCGGGTACACATGTCCGTATTCATCACACAAACATATGCCCCTAGCGGGATTCGAACCCGCAACCTTTTGGTATAGTGGTCAGAGTTGCTAACCATTACACCAAACAGGTCGTCATGTATGTATGTTTAGTAATTTCTTTAGTATATTTGATTTAATAATCTGATCATTATGACGTTATGTATGTATGTTATTTATCTATCACATAATACACCGATCAAGATGTAAAGGAAAATATAACAAAGCCAACGAAGACACTCCAAACAATATCATATAAATTAAGCCTGCTACCTTAATTGTGTTGCCGACTGTACCACGGAAGCGCTCTAGAAGTAAAGATAAGGGGATAAACGTCTAATGGATGGATAGACGTATTGAGTTACCATAATTTACTTCTAAAGCGCTTATGTGAAACCAAATTTAGCGATCGCAAGCAATTAAGCTAAAGAGCAATGAATAGTGATTGAACGTAAATTTTTTACGTGGTATGGTTGCTGAGCAGCGTTGCAACCAGTTTTCATGTTAACTATGGCATTTTTTGACTGTAAAAAATATACCGGATGAGTTTTTTTACAGCCAGGAAAAGCGCGTCGGTGGCTTAGCGAAGAGCGTCGGTAGCTTAGCGGTTAAGACCCGGTATCCCAATGTGGGAGGTCCGGGTTCGATTCCCAGGTATGCCATGTACCAATGACTTTTTAAATTTAATTACTCATGTGCATTTATCCGATTGCTCTTAAACGGTGAAGGAAAACATCGTGAGGAAACCTGCATGCCTGAGAAATAAAAATTCAAAGACATGTGAAGTCCCCAACCCGCATTGGGCCGGCGTGGTGGGCTATATGGCCCATGCTCTCCCTCATTATACGAGGGAAGGCCTATACCTATCCCGGCAGTGGGATGTTTGAGTGATGAAGGAAAAAAATTGGCCATATTAGGTAAGTGAAATAATATTAGGTAATTGAAATAGAAGTTATTGGCATAGGTAGTTTAATATTTTTTTTTCAAAAACGCCCGGGTCGGCTGGTGATTCATATGCGACTGGCCGGATTCGTAGGGTTCCTATCGTGCGAAATTTATTTGGAATTCATATTTTCTCCAAATTTTCTTTATATATTTAATTTAATGTAGAAAAAAGAAAAATTAAACTACCTATGCCAATACCTTCTTTGCGTTCTCAGGTCCTCTCTTCCTTCTGCCGAGAAAGGTCGCGCGTGGTTTTAGTGGGTATCCCTCCCGATAGGGAGGGTAGTCCCACATAACCGTCTCGCCGTCCCCGGCGAGAGGTAGGTATGCGTAATGTATTAAAAAAAAAGGCTGTATTAATTAATCGATCTTGATATTGAGATCGCGTCTCAGTCACAATGCAATTTTTTTTGATACTATATTTTATTTTGCAACATATTCTCAAGCATCAGCTTAGGGTCATCTCAATCTTGAGAACGGTTTAATATCGGCCTTAGTTTCGTTCACCAACCAAAAAGCGGAGAAGGGAACATGCTCGGCGATGTCATCGGGTCGCGCGTGTTTTCCGCCTTCGATTCGCGCGTCTAATAGACGCCATTGACATGCTATCCATAGGGTCACAAGCAAAATTGACAAAATTGATTTCAGCTCGTAAACAGAATAGAACCAACCCATCTCTGCCCGTGGGTTTCGTGAAAGGCGACTAAGGAACTTTCCACTAAAAACATCTAAGACTTGCACGTTTCAACGGCGATGGGCTCACCCCGTCACGTGTGCATTTCTGTATATTTTGAACCGTGGATGTTGTTTGGAAATTTAGAAAATTTAGTTTGGGATATCACACCACCACATTTGGGATAAAGGTCGTGGCTTTATAAGTTATGCATTGTTATAAATGCGAAGAAAAATACTTTTTCCTTACTTTCTCTTTACTACCGAAGCGGCCCCCTGTGATGCGGGGAGCTTACAGCGGTCGTTCTGTTCGCCCCATGGTAAGACCGGGCCCGTCCGAAGAGTGGAAAATTCCATCGCCCGTGTAATTTTCTTCAAAGAGGATTTCCTCGTAAAGTTGACAAAGATCCTTGAGAAGTTTTGACTAGCTACCTACCTAAACTGTGTTGTAAAAGCGCCCACACGATTTTCTGCCCGCAAACTTTGGAAATTCCTCAATGTTTACACTTCCAATCTTTATTTTGTCTCATCCCTATTTCTCAATATCCGTGTCCCAATTTGCAGTATTTCTTTATTGAATATTCACAATTTTTTTTAGTAAATTAATTTGTACTTCGGTAGCGATGGGTCACTAAATGCATAGCAAAATCCGGACCAATGTGTTGGTTATTTTAATATAAAAAAAATAATGAGCAGGTACCATTTTTGTGGCACAGTTACGGTACTTCGGTAGTAACCACCTACCTGCAATATCACTTATAAGTTATAACGATAATAAATAACAAGTTAGGATATTTATTTCGCATTTAATCAAATCGTTATCGCTACCTATTTTGTCACAACCTACTTATCTATGAAATAATCCATGTATACATGAAATATAACAAATGTTATGTTGTATTGTAGTAGGTATCTCGCCACTGCTCTTTTTAATTATATTTTAACCTCACTATATAAAAACATCAAAAAAATTTCACGCACGAGGTATTGTTTAGATTGACTGCTTCCCTAAATAAATAATTTCGAAATCTTTCACATCAATGTATTCTGTAATTCTTCTTCTCCGTCATAAACCAGCTTCGAGCGGCTTACGCGCCATATTTCGCATGTGTTAAGCGAGAGAGCAAATGGATATAAGTGGGAGAGATATGTTAGGTACGTGTTGAGAATCATGCAGAGTAGCGGCTTTATTTCATTAAAAAAAAAGTGAAATAAAAATTCTATGGATATAATTATCTTTGCACGTACAGCACCATCTAGTTCGACACTGAGTGTAAATCATAGTTGCGAAGTTCATTATTGCGAAGTACGTTACTGCGAAAGTTCACCATTGCGACGTACGTTGTCGCAAAAGTTCCTTACTGCAATGTACGTTACTGCGAAAGTTCACCATTGCGACGTACGTTGTCGCGAAAGTTCTTTACTGCGATGTACGTTACTGCGAAAGTTGACCATTGCGACGTACGTTGTCGCGAAAGTTCTTTACTGCGATGTACCTTACTGCGAAAGTTGACCATTGCGACGTACGTTGTCGCGAAAGTTCTTTACTGCGATATACGTTACTGCGAAAGTTCACCATTGCGACGTACGTTGTCGCGAAAGTTCTTTACTGCGATGTACGTTACTAGGCTTGTATTATGGATCCAGATGGTTGTTACTACTACATAAATACATTTATTTTTGTAAATAAATACATTATATAAATTTACAAAAAAAAATGTATTTATGTAGTAATATCATAAACTCAAGATCCATCAGTATAAATGAAAAATATCCTTAACTCGAGTACATGTCCGTATTCATCATACAAACAAATGCCCCTAGCGGGATTCGAACCCGCGACCTTTCAGTATAGTAGTCAGAGTTTCTAACTACTACACCAACCAGGTCGTCTGATATAAATGACTTAGATATAGTAAAATAAACATTATTCTTGCAAGGGTCATTTATTGCCGATATTTATAGACATGGATCTTGTTGTAAAGACATTTGGCCATTATTGGTATAAATAAATAGTGCTGTGTGGTTTCGACACGTACAAGTAATGGAACCAATCCGTCTCGTCCCGTGGGTATGTAAACGGCGACTAAGGGACTTTCCACCAAAAAACATCCATAAACTTGCACGTTTAACGGTGATGGGCTCACCCCCTGAAGGTTTCTAAATATAAGTAATTAAATTAAATTAAGAATCTCATTGGTACATGCCATGCCTGGGAATCGAACCCGGACTTGCCAAATTGGGACACCGCGTCTTAACCGCTGAGCCACCGACGCTCCGACAAGTATTTTAATAATAGAGGTTAATGGTCGTAGGGTTTCTAATTTACGTAAATTAAATAGATTTTTTCTAAGTCGTCATTTTTGGGTTTCATATAAAATGTAAAAATGTCCAAGGCTTATCGGGGCTTGGTGACCGCGGAGCGGGCGGCTGCTTACACAGAGAATAAAGTCTCGCTATTCAGCGCGGGAACGCTGCTTGCTTGTCGGGCACTATGCCGCTTCGAGGAGATTCGCTAGACTCAATTTATTACCTATGCCTGACGGATGTATTCAATATGTAACCGTATTGTAATCTTGTGATCTTTTAATGTAGGTATTCAATGGTATATTTGTTAAAAAAAATAACATAGAAAATTATTCATAAATGTAATATAAATATCCTTGGACATGCACACAATGCCATCTAGTTCCACTTGAAGCAACTATAGGCTTGTGTTGTGGATACCAGATGGTTGATATACTACATAAATACATTTTTTTTGTAAATAAATATTTATTATAAGTGAAAACATCCATAACATATATAATCATATGTCCCTAGCGGGTTCGAACCCGTGACCTTTTCTAACCACTACACCAAACAGGTATACATGAAATTTTAAAGTATTATAATACCTATATATTTAAATATATTTTTAACACCTCACCACATTCACGCAAACTAGACCCTAAACTAATTTTTATTACTAAAATACAGAAAATATTGCGTTTATACGTGGTCGATTACAGTTTGTATAAAAACCAGTTCTATGGTTTACTCCTAATTTATGTTAATTAATGAGATAAAATTAAACTTAGTAACTTTTGTAACGACAGATTTATTTAATAAGTAGTGACTGTCTTAAAAAGCGCGGCTGCGGGCGGGCTCGAATCTCGAAATGGTTAAATATTTGTATGATGAATACGAACGTTTATCCCTCGTCGTGGATGCTTATATAAATATTTATGTATGTTTTACAGTTAAATAATAATAATAAAAATAAAATTTCATTATTGCCTTAGTTTCGATTTAACTTAATCAAAATCAAAAAATATTTATTTCGTAGGATAAAAATTATCACTTGAAAACGTCACATTTTTTATCTTATTATTAAAGTTTTTGACATTATTGACATAGTAATAATTTTTAATAGTCAAGTCAATAGTGAAATATAATAAACATCGTACAGGCTTTGCCTAGTTTTTGACTATACATATAATTGGTTAATTGTCCAAAATAAGTATTTATTGATATTTATTTATAGGTAAATAAAATGAGAAGAATAAAAAGAAATTACAGTAAAAGTACCCATCCATATAGTTTTTCTTAGGAAACCCATGACCACAATTTTTTTAAACTGTCTTTTTTTTTTAAATTTATTTTATATTAAACTTTTAGGAAGACTATCGACTATTCTATTTATACACTAAATAACTAAAATCTCTCTAAAATAGAAATCGCCAATATAAAACTGATGTGTATGCAAGTATGTGTTTTTGAGTTGCGGAAAATAAGGTTTTTAGAATAAATTAAATATTATTTAAAAAAGCAGTTCTGTGCTCTGCTGAATTTTAAACGCATTTAGGAAAAATAATAATATAATGCCATAATACTAGGTAATGATTTTTTTTCATTCAGTGAAACGTGTTATTTTACGATACCCTAGCACGAGTTTAAATTTACAGCCTTTAAATATAATGAAGTACAATTTAGGTACCATTTTTATGAGGGTTGGGATTTCTTTTTGGGGTTAAGAAAAAAAAAATAACAGTTACCGAGACGACAATATCAAACTTCATTCATACGAAATCCGTAACAGAGGCAATGTAAACATCTACTCGGAGGTTATTATAGGCTAGCTCATAACAAAAATTTACGAGTGAGCGGAAAAAATGTAAAGACAAATTTTACAAAAAACGGGGACTTTCCCCCCCTCAAAACGGCGGGGGCGTGCCGTGCGGCAAGGGGCGGGCCTAGCCCCCACCGGTGTTCTCGCGTCAGTTGCACGTCTGCCGCGGTAGCGCGCGGACGTCGGACGGATATGCGCGTGGGACGTGAGTGAGTGCCGAGTGCAGTGGGGCTCAGGCCCGGTCGTTCGAAAGAAATTAGAAAACGGAAAGATTGACCCCCAGATGGGAGTGTACGAGGAGAGGGGAGCGATGCACTGGGTATGTTTTTTTTTATTTAATATAATAAAGTTTTTAATTTTATTTAGACTTCCTAAGATAAGGTACTAAATTATTTATTTTGAAAATTATTAATCGCTTTGCCAATAATTCCATATTTTTTTCAATAAGTATGAATATGTAGCTATTTATAATTATTCGTATATATTATAACTAGCTACATATGCATACTAACAAGTCTTTGACAGGTAGCGTCTAAGCGCCGCTTATCCGTTTGATAATTTTATTTACGTTACCTAGGTACTTATTCTATTTAATTTATTTGGCTTAAAATTAAATTTTCTGTTTTTCATATAAAATAAGCGGCATTAAAATTACAATATTCTGCTCTGTTCAATTACAATTTTGAAAAATGCGTTATATTTATTTAGGCTTAATCTACTTAGTAGAACATTAAAGCTCTCTAAAGTCTGAACAAGTAATATGGGATAGACCGTAGCTGTGATGTGATATATTTAGTTAATAAATAATCGACTCCAAAACTCCATGCTATCAGCATATGGTTTACAAAAATCAAGTTGCGGGTTCGTTTCGTGTCCACGCGGTATATATTTATGATAATAGTATCTAACTCTGTTAGGTTCGTGATAGCATAGTACATAATCAGTCTAGCTGTCGGTGCCGAGTAGCAGGGTCGGTATTGTTGTGTTCTGCGACAAAATAGCAGTCCTCAAAAAATTGCGATTTCTGGGTGAGTGCGCTTTCACCTTCGGCCTCTTTTCTCCACTGTCAAGCGCTAACCCGTTGGGCATAAAAAATCATGGTTCATTCTAACGGATACTTGTTTTATATAATTCAAATGCTGGAATATCGCTACAAGGAAAATCGCGGTCGAGTGATCCCTGTAAAACTTAAATATCAAATAAAACGTAAGAACACAGAAAACGGAATAGTCCTTTCGCTACTTCATAAAAATTTGCCAGCTATGTAGGCGCAGTCCTCGTATATGGGAAATTGTAAAATAAATTAAATTATTACTTTTTTTCATTTTTATCTTAACGTTTCTCTTGTTGTATTTAATATAATTTTAAAGTATTATTATCATTTTATATAAATACATATTTATCTCTAAAATTAAAATTATTGTTAATAGAGTAATATTTCAGTCCCCTAACAGTAAGTTTATTTTAAACATTATTGATTTTGCCTTTGAGCTTGTTTTCCGTTCGATGACTGAAACAGTTATATTAATAAATAATTAGTAGGTATATACATTTATATGTCCAGCAGTGGTCGTCATATTGCTGATATGATGGAATATTTTTTATATAATTTTTGATGTAAATAAGGTACGAAGTTAAATTTACTTTTCATACAGGAGTATCTGTGTACTTACCCAAGTCTTGCTATTGAGTTTATTTCCGGTTCGATGACTTCAGCAATTTACTATACTTAGGTGTTGTTTATAATTTTTTTGACGAACTTATTTTATTTGTATACCAGCATATATTAAAAAAAATGTTTTTATAAAATAGTACATATTAAAAGTTAACAAGTGAAAATTGAAATATTATATATATTTATTTTAAATTTTCAAAATTTTGAAATATGTGATGGCATCGTCATTGAGATCGTACCTACCTAATGTCTAAGCACGTAGGCTCATTTGCTTTTATAGTATTCTATACGTAGATAGTGCGACAGATACAACCCCGTACCGAATCTATATTAAACGTAATAAAAGATATGTAATTATCATAATATTTCTTTAAATTATTTGTCTTTTTATAAGTTACACACATAGATAACAATAAATTAATAATGTATTAGGTGAGCGGCATAGGGGAAGAATCATTGGATTTAATTATATACCATACATTATAATTCTTTGACTTTTTATTAAAAAGTTTTATGTACTCTTATTATACAAATCATTATCGCAGAGACAATTACTTTGCGTGAAGTAGATACCTAAATAACACATGTGTGTTGCGGAAAATATTGTCAATTGAAAACCATTAGGAATCATGTCGTAGGTCATGAGGAAGTTGAATAAAAAGTATTTATAATATAATTAAGCTAAGGCTTTATTATATTATAAATACTTTTTATTCAACTTAACCGGGGGACTTATCCCCCGATTTCGCCCGTGTGTATTTATAATATAATTAAGCCTTAGCTTAATTATATTATAAATACTTTTTATTCAACTTAACCGGGGGACTTATCCCCCGTTTTCGCCAGTAGGCTGGATTTACTTTAACACGGCTTAGAAATCCTCCATTTTGGAAGTCGGTTAAAAGTAGACAGTGCCCAATTTCAATATGTTCGGTTTAGTATTTTACGCGTGATAGACGAACAGACACATTTTCACATTTATAATATTAATGGAAGTAAGAATTGTTTAACAACCAAGGGAGCAAAGACAACGACCTATTTACGGCGCTCTGGATTCTTTAATTAACGAAGCTCGAGTTTAGTAAATAAGATAGTAAATCCTTTTTCCTTCTAACATTTTCAAGTGAGGCGGTGCTGTGCTTCAGCTGTGAAGCTATGAGGCTATGAATTCGTCAACCTTCCATCGTATTATTGAATATCTTAGTAGATCCTTAGCTTCGGATAAGATCTTTTTGCCTTCGCCTTTTCTTTCTTTTATTCAGGTTCCAAATGCAAATAACTTTTTTCCATATATTATTTAGAAACTTTAGTGTAAATTTTTTCTTTTGGTTCTGTCTATCAGCAAAGCGCGGGAGAAAAGGCGTATTTTAGTGCAGGTTAAATGTGTCAGTTTAACGAGTAGGTAAGTGGAGTGTACATGTTTTAGTTTTGCATTATGAAGCGTTAAATCTTTTCGATATAATTTATTGAAATCGTTTATTTAAACAAGTACAATCTACTACTATACTTTGTTTGATTTATATGTATTTTTTTTTATGATAGACTGGATTCGCGTTAGACCACAATCTCACCTGATGGAAAGTTACTCCCCCCTCCTGATGTTCCTAGGCGATCCTGCATTACAAAAACACTTGCCTGTCGTAGAGCCACAACAAACTTTCTTTTTCACTCCTTTAGTGTTCAAGCAGCCATGATGTGGAATAAACTGCCAAAATTAATTCAGGATAGCCCTTCAATTGCAGTATTTAAGAAAAGGCTAAAAGAGCATTACCTCTCCCATCTTTCGTGATATTAGTATGTGTATGTAGGTTTATAGTACATATATATATATATAGTATATATGTATATAATTAAATTATGTTATGTATATATTTCGCAGTAGGTATATGTAATATATTTAGTGTAAGTTTATTATTCAGTTATCTTTTCTTTTTTTTTATTTGTTTTATTATTCGTTATAGGATTTTTTCTTTTGCACACAATTTACTGCTAAACCCCAAATTTACTAAGTTTCCTATTTCAATGCTCAGGTTGGCTGGAAGAGATCTCTTAAAGAGATAAGTCCACCTTTGTACGTGACCTATTGTTTGTACTCTGTTATTGTAATATTTTGGTGCAATAAAGAATATATAAAGTGACGATGTGGTCGAACATGAAGCACGCGATCCCAGTAAATGCCTATTCACTCTGCTCTTGAAGATCCCAAGGTTGTAGGATTCAGGATTTAAAGAGGATTGGTTATTTAATTCTCATTTAATGGACATTTTGTTCAGCTATATTCCACTAAACACTTAAACTTACCTATAAATGAATGTTTAGTTTTAATTTCCATCAATTGCAGTAAGTATGTATATAACAATTAAATAAAGATATCGTTTGAAAGAACTCCCTCTTTTTTATGAGCCTGGCGCTTGGAGGAGCAATAGACACCCTCGCCCGCCGCTAAAGTTCTTACTTTGCTAATCGACTCAACTTATACTTTTTTATTCGATCTCTAATAGTTACGGCTCGGACTTCCTCTACTTTTTCTTCTTTCAATTATTGTTTTTATAAAGTCATTTTGTCGCACCAAGTGGAAAATGTATCTCTTTTTCCTCTATCATATTTTATCCTTTACTGAATTGAAGACTTTATTCGATAAAAGCTTAAGGAATTATACAAAATTCTGAGTTTTCCCCGACGGAAGGAAGCAATGAAAAGATAGAAAATTGTGGAATCTCAATAGATGTTCTCATTTACAAGATGAATTTCAATCACAGTGGTGGGAAAGCAAATAGGCTTGTGTTACGGACACCAGATTGTTGATATACTACATAAATACATTTTTCGTAAATAAATACATTATATAAATGAAATAGATCCATAACTCTGGTATAGGTACACAATCACATGCCCGTATTCATCATACAACATCATACAAATAGCGGAATTCGAATGCGCGACCTTTTAGTTATAGCATTCAGGTCAAAGATTTCCTATTAATAACGCGAAATGTGAATGATGAACTAATTTGTTCACACAATGCTATTTGCAAACCCAAAATACCATTAATATTTATATTTTCCACACACACACATAAATATAAATATAAGCTGTATATAAGTGTAACAAGACATTAAAGAAGGCTCGTACTATTTTACAAAAGATAATAGTAAATATAATAAAAAAGATATGCGTGCGTGTGTGTGGTGGGAACAGACTCAGCGTACGCTGGGCGGCGCAGCCACACAGCACTGATTTTCAGCCTGCCCCTGACTATAGTAAATCCAGTTTTTTTTTATATGTAACTATAACTAGGCTATTGTGTATATGTATGATATTGTTATTTGCTTTAACCTGGTCGTTTGCCTGGGCGACATCAGTTCTCCATTAGTCATTGAAGGGGCAATGTATACGCTTTTATAATAAGGTTCCACTGGACATTCAAAATTTACATTTAAATTATTTCAAAAACATCATAAAACAGACCTTATTCACCAAAGGCTATTATAAAATTTCTGACTATCTGGATGATAAATAAGCAAGCATGGACATAAACCGCTCGGCGATATTCAGTCTAATTATACAATATAATATAATTGTAACCCAAAACTTATTTAAAAAAGCAACCTTTGAGCTTCTTGCTCGTTCTTCTCTGGGGAGGCAGCTTTGTGAATGAGCAATTATGTCAATAATTTTAATATTAAGATATATGTGACGTTTCAAGTGATAATTTTTATCCTACGAAATAAATATTTTTTGATTTGATTTGATTTGATTTGATTTGAATGGAATCAACCCTGCTTTGAAAAATCACTATCATAGAGTAACTGAACTCTACGTTCAACAGGAAAATAATAACGCCATCTGAACAGCGAGTAAATATTTTAAATTGGTCTGACACTTCAAAATTTATTTTGTTTAAAACGGCAAATATTTTATATGTTGAACCGAAGGATGCAAACAAACATATAAACGCGTTGTAACAATCTCACCTACTGGTTAGCGACGAAGGAGATGTGCTCGTTTTGCCAGGAAATGCCAATTCACTTTACATTTGAAGGACCTAACATTGTAAGACAGGACAAACTGATTCCGTTCCGTGTGAATTCTCAATTCCATCATGTCATCAAATTTATTTTAAAGCGTGGTTTATTTCTGTTGTGGCGTGTAAATGTATTCTTCAATGTTTGCAAACCCAAAATTATCACATATTGAATTTCAACATGCTTTTATTGTACACTACATCGCTTCATTGTTGTCGATATTTAGTCGTGTCGGCGTTCAGTTTTGCCGGAGTACTGTCCGGTCAAAGTTCAACTTCCGAACTTCTAGTCGAATTAATATTCATTGTTCTATCGTCTTTGTCGAAGTTCTGTTTTTCGAAGTATAGTGTTTGTCGAGGCTCGGTCTTAGACTTGTTGTGGAGAAGAAGCGCGTAACCCCATCCTTAGATACGCACTTAATAAGTCGGCGAATAGGTGGGGTACTTCATTCTGCTGTAAATTTATGAAAGTACGAGAATGTTTGGACAGAGAAATTCTATTAATGACTTTGAAAAGAGAAGTTTGTTATTTTTTATGAAGTAGGTACTTAATTCACACAATGTTGGCACTAGTCTGATACAAATCTACTTATTTGCACTGGGTCCGCGTAGTTCCCATCTCCCAGTGACAGGATGCTGTGCCCCAACAGTGAGGACGTGTAAAGATGATGAGGATAAAGTTCATAATTCATTACAGTATGCGTTGGTCCAATCGATGGGTATCACAATCGTTTGGCTCTAATTCTCCACTGAAACTCCAGACTAATTCCCACGTTAATGTTTTTAAGTCCAAAGAGTCGACTTTACTTTGAGATGCGGCAGCAGTGACAGAGACCATATTTTACCTGACCACCTTCCGTCAAGTAATCTACACGCTCGTTTGTTTGTCATACTTTGCCATTAAAACCTAAAGCAATAAATATTACCTATTGTAATGGATGTTATTATAATTTATAAGTTACGTGTAATATTCGTCATAGTTCACGGAGTATTATATACTATATTGCGCGAACGGAGGCGGAAACTGCGATAGCCCTAGCCGATAACTCTGACCCCGTCCTTGGGACTAAGATTATGCCAACGGTGGTCGTGTCCTCGGTTATTCGAGGAATTTTTTTATCAAACTAATTTATAACTGCATTATTCCCTTCAATATGTTGCACACAAAATTATATGTAAAGATATCGACGCCATATTAAAATGCGTTCATAAATAGAATTTGTGTTTTTAAATTCTTTGTTATTTCAAAATTTACTATGTCGATGTTGTAACACTGAAAATTACTTTCTCAAAACCATTTTACTTATATCTTCAGTTTGCATTGTTCTTGTAAAAACAACTCGAGAAACAAATTAGAAAGAAGTCTTGGTAACGTCGCTGCTAGGTATAAAAGTAATAAAATACCTACAGTGCTGGTCTAGAGAGTTTCTTAAGGTCGATGCCGTCGACGAAATTAGGGAAACTTTAAATCTCTTTGTAAGCATTTCCCATTTTTCTAGTCATACGACGTTTCATATAATCGATATCATAGATATCGATTTTATGGCAAGTAATTTGCCAGGTCGACATTTGCGTAAATTTTTAAACGGTTTCGGCGACAGCCTGCGGGTTGTTTTCCCGTCGGGATATGTGTTGGTTTTCAATTTAGTTGGTAGATCAGTGTTCGCCTGTTTCTTATCAAAACTAAGATAAAACATCAGAGTTATGTCTAAAGTGTTTGAGATAAGATAGCCGATTCATTTGCTAAAGTTTTTGGTTGAGTAACTTATTCACCTTTGAACTCATCTTCGCTTAGTTGCAATGAGGTAAAGCACTAAATCATTGGTATATTAATAATACAAATACAAATAATGATTTCTTTGCTATTGAATAGGGTACATTATAAGATGTTTCAGTACTGGTTCTATCGCCTATTCAGCCACTCTTAGCAGCATGCAAATATCTATAAATCTTAAAACTATTACAGTACCTAATAATAATAATTTTTTTGGATACTAAATTCATTTACATAATTCAAGTTGATAACATTAATTACTGTTAAACTCATAATATCAAATACATTACATAATTCACGTCAGTTACATTCATTAGTATTAAATACATTAGATAATTTAAATTTCTACCTTATGATCCAAAAATTCTTGAATTGAATAGAATGTGTATTGAAAATGTGGTGTATATTTTTTTGATTAGTTCTAGAAAACTTTAATTGATCTATTTTTTTGAAGTAGTTAAGTATACGTTTAATTTAAATGTAGCGTGTCATTGCTTTGTTGTATGTAGGTATGTAGTTTCTACACACTGAAAACATACTATCAGTAAAGTAATACTAACTATTACTTCACTGATAGTATTTTTTCAGTTCCGTTTTCATAAACATTAATTAATATATTGAATTGCGCTTTACCTCTCCTTTAGCATTTCGTTCCTGTCTTGACTTTACCGTCTTAAAGAGGTTCTTGGAAAGATGCTTCATGTTCAGGCGTTTATCTTGCTAAGCAGACACCCTGTTGCCGTGAAATAAAAAGAACGTTGCATTTCTAATTTCTTGCAGTATTTTTTTTTTAATGGGAGCACTACAAGACTTTTAAGATCATAGTGCATAACATACCAAGTGTTGCCACATTTGGATTTTAAACGACATACCATGTGTTTTTTTTTATGCACAACGCGTTGGTACTTGACCTCAATCACATCTGATGTTAAGTGAAGATGAGGTAGAAGGCACACAACAATGCTATTAACATTGCTGCTTGGCCGCAGATTTAGATAAGATGGTGGTAGCTAGCCACGCGGACATATAAAATGTCCTACCACCAACCAAACCGAGTACTTAAACATGTACCCCGCTGGGGATCGAACCCGCGACCTCCGAATCTTAAACCCAATGTTGTTTACATTGAGTCACGGAGGCGGTTATGTCGTAATAATTCACCTTTGTAGGTATTTTATTGATATCTGTTGGTTAGTTCTAGACACACTTAATATCTAAGATAACTTCTAATGGCCTAGTTGGGGGGGTCAAGCGGATCGCGCGGGTCTATAGGTCAACTTATAATAACTATTATGTTTAGATCGAGAGAACGGGACGTAAAGCGTTGGTAATTAAGTCATTTTCTAATAAAGCTATGTTTCTAGCGAGTAACAAATAGGCATGGTATGGCATGTCGTTAAAATAGCTTAGTAACCTGAATAGGCTGCCTAATCACAGCCATCGTGGCTGAGTTGTAACACGACCCACGGTTATAACATCCCTATTTTAGTTGCCGTTTGAACCAAGACTAAAACGAACTCGTAAGGTTTTGAGTCTGTCTTTTGGTGATTGGAACACGTCTGCTCGGGTCATGTTAAACGGGTCATCTTTTTGACCACTGGATTGGTGTAGTGCAATGGGTATACCTTCAAAATTAACTCGTGCGAATCTTGCTAGGGGTAATTGTTTGAGTAATGTATACGAACATTTGTACCCGAGTCGTGTATTTTTATCTAATATTATAAATGCGAACGTTTGGATGTATGTTTGTTTGATGGTCAATCACGGCGACACGGATGAACGGATTTGGATAAAATTTGGTATATTATAGTATATACCCTGGATTAAGACGTCGGATATTTTTTATTGCGATGAAGTTAGTTGTTACCGTGGGATAAACAAATTGAACATATCCGCGATAAACGACCTGTTTGGTGTAGGGGTTAGCAACTCTGACCACTATACCAACAGGTCGCGGGTTCGAATCCCGCTAGGGCCATGTTTGTGTGATGAATACGGACATGTGTACCGGAGTTATGGATGTTTTCATTTATAATAAGTACATATTTATTTACAAAAAAATGTATTTATGTAGTATATCAATTATCTGGTATCCACAACACAAGCTTATAGTTGCTTAGTGTGGAACTAGATGGCGCTGTGTATGTGCAAAGATATTTATTTATTTATTATTACAAAGTTATTCCATGCAGGCGAAGCCGCGGGCGGACAGCTAGTATGAAATACTTTGTTTATCCCTTATCTAGTATCTATAGTTTGGGGTTCACTTAGTTTGGGACTTGATAAGGCATAAGACTCCAAATTATTTAATTATTAAATGCAATGCACAACTAATAAAAATCACTCTCGTGTAAGTCCATGAAAAATAATATTCTGGTGAGCTGTGGGTAAATGCGGCCATTATTTGGACGCCCACAACCGCTAGGTGGATACATAGCAGATTGCGAAAACGGTGGAGAGACGAGCTCGCTTGATTCGCAAAGGACTAGAAGCTGACGAGGGAGGCTGTTGTCTCGCAGTCAGTAAAAGCTTGTAATAAAAATAAATAATAAAATATTCCGGTAATTTCACATTGTTGCCTGTGTTATAAAATACTGAATATTAATCCTATGAATTATTAATCATCCCATTATTTCAGTCTGCGGCTTTTAACGTCGGTTTCGTATTTTATTGAAAATAACATAAATGTTTCACTCTAAAAGTACTGCATCGAATAAATGGTCAGCTAAAGTAGAGATAGTATTTTCATTTTAAAGGGGTGAAGTCTTTGTTCTGAAAGCAGGATTACACACCTGAAAGAGGATAATATGAAATCAATGAATTCATTTGCCTGTTGAATTGTGACTATATTAAATTTTCAATCGTTGAGAAATGTTCAATCCCAACTAACATTATAAATGCGAAAGTTTGTGTGTGTGTATGTCTGTATGTATGTATGTTTGTTACCTCTTCACGCCTATACTACTGGACGGATTTTGATGAAATTTGGTTGGTAGACAGATTAGGACCTGGATATAGGCAAATTTTTTTGCTGAACCGATTTTGATGAAATCTTTTAATGAAAAATGAATAAGTTAACCCCCGACAAAAAAGACGGGTGTTATGTATTTGACGACGTTATGTGTGCGATTTGAGTGCGGTTTCTTTTATATGAAAGATTAGCTTTCCGCCTGCGGCGTCGCCTGCATTCATTGACTTTATCGCGGAAATTTGTTTATCCCGCGCGAACTCACTTTATCGGGATGAAAAATATCCTATGTTTCAATCCAGGGTATGTGTAGAACATATATACCAAATTTCATTCAAATCCGTTCATCCGTTTCGCCGTGATTGAGCAACAAACAAACAACCAAATAAACAAACAAACAAACATCCAAACTTTCACATTTATAATATTAGACTAAACGAAGGGGCAGGTTTTTAGATATGTTAAATGTTAACACATTTCAAAGATATAACAGATTCTTAATTGCAAATAAACACAAAAGATACATTTGTCAGATACAAAGGTGATACAAAGGTGAGCTTATCTCTAAGAGAGATCTCTTCCAACCAACCCTATAAGCGGTTAGAGAGTTTATAACGGGGAATAAAAAGGGGCGTACAACGCAATGGTGATTTAGTAAAAAGTCTATAATAGGTACATAAATAATTGTAAATAACTAAATATAACTACATGAATGTAATACTAAATAAACCTAAATAAAACATTTAATTAGATATATAATTAATATATTATATAAATATCAATATAATATAGCTTTAACACAGGTCATAATAGTCTTTCGGGGATGTCTAAATTTTCAATTAAGAATAAGAACCGTTTATTTGACCCATTTGGCGTCAAACCCATACATGAATAAAGGTTGTATAGTAGAAATCGCTTAATAGTGATAAGACCGCCTGGTTGTACAATTTTTTTTGAAGCAATATTTATGAAGTGTATTGTAAAATTTTTGTGCAATAAAGTGTACTTGATTGATTGATTAAATCATTTTCCTGCTCTTATCCCACTCTAGGTGGGGTCGGCACAACATGTCATCCTCTTCCAGTCTCCTCTGTCAGCCGTCATCTCCGTACTCATCCCTTTTACACACTTATCATTCCTCACGCAGTCTACCCACACATTCTTTGGTCTTCCTCTACCTCTGTATCCCTCCACATTCATACTTAGCACTCGTCTTGTTACGTGCCTTTCATCCCTCCTCATAATGTGCCCAAACCATGCTAACCTATTACTCCTCAACTTTTCTGTTATTGGAGCCACTTTTAGACTTTTTCTGATATACTTATTCCTGATCTTATCCATCCTAGTCACACCACACATCCATCTTAGCATTGATTGATTAAATAAATGTGAAAATCAATGAACACAGTAATTGGAACTGGAGATAAAAGTAAACGGTCGTCGCATCGCAAAGTCCTCAACAACCACGTTGTTAGACGAAGCGTATGACATATGCTTTGTTGTCGCAGACCTAAGAGTGAAGGGTTCCAAGGCGACAACTCAACTCATTATTAATCTGTGCTTTAATTTATGTGCGTCAGTCATGAAATTTAAACAGTTGAATTCATAGCAAAACCAACGGTTGCGGGTTCGAATCCCGCGAGGGCTAGATGTTTGTGTGATGAATACGAACATTTATTCCTGAGTCTTGGATGTTTATATAAATATTTACGTATGTTTATCGGTTATCTAGTATCCATAGCACAAGCTTTGCTTAGTTTGGGACTAGATGATTTGGTGTAAGTGTATATATATAAAAAATAGTTCCAGTTCAAAGATACTTTATTTCTCATAAAGACAGCAGTCACTTACATGAGAAAAAGGATAATTAAATAATAGCAGGTAGCTAAATTAAATCATTCTTACTAGCACTACACAAAATCACTATCTGTTACCTAGTTATCACAATTTATATTAGTTTTTCGATTGCGTCTTTGGAAATAGGTTTTCGGATCCGTTTGTATTAGGTGTGAGACTTATCAATTAAGTAATTGAAAAATAAATAGGTATCGTTGTTATTTTAAAAATTCAGTCACTGGCCATTTTGTTCCCGGCAAAGTAAAATGGGACGAACTCATCTTCATCTACTAAGGGGTAGGTTTAACAGTAGACAGCAAGATTTAGTGCTATTGATATGGTCAGGCAAACTAATTTATTTAGCGCTTCTAAAGATAAAACAGTGCCATCTCTTAGAATTCTTGAGAACTAATAGGACTGCTGAGAATAAACGGTCAAAACCACCGCACAAACAAAATTTTTATAGTCTATACTCACTTATAAATCGGTCACATAAAAGTGCAAAGAAAAAATTACGACATTGATTGATAATATGAGTTTTACGAGTAATACATTATGTTTGTTACCATACTCAATGGTTTTTTGGAATATAATATACATCAGCATTTGATACGATCAAATTTTAACAAAGTCGGTGTGAGATTGAGTTCCCATTGGTTCCAAACTCCCGTTTTAACACCAATGAAGTAGTTTATTATTGGCCATTTAATTGTTTGAATGACCCGGTCCATACGCAGTAATAGGTATGTCTATGTGGGAGAGATTGATATCGTTCTTCTTGTCTATAGACTGTTGTTTACTCTTTGCGGAAGATTTAAAGTCAAATTTGTTTCAGTGATGGTGTTGAGGCCGTTTCGTAATAATATAAACACGGTAACAAATTATTTACAAAAAGTGCGGCCCTTGCGTGCATTGATTTTCGCGCGGTCCCTCAATTAAGCCACGTGATTGCTACAGGTAAATTAACTATTGGCGGTAAAACTCGCAGCTGCTATTTGAATGGTACTGACAAATGAATGACAAAAACGCTTGGTGTACTCCGCCCAGCTCCCAAAAATTATAAAATTATAGTTAACTATTTAAAATCCAGTAAACCCGACACAGCATAATTTGTATTTGGCGGACGCCATATTGATTTTTTGTTACCGTTAAATACTGCCCTAACCTAACGATACCATGCACTTCGAAATCGGTTAAGCCGTTAGGCTACAGGATGCGCCAAAGGAACGGAAATACTTACATACACACACTCGAAAAACATACCCTCCTTTCTTTGGCAGTCGGGCAAAATCAACAATGGGAATGTTACCCTAGTATCATTTCCAATAGATTAAAATTGACATTCAACAAATTATATCATGTATTTTACGTTGAAATGAATGGTTGAAGTTTGAACTGTAAGTTTCTCTATATCGTCCTGTACATATGGGTATATCGTCAACTTAACTGGGCCAACACCTCATAGCAGAATAATCTATAACCTACCACACGGGCCCAGTGCCGAAAAACCCATTAAGCAAATTAAAAACCAGCTGTGAATAATAAATAACGGATAAACATACATAAACATTTATATAAAACATCCATGACTCGAGGTTAAATGTTCATTACCACAAATATTTACCCCTAGCGGGATTTGAACCCGCAACCGTTGGTTTCGAAGGTCACTACCCACTACACAAAATGTCGTCTACACATCTTGTATAGATTTAAATATAAACATATAATTTAAAACAAAATAGATTCTCGAATATCGGTATGAATGTAATTCTTAAGTTAATACTTTGTAGCACTTACTATTGCCGTCGGCAAGTTGCCGTGAGTGGGAGAATTGAAAAAGAACTCCGTTGCGTTTGCTCTGAATGATAAATAAGGTTAAATTTTTAAATAGAGAATCTTTTTCACGACGTCGGTAGTTAGCTTTTAACCCCCGACGAAAAACGATGGGTATTATGTGTTTGACGGCGTTGTGTGTATGTGTGTGTCCAGTCTTCCAACTCAACCGTTTGGAAGTTATTTAACTTTTAACACAGTTAATGGTGTATTTCTACCATGAACTGATTGGACGCTAATATATCTCGGGCAAGAAGCAATTTTACAAAGTCAGAGTTACATTAAAATAATTCCCGATTGTAAATTTTTTAAGCAACTGCTTGTTCAAAAGGCAATTTTCCCCCGAAAAGAACAAGCAAGAAACTAGAAGGGCTGCTCTTTTAAAAACAGTATTTTATATAAGAAACAGGCACAATAATATTTCATATTAAAGGACAACCTGTTTGGTGTATCCATTAAAAACTTTGACGACTATACCAAAAGGTTGCGGATTAGAATCCCGCTAGCGGCATATGTTTGTGTGATGAATACGGACATGTGTACCCGCGTTATGGATGTTTTCATTTATAATAAGAGTTTATTTACAAAAAAATGTATTTATGTAGTGTATCAACCAAGTCGTATCCACAACACAAGCCTATAGTAACTAGATGGCATTGTGTGTATCTCCAAGGATATTTATTTATTATTTATTTATTTCGAGGGTTTTCTATTTAAGATTACACCCGGAAATATGTTCTTAGCCATTTGAAGGAAATAAGAAAATATTTTAGCTAAAACACACATACACACAACCGCACACACACATCAACACTATCATTTTGTTCAAACAATGTTGTTAGATGGTTTTAGAATTTTCAATGTATAATTTCCACTCGTATTATAATTACGAAAGATTGGACTTTTTGATGTTTATGGCCAATTTTTTCCTTCAATGATTATTTAGGCGATAAGGAGGTCGGGTGTTAGCTTAGAATTCAGCTAACACCAGACCTTTTTTTTATGCATAACGGGTTAGTACTTGCCCTCAATCACACCTGATGTTAAATGAAGATGAGGTCGAAGGTGGAAGCGTACTGACCCGGACACCCCAACATATTTGGGGGACTCGCTATCTTATCTCTGACAACCGGAACACAACAATGCTATTAACATTGTTGCTTGGCGGGAGATTTAGATAAGATGGTGGTAGCTAGCCAGGCGGACATTTAAAATGCTCTACCACCAACCACACCGAGTACTTAAACATGTACCCCGCTGGGGATCGAACCCGCGACCACCGATTCGTAAACCCAATGTTGTTTAGATTGACCCACGGAGGCGGTAAACCTCTTTATCACCTAAATAATCATCTATCCTTTAATAAACCTTTTTACACAGAGTTTCTTTAATGTGACGTTTAAATTTCTGTTCTGTTAAACTCAATACATGTTCTGGTATTTTATTGTAAAAGAGTATGCTGTGTTCCACAAAAGATGTGCTAACATTGCTAAGTCTAAATTGTGGAATTTGAATTTTATTTTCTAGTATTCAAATTATAATTATAATTTGATGAATGATTATCTTAAAGTGTATTTTCAGTCCCAACTCAAACGGATACTCCACAAGATCATTTTCATAGTGGGACAGTTTTAGGGTTCCGTATTCAACAAGGAACCTTTACTGTTTCGTCATGTCCATCTGTCTGTATTATGCCGACAAAATGGTAAAATAAAATTTTGAAATTTTTTTTTTGGGTAAGTCCTCCTACACTTAAAGTGAGGGTGATTTTTTTTCACTTTTGTACTTCATGTGGAATGTCGTTCGATCTTCTTCAATTTAAGAGCTATGCTCTTGTCGGTGGAGTAACGACCATGTCTCTCTACTTTCCGCCCTCGTTTTAACCTCTTGGTACGACACGACATTCACCTTCTCTTTCACTTGGTCAAAGTAATTACGCCTAATTAATTGTATTTTAGGTCATCTTTAGGTTATCTTGAACAGTTTTTCGATTCGGGGATCCGTTTGCGAAATATTAAGCTTTAAAGTATCTACAAATTTTTGTTTAGAATCAAGTGTTTGTGACCACAAACCATTTTTTTATAATGCAGTATAATCTGGACAAAAACATTAACCTCCCTTCTGGCGCAGTCGCGTAAAAAGACGAATCAATTGATACCGATTAGTTAAAATCGATTAGGTGTAGGAAGGAACATCCTCACTTAAATACACTGTTAAAATCCCAAACCCTCTTTCAGGACATCGTAGTAGGAGAAAGACAATTAAAATAAACAATACCATTTCAGCAACAGAGTGAGCGGTACCTATCTACGGCGTACGAACCGGGCGGTCTCTCTCCCGTCGCGCCCGTGACTTCACCCGGCTCCCCACGCGACTGCACTTCGTGCCGCAAACGGGAACCCCCGGACGAGCCCACGCCGCCAGCTGACGAAACGTGTGCCGGCTGCGGCATCAGGGTCACCGACCGCTTCTACCTGCTCGCGTTAGAGCGCCGCTGGCACACCCCTTGCCTCCGCTGCTGCGAGTGCAAGATGCCCCTCGACTCTGAGCAGCGATGCTACGCTAGAGATAGCAATATATTCTGCAAGAATGACTATTTCAGGTTAGTGTCTTTTGTCATATTTAAAATTAAACCTGACAAGTGACAATCACTAGCAATAATGGAAAATCATTTTTTTTGTGGTATGTGTGCTGTTCATACAAATGAGACACTAGTATATAAAACCTCGAACTGCTCACGCCAATGTATTTGATTACTACTGCCCACAACATTTCCATTTCCAATGAAATTTCTATGCTTTCTCTAGGGTTTTTAAATAGACATAGGGGGTTTCACTTCCACATTCTCCAAGGTTACTTGTTGCTAGCTAGTATGTGTTATGGAGCATCATCCTCTATGGGCGGGGGGACGATGCAGGATGTGCGTCGCGTCGTTTACTGCAGAGGCATACAATGGCATTGATATTCCTCTACAAAGCCTACTGAATCACCATCATAGAGACAGGAGTTTCAAATATGACACGTCCTCTTTGATTCGTCTGTTTTTTTGACTTGTGATGAAGTAGAAGACAAACTTAAGGCCGTTTGGCAGATCCGGTGGAATTGTTTAGACAAAGAGCAGACACTTTACAGGTTCTTCCCAGACAGAAGGAGCCGTATAGTAATGAGGTCATTACATATGGACGTTTGCACATCTCAGTTCCTCCCAACTTAAAAATTTTTCTCGATGGGTCTGGCTGAATCTACTGAATGTGAATGCGGTGGAGGAGAGTACAACATATCACATTTTATGGGAATACAAAAATAAAGAACGCGACCTAATGCTTGACGATCGAAAGTCAGAAATCCGTTTGAAGCATCTCAACTTTCGAGCTTCTGAGGGTTTTAGTCACTTTTATTACTGGCACTATTACTCGCGGTTCCCTTCTGCTATCGCCATGGTCACCGCATCTAGGCGTCCATGGTTTATGATAGCAGGGGCCCGAACTTCATCCGACCTCCTTCCCAATCGAATTGGCCTTACTGCCGTTTTGCATTTCTTTGGCTACACTCCCACCGCAAACTCTATTTCTTTCTATATTTAGTCTGGGAGCCCAGATTGCAATGCAAACTCATACAGGACACCGTGGACAATCAAACACGCCACGTGGACTACCACTGCCAATACTAATACATACATACATACGATAAAGTTACAGTGGGAGGACCTAAGATCGCTCAGGACATAATATGTAGCCTCTTAGTGATAACCGACCTGAAATAGAATGGCCAAGATGCAAGGAAGTGTAATTTTACTGGCTATTTTGTTCACACCAGAACACAACAATACGGGCATTTATGTTTGGCGGCAGAATTAGAAATATAAATGGGTAGGTGGGCCCCACAAGGGTAACAGGCAGATTAGAACAGGTAGACTTGTGAATGCGACTGTAGTTGAAAAATTACCGCAATGTCTACAACGGGAATTAATTACTATTAAATTATTATTTATTTTTACACCCATATAATTTAGATTTTCATGTTTAGCAGTTATTTTGTTAAGCTTGTTAAAAACCTTATATTGCGTTGTTTACAACTGTACTAGTGAGGTGATAACTGACGATTTCGCTAATAACAGGCTGCCGGTGTGCTTCATTTTGCCTTGCTATTATAATATACATCGGGTACGGGTTGGAGCGGCAATGACACACCTATAGACATGCAATTTTATGGTGTAATAACGTATTATAAACGGAGAGCTTATGCGTTTATATGCGGTTTAATTATAGTGGCACCTATTTATCACTTGCGCTCTATTGTTTATAGCCTTTTTACGATATCATTCGCGTATTGGTGGACATATGCCGATTTTATTGGTCTCACAGTATAGTGCGCCTGCGCCGCACGCGGTAATACATTGTTGATTTCGAATCTAATGAAGCTTCCACACTGTACTACATCATATACAACTTCCTACATAATTAGGTGGAAATATTATAAAAGATGTCTGAGAGCATTAAACTCGACAACATGTAATATGGGACCAACTCTAAATCAGCTGTTTCATACATTTCGGTGAGGTCGTTCAACTTTTCCGTAGAACCGCTGATTTTTTTCGCGATCGTAGAATTCAATTCAAATCAAAATCAAATTAGTTCTATAGTAATAGTTGTTCAGTTTAATGATTTCAGCTACCCCTTGAAATGTTCTCACCTAATTTTGTACAACGTTGTTTACTGCTACTACGCGCCTGACGCCATAGAACAGCATTCAGTCATCTCTTATAGCAGTAAGGCATGGAACTCCCTTCCGGCGTCAGTCGTTCCTGAATCCTCCAACCTAGGGATCTTCAAGAGCAGAGTGAATAGGCATTTACTGGGATCGCGTGCTTCATCTTCGACAACATCGTCACTTTCCATCAGGTGAGATTGTGGTCAAATGCGAATCCAGTCAAGCACAAAAAAAAAATTAACCTTACTTAGAGAGTAAGTAAGCTTACTTCCAATATCATCTCTAGTATCGTCTGTGTTGGAAGATTTGTGACGTCACTGCAAATTATTCACTCAATGGCTGTACATTTGCCACACGTCTCGTCGTATAGTTTGGTTGCGGTTCCATAACGACGAATGCTCAGCTCCTAGATTATGTAACTCCATCGGCGTCGTCATCGATTACGTTGACCAATGAGAAACCGTCAAATAGGCGAGCGCGCGATGAGCCAACCAATCACATGTCAGAACGTAACCGTTGAAGATAATGATCAAATTATGTAATAGAACCCCTGATTCCACTACAACAATTACTTGGGCGCGGTTGCGGTTACCCCGCGCAAACTCTGGCCTTTTTCAGGTTTTTCCAACAAAAGTTTCCCTTTGTTTCCTCTGGTAACAAGCTCTTACTTTTATTCCACCGGAAAATTTACGTCATCAGATACAATTTTCCCAGTGTATATGAAAACACCTGAAAGAAGTAGTACGGTCGATAGTATCGATAGTTTTTAATTTATGAGCAGCAATCACTTATTATCGCTAGTACTGATGGTATTGTACTCCGTCAATAGTAATGTCACGTTCCGCGGTATCGATACTATTCATATTACTATCGATAATCCTACTATCGGTCTACTGTCGATAGACTATTGTACTTGTATGGTTTACAAGCTTGATAGATAACTGATGATGATAATTTTTGCTGATGTAAACTGCTCTATAGCTATTTATCTTAATGATGCTTGATAGGCTGCTGTTCTTGACTAGCGTCTCTATATCCTCCCGTATGATATTGTGCGCCTTCTCAATTCCCTTGGTGAGACCCGCTTGTGGGAGGCCAAAGAACCGATTCGCTATCACACAAGAAAAACACAAAGAACTAACTAACCTGAAACTCGAAGGACCAAAAATATTTACGGCTTCCTGCTGCCGTACACCCTTTACTACTATGATGAATGCTGTGCTGATGAGGATGACGATTAAAACTTGATATGCTGAAGTATAACTGGTTTATTGCTGGTAGTACACTGAAAAAAATGTAAAGCTGAAATGATCGTCATTACGTCGTTATTGTATATAATACGGCCAAAAACCGACCAGACGTAAGTTCGTTAAAAACAACTTTACGCAAATAGTGTAATACGACGTAAAGTGAAACGCAAAATAAGCCGTACTGGAAGTTCCTTCAATCCACGATGACGTCACTAGTGACGTCATATGGCGGACCTCTAAACCTTCTCGTACGGCGAATGTCACCGTTCGCATAGGCAATGTTATTATTTTAGTGGACGTAGAACGTTTTATGTGAGGTATCTTACGTCGTGCGTACAGCAGATTACGTAGTAACGGTAGGCGTAGTGCGTTTTATAGAAAATGTTGGATGTGGTAGATACGGTTGATCTCATGTATTTGTGAGGTATAATAAGTCGTGCATAGAGCAGACCTCGTAGTAACGCTAGGCGTAGTGCGTAGTTCTGTACGGCGAAATTAACCGTAAGCAAGGTGGAAGAACACGTATGGAACGATTTGCACAGCTAAATGGGAGGCAAAATTTGCCGTAGCCATCTGAGAATACTGCCGTACTGACGATCTTTTCTGCTGTCTTGTACGACGTTTTTAATGGTTCGTTCAAGTTCCAAAGTTTACACTTACGACGTAAATGGCTGTCTTGAAACGGCGTATTTCAGAGGAGCTTAGGATGTAATTAGACAGCACCAGAAGGTCAATTCTCGTAATGTCATGTATTACAATTCCAGTCAAAATTCAATTCGGGTTTAGTCTCGATCTTCTACTTAAATGTCAAATGCGCCATTCTCCTGTCACAATATTGGAGGTTTATAATGTGATTATATCGAAATGTTATCGAAAGTTGAACAAATCACATTACAAACCTCAAATATTGTGACAGGAGAATGGTGTATTTGACATTTAGAAGATCGAGACTAGACCCAAACTGAATTTGACTGGAATTGTAATACATGACATTACGAGAATTGACCTTCAGAATAATAGCGACTATGTTCGTCAAAACCTTACTTCGTCAAATTAGACATTCGTCGGACTGTCTTTGGATCGTCATTATTAATTAACAAACAGTCCAAATACAGCCTTAATGAATAATTGATGAAGGTAATGGTTTTGATGAACGTCGTCACTGTCATAGACTAGTGCTGTCCAATTGCACACTAAGCTGCTGTGAAATACGTCGCTTCAGTACAGTCATCTACGTCTTGAATATAAACTCTAAAACAGAAAGAAACAATTAATATTATAATAATTTTTCTCACTTAACTCACTATAACGTTCACATTATTCTGCTAGACGTTATTCGAGGAATTAAAATTAATTAAGAAAAACTACTACATAGATTGAGCTTTAAGAGGGTTAGAACTTAATAATAAAAAAAGAAAACAATCCATATTTTACCACTTTTATTAAAAAAATGTGCATCATACTATAAGTAAACAACATTCAAAGAATAATGAAAAAAGGATGTATCCTTTTCCTTGCTGTGTCAAGAGAAACTTATTGAGTTCCTTTTGAATCAAATTTATTTTATACATTATAGAAAAGAAAAATGTTTTTGACATTGAATCATCGAAAATATATATCAACTTCAGTCAATATATTTAAGTTATAAGATTCGATTTGTTAAGTACTTTTGATCGATAAAGTACTAGATAATAGACATACTGTTTAGGAAGCTTAGTCTATTCAATTTAATTCAGTAGACTTTATTATAGAAAAGAGGTAAGTACTTAATTACTTCAAAAGTACCTACTTCGTCTGATGGTGGCCGTAGCCATGCCTGACACAGTTTGACATCAAATATAGTCTGACATTCAGAGACATGGCGTTAAGCCACGCTAAGAGCGGTCTAAGCTGAGACAAGGCCGAGCACTATCTCAAATTTTGGTATTCACAGTCGAGTTCTCAAGCCTCTCTCAGCTTAACACCGTCTCAAAGTCTATGGTCTACTTTTTATTTTTTCACCAACTTCCGGTAATGAAACAAATATGGCGGCTTACGTATGAGTGAGGGAGAAGGATAATTTTTTGTAGATACGTGTGGAAAGCTTCCTATACATCCCCATTAGATGGCAGCACTTTTGATTTGAGAAATGCTTGAGTCGCCGATATTGGTGACTTGTCTCAGCTTAGCCGAATCTCATTCTCATTTTTACAAAGATCTTATGGGTCGGGTGGCGATTCACACCACAAACGGTTCGCACCGCGGTGTGAAACGACCCATTCAATTTTTGAAGAGCCCCTTTCGCACCGGTGGTGTGAATCGCCACCTGCAAATTTTGAATGGGTCGATTCGCACCACAAGGTAAATGACCTTTGATTCGGAAGTTAATTCTGTTTCGGACTCATAATAAAAATATTTCACCTAGGTAAATAGAAAAGAAGTAAAAATGTATAAATCATTTTTTTAACATAATAGATTGCTTTACTTTTATTATTATAAAGAAGTAAATATACTCAACGTTAAAAATATTTTTTTTACTAAAAAACAAGCTTCTATGTATACTGGCTAGACTAGAGAATTACTACAATATAACCACAAAATAAATACAAAGTATTATTTATGATTATTTGTGATTATTTTAAGATTATCTATTTAGCCTACAAAGATTTATCTATTTAGCCTACAAAGATTAGCTTAAGATTCATCATCATCATCTGATTTAAGAGCCATGCTCTTGTCGGTGGAGATTTTTATATATCTCTCTGCTCTCCGCCTTCCTCTTGACCTCCTGATACGACACGACGTTCAACTTCTCTTTTGTTTGCTGCATGTAGTTTATTCTCGGTCTTCCTCTTTTTCTTTTCCCGTTTAAGTTTACATGACTTTTATTACTTGATTTTTATAATTATTTAAAAATGTTATTTATGATTGTTCCAAGATTATCTATGTAGTATTTCTTAATTTGGTAATCAATCTTAGTGTCCGTGATATGATAACAAACAACTTTCCCATACAGACGTAGGTCGAAATGTGGAAAAAATTTTTGGATTTCCCATACTAAGTTGTGTCACGTGACCGGACACTTTGTATTGGAAGGCCACTATATCTATCTATATCTATAAAAAAAGCTGGTGATAGTGGCCTTCCAATACAAAGTGTCCGGTCACGTGACACAACTTAGTATGGGAAATCCAAAAAAAAATTTCACATTTCGACCTATCTATCTATATCTATAAAAAAAAGCTGGTGATAGTAAAACTTATTCTTGGAACAATCATAAATAACATTTTTAAATAATTTTCTTTTGAATGAAAACCCTTCTCTTGCGCAAATAAGTGTTATATAAAATTCCACTTGCATTACGTTTTGGTAGAAACGAGCCAGCCTGTAACAAGTAAAAAACATTTCAAATTACACACTTTTATGTATTTTAAATATATATTCTTATTTATAAGCCCACAACAACACTATCCATAGATAGTTTACTGTGTCTCAGAGATAAACATTCCCCTGAGCTAGCTACTTGCGGGTGATACTGGCATAGAGACCATCAATCCAGAATACATACTGGCAGAATCCTAAAAAATTTTTAACGTTTTTATACCCTGCTTGTCTATATTTCACTCTTTTAAAATTATAACTCGATGGCCCCACCATGGTGGTCCCCATGCAGCAATACAACTTTGACAGTTTATGTCTTGGAAACCTCACACTTTAGATAGGGGATTTTGTTATAAGTATCACATTTCTTGTATGTATTGATATCAGCTAAAGAAATAAACAAGTTTGATACATGAACGCCATTTTGTTTTTTTTTATGGCAAACCGTAGTAGGCCAAAATCTTCCAAATCCTTATAAAACATTACCTAAAAAAAAATATTCAGTAGGTACCTGCGTACTTATATACAATCCAAAAAAAAATTTTGGATTTTGCATCTGAACTAGTAAATGAAAAAGTATTGGCATTTAATATTTCAATCTATTAATTACATTTTGTACCATTTTTGAGTAGGACAATGTGAGAAACAAAAAAAGAAATTTAATAATTGACTAACCCTGTTTACATGGGAGGCTTTGTTGTCTTGTTTCCATATGGACAAGTTTGCCAAAAACTTGACCTTGTCTCCAACGGCTGTTATCAGATTTTCTACATCATTTTCTTTTAACAGTCCCAATGCGACTGCATCAATTCTCGCATCTATAAAAATATACCCATTTACCAGGAGTGATAGGTACTTAACATAGAAGTTACATGCTTGAAGGGTGCTACATTCCCTGCAGTGCAAGGCGCTTGTGCACCAAGGTCAAGCAGAGCTTATCCAAGTATACTGATAAATTTGTTGCTGAATCACAAACGGAAAGCAAAACATTGACCTATTTTATGTTTATTAGGAATAAATTGAATCTGATATGCAAAACCACAGATCTACTCCAAACTAAGTAATGAGATTTATGTTAATATTATTAAATTCTTTGTGTATAAAAATAATTAAGTATAATATTGGTGTCGATTCCAACAAACCACTTCCTAAAAATTTAATTTAAGTTGACAGCTCTTTTTCTAATTTTATAAACAAGTAGGGGATGGTATGCATTTTAGAAATGTTATATTTATTTACTTTAAATCTGTTAAACACTTCAATTTCAACTGGAATCTGAAACATGGTCATTAAAGCTCAACTTCTTATAACTACAACTATGTGACATTTCTAAAATTCATGCCATTTCTTGTTTATGTAATTAGAAAAAGAGCTATCAACTTAATATAATTTTAGAAAGTGATTCGCTGGATCCACACCTGTATATACCAAGAAAATATAGCTCAGTTCATGCAATATATACCTATTTGAAAATGATAGACGACAAAATGTTAACAATAACGGTGAACGTCCTTTGGTTAGGATGATGATAGTGATGTAAAGGTGACACAAAATCCACAAGTGAATAAGCCATTTTGGGTAACAGTCGACCAAAAAAAAAGTGGAAGAAAATTGGTCATATTTGGAAAGGCACAGGTGAGGCTTTTGTCCAATAGTGGTCCATATTCACACCAAAAGTTGTGAAAAGGCTTTATTTATGTATAATGTATGTAAAACATTTACGAGTAAACTTTTATTTTTGTAATCATGCATGTACTTGTACATAGGTCTAAGGCTTTTTATCTTTCTCTTGCATTATATTATTCCCTATATAAATATATTTTATTCTTTGTGTCTGGCTGGACTCACAATGACAATTTGTCTCACAAGTTGACAAAGTTAGTTAGTTAGTACAAATTCTAAAAAGCTATCTGAGCCGGAGTTCCATGATAAACTTAACGTTTTCATAAATGTAAGTACACTTTACATCCCACAAACTTCCATCACGTACACAAACAACCTAAACACGTACTTACCAGTAAATATTCCGACGAGATGGTTTAGCCCCCAAAGCGTCAGTAAGTCAGACGTATACTGGTCTGCCATTCTCAGTATTTTTCGTTTAAAACTCACCCACAACAAGAGAATATCCGCTGGACTACTACACTTCTCACTTTTTCGTTCGTTCATGCGTTCATGCCATGCGGATGGCGCAGTGTTGCCAGTCGAAATGAATAAAAAAGTAACCTTTTAGTTTAAAAAATAACCTAACATTTTTTTATATGTAAAACTGCCGTTTGATTGGTTAGAATTGTGTCTGTTTGTTTTTTTTTACTATAGAAACCACATCGGTTGACGTATGTATGAACTATAACGCCTTATGTAATATAAATTTAGTCGGCAGTACGGCGTTTTTAGTGTTCCAAATACTTTAAACTGCCGCCTGATCCGTCTAATTTACCGTCTGTTTGATTAATTTGACCATACACACCACTTATATTGGCGTATGTATGAACGTTAACGCCTTATGTAATGTGAATTTAGTCGTCAGTATGGCGTTTTTAGTGTTCTGAATACGTTAAACTACCGCCTGATTGGTCTAACTTGCCGTTTAATTTGACCATACACACCACATAAATTGACGTATGTATGAACGATAACGCCTTATTTAATATAAATTTAGTCGGCAGTATACGGCGTTTTTAGTGTTCCAAATACTTTAAACTGCCGCCTGATCAGTCTAATTTGCCGTTTGTTTGATTAATTTGACCTTACACACCACATAAATTGGCGTATGTATGAACGTTAACGTCTTATGTAATATGAATTTAGTCGTCAGTACGGCGTTTATAGTGTTCTAAATACGTTAAACTACCACCTGATTGGTCTAATTTACCGTTAATTTGACCATGCACACCACATAAATTGACGCATATGTATGAACGATAACGCCTAAAATAACATTAATTTAGTCGTCAGTAGGGCGTTTTTAGTGTTATGATCGAATAACGAAGAACGTTGTAAGATGAGGCGATTATGCAAGTCCAAATGATTGGAAAACTGGTAAGTTGTGTCAATTTGGTTATAACGTTACTAATGTAATAAGCCTAATTTTTAAAGCGAAAATAGCTTTACATTAAGACGTTCAACACGATCACATTGATCAAAATCAAAGTGAGTACGGCAGTGTCTACCGTATGTGAAGTTTAATTTAGCTTCAGGTGTAATGCAAAATATTATAACATATTCGTCGTAACATCGGCCTTATTGGACGTAAGACAAGTGTTGTACGCCAAACAGTAAGCGTTTTAATTTTATATATTGAAAAATTTAATGTATTGAAAAGTGTAATTCGTTTTAAATGAGAATTCGAATAACCTGTTGCGTTAAAAACCTTTTTCATGGTCTGCACCATTAAAATGCCTCGAGTACGATCATTGTATAAAATATCGTACTCGAACAGTCGTTGTCGTCTTCAACGTAAAGTCAATTTTAAAGTACGTACTATTAATTTCACCTTGTAATGCGAAATAGGTAGTCGTCATATCAAACATATCGTCCTTTAGTTTAATTTCACCTCAAACGACGAAATTGTGGTGATGGATGATGCTTTTTGAGGTAAGCCCAAATCCCATTTTTTTCAGTGTAAATACAATGCTAATGCTAAGTAGGTCGGTGCGTCACCCTCGACCATGTCCGAAAAGTGATTCAATTTAAAAACATAAATAATATAATTTAAAGGAAAAAAGGTGCTGTCGCAGCAGCGCGCGAAATGTGCGATTGTAAAATGTACAGTACTGAAATCGCCGTTCGACTATCTATCGGCAACACTACACCTCATGGGCATTAATAGCTTTAAAAGAAGGGTTGGTTAAAGGAAAATAATAGCCCTGTCTGTTCTAGAAACCACAAGACACTTACCAATAACACCAAGTCCGCTCGGGGCTAAAACAGAAAAGCGATGCTTTTTTTATTGTAGTAAGAGATAGGGAAAGGGGTCATGAAAGGGGACTCCGAAAGCATTGTGCCAGAGGGTCTTCTGGCTTAGAAGCTATATTGTACAAGGAAAATCTAGCGGCTAGTAGGTAATTAGTTGTTATTGTCTACGAGCAACAGTTACCCCTTTAAACCCCTGATACAAACGGAGGGGTGTTATAAGTTTTGAACTTATCTGTGTGTCTGTATAGCATTGCAGCGCCAAATCGGCTGAAAAGATTTCGAAAGCTATGTTTGATTTAAATAGGTTCAGCCATTTTGAAGATATCACTTTTAACACAGTTGCTTTTTTACTAACCGCCTCCGTGGCTCAATGTAAACAACATTGGGTTTACGATTCGGAGGTCGCGGGTTCGATCCCCAGCGGGTACATGTTTAAGTACTCGGTTTGATTGGTAGTAGGGCATTTTAAAATGTCCGCCTGGCTAGCTACCACCATCTTATCTAAATCTGCCGCCAAGCAGCAATGTTAATAGCATTGTTGTGTTCCGGTTGTCAGAGATATAAGATAGCCAGTCTTCCAAATGTGTTGGGGTTTCTCGGGTCGGTACGCTTCCACACTCGACCTCATCTTCACTTAACATCAGGTGTGATTGAGGTCTAGTACAAACCCGTCGTGCATATAAAAAAACTTGGGTTATTCATAATTTATAGTTTCCGTTTTTTTTTCATTTCCACTTCACATACATTTTTATTACAAGCAGCAATTATAAATAAACGCTTCTTTATAGGTTTAAATAATGAAAGGAATGTGATCTATTGTCTTTTATGCCAACGTACGTGCCAAAAGCTATGCCAGTTGCTTTTACGTCCAGTTAACAATTTCTAATTCTCATAATTTTAAAATTCCTAATTTTTGCACATGCATATCTATTAGTGATGGAATAAAAAATACTATTTAGTTATAGATATTTAGTTTATAAAACGTCCAATATTAAAATACAAATATCACTGTGAACTTCATTGCGTCGCAGAAGATACACGGAACGCTTGTAATTACATATTTTCTAAATGAGCGATTAATACGTAGCGGCTCAACAAATTATTTTTGAATATATATATTTAGCTATTGCTTAATTCATCGTCCTGATCTAATAATGATGATTGCTAAATTCCTTAGAAAATTCTTATGTGCTAAAATGATACCCCTTGCTTTCGGTTTGTCATAATCGGGTAAAAAAGTGTATTGTACCTACATATTTGTTCCTATTCAATGAGCCAATCAGAATCTTTCTATTGCGCTCTAACAAAGCAGAGTAGGTTACGTAAGTAAATTACATTAATTAGTTTTATAAAAGCCCCGAGAAACTAAATAGGAATAAATAAATACATATTCCGGACACTTACACCAGTCGCAGGACTAGTCGCATACTAAGCAAATCTTGTACCATGGATACTGTACATAAATATTTATATAAACATTCATGACTTGATGATAAATGTTCGTATTCATCACACAAATATCTACCCCTCGCAGGACTAGAACCCGCAACCGTTGAGTTCGCTGACAGGATAAACTATCCACTACACGAATCGGCCGTCATATATACAAAGAAACTATGTTAAAAGTTATCTTCGAAACTGCTGAGCCAATAATTTTCGTCATACATTGCTAAGAACTGTTCCCTTAATTTAATCTTTAACATAAAAACAACCACACTCAAATCGGACTATATACGAGATACATACATCACCGCCAAACTCTTACACGTATAGTTTTTCGTCGTGGGTAAACAAACACTTTGCAACCCTAACTTGACTTCTAACGTAAAAGGAGGACATCCGGCGGGTTGCGAAGTAACTGGCGTTAGTCGTCACCCAAGTGTCCCGTATCTGATGTACGCTTTATGGCCCACGTGGGCCACAAGTCAGAGCGCCGCACTATCTGCGCGGGACACGTACGCATCTCTACTGCCCATCTCTACGGGACGTCGGGTGTGGACACACGGTGGCGTAATTTACAAGGGCGTGAGGTAGCGGATAACGGTACAAATAGGACTTGGGATGGGGAGTTTCTCAATACAATCCAAAATGCTAGTTTGTGGTAAAAAAAATGGTTTAGTGATAGCAATGCGTTAGAATTACATAATCTTATTCCACCATCGCCATTTCATCTTCGGACTACTAGGCGTGGGGAGGGATTCCACCCGTATGTAGTTAACATACCGAACATTCGCACTAAGCGGTTCGACTCTTCATTCATAATGCGAACAGCCAAGGTATGGAACTCCCTTCCGGCGTCAGTCTTTCCTGAATCCTACAATCTTCAAGAGCACGCATCTACTGAGATCGCGTGCTTCATCTTCGGCCACATCGTCACTTCCCATCAGGTGCGATTGTGGTCAAACGCCTATCCAGTTAACAATAAAAAAAAAACTTACAGAGGTCCCGGAGGTTGCTCCTGATACATAACATACGTGATTACTTTGTTGTTATTCTCGTGATTCCTTAGTCGTCTTTTATGGAAACCACAGGAAGAGACTGGTCACTATCCTATTCTACTCTGCCTGGAACTTTGAATTGTTTATATCTCGCTATGATAGTATTCGCTGATATAGCTCTTGGTGAAGAGGCGAACTCACTGTCAGTGTTATTATTGTGGTACTCTGATATTTGAATTATGTCAAACCTGTCATGGATGAAGACCTATTTTGACTCATGCGATTGGTCGTTGATAAAACATCGGACTTTTATCCCAAAAGTGGTGGTCAGGGAAATCCAAAACATTAGCGTTTGGGTGAAACATTAAAAGTTACATGCTTGAAACCGTTCACCGTTTCAAACATTCAGAAATGCACACGTGATTGGGGATGAACCCAGCGCCGTTAGAACGTGCAAGTCTATAGATATTTTTGATAGTCGTTTAGTCGCCTTTAGATAGGAAGATATGGATTGGTTCACTTCTTTTTACGTGCTGAAGCCATACGGCACTTGCTTCTCATAGTGATTAAATTCCCTTAAAAATCCTCCTGTGTTACGCTCTACAAAGGACCGGGTCACGACCCTTGAATTTGTAAGAGAAACAAATAATAATAGTATTTCTTTGCACAATAGGTCCACCCACTTACACTTACCTACGTTACCAATTTAACGATTTCAGAGTACTAGACATTTCAGATTTAATTAATATTGTATTTGTTTCGTTCTTTTTAAAGGGTCGTCTTCTATTATTTTGTCTATGTTTCATTTCGTAGTGTATTCTTTACATTTTAATTTTAAGAATTTTAACGTTATCTATGTAGAAGACGACTAGACATTTGTTGAGTCTGTATAAAAGTGTCGAACATTTGTATATCTCGAGGAGTGTTTGAGCTGTAATTTGCAGATTATATTATTTGTAAGTAGGTATAAAGTTGCAAGTCATATGAATATTGCCCGTCAATATGGAAATGAAAAGAATTTCTTAACCCCCGATGTAAGCCGACGAGTGTTATTTGTGTATCCAGACTTTGTCCGGAATTATCTCAGTAATGCGTGGCCCGATTTGAGTGCCTTTTCCTTATATTAATGACTAAACTAGGGGAAAGGCTCTTAGCCATGTTTAATGAAAATCGGTCAAGCCGTTTCGAAGATATTTAGTATGAAGATAGTTTTTTTTGGTGTATTTGGATGATATCATAGTCTGATGAGGGTTTCAAAATTTTCATCTTTGTAATATTTAAGATTGCTGAAAATCGAAGACGTAACGTTTAGCATTGTGTATTTCGATGATATCATCGTATTTCCAGAGTTTTCAGTTTTTTTTTTATAATATTTAAGATTGATTATGGGATTAGGTTGTTTGCCATGTTTTATGAAAATCGGATAAGCCGATTTGAAGATATTTAGCTCTTACATAGTTGCTTTCGTCTATCTAGATAAATAACCAAATCGTTTGTTTTCCCGGGGGTCATCTAAATTGTTAATTAATAATTATTTAGTTACACGGCAACCCAGCAAAAAGAAAAACAACTTCTTATAACCGCGTTTTTAAATACCGTCAGCGCTATCTAGCTTTATCGAATAGCTTTATTTTAAGGTGTAGTGGTTTTTAGGAAGAATCATGAAAAATGTTGAAACACTTTGTAGAGTCTTTGATTCCGAAGATATTCTATTGCGTAAAATATTTGTCCTCATTTTTGCTTTTTGTTGAAATTGCGTCTCTAAGTAACCCGAAGAATACACCTGCCAAATTTCATTAACGTCAAACCACGCGTATGGGCTGTGCGATGATCTCTGGGTCAGTCAGGACATTGCCTTTTATTAATATATACATACATAAAAAATAGTGTGCGCCACATTTTTTTCCTTCGGCAGAGGAACACATGTCCATGTGTCAAGCTCTTTCAGATCATAAAAGCCTTGATTGTGACCCCTTCGAACATGTAACTACTCGCTGTAATCTTGTCGCACAGACCACATGTCTTGTATTAGCCAAGTCTCTTTTTTATATACGTCATATATTCAGATTTTACTATCACTTGTCGTCGATAAGTCTTTGACGCGACGCCTTAGACGAGACGAGTCGAAGACAGACGCGGTAAACGGGAATGTCTCAAGAATTTCATTACTATTACTGATTATGACGATAAAACTTTATTCAAATTTATGCGATAAATTTTAAAATTTTATTTGACAATGTCCTTAGGAGCTATTAGGATGAAATGTTATGTACCCGGCTATACTGGACATAAAATTCTTTAAATATAAGTTAAAAATGCAAAAATGTATTTAATGTATTACTGACGAAATGAATTGGGGAGCTTTATAAGTAAACTATGGTGTTTATCATAGATAACTTACATTCAATTGGTTTGATCATTGAACCTAACGTAGGTAAATATTAGAAATCGATCAGAACGAAATCTGATAAAATAATCACAACCAAAAAAAACGTTCGAATTCGACGTTTGAATCAATCTCCGAGCCCATCCGATCGGCGCCGATCTCCGCCGAGCCAATCAAAAGAGCCGATGCATCGTCCGCAAGACGCCATAAACCTGGTCTAATATACGCGCATGCGTTGCGCCGAGGACTTTTATGAGCAATTTAACAAGTGTCTCGCAGCAAGCCGTATTTGATTTATACCAGCATAACCGTGCTTTTACGATGACCGTTTATTGTTTCTTGTATTTCACCCGGCCTGGGAGCTCTGATAATGTTATTTGAGAGGTAGGACCCAGAGATAAAGACGCCCGATGGTCGGGTTCCTATTTCGTAATTGAATATATACTGCGTCCCGCGGCCAGTTCAAGGCTGTTGACGTGTCTGTTTGGCTAAAGAATTTGTTAATAGATATGTTAAGTTCTGACAGGGTTACGTGTCGGACATGACGTGCAACATTTTTTGATAACTCGAGGATGGTAGAGCCGGTATAGGTAGTTAAGTTACTTATATTGCTACACAAAGGGATATGCATCTTCTATCAACTCTAAGTTCCACATTGTGACGGCCATGTCCAGACGCTTCATTTGAAATAATAATCTATGGCTGTGTAACAATCTCAGATAGGTCACTCCACCATTGTTTAATATATTAATAACTAACTATTAAAATGATCACGGTTCAATAAGTCTCCCACACATCTGGTTTAAAGCTTGATTCGCAGCACACATCAACAAAACGTCCCAATTATCATGTCGATCGAATTAAGTCGATCCGAACGAACATGACCGTTGAAAAAAGTCGAATGTCGTAACACCACCGGAATAAAAACACTGATGTAGCCGTCATATTAAATAGCCGATGGCGAACCGACGCAGCGTCGCCGGTAATTCGAAGTGACCAATGCACATGGGTCCAGGCCTTAGCACATTTTTTTTCATTAACGATCTAAAAACGTGACGCGATGCTCATACTTCATAGGTGTTGATGGTTGTTGAGAAAAAAACTATTACAGTTTAACGGGGCGACAAAAAAACTTCCTAACGCTCTCGAGGAAATGTAGAAGGTATCGGACTGAACACAAACTGGAATTGGAGTACTTCGAGTTCGAACTGAACAAGTTTGGAAACGTATATTTGTGTTCGAGAAATCATACTCGTGTTTTAGTTTCTGTAGTTGTTGCTGAGTCTTCAACTATCTATTGTTATCAACGTTGGCCTATTCACTGACACCGCGAAAACCGGTCTACGGATCAAGTTTGTTAGTTTTAGAAAAAAATTATCACCTGGGGTCTGTCACACTTCACGTTATACGTGGTATCACTTATTCGCGTGTTCTCCGTGCCAGAGATATATAAATCAAAACTGTACCACTAAATAGTTGCAATAGTTTTGTTGACCTTCACCCAGCGCCTACGTCTGCCCCGTTAACTACCGCCTCTACAGTTAGAACTAGATCATGTTTGAATAACTTTATTATAAAGTGTGTAACGTAAAGTTGTGACATTCGTGGGAAATGTACCTGAGGGCCATTGTTTCGAATGGTTTTAGTTCTACTGTGCTATTCGAACGCGCTCCACGCGAAGTTCTAAACTCCACTTACTTCATAATATCACAAATAGAGAGACAATGGTGTCGATTCGGATGTAAACCAACTAAACTAAACTAAACTGAAACCAGTTTTAAAGTAGTCCTGTCTCTTTCTCCCTGGAACAGTACCATGCGACGACACTACTCCAAAACTGGTTTTAGTTTAGTTTAGTTGGTGTACAACCTTTGTAACACAGAAAAGTAATGTTGCTTTTATAGTATAATTGTCACATTAGTATATTACACATCAACAAGTGACCCGCATGCCCGTTTGCTGCCTTCTCATATATATATAAAAAAAAAAAAAACAGTCTTGCGGTGTTACACCTGAAACTATGGAGCATCTTCTATGCTGCCCATCGTGTCCCAACACTTGTACGCTACAGGACCACTAAGTTGCCACAGACAATGCTTATGTTCCCATTGGTGGGGCACATCTTCCTCTCAATAGAGAGTCCAGTGCGGATTTGTGTCAGGCTAGAGGCGTGTAAGAACGCGCCATGGCTTAAGAAAGCCACCTTATTGGCCATCGATTAAACAACTGGAACTGCATACACGTTGACTCGATTCTAAAGTATTTATATTATATTTTCCGTTTTTCAATTGTAATTTATACACCATTTTCGGTAGATTAGACGATTTACTAAATGGCTGGAGGACGAATAATCGTACATTTATAGGAATATGGGAAATTTATTTGAATTGAGTACGAGCCAAGCAAAGCGGACAAATTAGAACTTATATCAATTGATTTTATAATAATAATAGTATTTTATTATCGTTCAAATAATAAAAAAATAAATAATAAAATAAAATATCTTTGCACACACACAGCGCCATCTAGGTCCACAGTGAGCATCTAACCTTGTGTTATGGATACCAGATGGTTGATAAACTACACAACTACATGTTGTTTTTTGTAATTAAATACATATATAAAATAAAAACATCCACAACTTGGGAACACATGTCTGTATTCATCATACAAACATATGCCCCTAGCGGGATTCGAAGGTCGTCAAAATAATAGAACAAAAAATTTGCCAACAAACCACTGCAATTGGGTTTTGTTTTCTATCTCTTTACTGGATTATCAAATCTTCCTTATTTTTAAACGTGAGCACCCTTTCAATAGAAAAGAATTAGGAGGAATAGGTGAACATTCATAATGATTAATCCCAAAATTATTTGGTTCGTTCGAGTCCAGTCGAGCCGAGAGAGAGACCAGTCTGTACAGACTGGTCTATAAAGCTTAGATATTTACTCTATTTATTGTATTATTGTTTGAGATAAGATAGCCAGTCTCCTAAATAAGTGAAGGTTCTACGGCTCAATTTTTACTTAAATGACGTCAAGCAGGAACTCATTGATGTGATTTTTTTCTTTAAATATTTTACCGTGCTTTTTATCATTGCCTAAGATCGCATTTTGTCCATTCCATTGACACTATCCAATAGCTATCAATAACGTGGCTCGCCATATTTGGAATTTATATTGATTTAATGACGCCAATTTGCTTTGCAAATAAACCAATAATAACTGCCTACCGTTGCTTACGGTCATTTGTTAAGAAATATATTTCTATCTTCATTACATGGGACAGAATATGGTTATTGGAAATATTTTTAATATTCATACGAACACAATTTTTTGTATATCAAATAGCTGATAGGTCGTTTACTCATAAAGATCATAATAGCTATGTGTAACCGGAAAGAAATCATATAGACGCGTCACAAGTGTTCGAATATTTGGAGAAATCTCTCGAAAAACAAAACTAAGGTTATCTGAAAAATCAATCAGCAAATTATAATAATAATAATGAATAAATATCCTTAGACATACACACAGCGCCATCTAGTTCCACAGTAAGCAACTATAGGCTTGTGTTGTGGATACCAGATGGTTGATATACTACATAAATAATTTTTTTTTTGGAAATAAATACTTATTATAAATGAACACATCCATAACTCGGGTACACATGTCCGTATTCATCACACAAACATTATGCCCCTAGCGGGATTCGAACCCGCAACCTTTTTGGTATAGTGGTCAGAGTTGCTAACCACTACACCAAACAGGTCGTCAATTGATCTTTCTCATTATAAAATAAAGATACCTATTCTTCTGTGGATTCTTTTGTTTATTATTATCATTCGGTAATTTACGCTCTGCTATAACCCTTGGAGTATGTGGAAGGAAGGTCCAACACTCCTGGTCAAAAGGTTCTGACAAGTCCTTTGACAAATTTTATAGAAGCCTGGTGCACTGGGAGGCTTTAAAGGAGCCGGTCCAGTGGGCCGATAACAGTCAGAATCGTTTCACCGTATTCTCGGGTCCCCAATTTTTTTTAATGTAAAGTCAACATAAAAAGCCATAAAAAATGTCATCAATTTCGCAACAGGTTTTCGCATTTGTAACCACCTCGGTGGTTCAATGTAAAAAACATAAGGTTTACTAAACGCGTGTTCTATTACCAGCGGGGTACATGTCTACATACAGTCATGTTTGGTTTACGGTAGAACATTTTTAAATATCCGTCTGGTCCACCACCATACGTCATCGTATCTAAGTCTGCAGCCAAGCAGCTATGTTTGGCTATCAATGTTAATATAATAACGGGGTGACCGGGGGAACACGCTTCCACCTTCGGCCTCATCTTAACTTAACATCAGGTGTGACTTTAAGGATAAAACCAAACTTCGAAATGAATAAACTCCTTTTTGGGGCTGTCCGGTAAAAAAACTAATATTATCTATAATTAAATAAGTCATCCTATAAATACATATGAACAATAGCTAAGTACGATTACCTACAGACTATATAAACTTACTTAAATATACCTTCACATGGTACGATAAACTACATCATACAATATTATATTCAGAACTCATACATAACGAAATTTGTGTTCTGTTAATCAGTTGAAAACAATAGTGGCGAAGTTGCCTTCATTTTATTAAAGGTTTCTGACGGGAAATCTCGGTACTCCAAACAATGTGCAGGTGGAGGAACTTTGCAAGCACTTGACTTGACTATTACCGAGTTGTTAATTTGTTGAACATTTTCCAAGTAGTCTCATGTCTAACTTAGATACCTATTCTTTTATAAAACACCACGAATAAAGTTTTCACGGCTACAGTAATTCCATTTCGTAGACAATTTATTCAATCACTTAGTAGCGAAATTTTTTATGCGAAGTCATGGTGTGCCCCTCGTGAGTTATTGTTGAACAAATTACTAATCCAACGCATAAAATAGGGTCTAATATGGTATTTACAAGCGGCTTCTGCTGTGTTGAAATGCTAATAAACTGGTAGTCAAGGAAATATTTGAATTTTAAAACGTATAATTAATAATAATAAATCAATTCGCGATGTGTATGGTTTTGAAAGTATACGTACGTTTTATTTTGATTATTGATAAAATAGTAGTTAGGTGACATAGGCCGACACACTTGTACTTTATATCAGATTTCACTAAGTATGTATATCTTTCTGTAAACTTGAGATACCAAAATAATTGATAGTATGTTGAGAATAAATTAATAACACGGAACCAGATTATTGCGAATGTTTGGTGTAGTGGTTAGCAACTTTGGCCACTTAACAGAAAGGTTGCGAGTTTGAATCCCGCTAGGGGCTTGTTTGTGTGATGAATACGGACATTTGTACCCCAGTTATGGATGTTTTCATTTATAATAAGTATTTATTTACAAAAAAAAATATATTTATGTAGTATATCAACCATCTGTTATCGACAACTCAAGCTTATAGTTGCTTACTGTATAACTAGATGGCGTCGTGTGTATATCTAAGGATATTTTATTATTATTATTTATTTATCTATATCTTGTTTGTTTGTTTGTTTGTTTGTAAACGCTTTATGGTACAAAAAGGCAATATATTTTCAATGTATATTTTGTTGGCTTTTTTTTAAATATCTATATAACCTTATTCTCCAGTTTTGAATGCAAAACGACGTTGTAGAATAAGAATACAATACTGACAACTGCTACAGGCTGAGCAAGCGCAATAGGCTTTAGAGCCAAGTGGCCCGCCAGAGGATTATACTCTCATAGTGCAAAGTGGAAGCGAGTGGCGGCATCCAGCGGTTTTGTTTATGACTTGACTCATTGTGTTCCGTCTGTTCGTATACGTATGCGAAATGATATACAGGGTGCGAGATTTTCAACTGACAATGATATAATTTGGGAGTGGCTTATGTCCTGTAGTTTAACCGCCTCCGTGGCTCAATGTAAACAACATTGGGTTTACGATTCGGAGGTCGCGGGTTCGATCCCCAGCGGGGTACATGTTTAAGTACTCGGTTGGTGGTAGGGCATTTTAATAGTTGTGCATAAAAAAAAGTAGACTTGTATTTAATAGGTGTAAAGGGTACTGTAGTAAGTTATTCAACAATGTTAAGTATAGTATTAAAGATCTAGCACCTTTGATTATTCATTCATTATACGAATTGCACGTGTACTGGTGTTTCAATTGACTACGCCCATTTTCCCGACATTGCATGGCGACCATGCTAGCGCTGCATTGGGTGCCGTGTGTGATGCAATTTTGGGTTTGAAGTTTTTTTTTGATCAAACTAAAAAAAGTATCTCGTTGTTCGTACTTGTTTATATTAAACACTTGTTCTAGCCTACCATATATTAATAATGTAATATCTAACACTCAGTAACTACTTCAGTGGCTCATTCCTTAAGCTTAAGTTGACTTTAACTGAGAGTAAGGGCCGTAATTCTAGGTGCAGGAGGGATTTTTTTTTTTCAAAGATTAGCTATCGAGTAGATCTACAATATCAAAGACTTCATTAAGGTTATTTGAAGATTAAATTAAGCCCTTCTCAGCGTCTAAGTAAAATGAAAATCTTTCTCATGAAAAATACCTTTGTAGCAAAAATGTTATCGAGTAAAATTCTATAACATGAATTTCTTGTTAATCAAGTGAAGATGAACGTGCAATCTTCTATGTTTATAGGGAACTACTTAATTAATCAAAATGTAATGAAATCGCAGTGAAAACCTGATCAACTTTTAACTAAATAGGCTGGTTCCTCTACTTAAGAGAAGAGGGACAGTGGTACACTCATTTAATAAACTAAAGACTTCTTTACAATTACAACGTAAATTAAAAAAATATTGGAGGACCCTAAAAGCTAATTATAAACAGTACATAAAATTATTTTCGCACTTTTAGTTATTAACAAAAATGACAACCAATGGCAGTATTAGGTATTATTTCTGAATGGCTTTTAAGTTTACGTACTTACGTACGTAAGTACACCACGTCGAGTGGACAAAATGAGTTACGAGTATGTTGAATTTTAAAAATAAATCATAATTTTTCACATGAGGGAGCCTGGGCTTGACCATTTTTAATCTCTAAACATTGCAACTATGTACTACTGTGCAGTGTAGTCACAAATCGAATTCGAATGGGTCTAGACTCGCGGAGGTGAAATTGCGGTGCGCCGGAGCAGTTGGTGGTCCATCCTTAATACGTACGAGTGCCTTTGCGGGAAGGACTCAATGTATTAACTTTTGCATACAGAAATGAAAGGCGTAGTTTAGAGTGAATAAATGAACGAGAGTACGATAACAAATCTTTAAGCATAGCAATCTTTAAACACGCTGTATATCCCTACGTTACGTGAGTGTTACATCGTTACTCTGTTAGTATTTGATATTACGGAAGTCAGCGTCATATGTGAGAATTTTGAGTTATATTTCCAGTTTTATAATGTGAATATTCGGAAGGTATGTGTGCAGAAATTATTCCAGTCTAGAGGGAGGGTTGTATGAGCTATAGCTTTAGTTTATACGTTGCTGTACACGGCCTGACTTTGTAATATGAGATTGTTTCACATGGGGGTGTGAGTCCGCCCCGAACCTGTCTTGTATTACGAATGGGGTCCGGGTGGATAAGGTAAGAACCCGAGTTTTTTTGGAATCGTTACTAAGTTTTCGTGATTTTGGGGTATCGTTTAACAGTCCTACAGTGAAATGTAGAGATGCCAGGATATGTGGAGAAATTGATAAATCATCTTCTAATCACGCCTTATGTAGCTTAGTGTAGAAGATTGTGCGGCTAACATACCGCCAATATAATACAAATAAAAATACAACGTGCAGTGACGTAACGGGTACGAGCTGGGTATCAACTCGCGACCTCTGTACCAGTACAATCCGAGATTGTTAACATTGACCCCAGATTGTATAGTAAACAATTTTCTACACCAAACAAATTTCCCTTTCATAATCGTTAGTCTATGAGAACAGGAATCGATTATAACATCCGTCTCTATCGGTCACATCAGAGATAACGTTAATTACTATCTATGTCTCTTTTATGGGCTTCCCCCGCCGAGCGCTATCTCTCACATCGCGGCTCTAGGTTTGTTTATGGACGGAATGTAGATGTTTTCGACCTCGTCTGCTATTACGACATTATGTCACAGACTATAAAATAACGTGGTTCGGTTAGTTTTAAGAAACCTGGAAAATATATAAGATTTCCTTTTACTGAAAATACAAATATCAAGGGACCTTTATTTACACTGTCCGTCTGTATGTCTGTCAGAATGCACAGATTTTAAAGATATAAAGATTATCTTTCTATTAAAAAACAACTTATACTAAATTACATTTGTACGTATACAGGGCGTCCCAAAGTTATGGGACATGAAGGGGAAGTACCTTAAATATCGTAGATAGTGAATTTTGCTCAAAGAAGACTTTATGTTATTTTTAAAAGTTAGTAATTCTGCATTCATAGATTTTCTAAAAATTATTTGCTTCGGCTGGGAATCGAACCGACTCAAATGTGAAAAAAAAAACACCCTACTTTTATGATGCCAATCGAAAGAATAGCTAAAAAATAATAACTCTGCCTAAGTAACATAGTATTTTAAAAGAAAGGAACAACGTGAAATTAATCATTTTAATCAAATAAAAAACATACATGAAACTGCCGTAGTCAATTAAGTAGGTATTTTTTTGTAAATTAATTAATTAAATGCTCAAAATGTGATCCCTCTTGTCTTACGCAAATCGCCAATCTTTTAATGAGCCCGCTGCCTGTTGATTTTCTAATCATTTTATGGTGAACACTCGATGTGATATGGCACAATTCTGTTTGCAACTCGCCTACGTTCTCGTATCGCTTTTTGTATAGCATATCTTTCACGTATCCCCAAAAGAAGAAATCACTTTAGCAATAAATAACTTTCTTGAAATTTGACTCAATCATTTTATGTTGTTCCTTTCTTTTAAAATACTATGTTACTTAGGCAGAGTTATTATTTTTTAGCTATTCTTTCGATTGGCATCATAAAAGTAGGGTGTTTTTTTTTTCACATTTAAGTCGGTTCGATTCCCAGCCGAAGCAAGTAATTTTTAGAAAATCTATGAATGCAGAATTACTAACTTTTAAAAATAACATAAAGTCTTCTTTGAGCAAAATTCACTATCTACAATATTTAAGGTACTTCCCCTTCATGTCCCATAACTTTGGGACGCCCTGTATAGCATAAGTTAAATTTCGTTTTGTTCGATGTTGATCTACTTTCAAAATGTATGCTTCTACGGAACCCAAGGTGCGTGAGTGCAACGCGACCTTAGCTGATTTTTGTTAACGTTAACACCGTGAAGGAAAAAAAATAATAAATTTTTTTTTTTTTGCATCATAAACATTTTGTTTATTTATTAACTGGATTCGCGTTTGACCACAATCTCACCTGATCGAATGTGACGATGTGGTCGAAGATGAAGCACGCGCTCCCAGTAAATGTACTTATGCTTAGTTTTCACGTACAATTTCTCCTTTCTTCCTACTATTGGCGATAAAATTATTCATTATTTTCATTCTCTGTAAGGTGACAATGCCTTACGAAATTTTTATTAGATTTATAATTACACTTGTGCTGTGTGGTTTCGGCACACAAGTAGAATAGAACCAACCCGTCTCTTCCAGTGGGTGTCGCAAAAGGCGACTAAGGGACTTTCCACCAAAAAACATCTATAGTTTTGCACGTTTCAACGGCAATAGTGTCACCCACAGGTGCATTTTTGTATATTTCATAAGGTGAACCGTGGATATTGTCTTAATCATTAAACTTTTAGTATTTAGAACACCCAAATATTATTGTTTGGGATATCTCTGACCACCCCATTTGGGATAATGGGTTATGTATGTATGCTATAATTACACTTCCTCTGATTTATACACAATAATAATAATAATAAATAATAAATATTTCGGACACTTACACCAATCATCTAGTCACCAAACTAAGCGAAGCTTGTGCTATGGAAACTAGATAACGGATAAACATACATAAATATTTATATAAACATCCATGACTCGGGATTAAATGTTTGTATTCATCACACAAACATTTACCCCTCGCGGGATTCGAACCCGCAACCGTTGGTTTCGCTGACAGGGTCACTATCCACTATACCAATCGATCGTCAATTTATACACAATAATTGACTCTTGCTACACAATATTCTGCCTTAAATTATTACACATCACAAATTCGATAAAATACCACACACTACCTGTTTTCCAGTTAAAAACCTGCCACGGATTTATTAAAGCCTGTCACTAAAACTAGAACTACCGAAAACCATGGCACGAAAACTAAATGAAAATATCATTTATTTCGCTGTACGGGAGCTGTACTGTACACCCTGTCACTGATATCGGATTTTCCCGATCATATTTTAAAAATTGATTATGATTGAATGTTTGCTTTTATCGACACCCAACGAAGTTTTTACACTACTATTCGATAGTTGTTCACGTGGCAACATTTTAAGCAACACTCGTGCATTAGAAGCATAATTGAAATGATAACAAATACTTATGTGTAACGTTAGTATGGGTTTTATACATTAAAATACAGAAAACCCTCGACAACATTGACGGAATAAATGTGTTATATTATAAGCTAAATATCTTCCAAACGGCTTAACCGATTTCTATCAAACATGAGTAAGAACCTGTCCTGCCCCGTTGTTTAGTCTTTAATATAATAATAATGTGAGTTTAAAAACAAAAATTTGTCTCCTTACTGAGGTTTGCTGGAAGAGATCTCTTATAAAGATAAGCTCGACTTTTGTATATTTTAATATTCTCCAGTTTTTTTTTGTTTTGTTTGACGTTTATGCTTATATGCAATAAAGTGTTAAATAAATAATTAAATAAATAAAAAACCCGACAGGATATTTTGTATTTCGAGGGCGCCATGTTGGATTTTTTTACTACAAAATGTATCCTGTGATATTCCAGGGATCAACAGGAACTTCGAAATCGGTCAAGCCGTTTAGGCTACAGGAGGTTAGATAGAACCTACATACATACACTCGAAAAACATTACCCACATTCCTTGGCCATTGTCGAGTAAAAATTGGACCACGCACTACTGAGATACGTCCGGTCAAAGACATCGATTTTCTTTGGGTGTTAAAAATGCTGATTAATCTCAGCTACATTTTTGTAGCATTAAGATTTTAGGATAAATCCTCTCTAATTAACATTGTGTCTGAAATGAAAGGAAGACAACGAAAGGTAATATCCAAGATAGAATTTAATTATGTGGCAGTTATAAATATGGCTTAAGGGAATTTCAAGACCTGGGTTAATTTTTATCAATTCTCTGATCAATTTTACTTTTACTATTTGGAGCATTTTAATGTTATTTTAGAGCGTCGGTGGCTCAGCGGTTAATACGCTTTCTCCTAATTTAGGAGGTCCAGGTTCGATTCCCAGGCCCGCCATGTACCAAGGAGTTTTTAAATTTAATTTAATTACTTATGTGCATTTATCCGACTGCTCTTAAACGGTGAAGGAAAACATCGTGAGGAAACCTGCATGCCTTAGAAATAAAAAATCAAAGGCATGTGAATCCCCAACCCGCATTGGGCCAGCGTGGTGGATTATGACCCATACTCCCTCATTATACGAAGGAAGGTCTCAGTCCCTGTAGTGGGATGTTCCGGGTCACCGGAATGAGAAACTGGGATAAGTCCTAGAAGGGAAATATTTCACCATTTTTGAAGAAATTAAGCCTGGTTTTAGCTATGCTCTTCAGTCACTGAAGTCAGTGATTTTCATAAGTTCTGTATTTCGTTGCTATGTTAATTTTGGAGCCCTGACAGAAAAAATGTGCTCTCCATAGCAATGCTCATGCAAAGCAAGTTACCGCTTCAAAATCGCCTCAAACAGAAACACACGCACCTCTTACCCCAAACACATATACCGTTTCCTTTTGGTCGTGTGTTTTTAAAATATGAATCCCAAACAAAAAAGATTATATCATCAAATTTTTTGCGACCTGTAATGAATGCAGTTTGTTTAGTAAAATATGCTGATGTCAATATTTAAGATATTTCCCTTCATGTAATTTTCAAGCTTTATTTTAACCACCATCAATATGGTGGACTACAGGAATTTTGTCATAAAATTTTATATAATATTAATGTAATGTTAAACGGATGTTAAGCAAAGCAGTTTATTTGCCTATCCAACGGCCATCTTTGCAAAAACTTAATTGAATTTTAGATAAACACTAAGAAGTAATCAATCTGCTGAATATAACTCCTCAGCTTGTCTGAGATCAGTTTCTCTATCAGACCGTGTCTCTATAAACATCAGCAAGGGTTTGGTACCGCTGAGATTTGTACGCAGAGGCTTAGACACGTTGGCTTAGAGTTCGTAATAATGTGGCAGGAATCTCAGGGGCGCACAACTAAAATTGCGGTTGGATAAAAATTTTTCCCGGCGGAAGCTCGCGTGACGTCACGGTTGGTGCGCCTGCGCAAGCCCTGACGGATTAGCGCGATCAAACGCCAGCGGATCACGCGATTTTTTTTTGACAATACTAAGGTCACTGAGTGTATCTGGCGACTAAAGTTCAGCCCACCCGCAGCCCTTATGTGTCCAGTCATACAGGTGTGTTTTTTATATATAACGTTTGGTTTTGAAGGACATAGGATATAAGGAAGTGACTGGCACCTGGAAGTGGATCGAACCAGCGTTAGCGATCTTAGTTCACGTACTAAATGAAAATCGTTAAGGAAACTTTCATATAGGATGATATAGATGCTAAGCATTGGACCACCTAGTTGCTACGAAGCATTTTTTCGAACCATTTTTTGGAATCATTCTTATAACTATTAACAAAAAAACATGAGACCAGATATTTTATTAGCATGAACAAAACAAGAGATATGGATGGTTTTCCCAACAAAACAAGAGATATGGATGGTTTTCCCAACAAAACAAGATGTGGATGGTTTACTCAACAAAACAAAAGATATGGATGGTTTTCCCAACAAAACAAGAGATATGGATGGTTTTCTCAATAAAACAAGAGATATGGTTTTCTTAACAAAACAATAGATATGGATGTTTTTCCCAACAAAAAAAAAATATATGGTTGGTTTTCTAAACAAAACGAAAAATACGGATGGCTTAAACAAAGACTATGAATGCTTTACATTATGTTTGATCATCACATTGCTGGAGTGGTCGTTAACAATTGTAATACAATCTACCGTTCCGAGAAACCGCCGGAACTATTTCGACAATCGGTACTGCCTTTTAGTTGAATTAATTGGGGTCTAATATGTCAAACAGAACAGAATGTTAAAGAAATCTGGATTTTGGTTTTTCAATTCGGGAAAACGTTAAAAATTTTATAATTAAACTAATTTAAATATTATGCTAATAATACTGTGCTGTGTGGGTTCGGCACGTAAAATGAATAGAACCAACCCGTCTCTTCCCGTGGGTGTCGTTAAAAAAGACTAAGGGACTTTCCAACGAAAATGGTCTATAGATTGTTCACCCCCTGTCACGTGCGCATTTCTGTTTATTTCGTAAGGTGAATCGTGGATGTTGTTTCAATAATTAAACACTAATGTTTGGGATATATCTGACCACCCCAATTGGGATAAAGGTCCTGATGTTATGTATGTAGTTATAATACGACTAAACGCAAGCGTAAGATTGTTTGGCGGATGCCGCATCATTATTTGTTGTTCGAATGATTTCTAACTGTTTATGAACATCTTATGCAAAATCAGGATATTTGAAGTTGCGATCACGGGTAAATCGGGAATCCCAAGTTGCTAGTCGGGACACCTGACAACAGGTTACAGGGAGCCGCTTTAAACCGGGAGTGCGAACTTTATGTACAAGTACCTAATAGTGACTAGTTGGCAATTACTTGTACAAAATACAAACAAACCGAATACTCATGGATTACCTGTCTGTTCATTAGTTTATCTGTCACAGCCATTTATTTCATATACTTGAAGTATAGATAAATGAAATTTATTGGTATATAGAATCATAAAATCGTGGCTCAAAAACTTGAAAAAAAAAAACGATTTTACGACTTAGTTTTAATAACATTTTTATAGGTAATCGTCTCATGTCTTCAAAACTGTCAAAAATTTAATAAGTTAAGGATTTTATTTGATCCATTTAGCTACGTTATTCTTTGTTTAAAGTTTTTTAATAGTTTTTTAAACCGCCCATGTAGGCCACGGACTTTGCTTAATAACTGCCTTCAATTGAAAATGATCGTGATTAGGTGACAGTTAAAAAATCGCACGTCCTATAATTAGCACAACCGATAAATCGCTGGAGCAAACGGAATCGTCATTAGACGACCGGATTGTTGTGGGACAGATGGGAGGGATGGAGCGGCAATCTGCGGCGAGCGGGTCGAAGCGACTGGTTGCGTAAAGCCGGAAGAAGTAGGTGATTTCCTATTTTTTCAGATGATTAGCCTCATGGTTATCGGATATTGCTATTTTAACACTTTATTGCATATAAATATACAAACATACATTAAACAAACATAGGACAGAAATTACAATACACAAAAGGCGAGCTTATCTCTGTAAGAGCAAGCCAGCAGCAAACCCTCGGAAGGAAAACCCATGTTTAATTTTTTTTTTATTGCAGACAAAGAGCGATACTTAAAATATAGAACAATACATTAACAAAACATCACTGTTATAGGAACACAATTGACAAAAGACAAAAGATTAAGATTTATAGCAATGGTTTATTATATATGACTAGCTTATGATACCTATAGCGGAATAATTTGTAAGACAAAAATATAAAGATATTTCACACAATAAATACATAATATAAAAGCTTATATACAAAAATACATATTATTAAATACGTATAATACATACATATACTATATAAAAAACTTATATAGATATATATAAATAGGATGACTGCTATTTTTGAAAGAGAAAGATTTCATGCTTGTTATAAAAAATCTTTCAAACAAATTGATATAAAAGTTATGTTTACACAGATAACTGTATAATGAAAAATTTAGAAAATCGCCGACAAGATTGATAAAACAAATGTTTTACCGTCCAGGTAGACTAGACCAAAAGATAAAGCTAAATATCTTCCGAAACGGCTTAACCAACTTTCATTGTATCTCTGAGGAATAAATTTCAGGAAATCAATATATTAACTTTGGCATCGCAATATATTTACGAAAACTTAATGTACGTAAGAAAGAATCTGCATTTGTTTAGGAAAAATTGTGAAATACACAATATAAATACAAGATATAAAAATAAACATGCTGCCCATAGCAGTCGCTTACACAAAGTCACTAAGTCATTCAAGGGACAATGTATACGCTTTTATAATAAGGTTCCGGTAGACATTCAAAATTTGCCTTTAAATAACTTTAAAACAACCATTAAACAGAAACTATGTGCCAAAGGCTATTATAAAATTTCTGACTATCTGGATGATAAGAATGCGTGGACATGAACCGCTCGGCAATATCCAGTAAATTCTATTCTTATTTTTCTTTGTCGAATCATAAATTTAACAATTATTCCAAATTGTATTTGTATTGGCTTATTTAAAAAGAGCAACCCCTGAGTTTCTTGCTCGTTCTTCTCTGGGGAGACTGCCTAGTGAATGAGCGATAACTGTATGACATGACGATTTCAAATGTTATTCTTATAACTTACGAAATAAAACATTTTTGAATTTTGAATTTGAATTTTTTGAATTTCATATGATATGGCTCAGAACCCATTTCCGGGTTAAATATTAAAAATGAAAAAAATATTTAGAAACCCCCCGAAAGACTATTATATCTTTGAAATACACAAAAAACTGTGTTAAAAGCTAATTATTTTCAAAACGGCTTAAACGATTTTCATCAAACATAACTAAGACCCTGTCCCATCGTTTAGTCTTTCACATCGGGAGATCGTCCGGACAACGACCGGACACACACACACAACGCCGTCAAACACATAACCCGTCGTTTTTCGTCGGGGGTTAATATCTAAGTGACTAGAAAGTACCGCTATAATAGCAAGGAATACGGCCCAGGAACGACGCTAGACGTTTGAATCATAATTAAAAAATTTTCCACGCATATTGTTAGTAACCAAACTTCTTTGTATCTGGGCTTTATAAATAATGTCGCATTCAGTACAAAGTTCAGTTTTAATAGGTTTTAATAATAATCCTATGATCTCTGAATACAGTATAAGTAGGTATGATGAACGTATCATAACATTATACTTACACGATACGGAGTCATGCTAATCAACCATTAAACCTTTATTGGATGATGTTTGATAAGTGCTGACCTCTCACTCTGATGTCGTCATACAGTCGGCTGTAGGACTATACTCATACATGGAGCAACATGGTTTAAGCTTATACACGTAACGCCAAGTTAGTAATACATTTTCAGTGCTTTTTATGCCGATATGTGGGCTTGAAAAAAAAAAACAAAAAGGTCATAGTTTAGAAAGAGAATGCTGTTTCATTAATTTAAAACACAAATTATTGTAAAAAATGTTATGTTGAATAAAAGAAACCTTTCGATAGAATATGTTATTGTTCCGAACTAATATTAGATGTCGCTAAATTATCTATCACATTAAATTCTAAATTTAGAACCAAACAAAACTTTTATCACATTTCTAAATATTTTTAAGCAGTTTCAGCCGGTATTAAATCATTTATCAATGAATGTTTAAATAAAACGATAACGAAACGAGTTTTTAATCTAATAACGTTTGCGAACTGGTTGTTTAGTACGAAATTGAGGAGCGATACACAGCGCCAAAATCTAAATTAAAAAAAACTTTCTTTTTTTTCTGACCTGGGAACTGGCAGTTTTAAAATAACACACATATTCGGCTACATCCGGGATTTAGCCGATAGTTTACGAACTTCTTTAGGCACACAGGTCAAGAACCCAGTATTGTTGGACTGAGCGGGCACGCTATCAACACTATCATCGTCTCAAGAACTTCCAGACACGATCACATACATAGGTACACTAATATACAGGGTGAATTATTCGTGTAATTCCAATTTTTTTTAATTTTTTTTTTATACACACAGTGCCATCTCGTTCCACAGTAAGCAATTGATATACTACATAAATACATTTTTTTTTGTAAATAAACACTTATTATAAATGAAAACATTCATAACTCGGGTACACATATCCGTATTCACCACACAAACATATGCCCCTAGCGGGATTCGAACCCGCAACCTTTTGGTATAGTGGTCAGAGTTTCTAACCACTACACCAAACGGGTCGTTGAATTAACTGGTGACTCCATACTTGCTGACGAACCACTTTCCCCAAGGATACATAGCCGAATTCGTTCAAAAAATTTTCCATTACCCATACAATCACTCGCACAATCACACTTAAGTATTGAAATTTATAAATACCTACCTATATGATACCTTCTCGTATCGTGTCTTTTTATAGTTTTTATAGTTTATCACTTGTAGTTGTTTTTGAGTTATTTTAGATATAGTTTTTTCTTTTTGTTTGCTTTTAGTGAATGTTTAAATTTATTCATAGAGTAATAATAATTAATTCCTTGGTGGCAGCAACTACTCTACTTGGGGGGGGACTGAAAATCAGCAACTCTGCTGAGTCCCTACCTTTTCATCATAGTTTGACCTAATTTATAATCAATTAATTACTTGTTAAATTAACTTTGTGGTGAATAAATGCCTTTTATTATCATTATTATTATTACAAAGTAAACCATTCCGAAACCACCTTTAGTATGGAAGTCCAATAATTTTCGGTTAAATTCGGCTATTGTTCCTAGTGGCAAGTTGTTCATAATTAGGAGTGGAGTCAACAGCCAAAAATTATTGTACTAAAGGTGATTTCAGAACGGTTTACTTTGTATGCGTAATCGAAAGATTTTTGATCGAATTCGACTTTGGTTCCTTGGGGAAAGTGGTTCGTAATCAAGAGTGGAGTGACCAGTTAATGGCAATTTCACGAATTCAAATTCACCCTGTATATATATACACAATCACTAGACGTAATTATATCACAACATGTCACTGAACTCGCGTAAATCGTGAAAGAAAGGATATAATACAGGAATTACGTGCTATAATAGCATTATTTCTTGCGAAAATCTACTGACCTCTAAGATAAAGGTACTTACTTTTCACACGGTACGGTACGTAAGGTACGGTTTCACACACACACACACAAGTTAGTGGAAGCTGCCTCTTGACAGGTTCGTAGGGCTAACTCACACACACACACACGCACGCACACACACACACACACACACACACACATACACACACACACACAAGCACACACACACACACGCACACACACACACACACATACAAGCACAATCACATACAAGCACAATCACCAACGCATAGAGAACTAGTGCGTGCAAGTTTAACTAGAAAACTTAAAATGAGTATTTTTCTTTTCTTTGTGTTTAAATTTTTGTTTTTTTTTTTTTATTTTTTGTTAGAGTTTTATTTTTCTAAGCTCCGCCAATTATGTCCGGGGAACGAGCGAGTCAACCCCAACACGAGTATTATATTTTACTCTCTGGGGATGCCTCAATACTGTTATATACTATTACAGGAGAAATAAAAGTATTTTTTTTTTTTTTTTTTTTTTTTAATTTTTTTTACTACCTAATTAAAGCTCAGCTCAGCTGGCCTACATGATGTACTCACTTAAAGTATTAAGGCTTTGCTATTCTTTTCTATGTGTGTATATTGTAATGTCGCAGTGCTCACGGAGATAAATTATTATTATATATAGGTACTATTTAGTAGCATCGAAAAGTTTTGTTAAGACTTCACCTCGGATTATTTTCATTGTTGTATGGGTAGCGGTGCGGTTATTACTCTAGCTACGTAGTTAATGGAATACAACTATCAGACATTCAATACCAAATTACAGATGGTAGTATCTAACTAGAGAGGTGCTCACCAACAGAACCTCCCTTAACAACTTCAATCGAGATTTCGCAGAAAATCAAATTACATTCAACCGTAGACATCCAACGTATAATATCTAACTTCTATCCAACTAATATAATAATTGTTCGTTGCTCAACTGATGAACGGATTTAGAACAAATACTATTTATATGGATAACGTGAATAGTTCGGGTGGGATAAAAGTTACACGTTACGAATTCCCCGCGGGCGAAACCGCAGGTAAATACTAGTTCAAAATTAAATTAAATTGTTTGAGTCTTCATGCCGAGGTTGAGTGTATGTTATTGTTACTGTTTATACAGCGATAAGCAACAGTGTAATTGTCATTTCAATTAACATACGTCATTTTTTCACACCCGGACTTAATGGCCGCATATCTATGTGTGGTACGTAAAAGTTATGGATCTTATTGAGAAATTGTTATCATATTCTCGAGTAGTAAATATACATTAAGAAACACTTTTACGGCCAGGTGATAATTACGTTATCTATACGTCCAAAAGTGCAGTCATATCTTTAGTTAGATTTTTCTAAACACCTTCTCTATATTTTTTTTTTGATGTATAAATCCATCTAGTTCCATATTAAGCAACTATATGCTTGTGTTGTGGATACCAGGTGGTTGATATACTACATAAATACATTTTTTTTGAAAATAAATACTTATATAAATGAAAACATCCATAACTCGGGTACACTTGTCCGTATTCATCATACAAATATATGCCCCTAGCGGGATTCGAACCCGCGACCTTTTGGTATAGTGGTCAGGGTTTCTAACCACTACACCAAAAGGTCGTCAATAATAGTGATAGTAATAGTACAGTAGTAATAAATAATAATTTCTACATTAAAAATATTTTTAAAAACAAACTTTTAATTCTCCATCATGATTGTAGTACAAAGACAAGTAACATAAACTCCATCAAAGGTTTCTAGTGGCAAGCTTCTGGCTCCATCTTCAGACCCTCAGTATGATGTGTAATGGAAAGTGCTCATAGCAACAAAACAAACTAGCCCAAATTCGACTATCTTGCCATTTGCTATTTATCCAGTACATACATCCCGGCTCCATCATCAGATCAGCTCGATGGTACCATAATATTACATTGTCACCGAACTTACATAAATATGCCAAATTTCAGCTCATACAGATTTGAAAAATGGTTTGCAATTTTGAACCGGACAGCTTACTTACTTACATACGAACATTGCAAACTAAATATAAAAAAAAGCTTGTAATTAGAAGTAGGTACGTAAAATTTCGAGAAAACCTATAGATATTTATAGATAGATAGATATTTGTTTGAGCTTATAGGACAGTAAGGATACGTTTCGGGATGTAATTGAACTAAAGTTAGGTACGTTTTACTTTAGAGTGAATTCCATCCCTTTTAAATAAACGACTGAAAAGAACCCCATACAGTTTTTGCTAAAATGTACATTTTTTTAATAAACATTTGCAGGGGTTCATAGTTCACAGTACTACTTAACTTTAATTTAATATTGTTTTATTACTTAATGCAGACACTATACCTGGAGCAAACTACGACTTAAGAAACAATTTCATATCATTGTATGTGTCCATCATGCATCTGTAATAAATTAGGAACTTAAGATTATTATGATATGATTGCACAATGTGGCTCTACCACGGATCAAGCGGTGGACACGCTGAAATATGGCTTAACTTATCAAATTAATTGACGTGGCACAGATGATTTCCCTTTCCGAATTGGACATACTGAATAACAGCCAAGGTAGGTTACTCCCTTCCTGCGTCAGTCTTTCCTGAATCCTACAACCATGGGATCTTCAAGAGCAGGGTGAGTAGGTATCTATTGAGATCGCGTGCTTCATATTCGGCCACATTGTTACTTTCCATCGGGTGAGATTGCGGTCAAACGCGTATCCAGTATCCAAAAAAAAATGCTTAAACATCGTATTAATAATCCAGTAGATTTAAAAGTGTCTTCCGTTAAAATAAGTGCTTGAAATTTGAAGTTCTTTACTATCTATAAAAAAAAATATTATTATCATATGCCTAGTAGATAATGGTGGGTCTAAGAATTAAGAACTGGAATTATTCCTTAATTGTTTTGTCTTTAAGATACTTTGCCGTTTTAAAAGGTATTGTCCTTAGAAATGGACAACTTTGCGACGGGTGGTAGACACATAACCTGAGACCTGAGAGGTCGACGGTTGATGGAGGTGATGAGGTGTAATATAAGAAGTCGGGCGCCGTGTGATGTGTAGCAGGGTCGTGATTTTCACACCTATCAGTCCAGCAGACTTGTACAGGAGATGTCGGTAAATAAACAACCCCGGAATAAGCCGAAGTTCTGTATTTTATTTAGAACTCACATTATGTTTGCACTTTTCGAATGGTTATACTTATATGGTCATAGCAGTTTGGAAAAACGACTCCCTCCTCTTTCAGAAAACTATTTAGAATTCCAAATTTTGAATCAAATTCGAAAAAACCAAAAGTACTGAAAAGAAGACAAAAACGAAGTCGAGGATTAACACCTCGTCACAATTGCAGCCTATATCTAGTTCATTGCTGAACACGATCTATTTTAGTCGGTCACCAAGAAACTTCCAGCCACCTTATTCAGGTTTCCTGTCCGTCTTGCCTGTTGAACTTGTATGCAAAGTCATGTCAGGCAGGATTGTAGCAAGTTCACGCTTGTGGACTCTGCCTAACCCTGCCGGAATATCGGCGTAATTTTATGTATGGATGAATAGGTATGTATCTCAGGTTATTTAGGTTTATCTTGTCTCGTGCAATGTGGATTATGTAATAACATGAAATCGGATACAATTTTAACTACGTATATAATATAATTTGTTTTGCTGATTTTGGCCAATAAAGTACATCTTTTGAGGTAAGGGGTCAGGGGCATAATACGATGAATCACATGTAGACAGCTGATTTGATATGTTTATCCGTTATGTTGTACACATACCAAATTGGAACCAGATAATTGGTATAAGTGTCAGAAATATTTATTATTATATTACTTTAAATAGAATTGGTTACACGCTATATCCCTCTGTCTGCATTAACCGAACTTTACCTTCAAAGTTTACAAAAGTAACCTACTCAACAACACATACCGACTCAATAGTTAAGACCCGTGTAAGACCCGACATATAACTAGAGTTGTCTGGTGTAATTGAATAATCTACAGCGATAACCCAGAAGGTATGATGCTCGTAATCCATCGCTTAACTCAACGCTATCGCGTCTGCGATCTCGCCGTACAAGTTCATTCATAAGCGATCACTATCGTATGAGAGAGTATTGTGTGAAGGTTCACATCGCACAGCGGCGATGGGGCGATGACCACACGCCGAATATAATGCAAATTCAACGCCGGTTTGGATGCCCGTTCGCACCTAACGGGCCGTGGAAATTGAAATTTTGACAGATCATGTCTCTACTTACTCTCGAGCTGCCGCACTTGGCATAAGGTCAACTGTTTTTGCTAGCACCTAACATTTTACTTTTAAACAGGGAATATGAATGACGTGTTAGAAAGCAAAACCCAGGGCCTTATAAGTTAGATCATTGATTCGTCTTTTTCAAATCTGATCGAAAGGGTTAGAATGTTTAGCTTATATATTTAAATAAGCGGCCTTGGGCTGACATTCAGAGACGAATTCTGAGTATAAGTTCACATTCACAAGCGTCAAATCGTATGGAATATTGACAATGGTGAGTTTGATTATTATGGTCGGTTTCGTCTCTGAATATCCGACTTGTTAGCCTTTGTAGAGTGGCAGAAATAGATAAGGATGGCAATTTGTCAATTTTTACTGGCACACATCAATGGCCGCACTGTTATAAGAGAGCCACTGAAACTATTTTATATTATCTGACGCATCTGTGAATTGTAATGTCGACGGTATTGACCGTATCTTCGGGATATTATAGTTGTCTTGGGTGGTTGTGATGTGATGTACGAGGTGATCTGATTGTGATCTTATTCTCCTAATCCTACCACCTCAATCGCCTTAATAGCTGCGAAACAGCATCTAAGTGTGGCGTGCCGGAACCTCACGAGACCACGAGTCCAATATTTGTGTTTATAAACAGTGATGTGTTGTCACGCGCGGGGCAGACGGAGTTATCTCCTCATGTCCGGGTCAGCCGGGCCTTCGTACCGAACTTATCACCCGATTAAGGGGTATACGATATGCAGAAGACACACGAGAATTTGGCAGGTGTCGTTAACACGGCTAGTCTGGCAGAGTGACATGACGATTCGAGAGGCATTCGTTGTCAGGTTTCGATGACCGATTTGGCGTGGTGGATAGTGGACCCTTTCAGCAAAATCAACGCTTGCGAATATTTGTGTGATTAATACGAACATTTTTTTCCGAATAATGGATGTTTTTTTTTAATTTTTTTTTTTTATTCAAAACTGGTTTCCCGTTTGGCTACAATCTCACCTGATGGAAAGTGACGATGTAGCCGAAGATGTATCACGCGCACCCAATAAATGCCTATTCACTTTAGACTTGAAAATCCCAAGGTTGTAAGTGTCGGGAAAAACATATATAAATATATATAAATATTTATGTATGTTTATCCGTTATCTAGTATCCATAGTAGGTACAAGCTTAGTTTGGGACTAGATTATTTATTAAGTTAGCAAAATATTTATTTATTTATAGTTTTCATCTTATAGCGAATTCACTGATATTGTGTACCTAATAGTGGTCAACTGGCAGTTAGTTGCCAAATCGTCACCTAGTCACAGCACTATCGCTGCCCTAATTTATAGATTTAAAAACTCGTACTTCAGCGATTTAATGGATATTTACCAGATATGACTTAATACTGGCATACTGACAGATCTATTTGATATTCTACCTGTAGTCTTGCAATCGTAGCAGCACTTTCGTGTTTATAGATAGTTTGAAATCTATTTGCATACCTACTGATAAATCTAGCTGCATTTTATCAAATGAATTAGGCACGCACTTAACTGGCACATAGGCAGATGGAGTTGTATTATTATCCTATATGATTCATTATATTTACAGGTCTTTTGGCTTGACTAGTGGGATAAGTTAGTGATGGCAGGGACTCAGATCAGTCGAGTTAGGTCTGTTTTTTATAAGGCGTTCTACTTGTAGTCTAAAGCCACTTCGAAGTTGTCTTATAAATCTTATCATGGTGATACTGGTCCTTAACCGGCTGTGGTATTTTATCAGAAACACAGTTAGCAATCTCTAGATGTTCAGTAATATTGCACAATAAGTCATATTGACCTATTTATTGTCGGCCGTCTACTTGCGACGTGCTCTTGGTTATAATTTACCTGTCTTTTAATATAAGCATCATCTTCATGGTCATTATTAATAATCTACCGCTGTGTATAGGCCTCTTCGATCACGCCAACATTTCCAAATGTGCCTATACAAATTTTTAACAGACTGAATTTACTGGTCACCTGATGATATAATTGGCTAACGCATTTCTATTGACCTACGATCGCTTGCATTGTCGAGCTTTGAGAGCTCTGTTCACCTGCATCTTGAAAATCCACATATCCATAGCTGTAGCTCATTTCAAGTTTTACGAACAAGGTTATGTGGTATACAAGCTATAGTATTATTTAGAGAAAATGATTTTTTTCCACATATGTTCCACCTTAATTGTCCCACAGGCCGAAAGCCTGGGCGACCTAAGGATTGCAGAGACGGGGTAACCTCTGCATGATAGCTTATCAGGCGTAGTGCGCCGACTTACGGGCTCGCCGAAGATACGCGTGAGACCCCCGGAACTAAAGCGTTACAAGATGTGTCAAGTAAACTTTGTTAATAAGTAATTACTTCATACAAATGATCTAAACTAAATTTTTATACGATGAGTTTGTATGGAGTATACCTAATTATAAGTATCCTTCCGAGTCACCTTAGAATTTACAGCATTATTGGTTGGATCGATGGGTGGTCACATATTCTGTGAAAATCTGATAAGGAGAACGGTGAATTATACAAGGTTATTTATTTTATACCTGAAACCTGAAATTAGTTTGGTCAGAAATCTCCGGCCTCGTGGTTCGACAACGTTGTCGGATATGTCGGATGACGAGGAATTTTAATTCCTTGCTGTCGGACATGTCGGGTTATCAGGAATTTTATATTCCACTTAGTTCGACCACAGGACCAAGAGGATTTTTAAAATTCCACTTGCGACGACTAGGATTTTTAAAAAGTCGAACCGAGTGGAATTTCATTAAGCAAATATAAACAAGCGGAAACATAACAGTAACTGAATTCGGAACAATCTTTTATTCTGATTAAATTTTTTTAGGCATACTGATTACAAAATATATGATCTAATTGGGGAGTATCGGCTTTTTGGTGTACCAAATATTACCATGTAGATACCACATTTAGTGTCACACGCACCACGTTGCCATCAGCCCATCACCGAAGTCATCCCCGCTGGTATTTATCCCAATGACCCGCGATCTCAATACAATAATGCTGTATTATTTATTCACCAACCGAGTTGTAAACAGCTTTAGAGTGCCAGTATAAACTAGTATATAACTACCTAATAGGTTATAGTTGATTACTGAAAATGTTTGTAACAGTTACTTTGTAATATTACTGACGAATAAATTGCAACTCTTGCTGTATAGTTTAAAATGAATTTATATCCTATGAAGTAGGTAGTATATTTTGGGCTTGTAATAAAGCGATAAATATTTTACATTTTTGTAAATAATTTCTTGTTAAATATACTCAGTTCCGACATCTATCTCGCTAGATACGAGTAATGTAACTAATAGAGTTTGTTAATCACATCTCTAGTATGTCGTATTTATCTTGGAGCGCTCGTCGCTCGTGCGGTTGGCCGCTTCTACTGCAACCACGCGTTTATTATTCTATGATTGATATTTATTGAATTGAATCACCGCTGCTGATTTATTACCGCCTAGTACAATATTTGGAACTGCCATGGCCTTTGTTAATTGGCTCTATTACTCACGTCGATTGTCTGGCAGGGTATTAGGGATTGTGAAAACAATGTGTATACTCGTTCCTTTCAGCGTTCCGATTTTATATTTAGAGTTTTAAGATTAACCTCAACCATGCCGGAAGATAGTACGGAACCCAGAAAAAGCTAGCAAAATGGTTGCCAGGCAAACACTTGAATATTATCTTGCAGTAATCAAATCCGGAAACGCAAGAGGACCCTCAACTTCGCAGTCCACTTTTGAATTGATTTAGCTTCGTTGCGTTGTGCAAGGAGGCGGTACTTCTTTGTACGGCTTGCATTTTAGATGTTCTTTCTTGAAGCCTTTGTGAGCAATTCTACTTTCCTTTGCCTATATTTTTGTATTGGAATAAAACTGGGCACCAAGAACTAGTGAAGCGGTTTCCGTAATTGCTATAGTAAATTTTTTGTGCATTTACCCAGGGCACACCGCTGTGTCGGTCGTGAGGTTCCGCAGATTAGAACTGGAGGTACGACAAAGTTAATTGATAAGGACGAAAAAAAATTTGAACAGAGCTCTTTTCATGTGCTTCCCATAATTCCTTAGATTCGCTGAAACTTTTATAAAGCGGTTACTTTTAAAAATTAACGCTGCCTATACTTAACTTAATGTTATACGATAATACACACAAAGTTTAGCTAAATTTGGATTTGCCGTTCCCAAAAAAAAAATCAAAAATGTTTGTATGGAGAAAACAGTCTTAATGAAATTCTTCATACAAAATGCCAATTTTCACATACAGCGCCATCTAGTTCCACACTAGGCTTGTATATGGATACCAGATAAACTACACAAACAATTTTTTTTTGTAAATAAATACATATATAAATGAAAAACATCCATATCTCGGGAACACATGTTTGTATTCATCATACAAACATATTATGTCCCTAGCGGGATTCGAACCCTCTACCTTTTGGTATAGCAATCATAGTTTCTAAGCACTACACCAAACAAGTCGTCGAATTTTCAATTAGTTAATAACGTGGAACTTAATTTACTACAACACTTTTTTAACGGTTTCCGTCTATATAAAAGCGGGCTCGGAAACTACACTTGCGAGCAAAAGTATGAAATCACTTACTTGGAATTGACTTCGCGCGATATTGAGTACTTTATAACAAGAATAATAAAAACTATTGCAACATATCTTTTTCCTTACTCCTTCATTTAATCCGGGATAGCTCCTTAAATACTTGTGTGATTTAAATGGTATCAATTTAAAGTTAACGGTTTAACCTTTAAAATGGTGTCATTTTTATTATTCTAAACTAGTTATTAAGTACTCAAGATCGCGCGGAGTCAATTCCAAGTAAGTGATCCCATACTTTTGCTCGCGAGTGTATAAGGCTCTCTGTCTTTGTTTTACAATTACCACCCCCGACTGTATTTACAGTTAACATCACAAATTCGTGTATCGAAAACTGATTTTGTAACAGCAGAGGTAACGTAGCGCGAGCACAATTGAACCCAAATAGACTCGTCACTTGCACAAAGGGGATAAAGCGGCACAATAAAATTGTCATCATTCATTTGTCAAATCACAAAGTATACTATGACCCGGACAACAAAAAGGGAGTTGAAAAAATCTTTGTACGCTCCCGCACCATCTGCTCCCACAATGGTTTATAGGTCAAATGTTTTTGTAAACATTCTAGTGTCATTTTACCTAGTTGCGGTTTTGGATTACGTTTCCGTCTTTTTTTCGGAGCTTCCTCGAAGTTTGTTGCATGAATAGCGGTTATTGTGAGAGTACGGTGATGTGCAGTGGTGTTGTGGCCTCGCACAGCGGGTGTCGAGCAACGGACCCGGCTTCGATTCCCAGTCGGAACAATGTAGACAAGGGATCTGGCGGCTGTTGTTAGCTTCGTATTAGCATTAGTTTTAAATATATAGATATTTCTGTCTATAGATATAGATGTCATAGATATAGATGTCATAGATATAGATATGTCTAGGTCGAGGTCAAAGTCAAGTTAAAAATGCTTTATTTTGTAGGTACACAGAGTACACTTAAAATAGTCAATTTTACATTTTTTAAGCTACCGCTTGTTCAAAATGCAATTTTCCCCTGAGAAGAACAAGCAAGAAACGCGCAAAGCGAACCACCTGACTATGTCCAGGGATGATTATCATCTATATAGTCTGATATTTTATAATATGATTTGTTAATAACTTTCTGTCTAGGTCCTATTAAAGGATAGGACGAGTATTATTCCACGTCCTAATCTATCTACCAATCAAATTTCATCCAAATCCATCCAGCCGTTAAAGCGTGGAGGGGTAACAACCACACATATACATAAACTTTCGTATTTATGTTATGAACCGGATCTAATTAATATTTTGTGCTATCTGTTTAGTACAAATCAGTAATCTTAATTCCTTTTGTCATTTGTGTAGTTCTTCTTTTGATCTTTGTCTTCCTTCGTTCTCTTTGACATTTTTCACCATAATAAACTTAATATTGAACAATAAATCACTAAACTCACACAGAATAACGCTTTTTCGAACGCAGCAAAATGATTTTTTTTTTGTTTCATTCTCTCCTCTAGGAGAAGGCAAAGGGATCTAGCCCATAACAGCCATGTCTTATTTCTCTTAATTCTTCAGTTTGTAAGTCAGTCTCAGTCAAAACAAGTAATTCATCGTATACTTGGCGTATACAGAGTCTAGTCACAGTCAAGTCATTCTTTAGTAAAGTGGCAGAATGCTTTACAAAAGATTTTGGCGGCTTCTTGAGAGAACCTGAAAGCTCCGTTACGCACTTTAATTTACACTACCCTTCACTTGTACACCATCACTAACGTTTGCTGCACAATATTCTGCCATTATTAAGCTTCAAAAGTTAGAATGCACAAATTATAAGAATTATAAAGGAAAGTGCTACTTCACTCGCCGAGTTCCCGCCAAAAAGCCCCGCAGCAAAATGAATGGCATTTTTTCAGTTTGACAGCTAGAGTGGTGGTATCAAATCAAAATTGAGAAAATGCGGTAGCGGCACATCAACAAAGTGGATATTCGACAAAAAAGCGGAATTTAACGTTTACATCGAGTTTTCTCTCACAATTTCGTACGCTTATAGATGCTATTTTAACTGTTTATTTGTACAGTGACAAATGAAAATGTAAAGGGTTGTTGTGGCAGATTTGAAAAAAAAGCGGAACTGCGTAATTTAAAAGCGGATCCATTGTCACGAAGGCGGTACGTCTGGCAACACTGGCTCCTACCTTGTTTTTTTTTTGGTTCTGATATAACGCGTTTCTAGCGAGGTACTAGGTACTCGGTTATCTTGGACTAAGTAGGAAAATAATTATAATACTTAATAGCCTATTTTCAATATACATACTTAATATAATATAAGTACTTGATATTTTCTAACAAACGTCGTCCTGAAGGAAATTATTTGCGGCCCGAAGCGACGGGCCTCGAAGCGAAGGAACATGACTGATAAACCTCAAATATTATAGCCGCTATTAGCTGATTTTATTTAGACACAGAACTGACAAATTATGACATTTATTTAAATCTACCTATATTTAATTAGTATTACATGCTTAATAGATTTACATTGGACGAACATACCAAGTACTGGGTATAGCACTGATCTGATTTATTTACAGTAAATAACTAGAAATTGTACAGTTACTTTTTAAATTAGCAATGATTATATAAAAAGAAATTTCCTCCCCTAAAATGTTCAATATAGAATGAGAATATTATTCAAATCTATCGTACAAATATTCATACATCACGTATCATCAGGTACGTATCAAAATTCGAAACGACTGTGAAAGTATATCTTTTCAAACGAAAAGAAATATTTTTATCAAAATCGGTTCATACGAGTGACTAGCGAAGACATCGCGGAACAAGCCCATAAAAAATTCGACTTGAAAACTGAGAGTCGAGTTTTTTTCTGATTAAAAAGTTATCTGTTAGATAATTATGCTCATTTGTCATCATTAAAGTCCAATTCCAAAATTATTTATATAAGTATTATGTTAATGTAAGCGGCGATAAGGTTTTAAATCAAAATAAAGTGTAAACACATGCAGGTATACACATTGCAGGCCATTTTACAAACCACATTCAAACTGTGAGCTGGCAAAATAATACGATTTCTCGCTTCATCTGACCTATAGTGCGGATTTACCTTCACAATTCACGTCCAACACACCGTATATTGTCTGTGGCCAATTTTATAGGATATCTATATTTGGCTTCGAACGCGTTTTATAATTCTCTGGAGTTAAAAATGACTGAAAATAGTTTTAATAAAATAATTAATACTAATGTAATAATGTCAGACATTAAGTGCAGTGTAGTTTCGGCACGTGAATAGAATAGAGCCAAGCCTTCTCTTTCCGTGGGTTTCGTAAAAGGCGACTGTGGGACTTTACACGCACGTTTTAACGGCGATGAGCTTACTCCCTGTCACGTGTGCATTTCAGTAAATGTAAGCATTAAACTGTTAATATTTGGAACACCCAAACACTTGGCTTTGGGGTATCTCTGACCACTACATTTGGAATAAAGGTCGTGGAGGTATTATACATACCAATTTTACCAATTACTTACCTGGGGGCCAATCGCGCTAAGTTTGAATGATAATACCAAAACTAAACCATAAGCAAAACGTTACGAATGCGCATTTCTTATCATGCTAATCATTTCAGAGGAAATTAGGCTAGCATTGGTTTTACTACGGTAACATCTACGATTTCGTTCAGAATAAATAGTGCGATACAATTTTTTATATCGCCTTCAACTTTCGAACTAAAATTTGTCGATTCCACAGTTCTTCGAAAATTTCCGATCCAGTTTCCATTCGATCGATTGTAATTCGAGCTATTCGAGCCCTGATTTACTCGGATATCGAATACTCGCGGGATAAAGCTATACCACGCAGGCGATGCCGCGGGCGGTAAAGTAGTCTTAATTATCAAAAACTGCACTCAAATCGGAACGCATTGAGACTTGATACACACACACATACACAACGTCGTCAAACACATAGTACCCATTTTACGTCGGGGGTTATTTTTTTTATATTTGCACGCTCCAATGTCAGCATATTTTGAACGGGACTTTCTTTTTTATGTCATGTAATGTATTTACCCCAAATCCAGCAAATGAAGAATTTCATTTTATTAAAAATTAATACATCTGATTTCATATATTTTGTAGCACTAAAATCTGTGACTAATAAAATTTATGCGCATGAAAATGTTCACAGTTTAAAAAAGCTTCTCTTTACTTACACGCTGCATAATAATTTCAATCCGAGCGCCGAGTCTATTATCTATGTAGCTCGTGTTAGCAGCAATGAAGGGTAGAAGGCTCTTGACTCACACAAATAAAAATATCAAGTGACTGTTTTGATTTTTCGAGTTGATTTGGAGAGCGAGAGAGAAACGTCGGTGCTGTATTGTTATGGGGTTGTTTGTTGGCCGCGTGTTTTGTTGTGTGTTTGTTAGTTTTGTTGCACATGGAGTGGTTGTGAGGTACTCGTTGTATTGTTAACATTGTCAAATAATATGTTTATATGTTATGTTGACAGATATTGAAGTAGTTTTAAGTGTCTCTCTTTGTCGGATTTAATGGTTTATGGCGCTAAAAGTCTCTTAATTTTATAGTGACTAATTTTGTTTTGGTATATTACTGTAAATATGTCCTTTAACATCGCCCTGTTTCCGCGGGTTGCTCGAGCGATCCGCTGATAACCTAACCCGTATCTTTCATACCAAAATACGCGGCTTGCACGGCTCTTTTTTTTATGAATAGCTGGATACGCGTTTTACCTCAATCTCACCTGATGCAGTGACGATGTGGCCCAAGAGGAAGCACGCGTGTGTGCATATCTGGAAATTTCGTGCGATGTTGTTTCAAGCACTTTAGAACAATTTGGAGATAAAAGTTATAGACACATTATAACCGCCTCCGTGGCTCAATGTAAACAACATTGGGTTTACGTTTTGGAGGTCGCGGGTTCGATCCCCAGCGGGGTACATATTTAGTACTCGGTTTGGATGGTAGTAAATGTCCGCCTGGCTAGCTACCACCATTTGATTGAGGTCAAGTGCTAAACCGTTGTGGATGAAAATAAAAATAAATACATACATACATTACATCACGTCCTCTATCCCAAATAGGGTGATTAGAGATATACCAAATAGCGTTTGGGTGTCCCAAACATTAAAAATTTAATACTTGAAACAACATCCAAGTTTCACTCTTGCAAATATACGGAAATGCACACGTGACAGGGTATGGTATCGCTTTTAAAACGTGTAAAATATAGATGTTTTTTGCGGAAAGTCGCATAGTCGCATTTTACAACACCGACGGGAAGAGCCGGGTTGATTCTATTCTTTTGACGTGCCGCAAAAAGTTATAATATTAAAAAGAGCATTTTAATTTCTGCCTTTTATAAATTGTGTACAAGAAACTCCAATCCTATTTTATTATAAAACAAGAGTAGTTAGATGCTGTGGGAAAGTCTTTTTAGCAACGGCAAAGGGAAATTTCTCACAAGGCGGGTGAATGCCTGCATGGGGGCCGCGAACTGGTCCAACAGCCAATCGTTGGCTCCAGTATATATTACCACTTGAGATAGAAAACTTCGTTACCTCGTTCTATGCACGATGCACGAGTGAAGTACCAACATTGTGTGGTTTAACGTACCGTCACAAGATGATCAAATATCACCTTCATTGAGGTCTTAGTTGATGCTATTTCCAGGGCCCATTCCAGAAAACTATAATTTACAATTCTATATGCAATGCGTATTCAATTTTGACGACCGGTTGGGGTAGTGGATAGTGACCCTGTCAGCGAAACCAACGGTTGCGGGTTCGAATCCCGCGAGGGGTAAATGTTTGTGTGATGAATACGAAGATTTATTCCCGAGTCATGGATGTTTATATAAATATTTACGTATGTTTATCCGTTATCTAGTCCGTTATCTAGTATCCATAGCACAAGCTTTGCTTAGTTTGGAGCTAGATGATTGGTGTAAGTGTCCAAAATATAAAAAAAAAAAAATAGCCAATATGATAATTGCTGGACTAGCATAACTTTTACGGAAGGTTTCAAATCTTGTCTTTTTAACCCCCGACGAAAGACGACGGGTGTTGTGTGGTTAACGGAGTTGTGTGTGGCCAGTCTTTGTCCATAGGTACCTGAATAATGCATGCAATTTATTGTGGTTTTTGTTACATTAAGGACTAAACGAGGAAACCAGTTCTTAGCCTTTTTTGTTGAAAATCGGTTGAGCAGTTTCAAAGATATTTAGCTTTTAACACATTTTTGTCGTCACACAAGAGCGCCGATGGCTCAGCAGTTAAGACGCGGTCTCTCAATTTGGGAGGTCCGGGTTCGATTCCCAGGCTGGCCATGTACCAATGAGTTTTTAGATTTAATTTAATTACTTATGTGCATTTATCCGACTGCTCTTAAACGGTGAAGGAAAACATCGTGAAGAAACCTGCTTGCCTGGCAAATAAAAATTGTAAGGCATGTCAAGTCCCCAACCCGCATTGGGCCAGCGTGATGGATGATACTCATCATTATAAGAGGAAAGGCCTATATCCCTGCAGTGGGATGTTACGGGCTGAGTTTGGTTTGTGTATTTCGTTGATAGTATTTCGAGGGCTTTATTTTTTTAAATGTTTAATGTTTGATGGTAATCAATTAAGCTGTTTCAAAGATATTTAGTTTTTAAGACTATCTTTTGGTCTAGTTCTATCTGGATGAAATACCTTATCATTTGTACAATCAATGTCGTCGGGGGTTTTCTGAATTTATACTTACCTGAATGTACTATGGTCCACACTGAGAAAATTAACGGTACATGATTGGCCCGAGGTCACATGGCTATCTTAACGGTGATACACATACGTAATAATTTCATTTCATAAGGTTTCTCACTCAAGTGGCGCTAAGTTGCCGTGCAGGGATTAATTGTACTTGAAAGTTTACAGTTATGTGACATGAGTCCCAGTAAGTATTGCTGTGATGTAAGTATATATGCAAATTCATTATACATCTTTAAAAGTCATCCAAATTATGAATAATAATAGCAATATCTACGTAAACATTAGCGCTAGTCCTGTTGTGTTTCCTCATTCGCGTGAGAAAGCGGCCCTCCGAGTTGGCGACCCGCGCGGCGTCCCGCAGACCACCATTGTCAATCCCTGGCTACCCCGGCCCGCAACCACTATTGTTTACCCCGGGGTTCTGCCGGGTGTTTATTTGCAAACACACTGCGTGACCCCCCGCTGCGCGCGACCCCCTCGCGGTGATATCGCAATTTGTTACGATTTTTGTAACACGATACTTGCCCATGCGCATTGCGCAGCTATGTTTCCTACTTCCGCGTCGCTGGGGGCGTGTTTGTTGCTTGTATAGGGGTTTGCTACTGTTGCAAAATGAACATTATTCCCGTAATTCTCACGGGGTGATACCTCTGTAATTTTGTAGTGAAGACTTTATCTACAGTTTCCTTTGCTTTGTAATTTTGTGATTGGGACTGTTTACTGCAGGGGCCGTTACATTTTTCCTGTAGTTTTACCAGATTATACTTGCTATTTCGGTACAAGATAAGGGCTTTTTGCGGCAATCCGGCGAGTGATCGTCGCCTTTTGGTGCTTAATAATGCCAAAATATTGTGGAGTACGAGCAAAAGTTTTGGTAAATGTAGGCATATGATTGACCTTTCATGTTCCCATATAAGAATCCGTCAATATAATCCGTAAGGCATTTAATGATAACTTATAAATAAAAGTTTCGGACCAACTATTTAGTCCCTAGTTGTGTACTAGGATAATATAAGGGATAAAGATACATAAATATAATAAATATCCTTTACTCCTAGCGAGATTTGAGGAATTGCAACCATTGATTTCGACGACAGCATCATAACCCACTAAAGCGATCGGGTGCTGTCATAGGTCGCCGGGAACATAGAACTTTCCAGAATAATAAGCCATTCTGAACGACGTGAAAATAGAAAGACAAACAAATATACTTTCGTAGACATAATTTGCAATTTATCAATATTAAATTTAATGACCAGTGTACGGGAAAAAACAGAAAACACGACGTTCAAACAAATGTCTAATCTACGGCCATATTTTAATTTAGAAAGTCGCGAATCTTTTTATATGTGCGCTTTGACCAATATTTTACAATTTAACGATTATTTTACAAGGTTGATTTTTACGATTGACAGTTCGACAGGTCGGCCCGACCTTCCGCTTCCATTAGGCCGGCCTTAAATCAAGAACCTCGATTCGCTATCTGACGGACATAAAAAAATATAAAATTGTGGTTGATAGTTTTATTTTTCACTTATATTTTATTTTGAAAGGCTTTCATCGTTATCGCGACGACACGGCAGTAAAATTGTAAAACGGTAGGAAACAAACAGAGGAATAAAATGTATACATTTAGATAAGTTCGGATGGCGATTGTAAATATTTGAATGACACGATTCGTCGGGCCTCGACGAGTATTTGATGCGTTTACGACCCGGCGGGAAAGATCTGTAGGCGCAGGAGTTGGCTATATAAATAGTTTATTTCTATAATATTATATTTACTGTTGTCAATGGTACAATAATATTTTGTGGGAAAATGTCTGTTTATCTTTTGCGAGGTGGAGTAGATAATGGTCTAAACGGGACGAGGCGGACGGAAATTGTCGGCGCTGACGATATTGGATGGCTTCATAATGCTCATCACGGGTCTCTCTACTTTTATCGACTCGGATTCGGCTCGAGTCGAGTAGCTATCACCACATGATTGGCCTTAAACAGTTTAACCCCGATCGGCCGTTGCGACACTGCTGTAATTTTGTGCAGCAGTCGCATCCTCCGAGCGGCCGATACGACGTTTGTTTGGCTGTCGCAACCCCGAAGTTAATGTCGCCGCGGATTGGCAATAACGAAGTTTGAACATTAAGGATAAAAAAAAATTCGTCTATTTAACGATATTATTTCTAAGTCGTACGAGTGTCTTGGTTTCCTCGACACTATCTAGTCAGGCCATATATTTCTTTTACAAACGCAAATCGCGAAGCAATGAAAAGTCGCTTCGGCTGTCGTGTCGATGTGGGCACTCGGCTGCTGTCCGTCGCCGTTCGGCCGTCGGCGTCGGTTTTCGGCGGTGTCGGAGACTTAATTATAGTGACGAAGTTCGACTACTATCACCGCCCGTTTTCCCCGTTGGCCGCCTGTCGTGTCGCATCGTTCGAACCGAGCAGACTTTGCATACTAGTTATAAAGCTGCGTCGGATAGGCCGAAGCTTTATCCTTCCCTCTTATAATGAGGGAGTATGGGCCATAGTCCATCACGCTGGCCCAATGCGGGTTGGGGACTTTTCATGCCTTAGAATTTTTATTTCTCAGCATGCAGGTTTCCTCACGATGTATTCCTTCACCGTTTAAGAGCAATCGGTTAAATGCATATAAGTAATTAAATTAAATCTAAAAACTCATTGGTACATGGCCAGCCTGGGAATCGAACCCGGACCTCCCAAATTGAGAGACCGCGTCTTAACTGCTGAGCCATCGACGCTCTTGTGTGACGACAAAAATGTGTTAAAAGCTAAATATCTTTGAAACTGCTCAACCGATTTTCTACAAAAAAGGCTAAGAACTGGTTTCCTCGTTTAGTCCTTAATGTAACAAAAACCACAATAAATTGCATGCATTATTCAGATACCTATGGACAAAGACTGGCCACACACAACTCCGTTAACCACACAACACCCGTCGTCTTTCGTCGGGGGTTAAAAAGACAAGATTTGAAACCTTCCGTAAAAGTTATGCTAGTCCAGCAATTATCATATTGGCTATTTTTTTTTTTATATTTCGGACACTTACACCAATCATCTAGTTCCAAACTAAGCAAAGCTTGTGCTATGGATACTAGATAACGGATAAACATACATAAATATTTATATAAACATCCATGACTCTGGTACATGGTCTGCCTGGGAATTGGACCCGGACCTCCCAAATGAGAGACCGTGTCTTAACCGTTGAGCCACCAATTCTCTTGTATATTATATATGAACACAAAATTAAATATAAGAACTAGTGCAACGAATCAATGGTGCAATATAATCCTTGACAATTTCTAAATACAGGTATAACCAGTCACACTGAATAAGTTTCCATTGGGAAACTGCCCTGAGATGCTAAACGTCCTAAGAGCCCTAAAACATTAAACGATTAAATGTATACCTATCTATACTCTTCTTGCTGTTGGATCCATTAAGCAAAGCAAAACAACATATAATTAGCAATTTGCATCGGACCGGACCTCTAGATCTCTCACGAAATTCCATGAAAGTTGAGCACTAAATTCCTAGAAACGTTGCTTCAATTAACACTCATAAACGACACTGTTATAATGTTCTCTTTGAATCACAATAAAAAGCAATAAACATCGCCCCGAGCATCGCTTGTAGTGTGCCATCGCTTTATTGGGTGCCTTATTCAATTTAGAATGAAATTCCATGTAATTTTCAAACACTACGGGCTTAAAATTGCCGCCGTAAATAGTTTTGGCGAAATCGAGGATTTAACTACTAGTCCAGTAAGCGAACGATTTTTACTTCCTATAATCTTAAAGTTATAATTTTTTGTACATAGATAGAGTAGGTACCTGCCAGTGATAGAATAAAAATGTTTTCTAACCAATCGGTAGCTTGATTTAGATATAATTTCGGTATTTGGCAGTGAAACATAGACAATTAGATTAAAATTAGCTCTGTGAATTTCATTGCGTCGCAGAACATACTTAGAACTATTAAAAAAAAATCGATCAATAACTTCTTTGTATTTATGAAAAATTTAGACAAATATTACGACTCAATAAACTTATTTAGAAAATTTTGAAGTAACCATTCATTATCTCTTTAGAAAATTGTTTTGGGAGATCTTATATTGTCTTCTACAACGCAGTGAAGTTCGTAGTGGTAGTAATTTAATTTTGTAGGTTTTATAACTAAATACCTATACTATACCTAAAGAAATTAAGTTACAGAATGGTTGGAAATCATTTTTATTATATAATTGATGGGTTCTTTATCTTTCTACAAAAACTCAGGAACTTTAAGATTAAAGGAAGTCACACTACAAAAATTATATATTTTTACAGGACCATACAGAATCGGAGTTTCTATAATAATAAATATTTATTCGCCCACTTAAAAATTTACACCACTCAACACATAATTAATCATTATAGTTACAATATTTGCTAATTTATTTAAAACTCATTCAATACTTTATTCATATAAGCATACACACTAAACACAAACATACAAACAAACCGCTTCCGTGGCTCAATGTAGAAAACAATGGATTTACGACTCGGAGGTCGCGGGTTCGATCCCCAGCGGGGTACATGTTTAAGTACTCGGTTTGGTTGGTGGTAGGGCATTTTAAATGTCCGCCTGGCTAGCTGCCACCATCTTATCTATATCTGCCGCCAAGTAGCAATGTTAATAGCATTGTTGTATTCCGGTTGTCAGCGATAAGATAGCCAGTCCCCCAAATGTGTTGGGGTTTCCGGGTCAGTACGCTTCCACTTCGACTTCATTTTCACTTAACATCAGGTGTGATTGAGGTCAAGTACGAACCCGTTGTGCAAAAAAAAGAAGCGAAACCACAACATTAAAAATATATTAAATGGCGAGGTTATCTAAAAGAGATCTCTTCCAGCAAACTGCAGTAAGGAGACTATTGCGGAGTAGCTTACAAGTAGACAAAGATACAAAAATAGATGGATAATTTAACAATGTATATATATATCTAATAAAATGAAGATACTTAACAAAGTTATCGCACATCTAATATCATTGAATTTAGCTTAATCTACCCACTCCGAAATCAATAAATAAATATCCTTAGACATACACACAGCGCCATCTAGTTCCACAGTAAGCAACTATAGGCTTGTGTTGTGGATACCAGATGGTTGATATATTACACAAATACATTTTTTTTTTGTAAATAAATACTTATTATAAATGAAAACATCCATAACTCGGGTACACATGTCCGTATTCATCACACCAACATATGCCCCTAGCGGGATTCGAAACCGCAACCTTTTGGTATAGTGGTCAGAGTTGCTAACCACTATACCAAACAGGTCGTCAAGTTATAGACAAACATACAACTGAATTAAAAAATATCATAAATGACGACTACAAACCGTATATTATATTTATTTCTAGAAATATATATCAGTAAATGCACGAGGATTTAGTATCGTGTGTAGTGGAATTCATATAACACTTTGATGCTTTTATTATTTCTTCAGATTCAGGCTTCAATAAATAAAATTCCATAAGAAAATTCATCGCTTATTTATTAACCTCTTAGTGAGATGTTTCTTACAGACAGGACAGAGTAGCTGCGTAATAAGGATTTATTTGGATCTTTTGGGTATACGGAACCCTCTAATAATAAAAAATGTCCTCAAATGGCAGAATAGGAATGAGTAGGAGTCCGATCTTTTCTTTGTAAAATACTCATTCTGTTTTTGCTTCTGAAAATAAACACTTTCGAAATATTTGACTAAATTAGGCAGACTAAGGTCAGTCTGAGGATCTTTTTTATCCTAAGTTATTTATAATTTCACTAATTAACACACTCCGGTTCGTCCCATTTTTTTACAAGATCATTTTTATTAATTTCACGTTCTACCTTAATTAGTATATTGTTAGACGAGTTAGTCGTCAGTCTTTTCTGAATCCTACAACCTTGAGATCTTCAAGAGCAGGGTTAAATTGGCATCTACTAAGATCGCGTGCTTCATCTTCGGCCAAATCGTCACTTTCCCTCAGGTGAGATTGTGGTCAAACGCGTATCCAGTTATTCATAAAAAAAGAGTTCAAGAATAGGAGGGAGTTATCAATTAGGTTGTTTTTTACAACCTTTTATTTAGTTTACAATGTTTTATATTCTCTCTACCGTATTTTTTTAGTTTTTTTTTTAAACTAAATATTATTAATATTTGCCATATCAGAACTCATTCACGGTGTACTGCTATTTGGTCAACATGGGGCTCCTTGACACAAGGAATAGCTGTACATTTGCTGTGTAAATGTGGCCCGCTGATGTATAAACCTAATATCCACCTAGTTGGCTACTTCCTGCACCTGGACGAGATAAAACATACAAAATTAAAAAAAAAAAATATTTATTTTCAGAAAAATATCAGTTTTAATAAATGAGTTGTTAAGGTCTCCTTGGAAGTACAGCAATACCTGTATCAGCAGACCTCACTCTTCCATAGCTATGTTATATTATTTTACTAAATAAAACAAACAGTGTAAATTTAGTAAGAAACTTAACAATAATAATAAAAAGGAATACTTGAGTGAGAAATTGTGAGAGTTTAATTAACTGTTATGAAAGTTCAACGTGGTCGTTTGAAGCTATGTGCATGTACATGTACATGTACATGTGTGTGTGTGTGTGTGTGTGTGTGTGTGTGTGTGTGCGTGTGCGTGTGCGTGTGCGTGTGCGTGTGCGTGTGCGTGTGCGTGTGTGTGTGTGTGTGTGTGAGTGTGTATAATGTAATGTCAAACATGTCAGAGAAGTACTGCTATTTCTGGAAGTGGCAAACCTGAGCAGCGAAATGTAGCTTAGTGGCGATCAGAACTTATTACATTGTAGGAAATCTTTGATTTAAACATTCGCACTTGTCAAACTGAAACGTCATGCTTGGTTACCTATCTGGGTAATGTCCTAAAGGGTAGGGCGATATCCCTATCTGTGTAAAAACCACAAAAACATTGACGGGCTTACCCTGTTTTGAAACCCTAGGCACACCACTGCGAGTGCAGGTTTTAACCACTGCATAAACATGAATCAGGTCGTATCGATAGCTCGAGCCTACACTACTACACATACACAAATACAAATGTATGCTCTTAGCGGGATTCGAACACGCGACCTTTTAGTATAGTAGTCAGCGTTTCTAGCCAGTACTCCAAACGTTCGTCATATTTATAATTATAATGTAATAGTAGAGGAGACATTTGTATTCGAACTGGACATACAATACGTGTGATCTGACCAATCGGAACGCGGTGCCGTTCACACGGCATGATGGAGCGACATATCGTAATCTCGGCCGAGGTGAGACGCACACTATCGGTTGTCCAAAAATTATCTCACTCTGTCATAGAACCAGCGACGATTAGCCTCGCGCAGGGCTGCCTCTCGTCCTTCTATTAGAAACAATAGTTTTTTTTTATACTAGATAGTATGGTAGATACCATAGCCATAAGTTGGCTAGAGGAGGCTTTGAGCGAGACCAATGAGAATTTTCTATTGTTATCATCAACATTTATTGTGAAATACAATGTAATCCACAATTATGCCAAACTAAGGGATTTGGGTGTTCCGAATATTAAAATATTAATGCTTATACCACATTCACGTTTCATCTTTCGAAAAATGCAATGCAGGGGCCCAGAACCCATCGCTGTTAAAACGGGAAAGACTTAAGATTTTTTTGAAGAAAAGTCGCTTAGTTTTTTATTTATAAGACACCCACGGGTAGGGATGGGTTGGTTCTATTCTTTTTACATGTAGAAACTAAAGGCACATTGTGCAATTAAGTATTTGTATTGTATGCATCGTCATTACTTGATTGTCTTGCCTCATGATTAGGTAATACTTAAGCATTTATATGGGATAAAATAACAAGGGTATAATAAATAACGTCAACTAACTATCTACGCTAATAGGAAACTTATAACAAAACGAGCGCGTCCGATATCCATACTGATATATCCATAATCCAGACAGACAGTGCACGTGTCGGCGTCGTTTGAAGGATAGAGACGGCGTAGTCGGTAAAATCGAAATGAAAACCACTAAAAACCGCTTAATTGATTCAAAACCTATTTGGTTTCGCTCCTTAAGGAAACCGGTTTTTTTCATGGCAAGGTACAAACCAAACCTAAATAAAACACTCGTTTGTATTTGACGCTGATTTAGGTTTAAAAATGAACCGGTAAACAAGCCCTGCCCTGTGTACCTAACTTTTTTTTTTATGTACAACGGGTTGGTGCTTGATCTCAATCACACCTGATATTAAGTGAAGATGGGGCCGAAGGTGGTAGCGTACTGACCCGGAAACCCCAACACATTTGGGGAACTGGTGGCAGATTTAGATAAGATAAGATTTAGATAAGATGGTGCTAGCTAGCCAAGCGGATATTTAAAATGTCCTACCAACAACCAAAGCATTTTTGACTTTGAATGTGAACATCTACTCAGTCGGCATTGGTGTGAAATTCATTTTCGCGACTACCATCGTCAGTCTCCAGTTCATAATAAAAGATTTATTGCATATTTCATTTTTAACATATACATGTGTATACCAGCCCTAATGCGGGTCAGTGATCCAGTAATACGTACCGCGATGTTAAGCTGAACAGTGGTAGTTATCTAATCGAAGGGTTAGAACTTGTTCTGTTGGAGAAGTAGTAGGTAGTACCTATTGGTCGCTGGTTGTATGAAAAATGAGCACGCTTGACTACATGAATAGCTTGATCTAGTACTTAATACATCTAGAAATAATATCAAAGGAGAAAAAGCATATAACCAGTCTAAAATAATGTATTGAATTCCACAAAGCTGGTATACATAAAGCAATATAAGTGCTACTACAAACTTAGATTACATAAGAATAAATTGAAAATTTAGAAAATCCTCGAGAAAACTTCTTATTATCATCCATGCGGGTAAACCAAACCAAGTGTGTTTGCTTTATCTGGATGATATTTCTTCCATCAAACATCAAACTTATACCCGAGTTTAGTAAAAAAAAATAATTATATCCCTTAAAAATGATATCAATGTCGGGAACTGGGGCGCGATCAATTGAAACACCAGTACACGTGCAATTCGTATAATGAATACAATACAATACAATACAAATACACTTTATTGCACAACAAATAAGAAAATACAGTTTCAGAAAAGTGTTAAAAATAGAAAGTACAATTTGGCGACCTTATCACTAAAAGCGATCTCTTCCAGGCAACCTTTGGGTATAAGGACAGTACATTTGAAATAGGTAGGTTGTGCGGTATTAAATAGTGATGCAGATACAAACTACGTGAATAAATTTCATATATTTACATACACATACATACATAGATCAATAGACAAATATACCTACTTAAACATAACATCTATAAAATAGCAACAAAATACTAACGTAAATATATAGGTATACTAAATAAATATTTATTGATATATAAAATAATAATAATAAGCGACAACAGGATTGTGCTAAGGTATAGAGAGAAGCTAAGAAGAGAACACAGATTAAAGCACCAGGAAATGAATCAATAATCAAAGGTTATACTTAACCTTGTTGCATAAGGCGGAGGTGCGTCAGTTACTACAGAACCCTTTACTCCTGTTAAAAACAAGTCTACTTTTTTTTATGCACAACGGGATTAGCAATTGACCTCAATCACACCGGATGTTAAGTGAAGATGAGGCCGAAGGTGGTAGCGTACTGACCCGGAAATCCCATCTAATTTGAGGAACTGGCTATTTTATCTCTGACAACCGGAACACAACAATGCTATAACCATTGCTGTTTGGTGGCAGATTTAGATAAGGTGGTGGTAGCTAGCCAGGCGGACATTTAAAATGCCCTACCACCAACCAAACCGAGTACTAAATATATACCCCGCTGGGGTCGAACATGCGACCTCCGAACATCTCCGTATCCGTGCTACTCAGTATCAACACAACTCTTGCTTTAGTTTGAATTTGCTGTAATTTGTATACGCCCAATATGCTGTTTTCTAACGAACCCTATGGTTGACTGGAAGAAATCCCTCTTTGGGATAAGTCCGCTGTTGTACTCAATTTATGTATCAATGCAAAATTAATGTATTGCCTTTTTGTACAATAAAGCGTTTACAAACAAACAAACAAACTCTCCATATTAACTACCCGTAAAACATCTATTATTTACTTTACTTAATATAATTATAGTGCTTATACTTAATATTTAGTATTTATATAAAAATACTAAATATTAAGTATAAGCTAAATAATACTAAATATTTTATATAAAAAGCTGTTCGAGTAAAAGTATTCAAATATAAACAGAATTCTTTCAAATGCAAAAAAGTTTTATTGCGTAAATTATAAGAATAACATTTGAAATCGTCATGACATACAATTAACGTTCATTCACTAGGCAGTTTCCCCAGAGAAGAATGAGCAAGAAACTCAGGTGTGGCTCTTTTTAAATAAGTATTTATACAATTTATGATTCGACAAAGAAAAATAAGAATACAATATACTGGATATCGTCGAGCGGTTCATGTCCACGTATTCTTATCATCTAGATAGTCAGAAATTTTATAATAGCTTTTGGCACATAGCTTCCCTTTAATGGTGGTTTTAAATTAATTAGGCAAATTTTTGATGTCTAATTCTGGTGGCACATTGAGCACTAAAGACTTGGACAGCTTCAGTTTCCTAATTATACAATTTATGATTCGACAAAGAAAAATAAGAATACAATATACTGGATATCGTCGAGCGGTTCATGTCCACGTATTCTTATCATCTAGATAGTCAGAAATGTTATAATAGCTTTTGGCACATAGTTTCCCTTTAATGGTGGTTTTAAATTAATTAGGCAAATTTTTGATGTCTAATTCTGGTGGCACATTGAGCACTAAAGACTTGGACAGCTTCAGTTACCTAATTTTAGTTTGGAATGAACAGAATATTCTCGCCCCGTTTCTATTACTCATTTGCGAAAAATACTTTACGATAACTGACACTGACAAGCAAACGGTTGACGTATTTAGTTAAATTCAGCAACGGGATAAAAGTTATGAAATATGGACCAAGTTATTTTGGAGTTTGGCGCCTCGGATTTGAATATAGGTAAACATCATTATCAAGTACTTGTGTATTTAAATATATTTTTTACAATAGAATAGTTGCACAATATTAATTATGAAGATTTGACGACCTGTTTGGTGTAGTGGTTAGAAACTCCGCTGCTATACCAAAGGTCGCGGGTTCGAATCCCGCTAGGGGCATTGTATGATGAATACGTACATGTGTATCCGAGTTATGGATGTTTTTCATTTATATATGTATTTATTTACAAAAAAAAATGTATTTGTGTAGTGTATCAACCATTTGGTATCCACAACACAAGCCTAGTTGCTTAGTGTGTAACTAGATGGCGCTGTTTATATATGTCCAAGGATATTTTATTATTTACTTATTATTATTTTTTTATACCAATAGATCTCTTCCAGATATATTATCGATACGAGAAATTTTATTTTGATTATATTTCGGTGTCTTTGATCAATAATGCATAAAAAATTTATAATAATAATAAATATTTAGGACACTTACACCAATCATCTAGTCCCGTCTAAGCAAAGCTTGTGCTATGGATACTAGATAACGGATAAACATACATAAATATTTATATAAACATCCATGACTCGGGAATAAATGTTCGTATTCATCACACAAACATTTACCCCTCGCGGGATTCGAACCCGCAACCGTTGGTTTCGCTGACAGGGTCACTATCCACTACACCAACCGGTCGTCATAAAATTTTTGCAAGGTCTAAGTGCCCAATAGCTGTATGGTATCTCCATATTCGCTGGTGTCAAGACGCCAGCGCAAGTTCACATTTATTTATTTGTTTATTCATAGATAATTTAGTTTAGTGTGAACATCGTTTTGAAAAGTATAGGATGCGATGAAGTATATTATGATTTTACATATACCTTAATCTAAAACTAGTATTTCAATCATTTACTTGCAAAAACACATCCCACAAAAACTCAAAATGGACTCTTTGTTTTAGTTCCCTGCAATATTAAGTCAAAAGCTGACTTAATAGATTACAGGTCACGGCCCACACGTGGACTTAACTTGTGTCATGTTGGTACAACAATAACAAGTCAAGCATTGAATTCCATATTAAACAAAATAGCAAAAACCGTCAGCATTGCAAGCTCGCGGCAAAATTACAGAATCTATAATTTAATTATTATGGCCGATAATTTGATTTTCCACACCATTGCCAGTCACCGGGTGCCGCGGGAAAAGGCGTACACGTGCGTGCAAAAAAAGCTACACACATTACAACGGCTATTAAGTAAACTGTCCGAGTGTGTAAGTGGGAATGTGCGGTTAAATTGCAATGCCGTTTATTTGCAATCAAGTGTACACTGAGGAGAGGTCTCAACGATTATCGCCCTTGTATGGTGTAATGTGGCAAAAAATAATTCAGTTGTTTATTTAAGGGGTGAATTAAATAAGGTAATGGCGGTGCGGTGCGCTGCGGCTGGTATTTTTGGGCTGTCAGATGTCTGAAGTCAATTTAAAATGTTCAACGAAGTTACAGTTGCGGCCCAAAATTAATCTGTTCGCCGCGCTGACGTAGCCAAATGGAGAGGCACGACAGTTTTGATTTTCTGCATATTTAAAGCTAAAATTAAGAATAAGTTAATAACGTATTTTAACTTTGCGGTAACGGGAGCTAGTCAGTACTATTTATTTTTAGATTGTTTGTTTTTTAGCTTTTTAAAGTATAGTCTTACTGCAAACCGTGGTTATGATATACCTGTGTACCTACCTACTTGTAAAGATGGTTGTAATCTAGTTTGGCATGGTAAATGAAGTAGGCTGAAATGATAAAATACTTGAGTTTTTGTATTATATGTACAATCTGGTCGATTATTTAAAATGTATGTGTATCATGAGATACATCATCATCATGAGTATTATTCATATAACGGATGAAATAAAGTTTTCTTATTCATATTCTTTTACACATACATTCTTTTGTTTGGGAATTAAAAAAAAAATGTGTTGTACACTTATTCTGTGAAGGTACCGTGTCTACAACCTAACACATTTTTGTTTCATTTGATGTATAAATAGTAGAGTTAGCACTTTTTTTTAAATATTAATTCGTGTTCTAGATCCTGAAGGCTTTTCAAATATATCCAATCCAACACAACCCAATGTCCGTTCTAAAGTACCCATTCACAGGCGCTGTTTACTAAGTCTCTAAATTACGAAAACATTTTTTATAAGCGAGTTTATATCCCTAGAACACTTTCAATTGTAAATTAGGTAGGTACATTGTAATGATACAATCAGTTTTTTTACACGACGTGAATCGAACCTGCGACTTAAGCCGTGTAATACGACGCTTCGTTCCGATGCGTAGTTTTGCGCCATTATTACTTTCGGAGCCTTTTTAAGCTGCCAGTGGGCGAACAGATGCCAATCTGCGGACGTGTCTCCATGATTTTTGACTTTGGCAATCAACCTACGATGTTATTGTGTACATTTGTATGCTTATTGGGGGTCCGACGTGATCTTGACAGATGAAAGATTAGTAACTATTACAGTTAACTGTCGAATATTATGCAGTATATACATGGTGGTGACCGGTAAACGGATAAATTCCTTTCAAGGTGTCATGTATGACGAAATGGAAAAATCCTGTATAACAGGTAAATGTCTATTTAGTAGCTGATACAGGGCTATCTTATGATCAGTCTCCAAATTATAATATTGTGATTTCTCAAGAAGATAATAAAATTGGTCTTTTTTTTGTATTCAGCACTAAAAATAAGTTTCATATAAAAATATCGACATCCATATGTTCAAAATATTAATTAATTAGCTTCTGGCAGCGTGTGTGCGAACGCGTGGAATTAAAAAAAATAATTCCGGGTCTTTGCATTTGCACGGATGCTGGTAAACCATTTAAAAAAATGTATTCAATGAAAATAAATTGAAAAGGTTTTTTATTTCATAGGATATGAAAATATTGCACTTTTTTGAAATTATTAACGTGAACGTGAAAAATCAGTCATAACTGATCACATAAAATCGATACCAAGTCTATCGATCTAATTTGTGACGATTATGGCAAACTATGTTTGGTGTAGTGGTTAGAAACTCTGCTGCTATACCAAAAGGTCGCGGGTTCGAATCCCGCTAGGGGCATATGTTTGTATGATGAATACAGACATGTGTACCCGAGTTATGGATGTTTTTCATTTATATATGTATTTATTTACAAAAAAAAAATGGATTTGTGTAGTTTATCAACCATCTGGTATCTATAATAAAAGCCTAGTTGCTTAGTGTGGAACTAGAGTGCGCTGTGTGTATGTGCAAAGATATTTATATTTATTTATATCATTTTGATCCCTATATCTTAACTTCATTCAACAAACAGTAACCCTGAAACGCCCTGAAAGGTACAAGTATACCAATGCAATCTTATTTTTTATAGGAAAACAAACTTGTGAAGAACAAATAAAGATACATTTTATTATTTATTATTATTATTGTTGTTCTTGAAGTCGAATGGGAAGCCAGCCTGGATCAACCATCTGGGATAATTATTGTCACTTCTTTTGTTGGGAAACGTATAGGTGTGATAAATAACTCGATTCTAAATCGAACTGGTATTCCGTGAACGGAAGTTGAATCAACACCTGTCCATCGTGACTTTGTTTCTAGACACGCTTTACTGTTTAGTGCCAATTAGACGAAAAAACAATTGCTTTATTTTTATAACTAATTCAGAATCCCGTAAATCGAAATCACAGCTAGTTCAAGTAAATGTGTACACCATCAATTCATTCTAATTTAGCTATGCAGCGTCTAAAATTATGATCCCAAGAATAAATCAGTCGCCAGTGGCCCTTACCATGAACGTCTAAGTTTTTTCACACAATATTTATTTACATATAGATGACAATAATATTAAACAGATAATAATCTCGTAGAGCCCAGTGTGCAATACGATGGACATAATAAAGTTAATGCAATATAAACCATTTGGAATAGAAATAAAGTAACATTTATTTTGTAAAACAAAGAAAGAAAGCAAAGTATAATGATAGGGAATACGAGTGTTTAAAATTTGTGGGTGGTAGGTTATCGTGTGTGTCCATGTGTCCTGATGAATTGGGAACTGAATGACTTCGTGTGAATAATGTGGTTGAAAATAATAAATAAATAAATATTTCGAACACTCACACTAACTTTTCATCAGGGGTTAAAAACAGTACACAACACTACAACTCCACTCCAAAAACCAGGTCTTATGTTTCATGATTTCCTTGTCGTTTGTTTCTTTCCTTAAGTGTTTCTTCCACAATCACAATATCTCTGCTCTAATACACTATGTCCATAGCTGGGGGGCCTGGTGACCTGTAATTCTGGTTCTTCCATTTCAGGCACCAGTCTTCCCACAAATGAGTTCTATGTATTACTAGTCCTAAAATTACCTTGTAAAGCGTCATTTGTGGTGAGAAAATAAACAATTTTTTTATTATTTATTATTTATCTAGTCCCAAACTAAGCTCAACTTGGACTATGGATACAAGATAGCGGTTAAACATATATGCTAAATGATATAAACATTTATTACCCGGCAATAAAATGTTTGTATTCATCACACAAACATTTACCTTTCGCGGGATTCGAACCCGCAACCGTTGGTTCGCAGACAGGGTCACTATCCACTACACCAATCGGTCATCTAAAGATGGTTTACGTACTTCTAAATCACGACGTACGTATAATTTAGGTTCGTTCAATTTTACATAGGTAGTCGAATAACAATTGGACAACCTTACATTACCTATATACGAGTACGTATATGAGGAGAAATCATGCAGTCAAGTGTTCTTTTTATTAGTAAAAAAAAATACTAAGGCCATGCAAACCTGATAACTCCTTCAATCTCGGTATAAATTGTTTCCAGTGTGCCTAGAATTTTAAGAAATCAGCTGAGGAACAGCAATTTTGAAGCGTTTTACTGAAAAAGAAATAGAATTTTACACACAGTTATATGATAAATGATACCCCATATTTAACCTTGAAAACCGATTTCTATTAGCTAGTTGAATGTCAATTATGTATTTTTAATGTTTGTGTTGCGTTTGTGAAGTAGATATCTCGCCCTCACATCAATCGAGTTTCATTAGTAATTAGACTTCTCAGTGATAGAATATGCCGGGCTGATTTGCGAGTGACAGTGGCGAGGATCGGTTATTATTATCATGTCGATAATGATTATGGGCCGAGTTGCCGACACCGCGATCTATCTGTGACGGCCTATCAATCCCGCCGCGACATTGTCGCTGACATCTCTCTGTTTTGTTATCGAGTTCCGTTCCGCAAAGCATTTGTGACGGTCCGGTCGATTTGCAAGTGCTATTATGCTTTCGTCTGACTGATACGAATAGAGTGATAATGGTTAGAGCTACGTATGGTACGGACGGTTCACCTACGCCAATGTAGAGCCCTTCTTTTGTATGAAAACATTAAACCACGAATGCATTCTCACTAAGGTACCTTTGCGTGTTTGGAACAACCGTGGGTAGAGATAGAGAGTATTGCTAATGAATCGCTCCACGGTCTGGACGGCCTATATTATGTCTCCCCTAGTCGGTATCGAGTTCCGTTGGTAGCGCGTTCGGGATGGTTTCGGGCGATTTGTGAGCGACACCGTGACGGTTTGGCGGGGCGCGCGGCGGCAATTAATGCCGACACCGCCATATATTGGTGACGGCCTATCAATCTCGCCGCGACACCGACTACCATTTGTCGGTCGCACGTCGCATCGGCTATCTGGGCCAACATTTGTTTTGATCAAGTTCACTTAACTTTGATTATTGCCTGCCAAACCATTTCATACAATAATATATTAGAATGTGTTGAGTTTGACAGAGCAGACAATAACATTACAAACAGTAGAGTATAAAAGGGCTATTAGGATAATTAGGTATAGAGGGATGATGACATGAAGACCTGACGTCTGTTGGGTTTTCACTGTAAGCTCACTTTTTATCTAAAAGCAATATATATAAATTTGCGCACCTGCTGATTTAAAAAGGCCGCAATGACATTTCATCTGAAATAACATTTCATCGGAATTTAATTTCCGAATTTTCATGTTCACAGGAATCTCCGCTTTTTAAATGGAACTCATTCAATATATTGGATAGTAAATTCCTATTTTAGATTAATATTCGCGAATGCTTGAACCATAAATTATATTATAATTATCAGACCCCTTGATATTTCAATGTTGCGAAGAATGATCTCGTTTTTGAAGCGAGAGGGTAGTTTTAAAAACCCTCTAGAATTTGTTTAGGTCTTGCAATAGCTAAAAATCAATTATGACTTTGGTTGATCAGCCTTTCCAAATTCAAAAATGCTGATTACCAGTAACTTAAACCTCTATCTACCCTTTAAAACCTAATTCCATAACTAGACGATAAAAAATAATACGACGAGACTTAGTTTGAAAGATCTCTAATTAGTGAATTAACTTAAATTAGACATGATAATATACCTATTTTTAAATGTTATAAGAGTTAGCCGATTCGTTTGCAAGCTGCCGTCCCTAACTTGTTTATTAGCCCTTCGCAATTGACGGCAGAAAAATTCACTGAATAATTACTTGAGCTAAATTTATTGTCACAATTTATCATTGACAGATATTCTGGTAACTTTGCGCTTACCACGTGTATGAACAGGAAACTGGCGAAGTGACCCTGCGTCGGCCCACCACCACCTGTCAAGTTATGAATAGAGCGATGAAATGTCAACTTGATGAATTGTATTTAATTGCCGGCAATATGTTGGTATGTACTTTGCTGTTCTATTTGTTAATTAAAATTGTTACGTCTGGCGGTATGTAATGTATGCAAAAAAAGTTAAAGTATAGTAAAAAATGTGCGTCCTATTTTACCGTGAACTGTTACGTTATAACCAGCTGTGAGCCGGCGTGGAATCAGGTGTACCGTCGAGCGGAATTTATATGAATTCGGTTTGAAAAATTTTGTTTGGAGCATTACATTGTGGAGATAATATTATGATTTGCAATCTTTATGTTAAATTATCTACACATCGTGAAAATTTTGAACGTTATGTTGTAACGGTGTCTTTCTTTTGAGCTGATACTAATGAGTACCACCAATGGGTGGGTTTGGGTTATTGGAGTTCAAATTCGAAACTTTAAACTGACGGATGAACTGACGGATTCTTTTTTTGGCACATTGATTTCCAGATTTCAAATCAGTCGCACCGTTATTATAATCATTTTTTTTTACATCTTAATAGTGAATTTTTTAATTTAAAGGCCCTTTAGCTCCTCTGTACGACCTGTTTCATGCAATAAATAAGTTGATGAGGTGATTCGTGTTCTGTTTTGACCCTGACCAGAGCTGTCCCGCCTCTTCTGTACATATACACCTTGTGACTCGACCCAGCTGCTCATAGGTGGGCTGGGAAGGTCACAATATTAAACGTCATTATTTGTTCATCGGTAGGGATGTCCTCAATCCAAATATCCAAGTTTTTGAAATTAAAACCAAACGGCGAATCAGGACTATGCGAAAATATATCTGACATAGTATCTTATATAATTTAAGACATAGTCTATCTCTGCAACTAATTTCATACAATTTTGTTCAGACGTCATAGCGTGATTGGAGAAACGAAACATCACCAAACGTCCAAACTGTCGAATTCGTAATTGACAGTATGCAAGAAATAACGTGCAGAGCGCTTACGCGGGTTGGCTAGAGGCAGAGCGCAGTCATTCTGTACAAAATAATTTATATGGGAAGTAGGATTTCCAGCGGAAAATGAAAGTTAAAGGTTTCATTGCAAACTGTAAGACATTCAAACACACATCAAATCATTTACTTTTTAAGTGGGTATATAGAGATGGGTATTTTATGGTTGCATCCATTGTGAGCAAAGGCTATAAGGTAACTAATATCAAAATCACTTTGGGTAGGCCAGACAAAACCACGTAGAAATGAGGTATGATATGTTTATATCATACTCCGTCTCCGTGACTCAATGTATACAACATTGGGTTTACGTTTAGGAGGTCGCGGGTTCGATCCCCAGCGGGGTACATGTTTAGTACTCCGATTGGTTGGTGGTAGGGCATATTAAATGTCCGCCTGGCTAGCTGCCACCATCTTATATAAATCTGCCGCCAACCAGCAATGTTAATAGCATTGTTGTGTTCCGGTTGTCAGAGATAAGATAGCCAGTCCCCCAAATAAGATGAGGTTTCCGGGTCAGTACGGTATCATCTTCGGCCTCATGTTCACTTAACATCAGGTGTGATTGAGGTCAAGTGCTAACCCGTTGTGGATAAAAAAAATACTCTTTTGTGTTTACAAAAGAAACTATTCTACAATACTATGACAATACTCCATTTAATATACAATGTAAAGAATAGCCAATTCCACGAAGAGATTATAACATTAATGAATTGATGTTAACATTGAATTATAGAACTTTTGGAACCAATAAGTAATATAATAAGTACGTAGAATAAATTTTAAAAATTCTATTATTCTTAGCACAAAATATAGGTATGTTCTTCATTATTATATCTTATTACCAAGGAATTTATTTCTTGACGGTGAAAGCGTAACACTCAAATGTCTTTGGTAGCAAGCGGCACAAGAATTCGTATCGAAATACCGACACCAACGGTGACGTCGACATCGCAGGCACGTAGAAGCTTGGCCTTTGGATTTGCTCAAGTTGTATGAATTATTGTTCCTAATATAGGTCAGCTTAAACTGGCCTTATGTTGACCGCTTAGATGTCAGGATTGGCGTTGAACGTGGCGTGACATATTAAATTATTAACAAATAAACTTGACGCGGGCTATTGTTGCCTTCGCCGTGGCGAATCGGCTCGTTCTTAGCGTGTAACGTGCCAACGTCACCGTGGCACCGAAAACCGAACCGCTTCGGTATCCGTTTCGGTAACTAAGAATTTAATTCGATGCTCGTTAAGCTTAAGGGTTTCGTCGTCGTTAGCTTTTTCAATTTGGCTTAGTTCTGTATTTGTTGTTAACCGACTCCGAAGAAGCAGCCGGCTCTGTGTTCGTATGTCTTTTTTCACCTATACTTTCGTCAATTGTTTACCGATTTTGATGATTGTTCTTTATTATTATTATAAATCTGATGTTGCACTCCCTAGTTAGACCCAAATAATATGTAATTAGTTGTATAGATTGTTGCTGAGCTCTTATGTCGGTTGTTTTGCCAATTTTAGGCGGGTCAATTATTTAGAGATGTTTTTGAGCGTAGGCAATTCCATGGATTTTATGAGGTTTGTCTGACTACTGTGACTGTTTTTAAGTGAGCTGACAGGCACTTAGAATAATAATTTTACACACAACAATTAAAGCCGCAAGTGTCACATAAAATTATGTGAACCTAATGAATGTTGCCTGTTTTCAACTTTTTTCGTTTGATAATTACAATGTTTATTGAGCACATTTGCAAGGCTCGCTTAAGTTACAAGGAATTACTTTATAAATTGACGAAGTAAAGTTTATTAAGTTACAGCAAGTGCATAATGAACCTGCGTATGCACCGTTGCATGACGGCTGCCATCCACAGAGCAGTAAAACCCAGTAACCTTACTCATTGCAGCTAAGGGCAACAAGACCAGCGCGCGGAGTACTTCCTCTATCCTTTACTCTATATGTTATAAAACGGAATAATTTCTAACGCTGTGTACATAAAAAATAATAAGTATGTGTTGGGCGAGCATCAGCTTAAGGGTCTTGTTGCTGAATTGCACACATTCAACTTTCAACTTTCGTTGAAGGTGTTTGAAGTGCTTTTTAATCATATGATCGGATAATAAGAGCGACGCAATTTGTGAACATTTTGACATGCTCATTTCGAAGCAAAATGTGCAGAAAATGATAAAGCTATTCCTCCCACGAGACCCGGCAACATCGGGGCTCGTCAAAAGGCAATTTCTTTTTTTACCTTTCCAAGGAAGGAGGTTAATGTTTTTCGATTGTATGTATGTATGTAGATTTCTATGTTAACAAAACCGTTTGACCGATTTCGAAGTGCATGCTGTCGTTAGATTCGTCTAGATCCCTGGATACATTTAATTGCAAACTGAAAAATATGCTATAGTTTTCTTTTTGATGTTAAAGTTATAAGTATTGGTATTTTTAGCCCAGTCTTTCAGTTGTAGGTATAGAATCTGACCATAAATTGTTTTTTATTCATAATTTTACTGCGCAACGTTGTGGCGTTTCACGTAAGACCTATTATTTAAATCGATGCAAAGATGGTGGAGTTATTAAAGGGGCCAAAATATAAGTTAACCTTTGAAAGGGTAGGTCATATGATATTGTAATTCATGTAAATAATGAATGACCGACAATTATAATTTCACAAAATTTCTTGAGAAAAATACGAATATTTTGTTCTTCTGTGTACTATTATTACTCATATATATTATCCAATGCACAAATGACTTACAATGTATCTTTGAATTTACATAGAGCATTTGTTGCTACCTTGCTATGTAAGTATACTGTGGGTAGCGGCCAGGCGGCGGCAACGCAGCGGCGCGGGCGCAGCGGCCTGACTTTATCAACGTTGCGAGGGTTTGAACGCGAACTGACACAAGATTTATGGATTCGCCGTTTCGACTGTACAAAGCTAACAAAGCGATGATAAGATAGCAAAAAAAAATGGAAAATCACCCGAACGACAAATAGCACGAGCAACGTGCAGTGACAATCTGGCTCAGTCACAAAAATAATTATTTGTGTTATAATTTCCAAAAATTTCTGGCGAATAATGGCAACGTTTTCTCATTAACATTGTTGTCGTTTTGCCGGTCCGTTTTTCCACCCACAAGTCTGCGGTCCCATAATCCAGTTAAGCCACCACTCAGAAAATGAGTCATCTGTAAACTTTTATATAAAATAATTAATCGAGAGAAATTGTACGTGTAACAATTAATAGGAAAATGAAAGATTAATATGACAGGAGCGCAGTAATACACCAAACTAGTTAACACGGATTAATAAACATGAAACTAGTAAAACACGCGACTAGTAAAACATGAAACTAGTAAAACACGAGACTAGTAAAACATGAAACTAGTTAAACACGAGATTAGTAAAACACGAGACTAGTAAAACATGAAACTAGTAAAACACGAGACAAGTGAAATATGAAACTAGTTAAACTCGAGACTAGTTGAAAATTATTCGATAGGTTGGCTAGACTTACACCCACCACGTCCACAGAAATAGATGGGCTATTTCTGTGGCCGGAGTTATTATTAGTATTTGATAATAGTAATAGTATAAAGAAAGAAAAGAAAGAAAGAAAGAAAAACATTTATAGCGAACCTATTGACAGATTGATAAAAGTAATAATATCCCACCCACCTTAATATCCCTTCTTTTTAAGGCTGCAGGTCTAGGCAACCTACTGGCGCATTTTGTAAAACAGTAATAATAATTACACTCACAGAATTAGCCCATATAATAATGTAGTTATTATTATTATTATTAATCTTCCAATAGGTTGGTACATCATCTATAATACGATTGAGCTTATCTACCAGGAAAATAGAGGTTACTTCTAATTTTTTACCCAGAGTTCATTATGTCCGACAAAATAACTATATACAAGTCCAATTATAAATAAATGCAGTTGACATTTCTCGTACAGTAATCAGGCGGCAAAGCCGCGTGATTCACCTTAAGTCAATAAATAGTAAAACAAAGGCCCATAGGTCAATCAGTAAGCCTGCGCAGGGTCCAGACTGTGTGGCCACTGCCCCAGCGATAGCATCGCTCGTGACCGGTCGTGGACGCCTCGTTGTTCGATAGCTTCATTTTAACTTTGCCAATGAGGTAGCGGATCTGTGAAAGCGGATTGTCTCGTTTGTTATTTAATTATTTTTAGTGATTAAAGCTATCCGATCCCAATGGTAATACAACCGAATGTATTTAATATTAAACAATCGTAATGCAAGTTGCCAATGCTCAATGATTTGTTGAAGTCCTAACAGGAGTTTTAATCACTAATCAGTCGAGAGTTCCAAGAGTTGAATCCATCATCATAATGCCAATTTGAAGTTATCTTGCAGGATTTGTGATTGCTCTTCATTCTGCAAGTTGCCGTTAATCAATGATTTTATGGTATCTTGATAGGCATTGTGATTGGTTAGAGCTCAAGGTCTAGACAGCGTCCAAAAAAAATCCAGAAAAAGCTCATCGGTCGTTTATTTTAGTTAATCATTATAACTTTGAACTTGCATTAAAGTCGCTTTATATTCTGCTTTCGTCAATGGGGTAGAGTATCATTGTAAGCGGACAGCGTTTTAATAACCAATAACATCATCTGCAAGATTATTTGTAAGCTTGTATTAACTATTAAATATAGTGCAATATGACAGTATTTGACTTCTATTATTATTATTATTATTATTAAGAGCCCATAGTGCCCCACTGCTGAGCAAAGACCTCCCTCATTTGTTTCCAGTCGTTTTTGTTCTTGGCGAGAACAAACCATCCCTTTGTCTTTTATACAACAATTTAATATAATTTGAATTTAATCGATTAAAGGTTATACTATAAATGATTTTGCACATATAATAATTCGTAAGTCAGTTATTACCAATTGATATTGAAATACTTAGTTTAGTATATTCATCCTTAACAATTGTACATCGTGTTGGATATTTAAAATTATATCATGCGCACAAGTACCCACAACATAATACATTGATATTTACTTAATTAAACTAAAAATAATACAATGTCAAACTAATCAAAATAAAATTATGCTATCTTTATATTCAATTTCGCACAAGTAAGAATAAATTAAATAACTAAAATTACTTACTAATTGTCAATTTATTTAACCTGTAAGTCATGAGATACACTTATGTAATAAAAAATATTTTTTTCAACAAGAAGGTCCTAAGTTCCAAAAGTTTTTGTGTTCTTGAACAGTAAACATTTTAACGGCTTGATAACGAACACAATGTCCCGCTATGCGTATCTTAGGGTGAATGATTTTGGGCAAATATTTTCTCCCGAGTTAACATCCATCTATTTCTCTCTTACTAGCTTTCATACCGGTGAAGGTGCTTAGTTTAATAAGGTCAGTCAACAGCACCAGAATGTAGAGACAAGGCGCCGTTAATATCTCCAGATTCTCTACATGAGTGCCATTGCGGAATTCTCAGTATTGTCCTGAGGGCACTCTTTCGTGTCACAAATGCCTTATAGATATTATGGTCGTATCTATTCCTGCAGGATTTTATTGAGTATCTGATTCTTGACTCCACTAGAGCGTAATAGACCATTTTCAATTGGTCAAGCGTTATTTCATCTCTAAGATTTCTAAAAGTATAACACGCGGAACTTACTTTGGCTTTATCATTATTATTAACTATTATTAGAAGCCTATTAAAGTATTTATTTGTAAATTCACGAGCGTTTTCAATACGCCGGGGAACTATAATGAAACATTTAAGAATAAGTATTAAAAAATCTAACCCATAGCCCCCAGAAAGTTGAAGTGACAGTGGGCTGGGCATATAAGAACTGATGGCCCTGGGCCATTAAAGTTCTCGAGCGATAGCATGCAGCGGCAAGCGAAGCGTGGGTGCATGGACGACCTGATGAAGGTCGCGGAAAGTAGCTGGATACAGGCCGCTTCCAACCAGTCTTTCTGGCAATGTACGGGGACGCCTACGTTTAGCCTTGAACGTCCTGTGGCTAGCATGATGATGAATAAAAAATAATTTATTTACAACCAGAAAAGCCGCCGCCAAAATAGAAAAAGTAATGACAATTTTCGTCTCACAAAGCTTATCTAAAATTCAATACGGGCATTTGAAATCGAAAACAAATGAACAACAACAAATTGCGATTAGCTATTGGATAGATCTTAAGTGAAATTGTGAATCGGTATTAGTTACCTACTTTGTTTGTCATCAGGATAGAGTTCTAGAGAAAGTGGGTAGAGTCGCTACCTGCCTACGGTTTGGATTAACATCATGGACCCTTTAAACTTTTCTTTTGACATTTGATAATTCGACTTCTTATTTCGATGCAATAATGCTGGTTGAAGGTTTTGAACACCTTTCAAATATCAAATAAAATAAAAGGAACATACAAACGGCCGAATTGATGAGGCCCTTTTTGAAGTCGGTTAAAAATCGCGATATATTAGATTTATTTGGCTCTTATACCCGTCAATTTCGTAAGTTTAATAAAGTCCAAAATAAGGTTTGGTTACCGGTTTATGTTTAAACTAAAATCAGCGTCAAGTATAAAGGGGTGTTTTAATTAGGTTTAGCTCTACCTTAACTTTAAAAAACCGGTTTTCTTAAGGAGCGAAACTAGATGGGTTTCGAATCATTTAAGCGGTTTTTAGTGGTTTCATTTCGCCCTTACCAAACTTCAAAGTTCAAGCATTTTTTTTTGAAGTTTGAAGTTTGGTAAGGGCGAAATGAAACCACTAAAAATCTTAAATGATTCGAAACCCATTTAGCTTCGCTCCTTAAGAAAACCGGTTTTTTGACTAAACTAAATGGGTTTCGAATCATTTAAGCGGTTTCATTTCGCCCTTACCGAAGACTCTATCTCTACAAACTCAAACGACGCCGACGCGTGCACTGTCTGTCTGGATTAAACCGGTTTAGTCAGGTTTTAGGTAGCGCTCTTTCTATAGTTTACAACCCGTGCTTCTTCTTTCACACTGCTTAACACTCTAATTACACTATTCCTGATTCTATCTTTTTTCAAAGTCACCTCACTCATACTTCTCAATGATCTCATTTCCATTACATTAATTTTACTTTCATTCTTCTTTACCCTTCTACCCAGTATTCACTTCCGTAAATCAGACTAGGTTTTTTGGACACAATATGGCTCCTCATAATGTGCTCCATTCACCTGATTTCCGGTTTCAGTTGAATATCGATATGTCATACATCGATAAGTATTGAAGATAGCTAGATAACACTTTCTCTCAATCGTATCCAAGAACCACAAATAAGTAGCACTTTATCCTCTCAAAGGGTAACGTGTCGAAGCTAGTGTTAAGAGTATAAAACGCCGTTTTAATAAAAACATTAGTGAGTGGAGGAATGTACAGTCACATAAAAACTGGTTCTAATTTCAAGGTGTTAAGAATTTCATTAACATTTTTTTCAAATGAAATAATTAAAGCTTCATAATTAAACTTTGTAAATGTAGTGTAACTTTTGTACCCGAATATGGTTATATATGTTGAAGATGGGTTAATAAAAGTAAAAGTTTACTGTAGTTTAGTGAACTTTTTTTTATATTGTTTAATGGCCACCTCAGCTGTCGCGTTGAACTTTTGATGGAATTTAGAGAGTGACTAAAATTACCTTTTCTGACTCGTGTCGTATCATATAGTTTGGGGGCCCAGTTGGATTAATAATTGGTACCTAAGCTTACTCACTTATTTTGCGTCCATTGGCACGGAACAATTTAATGGCAAATCGCCTGTAATATCAACTCGTCATGATGCTAAGTTAAACTTGCTTGCTAATAATCTACTTTGCAAAGTTTGCTTCATTATTTTCTAGTTCGTTGCAATCCTCCCGGTCGCATAACATTTTCTCTTGAGGACTTTTATCGTGCAACGATACGAGTAATTTGCTCAGATTTTCTTTTGAGTGTATTCTTATGTAACCTTCTCAACTCGTTAGGATCGTCGATGATGACTTACTCTTTAATCTTTACAGTTGTCGCACGCGTCAATTTGTTCTCTGGAAATTGCATGAACTTATCTTGTTTAAAGTTTTGAGTATTAGCACAGATTACTAATAAGTTACTAAAGTATTAGTAATAGGCATGTTTGCTTCGGTAACATCGGTGAGGTGAAATTACTGGCTTATCAGGCATTCCTTGTTAGTCCAGAGGTGACTTGTCACTTTGTGCTGAGGTTACTTGTCAGACTTAGAACGTGACTCCTGTATTTAAGGTGGATTCTCTTCCGCTGGTCATTAAATCCCACAGATGGGTTCCATTTCCGAAGACAGCACCATTGATATTTTCAGTCCGTAAGTGAATTAGGTGATTTGATTCACAATAAAACAAGTGCTTGTAAGTTACATTTGGGTGTTGGTTTTCGATTAGCGAAGTTAAGCAATGTCTGGTGCGATCAGTTCTTGGATGGGTGACACATTTAGTGGCATATTAATAAGAGGCTTTTACGTTAATCAGTCGGTCCGGGTTGTTTTCAATCGAATGTAGGCAGTCGTTATGCTAAGTCGATGGCCTACAGGCGCTGCTTAAAACACTGGATTCTACTAAATTTAAGTTTCTTAATATTTCAGAATATGTCTGAATGGGCAATATAATGCGTACATAACACTTATAAATGTACTCTATTCAAAATTCTCTAATTACTGTCAGGTGGCCCCTATTTTGAGACAATCCTCCAATCTATACAAGCCCACGTGGGCTTAAACGTGGTTGATTGTCCAAGGATAGAAGACTGATAATGACGATAAATTTATACCAAATTAATGAAATCTCTCTTTGAATTTTTCATGAAAATGCTGAATAACTTTTAATTTGACTCGCAAGATTCGCTCGACCGAAGTACTTTGGCCGACGCGATACGTCGTTTAGAGACTAAAATTTGTTGCATTATACGAGTATAAGCCTCTAATTCGGTTGAGTGGTGCATTGTATTAGGTATGCTCTACATCAGGCGTAACAAACATACGGGTCGCGGGCCGCATACGGATATTTGTTGTGGGTGTGAAGTTACAGTGTTAATCATTTTTTTTTATGCACAACATAATTTTTTATATCATTTACCGATTCTCTATATATGAAACATGTATATATTTGTGTGATTGTAAATAGTTTGGTAATCTGATTAATTAGTTAGATACTTAATTGTCTTTTTGTGTACGCCCAATTAGCTGTACCATGTTTCAATTTTAGGGTCCGCCTTTGGACATTATTCCGTTGTGACTTCTCTCCTGATTACGAACACCTTTCCTCTGGAACCATAGCCGAATTAAGCCGAAAATAGTTGGAATTCCATACTAAAGGTGGTTTCAGAATGGCTTACTTTGTATGGGTAATATAAATTTTTTGTTCGAATTCGACTATGGTTCCTTGGGGAAAATTGTTCGCAATCAAAAGTGACGTCACCAGTTAATGGGAATTACACGAATTCAAACTCAACCTTTATACAATAAAGAATTTGCAAACAAAAAAGCAAACCAAGGACGTAAAATCAATCCATTAGATATATAGATTTTTTTATGCACAACGGGTTGGTACTTGTCCTCAATCACACTTGATGTTAAGTTAAGATGAGGTCGAAGATGGAAGCGTACTGACCCGGAAACCCCAACACATTTGGGGGACTGGCTATCTTATCTCTGACAACGGGAACACAACAATAGAACGTGTATAACGTGTATAAGAGAGCTTTTTTGTGGTTGGGGTATATTATGTCTGGCTTAGTCAGGACTTAAAGTTCTTGTAATATTGGGATAATACTCGGATCCTAAATCAGATAGTTCATAAAAAAGGATCGCGTATTCACCTTAGGCTTCATCATCCATCAGTTCCAAATTACGAGAAAGTTGTCCAAATTGCTAACATTGGCAAATGAAAGTCACTGATATAGCCTAGCGGATTAGTAAATTGCAGTGGTGGTGGGCAGGGTACATTAAATAAATGTCTTGTAAAAGTTTCTGCACAAACACACAGCGCCATCTATGTCCACAGTAAGCATCTAGGCTTGTATTATGGATACCAGATGGTTGATAAACTACACAAATACATTTTTTTTTGTAAATAAATACATGTATAAATGAAAAACATCCATAACTCGGGAACACATGTCTGTATTCATCATATAAACATCTGCCCCTAGCGGGATTCGAACCCGCGACCATGCAAGCGTAGCGTTGGATTCACAAGGTCGCTGTGTGCAGGCAGCTTCCAAACGCTCGGTCTGTAAATTCAACGGGAATTCTTTTGTTCAACAATGGACTGGGATGTCCTGTGGCTGATATGATGATGATAATACAACTTGAGATAATCCCTTTTGTTGAACAAATGTAAGTGTACTAACTTTTCTTATATCTAACCATCATTTGTTTAATACCTTTTTGGTTCTTATATTCTTTATTGTGTTTGGTGTAGTGGTTTAAAACTCTGACCGCTATACCAAAAGGTTGCGGGTTCGAATCCCGCTAGAGGCATATGTTTGTGTGATGAATACGGACATGTGTACCTGAGTTATGGATGTTTTCATTTTATAATAATTATATAAAAAAATGTATTTATGTAGTATATCAACCATCTGGTACCCACAACACAAGCCTATAGTTGCTTACTGTGGAACTAGATGGCGCTGTGTGTATGTCTAAGGATATTTATTTATTTATTATTGCACCAAAATTACTGTGAATTATCTCTTCCAGAGATCAATTCCACCAACCTGAGCATTGAAGTAGGAAAAGGGTAACATTGGGGTTTAGCAGCAAGTTATGTCTAAAAGAAAAATACTGCTACGAATAATAAAACAAATAAAAAAGAAAAGATAACCAAATAATAAATTTACATTAAATATAATACATATCCATATGCCTACTGCAAAATATATACGTAAAATAAACTTGGTGGATATTTTGTTCACAGATATATATAGATTTTATTTATGTTAAAAAGATAACATGATACATATACGGAAAAAGCAGCGTCGAAATGAATTTTTGGCGGCTTGAAAAAGTTACATTTTACGTACAAACTCTTTGGTCGCTCGTTATTTTGGCTTGCAACATAAATGTTCCTATTAAAAAATAGTTTAACACCCCTGCCGTAGATCATTCATAATTCATTTTACAATCCAGCTCCGTTACTTTTAACATACTTTTGGTGTTCTAAAGCATTTTAAAAACGTCTAAATCTTCATCATTAATTATTTAGTAGTTTTTAGTGATCGGTGCTCGAAATATGAAAACAATTTCCCTTTGGTACTTTGTGTTTGACCTAGATGTTTGTCTGATTATTAAGTTTATTTATGTTGTAGATAAATCGAGTAAATAATGAACATTATGTAGTGAGTAGATAAAGCTGTGGGATGAATTTTAACCTACGAATTTTAATATAAGTGGACAGGTTTAGCACTCGCTTTGGTTGGCGGTGGGGCATCTTTAAATACCAGCTGCCATCACGATATCCAAGTCTGCCGCTGGTAGTAATATTGATAGTACTGTTGTGTTCTAGCTGTGTGAGATAAGATAACCAGTCCCGCAAATAAGTTGTGGTTTCTATTAAGTCAAAATCAGATGTGATTGATTAGGCCAACAGCAACGCAAAAAACAGAAAACCTACAATATAATAAGGTTTCGATTTCAACGAATTCAGAATTACCGCTGAACAGAAAATATGTGCTGAAGGCTATTATAAAATTTCTGTACATTTTGATGATAAGCAAGCACGGATATGAAATTCAGTGTAATAATTTTTTTTATATGTTTTGTCGAACCGCCGCCTCACTGATTCAAAGTAAACAACGTAGGGTTTTCGAATCGGAGGTCGCGGGTTCCATCCCCACTGGGGTACATGTGTAATACACGGTTTGTTTCGCGGTCAGTCATTTTAAATATCCGCCTGTCTAGCTACCACCATCTTATCTAAGTCTGCCAAACAGCAATGTTAATAGCATTGTTCCTGTTGTCAGATAACATAGTCAGTCCCGAAATAAGATGGAGTTTTCCATCAGTACGCTTCCACCGTCAGCCTCATTTTCACTTAACATCAGGTGTGATTGACCGTTGTGCATATAAAAAAAGTCACAAGTTGGTGATAGGTGGGATAGATAGATATGGGATAGAAACAATAATCAGTATTTAAAAACCCAAAAAACTCGTTATAATATTTTGTATTTCACGAAATTGTATCCTATGACTCTCTGGGGACCTAAGCGAAACTAACGACATCAACACTTCAATATATGTTTAGGCTACAGGAGGTAATATATTAATCTGTAGTAGTTAGCACTTGACCTCAATCACACCTGATGTTAAGTGAAGATGAGGACGAAGGTGGAAGCGTAGTCATCTGGAAACCCATCTTATTGGGGGGACTGGCTATAACCGGAACATAACAATGCTATCAACATTGCTGTTTGACGGCAGACTTAGATATGTTAAAAAATGTCTTTAGAAATCAGAATAGGTGACATTGTGGTCGTATCGAAAGATTATCTATCTTATATATGTATTACTGCTTGGTGTTAATGTATGTAGAGGCATGTATATTCTTTTTCTTTTTTGAGAGTGTGCTGTATACAATGTGATAGGGGTGGTACTTCTAACCCGTTAAGGCTAAATACTACATCCAAATCCATCGACAAAAAAAATAATATGGGGGGTCCAGCCCCCTTCCCCTTAAATTTATGACCATTTTTATTTTATTTTCAATGTACTGCGGCGCGCTCGATACTTTATGCGATATCAAAGGTTTTATACGTCGTAGAAACATGAAAAAAATGGCAAACGGTACCTAATGATACTGGCTAACTAATCAATTACTTTGTTTTGTATGTTTGAGATTATTTTGGTAAGAAAAAAAAAATATTACTTAATTATTTTGTGATTTAAAATCACTTTTTTTATGTTTTCACGGATATGTTTTCACCCCCCATATTATTTTTTTTGTCGATGATTTTGGATGTAGTACTGAGCCTTAACGGGTTAGAAGTACCACCCCTATCACATTGTATAATGCTCAACAATAATAGTACTTTTTTCAAATAAGCTTACACTTCATGGGATTATAATGTTTATGGCGTTCGGGTTTCAAAATCCGATACTCAATATCACATTTTCTTTTCCCCCAGCAATTGCAGGTTTAGTTGCCTTAATATAGGTAAGGCATTATGTTTGGAAATGCTTAGTTGTGTAAGTAATTAATTAGTGAAACTATAAGTCCATAAGTAATAAATTATTGTACCCAAAACATTTGTAAGACTGTTTGTTTGTTATACAAATAAAAAAAATAAGATGGTGGTAGCTAGCCAAGCGGACTATGTCCTACCACCAACCAAATATCCGTACATGCATTGACGACCTGTTTGGTGTAATGGTTAGCAACTCTGACCACTATACCAAAAGGTTGCGGGTTCGAATCCCGCTAGGGGCATATGTTTGTGTGATGAATACGGACATGTGTACCCGAGTTATGGATGTTTTCATTTATAATAAGTATTTATTTACAAAAAAAAAATGTATTTATGTATTATATCAATCATCTGGTATCCACAACACAAGCATATAGTTGCTTACTGTGGAACTAGATGGCGCTGTGTGTATGTCTAAGGATATTTATGCATACATACATATAAGAATATTACTCTTCGTCTCGGGACCGCCCCGGGTTAATAAGCAACCCTAGAGTTTCTTGCTTATTCTTCTATCGAGTCTGCCTACTATTTCACATGATAACTTTAATAAATTTTAGATTTTAGTAGATCTGGCTTATAATATGGAGGTCACAGTTTTGATTCCCAGCGAAGTTGTCAACGCATTATGAGATTATTTGGTAAATTATTAAAGTTACGTTTAAGAACACCAGCCACAAGAAATGGCAAACATCATTTGTTTATATTTCTATTATTCTGTTTCCATTGTTATTTAGTAGTGCATGTATCAGTTATTTAGTTATGAAATCAAACAAACAAACAAAAATAAAAATAAATAAATAAAATAAATAAATAAAACAATTTTATATGCTCAGTGATGCGCACATACGAGTGTCACATGGTTTTGGCAGGATGAACCGCGCTGCGGGTTTTGCACACAGCAGATTCTGGTCCATTTCGTTGTATTATAACACAGTTTTATTAAAGGTGTATAATGTACCTAATAATAAATTTTGGGACCAGTATACGATGATCGATGAATGAAAATAAATAAAAAATAATTTGGACACTTACACCAATATTTAGTTACAAACTACTTAGAGCATGTACTATAGAAGCTAGATAACGGATAAACATACATAAATATTGATATAAATAACTATTAATCTTGAATATAATGTTCGTACTTATCACAAACATTGTATTAAATTTTATAGACTTACTAGCTTTTCGTCGCGGCTTCGACATTGTCGCGGAAATTGGTTTATCCCGCGGGAACTACTCACTTTGTCGGGATAAAAAATATCCTATATCTTAATCCAGGGTATATTCTACCTATACACCAAATTATATTCAAATCCGTTAATACGTTTGGCCATGATTGAGCAACAAAAAAAAACAAACATCCAAACTTTCGCATTTATGCGTTCCAATGTTGATTTTGGCACGTATAAAGAATAAAAAAATAGTTTAACACCCCTGCCGTAGATCATTCATAATTCATTTTACAATCCAGCTCCGTTACTTTTAACATACTTTTGGTGTTCTAAAGCATTTTAAAAACGTCTAAATCTTCATCACAAACCAATCTCTTCCTGAAGGTGTCGTAAATGACGACTAGGGGACTTTCCACTAAATATTTCTTTACATTTCGGAGGTGAACCGCGGATGTTGTGTCAAATTATTTTAATATCTTGGCTCAATGTAAACAAGATTGGGTTTACGATTCGAAGTCGCGGGTTCGATTCCCAGCGGGGTACATGTTTAAGTACTCGGTTTGGTTGGTGGTAGGGCATTTTAAATGTCCGCCTGGCTAGCTACCACCATCTTATCTAAATCTGCCGCCAAGCAGCAATGTTAATAGCATTGTCGTGTTCCGGTTGTCAGAGATAAGATAGCCAATCCCCCAAATGTGTTGGGGTTTCCGGATCAGTACGCTTCCCCCTTCACTTAACATCAGGTGTAATTGAGGTCAAGAACCAACCCGTTGTGCATAAAAGAAAACACCCAACGCTTTAGTTTGGGTTACCTCTGACCACCCCATTAGGGATAACGGTCGTCACTCTGTTCTAAGATCATTGATTTTCGCCTGAATAACCTCAAGAACCCTAGTTTTAAACTCAGACACGTGCCAGTAACAATTGCTCGCCGTTTATAAATTGCTAATTAATCCTTCATAACTTCTAGAGCAGAGAGATTTAAAGCCATAAAAAGTATTGTATATTCATTTCACTTCTACTTATAGAGGTGTAAATGACAATCACGTTTTTTTTCTTTTAATTTATTCTCTGTAGGATGGTTGTAAACATAAAACTAGCATAATATGCCACACAGCTCTTCGTTTAGTGCTTGGCTAATTATAATTAATTGTACTAGGTTGGTAGAATAGTCAGTTTTTGGGCATATCGTTCATATCTATAGTATACTTGAAGCCTAATTAAAATATGTTTTTTTTCGGTCACTTACTCCAATCATCTAGTCCCAAACTAAGCAAAGCTTGTATTATGGATACTAGATTACGGAAAAAACATACATAAATATTTATATGAACATCCATGACTCGGGAATAAATGTTCGTATTCATCACTGAAACATTTACCCGTCGCGGGATTCGAACCCGCAACCGTTGGTTTCGCTGACAGGGTCACTATCCACTACAACAATCGGTCATCGAAATCGGGTGACTCTTGACATCGAAACTGCCGGTTTCGCGTTCGAATCTTGCTGTCAGTAGAGTACAAAAATTTCATCCCGAGTTTTTTTTTTACAACAGGCTCTATGATTATTTACGTATGTTCATTTGTTATCTAGAAACCTTTTATTTAATTGAAAAAAAAAAAAATTATCTACTAGTTTAAATACATATTTATTTATTCTCAAAGAATCGAATCACTTTGTCGAAAAACGTTTATTCATCGTCACTACCGCTCAAGGCTCTCCGTGCATAAACTCCGCGTCGCAATAATTTTTAATTATAGCCCAAAGCCATATATATCTCTAAAGTATTTTTTTATATTTTCGATATCTTATTTCTTTTTGCGTGATATTAATTATTTTCAAAAAAGTTTTTGGGGTTTTTTTTTTTGTTTTTTTTTGTAGGCCTCGTCAAGACGCGCCTTTTGACACCCCAATCAGCCACGTCCCAAAACCAACGACACTAGAACGATGTCGAACTTACGCTGAGAATCGGTCCTATATCGAAAGGCCAAAAAAACTGTTTTCAATTTTAAGGACTTCTTTACCTATATATAATGTTGCTATGTTTGAACATACTGTGTAAGTAGCTATGTAGGCATTCGAATCTCAAAAATCGATACCCGTAGTTACCTACACAAACAATATTAACTTAATGGCCTTTATTCTTGTGTTTTTAATGTCATAAAACGTTCGATTAATAAAATTTGACTCGAATCGCTAATGTGTTTTTGAGCTGCCGCAAACAATTTTTATCTCAAACAACGGGCTATCTTATCTCAACCAGCCGGAAATAACAGTGCTATCAACATTTTTTTGTGGCCAACTTTTAAATATACCCATTAAACTCTTTGTTTTTTCTAAATTCTTCAAGGTGAATAGGCATTTACTGAGATCGGGTGCTTTATTATCGGCCTCATCGTCACTTTTCATCAGGTAATGGTCAAACGCGTATTCTGACAATCATAAAAAAAAACATAAATAAAAAATGTGCGCTGGGATTTGAATCAGTGACCTCCGTTGTGTAAAACCTACGCTACTTACATTGAGCTACGAAGGCAGTTTAAAAATGTCCAAATGTCCAAAAGTATATATACTTCAGACGTACTCATTTGTGAGTCAGAAATGTTCAGTACCATTTGATCGGAAGGCTCGATAGTCCGAGTCGTGGAATCAGGACCACACTGGGATGTCTCACTCGGGATTCGAACCCGCTATCTTTGATCTCTCTCCGTTGCCGGACCTTTTAATTACCTCACTAAAATCGTTTGGAAATGGCCCCTAACATGTGGTCAACATTTTTTTAAGTTGAAAATATAGGGGACAATAAAAATGAATTGCTTTGCCTAACCACACTACTGTTTTAGTTATTGTACAATAGCATATGCGTACTTACATTATAAGTAGGTATAACAAAATGGAGTGATTCGAATCCTTTACAATATTAAAGTTTCTACTGATAACTATTCATTGAAAATTTTTAAAACCCCAGAGAAAACATATGATTTTATTATTTAGATAAACCAAACGCAACTGCTGTTAAAAGTGATATATGTTCTAAATGACTTAACCAATTTTCGTCACAATTAGTTAAGAACCTATATGTTTTAAATTTAGAAAACCCGCGAATCTGCAAAGTCCTCGTCACGTAGTAACATTTTTAAGAAAGCAAAGTAAAAAAAAATTATGAACGCTTCCTAGATTACAAACCTCTTATTACAAACCTCTTCTTTAATAAAGTAAAATGGAATATAATAATACTACAACCACAACGTAGATAAACATTTAAACGTACAGGTTAAAATACTACGTGAAAATGGAGAGGAGGGGGTGGTCTAGAGATATACTACAAATGGTCACAGGGGTGGGGGGAGGGGGTCGAATTTTGCCAAAAACGGGTCACGTAGCATGGGTACGTTCCCTTAGCTCAGACCACGTGAGAGATACATGCAAAGTTTGCAAGGCATTTACTGGACTTATTTACAGTTACCAATTGGCGATATTTAAAGGTTCATTGACACCTAACTCGTTTGTTTGACGACCCGTTTAGAGGTGTTTACGAGCTATACAGGTATACCTGTCAACGAAGTCACTGGACATTATCAATGGATGTCACACACAGTACAGACTTATGTGTGCATCTGTACATAGTTACAGACATTGTAGGTATAATATTTCAGTTTAGGTAATATCTTTGAGGATGTAATGACCTGAAGACTGCGAAAAAGACGTGGGCTGTTAGATGAACATTTCATTTCACTTATTTATGGGTAAACTTATGTTTACCCATAAATCTGGTCTTATAATAATCATAAACAGCACTAGGAACATGATAGGCTCGTTAAACGTTTATATCGCGCGAGATAATATTTGTCCTGCTCATTCGTTTGGATGAAATATACAACTATCCCACTCTCACGTCGCGTCGTGCGCTACAAACGATATCATTCTACGAGGGCAGTTCTAGAAGAATTGTAGCAATTTAAAAAAATTGAAGAATTAGTAAATTCCTTAGTGCAAATGGCCATTATAAATAGATATACAGGGTACCCAGTTTGGTTGATAGAGCATTTGAAATTTTCACCTGGCTAGCTACCACCATCTTATCTAAGCCTACCGCTAAGCTAATAGGATTGTTATGTTGGAATGATTTGATATAAGATAGCCTGTCCCTTCAACGATTTCAGGGTTAAGGGTAAGTGGGTTTCCACTTTGGGTCCAATTGTATTTGCTCTGGATCATTTTGTCTACATTTGCTATTCTATGTACCATTCACATGACTTGGTGTTTTGGAAACTCGTCTAACATCAGGTTTGATTGAGTAGGTTCCAGGCTAATCACTAATAATAACTATTTGGTAGATATTTCCAAAACATGAGTTTATTTATAAAAATAATAGTAGGAATTGATTTCTATTATATATATAGCGTCCACTCACGGTGTTTGGAGAGCACAAATTCTTTTTGGGAGTTTAGAACTAGTTAGCCTACTGCCCATCGCAGTATATGTAGTTTCGCTCATGGTACCTCATGATATTGTCACACGCTGAATCTCCGCGTGTCCATATATTCAAATGATGAGATACATATTGCTCTTTATCTCCACTCCATTTATTTTCTCTGTAAGCGGAGGTATGTGACACTATCCAAATCTTATAGTTATTTCTTGAACATCATAATTTATATAAATACCTCTTTCCACAGGTTATATGGCTCAAAGCGTTGCGCGCGCTGCAACACTCCGATATCGGCATCAGAGCTGGTGATGCGTGCTCGAGATCTGGTGTTCCACGTACACTGCTTCTCCTGTGCTCTATGCAGTACACCTCTGACCAAGGGAGACACCTTCGGCATCAGGGACTCAGCTGTTTATTGCAGGTTAGTTATAATCATCTCTTTCTTTATCCTCAAATATTTAGATGGACTTTCCATCGTTTTCTACACGCCCTTGGTCAAGGAATTCAGTAGTTTATTGCGGGTTAGGTTAGGTTAGGTATAAAGCTTGGGGATTCTCGGCGTTACGCTACGTGATCGAATCAGGAGTGAAGAAAGACCGGTGAAAAGTGAGAAATGGCCGGTGGGGCATTATCACGCACCGGCAAGTGCTGCGTAGGACCTCCACTCACATGGTGGACGGATGACCTGATGAAGGTCGCGGGAAGTTGCTGGATGGAGGCAACTTTCAACCGGTCGCTGTGGCAATCTATGAGAGACACCTATGTTTAGCAGTGGACGTCCTGTGGCTGATATGATGAGTTGATCCTTGAATCCAATATTTATCAACCAAGCTTAAACGGATACTTTTGTTATATATCGTATAATACCTCTCCTGACTAAAAGAGATATGGCATCAGGTATTCAGAAGTATATAGCAGATTAACTTTGTGGCTGCGATTATTTTACCCAGCTTACTACATTGATTGATGGTAATGGAGACACAATAGGTATATTAAATGTAAATTGACGCTTATCGGAGTCTTCCGTTTGGTCAACAAAGTTTAAATGGATAACAAACGCGGTAATCTACATCAATTGCAGCACAACCCCTGGACATAACCTCAATTTTCATTGTCGTACAAAAGATCACTGACAATGGGCAACGAAGCAAATATCTACATGTAATAAGCTGGGTGAGAAAACACGCTGTCATCTTCAGCCTAATCTTCATATATCATGAGGTCCAGGGTAACAAGTTGGTAAAAAGATTTGGTGTAAGAATTCAATAGAGCAAATGCTGGAGATATTTCGACTGGCCAAAGGTCTCTAAGATTTCCTTATAGACATTATATTTTTTTATTTGTTACAGGCTGCACTACGATACCATGCCGGAGTATGGATCCCACATGTCCTTACCGGGGCCCCCACACATGTGCCCAGGGCCATTCTCCGGTCCACCGGGGCCGGGCCCCCACTACACCCCCTACCCTTCGCCGGAGTTCTCACGAGGCGAGCCCGAAGTTCCTAAAGGTCCGTTCTTCAATGGGGCCACAGCACCACCGCCACGACAGAAAGGCCGCCCGAGGAAAAAGAAGCCGAAAGACCAGGAAATCATGACGGCCAACCTCGGTGAGTCGAGTGATGTATATTGCCGAAATGCGCTTGCGCGAATTATCTTTGGTTACACAGTTACACTTTTTATACATTATACCAAGTTAAGTGATTAACATTTTACACCGATTATAAAGTATTTAGAGAAATATATTACACTTTTAATCTGTCTGGAATTCAAGGCTGCAACGGAGTTTTCGTTTCGAGGGTATTTAATCTATTTTGCCGGCTACTTAATGTCCCACTGGGGCCATTTGCTGTATAATATACGAATATGGTTTTTGCACCTAATATTGTAAAAAACAACACAATTAATAATATACTAGCGTAAACTGTGCATTAATTACAACAAATTCCCATAATAAAACTAACATATTTGCTTTTTGTCCGTGTTATTTCAAATAAATGGGTTTAATTTATATAATTGTGTAGAGGAAAATTATATTATGACGGTAAAATTATAGACGAGGACGATATCTATGATTTTTTTGTTATAATTGACACGCTAAGGTGGATTGAGTTTCCATAAACTAAAGCTTAAGTTCGTACACAAAGGGTCTTTTAGGACATTGATAATTTCTTTCGTTTAAGAGAAATGGTATCTCTATATTTATAAAACTACATCAGAATAAAATAATTTGCCAAGTACGTAAAGTCGTTACCAGCAAGTGCTATTAGATGATAGATAGGTAATGGAAAAAGAAGATGATTACATACGTCATGAATTACAAAACGGATTTTATACTATGTGTCAAAATTTTGCACTTAACTATTGTAAAGGTTTTTCTTCGTAATTGTTTCTTAGGCAAGTTATTCTGTATATTTAAAGTATTATTTCCAGGGCAAGCTTTATTGTGGTATTAATTAATCAAGCTCTCTAGCACTTTAGTTTTGTTTTTTGAGAAAAATCCACAGCCGCATGACCACCGAAAAGCTTCCGGCATAAACAGGTCTCCCCGCATTCATATTTCCGATAGCGTCGCGTATCCACTTACACTGGTAGACGTCGTGCTATCGACTGTACAATTCGATAAATGAAACAAGTTTCCCCATACTTAATTAATATACTAAATAATGTATACCTAATTATGTTAAGAGCTAGTTTTTCATTTGTATGGTATTTATACCCATGTCTACTTTCTTGAGGGTAAACCAAGGTAATTAGTTTTCAAACGTGTAATCCACCTCATCTAAAAAAAATACATGATATGTTTTGTATTTTAGTAAAGAAGTTAAAGTACTTTTATTTTTTTATGAAAATATGTCGCTACTAAATATTAACTTATTAAATTTAAACCTATTTCATTCACGACAACTATAGACATTACCAAATTTAACTTTCATTACTAAAATACATTTTTTTTAAAATATGGGTAATTAAAGTTTGTAAGAAAACTAGATCGTTACTATCTTTTACCCTTGCGTTCTATATAATACCTAGACATTGAATGAATTGGCGCCTTTTCCGTCGCCATTTTGTGACCAAAGGCCGCGGCACATTCGTTTCGTCGACAAAACGGTTACACTTTTATTAACACATTAAAGTCAAAACTGCATTTACCTCAACAGATTATCGGCGGCGACTTCCCGTGTTTTTTAACTTTGTATTTTTTTCCCGAGATATCGAAACCAGTCTGTTTATCTGGCCGGCAACGTTCGTTCGGCTGCGTACGACCTGACGAGAATTCCATTACAGTTTTGAAATTAGAACCTCGCGTGCTGGCTGGTTGTGTTGCAATGAGAAAATATTTACAAACCCCTATTTTTTCTGTTTGAAAGGTTGAATAATTTGCATGAATATTTAATACACGAATCTGCCTTCATCTGTCTGTACTCTCGTAGTTATTTGTTTAGGTACCTACCTAAACAAATAACTACGAGAGTACAGTTTTTGTTATTCCAACTACCTAGTTGGAATAACAAAAATAAATTATTTAGTCGTATACGCACACCAGTAACCTCAACCGGTGGGCGATTTATTGTTAGTTAAAAATAGTAGCCGTGTAAAACTACGCGTAACTTTGCAGTAGAATAAAGTGGCCACTCGAAAAAAAATTACAATAACATGAATTGAAAATTTAGAAAACCTCCGAGAAACCGAACATAATATTATCATCCAGGTATATACACAAAGCACCCGTTAAAAGATAAATGTCTTCAAATTTGCTAAACCGATCTTAATCAAACATGACTAAGAGCCGTTTTAGCCACACATGAAGACAGGCTTCAAACTTATAACAATCCTCTTTTTTTGCGGCAATTATAGAGATCAGCTGCAAATTTGTCCCGTACCTGCCCCCGAATTTCATTTTGTTTTAAATTTCGTGTTAGCCACAACTTGTCTTTGGGTTGTGATTTTAGTATACATAAGCCGTCATTACTAAGACGTGAGTCAAAGGAAGCAGTAGCCTTTATAGACTGATTTGGTACTGCATAGAATGGAAAATTAGTATTAATGCACGTACCGTCGGCACACCCACCGGGCCTACATATAGTAAGTATAGCTATCGGTATCGTTGTTAAAAATGCCAGCTTTAAATTATTTCCAACTTCAACCTCGAATTAATTTAAATTTGTCTTTATTATTCATAAATTGACGGATAGTGTTTTGAATTATCCAGTTACGAATTAGAAAGTGTTAAATCGTTCCAAACTACGCAGTTCATTTATCTGTTAAACTGCGATAGCAAGCGTCGGCACTGAGTGCCCATTCCTACAGTTTAATAAGAAGCTTTTAGATAAATTTTATTTTATGCCGCTTGAGTGCATACTCTTTTCATTAGGGATTACTTTTTTATCTTGCATGTATTTTTGTTTACTCTTCAGCTAAATCTATAACGTCGTTGCATTTAATCTAGTACCAACAAAATATATATTCAAAGAGTGCCGGGCGTTTTCCCTGTCACGCAGTCTTGTCCGCTATTCTCTCCCTTCGTCAGAGTATATACTTGCTGGTCTTGTACCGAATAGGACTATACTTGTCGTTATATCCTTGATTCTTTGGAGCATAGGTCGGGCTTGAGTGTGAGATGTACTTGTCATGAATGTATACTATCTCACCTCAAATAAAAGTAGAGGAAAATAATTTTGTGCATTTAAAAAAGCACTGGTACTGGGATAACAGATTTTATCCCACTAATATAAATGCCAAAGTTTGGATGTTTGTTCCTCAATCGACATTCGTTCCTCAATCACGCTATAACACCTCAACGGCTTTGGTTGTAGAACAAACATGGACCATCTTCCAAAATTGTTGAGTATATTTTGTATTACATCTGTCACTATCCAGACTTCAGACCTGTTGCTACACCCCCTTCTTCTTCAATTTAAGAGCTATGCTCTTGTCGGTGGAGCAATGACCACGTCTCTCTACTTTCCGCCCTCGTTTTAACGTCTTGATACGACACGACATTCACCTTTTCTTTTAATTGGTCAAAGTAATTACGCCTAGGTCTTCCCCTTCCTCTCTTTCCTACTCCCGTAAAAATGGTTGAAGTATGTTCCTTTGAATTGCGGCCACATATCTCTTACTAGCTATTGCCCGCGACTTCGTTCAGCAAAAATTTTTGCCTATTACCACCTTTACCAACCAAACCCGTCCAGTTGTTTAGGCGGAAGAGGTAACAAACACACACTCAAATTTTCGCTTTATATTATTAGTTGGGACAGTATCTTTAGAAAAGGTCTACATATTGTACTTACACAGACATATAGAAAAGTATTGAAAACGGAACAAGTCTTTATAACACTTACAGAATACTCAATCTATGTAACAAAAAAAAAACGCTCCAAATCGTACAGTCCTCAAATCACTTATACTCAGACTTGAAAAATATCTAAATTATTTCGACCATTTCCAATTTTTAGCGTGAAATTGACTTACAATGCTTTATCGGCTTCTTTGCGCATGTCTGATGACACGTTTTAATACTAAATGAGCACTACGAACACGTATTTTAAAGTCGGAATAAAACCTCGCGGTGTTTCTATGTAGTTTTAATAATAGAGTGAGGTCAGTTAAATGGTCTCCGGTAATCTTAAATGTATCAATTAATACTTTTGCACATTTAACTCTATCATTACATTTATTACATGGTATATAGACTACGTGCGTAATTATTGCATTCTTTAGTCAAGCTGTAACATCGTTGAGGAAAAAGAGATGGGCTTATAAATCGCCACGATAACGAGTGAGAGCGCATACCCAATGATGTCAAATTAGTGAAAGATATTTTGCAACAAAACTGCTCAATTAATACTTTTCTCAGTATCGTGGTCGTAATAGTTAAACTTTTGAATTGAGAGCCGTATTAATAAAGTTATCTCAAGATTGAGATCGAGTCTCACTTTCAATACGATTTTTCAAAATGTTGAAATACCCATAAGTATTAAAGTAAATAGGCCTAAGAGACCTTCCGGAAGCCTTTCACCGTGTTGTTGAAATTGGTGTTACTGATTCTTAAATAAAATTATGGACCTTGAACATTTTCTTTGACGTGAAAACTTTAACAAAATTTACTTGCAGTTTTCGTGCTTGGCCCTGTGTTTGGCTGAAATATTTCGATTCCCAGCCAGGTACATGTTTAGTATTCGGTCTTGTTGGTACTCGGTATTGTAAATGTTACCAAGCAGCAATTCAATAAAGAGTTATTGAGTTCCGCCTATTTGAGATAAGATAGTTAGTCTCCAAATAAGTCCGGATGAGCGCGCTTCCATCTCCGTCATCATCTTCACTTAACACTACATCCTCCACCTCATCAACAGCTTCAGTAGTTTTAATGCTATACGTATTGCAAATTTACGCAACAGTTAAAGTTTATAGATATACTAAACATAAATTGAACAATTAGAAAAATGATCAAAATAAAGGTTTATCTAGATAAACCAAATCAACTATGTTAAAAGTTATTTATAATCGAAACCGATTTCCACGTGGCTATGAACCTATCTTAGAGAGTAATCTTAAATAAAAAATAATAGAAAATCCTCGAATGACATGATATCATCCAAATACACCAAATAAATTGTATTGAATGCTAAATTTCTTCGAAATATCACAATCAATTTTCATCAAACATGGCTAAGAACATTTCACCTTGATTAAACTTTAATATAAAAAAACTGCTCTCAAATCGGACTGCGCATTACTGATGTACATCCGTACAAACTCAGACACACACAAGGCCTTCAAACAAATAACACCCATCGTTTTTCGTCGGGGCTTATAAACGACTGATAGTGCTGAATGCCTTTCCCGAGTCCCGACTGGTACTTGGCATCCTTTGCCTTGGGTGAGCTTGAGCAGGTAATCGCTTCACCCAAACTCTATCGCTATTAGAGTAGATAGATAGATAGATAGATAGATAAAGCGTTTATTTGTTACTCCAGTCACACACATACATTAAGTTTTGCAGAAATTTTTATAAAACTTATAATATAGGTATATATATAATATAGAGTGCCCAAAGTTAGTAGGCTTTCTTTGTAGTGCCAAAGGTTGTTTTATAAAAATTAAACAATAGTGCATGCTACATAAGCTAGTTCCTAGGATATACTAAAACTACTCTAGCCACGGACTAATAGAACAGTATAGGCCACTAAAATGCCGCAAAAACTAGCTTCCCACTTATTCACCGAAGTGCTCGCGTGTTATCCGCAGTAGGGTTGCCAGACAATGCTAAAATTGCAGTTTGACTCAAATCAGTTAAACCCCCACTTGGTCGTGGTGGATTATGGTGCATAGGTGAGTACCTATGCACCATAGGAACAGCCTCATCCCAGGAGAAGGCGAGTCCTTCTCCTGGGATGAGGCTGTTCCTCAAACCGGGACGTATTGCTTTGACGTTGTTAAATCACGTAAGGTTGCCTTATAAGCGTTGGGTGTTATTGCTGTGTATGTGTGTGTGTTAGTGTATGTGTCCAGTATTTGTCCTGATGTATGTCAATAATGCATGGTCTGTTTTGCAATTTATTACATAAATGCAGAAATCGGAAATAGCTATTTGTATTCTCCAGAAAATTGAGTGATTTTGAATCTGTAATCGATAAAACTCCAAATTTAATTCAACCTATTTACGTAGGTACCATATTATTATTGTAATTTTAAACTATCCATCCATATCGTTTGACTGTGACAATTTTAAACATAACTATGTGAATAAATGATAAAAAATACATACAAACGGCCGAATTGAGAACCTCCTCCTTTTTGAAGTCGGTTTAAAAGCGGCAAAAATGGTTGATTCATGATGAAGCACTATACAAGTTTTTACCGTACGTAATTACCAGCCTGCTTACTTGCGGATCGCTGCAGTAAGGTACCTATTTAATAAATATAATAAATATTTAGAACACTTACACCAATCATCTAGTCCCAAACTAAGCAAATCTTGTACTATGGATACTAGATAACGGATAAACATACATAAAACATCCATGACTCGGGAATAAATGTTCGTATCCATCACACAAACTTGATTGCACAAAATAATTGATTAACAATAGGCGGGATTAAGATCTAAGCGATCTCTTTCACACAACCTATGGCTATGGGAAATTTATAAATCAATAACAGGTATCGTGCACGATACTGCTAATTAAATAAATAATTATAATTTATACATAGGTGCTTATATAATTATTTATTACGATTATCCTTATTCTTCAATAGTAAAGCCTTGAAATGCCACTATTAACTATTATTTATAGCTTTTTCGATGTATACCTAGAGTAGAGCTATTATTCTTCCTGTATTATAATAACTGCTGCGCCTGCGCACTTTTATTTGGCACACAAAGTCCAATCGTGTAATGCGACAGCCCTTACGGCATCCAAAGTTCATCATACTCAGACAATTTCAATGAACCGACACTTAGCCCTTGCACACTTGCACACTTTTTGTTGAAAACAGTTACGTAACTTCGTTAATAATAAGTGATTTAGTTCTCGCTCAATCACAGCATATGTCGACAAACATTATATGTGAGGAACATGTTGGGCTCATGACGGTTGAAATAAAACTAATTGGCATGTCGCAAGTATTGGGACAAAATTCAAGTATTGTCTTACTTTCAAATTGGTTGACCATAATTTTTTTGTATGTAGACTTTACATTTATGACGCTTTCTTACAAAGTTTAGTCACGATTGACCCAATCGCTATTGGTCCAATTCGCCAAATTCTCGATTGGTCTATTGGTCTCAGAGTGTTACCACACCTGTAAATTTAGTTGCGTTACTGCGTGCTTATTGTTAGACTGTGCGTGTTGCACTGCACAGCTGATTGCCGACATACTGTCGAATAGAATTGCGAGCTTGTCTGGTATTATTTAGTTCTGCTCAAATGTACTACATATTTCAAAATATACAGCATACGTGACAGCCCATCGTTGTTGAAACGTGCAAGTCTATTGATATGTGATATAAATTGTTTGCAGAAAATTTCGTATTATTTGAAGGAAAACTTGTTCAATATAAATACCTATATTTTTTATGTTTTAAAAAACTTATTACAGAATATAAAATCTTTTCTGTCAACATTTTTTGTTTCAATGTCAATTTTGTCAATTTTCCTGATCGAGTGTTTTATTAAGGCAAAGGCATGCCGGGCTTTTGGGCTTATATCAAGGAACCGCCTTTGCCTCACACATACATTCCATTCATTTTAAAAATGTTCGCGGACCGTTTCAACAGTAATTGCTAACGCCAGGTGTTAAACAAGAAGATAATTATTCTCGCACACTTGATTGGCGTTTCAAGGTATCGTTGAATAAAAACCAATATGATGATGGAATCCCAGGGAAATCGAGGACAACCCTCAAATTTTACAGGCACGCATAATGTTTTTCTTTTTTTCTAAACTTATTCAGATATATTTTAATTTCGGTTTTGCAACAGTAGGTACTACGTATAAGATACGTAGTGAGATTCTCTTTACCGATCTAAAACAACTGTTGCGATTAAGTTTTTATACCTAGAGGTGGCAAAATTTTACTGTAGCAAATTATACTCTTTAATAGAGGGGTCTATGTCACCCCACGTAACTCGAGCCCGAAATGCGAGGTTCGATTCCCGTTTTATGTACGAGCATAAATCTTCACCCGGATGGGGGCGGGACATTTTTTTTATGAATTTGTCGTCTGATATTTGAGGGGGAAATATGATGATATATCTAGTTAGAGGTGGTGTGACAGTAATGTATTGTGTATAATATATACCTAAGTGCACGTACCAGTAAAAGCTTATGGCGGAAGTATGGTCTTACCACAGGTGTTATCCTTTCGATGTTGAGTGTCATATTCATGAAACACTGAACATGTATAATTTGTATGGAAATCTGCATATTTAAATTATTAGTGTTTCATTCCTTTCTATTTCTTTTCTAAAAAAAAGGGGTTGTTTGGTAGAAATAGCGCTTAGTAGCGATAATTTTTATGTAAACTTTGTTTATGTTTATCAAATGTTATCTTAAATTTTGTGCAATAAATTATACTTGATTGATTAATTGAATTAAACACATTGATCATATAGATTGAAAATTTAAAAAAATCACGAGGATACGTGGATAAGTGGCATCCAGATAAGCGAACCGACTGTGTTTGAAGTTCCAACTGTGTTAAACTTTCTCGCACCTTATTAGAACAATCTCGCAAATACGAGTAATTTCGAAAATGACAAACCGTTTTGAAATCGGTGCAGCCTTTGTGGCGCTGCAATGATTACAATTAGAGTGCCGCATGCAGCGGATATTGCGCTGATAGGTTCGGTGTTTTTCAATAGTTCGAGACTGTTTATATAATAGTATAATCAATCAATACATTAATTCTTTCGTCAGTGAACTTTGCAATATGATAGAGTATGATTACGATTGAGGTTTAATCCAAAAGTAAATTTATCGGTCGTCAAATAAGCTCGATTAAATGTTCATGACGGGGTAATGGTTCCAACACTGATTTGGGTGAACGCTGGGTATGGCAGACGAAGAATGAAAGTAGAATTAATGGAACGAAAATAAGATCATTGAGAAGCATGAGTGGGGTTGACTGAAAGGCAGAATCAGGAATAGTGTAATTAGGGCGTTGTGCGATTTGAAAGAGGATGCAGCGACAAGATTGAAGAAGGTATGCTGAGATGGTTTAGACATGTGAAGAGGTTGATTGAAAGGAGACTAACAAAGAGATACACGAAGCGAATGTGGAAGGGGCGTGTTGGTAGGGGACGAGCACATCGAACGTATCACGATCAAATCGGGAACGTGTTAAAGAAAGGTCAAGTAAAGAGTACCCTAAACTGACGAGATATTTGAACAACATAATGAGAGTGAATGAAGCAAAAGAGGTGAGCCTCGATCATAGCAAGTGGAAGTCTGTGATCTCTGCCTACCCCCTACGGGAAAAGGTTTTATGTATGTATGTAAATTAATTAACCATAGGAGTTTTTGTCCATCGTAGCCACCATTTTATCTAACTGCAAAGTTTTCCTGACACATGAATTATTGGTGTGCATACAAAGAATACAAGAAGTGACAGGGTGCATACCACGTGCATACAAAAAAAATACTTCTTGATTGGGTAAATGTTGTTGCTATTCAGAGACGCGTCGGCAATGCCGCGCTCGCATGAATAGAATAGGCTCTAGGACTGAATATCTTATCTTACACAACCGGAACACAATAATAGCATTAACTCTACCGCGACCACTCATACGCACGAATCTTCCTTATACGTGCGTACGTGTGGGTAAGTTGTGGAATGAGCTGCCATGACATTTTCCTCAAAGCCGTGATATAGGGTTTTTGAAGAGGCGCTTGTATACTCTCCGCTCAAACGTCGGCAAAGTATATACAGCTTAGGTTGGTGGTCAAAGGTGAGAAAGACTAGGCGGAACACTCGTATTTAGCTCCATCCTATAAAGGTTAAAAATAAAACACTTCAGCCTTGCTTCGGTGTTTCTCCGTCTGTTACACTCGGGATTAGCTATCGCTTCAACATTGGTGCAGTTATGTTATGCTTACGTGACCCATCCATATAAAATCAAGTAATAAGAAATACTTAGGTATTGTTAGTACCTATAGTTGAAAAAGAGGACTTTGGTTGGAATTTAATAGTGAAGCAAATGATCGAGTGATTTCAGATGAAACTTTGTTTTCATGTTTTAAAGCTATATATTTGTTTTTTTTATTAAATATAGTCATTGACTCTAAAATGTGCGAAAGATAATCACCTTGTCAAGACGTCACAGCTAGAGATTTCAAGATACCTCCCAGCCAAATTTTACTCATATCGGTTTTCTAGTTTAACCTTGACAAAGTAATTTAATGAGGATGTATTACTCATGCGTAGATGATCTTCACCTCAGCTAACATTGTAGTGTAAGCATCGGTACAAAAACTGGCGCGACTTAATTTTTTTTAAACTGCACTGTAGATGGAAGATTTTTAATACATGCAGTGTAAAAACTTGACTAATTTATTATTCAGCGACTTAATTAATTTAAATTTCCATTGGGCATGTGCAAAATTCCTCACGTACTCGTACACACGGTTGGTTTTGTCGAGAGACGCTCGACAGCGCCGCCCGGTCGCATACAAAAAATACACCGTCGTCGCTTGAAACAAATATCATGTTTTTTATTCCAATTCTAACGCGAATCGAAACGTATGATTCACCGTAAGACCACACAGTTACAGATTGAGCGATTACAAACAAGTCTGCACTAGTGAGTAACCAGTCGCACACCCCTCAATTACTATGCAACATTTTAGCGCGCCGATGATGGGCAGTTACGATGTCGCCTGTTTTGGTTGAGACCGCTTTTTGCAGGCGCCGCCATTTTCACGAGCGGGTTAGTTTTTACCGCGCGGCCCATTTTGGACGGCTCTCGCAACCATATCAATTATGAGGGAACGCGGTTTTGCGTAAGTGAAAGGCGTATGGGCGGACTGTCCCACGCCAAAACGTGAGAAGCCGTCCCTACGCGATATTATTACTCAAAAGTACGCGCCTATCGAACACTGTGGGCAGTAAAATGCGCAATGGTTCTTAGCTGTGTTTAGCGTAGTGTGCCAGTCTCATTGATTGGTTGAAATGATGATTGATTGCTTTCCAATTCGGCTGGGTTGATTAATCACTCGTAATAAATCAAGAGAAAAGATTAGTGCCGACATCTAAAGATTATTTATTTTTTCTAAAACAGTGTTCGTTTTGACGAATTAGAAAATCATACCTACTATACCTATAATAAATAGTTTAGCTAACATAACGGGGCACTTAACAGGTCGTGTAAAGGGTATCGACCTGGTGGTGAAAAATACCGCACTCAAACTCGAAATAAACAAAAATATATTATAACATGTAACATTATACCTACCTAGTTATATAGTAAAGTATTTCTCTTATCCATTTTGTGAGGCTATTTCGCTCTTTCATTTTACACGTGACTATAATATGTAACCTCATAGCAACCTTGTTCATTGTTCATTTTGTGTAACCGTTGACAACTTATCGCATAAAATATCGTGGTAACATTGTTCACAGGGCGAACGCGGCCCGCGCGAACATGCCCTATCAGATGCTACGGGGTTATTCTGTCACCAAAACCAGGTCTCACGTTAAAATAAGCACCTCACGTATAGTGAACGTTGCGATGATGATGGGTGATGATAGATACTATCAGTTTTGGTCATATACTCGTATATACGAGTATATGACCAATATATGACTATCTATATAGATAGATGTAGCTCCGTCTTACCAATATCCATACAGGTGAAATTAATTTGTGTTTACTGCGTGGTGACTCCACACCTGATTAAAAACAAGTTTTCACCAGGAACCATAGCCGAATTCAATCGGAAATTGTTGGCTTTCCATACTAAACGTGGTATCAGGGTTTGGTTTCGGTAATCGAAAATTTTTTGATCGAATTCGTCTATGGTTATTTGGGGAAATTTGTTCGTAAGCGAGAGTGGCGTCACCAGTTAAGGGCAATTACACGAAATCAAATTCATCATTTATATTTACGTAATTGTTGTTAGGTATAAATAGTTCGGACGAGATTTATATAACATACATAATGTCACGATCATCATCCCAAATGGGGTGGGTAGAGATATCCCAAATATTATCGATTGGGTGTTCCAAATATTAAAAGTTTAATACTTGTAACAACACCCACTGTTCACTTTTCAGAATTAACGTAAATACATACGTGGGGAGGTGAGCCCATATCGAATTTAAAACGTACCAATCTGTAGATGTTTTTTGGTAGGAAGTTCCATAGTCGCTTATTACAATGCCCCCTGGAAGTGGGTTGGTTCCATTCTTTGTACAAATACAAAATCACGAAGCCAACTTTACTTCGTCAGTGAACCTTATTCCCAACATAATCAATGGTTTCCAAGGTAAATTCATCTCACACTGTTTTTCCAAATATCAGAACAAGTATTTGGAAAGTTTCCCACCAGTAGTCAAGGAAGGTTATTCGCTACGATCGAACTGCAAATTATTGAGATATGTATAAATTAAAAAAATGTTTATTCGATAAAACAAATGACAATTGAAAATTTTACAATATATTCGTTAGGAACACGTTTTAAGGTATCGCGATAGCTGTTCCTATATCCCCAGATTTGGCGGCGCGTGTCGGTCCGAATTGACCAGAAGTGCAACATTTGCAGGCTGATGATGATGAAAGATAAGAGGGTGTTACCCACCCAGGTGGTCGTATGTCAGTGGAGATTCCAGTGTTCGTTGCGCGTTGCAGTTGTGGCGGGGGGCGGTCGCTGGGCGTGGCGACTATGCGCTTGCGCCGATCTGCTCTCTATCCACGCGTAAATCCATTTGTAGTGGAACCTGATAAGAAGTGGCTGGTATTATGTGTCACTAATTACTGAAAGCCGCTTTATTCATTTGTAATGTTTAATTTTCATGCTTCCATGCGGGTAACTGTGTGTTTTTTAGACCTGTACTCGTATTTGCCCTTAACACTGGTTTGGATTTTAATTTACTTGAGCCAAGTTCTCGTTAAGTTTTTGTGAAAATAAACATGTTTATTCTAAAACCAATATATATCAGAAACCATTCTTCCTTAACCTACCATGAAACCATATTCATATTGGGTACGCATAGTAAACACTTTGGTACGACAGACCACTTATTAAAGTATATACATGGGTCTTAGTTATAGAACTAATATAGGGAATCAATGAAGCACCTATGAGGGCGATTCCAGGGTCGCAAGGCGTTTGAGTTTTCTGGGTAAGGGATACCATACCTGGTAAGTACATGCTCTACCTTGTATAAAACTTATAAAGTCAGGGATCAAGTAGGATCCCTACGCACTCGAAGTGAATTGGGTACTAACAAAAAAACAATACAATACAAATATTCGGTGTTCCCGAACGAGTACGACATTGGAACCTTCAAGAAACGAGCCTACGCACCTTCCTCAAAGGCCGGCAACGCATCTGTGACACTTTTGGTGTTGCGGGTGTCCATGGGCGGCGGTGATTACTTTCCATCAGGTGACCCGCATGCTCGTTTGCCGCTCTCTCATATAAAAAAAAAAAAAAAATTTACAATAATTTTTGATGATAACATTAGAACACAATTAGGCGGTCTTATTACTATATATATAAATACTATTACTATATAAATACTTAATATATAGTATAAAACTCAACAGCTAGAAGCACATACAGATAGTCAAATAATGTTCACGAGGCGGGAGTTAACGAAAGGAAAAACCTACTATTAGAACTTCTTCTAGTTTCAAACTCAAACAAGTTATAAAAGTTATATATGATATAGGGCCTGTCCTGTATATCGACGATAAGTGCCCAGCTTCAGGACTTGTTGTATATTACGCGAAATGGGAATCTTCATTTGTCGCGATAAGGTTTTTTTGTTTCGGCGAATTCCGGTTTCAACAGCATTAACAGTTTTTGTAGTTCTAACAGCACGCGGCTGCCCCAATCTTTTATGGTCTTTGACAGGGGAAATCTGTTGATGGTACGATATACGAACATACGGCGACACTAAGCTTTTAGAGTGTCTTGTGTATGACCGACAGCTCCATTCCCACTGCAAGCCCAATTTACTAACACCCCATTCCATTACTAATTTGATAGTAAATACGAAAAAAATATGTGAAATGACGGGAAATCAAAAGAAGTTTTTAAAATATTAAAGCGTAGAATTAGAAAAGAATAGTATTTATGGCCAGACTAGTTATTTAGGTACCTGTGCAGTGTGCAACAGTATGCTGTTGAATTAGTAAATATAAAAGTAAAATATATGATAGCCATCTTCGCTCAACAACCTGGTAGTACCATTCCACTTCAACATTTTTTACACGTAAATATAAATTCATCAGGCATTCTATCATGCGCAATTCATTAACTCTCTTTAATTTTTTGCTAAAGGTAAAGACAACTTGGTTAATATTAATAATGTTGAAAATAACCATTGGCTTCGTATAAGCATCCATTGCATCGCGAGCAAACTTTATTAATACGTCATTTTGTACGTGAGAAAATTCATAAAATTTTTATCCTCCCATTCCCCAGTGAGGAATTCAGGGAATTCTTAGCAACAATTAAATGCATAATTGTAAACAATTTACTCGGAAGGTTACTGAACTTAATTCATGTAATAATTATAGTTTTTTTTTCTCTTGTCGAGAACTCGTCAGACTTCCCTAAGTTTCCGAACGGTGACCATAAATTTACTCTAACGGGCGATGAAAAAAAAAAGAAAAAACAACGCTTCCTACTTCAATAACGGGAGCGAAGTAAATTATACGTCGTAATGGAGTTGTCGCATCTGCTTCGAGCGTCACGTGGTATGGTATCACCTTTATTTTTTTCCTTTTTGTTTTTAAGTATTTTCTACCAGAGCGTTCGGTTTCATTGCGGTGCCTCCATAAATTTAGTATAGCCGCTTCTACCAGTGATTTATTTCCCGCCAAAATATGTGCCCCGGTATTTTTTTTTCGGTATCGGACAGTTCGAGTAGCGTCCAACGATCATACTGATAGGGTGGCCGCGCGTTCCGTCCTCGACGGTAGTTGGTTCGGAGTAAAAGTTTTTTTTTTCTTTTACACTGAAACAAAAAGCTATTTAGTTTTGGTCTCCTTTGGATTTCCTTTGTTCTTTGGTATTGATTATTTTGTAAGGAGTACATTTTCATGAGTTCATCTTGGGTATCACACACTACACAATATGTGTTCGTTTTAGAAACTGCTGAGTTATGCATGCATATGCAGATTTTCCCATGTGTAATTGGGACAGGCTTTAACTTGTCTAGTCTGGTGTCGTTGTTACAAAGTATTTAAAATTCATACTATTTTAACCGACCTTATTGTTGATAAACTAAATAAGGTTAAATAGCTTCCTGTGGTGACGCAAAATATATGGCAATTACTTATATTCGTATTTACAAAATTTCATAGGACTCAGAAGGTACCATCAGATTTTGAAGTCATATTTTCCAGATTATACCATAGGTACTAACTGTAGCACAGCATAACTAGAACATATGGAAATTTAGAATAAATAATAATAAAAAAAAATAAACATTTATGATACTTCCACCAATCATCTAGTTCCAAACTAAGCAAAGCTTGTATTATGGATACTAGATAACGGATAAACATACATAAATATTTATATAAACATCCATGACTCGGGAATAAATGTTCGTATTCATCACACAAACATTTAGGCGTCGCGGGATTCGAACCCGCAACCGTTGGTTTCGCTGACAGGATCACTATCCACTACACCAACCGGTCGTCAAATTTGCAATAACTATCTATCTACAGTAATCGTATTAATAATGTTGTTTATTGTAATCTGTTTCTATACAGGGTGAATTTGAATTCGTGTAATACCCATTAACTGGGGACTAGATGATTGGTGTCTATTAAAAAAAAAAAAAAAAAAATATTATGTAGGTAGGTAGGTAGGTATTGAGAAGCGTCGGTGGCTTAGCGGTTGAGACGCGGTCTTCCAATTTGGGAAGTCCGGGTTCGATCCCCCGGCAGGCCATGCACCAATGAGTTTTAAATTTAATTTAATTACTTATGAGCATCTATCCGAATGGTGAAGCATCGTGAGGAAACCTGCTTGCCTGAGAAATAAAAATTCTAAATGGTGAACTATGGACCATACTCCCTCATTATACGAGGGGAGGCCTATATCTCTGCAGTGGGATGTTTACGGGCTGATGATGATGTAGGTGACGTTGTAATGTACTTTTAAATCAAATCAAAAATACATAGAAGTAAATCAGGAACAATACAAAAGAATATAAATACGCTTTATTGCACAACATAAGAAAATACAGTTTCAGAAAGTTGGTAAGAGTAGAACGTACAATTTGGCGACTTTATCACTAAAAGTAACTTAGTGGATAGAGGTATCGAGTTACCATAATTTACTTCTAAGGCGCTTACGTCGTACTAAATTAAGCGATTTTAGCGATTAAGTGCAAAAATTTTTACGTGGTACAGCAGCTGCCGTTCAGTTACGATGCCACAGATACACACAGAAATACAGATACACATACAGATATAGGCATCAAAGTTATAACACCCATTTTCCGTCGATGATTAAACATAGACGACAATATTCGTCGTTCTCGCAATACTGAAATCAGTCACAAAAGAGATATCTACACAATTTATTGGAATTTTGCTGTACTCACGACACGTAAAGGTGACTTCGTAAAGTCTTTGTGGCGGTTCACGAGTCATGTTGGATTTTTCTTTACATTTCTTGCAATCTGTGTGCAGAGTGTATATTTAAAATGAGACATCCTTTGAAAAGGGAGTCACAAAGCGTCTGGGAAAAATTCCTTTAAAATTTTAAACAACTATTATACTCCACTGCATTTATAGTCTAAGATAAATCAGTTTGTTTAAGAAAAATACGTTAAAGTTCTACACTATTTTTAACGTCTTTACAGTTGATTGTAACAGGGATAAAGTATTGAATAAAAGATGTATATTTTACAAAAGCGAATTTATCTCCGTCAGAGATTTCTACCTGCAAACATTACAGATTACATAGTGATTATTTGATTAGGCAGAAAATGGTGTACCTACTCACAATATTTAAAGATTATGCCTACACACAATTTATATAAATAAATACTATATATCGTACATATACTACGTACTATATTTCGTATTCAATTCAGACATCGATTTAAAATCACTTTCTGAAAGGATGCCGCCTTTTAGATATATGTACGTTCTGTATTACTAACGAAATAAAAAGGGTTGCTCTTTTATAGAATTATTATAATTTATGAATAGATAAAGAAAAAAAATAACAGTCTGAATATCGCTGAACGATTCATGTCCATGCATTCTTATCATCTAAATAATTAATAATTTATAATAGCCTATTGACACTTAAATTTTATTAAAGGAAAATTTTGTATGTCTACCGGAACCTTACCATCATAAAAATACATAGTTTTTGAATAACTCAGTCAATGTATTAGTCCGCACTAGGTCCGAGTGGTGGCCCCAACATTGAGCACATAAACCCCATTATATTTAGGTGTGTAAAACAAACTAAAGGCAACAATTCAAAGACTTGTAAATATAAGTATGTATATCACTGAGCTGTAGTATAACAATGTGAATGATATATCTACTCATTAAATTTACTATTACACTAGATATCCGCAGAAATCTGGTCCCATTAGCCCATTAGGTTGGAAGTTGAATTGCCATTACAAAAAGTTCTCGTGAAAACAATCTAAATAAGGGTCACTTTTGGAACATCTTGAACACTTCCTTTGCTCAAATAGTCGACATACGTCAACATGTCTAACTTATACAGTTTGAATTTGAATTCGTGTAATTCCCATTAACTCGCAACGCCAGTCTTGATTACGAACAACTTTCCCCAAGGAACAATAGTCGAATTCGATCAAAAGATTTTCGATTACCAATACAAAGTAAACCATTCTGAGACCAAAAATTTTCGGCTGAAATCGGCAATGGTTCCCAGTGGAAAGTTGTTCTCAATCAGGAGTGAAGTCATCAGTAAACAACGAATTAAATTTTACCCCGTAGATGAATCGGCCATTAACGGTGTTGTTAACGGTGTTGTTAGGTATTGGTGACTGGCAGCTTCACCAGCTAACCTTTTCTAGATAGTTTACTTTTATACTAATTTTGATATTACTTTGTTTTTTATGACTTTTGTCAGTTTGTTGATTTACTTGTCCGAGTGCAGATATAAAGCCCCTTCAGTTCAGCTCCTTGAGTTTTATTGCATTTAGTTCAGTCGGAGATCCTTAAGCACAGACTCTCTCCATTTACATTAGGTGTCCCCCCAGTTTTCTGGAGGGTAGCTGCGCTGTCTACCCGCGGTCGGCCACTTGTCTCTTCCATACTAATGTGATATCCATGTATTTTCGTTTTGTAAGCACCGCTATCGCTCGGTGACATCTATATCAGTGGCGCACCGGCCGAATACTGAACGCCTTATTTATGACCGCACCTTTCGAGAATTAAGAGTAAAAACTTCGAGATGGACGACGATGTTGCTGTGTAATTAAAAAAATTGTGCAAATGTAATATCGAGGCCGATGGTCTCGTGGGTAGTGACGCTGCCTTTTAAACCAACGGTTGCGGTGGCGAATACAGCTAGGGGTAATGCAGTCACTCAAATAAATAACATATATACCTCAAAAACAAAGCCTTGAAAAAAAAAGTTGTAGTTTGGTTTGGATTCGAATGTTTTAATCCCTTTTACATCAACACGAGTTTTGCCTTGATTCAACCGAACGCTCTGATTTCGAAGCGAAATCACGTGCATGTAAATGAAGTCCGATTTTGTTTTGATCTCGGTGTTACACTTTATGCACATTGGTAGACATTGAAGCCACACACTTTCGATTAGAGAAGTCAAGCAATATCTGGTGCGGTCAATCCTTGGTATATTTCCATTATTCACAGGGCACGTTAAATAGTGAGTTCCAGATGTTTTCAATTGAAAGCAGTCGTTAAGCCAAGTCGGTGGCCCACAGGGGCCATATAGGTATATATACCCTCTCCCAGTGAGAGAAGGCCATAAACGGATAAACATGCATAAATATTTATATAAAATCAATGACTCTAAAATAAATGTTGAACGAAAAAACCGTTAATTTCGCTGACACCTATCCACTACACCAAACGCGGACGATACGATATTCCAGAAGGTTATTTTCTTCTCCGTGTGCTGTAGAAACAGCTGTACTCGGATTTATTCTAAGCTGGAGTAAGCGGGTTCTGGAGAGATCTCGACTTGACAAACGTAGTGTGGAACGCTCGTCTAGTCGGAGAGACGAACATTCTAGAGCGTCTGTTAGGTATTGGATGTGGAAAATCGGGTTTCGTAGCGCGCCTTGGTTGCGACCTGCATTAATAATAACTAGAAAATTGGGAAAACTCCCCAGAAAACAAGATGTCATCCAGATAAACCAAACGAACTGTGTAAAATGCTAAATCTCTTAGAAACGTCCTATCCGATATCTATTAAACATGACTAAAATAAGGACCTTGCCCCGAGTTTAATTTATAAAAAAAAAACCTTAGAAAGACTATGACTTCGCCGAAATACACAAACTGTTTTAAAGGCTAAATATTTTCGAAGCGGTTTAACCAATTTTCATCGAACATGACTAAGAGCCTCCCCTCGTTAAGTCTCTAATACCCGTACAAAAATTCCCACTCAAATTGGACCACGCTTTACTGAGATACGTGTCGTGAGAAAGTCTGGACACACACACACACACACACACAACGTCGTCAAACACTTACCACCCTTAGTTTTTGGTCGGTTTTTAAATGAACCTCTGTGGTCTACACTACACGTAAACCTCACAAGGTCATCAAGGCAAGGAGCGCTTTAGGCTGGCCGCCCACGACCGATTTCTTGTAGGAGAAAAATGGAACGTACTGATTGTAATATTTCAACGCGCACGTCCTTCAAACAGTCGGTGACAATATCGACGATAAAAGTATTGACGAAAAAATCGGCCCGATTATTGGTCCTACAAAAAGGTTGCCGTGGGCGGGCAGCCTAACGCATCCAGTCGCCAGCCGGTGTGCGTACCAAGTAAAGCGGCGCTAACACTTTCCATTTTGTGGCCTAAGCACAGAATTGATATAGTACTAACGTAACGTAGGTCTTAGTTCCACGTATTTTTCTAAATGTCCCAATCTAAGCTTAAATTATTTAATTTTTTTATTATTATTTACATGTTAATACGCTGAGTTATTTTAAATTTATGCTTACGAATAAAATTGTACATTAACTTGTGTGTTGGTCCATTAAGTAAGTTGATAAAAGATTTGGTTAGGCCACGCGGGGTGTCCTATACTCGTAAATAGTGGTGTAATAATTGCTATCGATAAATTAGAGGTTTTCAAACCGTCATATATTTTTGACATTTTTAAGCTAAAACCTTAATAAAAAATAAGTTGACAATGATTGAGGTAGAATAAATGAAGTTTGTAATGTAATGTGATTTATGTTTTAAGTGCATGATTTTATCGATAGTTTACTGATTTGAAATCATTGACTAATATATCGATAGAATATTTCAAACCACTCACTAACAACATTACGTACGTCACTAATCTATAAAAATTTTATACTTCGGCGTCACCGAATGTCCAATCTGAAATCTGATGTCTATCGTCGCTATATAACTCTACCGTTTTAAGTAGCAATAATGGCCTGAAATATGACCCTGAGGTCACAGTAAACGTATAACAGTAACTCTACTAGACTGTTACGTAACACTGGCGTGGAATCCAATTTTTAATTAACTCATGCAATTAAGTGTCACGATTCTATATAATAAACCGATTATTTCTCGTAAATTCAAATAAGTTATATTTCGCCTGTCTTTAATTCATATTTTTTTTCTATACTTTCATATTTTTTTAAGTTTAAGTATGTATCATATTAATATACTCATTTCAATTCAAAATGAATCAAACGAGTTATTTCTTAATATACCTAGGAGATACCTACAAGAACTGCTTAACAGATTTGTATTTAGGTGTGTGATAATTTGCGTAGTAATGTCAATAATTTTAATATTAACTTAAAAAATGTGACGTTTTCAAGTGATAATTGAATCCTACGAAATCAATCTTTTTTGAATTTGAGAAGTCTGTAGGAAACTAGGTGGTGAGGTATTTTCGAGTAAAGTTACATAAAAATCCAGGTTGAAGTTGATTAAAACCTACCTCTTTTAATAAAACTACTATGTGATGAAGGATAACTTCGTGTGCCTGAGAGTGAATGTTACAAGTTGATTTACTGATTATGCTATGAGCGCCTACTGTGTTCGGAGGTAGGGTTCGCGGCATTCGTCGTAATTCGAGTCCAATGAGTTAGGACCACAGTAGCGCCCCCTGCGGCCATGTTATGTGATACAACACATACGCCGACGTATTTGATAATTTTTCTTTTTATTAACTCGCTTGGCATTCGAAAAATCTTTTTAGAAGCTTGTAATGTATCAGATTTATAATTTTTAATTTATGCACCATGGTTAAATTAGCTTTCGCTGTTGGTTATGTAGAGAAAATAGAACGACGTCGTAAAATACTGATTGTGACTGAACCTAAAATAAGTAGGTGCCGTGACAAATTGCGCGTGGTTTCCATTGCTGTCTATGACTGGCAATTAAAGGTTTTTAGCAGAAATAATGAGGTGCGTTTCCTATTTCGTCGTAATGGAATAGTTTAATACAACCCTTCCCTCAACCAAAACGATATGTTATTAGCACTTTAATTGTAGTACAAAAATTAACATATAAAGTTGCAGTGAAGTGCACCATCGAGAAGTTTATTCAATTAAGATTTTCAGAAATGATTTGGAGTTTGATAATGTTATAGTATATCTGCATAACATTTAATATTATTAAAACGACTTTTTGTGTTGTTATCGCCTCGTCACTGTTAACTTAATGCTTAGTGGCCACCGGACGGAACGGTATCACGTAGGAAATCTCATTTTTTTGCCGGCCTTAAAACATGAATGGTCCTTACGATTTATGAGATCACAATGATCTTTTTACGACCCACCCGGTTTTTGTGGCGTTTTTTTTTCAATCCCGCGCGTTATCTCGGTACATTTTGTGTCTCAATCTATTAATAATGTCTTCTTTTAGCGGACGCGACGTTTTTGTGTTGCGATCTTATTTATCGATAACGTTACGCCCCGGAACATCACTAGGTGCCCTTTAGAGAATGATGTGTCAAGGAGAGTAATTTATTTTTATACTATATTTGTAGTGATGTATGTATAAAATTTGGGTTGCACTAAATTATATCGTATATTCGCAATGATTCGACTTTCAAGGCATTTAGATATATTATTGTACTAAAAAAGACATTCAAGTACGATTAGGACTCATCTCCCGTGGGTTCTGTACCTGAGATCACCATTGAAGGAGTCAAAATGTAGTTAGATACCTAGACGATGTATTAACAGAAACCACATAATTAAGTTTGTTACTTCGATAATGACTGATTTAGCTAATTTAAATTTGCCTTTTAGTTATGGTATGAAACCTTAATTCATGTAAAATTTCAATTTTCTCGATAAACGGGAAGAAACATATATACCGGAAAAACAATTACTGGAGAATATTGTAAGGTTCACAGGTAATAAAAATAAGGTTGAATAGGCTTGAACGGTTTATTTTGCGGGCGTTATCTCTTTTGACGTTCACGACCGCCCCGAGGCACGGTCTGCTAACCAATAACGCTAGACCCGTCTGGTGGCTAATCTCTGTACTGGCAATACTGCTTAAAAAAATTAGAGGAGGGGACTCATTAAAGTTGCGGCAGGGTAAAGTCGTTATCGGTATTATTTTCCTTATATTGAAAACTGGTCAACAATGTAACGTTAATTAAATCTATAAGGTATTTTTTAACTTTTCTAAAAGCTTTTGTTATGCGCCGTCGCTATACTCATTTTACATCACAGCCATCGTGGAATCTATACCTACGGAACAAAAATTTCGCGGCTGTGTATTTTAAACAATGCACACAAAATAAGGTCTATATCCTAGGTTTAATAATAAAAAATCTATAAATGCTGCTGCCCCGGTTCCTTCGCAAATGAAACTGCAAGCACTCGATGCTCTGTGGCGCTTCGAAATTAAAAACAAAAATTGAAAAGCGCCCGGCTCCCAAACGTCTGAAGTGTCTGAAGCATGGTCTTACTTTGGCATGTAAACTATAAAATATAAATAAATGTCCTTAGACATACACACAGCGCCATCTAGTTCCACAGTAAGCAACTATAGGCTTGTGTTGTGTATACCAGATGGTTGATATACTACATAAATGCATTTTTTTTTGTAAATAAATACTTATGAATGAAAACATCCATAACTCGGGTACATATTATTATGTGCGTATTCATCACACAAACATATGCCCCTAACGGGACTCGAACCCGCAACCTTTTGGTATAGTGATCAAAGTTGCTAACCACTACACCAAACAGGTCGTCAACTATCTGACTATACTAAGAGTAAAGAGGCATTGTCTTCGCCGAGGTCAGGTCAAGCTGGTCGGAGTTTATCTTGTAGGAAAACGTGTAGACCTCTACTCTGACGAACGGACGGACGGACGTCCGCGTCAACGGGATTCGCGGCCTCAGCTATTGGGTCATCTTGTGCAAATTCGAGATGTCATTTTGAATTTCCTGACTAAACAAACCTCTTTCTGATATTCATAGCCAAAATCCTTTCACAATGTAATACATTAATTTTACCTACGTTTACTGAGCTTGATAAAAGATGGCGTTGTAAATGTTGTTCTCAAAAATATAACTAATTTGTGCTAACCCACTTAATTACTCGTATTGAATTCCGTGATGATAGGTTCGCCTGGAAGAGATCGCTGTTAGCGATAAGGCCGCCTAATTTGTAGTTTCTATAAGATATTTAAATGTACCTTCCATATTTAAACAATAAAGCGTATTTGATTTGATTTGATATAAATTTTATGGAAACTCTTATTAAATCATTATCCTTACGTGAAAAAGGTAATGTATAATGTACGGGGTGTTAGGAAGGTCAATACAAAGCCTTATGGAGTGATGGTTGTAGTCCATAAGGACACTTTAAACCAAACTTGTTTTAGTAAAAAACCACCCTTTATCCGAGATTATTTTAAAAATTTTATTTAACACGTTTATGATGTGTAAATACGCAGAAAATGTAACATATTCCGTGTTGCAGTAAGTTATTGTATTTCGCATGATAAAAACTCTGTACGAACCCCGCCAGTCGCATATAAAAGGCCGACCGGCGCGTTCGAAAAAAATAAATAAACTACCTATCCCTATCATGCGAAATTTATTTGGCACTCACATTTTTTTGTCAAATTTTCTTTATTCTCTTAATTGAATGATGTAATTATGTGGAATAGGCTACAAACGCGATCGTCTTTTTTTTTTTTTTTTTTTTTAATAAATATAAATAAATAAAAAAATTTATTCGATGATGATTTTGAAAAAAAATATTAAACTACCTATGCCAATACCTTCTATTTCACTTACCCAATATGCCTTATTTTTTTCCTTACGGTAAAAATCTCATTACGGTATATTGCCGACCCGTTTGGTGTAGTGGTTAGAAACTCTGACTGTTACACTAAAAGGCTGCGTGTTCGAATTTCGGTAAGGTTACATGATAAATATGGATACGTAGCCCGAGTTATGGATGTTTTCATGTTAACAAATGTATCTGTGTTGTAATATCAACTATCTGGCACCTAACCGTAATACAATCCTAGTTGTTTAGTGTGGAACTATTATATATAATATATTATATATAATATATTAAATATAAGGCTATTTATTATATTCACCATATATTCTCTAATCCCCTTATAAGTTACATACGATAAACTTTACATTTGGTTATTTTTGGTAGGTATATGAAATACGACTCGTAAACATGACCAATCACATAAATCATTTTTATCTCCAAACTGCATACCTATAAAAGTTAATTCCTTATTATTCCATGCGTCAAGAGTCAAGACCGTGTGAACTGAACCTAATGAAAATCTGTGCCAACCGCCGGCGTAATTAAAAAAAAAAGAGGTGAACACTCGGCGCGTTTGCGCGAATCGAGCGCAGCCATTAGCTCAGGAGTAAAATGCTCCAACGAATCCTTGCATAATTACCAGCGGGCTAATTGTTCTCGCTAAGCCTTCGGAACGAGCGAAAACTGTCGCGTACCAACTAAAAAAAATATACTCGAAATTTTAAAAAAAATATAGCAACTATTCCGTCTGAAACTTTGGCACGGCTGTAGCCTTTCAAACGTTGGCATGAAACGTTGTTCAGAGGAAAAATCTTCTTTGAGCTAAAGGCTGTCGCTAAACTAACTAAACGCTTGAGCTTGCTACAAGTTTTAAGGGTACGAAGTTGTATCAATGTGTCTGAATTATTAAATGTTCGTATTTTTTTAAACTTCGTTCATATTTATATAGTTTTGCAAACGAATGAGGCGATACCAGTTTCTTTTAAATTGTGTTTAATATTGAAAATGATTTATTGTACTGTACGCAATATAGGGAAAACATATTAAATATTTGGAAAAAATATCACATAACTTCATTAGGTGACATTGTGTTTAAAAGCGTATACAGTTAAGTCATAAAATAAATATATTAAATATTTGGAAAATAGAAAAAAATCTTGAACCTCTGTGATACAGTGCCTCAACTCGAATTAATTTCAGTTTCCATTTCGTTTAACGACAAAATAATATAAACACCGGATTACATACAATTGCAGGGGTCACCGGTACTTTCCCCAGCGTGCTCACTATCTCATTTAAATCTGTCGTCAAACACCAGTTTTGTTTAAGCAACATAATCAGTCTGTTTTAGAGTGCACCATTCCATCTCCATATAAGAAATTACAAAATTTTATTAAGTTCCAACATCTGTAAATCGACCATTAAGTGGCGTTTCCACTTTAAAAATATCACAATGGCTGAAATTAGAATCGCCCCTCTCACAGAGCTATTCACGCAAACAACAACAATTTTATAAACGTTTTTGTGTCCAGTACGCGTGGTTTCGGCGTATTTATTGGAAACAGTTTTATTGGTCATTAAAATCGCGGCGGCGATTTACCGTCACGGTATAGCCGAGAAATTGTAACGTAAAACAATGACCAGTGTGCGTGTTACGACTGGGTTACGACTGCGTTACGACCCGTCGTGATACGCGGCGCTCTGCGGTCGCGCTCGTCTGTTATGCGCTTTATACCTACGCCGGAGGGGCAGGAACCTAAACGGGAGACGTAAGTAGCAGCTGGCTGATACCACCGTAGGTACTGTTGGTGCGGCACGGTAGATCCATTTGCAGATTTAGTGTGAAACTAATTTTAGTTTCGTAAACAATATTAATTATAGGTGCAGTTTTATACTGCATTCGTGTTTTTTGTGCGAGGGATTTATTAATCGATGCAAATAATGTAAAAGGGAAATTATAATTGCAATGTGAGGCTTGGAAACAGTTGTTTAATGGTAGTAACGTTCACGCGACTTATGTAATATTTTTTTTCTGCACAACGGGTTCGTCCTTGACCTCAATCACATCTGATGTTCAGTGAAGATGAGGTCGAAGATGGAAGTGTACTGACCCGGAAACCCCAACATATTTGGGGAATTGGCTATCTTATCTCTGACAACCGGAACACAACAATGCTATTAACATTGGTGTTTGGCCGAAGATTTAGATAAGATGGTGGTAGCTAGCTAGGCAGACATTTAAAATGCCCTACCAACAACCAAACCGAACTTAAACATGTACCCCGCTGGGGATCGAACCCGCGACCTCCGAATCGTAAACCCAACGTTGTTTACATTGAGCCACGGAAGCGGAATAGAAGGAAATGCAAAAAAATCCTGACAAACTGTGCGGAGGATAACTGTCGACCCCTCGAGGATATTTTTCTACATAAATATTTACAAAATGTTGCATGAGTTCTTCATTACCGCAATTAATTTACATGAAAGCCTTTTTCGTTTTAAGTTGTGTGATTTTAACCACCTCCAACACAGGCTACCGTAATTACGGAGTTTGAACAACAGCACTGAGAGGTTTAGCATCTCATACTAGCGACCCTCCCCGGCTTCGCACGAACCAATTTACTAATAAAGAGAATATTCACAAATCATATACACAAACGTTCTTCGCTTATCACACTTTCTATTTAGTGAACACCGTATCAAAATGTATTGGTTTAGAAAAAAGAGGAGCTGACAGAGATAGTCAGCGAGTTTGTTTTATACTATTTAGTATTTATATTCTATTACTTCGGTATAGATATTGGAAATAAGAAAAAACGCTATTGAACGAGTATATTTGAATAGACATTTGTTATTAACCGCCTCCGTGGCTCAATGTAAACAACATAAGGTTTACGAATCGGAGGTCGCGGCTTCGATCCCCAGCGGGGTACATATTTAGTACTCGGTTTGGTTGGTGGTAGGGCATTTTATATGCCGCCTGGCTAGCTACCACCATCTTATTTATATCTGCCAAACAGCAAAGTTAATAGCATTGTTGTGTTCCGGTTGTCAGAGATAAAGTAGCCAATAAGATGTGTTTTCCGGGTCAGTACGCTTCCATCTTGGGCCTCATCTTCACTTAACATCAGGTGGGATTGTGGTCAAGTACTAACCCTATGTGCATAAAAAAAAATATATTTGAAATTTAAGTAATCCCTATAAATATTGATATACGTAAATAATAATTATTGATAAATAAAACAAAGTTATTAATTCGAATGGTTAACATTAAAATGAAAATATGCATTTACAAGTAGGTATTATATTTGAAACATTTACTAGTAACGAAGTAAAACAGGTAGGTGTCCATTTGTGATAAAATTGAACACATTTATGTGACTTACATTACATGCAATACGAAATTTTAATAAATGAAGGAAATGTAGAAATGTATTATATATTATTATTAAGGTCGGGGCACAACCCTTCTCTGCAGAATATAAAATAAATTACAATTAAAAAATCCTCTACACTAACAAATCATTTCGGCAAACAAATAAATCAAACATTATTAAAATATTCCAATATTATAAATTCACGTCCGTAATCAACTGTCCGTATTTCCGATGCTTAATTATAACGTACATTTCAATAACTGATATCATATATTTCGCAGTAACAAAAGTTTTTAATTATTTTTATTAATCACTTTCGACGAAATACATAAAATTGTTACAAATTAGTTGTTAAACTCATCTTATATTATTAAGATAAGAGACACTCATTAAATTTGTCCAAATTAAATGGTACTTGCCGTACAAATACTTGAAAACTTTTAAGGATGTTTTACGAGCTACTGTAAATGTAATATTTTGCGAATTCAGCAATGCGAATGTAATTAATTTCATCTCTTTATCTTGTTGATATTATAATAATACTTTATAATTGATGTCGAATGTTTATATTTTGTTTTTATAACATTAATTTAATTAATGGAATCTTGTGTGTTGTTTTCTAGTTTGACGTATTCGTTGGTAAACTTTTTATTTTACCATTGATTTATATGTTATAGATATGGTCGCGCGAACAAATCTTTGTCGCACTTTTCTTAGTAGATAAAACAGCGCCATCTATTACAATCCTCGAGAACTAGTAGGACTGCTGAGATTTAATGGCCAAGACCATCGTGCACAACCAACATTTTTTTTTAGTCTGTGCTCACAACCTATAAATCGGTCACATTAAAATGCAGACAAAATTACAATATTGATTAAAAATATGATTATTACGAGTAATACATTACGTTTGTTACACTTAAATATACTAATGTGTGATACTCGCATGTTTTTAGTCACTTTTCTGTGGTAAGTGATGTATTTTTTACTACATATCAGCATTTGATACGACAGTTCGCGAACGAAGTTGGTGTTTGTCCGAATTGCCATTGGTTCCAAACTTCTGTTTAGCACTAATGAAGTGGTCCATTTTGATTGTTTCAACGACCCGGTCTATACGCAGTAATATATAATCACTTTTAAATTTACGATTCAACACCTACATCATTTTTTATATATTTAAAGGGAATATAATTTGTCAATTATATATAATTAAACATTATTATTTCTTTTTTGCACTTTACTTTTTTTTTTGCATTTTGTTTGGAATTATAAATAAAAATTTAAAATTATATTTGTAGATCAGATAGAGCCATGTAGAGGCATTGCTGGAAGCGACATGTGACCACCACTTAATAAAATTATTATACGTACGTACGTGTTATAATTTTTAAATAAATTATATTATTTACTCATGAATGGATTAATGTAAGCCAAAATTTGTCAATAATAAATAATAGCCGGGGTTGTTCAGGAAAACATACTTACGAGTATTTAATTTATAGAAATCTTCGCATCTACTACACTGTTGAATAAATTTACATAATTTAAGTATAATACATATTACAGTCGTAAATACACACTATACCTTTATAATTACTTGACATAAGTTATTTTATTAATACAATTTTTACATACTCCTTAACGAGCAGATCATTTCAATAAACCACACTTCAGTTACTTTATTTTACAAAATAAATTCCCATAACATCATAATTATAATATTTCTAAATCAATATTTCGGACACTTACACCAATCATCTAGTTCCAAACTAAACAAAGCTTGTACTATGGATACTAGATAATGGATAAACTTACATAAATTACATGATAAACATACATACATTCATAATGTCACGCCTGTTTTCCGTAGGGGTATGCAGATACCACAGACTTCCACTTGCTACGATCCTGACACACCTCTTTTGCTTCATTCACTCTCATAAGGTTGTTCATACATGATAAACATACATTAAATTAAATCGAATTCCCAACATTGACTGAAACTATAAATTCTAACATTGTTTTTAGCATACAGCAGTGTGTATTCTTATGGTACCCAGATATGAATGCTGAATACCTGGAGATGGGTTTCCGTGGCGGCGGCACCCTGGGCTCCACATCGCGCACCAAGCGCATGCGAACCAGCTTCAAGCATCACCAGCTCAGGACCATGAAGTCCTACTTCGCGATCAACCACAACCCTGATGCAAAGGACCTGAAGCAACTGAGCCAGAAAACTGGACTGCCCAAGAGAGTCTTACAGGTAATATGTAGGGATTTACGCTTAGAGCATTTTTATTTTACGTGGTTGCGGGCTCGGGTGGAGTCTTTCTTTTTATGGTGCATTTTTATGAGGAAGGTAACATCTATCTGCAACAAAAATTTACGTAACATTGACAGACTTCACCATATCTATGGTATAAATTAGTTGCTTGCAAGACAAAACTAATCCATTAATTAAACTCATCGAAAATAAAAACTATATTTAAAATTTATTTAACATTATATTGAGAAAATTTATCATAAATTATTCGTCATTCGTTATTGCTGAAGACTTTTGTTATTTTAATTTTAAGCAAACCATGCGGTGATCTCCAGCTCACTCGTCTCTTTTATTCCTACAAAATCTGACAGTAACAACAATACTCAAGGTCATTGATAGTTATTAGTCTCAAAACCCGTGGTGACGGCACCCGCACCCTGCACCCGTATTAGTCTGAAATCGCTTTCCTTCTACTCTAGTCTAATTAGAAATAATAATAATAACATGTTGTAAGGTTGGGGAATTGGAGACGTGGCAACTTCAAGATATTTCCATACAAGGCTTTTGGTCACTACAGTCAAACACTTCAATAGTTCAATAACCGCTCTCCTGTTTGACGGTAGCGTATTTACTTTAGTGTACGCTCGTCATTCATTACGCGACGCGATAACATCTACCAATCAAAGCGGCACATGCAAAAATATATATCTTTGTATACCTACTGTATTACATAGAGATTTATTCATTGGACCTATTGTACTAACTAACAGGTTATGTTACGGCCCAAGTGAAGATAAGTTTGAATGGAAGGCTGGCTTCTATTTCGCTCAGAGGAAACGCACCTCTTAGGAACCCTCCCGGTTCAGCAAGATAGCAAGATTCGTTTTTGTAAATATGTGCAAAATTTTCAGAGAAGTGTTTGTGTTTGAAATTGTTGTTTGTTTGCTATGTTTATCCACGACCTTACAACTTAAAAAAGTAAAATAATGTTGATGTTCGAATTAGACACTTTCTATTTTACTAATTTAGTATTATGATATCTTTATTGGAATCACACGAGCCGGACAAGACGTTTACGCTTCGATACTTTACGTTCGTAAAAAAGTGACTTTACATTTGTTCAATTTTGAACTCTCCGTTTGTTGCTCTTGCACAAAACCTCGCAATAAGTGAGGACTGTTTCAACATTTTTGATTTAAATCTTATATTTCATTCCAAACATGTGTATCGAGGCATAAAATGTTTTGTAGGTGAGTTTGTTCTTAAGGCTAATGCGAATTTCATGTAGGTCGATATGCCTTACAGCTCGCCCCCCAACGTTTTGCTGCGCTGCGAATTTTATTTTCAGTCTCTTAATTGTGTATTGTTTTTAATTAGTGTTGACGTTACATTTCTTTTAAATATGTTTCAGGAACAACGATATCGGTTGTATGCTACATATTATTTAAATTTATTTTTATTGACTTACTAACGTTATTCTTTTAGGAATTGTTTTGAGGTGAGTTGTCTGTCTTTAAATATTAAATCAGACATTTTTATTTAATATGGTGAGTACCATGAGTTCTGACCTTATTTGTGTCAGCAGAGGTTGCGGCCATTTTTTCGGTGGCGCAGCAAGGACAGTCAAGTTTCGTGAGTCTCCACCGATCTCACATCACGCGACTGTCAACGAATCTGTATCATTAACAATACCTGGAACTCGCGTGTGGGTAAGTGAAAAAAGGAAATAATTTGCCTGCTATTTGCTGAACATAAATTGCATATCGACACTATGTTATTACTCGGCCACCGAAATTAGAGGAGTTGAACCCAAACGGCAAACCGCGTCATGAAGTGCCATTATTACCCGACTGCCCAAGGAAGAGGGTAATATTTTTCGAGTACTTATACATGTCGATTTCTAGTTACCTCCTGTAGCCTAAAAGTCTTGACCAGTTTGGAAGTGCATGGTGTAGTTAGAATCGTCTTGAACCTTGCAGTGTTGTATTAACAAAAAAATTTGCGAAAATATTACTTTTGACATTTTGAGCCGATAAAGTCCATTGCTCGACGATTTAGAATATCGCATCTCATTGACTGGAACATTCTCGCACTTGTAATAATTGGTTACTGGGTAAACAGCAGCAAATTAAAAATATCTCGTATTTTTAATTAAATATTAATTCCAAAAATAATCGTAGCTTTTATAATCGTAGTTGAACAAATGTAGTTTCAGTGATTTACAATTTCACATTTCTATGGCAAAATCAGTTAGTGCAGGGTCGAAAACAGCATAGCTTGTCAACTATTTATGTGGAATTATGTCCATTTAATTTTCTATTAACTTTTTGCGAAAACGCCACGAAGACGTTCGCTATTACAGGATGACGTCAAAATCGATGGACGAATTATAGGACTGCTAATAAATCAAAAACATGGTACAAACAATTGATTTTGTTTCAAATATTCACGGTTTGGGCACCCTGTAAATAGAACTCAGATGTCAACCATGTACTAATTACTTCTTTATGGTTGAATGGATACGCATATTATGTTCTAAATCACAAATTCCCTAAACTCAAAGCCGGTCTCACCAGGCGTACATAAAACAGAAGTATTTTTTATTTCACTTACATCTGCGCCATTACCGGCACCGCGTACTAATTGATTTTCCACACAGCGGTGCATCTTGCGTTTAGAGCCTTATATTGGTCTTGATTTGTTTACACTGCGGTACTTTAATATAGTCTACGGATGGTCTACGGTCTCTTCAAAGAGCAGTGTTTCGGTAATTAGTTCTTTTTTCCCTCGTGTGTTTTGTTTCCTTACGCAACACGTGGTTATGTGTGACGAAGGTATTACGGTCCGTTTCGAAATGATAAAGTTGTTTTGAAGTGATTTTTGAATGAAAATATGTTATGTTTTTGACGAACCGTTGTTGGAGTCTTTGCGTTATCTATAATTTAATGATCTCGAAGTTGATCTAAAGTCAAACATCTCCTAAAACTTGGGATTTCTAATTTTAACGGTCGTCCCAAAAAGGTTTATATATGCCGTATGTCATCCCTAATTAGCGACAGTATCGAATGGTGTAATAATACAGTGTGTGTGTGGGTTTTTTTTTTTCAAAATTAAAGGGTTCGATTCCTGACTAGTATTTTTCAAAAATCCAATAATGCAGTTTTTGGGTTCATCAAAATCGAGCCCGAGACTCCTTTGACTACGGATCGGATTTGGCCTTGCAGGCCCACTTGAAAACTTCACAGTGTGAAGCTTGTATCTGTCCCATTTTGATTCAGAATCTTTTATTTAATACAATATTGTGAAAGGATCTTTTTTTTATCCACAACGGGTTAGCACTTGACCTCAATCAGACCTGATGTTAAGTGAAGATGAGGCCGAAGGTGGTAGCGTACTGAACCGGAGACCCCACCTTATTTAGGGGACTGGCTATCTTATCTCTGACAACCGGAACACAACAATGCTATTAACATTGCTGTTTGGCGGCAGATTTAAATAAGATGGTGGTAGCTAGCCAGGCGGACATAAATGTTAATGAAGATGAAGTTTTGATCGTTGTCTTATTTTTGACGGCTGTTTCATTATAAATGGCATATCATTTATATATTAGGTACGCGGGTTTTTTTTATTTACACATTATAACGCTTGCTTGGATTTGGATGATGAAATGTTGTAGATAGTTTAATACTTAAATAGTGTAACTTTTTGTCCCGATTTTTTAAGGACGATCCACGCGAGAGGAACCAGGCCAGTTAATTTTTTCCGGGTGTATGTAATGCAGGACTATGGTATCTCCTGTAGCCTAAATAGCTTGACCATATATATAGGATACATTTTATGGTAAACAATCCAGGGCAATCACAAAACACAAAGTGACTTCAGGGATTGTGACGTATAGAAGTATAGTATTGTCTTTTTATAGTCCCTTCATAAATAAATAGTTTTTAATTACGTATATTGTTATTTTATATTAACTTATCTATTTGCTCTTTACTCTAAGTAATACTGCCAGTTTGCTCTAACGAAGCTCGCAAAATGGCTGATACAATGCTCATAGCTTTGTACAATGTTTGCGTTAAGGCGATGGACTGGCCATATTATATACAATACCTTGCCTTAAACGTATAAGCTCGACACACCATTGTGCTCTCGTACAAATCTCTATATAAGACTAGGGTTGTTACGTTAAAATAAATAATAATTTTATTTAATTGACTCAAATTCAAACTAATATCCGAAACAGGTGACAGAAAGACACAGTTTTAAAAATGTTGTGATTTTTTTTTATTAATGAAGATGTCAAATGAAATTAATTTGTAATAGTCTTTAAATACAATGTTTGATAGGTAACAATTGGCCACAATCTCTGAAGTGGTAAAATTTTATATTAACTTATTTTTGATAATTAAACTTGGCGCGTATCTTTGCTGCATGGATATAGTTTAACATCCGGGATATACATTTTAAAATATTGAGAAAATTACCCCATATGATAATAATGCAGAATGCCGTCTATCTTTGAACAGTCGGTATAAAATATGTCTATCGTAGGTCACAATAGTATCAGAGAAGTCAGATAGTGTATGATACATGAATTTAAGAAAAGCGAACCTTAATTGTTCGGCGATAAAGTTCATTTCACATTGGTTGCAGACTGATGTAATTCGGAAAACTGTATTGCATTTTCTAAGTTCACTTTTCTTAAGACTGCATCGGAAGAAGCAGTTAATAAATACTACACAGTCTTTCCGGTGCTAGATTTCAATTTTCATTTCTCGTAAAAGATGGAATAATCCAAAAACAGCGACGTTGCCAACTCGCAGGGTCGGAATTCATTTGAACACCTTGACAGTTAAAATTTTGATGTTGCGAAATGTCATCGAAATTCGTTTATACGGTTTACAACTTATTCTTCTACATTCAGACTAAAATTAAAAACAACTGAGTATTTGTGAGTAGAGGAATCTATCGACTGTAGAGTTTTAGAGACTTCTAATAATAGGAGAGAGTCTATCAAAGGATCAGTCTAATAGATCAGATGTAAGCACCCCGCCCGATCCGTAAGCTATAATCATCTCGGCGTTTGCGAAAACAATTGTGAAAACAATACGTTACAATGACCCTATAGTATAGTAAAATTGCTGGGTTAAGTTACCTAAAATATGGCATTTCATAATTAAGTGTAGTTATCTTAAAATCATACACATGTTTACAGAACGCAACATATCGGTAGCAACAGTAGTTTTCGTTGATGTTGCCTAGTCCTGTCAGTCTGTTGCTCTGTGATTGGCTCTGTCAATTACGACCTTGGTAGAGCCAATGGGAATGCGGTAACCCGCCTCCCTCATAGTTCAGAGTTGACAGAATTAATTCGCTATCGTAAATCAAACAATAAGCTTTTATTGGACTGTGGTCGATGGAGAAACCTTAAGGTCCGTCCACATTGTCTGCGCTGCACGATGCGACCCGCAACTATTTTTGTTAGAGACAGCGCCAATGTAAAGTAGACCTCAAGCCAACAGTCAACAGACATTGAAACAATATTGTATGAAACTACGAAGGTTTCTAAACAACTGAAAGCGGCGTATGTAGGTGTTTTCGATTTCACTCTGAAAACGCGGGAGTTTCACACAATTCTGCTACAGCCTTGTGGCGTTGATTGGATATCGAGCAATGCGGTCCAATATGACACAATAGTCAACACATCAATAGCCTCACGTGACCCTGTTGCACAGTCCCCTCTAACTAGGAGTTGGTATTATCTATCACGTTCTCCTTATAATTGTTAGATTTGTGTCAGATACTCGACGTTTTCAAGTCATCCTTGCAGGCCGTCGACTTGGCTTTAAAACCAGAAGTTGCTTAACTTCACCTGCTAACGAGTGTTCCATAGATATCATTATTATCGCCTCCCTATTCTATTCAGTCCGATCGCTCATTATTTTGCCTCTGGGAAACCACCTTTGCTTGGTAGCTGATTGAAGGAGATCTTAATGATACTCTCTCAAATGTTATTGTAGAATCTACTCTTTTTCTTTTGTGTAGTTACGAGTATTCTTTGGTGTTGAACAGTCAAAGGGGATAGCTCCTGGCACTGAGCCCATTGTCGTTCATGCTCTTGTTTCTGTACCCACATCTATTGATCAATGATCGGGCAGATTTTCATCATTATCAATGTAGTAAGTCAAAGGTTTTGTAAGTCATGGTGAGAATAAAGAGCAAAAAGCTCAATTGGAAGTGATTCTGATTACTACCGCCCGTTCCATGACATCTCTGGCCTTTCAGATACTGTTGTTATGTTGTTGTTGTACTAGGCATGTTCCACCACATGCGATATCTGTCAGTGGTCGTCATGTGGAGTAAATAGAAATGCGTACTCAAATATTTATTGATAATTTCTATGACAGATAACTTTGTTACTTGTTAGATTAGCGGCGCACGCCTCGTTTTTAGCATTCCCCGTACCCCCAGCACATGGCGAGTAAATATCCCGTAACCCCTAAAAGTAAACTGGTCCCCTAAGTCCCGCAAGTCGCAACACAACAACTGTGCAAGCGTCAACCCTGCGGAACCCGTCTCGGTAGCGTTTATCGAACGCAGCTCTGTCGACCCAAGCCGACTCAGATAGCGGCCGCCGCATAAATTCCCCTCGACCAATTATACGAAGGCACAGAAGACCCCCTCTCCCTCAGCCCTCCGACCTCCGAATATTGATCGAGATTTTTTTCCGCAAAAAGCAAGCCGCTCTGCGTCGCCGTTTTACCAAGATAAGACCTTTTTCGTTTTATTAGTTACAGCGTTTTGGCTGGGCGCTCCCTGAAGAATGTTTTGTTTTTGACTCGAACTGTCAGCGGAACAACACCGGGGCTATGCCTTATGTTGCAAACAGTTTCGGTTTGCTCTTTTTAAAGATGGCTTCGTGCTGAGCTCACATTTTAGTCGTTGTTTTGCCTCTTGAATATTATAATGTGACAGTCAAGTAGGTCGGAAAGCCTATACCTATATCCACTGGCTGACAATAACGCCTCGTTTTTAGCATTTATACCATGTTTATATTTCAACTACAATTTTTAAAACGATTCTTTATGTTTTTGATCACCAATTTATATAATAAAATTGTGTCTTTTAGTTTCGTATGTGAAGTTTAGTTTCAGAGACAATTGCATGTGATAGACGGACGGACTCAGTGTCCATATGATATTAATAAATTAGTGCATAAATGTTGCGTGCTCCTACGTGTAAATTCTCTGTGTATTTTCTTAATTTTTCGTTAAACCATTTTTCTAAAAGTGAATGTTACTTGTGATGTTCAATAATGCAAAAGAATAGGAAGAAATAGATTTTTCCGTCGACGTCGCGGTAACAGTTAAATATCGGTACCTATTGTTTTTTTGTCCCTCGAAAAATGCTCGGGGTCTGTTTAACAATGTTTTGTAGAACGTCTGCCGAGGTGTTAATATATCAGATTTCGTAAACAAACATTCTCGTATCTGCCGAATAGCCTTTTTAACCTCCGAAGATAAAAGAGGGATGTTATACAAGTTTGAAATGTCGTATGTCTGTGGTAATTGGCAATTTACATTGAAAATTAACAAAATATCCACACTAAAATATATAAAAGCAAGAGTACGTAAATACTACGCGAGCGAAGCCACAGGTGGAAAGCTAGTCTCTCTATAAAAATCTAAATCTAATCTATAAAAATACGAGCGCAGCCGCGGGTGAGACGCTAGCGTTACGTGTATCTTCTACATAAAATAAAACGACTGAAACGGAGAGATTTATGTCACTCACCTTTCCGAAGATATGTAACAGTAATTGCTTTTCATAACAAAACCGAACCTTCCTGCTTTGAAATAAGAGATGTTTATAATTAACCGAAAGTCAAAGGCCTTGCTCTATGGCATTAAAACTTTTTGCAGGATGCCTAGTGTGTGTATTCGTGAGGGCATGTATTTTAAGCCGATCTATTTAGCGCGTCTTTGGGTTAATTAGACTCTTGGGATAGGTGTTTTCTGACTCTCGTTTCGCTACATTCAGTTTAATTTGATGTAAATAATACAATGGAATTTTTATTTTAAAATAATTTCTATTATAGACCCATAAGTCTAACAGACACGTCATTATCTAAGCATTTATGACAGTTATTGTATACCCTATGTAACTTGGGTATTTTAATATATCCGTTTTCTAAGCCATCCGTCTGCATTACAATATAATTAGTGGTAAGATCACAAGGAATACCTATGTTGAGAATTCCACGAAAACCGCGTCGACCTCGTCGAAACAAAAACTATGTAGTCAAATCACAGTTCGTAAATTTTAATTGTTTCATAACTTCATTTTGTTTTCAAAACATTAAATGAATCAACTATAATCGTATAAGTTAATTAACAAGAGGTGCCATGGGGCGCACAAGGTTCATTACTGCTAAGTTTTTGTTAACTTACCTACTCATACTATCGTTTCCCGCTGGGTTGACAAGGGGAAAGACTGTAACGTGCGTGTGTGGTAGGTGATACACCGCGTGGTTCTGGTACAATATACCATACGAATATCATGTAATATTGTTAAATGTTTGCCGCTAGAAATATTTGCATGTCGTGGTTACTTATAAACTAAGGTGACGCATGCATTATGTACAACTGCGTTTATGTCACATCGGATTGGTATGCGTCAATCTTGTTGGTAATCCAAAAATAAATAATAAATAATCTTATCACATTTTGTGATTTATAACTCAGATATATTTTGCACAGACAACTAAAAATACATATTATGCAATGATTGAACAATGTACTTTTTACTACATTTATTGTGCAGTTTTTCTCTTCGTTTTTCAATAGAAGATACGTTGATTAAAACTATTAAAAAATGTTTATTTCCTTATTTACATAAAGAAAGAAATATATAAGGTTGAGACTTCCAAGTATATAATACCTGTGGCAGGAAGCCTCGCTCCTCCATAACAAACTTTTATATATGTCATAAATAATGCCAAAGAAGTAGGTAGAGGTAGTTACAAAGAAACATGTCCTTACGTTAGTATTATAGGTATTAATGTTGTGCTTTTGGTTAAATATGGGTGTATGAATTTGTATGTGTTTCCAGCAGTACTACTTTAATTCTCTGGTTCAGGGGTTCTATTACATAGTTCCATCGTTATCGTCATCGGTTATGTTCTGACATGTGATTGATTGACTCATCGCTCGCTCGGCAATTTGACGGTTTCTCATTGGTCAACGTAGTCCATAACGATACCGATGCAGTTACGTAATCTAAGGGCTGGTCTGCATTATTTTACTCGTTTATTCTCTTAACAACTATTGTAAAAGGTTCTTAATTTTAAATTTTGACAGCTATTCATGTCATGTACGTGCATTCATATGTCAAGTTTGACACTTGAAATATCAGAAAACTTGTCAGTTAGCTCAAGAAACTAGCAGCCTAGGCGTTGTACCTACTCTTAATAAATAATTAACTTATTATTTTGCTATCTTGTTTGTTTGTTTTTTAATAGTCATTATTGATAGTGATTATAATATAATACAAGTTAACACTTTTAAGTTGTTAACACATTGTATTGTATAAACTTTAGGAACGTAAACATTACAAATCATAAATTATGTATCCAATACTAAACAAACGTGGTAACATCTACAATACACATGTAAGCTTCGCTAAGTTAACATTTTCAGTATATAAAAATTATAATAAAATCTTGTAAAAAAGTTTAACCGTTGTATTAACGGAGCAATATTCCTGAGGTAACGTCGGTGTTGTACATAACCGTTGCATACATAATGTCTACTGTCTCCACCAAACCCCATTTATTCGTGTAAATACCGTTCGCGTAACATGACTGGCGCAATTTCAGTGAGGTTCTCTATTGGACTGTATTTTTTTTTCTATGTAGGTTGCTTTCTGCGATTACTCCACCAGTTGGGATTCGATATCGATCATTCTTTTTTGTTCGAAAGGGCGTAACTACGGGCGAAATAAAGTCTTCTGGTGATAGAAAACTGAACCTTATTGAAGTTTTTTTGGCTATTTGGCGGTTTCATCGTGATATGGGTATCCTGCGTTACGCTTGCCCCAACGGTCTTTTTTTCTAAGCGCTATTGCCACCTCAATTTACTATTCAGCTGGTATATGTCGGTGAGTGACCAAAGGTTGCATGGAAGAGATCGCTTTTAGTGATAAGGCCGACAAATTGTACTATCCCCTTTTTCTTATTTCTTTTTATCCTTCTTATTGTTGTACAATAAAGAATATTTTGTTTGTTTGTGATTTTCGTGCCTCTACTTCATCGCACTTCATATTCATACATATATTGCATTACACATGTCATAGTTACAATACATAGGTAAGTACTAACATACACATGTACCTTGTCAGGCATGGCAATATGGAGGAAAGTTATATCGTTATATCTATGTTATTAATATCGTTTTAGGTACCAGTATTTATGAAACTACATATGTATGTTGCAAGTTCAAAAGAAAGTGCTCCAACTCTACAGTCAATCAAAAAGTAGGTAAACAAATAATAGCACATCGAAATCGCTTCCTTCCTGATTCGATACCGTAGGGAAATGCCGAGCATCAAGAATTTTTGGCAGTTCCATTAAATAATTATAAGAGGTCGCCTCACGCACTTGCCATCTTGGGTAAGCTAGCTTTGTTGTATAGGTTGCCAGTGTGACTTAAGCCCATATTAATAAATCGATCTTGAGATTGAGATCGCGTTTCAGTCTCAATACAATTTTTTTGACACTGTTATTATATGCATTAGATTCTCAAGCGTCAACTTAATGTCATCTTAATCTTGAGAACGACTTATTAATATGGGCCTTATATCTACAAAAGAAAACATATTAAGTATGATCATGAATCGTTAAAGTAAATCGAAACTTATATTAAGAGGCGTGGAAGTTACCCAGATATTACTACAATTTATTACAAAACTCGATAGAAAATTTATTCATTATACAAGAGATTTGAAGTTCCTGGAAACGACTTAATGATAAGCACCGTTTACCAAGACAACCTCCTTAAATATTAATTGACTTCAGAGAGGATTTCCATAACTTTGCTGGAGCTGAAACTGTGCAGTCTGTAGAGATTGCGGTCTCCATTAAGTCTTTGATATCGAAGACGCTTGCATGTACTCCAAATCCCCGTTCATTTAAGAGACTGATTTAATAGTCGGAACACAACAAGGGTAATAAAAACTTTTTTTTTTTTCTAATTTGAATTGTGTGTAATGTGAATGGTAGCTAGATCATAAAGGTAATCCATATTGCGGGACGACTTTAGTGAAATATAATGAAATAGATGCTCACAGTGTACCTGTGGCCTGATTGCAAGGCACCGTGGCTAAGAAGTTGTGTGAACTCCGCAGATTTAACCGCCTCAGTTGATAATGTTTATTGACCCGGTCAAGGACAGTTTCAGACACAATAGAAGTTTTATTGTTATTACGTCTATAGGCGTTCAATGTCCGTCAACGTGTTAAGATATTATGTAGTAGTAGTATACAGGGCGTCCCAAAGTTATGGGACATGAAGGGGAAGTACCTTAAATATTGTAGATAGTGAATTTTGCTCAAAGAAGACTTTATGTTATTTTTAAAAGTTAGTAATTCTGCATTCATAGATTTTCTAAAAATTACTTGCTTCGGCTGGGAATCGAACCGACTTAAATGTGAAAAAAAAAACACCCTACTTTTATGATGCCAATCGAAAGAATAGCTAAAAAATAATAACTCTGCCTGTTATAAAAAATGTATGTTTTTTATTTGATTAAAATGATTAATTTCACGTTGTTCCTTTCTTTTAAAATACTATGTTACTTAGGCAGAGTTATTATTTTTTAGCTATTCTTTCGATTGGCATCATAAAAGTAGGGTGTTTTTTTTTTCACATTTAAGTCGGTTCGATTCCCAGCCGAAGCAAGTAATTTTTAGAAAATCTATGAATGCAGAATTACTAACTTTTAAAAATAACATAAAGTCTTCTTTGAGCAAAATTCACTATCTACAATATTTAAGGTACTTCCCCTTCATGTCCCATAACTTTGGGACGCCCTGTATATTGTATATGTATTTTGAGTGGTAAGTAGCTGTCAAACCCAGTAAAAGTATGGGAGCAGCAATTAAAATTTGCGATATACGAGTATCACGTTATTTCAATAGTATTACCGAGTATGTCATTATGTTGACTTATCTACGTATTTTTGGTATCAGTACAACGTATTTCGATATCGTTATATTGACGGGATAATCGCTTTGACACACATAACTTTTAACATTGTATTAATTGTATGTTGCGGTGGTAGTTATATGTGTTGTTCTGTTTGTCCTTTCACCACCTACACAAACTAGAGAAGCTTAACCTACCGCACAATCCTCAACTTTAGCATTGTGAACTTCAACCCGGACATTGGCAGAATTATCGTGCACAACGATGCAGCCATAACACTAAATTGGAATTGGAATTTAACATTGTATAATAAATATGGTTATACCTCCCATTCTTAATCAGACTAAGTTTATTGAAAAGTGAAATGGTGCACTAGAATATGGAAAAACTAACTCTCTTGTCAAAAATTGGCGGTACTCTCTTATAATATCTTGTATAGTGTGATTTAAACTTCGATTCTGTTCTCAAGGACTCCGTGTACTGTATATAGCGTATGTAGTGTAGCCGATGTAGTTTTTTTAATAAACGCAATCAAAAAACAGTTACAACAAGTACACCTTATAACGGGCTATATTTTAAAGTTTTTATCAGCTATATTGTGTTTCCACAATTTCTCATAAAAGAGATGAGATATGAGTTCGTCAAATGAGGGTTGACATTATTGCTTAATTAATGATTTAAAAAAATATATAAAAACGCAGCCCTATTCAAACGCCACACGGTAATATATAGACAGAATGTCACCCAAACCAGGCGCGGGCGCATTTAGAACAAACCGCGCCATATTTCTCTCGGTGCGTCCGCAATTACGTGATTTGTCACTCCGCCCGGTAGCTTTTTTCTCTCTTTCCTCTGAAAAATGGCCTGGGTTCAAGTAGCGAAGTAATTAGTCGATTGAAAAAGTGCTTTTCCTTGTTCCACGTTATTGTGCGATCAATTTATACTCAATAAACGCTACCGGTTAAATCGATCTATTAATTTTAATCGAAACGAATTAAGGTGTTTATTAATTACACAATTTCGTCGAGAATGCCAAGGCTAATGTTGTGTACCTAATTGACCACGTTTTCAATTTTTCTCAGCTTTCGGGATATGGCCGCGAGATAAATAGCGGTGTTCTATTTTTAAAACGTTTTCACGCCTTGATTTCGAATACTGTAAAGATGCCATCACGCCACACAAATAACGCGCACAACTTAGAATACGCACCAACCCCCGCAATTAGTACCGGATGGTCACACCTCGACATTTGGCCGCATATAATTTTACTTTCTAAGTACTTTTCGTGACAATAATAAACGAGGCGGTGCAAGCTGTTAGCTGACTAATGTTTAAAATGTTTAGGGTTGAAATTTGTATGTGTGTAAGTGTAAAGATCACAATCAAACGCACTAGTAATTAGTACGGCCGCGTTCTGAGACGCTCGGTTGGGCAGATAATTTCCGCCGCGCACTCAAAAGGCATCCATTTGTCATTTGGTCGCGCGAACTCGCAACGGACGGACGTGCCGACTCTCCCTCCTAATTTATTAAAATATTATTTATTTAAGGAAAACGGGACTATTAATCACATTTCTCTTTTTTATTTACATACGTGGAATGTTTAAGCGGCTTTGATCGTGTTTGTTTTGAAATTTATTAGGGTCTCCTTACGCGGCTTTTCATGCTTATTTACCGGTAGCTTATTCCTTTTCAACTTTTGTAATATATTTATATGTTTGATGAGTAGGTAATTATAGAGGGTTATGTCCAAATACAACGATTTATGTCAATGAAAACGAATCAGAAAGTTTGCGTAACGTTATGCATAAGTGCCTCTTGATTGAAGACACTTGCAGAAATGCGAGTCTTACCTTTCGAGCATCTCTTACGTACCGCTTTCCACTCTATAATTATTTGCTCCAAGTCGTATTTTCTTTTAAAATTTCCATTCACATTCTTTTGTGTTTTAATATTACTCTATTTTAATATGTAAATGCGAAAGTGCATTTATTTTATCTTTCATTCGCATTAAAATTGAGGGACACGGATCGACATGATTTATAACCGAATCCTAAAAAGGAGGAGGTACTATGTCGTATGTATGTATTTTTTTATGTATGTCCCATATTTTCGTCAATTGTTGACCGATTTTGATGATTGTTTTTTTGCTTGATAGGGTTCATTATTGGTTAAGATCTGATGATTCCGGAAATAGAAAGTGAAACCTGACTGGAGTCAGTTGTTTTATCAATTTTGGGCGCTTCAATTATTTTTAGTTGAATAGCCAGACCAGACCATAGGCGCAGTTGCGGGTAGAAGTAATTTCTTCAATAAAGATCGCATCGATTTAGCTCAAGTCCTTTTACCGTCTCTATAAAATGTAGAGCGTGTAATGGATTGTATTGACTTGATTGTACTTATTTAGAAGCTTATAGAATTTGATATCTGGGCACTTAATGCTTTTGTAATTAGGTAAAGGCGGTTCCATTCGCTCGACCTCACATAAAACAATTTGAGTTTGAGGTATAATTAAGAAGTATTTTATTTGAAAGAGTATTCCTTTATATTCTGTACGAATATAATATCGATATAATCTATGACTATATTTGAATGTTGATTGGCTAAAGTCTTTTGATACAGGTTAGTGGACAGAGCTTGTAGTCATAGGTTCGGGATACCGCTAACATAAATGACGCATACGCCTCGCGGCCATGGTATCAGAGTCACCTGGTAGAAGGTGCTTCATTGATTCCCTTCCTTTGTTACATGTTCTGCTGCGGTTGAATTTTCAGTTAGGCCTATTTTAAATAAGAGGTCTCTCGTTCCATACTGTCCAGTTAGCGCACCTAATATGAAACGGGTTTCTCTATTCAACCTGCAGATTTCTTGGTTAGTCGGTTAAGGTAAATAAATTTAAATAGAGAAGGTTTTCGATGTCTGCTAACTTTTTAGATGTATGTATATAGGTTATACATACAAAAGTTTCGTTAGAATCGGATCATTCATTACGAATATTTTGAACGTAAAAACTTATGTGGAATCCTATGGGGTCGTTCTTAATGTAAAACTCTGTATGTACATTTAGTATGATGTGTTTTATAATATAACTTTTTTATGAATCTTAACTATCTGAGTTTCAGTACTATTTTTTATGGCCTTGTCTCCAACCTTATTAAGCAGACAGTTGAAATTCTCGAAATCACCGTAATAAAAGCTATTTAAGTATTATTTGTAATTAGCTTTTAGGCTCGAGTGCAAGTCAGAGCGATTTCTTTGATTTATTCTGCATTTATAAAGAAATCTTAATTTATCTAATGACTGGACGGAATAAGTTTTCAAGCCGCTAGGTCTCTAATTTGGTCTAACGACTGACACATAAGTAATTAAATTTTAAAACTCATTGGTATACAATGCCTGCCTGGGATCGAACTCCGACCTCCCAATTGGGAGATCGCGTCTTAACCGCTGAGCCACCGACGCTAGAAAATAATACACAAATATATTTCATTTTTGTACATAAACATATATAAATGAAAAGCGTACATAATTCGGAAATACCCATGTCTGTATTCATCATACAAACATATACCCCTAGCGGGATTCGAACCCGCGACATTTTGGTATAGCAGTCATAGTAGAAACTCTGACTTTGATGATGAATGATGTTTGTATTATGAATGATGATTTATATATCTATCCACAACACAAGCCTATCGTTGCTTACTGTGGAACTAGATGGCGCTGTGTGTATGTCTAAGGATATTTATTATTATTATTATTTACAAAAAAAAATATTTGTGTAGTATACATCGTCATCTGTTATCCATAATACAAGCCTAGTTGCTTAGTGTGGAAATAGATGGCGCAGTATGTCCAAGAATAAAAAAATATATAAAAAAGCAAGACTACGTTCGTTCGTTATCTGTCCACAATGAAAGGTAGCAAAACAAAAGGACTCTTAGTTTTGAGTCACTTGTTAAATAATCACTTCACCGAGCAGCGGAGTCAGCGACAGGATAGGCCGATAGTCAGGAAGGCCTGGGTTAGGCCTTACAGTGAGTCATACGGACTGATTATGTAATTATATTTGATGCCTGTAATTGAAGTGGTCATCCGAGAGTCAATTACGTGAGACGGTGTTGGTGTACCAAATGGTGGTGGTCGTTCAGCGTCTAGTCTGTCTAGAATAGGTTGCCAGGTTATTAGAGTAGCACATTATCTAGTCTGATTTTTATTGTTCCATTTGATGTTGTCAGACAATGAAAAACGTAAAGTACATCAAGCTTTTATTAAAATTAAATTAGAAATGTAATTACTTTTTAAAATTTTGCGTCGCCCACTAAAATTCACGAGTATACGGCGCTTGCAGTGGGAATATTGGGTCCTTGGTCTTCGGACACAAAAAAAAATGTAAAGGATTTATCCATTACACTGGTCCATGCCTCTGGAGATGTAAGAGCTGGTGCCTAATTTGCTCAGCAGCTGAGCTTATGCATTCAGCAGCGGGGCAATAGGGCTAGCGAATTATGATTGATATTTTTTCAATAGTTTCAATTAGTAATTAATTACGTAAAGTATATATTTTTGAGTAGGTATTTTTTAACAGGTACATTAATTCCCTGTTATGTTATTTTGATGATAAATACATACTTTTTGTTGATAATACAACTTTTCGCCTATTTGTTGCCAAGAAATTTTTACAAACATAGATCGATACGAGTAGTTGTGGGAGCTACAACAAAAATACGCCCCTTTGATTTGAAATTACTATTAAATAGTAAACTAAAAGTAAAGTGTAGTCATATTTTATACCTCTTCAATTTCTGAATAACAGCTATATAGCCAGCCATCTGAGCTTAGCCATGATTAACTTCAGTCCACAATTAATCAGCTCAAACTCTTAGCCCTAACGACCTGCCAACTCCCACTAGCCACGTGGTATGAATGATTCCTCCTCGTTTGTTATGGGCCGGTGCGCCCGCGCATTTGCGAGCTATCACACGTGCTGTTAGCTTAATGAGCTATGAAGTGAATTGAGACATATCATGCGGCTTGTTTGTGGTCGAAGGGTGTATCTTGATGAGTTCAAAAAAAGTAACGCAGAAATTATGATGAAACAAATGAAACAACGTTGAAGAATATACAATAATTACGTATTACGTGGCATAAGTTTTTTGATGTCGAAGGTTTAAAAACTGGTATAACCATATGTCGGTCGCGATTGTTAAGCAAGTCGGAGGCTCTAAAACACTGCCTATCGAAAATTCACCAACTAGACCCGCGTGGTGGACTATGGTACAAACTTTTTCCTAATACAAAATAATTTATTCATATAAGATACACAATAGAAAGATGTGCGATCCTCCTTTTAAGCATAAAAATGCCTGTGCCGGGAAGATACACTCTTCCTTATGTTATTATAAGGTATGATAGGCAGAAAGAAATAAGGGCAATGTATTAATAACTATTAAAGTATTTAAGAACCAAAAAACCTGACAGCATGTTTTGTATTTTGCGGACTTGCATTTTTTACCATAAAATGTATCCTATGACACTGCGAGTGCCACGACGAATCCAACGACACTATGCACTTCGAAATCGGTCAGGCCGTTCAGGCTACAGGGTGCGCCAAAGGAATGGACATACACTGGAAAAACATTACCTTCCTTCCTTGGGCAGTCGGGTAAAATTTAAGGATTATTTAGTAACTTTGACTACAATAATGAGCATGTAGATATTGTTAGTGAGGATGCATGGGTTCTCTGTCGGTGTAGGTATACCTATGTGCGTGCGAGTGAGTGTATGTGTGTATTAGGACGCAAAGGAGAGGAGGCTGTGCCCCAACAATGAGGACGTAAGACTGATGATGTCAACTACTATGTTTATGATACTATTGAAATCTCCATTATTAGAATGATCCATTTAATAATCGAGATATTGTTAGCATTTGAGTAATAACAGCATCAAACGATGTGACTCCATTAGGATATACTCAATACAATTAAAAGGATTTAATTCTATAACCAATGGTAATGTTATTCAATGTCACCAAATTGTAGTAGAGTGGGTACTTCTTGTTTTGTAATAAGCATTCTCAGATGCATCCCTAAAAAAATAACACCTAATTTAATTAAGGTGCAAAATGCGAATTAAAAGGTCGTGCCAGTTTGAAGAATTCTATTAGACGCTCACATAATATCGGTAAATCAATTCACAAACAACAGTAGTAGTATGTAGACAGGACATGTAGGTGCGCCGACATAAATACACATTCAAGTGTATTTAGTCAACGTCTGCTCTGTACTTTCAGATTGTATCTCTAAGACGGATAGTGCTACTACAACAGATGTCTTACTCCATCGGGCACGTTAACCACTAGACGAAGCTAGGCGATCGCTATATTTTCTTAAAACGATAGACGAAAATCAGCTACAAAACGGTGTGTCATATAAGTTTAAATTAAAAGTCATGTCTGCCTGTGTATGTCTGTGGCATTATAGCGCGAGAACGGTTGAACCAATTGGAAACGGGTTATTATTTTAGAAAGTTGGTTCGGTTTAATTTATTTACAGAGACGATATTCTCGTACTGCTTTGATGGTTTATTTTTTATTTTTTAAAGAATTGACTCAGCCTTACCTTACGAGTTTACGAAAAAGGGTTCTGTCAAAATCATTTAGTCTTTTTTTGCATTATTAAAAATGAGATAAATTTCTTTCGTATTTTTTTCTTCTGATATTGTTTATAACTGTGTGAACCCATGTACTTTCTTTTGTATACAATAAAGCGTTTACAAATAAAGAAACAGTGCCATATTCCCATGTTAAAGCACAGAACAAAACTTTTCATAAATAGTGCAAGAAGCAAGCGTCCCCACAGAGACATTTGGGGTCTATCGAAAGAGATCAAAAGATATTATTATATCGCATAGCGTTAATGGAACAATACCTTAACATTAACAAACTGAAAGCAATTTATTAAGTGTTCGAATTAAGATGCGTCGTGTAATGCAAAATTGGACTGATCATTCAAAAAATATTAAACACTTAGCTTTGTCCACTTGTCGGTGTTATTAAATTTGTCTAATTTGTCCTAACAATACATGAAAGCGACTTTGGAACCAATTAGTCTTCGTTTCCGTTGCTTTATGATATAAATTATTTCGTGAAAAATAGAAAAACTTAGAACAATTCGAAAACTTTTCTTTAATTAAAATATCTGTGGCGAGTCACAGAGCGAAACTTAGATGTTCACGTTGAAAAATTACGTTGCTCGTCTAGCGTGTTTAGGATTTAGAGCGGTTTGTGACGTGCGTTTATTGTAGGAGGGGCTATTTTCGATCGTCGGAGCCGGTTCAGGGGATAACAAATGATGTGGCCATTGCAACGGAATGCTACTGCAAACTGTCTGTTTTAAGAATAGCCACATTATGGTCTATGTCATAAGCTTGCTTCAAAGGCACAACATTTTGTTGACCTTGGAGGAAATGACTGAGGCATTTGTCTTTAATGTTTAATATATGATTATCTAATCAACCGCCTCCGTGGTTTAATGTAAAAAACATAGGGTTTACGATTCGGAGGTCGCGGGTTCGATCCCCAGCGGGGCACATGTTTAGTGCTCGGTTTGGTTTGTGGTAGGGTATTTTAAATGTCCGCTTGGCTAGCTACCATCATTTTATCTAAGTCTGCCGCCAAACAGCAAATTTAATAGCAATGTTGTGTTCCGGTTGTCAGAGATAAGGTAACCAGCAGTTCCCCAAATAAGATGGGGTTTCCGGGACAGTACGCTTCCACCTTCGACCTCATCGCACTTAACAACATGTGTGATTGAGGTCAAGTGCTTACTCATTGTGCATAAAAAAAACTTATTTTCATATTTAGTAGAACGCAAAAAAGGTTCTATGTATGTATCCGAGCACGCTTCGAGCCTCGGTAAACATTAACTGGATACGCGTGTGACAAGGAAGTCACAACATTTTGCAACAGCATTTAAAATAATATTAAATGTAACTAATATTGTGGCGTGCCCTCCATAAAGGCGGAAAGGCAGTGCCTACCCTACAAATTGTAGGCTTTCCTCGAAATGCATTGTCAAAACTGCTGATTCATACTGATGTGAACAGAAATAATTAAACAATTGCGAGGATTTCTATAAGGGTAATTGTATCTAGTCTGCGCCAAGGTTTGCTCATTGCCAGTTTATAGATTTTTTAGCAGTAAGCATTGGCGCTGACTTAGATAGATTTTTGTTCATATAGCAGTGATTAATTACGACAGTGAATATAGAAAATGACGAATTGATAAATAGGCAGAAGCGTTTCTGTAAAATTTTTTTATTTTTACTTTTTAGTTTCTGACTTAAGATTTTTGGGTTGTGTTTTATTGTTAAAAAGTTTTTATTATGCACAACGGTTTAGCATTTAACCTCAATCACACCGGATGTTAAGTGAAGACGAGGCCTAAGATGGAAGCGTACTGACCCGGAAACCACATTTTATTTGGTGGACTGGCTACTATATCTCTGACAACCGGAACACAACAATGCTGTTAACTTTGCTATGTGACAGCAGACCTAAGATGGTGGTAGCTAGCCAGGCGGGCATTTAAAATGCCCTACCCTACCACCAACCAAACCGAGTACTAAACATGATCGAATCCGCGACCTCCGATTCGTAAACCCTATATTGTTTATATTGACTCACGGAAGCGGTTAAAAAGTAGAGTTAGAGAGTGATAATAATATCAGTTTTGATTGTACACTTTATTAAAATTTTTAAATTGAAACAGAAGCTCCTTCGTCCTCTACACGCTCCCAACTTACGCCATTGCCCATTTTTTGATTAGAGTTACCAGAATCTAAAATATTTTTCCAATGACTGACAATGAAGTTATTTTATGTTTCATGTTTTGTTCTCATTATTAAGATTCACTTATGTAATCTATATTTACTTGGAATAACGAGCCTTTGTAAGCGGTAGTTATTTTAGGAGCTCGTTAGACATCAAATTAGAATGAGGAAATGTTGTAATTGAGAAATGAATTTTGATTGGTGTCTCAAATATCAGGTTCGATTATTATAACAGACATTTCGTGGTATTGTTTATTCGCTACGTAATAAAAATAATGTTTTTGAAGTAGCCTACCTACTTGCTTATGACAAAATGAAAAGCACATGATTTTTATAGCATTTTGGCTTTCTTCGTATTCAACTAAATAAACATAATCTTACCCGACACCACAGAACACCGAAACTTGGCATTCTTCTCAAGGTGAGGCGATATTTTACGCCGAATCAGCTTTTGGTACTTTACCAGGCTCAGGTTTGTTCGTGCATGGAATACTGCTGTCACCTATGGGATGGTTCAGCCAAGCCAGGTTTGGCCAAGCTGGCTGCACTCGATTCTGTGGAACGACGTGCCAAAAGACTCAATTCAATTCAATTCAATTTATTAATGTGAAACACAGGTATAAAAGATGTTAGTAAATATTATGGTATAAGTAACACTGTGATCTACCATTTTGGCATACAAAAAAAATGGTTAGTTATTTATCTAAGGTAGGTACATAGGCTTATCTAAGATGGTAGGAAATTTTTGCAAAAAAAAAAAACAAATATATTACAGTAGATACCCATTAGCTTAGTTTCGAAAATTAATATTATAATTCCATGTCAATTATTAAGGACAATGTTAAAATTGTAAAATACGATTGAAATTGAAAAGACTAATTGGTGACCATTCGATCACTGCTAAATTGCAGAGCCTCGAACACCGTCGCAAGGTCGCCTGTCTCTCAGTCTTGCAGGATGCACTTCGGTGAGTGTGCGTTAGAATTACACAATCTTATTCCACCATCGCCATTTCATCTTCGAACTACTAGACGTGGGGAGGGACTCCACCCGTATTTAGTTAACATACCGAACATTCGCACTAAGCGGTTCGACTTTTCATTATAATGCGAATAGCCAAGGCATGGCACTCCCTTCCGGCGTCAGACTTTACTGAATCCTACAACCTTGGGAACTTCAAGAGCAGGGTGATATCTACTGAGATCACGTGCTTTATCTTCGGCCACATCGTCACTTCCCATCCGGTGAGATTGTGGTCAAACGCGTATCCAGTAAATCATAAAAAAAAGAAAAGATATTATACTCTGTTTCTTGGCGACGGTAGAGATAAGAATGACTGTTACATGAATTTTTTCACTGATTTCACCTGTGAAACACTGGCAATGATTTTGCATAGCGATGACATTGAATATCAGAGCTGTCACTTACACGGCTTATTATTGCTAGAAAAATTTCTTTCATTTGACTAACTAGCATACTACTGTTATTTATATATTAATGAAAGTTGACAATGTTATTTCTTTTATGATACTTACGAAAGGAAATCACGACTTTGTGCGACTAATATTTTTATTATACTTTTTAGGTATATATTAGGTAAGTCTACCACTGTACGTTTCTCAAGAAATTTCTTGCCACGTACGACCACCCTGTGGAACGGACTTCCGGCAGCGGTATTCCCGAACGAGTACGACATTGGAACCTTCAAGAAGCGAGCCTACACCTTCCTCAAAGGCCGGCAACGCATCTGTGACCCTTTTGGTGTTGCGGGTGTCCATGGGCGGCGGTGATTACTTTCCATCAGGTGACCCGCATGCTCGTTTGCCGCTCTCTCATATAAAAAAAAAAAAAAAAAAAAAAAAAAAAGAAAAGTGAAATAGAAGGTATTGTGAGTTGGAACCTATATCAGCTTGCATTATTATGTTTAGTTACATTACCTCAAAATTTTCATGTTACATGCCCATTGTAAGCTGAATAAATGTTTTCTTTCTTTCTATTATTATTATTATTATTTTCTTTTTCTTTTTCTCAGCCTTATTATTATTATTATTATTTATTTATATACAACGTATTTCTCTTCTTCAAAGTGAAGAAGGTAATTTCCGCACCAGACGGGTATCAACCAAGTGTGGCGGGTTCAGCTGAAGAAGTGATAATAGATGAATTATTATTATTATTATTATTATTAAATTCTTTATTGCACACAAAAATAAATTACAAAGAACATTTAACATAGATGATGAAGTGTACAAAGGTGGTCTTATCGCTGGTAGCGATTGGCATAGGTATTGTTTATTTTTTTTTCTCAAAACTATCATCGAATAAAACGTTAATTGTGTCATTTGACGGTCGCGTTTGTAGTCTAGTCCACATAATTGCATCATTAAATTAAATTTGGAGAAAATATAAGTTCTAAATAAATATCACATGATAGGAACCCTAAATCCCGCCAGTACGACAAATTACAACCGGCGTATGCGTTAAAAAAAAAAACTACCTATGCCAATAACTTCTATTTCACTTACCTAATATGCCCTATATTTTCCTTACGGTAAAAAAACCCATCCGGTATAATCAAGGTCAAAGGTCAATCTCCCGACCCACGTGGTCTGGCCCGCTTCACGTCTCGCACAGTGTCCTGCTATTCTCGCACACCCATTCTACGACCTTGTCGCACGTCTCTACCTGCCGATGAATTACGATGAAACCCGAACAACCTGCGATATTATTGCAAATTATTTTTAGCAGACTATGCGACGGCTAGTAGCAGGTGAGACGTGCGAAATCTTGACCTATATGAATTTTCACGTGCTATTCATAAAATGTTTTATCGCTAGACGAGAGATTCACAAAATATGTTACGTAATTCCTTGCTCCGCCCGTATCACGTAGTTTGTATCTGCATCCCTATTTAATACCACACAACCTACCTATTTCACATGTGCTGTCCTTATACCCAAAGGTTGCCTGGAAGAGAACGCTTTTAGTGATAAGGTCGCCAAATTGTACATTCTATTCTTACCACTTTTCTGAAACTGTATTTTCTTCTTTGTTGTGCAATAAAATGTATTTGTATTGTAAATTATCGTTCGAAGCTCGGCGCTTCGCTCCCTTAGAAAACTGATTTTTTTAAGGTTCAGAAAGCGAAACCTAAATAAAACACTCCTCAATACTTGACGCTGATTTAGGTTTAAGAATAAACCGGTAAACAAGACCTGTATCTAATACACATCTTAGACCACCATGTCTCGTCTTATCTCACTTTGACGGCGGGCATGTGTGGACGCAACATCATTAATCCTATGCCGGCTCACGTCGACTCCCGCGCTTTTCTCCCATTTCTCATAGCTTTAGGGTTGCCTCGCGTGATATTATTCTACAAAATTCTTTTTTCTTTTATTTCTTAGGGATAACAAAATTATTGTAATACAAGGTGTTCGATAAATAGAAAGGCAATTACAGTTATCTATTATGGACGTCAAAGTAGTATTTATTAAATGGGGGAAATACAATGTAAAATTTAAAAGGAAATATTTAAGCAAAAATTAACATGGTATTTAATAACGACTATAATTTTATTAAGTACCTATGTTAATTTTTGCTTATCATATAAAAGCAACGTAAATGAATTAAATTGAATCGAAGATATCCTTTATAGTATTGAATGTGTGATTTAATAAAATAATGTGAGACTGCGAGACGGTATTTGACTTCTCGTATTTTCGTAGGCAATCGGTCAGAAGATGCAAAAAACAAGCAACATCATACCGAGTAAGTGTTTAACCGCCTCCGTGGCTCAATGTAAACAACATTGGGTTTACGGTTCGGAGGTCGCTCGTTCGATCCCCAGCGGGGTACATGTTTAAGTACTCGGTTTGTGGTAGAGCATTTTAAATGTCTGCCTGGCTAGCTACCACCATTTTATCTAAATCTACCGCCAATTGTTGTGTTTCGGTTGTCTGAGATAAGATAGCCAGTCCCCCAAATGTGTTGGGGTTCCGGGTCAGTACGCTTCCACCTTCGACTTCATCTTCACTTAACATCAGGTGTGATTGAGGTCAAGTACGAACCCGTTGTACATTTAAAAAATAAGTGTGGATGGCTGGTGCGTCTTCAAATTGTAAAAGCAAGTACCGGCCGTTGATTGAACGGAAACGGTCAGTAGGTAGACTGCCTGCCAACGGCTGGTCAAATGATATTGTATGTATAAAAAAATGTGATGATGATGATTTGAACTTGTTTTGTCGTGTCGTGATACTCATAGGTATTTAGGAACATTTTTTTGATAGGAATAAAATTATAAAGTAAATATCTGACAACCCTGCCTCTGATCGCTGACTGACGATATCGTCTCCTCGCGTTATGGATTTATGAACTTTCTGACAGAAGCAGGCGGGAGTGGTAATTAGTCAAAAAAAAACAGTTTGAATATACAACGACTGTTCTGACAGTTATGATTTTGCAATAATTTTTAAGTGTTTTTTTACGTACCTATGATTAAGTATTTGATTATGCTCAAAATATTTTGAGTTATTTCATCTGGACAGCTGATAAATACAATTTGCAATTTTTTATGCGTTCTTATGGAGATGGACAGACATATATCTGTAAGAGGCCCGAGATATACCTAATCCCATTCAATATCTATACTATAATAGATATATGTCATTGGAAACTTCTCTAATAAGTTTTTAGAGCAATTATTAAAGGGATATAAGTCTAAAAGTGCGGCGATAGTGCTGTAACGGTAGAGAAGGGCTAGTGTTGTTAATATTTAGTCGACTGAGTTTTATAGACTGTTAACTATGATAATGTGATGTCGTATATTATCACGGAACTTCCGCCGCTCCGTGCAAATAGAGAGGTGATGTTTGTTACCAACCGTGATGGTGATGCCAACGTTGGTAACAGATATTCGATAAATCTCCAGGCAATCCGAACCTTTCTCTTACAACTTCTAGTCCACGATACACAATATTCCTCATGAAATCCTTTTCAAATTCGAGTTTGAAAGCGAACGTTCGCTTTTCATTATCAATGCGATTTACTGGCAGCTGAGAAAGAAACGGTCGTCTAAATTTGGCATTAGGCAACCACAGCAGCCATGACGCGCGGGGCGGGGCCAGTGCACCGCCGCGTGCGATTGGCCGCAAGATTCGCGCGCCGTGGGAACGTTCCACGTTTGAAATATTCGGTGTGTCGTTCTTGGACCCTATTCTTGAATTTATTTTTGATATTTCGTAAGATATCGCGAGCATATCTTGACTTTAAAACCGTGAATTTTTTTTTTTTAATTAAAATTATTTTTGCTCTAATATAATTTGAAATAATTTCAGTTGTAAAATTTAAAAAGTATGTACCCAATTGAAGAAAAATATTTGCAACTGCACAAATAATCCAGGTACCTAAATAATATTAATACGTTTAATCCATATTGCGAAAAGTTATAATATGTTACAGCGACCTTGTTACACATTTACAGTAATCAGAGCACGAGGCAGATTTACATTAAAATTGCTTGAACATCTGGAAGGATACCGTAATGGTGTGACGTCACTAGTGCTCCCGCAGCGGCCGTCGAATCCTCAGCTGTAAATTGGAATGGCGGACAACGCGTCGGAATGTTACGCATGCCCGTCGCTGGCCCGGTGTGCGCTGGCCGGTGACAGCGCGCGTCACGCTTCATGGCGGCGCCCAGCGGGGTAATCTCGCTAATTACAGATAAAATCTGCACTTCGGAACGCAACCCACAACGGCAAATCCGCGGAACGCTCTCACGTGCCCCACAAAAACGGCGCCGTGCAGAAATGTGCAAAAGAAAAGAAACGAGCTTCCGCTTCCAGAGCGAGCCGTGCGGAAGCTAATTACTCCGAATAACGTGGGCATATCATTGAGGAATATTCCAACACTGCAAACTCAGCGCTACACTTTTTTTGGCCACTTTGTTGTGCTGCGCGAGTCCGTTTCGTTTTTATAGCGATTCGACTTCTTTCCTTTTGCTCGCGACATTTCAATGCGGTTCGCATAATTTACTTTACCGACACCAACGATCTGCTTTTTGTTCGCAGGTGTGGTTCCAGAACGCGCGGGCGAAGTGGCGGCGGATGGTGACCAAACAGGAAAACAAGATGGCGGAGAAGTGCTCGCCCGATGCGTCGCTGGAGATGGACATGTACCACGGGCCGATGGGGTCCATCCAGTCGCTGCCACCGCACAGCCCTCCGTACAGTGTCATGGGAGCTCCTCCAAGTCCAAATTCTATGGATTGCCCATAGCCCCAGTTTTGCGCTTTATGAGCGCTTTCAAACTAAACAGTGCCGTTGCTAGTGCATCGTTTGCGCTCTGCTCGTAGATGAATCGAGAAGGACCGTAGTCGACTTCATTGTCAGTGATCACGTGGAAATCGTTATGATGATCTGAATAATTTGTGGATGTTTAAAAGTACTGAATGTGTTGCGATAAAATTGAACAAATCAGTGATTACGAGTGATCGAATAATCATTTACGCTGTGTAGGCGCCATATAAGCCGTGAACAGACATGAAATCTCATTAATTACAATCTCGTGGTATCTAAGGGTGAATACTGATTTGCAACAAATGATAACTTGCGTTGCGTGTCCCAAGAACGGTGTGTAAGAAATAAAGTCGTACCCTCCTAAAACTGTACCTTGAATCAAACAGTCAATTACCGTCAATTAATTAAGAGTGTTTTCTCTATCTATCTTCTTTCTATCCTTTCGTCGAGTGTTATAATAACTTCAGTGTTTAAACTATTAACATTTCTTATGTAGGTGAGACTTCGACGCGAAAGATTTCGTTTCCGCTTCACGTGGGATGACGAAAGCTCAGTCATACATTTCTATTTCCTTTTCCCTTCACCTATACCCCCTGCACAATTCTATGCTTTTATTAAACACGTAAACTAAAGCATACAAACAATCATAAGTGTTCATCTTTTTCTTCATCATGTTCCTTTCCTCGTGTACATAATTATTATCTAATATGTTGTGACGTGAAATAATATCTTTTATTGTTCAAAATCACTAGATTGTTCTATTTAGCTTGGCAGTATCGTGTCTCTGTGTACGTGATAAGTAGCGGCTTCTATAACAGGTAATAATTGGTTAGTCGTACATAGTACAGCCGAATAATTTTATCCACGGTTTCCTAATAATGTAAGGTAAAAAAATGTCTTATATAATATCATGTTAATCTTTGACATTTGTCAATGTACTTGTAAGCTTGTATTGTTAACTATGGGGTGCTAAAGAATTGTATGAAAAGGTAAAATCAGTAAATGGCCATGCAAGTTGGTAAAATATGTTATAGGTAACTAATGAATAAGACCAGGAATCCGTGGATAAAATCTGTCGGGTACATAAATGTTCATACACCGCTATTACATAATAATATTTATAGGTACAGTTGTGAAATTTTGAAATATTAACATCATGCAAAACAATTTAATCTTTACGTGTAATGTTAGGATAGATATTCGTATACAAGAGTTGTATCTTAGTCCTATCGTGTAAGTCAGATATATAAATAAGAGTATATTATATAATTGACGTCATATACTTCTTGTTTATTTAATTTTTAAGATAAAATTAAATTTTCTTGAAATTTAGACTTGTACCGTTATTGGCATTACATACAACTTTTTGTTACAGATCTGTACCCACCCTTAATAATTGTAGATACATTTGTCTACTATATTATTAATTTAAAATGAATCTCAATGGTTGTTAATCTCTTAGAATTGGTGTTTAATTAGTTATCAATTACTAACGAACATAATGATAACTCAATGAAATTTTCTGCATGTATATAAATGTAATTTCATTTAAACGAATAGGACAGATACGGGCATTTTTGAAATATCCGTCCATATATGATTTTATCGCTACCAACTGTGCGTTGATGTTATTCTGAAATTAAGCTCACGTAATGGAGAACAGCAACGGCTAAGTTAATTAATTTAAGTTCATTCAAATTAATTCAAAAGTAATGTGGCTAATCGACACCATACAAATGGATTATTTTGCACCATAAAGTCTTACAATTACATTGTATTTAAATACAAGAAAAGAAATAAAAGGGTGATACTTTCAGTGTCTAAACTAGGTCAAATTATATATCCTGACCTAGTGTTGTGGATGATCAAACCAGATGAAACAAAATATATATGAAGACATCTTTTCTGCATATTAAGCCAGCAATTTCTCAGTATACCTATACTCGTATATAGTTATTAGGACAACTAGTAGTAAATTTAGCTACATTGCTTCGTGATCTGGTATGAGTGTGCGTGTGTGTGTGTGCGTGCGCGGGCGTGCGTGTGCATGAGCGTGCGTGCGTGCGCGCGTACGTGCGTGTCGCGTGCGAGTGTGCCTGTGCGTGGGCGTGTGCGGGTTTGTGTGTGTGATAACATGTGATGATGATGGTATTATCTAACAATGAATGTCAGTGCCAATAAATACCCTTACTAGGTTTAGGCTGACGGCACATGATGGACAATAGCATGAGTAATAGTCGCACGACGATCCCAGACGCGTCGCTAAAGTGCCTATTTCACAGTATACCCTTCGGTTATACCGGTTGACTCTTTTTTTTGTTGTTTTAAGTATTTTATGGTTATTTTTTTTTGTGTCTTGTGTCCGTGTATTTTAATTTTTCCAGGATGAAATGTATCCTATAACTACTCCGAGCCATCAATAATCATTGTGCAAACAAACAAACATTCATTGTCATTCTAAATATCTGGAAAGTTAAAATTACATTTTCGATTTATTTTAAAGTCTTAAAGATTTGAGAACATTAATTTCAAATATCTTTAGTAATGCATTCGAATTTCTAAAATCGTCCCAGGGTCCAATACAAAATTTACGAAAGATAGTCAAGCGGACAGCCTAAAACTAGGACAAGTGGTATATACTTGATTGGTTTCCGGTTATGTATACCGAATAAAAATTAATTAAATAATTTAGCAACCAATTTAATATAATTAAACAATATAATTTAGTAGGTACATGCTACTAGCTAGAAATGAATGGGAAAAGTACAAAAAATGTACCTACCTAATGTGTTCTCCATTACCGATGCTTTTGTATTGAGTTAATGAGTAATTTCAAATCATCATTGACAGTTTTATTTATTTCAAAATGAGAGTTTTCTTTGTAAATGTATGGTTCAGCGATAATTGTAACAATGGAAAATATTTTTTTTTTAAGTAATATATTTACTATTTATTGAATATTGATATTTAATGTTGATTATAAGGTTAGTTAAGTAATTATAGGTAAATGTGAAAAATATTTCCATAGCATAATAATGAATTAGGTACATATGAGTTAAATTATAAACATTTTAATATACAGAGTGTAAACGGATATAGGGGCATATCTTAAATCGGTAAAGATTTTTGCTATATAGACATCATTTGAGAAAGGAAGTTAATAAATTAGTCAATTTCATTATTATAAAAGGTTTTTTGTTCATTTTTGATAGAAATAGATTTGACAGTCGTTACAAAAAAAAATAATCTAAAATAAACATGTTATGGAGAAATTGTAGCAGTTAATAAATAGCATTGAAATAGTATGTACTGTACGATATGCCTCAATTAGATTTACTCTCTGTATACACGTCTAGATTCCATGTCGTCGAAGGAACATAGCTCTTCATCCTTGTGGTCTGAATCACAAATATGAGCGATGTGAGCACATGTGCGCTCACTGTTCATAATTGCTCACAGGTTGCACTGAGTTCAATCGCTAAACATTGCGACATCATGATGACGTCATATTTAAATATTATGACACTCACAATTCGGAGCAGGATAATGTAAGCCCTGTCATCGAAGTGTAAATTGAATGACCCGTGAGCAGTGTATATGACTTTTGCCCTGCCTGAGATCGGACCACAAGTTAAATGGAAGCACTGTTTTTTTAATATGTAAGCGAATGTGTCAAATGTATGGCGCGTCGTTTGAAATTCGCGGCCATATAGACGTCAAAATATGTCTCTGTGGAGTAGCAGGATACGGGAGAAGTCTAGATTTTGTCCGTCGCGCTTACTGAGTGCCCTTCTCTTTATCTGGCCATGTTTATATGGTCGATCAAATCTTTCACTATGAGACCACTTCAAGAAACATAAGCGTTTCATACATGTGCTATGGATCAGCGTATATGTTATCTCGATATAAGTCAAGGTCTCATAGTAAAAGTTGTTTAGTCCGAAGGCCTAAACTACCGCTAAAGTATCCTCAAAATTTTGAAAATTCGTATACAGAATGGTTTTTTTAATCAGTATTCAATATCCAAATAAGTATTGTATTCGTTCAAGAAAATAAATAAAATAGGTGATGTTTTTTTCAGTAGGCAGTAAAATGATATGATTTATAAAGTTATAAAAAAAATTGATGTTCATACATTCAAGACTGTCCCACAACAAAATATGGAAAATGTGTATAATATTTAGTTACCGTGATTAGGGGTTACGGTAACAACGCGGTTTTGTAAGTTTTTTGTTTAGAACACTTGACTTGCCTCTATTTTCTTAAAAATGGTTTGTTTTCATACATACGAGTCTATATTGCTAGCGGTGTCCAATATAATGAAGATGGTAAAATATTTGTACACAAAATATAAACTTTAAATTTTGACTAAATATATAACCATTTAAATATAAATCCATATAATCATGTAATATTATATAATATAAATATAAAGGTTACACTTAATGGATATACCTTTTGTCTAAACTATTATTATATCAATAGAGATAGGTAGTAGTCTTTTTAGACGCTTAAGCGTTGGACATTGATGTCCAATAAATTTGAATACTGATTTCAAAATTATACAAAATCAAAGGTAGATAATGCGATATAACAAATCAGTTAGCAAAGTGGCCGTTGTAAATATAAATCTGTTTCTTTCTATACGTCTCTTTTAGCCACCATTACAGTGTTCTCTCATCTCTTGCGCACTTTCACATATTCATCTGTTATTTTTCTTTGGTCGCATATTCTCTTGTTACCTGTAAAATGTTCTGAACATATTTTCCATGATGATTGCCAAAATTTTTTTGGTGTCTTACTGACATTACGATCTTTTATGTAGTTCTAAGTATTACCTAAGTATATTAGTTATTATTCCGAATAAGTACACGCACTGTAGTTCCTCTTCGCATAGATGTAATAGGTGTAACAGTGAATTATCTCCAGTAAATGTTTAAAAGTAGAAAACACTTTATCAATGTACCACTGTGTATTTAATCCTAATCATAATATGATTGATAGACTTTAAAATACAATTGGGTATTTTATGTAATAATAATAACAACCAACAGGTTATACACTAATCTTGTGAAGACAAGCCAGTGCTGCCACTACCACTATATATAGCGGCTGTAATTCTTGTACGTCTATAAAAAAATCTGCCGTAAAGCAAGTTTTTTTTTTTCGAAAAATCAATCCGATTTGTTTCATTAATTTCATCTTAATATTCTTATATTTTTGCGCATTATAACCACTTAAAATTTTGTACGTAATTTGTGCGAATATTAATTATTATGTATTTTATTGGGATAATGCGTTAAATCGACTATAATTGCATTTTATTTTACAAAAAAGCTCGCTTTTCATTTATCTAATCTGTCCCATTTTTATAGGCAGGCGATAATTACAACCGGTATAGCTGCGTAAATTATTCCTGTGACTAAAAATTATAACGAACTGTTAATAAAAATATTCCAATTTAAATGTAATATCTTTATTTCTTTAACAAGGTACCTACCTAATCATAAAACACAAATTTAAATATTCATTATCAAATGTTTTAGCACTTTTGAAATGGTAATTGTAATAAAAGTTTATCGCAAAAAATAAAAGAGCCAGTAACCAGTGTTCATTCGTGAGTTAATTATATTTTATATGCATCTACGCTTAATCAAGCCACAAAGACATTAAAATTGAGAGACAACTTCAAAATAGATAAAATACGTAATCCTTTTTAATGTCTTATGTGCTATACGTACAAGGAGCGGCTCAACTAGCAGAAAGTAAGTATTCAATCTTATTAATTATAAGAGAGAGTTAATATAATATAAGTAGGTTACATAATTTTTAACCGACTTCAAAAAAGAGGAGGTTTTCATTTATCCTGTTTTTTTACACTGCACTTCATGTGTGATTTTCAAGCTGAATGTAATAATTAATAACGCGGCGGCTCAGTGACCTCATTCGCAGTACACACAAACCTTTACAGGTTTTCGTAGCCGTCTTATAGTGAAGATTGTGCAAATAATGTTCTATGGATAAATAAACCAAAAAAAAAGCAAAAATACACCTTTTGTGCCAATGTGTAATACACATGAAAGTAATTTTCATAATAATAATACTATAGTCCCAAACTAAGCAAAGCTTGTATTGTGGATACTAGATAACGGATAAAAAAATATATATATTCATATAAATATCCAAGGCTCGGGATAAATGTTCGTATTCTTCGCACAAACATTTACCCCTAGCGGGATTCGAACCCGCAACCGTTAGTTTCGCTGACAGGGTGACTATCCACTACAGCTACCGGTCGTCATATGTTTGGTTTGTGGCCGATAAAAAGTACTAAGTGGCGTTTAGGAGTAGCAAAGCTCTCAAAGGACTCAAAGGAGTCAAGCCAATTTAATATTCAAGCTCAGTACCTATAGGCAGTGACGGATTAACCCTTAATCAAATTAAGCAATTGCCTAGGGCATCACATCTGGGGGGGCACCAGAAGAAGCACAAAAAACCAGACCCAGTGATTCGGCTCGTACAAGTTTACATCAAACTCACGCACAATTGTATAAAATAATACATGACGATAAAATAGATTCAGCTTTCCCTAATGTGGAAACAGCCCTGCGTATATTTTTATCGCTTATGATTACAAATTGCTCAGCGGAACGTTCTTTTTCAAAATTAAAAATATTAAAAAATGAAAAAAGGACTAAGATGATTCAAGAAAGGCTCGATAATTTATCGATATTATACATAGAGTCCGATATTTAAAAAAATTAGACGTTAATACATGAATTCAATGCCCGGAAAAGCCGCAAGGCGCATTTCAATAAATAAATAAATTATTCTTTGGTTTTTATGGTTGTCGCTCACTCCACTTCTAAGGTACGTTATCTATCTCATCATCTTATTTAAAAAAAAAACTAATGTCTTTAGGCGGTATAGGTTTAAAGACCGATTCTAGTTGACATACGGATAGGGGGGCCCACAGGCGTGGATTGCTTAGGGCATCAAGTAGTCTTAATCCGTCACTGCCTATAGGTAGGTCCTCGAATCGTTGAAAATATCAAAAATAGTTTACATTGTGTGGTAATTCGTGCCTTTTCGATATTCAATAATTCTGGGAATCAAAATCACGAATACCTACATAGAACTGTTCAGTGTCACCTAAGCTACATGTAATATAAAAATAGGTATAAACAACTCGACAAAATTACGCACGCTCCGTGAATTCGATCACGGAATAGGCCTGCACGCACACACCCGCGCACCGAGGGTTGCATTCAGAAGCTAAAATTTAGAATTACGAGCTGTCACATAGGCGCGTTCAAGAAACCCTGAGTTATGTTGTTTTAATTAAAACAATAAATAAACCCGAAAACAGGCAGCTGGTCTCCGCCGCTGGGTGGTCCCGTCGGGTTCCTTTTTCGAAAATTCCAAACGTTATCAATACTAAGAATATCTGAGTGCGTTCAAAAACCTAATATTCTGTTGAATTCAGTTCAGAAATCGGTGCATAAATAATTTGGCAGTGAACAGTGTTGACAATTTTTGTAGATGACCGGATTCTTTTATTTAAACGATGGGGAGTTTTTCGCGCCGTGTAAATATTTGAGGTTAGTATTTAAGGGTGTGTGCGGTGATAGTTGTAATCTGTTGAGTCAATGTTTGATATAAAATGAAGTTTGTTTGGATGTAGGATTGACTTTGTAATCCAACACTATGATTTATTAAAGGCGCGTCAACAAGGGGTGAGTACCTACAATTGCGATATATGTGTACTTGTTAAATATATATCTCTATAATCTAACTAATAATATTATAAAGTACTTTGTTTGAATGACTTATTATCTGGAATTACTGATCCGATTTCGATAATTCTTTCGCTATATAATTCTACACTACTCTGGAGTTATTTATAACGGATGAGTTTTTTTACCGTAAGGAAAAGAATTGGGCATATTAGGTAAGTGAAATAGAAGGTATTGGCATAGGTAATTTAATAAGATAAGATAAGATAAGATAAGATAAGATAAAATTTATTTCAGTATAAAAATTAACCTAAACACATGACTTATTCTATAGTAACATAGTCCAAATAATATTATATTATGTTACCTAAACTAAGTAAAAATGTTTACTTGTGTCTTAGACAATACGATTGTTAAAACAAAAATAATGAGACCTATACTTACACTTAAATTAAATAAACAATAAAACATTTCCTATTTACTCTTAAATAACCTTACTTTACATTTACCTAATAGTTAGTAGTATAATAAATAGTTTTGGTGGAGGTCTTTGTCCAGCAGTAATTTGCACTAACAAACAAGTTAATTTGATATAACGGATTCGGATCTATTATCTGACAAAAGATTTTTTATCTTTTGTATTTTATATTAGTATCTTTTTGGATGTATTTAATAATTGACGTCCTCTCAGGCTAAGTACAATTGAAGTTGTTGTATATATATACATGAACACACAGACGAGTGTTTAATGCTCTATTGACGTATTGACATACACACCGTAACTGTCTTCTACGTTTCCAATTTTAAACTAATCTAAGATAATAAATAAGACCAGATATAAAAAAGGACTAGGTATAGTTAGGTTTGGGAGTCACTGTCTCTGTCTAACCCGTTTCAGAACAAAAACTGGTCACACGCTTGTTGAATCTGCAATCCGGTAGTCCATTCAAGAGTAAGAAGGACAGCCGTACACGGAATGCTTCCTAACGGAGAAGGACGAAAATGCAGTCACATAACGGAATGACAAGTTTTCGGGTTCAGTCTCTTCCAAGAATTGTATGAAACAACTATACACTTATCTACATAAGTATAATAAATGATTGTTTATTCTTGGAAGGGAACTAACTGGTTTCCACCGAATTTTAGTCAGCTACTTATACCTAGTTTTATAGGTGAATACTTATATTACATGAAAAGTGTCACGTTCCTATGTGCTTCGATCATCAAGTGAACATTTTTCGAAGTTTTTTTTTTTTTTTTTTATATGAGAGGGCGGCAAACGAGCATGCGGGTCACCTGATGGAAAGCAATCACCGCCGCCCATGGACACCCGCAACACCAAAAGGGTCACAGATGCGTTGCCGGCCTTTGAGGAAGGTGTAGGCTCGTTATTTATAAACTATTTTTGTTATTATTGTATATTTATTTGCCAGAATGCAGTTATGATGGATGTTATTGTTACTTTAAGTACTTACATGTATTCAATCTGCATGCAGATGTGCAAATTTTACAATATTACCTACTATTCAAATTAGTCGACATTTTATTTATTTAGGTAAATTAGATATTAGAAAAATTATATATAAGATACAATTACCTAACAAAATTATTTCGCTATGTCAACATACTCATTACACCAATGAATAATACCCATTTCATTCCTTACAATCATTAAAGTCACTTATACAATAAAAACATTTTTCTAATAGCCATTTCGTTAGTACGGATTTGAAACATTTAGGGTCGATATACTTTATTTCGTCAGGTAAGCGATTATAGACTACAATACACATATTAAAAATATTTCTACGGTATATCTCGGTGCGACAAAGAGGTTGATATAGCATGTTTATGTATTTAGTGCGTGTCTGACGTGGTATAACGTCACCACGTCTTTGGAAGAAATGGAGATTCAACTTAACAAACACACAGACTTCCTTTATGTACATACAGGGTAATGGAAGGACATTGTATTTTTTAAATAGAGGTTTACAGCTATCTAAAAACCAAGCTCTGTCAATCGCTCTAATACACTTTTTTTGTACTCTAAAGATTCTTTCCATTTCCACAGATTTTCCCCATAAGTATTATTATTGAATGCAATATGTAATGGTAACCGCTTCGAATTGAATGACTGGAATTGCATAATTTTTGTCTTGCTTAGATTAATATTCAGATTATTACATTCCAGCCAACCAATGACATCCGACAATGCTTGATTTACTGCAGGAACCAGTTCTGAATGACTATCTCTTTCTATCACAATATTAGTGTCGTCCGCAAAGAGTCTGCAATTCTCTGTTGTACATTTGGCAAGTCATTGATATATAGCAGAAAAAGAACCGGGCCGAGGATGCTACCTTGAGGAACACCGCTTCGATTTGCTACAAAACTAGACCTAAAAACTTCTTTCGTTACGGGCTTGTTTGAGAAAATTTTGTTATTTCCACACATTGCTTTCTATCAGTTAAGTAGCTCTTCAACCAGTCGCATGCTTTTCCCCTTACTCCATAGAGCTCTACCTTCTTAAGCAGTTGAGAATGGTTTACAAAATCGAACGCTTTGCTCATGTCAAGAAACAAGGATGCTACGTTAGACTTTCTGTTCAAACTTTCAGTTAAAAATTTTATTAGACTGAAACAAGCCATAGTAGTAGAACTTCCCTTACGGAAGCCAAATTGACTCGAATTTTTGCCTGCATAATATGTGGCTAGTTGGTACTGATAAATGTTTCGCGAAACTAATATACTTTTACAACATGTAAAGAATAGGCTATTTTACATACACACACACACACACACACACACACACACACACACACACAGACACACATATATATACATAACAAACAAAAATTGTGAGTTATGTAAATTTTTTGTAATTTTTTCTTTGTTTCATTTTGGTGGTGTTGTTATACTTATTAGTTCTGTTGTGTTACAATATTTATTTTATATAATCCTAAGTACAACAATACATTCGTTGGTACGCTGTCGCTTTGGAGATGGGCGTTTATAGCTACACTACAGTTTCCAACTACAGTAGCTATCGCTATTTTGTACTGTGTATATTTATTTCTGTATCCAATAAAATTGTTCTTAATTATTATTATTCTTTAAGTCGAAATGTACGAAGAATGGCAATGGTTTTAAACTAGCATAAGCATGTTTTTAGTTGTGTACCTTATTGCTGCTCATCACTGTGATAATGTCGGTAAAGGAGCGTCGGTGGCTAAGCGGTTAAGACGCGATCTCCTAACTTGGGATACGGGCCATGTACCAATGAGTTTTTAAATTTAATTTCATTACTTATGTGCATTTATCCGACTGCTCCTAAACGGTGAAAGAAAACAACGTGAGGAAACCAGAAATAAAAATTCAAAGGCTGGACCAGCGTGGTGAACTACGGCCCATATTCTCTCATAAAAATCAAAAAATCAAAATCAAAAATGTTTTATTTCGTAAGTTATAAGAATAACATTTGAAATCGTCATGACATACAGTTATCGCACATTCACTGGGCAGTCTCCCCAGAGAAGAACGAGCAAGAAACTCAGGGGTTGCTCTTTTTAAATAAGTCAATAAAAATACAATTTGGAATAATTGTTAAATTTATGATTCGACAAAGAAAAATAAGAATAGAATATACTGGATATTGCCGAGCGGTTCATGTCCACGCATTCTTATCATCTAGATAGTCAGAAATTTTATAATAGCCTTTGGCACATAGTTTCTGTTTAATGGTTGTTTTAAAGTTATTTAAAGGCAAATTTTAAATGTCTACCGGAACTTTATTATAAAAGCGTCTACATTGCCCCTTGAATGACTTAGTGACTTTGTGTAATACGAAGGAAGGCCTATATCCCTGCAGTGGGTTGTTTACAGGCTGATAATGAAGACTGTGATAATGTACTGCATCCTCACGAAACACGATCCTTTATTTGCCTTTACGAGAGGTTTCATCATCATCATGTTCAGCTAAAGGATATCCACTGCTGAACATAAGTCATAGGTAGATCACCAGATTGACCTATTGGAAGTGGCCTGCAGCCAGCGATCTTGCTATGCGTCAACCCTTCATTCTAGTGCGCAACAGACTCCACGGGTAAGTACGTAATACTTTCGAAATAGGTACATACGATCATTCGAACCATTCGTACTGGCGTTCGCCGCAGTAGCTCTGTAGTAGTTTAGTTACAGACTCTACAGTTCGATAAGACTTGAGACAGGTAACATTTTCACCGATGAACCTAACAGAAAGTCGACTAAATAAATCCATATTATCCATCCCTCTTGTTCCCAGAATTAAAATCAAATTGTGGCTGGAAACATTACATAATAGAACGTCTATTCTTATTACATTGATAGTCGTACTGTGTCTCAGAATATATTTAATATAAAGATGTCCAACTTCGCTGCTCAAAATTATCAACATTTTCTTTTTAAAATACACAATGGGTTAGCACTTGACCTCAATCACACCTGATGTAAATTAAGATGAGGCCGCAGGTGGAAGTCTACTGACCCGGAAACCTCTTATTTGGGGAACTGGCTATCTTATCTCTGACAACCGGAACACAACAATGTTATTAACATTACTGTTTGGCGGCAGATTTATATAAGATGATGGTAGCTATCCAGGCTGACATTTAAAATGCCTTACCACCAACGAAAGGATCTTCGTTTTTAATAAACAACAATGAAGATCACGGGTTGGATTGTTGTATATTTCGACCAAGTGAATGAGCAGAACAAATATTATCTCGCGCGACATAAACATTTATCGTGCTTGTCATGCTACGGGGGCTGATAGCTACTCCTTCTTATCTGAGTCTCCTGGCAAGCAGTAAAGTTAATAGCGATATTCTTGTTCTGGCTGTTTGAGGCCTAGCGTCTGCCAAATAAGTTAAAAGTTCTGTGAAGCAATCATGAGTTCACACAAACTCCTCTCATTATAATAAACTATCGTTCTATCACTTTACATCAGAGATGAGATCGGAGAAAGGTTTTTGTCAGTAGCTTATAGATTATTGTGGAACGTAATAAATTGACCGTCTGAAACCATAAAGTCCGTACTTTGGCTTTATGCAAACTGCCGTTTCTAGTTGACAATACCTACATCTTTGTCACATTTAAACGTACGCTCGCTGTTTCCATTCCATTCTCCCCTCTCGCTTCAGCGATTATCGGTTCTCCGATAGAACCTGTGTCGACGATATTCCAGTAAGGATACTTTTAACTTGCTACAATCTTAAAGGCCGTGAGTTTTTGCACATGGATAGGGTACCTGTCAGTGATAGAATAAAAATGTTTTCTATTAAATCGGTAGCTTGCTTTAGATGTAGTTTGGTATATTTAGTAATAAAACATAGACTCATCAGCATCGTCATCAGCCCGTAAACATCCCACTGCAGGGATATAGGCCTTCCCTCGTATAATGAGTGACTATGGGCCATAGTCCACCACGCTGGCCCAATGCGGGTTGGGGACTTCACATGCCCTTGAATTTTTATTTCTCATGCATGCAGAAAGCGTGAGTGAACACTCACGATGTTTTCCTTCACCGTTTAAAAGCAGTCGGATAAATGGACATAAGTAATTAAATGAAATTTAAAAACTCATTGGTACATGGCCTGCGTGGGAATCGAACCCGGACCTCCCAAATTAGGAGACCGCTTCTCAACCGCTGAGCTACCGACGCTCTTATCATTTACGATTGTAAATTTGAAACATAAACTATTTTAAAATTACCAATGTGGATTGCATTGCTTCGTAGAATATACAACTCCTGTAACTATTTTCAAAAAGCGATCAATAAGTAACTTCTTTATATTTATTGAAAAATTTCACCGAGGGTAAATATCACGACTATCACTCTCACGAAATATAAAGTAGACATTGATTATTAAAAAAAAAATTGTTTTAGGAGGTCTTAGTATCTTCTACAACGCCATTGCGTTGTAGAAGATGCTAAGACCTCCTAAAACAACTACATTTAGTTCACAGTAGTAACCTTATTTTTTTTAATGATTTTATAACTAGAAGCTTTATTAATACCTATACAGGAAAGCAAAGCAAGCTACAGAATGGTTACAAAACGTACTGATAGAGATCCTTCTACAAAAAATCAGGAACTTCATGATTATAGGAAGTTTCATCACAAAAATTAAGTATCTTTACCGGACTGGAGTGGATATATTTGACATTGGTTTCCCTCTATTAATCAATTCTATTCACGATGAACCACATATGTCATACAAGCTACAGCTATGCAGTGATTCACGCTATAACTAATATCCAGAAAAAAAAACTAGTCCAACGTCTGTTCATAATATCATTTGACACAACCAAATGTGTACGCCGACGCCCGAAAGGTTAAAACTGCACGGTACATTTCATACGAGCATGATTTATAAACGCATGCGCACAAAAACGGGCTAAATGAGCCCAGGAGATGCGTCTCGTGGTTACAACTTATATCTGCTTTAAGCGTATCACTGCTTCTGGTACCAGGACCACAGAGATGACTAGAGGGGTTACACACAATAATAACGTTTGAATGAATGTATTATTTATTATCACAAACGTAGTGCACCTGGGTGGAGGCCTATGTTCAGTAGTGGACGTCAATAGACAAACGTTTGGTTTGTTTGTTTGTAAACCTTTATCGTATGTACTTCACAAAATTTACAAAATTACGATAACTAAATTAAAATTAAGTTGGTCTTAGTTCTTTGTATAAGAATTTGTAATAATGCTGTTGATTCAATGGAAATAAAGAAAATAAAAATAAAATGAATCTAACTAATATTAAATATTGTTTTGCTCAATCAACACCAATCATCTGATCCCAAGCTAAGCAAGGTTTATACTTTGGATACTAGATAACGGATAAACCATACAAAGTTTTTTATATAAACATCCATAACTCGGGAATAAATGTTCATATTCATCACACAAACATTTACCTGTCGCGGGATTCGAACCCGCAACCGTTGGTTTCGCTGACAGGGTCACTATCCACTACACCAATCGGTCGTCTAATGTTTAGTTTGTGGCTGATAAAAAATACTAAGTGGCGTTTAGGAGTAGCAAAATCCTTTCAGTCAAGCCAATTAATACGGATAGTACCGGTATAAAGGTAGAAGGAAGGGACAGAGGATATTTTTTATCCCGATAAAGAGATTAGTTCCCGTGGGAGAAGCAAATTAAACACAGTCGCGATAAAGATTTACCACGCAGGCGAAACCGCGGGTGGAAAGCCAGTAATTTATAAGTAAAGAAGTATACTTTTCCCTACAATACTATTGCAATAGGTAGGTATTTAGGTACTTAAAACTTCAACTGCAGAAGTTGTGATAAAAGGATCCAAGTTCAGTTTTGTGCTGTTGTGAAATAAGTCGTACCAGCGCTGAAATAACCACCAGCAAATTTCAAAATTGCGGAACTCGATATATATTTTACGTATACCTAATAAATGATATTATTACGAGTAAATCACGCGGTATAATTTGTTTTGCTTTTTTTTCTTTTTAACTCCCGACGAAAATCGATGGGTGTTATGTCTATATCCAGTCTTTGTCCGGGTGTATATATATAAATAAATATCCATGGACATACACACATGTATCTCAGTAATGAGTGGTTCTTTTATATTAGAGATTGAACGAGGGGTAGTTTTTATTTTTTAAACTTGACATCAATCACAGCTGATGTTAAGTGAAGATGAGGTCGAAGGTGTAAGCGTACTGACCCGGAAACCCCAACACATTTGGCTATCTTATCACTGACAACTGGAACACAATAATGCTATTAACATTGCTGCTTGGCGGCAGATTTAGATAAGATGGTGGTAGCTAGCCAGGGTAGTTTCTTAGATGCATTATGAACATCGGTTAAGCCGTTTCGAATTAATAATTTTTTTTACATGCACAACGGGTTAGCACTGACCTCAATTACACTTGAAAATGAGGCCAAAGGTGGACGCGTACTGACCCGGCAAACCCATTTTCAGTGAGTCAGTCCCCCCAGACTGGCTACCTTATCTCTGACACCGGATTTCTTAATTTTAATTGAGTAATGGTGATTGACTAGCTGCGCTTGACCACAATACCATCTGATGGAAAGTGACGATCTGATCGAAGATGAAATACGCGATCTGAGTAAAGGGCACGTAAATTCTTATTCACCCTGCACTTGAAGATTTCAAAATTGACATCATCAGCATCATATCAGCCACATACCGTCCGTCGCTGAACATATTTCATAACATAGTCCCCCATAGAATTCCTGAGTGACCGGTTAGAAGGGTCTGCAACCAGCGATTCCCGCGAACTTTATCAGGTCGTCTGTCCAGCTTGTGAGTGGACATCCTACGTTGCGCATGCCAGTGCGTGGTCTCCACTCGAGAATTTTAATGCTCCACCGGCCATTTGTTCTTTGAGCTATGTGCCCTGCCCACTTTAACGTGCTAATTCAATGGGCATGCCGGTTCGCCTACAGATTTCTTAATTCCTGATTCCTGATACGTGATCGATCACGTATCAGGAATCTTCAAATTGATATAAAGTTTGTATTATACAGTAGGAATGAAATAAAGACAAATGTCAATAATACAAAAGAAAAAACAATAAAAAACTTGCCCCAAGTCCTTCGTGGATGGAGCGTACCCAAAATGCTGCCCGTGTTGCCTCGTTTAGACTGACTCCTTGCATAAATTTAATGAAGTCATTATCTTAAAATTAAAGTGGTTCATAATTTATAATTTTCTTAACAATTTATCGATTCTGAATCAATTTAGTATAAACTAAATCTTATTGTGAAGGGTGCAATGACTTGCTATAAATATAAATTGCATTTATTAATAATAAATGTTAAAAATAATTAGATGTTAACATATTATATAAATTTTTGACATTTTGAACGTTTATCCACAACGGGTTAGCACTTGTCCTCAATCACACCTGATGTTAAGTGAAGATGAGGCTGAAGGTGGTAGCGTACTGACCCGGAAACTCCATCTTATTTGGGGGACTGGCTATCTTATCTCTGACAACCGGCTATTAACACTGCTGTTTGGCGGCAGATTTAGATAAGATGGTGGTAGCTATCCAGGCGGACATTTAATATGCCCTTCCACCAACCAAACCGAGTACTAAATATCAGACCCGCTCCCTCCGAAACGTAAACCCAATGTTGTTTACATTGAGCCACGGTGGCCGTTAAACATTTGACATTTTTCATATTATTGACATTTTACATTTTTAAAATTTGACATATTTGATATAGACATCTTCTATACTGCCCTGTGTGCCCCGACCCTTGTACGCTACAGGTCGTGTGCGATGTCACAGATAATGCTATACACGTAGCCGCTTTCTGGTCCTCAAGAATTAGATGTTTTTGCCATCGACTCGCTAAGAAGAAGAAGGGAAGATAATAATTGATGAATAACATTATTTATACACTTAATTCAGTCACAATTATGTATCCAGCAAAGTTGAAATTATAACAACCTTATTTATAACAAATATAAGTAACGTTATAATTGGATAAGGTCATTAATTTGATAAGGTCATTAATGTCCACACTAAATTGTTAATAGTGTGACGTAATTGATATGTTATTTGTTTCAAATAAGAAATAATATTTACATGGCTATCTGCCCGCGGCTTCGCTTTTATCCCATGGGAACTACTCACTTTATGGGGATAAAAAAAATTCATATTTTAATCCAGTCTACGATTCGCCTTAATTGGACAACAAACATCTAAACGATTGCATGATATTAGTTAGATTTAATAAGCAATTATACACAAAACCCTTGAATTCCACTAAGGCCCGTATTAATAAACCATTCTCAAGATTGAGAACAGTCTTGTGATCGGTCTCAAGTAAACGTGTTGATTAATAAACCTTACTTGAGACCTGAAACGCACGTGCGTACTCAAGCAGTACTTACTTGAGACTATCATTCATTCGCCGCTGAGGCGAATACTTGAGTAGACCTCGAGATTGGTTTATAAATTGTACGGAGCTTGAGATAGTGTCAACTTCTTAAGACGCAGCTCGGCTGATACAGCCTCAAGACTTGTATTGAGATTGGTTTATTAATACGGACCTAAATAGTACGTCACTCACCTCTTCATGATTGAATATCATTTTCACTAGGAACATAACATTGTAATCAATGATTGAAAAAAAACCGTAAACAGACCACAGGGTGTTTAGTTTTTGCCCCGGTCCGCCCCAGTTACGACCCATTTCACCCCGGAAGCTCGGTAACGGGCAGGAACTATTTTTGTGTCAGTTTTTGTTGCCGGCGCCCGCTTGCGACGCGGCGGTATAGAATACCTTAGCGGTGGAGAGCTGCTTGAACAAAATCTTGAACCGTTTCTTTGGCTTATTTTGTATGTCGATTACAGTCGATCATGGAAAGGTTTTTGCATTTCATTGGCTACTCGCAAATGCCGAGGGTGGGAGTAAACTTCTTTTTCCTCCGCCTCCGTGGCTCAATGTAAATAACATAGGGTTTACGATTCGGAGGTCGCGGGTTCGATCCCCAGCGGGGTACATATTTAAGTAATCGGTTTGGTTGGTGATAGGGCATTTTAAATGTCCGCCTGGCTAGCTACCACTGGCTTATCTAAATCTGCCGCCAAGCAGCAATGTTAATTGGATTGTTGTGTTCCGGTTGACAGAGATAGCTAGAGATAGAGACAGCTAGTCCCCCAAATATTTGGGGGACTAGCTGTCTCTATCTTCTACGCTTTCACTCACTCGTAGTGCTTTTCAATATAGTTTATTTAAAACGATGACTTTCATCAAATAAGTAGTAGGTATGGTGTAGGTACCTTTTTCTTTAAAAAGTATAAGTGACAATTATCTGAGCTCCATTGAGTATATGTCATAAATTATATCTTTTTTTTATATAGTCATCTCGAGGGTTTCTACCTGCCTCTCATCACGTCAATGAGCGAGCCATAATCGATTATAACTTTGTCATCTAATATTGTATCAATAAATGTTTCGTAATATTGAATCTTATAGACACAACCGTACGGCTAGTCATCATTCAGTCTCTTTTTGTCACAAAGATTCCATAAAATGATAAATATCGATGTTTGATTAATAGATTGATAATTAAAAGGTGATCTATTATGAGAATGTGTTGGGAATGCCTTTGTTTTTATTTTATTTTTTTGAATCACGCTTTTTTATTTTTAATGCATCTTACAAATAAATCTCATTATTTCGACGATCTGTTTGGTGTAGTGGTTAGAAACTCTGAGTGTTTTGTGAGTATTACAATAATATGTTTTTTTTTTTTATTAAAAACTGGTTTCGCGTTTGACTACAATCTCACCTGATGGAAAGTGACGATGTAGCCGAAGATGTATCACGCGCACCCAGTAATTGCCTATTGACGCGCTAGACTTGAAGATGTGATGATATTTTTTTTTAACCTTGGACATGCACACAATGCCATCTAGTTCCACTTTAAGCAACTATAGGCTTGTATTGTGGATACCAGATGGTTGATATACTACATAAATACATTTTTTTTGTTTATAAATAAATACATATTATAGATGAAAACATTCATAACTCGGGTACACGTGTCCGTATTTATCATACAAACATATCCCCATAGCGGGATTCGAACCCACGACCTGTTGGTATAGCAGTCAGTGTTTCTAACCACTACACCATACAGGTCGTCAGTTGACAACAGATGGCCTGTGATTGGGTTAGTGTACAACAAGTACAGGTGACCTTGTATGATGTGACAGAGCTGATGATGCATTCAAGCGGTATTTTGTGATGCTTTTACAGATAATAGTTCAATAGTGCTGTGTCGTTTCTGCATGTAAAACGAAAAGAACCAATAAATCTTCTCCCGTGTTGTCGTGAAAAGACTAAGGGACTTTCCACCAAAAACATTTATAGTTTTGTACGTTTAAAACGGCGATGGACGTCACGTGTGCATTTCTGTATATTATTATATTTATATATTTCAAAAACTTGTTTACGCAATCTTGCAAAACGGTTGTGTTTTATTTAGAAGAATTAATAGATTTCTAAAACCTACCCGTTCTATTTAATGTAACAAATTGATACTCATTTATCTGTAACAAAACGAATTTGTTGTTATTAGGGCGAGAGTGAGGCCAAGGGCGATGAGAGATTAATGAGGCTCGATATAGATTAGCCCGCAAAGCCTCTTCATTTATCTGCAATTTTGTTGCAGTCCGGGGTATTTGTATTATATTCCAATTAAGGTTTTATGTATCTCTACTAGCGAACCGTAATGTAAGTATGTGTTTTTCCAAAATATTAAGCCGGTATCCACTCTCTGATTAGAGGGTCAATTCAATGTGTTTAATTCATTCACACAGATAAAGTTACATTAATAAGAGTTTAACTATTTCAATTAATGGTCAGATGAATGTGTGTGAGAATCTGGTGTCTGAAAACGATATGCTTGTGCTACAGATCACCAGGTTCCACATCGCGGACGTTGGCTGATATGTCCTAAGTGACATAAATCTGTGACAAAAATAGGAAACTAGACTTTTTGGCGGGATCTCGGCGAGTGAAGTAGCATTTTTCTTTATAATTCTTATAATTTGTGCATTCTAACTTTTGAAGCTTAATAATGGCTGAATATTGTGCAGCATAAGTTAGTGATGGTGTACAAGTGAAGGGCAGTGTAAATTAAAGTGAGTAACGAGCTTTCGGGTTCCCACAAGAAGCAGCCAAAATCTTTTGTAAAGCATTCAGCCACTTTACTGAAGAATAACTTGACCGTGACTTGACTCTGTATACGCCAAGTATACGACGAATTACTTGTTTTGGCTGAGACTGACTTATATACTGAAGAAATAAGAGAAATACGATATGGCTGTACGATCCCTTTGCCTTCTCCGAGAGGAAAAAAAAAGGAAACTATAAAAATCCATGATAAAAATAAACAAAAGTAAAGTTTAAAGAATATGCAATGTATGGGTGCGTGTGTGTGTGTGTGTGTGTGTATATATGTGTGTTTGGGTATGTGTGTGTGTGTGCTGTGGCTCAGTAGTGAGTCTATTGATGTGGATGTTATTAGACAGCCATTTAGCCAAAGAAAACACAAAAAATATCGTGCTCCGTATAAAGGTGGCCTTTAATTAGCTCTTAATTCCAAAAGATATGGTTATAGTCGTGATTACGACCGTAACACTACAAGTAGTGTAAGCTTGCTATAATAATTTTCTTTTCTCCTTTCATTACTTGACAAACGGTCAGTATTCTGCAGATTTATTTGTGTTACTCGAGCCATGATAAAATTCATTGTCGTTCGGAGTCTCACCGCGGATTCAGATACGATTATCGCAGGTGGAATTAATAGAATATCATAGTGTATTTATTTGGATTGGTTCTACAGAAAATGTTGGGATGGGACACATGGCAACGTATCGATAAATAATAATAAATATACTTTATTTCATTCTCAGAGTTTCTTTATAGTATAGTGGACTGAGTTTCCTGGTAAGTATGAATATACTTGTGTTAGAAATGCGAAAGTTTGAATGTTTATTTGTTTGTTACTCAATCACGGCAAAACGGATGAACGGATTTCGATGATATTTGATATACAGGTAGAATATAGCCTGGATTAAAATATGTGATATTTTTTATCCCCATAAAGTGAGTAGTTGCCGCGTCCTCGCAGACGAAGCCGCGGGCGGAAAACGAGTAATAAATAAATATCCTTGGACATACACACAATGCCATCTGGTTCCACATTAAGCAACTATAGGCCTGTGTTGTGGATACCAGATGGTTGCTTTAATACACAAATATTTTTTTTTTGTAAATAAATGCTTATTAAAAAAGAAAACATCCATAACTCGGGTGGACATGTCCGTATTCATCATACAAACAAAAGCCCCTAGCGGAATTCGAACCCGCGACCTTTTGGTATAGTGGTCAGAGTTTCTAACCATCAATGCATACAGAGTTGGGTATGAGAATTAATAGTTAACTTATTCTATCTTTTGAAACATAGCATTATGAAAAAGGAATAACAAGAAATAATGACATATACCACTACATATTACGGTGTGTGTGATATGTATATTGAGGGGCGTGTATGTGTGAATGTATATGATCTTGTGAATGTAACCGATGGGTTACCCAATATCGGTAATTTACGTCCATCGCTAAATATCGTTTTGACGTCGAAAACTGAAATTGACTCGAAAACTGAGTCGATACGTTTTATATTAATTTAGCTTTGAGCAGATAAAATCTAAATCACAATATTTGGGAGGGAAAGAGACGCGATGCCTCGCGTCAGGGGAGTCAATGAATCAAACATAATTGATCGAAGACCATCGACATAGAGCTGGTATTTAGTCAGAGGAGAAACTTTAACATACGATATGCAGCGCAGATTTATTTAAATCGTTGTACATCTATTCTTCATCATTGTGGCTATGAAAGGTGACAAAAAATAAACCCGCTATCCCTTCCCGCGTACCCATGCTGTGTCCACTTCGAGGATGTTTCGTAGATTGGTTTAGACCCGATGGGATCGGTGCGATGACGTTGTCAGGGCTGTCAACTTGTACACAACTTTTTGTCACTTTCATGTTCCCTTGACATTTTTTTCTGTCGATGTGTTAGGAAATGATTTTGGACTTTTGTTTTTATATATATCGATCTGATATCGATAGATATAAAGATAAATAGTTCTATGAGCACATCGCACAACAATTACAATGTAATAATTTACAGAAAAACGTAAAAAGGAATAAAAATATCTAAATGACAGTTATTGTGTGCTGTAGGGGCAAAATGGTCCGAACTCGGCATAATGCTCCGCCCATGGACCAGTTTGGATCTAGCAAGTGGTATGAAGTCTCAAGTGGATCTAAAATACATAATTAATATTATGGCACCGTCCCATATACAAGGAACTGCGCAAAAAGCTGGACCCGCGGCTGAACAAGCTCGAACTGGCTCGAAGTAACAAACGCCGTAAATATACGTCAATCTCTATAAACAACGAGTTTGCGGCGCTTGCAGTGGAGACATTGGGCCCTTGGTCTTCTGACACGAAACAATTTGTAAAGGATTTATCCGTTAGACTGGTCCACGCCTCTGGAGATGTGAGAGCTGGTGCCTACTTTGCTCAGTAGCTGAGCATATGCATTCAGCGGGGCAATAGCGCTAGCGTACTAGGTACTATGCCTCACTGAAGTGAGTTGGACGGCCTATTTTTTCTATATTATAAATTTGTTGTTTCATGTACATACTTAATTGAATTGTATAATTATTATTTCCACATTAATATTATATACATATTATATAACATACATAACGTCACGACCTTTGTACCAAATGGGGTGGTAAGAGGTATACCACACATTACTTTTAAAGACTTAAAAATGTAATATTTGGTACAACATCCACCATCCATCCAACATCTTCTGCACTGCAGATTCACATGTGACTATAGATGAGCACATCGCCGTTGAAACGTCCAAATTTATAGATATGTTTTGGTAGAAAGTTCCATAGTCGCTTTTTATGATACCCGGAAGAGACGGATTAGTTCTATTGTATTAGGTCCTTACCTATGAAATTGGTGTTTTGTATAAAGAATTTCATTAAGACTGTTTTCTCCATGCAAACATTTTTGATTTTTTTTTGGGAACGGCAAATCCAAATTTAGCTGAACTTTGTGTGTATTATCGGATAACATTAAGTTAAGTATAGGTAGCGTTAATTTTTAAAAGTAACCGCTTTATAAAAGTTTCAGCGAATCTAAGAAATGATTATGGGAAGCACATGAAAAGAGCTCTGTTAAAATTTTTTTTATTATGTGAAACCTTGAAATAATATTCCATTTTCCAAATAAAAAACAAATTTGGATATAGCTTTAAAAATCGCGGGAATTCGTACATATGATTAAGGAAGAAAAAAAAACACCAATTTCATAGGTAAATACCCAATATTTACGTGCCGAAACTGCACAGCACTGTTTATCTATTATTTAGGTGGTAGAAGGTAGGTGACAAAATACGGACTAGTAATAAATACACGCGTACTTATTTGTATACTAATATCTATACTGATAACAGGTTTTTAATCACACTACGAATAAGACTTAAAATATCCGCCTGGCTAGTTACCACCATCTTATCTAAATCTGCCGCCAAACAGTAATGTAATGTAATGTTAATAGCATTGTTGTGTTCTGGTAGTCAGAGATAATATAGCCAGTCCTCCAAATAAGATGGGGTTTCCCGGTCAGTATGCTTCCAGCGTCGACCTCATCTTCGCTTAACATCAGGTCTGATTGAGGTCAAGAGCATAAAAAAAGCTCTTTTTTAACCGACTTCTTTATATTGGGTCTTTACCTATGAAATTGGAGTTTTTTTTCTTAGTTAATCATATGTACGAATTCCTGTGATTTTCAAAGCTATATCTAAATTTGTTTATTTGGAAAATGGAATATTATTTCAAGGTTTTACATGAAATATTTTTTAATTTCTGGGTTAAATCACATAATAAAAAAAAATTGAACAAAGCTCTTTTCATGTGCTTCCCATAATCATTTCTTAGATTCGCTGAAACTTTTATAAAGCGGTTATTTTAATAAAATTAACGCTACCTATACTTAACTTAATGTTATCCGATAATACACACAAAGTTTAGCTAAATTTGGATTTGCTATTACCAAAAAAAAATCAAAAATGTTTGTATGAAGAAAACAGTCTTAATGAAATTCTTCATACAAAATGCCAATTTCATAGGTAATTACCTAATATTAATTTTAATAGCAGTCAGTGTTGGGGATTTCGTTAACACATCCCGGACTGAGAAGAATTTGGAGTATGGGTACGTTTATTTATGTAAGTTAAGTTAAGGCATAAGGAATCACTGAACGCTTGCCAATTATAGTAATCTTTCCTGCAATCCGTGCGGGCGTGTAATTCGTGCGCCCCTACGCTTTCGCCCTATGAACACCCCTTTTCCCAACAAATGTATCCATGTTGACATTGGAGGGTTATTTATAATGTTTTGAATTCTTCTCCACAAAATTGCCTACTGTTACGTGTAATATGAAATGTTCCTTGATTTTGTGTTTATAATAAAATCTTCTAGGTATTATTTTTTGGACTGCACGTTCCCCTCCCAGAATTGCGAATTATTTTGATTATGTACTTTTATTACTTTTTATTTATCCTACTTACTTTTCATACACTTACATACTTTTCAAATCAAATCATTTACTTATTTGCAAAAATGCATCGTAGTAAGGACAAGGAGATATCATATATGTATAAGGAAAGTCAGGATCAACAATATCATTTCGGACCTTTTTAAATAAATTAAATAAATCACCCATATAGGTTAATTGAATACATAAAAATATACATACATAATATATATAAATAATAATACATATAATAATATATACCTATATTTAAATTTATACTAATTAAATAGAATAGTACGTAAGTAATACTAACTTGTATTGTATTAACACAGTAATACAATACAAGCCTAGTTGCTTAGTGTAGAACCAGATGGCGATGTGTGCATGTCCAGTGATATATAATTTTAATTCTTAAACATACGTCTTGTAAGTAACACATGGTAAATAATTTTGAATGAACCATATAGATATCATTAATTTAATATAATATTAAAAATATAATATAATGTTTAATATTTGCATACCACGTAAGGTAAAATGTGCGAACTCTATGCAATACTGTATATTTTACCATCTCGTTTTCACCATATTTTCAGCAAAAAAATTACAAAAGTATGAAAAAAAAAACAATTATTCATTACCTTCACTCTATGCACAAAACATTGATTTTTACTAATTTTAACAAATTTTCATTAGCAATCCCTAAAAGTAATAGGGGTTTGATATCCAAATCGAAAATAGCATAACTAAAAGGGCTCACTTCTAGTTAGAGCCGGTTCATTTCTGCCATCAATGGTCTCATTACAATGGTGTAAAGTTGTGTGCCACGTGGCGGACGCTAGCGCCCCCAGTGGTCCATTGTTATCCCAAAACAAGCCAAAGCCCCCGATTCTCCCTTTCAATTAGTACAAAAGAACACGAAGTCTTGGGAAAATGCGGTAGTTTTTCGATGGCATTGTTAGAAACGTTTTTTGTTGTTGGTTCCCGTGAGTTTGTGGTCCGAGGGCAGAGTTCGTAGAGATCTGATATGCTACAGTATAGCGCCAGTCTAGCACAATGTGTCATCTTACTAATATTATAAATACGAAAGTTTGGATGTTTGTTCGTCGATCAATCACGGCGAAACGCATGAACGGATTGGTATGAAATTGGGTGCATGGCTAGAACATGCCCTGGATTAATAGGTACTTAGGATAGTTTTTATCTCGATAAAGTGATTAATTCCTGCGGGATAAAGAAATTAAACATATCCCCCGTAAAATTATTCCTCGCACCAAAGCCGCGGGCGGAAAGCTTTATATAAGGTCACTCACTCACCGACTAAATACAAAACCTCGAAAACTACTCGATCTAAGAAGCTGAAATTTGGCAAGATTTGATAGAGTTTTGGAATATTAAGGCGAGGAATTTAGAAATGTTGAAGTTTTGAAATGAAATTTTAATTTCTTCTCAGTTCGTTTAGGATTATAAAAGTACATAGAGTGTCTCATAAATGATGTATTAACTTTGCTTAGTCTCAACTGAACATAGCACACCAGAAACCCCACGTTATAATCTCGTAGATGAGCTGGGCCTCAAGAATTTGATGTATTTGCCATCGAATCGCTAGAAAGCTGATGATAGCTAATCAGGGTATTTACACAGAAAGTACTACTACTTTTGAAATAAATAAAAATAGGCTTCGGAAAAATGTACAATCTTGCCACACGTCCTTTTTAACCTGCTCCGACGAAAATGAGTATTATGTGAGACAATGGTTTTCAAGGGTTTTCTGAATTTCATGGAAATCGGTTAAGCAGTTTAGAAGATCCCTCATGCTTAAATGCCCATCACACCTGACAACACGTTATAGTGATTCGTTCACGATTCGGTCAGTGAGACTGTGGAACGCACTACCGCATGCAATTCGCGCAAGTCCATCGTTAGAAATTTTCAAGAAAAGAGTAAAAGAGCATTATTATGATAATGATTTTCTCCTCAGTATTATGGTAATTATTTAATTATTTACCATAATATGAGTATTGACAATGTATATACTTGTTTATACTTCGTACTATATATATCCAATATACATATATGTATATTGGATAGGTTAATGTTATTTATTCGATATTTTTCTTTGGTATTTATTTATATATATATAATATCCGCGATTAAATTGCTCCACGTAGGCGAATCCGCGGGCAGATAGTATTATATATATTTCTGTGGCAAAACATAATTTCTTTTAATCATTGCTGTTTGGCGGCAGACTTTGAACATACCAATATTCAAACCGAGTATACACCATACATGGAATCAATACCGTGCCCTAGTAAACCTTTACAGAAACCCTATTTTTTAATTGAGTCACGAGGCGGTTAAAACGTGCTAATTAATTACATTCTGTATTAAACTGTGCAGTCCAATTAGTTTTCATCCCAACACTGTAAAGCAAAGGAGTACATTTTCACAATTTAATTTAACACTTATTAATGATTTGCATGACTGGTCAACAATCGAAACACCTGCGGTTGTGGAATTGAATAACCAGGCGACGTTCGACGCACCGGTTTAATCCAAATTGGAATGAACTCGGCTTGATGAGTGGGCACGCACTATGTTCACAGGTGCGCTAATTACACTCCTGCGCACCCATGCCCTGTTGTTAGCGGGGCCCAACCACAGGTGTGGATCGAAATTGGAACGTATATTGGATTACGTTTTATATGAGTGGACAAATCTTTTTGTTCTTTTGTGAAAACCCAGATCCTGTGAAGTGTAATTGTTGTTCATCTTCATCGTATCACCCATGTGACGTCATTAGTTATTATTAATTAATGATAATCACAGATGTCGCGCTTCCCCTTACTATTGTAGCTAATTGGAAATAGCTTTGATGAATTTAAAAGAAAAAAATGCGTCATCGTAGGAGTCCCGTATTAACACTTTCACGAACAGTGAACCAGACACAATAAATGCTAAACTGTAAACCGAAAACATTGATGCAAAATGAAACGGTTATTATATTTTTAGTTCTTTTTTAAGATTAGCTGAATATGCGTTTGACCACAATCTGACCTGATGGAAAGTCACGAAGAAGAATACCGCGGTCTCAGTAGATGCCTTTTCCCAAGATTTTGATGATCCCAAGGTAGGATTCAGGAAAGACTGAAGCCGGAAGGGAGTTTCTAGATTCTAGTAATAACGGATGTGTCGAGAACGAAATATTGACTATAAAATTATTGTTAGCTTTTCTATGAAGGAAAACATCTTAATTAAAATATGGAACAATACATTAATAAAACATCACTGTTATAGGAACACAATTGACAAAAGACAAAATATTAAGATTTATAGCAATAATAATTTTTTTAGCAAATTAAATATACCTATTGAGATTTGAGAGGTTCCTCCAACGACATTTAAGATACTTATCATCGGTACTTTCTTTACAATTTCTTGTACTTGGTTTTGCCAATAGGTAGGGAATGTGACTTTAATCGTAAAGTCACATTCTCTGTCTACACTACACTACACTTTCTCTCATGCATGTAGTTATGCAAATTGAAGACACACATTTATTGCGTCGACGTTATTAATATTAATAAATACAATAGACCTAACCAAACATCAACGCTGATGAGAGAATAAAATTAAAAGAACATGTTAAATCATGTAAAAGCAAATAATCGAGAATAAAACAGAATTGAGTCCGTAGAGACTCGTAGAGACACGCGACTGACACGCGACACTGTGCAAATCGTCACAGATTTCAGAATTATGTAGCACTGTACGGTCCGAATTGCACTCGCAATGCTGACAACAGGTACAGACAAAACATTGGAATTCTGTAGGCGAAGGCTTGTACTGCTTGCCTGTGCAATTTAATCTGGATTATTGTATTTGGATTTGAATTTGAATTTGAACTGGAGCTGCTGACGCACAAGCCTTCCAAGCCTCCTACTACGGACTCACACCTACACCTCCTGCTTCCAGGATCCCAGCTTAGCCTGAGAGTTTGGCTAGCGGTGCACCCCGACTACCCCTGCTGAGGCGATACCATCTAGCCCTGCTGGAGCGACCGTTGAGTACCCTAATTAATTGATTTAATACTGGCTTTTTTATCGCGCCCGGGGTACACGGGGAATACGGCAAAAAATATACCATTTATTTAAAAATAAAATACATAAATAAGGAAAAGTAAGAAAACCACAACAATGAATATTCTTTTGTACGGATGTTCATGAATTTTCGTTATTTTTCGGGTAAAAATTTCAGCGGTAATAGTGGAAAAAATACCAGTTACTTGCGTTTTTTTTTCTTCAGTTTTGTGAATTAAAATATGGTTGATCTTGCAGATTACCACGTATTTCCTTCAGTCAAATAAATGCCATAGTTAAGGTAAAACTTGGTTACAAGATTACTAGCATGATGATAAGCAAGCATGGACATAGACCGCTCGGCGATATTCAGCCTAATTATACAATATAATATAATTGTAACCCAAACTTATTTAAAAGAGCAACCCTTGAGTTTCTTGCTCGTTCTTCTCTGGGGAGTCTGCTTTGCGAATGAGCAATAATGTCAATAATTTTAATATTAAGATAAAAAATGTGACGTTTTCAAGTTATAATCTTTATCCTACGAAATAAATATTTTTTGACTTTGACTTTGACTCAGATTCTCAGTATCTCACGGAGGACAAGCCAGAAGAATGCAATTTTGCCATTAACTGTACCACGTGATTATTATAATTATAATGAAAACAATATTTTAAAATAACAATCATTTTTAAAGCAAACCTATCAAAAATGTTTACATATAAAAATTAAAAACTACTACAAAATAATCTGTAATCGTTGCAAGCACAATCCGGACTTTAGGGTTGGCGCATACTCACGCCTCGATGAGGTCCACTAATGAGCGCGTGCCTTCCGCAGCACCATGAAATCTCATCCGCAGGATACCCCGCTATGCGACGCCCCTACAGTCAGTGGCACGAATTTATTTAGTCTTTAGACACTGTCTAGACGTTGTTTACTTTGTAGAGGCGTTCATTGTTAATTGTGTACTGAAATTATAGATCTACTAGAAGTGTTTAGTTTATTTGCAGCACATGACCTTTACTGAACTATTTAAGTATTTAAAACCCAAAAAACCCGACATATTTTATTTTGCTGGAGCCATTTTGATTTTTTTACCATAAATAACTATTAATCTATAACACTAGGGAATCGAATCGGTAAGTCGCAGTCATTTATAATATAGGAGGTACATACACTCGAAAAACATTACCTTCCTTTTTGAGGCAGTCGGGTAAAAACACCCATTCGTTTCCATTTTGATTTGAAAATTTGAAAGCGATAGCTTAAGATGTTTAAAAATAAAATTATTAAGGCGTCGGTGGCTCCCATTTTGGGTGGTTCGGGTTCGATTCCCAGGCAGGCCATGTACCAATGAGTTTTTAAATTTAATTACTTATGTGCATTTATCCGACAGTTCTTAAACGGTCAAAACATCCAGGGGAAATCTGTATACCTGAGAAATAAAAATTCTAAGGCATGTGAAGTCCCCAACCCGCGTTGGGCTAAGCGTGGCGGACTATGGCCCATACTCCCTCATTATAAGGGGGAAAGCCTATATCAATCAATCAATCAATCAATCAAAATATTTTATTTCATAGGATAAAATTATCACTTGGAAACGTCACTATTAATATTAATATTACATTATAGTTTAAATTTATAGGCTTGTATAATATTTATAGGTTATATAGGCTTGATATCCCTGCTGTGGGATGTTTACGGGCTGAGATGATAATGATGAATAATAAAATGGAATCGGGAAAGAAGCAGTCCGTAGAGCGATAGTCAGTGGCAGTAGGCAGGGCACATAGCTCGAAGAACTGTAGGCCAACGGTGGGATATTAAAATTCAGAGAGTATGCACCGCCAAGCCCAACGTAGGTAACTGCACGTCGCGGGAAGTCGCTGCTGGATGCAGGTCACTTCCAACCGATCCCTCTGGAAAGCTATGGCTAAGCCATCGGAGGTTATTGCTCAATCACTCGTCGGTATTTTATTTTTTCATTTTATTTATTTATTTAGGATCACCAACAATTATTACATCAGTACATAGTCCATGTAACAATTAAGGTAGCTGGTATTAAATTTAAATGTACAACCTTTTGTAGGTGAACACATCATGCAAAAAACTTTAAAATAAAATAACAGTAAAACAAAAACTTATTTAACCTAAATTTACCTCTACTTTGCTTTGATTGGTTGAGCAGTTTCGTGCCAAGTTGCGGTGATGAGGTAGTGAAAATAATAACTAGAGAGTAATATATTATGTATGTTGTTGAGAGAATGTTCAACGTATAAACAATGGTATGTTAAATAAGGTGTAATAACTATACATCATATATTTACCTAAATATACCCAATACAATAATGGGTATATAAAGAATATGTACAAAGAATACGACGACCTGTTTGGTGTAGTGGTCAGAAACACTGACTGCTGTACCAAAAGGTCGCGGGTTCGAATCCCGCTAAGGGCTATATTGTATGATAAATACAGACATTGTGTTCCCGAGTTATGGATGTTTTTCATTTATATATGTATTTATTTCCAAATAAAATAATATTAGGTCCTTACCTATGAAATTGGCGTTTTGTATGAAGAATTTCATTAAGACTGTTTTTTTGGGAACAGCAAATCCAAATTTAGCTAAACTTTGGGTGTATTATCGGATAACATGAAGTTAAATATAGGCAGCGTTAATTTTTTAAAGTAACCGCTTTATAAAAGTTTCAGCGAATCTAAGAAATGATTATAGGAAGGACATGAAAAGAGCTCTGTTAATTTTTTTTTTATTATGTGATTTAGCCCAGAAATTAAAAAATATTTCATGTGAAACCTTGAAATAATATTCCATTTTCTAAATAAAAAACAAATTTGGATATAGCTTTCTCTCTCCTACACTCTATAAATCTCTCAACCAGATTGGTTCTGGCCTCGAGATCTATCTAGCTCAACGTCTTAGTCTAGCTGTTCAGCGAGGTAACGCGGCAAGAGAGGGTCCATGCCCCTTACGAGAAGTCTGGATGACGTTATCTTCCTTTAATTCAGCTTTAGTTTAATAGCTTTGTACTATAAAAAAAAAATAAAGTGTACAATATTCATTGAATTTTTGAAGACTACGTGGGAGGAGCACTCACTCTCATCGTTTCTTCCGTCTAAACAGGGCCTTCCCCCTGGTCATTGTTTGCCGTGGTTGACTTGGAAATCCCTGAAGAGACTTCGGAGCCAGGTCGGCCGATGCAAGGATAACCTGAGGAGGTGGAGCTACGTAGGCGAAACAAGCAATCAAGTCTCCTTACATGCCCAGCGTGCCCAGACTCCTGCACGCTTCAAGACCCTTTATAATGCCAATGCTGTTCATGTGGCTAATACTGGGCTCCAAAAATGTTAAAAAATTAACACGTTTACTGGTACCCGCCATTGACATAAAAATGAAGATTAAATACTTTAAATAAATTGGTCGGTTATGTTTATTTAAAAATGTTTAGTAGAATGACCTAAGTAATATGACGCACAAAACACTATCTCTTAGTCGCAACACCCAAGGTAGAAGACTGGTCCAATTTTACTCTGCCGGGAACTGTACATAATCACTGACTTTTGCTGCACAATATTAATCTGCCTTTATTACGTCATCAAAACTCGGAATACACAAATTGCAGTAAATATGAACAGAAATGCAACGTCACCCGGTGAATTCCGGCTACAAAGTTAATCTCGACATCGACGCTGAGCTTTCGCGCTCACCACAACGTAGTGGATTTGATGAATATAAAAGAAAAAAAAGTTTTCATATCCGTTTACAAATTTTTTAATTACCAAAAACCACAACGAGTTAGATAGAATTCATATTTTTTGGGGGCTTTTTGGCGGGATCTCGGCGAGTGAAGTTGTATTTTTATTTATAGGTAATTCTTATAATTTGTGCATTTCGACTTTTGAAGCTTAATAATGGCAGAATATTGTGCAGCAAAAGTTAGTGATGGTGTACAAGTGAAGGTAAGTATAAATTAAAGTGCGTAACGAAGCTTTCGGGTTAAGAAGCCGCCAAAATCTTTTGTAAAGCATTCTGTCTCTTTACTGAAGAATAACTTGACCGTGACTAGACTCTGCATACGCCAAGTATACGATGAATTATTTGTTTTAACTAAGACTGACTTATAAACTGAAGAAATAAGAAAAATATGACATGACTGTTATGGGCTTAGATCCCTTTGCCTTCTCCTAGAGAAGAGAATAAAACGAAAAAAAAAAATAATACTTTTTGGCCTTTTTTCGACTTTATCGAAATATACTCTCCCATTTGTGCAAACATTTCGAAATCTTTTTTCCGCATTTATTAGTTATGACCGCGTCTTTTGACACAATTCATCTCCGTATTTCTCAATATTTGCAACGTTTATTCTATATCTAACTATTTCTTATATCTTGCCTTTATATACACGAGCAATCGAAAAAATATTTCCAATTTAATTGAGATACTTAGGGCGTAAGCCGTATCTTCGTCTAGGCGAACTTTAATTGCACCATTTATTCTTGCGGTATGAACTCCTCCCACAGAGATTCGTACGGAGACATAATAATTGCAGCTCGAGCTAATATGCATCAGGGAATTTATGAAGGTGGCGCCTGGTGAAGACTGGCGTATGTTGGAGAGTGGCAGCTTGGTCAGCCGTGGCCTATCATGTATGACAAGTATGTTATTCGTTTGGTGTTTTATAGATGTCGTTTTGTGGTGCTAAGTAAATTAACTAAAAATGAGTGAATTGAGTTTTCTGGTCGTGTAGCACCCTGACTCCAGAGGATTACTAACAGTGCCTTGATCGGAGAAATTAGGATTTTTTTTCTTAAAAATAGAATAACTCAAAAAAATCGCTCGGACCTGCATTCGAGTAGAATAAAAGCCAATTATAAATAATACATCGAATTAATTATTTTAGTTCACGGAATAGAATTAATATTAATTATGTTTATAAAATATTAACAAACTGAAAAATGTACTAATATTGACAATGTAAATAAATAAAAAAATCTGAATCATAAATAGCTTTAATTTCGCGAATTTCTTTATAATTAGCTTTTAATCTTCTCGAGTGCAGATCAGAACGATTTTTAAAATTTATTCTCTATTTAAAAAGAGCGGGCGGAATAAACACTCTAAGTACACTGATTTCTTTTTCAAAGATGCACCGATTTTTTTTTCTGTATCAGAGGGAATGACTAAACTCATTTGTTTATTGTACACGGTGGGCTCTCTTATGGGAAATGTTTTTCGGATATGTATATAGATTTATTACTTGACGTAGCCTAAACAGCTTAATCAATTTTGAAATGCGTTATATTCGACTAGATCTCCAAACTGTCATAGGAAATATTTTATAATAAAAAAAAAATAATATGCTGTCGGGATTTTCGGTTAATTTAATACTTAAATTGTTTTTCAACAGGTGATAACTATGGTATAAAAGGTGTGTTTAAAAAATAAAAAAGAGCGTCATGCTTAAGGTGTGACATTACGTAATAAAATAAATTAAAGTAAAAACTGAGGAAAATGAGGAATAAGATTCTATCGAAAAAAAAAAACGCTAGTCTCCCCTTTCAATGAAGTTGTCGTGGTAACAGCCCAATCATCTTACCTCTTCTATTATGCAACAAGAGCCCTTTCCCATGTAACAAAAAGACTGAATCGGCTTAAAATTAATACTGCCATTAACCTCTCAAATGGCTTGTTTATGTTGATCGAATCACATATCACTAGCTGGTTCTATTAATTTGATAATCCCCAGATATATCCGATTACATAAAAAACACGGTACTGATAAAGAAAACCGCCATAATGGTCGCGTGGCGTTGTATAATAGTGCCGGCGAGAGGTCGCCACGTGCGCGCGCGCCGCTCGCCCGCTCTAATGATCGGGCGTGTGCAAACCGCATGAGGGCCTGTGAGGACTATGACGTAAAAAGAGGACTTAAAAAAATTTTGGGAAATTTTGAATTGGATCCACGTCCGGTACCTCTACGGAATACGAGTGGAATAGGGTTACTTAAAAATCAAATTAATTTAATTTATTTGTGTATTGTATAGCGAAATTCTAGAGTCGCAAGCGCAGTTTGATGTTTGGCTAGTCAAGTCAATTGTAGTGTAAAGTATAAGTATATGCACAACGGGTTAGCACTTGACCTCAATCACACCTGATGTTAAGGGAAGATGAGGGCGAAGGTGGTAGCGTACTGTCCCGTATCTTGTTTGGGGGACTGGCTATCTTATCTCTGACAACCGGAACACAACAATGATATTAACATTGCTGTATGGCGGCATACTTAGATAAGATTTTTTTATTTAAAAAGGCGCTATCACCAACTAAACCGAGTACTAAACGCACCCGCGGGAAATCAAACCGTCGACCTTAATTTTGTAAACCTTATATTGTTTACATTGAGCCACGGAGACGGTTAAAAGGTGCCAGTGTCATAGCATTTATTATCAATTGAAAAGCGTTATCATACCCACAGCTGGTTATCTTAAGAAGGCCTCCACTCGGTACGTGTGAATGAGTTCCTCAGGCCGCTGTCATCATCAGTTATAAACCCCTTTCTCGAGATGGCTGAGTGTCGATAAAACGGGGCGAGGGCTAACAAAATGTCCGTTAGTATCTAACCAAAAAAAAAAAGATGAAAAAGAAACACCTTTTACTTGGAGCCAGGAGAACCGCGATTCTGCAAAGAGTATAATGAATTTATATTCATCGTTGGGTAAGTTATTAAATTGTATAAACAGCTTAAACAAACACACACATACGCATACATACGCTCACCCCAAAAAACATAACAACTATTTTCTAAACTAACAAACATAATATATGTTTTCAATTTAACATTTAGATGATATGGCAGAGCTGGCCTTGAAATGAACTATTTCATTTTCAACTTATAAATTCAAAATTTAGAAAACCCCAGAGGAAACAAATGATTATATCATCTGGATAGATCAAAAGAAAACTATGAAAAGCTTTATAAATGGAACTGTTCAACGTATTTCCATCAAATATGGCTAAGAACCTATCTCCGGGTTTATCCTTAAATATAAAAAAAAAACACAAAATTTAGAAAACGAAAGACTATGCTAGATATTTATTTTTAATTTAATTTATTCATACAGAAATACATGTAGGTATTTATTTAGCCCAAGCTTATATTACTATATTATCCTAATTTCTGCAACTTCCGCTCTTATGCAATCTCCTTACCTCTCACCTTTGCACGTATTTCTGACTGCTTTCATGACAAAGCATAAAGACATTTTCTGGTTCAACTTAAAATATATTCAGACATATGAACCACGAGTCTACTTATATTCGGTGACTTAATGGCCTCACCAATACCTACTTATATCAACTAATTATAGTCCTTAATACCTTGTGTTAAGTAAGGGTTTTGTTACACGTCAGTAACATCGGCCAGGCGAGGTACTGATGTCTTGACCACAATTGATTAATCGCCTTTGAAAATTGAATCAGATCGAAGCCTCGTATTGAAAGTTATCATCGGTCTTCGTTTATAAGTAGGTCCTTTATGTGATGATGTAACGTTGGGTTATGACTGATGGATGTGATAACGATGCCTTCATTCATAATTTTGCTTTTTAGCGAAAGTGATAAGTACTGTGTGTTCAGACATCGGGGTCCGTTTGTTAATGAAAAAGGACGTGTTTGAAGTTTTTATGTTTATGTGTCTGTCGAAAGTGTTTGCTAAATGTTTCTTAGCCATATTTGATTGGAATCGGTTAAGCTGTCTGGAAGATATAGTTTTAACATATTGGTTTATATTTTCACCGTGCCCACACAATATTAAAACATCATAAGGCTTAATGGGTGAATAACCCCTTTTGAATGGAGACCCGTTAATATGCCCCGGAAGAACTGCACTACCCTTCTGTGATTAATAATAAATAAATAATAAATATTTCGGTCACTTACACCAATCATCTAGGCCCAAACTAAGCAAGTCTTGTGCTATGGATACTAGATAACGGATATACATACATATATATTTATATAAACATCCATGACTCAGGAATAAATGTTCATATTCATCACACAAACATTTACATCGCGGGATTCGAACCCGCAACCGTTGTTTCGCTGATAGGGTCACTATCCACTACACCAATCGATCGTCAAATTGTCTCAACCATGACAGTGGCTTTTCACTAAACTCATGCGAAGGATGTATTGTATTTAATGTTTTTAATATTTAAACTCAAATATTAAAAACGAGGTGTAATTTTGTATATTTGCAACACCAGTGGCAGCGTGAAATTATGATAGTTTATAATATTTGCCGACTTCCAACCCCCGGTAGGGATTATTGTTTACACTCCCCCTGTTTGTACGTTTTTTACAAAGCCCGCGTATTATTTGCTTTGTTAGCGTGCCGCAAGTATTGAGCGGCAGGCGACTTACTTCAAACGAATATTCCTTGCATTGCTAGATCACTATAAATTGAAAACTAAGAAAACCCCTAACAACTTTGACGGAACAAATGTTTATATCGTCTAGGTAGACTAGATAAATATATAATGATAAACGCTAAATATCTTTAGCGTTATAATGATAAAAAGCACGCAACAATTTAATATAAACTGTAATTCTTTTTATTTGGGAAACTTACAGTACATTATAAAACACTATAATAAAGTAGCTATAGATAGATAGATCATGGACCAAATTGGTTTCACAGATAAGTAGGTAACATATTAAGTATGAATGGTGTACACTGAGAAGGGAAAGGAAATTAGATTAGAAAGCGTTTAAGACCAACAGAGTACGTAGATAGTTAAGTTTTAAACACTCGTGCAATAAGTAAAAAAAAATGACAAATCAGACAACAAAAAATACCCCTGTAACATTTTTTTTTTATTAAAAACTGGTTTCGCGTTAGACTACAATCTCACCTGATGGAAAGTGACGATGTAGCCGAAGATGTATCACGCGCACCCAGTAATTGACGCTAGACTTGAAGATGTGATGATATATTTTTTTAACCTTGGACATGCACACAATGCCATCTAGTTCCACTTTAAGCAACTATAGGCTTGTATTGTGGATACCAGATGGTTGATATACTACATAATTACATTCACTCTAGACTTGAAGATCCCAAGGTTGTAAGTGTCTGGAAAAACCGACGCGGGCAGTGAGTTCCATACCTTAGCAGTCCGCATTATAAATGATGAAGCAACATTATACTTAATGTATATTTAAAGAAGGAATATATGGGGTTTCAATCACTTCAATAACTATACGCGTAGGGAGCGGAGTTGAATGAACTAATTTGTAAAATTTGTAGTTATATCATAATAAGATTTTATGGAAATTATAGGAATTCAAATATCAAGACTCATAAAGCCCCATTAAAATAATAAAAAAACTGTTGTCAAACGTTTTAGCGTCGCCCGGTTTGGCTCCCGCCTCCGCTCCCTCTCTCGCTTGCAATATAGACTGTGGCTATAGCATTTGCAAGAATAGTGAGTAGTGACGTTAAAATATTAACACAAGGGTTACGTGCCCGTTATTTGTTGCTTCTGGAGAGCATTATTTGTTTTTGCTCCTTGTATTGTATTGTTTAAACACAATAATCACTAATTCCGTGAAATTGTCGCTAATGGTTGCTATTGTGTTTAAAGATTTGAGTGTTTTTGTTTTGTCAATTTACACTGTCAAAAAAAATAATCAAACTGTTTGCAGTTACTGTATAATCATCTACAATTACCACAAGTTAGCCTTATTTCACCTGGTGATGCATGGGTAAACCTCTAAAGGCACAAAGGTGAATCTGAAATTTTCGCATACGCATGCAAACAACTCAAAAATTCCCTTTTTTACGCATAACGGTTTAGCACTTGGCCTTAAGTGAAGATGAGTGGACAGACAGAGTGGACCTTGAGAAGGACATGGTCTAATAAGATGATGCGTTAATATTAGTTGAGATTGTTCACGATAAAATGTCCGCCGTTAAACCGCCTCTGTGGCTCAATGTAAACAACATAGGGTTTACGAATCGGAGGTCGCGAGTTCGATTCCCAGCGGGGTACATGTTTAGTACTCGGTTTGGTTGGTTTTATATGTCCGCCTGGCTAGCTACCACCATTTTATCTAAATTTGCCGCCAAACAGCAATGTTAGTAGCATTGTTGTGTTCCGACTGTCAGAGGTAAGATAGCCAGTTCCCCAAATATTTGGGTTCCCGGGTCAGTACGCTTCCACCTTCGGCCTCATCTTCACTTAGCATCAGGTGTGATTGAGGTCAAGTGCTAACCCGTTATGCATAAAAAAAAATGTTTATATAAAGTTGTATAAGCAGGTGAACTCACCCCAAATAAGCCGCTTGCGAGCATCGAACTTTTAGAAATAATAAAAAAAAAATTTTTCGTTATAAATTTTTTACAGTTTTCCTATACACATAAAGGTTACGGCGTAAACTAAATAACATTGTTACGTAGACTATTGATCTCTAACTGTAACATAGAGATCGTAGTTTCATTACTTTGGCGGCAAGCTATAAGCCGAGGTAAATTGTTTCTGCAGATTTTCTCACCCAATACTTAGAAAAAGAAAAGAAATTATTGTGTGCCGGTCAACTGTACAGTATATGTATATTGTGTAGATTAGTTCACAAGGGCATACCTACTAGTTTAAGATAGAAGTGAAACCAAATACTGCATCGGGCCAATTTATACACGCATTTATCGAACGTAACAAATGCAGAGAAAAATTAATGTAGAATTAATGCAGTGGAAATGAGATCATTGAGAAGTATGAGTGGGATTACTTGAATGATAGAATCAGGAATAGATATTGGGGAGCTAATCAGTGTGAAAGAAGACGTAGTGACAAAGATTTAAAAAGGTATGCTGAAACGGTTTGGACATGTGGAGAGGATGAATGAAAGAAGAATAACGAAAGAGGATACGAGGTGAATGTGGATGGTTGAGTTGATAAGGGAAGACCACGGCGGACGTGCCATGATCAAATCGGGGACGTCTTAATGAAAGGCCAAGTCAAAGTACCCTTAACCGACAATTTTATGAGAGTGTATGAAGCAGAAGAGGTGCGTGTCAGGATCATATAGCAAGTGGTTAGAAACTCTGACCACTCTACCAAAAGGTCGCGGGTTCGAATCCCGCTAGGGGCATATGTTTGTATGATGAATACGGACATGTGTACCCGAGTTATGGATGTTTTCCTTTATAATAAGTATTTATTTACAAAAAAAAAGTATGTATGTAGTATATCAACTATCTGGTATCCACAACACAAGCATATACATAGTTGCTTAATGTGGAACTAGATAGCATTGTGTGTACGTCCAAGGATATTTATTTATTTAAGACGAGGTCCGTGGTCTCTGCCCACCCCTACAGGAAACAAGCATGACTTTATGTGTGTATCCAGACCATAAACGTAGTTTTAGGGTCCAACAATCATTTTGGACAAACGGAACCTTACAGGGGGATAAGTAATTAGTGATAGAGCGCACAGAACCATAGTCGTAACCAACGCAAGAATTTGTGAACGCATAACTCTTAAACGAATAATCCGGCTTAGTTTATTTTATTCATCCAAAGCGTACCTTTTTGCTCTCACCAAGGCAAGTGCTGTGTCGGAAATTGTTTTATAACGAGCGTCGACGTAGAGTTTCTAAAAACTGTATCTAAACATCTACACATTTTCCTAATACTCGTATATCCTTTATTTGTATATATAATTGTATATGTAATTTAAAAAAATTGTGCTTTTGCGACATCATTATAATTTTACGATTATACAGACTATGTAGATATATTTAAGAGGAATTATAAAACAAGCGAATAAAAAAAAACTTTGCGACTGATGATGACATACTGTTTGAATAACTTGAGCGGTATGTATTTGAGTAAGCGAATAATTAACTTAACTAACGACGAATATTGATTAATAATAAAATCCAGAACGAGTTCTAGGCACCCCGACATGGATAGGTTAGGTTCGAAAAAAAAATACAGGACGTAACGTTGACACTCAAACAAATATTAGGTCGCTCCAATATTATGAAGCTTCTCATTTTGTTTTTTAAGTAACTCAAATTAATGTTTGTAAGTTGCTGTTCTGTTGATTTCTCGTCACTCGCAGTCAGTCGCTCACTTAGTAATACTATAACCTAAATTAATTAATTTTGAAACTTCAAAATGTAATTTACAGTCACTCGTTTTATTGCTACCCTATATTTAATAGTTTGCTTCATAATGTTAACCTCGTTTGACTTATAGAGCAGGGAAAGGACGGTAAAAAATTAGCTTAGCCAGACATAATTCCGAACCGACTTATATAATTGCTATCTTATAGAGGTATATTAGACATGTAATTTTAAATAATTAAGCCTAAAAAAACGAGCGCTTAGTCTAGATTTTTTTAGAAAACCCTGTTTTTAATTTGTATCTTACTAACAATAAATACTAACTGATATTTAATTAGGTAGACTTTTGTTAAACACAGTTGACTTATTGATGGTTAAAAAAGTAAGCATGTTATAGTGAGGCATGCACGTGTTTTAGCTGTAAATGACGTGAAATGGCATTGCTTAAGAAATAAAAATGAGAACTTATATTTTTTAACGATAATTTCCGTAAATGTTTTGAATTTAAAGAAATACCCATCAATTGAGCATTTTTTTTTTAATGAACATATTTTTCAACTTTAGCTTATTTAGTTACTTACTTAGTACTTGCGTTTCTTACAAATGCTTAATTTTTAGCAATTGTTACTACATTTACAACACTTTATTATTTATTATGGATATTCGTTTTTCCGAGGTTTATTTTCCCTGGGCTAGTATATTTTGTCTGAGAACCCTATTGAGCTTGCGACGGGTGGTTGGATTTTACCTGGGATGCTGACGGTAGATGATGCTGATGAGGTGTAATATAAGAAGTTGGAGCCGTGAACAGTCCAGCAGGTTTGTACAAGAGATGTCGGTGAACTCCGGAATAAGCTGAAGTTCATTTAATCATCCGTTTAGCACTCATCCGTTTACACTTTTAAAATATAATTATCAGACGTACCGTCGGCGGCAGAGAAACTTGACCCCCTGAACATACAGTCAGATGTAAATAGGGGGTCATATTTCTCAGCAGCTGACTGTACAATACAATATTATTTGAGAATTACTAGAGATACAATTACATGGCAGAATAAAAATAAAGGTCGCTAACCATGACCTTCGTCGTAGCAGTTTCGAGAAACGATGTTTTAGAAAATTTGAAAAAAGTAAAGAGCCAAAGAATATCGAAAAGAAGACAAATAGAGGTCGAGGTTGAGCATCTCGTCACCTCGAAAACAATTTAGAATTACGAATTTTGAATCAAATTCGAAAAAAGTAAAGAGCCAAAGAGTTTTTTTTTATGCACGACGGGTTCTTACTTGCCCTCAATCACACCTGTTGTTAAGTGAAGATGAGGTCGAAGGTGGAAGCGTACTGACCCGGAAACCCCAACAGATTTGGGGGACTGGCTATCTTGACAACCGGAACACAACAATGTTATTAACATTGCTGCTTGGCGGCAGATTTAGATAAGACGGTGGTAGCTAGCCAGGCGGACATTTTAAAATGCCCACCAACCAAACTGAGTGCTTGAACATGTACCCCGCTGGGGATCGAACCCGCGACCTCCGAATTGTAAACCCAATGTTGTTTACATTGAGCCACGGAGGCGGTTAAAATCGAGTATCGAAAAGAAGACAAACAGAGGTCGAGGTTGAACACCTCGTCTCAAGCTTGTAGCTACGGAATAATAAAAACCTATTGGCAGTTATTACAATAATATTTGCCTATAATTCACTAATTGGAATAATCCGGTAGACGTCTAGACGATGTAATGAAGCCCAATTTACAAATAAGTATCTCTACTTGAAGACTCTCATAATATTACAAGCGTTTATTTAGTTTGCAATGTTTGTAGGTATATGTAAGTTTGTACGTTGTCCTTTACAATTTCACCTGAAATTTGGCATAATTATGCAAGTTCGGTGAAATGCAATATTATGGTACTGGGGCTCCATTAGATAATTTCATCGTTATCGTCATCGGTTAGGTTCTGACATGTGATTGGTTGGCCCATCGCTCGCTCGGCAATTTCACGGTTTCTCATTGGTCAGATCTGATGATAGAGCCGGGATGTAGGGACTGGAACTCCATGAAGTCAATTAGCAAGATAGTCGAGTTAGGGTTCGTTTGTATTATTCTCATAGTACATTTTAATACACATGATGACGAGGGTCTGAGGATGGAGCCGGAAGATTGCTACTCGAACTCCCTATAGAAAATTACTAAGATAATTGAGTTTGGGTTCGTTTGTTTTGTTCTGATGAATACATTCCAATACACATGATGATGATGGAGCCAGAAAATCGCTACTAGGACATCCTGGTGGAAACTGCTAAGATCGTCGAGTTTGGGCTCGATTGTTTTGTTCACATGAGTAACATAATGACAAAGGTCTGAGCTCAACGTGGGGTACGTACAGAAGAGCTGGATGGCATACATGTACTGTCGCTAACGTACCAACTTCGGGGCACCGGGAGCACCTCACTGAACCATTATTTGGTTAATAAAATGCCTTACCCTTTTATATTCCGCAAATAAATAAACTGTGAATAACTAAATTATGTCAATGCTGTAAATATTTTTTTTTGTGTAAATAATTATTTTTTTTTAGACTTTATTTCTCCAAGAATATTTACACAACATTCACTTAATTGAGAAACACAACTTAACATTTAGTAAGTATTTTGTACCAACATTCCCAGAAGGGGTTGCTAAACTAATACAGTACTTATCACAAAACAAAAGTAAATTGAACAGTAAGATAAAAAATGTAGTGAGAGGGTAGGTAAATGTTTCAACACTTTTCTTCCACGGATATGGTATTAGATAGTGAGTGGTAAGTTACGTATGCGCATCGGCATGTATTTGTGTGTGAAGATGTACATCCTTTGAGTGATAATTTTATAGGATTTAGTAGTTACATATTGTTAGATGATCAAACGAACTTACCTGAAGTGAAGTTCGATCTTAATTATCCTGTCTTCGCCGAAGAGATTTAATACTTGACCATGTTTTTTTTTTTTTTCATTCGCAACATTGAACGTTTTTTTCTCTAAGGATTAAATCTCGGAGGATAATTAAGATCGAACTTCACTTTAGGTAAGTTCGTTTGATCATCTAATTATACTGTCTTCGTCCTCCGAGATTTAATGCTTGACCATGTAGATGTTTAGAGAACAAAACGTTCAATGTTGCGAATGAAAAAAAAAAAAACATGGTCAAGGATTAAATCTCGGAGGACGAAGACAGGATAATTAATATTTTTTTATTTTGTGGGTGTGGAAATAAAGAAAGAGTTGAGATTTTAAACTATTTAAGTATTAAAATATACCTCTTGAAAATAAAGAGGGTCAAATGCATGGCATAAAGGTAGTTATTATGAACAGACAAAACAGTCGGTATATAGGTACAATACACTGACAAACTTTAAGATGAAAAAGTAAAAAATAAATTAAAAGTAAAAAACATTTTTAAAAACAAGCTTTTAAAGAAATCGACTTAAAAGTAGAAAATAAATTTGAAATGAAATGAAATGAAATATTTATTTGCTCTAAATGTGGTCGGGTACAGATTATATAGGTGAATAATTTGTATCACACATTTAGTCATTACTGACATGCAAAAATTTAATTATTAAAATTTAATGATTAAAAAATTAAATTATTAATAAATTTTATTACTATCATATTAATCCAACCAAGCCATATAGTCATACTATATTAATAACAACTGTTAATTTGAAATGCCTAACTAATGTCAATTATATTTTGACGTCAACTCATGATCAGAATATACGCTATACAGGGTGAATTTGAATTCGTGTAATTCCCATTAACTGATGACGCCACTCTTGATTACGATCAACTTTCCCCAAGTAACCATAGACGAGTTCGATCAAAAATTTTCGACTACCCATACTATGTATACCTTCTGAAACCACATTTAGTGTGGAAGTCCAACAATTTTCGGCTAATGACTCCACTCCTGATTAAGAACAACTATCCAATAGGAACCAAAGCCGAATTCGATCAAAAAATTTTCACCCACTCTTTAGCTAAACTTTAAAAAACTCTGTTACTATTACTAAAGATTTTTTCTTTGTAATGCTTTTTTTTATTAAATAAATATATCGGACACTTACACCAATCATCTAGTCCCAAACTAAGCAAAGCTTGTGCTATGGATACTAGATAACGGATAAACATACACAAATATTTCTATAAACATCCATGACTCAGGAATAAATGTTCATATTCATCACACAAACATTTACATCGCGGGATTCGAACCCGCAACCGTTGGTTTCGCTGACAGGTTTACTATCCACTACACCAATCGGTCGTCATGTAGGTATTGTGCACGCTATATTCACCTATAATTAGGCATGCATTTAGTTCTCTTTTGTTTTATATAAATTTAGTTGTGCCTGTATTAGTGCAACATGTGTTGTTGAATAAATAAATTAAAAAAAAATCTGAAGACTAATCTGTATCTAATACATCGTAAGTCATTTGGTCATTTCTTTGTGTATATTTAAAAAGAGTATATAGCACACTACTGTTATGTGTTTAGCATCGTTAGGTTAGGTTAGGTTAAAATAGTTTAGCTTTTTGCCTGTGAAAATCGTATCATGTTCCGTTGCGCAGATTAACATAATTAATCGCATAAACAAACAGACGCAAAAAGCGACTTTGTTTAAGCTATAAATCTGTAGATTTTCAATTGTGAAATACAGTTAAAATGAGCTTACAAATTTATGAAGCAGAACACTCAAAAACACGTGAAAAACAGAGCCAAAATAGACCATTAATAGTAATTTTATCAATAAACCGAATAATCCCCTGTGAGGACGAGCGCCATTCCCTAATTGGCAAGGGGAGCGAGGCCTAGGGATGATCACTGACATATGTCCCTCAACCCCTACAAGGGTCATTATCTCCAATCAACCGTCAACTATGACTGACAAATTTCTTTTAGCTTGTTAAAATTTTTCGTGAACACGAAATAGGTACAGTTTAAGTAATTCACGATTTCATCGATTTGGAAACAGACTTGGGGAATTGAGGGAACTCCTCAAAAGCGCACATACTAAGATCATGAACCGGCTTTAAGGAAAAGGAGGAGGTACTCAATTCGACGGTTATTTTGTTAGGTGATATTAAATACATACATAAAGTCACGCCTGTTTCCCGTAGGGGTAATCAGAGACCACAGACTTGGGGCTAGTTTTACATTTATGACTTAAAAAATAATAATTGTGTACTTATTATTCCTACAGCATGTAATGTTAACAAAGATTGTATAAGTTTTAGATAAATATAGTTAATATACCGAACATTCGCACTAAGAAGTTCGATTCTTCATTCATCCCTCAGGCATGGAACTCCCTTCCGGCGTCAGTCTTTCATGAATCCTACAACCTTGGGATCTTCAAGAGCAGAATGAATAGGCATTTACTGAGATCGCGTGCTTCATCTCCGACCACATCGTCACTTTCCATCAGGTGAGATTGTGGTCAAACGCGAATCCTTCAATCATAAAAAAAAAAAAAAAAAAAATAGACGGTTTTTTTTATCTAATCTAACTAATATTAACAATGCGAAAGTTTGGATGTTTCTATGTTTGTTTGTTTGTTGCTCAATCATGGCGATACATCATCTCTGACCGTAAACACCCTACTGCAGGGATATAGGCCTTCCCTCGTATAATGAGGGAGTATGGGACCATAGTCCACCACGCTGGCCCAATGCGGGTTGGAGACTTCACATGCCTTAGAATTTTTATTTCTCAGGCATGCAGGTTTCCTCACGATGTTTTCCTTCACCGTTTATTAGCAGTCGGATAAATGCGCACATAAGTAATTAAATTAAATTTAAAAACTCATTGGGACATGGCCTGCCTGGGATTCGAACCCGGACCTCCCAAATTGGGAGACCGCGTCTTAAACGCTGAGCCACAGAACTATAACATACAGATATATCTGCGATAAAGTTTATTCCATACAGGTGAAGCCGCGGGCGGTAAGCTAATCTATTATAATGATAACATCCTATTCAAGGCAAATAAATTCTATTCACGCACACAACACATACATACTCTATTACCTTAGTTATTGCACTAATTTACCTCATTTGTATCTTTTTCATCGACTTGTACCTTTTTTTTTTGTATGTATTACCGAGAGGGGGAACCCATAAACCACATCATGTTTTCCATGTTCACAAAATTTACTATATTAATTCTGTGAAATTGTTTACTTTTATTTAATACTAAACAAAGATATTATACTATTAATTTATTAATGTTCTGGAGACTTCCAAATTACTAGGCACTATACATACTGTCAAGTGTCAATTAGTCATACAATTTTATAATAATGCCGCAGACAAAAAATGTCACAATGCACATCACAATGGACTAAATTACCGCAACACTACGCCCCTTAAAAAATTTACAAACGCATTATTATTTTTGTGGCGCGCAGTCTGCTTCATACATCATACCATACCCTCGGCAGCACAAGTTAACGGCAGTTACGATATCGGCTGTCTTATTGTACTAACAATGATGTATACTATATATAAATCAAGTTCCAATCATAAAAAACGCGACGATAACAAAATAGGTCGCTGGCAAAATTTTTAGCGGGGTAATTAAATTTGTTGGTGGTACGACGTTTTTACATCTTATTGCTTGCCTTGCCTTGCCATCTTATCTGCCTCCAAGTTGCAATCTTGATAGCATTGTTCTGCATGTTTGAGATAAGATAGCCAGTACCCCAATTAAGGCGGGGCTCCGGGTGAGCACGCCGAAGGTCTTCGGCCTCATCTTCACTCAATGTTAGGTGGGTTAAGTAGGTGTGGTAATTTTGGAAATTCGGGGAACTTAAACTCACTTGGCATGACTCCGTAACGATAATACTATGCTGACCCTTCGTTTCGATTAGCAAAGGTAAGCAAACTTAAGGATGGGTGACTAATATTGACATTTTCATACTAGTATTTCCGTATTATTAGTCTGTCTCGATTATTTCCAATTGAAGGTTGTCGTTAAGCCAAATCGATGACCTATATAAGGAGCGCGCGGTCCAAACCCTCCCTTAATGAGAGGTGATTGTGGCTGACCTGTAGACACGTGTAGAAATTCTTTGTATCGTAAGTAATCCTTGATTTTTGAGGCACAACGAAACTCTATCTAAATCTAACTAAATCTGAAGCACTGTTCGAGCTAATACCCGCTGCTCAATTTAACCGATACACTTCTCGCCGAAAATTAAATAAAATTAATTAATTAAAATTCCATCCACATCACCTGGATGAGTGGAAGTCTACCACTGTACGTTTCTCAAGAAACTTCCTACCACGTACGACCACCCTGTGGAACGGACTTCCTGCAGCGGTATTCCCGAACGAGTACGACATTGGAACCTTCAAGAAACGAGCCTACACCTTCCTCAAAGGCCGGCAACGCATCTGTGACCCTTTTGGTGTTGCGGGTGTCCATGGGCGGCGGTGATTGCTTTCCATCAGGTGACCCGCACGCTCGTTTGCCGCCCTTTCATATAAAAAAAAAAAAACTGCTGCTTGATCTCGCTCGAACACATTCCTCGAACGAAGGAAATAACTATGTTCCACTAACTTATTAGCTATTGTGGCGACGGTCCAAGGAGAACGATTGGGATCATGTGGTGTGATGCTGGCCGTGGTAGACTGCGCGTTGTTTTAAAAAGAATAACTTTTAAATTTGGAATAGAGATTCATTCGAGAGAGAGCTTAGACCGTCGCTCCATGGCGGTCTCTGATCGACCTATTATATAATATTACTATGTGACCTGTTTTGGAAGAGTTAATAAACAGAATTAATATGTACAGCTCGGCCTTATCATTGCACACAGCGTTAGAGTACACAGAGTGCTATATCACATTTATATGAAATTTATATGAAATATAAGGTTTATTAACCTTTACGACAATAATGACATTTAGACGTGGGATTTGTTTTATTTTTATTTAATTTATTTAGGAGAAACCAACGGCGATACATTGTTAATAACATAAAGCATTGAAAAGATACATAATGTACAGCTATACAGGCTTCTAAATATTAACAAAGAAGAAGGAAAAATTAAGTAACACATGGCATGTATGGTGGTATGATGTGTGAGTATATATGTGTGTGTGTGTGTGTTGGGTGTGTGTGGTGGGATGGTCTGTGTGTGTGTGTGGGGGGGGAGAGATGTGTGTGTGTTAGGCGCTCTGACTGCAGTTCTAGAGAACTGAAGCATACAGCCAAATGATTCTGATTCACATCGCCCAGCTCTTCGGCCGCGTACTGCTGCTACTTTTCAGATGCTCCTAATACATTGATTTACAGCTAGATGAAAACAAAGTATCAGCTGTAATCCACGACCAACGAATAAAATACGCCTCCTATTGCTTTCGCTTTTGGTCCTACAACCTGCGCGCGCGACTGTACAGCGCGTAATTTGCTATAATGAAGTCATTGTCGCTAAATGACAGATCTGGTGGCGAATAATCGTTCCATTGACTGGTCCCAACCCTACCCAAGCGGTTCACTTTTATGGTTTTCGTCGTCAATGATTATAATAGAGTTTGAAATATAGCTGTCAATTTGTGTTTGTTGGGACGGTACTGATGCGTTGTGGGGCTGGTTAAAGTTGGAGCAACTACATTTTCGAGAAAGGCCTGACATTGTACCACGTCAAAATATTTCCGTTATTTTGAACAAATTATTTCATCCAGTTTTTCGGTAGTCCATTTCAAGTAAATAACAACTTTTGTATTGCAACTCTTATATTTTACTGAGTGTATCCACTTACCACTATAAAGTATACTAGGTTTCAATTTGACACAGAAATGTAAGTAGCGATACTGCAGTCCATAGTCCCACGGTCGATCTCCTTTGGTAGCACATAAGCTCCCTGGAAGTAAGGATAAATGGATAAACGTGCTATTGGATGGATTTATCGAGTTTTCATAATTTACTTCTAGGACGCTTACGTGATATCAAATTTAGCGATTGAATGTGAAAATTATTACCAGGTACGGCTGTAGATCAGCTGACACAATCAGAAAACCTGTACACTGGAAAGAGATCATGATTTGGAAATGAATTCATAAATCAAATCAAATCAAAATATTCTATTTCATAGGATAACATTATCACTTAAAAATGTCACTATTAATATTAATATTACATTTAAATTTACTGCTCATTCACAAAGCTGACTCCCCAGAGAAGAACGAGCAAGAAACTCTAGGGTTACTGTTATAAACAGATTAATCGGTTACAATTTTAACCGCCTCCGTGGCTGAATGAAAACAACATTGGGTTTACGATTCGGAGGTCGCGGGTTCAATCCCCAGCGGGGGTACATGTTTAAGTACTCATTTTGGTTGGGGGTAAGGCATTTTAAATGTCCGCTTGGCTAGTTACCACCATCTTATCTAAATCTGCCGTCAAGCAACAAAGTTAATAGCATTGTTGTGTTCCGGTTGTCAGAGATAAGATAGCCAGTCCCCCAAATGTGTTGGGGTTTCCGGGTCAGTACGCTTCCACCTTCGACCTCATCTTCACTTAACATCAGGCGTGATTGAGGTCAAGTACCAACCCGTTGTGCATAAAAAAAATCAAAAAAATATCTTTAAATTTTTAAAAAGTATCCCAAAATGTCGGCTGTTTGCAATAGTTCACGCATTTTATTCTAAAATTAAACTCCATGGTCTTCTTTGAGCATTTGTATCATTTACCTACCATTGATTTAATTTAATGACATTATCCAACGAGCAAATCCTTAAAATATCATCATCAGAGCCTCCTCTCGGGTATTATTAATTTCGCAAAGTTTTGCTTTTGAATAGTTTTTAGTAATATGTGACTTTGTGTATTGTGTGTTTCTACTAACATTAGGGCTAATCAAACTATACTAACAAAAGTGGATTTGAAATCTGAAATAAAAGTTTTGTATTATTCATAACCACCAGTGATTTATTCCACCCCTGCAGGCCACCGACTTGGCTTAACGACTTGCCTTCAATTGGAAACAACCGGGTTGGACCTTTTAACATGCCATCCGAACAACAGAAACACTCATTGCAATGCCACTATATACTTTGACAATGCTATAACTTACGCTAATCGAAAATCGTTCTTCCTTATGTGTTTATTGTTTTATAAAATGTACATATAAATTATACATAATTAACTGATACATTTCTTTCACTAACAACCCTAAAGGTTTTTAAAAAAGTACATTATTATTATCAGATTTATCCAACACAACATTTGCCTCTATCCGATCACCGAGACGATAAACGTATTTAATAACAGATGTTCGTCGCTCAGAGAGATATAAAGATTAGAAGCACTCCACTTGCAAAGCTGCCTCCTCTAGGTTACTGTCGTCAAGCCTTTTCCACGGCATGTTACTTGTTATAGTAAAAACATATACTTATCTATCATTAATGAACGACTAATAAAAAAAAACTTGTATGATTTTGTTTGTTATAAAATTGAGCGAGGTCTCGGTTAGTGATTCGAAATAACTGAAGGCGTAACAGTTTAAAGTTGTTAGTAACAAGAGCAGAACAAACTAAAGGTTATATTATTGCGGTCTATAAAGTTAACTGGGCAAACATTCAATCTAATTATATCAACGAGCTTTAGGAAAATCATGACTCGCTTCAGATCCAACTTTTATTGCCGACATTCGTTTTATGTCAGAATACGTAATTTCTACAATTAGATATTAAAAAAGAAAGTGTCCATTAAAAACAATCATAATATAAGAACGTTTTAGACTTTATATCAAAACAATATTGCTTCCCGTCCAATATTAAAAGCAACCTCGAATACAGATTCGAAACCAGAAATTTTGCGAGATTATAATTCGAGGTGGAAGCTGGGTGGTTGGGTGGTGAGCTGGGATGTTATAGATATCCGACAAATAATCCACCCTCAGCTTACACTAACAAACCCCTAGATCGTTGATACTACATATAACTACTTATTCGCCTAGAGAACTATTTTAAACGTTTGAGCTGAGGCTGTATCAGCCCCAAAAATTTTATTTTGTACGTAGGTACGTGTACACTTAAAATAGTCATTTTTTTTAAGGTAATGCTTGTTCAAAAGACAATTTTCTTCTGAAAAGAACAAGAAAGAAACTCGAAGGGTAGCTCTTTTGTATCGTCAGATTAACCATTTATTTCACTGCTTAGGTGGATCGTGAAGTGTCCAAGGCAGTTAAATTAGGCATTCATTTTTCGCTACTAGAAAAAAAACTGTATTGTTTACAGCGGGCTGGTTAGGATGTTATTAGTATTATTATATTATTATAGACGAGAAGCATTATTGCTGGTATGTCTATGTCACAGTGTTGGAAGAGTTCACATTGTTCATTATGTTGTTGTTCAGTCAATATTTAAGTCATCACTAGTTTAAAAAAAAAAAATCCAATCTATTCTTGAACGAATTCATTGATTGGGCGGAGACAACCTCTTCCGGCAGCTTATTCCAGGCATTGATGTCAGCGTGAGTGAGAATACATTGTACATATACCTAGTGCATAAGTATTTAAAGATAACGAGTTGAATCGTTAAAATAAATAACAATATACCTAATTAATTATGCCATAGTGCCACTGCCAAAGGGCAACATAGATAAAACACATCTAAAAGGTATATAGTCAAGCAGGACCGTAAAAATTTGTTTGTTTTATTGCATTAATTACAGAAACGTCAAAACTAAGTGTCGGCACTTTAGTGGCTTTATCGTATGCAAATAAACATACACCTATAAAATTGTTTCGTTTTTAGAACGACGTATATTTTATTTCACTGATGCCTTATCGTTTGACTGACGGGTGTCTGTGAAACAGAAAGGGAACAGGTGTTTATCAAAACGTTGCACAGGGGTGGTACATTTACTACGTGTTCTGATTTCTACAGTGCAAAGTTGTACAGATTCACGCTCGAATTTCAACGTTTACAATTTACTTGTTTGTTAAAATGAAGTTGCATAGTTGTTAAAATTGTTGAACTTACAACTGTTATCATGAGTTAAATTCTCGTACATATATTTCTTTTGTGTGTGGTGAATAAAATGTTATCTTATTTAACACTTTATTGCATATATAAGTATACTAAACATACATAGATCTTTATTGCAGCAGTTTTTAAATGACTTATAAGTAAGACGGAAAATCGATGCGAAGTCCGGCATCGATCCACTTTATTTCCGATTTACTTGGGTTCGGAAACATCGGCATTTGGTTTCTAAAGTTATGTAATACATAAAGGCAACCTCTGGGATGCATTTATGTATTAATTTATTGTCATGTAATTTAGTCGGCTAATGTATACCAGAACGCCAAACTTTCTGAAACATGATGCGGGCTGTTATGGTCAACTGAGTAAGAATACCCAGTGGATCGAACACACGCATCATATTCATGTTGATTAGTCATACCGAAATGTGGTAAGTACCATGTGAGAGTGAACTCTTTGCCTCTGAAATAATTAATAAAACAAAAGTATTTTTTTTTGCATAGCGGGTTAGCGCTAGTCCTAAATTGCTCTTGATGTTAAGTGAAGAGGAGGCGCTTGCCCATTCTAATTCCGAAATTGGTTATCTTATCTCAAACTGTTGATGTTGATACTGTTTTGGCGGCAAATTTAGAGATGGTAGCTGATCAGACTGCCACTTAAAAATTGTATGTATTCGTTGGGAATAGAATCCGCGAACCTTATGTTGTTGACATTGAACCACGAGCATTCATCGCGGTTAATTCAATCGCATTTCCATTCGGAATCCATGTAGCCGCTTATACAAAATAAAATTCGCCAGGTACCGTTTGGAATAAAAATTGCCTTTTCCTGAAGAGTTTCCGCAGTTGGATATGCAACGGTACATCATTAAATATTTTTAACGAGTATTCGACTGTGCTTCGTCGTGAGATTAACTAGCAAAACTAAGGTTGTTATACAAGGGCGGCTAATGTAAAATTTCCATTCTCTTTTTTCAACCCTGACGGAAATAGATGTCACATATCATAATCAGTCCGTAAACATCTCACTTAAATAGACCTTCCTATATACTGAGGGAGTCATAGTCCGCCACGCTGGCCCAGTGTCCTCTCATTGCTTAGATTTTTTTTTATTTCTCAGGCATGTAGGTTTCCTTCACCGTTTAAGAACTGTCGGATAAATGTACATAAATTTAAAACTCATTGGTACATGGCCTGCCTGGGGATCGAACCTGGAGCTCAAATTGGGAGACTGTGTCTCCTCCACTGAGCCACCGACGCTATCACCTATATCTGTCTGGTATTAGAGCTACAAAAAGGCTGAATCAATTTGAAAACGGTTTTTATTTGCTTTGCCATGTTTGATGGAAAGATGTGTAACCCAAGAATTTGATTTACTATGTTTCTAGAATTTTCAATTAATTGTTAAAGTATGATGGTGGATTATTATTAATTTTATTAATAAATAACTATTTTCATTTTAAATCCCAACGAAAACGAGGCTGCAAGTTTGAAGTCATAGTATGTGTGTCTGTACAACCCAAAAACTAATAAACAGATTCCGATGCCGATTTAGACGGCTGATTGGTCAAGTGGGCGACCGTTAGAAACTAATGGTCTCGGGTTTGAATCCCTCTAATGGTAAATGTTTGTTTGATGAATGTATACTAGCGGAAATGATTATATATTTATCCGTAATGTAGTAGCCATGAGTTTGCTTCGTATTATTTTTTATTTACAATTATGTGTGAGTTGTATATGTCGAAGAAATCTTAAATAGGTATTATAAATTTTTATATATTTTGCGTCGTGTTTGAAGAGAACTATGATATATGGACGACCGTTACCAACTCACTGGGGTACCATCCCAGTCCTAGTTGATATAATTCCGTCCAGACGACCGACCCCCTGCCCCCATTTCTCCCGACCCCAGTGAACCTGCTATGAGATTAAAGGATTTGACGACAGAGTGTATCTGATTAATGAATGTTACACAAAACGGGCAGGTAATTCTTGAACATTTTGGCGGGAATTCGTGAGTGATTTTCTATATTTTCCTGCAAGTTTGTAACATGAGGTGTTCATTAAAGGGAAATAGCAAGAGTAGTTTATATACTCGCACTTTGTTGATTTTAATTGTTTTGTTTAGGAATCAAACTTGTCAATACGTTACCCTCTAGGCTTAGGCGTAGTCGGGTAATGAACAACTATTGATGTAGTTGAAACTGCTTCAGTCACGACCTTTATCCCAAATGGTGTGGTCAGAGATATCCCAAACACGAGCGTTTGGGTGTTCTATTTGGAACACCAAAACCAAACCCAAACTTAAAACTTTAAAGCTTGAAGCAACGTCCACGGGTCCCCTTTCGAAAAAAAAGTAATGCACACGTGACTGGGGGTGATCCTATCGCCGTTTAAACGTGCAAATCTATAGATGTTTTTTATGATGTAAAGGCCCATAGTCACCTTTTACGGCACCCACGAGATGGGTTGGTTCTATTTTCACATACTACAATATGAACTTATCTACATAGAATAAATTAAATCATAATGCATATACATGCCGGTATAAATTAAATATAAAAAATGTGATAGAGCCACTTACCCTGTAAACATTTTAACTGGCTCGTCGATTGACTAAGCCGCGTCTTCCAGAATGTTGCTCAAGCGTAGATCTGCGCTTGGGCATAGTTTAGAGATGCCAATATACAATTTACATAAAGCTGTCCCTTTTTAACTGTCCTTAATTGGAGATCACTGCTTGAGTAACATTCTATTACGAGCCTTAGTTGAAGTTTAAGAAATAGACATTCTTCGCTACGAAATATATTTTTGGTTTCCGTAATATTTCAAGGTGACAGACATTTTGTCACCGGTTGTCTTACAAGGTTGCAACACCAGTGGCCTGTAATTTTCTTGTTCCGATCGTAAGTTGTTTCTCCTCGGCACGCAAAGTCGTTTAATGTCGTCGTAAGGTATTATGAGGACGTCTGGGACGAACTTCCCAGAAAGTGCGGTAACCTTGCAACCTCAGACAATAAAGCAAGGCAGATGTGTTCTCCTTGTGAATTGGTATTTTTTTATGATTGACTATGGATTCGCGTTTGACCGCAATCTCACCTGATGGAAAGTGATGACGTAGGCGATTCCAGTAAACTGTTCTTGAAGATCCCAAGGCTTTAGTATTGGTGTTGCCTTTTAACGCAAAGTATGTTTTACTTTTGTTTGGTTTTTTTTTCAAATTTCCCTAAAATTTTCTTTTCGTTTAGTTTCTATCTCTAGAGGATCTTTAGCGATCCAAAAATAACTAATGACTCACTCGAAGTTTAATCTCTGAATAAGCTTTACAGCCTTCGTGGGTCATGTATTACCCGCTTCCACATTCCTCCCACTGCAACTCCTGTAAACCAGGATCAACAGTGGTACTCTGCACGGCGCCTACTATAGGCAGACGGTGCCCGACGTCTCTCTATTGCTACCTTGGGCCCCAGAATAATTAAAGAAGTGTTAAAGGTGTGAAGTACGAAAGAAGTTCCCACCCATCCTCGGCAAATGGGAGTGTAGCTAAATGAATGAGAGGCTTAACCGTGGCTCATGTAATCAACATAAGGTTGAGAAAACGGAGGTCGCAGTTTCGATCCCCAGCGGAGTACATGTTTCAGTACTTGGTGGTATTTTTAATGTCCGCCTGGTTAGCTACCACTATCTCACCTAAGTGTCCCGCCAAACAGCAATGTTATAATAGCATTGTTGTGTTCCGGTTGTAAGAGATAAGATAGCCAGTCCCCCAAATGAGATGGGGTTTTCCAAGTGAGTAATTTCCACCTTCGGCCTCATCTTTACTTAATATCAGATGTGAGAGGTCAAGTGCAAACCAGATATGCATAAAAAAATGCGTTCGATCCAACCAAATTTTATTTTCAGACATTCTCATTATCTTCTAGTCCCAAACTAAGCAAAGCTTGTACTATGTATACTAGATAACGGATAAACATACATAAATATTTATATAAACATCCATGACAAGAGATAAATGTACGTATTCATCACACAAACATTTACCCCTCACGGCATTCGAACCGCAACCATTGGTGTCGCATCGTCGGAGGTTCACTATCCACCACACCAATCCGTTGTCATTACACGAATTAAACGATCGAACGCAATCGAACGCAATACGGCTGCTGGGGGCTTTGTTTGGCACACAGCAGTAATACCGTGTAGGAAAATGAACACGGAGCGCATTTATGAGGTAATCTAGGCGATACTTACTATTTACTCAGTGTGTGAAAAGTACTCCGTATTGAATTCGCGTGCATAAAATGAAAATCTCATTTTATTGGGTTAATCACGATAAAATTGCAGATAAACATTAAAGAATCTCGTCTCCCCAAAGACATAATAATACTTATCATGAAAATACGGGATGAAATTTAATTCGATTCTGATTACGAACAACTATACCGAAGGAACTATAGTCAGATTCGATCAACAATTTTCGATTAAGTGAACCATTCTGAAACTACCGTTAGTATGGAATTCCAACAATTTATCAAACGATTTAAGTTTAAAAATATTCCAACCAGGATATATATTCTTCAAAGTTAAGCTTTTGAAACTCAATGAGCCTCGGCTGTATTGAGACTGCGGGGCGGGTCTCAACTCCGGCCTAACGGCGGCCAACGAATACTAACATTATTTGCAATTTGTGGCATATTTTTTGTTATTTAGCTAGACTGCGGATTACGGTTCCGAACATAGCAGTTGGTACGATTCCCGTTACAGGTAAATGTGGATGAACAAACATTTATTATAAAAATCCTTGACATTTTTTCTAAATACTTGTATACTAGTTTGTTCATCCGTTATCTAGTATCCTTAGAACAGACTTTGTCTGTTTGCGACTATATATTGGGCGTGTCTGTTTTTTTTATTCATTTCGAAGGGTACCTATTTATAAACCTATCAATAGGTCCCTTTTCAAAATTCAACCTTGAAAAACCGGCCAAATGCGTGTCGGGCTAAGCGCGCTTTGTTGTTTGAAAATCATGGATTCAAAATGGATTTGGATGAAATTTGCTATATAGGTAGAATATACCTTGGATTAAGATATAGGGATAGGGATAGGATAGGACTTTTATCTTTAAAATAAGTGGTTCCCGCAAGTTAAACATATTAAACACATCCGCGTTAAATCCGCGGGCGGCTATTATTAAATATATTTTTTTAAATTAAATATAGGTAGGTACACTGTAAATATGTATAAGTCCTTTACAATTATAGCGGCACCAATCGAATAAACTACTCGTATTTTCGAAATAGCCATCGATTTGTAAAGTTATTTTTTGTCAGTCCCACGACAGGTAACCGCGTGGAGTGGATCGGAGAGCAGAAGTATTCGTTTGTCCGTCCGTCCGTCACCTGCCAGCGCCGCAACCGGCCTTTCATGCCACCGACTTGCAGTGGGGCTCTATTCTCGAACAACATTAAACTGAGATATTTCATCGAAATATTTTTTGTGAGATATTATTACTCTGTATTCATAGCGTCATTTGATTAAGTTTGAATTATATTTGTTACTTTTGATTTTTAACGTAATTTATTGGTATAGGTAGTAAACGCATTAGAAACTGTATTTTTCCCTCGCTTGAGAGAGAAATGGTTTTCAGCATTTAAGTCGTATGTTTTGTTCGATAATAAACATTGTAAAAGATTCTTATAAATCCTAGCGTCCATTGTCTTTCAATAAATTCAATTGAAGTAATTAAGAAAACAAATGTTTTAAATTTTGTTAACTTACTTATTTTTTTCTAAATTCGACACGTAAAAAAGAGCCAAGTGAATGTAGGATTGAACGTAGTGTAAGGTTCCGCAAACAGCATTTTAAAATAGGTACAAAGTGTCGTTGTAGTTGATTTAAGTCAGTTTATGAACTTTACTTGTCCCAACTAAGTACAATTTATGAGTTAGTCGACCATTAATAAATAAATTAGTAGTCTACTATGGAATATTTTTCCTTCTAGTTTCGTTATTTTTGTATACTGATATTGAGAATACTTTTAATTTTATATAAATAGCGATTTTGCTGGCGACTGTGGGGACAATAACTTTAACAATAACTATATATATGGAAAATCCTCGAGAAAACCAGTGACCTCCAGAGAAATATCCAGAGAACCTAAACCAGCCGTGTTAAAAGCTAAATCGAAACGGCTTAACCGATTTCCATTAAATGTAACTAAGAATTCGAAAATTCGAAAATACGTAAAGTCATAAATTTAATAATTCGAAAACTCTAAATTTAAAAATTGTGAAATGAGTCAAAAATTTTATATTTAATAATATCTTTTAACGTGAAAGTAATCTCGAGGGCAGCTCGCTACCCTCAACATTAGTCTTAAATATAAAAATAAATTGAGAAATTGGAAATGCTTCAAAAGACTATGATTTTATCGAAATACACCGAAAATGGGTGTTAAAAGCTAAATATCTTCTAAATGGGTTAACCAATTATTATCAAGCACCTTAACCTATATTTCCTCGTTCAGTCTTTAATATAAAAAACCGCACTCCAATCTCACCATACATTACAAAGAAAGTATTAAATTCAACGACCTGTTTGGTGTAGTGGTTAAAACACTGACCACTATACCAAAAGGTCGCGGGTTCGAATCCCGCTAGAGGCATACTTAAAAAAGTTTACAATAGGTGTCTAAATCAAAAAAGGTATCCACTCAGCACGTGTCAGGTTGGAACAACTGTCGGGTTACTGAGACAAAGCTTGGACAAAGACTGGACAAAGACTCGACAAAGACTGGACAAAGACTGGACAAAGACTGGACTAAGACTGGACAAAGACTGAGCAAAGACTGGACAAAGACTGGACAAACACTGGACACACACTGGACAAACACTGGACAAACACTGGACACACACTGGACAAACACTGGACAAACACTGGACAAACACTGGACAAATACTGCACAAACACTGGACAAACACTGGACAAACACTGGACAAACACTGGACAAACACTGGACACAGACTGGACAAATACTGGACAAAGACTAGACAAAGACTGGACAAATACTGGACATAGACTGGACAAAGACTGGATACACACACACACACACACAACGCCGTCAAACACACAATACCCGTTATTTCTCGTCGGGTTTAAAAATAACCTATTTAAAGCTTAATATTTCATAAACGGATCCCTAACAAATCGCACGGAAATATTTAAGACGACCCTCAACATTTTTTGACTGTTCAACAAAACCATAGACAATGGGGTACGCAAATAAAAAGAAATCACCCTCACAACAATATAGGGGAGGAACGGAGGATTTTTAAAACAATTTAATTCTCCGACGCGAAAATAGGGGTGTTTTAAAATTTAAGCCTATAGCTGTCTGTGTGCCTGTGACTTATTATAACCTCCAAAACGGCTGGACGTATTTGAATAAGGTTTCTTATTTTCGAAAGGTGGATGTTGCGAGATTTTAACCGCCTCCGTGGTCCAATATAAACAACATAGGGTTTACGATACGGAGATCGCGGGTTAGATCCCCAGCGGGGTACATGTTTAGTACTTGGTGTGGTTGGTGGTAGGGCAATTTAAATGTCCGCCTGGCTAGCTACCACCATCTTATCTAAATCTGCCGCCAAACAACAATGTTAATAGCATTGTTGTGTTCCGGTTGTCAGAGATAAGATAGCCAGTCCCCCAAATAAGATGGGGTTTCCGGGTCAGTACGTTTCCACCTTCAGCCTCATCTTCACTTAACATCAGGTGTGATTGAGGTCAAGTACTAACCGGTTGTGTATAAAAAGAAAGATGGTTTTAGCCACATTTGATGGGAATTGGTTAAGCCCTTTCGAAGACTCGTTTTGTATAGCTGAGTGACCTAATAATTTAATAAATTTGTCTGTCTGGGGTTTCAATTTATCATAATATTAAAGTCCCAACTAATATTATAAACGAGAAAGTTTGAGTTTTAGAGAAAGCGGATTTGGATGAAATTTGGTTGGTAGACGGGAGTACCTGGATTAACATATAGGCAAAATTTTTTGCTGAACCGACTTTGATGTGTTTTTCCACGCGAACGAAGTCGCGGGCAACAGCTATTATCAAATGAGAAAGTTTGTGTGTGTATGTATGTGGGATTTGGATGAAATTTGGTTGGTAGAGAGATTAGAAACTGGATTAACATGTGGGCTAAATTTGCTGAACCGATTTTGATGTAATTTTTAAAGGGAACAAAATCGCGGGCAACAGCTTGTTATTATATATTTTCCTTATAACATTCACTGCCGGAACCGATTTTAGACCAATTTGTTTTTAATCATGTCAGTCATCAGGTGTGATTGAGGTCAAGTACGAACCCGTCGTGCATAAAAAAAAAAAAGCAAGGAAAAAAAAAAAAGAAAGAAAGATAACAGTTTATTCACTACTTAAAACACATAACAATAGGTACATTACAATTTACATTATTAGAGATCAACATTGTTAAGAATTGTTAAAAATTAACAAAATAACAAATAGGCTATGATTTGCATATATTGCTATGTGTGCTGCAGTAGTGAATGGGTAACGACTCAGAATAATGCTTCGCTCAAAGAGCGAGGCGCCGGATTTCTGTCGCACCCGTGTGGGAGGCTAATGTGAGAACGTTACATACCTACTCATATTGTTTGCGTTACATATTGAGTGTCATAATATTATTAATTTTATTTCATACAACTTTGTAGGGGTTTTAAATGTGTGTAACCACAAAAAATTTCAACAGTACATTTCTAATAGTTTCCAAGTAAAATCGCTGTTACATAGAAATACGGACATGACGGAACAAAATGGTTAAGTTATTTTCATTTGACTCCGGAGCCCTAAAAAAATTAAATTTATTATCGCTTGCTTTCAGAATAGTTCCCCGAGCAGTGCGAATATGCACCGTCACCCCAGGGCCTACAATCATGGCCTCCTCAAAATAATTTAATTCGTAACGTAATTTGAGACTGACAAAAACCAAGACAGACGGACAATGTAATTATGTGTGTTTTCGACAAGTGTGAAATGACTAGTTCAATACGGCCTACAAGGAAAAAAAAAGAATCATTTGAAGGGAAAAATGTAGGAGCATCATTGAATTAGATTGTATGTTTTTTTTAAAACAATGGGAATGGAATTATCTTAACAAAGGATGCACGTACATAAGTACTATGCAGTTTTTCGAATTCTTTCTTTTATAAAAGTTATTATTGACGAACAACGATGGGAGTTATATGTGTGTATTGTGTGTATCCTGTCTTTGTACGGACATGTCTCAGTAATGGTCCGATTTGAATGCGATTTTTTATATCAGTTGATATCAGTAGACTTCAGGGGATTTTCTGATTTTTTAATTTTATATCTAGGTATTTATATGTATGCGGTAAAGAAGGGGGAGGTAGCGAATCAAGGAAATGGATTCAATACCTAGGATTCAATAGAGAGAATTTCAAATTACTAACTTAGGTGCAACAGGTAGGTACAACAGGTAGCTACAGCTAAATTTAAAATTCAGAAAAAAGGAACACAAACTAAATGTTTGAAAGTCATCCATGAAATGGGTTAACCAGCGGGGCGAGTACAGCGTTGTCACTTGGGCAGAATGATAAAGTTTGTTATTCAAATGAGAAAAAATACAACTACAAAATAATAACCGCCTCCGTGGCTCAATGTAAACAACGTTGTGTTTACGATTCGGAGGTCGCGGGTTCGATGCCCAGCGGGATACTGGGCTTAACCGACTTCCATCAAATGCTTTATACTTATAACACCCCAGTTTCTATCCACTATACAGGCAGAAAGGTAGTGCCTGCTCTAGCAAAAAATATAAGCTTTCCTCGAAATGCGTTGTCAAGACAGCTGATTCATACTATGTGAACAGAAAAATATTCTAAACAGTTGCGAAGGTGAAGATAAAAGTAAATTATTATTTTGTAGTCGTATTTGTCTCAATTAATATACAAATTGTATTATTCTGGCTACCCTGTGACAAAACCGCCTCCATGACTCAATGTAAACCACATTGGGTTTACGATTCGGAGGTAGCGGGTTCGATGCCCAGCGGGGTACACGTTTAAGTACTCGGTTTGGTTGGTGGTAGGGCATTTTAAATGTCCGCCTGGTTAGCTACCACCATCTTATCTAAATCTGCCGCCAAGCAGCAATGTTAATAGCATTGTTGTGTTCCGGTTGTCAGAGATAAGATAGCCAGTCCCCCAAATGTGTTGGGGTTTCCGGGTCAGTACGCTTCCACCTTCGACCTCATCTTCACTTAACATCAGGTGTGATTGAGGTCAAGTACCAAGCCTTTGTGCGTAAAAAAAAAAACTTGCACGCCACTGCCGCCATCCATAGTGTTACCTAGCATAGAAGTGAAACGGTGTAACTGTTATTTATACAATACGTCTGTCTGATTTACCCGTTGATACACGGGTGCTGCGTGCGCGGACGTTTATCTGACGTCATCGCAGCACGTCGCTGATAAGATGTGCGTGCAACTAGCCTCTTCCTTTGTATGGGATGAGAAATAGTGAATATGCCAGACGTGTTTCAGAAGCTGTGGGGGTCAAAGGGACCACTTTGAAAAGGAACAGGTTTAGTCTGATTCAATTTAACAAAATAATGACTTTTTATAGAGGATTGCGTGAGGAGTCGTATGTAGCGTTCCTAAGAAGTAACCTATGTAATGTACCTAAGTGATTGTAGAAGCCATAGCGTAAAATGCAAAAACAAAAAAAAACGATAAATTTTAAATTATCGTGTTTTCTGAGAATTTGTTGCAAAATTTGGATTTGATTTTAATTCATAGATTCTAAAATAGTGTGGCTTTGTAAAAAAACTGTAATTTGTAAAAATATATATATAAAAGGAATCGAGCACAATATTACAACGAATGATTTCGTTTTAAAACGAAGAAATTTAAAAACAATTACATCTGTATTTAGATTGTGTAAATATTTATGAAAGTTATATTTTTAACGCTGAATACAACTCCTCGGTGTTGACTGCACCAGCCAAATGTCACACAGTAGACAACCCACTCGAAATACAAAGCACAATACCACACTTGGAGGTCAAACATTGCTTCACAGATGAAGACTTCATCATTGAAGACGAAAGATAAAAACCCAACAATCGAACAGGCCCCGTCAATCAAACCCACGCTCAATACATTTGTGTAGAAAACACATCGTGACGCTTTGTTCGTAGGAATGTCCATAATGGAGGAGTCCAAATAGCGAGCGTGGACTACCAGTCTTACAGGAACAAAAGACTTGTTTGAGCAACTCAGAATGCGCGTGATTGCTCCTTGTTCTTATAAGTATAACAATACGGGTTGTTGTGTGGTGCATGTTGCTCCTGAAATTAGTACGCTTAGAGTCTTCTGGAGTAACGCGTGGTGGAGCAGTGCAATGTGATGTGATAATAACCAAAAGGGAGAGAAGGTGACGAACTCAAGATATGACAAAGGAGATAATGGAACGAATCCACTAGACAGAGAAAATGGTTTTAATGATTCTCAAAGAAACGAGATGTTTGATATTAGCAAAATAGAAGAAGAGAAATAATTTTTGAAGAACATTATGAAAGGAATGATTGAAGGAAGAGAGGTTGAAGATGATCCAGGGATAAAACATAATGAGAGGTGAATCTCTTGCAGAACATCGCAGAAAGGTAAGAAAGGTAGCTCTTAAAACTTCATCGATAAGAGACTAGCGTTATTTATTGCATACCTGAAACCTGAAGGAGCATCCCGGTCATTTTCCAAAACAGTTAATGACAAACCATATGGTGAGCGATTCGGTGTTAGACCAACTGACAAAATATAGGACCGTTTGACTAAATTATCAGTAACACAAAAAATGTAAATTGTATGGCTGTAAAAATATATAATGCTCTACCAGACGATTTAAGAATTCTATCGAGGCGAATATTTAAAACGCGGTTGTGTGAATGGTTAGTCAAAAAGCTTTACTACTCAACTAAGGAATATCTTGACGAAAATTTATTGATTAATAATAATATTTCACAATAATAATGTAACATTGGCGTAATTATACTTGGTGAATATTGTGGTGAATGCTTAACATTATGTATAAAATTAAATCATGAATAATATTTGCCCGCTAGGCAGATTTAGCTGGGACTATTTAATTATACAAACTAATGTAAATTTTGTATTGTATTGTAAATACACAAAATCATTTGCAAATAACTTTAGTTTGGTCAGAAGCGCGACCGATTCTGGCTATAAAAATGTGAGGTTAGATTTTAAACACCCGGCGGAAACATACTAGTAACTGAATTCGCAATAATCCTTTATTTATTCTAGCCGTATTGATTACAAAATATAGATCAAATTGGGGTATATTCGCTTTTTGGTATACAAAATATAAACTTGTATTTAATCGAATTAATATTTAGTGCAAATGAAATACTTGCAGCAATCGCGCAATAGTTATTAAAATCGCATGAGCTTGTACCTTCCACCTACCGCGAGCGTTTGAGATCTAAATCCGATTGAATATCACAAATGAAGACGCGATGAGACTTAGTAGAATAAGTAGCCGACGTCGCGTCATTCATCATACCCAACGGCGGAATATGGCAGATAGCAGCACCGTGGAGTAGGTAACCAATTGTGTGGACATGGGATTTAGTCCAGTAAAAAAATACGTAAGTAAGTATTTAGTCCAGTAATATTATAGTTCCTGATTTTTTTGTAGAAGGATAGTTTTATAACAATTCTGGAGCCTGCTTTGGGTATTTTAAAGTTTTTTTTTTATTTATAAAACCGCCTCCGTGGCTCTTACGTTGGTTTCGCAGACAGGGTTACTATCCACTACACAAGTCGGTCGTCAGTTCGATCAGCTACTTATACGTCTATGACAACCATAATGGAAATTACTTCTTAAACTGACTATGGAGCAAAATACACTTTTTATATTGCATAGGATCATGTTAATTGACAGGCACTTCTCAAACAACACCAGTAGCATGACAGGCGCGATAAACATAATATTTGTCCTGCTCATTCACTTGGACGACATACACAATCCCTCTCACACTGTTATGTCGCGCGCGACAAACGATTTCCTGCTATGAGGGCAGCTGGAATTTTTTTGAGTAGTTTGGCAAATCTGCCTTTGTTGGGATCATTTTTAATTATGTATACGCTAAGTATTAGTACGTGTTTTCTAAAGATTCTACCACTTTAATATTGCCATATCATGATTTTCGTTTCATTTACTGAGTTTCGTTCCATACTCGCATTAATTACTGTGTGCTTCGTTACGTACTATTCTATTTAATTAGTATAAATTTAAATATAGGTATATATTTTATTAAAATTAGTTTACATATCATGTGCGTAATGCTTCCTAACCCAAAGATTGCGTGGAAGAGATCGCTTTTAGTAATAAGGCCGTCAAATTGTACTATCCCTTTTTTTATTTATCGTTGTGTTATGCTTCTTATTGTTGTACAATAAAGAATATTTTGGCTGTTTGTTTGTTTAATAGTTATTTGCTCGGGGGACTTCAAATTTATCTACTGACATGGATCTGGTTCCAAGTTTACAAGCGATTTGTGAGTAACATGCAGTGACTACTACATGGCTGTTTATTTAGTAATTTATACTATGGTATAAATTACTAAATAAATACATATTTAAATGTTTGCCCGAAAATTATAAGCATAATACTTATGTTTCTAAGTGACTAGAAGAAATTTGAAATAGTTTAATATTACTTATATTGACTAGCCTTGGCTACCACATACACCTTTTTGCTCGACTCTTAATGATGAGACACTTATGATTGATATGATAATGATTTATTGTTCTAAACACTGATTCACATATATACTGTGTTAACTGATATTTATTGCTAGTTGATAGAATGCGAATGATACTTGATAGATAATGCTGCTGATGTGAGTACATACATAGTGAAATGGTAAAGCCCTGACCGTACCGTTGTAAACCGTACATATACCGGTGAGTTGGTTTACCGTAAGGAAATAAATAGGGCATATTAGGTAAGTGAAATAGAAGTTATTGGCATCAGTAGCTTAATTTTTTTTTAAACCATCATCGCCCCGCACTCTTTCCGGCGCGCGGCGATTTAAGCGACGACAATATAGAGTTCGTATCCTGCGAAATTTATTTGGGATTCATACTTTCACCAAGTTTTTTTTTTTTATTTAATGATGCAATTAGGTATGTGGAATAAGGTACAAACAAACGCGTTACACTATTAACGCTTATCTGATGATAGTTTTGAAAAAAAAAAAAAAACTACCTTCTTACCTAATGTGCCCCATTTTTTTTTATCCGGTATCTAACAAATAATAGTATAATTTTATTATTATGTCGCATTACTTTAATGAAACCGAGTTTACGATACGGTGAAATAAATACGATTAACCCTATCCTACCTTCTCCAACATTTATTGTCGCATGCAACAGCGTCGGTTCTTGGACAATCGCTCCGGGTCGAGGCCGCCGCATGAGTCGGCAACTCGATGGGACCGATTGAAACGTTACCGCTGCTGTCCACTTCTACGGGCCCCTATTGGGTTGCACGCACAAAAAAAATTTACCTCAAATTCTTACACAATTCCAATATTAGTGATAATCGCAATTTTAAAGAAATAAAGGAATTTGGCGAGTGAAGTTGCATTGTTTATATTTCTTGCAATTTGTATGTTTTGAGTTTTGGTTTGTTATATCAAAAATTTGTATGTAGTAATTGTGTCCAAATGAAGGGACATGTAAACAATAGAAAGAGTAATGGCTGCGCTATGAGATCTAAGTAAAAAGCTCTGTAGGAAAATGCGCATTCTAAATGATCCTGACCGGGAATCGAATTAGGAACCATTTTCATCCGAGGATTGGAAAAATCACGCCACTGAGGACACTGTACCTACAGCATAAACTATTTTATTCTGAGACCGCAATCTTAATGTCCTATTTTTTATTTAATAAGTATTTTACAAATCACTATTTGGTTTGACATTTACGTAGGGGATGACAGTAATGTATCAAGAATGTTACATTACCACCCATTCCAGAAATTACTTGACGGATTTGAATTATGAAAAATATATCGAGAAAAAGTTATCTTGAAGATGGTCACTTACAACAAATCCGCTTCCGAATCGGTATTTCTTGGGTAAATAAATTTCACAAAAAATTTCTGTGTTTCAGTCCAGTTTAATTGTTATTCAACTGGCAACACCGTGCCGTATAAAGGCATCAATGTGAATAGTGTGCACTTCCCGTGTTCGCGCGGGTCATCTTCCACTGATGTAATGATAATTATTATTGATGATTGCGGGACGATAACTACGGTTTTTGTTACTCCCGTATGATGTGGCCCAAGGGGACGGCTTGTAGGCTTTACGGGGAAAGAAAGCCTTGCTTCTTACTAAATAATGGACAAAATGTTATGCTACCAAAAGTAACGTGTAACGTCAAATATTTTCCTTTTCTTATGCAACAAGCAATGGCATTTCGTCTGCTCGGCTTACTGCTTTCTGCTAATAAAGCTGATTCGTTTCCCTTTCGCTGCTACGACACTTCATTGACTGTTCTATTAGTTTTACAAGCTTTTATTATTATTACATGAATTATTATCTAATTAATTTAATCACATTTATACAACATTTATAAACAATAAATATACAATTAATTATATTAAAAAAATTACAAATTAAAAACTAGCCCCAAGTCTCTGGTTGGTGGAATGGTACCCAGAAGGCTGTATTGCCTTGTTGTATAGCAAGGCTGATTCTTTGACCAAAGTATTGGCCAGCCCTCCGATCGTGCGATGCATCAACCAGACGCTCAGATAACTCCCTGAAAAGAGTGTGAGCACCCGGTCCCCACGGCCCAAGCATTTCTACTCCAAACGGCGCAAATAGGTGATCTCCACGGAGACCAGCATATTTCCGCCTTTTAACGCTTTCTTAAAGGCGGCAGCGAAACCAGCTGTACCACTTGTACTTGGAAGATGGGAAGGAGCAAGGGTATCGACGCAGGTTGCATCCCATACCAAAGACCGACCCAATTTCCATACCGTACCGCGTCATACCATCCGGCCTTTGGCCGTCATCCCTCGCCAGTTCATCAGGTCCCAGGATTGCGGGGGACCCAGCCGTAAATACTGTTCTATTACATTATTTATCCTGAAATTCCGTCTTTATTGCACCCGCTGCGGTACAACAAGTGCTCTAAAAGTAAATAATGTTAACTCGATACGTCTATCGATTAGACGTTTATTCCCTAATGCTCACTTCTAAACGCTATCGCAAGCGAGCTAAACTGGAAATTATTAGCGTTCGAACGCTAAAATTTTTACGTGGTACGACGGAAGGACATTACATATACGAGTATCAGGTGGAGGTGGACTTGTCTCTAACAGAGATCTCTTTCAGGCAACCTGAGGATTGAAGTAGAAAACGGAGTAAGTTTGGGGGTTGTAAACAGCAAATTTGTTGTTTCGAAGTGGCGAATAAATAGTTTCTAACTCTTTCAAATCACTTCAATTCTGAAGTGTAATAAAGAAGTATTTGTATATAATTGAAGAAACCTCTGTGAAACTCTTATTGAAATAACAGATATTTATAAAATTGTAAGCGCAGCATTCAAGAAAATCGAAGGAATCTTTAACTATTTCAATTTCTATTGGAATATCGCGTGAGTGGTTCTTGAACGATTCAACTTTGGCGGATGTTTGCATTTTATTGAGATGAAGAGGTACTTCGCAGTCTTTTGAAAAATACGTTGGGGTACAAAAAATAATTGGGTCTTTTTACAAGGCTGTCAAATTAACAAATGTTAATTGAAACAAAATGTACCTATAATGTGATAAAATTCCTTTTAATTTAAACTTTTGAAAGCTTTCAATTTTTAAAAGCTTATCTTGAAAAAAGTGTCGTTCAGAATTTTTTTAGGGTGTAATTGATTGATAGTATGGAATGAATTGCTCGAATCTATGATTCCCTTGGTCGGTGTCCGTTTCTAGATAACCCATAGTTTTATATAGTGAAGTTTATAAAGAATATAATGAACTGGAGACCGCATTAGACCCATTCCTTGCATTTGGAACGCATTAAAAAAAAAAATACATATATATAAATTCTTAAGGATCTATCGTAGGAATGGTTAAATAAATCAATATTTCGGACTCATACACCAATCATCTAGTCCCAAACTAAATAAAGCTTGAACTATGGATACTACATCAATACACATACATCAATATTTATATAAACATTCATGACTCGGGAATAAATGTTAGTATTCATCACACAAACATTTACCCGGGGATTCAAACCCGCAACCATTGATTCCACTACACCAATCGGTCGTAAATTTGACAAATTTATCTGAGCAGGTTGCGAGATTTCAGAATGCATCCATTGGAGATGCCATGTTTATGGTTCAGTTATTTTAACACAAAATAGATTGCTCTCGTTACTATCGAATCTCCCGTCTCCCCATTTAGTGTTCCACTTAGAACAACTGTGGTAAAACTCCTCAATGCCAAGGCTAAGCCGAACTTTGAATGGTTGTAGCGCCGTAGCAACATTATGACATTATATTCCTAGATTAGCTTATAACTGTTAATCTACCTACAGCGTTGAGTGGTGTATGCTGTAAAAAATACGTACTTACTGTATAATTACATAGTAGAAGTAGTGTTCACGTATAAAAGTGATGGTTACCTTTAAGTAAAGTGTTAAGTAATACTGCGTGTGTAAAAAATTTACGCAAACAATCGTTGGTGAACCTAAATAAATAAATAAAAGTGGCGGACATTTGAAATGAAAAGGAATTAGAAGCGTCATTGTTACTAAAGTGACGACATCGTTTTGGAAACGATTTTTTATCTTCTAAACCTTATGTTTTCGAGGTTCTTAGTCCGTTTGATGAACATCGGTGAAGCCGTTTCGAAGCCAAATTTATAACTTTATTTTCTGCATGATAATATAGATTTTTTAAATTCTCAATTTATGCCATTTTCGATGCTTAGTAGCATCCTGTGTTTACGTAAAGAATGATGAAGAAGAATCAATAACAATAAAAGATTAAAAAACCAAAAAAACCCGACAGCATACTTTGCATTTCACGAGCGCCATGTCCAATTTTTTGCCATAACATCTATCCTATGACACTCCAGGGATTAGACGAATCTAACTACATCATGAACTTCGAAATCGGTCAAGCATCTAGGCTGCAGGAGGTATACAAATCTACATACATACATACACTCGAAAAGCATTACCACCTTCCTTTCTTAATTTCTTCACATCTTCACTGTCTAAAAATACCATAACTAGGCTATTTATTTTTGCTGTTAGACCATAACCGCTGCCTTCCATCGCTAACACCACACCCTTACAAAATGCCAACTCATCGCGGTTTCGGCGGCTGAGACCACTGCACATTCTCATGTATAATAAAAGAGTTAACGTGTTAGCCTGTTGATTGAGCGATTCATGCTCGCATCACGACAGGGATCTATAGATCGTTTCCAACAAGCACCACGGAAATTCGAACTGGAACATAGCATAGCGGTTAAATCGGTGGGAATAGTGAAATGGGTTTCGCATTTGTGTTGTTAGACATGTTTGAAGCTCCAAAACATTCTTTTCTTTCGAAGGTGGGTCGATATTTCGTTGTAGAAGAAATAAAATAAATATTTCGCATACTCACTCCAATCACCGGTTGGTGTAGTGGTATTTACTAGTGATGCAGCAGAAGTGTCTTAGCGGAACCAGAAACGGAACCAGATGTCAAAAGTAAATTTTAGCAGAAACGGAAGTGTAAATAATATGAAAAAAAAAAACAAATTTACAAATATATTTCTTTATTAAGTATCAAATACACCAAATCAATATTAGAAATAGATATATTAGAAATCTACTATAGAAAACAATATTGCAACTTTGCAACTGAACATTTTATTAATATTCAAAATTAAGTAGTGGTAAGTTATATTTTATGAAAAGTAATTTGGCCGCTTTTGCACCTAACAATCTGTTCCGGTGTTCTTCGTATATAAGACCAGCTCCGCTAAATAATTGCTCACTGGCGACGCTGCTGGGGGGTACCGACAAATATTGGCGCACTAATGGCAAAAGATTACGGTATTTGTGTGGATTTAATTTCCACCACACAAGAAGATCTTCACTTAAAGGTAACTTTCAGTAGTCGTAAACTTCCGATTGTAACTCCGTTATAAAAGTAGCGGAAACAGAAGCAGAAACGAATGTTGAAAAGCGCGCGGAACTTCCGCACTTGCGGAAACAGAAACAGAGATCCGTTGCATCACTAGTATTTACTCTGTCAACGAAACCAACGGTTGCGGGTTCGAAAACCGTGTTTGCATGATGAATACAAACATTTTGTTCCGGAGTCATGGATGTTTATATAAATATTTATAAATATTTATCCGTTATCTAGTATCCACAGTACAAGCTTTGCTTTGTACAGACCCCGCGTCCTCATTCTTCCCACTTATTCTTAACTTCTATAAACTAGAGTCAACATTGGTACTCGAAACAGCGCCTGAAGGTAGGCGATGCCCTATATGACTCTATTGCTACCTTGGACGCCAATATTTCAAGAAAGTGATAGGGTATGTTGTGTACAATCAGCTGGAGAGAAATATGACCCACGTATATACGTCATATGTGAATAGGGGGTCATATTTCTCTGCAGCTGACTGTACATTGATCCACGGAGGCGATTACTTTGTCCAATAGTAATATTCTAATAACATTTCATATAAATACATCGAAATACTATCTTAATATATCGAAACACGCCGCTTATTTATTTTTCTTGTACCTGGAATGAAAAGAAAATAGAGTGTAGCACTCGACCGCAAATTTATTTTTACTACAGGCAAAGTACTGATATTGGATCCGATGCACTCAGGATTCTCCTTTAGAATGCTCTGGATTCCAAATAGCACCCTTGCCGTAAAAATATTACTTTGCTCCCTAGTAAAATAATGTAATATTGTCTCACTTATCTACTTTTATATGCATGATAATTAATTAATGGCATACTTAAAATCAAACCCTTAATTACATTATTACTATTCAATAACAGATACCTACCTATCAGAAAGTGTTCATACAGGAAGGGAGGTTAGAAACGGATTCATAAATAAAATAGACCTGCTTCGTTCACACGTTAGTAATAAATTTAATATCCAGGTATACCTTTCCACTGATATATGCCATTAGTTGCCACCCACCAGGTGAAACCAGAATCAGTACTCTCTAATAACCATATTCATTGCGAGCTTGAGTCAGCCTAAGACCTTAAGAGGCATAGTTAAAGTTATTACCCTTTTTCAATACCCAGTTTACTGCCGATAAATGTAAATATTTTCATCCGTAATTTACCGTATGTAGAAATAAATTGCAACAAATATTTTAAAGTTTTTTTTATACGAACGAAAGTGATCTCCAGCGCGCGGTACCCACTTCCCTTTGCAATCCATCAAAAATATACTGTGAAAAACGACTCGACAACCTCGCTGGACTAATGAATTACTACCAAACAACACGTCTATTTCACATACGAAAATCAACCATAGGCTATACACGTTCGGGCACAAAGATTGAAATTGCTTACCGTGTGTTTGGTCGAATTGAAATTAATTTTGTTGTGCCATGCTTCTTTGGAAGGAAACTAAATCCTCAGTTTACCGTTTAGGTTCTTAATGGCACGATTTTTTCTCACAAAAGCGATATATATCATAAATTATGACATGTAACACCCACTCTTTGAGGGAACGCGACATATAGAATTGGTTTCACGGTCTGTAACGGGATACCACGGTTTCTCGATTTGTCGACTGTGTATTCGCTTTTATTGTGCAGTTCTTCACGGTCGCTGATTTGTTAAAACTATAGTTTACTTCTTATTTCATTTTCTATAATTAGGTGTTTGTAATAGCTTACAGCTTATACTATACTTGTAATAGTAATAGTATAAGCTAATAGCTTACAGCGTGGCTCTACCACTACAAAAACACAGCGATCATGCAGTTAAAACACAGCGATATCATCAGGTATATGAAATAGATATGTATTGCTGATAAATACGGCACCAATCGATTTGCAGATCGCCATCATCGGTTCCTATACAATAAAGAGTTGGTGCGAACCGTAGTTGACTACACATGCCACCAATTTGTGGATTTCCCCGCCTCAGTATTTCCTTTTTTATCCGCTGTGAATACTACTTCACCAAAAAAACCCAACAACAATTCGATTACATACTGTTATATTATTTAAATTCAGTAGCACTCCCCCTATTAGGTTCAAATTCACAAGCTTCAAAACTGTAGTAGTTGGGCCAATCTACAATATGTCTGCTGGTTTGCCAATTTGCAGATAGGCTTCATTGTATACACCACGACACAGTAAGAAAGCGAAGACAATGCGAGCAATGCACGTCTCTGTATTGCTGGCAAGAAATTGACATTGTTTATTCAATAGCGACCTACTTTATCAATAACTTGTATAACATGAAGTTATAATATTCTTGGTTGTATCATATAAAGTTGGGTACCTATCGGAACTCGAACTCACTCGGTTCTCGCTGGTTGTCAATCGGCGCGCCCGCGGGGCATCCTTTGTAACCCGATATGCGCCAGCGCCGAGGCGCCGTCTCGGTCGCGACTCCACTCAACCGCATCTCGGCAAAAACACTACACATCCTCACAATAATGCGTCATATTTTTTTTTATTTACGGCCTTGTGGAGTACGTCTGATGACTCTGATTTAAATAATCAAGCATTAGTTAGGTTTGTATCGATATGCGGAAGTGGTGATTTGTTACTTTCGCTATAGTGTCGTGTGGGCTGGAGGGTTGATTGATGTAGACGGATAAGGTTACTCGGCTTCATCATAGAACGAAAACGAGCCTCTGCAACTAACGCAGGCCAGAGGCTTTGTGGTGGAACAAGGAATAATTGGTTAGTTAGTCATGTGACACTTTAATACACCAGAGCTAGGTATGCGTGAATTTTGCTAATAATTTTTGAATAATATTAAATGTGTTTCTGAGATTAAAAAGAAAGAGCAATGTCTTATTGCTAGTGTTTCCCGGTTTTATTGAAGGAAAAATTTGATTTCGAAATAATTTCTTTTCATGATAATTTTTGGATTAAGAGCCATCAAAAATTTCTATTTTCACTATTTCATTGTTCAAACAGTTATAATATGGAATAAACTGCCCAGATCAATTCAGGACATTGCACTATGGCAGTATTTAAGAAAACGTTAAACGAGCATTATCTTTCCAACTTTCATGATATTAATATTATTATAGATGTACAGGTGAATTTGATTACGAACAATTTTCCGCAATTAGCCGAATTCGATCAAAAAATTTTCGATTATCCATAAAAAGTAAACAATTTTGAAACTGCTTACAGGATTGCTTGCTTATATTATGCTTGCAAGATCTGAGATCTGCAGAACGATTCTTGTGTATGCAGACCTATATCCCAAATGTGGTGGTCAAAGTTATTCCAATCATTAAAGTTTAATGCCTGACACAATATCCATGGTACACCTATCGAAATATACAGAAATGTACACGTAACAGGGGTGAGCCCATCGCAAACGGCAAATCTATAGAGTCGCCTTTTATTAAGCGGTGTCGCCCTTAATAAAACTAAAATACGTTACATAATTTAAATACATTAAAAACATTATATGATCAGGTTGACCTCAATCACACATGATGTTAAGTGAAGATGAGGTCGAAGGTGGAAGCGGTTTGACCCGGAAACCCCAACACATTTACTACATAATATCTTTTACTTGTTTGGCAGTGAAAAAAAAAGTCAGTAGTTCAATTATTACGCAATACTAAAGAGAAAAATTAAATTATTAATTTTACAAAAAGAGTGAAAGTACACGAATGTGACCATCGAATTGGTAAAACTATGTATGTCAATTTGGAAATAACATCGTGTTGCGTCGTAATTTTCGTCAACTTACGTCTATAGACATCGGACCTATCGTAATGTGAATAAATTGAAATGTATGTTGGTATTGCCGACCTCTTTTAGAGGGTTGCCTAATTACATTTATTTCGCTTCATCTGTCCAGGTGTATGTCTATCTGCGGCCCTGTTCCTGATTTTTATTATTAACGTTTTAATAAATAGAATTATTATTGGTATTCTTTGGTACACAATCGTATACAATGTATCGGGATCGGGACTAATAAGGCTAATGCAGAGAGACTTGGTACCAAGCTCCGATTAAACTCATATGGTTGATCCTGCAGTTGATTCCATTTGCGGGGCATTATTTTGCAGGCTAAATATAGTAGAAGCATTCGTGGTGCAGTCGCTATACGTTTTAGATTACCGAAGTTAAGCCATGTCTGGCGGCGTCAGTCCTTGCATAGACCACTAAAATTATTACGAGTGTTTCCGTGTTAAATAGTCGGTGTCGGTTGTTTAAATTGAAGGCAAAGGCCGAGCCAAGCGGCTTATAAACACTTACTGTAAGGTGGCCACTAGTCTGAATAAATCTACCAATCCGCATTGAGCTCGCGTGGTGAATTATGGCCCATATGAAAAAAAAATGAAAACGATTACCATAGTTTACAATAGAGTATTTGATTGCTGAGGATCCTTATTATGTAAATAAATACCTGTACCAGGAGTCCTCGCTCTTCCATGATGACAGTTATAACCTATTAAATATCCCCTTATTCTCCCAGTGTAAGGACGTTGTACCCCAACAGTGGAGACGTGTAAGGCTGTTGACGAATATTCAGCAAAGAGCATTATCATACTCATTTTTGACGACCGGTTGGTGTAGTGGATAGTGACCCTATGTCAGCGAAACCAACGGTTGGGGGTTCGAATCCCGCGAGGGGTAAATGTTTGTGTGATGAATACGAACATTTATTCCCGAGTCATGGATGTTTATATAAATATTTATGTATGTTTATCCGTTGTCTAGTATCCATAGCACAAGCTTTGCTTAGTTTGGGACTAGATGATTGGTGTAAGTGTCCGAAATATTTATTTATTCCATAGAAATCTTTCCAGCGCTTATATTCATATTCATATATTTATTGCATTACACATGTCATATACCTAATACATAGGTAAGTTCTAACAAACATATATAATAATAATAAATCTAATAAACCTTGGGCAGGCATTAATGTCGTTTTCAGTACCAATATTTATATGTTATTTATGAAGCTATATATGTATGTTGCAAATTCAAAAGGACGTGCTCCAATTCTACGATCAACAAGTAAACAATGACATATCAAATTGAAAGTAAGGCTTAGTCTAGTTTGCACATGTCCTTTACAATATAATAGATACTATAAAATATAATAAATTAATTATAAATTCCCTAGCTATTCAGCGGGGCAATGCAGCCAGTGTGTTGGGGACAATGCCCCAGGTGGGAGAGCTGGACGCGATACATTTTTTGTAATTATGTAAATATTATTTTTCTTCTTTTCTATTTCTATTTATCCAACACCTTAGTCTAGACTACAAATAAATACGTCCCAATTATAAAGGTACCTAATTACAAATATAGCATTAATTATTAATTACCAAAATTCTTAAAAAGCAATTGATTAAAAAATAATGTAGCTGTTGTAAAGAGTTATTGTGTCCATAATAACTAGAGGCTGTAAATGAGCATTGTCAATTTCCTTAAAGCTATCTACTTGCTCTAAAATATTTAAATATAAGATGTTGCTGCTTTTTTTAATGCACAACGGGTTGGTACTTGACCTCAATCACCCCTGATGTTAAGTGAAGATGTGAAGTGGAAGCGTATTGACCCGGAAACCACAACACATTTGGGGGACTGGCTATCTTATTTCTGACAACAGGAACACAACAATGCTATTAATATTGCTGCTTGGCGGTAGATTTAGATAAGATGGTGAAAGCTAGCCAGGCGGACCTTTAAAATGCCCTACCACCAACCGAAATAGTATATAGTATAGTGGCATTTTAAATACAAAATACACTACTGAACTCAGGTCTTTGATCTTCCAAGTAATTAGGCATTTCCAATGAGGGTACTCTTAAATTTATTGTTATTGATTTTTTTATAAAATCGGACACAGTAATAACAATTCATATAATAAATAAAAATGCGAATATTTATCCATACTTCTTCCACATTTTAAGTATACACTGCCGCCCTGTATACATGCATGTGAAGTCAGGTCGCGTCTAGCGTCCAGGAATGCGCCCCGGCCGCATTGGCTTGCGCTTTTTTCTAAATTTCACAAAGTTAACGAGCCACAACCGATGGTGAACCGAAAGAAATATACTTCTCGAAATTAGTCTCCACGTGGTAGGAGACGTTGTCGCAGTAAGTCAACTTCATTCACAGCAACACTCGATTCGTGACATTCGTGACGATTTGAGTGTGCCCGTGTGTCAGCTCCATGTTTATCCGTACCGGGGTCGGTCTTATTAACAAAGGGTTTAAAAATAATATCTAAAACAAGTAAAAAGCCTATCGGCTTAACAGCAACTGTTCCTGCTCAAAAAAAAAAGTTTATCATGATTGTACTTCTCTAAGTTCAGTAGCACAGCGATGTTGCATTAGCGAGCTCTCAAATCAAATCAAATCAAATCAATCAAATACGCTTTATTGTTTAAATAAGGAAGGTACATTTAAATATCTTATAGAAACTACAAATTAGGCGGCCTTATCGCTAACAGCGATCTCTTCCATGCAAACCTATCATCACTGAATGCAATACGAGTAATTAAGTGGGTTAACACCCTATTCCCTAATTGTTAAGCTCATCTGTGACGACCTGTTGGGTGTAATGGTTAGAAAGTCTGCTGCTATACCAAAAGGTCGCGGGTTCGAATCCCTCTAGGGGCATGTATTTGTATGATGAATACGGACATGTGTACCCGAGTTATGGATGTTTTTCATTTATATATTTATTTATTTATCAACATACTTGGGGCAAGAGGCTAGGTATAGGGGGAACATCTAGACACGGATTTCCATCCTTTATTCGTACTTTCCATACCTCCCTAATAAAATTTTAAAACATAATAACAAATTGACAACAATAATCGGCACTCTAATATTATAGTCGGCAACATTTCGTATCTGGAAATATACATTGTTGTGTTCCGGTTGTTAGAGATAAGATAGCCAATTCCTCTAATTCCGGGTCAGTAAGGTGGAAGACCTTCGACCTCATCTTCACTTGACATCAGGTGTGATTGAGGTCAAGTACTAACCCGTTGTGCATAAAAAAATACCGCTAATTATTATTAGTTGCATTACTGCTTTGCCTAGCATGTAACGTGATTCGTATTTTAGTTTTTATTTGCTCAACTCCGCAGCGGTGTGTTTGAAATTCAATTGTTACGATTATGAAATTGAATTTACGCGTTTTTAACGTGAGACGCTTTTCCATGGTAAGGTTGATCTTTGAATAAGAAATTCAGTTAGGAAGCATCTTGTTACCCTCCCTGTAAGTTCTACCTCGACTCGTACTACATTAGTTTAAGAGGATTTATCCCACATCATTCCATGCAAACTGTCAAGTCCAAATTTACAGAAATGAATAAACCGATTTTAATGAAACTTTATGCGTATAAGCAGGATACATAGATCTATCAAGTTAGTAGTAAATAATTTCAAAATATTGAATTTAAATGAATTTGCAGCATTTTATTGCAGGCAGTCCCCAGCCGAAAATTGTTGGAATTCTATACTAGAGGTAGTTTCAGAATGGTTTACTTTGCATGGGTAATCGAAAATTTTTTGATTGAATTCAAAGTTCCTTTGGGTAAGTTGTTCGTAATCAAGAGTGGAATATCAATTAATAGGAATTACACGGATTCAAATTCACCCTGTATACAATGGCAGTAGACCTCCCATATTTTCGTTGGTGGCTTGAGCCACTGCCGCTTACACCTACCTAATACATTGTTCTTCGATGTCCTCATTACAGATCTATCAAAGACGTTGCTCGACAAAACATAAATTTAATTGCTGTTTCTCGATCTACACATATAATAACTGCCTTGACGCTTTCACGTGGTTAATTCCCGTGCATAAATTACATTAGTACTGGTCGTAACAGACAGTCAATCCGTCTGTCCGTCGCGATTTAGAGCTCTCGTAAATGTCACAGGTGATCTTGCAACGGTTGTAAAATCTATGCTTTGTACAGTGCAATTTGTGCAAGTACCCCAGGGTGATTCGATTGAGTTGCCTTTTTGTTGCAACGATGTGAAATATGCTGACTGCCTCTCTGCAATAACCAGGCACACAGACCACCTATATCGTCACACTTCGTCACTATCAAAATACCTTTTAATAATATTAGAATATTTTATATTAAGACATAATAATTTCAATGCCTACCATGTTATAGTTCCTCACTCCAACTCATCCTACACGGGCGCGACCGAAAACCAGCGTTCGTAGCTTTTCGTTCGAGCGTAACGTTATGCTGAGTTGTTACCCATTCACACAATGCTATTTTATCTTATTTTTATTTTATTAATAATACAGAATCAACAGCATCATTATAAAAATATTACACAAAATGTCCCCAAATAATCCACACTTATGCCAATTACGGATTCTCATTTTTGATTACAATTCTTTTATATAAAAATAATTAGGTGGAAAGTCACTATTAAATAATAATCATTATACAATCTAGAGGTGCTAATGCTATGCAAATTATAGCCTTGTTCTTATTTTGTTAATTTTTAATAGTTCTTAAAATACGGTTTGACCTCGGAAAAACGAATATCCGCGATTTTCTTGAAATATTTAATAAAGTGTAAAAGTGTTGCTAAAAATTAAGAATTTGTTAGAAACGCAAGTACAAGTAAGTAACAAAATAAGTTAAGTTGAAAAATGTGTTTGATTAAAAAAAATGTTTAATGGATGTGTATTTCTTTAAATTCAAAACATTTAGGGAAATTATCTTATATTTATTTCTGATGCAATGCAACTCAACGACATTTCAGCTAAAACACATCCATGCCTAACTATAACATGCTTAGTTTTTTATCCACCAATACCTAAGTTAACTGTGTTTAACAAAAGTCTACCTAATTAAATATCAATTAATATTTATTGTTATTAAAATACAAATTAAAAATAGGGTTTTCTACAAAAATCTAGACAAAGCGCTCGTTTTTTTAGGCTTAATTATTCAAAATTAAATCTCTATTTATTACACCTATATAAGATAGCAATTATATAAGTAGGTTTTGAATTATGTCTAGCTAAGCTAATTTTTTACCGTATTTTCCCTGGGTTTTTTCTTTCCATACCCCAATATGAGTAGTCGATGTTACGCGAAACATTTTCTTTGGAAGAAATTCGGTCTAATCAAGAGGTATTAAGAGGAATTAGTCGGAGACTATTTACTCGTAGTCGTCTTCATCTGGTTTACAGGGACTGGGGAATACGACCAAACGATTCTGATTCTTATTGATTCGCTAGAACTACCTGATGATGATGATAGATGATTCTTTTCAGAGCCAGTTAACCAGGAATATTGGACCTTTGTCCACTTAAAAAATTCTACAGAAGTCCAATAGAAGTACATTAATTTATAACAGGACTAGTTTTCCGCCCGCGGGTTCGCCTGCGTGGATTAACTTTTTTCTTTTTTCCCTTTTTGGAGGAGATAGATAACTTTTACTTTATAAGGACAATATCTCTCGGAGCACTAAGGCTTTTAAGTATTCGTGTAATGCCACTTCAATCAAAGTTAGCGCGAGTATCATCTCGTATTTTTTCCAAAACATTAGAAAAAATTAAATGATCTATTACCAAAAATAGTACACAGGTAACTATGTGAGTACCAGAGAACTCATCTCTTCTGGCCCCAGGAGACATGCGTCGATCAGTGAGAGACAAATGCCGCCCCATTTGTTTGTTCCTAGCTCCAGGCGAGTGCTGTTTGCTTACTATTCGTGACTAATGCGACCTCCTATACTCTGTGTATGGGTGGCGTATTGTTCTCACAGCATAAGATGAATTCAATGGCAGTAACTCAGTAAAACAACTGCAACTGATGTAAGTAATACTTTTACATTCATACATAATGTTTGCCTAAGGACGCGTACTTAGGAACAACAATAGATTTGCTCGAGTACGTTGTAGAGTCATTCTTATGCGCTGGCCGAGAATTTTTAGATAAGACACCCAATTCCCTGAACAAGTTGGTAGATCTGGATGAGCGTATTTTCACCTTCGACTTCATGTTAACTTAAAATAGGGATAAACTATTTTGTAAAATTCTATTTGCTTGCATTTGCTTCTTTTTCAATCGAAGAACCTATTCTATGACCACCTTGGGCATGACCTTCATCCCAAATGGGGTGGTCAGAGATATCCCAAACAGTAGAGTTTTGGTGTTTCACTTGTAGAAATATACAGAAATGCACACGTGACAGGGTGACCCCATCGCTGTTAAAACGTTCATATCTATAGATGTTTTTTTTGTAGATAGTCCCTCAGTTGTCTTTTACGACACTAACAGGAAGAGACGAATTGGTCCTTCATCAAGCGAGTCTGTGAAATCACACAGCAAGATACTTTTATATCCTATGAAATATCCGAAATATCACTCTATACAATACAATACAAATACTCTTTATTACGCAAAATAATTTACAATAATTTTTGATGATAACAATAGATCTATCTTCCCATTTACCTTAAGTTCTTAGTACCGACCTTTTAAATGTTATAGAAATTCTCTTAAACCTTTATGTACGAGTATGTGTGTGACTGTGGTAACAAGTAAACGCTTTATCTCTCCACTTTATAATAGGCGACTTCTTAATTTAATCGGTTTATAATAGCTGCTGGAGTTTAGCTGCTAACTTCACACTGGTTGAGCTGACAATGTTCTCTAATTTCGGTGACATGCTTCCACATGTAGAGTTAAGATCATAACCCTTCCCGTAGTCGGGTAATAAAATTAATCTCGGCTAAAGTGCTATATATTTTTAAAAAGTGATAACTTATTGCGTTTTCTTACATAGAACACGCGTGGGCAATTTTAAAAATTATGGACGAAATAGAATTAAGCGTTCGATCCCCAGCGGGGTACATATTTAGTACTCGGTTTGGTTGGTGGTAGGGCATATTAAATGTCCGCCTGGCTAGCTACCACCATCTAGATCTGCCGCCAAACAGCAATGTTAATATCATTGTTGTGTTCCGGTTGTCAGAGATAAGATAGCCAGTCCCCCAAATAAGATGGGGTTTCCGGGTCACTACGCTACCATCTTCGGCCTCATCTTCACTTAACATCAGGTGTGATTGAGGTCAAGGGCTAACCCGTTGTGGATAAAAAGAAAAAAAATTTAATTGGTTTGTTCTATCGTAAAATTTCCACGGCTGCAATTTCGAATGTCGTTCAGGGTATACCTCTACAACATATATATTTATGTGATGAATTCGAAGATTTATTATCTATGAATCATCATCATCTTAAGTGTTTATTGATATTTATATATGTTTATCCGTTATCCAGTATCGTTAATTCCCAACCTTAACATAATGACAATAGACACTTTTTTAGCTTATTTTTGAATAGCATCTTTCGAGAAGTTCTTTTCGTAAAAAATAAGAAATCTAAAAGTTGAGTTACTGTCTCTAACTGACGTTGTTGTGTTACGATGACGGATTATGATCATATTGATCATACTACAGCGATACGTGTGGGTCGTTTGGACCCCAATTTGCAATACCTTACTGTCTCCAAGCTTGTTCCTTATTTATCATTGCTATTATCTACACAAAATTTATTAAATTGTACATATTGACCCTAAACTGTGGGTAGTAACTTCTCAGTATTATATTGATATAAATTGGAACTTTGTCTAAGGACGCGTACTTAGGAACAACAATAGATTTGCTCGAGTACGTTGTAGAGGTTCATTTTTTTTTTTTTGTAGGCTGGAACACGCTGATAGTCCTAAGGACTTTTTCAGCTTAACCGAGCGGTGGGGTGAGCGCGTCGCGGTTGTGCGGCACGACGGACGATACGGCGCAGAAGAGCAGCAGACGGCGAGCGCAGCACGATGCACGGAGCACGGAGCACAGCACACAGCACAGCACAGCACAGCGAGAACGAACGAACGAACGATCGAGAGAGCGAGCGACAGACGTGCGGACACGACGACGGCGCGGGGCGGAATAAAAAAAAGAGGTTCATTCTTATGCGCTGGTCGAGAACTTTTAGATAAGACACCCAATTCCCTGAACAAGTTGGTAGATCTGGATGAGCGTATTATCACCTTCGACTTGATGTTAACTTAAAATAGGGAGAAACTATTTTGTGAAATTCGATTTGCTTGCCATTTGTTTCTCTTTCAATCGCAGAATCTATTCTATCACCACCTTGGGCAGGGTAAGCAATTGTAGTCCCTATATTAGCTACCTATCTTTGGACATCTAAACAGAGACAAGTGAACATCGAGGGACATAATGAAAGGACACAATGATTTAGACGAAACTGATTAAAGCAACCATCAGGACCTTTAGTTTTAACGTGGTTATTTATCAGTGATACTAAAAGATGGGTAATTCCTCCATAATAACAGGTTAGTCGATATGAAAATACGAAATGCGTTCGTAAACAAAGCTCTGTAATAATGGCGAGTTTTATGACTCCACCGACGACCGGCGAAAATTAGAAATACTCATTTGGATGTCTTATTACTGGACCCGGCTCTGTGTCACACCGAGCTATAGTTTGGTTTTCATTCGTTATATGCTACTATGCTAGACATTATGAAAGTAACTCGATAGCGATTGGTACTTCGTAAAGACGAACTTAATAGAGATCTTATTTCATTACTAAACAATAAACAATATTTTAGTGAACCGAAATAAATTACACGATTTGTTGAAGCTTTGTTGTCTGTGGTAGTTAAAAAATGTGTTATGGACCAACAATGTCTTCCCTATATATTTTGTACAATAAGTAAAATTTGGTAGGTACTCGTATGTCACAAATTATGTTTGCCATCTAAAGTTATAGGAAGTTTGGAAAGTATATAAATATAAACATTTCCTATATATAGTAACATATACATATAAGTTGATTGATACCTGTATACATAAATAAAAAAATTTAAAAGGTTCCTTACAAAATAACGTTTGCCTTGGAAGGGTATCACGTTAAACGTGATATCTAGTTCATAAATATAGAACATTTCAAGCAAACTGAAAGCTGGTGCATATGCCTACCGAGCGATGACTGAATATACCCGGCTAATATTCGCTTTTTCTTTAGTAGGAAAAAAATCTTATATTAAAGCTAGAGGTCAAATGGTAATTCTTTATAACCAATAGCTTCGGCACCTACAAACTTAATGGTTTTGAAGAAAAAATAAATAAACTATGTATGCTAATACTTTCTATTTCACTTACTCAATATATCCTATTTTTTTAGTTATGACAAAAAAACTCATCCGGTATGTGATCATAATCGCTAAGTGGATAACTATTTAAATAAAAAACCAAAAAAACCCGACAGCGTATTGTATTTTGTGGGCCGTATGTTGGATTTTTACCATACAATTTATCCTATGTCACTCTAGGGATCAAGACGAATCGAACGACACCTTGCACTTCTAAATCGGTCGAGTTGTTTATTCTATAGGAGGTAACATAGAAATCTACATACTCGTATATATGCATCCACACATACCCTCAAAAAACATAATCCCGATTGCGAATCAAAATGAATCGACACGGTGTGACGGGCGTCCATTTTTATACTTATCCAAGATACAAATGATTTACGAGGCAAACTTTAGTGTATATTGTTGATTGTTTAATTACCACACGGCAAATAAACCCCGCACGAAGTAGATTCGATTTAGAAATGCAAATAACCAGACATGATTTTAAAATCCGACATGAAATTGTGCGCTTCCTTTTCTTCGTAAATTTCACGAACGAGTTCATTAAAGCGAGCCATTTGTGAAGCAAGTTACACTAGCGTCCATAAGTATTTACTTACCCTGTGAAAATTGCTAGACACGGATGTATATTTGATGTAAGACAATATTATCAATTTTATAGTGATGAGAAAAATTTTCAGTATAAATCTCCATCTTTAAGGTGTTGTACTCAAAGATCCCAAAAAGGGCCATGGAGATCGATAGAGCTGAGAGATTTTGGCGGAATTTGGTTGAGATTTTATTATAAAAAACACTACGTTAGTGGGTCGTTTATTCGCTGCGCGTGTTGTCTTCTTGCATTCTCGTTTTCAGAAACGTGAACCATGTCCGGGTGCGTCAAAGTCTCGCTCCATAACAATAAATTATCAAAAATAAAAATCAAATGTAGAGTATAAAATTTTATTTATTTTATTTAGGTCATTATAATATACAGCTCATAACTTACGTAAATAAACCTATAGTTCCCTGTCTTAAATACTTTATATTATCTACCTATAAAGCTATATACAAAAAAAACTAATAATGAGATAACAATTATTACCTAGACTAATTTACTGTGCTACCCGTTATGAGCTTTTTAGTGACTAAAAAAATGCAGGGCCGGTTCTAACAATCGCTCTGGATTCCTGTGGGTGAGACGAAATGTTAGTAGTAGACTTCCTTTTTTATTACCAAAAGTCTTTTTTACAATTCTCATAATTTATAAGTACCTAAAAACACTAACACAACTAATATGATATGTCGGCATGCATACTAAATAGAGTTCATATTACTGATGGACCCCGCACTAGGTTTAAACCTGTATCGTGGAAGACAAACACACATTTGCCTGAGTAGAGATGTAGTAATCGAGTTAAAAAAATGGTAAACAACGTTAAGTACAATGTGCATAAGCTACTACTATATTTTTCTAATAATAAATATGTCAATAAAATACCTTAATAATAAATACGTTGTTGTGTTCCGGTTGTCAGAGATAGGATAGCCAGTCCCCCAAATGTGTTGGGGTTTCCGGGTCAGTACGCTTCCACCTTCGACCTCATCTTCACATAACATCAGGTGTGATTGAGGTCAAGTACAAACCCTCTGTGCTTAAAAAAAAATCCTACGATTGCAGGTTCGATTTATCATATTATTCATTGTTATGTATGGATGGTTTTGAATTTATATATGTATTTATTTATTTACAAAATAAATGTATTTGTGTAATATGTGAACCATCTACAAGCCTAGGTGCTTAGTGTGGAACTAGATGGCGCTGTGTAAGTGGAAAGATATTTATTATTTATCTCTGACCACCCAATTTGGGATAAACCTGCATATATTCGCGAATGGTAATTAAATTACATCTGATAGTAATCTTGGACTCTACTCTTATCGTCTGAGTAGATAAGGACTATAACACATTGTCTCAACTGAATACTGCAACGCCGTTATATGAACGATTGGTGTAGTGGATGTTGTCAGCGAAACCAACAGTTGTGGGTTCGAATCCCGCGAGGGGTAAATGTTTGTATGATGAATACGAACATTTATTCCCGAGTCATGGATGTTTATATAAATATTTATGTATGTTTATTCGTTATCTAGTATCCATAGTTACAAGCTTGGCTTAGTTTGGGGTAAGTCACCAAATGTGTACTAGTTTATCTAGCAAAATGTTCAACTTACGAAGAATGTAAGTAGCAAAGTTAGTGCATTACGTGTAAGTAACAAAACGTGCACATTTCAAATCTGCAAGTAGCAAAATGACTACGCATTTCGGTATAGCAAAATGCGAAGGTAGGTAACAAAATGTGCAAGTCAAGTGAAAATGAATATTTCATGGGATAAAGTATCAGATGAAAACAATACATTTTCAACTAGCAAAAAAGCGATCAGTTATGCTGAGTATCCACAAATTTCATTAAACGATTGAACTACCGCATGCTAAATGCAACTCGTAGCCGTCCCAGTATTTTGGGCCTCAATATTTTTTCCTCAACTCAGTCAAAAGCGGCTTTTGTTGATAAAAAAAATCACATAAACAGTATACTGTGTACAGTCCACGCAGGATCGACCGCTTCATAACACACTAAAGCAATTAAAAATCAAACAATCAAAGTTTACAACTCAGGCGTAACAAAATCCTATCGGATCTCTACGTTTACTAACCACCAATAAAACCAACTTCGAAACAGTAAAAAAATAAAGAAAAAAAAGACAGTATAATTGTGCAGCCATAAACGACTGGTATTTAAAAAAATACTACGGTAAAGTCCGGTAAATTGTATTTGTGCTGATACAATACAATTGTGATGATACCGAACATTCGCACTAAGAAGTTCGATTCTTCATTCATCACCCGAACCACAGATTACTAATAAGTTACTAAACCCGAACAGCCAAGGCATGGAACTCCCTTCCGGCGTCAGTCTTTCCTGAATCCTACAACTTTGGGATCTTCAAGAGCAGAGTGAATAGGCATTTACTGGGATCGCGTGCTTCATCTTCGACCACATCGTCACTTTCCATCAGGTGAGATTGTGGTCAAACGCGAATCCAGTCAATCACAAAAAAAATAACATACATTTTAATAATACCACAGATTACTAATAAGTTACTAACGTATAATATGTAGACAATTTGCAAAATTCCAAACAGAATCGCAAAGAAAAACGAAAAATTGGTAAATGCAAATAGCGCGCATTAACAGTCGACACTTTTTTAAACAGTGTTCGATATTCGAATATTTTAAATGAGTGCCAGTGCGGTCTACCTCTACGTACTTGGTATTGAACTGATAAAGGTTTGCAAAGTTGTTTTCGACAGAAACATTTATTCATTTATTACAAGTACAATTAATTTACAATAAAGTTATCTTACTAACGTAACCGCCTCCGTGGCTCGAAGTAAACAACATTGAGTTTACGATTCGGAGGTCGCGGGTTCGATCCCCAGCGGGGTACATGTTTAAGTACTCGATTTGGTTGGTGATAGGCCATTTTAAAATGTCCGCCTGGCTAGTTACCACCATCTAAATCTGCTGCCAAGCAGCAATGTTAATAGCATTGTTGTGTTCCGGTTGTCAGAGATAAGTTAGCCAGTCCCCCAAATGTGTTGAGGTTTCCGGGTCAGTACGCTTCCACCTTCGACCTCATCTTCACTGAACATCAGGTGTGATTGATGTCAAGAACCACACCATTGTTCATAAAAAAAAACTAATCATAATGAGCTAATACTCGTAGAATTAGATTTAAAAGGCGAAAAAATGTTTGCGTTTTATTATTTATTACAATATCCAGAATAAAATAAAATATCTTTTCTTAGTGAATAATATTATACTTGCATCTACAATTAATGTCTAACTTATAAAATATTATAATTATCTTCAGTATAAGATAGGTCTCGTAAAAATGTATCTATGTTTGTTTGTAGCTCAACTACAGCGCGACTGAACCTTAGGTATACAGGTGGAAAATGTACCGGAGGAAGATATGGAATAAATTTTATTCCATAAATGTCCATCAGAGATAACTTACGAAGATTAATCCACGATAGAGTAACCAGGTACAGAATAATAACTATATAAAGCGATATTTTGTGAAGGTGGAAACTCAATATCTACTTCGCCAATCGAAATGAATTTCCAAATATTTCTCCTAATTATTTTCATTCTAATTTTAGCAGAAACGGTTTTATGTAGATTTAAGTATACTTATCTACTTAATTAAGATATAAGCTATTCTGAGATTTTTTTTAATCTTATTTATTTTATAAGCCATTCATCATATGATTAAGTCTGCTTAAAATTTAAACAATGGTGCTTAAACTTTAGGTATGACTATAAAACAAAAAAAAAAGATTTTAATTGTGTACAATTACTGTCGATTTTTTTTCTAAATTTTCATTGTTTATAAATAAATAAAAAAATATCTTTGCACAAACACACCGTGCCATCTAGGTCCACAGTAAGCAAATAAGGCTTGTGTTATGGATACCAGATGTTTGATAAACTATACAAATACATTTTTTTGTAAAGAAATACATATATAAATGAAAAACATCCATAACTCGGGTACACATGTCCGTATTCATCATATTTTAGTGTAGCAGTCAGCGTTTCTAATCACTACCACCAAATAGGTCGTCTTTTTTAATCTTGTAATTATTCTCTATCATTAGGTACCTATGTATAAAACAGATGTAGTTTTTCAATGAATGCGATATTCAACTTGTTTGACAAAGATAAAGCCTTTTACTTTATAAGCTGACTGTACCTATATGGTGATATGAGTATTAACAGTCCATTTTACTTCGCAAATCAACATTTACACTAAACGATTCCATTTAAAATGTATAAGTCGATCTTATCACCCCGATATCTTCCTATCTCAAAAGCTATTAGTCCTCCGTTACCATGCAAAACATTAATATATCGTAGCAATCATAAATACTAAAAACAAAACCTTACCACCACCAAAAAGAGATTAACGTTGATATGAAGTGTTAATTGTGTGGAAACATTGAAAAATGATCAACATATGTTATATAAATAGTCATAAATAATGTCTCGAAATTCAGTTTAAATAATAATAAGTGCAAGAGAACAAAAATTAAAAATCAACATGTTATTAATTTCGTGGCCGGCTGAGGTGTGAGATGAGGTCACAGCAGATGCAGTGGAGTCGAAACTGTGTAACTATAAATTATATATTGCTTAGCGGCGTACAACAATAGAGAGACTCTTTTGCTTTGTCAAGAGGCTTACTGGATGACTGCCACTACTTATTCCCTTTGGCTCTTTAAATCAATAAGCATACTTTGGTACTTATTTGAGTTGAATATTTTTACCGACTTTTACTATATATGCACCAAACGACGTCATGTGAAAACAGATATCAATTTTATAAACCGACTTCTTCTGTTTCATATATGAAAATATTTTATTTTTATGCACATCGGGTTAGCACTTAACCACAATCTATATCATGGCCTGTTTTATTTATACTTTACCTCCAGAATAACACACTCAGCGGTTTTCTTTATCGATTTTAAAGTAAAAATCTACAGTGTTAATTTATTAAATTATTAGAAGTCTGTGACTATCGCAGTTAGCTGGACAGAATTCTAAAACAGCTTATTCAAAACGGATCCTAGTGAACTGCTGCTGCCGCTGTATCTTATCTATGAGCTTGACTTGACAGTCTCAACAGCCCAGTAAAGATCACTCGCCCTGAAAAAACCACAATTAATTAGCAAAGTATTTGTTAGCATAATTAGTGGGATAATGGTAATTCCACTCCTTTGCTCTCGAATAATTATTATTTCCCGTTTTCTGTCCCGTTCCAATTCTAAAATAATATTAAACAATGGGAAAAATTTTACGAATAAAACGTCGTGATTTTTGGAGAATTGATAAAATGAAGAGTCTCTTCGTTTGACGTGAAAACTTTCACATATTATTTGGAATTGGATTTGCTCTGAGAAAAAAATAAGTATATTTTTTATAAATCTACTCCAAGGTTTCTCTGTCCGAACTTCAATTCCGAACCAGCATTTGACTTACGAGTCGGTTCTAAATAACTGCCGGCCACTCATTACATTCCCCATTGCCATTTGCATAACTATTGGAATCGAACCTGGACCCGATCGTGTGTGTTTAGAGTCTGATGTATGGGCTGCCGGTGCTAAATGAATTCGCTGTTTCGTACCATTGTTTTTTTCGCGACTCGCTGTATTTATGAGGTGTAAATGGACGTCTGTCAATTTTGAGGTTGTGGTTCGATTCCCACAAGAACTGACGATGCCTGTTAGTGTCTATCATATAATTAATATACCTATATAAGGCAGGTTACCTTGACATATGATTTGGTTTCCTATAAATATTTTTAGAAACACTGAACCGACTGGGGTTACTCAATTGATGTTTTTTTTTATAACCTGCGGGCCTGATCTCAATATCTAAGTATCTGGTGTTAACTAAAGATGAGATCGAAGGTGGAATCGCGGTCACTTGGAACCCCTATTTGGGGGACTCAAAGAGTCGGCACTCAACAATGCTATCAACATTGATAAGTTAAGTTGAATAGTAGTAGTAGTTTAGTAACTTATTAGTAATCTGTGGCAGTAGATCGGACATTTAAAGATGTCTTCCTACCAACCAAACCGAGTACAAAACACTTACCACGTTAGGAATCAAACCAGCGATGGTGCAGTTGCTATGATAATAGTAGTAAACAAACTAGGGTACATCGACCACATCACCAAAAAGAGGGTAATGTATTTAACTTGTTTGTATATATCTTTACCACTTACAGCCTAAACGCGTCAGCTGATTTGGTCATGTCTATTGTCGCACTTTGAGAATTTTTCCGGAAGGTCTACATGCATATTTTATGCATATTATATTTATGTGATTGATGATTTATTAGACGACCGATTAGTGTAGTGAATAGTGCCTCTGTCAGCGAAACCAACGATTGCGGGTTCGAATCCCGCGAGGGGTAAATGTTTGTGTGATGAATATGAACATTTATTCCCAAGTCATGGATGTTTATATAAACATTTATGTATGGTTATCCGTGACTTAGTATCCATAGTACAAGCTTTGCTTAGTTTGGGACTAGATGATTGGTGTCAGTGTCCGAAATATTTATTTATTTATTTCATGGTATAAAAATATCACTTGAAAACGTTACATAAACTTAATATTATTTTACAATAGAGGACATAATGAAAGTTAACAAATTATATTTATAGAAATATATGCGCGAAGCCAGGGCGTGACGCTAGTATTTTCATAATTAATTTTTAAGTAAGAAAACCTTGGCCAGTGGAATCCTAAAATTATAGGGTGCCTTCAATCCTTTTTGACCACAGTGAGCCTTTTGATTTATTACACTACAATAAAACTAAGTGCACCGTCCACTCCTGCGCATAACCAGCCGACATTGAACCTTATCCCGCAATAAAGAAAATGGACTCCTTTCGATACACGCGTAATAAAAGTCCCAAATGTTTACTGTTGATTTTTTTCAAATATTATTTTTTTGTTATTTCCTTTGTGTTTTTTTTTTGATTTTATATCCGAAATTAACTTTATCTTTACGACTGTTATAAGTTATTATTGCTCATTATGAGTTTAACAACTGTTATGTTACAACAAATGATATATTGATAAAATTTTAAAGCCCTAACAGGCACTTGCTGCAATATTTTCCTAAATTTAGAAAGCCGTACATCTTTCTACTTAAATCATATACCTGCCTATTTCAAATACTTCATTTATTCCCACTTGATCGGATTCCCAAAAGGACGGATTCTCATTTCGCCGGAATACTGTTAATAAGAAAAACAGTTACAAGAAAAATATTTTTATTTATTTAATAAAAACACAAAAGAATGAATTAATCTAAAATACACCACCGCTTCAAACATTCTATCGCGGAAATTTTATTAGTTGTGCAATCCGATATAATTCGTCCAATTTGTTCATCTTTTTAGACGTCACTTGGACGACGTTTTTTTATTGAACAATGTAATTGCATACGCTTTAACCTCGCGTCATAAAACGCTGCCTCCCTCTTCAGTAAACTCAAAAATAAATGCAAAGTTGGCTTTTTTGGAATTCTTACATTCAGTCTGTGATGCCAACCTTCGATGGCAACTGTAGTACGCTGTTTTTCTTGATAGCAGTTAAAAGCATTGCAAGTTATTTTTTGAATCCATTGACCCAAAGATTACCGGAAGAGATCGCTGTTAGTGATATAAGGTCGCCAAATTGTACGTTCTACTCCTATCACTTTCTGTAACTGTATTTTCTTTTCTGTTGTGCAATAAAGTGTATTTATGTTGTATTGTATAGCATATAAAAATAACATATCCTTCTACAATCTAATATATTGAATACCTATGATTGTATAACGAGCTTTCAGCCAATAACTCTTGATGGACTTAGTTGTTCCTTTTGTTTATAAAAGGGTTGTCACGTATGTCTTTAAGAGGGTTTCTCCCATTCAAACTTATGAATAGACCGATTCTACTGAAAGTAGCATACATAGATCTGTTACTATGGAAAACTTAATAATAATAATAAATATCTTTCCACATACACACAGCGCCATCTAGTGCCACACTAAGCAACTAGGCTTGTATTATAGATACCAGATGGTTGACAAACTACACCAATACATTTTTTTGTAAATAAATACATATATAAATGAAAAACATCCATAACTCGGGAACACATGTCTGTATTCATCATACAAACATATGCACGTAGCGGTATTCGAACCCGCGACCTTTTGGTATAGCAGCAGAGTTTCTAACCACTACACCAAACAGGTCGAACTTAAAATCGCTCTATTTTAGTTTCAATATTCTGTTTCGACAATGTTCTCTACTAACTTATTAAATAATGTAGTAAGTTAGTAAGTTAGTAGTAAGTAAGTTTAATTAGAATCGGTTTATTCGTTTCGTAAATGTTGGACTTGAAAGTTTGAATGGAAACCGTCCTGAGACCAGTAGAAATTAAAACTTTAAGTATCCCTATAGAGTGAAGATAATTTACTCTTGAAAGGTTGTTTTACTTCATTTAAGTGAATACTAAGAAGCACTCGTAGCGCTGTCGCATTAGCTATTCGTTTTCGATAAGCGAAGTTAAGTAATGTTTGACTCAGCTGACCTTGGATGGGTGACCAATAGTGGCATTTTAATACGAGTGTTTCCGTGTTTGTGTTTGTGTGTTTTCAGTTGAAGTCAGTCATACTGTAGGCCACAGGGGCGGCTTAAAAACTCTGACTGTCAGGTGGCCACAGTCGTAAACAAATCTACCAACCCGTACTGGGCCCGTATGGTGGATTATGGGCCCAGAGGCGGTGCCCCAACAGTAATGACATCTAAGGCTGTTGATAAAGTGAATACCACAATTAACATATTGCATTCATTGACTAAGTTCGAATAAGTATCAGCTAAGTTCTTTTTTTTTTTTTTTTTTGCGAGCGACATGTTGGATTTTTTACCATAAAATGTAATTATATGACATTCTCGCTTTGAATTTGAATTTACCATAATAATTGTATTATATTAATCGCCTCCGTGGCTCAATGTAAACAACATTGGGTTTGCGATTCGGAGGTCACGGGTTCGATCCCCAGCGGGATACATATTTAAGTACTCGGTTTACTTAACAGTAGGTACATGCAACAGAGTACAAACTACATGTCTCGTACAAAGGTGGACTTATCTCCCGTCAACCTAAGCATTGAAGTGGGACATGGACAAAAGCGGAGGATTGTCTGCTCCTTCTCACTAAAACATCTAAATGACTTTGTTGTTATGAAGTGTTATTCATTCAAAAATTTCAAAATTCAAAATATTTTATTTCATAGGATAAAATTATCACTTGAAAACGTCACTATTAATATTACATTTGGCTTGTATATCTCGGTGGCACTATTTATGCCCAATGTTTTCGGATATAAATTAAAAATTGTAATCATAAACACTCTATGCACATTAGAGTGAGGGTCCCTGCAACGCGTGAAGGCAGAATGCTCACTTATAATATTGAATAATTCATAAACTACAGTGGCATTATTTTTTCCTTGGGCACTATTTGGGCACTATTTGGCACTACTTCAGCACAGTTTATTGACATTGTCAAAATAGCTGAATTCCACTTTGTGATTTCTAGTATCACGTACGTACGTAACTGTCTGGCTTAAGGCTGGGTGGTTAGAAATATTCTCCAAGCTAGGCATCCTTTACTCATTTAGTAATAAATTGTATTAAACAAAAAATCGGTAATAAAATTTTACTATGTTATAATAAAATCAACTAATTAAATAAACGGCGAACACTTTAAGTTGATTTTAAGGGTCTAGCCACACTATCGACGCGGAGTCGGCTTAAGCAGTTACCGCTGGTCGACCATCTGGCTACCCCTTACATTTCTCGACCACGGCGAGGCCATAAAGAGGGCATTGTATTCACCGCATCTATATGTATGTTACAGCCTAAACGCCTCAGCTGATTTGAACAAATGAGGTATCCTTACCGATCCCGGAAGTGTCACAGGATATTTTGGCGTCATGAAAATCCAATATGCCGAACGCCAGCAGCCATTTTGTCAACAATTCAGCACCCCATTGATATGGATATCAAATGATAGTTCTCGAGACAAGAAATTTCAAAACAGGTATATCAGTGTTTTATATAAAACCCGAAGGTTATAAATATTTACCTATAAAACTATCAAAAACAAGTTGAAATAACTCAATTGTTTTAGCCCGAAATCAGAGTCCTCAATGCGGTCCTATTATTAGGTATTATATTTTTTAATTTGGTCTGGTCACACCGCGCTTCGATCAATTTGTGACAATTTGTTTTTCGGTTGAATTCAGCAAACTCTGTGTAAGAAGGGTTATTACAGGATAGATGATTATTTAGGCGATAAGGAGGTCTGGTGTTAGCTGGTCGTTATGTTAATTGCTATTGTTTTGTAATATGTAATATAAGATGTAGTATTGTTGTAAGGATGGAGACTAGTTGAAAAGATGTGTTGTTGCGGAGTTTCTTGTCGCTTCTTCTCCCTAACCATAACACCTTGTGAAGCGATCTAGTTAAAAAAAGAAAAATAGCATGTTGACTTTCAATAAGTGATATTTTTGTATCCTACATTGAATAAAATATTTTTGATTTTGATTTTGATTTTGATTTTTGCTATGATTCCTAGTTGAAGGTTGTTCGTAATCAGGAGTGGAGTGGAGTTTTTACCTATGAATTTTACCCTGTACCTAGCGAGAATCATAGTATTTGTGGAACTGGAATAATGTTTGACAATTTCCCAAAAACGCGTGAAAAATTTATCACGCGCTCTTTGTGGGCGAGCCGGCGTAAGATCTCACTAATTGGGCAAAAAACTCTCCCTAACTTCACTCGATTTTGTCCTAAAACGCGAGAAATTCGTACGTAAATTATGTTAAACCGATTCCAGATACAAGTGAGGAGGCAGTTGGGTGTTTCTGTACGAAACGAAAACGACGATACAATGAACACCAAATAAATAATTCTTACGTATACTTCGGTTTTTCCATTAAGTATGACTGACTGAATTATAAGTACTTCTTCTCTTTACGTCATACATATAAATGTGGGTTTGCTTACGTTAACATAATGAATTTTAATTTTTCCAGTTGAATTTGCGGGATTATGTAACTGAAATATAGATACAGGATCGCATTCCCTACTTCGAACGGCGGCCGGTGGTCGTGGAAAAGCGATATTCTCCGCTCACCTCAACTGTTATACTGAAAGCACATGACGGAAACGATCGCCACCGTTCGGCCATCGCCGGCGCTGTTCGGCTGCCGTCGGCGACGTAAGCTACCGTGGCTTGTGGGCGTTCGTTTGTAAACTCTAACTTTTATTTCTACGGAAAAATGTAAACAAAGTTCCGTCAAGGTCCAAGTGACATTTCAGGACTTATCAAACCAAGGGGCCTGCAGACTACAATTAAATTTGTTTAGTGATTTCGTTGAAAACTAGCGCCAAAAAGATAATAAATTGTCGACAGTATTATTACATACAAGAACTTACACAATATCGGAATTACGTTTAAATGTTTAGAGCTGGCTGTTTCCAAAAGCGACCCGATACCTAATCAGCCCTACATAAGTGTTGTTAGTACTATGAATTAATTTAATACGAAAAATTACTTTTTTACTCTAATAAATTTTCTGAAAGTAATTTAAATAAAATAAAAAAGATCATGATTGTTACATGATAAGTTTATTCTAAATTTTAATGTAGAAGAGTATTTATAGGAGTCCAGTTTCCCTTTTGTAAGAAACATACTAATCATGTTGTATTTTACTTTAGTGGCAACATCATTGTTTATATTTTTCCTTGGGATACAATCTGAGTTCATACGATAACCGACGGACCCCGACTCTCGCTCTCTACATTTGTCTATCGATAGACATTGGCATGTCTATCTCTTTCACACTTATATGCGTGTGTAAAAATGACAAAACTATTGATGTTCTTCGTCATTGAAATTTCGGGAGTGTGAGATAGACGTCCTCTGTCGTCGGCTCTGTTCGGCGATCGTCGGAGAAGTAGTCATTCCGACGCTGCAAATCGGCAAACCACGTTTTTCCCGTCGGAATTCGTTGTATGGGCCGGGCGTAGGCGAGCCACGTCGTTCACACATTTCCGATTTGTGGGCAGATCCTATGTGTTCCGCTTAATTTGCTTCTCATAGCTCTTAACCCATGTTGCTGTCCAATTTTGGACTTGCTGTGGTTCTATGAATACTAACATCACCGTCCTTCTTTCAAATACTATTTGTGTTAGTGGATAAACTGAGCAACTATTTCCAGTACTTTATAACATCGGAATCTAATTAAACTACAGCTTGACATTCTTGTTTTTCTCTGTTAAGGCTTGTTTATGTTATATTTACTGGAGTCGCAGCATCGTCAATTTTCATTTCATAGGGTACCCCCTTAAATTCAGTTCCAATTTCATTGTGTTCATACATACACCTTTAACGTGTGTGTGTAAAATAAATGACTCTTATTCTTTATTCATAAGTCATAACCAACCACTACTGGAGAGGTAGATCGAACCACAATTTTGCATTAACAAAAAAATAGCATTACAACTCCTCCTAACATAACACTACTGGCTCATTCCTATTGTCATCTCCAAAATACGCTTCTGTGAATTTCTTGTACAGTCATCTCGAACTAAAAATATTGATCCTTACCTATGAAATTGGCGTTTTGTATGAAGAATTTCATTAAGGCTGTTTGCTCCATACAAACATTTTTGATTTTTTTTTGGGAACGGCAAATCCAAATTTTGCTAAACTTTGTGTGTATTATCGGATAACATTAAGTTAAGTATTGGCAGCGTTAATTTTTAAAAGTAATCGCTTTATAAAAGTTTCAGCGAATCTAAGAAATGATTATGGGAAGCACATGAAAAGAGCTCTGTTAAAATTTTTTTTATTATGTGATTTAGCCCAGAAATTAAAAAATATTTCATGTGAAACCTTGATATAATATTCCATTTTCCAAATAAAAAACAAAATTGGATATAGCTTTGAAAATCGCAGGAATTGGTACATATGATTAACGAAGAAAAAAACTCCATTTTCATAGGTAAAGACCCAATATTAACGCTGGATGAGCTCTTCTTTTTCTCCAAACATCCTCATAAACTATGCTTTGTAATTTAAATACAACAATACCATAGTCACATTTAAGAGGCTAAGCTCTTTATTAACCTCTATTTAAAGATCTTAGTCACTTAAGAGGGTTCGTTATTGACAGTGGCGCCCTCATTGGATAAATGAAGATTTCTTTTTAACACAGCATAAATCAAATATATTGCACTGTACTCGAAAGCCCTAAAGCTAAATCTAAATAATAACTAAATAGCTTTAATTTGGATTATTATCAGGAATTTAAAACTATTGATAAGAGCGGCCGCTTATTTATAATTGTGAATTCTGAAGTAACCTCCATATAGGTTTACATCGATATCGCGACATCCTTTGAGTGCTTTTCATTTTTCCTCATTGTTATGGATTTGGCCATGCAGGCCCTCTTAAAAAATTCAGCCTCTATACTTAGAAATAGCTTGTACAGTAAGGATGTCTTCATTTTATATTTTGTTTCGTATGTTTTGATCGACCAGGTTCTAAAAATACAGATAAAACACTAGAAGTATCTCCATATTCTATCTTGATATCTTTTAAAATTAATTACACGTCATAATTGTAAAAGTTCCTAAGGCTCTATTGGCGACATATTTTGAGCCTAACATATTTTGAGGTCAAACGCTGCCCCGGTAGCGCGAAAAAATCATGAAAAATAAATGACTGTTCTAATAAGCGTCCTTTCTTTTCTCGATTTCAGATACCTCACCTTCATAAATAAAAAAAAAAAGTCGTGCATAAAAAAAAGGAGATAAAATTTATGAGTTTTAAGCATTTTCCCAAATTACATGATGAGCATCACACAATGGTGTCTGACTGTACTACGGCCGGTCGGTACCGTTCAAAACAACAAAAAGTAACACCCCGTTCCGGGTAGCAAAAAAAAAAAAAAGAGATAAATAAAAATTCGAGCACCCAAATAGTGCCACAATAAACGTGAGATTTGTTTATTTCCAAAAATCGAACGCTCACACTTCTGAGAAGACAGTGCGTTTTTCTCACGGGCGCAAGGGGCAGTAAATGTAAAGTATTGATTTGATAGAGTTGGCCTATAAATTCTTGATTACAGGCCAAGCGCCGGCCGGCTGTAAAACTATATAATATGTTTTACGACACGCATAAATATGTTATATAATTGTATGTGTTGTCGGAGGGCTGTGATTTCTTGTATTCGAATTCGTATTTTAGATCAAGACAGGAGGCTACGTGTCGCAAAGCGTAATGCCCATAAGCCCTCGTACCACTTAAAAAATATTGCGTTCCATTGCTTATTGTTGCGGTTGATTGCTAAATTTGATACCACATAGGCGCCCTAGAAGTAAGGCTAGGGGGATAAACGTAACGAGTCACCAATGTGATGGCTGTATATAGTATAAACATTTTCTTATATAATAAGAATACTACTTTTAACCGCCTCCGTGGCTCAATGTAAACAACATAGTGTTTACGATACGGAGGTCGCGGGTTCGATCCCCAGCGCGGTACATGTTTAGTACTTGGTTTGGTTAGTGGTAGGGCATTTTAATTGTCCGCCTGGCTAGCTACCACCATCTTATCCAAATCTGCCAGCAAACAGCAATGTTAATAGCATTGTTGTGTTCTGGTTGTCAGAGATAAGATAGCCAGTTCCTCTAATAAGATGGGGTTTTCGGATCAGTACACTTCCACCTTCGGCTTCATCTCAATTAAAATCAAGTATGATTGAGGTCAAGTACGAACCCGTGGTGCATAAAAAGCCCTTTGGCTTACCGGTTGTGGTTAAAAAAAAGACTGGAGCACATTGTAAATAGCAGTCAATCACACCTGATGTTAAGTGTAGATGAGGTCGAAGGTGGAAGCGTACTGGCCGGGAAACCCCAACATATTTGGAGGACTGGCTATCTTATCTATGACAACCGGAACACAACAATACTATTAATATTGCTACTTGGTGGTAGATTTAGATAATATGGTGGTAGCTAGACAGGCAGACATTTAAAATCCCCTTCCACCAACTAAACCGAGTACTTAAACATGTATCCTGCTGGGGATCGAATACGCGACCTACGCGTTCTTCATTCCTGATTCGATGTCATACTGAAATACAGATCATCGCTCTGTATATAGCTCGTTGCGTGACCTATGGAGTCCATAGACAGAGATCCCGTTTCAGGCACAAATCATCACCGTTTACACAAGGATCGTTTTCGAATGATACTTTAATCTATATATCTAATCAGATCTCTTGTCCTACAAATTCATCTACAACTCCTAAAATGAAGTTTCCAACTGATATTGGTGTGAGAACGACACTCAAAGGCAAGTATAAAAAAATTTGTAATGATGTATGATATTTTTTATGAGCACCAATTTATTTCAAAGGATGTGAAGGAATAATGATTCCATGGGGTTTACTTTGATATTTTACATGTTCCCTTGTCCTGTTGTATATAAATAGCATCCGAATAAGTTGACGCGGTTGACGACAAAGCTTAGGAATTAAGGTTGTCTACACAAGAGTGTCGAGTCGCAGCGATTCGGAGAGGACCACCAACTTAAGCGTTACATGATATTTTAATAAATATTCCTGATAGTCGAGCTGACAAACTGATACTTGCATTTTAATAACTTCTAACTAATATTCTTTGAACCTGTCTGTAATAGGTTGTAATGTAGTAGACTGGTAAACTCAATTTTTACATTAAATTCCTTATATGCGACTTTAAGACCATTTAGGTATTTATCGCGGGAAATAAGTGCACTTCATGTGGTCTCAAGATTGTGATCGAGCCACCATCAATAGAATTTTTTAAATAATATAATAATTTTAATTTGTTTATACAAGAGCAGTATGTCAAGAGTCAACTTAAGTTCATCTCAAGTCGGGACGTTTACCGGGCTTTAAGCAACCGTGCCAACAACACGCCTTCTTGTGTCAACTTCTAAAATAGTATTAGTAATTTCGCACCCAGAGTATTAATTTTGTAAAAATCAGTACAACATATGTTTTATTTGTTTATACAAGACAGTATCTCAAGTGTCAATTTAATTTAATCTCAAATCGCGACGTTTACCAGGCTTGTGTGAACGGGCTTTAGCCACCGTTGCCAACAACACGCTTTTCTAAAGTAGCAATTAAGGAAAAGTGCCTACTTCTAAAATGGCATCAGTTTATGACGCACTGAGAGTATTAAGTTTGTAAAAATCTGCGTATTATTTGCGTTCTAAGAATTTTCAACAGGAGACCTACAGCATCTCCAATTACTTGGCATTAACCCTTCGATAGATTTCGAGAGTACTTTACAGTGTCTTGGGCAATAGAACAAGTAGGGACCCTCTCGTATTCATCCCTTGACAATCACTTAAACATTTGTTATTAAAATTAAACGTATTTCCTGAACAATTTGTGTTCCATGAACTGTATGTATAATACTTATGATTCCTATATTACGACATAACTGCAAGTAATTATAGTCATACGTAGGAGTATACTTATAGACAGGGACGTATCAGGTCGTAAAGGTAAATCGAGGGCGCCATCAGTGTTACGGCAGTTTGCTTACTTTGTCTTTTGAAACTATTTGACAGCTCAATTATGCACAATTAACTATAAAAGGAAAAAAGAAAAAAAAAATGCAATATATAAAACCAGTGAGTGTGAAGTGTTGAGGCAAATTAACCAAGGTTTCTTACAGACTAACACACATTCAACAATAAGTGCACACATTAGTCATGCCTGAAAGATCGGTCTAATGAAACTTTTATGAGCTACACTGAAATGACAAAAAATGTTTTGACCTCTTCTTATAAACTTGTTTCTTTTTAATAAAAGACTGGAGACAAGTTTGTCCAAGGTCCTGGTGGAAAGTTACTATCCAAAGTCTTTGCCTATATACCGTAGACTTGAGGATCCTAACATCTGGGAAAGCCTAGGCTTGGGTAGAAAATTACAAACAACGGTCAGCTGATCGTCAAATTTGAATGAGAAAGTAATTCGTTTTAGTAATTCAGTTCCGATAGTATGCCACCATGTTCTGTGCGCGATGTGGGGTTGTTTCGCGTTGACATTTATTAATTGGTACTGGGCGAGAGGACGAACTACCTGCAACAGAATACAAACATAATTACTTTCACGCCCTGAGGTATCAGGAATACCATGATCAGTATGCAGATAATCATATTATAACCATTTTACAGAATTGCAAAAGACTAAGATAAAAAAAGAGAAAATATTTTACCCGGGCGCCAATTCAATATTAATTTCTTAGTACAGTCCTGAATACCTCGTGTTGATAGCTGATGAGTCTTACTTATGACGTAACGCCTGGGGTAGTATTTAAGACACCACGGGCATGAAAATGAAACCGAGAACGATTAAGGGGGCATTAAAGTTTTATAATGCTATGAAATACACATTACAAAGGGCTGAATGAAGCTATTTCTAAGATCGAATGCCTGATTTAAATAGACAGTAGTTTTAATATAGGTTGAGGTATTCATTACATTCCATTCCGACGTTCATAAAATATGGATATGTCCCATCGTTTAGTCTTTATTGTAAAAAATACTGCACTCAAATTGGAACACGCATTACTGAGATACATCTGGACATACACAACACCGTCAAATATGTAATACTCGTAGTTTTTCATCGATGGTTAAAATAAGGCACGGTAAGCGTTTTATTAATGCACTTTATAGACTTATAATTAGTTATTGCGTATGACCAGGATCGTTAACACAATCAAACCACTGTCACCACTTCATTGCTGATAAAACGGAAGCTGAAACAGAACGAAGCCAAATTCTTTTTGATTGAAGTCGGTTAAAAAATGCATCACTTTCTACAGAAAAGTGGCCAAAAAAACATGCGAGTATCTTTCGAGTATAACAAACATAATGTTATTAGTCGTAAAACTCATATTAATCAATATTGCAATTTTTCCTTGCACCTTTATGTAACCGATTTGAGAGCACACCCTAAAAAAATATTGATTGTGCGTGATGGTTTTGGCCATTTATTCTCAGGTGTCCTATTAGTTCTAGAGGATTCTAAGAGATTGCACTGTTTTATCTTTAGTAGATTATTTCTTAGTGAAAGCCGCGCAAAAGATTTGTTTGTGCGACCCTATAGCATAAATCAATGAATGCACTTAATAACATTTTAAGTGTATGTACAAACTCACGTCTCATCATCAGTCGATGACGAGACGAATCTAGACAGACAAGAGACAAAGAACAACGACGTTCGGGGCATAGTCTTTTTTGGGAATAAAGTACCCAATTACAAATAGGAAATCATTAATATATTATATTACCTATATTATATTGACATCGCAAAATATTTAAGTAAAATTGAAACAATCTGCAATGAAAAGAAAAGGAAAAAATAGAACAGTTATGGAAAAGTTCATAAATAGTATCTGCAGTTGTTTATGTAAAATACTGACATATTTATTATAATATATGAGGAACTAAACGATGATATTATCCAGGTATACAAAGCAACTGTGTGAACCGATTTTCACCGTTCACTACGTTAAGTACGTACACTAAGTTAGAGGACATTTACTCATCTAAGTTAGTGGAACATGTCTAAGTATAACGGCTTCTGACCTTAAGACAATGTCGTAAGTAGAGTAGAAAGTTTCTGTCACAAACACAACGTGCGCTTCTATCATAGTTCCAAAGAAGACTTTAGAATACTACGGGTTCTACCTACTTATTAATAGATTATGGTGATATCATAGTTTCATTATAGGATTAAAATTTAATGTTAATATTGCTATCAATCACTCATCAATCTTATTCCACATCCACCCACTGCTGGTGGCCTCTTCTCCATTCTTCATCTTCTAATATTGCTATCGTATATTTACTAACATTCTTGTTTAAAAGTAGATTCCAAACATGTACGCGTGATGAGTTCATTAAATTAACCTTTTGTCATGTTCATCAAACGTTGTAAGAACCTAAATAAAGCCAAATAAGTTGGGGTTTCCGGGTCAGTACGCTACCACCTCCGTCTCATCTTCACTTAACATTAGGTGTGATTGTCAAGTGCTAATCCGTGGTGCATAAAAAAAATCTAAGTTTATAAAAAAAGACGCACTCTAATCGGACTACGTTTTATCGAGATACATCCGTACAAAAACCGCATAACACAACGCCGTGAAACACATAACACTCGTCGTTTTTCGGAAGGGGGTTAAAAAATATCTTGACACTAATTCATTTAAGGACAATGTACACGCTTTCATAATACGATTCCGGTAAATATTAAAATTTGCCTTTAATATAATAAGTTCAAGCCTGTTTCCCTTTGGGGTAGACAGCTACTATATATACATTTCCATTTACAACGATGCCGACTTTTGATTCTCTATTCTCATCTACGGGAGACATTTAAAATTTGAGTTTAATATATACATAAGTTTTCCCTTTAGGGTAGACAGAAACTATAGATTTCCACTTGCAACGATCCTGAAAAACTACTTTTGCTTCTTCAACTCTCATCAAATATTTGTATTTAATTAAAATTAAAACTACCATTTAACAATATAATTAATAATAATAGATAAATATTTCGGACACTTACACCAATCAAAGTAACCGCCTCCGGGGCTCAATGTAAACAACATTGTGTTTACGATTCGGAGGTCTCGGGGGTCGATCCCCAGCGGGGTACATGTTTAAGTACTCGGTTTCGTTGGTGATAGGGCATTTTAAATGTCCGCCTGGCTAGCTATCACCATCTTATCTAAATCTGTTGCCAAGCAGCAATGTTAACAGCATTCTTGTGTTCCGGTTGTCAGAAATAAGATAGCCAGTCCCTCAAACGTGTTTCCGGGTCAGTACGCTTCCACCTTCGATCTCATCTTCACTTTACATCAGGTGTGATTGAGGTCAAGTACGAACCCGTCGTGCATAAAAAATCATCTGGTCCCAAACTAAGCAAAGCTTATGTGCTATGGATACTAGATAACGGATAAACATACATAAATATTTATATAAACATCCATGACGCGAGAATAAATGTTCATTTATACAATACAAATACACTTTATTGCACAAAAAGAAAAGAAAATACAGTTACAGAAAGTGGTAAGAGTAGAACGTACAATTTGGCGACCTTGTCACTAACAGCGATCTCTTCCATGCAAACGTTAGGTATAAGGACAGTATATTTGAATTAAACAGGTTGTGCCGTATTTAATAGGGATGCAGATAAAAACTACACGAATAGATTTCATATACAAATATAATTAGATAAGCAACGCTAACAACGCAAGCTACCTACGAGTATGTGTTCGGCTTTTATTTTCTATTTAGTTGATAAGGAAGGATGTACTCATGAAACGTTTGTCGATATACAGTCTATTATTTTTTATAAATATATATTATAGCAAATTACGTAAGTTTGTTCGTAAGTTTGTCTGTGGTAGTTCATGGTTCAGTTTTAAGAGACCATACGGCGGCGCCTTCTTTAAAAACCTTCACACCCTGTATAAAGCCGGTTGTACAACACCCTCTAATTATCGGCAAGTTAACATCGCGCCGTGAGCGCATCCTTAGCACCTATTCGAGTAAGTAAAAACAATTTGGGTACAATAGTCCTTTTGTTTATCTGCAGGTGTTGGTGCCGGAGCGGTGCGGACATTGATGGTGTGAATGTTTTAATTTATTTGGTAACATTATTGACTTACGTGGTATAGAATGGTTATGGTTAGGGACTTAAGAGTGTTAGTTAGACGTAGAAAGGGAGCGGAGTATTTTTTTTGGTAATCTGAAAATCCATTTTCAATCACCGACGCAAACGTCAAAGTCAGATAATCTTTTATTTTGTATGCACAGATATAAAGGGAGCGGAGTATTTTTTTTTTGGTAATCTGAAAATCCATTTTCAATCAACAAAGTCTAGAGTGTCATTTTTTATCATTATATTTGTGGGCACCTCCCTGACAATAGACAGGCATTGAATGCAATAGTTAAGACAAGTCGGTGCGGCCTAGCCACTCTAATCTGACGCAGATTCACCAACCACCCCGCCTCTAGTGAGGACGCTGTGCACCTGTGACTACATCAGGTTATGTAGTGCTAATAGCTATGTCATTGGGAATTAGTGTAGGATAACATAATTGCCTGGAACTGCGCTGCAATTGGGATCAGCTTCCCGCTTATTAACCGTAGCATGGTGGCTAGATATGTGTATCTATGTTGGTATAGGTTTTGTTAGGTGTGTTTGTATATTGCATGTTTTTGTAAACCAATCAGCCACGGGAGGTCCTGTGCTGAATAAAGGCGTCGGAAGTGTTGTTAGTTCTATTTTAAAGAAAGAAAAGAATTCGTTTATTCTCATAGCACTGTTTACGCAATATACTTAATATTCGATATATACATTAATAAATACTTTTCTTTTTACGTACTACGTTAGCACTTGACCTCAATCATACCTGATGTTAAGTGAAGTTGAGACCGAGAGTGGAAGCGTACTGACCCGGAAACCCCAACTTATTTGGGGGACTGGCTATCTTACCTTTGACAATCGGAACACATCAATGCTATTAACATTGCTGCTTGCGCGGCAGACTTAGGTAAGTTGGTGGTAGCCAGGGGGACATTTACAATACCCTACCACCAACCAAACCGAGTACTAAACATGTACCCCGCTGGAGATCGTAACCGCGACTTCGACTTCGAATTCGTAAAAGCTATGTAGTTTTACATTGAGCCACGGAGTCGGTTTCTTCAACGTTAACGTCGAGCTTCGCCTTGTCCATAGTGTCCATAGTTGAGTGACCTTAATTTTTCTAATGAGCATCATACCCAGTGTCATCTTCCAGTACCATAACTAAAACACACTTTAAATGTAATAGCAAATCTTCAAAATTTTGCTGGAATAAAATTTTCGGGGTTGCTAGACTTTTAACTAAAATACAATTGATTACAACAAACAAAAGCATTGACAAGCCGACACATAAAGTGGAGTTGAATAAAATCTAGTGCCTACAACCCCTTGTAGAACCGACCAACAGAAAGACAATCAGCAAAAAAACTCTCACAAAAAATCATCAATCAAGCGAATACTAAAATAGGACACCAAATGTGCCGTGTCGAGGAATCGAACCGGCAACACGAGTATCAGCACGCGCCCTTTGATCCGCCGCCTTTGACACACGACACCCGCATGCGACCGCTCCAAGTGACGCCTGGCCTGACGCCGACCCTGGGGTGACACCCTTAACCGTCATTAAGGTAGTTTCTATTTCGTACTCTTTATCTATGTAAATACTAGCTATTATGCTATAGTAATGGTGCGAATTCGATTCGATTGACGACCTGTTTGGTGTAGTGGTTAGCAACTCTAACCGCTATACGAAAAGGTTGCGGGTTGGAATCCCGCTAGAGGCATATGTTTGTGTGATGAATACGGACATGTGTATCTGCGTTATGGATGTTTTACATTTATAATAAGTATTTATTTACAAAAATAAAATGTATTTATGTAGTATATCAACCATCTAGTATTCACAACACAAGCCTATAGTTGCTTACTAGAACTAGATGGCGCTTTGTGTATGTCTAAAGATATTTATTTATTTAATTCTAAGAAAAATTTACAAGACGCGACCAAATAATTAGACAAGTTTACTTTGCCCTGTGTCAATCATTAATAACCTACTGTATATCATCATGGATTAGGTAAAACGTTATTCCTCACTAATTGCATCGAGAAAGCCCAAAGAGCGATTTTGAAGGTCTCTACTTCCCGTTCCTTTCTTTACCCAACTGACCTCCTTTATAAATCCTGCAAAGTACTATCGGTTCGGTATACATAATGAGCGCAGTATTAAAACAGCACACGGCTCTTCCTTATAGCACTGAAAATATTAGGTCTTTACTTATGAAATTGGAGATTTTTTTTCTTTGTTTATCATATGTACCAACTCCTACGATTATATATTTTCAAGGTTTCACATGAAATATTTTTTAATGTCTGAGCTAAATCACATATTAAAAATAACTTGAACACAGCTCTTTTCATGAGCTTCCCATATTATTTCTTAGATTCGCAGAAACTTTTATAAAGCGGTTACTTTTAAAAACTAACACTGCCTATATATAAATTAATGTTATGCGATAATACACATAAAGTTTAGCTAAATTAGGATTTGCCGTTCCCAAAAAAATTTCAAAAATGTTTGTATGGAGAAAACAGTCTTAATGAAATTCTTCATACAAAATAATTTCATAGGTCCTAATACTAACAAAAGACGGAAAGATAGTTTGCCCAGGGAACACAGGAACAACATATGCTTTCTCATCCAGATTTTATGTGTTCCTAGGTCCTTTTCTCTATAATAGATTACATTCAAAATTAAGCATGTTCTCCCTTAACTATTATAAATGTAAGAAAATTATCCAATAAGCCCTACAAATTATGTCCTACGAAGATACAGAGAAGTTATTACCTACTTGTATTGAAATAAAAATCAGGTTGTTAGTACAATAGCTTCTTTTATCCTAAGTTTTTTACGTGAAACTGTATATATCTAATAGTGGTTATTTTTAAGTTTAATATATTAAATTATGCTCTTTTACGCCTGAAACACAGGAATACCTAGTTCAGGCACTAGTGTTATACCTATGTAAGTTACTTTTTTGCGATTTGAATTTTGTTACTTAAGTATTTCAATAAAAAGATTAGTATTATTTTCTCCTCTTTTGAGGGTATTACCCTATATCATTACCCTATCTTTTATTATTATTATTATCATATGATAATAATCCCGTTATATCAAAAAAAGATTTTAATGCTCGCACGAAGTTGCTGTGGTGACGATTAGCGGTGATGCCAAGATACCAGCATGACTAGCCCCGTTAATGTCTAACTACAATGGGAAAGACTCCAACGCCAACTCTCAATTTTGAAGAACCTCGAATGTGAAATTCCACGATGGGCGAAATGATGGAAATTAATCAGACAATAAGGCCGCCAGTACAATAGTTCGGTAAATTAACACATTCCGGGACGCAATCCGCTTCCCGACGTTGTAACAATAAAACTTCTATTGTATCTGGTGATGTGTCCCGGCACGTGTTAAGACCTAGAGTGTCTTTTAGAAATAATTTAAAGAAAAATATCTTAACAATGGCATTTCAATACATTTATGAGAATTTGTTATTTGCCAAAAAATATAACTCGTTTTGCACATTTAAAAGAAAATGTAAGGAATGGCTTTTATGTAAACAAAAGTTTTCCAGTAACTGGGCCTTTGTGATATCGAAATATGACGTGCCAGCCAGTTCTATTTTTTTTAGATTTTGTTAGCGAAATTGACTTTCTAATTGTATAGGAATTGCAGGTGTCTTTCGCCAATTATTATTATTTCAAAATTTTATTCTCTCCTAAGTTATGCTCAAGTTATGTATGCATGTAGCTTGTAGCCAATAGCATTGTAGTGTGCAACAACTTCTGACGTGTTATGCGTTCTGTTAACAGTGAATGCACGAGGTGGAGACTGAAAAACAGCTATTTTGCTGAGGCTCCAACCTACTTGTCAACTAATTTTACTATAATCTTCTTCATTTTTTCTGTCATATATTTTTTTTTAATCAAGGCCGAAGACAAATCTGGTATATTTAATTGTTACAATTTTTTAATTCCCAAAATTGATAGTTGAAAACACTCTCACGTTTGTAATGTCAAAGTTGTGTGGATTGTTAGGGATGAAGAACTTTCTGATTAAATGTCTTTGTAAATAGGTAAATATACCTTACTTGCCTAGGAAGGAGAGTAATGTTTTTCGGGTGTATTTATATAGATTTCTGTGTTATCTCTTGTAGCCTAAACGGGTTGACCGATTTTAATGTGCAAAGAGTCGTTGGATTCGTCTTTAAAAAAAATATGTGTTGTGGGGTATCCACAACATGGTGATTGATATACTACATGAATACATTTCATTTTTTTTTGGAAATAAATAGTTATTATAAATGAAAACATCCATAACTCGGGTACACATGTCGGTATTCATCACACAAACTTATGCCCCTAGCGGGATTCGAACCAGCGACCATTTGGTATAGTGGTTAGAGTTTCAAAACCACTACACCAAACAGGTCGTCGACATATCGATCTGACGTCGTTGTCTTAATCCCCAGAGTATCATCGGATACATTTTATGCTGCAAACAACGTGGCGCCCGTTAAATACAATATATGCTGTCGGGTGTTTTGGTATTGAAATACTATAAATTAATATTTACAATGACTAATTCTTATAACGTTAATAATATTGGTGACTGTTTAAAGCCAACATGACGACGACATTGAAGTGTCTTTCAAATTTCAAAGTCTTAGAGGCGACTCAATGGGATACTCGACCCTATAACACTCAGATTTTCCCTCCATACTGAGGCATGATGCAGAGAATTGGCTTTCAGAAACGGTGAACAAGAAGTAAACGCATAAGATTATTGTAGGCACTCATTTAGTAGGAGAATACACGATTTTAAACTAACTACCTATACAGTTAACATGTTGGTAACAATTTCAAAATGCCTTCAGCACAGTACCACGAAAAAATTTTAGCGTTCGATTGTTAAATTTGGTACCACGTAAGCGTAGTCATCATCAGCCCGTAAACATCCCACTGCATGGATATAGGCCTTCCCTCGTATATGAGGGAGTACAGGCCAAAGTCCACCACACTGGCCCAAAGCGGGTTGGGGACTTACCATGTCTTTAAATTTTTATTTTTCAGGCATGCAGGTCTCCTCTCGATGTTTTCCTTCACCGTTTAAGAGCAGTCGGGTAAATGCACATAAGTAATTAAATTTAAAATTAAAAGTCATTGGTACATGGCCTGCGTGGGAATCGAACCTGGACCTCCCAAATTGGTAGACCGTGTCTTAACCGCTGAGCCACCAACCCTCCTCGCGTCTATTCATTAGACATTTATCCCCTTATCCTCACTTCCAGGGCGCTTAACGAATGCAGGCGAGCTAAACGTAAAAATTTTAGCGACCGAATTTAAATTTTTTTCCGTGCTATGACAGCAGGTCCACTGTGGAGCCTTAAAAATAATGGCATACTTAAAACTGTACCCATTTAAGTACACAATTTCTCCTCACACCTTAACACTCAGCAAGACGTTTCGAGCCCGTACTATGAGTTTGATCGAGTTTATTTTAAAACTCGAAAAATTATTGGATTTATTTCAGAGTAAAACAAAGGCATTAAAAATGTCAATGCATAAAGTATGATTTTAGGCTACCCTGGACCTCACAAATTGGGTGACTGTGTCTCCTGCACTGAGGCACCGACACTCACCGACACATTAAATACAAATTACAGAAAAGCATAAAGAAGGAATCAAAACTTCTAAAATGTCAGTTATTGTGTACTCCAGTACTATATATTAATTCTGTACTATAGGCACAAAATGGTCCAACTCAGCAGGGTACTCCGCCGCTCCGAGCGCTGGTATTCTGTTAGGACCAATTTGGAACTAGCGAGCGGTATGCATAATAAATCATATTTAAGTATATACTTAAATATTTATATATTATAAACATCTATGACTCAGAAATAAATGTTCGTATTCATCATTTACCCCTCGCTGGATTCGAACGCGTAACCGTTGGTTTCGCAGACAGGGTCACTATCCACTACACCGATCGGCCGTCAACGCCCGTTTCGTTCATGTCATCCCTCCCACAATCCATCCACCTTTTCCGTGTCTTCTTCTTCCTTTCCATCCCTTGACATTATTATATTAGTAACATGTAGTAATTCTTCTCTTGTGGCATCATAAGTAAGGAAATAAATATGAAAATCATTAATTTCAAAATTATTGAATGCCGAAATGACATACACACAGCGTCATCTACTTCCACACTAAGCAAATATATGGAATATGGATACCAGATGGTTGATAAACTACGCAAATACATTCTTTTTGCAAATAAATACATAGGTATTCGACCTCATCTTCACTTAACATCAGGTGTGATTGAGGTCAAGTACCAACCCGTTATGCATAAAAAAAAAGGTATATTTAAAAATGAAAAACACCCATAACTCGGGATTACATTTGTATTCATCATACAAACTGTGCCCCTAGCTTCGAACCCGCGACCTTTTAGTAGTTAGAGTTTCTAACCACTACACCAAACAGGTCGTGATCAAAAATCGTGTCCCATTGTAGCGATATCTATGTAATTTTACAAACGGATTTACCATTCACCACGCCACGTGTCCAATTGCGAAATTCGCTCTACCTAGCGCTGGTCGATAGACCACGTTCCCAACTCTTCCCATGTCTTGCCCGGAGTCATAGAGAACTTATAGTAAGTAACCAGGCGACAAGCCACTGCTATCGGTCTGTTGGCCATGTTTTTATAACTCTATAGAAGGCAGTCCCACAATTGATATTAATTTCATGAGTGGGTTTGTGATAAAAAACTTACGAACGGCCCTTGCGTCGCGCCGCAACAGCAAAACGTGGTATCTTCATGTTGCAGTTGAAATGGATTTCACCCCGAAATTAATTATATTTACACTTCAATCATTTTAACGGATAACTTTTCTCTAAAGAGAATTCTATTCAATAAGTTGCAACTGTGTACGTTGTTAAATGTCATCAAATTGTGTGAGTAAATAGCCGTGTCTTGGATATGACCGGGATATTTTGTATGCTGTCTACCAAGTTTTTTTTTTTTAAATTTTCATACACAGCGGGTTGGTACTTGACCTCAATCATATCTGATGTTAAGTGAAGATGAAGTCAAAGGTGGATGCGTACTGACCCGGAAATCCCAACACATTTGGGGGACTGGCTATCTTATCTCTGACAACCGGAACACAACAATGCTATTAACATTGCTGCTTGGCGGCAGATTTAGATAAGATGGTGGTAGCTAGCCAGGCGGACATTTTAAATGCCCTACCAGCAACCAAACCGAGTACTTAAACATGTACCCCGCTGGGGATCGAACCCGCGACTTCCGAATCGCAAACTCAATGTTGTTTACATTGAGCCACGGAGGCGGTTAAAGCCTTAAGCCAAGAGAATTAAAGGAAATGGACCATCTATAGAGTTTCTGTTCCAATTCTGCTGCCCGTTATTAGCTATTTATTTTTGAATAGCAAAGTTAATTGTATATGATGCTCTGGTAGTCTCTGTAAAATCATCAGCCACTTCTAACCCATTGCTGAATACAGGCCTCTTCCTGGATGCGCCATTGAACCTAATCTTTAGTTCTGTTTCTAATTACTGTGAGGCAAAAGTTTGCCAAGTAGTGGTCTCCACTCCAGAACTAGTTATTCGAAATATTGACGTACATACATACATTATGTCACGCCTATTTCCCGTAGGGGTAGGCAGATACCACAGACTTCCACTTGCTATGATCCTGACACACCAATATTAACGTAGAACGGCCGAATCTCATCCTTTTTGAAGTCGGTTAATAAATAGTAAGGAAAATGGTAGGAAATATATAAAAAAGTAATAAATACATAAATAGATGTCAAGAGGCACAAAAGATGTTACAAATTAGGAATAGATTAAAAAAAAAAAATAATATCGGGGTCATTTTGGAAATAAAGTTAAATATATATATTGATGATACGGTAAGCCGTATCATCAATCTCCATATGTTCAATCTGTAGACCATTACTTGTATGACCCACTGATCATTAAGGTGAAACAAAGCTGTATTATTATATAGTAAAGAAGTATTGAAAAATTATTGTAAATTATTTTGTGCAATAAAGAATATTTGTATTGTATTGTATTGAAAAGTTTATTTTTCAAAGTTACACCATTTTTTGCATGCACCTACACGTTTTGGCGATGACAAGATAGCCTTGCGTGTTTTTGCTACAATTCCGATAAATACTTGATTATTCCAGGCCGTTTATGGTGCATGAAGCGAGGAACGCCATAAGAGGTATGTATACCGTATTCAAGTCATGATTGGAGAATATAACGTGTTAAATAAAATCCTAAAAAATGTCCAGAGCTGTGTTCGGAACACGTGGAATACGGCGTCTATGGCGGCCATCATATCTTTAAAGCGATGTTGGTCATTTTCGGCTTTTTTGATTCGTCACAACCTGTTAATGGTCAAAATTGTTAGTCATCATCATCATCTCAGCCCGTAAACAGATATAGGCCTTCCCTCGTATAATGAGGGAGATTTTTAGTACTGCTATCTTATTCCGTAAGTCCACAAACACAACTCGCATCCGAATACACGGTGCGATCCCAAGCGGACTATACGGTCATAGTCATCCATAGTCATTGGAAACACCACAGATTCGCACGGAATCGCATCAAGCATCAACAGAATAGAAGCTCTTTATCGTTAAGAAACTTAAATGTAGTAAACACAGTCAAGAGGAAAACAATTTGTGCAGATTTCCCAAACGCGATCCCACGCGCTTTGTTAATGCAATATAGCTCGCTGACGTTAAGATATAAAACTCGCTGATGTTAAGATATATCCCTCACAAGGGCTGATATAAGGAGCCCTCATGCCAAAAGTCAGTTAAGAATAGGTAAAGAGTTTCGTACTGAGGAGCCTCCATCACATTACATATTGCACATTGTCAAGTAAAGAATTAATATTTATGGTATGAATCTGATTGATACTCATTGGCTCGGTTAAACTATATATCTTTATTGTTCACACATACATCCTCACACACCACAAACACGTCATACAACTTTCGTACTTTTTAAAATGTTTGAATGTTGAAAATAATAATTTATTTATTTTGTATGTTGTTTGATGTTATTGTTTGCTATGGAAGAGCAAGGTTTCCAATCGGTATTTTCCTATTAACTAGGAAGTCTGAACATTATTATGTTAGGAGGGTTTATTCCGTCTAGTGGCGCCCTCATTCGATAAATTATTAGATAAGGTTGGTAGGTATACCGGCCACGTAATGCAATAAACCACTTTATATTGAATAGTTAAAATGTGGTGGGTACAGAGAGTGGTAATCGATCGCGGCTGAAGTGTGACTAAAGTTTTTCTCCCCATAAAGGAAGCTCTGCAAAGTGACTTTAGGGCTAGATAATACATAGTACACAGTTGTGGGAACACTGATGCCAGGAAAGGAAGAACCAGAATTACACCAGGCCCCTTGCCAATGGACGTACAGTATTTACTTATGCTTCTCTCATAAAAAACTAAAAATCTCAATCCCATTTTTAAATATACCACTGAGTAAAGAGGTATATTATTAGCAAAAAAGGTAAGTAGAATGCGATTATTTACGAGCAAAATGCGCCCACGCTGAAGCTGCTCCGCGCTATTTCCTCTGAATTAGTGCTTTCAAATTGTTATTTTCATGAATACATTTTATGAACACGACAAATTTATGTACTTAGTCACGTGCTGCAGTTAAATAATGTTTTCAGTGTATATACTTTTGCCTGAAAATAATTTAACCAATGAAAGGCTTTCAGCGGCTTAAAGAATAAAAACCGTTCGTACCTTCCCTCACAATATGCGGACTTAGAAGAGGGCTTTTTGTTGTTTGACAAATAATTCTCAACGGAAAGTACATTTTCACGTATTCAAAACCAACCCTTTAGCTTAGGGACGACGACGAAACTTGACTGACAAAATTAGCACTTTAAAGCTTAACATTTCTTAAACGGATCCCTAAATGGAAAAACGGTGTAAGGCAACCTGTAATATTTTCGATCGACCTATCCAATGACACCACATGCTATGCAATATAAAAATAAAAGGAAATTAATCCTTACTTATTTTATCGTTTTGTCAGTGTGATTAATATGCCCCTACCAAATTACAGCTTTCTATTACAAAGAGTCTCTGTAGACAAACTTCTTTGTTGTTACGGGACCCTAAAAAATTAAGGTTTTTACCATAATACCTTATAGATGGCGTTGAACTGAATTTAAGTATCAATCGTAAAAAAAACAGCAGATTAGTTCCATTATTTTATGCACAGCTAATTGGAGTTTGACCTCGATCACATCTGATGGCCTACCACCAACCAGTGGCGAGTCCTTCATACAGGCACTATTTACCCTAGCAAATTGTCCTACAAGTATCTCAAGATGAACAATTTATCAGACTGTACTATCAATTATATCAAAATTCAATACTTAGTTCAGATTTCTTAGGTGGTTGTAAGCTTTGCTGGAAATGTATTGTCAAGACAGCTGATTCATTGTGATGTGAACTCAAATATTCTAAACAATTTCTAATTGCTATTTGAGTAAGTTCATATTTTGGAGTTGAGTTTCTTCTCATTTAGATAATAGTTAATTTTATAATTCAGCTTACCCCATGACAAAACGCTGTGAACGTCACTGCCACCAACCAAACTGAGTACTAAATATGCATGGAAATCGAACCGGCGACCGTTGTTTTTTAGCCACAGAGGCGGACAATTCCCAGACCACACAATTTTAGTTCACAAAATGAGTTTCGTAGTCGGGTAGTAGTTTGTTTTTGAATCCACCCCAAATGCACGTTCCGGTTGAAGTTGAAGGACTTATGCCCCCGCTCTCCTCATGAAATTTCGTCTGACATAGAAAATTCCTTTTTCGCTCCACATTTTATTACACATACAGAATTGATTACACATTTCAAAAAAAATTCTCACCTCTAAAACTGTGCCTGCACATAAATAAACATAATAAACTGAAATTATATTTCAACTAAATTTCTCTAAACATACTTGGTTGTGGCATTTTCAACCTTATGCGTTTGGATTATGAGATAAAAGTGATGTCGTCAATCAGCAAAGATATAATTGTCCCCGGTATAACGAGATGAAAGCAATGGCTTCTATTTTTGGCTACTAAAATATTGGGACAGGCTGAACAGTCCGCTTGGTGAGCTGAGTTTTTCTTATGATTATTAAATGGGTTAACTGTTAACCCCTGTGGGCTTTGCAAGAACATTTTGGGCAATGACGCAAATAAAAGTACAACTTTTTTTTTTAAATAAGTAACGCAAACTACCTAAAAAAATCGGAGAAAGTAGTCATACTAGTAGTAGTAGACTCTCGCCAACCCGATCCGATTTTTTGTCGCCGAGAAGATGTTGAGAAGGTTAGTCATACGGCTACCGATACGATTGTACGCGCAGTAAAGCTGACATCTGTAATGCAGATATTCTTGTAAGGAAACAATGAGTGGTAGGTGTAGGAAATGTGCTTTAAGTCTGCGTAAAATCGGCCGTGTTAGGTTAGTGTTAGTACCGCCTCCGTGGCTCAATGTAAACAACATTGGGTTTACGATTCGGAGGTCGCGGGTTCGATCCCCAGCGGGGTACATGTTTAAATACTCGGTTTGGTTGGTGGTAGGGCATTTTAAATGACAAATATGCGCTTAGAGTGTATCCATATTTTTTTTTTGTATACACTGGAGGTACCTATAAGTTAAGTGAATAATTTTCTGGTTTTCTTAATTATGAATTATAAATTCAGAAAACCTCTGAAACTATCGTCTTCATGTAAACAAACCAAATATGTTAGGTAAATATCTTGGAAACGGCAAACCGATTTTCAGCAAACTTGGTTCCAACTTCTAAATACCAGGTTAAACAGAAAATAAAACCTGTCAGTTTAGTCTAGGTCACTACATAATGGATAAACAATTTTTCACTGACATTTACTACTAGCGGGAATCGAACACACGACCGTTATTCGAACACCACCAATCGTTTTTCCAAAGTTACAATTCGTTTGTGTTTCGGAGAGTGAAAATTGAACGGACAACATTGGCTCCCCGTTCTTCCTGGCTCTGTGTGTCACGCCTAATTATTATAAATCTGTCGTCGGTAGTGCGACACGACATTGTTGTAGTTTTATTTTGTCGGAGAGTTAATTCACACGAACAAGTGTTATGGACGGTAATTGCATGTCCCGAATATCGTCTCGATGTCGTTCCTTTTGCCGGATTATGTTTTGATGGCTGTTTGTGATTTTTATTTTTTGATTGAAATTGAATTTGTTTTATATGTTTTTACTTATTTCCATAGAATCAACAGAAACTTATGCCAATTACTGATTCTTATTATGTTACTGACAATAATTATCGTTATAATTGAGTTTTAATTATATTACAAGAAAATTGGTACTTTTACATAATTATTATATAGGTATCAATAAAACAATACTCAGTAATATACGAGTGAGTCTAAATTGCATAGTATGAAAAGTCAAACTAAAGAAATTAAGTAATTTTAAGCCAAATAAAAATGTCAAAACTATCTATGTAACAATTAACTAATAAAAATAATGATGAAATAAAATAAGTTGTCGCATATGTACAAATTAACGACTTCGATTGTAGTGTATGTGGGTATGTGTGTGTGTGTATACATATATTTATTTGGTATGTAGTTCAGTACTTTTGTTAACCTGCCACCGAGCGGCGTCTGCCGGTGTGGGTAGGCTGACGCAGTGTCTTTGAAACAGCGCTTATGTTCAACCTTTGATAACTCTTGGAAAAAAATTGTAAAATATTTGCTGAGGCTTTTAGGCACGCTGGCGTCGAGTTTAAAATAAAAAAAATTGTCTTTGAATTTAAAAGAATTCCTACACTTATTCGTTTAAGGAGTTCATGAATCAACAGTCTTCAGGCTAGTAGACTAGACTAGTGGCTAGACCGACAGTCAGTGTTTTTAAGCCGCCCCTGTAGGCCACAGTCTTGACTTAACGACTGCTTTCAATTGAAAACAACCCGGACCGTCTATTTCACGTGCCCTCCGAAGCATGGAAACACTCGTATTAAAGTGCCACTTGTGGTCATTGGTCACCCATCGGAGGACTCGGTCTGACCACTTACCTGATGTAGGTCGCGGGAAGTGGTTGAGGCTGGCCGCTTTCTAAATGGGCGCTTGAAATCTGTAGGGGTGGCCTATGTTTATCATATCCTCTTCCAGGGAGAGGAGGCTGTGCCCCAGGGGGGTGTGTAAGGCTGTTGATGATGATGTATGTTTATCCGTTATCTAGTATCCATTGCCATGGATACAAGCTAGTACAAGCTTTGCTTATTTATTTGCCTCGCCTTCTATGTGAGGATTTGGTTTTGTCGCTACGCAAATATGGATAATAATAATAATAAATATCACATATACACACAGCGTCATCTAGTTATACATTAAGCAACTAGGCTTGTGTTATGGATACCAGATGGTTGATAAACTACACAATTTTTTTTTTTGTAAATAAATACATAAATAAATGAAAAACATCCATAACTCGGGAACACATGTCTGTATTCAAACATATGTCCCTGGCGGGATTCGAACCCGCGACCTTTTGGTATAGCAGTCAGAATTTTTAACCACTACACCAAACAGGTCGTCAATGTGTCATAATATTGGAAACAGTAGGTACTCTTCAAACTTATGATGAACGCCTTAATTCTATACATTCCACTTGTATTTTAACTATTTGCCTTCGAATTGTCTATTTCTATATTTAGAGATGATTAGGTTTGCAGTGTCCGGAGAAAGCTGTAACGAATTTGTATTTAAACAGAATGTTGGAACAAATCTGGAGTATATATTATTTATAAGCGTATATGTATTTATTGAGAAAAAATATAATGTATTTGTGTATCATCTGGTACCCATAATACCCATAAGCTAGTGTGGAACCATAGATGAAACTGTGTGTATGTATTACTAATAAATAATAATTTATGTGGCAAAGCAATGTAAAAGGGAAATGAACTAAATTTAATCTAAACCATTGTATCAAACGAAATGGCCACATACAACGTAATATATATGTGTAGTCTAGAATTTTCTTTTTAATGAAGACATAGTTTCAAAGAACTGTCAGACGGTCTTAGCGAGGCGTCCGGGGACCGCTGGGCTGACAGCTATCTCGGCCAACGCATAAGCCTTACTACACAATAGTGCAAGTATTGTGCAAGGATTTATCGTAGAAATGGGGCGTCTAGTTACCATAAAACTATAATGCTAATGTCTTTTGAAATGTTTTGTGAATATGTAAAATTTGCACTCACCCGTTTTTCTTGCGATAATTAAATTCATTAGGAATAATGTTAGGTATATTACGAGGGGGAGCACGGCGGGGAGAGGGCGACGGACTTGGAAGCCGCATATGCGTGGTGGTAGTCCCTACTGCCGAGGAAGATTGCCGCGGGGTTTTAGTGGGTATACCTCCCGATAGGGAGGGGAGTCCCACATAACCGTCTCGGCGTCCCCCGAGCGAGCGGTATGCATGGTGCGACGTAGAAAAAAAGGTATATTAATTTAATTCATACATAACATAAACTGTAGTACTTGTGAAAATTTATTCATATTAGCAAGTACAGAGAAAAGATACGAGATTAATATTCATTGAAAATTTTAAAAATCTTTCGAAGTAACTAAACGTAAATGTAACATAACTTTAATGTTTTACGATCTACAATTTTCCCATAGCTGTGGGTTGCATGGATGAGATTGCTGATAAGACCGCCATTGTGTTCTATTGTTATCATCAAAAATTATTATAAATTATTATGTGCAAATGCAACCGGTCGCTTTGGATGTCTATGGGGAGGCCTATGTTTAACAGCGGACGTGCTGTGGCTGATTTGATAATGTGTAAAGTTAAATATTGCACGACTGTCATCAAACATGGCTAAGAGCAAAGGCGTTTTTATTTAGCTTACAATGTTCGTATGTAAGTTGTCCGTTTCAAAATTTTCAAACAATTTTTCCATCACTTGCTGATAGCACTTGATTTAGCAGAAATTTGGCAAATTATTCATCATACAAAGAGATGCCCCTAGCGGGATTCGAACCCGCAACGTCTTGGTATACATCATACAAGTAGTCTGACAGTTTGATATACCTACCCTACACTATCTGTAATAGTTGTATTTTACTGAATTATGTAATTTGTGTAATTGTAGGGTATTGCCATAATCTGTCACTTATATTCAATTTTGTTGTCGTCTATATGTCAAAACAATACAATACAAGTGCAGGTTTTAAACGGGTAAGAGCGATATTGTACTGAATTGTTATTAATGTACCTACTACCTAAATGATAATTTTGCTGTGCACAGGTAGCTACTTGTTACCTTGAATACCTACCACTTTCACCCTTGTTCCCCGTTTTCTGACTGCCACTAGGTAATTGTAAGACTCGCTAGTAATTTGTGGATAAGGTTGCTGGTTGTATAATTGATTACTCGAATCCATTGTAATACTAGCTTCAGTAAAACACATTGTGCAGCTGTTTGTTCTCCCAAATAAAATAAAATAAATGCAATATTGTGGTACCATCGAGCTGATGACCGGGATGTAGGGACAAAAAGCCAGATAAAATCAGGGCCAGAGGGCAAGATGTCGAATTTGAGCTAGTTCCGCCTCCGTGGCTCAATATAAACAACATTGGGTTTACGATTCCTCGCGGGTTCGATCCCCAGCGGGGTACATGTTTAAGTACTCGGTTTGGTTGGTGGTAGAGCATTTTAAAATGTCCGCCTGGCTAGCTACCACCATCTTAACTAAATCTGCCGCCAAGCAGCAATGTTAATAGCACTGTTGTGTTCCATTTGTCAGAGATAAGATAGGCAGTTCCCGAAATGTGTTGGGGTTTCCGTGTCAGTATGCTTCCACCTTTGACCTCATCTTCACTTAACATCAGGTGTGATTGAGGTCAAATACGAACCCGTCGTATATAACAAAAAAAAAATATGATTTGTTGTCATGAGCACCTTCCATGCCTACACATGATGACGAGGGTTCGAAGAAGAAGCCAGATGATTGCCACTGGTACTCCTTGATGGTCTTTATCTTACTCGTCTTTGTACTAGAATAATGTGCGATAATTATTAATGGCTTCTTTTTAAAAGTATTTTTAAAGTAGGTAGACCTTATTTGAATTATATTAGCTTCACTTGTAACTAATAAATCTTGGAAGTCAATTTTAACCTACTTCTAATTTTCGCATTGAAGTGTTTAGTGCACCTTAGTATCAATATGTAGTTCAGATGACAATACTATAATATGGTGGAGCTGATCTAATGATGGAGGTAGGAGGTGGATGGTGGAACTCTTCAGTGGCTACTAGTAAACCCCTCTAGTTTGGACCCGAGTGAACCCCCCGAGTATGATTATGCACTTGGTGTCGAGGATCTGATGATAGAGCTAGGAGGTGGACGGTAGAACTCTAGCGTGTGTCTTAGTTTTTTTACACTACATATTTTCACGTAGTTTAATCTTAAAAATAAAAAAACCGTACTCTAATTGGGCCATGTATTTTGAGATACATCCAATCAGACTGGACACAACGTCGTCTAACACAAAAAATTCGCCGTTTTTCTTTTGGGGATTAAAAATGTGCATGCATTTTTTGAAAAAAAGCCAGGAAACTTTCCAGCGTCCTCGGCACTCCACCTCGCTCAGATGCAATAAACGTGCCAAAGGGAATTTTTTATTTGTAATCAGTTTGGGGTTTGTAGTCACTTGATTATTAAACCAGCAGTTGCCAGCAACATTATTATCGTGGATTACACGAACAAAGTGTTATTACTGCATAAAAGTAAATAATTTTGTTCAACATATCTCGCCCTTCCACCGACGTAGAGGACGAGAATACACGAGCATTTCTCCATGCAAAAAAAGGATATTTCCTAGTTAATAATGAAATAATTGAACCGTCATAAATTGGCAAAAGAACCGACTTCAGTAAGGGTTCAGTAAGGTTCCACTCTATATCTCCGGAGTTCATCATTAGATCTTAACCAAATTTATACGGAACCACTGTGGTGATAAACATTATCAAACAAAAAAAAACAATCATGTTTAATTTATTTTTTCTTAAACTTCACTTTACTAACCAAAACTAAGTGCCGTATGTCTCGAGTTCTTCAGAACATACGAAGATAATCTACATAATATTATGTATAGTTGGGTTCAGAAGTGTCTAGGTCAGGCGATTAAGGTTTTTATTAATGGTTTTTAATTTCTAACAGATAAAACATTTGATGATGGTGCAGGCAAATGTACTACATAAGATTAGTAGTTAATTAATAGTAGCTTTAAAATACAAAAGTGTTCGACAAAGTCTGAATAATATTAGCTGGAACTGAATATGCACTTGCGCACCTAATTATACCAACTATTATGAGAAGCCTTTGCGTACATCACCCGTTGTTTCTAAATCCATAGTGTACAAGTAAAGTTGAAAGAAAGAAAGAAAGAAAGAAAGAAACTGTTTATTCGCCACTTTGACACATATACAACAATTGTTAGGCAAGTAAAATAACAGAACACTCAGATAAGTGTCGCAGCAGCGAAAGGGAAACGACTCAGCTATATGCTGACCCTATAAGAGCTCAGCGCTGGTTTACTGTCGCACCCAGAGCAGACGAGTTACCGTCGCTAGTTGCATAAAGACAGGACAAGTCAAATGAATTAAAATGTGCTATGTAAATTAAATAAATACATAAAGATATTTGTTATGTGCATAAAACTTGTATATATAAATAAACTTCCCTTGAAGAACAAAGATAAATAGAAAGAAGTTCACTGTTTGGGAAATGATTAATCGACTAGTGCAACTAAAATATATTGCTGCTAGTATCAATATAAATATAAATACAATGGCTCAGATCTAATAACGCCTGAATTTGCAAAGAGATGAAATATAAGTAATAATAATAATAAAACGAGTAATTGAAAGAATATTGCCGCTATACAAGCACGTGAGTAAATGCTGCAAGCTTAGCTTGCTGGTCCAGTAGATACCTTCGGAAGTGCAGTTTAACAATTGACTTAGAAAGCGGACGTCTAAGGGGTGGTGGCAGGTTATTCCAACATTTACTAGCTTGATAGCGGAAACTGCCCTCGAAAGCTCGTGTACTATGAAAAGGTGTGGATAGGATGAAACATTTAGCTCTTCTTGAATTGTAGCTTTGGTGAAATTTAGACCATTCTAATTTCTCATATAGATACTTGGGACGTTTAGTTTTAATGACATTGTGTAATAACCCAGCAAAGTGCAACTGACGTCTTGATTCCATATTAAGCAGGCCTATTTTAACCAACTGTGGTGTTATGTGAGAACGTCTAGGTAATTTAATACAAAATCTGATGCAAGCATTCTGTACTCTTTGTATCACACGTTTAGTCCTAGCTAGCAAACACGGACCAAATACTACATCGCCGTAATTTAATTTTGAGAGGATCAAGCATTCGCACAATTTAAGTCTTATTTCCTTACCAAGCAGATGTCGTACTTTATATAATATTTTAAGACGAAAGAAACAACCTTTGGCGACATTAGTTATGTGTTCCTCGAATTGAAGCCTACTGTCCATAAGCACTCCCAAGTTTCGAGCCTGATGTACGCGCTCTACGTCAGATCCTAGTATTGATAGAACCGGTGCATGCGTCAAAGTAGACTCAATTTGCTTTTTGGAACCAAAAATCATAAATTTTGACTTACGAGGATTTAATACCAAAGCATTCGTGTGCGCCCAGGAAGCCACTCTATCGAGATCCAAGTTTAACTTCTCAATGCAGGGGGCTATATCATGGGGGTTCACAGAGTTGTAGATCTGCACATCGTCAGCGTAAAGATGAAACTTGCTGTTCTGAATATGACTCACAATATCTGCAGTATACAGTATGAACAGGAGAGGACCCAGAATCGACCCCTGCGGTACTCCTCTATTAACGTCCCGAGGAGCAGACCAGACCAGAGAGCCATCGCTAGCCTGAAGTTTTACCAATTGAGATCGACCAGCTAAGTAACTGTTAAACCAATCGATGGTTGAAGAGTCAAATCCATAATATGCACACTTAGAAAGAAGCAAAGACGTATTAATACAGTCGAATGCTCGCGAAAAGTCGAGCAAGGTTAGGATCGTACTCATACCTTTATCCTGGGCAGTTAAAATGTTGTCTATAACGTCAAGCAGAGCAGTGGCTGTGCCAAGCCCCTTCCTGAACCCCGACTGAACTACTGGCAGTAGATCGTTGTCCTCCAGATACTTCGTAAGTTGTACATGTACTATCCTCTCTAGTACTTTAGAGAGACAGGGCAGAATACTAATAGGTCTAAGGTCCTTGAACTGCACAGGGTTAGGAATCTTTGGAATGGGCGTTATGAGAGCAGTCCTCCACGACTCTGGAAACGTAGCCGTAGTAATAGACTTGTTAATTATCCATGTGATGATAGGGAGGGTATGTGGCAAAGTCAACAAGATCATTTCTGCGTTAATACCGTCGATGCCTTCTGCGTTAGATTTAATGGATAAAAAAGCTCTGGCTACGTCAGTTTCATCGACAGGTTTTAATTTAAACACAGAATCACCAACTCTGTTAAATTCATAAAAAGTCAACATAGATATCGATACTGTGTCTGTACCAGGAAGGTCCAAAAAGTGTGCATTAATTTCGTCGGGATCGCTAAACTTTATTGGAAGAGTGGTGTCTTTATTGGAATCATTAAGAACCGCACGTTTCAAGTTGTTCCAGAATTTTTTGGAGTCCATAACTAGTTCGTTGATCTTACGATTAAAATATGCTCGTTGTTCGTTATACATGCTTAGTTTAACAAGTTTTTTTAAAGATTTATAGTAATCTCTATGCGGTTCTGATTTAGTGGAGCGGTAGCGTTTAAGTGCTTTATCACGTAATTTACACAGTAACTTTAAGTTAGCTGTCATCCAAGGAGTAGGTTTAGTTTTGACAAACACAGTCTTAAGAGGGGCATGTGCATCAAATAAGGTCAAAATGAGCGTATCATAGATATTAAGCATATCATCCACAGTTCTCGCGTATCGTATAGCTTCCCAGTCTAAGCTTGTTAAATCTCGATTGAACGCGTCAATGTCAATGTCTTTAATTGGCCTAAATGTAATAAATTTTGGTTTAAATTTTTCTTTAACTATGTTAAGTGTTGCATTTATCATTGCGTGCCCATTTATTCCAGTTACATTAGACACATCAACCCGTTTCACCGCTATGTCAGTACATATGAGGTCGATGAGCGTCGCATTATTATCCGTAAAATGAGTAGGTTCCGTCACAATCTGACTAAGCCCAATGCATTGTAAAAAATTATTAAGTAAAAGACGTTTGTTATCTCCGACATCCAACTGATTAATATTAATTAAGTTGAACGCTTTACCTCACAAAGCGCTGTTCGTGGCGTGAGTGTGACGCCGGTGAGATCGCGCCCCCTCCCGCCCATTCGTCAAAGAGTAAAAAAAAACAGCAACAAACTTCAGTCTATGATTTTGTTCATATTCATATTTTCCCAAAAATCGCATCCTACAACCGTATTCTAAATAAATATAAGTAATAAATCCTTGGACGTATACGCGCCATCTAGATCAAACCTAAATCAGCGTCAAGTACAAAGGAGTGTTTAAGTTTGGCTCTACATTAAGCTTAAAAACCGGTTTTCTTAAAGATCGAAACCACATGGGTATTGAATCAATTAAGCAGTTTTTATAATGGTTTCCATTTCATTATTATCGACGACGCACCGTCTCTATCACTAGAAATTTCAAACGACTCCGACGCGTGCACTATCTGTCAGGATTAATCCGGTTAATTAAGGTTTAAGGTAGCGCTCTCATATCGAACGCCCTGCGAATAAAACCTTTATCAAAATCCGGTAAAGACCTTTATTTACCGTTATTTTCGAAATCGTTTACAAGCCCTGAGTTCCAAACTAAGCTGCTGAGCTTGTATTATGGATACCAGATGGTTCATATACTATACAAATACATTTTATTGTAAATATTATACATATTATAAATGAAAACATCCATCCATCGTTTTAAAATAGATCGATTCGGAAAGTAAAACATTTAGGATTCGTTTTTGTCCACATTAACAGCCTTTTTTTTAAGCCAATCTGATATTACTAACCGGAAATGGTTAACGTACCTCTGGAGCACGGAAAAACTGTTTTGAGAATAAGCTAAAAGTTCTTTAAGCCCCCATAAGACCTTTACGTCATCCAAATACACCAAACCACTTCGAAACGGTTTAAACTGTCCCATCGTTTAGTCTTTAATATAAAAACATGCATTTCTGATATATATCCGGAAAAAGAACTAACACGTGCAACGCCATCAAATTATGTATTACCCGACGTTTTTCGTCCGGAGATATAAATGCTGCTAGGGTCATCCATCCAAGGAGTGATAGCACCACAAATTGATTAGCTTTTATATGGCAACACTCTGAAAAATCAACTATTTCTTACTTAGTTTCCTGTGGAACAGCTGATATTTACGATTTCGAATCAAAATGGTTCCATTAATAGTGTCGCTTTGGTATGCGACCGTATTGTTGTCACAGTTAACTTGTTTCAGGAACGGTTATAACACTAACATTATGTATGTATGTATAATGCTAACCTTGGTTTCCAATCGGTGCGTGTCCACACACGCACCTGTCTGAGTTTGAGTCTGACACCACTGTCAGACTCAAACAAAAATCAAAAAAAAAGCATTTATGTGCATCTATATACATACACATAACAAATTTTATATATAAAAATACAATTAAAACAATAATACACAAGTACAGAAACTTATGTGCGTACTTGTATCGATCAGTTGCTCCTGCATGCGTGAATGTCTTTGAGCCAGAAATTGTTCACGGGGGTGATTGAATCACGGACCCAAATGTCTTTTTTTTCTCTTTTTCTTCCTTGATCATAGAACTTTTTGGATACAGGTATTGCATTGCAAGCAAAAGTATAACTTTATTCAGTTAAGTCCCATCACGTCCATAAATAGTTTTCGTGTACGAAATAGAAAGTGCAACGAATGTTTGCTTAAAAGCAAGCTCATTCAGGAGAATGAATGCTGTATTTGCCAGTTCAAGAGCATGCTCAATTTTAGCATACTCTTAAGCATGCTGTATAGCGTGTTATTAAAGAGCATGTCTATCTGTACTATAACATTGGGTTATATAGAATGAAGATTCGAGTTCGAGTTCGAGTTGTTGATGATTAAGGCCTTTGCAGTTTATGTTCAAATTACAACCGCTAATTACTCTAACTAAAATATTCATTGAATACTTTTTAAGTTACAAATAAAACACTTATTACCACCCTTTGGTACCACGTAAGCGCCCTAAAAGAATGGATAAGGGGATAAGCGTCTAATAGATAGACGTATCTAGAATCAACTCCTGCTGGCCGGGATCGTTTGCTGATCAGGGGAATTCCTTAACGGTTTATATCACGAATACCAAAGAACAATGGCGAACTTCCATACATAGTTTTATTTAAAGCCAAATTCCCGCGTCTTCGGGTCAAAAATATTCTAGGTGGTTTAGCGTTAGTTTACTAACTTGCTTGTGAAAGTTTTTTTAACCAGAGAAGCCAGACATAAAAGATATTTCGTTTTTAGTATTTGTAGGTTATGTCACTTTTTAAGTAGGTAACTCGTAATTGTCCACATTCACAAGTACCTAGGTTTATGTACTAAACAATACTGTAGTAGATATAATTACTACGTTGCATTTCAGCAGGCATGCAACTACTTTAAAGACGTACCGCCTTGCAATTTATTACTCAGGTATGCTTAGTGGGTGGCGGATGTAAGAGGACGTTCACCAAACCACAGAATATTTCACCAAACCATAGAATATATAGATATATATATAGATATTAGCGACCAAACATAGCCACAACACAGTGCAGGCAGTTATTCCTTGCTCTGGGCATAACCTCAGCTCGAACTGCTCACCACACTGAACGGAAGCTTTTTTAAGGTGCAGGCTGGTAACATCCATCTTTAAGAGAAAAATAGGGGCACCTACCTACATAGTAGGATAAATACTATTTAAATAAGAGATAGGTGCTGACAGACCTGATCAGCAACGAACTATACTTAAAGCAGGCCACAAATTCAATTAGTGTAAGTAATGTGATTTATCAATAACACCTTCTCAGAGGGGAAATTATTCAGAGTCCATAAACAGTCTGGGTGAAATATAAAACGGAAAAATATGAAAGCAAGCAACACGATACAACGCCAGAGCAATTGTAAAAAACGGTAGATCCATCATGACAGTCTGTACCTCAGTGTTGCCATAACATTTATTTCATTTATTGCAAAAATGTTGCTACCAGGCTCTTTATTGCGCTAGAGACATGAGATTATACATTATAAAAATACCTAGATACACTTAATTGCTGTTTTTTTAATTTGTTTATTTATTTACTAACACTATGCTGGCAATATTGTTACCTACGGTACTTACGGCACAATCGGCTCATAGAGCGAGCGCACATTAGCAAAAGGTGAGTATTAATTTAGTGATATGGTAACACCATATTGACCAAAAATAAAATAGAAATTTAGAAAGAGTCAAAACTTGTTGTAATTAGCATTATTTTTTATCAGGCTTTAAGAAGTTAAAGTAATAATTCCAAAAAACACCGAAAATTATTGGAATTAGTTCAGTTTTAATGAGATTTCAAGACGCTTTAAAATTAGATAAATAAAAATTCGCCATTGTTCTTTTGTACACTCCGTTAATTTTGATAGATAAACATTATTTTTGCGATGTCCTGATGCTGCAGCCAAGATTGTCTTCTCAAGAGGGATCTCCTCAACGCACAAATCCGAAATTTTGCATACACGGTTAGATTAGAATAATATATGATACTCATGATGAAGTATTAAAAGCTTGTTTTTAAAAGTATATATATTGTTGAACTTATTTAGTTCAATCCCTACATACACAATACTACAGTTTATAATAATTTATTGTTAACTTGAATACTCGTAGAAAGATAACAGGTGACGTCCGTTCATAATTGCGGGAACCTAACATACACCCGACTATGAATGACACTTATATAGAGCTGTTAAACTGCCTACTATAACCGTTCTGTCAGATCAATTATTTCAAAAATGTGGGTGGTGTTGTATATATTTTTTTCTGAATTATAACATGTTTTTGCGTTTAAATCAAACGTCCTATATTTTGTATAGTACCATTATATAAATTTAAAATATATATGTTCAAATTATTACAGACTAGCTTTCGGCCCGCGGCTTCGCCTGCATGGAAGAACTTTATCGCTGCCCAGGCGGATTTTTAAAATGCCCTACCACCAACCATATATGCATACACCTATCACAATAATGGATATATTAGGCGTTTATCCTGTTATCCTTACTTCTACTTACGTCTCACCAAATTTTACCAACGAAGACGAGCTAAACAGCACATTGTGAGCGATTGAACACAAACATTTTTAAATGGTATATGACGGCAGAGTACTACCGCAACAGTTGTCAATCAATCGTGATTCCTAGTAACCTACAGAACTGTGCTCAGATTTGCTGCTTTGAGGACAAAAAGTGAGTAATATATTGTACTACATGAAATAATGTATCACTGAATTAGCGAGACACTTCGGCAATCATAATTCGAGTTAACAAGGAAAATATTGACTAAAAACTTGATTTTTGGTGAAGGCGCGTACACTTCCAGCTGATTGGCAAATTCACACGTAAGAGCGAGATACGCTACGACGGCGGTGGAACGCTCGCGTTATCTGGCGCGCTTAGTCCTTGGATGGGATAACACTACCAATGGCATTTTCATACGAGTGTTGACATAATTTTAAGGAAACGCTAAATAGTCGGTATTGGTTATTTCAAATAGGACAAGTCGGTGGACTATAAGAACAGATTGAAAATCGGTGGGTAGGTACTAGTCTGACGCAAATTGACGACCCGTTTGATGTAGTGGTTAGAGACTCTGCTCACTATATCTAGAGGTCGCGGGCTCGAATTCCGCTAAGGGCATATATTTGTATGATGAATATGGATATGTGTAACCGAGTTATGGATGTTTTCATTTATAATATTTAGGTATATTTTACAAAAGGAGAGATATATCTACAACACAAGCCTATTTGCTTAGTATGAAACTAGATGGCGCTGTGCGTTTTACGTTTTAAATGCGCTGTGTTCACCCTCATTTGATGCATTTCTGTGTGATCGGTGGATGTTGTTTCAAGCAAGTTGTTTTAATCTTTGGAACACCCAACGCTTATGTTTGGGAGATCTCTGACCACCCCATTTGGGATCGTGATCAGAAATTGCATTGTAAACTTGGGTAATGAAAAAAATTATTATTATTATTAAAATGATTATTTATAATATTAAATATGTGTCCGTATATAAAGCTTTGGTAAAAGTAGTGAACTTGACCTGGATTGACCGGCCACATACCATTAACATGGTGCTTTACTTACCTATAATTAAATTAAAATGTACGTCCTTTGGAAATAATTAAGTCGCGTAATTTTGGCAACTAAATTTTTACAACATACCAACAACTATCAAAACATCATACTATTAAGAAAACAATAATACTTTGATACATACTTACTCAAATTGAAAACAGTAACACCATTCTTAAAAGACGTTCAGTTGAAAAATAATCCTAGTGCAGTATTCCTTCAAAAAGACGGTTGAACGCAGAGAGGCTTAGCTGTACAATTGTAAACTTCACTACAAAGAATAAAAAGTTCAGTATTGATTGATTGAAAAATTGTATAAACTCTAAACGGATTCACATGTAGAACATTCCCGTGTTATCGTATCTCGAGAATATCATGCAGTGGACTTATTGACTTTTATTAATATACTGTGCCATCACCAACGCCAACACCGCAGGTGGTAACATCTGCTCTTACTAAATCTACATTTTATATTAATTTAAATTAAAACAAAATGTTGTTTTCATATTTACAATACATTAATTAGAGCTTATCGTAGTGTAGATCGATTCTTACCCTAGAAACGTCTCCGTGCCGACTGCCGAGTGATATGCGTGCATTAAGGCTTAAACATGATAAATAGCTACTAATTAGCTGTATGTAGGTAAGCATATATCATTATAAAGGCTGAAATTAATAGGCATTATATTTTAAGTTATTCTTTTTCCCTACTGAACGACATCGTAAGTGCTGCGGCTAATGTCGGAGGTTCGCAGGACCGAATAATTTATTGTATATAAACTGAGTTATGACTTTTTGATAGGCTTTTTAATTGTAGGTCTATATATTATTATTACTCCCTTTATAATTATCTATTTATGTTCTTACAGTGAGTCCTGTTAGAATTGTAAGAAAGTCAGTAAAAAAGGAAACAGAAGTTCTTATTGGTTGCTATACTAATGCTACCGCCTTCGATGGCTTAATGTAAACAACTTAGAAAATATATTAGGTTCATGTTTAGTACTCGATTTGGTTGGTGGTGTTTTAAATGTTAGCTTGGTAGCTAGCCAGGCGATGGTGGTCCATCTTATCTAAATCTGTTGCAAAACAGCCAGTTTAATAGTATTGTTTTTTATAGGTTTAATAGTGTTAGGAGAGCCTGTTCCCCATATAATATGGAGTTAGCGGGTAGCGCTAACATCTACGGGCTTATTTTCACTTAATATCAGATGTGATTGAGGTCAAGTGATAACTCGTTGTGCGTAAAAAAAGAAAATACATTCATGTTTAACCGCTTCCGTAGATAAAACACAACTTAAGGTTTACAAAACATCGGTCGCGGATTCGATTCCCAGCTGGGTATACGTTTAGCACCCACTCGGATTGGTTTGTAGAATGGTAAGGCAATTTAAGTTGTCCGTCTGAATTGCTACGACTATCTTACATAAATTTGCTATGATATAAATTGGTGACTTCTCTTTCGTCCTTCACTTAACATCAGGTGAGTTTAAGGTTCAGTGCTAACCAATTGTATATAAAAAAAAACATTACGATCCGTATCATTATTCGTTATCTTTTATATAATCCTAACTTAGAATAGACCCTGGGAACAGCTACAATCGTCTAAAAACCTTTAATCAACTTGTGTTACCAGCGATATTGCTAACTTATGGTAGTGAAATGTGATGTCACTACAGGCCTCGCGCCTATAATGACCTCACGCAATGACCTGGAGAGGGCGATGCTCAGTGTTCTTCGAGATCGAGTCAGGAATGTCACCGACAGCGGATTAGGAAGTAGAAGTGGCAGTAGAAAGAAGCGATGCCCCATGGCATAGTTCTGGAGTGGACTCCACGCATCGGTAAGCGCAGGGGACGTTCATGACTGGATCTAATGAAGGTCGCGGAGGTCGCTGGATCTGCTTCCAACCGGTCGCTATGGCTAATTAAGGGGTAAGAAAAGAAAAAAGGAACTGTTTAGTCAACACTTCGAATACATTGTAACAATAATTTTCTTGGGTGAATAATATAATAGAATATTCAGCTTCGTGTTGAGCTCAGAAGAGCTCTGCGCAGATTTTTTTGTCGCACCCAGATGTGGAAGCCTATTTTCAGTAGTGGTAATATGGCGGAACTGATGAATGATAGATTAGATTTATTTAGTTCACTTTTACAATGTCATACCATACATACAGTTTCGTAAATTAACGAAGTCTAAAATGAAAGTGATTGTGAATGAAGTCATATGTTTATAGGGGCATATGTTTATATGATGAATACAGACATATATTCCCGAGTTATGGATGTTTTTCATTTATATGTGTATTTATTTACAAAAAAAATGTATTTGTGTAATTTATCAATCATCTGGTTTCCATAACACAAGCCTAGATGCTTACTGTGGACCTAGATGGCCTGCGTGTATATGTAAAGATATAAAAAAAAATTATAATAAGACCATTATACATAATTATGTCATAACTTGTAGAATTACAGAATTATCTATTTAATATAATTCTAATATTAACATAGTCAATTTTACACTTTTATAAGCTCATGCTTGTTCAGAGTGCAATTTTCCCCGGAGAAGAATAAATAAGAAACTCAAGGGATTGCTTTATAAAACAGGTATTTACATTACAAAAAGTTTTCAATATTAATTGTGAAATAGTCTGGTATGCGAAGAGGCTGGTTCACAAATCAAATCAATACAAGTCTGTCTGTGCATCTGTGCCTATATATGCAATAGTGTGTGTGTACCACGAGGGTGAATCCGCGACCGGAAGCTAGTGCCGCATAAATTTGTCCGAGTTGCCATGATGGCGGTGACATGTAGCTTAAAATATTGTGAAAACACAAAATGTACAAAATCGATAATCGATAGGTATGTTTTTTTTATGCACAACGGGTTGGTACTTGACCTCAATCACACCTGATGTTAAGTGAAGATGAGGTCGAAGGTGGAAGCGTCCTGACCCGGAAACCCCCAACACATTTGGGGGACTGGCTATGTTATCTCTGACAACCGGAACACAACAATGCTATTAACGTTGCTGCTTGGCGGCAGATTTAGATAAGATGGTGATAGCTAGCCAGGCGGACATTTAAAATGCCCTACCACCAACCAAACCGAGTACTTAAACATGTACCCCGCTGGGGATCGAACCCGCGACCTCCGAATCGTAAACCCAATGTTGTTTGCATTGAGCCACGGAGGCGGTTTGTAACTATTAAGAACTACTAATGTAACTATTAACAATTAAGAATTGTAACTAACCGTCTATGTCAAACCATTACGTCAATGTGAAAATATTTTTGTAAACTCAAAATAAAACAAAATAACATATAAACCATGTCATGAGATTATCGATATGCCCTAGTTAGAAGTTAAAATGAATATATATAGGAAAGCATGTCAGGAGATTATGAAAATGTCATATCCATCTCTTTAATAGAATAGAATTCATTTTATAATTAAAGGTTTTTCAGTTGACGCTCGAACGTGTCGTCATTGGTCATACCAGAGGTCATAGTATTATTCAAATTTGGAACACCCTACAAAAATGTTCGAAACAAGTTCCAACGGGTTTATTACTGAAGTGCGACACCGAGTGTGCGATGTACAATTGTGCGACATTCCTATTAAACGACAGTGCAATTTGCGACAAGATAGTGTGCGACGTTCAGTTGTGCTACATTTCTATTGATCGATAGTGACATTTTGCGATATGATAGTGCGCGACGTATCACTGTTCGAAATTCCAATGTAGGACAGTATCTGTGTGCGAACTGATCCAGATGTTTTATGACATATTACTTATTGTAAGTACGACCATACTAATGTCCGACAGCACCTTTATTAAACTCTCTCCGGTTATTTTCATAACCATAACTTGCTTGCAAACAAAGAATAAGAACTTCCCAAACTCGCACATATTTGCGACGAGAGAAAAGTATTACTTAATTTGTAACCAGTAGGTAAGAACCACAGAACCAATGATAAAAGTTTACGTATACAACGTCTGAATGTTCCTTTATTAGACGCGACGTTATCATAGTTTGTTGTATCAAAATACTTGGTCATTATAGAAAATATTAAATGTTTATATTTCCACTCGATGTAATATGAAACACGAGTAAAAATGACACATTTACTGAAGACTAAAAATTACACGTACTTATTTTGCAAGTTACACAGATATATATTTTCTTTGAAGCAGCGGAGGTTAGCATGCTATGGACATGTCATGCGATGGGAAGAAAGCCATATTTTTTTTATTTCAATGCACCACGCGTTCGTACTTGACTACAATCACACCTGATGTTAAGTGAAGATGAGGTCGAAGATGGAAGCGTACTGACCCGCCAACACATTTGGGGGACTGACTATCTTATCTCTGACAATCGGAACTGAACAATGTTATTAACATAGCTGCTTGGCGGCAGATTTAGGTAAGATGGTGGTAGCTAGCCAGACGTGCACCAACCAAACCAAGTACTTAAACATGCACCCCGCTGGGGATCGAACCCGTGACCTCGTTTTGTAAACCCAATGTTGTTTACATTGAGCCACGGAGTCGGTTAATGTTTTCAAGTGAAAGGAACTGTAACTTGCACTCTAGCTCTTCCACCTGTCTTCTCTTGATTTCTTTTTCTCTGTGATGGGTTACTATTTACCGATTTTCGTTCCTTTCTTCATTACTGTGTACTTAGTTGCGGGATATTCTATTTATTTAGTATGAATATACTATATTTATATGTCATATATATTGTGTAGATATATTGGTATGTATTTAATTAACGTGTCTAAGTATTTAAGTAATTTATTTTGTTGAAATTTGTTTATTGCACACGTTAACTATCTATATGTACAGCATGGTTAGTAGGCCACCAAATTGTACTGTTATCTTGCTTGTTTTCCTTATGTATTGTCTATTATTGTTGTGCAGTAAAGAATATTTTCTTTGTTTGAACAGGTATTGATCTGACGGCTGCTAAAGAGAATTCTTTTGTTCCACGAATCTCACAAACTTGGGAGCTTAAAGTACTGCAGTGCCGGTGTTACCGGTGTAAGCTGATTTCGTGACGCTACCAGAATGTGAGCTCAGCGAGGCCTGCTAATACTGGAAGGCTTTCAGTTATCGTTGTCGCGTATACAACTATTCCTCAAGTCTAAGGTGAATAGACTTTGACGGGGAAACTTTTTGTGGATTTTCGGTGTGAGATTGTAGTCAAGCACGTCCCCTGTAGTGCCGACCACACCAAAGCGAAAAACCTGAAAGACGATATAAGTATTTGCTCTATTACCTGAATACTTCATGTGTTACTAAATTGCAGACGTAAGTAAACATATTTGAGTCGAAAATACTGTTTACCAGTTGCCTAGGTTCTAGTAATTTGTTGGTACAACTATTTGCGATATTTATGCGATAAAACGAAACTAGAACGCAAAGTAAGTCTCCTCGTTCAACATAACTCATTGCTTAAACATGAAAGACTTTAATCAATGTGTGTTACCGGTGCGGTCAGGGTATGGCACCAGGCGTGGCGACTAGCGAGGCCAAGGGCGGTTGAGATGATGCAGTAACAGCCGCGAGGAAAGCCACAAACAGCAACGAACAAAAGCATGGAGCATGTATGCTATTTATCAATTGACAACTACAATGTCACTTAGAGATAAGTTATATGTCAAAAAAATTTTGCATCATTTAGGAAAAATAGTGATAAACATGATGTCAATATACAAGAAATAAAGATAAACTTGCAGTTTTTCTTGGGTCTCAATAAATTTAAAGATACTATAAAACGGGAACTTATCAGTAAAGGCATATTATAAAATATCAGATTATTTAGATGATAATTATCCTTGGACATAACCAGCTCGCTCGTATGCCAGGCTATTTCACAATTAACAATGAAATGTTATTGTGCTTTTTTGTAATATAAAAATCAGTTTAAAAGAAAAACCTCTCGAGTTTCTCGCTTGGTTTTCTCATGCGAAAATTACCTTTTGAACAAGCAGTAGCTTAAAAAATGTAATTTAAGTGTACCCTGTGTGCCTACAAAATAAAGATTTTTTGACTCTGACCTTATCTATCCCAATTCCAAATTTGAGCCATGCTCAAACCGCTCGCGGATCTAATTGGCTTACATGCGGCTTCGGCGAAGGAGACTCAGTGACTTTTCCACGGTATATTGGAACATTGCTATACTATCTTCTCTATGAGCGCACTCCAATGGAAAGTTCTGATTACTGTAATAGTTTGAAGTGTACGTACTTATCTGAGTGTTTTAGATTCTTTAATAAATTCGGCAGAAATCTTGTGACGACTTATGGCACTAGGGGTCTCACGAAAAAAGTCAAGGTCTTCAAATAGGAGCGCGCGATGCAAGCCGTCTATTTGGCTGAATGCAATCAACATGTGTTTACGAATCGCCGGTCGCGGGTTTGGTCCCCAGCGGGGTACATTGCTGTTTGGCGGCAGACTTAGATAAGATGGTAGTAGCTAGCCAGGCGGAAATTTATAGTGCTCTACCACCAACCAAACCGAGAACTAAACATGTACTCCGCTGGGGATCGAACCCGCGTCTTCCGATTCGTAGGCCCTATTTTAATCTATAGACTTGCACCTTTTAACGGCGATGTTCATTCCCCTGTCACGTGTACATTTCTTTATTTTGAACGGTGAAACGTGGACATTGTTTCATTAGCAAATTTATATTATTTTAAAGGCGATAAATGACTTTGGAGGACATTTTTGCATGCCGTTTGAATTAGAAACTATGGGTCCAACACAATAATATGTTTTTTTTTTTAATATCATGTTTATTAATGATATCTGAATAAGAATAGTGGGGTCAGATGCGACGGGCATATTTGTTTTGCGTATCTACTAAGTCGATCTAATCTAAGAAGTAAAGATTTTTGCATTTTATATATTAATTTAGTTAACCAAAGATGAAAAATTAGCAAAAGAAACATTATTATTATTTCGATTTCGACGACCTGTTTGGTGTAGTAGTTAGCAACTCTGATCACTATACCAAAAGGTTGCGGGTTCGAATCCCGCTAGGGGCATATGTTTGTGTGATGAATACGGACATGTGTACCCGAGTTATGAATGTTTTCATTTATAAAAAGTATTTATTTACAAAAAAAAAATATATTTATGTAGTACATCAACCATCTGCTATCCACAGCACAAGCCTATAATTGCTTACTGTGGAACTAGAGGGCGCTGTGTGTATATGTCTAAGGATATTTATTTATTATTATTATAACACTTTATTGCATGCACAAAAAAAAACAATTACAGTGATACTTAGCTATTAATAAGTAAGATACGCAAAAGGCGAACTATCTGCGCGTTTGGCCGATGTTATCGGCTACAAGAGGGTTGGTAGCTACCCTCTCCCTACAGAGAGGTACTCATAATGTAGGTACGAACGACGCTACACAAACTCTTTGTGGATTTGTTTTATTCATGGGCAAGTATTTTAGTTTGAAATTTAAGTTATTTTATGATTGTTTTTGTTTGGTGATATTCTGTAACTTATGCATATTATTTCACTAAAGTCAGTCGTATAAGACATTTACTGATCATAAAATTTTCTTTTTTACAAGCTTTTATTTCATTTGCAATGTTCGTATGTACAAACTCTTTGTGGATTTGTTTTATTCATGGGCAAGTATTTTTGTTTGAAAATTAAGTTATTTTATGATTGTTTTTGTTTGGTGATATTCTGTAACTTATGCATATTATTTCACTAAAGTCAGTCGTATAAGACATTTACTTGTCATAAAATTTTCTTTTTTAAAAGCTTTTATTTCATTTGCAATGTTCATATCATAGTAAGTTGTCCGAAAATTTGCAAATAATTTTTCAACCAATTGCTCGTCTCCGATTGAGCTGAAATTTGGCATATATAAGTTCGATGACAATCCAATATTATGGTACCATTGAGCTGATCTGATGATGAAGCCGGGGTGTAGGGACTGGAATTCCTTGATGGCAAAGGGCAAGATAGTCTAATTAGGGTTAGTTTGTTTTCTTGCCATGAGCACTTTCATGATGAAGATGTAGCCAGAAAATTGCCAGTGGAACTCCTTGATGGAATTTATGTTACCGTCTTTGTAATAGAATAATAATGTGATAAGCTTGTCGGAGTATTTTTTAAATTTATTTTAAATTTACTTTTTTTTATGCACAACGGATTGATACTTGACCTCAATCACACCTGATGTGAAGTGAAGATGAGGTCGAAGGTGGAAGCGTACTGACCCGGAAACCCCAACACATTTTGGGGGACTGGCTATCTTATCTCTGACAACCGGAACACAACAAAGCTATTAACTGTGATGCTTGGCGGCAGATTTAGATAAGATGGTGGTAGCTAGCCAGGCGGACATTTAAAATGCCCTATACCAATAACCAAACCGAGTACTTAAACCTGTACCCCGCAGGGGATCGAACCCGAGACCTCCGAATCGTAAACCAAATGTTGTTAGAACTTCAAAGTCTAATTCAAGAAGCAAGTCAAATTAGAATAATTTCCTGTTTACCTAAGGGTTCGAAATTTTGCATACTCGTTCAGTTCTGATGACAATACATACCGATATATAATAGACATGAACTGATGCTGCAGCAAGATCGTCCCCTCATGATGGGAACTCCTTAACGGTTAATAGCGCGGATACAACATTTTGCAAAGACGGTCAGTTTTGATAATTAAACGTGATTTTCTCGATGACCTGATTATGCAGCTAGGCTTGTCTCCCAAAGAGTTTTTTCTTCACATCTGATCTACCTATTTGATAGGTACCTAACGTACCTATCCAATGATATGCGAGTTCTTTTCTCTCCCGTCTCAGTTAACATGTTATTCTACTCTTTCAAATTTCATGAGAATGCAGTTTTTAAATAAAAATAAATAAATAAATGGCTTGCATTTTTTTTGTAAATATGTAATTGCATATATAAATGAAAAACAACCATAACTCGGGAACACATGGCAGTATTCATCATACAAACATATGGCCCTAGCGGGATTCGAACCCGCGACCTTTTGGTATAGCAGCAGAGTTTCTAGCCACTACACCAAACAGGTCGTCAAATAAAATAAAATGAGGCAGCTTTTTAGTACAGTCGCGGAATGAAAAGTTTCGTCAGTTTTCGAATATTGATATATTTGACCCTATAATCATATATATACAATATATACATATTATATATATATATATATATATATATATATATATATATATATAATATGAATAATTTGACCCTTAGTAAACATACCACACTACTGTTGCATAGAAAATTATGCTTAATTCTTTGACGTTCATATTTAGCCGAACTGTAATGTTCCTTGACATTTGATATACTTGGTTTGATCTGCCGTTACCGAATATCAAGAACCTGTCTACAAGTAAAAGTCAACTTTCAGAACACGGACTTTTTCATTCCGCGATTATACAATTTGATATTTTGAAGGGTTGAGATATTTCCCCTTATCCATGGCCCATTGAAATAGAACACCCCGTATAACACTTAGCTCTTTCTTAATCTATGATGGTTGCTGAAGGTTGTTATCGATCGGGGCTTTCCGCATACAGATACGCTTTTATTGTTGTGCAAACGATACTTAACGTTTAATTATATGGTTGCCACATCATAAATACTTTTTCCTTCAGCACGCTGATCTGTGGAGATTAGATTTTTCGGCACCTAATTAGGTATGTAGGTATTAGGTCCTTACCTATGAAATTGGCGTTTTGTATGAAAAATTTCATTAAGACTGTTTTCTCCATACAAACATTTTTGATTTTTTTTTTGGGAACGGCAAATCCAAATTTAGCTAAATGTATGTGTATTATCGAATAATATTAAGTTAAGTATAGGCAGCGTTCATTTTTAAAAGTAACCGCTTCATAAAAGGTTCAACGAATCTAAGAAATGATTATGGGAAGCACATGAAAAGAGCTCTGTTCAAATTTTTTTTTATTATATGATTTAGCCCAGAAATTAAAAAATATTTCATGTGAAACCTTGAAATAATATTCCATTTTCGAAATAAAAACAAATTTGGATATAGCTTTGAAAATCGCAGGAATTGGTATGATTAACGAAGAAAAAAAAACTCAAATTTCATAGGGAAAGACCCAATATTAAAGTTTTAACTATTCTATTTACCAAACTAACCTATTGAAATTGAAAAAAAAAAAAAAGGATAAATTAAATTAAGAAATTGATCAACAAATTGAAAGTATTATAAGTAATATTACTTAGACATTTGAAATTACCATTTTTGAAATCGTTAAGAATTTTTATTTATTTGAAAAAAAAAAAAGGTGTTTAGTAGTAGGACTGTCAAAATCAAAATAGCCTGTGCACTAAATTAACACGATACGACAAAAAAGCAAAAATCGGTAATGCAATCATACACAAATACTAATTTCGTAATATGCATAAATAATCGATTCCCAATCGCAACTGTAGCCGACGTCAACCTCAACTTTCAACTAGTAATCGCCTAACTTTATTTAAACTTGAAAACTCTATGAAAAACGCTTAGCGACTCTTTCTACAACTTCAACAAAAGAAAGAAAACTAAGTTACAACATTTTTCAACAAATATTTTTCAAATTTAGAACTAAAATTGTCATACAATAACCACTTTATCTCGTTCGTCAAAGCCAGCAATTTTTCTTTCTAGAAAGAGATGGATATCATAGAGCAGTTGCACGTTGAAAGCGCGCTCGATATACACGGGTCTACTATTGGTTAGTGCGGTTATGTAGGCGTGGCAACGTCGCAGCATCGCGTCGCCCCTCAGATGTCCGCCGACCACGAACAGTGCCGTGTTCAATTTTCGAACAGTTGAATGCGTATTGTAACTGTTTGACAGAATATTTCTCCGCGAACGCGACGTTGCCAGTTTTCGCTAGGACGAAGGAGGTAAAGTTATAGAATTCGATATTTAAAGTTGTGACGGTTTGTTAGGGTTTGTGTATGTTGATTTGTCGTTGATATATACGATTTTTGCCATCTGGAGCTGCGTCTGATCAGCTGTTTTAGTACACGAGTATAAATTGTGACGTAGGAATATTTCTGGTTTCACAAAGTTTGTTATTTGTATGATAACAATATTGAATAGGTAACTAAAGCCGAACAGAAGTTGACACAACTTTAATACAATAATATTCGATAGACATTACGTACATGGAGACACATTCTTTAAAAGTTCAGTTAACAAATTTCGTCAACATAATTTTATATTTTCTAAATAAAAAAAAATATATTTCACCCTTACCGCTATGTGAGCAAGCACCTAAACAGTGTTTAAAAATTATAGGTAGTTAGGTATTTATATGCAAAAAAAAATGTGAACGTTTGTTTTTATCATTCATTATTAAGTTCAATCATTGATCTAATAGTGACTTATCTTCTAAAACTTAGTCAAATAAATAGGTAAGTATTTACCAGATACCTATCTATAGATTTTTTATTTCTACTTTAACATGTTCAGTATTTATTACTTAAGTGTCGATAACATTTAAGGTATTGGCTTATCATATTTTTAAGGTCACTTTTAATTAAGTCGATATTTTTTTGGAAAGTGGATATTGCTAATTATTATGTCTACCACATAGGTATATATTTTTTTCTATCAAGTTCGTGTCGGACTCGTATCAACTTAGGATTCTGAGTAGAGTAGATACGTACTAAGTATATATTTATCTCAATGAAAAAATTTTTTTTTGGACCTTAACCTTTAAAAAATTAAAACTGTAGATTTTTGTTCCTCTACGGGTTCATCATAAATTACTTACCCTATGTATGAAAAAAAAATCACAATCAAACTTAGCTGCAAGAGTTATGATGTTAGACAAGCACAACACCCGACATTAAGAAATTGAGAAGGTTTCTATTATGATATTTGTCGAAGGAACCCTGAAAACGACGATTTGTTCAAAACAATAACAGTAGGGGAGACCGGGGATCGATAACTATACAGCCAACATGACTCACTATATATACATAGGAATCTATCTATACTTAACTTAGACCTGTCTTTACCTCTTGTTCGGTTCGTTAGGACTTTCCGGATCGAGACGCTGAAAAAGGGAACTTACAACGTTCGTCTAGCCAAAAAAATATATCCTCAGTTTTTCATCTTGTCGCGAGGAGGACGCACGTCAATTCGGAGCTTCACAATAATATGTCAAATTCGAGTATGTAAGTGAGTTTTTAAGTCCATTAGTTGACGATATTTGTCGTTGCCAAAAGTGCGGGCACCGATTTGAGACATTCCGGGACATTACTACTACAAATACGATTGGAATAATTGGTTGATTTTAAGAAAACATTCGCGACTGAACATTTTGATTCCAAAATGGTGGCTCCTGGCTACGGTGTGGTGTGGGGTTAGTAGACTTGTGCGTTTATTAGTATAGAAAAAATACAAAAAAAAATTTTTCACCTATACAGTGTTGGCTACACTGATTTCTTTGGGACATGTGACATTGTATAAGCATTCAGAGATACACTGATTTGTTTTGGACATGTGACATTGTATAAGCCGGTTTAAATTCTAACGAGGTGGGATTTTGTTTGTTGGTAAACGTTTTATTGAACAAAAGAAACAACTACACATAAGAGTTGTTTTCGTTGTGTCTTTAACGAAGTCTCACCTCAATATAATTAAAAATGTTCAATACACAAAATCAAGCAAGTGTAATTCAGATGAAATGATTATTTACTTTTCAGGGTCGCATAACAAGTTTTTCGATACTGAAACGTATCGTAAACAAACATTTTCTATCACATTTTAACTAACTGTAAATAACGAATGTAAGCAGGTCTATAAATATTGGAAAATTTTCTCGTTATTAAAAAATATTATAGTGAAATTTTATTCTCCGTACAAGCCCATCTACTCCTTTTGTTAATTGTAGACAAATTCTACAAACTGCTAACAGTGTACAGTCGGCGTCATAGTTATTCTACAGGGCCTGTTTACCTGTTTATTTTTAAATCTAAATCAACGTCAAGTACAAAGGAGGGTTTTATAACGGTTTAGCTCTATCTTAACTTTAAGTAAACCGGTTTTCTTGTGTAAAGTTCGATCTCATTAAGTAACAAACTCCTACCCGCCTAAGAAATCTTTGACACTAGCACGCTTAATCGAAGCGATGAGCAGAATAGATCAGTTACTGTTAAAAGTTTTGCAAGCACGTAAAGGAAAGGAATTCTGTAATTTTTTTATAAATAAATATACTTGGACATATACACAGCGCCACTTAGTTCCACACTTATCAACTAGGCTTGTATTATACTACACAAATACATTTTTTTTTTGGAAATAAATACAATATATAAATGAAAAACATCCATAACTCGGTTACACATGTCCGTATTCATCACACAAACATGCCCCTAGCGGGATTCGAACCAACTAACTTTTGGTATAGCGGTCAGCATTTCCAACGACTTCACCAAACTGGTCGTCATATAATTGGTTCTATACTTGGTTCTTGAGGATGGCATAGATGGTAGAAAAGGTTGTCTAAGTTGTAATTGATTTGTACATAAACATGTTCAGAATAATCGACAGATCCATTCACAATACTAGTTAAATAGCAAACATCGTTTAGGTATATTAAGGTTCCAGTGGACATTCAAAATTTACCCTTAAATAAGGTTCCAGTGGACGCTTTTATAATAAGGTTTCAGTGGATATTCAAAATTTACCTTTAAATAAATTCAAAGCCATCGTAAAACAGACATTATTTACCAAAGGCTATTATAAAATTTCTGACTCTCTGGATGATAAGCAAGCATGGACATAGTCAGTCTAATTATACAATATAATATAATTGTAACCCAAACTTATTTAAAAGAGCAACCCTTGAATTTCTTGCTCGTTCTTCTCTGGGGAATCAGCATTGTAAATGAGCAATAATGTCAAAAAATAATAAGATAAAAAAGTGATAATTTTTATCCTACAAAATAAATATTTTTTGATTTTGATCATTTTCAAGGGGTAAGAAATGGTAACGTTTACACCTGACTATTTAAACTATACCAACCGCAGCTCTCTAAAACGACTCTCTGGTCTAGACACGTCCGTGATGCTGGCATACACAAAGTGGAATTCAGCTTATATCGATAATGTAAATAAAATTGTTTTGAAATATTGCCCAAGAGTGCCCAAAGGAAAGAATTATTCAACATTAAAGTGAGCATTCTGGCGTCACGTGATACTGGAAGAAAGGCAGCGCAGGCGACGGAATTTTTGTAGGATGGACAAAACAATCCACATCCGACAATTTTGTCCGAGGATGGAATGTATGGCATTCTATGCCATAACATACACGGAGAGCAAAAAAGTTCGGCCGACAAAAAGGCCGTTGTCTGCACTGCCCCATTTCACAAAGATATGAAAATAACTTAGTTGTTTTTGAAGAATTATTCATGGTATTGTACATATCGGTTGCACTATTTATGCACAGTTTTTTGGGTTATAAATTATATTCACAGGTAAAGCAGTCACTGCGTATGACAATGAGTAATCCATCAACACGTGACGCCAGAATACTCACTTAAAATATGAATAACTTAACTAGTGGCACAATTTTTTTGCCATTATCAAAATGGCTGAATTCCATTTTGTGTATTCCGGCATCACGGTCGTGTCTAGAGGAATGATATAGCTTAAAACAAGCAGCATGCTTCAATTAATTATGTTTACGATTCGAAGCTCGCGGGTTCGATCGCCAGCGGAGTACATGTTTAAGTACTCGGTTTGGTTGGTGGTAGGGCATTTTAAATATCCGCACCATCTTATCTAAATCTGCCGCCAAGCAGCAATGGTGTTTCGGATGTCAGAGATAAGATAGCCAGACCCCCAAATGTGTTGGGGTTTCCGGGTCAGTACGCTTCTATATACCTTCGAGCTCATCTTCACTTAACATCAGGTGTGATTGAGGTCAAATACCAACCCCTTGTGCATAAAAAAAACAGCCCAGCTTTAGTAAATTAAATTGATAGTGGCCAAGTCACAGCACTTAGGACTAATTACAATTGGGCATACATTTTAGAGTCGAGACCACGCTCAGGGAAACCCAGCGTGGGACTTGAATGGAGATGAATGAACGGGGTTACTGACTCCGTAGTGTTGTTTCGTTATCAACAGAATACGCATAAACAGTACGTAGCACCAGTATTGTTTTTAACGCGCTTCGTTAATATTACACGTAATTTCGCTTGTGTGCGCATGCAAAATTATTTTGTTCGATCGCTTAATTTGGCACCACGTAAACGTGCTAGAAATTAATTAGGGTACTTCTATCCATTAGACGTTTATCCCTTTATCCTTCTACGGCGCTTACGCGATCCCAAATTTAGTGAGCGAACGTACGCGAGCTAAATGACAATTATTGCGATCGTATGTAAATTTTTTTATGTGTTACAATGCAAAATACACTTTGCTTTAAATCTACACTAGTACTAATTTACAACGACAACAGAAAATCTCGTTTATTTTGTAATCTACGGTAGTTTACAATCAGGACCATAAGTGCATATATTCAGCCTTACCTCATATCAAAACAACCAAATCGAGTACTAAGGCCACATCTTCGGCCACATCGTCACTTCCCATCAGGTGACATTGTGGTCAAATGCGTATCCAGTTAATCATAAAAAAAATAAGGAAAGATCAAAAATTGTTTCTTTATTCTGCATCGTGTCGTTAGTTACTAAACATACTCCATTGAAATCAAACCCGCCACTTCCATTGTGTAAACTTTACGCTGTTCATAATTAGAGCCACGGTGGCGATTAATGAAACTAGGTATACCACAAAATTAACACCGTCATATAGTCTGTAAAAGCACTAACTCATTAACTATAAATTTAATTGAAACATCAATCGTTACCACCGTAATAATTTTCACTGCATTCACACAGTTATTGGATTTACTTAATGTCAACCGCTTATATACACTTTAATTACAATATATGACTGTGCCACAGTGTTAAAAAAGTCAGCAACCCCACTTCATGTCAAACATAAACGTGTCGTTGCAGTACAATCCCATTTAGGAAAATAGGGAAACCTTATAGAATCACTTTGTGTAGTTCGTCTGTCTGTCTGTAAGTCAAAGCATTTATCTCAGAAACGGCTGGATGTATTAAGTTTATTACTAAGTTGATCAGTGTCTGTGCGTCATTTGGAGGGTCCATGGAATACCAGCGTTGTAGTGAACGGCTACAACCGCTGAGTTGAAGACCTTTTTGACTCCACCTTGCGACACCAACAATTCGATGGAAAACACAATGTTGACTTTTTGTGTAATGTTTGTGTCATTATTTTTTCAGGTTTTCAAGTTTTTAGAGTGACCATGGTGTTTCTATACGTATTAGTTACGTTAAGGCTTTGACATAATAATATGATGAGATGTCTAAAAATGTATTCTAATGATCACGACCGATTGGTGTAGTGGATAGTGATCCTGTCAGGGAAACCAACGGTTGCGGGTTCGAATCCCGCGAGCGGTAAATGTTTGTATGATTAATAATTGGTATGTGGATGTTTACGACCATTAAATGGATGTTTATATATTCAGTATTCAGTGTTTATATATTTATGTATGTTTATCCGTCTCCCTCAGTGACAGATCATCAAACTTATGCTTTCTCAGTGATGTACTTGAAATTTGGTACAAAGATTTTTTTTGCCACAAGTACATAAATAAATAGAATAGAATAGAATAGAATAGAATAGAATAGAATAGAATAGAATAGAATAGAATAGCTTTATTCACTGAAGACACATGATGCACTTACTTAGATTATACTATTTTAAAATAACAACTAGGAATTTTACATGGTGTGCCCTGTGTCAGGCCAGTGAAAGGGATCTGGCTCAGCATAATGCTGCGGATGAAACCCACAGCGCTGATCATTCTGCCAGAGCCTTAAAAGTAAGAGATTATGAACGCATCTCGCGCATCCCAACCGATTAAAATAATAAAAAATTCGACATTCACTGTGTTAATCTTAAAATACAAAATATACAATAGGAATATCATTAATTTCTCATTGTATGTGAAATTATCACGTGATGTGCATTTTGCGGTTTTCTTCATAGTACAGCTTGTTCGTCACTAACTACATATTTAAGTTCATCAGTTTAACAAATTTGTGAATAGCGATGTTGAGCTGAGACGTAACCCTCAGCTCGAGCCCGAGTGCGAGTAGCACTTGGCTATTCTATTAAAATTATCATTATCATCAGAAGGACTTGACTTTGGACAGAATTACTTTATCAGAATTTACCTATCTACGGAAAAGCGGTCCATTAATCCCAGACGACAAACGACGGATGTTATGTGTTGTATCCAGTCTTTATCCGGATGTAACTCTGTAATGCGTGGTCCGAATTAAGTGCGGTTTTTTTATGAGGGAACACGTTATTAGCCATGTTTGGTGGAAATCGGGTAAGCTTTTCTATTTAGATTTTAACACAGGTTTTTGATCTTTCGATTATAATATCATAATTTAAAAGAGCCGAAGATTTTTTTTTTTTATTTTAAATTACACTTCGGGATAGCTTCTGAGCATTGTTTGATGGATATCTGTTAAGTCGTTTCAATATTTAGCTTTTAAGGCAGTTTGTTTGGTATATATGGATAATACAATTCTTTGTTTTCTCGGGGCATTTCCAAATTTTCAGTTTATAGATACTAATTTGATTTTATTTTCCAATCAAATACCTTACAGTTTATGAATGAAATTGGATATGTACACAGATGATTGTCTCTCAGCCCAAGAATAATGGCATGGAGTGGAGTGGAGTGGAGTGGAGGGAAGGGGAGGGGAGGGGAATGGAATGGAATGGAATGGAATGGAATGGAATGGAATGGAATGGAATGGAATGGACTGGACTGGACTGGACTGGACTGGACTGGACTGGACTGGACTGGACTGGACTGGAATGGAATGGAATGGAATGGAATACAAAGCTATTATGTTTGTCAGACGTATTCAAAATTTTCAATTTGTTCTTGTCGGGACATTCTACGTGGTTTGACGCATATAAATAAAATTACTTTAGTCGAATTACTGTTTCACAATAACCTGCTGTGTACCTAATACTTACGCGTGTCCTTTAACTAATTAGGTACGATTGCTTATTTAATTGAACTGCTTTATTCACACAGAGAAAACGGTGTTTTAATCAAATCTATGCCAACACTACCCACGTGGAGTAGCCGTCTCGAGCAAAATTTCATGAAAACAATTAATTTAATTTAAAAGACAAAGTATATTCAAATCCGTTTTGTTACTAACTTTCCTATTTATAATAAGATGGGATTATCAGTGTGGTTCGCAACGTAAAATGAATAGAATCAACCCGTGTCTCCCCGTGGGCATCGTGAAAGGCGACTATGGGATTAACTACAAAAAAAAACATTTAAAGAGTTGCACGTTTTAACGGCGATGCGCTCACCCCTTTGAAGGGTGAACCGTGGAAGTTTTTCCATTAAACAAGCCCTTCAATTGAATCCTAGACTTTAAATAAAAAATTAATGATAATAATAAATAAACTTGCACATACACACAGCGCCATTTAGTTTCACACTAAGCAACTAGGCTTGTGTTATGGATACCAGTTGGTTGATATACTACACAAACACATTTTTTAAAATAAATACATATATACGTGTAAAACATCTATAACTTGGGTATACACATGTCCGTATTCATCATATTAGGTCCTTACCTATGAAATTGGCGTTTTGTATGAAGAATTTCATTAAGACTGTTTTCTCCATACAAACATTTTTGATTTTTTTTTGGGAACGGCAAATCCAAATTTAGCTAAACTGTGTGTGTATTATCGGATAACATTAAGTTAAGTATAGGCAGCGTGAATTTTTAAAAGTAACCGCTTTATAAAAGTTTCAGCGATTCTAAGAAATGATTATGGGAAGCACTTGAAAAGAGCTCTGTTCAACTTTTTTTTATTATGTGATTTAGCCCAGAAATTAAAAAATATTTCATATGAAACCTTGAAATAATATTCAATTTTCCAAATAAAAAACAAATTTGGATATAGCTTTGAAAATCGCAGGAAAAACATATGATTAACGAAGAAAAAAACTTCAATTTCATAGGTAAAGACCCAATACAAACATATTCCCCTATCGAGAGTGGAACCCCAGACCTTTTGGTATAGCAGTCACCGTTTCTAAGTGTAGGGACACACCTGCGGAAGGTACTGCGCTGACATTTCGACGACTGAATTATCGGTCGTAGTATTCAGTTATTCGTTGGCGTGACACACCAAACGCACCGAACGCGAAATTACGCGGCGCGCGGCGTCTAGTTCAGCGCGTTACGCAACGGAAAACACGTGGCGTCGTCGACATCTGTGTCGTTGGTGGTCATTAAAAGAGACGAAAGACAAATAGTATAAAATATTACTAAGCTAAGAAAATAGAATACTTAAGAGATAATAATAACATAAATATATATATTATATTTACCATAACCATATTAATGTGTATCGCCTCGAGCTCTCCTACCTGCGGAATTGTCCCAGCACGCTAGCCGCGTTGCCCCGCTGCACCGCCAGGCTGAGTCTTTGTGTAAATAAGGCGCCCGCCCTGAAGTCATGATAAAAGTAGTCTAGTCCTAAGTTTAGTGAGGTCTATTCGGCCCTTATCGATTGGAATCAAATTCAGCCTAATTATCCACACACTTAAAAATCATCATCATTTCAGCCCGTAAATACCCCATTGCATACCTTCCCTCTTATAATAAGGGAGTATGGGCCATAGTCCACCACCCTGGCCCAATGCGGGGTGGAGGCTTCACATAATATCTTAGAATTTTTATTTCTCAAGCATGCAGGTTCCCTCAAGATGTTTTCCTTCGCCGTTTAAGAGCAGTCGGATAAATGCACATTAGTAATTAAATTAAATTTAAAAACTTATTAGCACATGGTTTGCCTGGGAATCGAATCCGGCCCTCCGAAATTGGGAGACCCGCTGCGCCACTAACGCTATAAAACCGACGCTAAAAATCAATTTTGTCTTATAATTAACTTGCTTTTGATTCTAATACCAGACATGTACAGTTTATTTCTCTGCAGCGCAAAAGGTCAGGTTTGTTGGTAAACACTTAGGTGGAGTGTCAGCAAATAAACTAAGTATTTAATTAGTTCTCCGCGCGAAGTCCGAAAGAAAGGGAAACTAGAACACTTTCCATTTCGAACATACTGCTAGGGCATCGATTTCTCCCATTGGTGGTGGAATATGGAGCATTTCACTTCGTTGTCGCGTTTCTTTAATATCCTGGTTTCAGGGTTTTAAGTATCTAGTTTTCATATTCTAAATTGACAGAATTATTGACAGATTATCTGTAACACAGGAAAGTGACAAGGGAACTCTTTACAACGGTATTTGTTGTATACAATGTTCCTGAAAGAATAGAACTAACCTGTCTCTTATCATGTTTGCCGTAGAGGCGAGTTTTAGCGGCTGTAGTAGATTTGCGTGTTGTAGCGGAGAACCCCTTGTCACGGGTGCAATAATGTTTTCAAAAAGTGAACCGTGGATGTTTCAGGCATTGAACTTTTAATGTTTGGGATATCTCTGCCCATCCCATTTGGGATAGTGACAGATAGATAGATTTCGGACACTTAAAACGATTCCCATGTTTCAGCGCTAAAATGTGTGGTGACATTTAATATGATTAAAACAATATTAATTAATATTTATCCCACAATCAGTGCACAAGAATTAAATGTATATTTAAGTGACTATTTAACTATAAAATAATAATAAATATTTCCGACACTTACATCAATCATCTAGTCCCAAACTAAGCGAAACTTGTGCTATGGATACTAGATAATGGATAAACATCCGTGGCACGCGAATAAATGTTCGTATTCGTTACACAAACATTTACCCCTCGCGAGATTCGAACCCGCAACCGTTGGTTTCGCTGACAGGGTCACTATCCACTACACCAATTGGTCGTCACTTTAAATAATAATTAGGCGTTAGACGTCGATTGCAAACTTCTTCTTCGTGCTGTTGCATTGCAGTGCGCGCTCGCCCCCACGCCCGGTGACGCTGAAAAAGGCACCGGCCTATTAGCACTGTTCCTGCTCAAAAAAATAAACAAATAAATATTTATATAAACATCCATGACTCGGGAATAAATGTTCGTATTCATTACACAAACATTTACCCCTCTCGGGAATCGAACCCGCAACCGTTGGTTTCGCTGACAGGGTCACTATCCATTACACCAATCGGTATTACGATTTTATTATTGTCCGTTTCGGTATATTAATAGTGCATAGAGTGCGTTAACAATGAACAAAGTAACTTTTAACAAAATTATTTAGATAATAGATTCGTGTAGTTCCTGTTTACTGGTCACTTCACTCCTGATTACCAACAATATTCCGCTAGGAACCATAGTCGATTACCCGTACATACCGCCGCGGTGGCTCAATGTAAACAACATTGCGTTTACGATTCGGAGGTCGCGGGTTCGATCCCCAGCGGGGTACATGTTTAAGTACTCGGTTTGGTTGGTGGTAGGGCATTTGTAAATGTCCGCCTGGCCAGCTACCACCATCTTATCTAAATCTGCCGCCAAGCAGCAATGTTAATAGCATTGTTGTGTTCCGGTTGTCAGAGATAAGATAGCCAGTCCCCCAAATGTGTTGGGGTTTCCGGGTAATTGAGGTCAAGTACCAACCCGTTGTGCATAAAAAAAAAACGAAGTAAACCATTCTGAAACGACCTAGAGTATGGAAGTCTAGTTTTAGACTAAATTCGACTATGATTCCCAGTGGAAAGATGATCGTAATCAGTAGTCAGACCGACTAAATCAATTGCTTTTGGAATTGTTATCGTTGGCGCTGTCCATCGTTGTCACATTATCCCTGGAACTCCCTTCAGACGAGCTCAATCTTTGAATGCTTTCAAAGTTGCCGTCAAAGAGCATTTCCTGGCGCTTTAATACGCTGTTTTATAGATGTTATATTTAAGTAGGTATATCTGTCTATCGATCTATGTATGTAAAGATATGAAATCTATTCACGTATTTTGTATCTGCATCCCTAATACCGCACAACCTGCCTATTTCAAATGTACTGTCCTTATACCCAAAGGTTGCCTGGAAGAGATCGCTTTTAGTGACTAGGTCGCCAAATTGTACATTCTATTCTTACCATTTTTTCTAAAACTGTAATATTCTTTTCTGTTGTGCAATATGTATTTGTATTATATTGTATTGTAACGCAAGGACAAGGACAGACAGACAGACAACGCAATGACAAGTGCACTGGTATCGCTATAGCTTTCAGTTAGACGGTAAAGCCCAAGGAGTGGAGTCAACAGCCGAAAATTGTTGGATTTCCATATTAAAGGTAGTTTCAGAACGGTTCGTTCAGGAATGTTTTTATACTATAAGAATGGCATCACCAGATAATGGGAATTACGCGAATTCAAATTCACCCCGAATACAATCAACCATTAATAAAAATTGTGCGTATTATCTGTATTTTTTTTTTTTTTTTATGCATAACGGGTTGGTACTTGACCTCAATCACACCTGATGTTAAGTGAAGATGAGGTCGAAGATGGAAGCGTACTGACCCGGAAACCACAACACATTTGGGGGACTGGCTATCTTATCTCTGACAACCGGAACACGACAATGCTATTAACATTGCAGCTTGGCGGCAGATTTAGATAAGAAGGTGGTAGCTAGCCAGGCGGACATTTAAAATGCCCTACCACCAACCAAACCGAGTACTTAAACATGTACCCCGCTGGGGATCGAACCCGCGACCTCCGAATCGTAAACCCAATGTTGTTTACATTGAGCCACGGAGGCGGTTAAAATTCTGTATCTCTGTATCATCTGTATTTTAATAGGCTGAAATAAGCCGTGGATCGTGTCATTTGTTCATCCATGCCGGACTAGCGAGGTTTAACAAGTAATCGTTCGCGTCAATAGCGCGGAGGATTATGCTGCACTTCGTATTATATTGCGGAAAATAGAGCGCAGTTACCTTGTTAGAGTTGTTAACCTTTTCATACATTTGACTACATAGGGAGCGTTGGTGGCTCAGTGGTTAAACGTGGTCTCCCAATTTGGGAGGTCCGGGTTCGATTCCCAGCCAGGTCATGTACCAATGAGTTTTTAAATTTAATTTAATTACTTATCTGCATTTATCCGACTGTTCTTACACGGTGAAGGAAAACATAGTGACGAATCTGCATGCCCGAGAAATAAAAAGTCCAAGGCCTGTGAACTCCCCAACCCGCATTGGGCAGCGTGGTGGACTACGGCGCATACTCCCTCATATATGTATACGGTGACTTAGTTCATAAAATTAATTATAAAAGTTGTTGCTTTGGGAAAATTGCTTGTAACCATGCATCCATATATTTTCGTATCAAGCAGAGGTTGATTACCGGTTTATTGTTAAGCCTAAATGAGCATTAGGTACGAAGCAGTGTTTTATTTAGGTTTGGCTCTACCTTAACTTTAAAAACCGGTTTTGTTAAGGAGCTAAACCAAATGGGTTTTCAATCAATTAAGCGGTTTTAAGAGCATTGGTGGCTCAGGGGTTAAGGCGCGGTCTCCCAATATGGGAGGTCCGGGTTCGATTCCCAGGCAGGCGATGTACCAATGAGTTTTTGAATTTAATTACTTACGTGCAATTATCCGACTGCTCTTTAAACGGTGAAGAAAACGTCGTGAGGAAATCTGCATGCTTGAGAAGTCCCCAACCCTCATAGGGCCGGCGTGGTGGTGGTGGTACTCCTTCATATATGAGGGAAGGCCTATATCCCTGCAGTGGGATGTTTACGGGCTGATGATGATGATGTATAAATACAATGCTGTGTGATTTCGGCACTCAAATAGACTTGTGCCGTCTCTTCCCGTGGGTGCCGTAAAAGACAACTAAGGGACTTTCCGCCATAAACCATCTATAGATTTGCACGTTTCAAGGGCTGTGGGGTCACCCTCTGTCAAGCGTGCATTTCTGTATATTTTATAAACGTAGATCTTGTTTCAATTATTAAACTCTTAATGTTTTGAACACCCCTAACGCTATTGTTTGGGATATCCCTGTCCACCCCATTTGGGATAAAGGTCGTGAAGTTATGTATGTATGTATTATATTATTATAGCATTAATTCGTAGGCGCAATATCTGACCTAATAATTAACTGGGTCGAGAACAGGAACGCTCCATGCTCCATCACTTGGTTACTGTAATCAGATTAAAATCCCGTAGCTTCGGAATTAAAAGTATATGCAGCTATTAGTGAACTATTAATACCTAGTTAATGGTTGTTTTTTTTTTGAGCTCCTTGAAAAAGGATACGATGTTCTTTAGATATTTATAGGTAATTTCAATTAGATTGAGTAAAATAAGTGTCTCGGATTTAGTTAAGTAGATAACGTAGCAAAGAAATATGTTTATAACTAGTTTTCTGCCCGCGGCTTCATGGAATAAAATTATCGCGGATATATTTAATTTGTTTATCCCGCGGAAACTACTCAATTTACCATAACTATATACCAAATTTCAACCAATCCCGTTTATCCGTTTTGCCGCGATTGAGCAATAAACATCCAAACTTACAACTATAGAAATAAAAGAAAATCCCTAGAACTAAAAAGTGCTTTTTTTACTGGAGGCGTTTCTCTTACTAAACTTGTGCCTGTCCTGCCTGTTAATCGTTATACTTATTGATAATTGGCTTATTGACTTATGTTTTATCTCAATGGCTATTATTATATTACAATATAATCATTGCCATATTCTTAGTTATTGACCAAATTTCCTGCAAGTTCAGCTGTCAATATCGACAATTGAGTATTTTTTCAAATGAAATATGAAAACAGGCGGTGTACAAACAATGCAATTGTATGTCGATAAAGTTAGGTCATTGCTCTGTTCTATGAAAATTGTAGAGTCGTCTTGTACTTATTTTTTTTAAATATGTTATTTAATATCCTTTAATAACAGACTAGCAGCTTTAAGCTGACGCGTTTATGTCGCTGCACTTTTATTAGAATTTTTTTTTTGTCAAGTCTATTTTTAAAGGAGTTACTTAAATCTTCAAAAAAAAGTTAAAAATACTACTGATTGCAGTGTTGCGGGAATATCGTATATAACTTAAAAATTGCGCATTAACGATTATAAATCACCTTGTGTGTTACTCGAGATATTAAAGTTTACCTATCTTGTTTAATATTATTGTTTACATATTGTTATAGCGTGTAGTGAAATAACGGACAAGTATGAGGCGTTCTCAAATTAGAAGTTCGGGATACTTCAATAGTTTCAATGTATGGATATTCTCTTTTTGGAAAAAGAAATCATCGTATCAGCCGAAAGACGTCCACTGCTAGCAAAAATAAAGAAATAACTTTACATGTAAGTCGACTCCATTACTCGTTTGGAACAGACGCAAATTTTGCTATTGTAATGATTGACCTAAACTTTTCTGACCTACATACTAAGCTACGAGTAAGTTGATGCAACTCTTTTTTTTCTTCGTTTAAATAAGCTGTTGCTGCTTACTGTGAAGTCAATCAGTAAGGAATGATGAACGGACCGCCGATTGGAAGCGATTGGATGCGTGCAGCTTTAGTTTAGGCTCTGTGATTTTTGCGAAATTCAGCAGTGGTGTGAGGCTGATCATGATTTAGAAGTTTAACTCTCCAGCCAGTAAAATGTAACACTAGTCAGTGCCTACTTAAGTAACTGTGAATTTATAACTAATTAAAAAATATATATTATGAATGCAAAAGTTTGGATGTTTGTTTGTTTCCCAATCAAGACGAAACGAATAACCCGATTTGAATGAAAGTTGGTACATAAGTTGAATATACCCTGGATTTAAACATATTTATCCCGATAAAGTGAGTCGTTCCCACCGGATAAATAAACTAAACATAACCGCGATAAACTTAATCCACGCAGGCGGAGCCGCGGGTGTAAAGCTAGTATAAATATAAAATAAACTAATAAGCCGGGGATAATACATAAATCTGGTATTGTGTTCATTAGTATACAATAATCCTATTAAGACTTAATTCCGAGCTATCAAGCCGCTTCCCCTGGATATAACGGTAACGATGTTACATAGAGGTAAATGATGATCAATAATTAAATTATTTATTATTATTATTATATCACCACAAACTCGATTAAGGATTAGAAATTTCATAGTGCAAATATTCCAAATAAGTTTTACATTAAAAATACTTTCAAGAACAAGCTTAGACACCAAGCGCACTCCGAGACAACGCTGATCTAACGTACAGTTGAATGATAAATTTATACGTGAGGCCCAGTAAAGCATATTAGATCAACATGTGGGCCATTTTATAGAAATGGTCCGTTAAACTAGGGTGAATAAAGTTTACTTTAAATACATGTCTTTTTATTTATTTTTTATTTTACAGTAAGTACAGGTGTTTAAAGTTTACTAAAAGTGTATTTAATTCACCTATAGGTGAATTATCTAAGGTGAATTAAGTTTACGAAGCCCATTTAATGCTCCATCAGGATTATCACATATTTCTCTAGTCTTTGTACTAGAGAAATATGTGATAATCCTGGATGGATGGACATAAAGTCCAGGCTCCATTATCACATCAGTTCGATCGTACCATAATTACATAAATATGCCAAATTTCAGCTAAATCAGCAAGTGAAATGGCTTGCAAATTTTGAAATAGACCACTTAACATTAACATACGATTACTATTTGATAATTACTATACTGTAAGAAAAAAAAAATCGATACTATCTAAATTTTGTTAAACTCTATCAAAACTGTTTATTTAGGGGAACATAAAGTTTTTTTATTGCTAACAATAATTCTCTTATATTTCTATTTCTATTTCCGTTAATCAAGGAAATTGTTAAACTTGAACGTTGTTTTTATTTCATCTTATTATGTCCTTGTTATTAAAAAAACAAGTACAATGATCCATTATACTATGTCAAATGTTTATTTTCAACAAATTTTTATGAAATTAACTAATGCCGCTTGTTCAATCCAATTAGGTTTAGTAAAGTATTAGAAAGTTAAAAAAGTCAGGTCCAACAGTTATAACTGGCGTCTTGCCTAATATGCATTATACTTGTGCTGCTGCTGCCACTAAGGAACCAGGATTTGAGGGCGATTACCTCCTGTGCTTTGCAGTCGGTTGCTTAATTTTATCTCTGCTTATTCTTGATCTGGCTTGCTTGGACGTGTTACTTGGAAAGGTTGCATTGTTCAGATGTCGGGGTCACTTATGTCGACATTGACATGTGTGAAGGTAGCGTCTTGCGTATCTAAGCATTGTCTTGAGAAAATTTCGTTACCGCAATATAGGAGTCGCGTTCTGTTAGTCTAAATATTGGGTCTTTACCTACGAAATTGGTGCTTTTTTTTTCTTAGTTAATCATATGTACCAATTCCTGCGATTTTCAAAGCTATATCCAAATTTGTATTTTATTTGGACAATGGAATATTATTTCAAAGTTTCATATGAAGTATATTTTAATTTCTGGGCTAAATCACATAATATAAAAAATTTGAACAGAGCTCTTTTCATGTGCTTCCCATAATCATTTCTTAGATTCGTTGCAACTTTTATAAAGCGGTTATTTTTAATAATTAACGCTGCCTATACTTAACTTAATGTTATCCGATAGTACACATAAAGTTTAGATAAATTTGGATTTGCCGTTCCCAAAAAAAAAAAAAACAAAAATGTTTATGAGGAGAAAACAGTCTTAATGAAATTCTTCATACAAAACGCCAATTTTATAGGTAAGGACCTAATATATTAACACTTGCAAGAACAGGAACATCTTTGAAATTTACCTATTTAAATGATAATAATAATTTAAGTTATGACTTTAAACAAATCGATTTTTTATTCTATCATACAAATGTTAGTGTTTATCATGTGCATTTATACATTCTATGACCCGGAATTATTTTTCTAATCATTACATGTTAAATTATAATTTATCGAATGGGTTTATAACGTTACATTATAAAATGGATAAAGTTAATTTTCGTCATTTTGGCACAGATTACTAATAAGTTACTAAAGTGTTCTTTAACTACCTACATTGACAGAATAAAGTTAATGAAATTTTAATCATTTTAACTTAATGTCAGCGAGCAATTGCTGTTTGTAAAAACTATCATTTTCTTTTTACAATCAAGCATCAAAAACTTAATCAAGCAGATTTTGCAAGTATAATGTTTTTTAATGTAGCTGTCGTAGTACTTTCCTTAACTATCAAATTAGTGAGTGAGGTGTGATTTTAATGCTTTATACCAACATCCACGATTCACTTTTCGCAATATACAAGGGGGAGAACCTCTGGCCCTATTTGCAAGCAGATTTTGCAAGTATATGTTTATAATGTATATATGTAACAATTTAACAGAGATAATATCACTTACCGTGAATATGCCCTTTATTAGGCATCTAGGTATAGGTGTATACGGTGACTTAGTTCATAAAATTAATTATAAAAGTTGTTGTTTTGGAAAAATTGCTTGTAACCATGCTTTCATATCTTTTAATATCAAGCAGAGGTTGATTATCGGTTTATTGTTAAGCCTAAACAAGCGTTAAGTACAAAGCAGTGTTTAATGTAGGTTTGGCTCTACCTTAACCCTAAAAAACTGGTTTTTGTTAAGGAACGAAGCCAAATGGGTTTTCAATCAATTAAGCGGTTTTTAAGAGCATGGGTGGCTCAGGGGTTAAGGCGCGGTCACCAATTTGGGAGGTCCAGTTCGATTCCCAGGCAGGCGATACATCATTGGTACACCAATGAGTTTTTAAATTTAATTACTTATGTGCATTTATCCGACTGCTCTTAAAACGGTGAAGGAAAACATCGTGAGGAAATCTGCATGCCTGAGAAATAAAAATTCAAAGGCATATGTGAAGTCCCAATCACGCATTAGGCCAGCGTGGCGGAATATGGCCCATACTCACTCATTATACGAGTGAAGGCCTATATCCCTGCAGTGGGATATTTACGGGCTGATGATGATGAAGCGGCTTTTAGTGATTTTCATTGCGCTCTTACCGACGAAACCGTTTCTATGACTACAAACTTCAAACGACAATTAAAAGTAATGTTTTGTTCACAGAACAACGATCTATATATGAGGTTTCATTCTTTTGAAACCTGTTTGATATATCTGTCATTGCAATTTGGTAATCCCTTAGATGACGATTGCGCATAAAAGTAAAGCTAAATCGATATAATAATATACAATGCACGCAAAAAGTGTTATGAATGACATTGCATGCAGAATTCCGTTGTCTGTTAAACGGAACTTAAGAAACCATTAAATGAGTTATTTAATGGTTCAAATTCTAATGGATCAAATTGTGCTGATTAGGTACATGTTTTTGAGCAACGGATTAGCTCTTTACTTCATGCACGTCTATGAATTAAGTACCTAAAGATGAGACAGAAGGTGGAATCACACTATCTTGACACCTCCAAATTATTTGGGAAACCGGCTGTCCTATCTCAAATGGTCTCTATCACTACAAACTTCAAACGACGCCGACGCGTGCATTGTCTTTCAGGATTAAACCGGTTTAGTCAGGTATTAGTGCTGTCATATCGAACGCACTCCGAACGAAACCATTTCTATAATCTGGTATAAATCTTTATTTACCGGTATTTACGAAACCGGTTTCTGACCCTAGTATCAAGATCAATTTTAAAGTCCTGTATGTTTCAAGAAACTTAACATTATCTTTGTAGTCGCAGTGCATATGATGTAGGCAAATGTATAAATTCGCACTTTCAATTGAAAGCCTACGCGGATGGTTATGGAATCGCAGACATTTCCTATATTTTTAAAACTGCGTGGGTTTAAAGAGGAGTCTTTGGTATGGAAAGGTACCTAACAATGCCGCCTCCACACTCTTCCCACTGTGACTCCTATTAGCTAGGATCAACAGTGGTACTCGACACGGCGCCTAATGAAGGTTGCCCTATGTGACTATTGCTACCTTAGACCCTAGAATAATTAACGAAAGAAATAGGGTGTGTAATTAAGTAAAGAGTGTTCCCAGTCCTTCCTATAAACAGTAACATCAAGTGTGATTGAGGTCAAGCACCAACCCGTTTAGCATAAAACAAAAATATCCCCGCCTTGGAAAGGAACATAACAGTCGAATTGATTCGAAATAGAATTTCTACGCGGGCGAAGCAGCGCCGAATGCTAGTTACCAATACAATATGTTTTCTTTTCCGCCCACGCCTTCACCTGCGTTGAAAAACTTTATCGCGGATATATTTCATGTGTTTATTTCGCAAAATCTACTCAGGTTATCGGGATAAAACATATCCTATGTCCTAATCCATGGTATGTTCTATCTATACACCAAATTTCATCCAAATCCGTTCATCTGTTTCGCTGTGATTGAGCAACAACAAACACCTAAACATTTGCGTTTATAATATTAGTTAACAAAATATTAGTTATTGGTTAATAAACATTTAAGATTTATGCTTGAATAATAAAAACACGTCACGTTTTCAATAAATCTCTCCCTTTCACACATTTCGCTCACGCGATCATAATTAATAACTCACACATGCAGCGGAATCTAGGGTTAACCTCCCTGTAGAGGCATCTTAGCAACAATCTATGAGGGAAGCTATGCGGAGGGTTCCGGTGGGGTTGGGTGGGATTGGAGGGACGCCCAAAAAGGGATGAGAGATCCCTCATTTGTTTCGAGTATGCAGATGCAATTTGAATTGTGTTTTTGTGAAGTTCTAGTAATTTTCATTAATAGCTTTTCTCGTCATTTTCTTACATTTCATTTCATCCCTCATATCTACTTCTTATGTTATTAACGGCATGTTTATCACATTACCTCCTGGAATAAATTGTGTTGATTTCAGCACGTAAAGAGAATAGAATCAACTCCTCTCTTTCCGTGGGTGTCGTAAAAGGCGACTATAGGATCCAAAAAATATAAGCAGATTTGCACGTTTTAATAACGATACGCTCATCCCCTATCACGTGTGAATCTCTGAATTTTTCAAAAGGTGAAACGTAGATGTTGTTACAAGTATAAAATTTTGGAACACCCAAACGTTAATGTTTGGGATATCTCTAAGCACTCCTTTTGGGATAAAGGCCGAAAACGATATGTTATACATGTAACCTATATACCTAAATTAATTCGTAGTCTCCCCAGATATTGGATTCTGTTCCAACAATGGAGCTATATATTGCTATTGATGAATGACTAATTTGAAAGCATTTGATTAGTCCTTATTAGTCATTGATATCTCAATAGAAGCTAACTGTTGGTTGTTTAGTTATAATATCTAACTAATAAACTATAAATAGACTAGCTTTTCGCCCGCGTCTTCGCTTACATTGAATAACTTTATCGCGGATACGATTAAATTGTTTATCCAATGCAACTACTCACGTTATCGGGATAAAAAATATCCTATCTTTAATCCAGTCTACCAAATTTCATCCAAATCCGTTCATGAGTGAACAACAAACAAACGTCCATACTCTAACATTTATAATATTAATTAGATATTTTAGACACCAACTATCTAGTTCCAAACTAGGCAAAGTCTGTACTTACTATGAATAAACATTAATAAACATACAAAATATAAACCACCGTGACCAGGGAATAAATGCTTCGTATTCATTATAGAAACATTTATCCCTATCGGGATTCAAACCCGGCACCGTGGGTTTCAGTGATAGGGTCCCACCAATTAGTTTTCTATTTTAATACCAAGTTTCCCAAAATGTCTTCAAAAATACATGTACAAGAATAAGAATAACAATTCGTTACTAAAAATTCGAAACTACTGCGTTAGTATAAATAAATAAATAAATAAATATCCTCAGACTTACACACAGCGCCATCTAGTTCCACAGTAAGCAACTATAAGCTTGTGTTGTGGATGATATATTACACAAATACATTTTTTTTTGTAAATAAATACTTATTATGAATGAAAACATCCATAACTCGGGTACACATGTCCGTATTCATCACACAAACATTTGCCCCTAGCGGGATTCGAACCCGCAACCTTTTGGTATAGTGGTCAGAGTTGCTAACCACTACACCAAACAGGTCGTCAGTATGGTAAATAGTATTTTATTCGCTCCTAATTCTGAACAGGCTAAATAATTATATGACTTAGTTAAGATAGCAATTAAGAACCGATCAAATTAAGACTGACTTTGTACAAAAGAGAGCCATGATGAGGTTGGCATTTAATTAAGATCCTCTATAAATAAATAAAAATAAAAATAAAATTCGTTACACCAATGCCAAGAAAAATGTATCCTTAAATAACTCATTAAGTAATTAAAAACCAAAAAACCCGACAGGATATTTTGTATTTTGCGGGCGCCATGTTGGATTTTTTATCATAAAGTATATCCTATAGGGATAGGGATAGGGATCGAAATCGGTCGAACCGTTTAGGCTACAGGGGGTAACATAGAATCCACATTATATACTGGACAAACATAACTCTCCTTTTAGGGGCTGTTGGGTAAAAACAGTGATAAACACATGCTTATGTTAGATACTTCGCAAAGTTAGTAAATCCTTCAAAAGGGCAAGGCATAAAATACCAAAATAAGATGTCATGAAACCCGTCTTGCGTAAAAATTTTATTTTTATAATAATAAGCTTATGCCCTTCAATAATAAGGTTCCTACTGATATCTAATACGTGACCTATGATAAATATAATAGTTTTATTAAATTTCGACCGCCTTGACAAGAGCGACGATGGTCACATATAAATTTTATGACAATAAAATAATATTTCAAGTATTTAAAACATAACACTCCATATTGAAGCGCGTTTGCAGGCTCACGGATGGTCCACTTGTGGGACCATTCAATTCCCATTGCGGAGCATTAGTCAGGTACTGTGAGCCTGGTCCAGTCCATCCACTATATCTTCCGGTCGTTTCCTTTCCAAAAATGATCTATCTTAATCTGTAATAGACACAATTAGCTAGGAAATGTTGACTGATTTCTTCTTTTCCGCGCTCGGTGGAGGATGAACCTGAAACTAATCACAATAGTAATAGGTGTCGATTTAATCTACAGCGACCTGGGTGCTCATGTTATCGCTTCCTTGTTTTAGAATAAACCTGCAGTTAGTTTTGTTGATGTCAAAAAAACCCTGTTTTATATTTTGTGCTATGCGCTCCAATGTTGGATTTTTTTACCATAACACGTATACTATACGACCCTGGGGGCCAAGTCGAAACTAATGACAACTAGCACTTCATTCAGTCAAGCTGTTTAGGCTATATGTAACATAGAAATCTACACACACTCGAAAAATTAGTTCCTTGTCGCTTCTTGTGAAGCGATGTAGTTTAAAAAAATAACATAATGACTTTCAATAAGTTATATTTTTGTATCCTACATTGAATCAAATATTTTTGACTTTTGACTAACATTATCCACTTTCCAAAAAACATCGATATTTCCAGTTGCCAATTGAATACATTATACGAGTCAGAAGATCGTAACCGGAGAATTATGAAAAGTTCGTTTTTTAAAATGTCCTTAACGAGAATCGAACTCTGACGTTAACATGGCAGCCGGGGAACCATTACACCACGGTAGTAGTCGAACTTAATTTAAACCAACGTACATAAAACTCGTTTAAACCTAATACCCTTATCTAATCGCGTACAAAAATAACGTTTCACATACGAATATTATCAAAGGTTTTATAAACCACAAATTTTAAATCGTTTTATGACAGTTGTTAGTTTGATAAGGCCCTCTGGTAAGCCTTTTAATACTCAAAGCTATAAAGTCGATGCTATTTTGTATTATTTAGTCGGTTAGTTTGATCGTTAAAGTTTCTTTTATTCGATGCCGTTTCTGTGCGGGATAAGTTTTAAGAGCTCACCATTTCTACTTGCAATATTGCATAAGCTTCATTTTGAAAACTTTGTTGATATTCGGATTCAATAGAGAAACCCTCTCTACGATTTCAAATACCATGCCAAATTAGTTTAGAACCCTAAATAGACCTTAAATCGATTAATCTAACTAATAGTATAAATGCGAAAATTTCGATGAATGTTTGTTTGTTGCCCAATCACGGCGAAACGGATGAATGAATTTGGATGAAATTTGGTATATAGGTTGAACATAATCTGGATTAAATGTATTTGTGTAGTATATCAACCATCTGGTGTCCACATCACAAGCCTATAGTTGCTTAATGTAGAACAAGATGGTTTTCAAAATTCAAAATTCCAGACGGTACACTGGTGCAATTTAGGTTAAACAAGAAAAATTACCAGACGCGTTGTGCAAAAAAAAACAAAAAACAATTTTCTGCGGCGTGGTAAAATAAAAAAAAAAGAAACATTACTGCGGAACCTTAGGTTTGTATAACGCATTTAACTACGTCATTGTTTGTTGCTGAACAACTATTAAAAAATTTACGATATTTTTGGTCATAGTTTTATTCACTTTTTATGGGGGCCGATAATTCTAACAATCCCGTTACTTCCTTGTTTCAACGAACATTATTTCTTAATTAAGAACGCATTGTGTTTGAGACGGTTTATGCCTCACGACATTCCACAAAAACTTTTAACGTTAAAATGTAACCGATTTTAATGAAACTTTATAATCATTCGTAGGGTAGGCGAACACGACGACCTGTTAGCTGTAGTGGTTAGAACTCTGCTGCTATACCAAAAGGTCCCTCAAATCCCTCTAGGGGCAGATGTTTGTATGATGAATACGGACATGTCTACAGAAAAAAAATGTATTTGTGTAGTGTATCCACAACACAAGCCTCGTTGTTTAGTGTGGAACTAGATGGCGCTGTCTGTATATGTCCAAGGATATTTTGTATTTATTTTATTTTTATATTTTATAGGCAGATGTATACGTTTGAATAGTTTCGTTATCACAGCCCGTAGACGAATATGAGGGTATGAGGGAGTATATGCCATAGTCCACCACGCTGACCTAATGACGGTTTGGGACTTCACATGCCTTTGAATTATTATTTTTCAGGCATGCAGTTTTGCTCACGATGTTTTCTTTCACCGTTTAAGAGCAGTCGCATAAATGCACATAAGTAATTAAATTAAATTTAAAAACTCATTGGTAAATGGCCTGCCTGGGAATCGAACCCGGATCTCCCAAATTAGGAGACCACGTCTTAACCGTTGAGCCACCAACGCATTTACTAAATACTTATGTGATTTCAAATAAATGAAAATTCACAATTTAATTAAATCCCCTAAATAATAAAACTATACCTAATACCACTTAAACCGGTATGACGGAACAATTTAGGTCATTAGCGTTGCCTCTGTTCCAAATGCGTAATGGAGACGACTTTTAATTATAAACTTATTAAAATTTATTTTGTTAAAATAATACAAAAAATACCGGCTAATGACATAATATGGGTTAGGGTATCCAACCTAATAATTTTACATAAAGAAATAATAATATCTAAATATAAGAAGGTAATTGGCATAGGAAGTATATTTTTTTTTCAAAGCTATCATCGAATAAAGCGCTAATTGTGTGATTTGACGGTCGCGTTTGTAGCCTATTCCACATTTTTTTTAAACATCATTAAATGAAATAAATAAAGAAACTCGGAGAAAACGAGTTCCAAATAAATTTCGAATGATAGGAATCCGACGAATTCCGCCAGTCGCATATTAAATACAGGCCGGCAGGTATGTTTTTGATATAAAATAATTAAACTACCTGTGCTAATAACTTCTATTTCACTTACATAATATGCCCTATTTTTTCCTTACGGTAAAAAAACTAATCCGGTAGATATATAACAAGAAAGCACTAGGAATAAAAGTATACGGGACTATCACCATATTTCGCTGCCCAGATAAATAATAAATAAATTTAATATTTTTTTTATGACTATATCCACACATAGGTACTAACATTTTTATTGCATCAATTCAATCACTTAGTTTTCTTGCGCGTCCCTATAGTGAAACATTAAAATGAATCATTTTTTGTTATTATCAACTGGACATACTTATATTTATTAAATAAAAGCGTATATGCATCATATTATAATGAAAAAAAGGTAAAAATTCGAAAGTAGGGAGCTCAAAGCATCCACAAAATCTTTCGCGATTATACTTGCCCACTTTATCATATTTTATTAATTTTTGAAAATACCCTAATACCCTATGCCTACCCTAAACCTGTACTTAACCTGGCTTAATTGGCTAGATCGGTAGTTGAAATGTCATAATTATTAATTTATTTCGAACATACAAAAAATAAAATTAAATCATGTATAAGACGACTCTATAATATTCGTAGAACAGGGTCAGTACATAACTTTTTCTGACGTAGGTAGATTATAAGACTTCCTATTCATTTAAAGTTTATTGAAAGTAACTTAAGTCTTACATTTTCTTTCAGCATTTATACCTAGTGATTCTTTTTGACTGGGTGATAAGCCGATAGGCCTATCTTAAAAATATTCGCGCGCTGATGGAGAATTTGTACGCCAACACAGAGGCAGAGTTAAGTGAGCTTTATAAGAAATTTTCAATGTAAACAACATAGGGTTTAAGAATCGGAGGTCGCGAATTCGATGCTCAGCGAGGGATAGCAGCGTTATTTGCGAAATGTTAAATAATATAGTAAATAACAATCCCAGAAAAAATAATATGCGTATGTCTGGTGCCTGGTGTTGGTTTCGGTACGCCTATTTCTGAGGGGTTTATAATTAAACCAAAAATAAAATTGGAAAGTTATATACTATTTACCCAATAAAAGGATGTCCCTCAGGCAAAAGTCTGGTAACTTCATAGTAAGAAACTATAAATTAAAATAAATATCCGTCTGACCGGCCGTCACGCATCGCGGGCCAAAAAAATTAAACAGCAACCAACTCGTAAATTGGTGAATATCCTACCAGTTTGACGGACACGTTTGTTTTAATTGGTCATCAAATTTTATTTTGATGTTAAGTGACAATGTGACGATTAAAATAACGAAACTAAAATAATTACGTACACGATCTTATTAAAAACGGTAAAATAGATACAGGCTGCAACACATTGGTTAGTGGTGGTCTATTCTACTACTAATTACCGTAAGGCTCAGAAATCCAGGCCGGAGGTTTCATTATAAAAAAAAGGTGAAGAAGGATTCCATCCTGTATAAAAACTTGTGGCAGTATAGTTCCGAAATTAAAATATTAGAACGTAGGGATGTAACTCTAATCTGACCATCTGTTTGGTGTAATGGTTAGCAACTCTAACCACTATACCTAAAGGTTGCGGGTTCGAATCACGGAATGAATACGGACATGTGTACCCGAGTTATGGATGTTTTCATTTATAATAAGTATTTATGTACAAAAAAGAAATGTACTTATGTAGTATATCAACCATCTGGTATCCACAACACAAGCCTATGTTGGATATTAATTTTTTTATTTTATTTAATCTAAATAGTCTAACCTAACTAATATAGATGCGAAAGATTGGATTTAGATGAAATTTCGAACATAATATGTAGCTGATAATCTGGATTAAAACATATTTTTTCTCCCGACAAAGTGAGTTATATGATAAACAAATTAGGTATATACATATCCGCAAGAAAGTTATACCTTGCAGGCGAAGCTAAGTAATAATAATCAGATGATTAGTAATTTTTATCTAGATAGATACAATAAACAATATTAAAAGCTAACATGAAGTCGGCGCCAGTTGACAGATTTCAGGGTTTAATTAAAAAAAAAAAATAGAAAACCCTCTAGAGACGATGATATCATCCAAATACACTAAAACTGTTTGTAATTGAAACGGGTTAACGGATTTTTATCAAAGAGCTTTCCCTCTGTTTACTCTTTCATATAAAAAAACCACTCTCAAATCGGACTGGCGAAAAGCTGGACAAACACACACACAGAACACCGTCAAACAAATAACAGCCGCCGCTTTTCGTCCTTTAAAGGAGCATGTAGCCTATTCCTGCTCAAAAATAAACTAAGCTGCATGGGCAGGCGTCGCCATTTGATGTATAATATTGTTTGGATCATCCTGTGGTGATATGATGATGATGATGACTGTTTGCTCTATTACCATTTATTAAAAGTACTGAGTTGTTTAGTTCCTATAATCTAAGTGGGTTATGTTGTGTGAATGAAGTGATAAATTGAAGGAAGATCATCACCATTATCAACAGCCTTAACCATCTTTAACACATTCCGGGACACAACCCGCCTCTCGACGTTATAACAATAAAACTTCTATAGTGTCTGATGATCTGTCCCGGAACGTGTTAAAGGAAGATGCTGTGTCTAAATTATAGTCTGAATGAATTCGGAACAAATTAAACTACTCATTTACACCAAAATTCAAAATAAACAAATAATACAAAACTGGAATAACATTATGAGTTAAAAACCAAAAAACCTGCCAGCACATTTTGTATTTCGAGGGCGCCATGTTGGATTTTTTACATTAAATGTATCCTAAGTTACTTTAGGGAAAAGACTTGTCTAGCGACACCATGCACTCGAATTCGGTCAAGCTGTTTAGGCTAAGGTAACATAGAAATCTACATGCATACACTAAAAAACATTACCCTCCTTCCTTGGCTAGTCGGGTAAAAATTGGAGGAAACCAATCAACACAAAGACATGACTCCAAAATACGTTTTAGCCCCGAACTTTTAATTACGAACAATTTTCCCGAATAAACCACAGTCTAATTTGATCACAAAATTTTCGATTAGCCATACAAAGTAAGCAAGTAATTCGTCGTATACAGAGTCTAGTCACGGTCAAGTCATTCTTCAGTAAAGTTGCAGAATGCTTTACGAAAGATTTGGCAGCTTCTTGTGGGAACCAGAAAGCTTCGTTACGCAGTTGAATTTACACTTTCCTTCATTTGTACACCATCGCTCGTCTATTACTAGCCGACCAACCACTCTGCCCACATGGTTGGATGGTTAGTATTTTTTTTTTAACCATTAACTTGGTTGGTTGGTTGATATTCTTTTTTCTTACCTGACTACCTGGTTGGTTGCTGGCTTTTGCTGCACAATATTCGGCCATTATTAAGCTTCAAAATTCAGAACGATTAAATTGAAAGAAAAAAGCAAAAATGCAACATCACTCGCCGACTTCCCGGCAAAAAGTCAAATTGATCGTAACTATAATGTTTAGGGGGGAGACCTGGTTACCCGAGATACAGGGTCACCTAGTTCGGGTACCAGTTCTCTCCATAACATTGCTGTTGTAAGAATACCCTAGAATAATTTTAAGAATACCCACTAAGTTTTTTGTTATGGAAGGAAAAAAATAAATTATTTACTTACTTACTTACTTACTATTTACTTATATAATGTATTCGGGTAAAAATTGGAGGAACACAAAGACATGACTCCAAAGCACGTTTTCCAGCCCCGAATTCTAAGCAAGTTTGAAAAGGTGATCAATGTCGCTATGATGTTGGCAACATTACCTCGTTAAATGGCAAGATCAACATCTAATGAGTGTAATATTTCACCGAAATTTTGTTTTTCTAACGTTCCTATTGAAATACAAAATTTTCCATTCAATAAATTTAAAGATACTATAAAACAGAAACTTATTATGAAAGCATATTATAAAATATCAGACTATTTAAATGATAATTTTAAGTGTACCCTGTGTACCTATAAAATGAAGCATTTGTGAGTTTTAATTTAATTTCCAACGATGATAAAGCTATTGTCATTGAATATTTGCGAATTTTCGAAATTATACTTACGATATTTTTGTTCGGATCAGACTTTCAGGGCATTTCTATTGAATAAAAAAATAAAATAAAATATCGTTAGACATACACACAGCGCCATCTAGTTCCACACTAAGCAACTATAGGCTTGTGTTGTGGATACCAGATGGTTCATATACTACATAAATACATTTTTTTTGGAAATAAATACTTATTATAAATAAAAACATCCATAATTCGGGTACACATGTCCGTATTCATCACACATACATATGCCCACAGCGGGATTCGAACCCGCAACCTTTTGGTATAGTGCCAGAGTTGCTAACCACTACATCGTCGTTCGACAAATGAATAATTAATGAATATATTTTATATTTATTATCACACATATTCTAATATACAATCAGCTTAAGAGTATTTTTTTTTTATGAACAACGGGTTGGTACTTGACCTCAACCACACCTGATGTTACGTGAAGATGAGTAAAGTATAAAGAAGTACACTGTTCCCTAAAATATGTTTACAATAGGTAGGTACGAGTACCTAGGTACTTAAAACTTCAGAAGTTGGAGGTTGTGTTAAAAGGGTCCAAGTTCAGTTTTGTGCTGCTTGTGACGTTAAGCGTAATAGCGCTGATTTAAAACTTCGTCCTTTTTATAGAAAACCGCCACCTAATTTGAGCCATAGGGTGTTACTATTTCTTCTTCCCACAACATGTTGCATAAAGCTGCTCTAAAAACTGGATTGTTCTTACTGACGTAGTTGTAAACAGCGTTGAACATTTTGTTGTGTAATTTTTGGTCTTATCAAAGGCTTCTCAACTTTTTCTATTGAAGTCACATGGAGTCAGTAACAAGTTTCTCGTTGTTGTTTTATAGGGAAAGTTGGTGTACAGAAAAGAAAATATTAAAAACCGGCCAAGTGAATGTCGGGCCACGCGCATTGTTGGGTTCCGTACTTGCCCTTACAATATGCGGGCTTAGAAGGGGGCTTTTTGTTGTTTGACAAATAATTTTCAACGGAAATTTAGTTTAGTTTTTCGAATATTACTCATTAACTTGTAAAACCTACTTGCCTATAATAGTTTTTCTATTAATTTGTACAACTTAAAGTACGTACAGATATTAAGGACCAGATATTCCTTTATAAAATTCTGAACCATCATATAGATAGCACCTATCTAGTGCAAAGGCTAGGCTTCATTTGTCCTCAGCGTAGTGTGCGAATCAAACGGCTTTTTAGCGTTCCGATGCATAGAACAAATTTCCGAAAAAATACTTTTGTTATGCGTGCGTGTGATTCGTATAACAAAACTTTCATTGAAATTGATATATTCAATTCCTCATTGGGTCAATACAAGTCAAAAGTCAGCACAATAGCTTCCAGTGCAAATTAATTAAGTTTGTTTAGTTAAGTGATTGTAGTTAGTCTCTTTTTGTGTGCATTATGTTTTGGTTGAATGGTATGCTAATCCACAGAAGTGCGTGGTTATCACTGCCTACCTGTATTTTGATTTATCAAACACTTTTTTGTTTATGGCAAGAATCGAGTATTACTCTCATGTAGTATAATTTACTGCACAAGAATAAAATATAAAATATAATTTACATAAAAAATGATTAAAAAAAACAGAGAAGCCGGGGCTGTGGTTGTTCGTGCACTTTTGGGATCCATTGCATATAGGTACATAAAAATATTTTTTTTTGGGCATGGCGATGTATTCGTCTGTTATAGTTCTGGTGGGGTTAAATGAATATGTTTTTTGAAAAATTTTATCTGTGGACACTGTTTGTCATAGAATTATTATTTTACCAATATGTTTATTGTATTATGCTTTGACTGTTTGTGTTCTTAAAATAAAAAAAGAAATAAAATAAATAAAACTTCATTATACATACCACTGCTGTGAACTTCTCGACGTATCCAAAACCTACCGGGTTGGGGCGACACTAGACCCTAACCAAAATTAGCACTTTCAAGCTTAATATTTGTTAAAGGGAAAACTGTTTAAAATAACCTTTAACATTGTTGAACGATCTATCTAACGACACCCCATACGACGGTGTACAGCCATAAAAGCCAATTCATCGCCCCTTTACGTGCATCGAAGGTACCCTAAAACAATATATTTTTCAAGATTTTATTTTACCACTTTGTAGCCTCTGAGTTAAGCCTCGGACAGACAGACAGTCGGACATGGCGAAACTGCATATAAGGGTTCCTTGTAGACTACAAAACCCTATAAAACTGTCATGTCAAATCAAGTCAAAAATGCTTTATTTTGTAGGTACATATACAGGATACACTTAAAATAGTAAATTTTACATTTTAATAAGCTATTGCTTATTCAAAATGCATTTTTCCCGGAGAAGAACAAGTAAGAAACTCGAGGGGTTGCTCTTTTAAAAACAGGATTTTACATTGCATTATTAATTGTGAAATATCCTGTCATTCGAACGAGCTAGTTATGTCCAAAGATGTTTATCATCTAAATAGTCTGATATTTTATAATATGCTATCTTAATAAGTTTCTGGTTTATAGAATCTTTAAATTTATTGAAATCTACTGGGGGGTCGTATTAAAACTAAAAGCATATATTTTGCAAACGGATACCTGAATCGTAAAACTGTTCAAGATAACCTCTAATATTCTTTAAAAGATCTATCCAATGACGGAGTACAATAAAAAATCATCTACGCTTTATGTTTAGTAGAAAATACGAGTGGTTAATATGTATTAATAGGCGTGAATAATATGTATATCCATGCCAATTTACAGCTTTCTAGTAGCTAAGAGTCTAAGCTAGGCAGTGGACAGACAGATGGACATGGGGAAATTATAAGGGTTCATTGTTTAGGACGGAACCCTAAAAACTACCGTTGTTCTTCACAAAGAAAACCTTATAAACTTTTATAAGTTTATAAATAGTCGAAATGTTTAAAATAAGTCTTTGATGCAGCTGATTTTGCTTTGTGTACTCTTTTAAAAAACCTGTTAGGATACGCGACAGGGAATAGTTTCATTTGAGAGAATTTTCTGGTTCGTTACCTGATATTTTCGTATTCACCTCATCCATTATCACCGTGAAACGTGTCGACAGGTCTTGTTTGTTTGCCATTCATATTGCATAAAACGTAAGTCTCGTTACTTTACAAACTTATTGATTGAGATAATCCTATCTAGTATATCCATCTATACATTTAATTAAATTGTAAATCGTTTGTTTGAATACGCATCACAGAAAAACTAATGAACGGATTTTATAAAAGTTTTCGCAGATATACAGGGTGAATTTGAAATCATGTAATTCCCATTAACACGTTCTGGGACACAACCCGCCTCTCGACGTTATAACAATAAAACTTCCATTGTCTTGGGTGATGTGTCCCGGAACGTGTTAACTGGTGACGCCACTTTTAATTACGAACAACTTTCCCGAATAAACCACAGTCTAATTTGATCACAAAATTTTCGATTAGCCATACAAAGTAAACAAGTAATTGGTCGTATACAGAGTCTAGTCACGGTCAAGTCATTCTTCAGTAAAGTGGCAGAATGCTTTACGAAAGATTTTGGCGGCTTCTTGTGCGAACCCGAAAGCTTCGTTACGCAGTTTAATTTACACTTCCCTTCACTTGTACACCATCGCTGGCTTTACTTGCACAATATTCTGCCATTATTAAGCTTCAAAATTCAGAATTAAATTGAAAGAAAAATTAAAAATACAACATCACTCGCCGACTTCCCGCCAAAAAGCCAAATTGATCGTAACTATAACGTACTTCGTGGACAGTACAGATCCAAAAAAAAAATTACGTAGACTGTCGTCGTGGTGAAGCCAAAATTAAATTTAAAATTTACTTTTTGGGCAAGCACAGGGTATGGAGCTAATACAGTCAAGTCTTCAAAATCTCTCTTCAATATCATTGTTTTCAAAATAGAATAACGAGATATATTTTTGTAAACGATTGAATAACGGTCAATAAAATAAAAGGTTTAGTGTGTACTATTCTTATAATTTCATCCGTATTATGGATAATACAATTGAATTTATATTTTATTTCGAAGTCGCGAGCGGAACATATACAACATATTTAAGCATATTGTCTTATATAATATGATAATAGTGATATATTAAAGTATGAATGCGTGAACACTCTGAAGCCAAGCATGTGTTGCTTCCCATTTCAAACAATTTCGTTCACTTCCGCTTTAGAATTAACGTGCCTCAAATATCTTATTTTATTAGTTTATTATATTACTAGCAATTTAATCGTCGTTACTCGTATAGTGCTTAAACAAAATTTAATAGCTTAATTTAGGAAAGTCTCTAGCTTAATCAAAATTCTTGTATTTACATAAATACTAGTTAACGGGCATTTTTTTTAATATTCAAGCCTCTTAGTCTGTGGCTATAATGTATTAAGGTACACACATAACAAAAGATTTGATTTTATCAGCCAAGGATACAGTGGCGTACAAAAATTATACGCTGATGGGAATCGAATTCGTATAACAGGTAAGATATTTGAGACTACTATATAATCTGTCTATATAATTACCGACGATTATGGAGACAATAAAGCACTTGCATTTGCTAATCATTTTCGATTAGAACCATGTCTGGCGCGGTCAATAATTGGATGGGTGACCTTTTAGTGGCACTTTAAAACGAGTGCTTCTGTGCTGACTGACTGTCAGGTGGCCACTAATTATGGAGACAATAAAGCACTTGCATTTGCTGTTCGTTTTCGATTAGCGAAATTAAACCATGTCTGGCGCGGTCAATCATTGGATGGGTGAACCTTTAGTGGCCTTTAAAACGACTGCTGCCATGCTGACTGACTTACTTTCGTGTGGCCACTAATTATGGAGTCAATAAAGCACTTGCATTTGCTGTTCATTTTCGATTGGCGAAGTTAAACCATGTCTGGCGCGGTCAGTCATTGGATGGGTGACATTTTAATGGCACTTTAAAACGAGTGCTTTTGTGCTGACTGACTGTCAGGTGGCCACTTATTATGGAGACAATAAAGCACTTGCATTTGCTGTTCGTTTTCGATTAGCAAAGTTAAGCAATGTCTGGCGCAGTCAATCCTTGGATGGGTGACCTTTTAGTGGCACTTTAAAACGAGTGCTTCCGTGCTGACTGACTGTCAGGTGGCCACTAATCTGACACAAATCCATCAATCCTCACTTTGCCCGCGTCGTAGATTATGGCCTATAGCCTCTCCCAGTGAGAGGAAGCTGTGCCCCAATAGTGAGGATGTGTAAGGTCTGATGATGATGAATGGACGACCGATTGGTGTAGTGGATAGTGACCCTATCAGTCAAACCAACGGTTGCGGGTTCGAATCCCGCGACGGGTAAATGTTTGTGTGATGAATATGAACATTTATTCCTGAGTCATGTTTATATAAATATTTATGTATGTTTATCCGTTATCTAGTTATCCATAGTACAAGCTTTGCTTAGTTTGGGACTAGATGATTGGTGTAAGTGTCCGAAATATTTGTTTATTATTTTATTTATTTATTTAATACAATAAATATGCATCTAGCTATAACATCACGACTAATCCAAATGGAGTGGTCAGAGACGAAGATGAAGAGAAATGATTTATTATAAAAAACATAAAATAAACTAACGTAAGAATATACAAAGAAACAATTTATACAGTTGATTTACGATTACAAAGGCGATCTTAGACATAGATAGTTCTAGTCACAAAGCATTTGGCTGTTCCAAATATTAAAAGCTAATATACCTATCATCACTCAAATCACCGCCTCCGTGGCTCAATGTAAACAACATAGGGTTTACGAATCGGACGTCGCGGGTTCGGTCCCCAGCGGGGTACATGTTTAGTACTCGGTTTGGTTGGTAGTAAGGCATTTTAAATGTCCGCCTGGCTACCACCATCTTATCTAAATCTGCCGCCAAACACCAATGTTAATAGCGTTGTTGTGTTCCGGTTATCAGAGAAAAGATAGCCAGTTCCCCAAATTATTTGGGTTTCCGGGTCAGTACGCTTCCACCTTCGGCCTCATCTTCACTTAACATCAGGTGTGATTGAGGTCAAGTGATAACCCGTAGTGCTTAAAAAAAAACAATCACATTTCGAAATATATACAGAAATCCACACGTGAGAGGGGTGAACGCATCGCCGTTGAAACGTGCAAGCCTGTAGATGTTTTACGTGTAAATTGGCACAAGCACAAGAAAATAATATAGTATAGGTACAATCATCTGGATGAAAATTTAATGCCAGCGCTACAAACTCTATGCACACAATGTACGTATCGACGCGATGTAGACATATCTGAAATGATTAGGTAACGCTTTCTATTCTTTTCTTTTTATATCTGTTTGAGTGGTATCTTTTATTATAAACTTCCAATATTAAAAGTATTACCAAAACATTGTCGCAAACAACATTGGTAAGATCCTACTAAATTAAATAATTTTGACGACCTGTTTGGTGGTTCTTTTCTTCCAAAAAACAATTGTCAGAGCAATATAGGAGCCAATCCGTGGAGAGCTCCCAAAATATCTGCAATCGATATCCTTCCTACCCTACTAAAGACGATACCCTAATTGACGACCTGTTTGGTGTAGTGGTTTAGCAACTCTGAGCACTATACCAAAAGGTTGCGCGTTCGAATCCCGCTAGGGGCATATGTTTGTGTGATGAATACGGACAAGTGTACCCGAGTTATGGATGTTTTCATTTATAGTAAGTATTTATTTACAAAAAAAATATGTATTTATGTAGTATATCAACCATCTGGTATTCACAAGACAAGCCTATAGTTGCTTACTGTGGAACTATGGCGCTGTGTGTATGTCTAAGGATATTTATTTATTTATACTTTAATAATAACAAAATAAGGATTATAAAATCCCCAAAACACTTGACAGCATATTTTGTATTTTAACATAAAATGTTTCCTCTGACTCTTTCTCTTATACGATTCTAACGATGCCTTGCTCTTCAAAATCGGTCAAGCATAATCTACATACAAACATAAACCGAAAAACTTTACCTTAAAACCAATGTCAAAGTGTTTTTAAGAAAAAGAGCGACCGTGCACAAAGTAGGTACCCAGTTTAGCGTTCCTAAGTTGCTTTCTAGAGGCACTAGAGACATTCAGATTGGTCCATACAACTTTCGCCGAGTGCCTTCCAGTCCATAAAGTTCGACGCCGAATATTCGGTAAACTAAATAATAGGTCTAACTAAACATAAAAACAATAAGCCGACCAACAATGACGACCTGTTTGGTGTAGCGGCTACAAACGCTGATTGCTATACTAAAAGGTCGCGGGTTCGAATCCCGCGAGGGGCATATGTTTGTATGGTGAATACGGACATATGTACCCGAGTTATGGATGTTTTTCATTTATCATAATCAGCCCGTAAACATCCCACTGCAGGGATATAGGCCTTCCCTCGTATATGAGGGAGTATGGGCCATAGGCCACCACGCTGGCCCAATGCGGGTTGGCGACTTCACATGCCTTTGAATTTTTATTCCTAAGACATGCAGGTTTCCTCACGATGTTTCCTTCACCGTTTAAGAGTAGTCGGATAAATGCATATAAGTAATTAAATTAAATTTAAAAACTCATTGGTGGCCTGCCTGGGAATCGAACCCGGACCTCCTGTTTGGAGACCGCGTCTTAACCGCTGAGCCATCGACGCTCACATTTTCATTTATATTTGAGCACGTCCATCGACACGACCACCATACTTCTTAATTTGATAGAATTTCGGGATAGGTATCGTCTTGGGCTCAGCCTGATGCAACCGGCGAGCTAATTGGGAACCTGCACTGAAGTATGTTAGATAGATATCGGGTCAACTGTGTCCAAATATTTTATTTAATTGTTGACTTTCTCATCAGAGATATTTTCAAAATTAATTTTTTGGTAATACTTTAAGCGCGCGACGGTACATGCGCTCGCGGCGGTGGGCGTGGCGAGTCACGACCGTCGTCGCGTCCCGTCCGTCGTCGCCGGACCGCGAAAATTATGCGCGGGCGCATCTAGGAGCTAACAGGAGAGCAGAAGCGTCGGTTTCAAAAGAAAAACTAATAAGCTGACTTCAAAAAGTGGAGGACTAGAGGCGATATTTTAATTTAGACTGTATCTAGGGAAATAGTGTTAAACGATTTTGCTCATTCCTACTAACATGCCAATTTTTTGAACTAGTATGTTTAAAAGTTTCCAACGGCGTCTGTATTATTCGTTTTCAATCGCAGTCGGTGATTTTGCCAAATAATTTGGAAAACCAAGACTTTCGATACACTTAGTTGCCTTAGGACGTACTTTATCACTTGGTAGAGTTCGACCACATAAAAGAGAAGCCTTTTTTATTAGTGAACTGCTCCAAAAATATCAGTGAAAATTTGCAAATCGCATAGAACACGGCATAGTTGTAAAGGATTATGACGAAAAGTACGTATATCGAGTTTGAATAATCCCTTGACATTCGCCAACTAGATAAGCAGCTTGCAAATTGGTGAAAAAATCGAATATTCACTCAAATAAGTATCCTTTAACATATATAGCGCCATATAGGTTCCCGAGCAATTAAGCTTATTTTATGGATACCAAATGGCCCTGGAAACTTGACAGGGTTGATACAAATTTGCCAATATGAAATGCACGTATTTCAATACATATGTGCTAAAATGAGGTCAGTTTTGCCCTAACTTTTAGCGAAATGGTGAATTTGCATAAAACTTTAGTATTTCGTAGAATTTCGTCCTAGACTTTGTATAAAACAAATTAGTACGAGTAGGTAAACGTTTGAACGGTTTCCCTATTTGCTTTTGGGGGACAATTAAAAATGGATTGTTTTTTTAATCCTTTATAGGGTAGTCCATTCAATTTCCAACTAATATTATGATGCCTGAATTTTGACACCGGTAGGAAATATCCTGAAATAAGACATAGGATACATTTTATCACAGCAAAAGTATCCCCAGGGATAACTTCTTAGTCTGCTTTTTAATAATAGCATTGTGGTGAATGCGTCACACAATTCTCCTCTGGAGAGAACTCTACGTATGTCGACTGGACAATACGTTCTCCCTTTCCGTCAGGGTTTGGCTCCGGAATTCATGTCAGTATATTTTTCCGTATTCTTAGTACTTATACTTTCTTTATAATTTCTTATTCTTTATAATAAACATTCCTCAAATTTTTGTAAAATGACGTTTTACCACTGAAGAGGTAGTGGGTATAAGATAGACCTATGTGAAATTGTTTTATACGCCTCCGTATAACAATGTGATTGTTCAGGACTTTGTGGTACGGCGACCGATTACATTTATCTCCACCGGTCCCAATTTCACTGTATTCATTGGTTATTTTCACATTTATACATTTATGTGTGTGTCGCTAAATGGATCAAATAAGATTCTTATTCTTCTTATTATTTATTATTTTAAAATCGTGTTTTCTTTTTCGTATATTCCACTTAATTTTTACAGACATAGTGCAGTTCAATTTATGAAGTCATTCAATCAATCAATCAAAAATGCTTTATTTTAAAGGTACACAGGGTACACTTAAGTTAGTCAGATTTTACATTTTTAAAGCTACTGCTTGTTCAAAAGGCAATTTTCCCCTGAGAAGAACAAGAAAGAAACTCGAGAGGTTGCTCTTTAAAAAAGAAAAGGTTTTTATATTACAAAATTATATAATATTTCATTATTAATTGTGAATTAGACTGGTTTTGCGAACGGGCTGGTTATAAATGTTTATCATCTAAGTAATCTGATATTTTATAATATGCTTTCTTAATAAGTTTCTGTTTTATAGCGTCTTTAGTCAGATATATGTTTTCATATGCGCACACCCTAGCCACAGCACGCTTCCAAAGCCAAAGCGATATAAACAAATTGTCTATTACCTACTCCAGGCGTTTCTAGCCAAGCCGTCATGTATCTCAATTACGAAACACTATCAGCATTGTTTTAGTTCGTGCTGTTCCCACTCATTGACCCGCCGAACAGACTATTGTTTGGGTAAACAGTTTTTAATATTATATTAGAGATTTCTAAACTAATCGTTGGATATAGGTCTTCGCTCGTATAATGAGGGAGTATGGGCCATAGTCCACCACGCTGACCCAATTCGGGTTAGGGTAGAACATATTAAATGGACTTTATTAATTTATATAAGATTACAAACTGAAAAGATTGCCACTGGAACTCCTGGATGGACTTTATGTTACTCGTCTTTGAGTACAAAGACGAGTAACATAAAGTCCATATTCTAGTAAGAATATGTGATAATCATGGTGGAGTATTTAAAGCTTGTTTTTTAAAGTATTATTAATGGAGAATTTATTTAATTTTTTATTAAAATTACTGTTCAATCACAAAGCTGAGAGAGAGGAGAATGAGCAAGAAACTCAAGAGATGTTCTTTGAACTAGGTTTTAGGTTACAATTTGTAATTTGACAAAACAAGGAAAAATATATACCTATTATACTGTATAATTAGACGGAATATCATCAAGCGGCCTGTGTCCACGCTTGCTTATCATCCAAATAGTCAGAAATTTTATAATAGCCTTTTTGTTGTTTCTGTTTTATGACGGATTGAATTTTTATTTAAAAGGCAAATTTTGAATTTCAAAGTCAAACATATGTTATTCAATGTAGGATACAAAAAAATCAGTTATTCAAAGTCAACATGTTATTTTTAAAACTTCATCGCTTCACAAGGTCAACATGGTTAGGGAGAAGGTAAAGGTTTACTGGAACCTTATTATAAAAGCGTATATTATTGTAACATTGTCCTTTAAATGACTTAGTCACTTTGTGCAGCTAAACAATTCTGACTCTTATTGATCCGCTAGAACTACTACTTAACACTTTATAAAATGACACGGCACACGATTCTTTTCAGAGCCAATTAACCAGGAATATTGGACCTTTGTCCACTTAAATAAATCTACAAAAGTCCAATGGAAGTCAATTACATTAATTTATAACAGGACTAGCTTTCCGCCCGCGGATTTGCCTGCATTGATTAGCTTTAACCGTGGGAACTACCTACTAACTTTTTCGGGATAAAAATGTCCTATGTTTTAATCAAATATGTTCTATCTATATGCCATATTTGATTCAAATTCGTTCATCCGTTACGCCGTGATTGAACAACACACAAACAAATTTTAGAATATTAGTTAGATGGCTCAGTTCCAAACAAACCTTACCTTTTGGTGATAAGGTAAGGTTTATAAATTTGTAATCTGTTAATCCCCTAATTCGAATAGATTTCTAGATATTTGCTCATGCGTCTAAAAATCTGCTCCTATTTATATCTCTGTGATGTACAGTCGCTAACACATTTAAGTTAGCGGATCTTTATTTATAAATACATATATAAGCGAAAGTCTTAAAGGAAATTTAGGTAAAAAGTGTACAGGAGAATATAACAAAATCCAACCAAGACCCTCCAAACATTATTTTCTGCCCAATCTAATAAACATTATGTATCTCTAAGGTTTGCTGGTAGAACACTCTATTGGAGTTAAGCTTGCCTTTGTACAATATACAATGCATATTTCTGTAACAGTTTTGGGTAGAATAAAGATATTAAGATAAAAAATAAGACTGCTACCTTAATTGCGTTATCGACTGTACAACTCGTACACGCTAACATAATCGTCGAATATCAGACATCTAATGATAATGTAGAGCTACTAAAAGAGATTTGATTGCTTGTTGTTTCATACATTCTATTCTTGCCATTCCTTTTTATCAGCTAAAGCAAGAAAAATAAACAATTTTAGATTGCGATGTCCATTTTTACCATTTTGTTTGTATAAGTTAAATTTTACCCAGTTCCCGCTGTTTAAATGAGCTGAAATTTCACAAACTTATGTAAGTCCGATAACATGCAATATAATGGAATCTTTTTGCTGCTCTGATAATAGTGCTGGAATTTGGCTATTGCTGAACTGAGCAATAAACAAAACAACCTCAGCGAGTCTGATTTGTACTGATAAGTAATGTTATTGTAGATGATAACGAGTGCCTGATGATGATACAAAAACTCAGCTAAGTAAAAGTTTTGTTTGATTTTATTTATTTTTTGTGCACAACGGATGAACACTTGACCTCAATCACACCTGATGTTAAGTGAAGATGAGGTAAATGGTGGAAGCTTACTGACCCGGAAACCGCATCTTATTTGGGGGACTGGCTATCTGATATATGGCAACCGGAACACAACAATGCTGTTTGGCGGCAGACATAGATAATATGGTGGTAGCTAGACAGGCGGACACTTAAAATGCCTTACCACTAATCAAATCGAGTACTAAACAGGTACCCTGACGGAGATCGAAGCCGCGACCTTCGGTTCGTAAACCCCATATTGTTCCCATTGAGTTACGGAGACGGTTAAATCTTATTGTGGGTAGAACTAATTTGTGATGATCATGACAGGGCATTATAATCTTGATAAAATAATATCTTGAATGGTGAACTGATTCTTCATCTGCTTTTGGTGTCGATGGCGGGTAGGAGGTATTAATCTTTTGGTGAACCAATTAAGAAGACAGTATCAATTTAATTATATTCAAGGCGAAAGCTAATGCGAATTCGATCGCCCTTCGCTGTCGCAGTGCAGATCGCACATTCGCCGAGGCTGTGACAGCGCTATATATACTGCTGCATGCAAATGAACTAGTAAGAGACATCTGGCGCTTGTTTGGAATGGAATAACGATAGTGCCAAGTCAAGTATTACCCATTTAAAAGTAAAATATGTTAAAAAATTGAATACAATTGCAATAAATAACGAAATGCTTTATATGTTATACCTCAATTGTTCTACACACAAACCTTTACAGGTTTTCGTGGGCGTCTTATAGTTGAGATTTTCAAATAATGTGTTTATGGATAAGTAAACGAACGTATTAGAAGTTAAAGAAGTTCCTACCAAAAACATAAATTGAATATTTGGAAAGAAAACCTTCGAAAAACCACACAATAATATACAAAGCAACTGTGTTAAATGTTAAACATCATCGAAACGACAGAACCACCTTTCAATAACCATGGTTGAGAACATTTTCCTTAGTTACTCGAAAATATAAAAACCACATTGAAATCGCGCTAAGCCTTGTTGAAATACACCCGAACAAAGGCTGGGCACTCACACACACTACGCGGTTAAATACTGTGTGTACATTTGTGGTACAGATACACATACAACTCTATTATAAGTTGTAACAGTTGTACTTAATTTTTGTTTTTATTTTTTGTTTCGTAAGAATAACACCAAGCATAATGATTGTTTCGGTCGAAAATTTTTGTATGTGTTTCTCTAATATGCAAATTAACGCTTTATCTATCTATCTAAATACATAACACTCGTCGTTTTTTAAATGAAGTTATAAATTTTGAAGTGCAGTATAAAAATTATAGTCTTCTTATTTTCGAGCTAATGGCAAAAATTTATTGCTGTACTGTTTTTATGATTAGTGTACAATAAACTATAAATAAATAAATAAATAAAAATTATAATGACCTAAAGTACTTTGGCCCAAAAAGTAGCAATGTCGATGGCTCTTTGGGGTGCTTCGAAAAGGTCCTACTCTGTACAATAAACAATAAACTGGCTCTCCAGTTTTTTGCAGAGCACGACAAAATTACAGTGGCATACGAGATTTTTTTTTTATGCACGACGGATTCGTACTTGACCTTAATCACACCTGATATTAAGTGAAGATGAGGTCGAAGGTGGAAGTGTACTGACCCGGAAACCCAACACATTTGGGGGCTGGCTATCTTATCTCTGACAAACGGAACACAACAATGCTATTAACATTGCTGCTTGGCGGCAGATTTAGATAAGATTGTGGTAGCTAGCTAGGTGCAATGATATCAACAAATGAAACACCGTCGCCATTCCATCCTCAAATTCGTTGAGTTCCGAATATTCGCACTAAACGGTTTGGGTCTTGCGAACTTCAATAGTATATATTTCTTAATTTGTAGCCTTGGGATCTGCCAAAACAGAGCGGAAATGCATGTATTGAGATCGCGTGCTTGATAAAGATGATCCACCACATCGCCACTTTTCATAAAATTTTACCTAATGTTTTTCGTAGGGAAATCTAGACTAGAAGGCTGGCTACAGTTTGTGCCGTAGTAAGCACCTTCATTGGAGGAGTTGTGTATATGCACAGGACACTCACTTCACTTCTATTGAAATCGTACGAAATATCCATACCTACTTGAATATTAGGCGGAGCTAAAGCCGTTTTTATTTATGTATATTTATATTATAAAAATATATTGACATTCAAAGTTATGGAGCAAAACAAAGAGTAAAGAATACAATGCTGCGACCTGGACACAATATTATACCATCCCATTGTATACTTGAATGAATAATAAATGACATGCTAAGGAGGTTGGGTTTGTAAGATAATTTATAAATATTTACTGAAGTTCGTTTATTTTTCTTATTTAAATTATGTCGACTCCATTATACACATTATAAGAGACCAATACCTAGGTACTATATTACAGATTTGTAAATGGTTGATTCAGCAAAGGCTCTTTTTTTTCTAGAGTCGTCTTTTCGACCATAAAACTGATGTAGTTTTTTTCGTTTTGGCTTGGTTATGAGACCATTAAGCCTAAATTTCAGATGTATCATAAACCTCATTCTTTCCCATGCTTAAAAATTACCTATTAAACAATCACACTTCACATTGTTTAATAGGTCATTATCGACGGGAGGAATTCATATTTTGTAAGGTCTCACTTAGTTCACTTGCAAGTCGTAAGGGGCTGCTAAGTAAAAAAATGCAGCGATCATACCTTCCATATCGTAGAGGAATAATAATATCTACAAATATTATATAAATATTTCCACAGCTTGATATCATATGGCATATTGAAAAAAAATTATTTTCCACTTTACACGGTGGGGAAACGCTGCTGATATACATATTATTTTTGTTCTGCAGAAGCGTGCTATTCGTGCCATTTATAAATTAGGACCTAGAGTGTCTCTTAGAGATAAGTTTAAGGAAATTAATATCTTAACAATGGCATCACAATACATTTTTGAGACTTTGTTATATGCAAAAAATATAACCTTATTCGCTAAAAATAGTGATAGACACAATGTTAATACATCGAATAAGAACCAGTTATCTGTTTATGTTAGCCGACTTCACAAAGTTAGTAAATCCTTCAAAGGGCAATGTATACGCTTTCATAATAAGGTTCCAGTAGACATTCAAAATTTTCCTTTAAATAAATTTAAAGCAAACATAAAACAGAAAATTATTAACCAAAGGCTATTATAAAACCACTGACTATTTGAATGATAAGCAAGCATGGACATATAGCTGTCTTATTATTCATATAATTATCAAATCGCAACCTATAATCTGTTTAAAAGAGCAACCCTAGAGTTTCTTGCTGGTTCTTCTCCGGGGAGCCATCTTTGTGAATGAGCAGTAAATTAAATTTTTTAAATGTAATATTATTAGTGACGTTTTCAAGTGATAATTTTATCCTATGAAATAAAATATTTTGATTTGATTTGATTTGATTACATCCATTTAGTATAACTATTGCTTAATAAAATTAAATTAATCACATTTTACGTCAGCCTGCTGCTCTTATTTTTATAACGGTTTGTAAGTAGTCCCCTGTTTCCTCTGATTCTAATCAAATTTCCTTTGCCACCAATGACCCACGTAACGATTTTATTCTCTCAAAAATGTATTTAATCACAAAAAGTCGTATATTTTTCTTACACATTCGATGTTTAAGACGTACGCACGTAAACACACGAGAATATCGAACAAATGACTCCCTTGATGTGGTCACTATAAATTAGTGCAGATTCTAGTGTACCTGCTTTCGTATCAGTGCGCGTTATGCGTATACTCAACATCGTGGTAGGCACTCACGCAAGCGAAATCACTTGTTGCAAGTGAAGTGCGACTATAACCGTATAGCAATCTCTGCGCTGTAGTATACGCATACTGTGTTGATTTATATATATGTACAACCATTGACATATCTCCTTTGCTTTTACTATGATCAGAGTGAGATGCGTTAATATCTTTGGCCTTACCTAATGCTACAGTTTAGATTTCCATTTGGAATCACAACCAATAAAAATACTAATTATAGCTTTTCGCAGGTAATAACGAAAACGAGAGGAGACCAGAGCACCATAACAGTACCAGAGATGTCAATGCTCAATGAACAGGTGCCCGCGCGGTGTGACCGCAACTCTGTTATATGAGAAAAAGTGAGCGAGCCGCTCGCGAATAGCCAAGCCATGTTGAAAGAGCGAGACAACTCGGAGACCCCCGTTTTCACTGACGAGTGCGCGGGATGCGGGGGAAGGATTCAGGACAGGTTAGTTCGATGGTGTTTTGTCGTCTCTGTCCTTTCTTTAAGGTTTTAGACATTTGATCAGCTAAAGATGTGCTCAATAAAGTCCTGTCATCTCTCCAGTAAGTACGAGTATAATGATCATGAAAGGTGTATACTATATGATCTGATATTTTGCTTAGCTTTATCCTCTGTTTACACATCCAGGCGGCACTTACCGCAGATCTATCATCTATTTAATATCATGATTTCTGAATTCTGACTGAATATCCATACAAATGTCATTCCGTTTTCATTTGTAAATACAAGATCAAACGAAACAATATTTCTATGAACTGTCATAATATTTATCTTAGATGTGTGAGCACAAACGAAATCGTAACTCGTAAATTGTGAGGCTCTAATTTTGTTCGTTTTTATTATTTTCCAATAGAAACCAATCACAAACCTAAATATAAATGAGCCCACAAAATAAAAAGTTCCGATTGACCTTGTCATTTATGAAAGAATCCGGTAGCTTCTTACGCTGGATCTTACCTTAAATAAGAGCAAGCCAGACATAATCTGCTATTGTTCCCAATCGAAGTCAACTATGATTTAGCTTTGTTTTATGAATGTTACCAATATCAACAAGTACTTTTAACTCTCAGATTCTACCTGCTCGCTGTGGACCGCCAATGGCACGCCTCGTGCCTCCGGTGCTGCGAGTGTCGGATGACACTGGACTCCGAGCTGACCTGTTTCTCCAGAGATGGAAACATCTACTGCAAAGACGACTACTATAGGTAAGCCAACACCTGAGCACAGCTTTGAACTAACTCCGTTTAACTTCTCTTCTATTTCTATCCTCAAGGATCATTGTTGTGGAGGTTAGTAAATTATAGGCTTAAGAGGTATTCCTTCCAGGTCCTAGGCGTGACAGACAACTCCAGATCACGCTCGCCCTGATCTGATTGCTGATGTCATATGCAGTAGCTATTCATATCATAAATCGTAACATTCATTAAAACTTTCATTTAGGTATTTGTAAAGATTTTCTTGAGTGCTCTTGATATTTTTTTCCCGATAGATATTATGTCGGTGGATTAGTTATTTAATGTGAATAAAACATTGGAGTGAGGCGTGAAACCAAGCAATGTCGATTTTTCATTGGTTCCTCGTTCATTGGAAAGGGAGGGTACAATAATTTTACTGGTTATATTACTCTCGTCCTCAAATCTTATCAATACCCATCTCTACACTTCTCCCACTGCAACTCATGTAGGTAACAGTTGTACTATGTACAGCGCCTACTGAAGGTAGTGCCCTACGTGATTTTATTGCGAACTTGCTCCCCAGGGTAATTAAAGAAGATGTTTCCAACCTTCCCCTCGGCAAATGGAAGTGGAGCTAATTGAATTCAAAATCAGCCATAACGCTTAATCTATTGGCATTGGGGTCAAGTGAAGTTAAGCTTCACTTGCCACTAGTTTGATACAACATGGATGCCAGGTTGCAAAAGGCTACCCCGAATAATTTTTACAAAAGTAATCATGGCCAATCCTAAAGCTTAAAAATTGTCGGCTCGCTACTAAATCGGGGTCACAGAATTAATATAGTACTAACGTAGAAGACCCTCATTTGACCAGTACGGGCAATCCCACAGCAAGCGACTTAAATCGTATTAATCAATACAAAAATGTAAATACAATGAGCAAATTGAAATGGGGAAGCACAATAATTTTATTGAAATATTGCTTCTGTCTTATCACATCAATTAGTACAGGAAAAATTTAAATGATTTTTAAATCCGATGAAAGAATTGCAAAAGCAGACGGTCCAGCGACAATTCGCGCAATCCGTACATTTCTGCAGTTACTAATTGAAAATTTTGAACAGAGTTTGCTATATGAATGATCTGGTGCATGCGACTGAGCAAATCTTTCCTTATGCTTCAGCGAATTCTGATTGCCACTTGTATACTGCGAATGAAATGTCGTGTATTTTTTATCTCTGTCAATTTTATATAACATTTTTTTTATATTTTAGGGAACGTAACGAAAGTAATATTTGATCGGTCTATGAGAAATGAACAGGATGTCTAATTATGCACTGACTGACATAATTATAGGTAAGAAGTCGTGAAAATAATGACAAAATAAAGCCTCATCCTCACTAAATATTTGGTGATTGAGGTTAGAATGTCTGGTTACGTTGCTAAAAAAGTAGAATATGTCATTTACACTACATTTCGAAAAGTTTTCTTTATCCCAAAATATCCTTTGATACACGCTCTAGTCTCCTTCACCCTTCCTCCGTGTATTACATTATTTATAATATTTTTTCTATTATTGGCAATCCTTACCTATTCATAATTCGAGCGATATTTCTACCAGTGTCGGGTGTGTAATGTGACCTCCATTGAATATATTTTCATTGATAGGTGATAGTGCCTTGCGGTAGGTCGTGGCGGTTTCTTATGGGATTACGAAAGCCTTATATTTAATTCAGACTTTTACTGAGCCAAAACTGAAAATGTACAAACTGCAAGAAATATAAAGATAAAATAAACATCACATTTTAGTTTTAGCTACGATATTCTACTTCATTCTGTGTTACACTGACGTCTTGGTCGACTTGACAGCTAATAGGAGGTTATCGCAAAGTTGTTTAAAATAATATAATATATAACTAGTATATTTGTATCTAAGTATGTGCACTTATATGTAGGTATGTGTATGTTTTTTTTTGCACATCGGGTTAACACTTGACCTCAATCACACCTGATGTTAAGTGAAGATAAGGCCGACGGTGAAAGCGTACTGACAAAGACCGGAATTATTTTACGGACTGGCAATCTAATCTCTGACAACCGGAATACATTAATTCTATTAACATTGCTGTTTGGCGGTAGGTTTAGATAAGATGGTGTAGCTAGCTATGCAGACATTTAAAATATCCTACCACCGACCAAGCCGAGTACTCAACATATACCCTGCTGGAGATCGAACTCACGACTTCCGATTTGTAAAAAAGTTGTTTATATAAAAAAGGTCGACTTATTATTGACTTCCTATCATAATATAATATTATAAAACAATTGTTATCCCGAAAACAATAAAATTTAATTAAAAAAAAATCACCCACCGAACTTCTGTCAAGAGTTCAAATAAGTTCACATAATAATGTTTTAACAAGTAAAGAAACCCAAAACATTAATTACACTTGCGTTCATTGTATCGATATAGTGGCACGTCGTGCTAGGTGACAGGTAAGTTGACAGCAGTGACAGTGACATTATAGTGACAGTTCTAGGTTGTTTACAACACGGCACATTAAGGGCGGCGGCTCGTCACTTGGACACCGGTGGACTCCCACACCTGTCGGTGGGTTTATTATGCGTGTTTTTCACTAAGCACTGACCCCAATCTTGAATTGCGGGCGAAGGTATATAACTGTCTTTGTCCTTTGAAGTCGAATATTGTGTGTTTAATACATGTTTAATAATGACTAATGAGAGGACAGCGTCGGTGGCTCAGCGGTTAAGACGCGGTCTCCCAATTTGGGAGGTCCGGGTTCGATTCCCAGGCAGGCCATGTACCAATGAGTTTTTAAATTTTATTTAATTACTTATGTGCATTTACTTATTAAACAGTGAAGGAAAACATCGCGAGGAAACCTGTATGCCTTAGAAATAAAAATTGAAAGGCATGTGAAGTCCCCAACCCGCATTGGGCCAGAGTGGTGGCCTATGGCCCATACTCCCTCATATACGAGGGAAGGCCTATATCCCTGCAGTGGGATGTTTATGGGCTGAGATGATGAATGAGAGGTCAGGAATGAAGAAATCCGTAGGCGTACGAAGGTCACTGAAGGTCACTGATATAGTTCAGCGGATTAGCAAGTTATAAATAAATAAATAATAATAAATAAATAAATATTTCGGACACTTACACCAATCATCTAGTCCCAAACTAAGCAAAGCTTGTGATATGGATACTAGATAACGGATAAACATACATAAATATTAAATAAACATCCAAGACCCGAGAATAAATGTTCGTATTCATCACACAAACATTTACCCCTCGCGGGATTCGAACCCGCAACCGTTGGTTTCGCTGATAGGGTCACTATCCACTACACTCAAGTTGCAGTGACAGTGGTCATGGCCGGTGGAGCATTAAAGTTCTCCAGTGGAGACCACTCAACGGCAAGCGCAGCGTAGGATGTCTACTCATAAGGTGGACAGACGATATGATAAAGGTCGCGCGAACTTGCTGGATGCAGACGTTTCTAACCGATCATTCTGTAATTCTATGGGAGAGGTCTGTGTTCAGCAGTGGACATCCTGTGGTTTGGCATTTGGCAGTAAAAGTCAGCAATTTCTAGTCAAGGGGGGAGTGGTAAATGCAACTTACCAGCACTTTTTATTTCTTTTTTTTTATGCACAACGGGTTTGTACTTGACCTCAATCACACCTGATGTTAAGTGAAGATGAGGTCGAAGGTGGAAGCGTATTGACCCGGAAACCCCAACACATTTGTGGGACTGGCTATCTTATCTTTGACAACCGGAAACTACCGGCACTAAGTCTCTTAAGATAGATTCGAACCTCGACCTCTGTTTTATAAACTCTATGTTGTCGACATTTCGCCACAAAGGCAGTTTCAAAACATATTTATCTGATTAGACAACATTGTCAATATTTATCTATTTATCATAATTACAGTGGCCGAATCCGACATGACTCTACAAACAGCAAACAGCTTAGCCCCAAGTTTGTTTTGTAGTGAAACTCGAAGCATATGGCTTAATGGCTGTTCTGACATTGGGGAGGCGTCAAGTTGTATGATTACGCCTTCATGATTGATTGTTACAAGTGGCAGATAATGGTTTCGGTTTAGGTATTGTAATGTTATGGACAGACAAGACTAACATTTTATACTTGTACTTCTACCCGCGACTTCCGTGTATAGAAAGGCGGATGTACGGGCTCAGTAACCTTTCCCTGTGGTCTACAGGACACTGACTATTATATGGTCCCTAGTCTGACGTAAACCCACTAATCCGCATTGGGCTCGCCTGGTGGTTTTGGCCCATACTCTCTCCTAGCGGGCTGTGCAAGAACAGTTGGGGCTTGTGTGGCTGTTGATGATGGACCTTTGCCTGCTCTATTGCAACCTCAGCTGCTTCTCATATAAACTATAAAAGGCTTTTTGGCGGGATCTCGGCGGGTGAAGTTGCATTTTTGTTTATAACTCTTATAATTTGTGCATCCTGACTTTTGAAGCTTAATAATGGCAGAATATTGTGCAGCAAAAGTTAGTGATGGTGTACAAGTGAAGGAAGTGTAAATTAAAGTGTGTAACGAAGCTTCCGGGTTCCCACAAGAAGCCGCCAAAATCTTTTGTAAAGCATTCTGCCTCTTTACTGAAGAATGACTTGACCGTGACTAGACTCTGTATACGCCAAGAATACGACGAATTACTTGTTTTGACGGAGACTGAAATATAAACTGAAGAAATAAGAGAAATAAGACAAGGCTGTATGGGCTTATATCCGTTTGCCTTCTCCGAGAGGAGTAAATAAAACTAAAAAAATAAATATAAAAATCCACTACTTGCCTCGAGCCTCTCTTGTAGCGCGATTTTCATTGCATCCCAATGAAGGGGTCGCTCGCAAATATTTACCCAATGTACAAATTTCAGATATTTTTTAAAAAAGCTTTTAGTCATGGAAATATAAACAAGATACATCCTAGGTGTTAGAGTAATATTAAGAAATTCGTAATCAGATTTGGATAGGACTTACAATCTTTTTTTTTAATACACAACGGTTTGGTACTTGACCTCAATCACACCTGATATTAAGTGAAGATGAGGTCGAAGGTGGAAACGTAGTACTGTCCCGGAAACCCCAACACATTTGGAGGACTGGCTATCTTATCTCTGACAACCGGAACACAACAATGCTATTAACATTGCTGTTTGGCGGCAGATTTAGATAAGATGGTGGTAGCTAGCCAGGCGGACATTTAAAATGCCCTACCACCAAACAAACCGAGTACTTAAACATGTACCCCGCTGGGGATCGAACCCGCGACCTCCGAATCGTAAACCCAATGTTGTTTACATTGAGCCACGGAGGCGGTTACTTACAATCATAACTGATTCCTAAACGTTTCCTCGTTGGAACGTCATTACTTAAACTGCCTAAACTGGCAACACTGTTTAATCCCTGTTTGGTCTACTACTACTTTTATATCTATTTCTAACACTGCTGAATTTTACTATATTCTGCCTTTGTTACACATCAAAGCGCTTTGCTTCATCATTTATAATGCGGACTGCTAAGGTATAGAACTCACTGCCCGCGTCAGTTTATCCCGACACTTACAACCTTGGTATCTTCAAGTCTAGAGTGAACAGGCATTTACTGCGCGTGATACATCTTCGGCTACATCATCACTTTCCATCAGGTGAGATTGTAGTCAAACGCGAAACCAGTTTTTAATAAAAAAAAAATCAAAAACGAAACACCAAAACTCAAACCATTAACAAATTGCGGGAAATACAACAATTCTCATCGAAATCTTGTCAAAAATCAGAACTAGCACATAATTCTATCAAATGTTACCACGGAGTACATTGTCATACGACAACGACATACGCAAAATGTCTGAACAATTTGATCATCGGGAAATGCGTCATATTTTACTTGTGTAATTTGATAACAGACAGCCAGAGGCTTGTAATATAATATAAATCGGACATTAAGAAAGCCGCCGAGGAACTAAACATAATACCTTTAATATCATCTAAATACACAGCCACAGTGTTAAAAGTCTAACCATCTCCGTGGCTCAACGTAAACGACATAGGGTTTAGGATTCGGAGATCTCGGGTTCGATCTCCAGCGGTGTACATGTTTAGTACTCAGTTTGGTCGGTGGTAGGGCATTTTAAAATTTCCGCATGGCAGATACCACTATCTTATATAAATCTGCCGCCAAACAGCAATGTTAATAGCATTTCTGTGTTCCAGTAGTCAGAGATAACTTAACAACAGGTGTGATTGAGGTCAAGTGCTAATCCGTTGTGCATAAAAATAATTTTAAAAAAAGTTAAACATATTTGAAACATTTGAACCGATTTTCATCGAAACATGGCTGAGACGATTTACCCTAGTTTAATAATTATTAAATGATCAGAAGATGAAATTAAATGAGGAGAAGCTGTCAAGAGTTAAAAATAGTTTGGCGAACTTTCATTCTTAAAACATCGTAGGCCAACAGACATATTTGTTACAGGCTATTTTGCGTGAAGCGCTGTGCTCGTTGTCAGAACGGTATCACCGCCAATGAGCTGGTAATGAGGGCGAGAGATATGGTGTACCATCTATCGTGCTTCACCTGCGTAGCCTGCGGAACCCTGCTGTCGAAGGGAGACGTCTTCGGGATGAGGGACGGCATGGTGTACTGCCGGCCACACTACGACAACGCATGTTTAGACGAGTTTTGTGATGATGACATGAGTATTTATCGGTGAGTGTGATTCCATCGTTTTTCTTTTTGCCTCATAAGAGGTTCCATGGGAGGAGTAGTAGGGTAGGAAGGTTAGCGATTGCAGATGTTTTGGGAGCTCTCCACGGATTGGCTCCTAAATTGCGCTGGCAATTTTTTTTTGGAAGAAAAGAAAATAGGTAACTGATTTCAGAGATGATATTTTAAAGAGTTCAATTAAAACTAGGTGTGTTTATTACAATTTTTAAAACAGTATTTTTTTGCAATAATTGAAACAATTTTGCGTTGTTCAAACAAATCTTTCGGAGGAAGCCTGAGTGGCTTTGGATACCAGTCCACTTTAGTGTGCCCGCCCACGACACAAAAAATCGGTCACCGATTATCGGCCTTAGGCGGGCAGCCTTAAAATTGGTCACAATTTCGGTGATAAAAGTATTGAGGAAAAAATCGGCCCGATTATCGGTCCTACAAAAAGTCGGTCGATGGCGGGCACACTAATTGAATAAGAGGAAGTATTTTTTTTTTATTATGGCTGGCTCTATCGTACTTGTACCAAAAAGTCAAGTTAATTAAATGGAGTGTTTTAGCATACTCTACATATTATATATTACTAGCTTTCCGCCCGCGGTTTCTATTGCGTAGAACAACTTTATCGTGGATATGTTTAATTTGTTTACCCTGCGAGAACTACTCACTTTAACGGGATAAAAATATCCCATGTCTTAATCCACGGTATGTTCTATATATATCCCAATTTTCAGCCAAACCCGTTCATCCGTTTCGCCGTGAGTGAGCTACAAACAAACAAACAAAACATCCAGACGTTCGCCATTTATAATATTAGTTAGATTAGATAAAGTAGACCTACATGAAATAGAACACAACACTCTACTTTAAAATATAGTTGGCAACCCTAGCCGGAAATCATACAGGTTCTATATTATACTCAGATACCTAATTAAGAAGAGACCAGGCTTTTGGCGTGTGTTTTTGTTTTGGAGTGAAGTAGTATTTTTCTTTATAATTCTTATAATTTGTGCATTATAACTTTTGAAGCTTAATAATGGCAGAATATTGTGCAGCAAACGTTAGTGATGGTGTACAAGTGAAGGGAAGTGTAAATTAAAGTGTGTAACGAAGCTTCCGGGTTCCCACAAGAAGCCGCCAAAATCTTTTGTAAAGCATTCTGCCTCTTTACTGAAGAATGACTTGACCGTGACTAGACTCTGTATACGCCAAGTATACGACGAATTACTTGTTTTGACTGAGACTAACTTACAAACTGAAGAAATAAGAGAAATAAGACATGGCTGTTATGGGCTAGATCACTTTGCCTTCTCCTAGAGGAGAGAATGAAATGAGAAGAGACCATGTGACATCTACATCACCACTAAAATGATTGATTTCAATGAATAGCCATATTTTTATCTCAATTAATATTATAAATGCGAAAGTTTGTGTGTATGTTTGTTATGTCTTCACGCCTAAATTGCTACACGGATTTGAATGGGTTGGTAAACGGATCAGGACCTGAATTAATAAATGGGCTAATTTTTTTGCTGAACCATTGTCTGATGAAATCGCGGTCAACAGCTAGTAGTACATAAGTGAAGAAAGTAAACTTAATTTGCCATGACTGTTTTGCGTATTTCTTTTTGTCCGTGCTAGCTATGAAACAGCGCCATCTAGTTTTAATAAATTTTGAGATCTTTTGAGGTACGATTTCTTGTATGGGGATTGTTAGTCCTCTTGTTTTATTGTTCTAAGCCACTATCTAGTAGATATCTATCTACTAAAGCAAATATTGCATAATGTACGAAAATTGATAAACAAAAAAAAAATTTGCTAGATTTTCGTTATGTTTATTCGTCTTATCCGTTCTTTGATGAACATAATCTTAACGGCAGCTCACTGCCCGAAAAACCACCCGGATTGCTAGTTTATAATTAAAACATATATAATTAATTACTTATATAAATATTGGACACTGAAAAATGACTGTATTTTTTTTTATATTCCTTTGTATTAATTATTACGCTATGTTCTTTGAATCAGATGCCAAGAACTACACAGCGAGGGCGACTCTCCTACACAATACTACACTGGCGGATCAAGCTCTAAAGGGAGGCCTAGGAAAAGGAAGGGGGCCCAAAGCTCCCCTGACGACATCCAGAACATGAGAATGGGCGGTTCTGCTTTAGGTGAGTGTCTTTATTATACTATTCTTTATGGAATTTGCGCTTTTTATGTCTTAAAATGTTATCTAAGCTTATATGCGAATTGTAGGCAAATATTATATTGTGGCGAATTCAATTTTTATAAATTTTTCACCTGTAATTAACAGGGTCTCTTAATTAAACCAACATGAAAGAAGCGTTTGAAGACTTTTTCCTGTTAAAAATTAAATTCATCTTCACTACAAGTAACTTTGCTTTGAAAAACTCATCTCAAAGGAACTCTGTGTGATAGGTATATATATGAATATCTATATAACATAGGTACGAAATGCGTATTAAGTAGTGACGGAAATGTCATAAATGCGATAAAGTCCGCTTTGATTTAAACTTCTAATACTGTTAGCAAAACAAATCCCTCATAAGCTTTATTTTCAGAGTTCCCTAGCCAAATGGTTCAACCTTAAGCATACCCTCTAAAATTGTTGTGACGACAGAAATTTATCTTCACTACATAAATAGATATGTCGTAGTCATACGGTAAAATTAGACATTCAATGGTAGGCCTAGACGGAATTTTTGTTTTCACAGAAAACTGTGCTGCTCAGAGCACAGAACAGAAAAATATTCAATTCCATTTCTTATGTAGTTCTCAATTGCCACAAATATTTTAATGGAATATTTTGTTTTGAGTCAAATAAATTAATGTGTATATCACGACAATACTAAAGGGCTAGCTTTGAAAGGCAACGCGGTCACCTTGTGTACGCAATGGATTTTCAATTGTGCCTGCGTCAATTGTTTGCGGACACAAGGTGACCACGTTGGCTTTCCAAGCCTTAAATAAGGTAAAATAAATTACATAATGTGTTCACTTATTATGTTTTTTAATGTAAAATAAAAGAATATTTAATTGATTGCTCGATAGTTAAACGAGATTGTCAAGTGTGAATAGGATTCGTGCCATAACGGTTCGCTACCATGGACACTTCTGGAACTGACCAACTTGAATATTATTTATTGAATTATATAGACGCTATGTCAAACGTGTCACGTGATAATTCTACATGTAGTTAGAATTTCCTTTTTGTATTTTATTCAATTATTTGGCTCAGGCAACATGGCCCATAAAACGTATTAAATGTAATAAGTACTATAAATAATGTAAGACAATGGTGATCTTTCGATTTTTCCTAGAATTCTAATTGTGATTTGAGACCTTCGTTTATGCTTTATAATCTAGGTTAACGGTAAGTACCTATACTATACTTTTTTAACATCAGTACGCTAGTTAGTAAGTAAGTAAATACACGTTTGTAAGGACAGTATCAATTTCATTATTGCGTTAAGTTAGAAACGGGATTTTTTTACAGGACTTAGTGATTTATTTCAGCTTAGCTTTAGTCGTTTTAAGAAAAAGGTATTGAAGGACAGATAGACGGAAAACAATCGGTATCATCATGATGTAAACTGGAATCGCTTGAGATACGTGCTTCATCTTGGATCACATCGTTACGTTCTAACAGGTGAGATAGTTGTTAATCATGTATCCAGTCAACCATTATAACCTGACCAAATAAAAATTTCCATTTTAATTTGGTATAATGAACCCTAAATATGTGAAAATTCTGAGCTATTTTTATTTAAGATGACGCGTTGGCAATGGTGTCGATTCGGATGTGCACCAACTAAACTAAAACCAGTTTTAAAGTAGTACTGTCTCTTTCTCCGTGGAACAAAACGATGCGACGGCGCCACTCTAAAACTGGTTTTAGTTTAGTTTGTTGTACATCCGAATCGACACTATTGTTTCAAATATTAAAATGTCATAATTTTATCTGTTGCATTATAAAATTGGTTAACACAAAAGTAAAAGAATTATCACAAAACTTCTCTTAATACATGCTTATAAAACTGAGATTTTCATTCTACGGACAAACGGGATCGATTTAAGCCGCTGTGTTTATTATAAAATTTCTTTCTATTTGAAGGACAAGCAAACAGTATTGATATAGCTGGTTCGGCGATATTCAGTTTATATTTTTCCTAGTTTTGGCGAATCACAAATGGTAACTCGAAACCTACCGAAAAAGAGCAACTCCTGAGTTAATAATTTTACTTTTATCATATTACATATTTTTTGGCTTGACTATATGTCTTCGTATTAGTTTATTACTAATATAGCATAACAGTAATAACACTATCATTAATTTCATATATATATATATTCGACGACCCGTTTGGTGTAGTGGTTAGCAATTCTGACCACTATACCAAACGGTTGCGGGTTCGAATCCCGCTAGGGGTATATGTTTCTGTGATAAATACGGACATATGGATGTTTTAATTTATAATAAGTATATATTTACAAAAAAAAAATGTATTTATGTAGTATATCAACCATCTAGTCTCCACAACACAAGCCTATAGTTGCTTACTGTGGAACTAGATGGCGTTGTGTGTATGTCTAAGGATACTTATTTATGTACTTACATATATATTAGCTCATTGAAATTAATGATAGTTTTATTACTGTTTCATCGCATACAACTTTATGGCATAAGCTATCTCGGGTTAGAGCGGGGTGTGAGCGGAATGCGGGAGGTAGACATTAATTACTAACCGTTGCGTCGCCTATCGCTTAAACCGTAAAGTGCAAGCGTGCTTACTGTAGTAGAACAGGGTTAGGGTCAAAACCTTACTCTACCTACTCGACGATTGCAAATACCCTTACGTCTTTTTTTCTTTTTTACCTACGTCCTGGGCGCCGCGTAAGACTCAACAAATTTATTCCGTATCGATTTTTCCCAAATTTATGGAATGGCAAATGTTAGTTTTTTTTTTATTTATTGATCACTAACAAAATTATAAATCTTTTTCATTACCATCTTACTGGTTTCATACTACAAAATATGACTTATATCGTTATATATATTTCATAAAACGATTTAACATAGTATTAAATTTAATACGTTTGTTCATCAAGCCATGATCGGAGACCAAAAAATTTAAAACTTGCGCCAGGCGAATCTGGAATGAATAATATTAGGTTCTTACCTATGAAATTGGCGTTTTGTATGAAGAATTTCATTAAGACTGTTTTCTCCATACAAACATTTTTGATTTTTTTTGGGAACGGCAAATCCAAATTTAGCTAAACTTTGTGTGTATTATCGGATAATATTAAGTTAAGTATAGGCAGCGTTAATCTTTATAAGCAATCGCTTTATAAAAGTTTCAGCGAATCTAAGAAAGGATTATGGGAAGCACACGAAAAGAGCTCTGTTCAATTTTTTTTTATTATGTGATTTAGCCCAGAAATTAAAAAATATTTCAAGTGAAACCTTGAAATAATATTCCATTTTCTAAATAAAAACCAAATTTGGATATAGCTTTGAAAATCGCAGTAATTGGTACATATGATTAACGAAGAAAAAAAACTCCTATTTCATAGGTAAAGACCCAATACTACGTAACGGAGTTATGTTTTGTTTTATTTTTTCGTCATTATAACCATGCTAAAAAAGAAATTCAACAATTCTTTGCTCACATTGACGACAAATACACTAACAATAAACTTAATAATACTATTTAAGAAATAGATCTGTAATTGGCCTAAAATTATTAATAATAAAATGTATAAATGTTTTGTGATTAAGCTGTTGATTATGAATAAATAAATAAAATAATAAATTAATTAACGTTGATTCGTTTGTATAGTATGTACAACATTTGAGTGCACCAGTCAACATTAAAAGAAGAAAAATTTTAAATTTTTGGTAGCTTTATATTCTGTGGGTCGTGCAAAAAAAATATAGTATACTTTATTGTCGCCGGCCGATCAATTGCCCTGCATCGAACCAGATCCGTTTAAAATTCAGCAGAACCCCGCAAGGGAAAGCGACTTCCCCGTCTGAGATGTCAATTCATCCCGAGTTGTAATCACGACTAATGAATAGAAGTTACATCAACGCAACTGTTTTTGTCTCCTTCCCTCTTTTTATATCCTCGCAAGTCAGAGCGGGAAGTGGCTGGTAACGCGAGTTGGACCTCCGTTGAGGGTCCGCCTGGATTATTCCTCACAGCGTTGAAATGCGAGGCACTCACTCTTGGTGGATTCAGGTTGTGACTTCTCGACCCGATTTATCATGCGAGTGAATGGACCTGACTGACTTAACACTTCGTATGTATATATATGTGAGTGTGGAGGAAGGGAACCCTTGAATATTTGAGTAGATGTTGAATTTTTGGCGGTTCTCGGAACGTAAGGCGGCGAATATATTCTAACACTAGCAATCCGCCCGCGGCTTCGTCTGCGTTAAATAGCTTTATCGCGGAAATTTGTTTATCCCGCGGAAACTATTCACTTTATCGGGATAAAAAGTATCCTATGTTTAATCCAGGGTATTGTCTACCTATATACCAAATTGCATCTAAATCCGTTCATCCGTTTTAACGTGATTGAGCAACAAACAAACAAATACACAAACAAACATCAAAACTTTCGCATTTATTAGGAACCTATGAACCTATGAAATTGGCGTTTTGTATGAAGAATTTCATTAAGACTGTTTTCTCCATACAAACATTTTTGAAATTTTTTTGGGAACGGCAAATCCAAATTTATTTAAACTTTGTGTGTATTATCGGATAACATTAAGTTAATAATAGGCAGTGTTAATTTTTAGAAGTAACCGCTTTATAAAAGTTTCTGCAAATCTAAGAAATAATATGGGAAGCTCATGAAAAGAGATGTGTTCAAGTTTTTTTTATTATGTGATATAGCTCAGACATTAAAAAACATTTCATGTGAAACCTTGAAAATATATTCTATTTTCCAAATAAAAAACAAATTTGGAAATAGCTATAGAATCGTAGGAGTTGGTACGAACTTTTTTAGATACCAAAACTTCGGGTGAAAATAATACATCGAAAATTATGCATAATTATAATAATATAAAAGTACGGCTAAAAGAAGAAAGCAACTAGCTTTACCAAAAAAAAAATTTACAAATAACCTAATGACAATTTGTAAAATATTTGTAGATACAAATACGGAAAGACGTTTGTTAACACTTTGTGACACATTTACGTAATGAAATAATGTTAGCTGTGTGTAAATCGAAACACTTCTACTGTGAACTGAAGATCTCTACGACTTTAGCTACGTTTTGTATCTGACAGATGTCAAAGTCAAAGTCAAAGTCAAAAATGCTTTATTTTGTAGGTACACAGAGTACACTTAAAATAGTCAATTTTACATTTTTTAAGCTACTGCTTGTTCAAAATGCAATTTTCCCCTGAGAAGAACAAGCAAGAAACTCGAAGGGTTGCTCTTTTAAAATCAGGCTTTGATTTTACATAAAGGTTTTTATATTACAAAAAGGTTTTTATATTTCATTATTAATCGTGAAATAGCCTGGCATGCGAACAATCAGATCATGTCCAGGGATGATTATCATTTAAATAGTCTGATATTTTATAATATGCTTTGTTAATTAGTTTCTGTTTTATAGTATCTTTAAATTTATCGAGAGGAAGATTTTGTACATCAACTGGGACCTTATTGAAAAAGCGTATACATAACCCTTTGAATGAATTACTGACTTTGCGGAGGCGACTTATGTGACCTGCAAGTTTATCTTTATTTCTTGTATTGACATCATGTTTATCACTATTTTTCCTAAATGATGCTATATTTTTTTTGACATACATTAGATTTTCAAAAATGTACTGTGACGAAAAGGTTAGAATGTTATACACTTTAAAGTGACACTGCAGGTCTCAATTGATAAATTGCGCGAACGGCTCGTTTTTGTAAAACAAAGATTGTATTTATATCCGCGGCATTTCCCCACAGCAAGATACCGTAAGACATCAAGCTGTGGAAATAACTAAAATATACTAATCTAGCAGTATTTACGTCTGACATTTGTCGAATTTTTTTGACTGCATACGCTGCAGAGCTACGTACGCTGCAGATGCTTTTTTTTTAATACATGTATATGCTAAGCTAAAATTGTTCTTTGTATAAACATTTCAAATAAAATGTCGCTTCTTCTCCCTAACCAAAACACCTTGTGAAGCGATGTAGTTTTCAAAAAAAAATAACATGTTGACTTTCAATAAGTGATATTTTGTATCCTACATTGAATAAAATATTTTTTTTTTTGGTGGAAATAAAGAAAGTACCGGAAAAAGTCAATAGTACTCAAAATGATTGTTATTCATACAAATTTATTTTATCACCTTCAAAGTATGCTGCTTCACAAATGATACAACGACGCCAATAAATAATCCAAACATCGACACTTTTTTTACGTGACGTTCCTTTTGCCTCTTTTATGTCTTCTACCGAATGAAAACGGGTGCCAATGAAAGCTTGTTCACTAGTTTGCATGTCAAACTTGTAAACCCACTTCTCGTCACCAGTAACCATGCGTTTCATGAATGTTGGGTCGGAATTGACTCGTTCTAGCATGTCCTCAGGGATTCTTATGCGATTGAGTTTTTGGAGAAAATTCAGGTATTTTGGGACTAGCCGAGCGGCAACATCTTTCATACCCAAGTTATTATTTAAAATAGTACGGATCGAGTCGTGAGATACAGAAACTTTGGCGGCTATCTCTGTCAAGGTTGGATGAGGATTTTCAGTCACTCTTTCCGTTCTTAAACCATACGTAGACAATGGAAACTGTAACAATTAAATCAAAATTGTATTAATTCTATAATGTGACTATTCCAAGCTGATCTGTAGATATTAATTGCTACTAGAGTTGACATTTATAATATTAAATTGACATTAGTTATTCATTTCAAATTGACAGTTGTTATTAATATATGACTATATGGCTTAGTTTGATTAATTTGATAGTATAAATAATTTTTAATAATTAAATTTTTTAATAATTAAATTTTTAATAATTAAATTTTTGCATGTCAGTAATGACTAAATGTGTGATACAAATTATTCACCTATATAATCTGTACCCGACCACATTTAGAGCAAATAAATATATTTCATTTCATTTCATTTCACTTTTGCGAAGTTAACTTCAGTTGCAGACGTTAATGGCCTACCAAAGCGAGGTAAATTTTCCATCACATCTCGACCGCTTTTGAACGCTTTGTACCACTCATACACACGTGTTTTTGATAAATTTTCACCGTATTCACCGTAAGCCTTCTGTAACATTTTCAGTGACTCCGAACACGAAATTCCATTGGCGATGCAAAATTTAAGACAAACTCTTTGTTCAATGTTTTTGTCCATTATGAAATAATTCACAATACACACTAGATACGATATACCTAACGAAAAACAGCACTGTGTTTAATATAAATAACAGATGCATCTCAAACTCCGCGCCAAAATGGAAAACAGTTGTGCCAATTTAACAACAAAAAATAATGAAATTTGGAACCATAAACAAATCATACATTCCCGATACTTTTTTGACTGAATAAATAAGTGATATCGTTCTGCTTGAAATGGCTCAAAATATAATCGAAATACTTATATTCCAATATTGCCGTATATGAGTAGTGCTTAGGAATATCCAATAACGAGCAAGAAAATACGATATAAAATTACAAAGATCTTCGAAAAACGTTATTTAATATATTTAAAATTTAAAACAATCATTTGTAAACTTTTTAAGTGAACAGACAAGTCTCTCTGAGCTTAGAAGCTACAGAGCTGGTACCAAACGATTTTCTAGCACTCGTGCACTCGAAGCTCTCGAAAAGCACGTTAATAGTTGGTCCCCGTTTGTTCTCAATTGGAGGCAGTCCTTAAGCCAAGTTGGTAGTCTATACAGGGGTCGTTAAACAACTCTGACAGTCGGGTCACTAATTTCATATATTTCTACCAAAGCGCAAGCTCGGTGTGGGATTACCATTTGAAGAGGATATGTACCTACAGTAGTAGTTGGAGATAGAGTTACCTCTTTTTATTTTTTATGGGGAAATCTATCATTATATTCTAAATCTTTATAAAAGAAATAGAACATAACCACCTCATTAAAAAAAATCCGGCTTTTAAAAGATTTATAAGCTCAATACAAGAATGTAATATACATTTCCAGAATCGTCACGATGAGTCCTTTTCCGTGATACCCACATTGAATAGTCCTAGAATATTGTTTTTTCATTTTGACAAACTTTATCTCTTGCGGTCGCTGTGGTTAACTTTTTTGTGAATTATTAGGATATTATTATAATTTAAATTAATGAGTTGTCATTAATTAAAATCTATCCAGCCATTTGGGTGCTACGAGGGAATAAAGAATCCCATATACTTATGTATATACCCGCGCGCGAAACACATAACCTTCTCTATAGTCGGGTAAAAATTTGTTGCGTTTACGGACTAGAGGTAGAATAGATTTGAACGAAAGAAAGAAAAGTATTTATTCAGTGTCGTATATTTAGTAATAAACTAAACAAGAATCTTAATATTGAAGCAATTTATAGCCATGTGCCGAGGTACCAGCTAGAAACCACAAGGCTGATCTTCCATGGACTCCTTAAACAGAGAACGCAAACATACAGCACCGCCATGTTCCATTATATATAATATACACAGAACATATGTACACAAATTTAGGAAATTTGATGTCAGTACAAGAAATCAAATTTTTGGCACAGTTGTAAGTTAATTTGTCTTGTATTTATTTTCTTTTGCACTATAAAGCGTTTATAATAAAAATGAACTAGCAGGCCATGTAAGCATGTGGCCTTTCCAGCCCACCTATGCCCAGCTGGGTCGAGTCACGAGGTGCATATGTACAGAAGGGGCGAGACAGCTCAGGCCAGGGTCGAAACAGAACACGGATCACCACACCAACTTATTTATTGCGTGAAACAGGTAGTGCAGAGGACCGAAAGGGCCTTAAAACTAAAAAAAATTAACAATTGAGATGTAAAAAAAAATTATTAAAATAACGGTGCGACTAAGTTGAAATCTGAAAATCAATGTGCCAAAAAAAGATCCGTCAGTTCATCAGTCAGTCAGTCAGTTTAAAATTTCGAATTTGAACTCCAATAACACAAACTCACCAATGAGTATCAGCTCAAAAGAACGACACTGTTACAAGCACAATATTTAATTCATAGGGCTATGCATACGTTTTTTTAATAAGGTTCCCATAGATTTACAAAATCTTCTTTTCAATAAATGTAATGATTATATAAAACAGAAATTTATTAAGAAAGCATAATAAAATATCAGACTATGTAGATCATAACCATCCCTGGACATAACCAGTTTGACTATTTTCACAATTAATAATGAAATTTGTGCCGTTTTGTAATACAAAAGCCTGTCGTTAAAAAGAGCAACCCCTCGAATTTCTTGCTTGTTCTTCTCAGGAGAAAATAGCTTTTGTAACAAGCAGTAGCTTAAAGAAATTGACTATTTAAGTGTATCCCGTATACCTACAAAACAAAGCATTTTTGACTTTGTCTTTCACATTATAAAATAATAAATTATCGCAATCACATTATAAAAATACAAGTAACACAAACCAATCCGAAATACCCGACGATTTGTATTGTTAAAGCGCAGAGCTCATTGACACACTAGTATATGATAATACTAGCTTTCCACACGCGACTTCGTCCGCGTGGAAGATTTCATCTAAATCGGTTCAGCAAAAAAATTGCATGCATCCAGGTCCTAATCTGTCTACCCACCAAATTTCATCCAAATCCTTCGAGCCGTATAGGCGTGAAGAGGTAACAAACATTCATACAGACATACACACATACTTTCGCATTTAAATATTACTTGAGATTTTTTCGAATTCAGTACCAGCTACGGCCCTGGTTCATCCAGAGCTCTCACACACATCGCCTGGATTATCGGCCAAGTCTGAACTGAACTGCGTCCAACGTGACTATACATAATATAAACGATAAATGTATTTATATTTTCCCTCGTAGAATGAGGGAGTATGAGCCATAGTCCACCACGCTGGGGACTTCACATGCCTTAGAATTTTTATTTCTCAGGCGGGTTTCCTCACGATGTTTTCCTCACCGTTCAAGAGCAGTCGGATAAATGTACAAAAGTAATTAAATTTAAAAACTCATTGGTACATGGCCTGCCTGCGATTCGAACTCGGACCTCAGAAGGATTATCGCTGAGCAATTAAAGCCTTTGCTTGCTCGCAAATTTTATAATAGCTTTTTGAAAATATTTTCTGTTTTATGGTAGTTTTGTAGTTGCTTATAGAAGGCAAATATTGAAACCCCTATCGCAAGCTGATGAATGAAAGCTGATTTATTAGAAGCGTGTACATTTCCTCTAATGTTTCTGTTAGATAAATTAATAAAATGTTTATTTTGAGTTTCTTTTCGAGTTACATATTTTACACACTTCTACCAAACTATAAATAGTTTATGTTAGTGACTGTGCAATTCTAAACTAAGTATTCTATACTAGAACTAACCCATCTCTTCCCGTGGGTGGGGGATGTTGTTTCAAGCATTAAACTTTTATTATTTGGGATATCTCTGACCACCCCATTTGGGATAAAGCTCGTGACTTCATAAGTTCATTTATCCGTCCTGTGTGTATATATATATATAGTTCTCTTTATCTTTCACTCCTATTTTCAATCTACACGAGACAACACAACGGCTGCAATATATCTAGTACAAGCGGGTCTCGCTGCGTTCACATTTCGGTAGAGTCGCGCGGCCAGCTCATACAGGTCCCTAGGGTCGCGGTCGCTATGCCGTCGACTGATCACGAGTCTACTGGTTACACAGTATGTATGTGTTGGGAGCACTCATGCGGAGGAGGTAAAGGTTCACGAATCAATAACTTTGTTTACAGTTATTGAAATTGCAAATTTCCGTTCTGCTTCTATGTGGTTGATACATTTTTAACCGGAGATAATATATTTCGTTGTAATAATGCGGTGTTTTCATACCCAAGATGACGTATGTATAACGCTGATAACATTCTTGATGTTTTAGTGGAAATACGGAGGTCGTATTTGACCCATTTACCGACACACATACATATGTATAAGAGTCATAAGTTCTCCATTAAAAATAATACTTTAAAACACAAGCTTTAAATACTCCATCATGATTATTACATATTCTAAATACAATAAAATTCATTCAAAATTTACCTTTAAATAAATTCAAAACCATCATAAAACAGACATTATTTACCAAAGGCTGCTATAAAATTTCTGACTATCTGGATGTTAAGCAAGCATGGACATCGACAGATGATTTCATTTCCACTGCATTAATTCTACTTTCATTCTTTTTCTGCCATACCCAGGATTCACTCCCGTTAATAAGTGCTTTTTTTCCCTCCATCAAAATACTGCAATCCGTCAAATATTTCGCTTTACTCACAATGACTTTCATTCCTTCTTCTTTCAAAGCTGTAAAAGCTGTATTCATAAGTGTTACCATCTCTTGTAACTCCTCTTGTGACGACACTAACATAACCCCTCTTTAGCCTGGTAAAAATAATAACGATATCTTGCATGTTAACCATAACAAAAACTTACTAGCAGCGCATTTTCCCGCCAATTTATTGGCACAACAGCGCTACTAGAGATGCGCGCGTGACGCCGATAACGGGAACTAAGAGCTCTCAACATTTTTACGTGCTTTATCGTCATTCCGAATATTGATTTAAAAATAGGTCTATGATACGAACGTGTTTATAATTTCAGCTCTAAATAGCCTGATGTTCACCTAACGGTTCAAGTGGTATTGACTTTTTTTTTACTGCTGATAGGCCGATAGACATTTTACTGCGACACTGGGTAGGGGGAGACGAGCACGAGAGTACGCATCCTAAAAAATATTTGCAACCGATGCCTAAAGGTGCCTGCAGGGGCGCGAATCTCGTCTTAGGGCGTTGCATGGGGGAAAATTTTAACTACCATCGCTTCGTAATGTGTATAGTCGGAGAAGAAAAGACTCGAGAAACTCTCCGACACACAATTTTGTATTTGGAGAGGTATCGACTTGTTACCTATTTTACAGATTACTTCATATGTTACACTTTACATTTCATTTGTGCTAGAGAGATTATAGAGAATTTTTTTTGCTCTGAACGTCATAAAGATAAACGTTTACGTCCAATAGCGCCCACAATTTTTTTTATACAATTTATTTGCTTGAATTAATTGTCTCTTTTATTTATATTTTTTTGCTCTAATTATCGTATCATCATCATCAATCCGTAAACATCCCACTGCAGGGATATAGGCTTTACCTGTTATATGAGGCAGTATGGGGCATAGTCCACGGGTTGGGGACTTCTGCCTTTGAATTTTATTTATCAGTTATGCAGGTTTTCTCACGATGTTTTCCTTCACCGTTTAAGAGTAGTCGTATAAATGCACATAAGTAATTAAATTAAATTTAAAAAGTCATTGGTACATGGCCTGTCCGGGAATCGAACCCGGACTTCCTAAATTGGGAGACCACGTCTTAACCGCTGAGCCACTGAACGCGGCAATTATCGTATACCTTGTGTAAATTGCAATTAGAAAGTTTCACAAGTTTTACCAGAAACAGGCGTGCAAAATTTATAATTATATTTAACTCATTATAAGTTTAGTAGTTTAGTTACATTAATTAAAATGTCTGAAATTCAAAGAAATCGCATAATGTAGTGTAGTATTTTCATCTACACCCCGCTATGAACAGCCAGAGGAGCTTCAATCTTTCCTTTCGTTTAGTGTTTGCTATAAAAAACCGCACATTAATCGGAGCTCGCATCACACTTCTTAACTTTATCCCCCTTCCCCCCCACCCCCACACACAACGCCGTTAAACACATTACACCCATCGTTTTTCGTAGAAGGTTAATTGCGAGATAGACCTTAAAAATGTCACATCGAACCTTAATAGGGTAAATGTTTGTGTGACGAATATGAACATTTACTTATTCAGGAGTCATGGATGGTTATATAAATATCTATGTATGTTTATCCGATATCCGTATTCATAGGACAAGCTTTCTTCCGAAACAATTTTTTTAACACTATAATGTATATGGGTAAATATGATCCACCGTAGTTTAATTTTTCAATTGGGTAGGTACGTTTTTGCTCCCACCCTCTCAAGTTTTGCTCTCATGACGTTATACATTACGGTTGTATGATTACGAGGACGTTTAGCTTTATCTTTACAAATGAATACAGTAAATTTTAAATGGTAGAATTTTATTCCCGCGACGTGTTTTGTTTTTGGATGCTATCATGCAATCACTCGGTTGACTGTAAGCAGAATGTGTTGTGCGTTCTATTCGGGAAAAGTGTGATCTCCGTTAGAATCATGAAACGTGACGTAACTATTAATACATATATATCTAACTAATACTATAAATGCGAAAGTTTGGATGTTTATTAATTGTTTATTTGTTTGTTGATTTAGATGAATTTTGATATATAGGTAGATCATACCCAGGATTAAGACATAGAGTATTTTTTATCCCGATAAAGTGAGTAGTTCCCGCGGTATAAACAAATTTCCGCGATTAAGTTATAAAGCTAGTGATACTCAGCCCACATCCAATGCTGGGCATAGACGACGATATAAGACGACCGGTTGGTGTAGTGGATAACCCTGTCTGTGAAATCTACGGTTGTGGGTTCAAATCCCGGACTAAATGGATAGATAATTCCCGAATCATGGATGTTTATATAAATATTTATGTATCGTCACTAGATAACAATCTAGTATCCATTTACAAGCTTTGCTTAGTTTGGATGTCTCCGAATATTTATTACTCACGCCAATAAATAATAAATATTTCTGGCATTTACACTAATTACCTATTACCAGACTAAGCTAAGTCTGTGGATAAACTAGGGGTCCTAGATAACGGTTATACATACTTATAAACATCCATGGCATCGGGAATAAAATGTTTATATCCATCAATTATATATTTACACCTAGCGGGATACGAAACCTTACCCGCGGGTTTTGCAGGCAGGTTCACTACCAGTTATAGATGTTATGGTTCACATCAGAATTGGTCAATTAAGTATATAGTCATATTGTCTAGACCAGTGGTGGGCAAACTTTCATCATAGGGGGCTAGAAAGTTTAAGATTTTTCGGAGGAGGGCAATAATTACATATAGATAAAATGCGTGATTTGAAATTTTTTAATCAAAAAAATCAAAAATCAAAATCAAAAATGTTTTTATTTCGTAAGTTATATATAAGAATAACATTTGAAATCGTCATGACATACAGTTATCGCTCATTCACTAGGCAGTCTCCCCAGAGAAGAACGATCATATTATAAAGACGTGGCAGACCGCGAAAACGGCAGAAAGACGAGCTTGACAGTTTTAATAAGGGATGGTTTGTGCTCGCCAAGAACAAAAACGACTGGAAACCATGAGGGAGGCCTTTGCCCAGCAGTGGGACACTATGGGCTCTTAATAATAATAATAATGGTTAATACTCGTAAATGGTATGATAATACAAACTCATGCTGTGAAAAAGAAATTTAAAAAAAAATAATAATGACCCGCGTCCTTACGTTCTTTACTTTGACCGAGGACTCTGTGTCGAGTTTTCTATTACTGCTTGCGACGTATGAGCGGTTTAGACAAGACTTTTCCTTCCAATGTCCTAGTGAACCTATACGCTTAGACATTTTCATCGTAAAAGCCATTGTAACAAGGGATAGAAAAAAGAATTGAAAAATATTAATCTAACTATAATTAATAAGTCGACTTAGTCAACGTTGCTCCCGGGATCGAGATGAATCCAATTAAGCCGTCTGGCTTATACCGTAAAATAAAGGATCAGGCTTGTACAAAGTTAATATGGCTTTTATACGAAAACGCAAAACAGAAGTCGGCTATTCTATTCCATGGAAAAGGGTAGTTAATTAAGGCAAATGCATGGAGCAGCTGTATTTGTAAAAGTTGTTTTTACACAACAATACATTGACCCCTCAAATTATGTGAACCATTTCAGAAGGAACATACTGGAACAAATATCTCGCTCCTGTGATTTATGCGAGATGTTGCTATCATGATTGATTATATTATATATGACATCGGTTCCTCGGGAAGTAAATTGTAATATTGGGTCTTTTTTTTCTTCGTTAATCATATGTTTTTCCTGCGATTTTCAAAGCTATATCCAAATCTGTTTTTTATTTGGAAAATGAAATATTATTTCAGGGTTTCACATGAAATATTTTTTTAATTTCTGGGCTAAATCACATAATAAAAAAAATTTGAACAGAGCTCTTTTCATGTGCTTCGTATAATCATTTCTTAGGTTTGCTGAAACTTTAAAAAACCGGTTACTTTTAAAAATTAACGCTACCAATACTTAACTTAATGTTATGCGATAATACACACAAAGTTTAGCTAAATTTAGATTTGCCGTTCCCAAAAAAAAAATCAAAAATGTTTGTATGGAGAAAACAGTGTTAATGAAATTCTTCATACAAAACGCCAATTTCATAGGTAAGGATTAGTTAGACAGATAGCTTTATTGTATTCATAGCGAAAGCTGCCCGCACGGAAAATGGACCTAATATAATAATTATACTGCTGTACACAAATCAATAAGAATAAATAATTGCGTAACCGGCTGACCGACTCGGGGTCAGAGGTTATTTGGTTTGGAGCGATGGCCTTTGGGGCAGTTGATCTCCTGAGCGCGCGCACTCTGACTACCTACACGTACTGGACACGCGCTCCGACCCGGGTTCCGATGATCGTATTTCTTTTTTAAGCCCCGGTAATATGTTGTCTGAATGAATGTAAAAAAATCTGGTGTTTTAACAGTAGGTGTAATGAGGGAGTCCGGGTGTAAGTCAGTAATCCGTGGTCCGTTTTTTTTTATATTACAGACTAAATGAGGGGACAGATTATATAGATCGTTAGCCATCCTTGATGAAAATCTAAATCTGTCGCCAAACAGCAATGTTAATAGCATTTTTGTATTCCGGTTGCCAGAGATAAGATAGCCAGTCCCCCAAATAAGATGGGGTTTCCGGGTCAGTACGCTACCACCTTCAGCCTCATCTTCACTTAACATCAGGTGTGATTGAGGTCCAGTGCTAAGCTTTGTGGTAAAAAAAATTTGGTGTATTTGGACAATATGATAGTCTAAATTAAAAATTTTGTTATATGCCTCTGAATAGTACCTACTCTGAACTTTAATAATACAGTTCATGTTTGAACAACCTAGCAAGCATCATGGTCATAGCAGTAACAGGATGTCCACTGCTGACTTATATTCCTCCCTATAGTCTTCCAAAGCGACCAGCCGGCCTGTCACCACAAATCCCGGCGACCCTTTTTCTCCTTTGAGCTTGAAAGCTATAATTTCACAGAATTGCAAGATCGTAGATGTATACTTTGGTGTATTTCGAATTACAGCTCGGTACCTACATCATCTTTTGTAATACGGTGCTATAAAAATATAATATGCCTCAGGGAAAGTTAAAATTAACTTTGGTATGAAGAGAAAAGTATAAAACTGTTATACTTAGTTGGTTGTTGTTGTGAAACTGAACCTTTGCAATTGAAAAACAACGCGAAGCCCGTGAAACTAGAAAAACTCGAAATCTGAAAAACTATTTTAAAATCGGTTTCTTTTCTGTATTTAGTGGAAAAAACATGCTGTATTTCACATGTATTTAACATTGCGATATTTCATTACTGTTGTGAAATGTGTAACAACTTTATAAAATACAACGTTGCCGCTTTGAGGTCGGGGAGGCACTCGTCAGTTTACCCAACTCGACAGTTTGTTTAAATGGTCAGTTTCAAGTGATTCGTTAACTGTTCAGTTTCCTCACTCGTCAATTTTCTTAATTCGTCATTTTACAAAACTCGTCAGTTATGGTAACACGTCAGTTCAGTACAGCAATAATGATAATTTGTCACAATTATACAACGTAGCCTATGTAGTGGAAGCGGTAGCTAATTTTACCTTTTTCATCCATCAATATTTTAATTTTCTCTAATGAGTTCTTTATTCCCTCATAACACTTAAACGGCTGGATTTTAATTAAAGAGGTAATGTTAGATTCGTGACAGTCCAAGTGTCAGTCAAGTCACAAAAAGTAAACCACAGAGGTCGTAAGAGTTAAAGTATATCAAAAGAAAAAATATATTCTCGGAACTACAACTTGTATATCATAGGAAAGGGCTCTTCACGAGGATTCTAATAATGTATATGATGTGTGGAGAGCTTCTAAATTTAAGTTGGCTTTATACACGGCCGGTTTTTTTTTATTTGCTGATTATTATTTTGGAGGAATCGAATCACAGAACTAAGTGATCTTATACCGTTTCGCTCTCTCATGTTTTAACAGTAGGTATTAGGTTTACTCGCAACTCCGCTCCGCTCGTATGGTTAATTTCATTTTCCTAAAAAATATATCTTCTCCGGCCTATTCTGGAGTACGCTGACTCATCATCATCAGTCCGTAAACATCCCATTGCAGGGATATAGACCTTTCCTCATATTGAGGGAGTATGGGGCTATAGTCCGCCACGCTCTGGCCCAATGCGGGTTTGGCGACTTCCATGCCTTAAAATTAATTTCTCAAGCATGCAGGTTTCCTCACGATATGTTCGTTCACCGTTCATAAGCTGTCGGATAAATGCACATAAGTCTGGGGTACGCTGACTGCCGCTATACAATTGGTGAACAAGCTTGTGTGATTGCAGAATGTCGCCATCAGTTTTATCTTTGGTTTCGGAAATATGATCATGTTTATGAATATTGTGATCAGGTCAAGTGGTGCTTCGGGCGTCGAAAAGATGTATAATATACTCACCCTATGACTCCAAAACATCTGAAATCGCAATCCAATTCCTCTACTCAGAGTCTTCGTTTGCGTTCCTCTGAGAATCTTCGTATTTCGTCTCCAAAAAATTATCCAAATCTTATGACCAGTCAATCACCTCGCAAACTGTTTGTCTCTGTTATTTGCTGCTCTCTATCAATAAACAATTTCAAAGAGCAAAACAAAGCCCATTTTAGTACATTACGGTTGGGGTTTGTATTTGCTGCGCCAAACTGGAGTAAAGGTAGAGAACGCAGGCGCGCTTTACAGCGCGGTCAACGAAGGCTACAATGATGACCAAGCTTGAAGGCCAAGAGTGTAGCTGCGCTAATCTCGAGGCAGTCATAGCGTGGCCAGCAGTGCAGTAATAACGGACCAAGGCTTGTATTGTATAGTTACTGAAACAATGCGAGTAATTTAAACAATACCAGTTTATTATAGTAAGAATTTATTTAAAGTAACAATAATATTAAATGTATAGTTACTAAAATTCAGGACCGCCTATCATTTTATATTACTTGTAGTTTGTACTACGGAGTAAGTATTCCAGAGAGATATGAGCTTCATTTTCCTTAAAAGGTCACTAAAATAAGCTAGAAACGCGTTTTCCGACAAACGTTTATAACTTTCTCTCGTTTTCGATTAAGCAAACTTCTCGTAGATATTTTTCCTTTTACTTCGATGGCGATTCATTTTCAATCACTGATTTCGCTTCTTTTTGAACGTCTGGCAGTGTTAAGCACGTTGATTTGAAGGATTCGTCGCTTGAAGAGTTCATTTTTACAAATTTATTTAAGATATAAAAAATATATGGAATTTTGCTAAAATATTCATCGTGCCGCACTTTTGTTTTTTCCGTACGTATTTTGAAAATAAATTCAACAATAGTGTCTTTTCTAGTAGCTAAAATTCACCAGAAATTAAATTTCATTCATTAGCGCGGACACGTCGAATTGCTCGAAGAAGTTTGTCAAAACAATGACCACTTACAAAGCTCTTTTGAGTAGATAATAATGATTAGTAAAGGAAGGCTTTCCTTATACAGTTGGAACGCAGGGTGTTAATGCGATCCATAGAGGGTTAATTGTCACTCTAAATTTGTCTTTATTTGTAATTTGCTTCACTTAATTTTGGCAATTAATGCGCTGGCTGGTTAAGCTGTGGACATCGCGTTCAGTGCTAAGTAAATACGTTGACTTGTTTGAATGAATCACAAACGAGTGAACTTTGAACAACGAATGAAGGAGTGATTGACGGTTATACTGCTTTTCCGTAGGAAAATAGGTCATGCATAACGAGCACTGTGTTTAAAGAGTTCAAACTGTTAACACATAAGCTAAATTATTACAGCTTTCACAAAGCTGACTACCCAGAGAAGAAGGAGCAAGAAAGTCTAGGGTTGCTCTTTAAAATACAAATTTTAATTTCAAATAGTTAATTATGTTATTAAGGGAGTATGGGGCTATAGTCCGCCACGCTCTGGCCCAATGCAGGTTATTATGTTGTTATTTATTTTATTATGTTACAGCTTTCTACCTAAGTTCAGTATAATTGTTTACCTAAATAAAACTGCCATGGTTTAATTGACTATGTAGAAAAATATAAATATTCTCGTATTAGAGGTACTATTATATCTCACCTCCACACTCCTCCCACGATATAAGCTAGGATCATTATTCTGGCGCTCGACACGACGACGCCTTCTGATGGTACATGGGGCCTTATATGATTTCATTGCTACTTTGGATCCGGGCATATTAAAAATAGAAATAAATAAGAACCAGTAAGTAAAAAAAATTGGCTTGTATCTAGAAGCATCTCTGTCTAAAGCGTGCTATGCTATGCATATTTTTACTGACTGGCATGAATCGGCGCAACCGAGCGACACAGAACTAAATCCCCTATTAGTGATAGCATAATAACTCGAGATTGCGACGGATCTTTTTATAGATGTCTGGAGGCGGTCGCATGGAAGTCCTAGTAATAAGAAATCGTTGATAACTAACACAACCCATACATATTAATATAAATATAGCACTCTCAAGACACAGGTGAAAATTAAAGAGAATATTTTTGGCAAAGAAAAGATAAGTAGTAATAAACGCCTCAGTGTTCTACTTGTTATATGTCTAATACTTACTTTAGTAACTTATTAGTAATCTGTGCTAATACGACCTATGACGACCTGTTTGGTGTAGTGGTTAGAAACTCTGCTACTATACTAAATGGTCGCGGGTTCGAATCACGCTAGGGGCATATGTTTGTATGATGAATACACACATGTGTTCCCGAGTTATGGATGTTTTTCTTTTATACATGTATTTATTTACAAAAAAAATGTATTTGTGCAGTTTATCAACCATCTGGTATCCATAACACAAGCCTAGATGCTTACTGTGGACCTAGATGGCGCTGTGTGTTTATGCAAAGACATTTATTTATTAATACATATTGCCTGCCAATTTGAAGGTAGTTTTTACTTTGTTAAATAAGCCACTGGTTTATTCAGCGATCCCCGCTGACCCCATTTAATCAAAAGACAGGTGATGGCCGATAAACGATCTGTTATTTTTTATCTGTGGTGATTGTTTATTGTTAATAGTGTTTTGTTTTTACTATGTTGGGGTCAAATGTATTTAGTGGCTTTTATAACGTTAACCTTTTTATAACATTGGTTTTTAATTAGCTATCAAGGAAGTGACACGTGAGGGTGGTTTTTTCTGATGTTCATGCGACTGTTAATGCGTGGGTGAGTTCTGAGACCCCGAAATTTTGCGGTTTAGATTTACATAGCGTATACTTCGATGTCTGTCATAATTGAAAGCAATAAAAAAGTACTTAGGTAAATTAAACGACAGCGAAGTTTTAAATGATTAGTCAAACAACATTTCAGCCGGAAGTGTAGGTAACTAAAAGAAATTTTTAACTTAATTTTTGAAGTTTCGTTTTTACGTTTTATTTCCATAGAGTCAAGTTTATCCGTTTAAGTATCGGATCAAGGCTATCCTGAATATTATTCAGCTATATTTTTTACAATCGCATTAGCTACGAATGGTTTTCGGCGATTTTGCCTTATAGGAATGTTAAATAGGTCATGCCAGTTTCTTAATAAAATGTAATACCTATCCTGCAGTAATGTCATGGGTTATTAATATGATTTATAGAGTCAAAAGTCAAAGTCAAAGTCAAAAATGCTTTATTTTGTAGGTACACGGAGACACTTAAAATAGTCAATTTTAAATTTTTTAAGCTACTGCTTGTTCAAAATGCAATTTTCTCCTGAGAAGAACAAGCAAGAAACTGGAAGGGTTGCTCTTTTAAAATGAGGCTTTGATTTTCCATAAAGGTTTTATAATACAAAAAGGTTTTTATATTTCATTATTAATCGTGAAATAGCCTGGCATGCGAACAATCTGATTATGTCCAGGGATGATTATCATCTAAATAGTCTGATATTTTATAATATGCTTTGTTAATTAGTTTCTGTTTTATAGTATCTTTAAATTTATCGAGAGGAAGATTTTATATATCAACTGGAACCTTATTGAAAAAGCGTGTACATAACCCTTTGAATGAATTACTGACTTTGCGGAGGCGACTTATGTGACCTGCAAGTTTATCTTTATTTCTTGTATTGACATAATGTTTATTACTATTTTTCCTAAATGATGCTATATTTTTTTTGATATATATTAGATTTTCAAAAATGTACTGTGACGAAAAGGTTAGAATGTTATACACTTTAAACCTATCTCTAAGTGACACTGCAGGTCTCAATTGATAAATTGCGCAAACGGCTCGTTTTTATAAAACAAAGATTGTATTTATATCCGCGGCATTTCCCCACAGCAAGATACCGTAAGACATCAACTTTTGAAATATTCGTGATAAGTCATTAAACAGTGCTACCATGTGGTAACCGGCGGAATAGAATAGGGTTAAATCAGCTCTCCCCGTGGGTTTCGCCTTATTCATCACCAGCCTACACTTGTCCACTGATGGACTGAAGATCGGGCTTTCTGGTACTTGGGTGTGATCTTCGGCTTTGCGAATCCGGCCTGACCCAGTTCGGCGCTTCATCGTTCTCCACTCCAGAACAATCGGAAGGTGTGTTAGGTGATGAAATCATCATTACTCTCAGCCCAAATCCCATTGAATGGAATTGTTTCATGGGACCACAATAAATGTTTACGGCGATGGATGATGATGACACAAATTCACTAAACTGCTCTAAATTCGCGTGATGGCCCATACCTTCTAGTAAGAGAAGGCTATAATGCGCCAGTAATAGCGTTGTTTATCAAAAATGAAAAGTTCAACAAACTAATCAACTTACACGAGATGAGGCCTATATCCCTGGAATGTTTACGGGCTGATGATGATAATGTTAAATCCAGAGCTGGACAAAGGCCTCCCCCAAAGATCTCCACAACGATTCGTCCTGCACTGCCTGCATCCAGCGGCGCGATCTTTACCAAATTGTTGGTCCACCTCGTGGGGGGCCTTTGTCCAGCAGTGGACGGTTTTTCGGCTGATATGATGATGATGTTATTAAATCAAACACAGCCTTTGTAATAACAGTCTAATATATGAAATAAGTCATAGACGCGGTTAAAACTGTTATGCTCTTATCTAAATCCAAACAGCAATATTAATAGCATTGTTGTGTTCCGGTTGTCAGAGATAAGATAGCCAGTCCTCCAAATGTGTTGGGGTTTCCGGGTCAGTACGCTTCCACCTACGGCCTCATCTTCACTTAACATCAGGTGTGATTGAGGTCAAGTATCAACCCGTCGTGCATAAAAAAAAATGCTCGCTTTGAAACACTAAAACAGAAGACTTATGGTGCTTTGTAGAATAGCGGCGGTATCCTTTCTAGTCTGTTTGATTTCGTAGAGTGGTACTTTATAGGCTGATTATAACCTAGGTCAGCTGTTAACTGCCTTGAGTATGAGTAGTCTAATCACAACAAATTCAGTCATATACTTTGGTGTGTAACCGACCTAGCAGCTTTCGATTCACATCCATATCATTTTACAAGGTCTACCAAAATTTTATTATTGTGATTGGTGCAATGCATAAGATGTAACGGGAGTCATTCACTGAGCCAATCACTAATTAGATCCATTTTTAAACGTTTCAGCGCGGTCCATTGATTTATTTTGAATTCTTGAATCCATATGATCGAAAATACTGACAAAACTAGTTAGTCGAAGTTCAAGCATTTATTCGTATCTGTATGATACATAATGTTATTTTTATAAATGTAACGAATTTAGCGATACTTTCAATAGTTGCTGTTACTGAAATAGGTTTCAATTTGAGAAATTTCGTAGGGTTATTACGTCATTTTACTAGTTTTTGTTTATGCTTACATCGTATTTATGTATGTAACTTTGTCCGTTCAAAATTTGGAAGTCAAATTAGAACCATTTCTTGTTTACCTATTGAACTGAAATTTTGCATACTCGTTCAGTTCTGATGACAATAGATTTATATATGATAGACATGAACTGATGCCAGAATCGTCACCTCACAAGGGGAACTCCTTTAACGGTAGTCGCGCGGACACTATAAAATTGCATACAGGGTTCGTTTTTACAGATACACGATTGTCTCCCCAAGAGTGATCTCCTCTACGGTTAATACGGATAAGACATTTTGCATAAACGGTTAGAATAATATGTGATAATCACGATGGCGTGTCAAAAGCTTATTTCAAAAATATTTTGAATATAGAACTTATTATTTAAATTTTATGAAGAAGAAATAAAGTACTTTTACGGCTAATAGGACTTTTTATTACTACAATTTTAAAATATAGCTTTGGTCATGCATTCGATACGTCACATTTTTATCGATAAAGAAACAACAACCGAACAATTTTTTTTATCCACTTGATCTCAATCACACCTGATGCTAAGTGAAGATGAGGCCGAAGGTAGTAGCGTACTGACAAGGAAACCCCATCTTATTTGGATAAAAAAAAAATCCAGAAGTGACATAGTATCATAGGTCGTTAATAACTTGTGCCAACGTAAGACGGCGCCTATCGGCGCAATAAAACGCGCATCCCGGCGTTGCTTCTTTATTTTTTTTATAACCAATCGTTAATATCGAAGGCTTTACGACCCAGATGCTTTATTACTGGGTTTCTTAGAAAAAAGTTGGATGTAAAGTATGTAACATGTTAATTCTGTCTATAAAATATAAAACTTCGGGCGGCGTTGGACGCGGATCCAATTTTGTTTGTATGGAAATATGTGTTGAAAAACTATTTTTTTTTCACAATTCACAGTGTCATAAATAGGTCAAGTATCTCTTTGTGTTGAAGGTGTTGAAGAATTGTCAAAAAAACTGAAATACGAAAAACAAAAAATACTCAGTCTATTTCAATAGGTTATTCAGACGTAAGAGGCGATATTCAACAATGGCCGTACTGAAAGTAGATGATGCCCTACGTGACTTTTGTGTGATCTTGGATCCCAGAGTAATTGAAGAAATTAAAATTTCTAAAAAAAATTTAAAAAAATATTTCGGACACTTACACCAATCATCTAGTCCCAAACTAAGCAAAGCTTGTGCTATGGATATGGATTGGTGATTGGTGGATGGATCTGTTTGGTGTAGTGGTTAGAAACTCTGGCTGCTATACCAAACGGTCGCGGGTTCAAATCCCGCTAGGGGCATATGTTTGAATGATGAATACAGACTGTGTTCCCGAGTAATATGTATTTATTTACAAGAAAAAAATGTATTTATGTAGTTTATCAACCATCTGTTATCCATAACACAAGCCTAGTTGCTTAATTTTGAACAGATGGCGTTGTGTATATGTGCAAAGATATTAATTTATGGATACTAGATAACGGATAAACATACACAAATATTTATATAAACAAACAAACAAACAAACAAAATATTCTTTATTGTACAACAATAAGAAGCATAAAAAGAATAAGAAAAAGGGGATAGTACAATTTGGCGGCCTTATCACTAAAAGCGATCTCTTCCAGGCAACCTTTGGGTAAGGAAACATTATGCACATGACATGTAGGTAGCGTGCACGATAAACTAATTTTAATAAAATAAATAAATCACCCATATAAATACATACGTTAATTGAATACATACAAACACACATACATAATATATACATAATAATACATATATAATATCTATATATATATATATATAAAATAATACATATAATATATACCAATATTGGAATTTAGTATAAATAGAATAGTACGTAACTAAGCACACATAATTATTGCAAGTATGAAACGAAAAGAGGATAGATAGAGGAGCTAGATGGCCAGATACAACTCCTTCACTTGTGTCTTGAATACGTTCAGTGACTGAGCACGTCTAACTGAATCTGGTAGCGAGTTCCATAGCCGAATAGCTTGCAATCTAAAGGACTGACCGTAAAACTTCGTCAAGTTAGGAGGAACGTACAGTCGGAGGTTTTCAGAAGAACGAAGAGGTCGAGTGTGAGTTGTGGAAAGATATTGGAACTGTTCCTTTAGATAGATGGGGGTCCGAGGATCGAAAAGTATTGAGTACAGAAGTGAAACGATGTGCAGGTCTTTACGACGACGAATTGGAAGCCACTTGAGCTGACTTCTGTACTCAGAGACGTGATCATATTTTCGGAGCCCAAATATAAATCTAATGGAGAGATTTTGGAGACGTTCCAGTTTATTAAGTAGTTCAACCGTTAAGTCTGGATAGCAAGTGTCGGCATAATCAAGGATAGGTAAAAGGAGGGATTGTGCAAGCGCAACTTTGGTGGCTGTAAGGGAGTAAACATTAATGACTCGCAAATAAATGTTCGTATTCGTTAAAATTTACCCTTCGCGGGATTCGAACCTGCAGCCGTTGGTTTCGCAGATAGAATCTATCCACTACACCAATCGGTCTAAAATAGAATAATATTTTGAATAATATTCATGAATAGCCTTCAATAATGGGGTGTATAACATATTATATAGTGCTGGGAATCGAAAACTAAGTAATAATAACTTTTTACTTACGAGCAAAATATTTCTGACCTCTTGGTCTACACTAGCAGAATCAAGTTTTTGCATAATGTCTTAGAGTTCCCCACTAAGTAATGTACTTACCGATGAGGGGTTGAATTTCCTACCGATACCTATGTGTGCAAAAAATTTTCTTTGTTGACATCAATTATATCGGCCCTCTGACCTTAACTTTGCAAGCATGTAATAGTTGGGTAATGATAACCAATATGAAATAATATCTTATCTACAGGTCGGTCGGTAGGTATGCGGTATAACTACATGCACGTCAAACTTCCAAAAATACGTATCTAAACAATCTACCTATATACATCTGGTACTTGTTTTACGTCGGTATACATATATTTGGACTCTCCACGTGCATACATCTTAGGGGTTCAAACGTTTTAATGAAAAATGATAAACTGACAACTATAATAGTATAAATACACCCTCACTCAAACAAAAAGAGAACTGACACCCAAAAAGCCAAAGCACACTTCCTCAAAATACGCGATAAAAAATAATTGAATGCGGCCGACAAAGAGACCCTAATAGTGAAATCACTCGAACGATCTAATATATTTAATTATGAAATTAACAATTAGTCTGTTTTGCTCGGGTGATTCTTTAAAGTAACGGACGCGACGTACCACCCAGGCTTTGGGGCGAGATATTAATAAATTAGAAGCCCACTGGCTTCGGTGGCGTCAACCATTCGTGGTATCATTGAGATCGTAATGCCCAATTATGGGAACATTCATCATAGTATGTTATTTGTTTTGACAGCCATGTAAGTGGCCCTGTTCCATTCTCGTTTCCGTTATTCCGTTTTTATTGAATTTTTGTATTGTCTGTTTGATTTTTAACCCCTGTCGAAAAATTACGGATGTTATGTGTTTCAACCGCCTCCATGGCTTAATGTAAACACCATTGGGTTTACGTTTCGGAGGTCGCGGGTTGGATCCTCAGCGGGGTACATGTTCAAGTACTCGGTTTGGTTGGTGATAGGGCATTTTAAATGTCCACCTGGCTAGCTACCCCATCTTATGTAAATCTTGTTGTGTTCCGGTTGTCAGAGATAAGATAGCCAGTCCTCCAATTGTGTTGGGGTTCCCGGGTCAGTACGCTTCCACCTTCGACATCATTTTCACTTAACATCAGGTGTGATGGAGGACAAGTACCAACCCATTGCGCATTAAAAAAAATAATCACGGCGTTGTATGTGCATGCGTCCTGTCTTTGTCTGCATAGGTACATCTCAATAATGAGTGGTCCGATTTGATGGAATTTTTTTTGAACTAAACTAGATAAGAACCATTCTTAGTCATGAAAATCGGTTTAGCTGTTTCGAAGATATTTAACTTTGAAGTTAAACTTATTAAAAAAAGGACAAAAGTGATACTGTGAGTTTCTTTCGCTGCTTCTTTTACCACAGATGATTTCCCTTTCCGAAGCTGTAGTAACTTGGACATACTGACTGACAAATAAATGCAATAAGCCTTTATTATTTCCAGTAGATTGAAATTGACATTCAACAAATGATATCTTTAACCTTCCGCTGAAATAAATTCTTGAAGTTAAAAGATGTATTGTAATGCTACTAACAAAAATCGCGTTGCAAATAATCTGGGATCACGGCAGTGTCCCCTCCAAAACGAACCAAAAAAGCAGGTCACCAATTCGTTTAACTAAACAGAATAACTATGTAAGTAATAACAAAACGCTATTTATTCAACGTAATAATATACATAACCCTCATCATCATCAGATCTTACACGTCCCCTTTGTTGGGCACAGCCTGCTCTCACTGGGAGAGGTCATGGGCCATAAAACACCACGCGGGCCCAGTGCGAATTGGTAGATTTGTGTCAAACAAAATTATCTATATTTTATAGTATCATAGCAACAATGTCTATTACATACTGTTTAGGTATATTATCGGATACCCCGTCTACCTTATTAAACTAAATAATTCAAACCATATTATTTTACGTCAAATATAACAAATTTACATTTCACAAACCTCATAAGAATGCACAAGTGACACAACTGAAAACACCTTGTATATACATAAATGTATTTAGTTATATAGGTGTAGTTGGTTGTCAGTTTGCTGTATTAGGCTTCACATTATTACATGATAATTACGTTGTGACCTATGATGTTGGGTACACAATTACAAATGTCTGTCTAGTATAAGTTGTTTATATATGACAATATATTGTGAACTTGTTTGTGGTCCTAAGTGGTCACCTGTAAGTCAGTGTTTTTGAGCCGCCTCTGTATGCCACCGACTTTTCAATTGAAAACAAGCGGGACCGACATGCCCTCCTAAGCACAGAAACACTCGTATTCAAATGTCACCCATTCAAAGACTGACCGTGCCAGACGTCGCTTAACTTCGCTAATCGAAAACTGTGTGTGACTGTGCCACGAAAGCTTACTCTAATCCTACCTAATTCATGTCCGTAACTAGTAAAGAATATTCGTTACTTTAATAATGACTATAAAGCTTGTTGATTCGCTAAAAAGCTGAACGTTTTCGCAATAAAGTTTTAACTTCAAAGTAGGGTAAAGTGTCCAGTAGCCCACTAGTATGCAGCCAGGTAATGATTTTTTCTAGAAAAATAAGAATTTTCAAGTTACTTGGAAGTAAGAGTAGTTGGTAATTAAATTGCGACTGCAGCGTTACTTAGCAGTAAACTAACTTTAGTTCGATATATTTGAAGTGGAAGCGATCGCACGCGAGTCCAAATCGGCGGGCAATGAAAAAAATACTAGAGATCTATTTTGAAATGGTTAGTTTAAGTGCTTATCATTTTTGTGCTTCTGTAAATGTACGTTTGAAACATTAATTTTGTAAAATTATCTATGAAAGGAAAGGTAAAGGGGGCTGACATCCTGATTCAAAAAATACGCAGTTTTTAGTACCTCAAGCAAGATGCTAGTTATATTTGGCATTACTGATTTTTTTTTGTCCTTATATACCATAAAAAGCATTTATTTCTGTCTCAATTTTCTTTTTACAAGAGCAATTTTACACCGAAAACATCTAATGGACCCGATTAGTTCAATTTAAGTGCTAAAAAAGACAATAGGTACAGTACAATCATATAAGTAGTAGTTTAAGCCTTTCGGGGTAAAAGGATGCACTTTTGTAGTCTATCCTTCATCCAGCCGAAATTGGGATCGTGACCACCTTAGCTTATAGACACCAGCAGCCTACGGGTGTATATTGAAACAAAGCTCAAGGGCTGCCTCCTGGGTTGAAGTTTGAAGATGTTGCTTGTAGTTTAGCGATTTAGTACCAAACATTTGTTGAGTACGAGTAGGCATGCGCGACTGGGCTTGATTCTGCAATTAAATTTGAAATTCTATTGCGGTTGTGGCATGAACGTAAGTAGTAGTAGCATAGCTGCAGCTGGCCATTGGTGTAAAAGTGCTTGGAAATGCAAGGGTTTCGGTGAGAACTTAGGGGTTACTGTAAGTACATACTCGTAATATTCAGTTCCTCTTGAATATATTACTAGGTCTCATGCATATTATCGGGAACCAAAAACCAAAACAAAGGCTAGCTTAGTGATTTTTTTATATAAGCAAACTGATGTAAGTCATAATGGTGTAATGTCTGGCAGTAGTCATGAAATTTCTGTAGGGTACGTTACCCTTGTTTGGCCAAAGACCGATAATTTAATTTAGGATCCCTGATTCGGTACTTCCCTACTTGGTTCAACACTGAGATAAGATAATACTATTTTGGTCGCAAATTTTAATAAAACGATGTTGTCTAGTAACGAATTTTAATTAATATCTATTTCTCTACTATAATCTGCTAGTAATTGTCGGCGAGACTGCCTCGATGCAGGCTCGCGGGCAACCTTATTACAAGGATGAAAATTTGTGGAAAGGATTAGCAACTAATAAACAACTAAACTAAACAAACCGACACAGGAAAGATTCAGTGTACGGAGATGCTTCACTGGAACGGCGTGGTGCCCGCTGGTCACGTTGTGCTGGAGCAGCGCCTCGTGCCCAGTGCGTCGTAACTGGTACCCTTCAACTACGCAGCTTACGTCTTTATGCGATGTGTAATTAATATGTTTGTTTGTTACTCAATCACAGCGAAACGGATGAACGGATTTTGAATACGAAATCGAAGTTTTGAATATAGGTAGGACAAACCCTGGATTAAAACAAGATACTTTTTATCCCGATAGAAATGAGTAGTTCCCGCGTGATAAATAAATTCAACATATCCGCGACAAAGTTGTTCCACTCAAATGAGAAATACAAAATCTATCTAACACGAATCTGTCTCATATTTGTTGCAAATGTAAAGTCGTTAAGTTTGCTTATAATAACGCCCACAACGAAATAACTGCAAATGGGTGAAAGAAAACTGAATCCTACGGCATAATTTCCACGCACACACAGAATCGCTAAGTAGAACAATATCCACGCGGAGCCGAGTCGGTTCTGAAGCTATTTTGATTAGTACAGCCGCGCACTTCACCAACATTGGTCACGTATCTAATAGTACTATCCTTATAAAATTTACTCTTCAGAAATGTAAGTTTTTTTTCCTTTACTGTGATTCTCCCACAAAATTTTCTGTTTCATATTTTGTAACATTTGCGATTGTTATCTGACGAAACTTGATTTTTTTAATATTTTATTGGGGACATTGTGAATTTATATTTTCATAAAATTTCTTCAATTGTTTTCAGAGAACTTCGTATTCCATTAAGATATTTTCGTATCCAATACTTAATTTATTAGGTTAGCTAGGACAGTCGTTTTAGTAAGGGTTTTTATGTCACATTTTTTATTTAATTTAATAATTTTATTTAGAATTAAACAAAGTTTCGCCTCATGTATATCATATAGATAAGCTGTCTCATTTGTATATACATACCATAATGAAAATTCACGTCGGCATTATTTGCTTTATGATACTTTATTATGTTATCTGTAAAAATAAATACCTACCTGTAATATCAAACCCATCAAAACTAAAAACAATAAACTATATTTGGAAAAAAAATCTATTTAGTAACACTACTAACTATGCTCCGCATTTTAAATAATAGTAATATTATGTCGTGTCTACAATAAAAACGTCACCATCTAACATTAATAGTTAAGTTACTATACTATTCCAAATCCAGATTTTCATAAAAACTTACTCCACTATAAGTACAACAAGCCACATCCTCCAATTCCGCCATCCATTGTCACACCTCGTGGTCAGGAAATGGTTGGATTTATCCAGCGACTGATTGCAGATCCGCTGCGGTCGCGGCCGGAAGGCTGCGGCAAATCTCACGCTTTTTTGCCAGATCTTAGAAAGCTTAGAGTGCAGCGTAGTTCCGGAGACTAAACACCTTTTTCATATAGCGACTGACCGCGAAGTGTCGAAGATCTTAAAGTAATACACCTTGATAAATCTTGTGGGGTCCTTCCCCAAAGTAAAAGCGGGCAAAAGCACACCGGGCCATGCTTTGTGTAAAGTCTATAGCGATGCTACAAACACGAGTTTATAAGGCTATAAATGAAAACTTATTTTAGGCCGTTTTCCCGACCTTGTACACAAATAAACTTGTGCGGCTTTATTTTGTATAATGCTTATTATGTCAGAGTTGTAAGTCGTGTTATTTTTATAACGTTTTTTTTAAATAGCCTTCACTTATATTTACGTAACTATAAAAAGTGTATCGCCTCGAGCTCTCTTACCTGCGGCATTGTCCCCAGCACGATAGCTGCGTTGCCCCCGCTGCACTGCCAGGTTTAGTCTTTGTGTGAAGAAGGCTCCCGCTCTAAGGTCACCTGATGCTTAGATTAGCAAGTCCGACACCTCTTTTATGAATTTGGCCCGTTTTGCCTTTATTTGGATATGTTATAATTCGTTTGTTAGGTGTTTTGTAACAGCGCCGCCTTTTTAGCAGCATAAGATTTTGGTCAGGCTCCTCGGGGCCCCGGGCCCCTGGAATTTTACCAGCTCTGCCACTTTAGTTACGCAACTGATATTAAACAGAGTTTAAGTAAACACATTGCAGTCGAAAGTCATGCCAATGGCAATGTAGACTAAATCAAACTCCCCAAAACTGCAACGAGGGTCACGGCTGCCGCCATGAAGGAGAAGGTACTTGCTGTGGAGATTGGTGCCGTGGTCAACGGATACGCAGATGTTCGTCCACGATCTCGACTGGTTTTGGCCTCGGGTGATTTTCGGGCTGTCGCATACCTCGCTGAATGATTTTATGTAATATTTGTAGTTGTAATAAAGAGTATCTACCTAACTTTTAAGATCAAAATTGTTCAAATATAGAAACAGAAATATGACGTCTGCTGAAAAATTGTGTAAACGTATTTCCTGACCACAAATAAGTATCTAGATATCGAAATTGTGATTCTGAGTGATTTAGTAACCGAGATATTGTAACTCAAAATGGCCGCTATAAAATTTAAGATGGCCGACTGAGAAATTGGTTTATGTAAACAAATAAAAACTATGAATAAACCAATCCAGATGCTACCAGGCTACTGCCTGCCTAAACCGTGTGAATTGAAGATCTGCCGATTTTGAATTTATATTATAGATGCCAACTATACCATCATTGAACTATGGGAATCAAGTCTTCAATCCTGATGCATCAGGGCCACTGCCTGCCTAAACCGTAATTAGTTTAGGATGATAATTGCGTCTCCTATAAATAAGAACATAACTTTATTTATTCAACACATTTAAAACACTTAGTAATAAACCTATACCTACATCAAGCTTTAAACTCGAGGTCCTATTCAGAGAAATTGCACTACTAACTGTAAAAAAAAACTTTAATTTTAGTCAAACGAGATTTTTCATCGTATGCACTAAAACTCTTTTCTCTTCTCAAATTGTCACCCTTAGCGTTTCTGATCTAAATATACATACTTCTACCGATCCTCGACAGGTATAAATGCTTAAAATCAGAGTTATACAGAAACAGTTATGATTACCTACTTTTATTGCTTATAATGCAGTTATCAATTTAACCCAATTAGTATTGCAATAAAACAACGATAACATGAGACTTACATGTCATTGTGCTTAAGGGCCCCACGTTGGGCGCCAGTATGGCCGATCGACTCCTAATCTCGGTGCTAGATATTCTTGTTCAGGAATAGGCCAGGGAATGATACACGTAGGTAAATGACGAATATGATAGATATCTATACCCCACGCTTCTTACATTGATAACCAGCCAGATGGCAAACTCCGCATATGAAATCAAAATAGTGTATAATAACCATATTAAATAAACAAAGAAAATTGAAAGAAAGTATACCTATTCACGTTTTAGATATGTGAATTGATTTGAGTGACATTTTTGTGGTCTTAAATTTTAAATATACCATCAGCGGTCAATGGAAGTTATTTAAAAAAAAAAAAAAGAGGATCACTACATCGTCCATCATGCAAAAGACAGCTGCCAGATGAACAGAGAAAAGATGTTGTAGACTATATAAAACTTCAATAAAAACAATATAGTAATTTTTATAAATAAAAAAAGGCAAGTCATACTGGTTCATTGATTATAATAGTTTCCATCTGTTTCTGTATACCTGTGATTATGCGAATAAATAAATTAAATTTGTTGTGTTATATTGTAAAGGTGGTGTAAAATAAAGATATTTGTGGTAAGACACAAAAAATATATGATTTACTTATTCTATTGAAGATCCACCATTATTGTAAGTCAATTGTCCTATGATATAGATTGGCCTCGATACCAATGATCTTACCATATTTCGATGCCTATCTATGAAAATACGGATTCATTTTCCTCCTCCTTAGATAATATCCTATGTAAAGTTGTTGAATCTAATAACGTTTATCAATAATCCAGAAAATAGCCTCTACTGCAAGGCAGCAATAAAGACTACTTTTCATGGCCCTGTACCCGTCAACCCTCTTATTTGAAGTTGAAGTCACCCTTCAATTTTGGGGGAATTTCGGCTATGGGCAACGAAGCCCTAGAGAAAGACTGTTTGCGATGAACCTTTCTTCCAGAAGCTAACTCACGGGAATTCGATCTGGCTGAGACACAATGGCACAGATTACTAATAAGTTACTAAAGTACAATGGTTCCAAGGGAAGTGAGACAGACTTCATGCTTGCTACAAAAAGGGGAATATTCGATGATATCCCCGTGATTAAGATGACGAAAACCGAGAGTGATCACCGCGTGGTTAGGGAATCCAAAAAGCTTTTAATTGAAATGATCATATTACTTCAATTGCGTGAGACTGCTTTTCTGCATAAGATAAATGGTTGAAGTTGCACATCGGTATAATTTTTTAGAGCTCGCCGTAAATATAGACCATAAAAACTGTCAATAGACAATTCTCGACTTTTTTTTATGCACAACGGGTTAGCATTAGACCTCAATCACACCTAAGTGAAGATGAGGCCGAAGCTGGAAGCGTATTGATCCGGAAACCCCATCTTATTTGGGGAACTGGCTATCTTATCTCTGGCAACCGGAACACAACAATGCTATAAACATTGCTGTTTGGCGGCAGACTTAGATAAGCTGGTGGTATCTAACCAGGCGGGCATTTAAAATGCCCTACAATCAACCAAACGGAGTACTCAACAGAGTACATGGTTCGCTGGGGATCGAACCCGCGATCTCCGAATCGTAAAGCCTATGTTGTTAACATTGAGCCACGGAGGCGGTTAAATTATGGCAGAACTTCGTTCAATGGCGCTGTAGATATCCAGAGATGCTGGAGTATATAGGCTCCACAATTAACCGATATGATATCCTTGCGACACGATATCCCTGCCTTTAATACAAAGAGTTTTAAGGAGATAATAGAGAGGAAGAAAGTCTCCAACGTATTTGTAAGGAAAAAGTCTATTGGACAGAGCTAGCTGATTAAGCTGAAGAGAGACGACGGCAGTGTGGCGACCATGAGAGCAGAGGTATTGAGAGAAATCGAAAGGTTCTATGGACAGCTTTATACTCGGACCAAGATCCAAGAGCTAGGCTGACACGATACTATACCGGAGATATCCCGGACATCAGTCTATGCGAGATTAGGAGAAAAACATCAAAGCGCCGTCGATGACGGAATCACTGCGGAGCTTCTGGAAGCGGGTTGAACACTGCCATTAAATCCCTTAAAAGTCCTTTCTTTTTTCCTTAATCAGGATGAAGCCTGATTGTAGCATTAAAAATGGATGCTCAGTAGGAGCTGATAAAATCTCTAATTAATTTCTAAAATAGTATAAAAACTAGCATAGATTGTCGCCTTGTTGACAATTTTCTGATTGTCTAGATGCTGGCGTCTCTCAAAAACTTTTGGATAAATACATTAATCGTTAAATTTTTAAGGATGGATGACATAGACCGTTTCTAAACGTAAATAAATACTACCAGCGTGTTCAAAGATCTTGATAATATCATTAATTTTTTGCGTTTTAAAAGTTCACAAATGATGTTCCGATTTAATTACTGGATATTTAAAAGGGTAGCAAAACTTTTTTTTTTCGTTTACAAACACATTTGATAACATAGGTGTAGGGGGAAAATAGTTGCCTCTTTGAGAATTATTTCAAGGGTCTTTATTCGTATGTTGCAGTTGGAGGTTGCACCAGTATGGACCGTCCAGCCATTTTCCTTGTCCATCAGTACATCACCGCTTCAGCTCTCTTTCTTGTCTACAATCACTACTATCGTTATGAACCACCAAATGGTAGGCTTCTTTCATATGCCGATGTCACCATAGTGTTGTTGGCGGCAAACACTCGGATGGATGTCTTTGACGTTGCACAAATTTGCTTAAAAAAGATCTCTTACACTGGAATAAATGACACTGACCTTTACTATGCGAGGAACGACGCAGCTAAGTCGTGATGAATGTATTTGTTCATAACTCTGGGGAATCTAACGTCACATGTCGTTATACAAGTTTGGACTATGTATCTTAATTTTAAACTACTTACTTATAAAAATAAGAAATGGAAAAGTTCGTAAACTTATTTATATTTTCAATTGTTTGAAACACTTTACCAGCTCCAAACTTTTGAAACAAAAGTATCGTTACGTAACGTATAGTTACTTATGATAAAAAGAAATACACTTCATGGGGTGGTATTCTTAAAACAACTTTAGAAACCCTAAAGGTGGCCCAGAGAGCAATATAAGTTTGTTCATTCCGTCCATTTGCTATTCAACGAATAAATAAGATACTGCATGCATCTTGTGAGCGCTTACAGTTCGGCAATATCTTTCTACTTAGCATCTTACTTTAACAACATTGTGCAAATCAATTTACGATTCAAAAGTTAAAAGGCGACGTAGAAATGGCATAGTGTACAAGAACTAGTAGATAACGAACACAGGAACAGCTTCATAAAGCGCGCGGCGATAGTACTTCACTAATCCTCATTGATGTGTGCGTGAGCGTCCGGGTTCACGTACGAGAGCCGAGCGGGAACTTCGGCAGCCGCGAGCGTAGCGGTGGTGTGTTGGAGGCGCCGCGGGCGACGGACTCGCTGCGTGCGACGTGACCACGTGACCGTGCCACATGTCTAGTATATTCTAAATTAATTATCTTTAATAATGGTAAAGTATTGTAACAGGTGAGTACCTACAGGTACAATTTTATCGTAATGACAAATTTTCATTTTCAATATCTGTGTTACGGTCAATAATATTATATAATATGTGAACTCTGAATGGTGTTTTAACGCTTGATAACCGGTTCGATAATAATAATACTTAGTTGTTTTCTGTCTTGATTTAACTATGTACTACAGTCTGACAGAGGTAAACCTTTACAGCTCGACATAATACAAATTAAGATTTCTCAGGAAATCGTCAATTTTTCGGTGTAATTTTAGTATATTCTTGAATTCAATAATTGCTGTAACTAAGAATTTATCCATAAATGTTCGTGATTTCCTAAGAAAACTTAGTATGTATCAGTATTCAGACAAAGGCATATCAGTTGCATACTATACCACTAAGTATACACGTAATGGTGGTATCCAAAAATATTAAAAAAAAAAATATAACTTCACAACTTTGTATAGGTTTTATTAATATGTACAGTACAGTCAGCCACAGTCTAATATAAACCTTCTCCAAAAAATCTGTTTCTGAAATTGAACTCTTAGATATCACTTTTATTTCAGAGTTTTTAATATGCAACTTTTTGTTGCCGATGTACCTACAACCATTTATAGGGTTCCGTACCTCTAAAAGAAACCGTTATTGGATCACTTCGTTGTCCGTATGTCTGTCAATATACTTTTTCTCAGGAACACTTGGAATCAAGTTCAAATTAATATCAAATACTCAGGGTTGCGATCCCTTAGAGCTGTGCATAAATCAAACCTCTAAGTCAACCCAATCATAATAATCAAAACCTATAGAATAGTGCAATTTGGCAAGAAGCAATGTCTTGTGATTACAAACGTATGTGCAGTTGGAAAAGTGACTGTGAGCTAAATCGATATACGGGGACAACAGTTTTCCAACGACATAGTTAAGTTGGTCCCTCAATCCACTTTATCTCTTCGTTAGAGTAATGTTCATGCTTCAATAAGTTATGAGCCGATATACATACCTAATTATTTTAGTGAATGTTGCTGTACTTATTTGAAACTGCCTCGACTCGAAAATAAGTTTGTACGGAACCTTCGGTGTTCGAGTCTGACTCTCATTTGGCCGGTTTTTTTAATACAGTTTGACCCAGTAATACAGATATCTTATAACAATTGGTAATTTAGCTATTAAGAGATCACACTATAATAACATGCAATTAGTAAAACATTTACCTATATTTTCAATTAAATGTATTTCCTTGTGTGATAGCCTTACCCGTTTATTTGCTGGAAGGTACAACGTGCATGGATTATCATGTCGCGTCTTTGCTGGCGGCCATGTCGTGCCATACAGTGGTAAGTATTTTGACATGTTAGGTACACCGATTGAAAAAAAAATAATCTAAATCGTTTATTGTGCATAACATTTTAAAAATAAACACGACGCAACGCGCGTGTAGAAAACAATAAAGCAGCAAAAACAACAGGTCACGCGACAGTCACATGACCTATCGGCAAATGTGACTATATTATATTTATGCCCCCCCGATATACGAACAGGTAGATACTAATTTAGGCGCTTATTATACTATCCTATTTTTAGGAAACCTAATTAGGAAATAGTATTATCGAAGTTATAAAGTTATATTCCAATTTAGTAGATTGCAAGGTCCCGACCGACGTAAATGTAGAGACTAAATCCATATACATTGCTATAAGCTTCGGTTCTGCCAATTCAAATATCCCCTCTGCAATCAACAATGTATGCCGAATTAGTCTGCATTGAGAATGCTGTACTAAGCGCTTTCTAACTCCGATTTCCTAATTAGTGTTCCTAATTAGATTTCCTGAAAATAGGATAGTGTAATAAGCGCTTTAGACAAGACGCCGGCTGAATAAATTTATTTCCTCAGCAAAGCATCACACAAGCACACATGAGAACACAATAAAATTTTATTGCTTTCTACAACCGGTGAGCTGCTTGCGCGAAGGCTTTGAAAAGTTGTGTCTAATTTTTAATTGTCTTTACTGCATGTACAGAGACCAGGCACCTGTACTGTTCTGGACCAGGACAAGAAGATGATGACTGCACAGATGCTTCTAATGTACCTATGTTAAAGTTCGAAAATGACCTAACCAACTTTGTTTCAGAAATCCTACAACGTGGTGACCTGTCATCATCCATGGAATCTCTTGCGTACGACTCCTCGGTGGCTTCCCCGGGGAGTGTCTCTAGCCACAGTCAGCGTACGAAACGTATGCGGACTAGCTTCAAACACCATCAACTCAGGACTATGAAGTCCTACTTCGCGATCAACCAGAACCCAGACGCGAAGGATTTGAAACAACTGGCTCAGAAAACCGGGCTGTCGAAGAGAGTGTTGCAGGTTAGTTGGTATACAATACATTGGCAAGGAAATTCTCGCCAATATGCTGAGAGAGGGCCACAGATGTATAAAGAATATTTATACGTCTTTATTATATGTATTGTATTTAGTATGTCTTTCTTGTTTTTGTTAACATCTTGTCATGCAACAGTTGGTTCAATAATCATACTTTGTAACTGACTTCAAAATGGAAGAAGTTCTCAATTTGGCCATTTGTATGTTTTTTTGTTCATCTTTCACGTCGTTACGTAGGATCAGAATGACTTAATTTTTTGCACAACGGTATTTGAGGGTCAGTGAAAGTCACAAACTACTTTTCCCCAGAAAATAAAAAAGTTCCATGCGGCGGATTAAGAAAGCTATTATGCAGGTACTTATGATATAGATCCATTGCGTAGTTATATTATAGATCCAGTTAAGCCCTTTCAGATTGTTGAATATATACATTCAACAATCTGAAAGGGCTTAACTGGATCTATAATATAACTACGTAATGGATCTATATCATAAGTCCAGTATATCCAGTTTAAAGATTTTATGTCTCGTAGAAAGTATACATAGTATATATGTATATATTTACATTTCTTGGATATCAAGAAATGTAAAGACCTATTTACTGTACTTTGTACGAGACATAAAATCTTTAAACTGGAAAACAAGAAAGCTTGATAGAGACTGCACACTGAGGCCAGTTTCGTAAACATGTATAGGTACACTTGCGAGTGTTGCCATTTTAAACCTCATTCATTACTTCAATACTGTACCTAAGTTAGATATAGCACAAATACACATAATTATTAATATTCGCACATTATGCTGACAGCGTATTAATTTCAACTGACGTCGTCATGAATATTTTGCGTATAATATACCAGTTTAGTACACTTTACAATGTCATGCGTAAACTAACGTAATTTTATGAAATGTATTTGTCAAATTCCAAATAATCATCAACATCAGTCTTTGACGTCCACACTTTTGTGGCCCAGCCTCCTCTCACTGGGACCATAATCCTCCACGCGAGCCTAGTGCGGATAGATGGATATGTGTAAGACACCTTAACTTGGCTTAACGACTGTCTTCAATTGAAAACAATCGGGCTGCTTGTCTTAAAATGCCACTAGTGGTCAACCACCGGCGCCAGACATAGCTTAACTTGGCTAATGGAAAATGAATTGATATTGCCACTGTGCCATGGGTGTTTCATAATGTAAAATGAAGACATTAATAAAGATATCATTAAAGATATTACTAAAGATATTAATAAAGATGGTCATATTAGAGTATCAATTGGTAATAATAATGATTACAAAGGATATATTACCTATGAAATTGGAGTTTTTTTCTTCGTTAATCATATGCACCAATTCCTGCGATTTTCAAAGCTATATCCAAAATGGTTTTTTGTTTGGAAAATGGAATATTATTTCAAGGTTTCACATGAAATATTTTTTAATTTCTGGGCTAAATCACAAAATAAAAAAAATTTGAACGGAGCTCTTTTCATGTGCTTGCCATAATCATTTATTAGATTCGCTGAAACTTTTATAAAGTGGTTACTTTTAAAAATTAACGCTGCCTATATTTAACTTGATATTATCTGATAATACACACAAAGTTTAGCTAAATTTGGATTTGCCGTTCCCAAAAAAATAAAAATGTTTGTATAGAGAAAACAGTGTTAATGAAATTCTTCATACAGAACGCCAATTTCATAGGTAAGGACCTAATAATAGCGAGAAGAAGCTGTGCCCCAACAGTAAGGATGTAACTGTACATGTGGGTGTGTGTGTAGGTATTCACTTTCTTCCCTCTTGCAGGTGTGGTTCCAAAATGCTCGTGCTAAGTGGCGACGTAATCTTATGCGCCAAGAGTCTAATCAGCATGGCCCTATGACACCCAATGGGACTTCTGGACACGCCGGAAATGTGTCGCTGGTTCCAACTCCATCGGGATCGATGATGATGCCTGAACCCATGCCGACGATTGAAGACATGCGGGTACACACCCCGCACCCGCATCAGATGGTGTTCAATGATTTATACTGACATGCGGTTAACGAGGCGACGGAGAAAAAGGCGGAGAAGATGAAGACGAAAGAGAAATGAGTGCATGCAGACATGCTGATACGTATGTAACGGGATCGCAGATCGTTTTGCTTCACATATTATTAGAATGTTTAATTTAAATTATATTTGTAATGTTAAAATATAGAATAAGTAATTTAGCTATCAGCTTGAAGACAAAATTTTTCAGCGCTTTGATCATGTAACTTTTATTTCTAAGATTTCATTATAGCGTTTATTGACTTTCGACTATGAGAAAATGTTAAATTTTCGCGTCAACCAATCACAGGACTGAACGTAGCTTTATGATTTTTAAAGGTGTGCTAGAAACATACTCTGGTGTTTCCATTGTCTCCTTTTCTTTTTTATTGATGCTGTTTTTATATATTTATTTGTTTGTAGTAAACCGTGGGATGGAGATTTGATTACCTGAGACACAGGTTTCCCTACTTCAGGCATCAGTCTCCACATAGTATTATATAAGTCTCTGTCTATATCTAATAATATTGTAGTACGTATACTATAATGTGAAGAATATACACGACTCTTTATTATTCTTATTACATTCACGAAATCTTTGTTGCAAGAAATATACTTTGTTCATATTAATGTCTATACCCATAGCATTAAAGTTATAAGGTTACTTCATTATCATGTTGTGGTCACATTAATTTATTTTTATGTAAAATTATGTTACTTTTTTATATATTATTCATTTATTGTACGTTTTAAGACTAAATACCTACACTATAACCAGATACCAAGCTATAATATTACAGCTAAATCTTTATAATTACTTGAAATAGGTACTTTCATGTAGTCCCAAAGTATTTCCGTGTAGCTTTAGCTGTCGTACAACATTTTAGCTCAGTAGGATTATTCAAATAAAATTGCCGTAGGTAAATACATTGAAATGTTAAAAACATACATATAAGTATGTATGATATATATCATGTTTAGTCAACATAATTATCGATGATGAGGTAAATATTGATTTCGAATGTTGTAGGTACAGTCGCCTGCATGTCAAGCGTAACAGACAGTACTTATTACGCGGCGATAAGGTTTAAAATAGACCTAAAGTGTTACGCTTGAGCTTCAGACCACCGTACTACTTATGTAAAAGCGAGGAAATATTCATTACTTTGTTTCTATAATATATTTCGATTTATTTACTAATTTTAAGTTATGAATTATATTAATATAATATCAACATTCCACGTAATTAATGTAAGGTCTTGTAAATAAAGTGATACTAGTCAAAACATAGTACCTAGTACATAACCTAATCTATGGCATAAATATTATCAAGCACCTTAGTTATTTACCTACAATATACATATAAATATGTAAGGTTAGTTGAGAAAAACAGTTTTGTCATCAGACATAATTATGCATGTACCTTACAAAGTGTGCCAAAATTGTAATTATACCCCTTAGAAAAATAGCGATGTCTACTCTAATACACGTTACAATGATATATTTTCAATGTAAAACAGCAGATTAGGTATTCGAATCCGTAAAATGCTAATTTAAGTTATTAGATCGCCTTTTGCATTTATTAAGGAACCCTAAAAATGACAGGCCATTAGTTGTTCGCAACACTAATGATATTTAGCAATTACGATTACTACTATTACTAAAACCAAAAACTGATAGGCAGTTATCTCTACTAAATTACTAATAAATATATATTTTTTATTACTATGGGAAAAACTTCAGGGCGAAAAAAATTGTTTATGGACATACGAAAGTACACAGATTCCATACTAACCATCAACTAATACGCGTGTGAATCTCAGAAATTGTAATATTTTCTGTACTGATGTGTCCTCGGTCTGTCTAAGAAAACGTGAGACTGTGTACTACAATAGGTTTAAAATGATCCAAATGAGCCTTACGACTTTGCATTTAACACCGTAGCTGTTTAACTGCCTAAGAGGCCGCCACACCCTGTTCTTTCTTTCCATACAATTAGAAAGATGAATAATAGAGGCGCAGTACCATAATATTTGGATTTTTTTGTTGAGCACGTTGCATCAGGTTAAAACTATTAATCCAAAAGTCTTCAGTAAAGTAAGTCAACTGATATGATCTCCAATTCATCTCATCCTGGTTATAAGCTTGTCTAAATGAATCTTTAAAATTACAGGGTACCTATTTCAGAACAGTTAGTGCATTGCCAAATATAATATAATTATGACACAGGTATTTTATTAGCGAACTCATAATTTTCCTAAAATATTAAGCTAAATTTTGTAGAGTTTGATTATGTGAGAATCTTCTCACTAGTGTTGTACCGTCGAACTACTGGGAATAAAGGGTTACGAATTGTGAAAAGGGCTTCTGTTAATGACTGTACCTATGACGTGTTGCGTGAGATATGCGATTTACGGCTCTTAATTATAATCATGATATTTTCGTAGAATTATGTAATGCTTGTAGTGATGTTAGTATAATTTAGATCTATAGAAACTTATTTATACTTGAAAATGATTTAATATATTATTGACATTATGACATTAGAAATGTTGTTTTTTTCTTAATAGTCTACAGAAATCCTACACAAAACTATAAGTGCCAAAGTAATTCTGCCCCTGAACGACAAGAGTCTATGATAAACAAATTCCAGGCAAGCAAAGCCGCGGGAAGAAAGCTAGTGACTTACCCTCTTATTCATAAAAATTTACAAACGCTTTATAAGCCTGTTTTAGTTAAAGTATGTTTTGTCACTTTCCTTGCATTACAACATTTCCTTATGAACGACAGAGACAAAACACACTTTTTATGAATACGACGGTAATAGTACAGTCAGCTCTATAGTTAATCATACAGGGCTATATTATATGACATAATGGTAGCAAGCCGGCTAGTTATACCGTCTGCAGATTCCTAAATTGATAGTCCAGACAAAAGGGTGATTTTTAGCTGCCTCCGTGGCTTAATGTATACAGGGCGTCCCAAAGTTATGGGACATGAAGGGGAAGTACCTTAAATATTGTAGATAGTGAATTTTGCTCAAAGAAGACTTTATGTTATTTTTAAAAGTTAGTAATTCTGCATTCATAGATTTTCTAAAAATTACTTGCTTCGGCTGGGAATCGAACCGACTTAAATGTGAAAAAAAAAACACCCTACTTTTATGATGCCAATCGAAAGAATAGCTAAAAAATAATAACTCTGCCTAAGTAACATAGTATTTTAAAAGAAAGGAACAACATAAAATGATTGAGTCAAATTTCAAGAAAGTTATTTATTGCCGACGACGTTCGAAAAGTAGCGATATTATCATTCCAAAGATAGCATTGATTATTCGTAAATAAGTACCCACTTCATAAAATAGGTACTAACATAGTTTTCCTTATTATAAGTGCACGTGTAGATGAAATGATAAAACTTGTATTTCAATACGTCCTCTGTAAGCTAGACAGAAGGCAAATTAAAAACAAAAATAAATAATTTATAATTTGAAAGTGGAACAGTTTATGACAGCGTTTGTTTGAATGCATACTTTTTAAGATATTTTAAAAAGAAGTGATATTTTTAAATGTTGTTCTTAAATTTGAAAATGGAACAGTATGTGCGAGCGTTTGTTTTTCGGATATTGATCTGTTTAGTCTCAATTCACTTACACAAGTGTTATTGTGTTAATTTATTGCGAACATGGCATATCAAGTAAGTTTTGATCTAATGGAAGCATATTTTTTGAACGATAAAGATATCTCTAGAAGTTTGCGGTGGTATGGCGTAAAATATCCTGATAGACAAATACCGTCTCGTAAAGTTTTGAAAAGGCTTGTGAACAATTTGAAAACTCTGGGACGTTTCGATAAACGCCCAAGAGAACCACAGCAAGAAAACCATACGATCAACGACGAAGAACTTGGTATTTTAATTTACTTTTCGGCTTTTCCGAAAGCATCGGTGAGAGAAGGAGAACATGAAATTGGAGTTTCAAAAAGTAAAATACACCGTGTATTAAAAAAACACGGTTTTAAGAGTTATGTTGAAGGACGATTGGTTCAAAAATTACTTCCGGGCGATACAGAAAGGAGAAAAAATTTCTGTCTTGATATCCAGGCACGATTGCTCGAAGATCCAAATTTTTTGGATAATATTATTTGGACAGACGAATCTAACTTTAGCAATAACGGTATGTATAACCGCAACAATAATCGTATTTGGTCTAAAGAAAATCCCCTACGAGTGACTGAAACTAATAACCAAGTGCGTTTTTCACTCAACTGTTGGTGCGGACTTTTAAAAAACCGGGTTTTCTTAATCCATTTTTACCAAGGAACCTTGAACACAGAAAAGTATTTAGGAATACTTCAAATTTTAAGGGATAAGATAAGAAACCATTCCGCGGCGGAGCAAGAAAACTTAATTTTCCAACAAGATGGAGCTCCGGCTCATAATAGTCGGAGAGCAGCAGATTTTCTAAATGAATGTTTTCCTACATGGATTGGTACAAATGGACCGATTAGATGGCCGGCCAGATCCCCGGACCTCACACCATTAGATTTCTTCTTTTGGGGATACGTGAAAGATATGCTATACAAAAAGCGATACGAGAACGTAGGCGAGTTGCAAACAGAATTGTGCCATATCACATCGAGTGTTCACCATAAAATGATTAGAAAATCAACAGGCAGCGGGCTCATTAAAAGATTGGCGATTTGCGTAAGACAAGAGGGATCACATTTTGAGCATTTAATTAATTAATTTACAAAAAAATACCTACTTAATTGACTACGGCAGTTTCATGTATGTTTTTTATTTGATTAAAATGATTAATTTCACGTTGTTCCTTTCTTTTAAATACTATGTTACTTAGGCAGAGTTATTATTTTTTAGCTATTCTTTCGATTGGCATCATAAAAGTAGGGTGTTTTTTTTTTCACATTTGAGTCGGTTCGATTCCCAGCCGAAGCAAATAATTTTTAGAAAATCTATGAATGCAGAATTACTAACTTTTAAAAATAACATAAAGTCTTCTTTGAGCAAAATTCACTATCTACGATATTTAAGGTACTTCCCCTTCATGTCCCATAACTTTGGGACGCCCTGTATATACAATATAGGGTTTACGACGAGGTCGTGGGTTTGATCCCAGCGGGGTACATGTTTAGTACACGGTTTGGTTTCTTTTTTTTTTTTTTTTTTTTATATGAGAGGGCGGCAAACGAGCATGCGGGTCACCTGATGGAAAGCAATCATGCACCGCCGCCCATGGGCACCCGCAACACCAAAAGGGTCACAGATGCGTTGCCGGCCTTTGAGGAAGATGTCCACCCCAGAATAAGTAGGGCAGCCTGAGCGATGAGGGATTCTCCAGCAGTGCTGGTGCCCTCCTGGTGGTTGGTGGTAAAGTAAATGTTCATAGCTACCATCATCTTATCTGAATCTGCTGCCAAACAGCAATGTTAATAGCATTGTTATGTACCGGTTGTTAAAGATAAGATATCCAGTTCCTAAATAAAATGAAGATTGGGTCAGTACGCTTGCATCTTCGCTCCATATTAACTTAAAATCAGGTGTGATTGATGACAAAATGACGTTGTGTTTAAAAAAGAAATCAGCCCTGTCTTAATAACTATGACGGCGACTGTACAATAATAATATACGGGGCTAATTTATAAATCACTTTATTAATCATTTAATTATTAATTTATAAATTCCTATCATTAAAACCAACAAGTTATATATAAAGACTTTTTTAAATTCCGATGTTATTCAGCTTTTTCCTACATTCGATTAGTTCTCAGTGATTTGCATAAGAGAAATAATTAAATCTCAAACCCATAGTCATGGTGTCGAAATCGTAACATCAGCATTTCGTAATCGCATCGCTAGGATAGTTGCATTAGATGAGTTTCAAATGGAAGTAGGTATTTTGATTCGAATTTTTTGATCGAATTCGACATGGTTCCTTGGGGAAGTCGTTTGCAATCATGAGTGGCGTCACTAGCGTCACCAGTTAATGGGAATTGCACGAATTCAAATTCACACTATACACAAATTTTGTCGATTATACCTATTATTATTATTATTTTTAAGAGCCCATAGTGTCCCACTGCTGGGCAAAGGCCTCCCTCATCTGTTTCCAGTCGTTTCTGTTCTTGGCGAGCACAAACCATCCCTTATTAAAACTGTCAAGCTCGTCTCTCCACCGTTTTCGCGGTCTGCCCCGTTTGCGTCTGGCGGTTGTAGGAGTCCAAATAGTGGACGCATTTGCCCTATTTTTTACTACCTTTCTTTTTTTTACCTTTTTTACCTAATTTTTACCTAAATTACCTAAGACTTTCTTTTTATTTTTCGAGAATTTTCCCATAACAAAGTAGTTCAATTTGATGACAAGAATCGATCTAATCTAAAAAGAGGACACCCTGTAAGAAAATTGGAGATCGCTGTACCTGTAATATTCATGCAATATCAGTGTTTGTAACCCCCGACACGCAAGGGAGTTTGATAAGTTTAAAGCCCATGATGTCTGTCTGTCTGTCGCCTTGTCGACGGATTGTTTTTTTATTTTCGAAGTGGGTGAGAGATCGTTCCAATCTATATTAGTTTTCTTATCTGAATGATTTAAGTTTGCATCTCGGAAATTTCTAAATCTTAAATTTATAATTATATGATATTTATTGTCTTTATTAATTTTTTATTTATTTATTATTGTTATTTTTTATTTGACGACCTGTTTGGTGTAGTGGTTAGAAACTGACTGCTATACCAAAAGGTTGCGGGTTCAAATCCCGCTAGGGGCATATGTTTGTATGATGAATACAGACATGTGTTACTGAGTTATGGATGTTTTTCATTTATATTATGTATTTATTTACTAAAAAAAATATATTTGTGTAGTATATCAACCATCTGGTATCCACAACACAAGCCTATAGTTGCTTAATGTGGAACTAGATGGCATTGTGTGTATGTCCAAGGATATTTATTTATTTAAAGCTATTGGTCTATGAAAGAGTTAATGAAGGGAGACCTTCCAATGGCACTAAAGCGAAAGCGTATGGACATGTGCATTCTTCCCATTCTTACGTACGGTGCTCAGACTTGGTCTTTGACGGGACGTCAGAAATCAAAGCTCAGGGTTTGCCAGAGGAGCATGGAACGTAGCATATTTCGAGTCAAACTGATCGCCCGCGCCCGAAATGCTACTCTACGTTCCCGGACACGGATCTCTGACGTGCCCAGGGAAAATACGGTAAAAAATTAGCTTAGCTAGACATAATTCAGAACCGACTTATATAATTGCTATCTTATATAGATATATTAGAGATGTAATCTAGATTATCTTAGAAAACCCTGTTTTTAATTTGTGTCTTAATATCAAAATACTAACTGATATTTCATTACTTAGACTTCTGTTAAACACAGTTAACTTATTGATGGATAAAAAACTAAGCACGTTATAGTTAGGCATGCACGTGTTTCAGCTGAAATTGTCGACGAGCTGCATTGCTTAAGAAATAAAAATGGGAAGTAATATTTATTAGTTCTCATTTTTATTTCATAAGCAATGCAGCTGGTCGAAAAAATACACAATATCTATTAAAGAAACACATTTTTCAACTTTATCTTATTTAGTTACTTACTTAGTGCTTGCGTTTCTTACAGATGTTTAATTTTTAGCAATTGTTACTACATTTACAACACTTTATTAAATTTTTCAAGAAAATCGCGGTTATTCGTTTTTTCTGAGGTCAAACCATATTTTCCCTGGGCTAGTAGGGAAAAAAGCAACGTTGAAGTGGGACTGGGCAAGTCACGTGGGCCGCATGCCGTGCGAGTTGTGGGCAAACACTTCCACTGTTTGGACTTCTACAACCGTCAGCCGCAAACGTGGCAGACTGCGAAAATGGTGGAGAGGCGAGCTTGACGGTTTTAATAAGGGATGGTTTGCGCTCGCTAAGAACAGATGAGGGAGGCCTTTGCCCAGCAGTGGGACACTATGGGTTCTTAATAAATAAATTATATAGGATACATTTGTAATACAAACAAAGAAAAAAAATAATTAAACATCTGATGGCACAAACTGAGACATATGTGTCTCGATTGTGTATGCAAAAAGTAAACATTGTGTTATCCATCTAATTGTCGGTGTCGAATGGTGGAGTCAAGAAGGTCTCAAACTCAGTGTGTTTTCAACGCTAGTTTTCAATGACGCAAATACAATCCAACGTCGTCATTCTCCTATTGTAACTCCTATCAGCTAAGATCAACAGTGGTACTCTACAAAGCGCGGCGCCTATTGAGGTCGACGTTGTTCTACGCGACTCTATTGCTAAACCTTGTTATTTTTTTTATGCACAACGGGTTAGTACTTGACCTCAATCACACCTGATGTTAAGTGAAGCTGAGGTCGAAGGTGGAAGCGTACTGACCCGGAAACCCCAATACATTTGGGGGACTGGCTATCTTATCTCTGACAACCGGAACACAACAATGCTATTAACATTGCTGCTTGGCGACAGATTTAGATAAAATGGTGGTAGCTAGCCAGGCGGACATTTAAAATGCCCTACCACCAACCAAACTGAGTGCTTAAATATGTACCCCGCTGTGGATCGAACCGACCTCCGAATCGCAAATACAATGTTGTTTACATTGAGCCACCGAGGCGGTTAGACTAATTAATTCTCTGACTAATTAAAGAAAGAAATAGAGTAAGTAGGAAAAAGAAGTTTCCCAATATTCTAACACAGTGGTGATGCTATTCTTTTTAAAATGAATAATTCATTTTCGACCCTGTCCATACACTAGTTCAGATTTTTTTTACAACAAACTTTACAGCATCTTTTTAAACTGGATGAGTTTTTTTTACCGTAAGGAAAAAATAGGGCATATTAGGTAAGTGAAATAGGTATTGGCATAAGAAGTTTAATTTTTAATTTTCAAAAACTGATGATATGCTAGATTAATATGCGACTGGCTATTACTTGAATTTAAATTGCAATTTAGAAAAAATATAGATCATCGTCATATTATTATCAGCCACAGGACGTTCACTGCTAAACATAGAATTTTAGATTGTAAATGAGTGATTGAACATAGACAAAGCCTCTGAGTTTCTCGCTAGCTCTTCTCAGTAGTGGTCGCGTTCCGAGCTAGTGGTAGTTTAAAAAACAAGTGACGTTCATAAGTGCATACTGTATTGCCTACATGAATAAATGATTTTCATTTCATTCCAGAGCGATCGGTTGGAAAATATGAATACTATGTAATAATGACAAACACAATAGATACACAATAAAGAAAAGCAGAAAAGAAACATGCAGGAAACAAATGAAAAATATATAAGGTCCTAATTCTTACGTCACGATTCCTTGAATACGTAACTCCGAAATATTCAAATAATATTTTTGCTTGTGAAAATAATAGTAATAAAAAAAAACAGATTCGCCTACAATTTGAGTGCTGCCGTGGTATCGTTCGGTTCAGCGCTGAAAGGTTCGGGGTTTCTTTAATGATTTTGTCTATAAATAAAATCGTTATTTGGAATAAGATGGACCTTATATAGGTTGTTTTTTTTTACAATAATTTTTTTTTCCTCAGTTTCGTCTACAATCAGTTCTTTAACTATAAGTAGATTTTTTGTAGGTCCTTCACACATTTCGAGTGCATCCCCCAGCGAGGATATCTACCCATATTCAAATTACGCATTGGAGGTCCTTTAGTCAGTAAAGACATCTTTCCGTTTCAGGCGGTTTACAATAAGTAATAAATAAATATTTCGAACACTTACACCAATCATCTAGTCCCAAACTAAGCAAAGCTTGTGCTATGGATACTAGATAACGGATAAACATACATAAATACCTATTTATATAAATATCCATGACTCGGGAATAAATGTTCGTATTCATCACACCAACATTTACCCCTCGCGGGATTCAAACCCGCAATCGTTGGTTTCACTGACAGGGTTACTATCCGCTGCACCAATTGGTCGTCAACCAATTTAATTAGTAGCTTACTCATGATACTGAACAACTGTTTTTAAGGAAAATTAAGTTTTTATAATTTTTATTTTTCACTATTATTCTAATAATATTTGCCCTTAATAAGAAACAATTTGTACGAACAAAATAAATTACGAATAATTATCGCCGCCCGCCCGCCGGCGCTGTTGCTACAATAATCTATTTTTTTTTTAGCCTGGATTGTCCCACAGCTGGGCAAAATCCTGCCCTATTTTGTGCTACATATCTTAATTTTTTATTTGTGGTGGAATAATTAAAAAAAAATTATAAATAAATTCAAATAATATAATATAAAATATAACTATACACATTTTGTTTTATTTACAAGCTTAGTTTAACTTTTTCATAGACATGTTTCTTTTCTAATGCAAATAATTATATTAATAAATATGAATAATTTTTTTTCATGCGTCTTTTTTGGTGGTTTGATGGACGACCTGTTTGGTGTAGTGGTTAGCAACTCTGACCACTAAACCAAAAGGTTGCGGGCTTGTGTAATATATCAACCAAAAAAAATGTATTTGTGTAATATATCAACCATCTGGTATCCACAACACAAGCCTATAGTTGCTTACTGTGGAACTAGATGGCGCTGTGTCTAAGGATATTTATTTATTTATTTTTTTCCTTCGCAAACATGTATATTTGGAAAAAAAGCATAACTCTACTAAATAGTTTTCTTAGAAAAATTGTTTGGTATCATGTTTACATGCTTCCCTTAAAATATTTACAATTAATTAAAAGTCACCGTTTCTATTAATTTGATATCGTTTTGTGTCTAACCAAGAACTAACAAAGAAACAGAGCCGCGAGACACTTTATTGCCCAAGAGCTTTTGCTACATTTTTGTAGCAATAGACTTCGTTAATATAATGATGTTCTACTATAAATCTTTAGCAAAAATTTTAACAAGGTGACATCGCGGTCGGTTTTTGGGAGCTCTCGCCTCTGAGTATTGTACCGATATAGTGAAATAATTGATCAAACCCAAGGTTAGGAATTTGATCATTTACGTTCCTATCTATTCATATTAAGGGGCTGACATGTCCTGTTCACATAATTCATACCAAAATATACGAAAACTAACGTGATTCGGCAGAGCGAAATAGATTATGCAAAATTGGAGACATTCGTTTGTTAGAAAATAATCGTAGAATCAACTTTCCAAAATTATTTTAAAATGATTTTTTAATTTATTTACACATCAAAGCTGAAATTTTGTCTTATGCTATAACGTGTGGTGTCCATATTATTTTTATTTTCATCCATTGTTTAAAGTCGAACACGTCAACAGACACTATAGAACGCGCATTAATTTCAACCTTATCGTGTATTTCTTCGTATGATTGTAGATTCGTTCCGCGAGAAGTTCCAATGTTAGGTTCTGTCATTGTCTTAAGGTTGACGTTTCCAATTATGATACTAATATAGTTCTCTGAAAAGTCCGTGATGTCGTATGTCGTTGGTCCTTGTGAATACATTATTCTATGTTCCTATATATTTTTAAGCCTCGACGAAAAGCAACGTGTTTTATGTATTTGGCGACGTGGTATGTGTCCCGCCTATCTCAGTAATTCGTATTCCGATTTGAATGAATGTAATAAACAAAATCACTCCAAACTTGTCGGGTTTACTACTGGTAGCCATAGAAGAGTCCACTATTCACACCCTGACTTCCCCTCCCCTCAAATCCTCTCGACTGTACCTAATTAATTGCATAGTCATCCAAATGACCCACACTTGCTTCAGATCGATACGACTTCTAGAAGTAGGATAATCACTATGGACAACATAAACATGAATCTCATGAAATGAAAAAGAAACATAAGAACATAGCAAGCTAAATAAAAGCTTGTGTAAAGCGTTTTAAAAGTGGAATGTAGAGTTATCGATAGGAAAATACAAAAACGAAACGTTATAGTTTCATCATGGCAGTCTGTATGTCATAGGCATTATAATTGAATGAATAGCTTTATTGCTCAGTTACAGAATTAGATTTAAGGTTGATTCCAAAATCAATAAATAAAGTATTAAGCAGGTACTTAAAAAGGAAAACTTGTGCTATAAGCACTTTCGAGTGATACGTATTAAAGTGGTTTGTACGACACATGTTACACTTCCATGGTAAAGTATTCGAACGACAAAGTGCGCTTAAAGTAAATTTTACATAAATGACGTCATCACGACCATTATCCCAAGTTGGATGGTCAGAGATATCCCAACATTAGCGTTTGCGTGTTTCAAACATTAAACTTAAAGTTTTATGGTTGTATAACAATACAATACAAATACACTTTATTGCACAACAGAAAAGAAAATACAGTTTCAGAAAAGTGGTAAGAATAGAATGTACAATTTGGCGACCTTATCACTAAAAGCGATCTCTTCCAGGCAACCTTTGGGTATAAGGACAGTACATTTGAAATAGGTAGGTTGTGCGGTATTAAATAGGGATGCAGATACAAACTACGTGAATAAATTTCGTATATTTACATACACACACATACATAGATCAATAGACAAATATACCTCCTTAAACATAACATCTATAACATAGCAACAAAATACTAACGTAAATATTGGGTCTTTACCTACGAAATTGGAGTTTTTTCTTCGTTAATCATATGTACCAATTCCTGCGATTTATAAAGCTATATCCAAATTTGTTTTTTATTTGGAAAATGGAATATTATTTCAAGGTTTCACATGAAATATCTTTTAATTTCTGGGCTAAATCACATAATAAAAAAAGTTTGAACAGAGCTCTTTTCATGTGCTTCCCATAATCATTTCTTAGATTCGCTGAAACGTTTCTAAAGCGGTTACTTTTAAATATTAACGCTGCCTATACTTAATGTTATCCGATAATACACACAAGTTTAGCTAAATTTGGATTTGCCGTTCCCAAAAAAAACAAAAATGTTTGTATGGAGAAAACAGTCTTAATGAAATTCTTCGTACAAAACGCCAATTTCATAGGTAAGGACCTAATATATAGGTGTACTAAATAAATATTTATTGATATATAAATTAATAATAATAAGCACCAACAGGATTGTGCTAAGGTATAGAGAGAAAATAAGAAGAGAGCGCAGATTAAAGCAACAGGATATAACACAGTTTACCTTTTGAAATATACAGAAATCCACACGTGTCGGGGGGTTGGCCCACCGCCGTTACAACCGGCACATATTATACTAAGATGTTATTTTGTGGATAGTCCCTTTAATCGCCTTTTACAACACGCACGGGAAGAGATGGTTTCTATATTTTTTACGCTCCAAAATCACACAGCACATAATCAATGTTGGGGATGTGTTAGTGAGTATGTGTCGGTGTGGGTGTGAACCCTGCGTGTGACCCGACACGTACTTGCCCGGTTTTTAGGATTCCGTGGTCAACAAGGAACCCTTATAGCTTCATCATATCCCTCTGTCTATCCAGCGCTAAGCTCAGTGGCTCTTATGGTACCAAAAAGCTATAACTTGTCATGACTAAGGCAATTTGGCAAGTAATAAAATAAAACGGGGAAAAATATTTCTTGAGGGTACCTCTTCTACACGTAAACTTAATGAGTAATACTCGAAAAACTTATATAACGTACATTCTGTTGAAAATTATTTGTCAAACAACAAAAAGCCGCCTTGTAAGTCCGCTTATTATGAGAGCAAGTACGGAACCCTACACCGCGGGCGCTCCGACACGCACATGGCCGGTTTTCACAGTTGACCTCGACTGTAACAGTGTGAATACAGCGAGCAGCTCGCTACGTGTCGCTCCGCTTACTCCGCTCACTGTCACATCGTTTGTGAGTCCAGACTTACCCATAATCTTAGTGAACCCATTTAAATACGCCTATCCTTACCTGCCACCTTCATTTAGCTGAATGCAGTAATATTACCAATATCAGGATGAAATTTGTTAAGCAACCTCAAACGAAGGTTGTGTGAATGTTAAGAATAATAACCATCGTCATGGCAAACTGCTACCTAACACAATTATACCCGAGGAGTTTTTTTTACCTTAAGGAAAAAAATAGGGCTTATTAGGTAAGTGAAATGGAAGGTATTGGCATAGGTAGTTATTTTTTTTTTCCAAAACCGAAATCGAAAAGAGTCAATTGTGTCATTTGACGGTCGCGTTTGTAGCTTATTCCACATAATTACATCATTAAACTAAATAAATGAAGAAAACTTGGAGAACATGGTGAGTTCCAAATTAATTTCGCATGATGGTAACCCTATGAATCCCGCCAGTCGCATATCAAGCTACGACCAGCACGTGTATTTTTGGAAAGAAAAATTGAACTACCTATACCTCTATCGAAATATACCGTCAATACACAATATAAAAAGTTTCTTTTAGAAGAACAAAAGAATTTAATATAAGTAATACTTCGAGGCCGATGATGTAGCCTTTATGTTTGTTGTTATATCATATTTATATATTTATAAATACGTATATTCATATTTATGTTTATACTTGTATACTAAATATTTATGTATTTATTATCTTCTTTGTCACATTCACACACTGCACAATACAATGACACAATATTTTCCCGCTACATAATAAGCACATATTAGTAATACACACTCTTTTTACACATTGCTTTCCTCTCCCAGTGTGGGACGGAAGAACAGCGCCCAGTTCCTGGAGCTGAGCATAATGCTGAGTCCCACTCCTTTTTGCCACAGTGGCACTCAAAATTTATTATGTTTATCTTTATATGTTTTGTAATTTGTTCTTTTTAATGTTTTAGATGTTAAGTTTGTTTTGTACATTTAGTGTGTGCCCACTTGTGATCAATAAACTGTTTTCTTTCTTTCTTTCTTTCTATACCAATAACTTCTATTTCACTTACCTAATATGCCCTATTTTTCCCTTACTGAAAAAACTCATCCGATATATTTATTTATTATTAGCCATCGAACACAAAAATGTTTAAGCGGTACGTAGGCTGATCATGCTATATAAATAAATTTCTTTGCACATACATACAGCGCCATCTAGTTCCACACTAAGCAAGTAGGCTTGTATTATGGATACCAGATGGTACATAAAGTACACAAATACATTTTTTGTAAATAAATGAAAAACATGTATAACTCATGGCTATATTCAACAAGCCCTGCGGTATTCGAACTTGCGACCTTTTGTAAATGCAGTCAGAGATAAACAGGTCGCATATTGCCCAGTACTGTACTTGTGTCACTAAATGCGTCCAATAAACTTTTCTTACGAACGGAAAAAGCAAAATAATTATAGAAATTGTTAACTTAAGGAAGTATTGCACGATCAGATCTGGATCAGTGATCCAGAAGTTTTTAACAGGGACACGACTACATTGGATATGCTTTATAGAAAATTCATTTATTTAAAAACGGTAACAAATAAGGAGATGGAATTTAAATATAAATTATAGAACAAATGTAAAAAATTGGGACAGCGTGGCAAGGTACCCAAAACGCTGGCAGCGTTTCCTCGCTGGATGCAGACACTTAAGCGTTGAGCGAGGAAACAACCAGCTCTCGGGTCATGTCACATCGCCTAAGCGCTTTGAAATATTAAAGAAAAATTTAAGAGCGCCCGGCCCCCAAGGACCTATGGTTTCGAATCCGAAAGCAAGGAAAATGTATTCAGAAACGATGTCTCTATATTTATTAATTTTGATTTTTTCCGCCGTCTCGGCGGCTGCACCTGGCTTCCTTGAGGTTCTTTGGAGGTGAGACGGGGCGAGAGTGTCGACACAAGTGGCATTCCATACTAAAGCCCGACCCATACTCCCAGAAATCAAGGTCATTCCGTCCGGTCTCTTCCCGTTGTCCCGTAAAATACTTTATTATATAAATCTTCCAAATGAAATCCAACTTAAATGTTCCAACGTTTCAGCGTTATAAAACATACTTACTGCCTCCGTGGCTCAATGTAAACAACATACGCGCGGGTTCGATCCCCAACGGGGTACATGTTTAGTACTCAGTTTGGTTGCTGGTAGGGCATTTTAAATGTCCGCTTGGCTTGCTACCACCATCATATCTAGCATTTTTGTGTTCCGGTTGTCAGAGATACGATAGCCAGTTCCCCAAATATTTGGGTTTCCGGATCAGTACGCATCCACCTTCGGCCTCATCTTCACTTAACATCAGGTGTGATTGAAGTCCAGTACTAACCTGTTGTGCATAAAAAAACATAATACACAACTGATTTAGGGTCTTCCCGTGGCTGACGTAAATTGTGACTATGGGAGCTTCGACTAAAAGTATCCATAGATTTGGGCTCATTCACGTGTCCATTTCAGTATACTTCGAAAAGTGAACCATGGATGATGTTTCAAGCATTAGGTAAACTTTTATATTTGGAAGATCCAAACGCAAATGTTTGGGACATCTCTGACCCATTTGATGACCTCCTCTGACGACCGATTGGTGTAGTGGTATATACCTAGTGACCCTGTTAGCGAAACCCGCGGCATGGGATGCGACCTAAGCATCTGCGTAGGTCACAAGCGATTAGATGTAAGGCGACAACGATCAAAAAAATTATTACTAACCTTTCCCCCGCCATCTTCGTCCGCGTGATCTCGAAATTAACAGAAAAAAAAAGAGAATATCTCTTGCACCATCTAGCATTTTTATATAGAACTATCGCCATACAATAGCCTTATTTTAAATATATCGCTGTTTTCATAAAGATTTGTTGAAAAATTCTGAAACATGCGCTAATTATTCCATAGTAGAGCGTGCATACCAATTATTGGAGACTGCCTGCTTAGTCTGTCACACATAAAATATTGTTAGGTCTTTGATAGGTCTTCTTGTTTTAGCTTCATTGATTATTTGTTTTATATGTACAACGGCATCTGATGTTAAATGAAGATGCCACTGAATAAACGTAATGATCCGGAAACTCTTATTTGGGGACCTGGCTATCTTATCTCTGACAACCGGAACACAACAATGCTATTAACATTGCTGCTTGGCGGCAGATTTAGATAAGATGGTGGTAGATAGCCATGCGGACATTTAAAAATTCCCTACCACCAATCAAACCGAGTACTTAAACATGTACCACGCTGGACATCAAACCCGCGACCTCCGAATCGTAAACCCAATGTTGTTTACATTGAGCCACGGAGGAGAGAGTCAGTGCTTTTAAGCCGCCCCTGTTTTTAACGACTAACAACCGGGACCGACTATGTTAACTTGCCCTCCGAAACACGGAAACACTCGTATTAATGTGCCACTAGTGGTCACCCATCCAAGGACTGACCTCGTCAGATATTGTTTAACTTCACTAATCGAAAACGGATAGCGAATGCGACTACGCCAAAAGTGTTCCCTGAGCCTTACAATCTTCAAATCTAGGGCTTAATTTAGTCCATCATAAAAAGGTGGTAGTAAACCTACAGATTCGTTGAAAACATTAGCCTTCTTTTGGTTTCGAATGAAACATCTTATGCCGTATGCCTGCCGAAAAGCCTATATACCAAAACAGATATCGGTTTTAGTAGAAAAGGCTCAGAACAATAACAAGACAATCCTAATTAGTTCGGTGGTCCGCGTTTGACTGAGGAGGTTGAGAAAAAAATGCGCTTTCAAATCTGACAGCAATAATGCCACAATTCCGAAAAAATGCATATTACAGATGACTTTAGATAAACACTATAATTTTTATACAGTTATTTGGACGATTTTATTCAGTGTTTATAGGAAAATGCGTGCAAAGGGTCTTGAGAGGCGGGGGAGACAGAAGATAACCCGCCCACCGAGTTATAGAATCGAGAATGAGTACAATCCTGAAGCAGTGCCACAGTACTTCCAAGTAAGTACAATCGATGGGTCTATGAGGAGGATTAAATTAAGAAAACTCCTGTTCTATTCCTTAGATTTTAATAAATAAAGCACAGATATTCGACGACCGGTTGGTGTAGTGGATAGTGACCCTGTCAGCGAAACCAACGGTTGCGGGTTCGAACCCGCGAGGGGTAAATGTTTGTGTGATGAATTCGAACATTTATTCCCAAGTCATGGATGTTTATATAATTATTTATGTATGTTTATCCGTTATCTAGTATCCATAGCACAAGCTTTGCTTAGTTTGGGACTAGATAATTGGTGTAAGTGTCCGAAATATTTATTTATTTATTTTATTTTATAGGAACAAAACTTTCATTTTTCCAAATTTTGGAGCTGCAGTCTCTGACAGGTCAGCAAATAGCATTTACAGAACAATAGGGCTTTGTTTCAAACCATTATGTATAAGTAACACTAAAAAGGCACAGCTCATACGGTGTCTTCTATTCCCCTTTGTTCTTGTCTTCTCTATTTCCGTAAATAAAAAAAGATAAAAAAAGTTTGATTCAGAACATTTTAAGAAAACTCACCTTACAATTTAATTCTATCAGACCGGGCATTCCCGTAATTAGATATAGCTAACAAAAAGATCTACCAGAAACAGATAACTAGGTGTGCCATTTGCCGAAATAACCGAAAGATAGTTAATACTTCTTGTAAGTCTTGTTTTGAAAGACACAGCGCGACGAATTCTAAGAAGCCCCTTCTTCATCCACCGAGCAACACCGCCCGCGCAAATAACAAGGAAACTTTGTTTTCCATGAAATCTGCTCTACCAAGTGTTAGTTAGCGCAGATTTCTAGGAAAAGCACAATACTATACTAGTTAATATTATTGCGATGATATTTCAAACATTTTATCACGATGTTGACATACGAGTATACAATTCACAACACAATTACCGCATACAAGAATTACAAGACAAACCCTACGAGCGCCATACATAATACATACAGCCTGTTTGTATGGCTGCGAAGTCGAAGTTCCATTGTATTTCAAGCAAAAAGACAAGGTAGCTACCGCCTGCCAATAAGGATGCGAGGGCCGCACAATAAATTATTTATAAAGCAGGACAAAACCTTAAAACGTCTCTCGTTTCCGGATTGTGGCTGGGTTTTTGCTTTTGCTGTCTCGCTGCACGCAGCATAAGGAATTTCCTTGCGCCTCTCCCGAGGTTTTAGTGCAGCGATGAGTATTCTGATGGTGTTGTACCAAGCATTGATATATAATATAGCATAGCAATTAGTACAACATTGTTACAGTGGGAAGACTTCATACTTAATTTTCGGATCGTCAGCTGTCAGACGGATCAAATGAATGCCGGAAAATTTCGGCTAATGGCTCGAGTACCTCCTTTTACTAAAGTCCCGCTCCCTTAGATACCCTTCGCACTCAAGAGTTGATTATCTGTAGTGAGTAAGAAGCTGATAAGCTGTACTAGCATGGCACGGCGACCGTAAAACTGCCAGTGTAAACTGGCCGCGCCACGCTATCGGAAATGTGAACGCCACGAGACCTGCTTATCCTGGATGTGTTAGGAAGTTATCATTTTCGGTAGCGTCACGCGATCAGCTTGTATTATTAGCGTAGCGGTCGTCGTGCTGTCGAGTAGACCTTATTACAAACTATAATACAATACAAATACGCTTGCATAACAGAAACGAATACATTTATAAAAAGTTGGTAAGAGTAGAAGAGTAAATTCGTAGAGAGAGTAGTTTCGAAAATACCGGTAAATAAAGGTTTGTACCGGATTTTGTAAAAAAAGAGTCGGCGACTTTTGAAATTTCTAGTGATAGAGACGGGGCGCTTAATTGATTCAAAACCTATTTGGTTTCACTTCTTAAGAACACCGTTTTTTTTTAAAGTTTAATGTAAAACCAAACATACATAAAACACTCCTTTGTACTTGAAGCTGATCTAGGTTTAAAAATAAACCATTAGAAGTTAAATATCTTGATTAACCGATTCCAAGAACTTGTTAGCGAGTCGATGGCAAAAACATCAAATTCTTGAGGACCGGAATGCGGCCACGGGACATCATACATCATAGAGGTCCTGCAGCGTACAAGTGTCAAAACACGCAGGGCAGCATAGAAGATGCCCCATAGTTTGTAGTGTATCACCGCACAAGTACCGGTTGTCGCTCGTGTAGCCCCACTTGGAAATGTTCTCATGGTATTTATCGACCCCGGTGTGCAGTCTGTTGAGAGATTTCCATACGGGCCACTCCAGATCGTGACCCAATGGAAGCATCTCTGCAGGTGTTATAAAGGTTGGTAGTGAGAGATCTTCCCACAAATTGGTTGCGAGATTTAGGGACATCAACTAAGAAAACTATTCCTGCTTTTTTATAGACTGCGCGCCGTTTACTTGCCGTAGAGATTTCTATCAAACGTGTCTAAGAACCTGTCCCCCTCGCCCGCACTCAAGTCAGCCGGCGCATTACTGAAATAAGTCCGGACAAACATTCGACACACACATGCACACAACGCCGTCAGATACAAAATACCCGTGTTTCATAAGGGGTTTATTATGGTGTTGCTGCTGCATAGTGGCATTCAAGCAAAATGTACTGTATTTTATTTAGTACTAGCTGTTACTCGCGACTTCGTCGGCGCAGAGTTCGTTCTACTATCAAATGCGTCACTCTATGATCCAAAAGCAAACCCACTAATAATACTCATCCTACTGGAACCAGTCACTTTTCCGGTATAAAAAGTAGCCTATATGTTAATCCAGCTCCTAATCTGTCTACCAACCAAATTTCAACCAAATCTGTCCAGGCGTTTAGGCGTAAAACGGTAACAAATATACACACACTCACAAACCTTCACATTTATAATATTAATTGGATTGGATAATTTCTGCCTTAATTTTCTATAATAGCAGCTTATTATATAGGCAATTATTTTATTTTGACCTCAAATACAGCTAATGTGTTCCAATCGCCGTGACTCCTGCTTTCGATTAGAGAAATAAACGTCCAAGTATTGAAATGTGTTCATGAGTGTTTCTGTATTGTTAGGCACGTTAAAGGTTTGAATTGGAGGCCGATGTTAAGCGAAGTGGGCCTATGGGAGTGGTTTGCGAACACTGTCTCATGACTCTACCAATCAGCACTTGACATTGCAATAATAATTTGTTATAACACAGGTGTCAGTGAACGTGTTAGAAGCCCGTAAACTAGCATGGTCTAATCCCCAATACGCGAACTCGTATGTGATTGTGGTGCTGGGTAAGAAAAAGCATAGGACCAGCATTCGGAGAAGCATGGAGGAGCCATATTACAGAGAAGTATGTTATTTATGAAGGTGTTATAACTGTAAGTTTGTCTTCGTATTCCAATTTTGCAATGCCGAGCTCAATGGCTTTAATAGGGTTGGGCAAACTTTTTCCATGAGGGGCCAGAAAAACGTAAATTAATTGCAATAAAAAATGCATTTTATGCTAGTATACTCATAGTTAGAAGTTTGTTTTCTGGATTTCTGGGCATTTGCAACAATGTTCTTTTCTTTTTCATGCACTACACGCGATTACTCATTACAGTTTTATATCAAGGAGGCTGGCAAAGTATGTTTTCGAGGGCTATATAAGGGCTTTTTAAAGGGATGTTGACAGACGGGATTAAATTTGACCAGCCCGGTTTGAGGGCATGTCAAATTTCAAAACGGGCCAAAGCTCCAGGAAAAGTCACGAGTATACTCGGATCGCACGTGTCTCGGATCGGAACTCAGCTAGTTGGGGTTTTTATCTCACGGGGAAATGCGTTACCACAAAAATTACGTATTTTTACTGGACTATAGGCAATCTACCTGGCTAGCTACCCCCATCTTATCTCAATCTGCCGCCAAACAGCAATGTTAATAGCATTGTTGTGTTCCGGATGTCAGAGTTAAGATCGCCAGTTCCCCAAATAAAATGGGGTTTCCGGGTCAGTACGCTTCCACCTTCGGCCTCATCTTTACTTAACATCAGGTGTGATTGAGGTCAAGTACTAACCCGTTGTGCATAAAAAACTATTTAGCGGCAATTTTAATATACTACATAGATATAGCGACGATCTGCGTCGAGAGCCTGGAAGCGACTGGATTGTAAAGCCAAAGATATGGCTCTGTAACGCTGTGAGAGAGACTTATGTCCAGCGTTGGACTAGTTTGGAATATCGATGATGAACCAAATGATGGTATTCAAACTAGTGTCTTTTTAAATCGCGTTATATTTTCTACAGTACTTCGTCTTCGAGTTATACATGAGCATTCGTGATGTCCAGCGCTCTAGCTTGTGGTTAGCTGTAATGGAACCTCGGTGCTGTGCACCACCTCGACTCCTGGGAGAAGCCACAATCGATCTTGGGGCCATTTGGGCCCAACCACGTAAGTTACACTAGCGCCCGATAAATATCGTAAGGCAATGACTTAGTTTTTTGTAATTGCTACAATCAAAGTATCAGGCGTAGGATATTTCTCGTTTTATTTTTAAAAAGTTATAATGTCATTTTATTCATTAGGTAAAGTATTTTCGATATCAGTTTAAAGTCTTTTGATATCTACGGATACGATACGGATTTGATAGTTACGGAATAATCGCCTGTGCACACTTAACGATTACACCCTGTATAAAGATAGTATAAAACAAAGTCTAAGCTATTTTAAACTACGCAATGAGTTTTTATACGGTTTTCAGGATCATTTAGAGAATTTCTTCCGAAAGTTTATAATGGATAATTTTACTAAGGTGTTATTCTATGGAACTTGTTATGTAAACAAAAGACGATTTCAGATCTCTCTCGTATGTTGTTTTTTACTTTCGGTATTTTATTATTCGATATGGTGTGACATAAGTAAAAGAATAATTAGTAAGGGTATTGCCCATCACTCGTAAATTCATCATTCAGAGACAATTTCAATATGGCGGTTTGTTTACATAGTTAGCAAGTTCCATAGGATGTTAGTTTAGTCCAATTAATATTATAAAACTGACTAATATTATAAATGTAAAAGTTTGGATGCTTGTTTTGTTTGTTTGTTTACTTGTTTGTTTGTTTGTTGCTCAGTCACGGCGAAACGGATGAACGGATTTGGATGAAATTTGGTATATAGGTAGAACATACCCTGAATTAAGACATAACGGGATATTTTTATGCCGATGGATGGAGTAGCTAATTCCCGCGGCATAAACAAATTAAATATATCCGTGATAAAGTGACTCCACTAGCGAAATAATTGCACCAATCCGAAGCCGGGATGGGTTGCTAGTTGAAATTATATTTTATTACCTTTCTCCCTCGCGACTTTGACCGCGTATATCTAGAAATAAAATATAAACTATCAAATTGTATTATAAATAAATTTAGAAATTCTCTAAATCATTGTAAAAACCGTATTAAAAACCTTTGCGTAGTTTAGAAAAACTAAGCGCACAAACAGAAAGACGCGAATGGCGACTTTTTGTTTTATAACACTTAGATACCATATTTTTTACCGTATTTTCCCTGTGCTAATAGTAAAAACTACTCGTCCATAGTTTCATTGATGTGCAGCTGAGGTTTTTTTATTGCTATCCGTGGGAGACCTTGCCCTATTCATCAGGCGGGTTGATGATTTTTGCGAGTTCTGCACTAGTGGTTGCTTCTACCGATCACCAATTTACGCTATTTACACTCGATTCTCACCTAAAGAACACGGAAAGAAGTACAGTTGATTACTGCTTGGAAAAATGAAATATGTTCAAAAATCCGGTTCATCCTGACCCTAAATGTATTTGGCATCATACGTTACTTTCTTTTATGTAGATCATCAAGTATATCACAAATGGGCTCAGCTGAGCCTGCCCAGGGACCAGTCAGCTGGTCCTGTTGGTTTCCTGAAGGTTGATATTTCAATAGTGTTCAGGGGCGAAGTTCAAGTCATGCCCGTGATTGCAAGCAACGAGAAATTAGAGGAGTAAGTAATTTATAGACAGACAAAAGCGAAATGCGTCAGAATCGTTGGACCGTCTTATCTGTGAAGGTCCATCCAGAGCTGTATCTGTTGCCTGAGGTAGACCATGAGGAAGTAGTGAACTGGTAGTAAAACTTTAATTATCACCTAATGGTGGCCTTAAACATTTTTTACTCCACTGTTTTTGTTTGGAAACATTTCCCCTTCACTCACACTACGACCATCTAATCCAGTATGTACTGGGCAATAACAACACACATCTCAGTGAAAGAAGGCTGTGGTTGATACGACATTCTGCTGCCATCGCAGTCGCTTACACAAAGTTCCGGTAGATATTCAAAATTTGCCTTTATTTTATTTATTTTATTTAATGATTTATTTGAAATCACAGCCATAATTACAAATTTAAAATATAAGTTATACATTTAGAAGCCAAAATAGATCTCAGTAAGTTTATACATAGCTTATTATGTTACCTTATCTATCGATACATCAATTTGTTGTGTTTGTGGGTGTAAGGAAGAGAGAAAATGTATAGAGTAGTATGTGCGAGTGTGTGTGTGTGTGTGTGTGTATGAGTTGAGTGCATGTGTACACAATTACCTAATCTATGTCAGTGCTTTCAATACTGCTGATTTGAACCGATTACGACTCAGATGAAAAATGTCCAAATCCGAAAATTCTTCATTGTATTCTCGCAAACATCGAATCATAGTGGAGTGGTGAGCATAGTTAGTTCTTGTTCTGGGGATGTGAAATAAGCTCCGAGCCCGAAGACGTGAAGGAGTGGCACGCAGACCCACCTGCTCCAATAAACGCGGGCAATCTACCGCCCCAGACAACACCTTTTGAAGAAACATCACATCAGCCACCAGACGACGATTTTCTAGCGGATGTAATTTCAGTCTCTTCAAAATATCCGTGCGACCCATACCCGAAATCAAACGCCGACGACTTACCATAGCAGCAAAACATCTCTGAATTCCTTCGATCTTATCTTTGTATACCTGATATTGAGGGGACCACACCTGGGATCCAAATTCGAGAATACTTCGCACATATGCACAGTACAATATTTTAAGCGGTTTCACTTGCCTGAAAGGTTTTGTGATTCGAATTATGAATCCCAGCATTTTAAATGCTTTCCGAGTTACGCTGCTAAAGTGTTCATCGAACGTGAGTTTGCTATCAAGCATGATGCCTAGGTCCCTCACGCATGCTTCCCTTGCAATTACCGTGCCGTTAAGAGTGTAACCGAACTGAATAATGTTTCTATTACGCGTAAATGTTATATTCTGACATTTAGCTACATTGAGATCAAGCTTATTCACTTTGCAATAGTCACATAATCTGTCCAGGTCAGCCTGTAACTTTAAACATTCGACCGCGTTCTTCACCGGCATAAATACCTTCGTATCATCTGCATACATTAGATAGTCTGCGTGCTGGAAGCAACGGCCGATGTCATAAACGTAGACATTAAAAAGTAGGGGCCCAAGATGCGATCCCTGTGGAACTCCTGAGGGAATGGTGTTGAACTGAGAACAGTGTACACCCAGCCTTACAGCCTGACTACGATTCTCAAGGTAAGATTTCATCCAACGCAGTAAGTCCCCGTGGATACCGACAGCTTCAAGTTTCTTTACGAGAATTCCATGATCTAAACGATCAAAACATTTTGCGTAGTCTGTATAGACTACATCTACTTGAGCCTTGTTGTCCATGGAAAGCAACACAGAGGAGGTAAAACATGCCAAGTTCGTAACCACTGACCTGCCATGCATAAAACCATGTTGAGCAGCGGGTATGGTGTTATATATTTTAGGATACAACTGATTGTGTATTATCAGTTCAAATATCTTACTGAACACTGGTAGTATGGACACAGGCCTGTACTTTTCTATATCCGTTTTGGAACCACCTTTATTTATAGGTACCACTAGCGCCTCTCCCCATTTTCGAGGGAAAACACCTTCCCTAAGTGATCTATTGTAAATTATGGACAAGGGTCCCGCCAGGGACCTAGCACATTCCCTAACGAAGAGTGAAGGCAAACCATCACTACCTGCTCCTTTACTGATATCTAACTTTAGTAAATGTTTTAAAACCAAGCCCTCATTAATTTGAATGCAGCTAAGTACCTCATTAGATGATGACAAAATGTTGGTGCTATTACAGGAAGTAACATCAGTTTTACGATAAACTGAACTAAAATAATTTAAAAACCCATTACATATGTCAGCTGTACCCTTAAGTAGCTTATTATCATGAGTCATCTGTTTAGGTATGCAATTCACCCCTTTGAGATCTTTGGCATATTTCCAGAAGAATTTAGGATTCTTCGCTATGGAGATCTGACATCTAGCAATGTAATTGTTCCAACACACACTTTGTACCCTTTTCTGTCTTTGACGTAGCATAGAAAAACAGTCATAATCCCTAACATTATTACTCCTTTTCCATCGTCGGTGATACTTAAGTTTTTCTATAATAATTTTAACTAAGCTCTTTGAATACCAAGTGGGGTATTTATTTGGAACTGTGGTATACACTGGTACAAATTTATCAACAATGCCATGAATTTTAGAATAAAAGTAAGTAACAGTGTTATTTAGGTCTCCATCCAGAAGAGGCGACCAATCAGTTTCAGCCAGCTGAGTATTAATAACTGCGTAGTCGCATTTTTGAAACAATCGTATTTTCTTTGCGGGTTCAAATAGAGGCAAGACTTTTAATTCCGCAAGTTCAAGAATCAGCGCGTAGTGGTGGGGCAGATCTTCCTTGACGATGGGTGAGTCAGCCCTTTTTACCCTCACTTGCGTGTTACCGAAAATTAAATCCAGGAAGTTGCCGTTGTCATTGGGGAGTTGGTTATGCTGATTGAAATTTGCTTCAGACAGAAATTCAAGAAATGTTTGTATCGAACCTCTTATAGTACCCTGTGGCTGCAAGAGACAACCATCGCTAGTCCATGTGATGGACCTCATATTAAAATCCCCCAAAACAATAAAGTTCTCATCCGGATATTTACAATAAATTCCCCGCAAATATTCAACAGCAGAATCTAGTTTAACGTCACGTGTATTTCTGCACTCGGAAAGATACATGCAAATGATATGCAAGTCCAACCTCGAACCCATTACATCCGCTGGAATAGTGACATGTAACGCCTCAAACCGCTCCGCGATCAACGAGGGCCCGCTCGCCCCCGTGACAGGGGCGTCGTTACAGCGAGCAGCCAGCTGTCGCCGGGTCAGTAATAACACGCCACCACCCAGCTCATGGCCCGTGGCCGGGTCCCGATCACACCTATGGACATCATATCGGTCGTCTGATATCTCCGCGTCAAAAACGCCGTCCGGCAGCCAGGTCTCCACTATGGCAACCAAGTCGTAATCAGCATTCAAAAGACCTTGTCGAAATTGCATAGTTTTGCCGCGTATACTACGCGCGTTTTGGAAATACATGTTTATCGAATTAGCCATTGCATACAATAAACAATAATGCCGATTAATAATATTATATTTTTAAATAGTTTTGTGCAAAGCGCGAGACACGACTCATGTCCAAAACGTACAACATGTACAGTGGCGGTCCAAGTCCCACCATATAAATACATTATTATTGTCGAAACATGTATAATTAAAAAAAGAAAATTAATCTTGAAAGTAGGTAATTGTGTAGAAAAATGCGTGATGGTGTGTTGTGAGTTATGTGTGTAACTTAATAAGTAAAAAGTTAAAAAAGCAAAACAAAAGACAAATAGTTGTTTAATTTTATCGGCTGAACAAAGTGTGGGCCATATTAATGAAGCGCAGGTAACCGGTGGCATGGCAGGGCTGCTCAACTCTTGGTGGACGACGATGATTGTGGTAAATTGGCTTTCTTTCGCAATGTATCTAGGCAGCGTTCCGATGTTATATGAATTTTCGGCGAAGTATCGTTCATACGTACATAAATATATCCATTGCGCACCCATATGTACCGAAACCCCAACTCGCCACATACCATTCTAGTTATCTTATATAGGGCTTTATTATCTGATGTTAAATGTTCGTTAATAAAAATCTTTTTATCAATTCCGGCTATTCCTAATTCTGACGACATACATCCTTTCTTTCTCCTTATGGCACTAATTAACTCGTCTCTCCTCTTAATGCTGGTCAATTTTGCAATAATCGGTTTAGGCAGTCCCTTAATAACATTTTTAGGTTGAATCCGTGAAGCAAAAACTATTTCAGAAAATTCTAAATCTATGTTCATCAAATTCGCAAGCGAAAGTATAGTACTTGATAAATTTTCATTTTTATTCTCAGGAATTCCAAATATCTCAATATTATTAGCACGATTTTTTTGTTCAAATTCATTAATTTTATATTTCATATTATCTATGACGCTCTCGTCATGTTTAATTTTACCAATTTCATTCTTAATGCTTTTTAATTCTTCTTGGTATTTATTCACCTTTTTCTGTAGACCGTCATACTCGCTTGAAAGGAATTTGCTTGATTTAAGTTTAAATAGCTTTAAAACAACCATTAAACAGAAACTATGTGCCAAAGGCTATTATAAAATGTCTGACTATCTGGATGATTAGAATGCGTGGACATGAACCGCTCGGCAATATCTAGTATATTCAATTCTTATTTTTCTTTGTCGAATCATAAATTTAACAATTATTCCAAAATGTATTTGTATTGACTTATTTAAAAAGAGCAACCCCTGAGTTTCTTGCTCGTTCTTCTCTGGGGAGACTGCCTAGTGAATGAGCGATAACTGTATGTCATGACGATTTCAAATGTTATTCTTATAACTTACGAAATAAAATATTTTTGATTTTGATTACACAAATACATTTTTTTTAATCCGTGAAGCAAGGAATAGTTCTGCTATTAACTGTAAGACATGATTTGATACCTTTATTTTGTTGAACTTTCTAGCAATCTCCTCGTACCTTCTGGCTCTGAACAGCAACGTGCTAACTATGTGATCACTATCTATGCAGCCTTTGGATTACCCAATGGAACGCCATGTCATGGCCAAGGGGACAGGCGAAACGGAAAAGCGCCCAGCACCTTCGTGAGGATATCGTTTTGCGGACTTGCGGTGAGCAACATTTTATTGTGATTACTGATTAGAGAATATATGTCTTCGTATATTACATTTTTAGAGATCTTAATTTCTTGGATGCTTAAAAGGAGGTAGAACAATAAAAATATAGTTGTGTCTGTGCTTGTAAACTCATAAACATAAACTTGCAATAAGTTTAAGGCCCTGTGACAGCACGCAGCGTTGTCGCTGATGAGTTACTCGCGTAAATGTCATTGGATTTGCCAGACTTGTTTATTGATAATGTACATAAAACTGCGCGCGCGTGTGTGTGTGTGTGTGTGTGTGTGTGTGTGTGTGTGTGTGTGTGTGTGTGTGTGTGTGTGTGTGTGTGTGTGTGTGTGTGTGTGTGTGTGTGTGTGTGTGTGTGTGTGTGTGTGTGTGTGTGTGTGTGTGTGTGTGTGTGTGTGTGTGTGTGTGTGTATGCCTGTTTGTTTGCGTGTGTATTTATGTAAAGCGTAGAATAAGTGCTCGCATGGGTGTAGAGAACTGCTTAGGAATGGAAATTTTTTTCAGTGTCTTCGTAGTCTAAGGTAAGTAACCATTGTTTTAAGATATTTTTACAGGTAGTCGCATATTTTTCGACTTTTATTGACTCGATTATAAAGTAAAGGCGCCATGTGAAAGAAAAATCTGTCAGCAAAAGTAGTAGTAGGATAGTAAGTAGGGAACTAAAAATGTTGTGATAGAAGAACTGATGGCCGGTAGGGCATTAAGGTTCTGGAGTGGAGACCATGCATCGGCAAGCACAGTATAGGACGTCACGGTGGGTGAACGACCTAAGAAGGTTGCGGCAAGCCACTGGATGCAGGCCTTTTCCATCCGCTCGCTCTGCAAATCTATGCGGAGGCGTATGATCAGCAGTGGACGTCCTGTAGCTACTATGATGAGAAAAATATTAATAAATAATTTTAGAAAAATTCGAATAGTTTCATTGTAAAATATAAAGATATATGACATTGCTTGTCCTTTAATCGGGTTCGAAATTTTGGAATGACTATTCGTTATAAGTTCCCAAAGCTGATAACAATGACAAGACCATATTGTGGGACTCAGTATTTACTGGCTTTGGTATTTTGTAATTCCGTCCGTTCAATATCATCGACAAACGATTGAACGCTCTTATTAGGCGACTTTCATCTCTTTTTTGCTATGCAGGTGGGTTGTCAACCGCTTATTAATGGTAACAAATCAATCCCGCCTCCACACTCCTCCCACTATAACTCCTGTAAGCTAGGATTGACAGTGGTGCTCGACACGAAGCCTACTGAAGGTAGACGGTACCCTACATGACTCTATTGCTACCTTGGACCCCAGACTAATTAAATAGAAATAGGTTAAGAACGCGGTCTCCCAATTTAGGAAGTCCGGGCTCGATTCCCAGGCAGGCCATGTACTAATGAGTTTTTAAATTTAATTTAATTACTTATGTGCATTTATCTGACTGCTTTTAAAAGGTGAAGGAAAAATCGTGAGGACACATGCATGACTGAGAAATAAAAAATTCAAGGGCACGTGAAGTCCCCAACCCGCTTTGGGCAGGCGTGGTGGACTATAAGCCCATACTTCTTCATATACGAGAGAAGGTCTATATCCCTGCAGTCCGATTTTTAAGGGCTGATGATGATGATGACGGTGTGTGAGTAAGAAAAGAGGTGTCCCACTTCCCCCCTTGGCAAATGGGAGTGTAGTCAATGAAATATGGGAGTAGGAGCAGATCGGTGACCTGCTAATCACTGCTCGACATTGCTGTTGTGCTCACGATTTTTTAACCCCTTTTTTTGTACAAACACCTGTCATACTCCAAGAGCAAATTAACCTATTTTACATATATCATCTATCTCGCCCAACGTAGGCGAAGACCGCCGTTCAACATCGCACCAACAACCCGATGTACTGTGAGCAGGTGTCTATAGTGGAAATGTTCCCGAACATGAACCAGATGATTAGGCTGGAGGTGTGCTCAGCCGAGGGTGTATTCAACAGGTTCCTTGGCAGCAGGGATTTGAGGCTGGGGCAGATATCGCATGATGGCGAGAATGGTTAGTGTTATTTGTAGAAGTCTAGTGCGATTTACGTCGCAGTCCATGGGAGCATCTGTCTTTATCGGTATACTGAGCAAATGGGTTGGCAATTCCAGATGTTTTGGGAGCTGGACATCAATAACATTGCTGCTTGTTACTCTTCCAACTTCAAACTTCAAGCATTTATTTCAACGTAAGATACATGATATCATTTGTTGAAGGTCAATTTAAATTTATTGGAAATAAAAATAGGGCTTAATCGTTTTTCGGTCAGTCAGTATGTCCAAGCTACCATCGCTTCGGAAAGGGAAATCATCTGTGTAAAAAAAAGCGGCGCAAGAAACCCACAGGATCATTTTTCTTTTCTTTCTTCCATAATATGTTCCATATACTCAATATGTTCCATTATCTGCCTTTCACGATTTCCACGGTAAGATACAGCATGGACTTATTACGCTGTATGATTTCCTGTTATTTACACATGGATGTATGGATCATCTATATTCAAGTGTATTTGAGGTAGGTAGTTGCCACGGCTTCTTGATTACTAATAATTTTTATTTTAACAAAGAGCTGAATATGTTGATTCGGTAACTTCTTAGCTCAATGCTTCGCTCAAGGAGAGTCTGATTTTCTGACGCTCTCGTGTAAGGATGAATTGTAGAGTGAACTGTCTGGGTATAATAACGATAAATCAATAAAACGAAACAACAAAAGACGACGTTCGCTACTTATTCATTCATTTTACTCTCGCTATTATCTCTTTGCGGGTTACAGCACCAGACAACAGGAGTTTTTGTCCCGGAAAGAGTTAACAGTATCAATTCATCACGTCGAGAAGTTTCCCGTCTGTTCGCTCTTTCTGCTAAAGGTCCAATGTTACCTAGTTAAGATCCCGTTTATACAAATTACCTTACAAAAGCCTGCTGATAATACTACTTGATATACTCATTTACACACATTCACCCATTACACACTCTGCTCAGTAGTTTTTCCGAATGCATCACGCATGTGGATACCCATGGGCACTCACATACACCACTCAAATCACAACATACATTCAAATCATAATACACTAACTAGTCAGTAGCAGCTTTATTCATTACATGTTTTATTATTGTGATGATCACTAGTAGATACCAATGTTATTTATCACCCAGTTGGCAATCAGCAACTACTAATGTACAGTTCACGCTATAGTACAGGTTTAGACCCATTTTAGCGTCAATTACTCCCTCGTATGTTTCTTGGCCTCAGATTACTGTCTATAATGTTATTAATTACATACATTGTAAAATATTTTTAACAGATTGTACTTTTAAGTAGGCTTTCAGGAAAAAATAAATAGACATTATTTATTATTACAATAACTCATGAGGTTTCAGGATTCCTACCCACCTTCGGTCCATCTCTGCTACATATGTATGGAAACTCGTGCGCTAGTACCCTGGGAACAACAGGGGAAGACGGTCCTTATCATCGTGGTGCGCTCCTCGTCTCCTTGCGGACTATAGTGCCATACTACCAGCAGGGACTGAGGAGTGTGAATGTGGAACCGGTGACACCAATTCAGCCGGTAATTTTCAGTAACCCAGCTGCTTTATAATACTATTGAATACTACATTAAAGCTGACATGACATATGTCGGAATTAGAAGAAAGTACAATAGTTTAGAAATAGATTAAGACGCGGTCTCCCAATTTGGGAGGTCCGAGTTCGATTCCCAATCATGCCATGTAACAACGAGTTTTTAAATTTAATTTAATTACTTATGTGCATTTGTCCGACTGCTCTTAAACGGTGAAGGAAAACATCGCGAGGAAACCTGCATGCCTGAGAAATAAAAATTCAAAGGCATGTGAAGTCCCCAACCCGCATTGCCAGCGTGGGGACTATGTGGTACATACTCACTGATATACGAGGGAAGGCCTATATCCCTGCAGTGGGATGTTGACGAGCTGATGATGATGTAAGCGCAAAGTTTATAATTTCTAGGAACACCTGTGGATACAAGAGGAATTTTGCATATTCTGTCCCGTTTTAGAAGTCTCCATGCTAGATAGGCGAATCACCGGAAAATATTGTGGTGTCGCCATTACTATTGGAGACATACCTGGCGATAAAAGATCTGATGAAGGTACGTGGAAAGGTCAAGTACGAACCCGTCGTGCATAAAAAAAAACACACAGAGCCATCTAGTTCCACATTAAGCAACTAGCTTGCATTACGGATACCAGATGGTTGATAAACTACATAATTAAATACATTTTTTTTTTGTAAATAAATACATAAATAAATGAAAAACATCTGTAACTCAGGAAAACATGTCTGTATTCATCATACAAACATATGCCCCTAGCGGGATTCGAACCCGCGACCGACGTGTGATGAATACGGACATGTGTACCCGAGTTACGGACGTTTTCATTTATAATAAGTATTTTTTTACAAAAAAAAAAATATTTATGTAGTATATCAACCATCTGGTATCCACAACACAAGCCTATAGTTGCTTAGTGTGGAACTAGATGGCGCTGTGTGTATGTCTAAGGATTTAAAATGTATATATATATATATATACGAGTATATATTTGACCATTCTTAAAATTACTTTTAGGCTAAACTACACCTTTTAAAGCATACACCATCTGAATTACACTCGTCGCAACATGAGGTATAAATAAATTTATTATAAATTCCATAATATTCCATACTAAATGTGGTTTTTGTATCGAAAATGTTTCGATCGAATTCGACTATCGTTCCTTCGGGAAAATTGTTAGTAATCAAGAGTCGCGTCACCAGTTAATGGGAATTACACAAATTCAAATTCACCCTGTATACATAACATAATTTGCTTTTCTTTTTCAGATTTTGAAACGATGATGTATGAATTGAGTAAGTACCTATTTTAGGCTACCGTATGATTGATTAATTTAGGCTACCATATGATTATATCCATCATCATAATCATGTCAGCTACAAGACCTCTACAGCTGGTTAATTTATTACCCCTATATATAGGCTAGGCAAAGTTAACTTCTCTCAGCTCGTAAGCATTCCACTGCAGGGATACAGGCGTTCCCTCGTATAATGAGGGAGTATGGGCCATAGTCCGCCACGCTGGCCCATGCGGGTTGGAGAAATCACATTCCTTAGAATGTTTATTTCTTCGGCATGCAGGTTTCCTCACGATGTTTTCTTCACAGTTACGGCAAAGTTAATACTAATAATAAAGACTATTACAATATCAGTGAATACCTGAGTGACATACACGATTGGTGTAATTCGACCAAAAATTATAAAATTATATGAGTTATACAGATATACCTTCTCATAAAATGTGCGGTCGCTCACTAACCGTACGAGCGTGTATAACGTATTTGATGAGAGCGGAAGTAACCAAAGTTGTATTCAGGATCGTTGCAAGTGAAAATCAATAGTATGTGCCTATCCCAACGAAAATCAGACATGTGCATATGTATATGTGTATGTAATAGTTATAATAGTTATACACTTTTTATGAAAAACAAAGAACAACACAGTTTCTTGCGCTGTTTCTATTTCCCAAAGAAGATTTCCTTTTCCCGATACTAGGTATATTAGCTTGAACATAGTGTCTGACAGATAAGCTCTATTATTATTTCTAATAGATTTAAATTGACATTCAAGAAATGGTGTGGTATGTATCTTACGTTGAAATCAATAAATAATAAATAAATATTTCGGACACTTACACCAATCATCTAGTCCCAAACTAAACAAAGCTTATACTATGGATACTAGATAACGGATAAACATACAAAAATATTTATATAAACATCCATGACTCAGGAATAAATGTTCATATTCATCACACAAACATTTACCCGTCGCGGGATTCGAACCCGCAACCGTTGGTTTCGCTGACAGGGTCATTATCCACTACACCAATCGGTCGTCTGTTTGAAGCTTGCAGTTTTGTCTATACGTTTGTTCATTCAAACATTTGTTTTTCTGCTTATCTAGAATCTAGGAAGCTCCATTACACTGGACCTTTGGACGTGGTCAAGTGTAAACCGGCCTATGGTTACATCGAGTTCGCCAACGCCTTTCCGGTGCTGCAACTGGCTACACGTCTCCCAGATTTTAGGTTCCGGATGTACAGAAATAATATGGTCTATGGTATTGTTGGCGATTTGGTTAGTTATTTTCTTTTTATGCACAACGGGTTAGCACTTTACCTTAATCACACCTGATGTTAAGTGAAGATGAGGCCGAAGGTGGAAGCGCACTGACCCGAAAACCTCATCTTATTTGGAGGACTGGCTAACTTATCTCTGACAACTGGAACTCTATTAACATTGCTGCTTGGCGGTTAAGACGGTGGTAGCTAGCCAGGCGGACATCTAAAATGCCCTACTACCAACCAAACCGAATACCTATTAAACATGTACCCCGCTGGGGATCGAACCCTATGTTGCTTACATTGAGCCAAGGAGGCGGTTAAAATTTGATCAATCCGCCTAAAACGGCCTTTATAGAATTTCAGATTAAGACATAGATGATAAACAAGCATGACGTACGTGATGCTAGATTTCACATAGTGAAATACACCTATTTTAACAATATCAAAAACTGTGCGAGATAATGCCAAATGTGCCCAAAGGGAAAAGTAGTGCCACTGTAGTTTATACGTTATAAAAGTATTATATATACGTTATGAAAGTATCAATATTAATTGTGTCGCATGCGCTATTTCGATTTAAGCATTGTCCTTGACCTTGGATAGGTGATCTCAAGTGTGACCGTGCTTGGGAGGGAACGTTAAAAGACAGTCCCGGTTGTTTTTAATTGAAGGCAGTTTTTAAATCAAGTCATGCCTACACCGACTGTCAGGAAGCCTCTCTTATAAATCCACCACTTCGCACAGGCGTGGTGGATGGCCCATACCCTGCCCCAGTGAGAACGAGCGAGTATTGATGAAAGATTAAAGATTATGATTAATTTACAGGAACAAGTGTTAACAGAGGTTGAACGCCGTTTACAATCCTACGAGAGCACATCACCAAAGGAACTCATGGATGAGCTCAACAAAGCTTGGGATGACGCTATGGGAAACATCTTGAAATTCCTCGATATTATTCACTATTCTAGTCATACACTCAATCATGAGGACAAGCAGCAGCAATATAATACTGAACTGGATCAAAAACAACTGGATTTGCAGAAAGAGGAAATGGTATTTGATCAACTGAAAGTAGATTAAGGGGGGTACCCTTTGAAATGAAAATCGACAGTGCTGGCACCAAGTAATCAACTATCGCTTGATGTTCTTGTTTTTCTATGTTAATGCTTTGTTTATGGCACAGTTTATGGGATATATATTTATTTACTTTAATGGCGACATCGTTGACTGTCATTTCGTGCGGTGTTCCCTTGATAAACCTATAAATATACACATCGTCAGCTAGACCCACACTAAGCAACTAAGCCCGTTTTGATCACTCAAACATATGCCCCTAGTGGATTCGAACCCTCGACCACTAGACATAGCGGTCAAGGTCTCTAACCACTAGGTCATCACCAGGTTTAACCTCTCTGTCCTCTCTTTCCTTTTTTCTTTTCCGCGGGTCAAGTATCTCGGCGCGCCTGTCAAATTTTCGAAAATACCTGCGGTGCTAATTATTGGATGGATATAATTTCAAGTCTAACAGTAATATTCATTATTTCTGTAAAATTTATTTATTCCTTATTTTTTCCTGTGCTGTATGGTTTCGGCACTCAAATAGAATAGAATCAGCCAGTCTCTTCCCGTGTGTCGTAAAATGCCACTAAGGGACTTTCCACCAAAAAACATCTATAGATTTTCACGTTTCAATGGCGATGGGCTCAGCCCCAGTCATGTGTGCTTTTCTATATATTCCCTGAGGTGAACCGTGGATGTTGTTTCAAGCATTAAACTCTTAATGTATGGAACACCCAAACACTATTGTTTGGGATATCTCTGACCACCCTATTTGGGATAAAGGTCGTGACATTATGTATGTTAAATTAAATATACGAGTATGCATAGTGTGTCAAATGCAGTGGATGCCTCATGCCATGCCATTTGCCAAATGCAATGATGTGATGATGATGGTACATTTAAAGGGATTATAGATACTTAAAAATTGGGACACCTTAACAATTTTCCAGGAAAAAATATACCAGAATATGTTGAAGAGAACTAAAGCGAACTCAACGATGAACCTAATTGAAGCTGTTAGTACCGGCGGCTCCAGATGCGGATCTAGTCCAACGAAGAAAATGGTGAAAGCTTTATTAGCTGAAATAAAATGCTTGTCACAAAATCTGAGTAGTATTATCTATAAGGTTAGTTCTTGAACTTGTTGATTACAAAATTCGGGTAATAAGGAAAAATTGTGCCCTAGATTTGTAGGAGATCGTGTATTTAATGGAGACTGGGTGCCAATTTGTCGTAATGCTAATGATTAATCTACTAGAGATCACATTTTTATATTGAAACAATACAGTTATGCATTTTTTATGTATGAACCACCGTATAAAGAATTACGCACGGCCAAGTAGCAGCGTCTGTACATGTGCTTACGCAAGTAACCCTTATAAAACAAAAAACAAATGACACCAAGTGGAATTCTTTTTTGAAAGTGTCTCCATAATTAGACTCAATACTATTAGTAATTTACAAAAAAATTATATCAATAAACTATTTCAAGTGGTTCGATTAATATTTTGTGAACCAATTTCTATGTGCTTCTTTATTTGATTACCACAGACTTGTGAAGGTTGGCCGGACATTGTTGTTTGGCTCTTGAATAACGGATCAAGAGTGGCGTTCAGTAAGATATCCACAGCGGATATTATATATTCAGTAATTCCAGAACAATGTGGAAGAAATTGTGGTCGAATTCAAACAATTTACATGAAAGTGAGTAAACTTCGAACATGTAGTAATTGGTAACCAATTTTTTTTATCGAAAGTTATTCTTAGAATGCTAGCAAAATATTTATTTTTTGAGAGACTGGCATTGGTTATCCTTTTTTACAGACCGTCAGACTCCCCCTCAAGAAAGTAGTAGCTTAACACTTTCCGGGGCACAACCCACCTCACGACGTTATAACAATAAAATTTCTAGGTGAGGCGGATTGTGTCCTTGAACGTGTTAACGATACGATAAAAAAGAAAAGTATATTCACGAACAAAATCGATAACTTTATTTATTTCGAATATAATTACAACAAACCTACAAGCTCTGGTACTAAAAGTTTCTAAATTCTCATTGATAAGATTTGGAAAATTTTAGTACCATTATGAAAATATAGTAGACACAGTCGACAGCCCTATGAGTGCAAGTTGGCCCCGCGAAGCGACCACATCTGTGAACACGCGGGGCCTAGTTATATTGGAAATGTTAATGGTCATCGTGCAGCCGCATGTACCTGCGGTGAATACCGATCATGGATGACGACTTGGAAAATCCAAATAAATCTATCAAGAACAATAACTCCAATCATTATGATCATGTAGAGTATTTGTGGGAAACTTTAGCCTATTTTGCATAATCGTAGAGTTTATATTTCAGCCACTAAAGTGTCCAAAACACGTGAACACTCTAGCAAGCGGATGTTTTTGTGTCGCTGGTAAGGTTGAGCTTCTATTTTGGATGGGATTATACAGGCAAAAGTCAGCTTTTGAAAGTTATCTACCAGGCGGATACTACCTTAAAGTTAAAGACTATGACATGCATGTCAAGACCACTTCAATGGTATATATGACAATGTTTGCCTTAAATAATATTTCTTTGAGTTCAGTTGATTGAAAATAATTATAATCACCGTTTCTTTATTTTAGATGGTTGAATGTCGTGCGTTTATATATAGAGCTAAGTTAATTTGTGGCATCGAAAATGCTTGCATTACATATCCGTTTGTAAGGATAAATGTGTTCAATACGGCAAAGGAAACAAAGGTACAGGATCTAGTCCTTAGGTTGACAATTCGATGAGTTGAGAAGTTGTGTTCGAGTTTGAGTGGCGTGTTACAGTGTTACGTATGATATCTTCTTCTTCAAATTAAGAGCAATGCTCTTGTCAATGTAGTAATTACAACACCATTCACCTTTTCTTTCTCTTGGTAAAAGTAATTACGCCTAACCCCACTCTCTCTTTCCTACATTCTTTCAATTATGTTCTTCAAAAAAATGTCGACTCGTATCAAGTAACCTATCATCTTTACTCTTTGGTTCTCAACTGAAGCTAACAGGCACTTCTTCTTCTTTACCATCATTAACACCTCTTCATTTGTTCTCTTCTGTATCCAGCACCACATCTCGAATACCTCTGACGTATGATATACAAAATCATAATTATACAACTTTCATTCGGCTCCCGAACATGTTAACTAATTCACCTAGAACCGTAGATATCTATCACGAAGCCATAAGACTAAAGCTAAGCATTTTAAATATTTTTAATATAAATGCAGGTCAAGCAAAAAACTTCCTCACCGATTTGGAACCAAGTATTGAGGATACAAAGGTTAATTTTTACCACTCCTGAGAGGATAACTCTTAATCCACCAATCGTGATGGTGGAAATTTACGATAGTGATATGTCGGTGAGTATTTATTTGGTAAATTCTTGGAGTACCCCAAGGATAAAACATTGGACCGCTGCTTTTGCTTAGTGTTGCTAATTTGTTGTAGGGCAAAACAGACTTGATAGGTCGCTTCCAAGTACAACCAAATGTTGATGATAGACAAGGGTATGAGTTTGCACCCAAATTGCAATGGTATGATGTATACAAAGGAGTAGAATATACTGGACAAGTTCTTATGTCTATACAGATTTTACAAGTAAGACCTTTTTATATTACCTATGTTATATGAGTATTCTTAAAAAAATGGTATTATTTTTGTTTACACGGTGGATGCATATATATTTACGGCCGAATTCATAGAAGTTACAATGCTCTTACAATGAACTTACAAATGGTTTGCAAGACGATTGTACAAAATCGTGATTCATAGACGCTAAAATCCATTTTATCTCCGTTGTAACCCGATTGCTAACTGACAATAGTTACATAGGCGATTTGGGTACTATAAGGGTGAGGTAAGTCAATATTTAACTGCCGAATTCACCCGAAAGCGAACGAAAACTACCGAAGGTCAATAACACAATCATCATTAAATCACAAAAATCTCAAAAATTACACGAGAACAAATAACAAATAAAATATTGAAAGAGATCACATAACAAATAATATTCCTCGCAGACAGACAGTTTGTGTGACAATTCAATTCGACTAAATTCGAATGAGACGTCGTCGCGCTCATTAAAAGGCATGTGGTTAAACCATTGCAACTGGTAGGATAACCGGGGAAATGCGACGTTGCCGTTCCGCTCCATCATCATGAAATCATGAAACTTACATCGGGTTTTAGTTACATAGGATTTCAAGCGTTTGATAAATGTTTTCTATGAATTCGGCTGTTAATGTCTCTGAGAGATAAGATTAAGGAAATTAATATCTTAACAATGACTTCTCAATACATTTATGAGAATTTGTTATATGTAAAAAAAATATAACCTTATTCGCTAAAAATAGTGATATGCACAATGTTAATACAAGGAATAAGAACCAGTTATCTGTATATGTTAGCCGACTTCACAAAGTTAGTAAATCCTTCAAAGGGCAATGTATACCCTTTTATAATAAGGTTCCAGTAGACATCCAAAATTTGCCTTTAAATAATTTAAAGCAATCATAAAACAGAAATTATTAGCAAAAGGCTATTATAAAATCACTGACTATTTGAATGATTTGTAACCTATAATCTGTTTAAAAGAGCAACCCTAGAGTTTCTTGCTCGTTCTTCTCTGGGGAGTCAGCCTTGTGAATGAGCCGTAAATTTAAATGTAATATTAACATTAATAGTGACGTTTTCAAGTGATAATTTTATTCTATGGAATAAAATATTTTGATTTGATTTGATTTGAATATTTTAACAAGAGGTAATTTTTGTACAGGTTCCAGAGAGGCTATTGAAGTCTACAGTTTATTCACCAATAGAAGAAATATTTTATGCTTCTAATGAATTTGATATGGTAGATGAAGACGTTGAGCCTCTACCGTTGAGTCTTATACCAAAATCTTCGACTTTTAAGTAAGAACAACACTTATTTAATAAACACATAAATAATTCATAAAGTACCTAACAGGTGCAAAAGTTTTGAAATACTTGTTTGAACATATGCAGGTTATGCACCAGTGAGTTTTTAAATTTAATTACTTATGTGCATTTATCCGACTGCTCTTAAACGGTGATGGAAAACATTGTGAGAAAACCTGCATGCCTGAAATATGAAAATTCAAAGGCATGTGAAGTCCCCAACACGCATAGGGTCAGCGTAGTTGGCTATGGCCCATGCTCCCTCATATACGAGGGAAGGCCTATATCCCTGCAGTGGGACGTTTACGGTCCGAGATGATGATAGTGGTAGCTCAACAATCTAAAGCATTACATACAAAATAACTACAGATTCTTTTCAATCTGTTCAGTCGTGTCTAACTTCAATGGCAATGACTTTGCAGGGGGATGTTTATGATGATGACACGTGTCTTATATGATGATGATGATATAAACTAAAAATATATTTTGAAAACAATGAAATTTAACACACTTTTGTTACATTATGTTCACAGTTTCAATATTTACTAATTATGTATGAAAAGTCACAATTTCTAATATTTCATGTAACATTTTATTTTAGCAGATAACTATATTTGTTCATTTGTGACTTATATGAAGTATCGTTGACGTCTTGATCACTCTCCGATTACACAATCGTCAAATAATGCTTTAGAAAAGTTTATATGACAGAAAAGTTTTCTATTATCAGCATGACGCAGCGACTGTGTTCAAATCGAATTAAAAACATTTTGATTTTGACCCCGGAGTTTCTTGCTCGTTCTTCTCTGGGGAGACTGCCTAGTGAATGAGCGATAACTGTATGTCATGACGATTTCAAATGTTATTCTTATAACTTACGAAATAAAACATTTTTGATTTGATTTGATTATTTCAGAGTGGATGTTTATTGGTGGGGATTGCGAGATGTCAACATCACTAGAAAGCCTTGCGTTGTGCTAGAAATTGATGAGTTGACTATCAAATCTGATATTATTGCTGATAAAAAGTCCAACACTAATTTTCCAAACGGTCGAACTTCTCAGCTTTTTGAATCCCCCCTCAATGAAATGTACTCCCCGCCGCTGAGTATCAGATTGTATGATAGTAGTACTTTTGGTAGGACTCTGTATTTAGGAACAAATGTTGTCAAGAATCCAAACAAATACGTTGTCAATTGGCTGCCTAAAACTGAGAGAGATATGTCCCTGAAGTCCATCTCAATCATATCCCCTAATTTTTGTCAAGGTAATCATATTGATAATGGTACGTTTTTATAATACTACTGGTTCTTTTTATCGCAAATTATATTGTATAATTAGACTGTAACAACAAATTTATAAAACACAATTAAAAATACCTATATCTTATAGAAAAAATACGCCGTCCAACTCGCTTCCATGAGGCATAGCCTAGTACGCTAACGCTATTGCCCCGCTGAATGCATAAGCTCAGCTGTTGAGCAAATTAGGCACCAGCTGTCACATCTCCAGAGGCGTGGACCAGTTATATATACTTGTTTATCTTCTACATGGAAGTTTAAATATTTATTACACAAGCTATCCCTTCCAAGATATTCTTTTAAACGATATTGTCTTCCTCCAATTATCTTTCCATCGTTATCATTCTCTTATAATTTACAGTAACGATTAATCAAGTGATAGTAACAAGAAAAAGTATTCGATCATTTGAAGAAAGTGCTGATGAATTGTCGAGTAATATATCAGTAAAGAGTAGTCTAGGTCAGTCCAAAGTGAAAAGATCCAAATGGAGGAGATTGTTTTCTTCAAAGGAACCTGACGAGGAGGAATATACGTTATTACCTGTTTACGCCAAGGAAAAGGACCAGATCAAGGTTGTCAGGAAAATACCCAAATTGACGGACTACAAAAACTGGTGGCTCCGTTTTTCCTGCTCACAGGAGGTAGGTCGGATTTGGATCACGTATTTGGGATTAATATGAACAATCTCAAACTTGCAGTAACCTTTATTTATTTGCACAAAGGGTCGTTACATTGAGCTGATAATAAAATGCTTAAAGCCAATGCTTTGTAAAAGTGAGTTTGAACGACTTCAGAAAACCTACGAACTCTCCAAGCTAGAGCCAACTATAAAAAACTCCGATCTTGAAGCTATTTAGGGAATTCTTTAGTCCATTTGCCAGCTATGAATTGGGAAAAATTTAGACATTACCCAACCTGACGCCATTTTTAATTATTTCAGAAACAGTAGTACTCTAAAGTTCACGACCGATTGGTGTAGTGGATAGTGACCCTATCAGCGAAACCAACGGTTGCGGGTTCGAATCCCGTGAGGGGTAAATATTTGTATAATACGAACATTTATTCCCGAGTCATGAATATTTATATAAGTATTTCTGTGTGTTTTTCCCTTATCTAGTATCCATAGTACAAGCTTTGCTTAGTTTGGGACTAGACGATTGGTGTAAGTGCCCCAAATATTTATTTATTTATTTATAAAGTATTACAAAAAAATATTAACCTATAGTCTACTATATTACATAATCTGAATCTCCTATCACACTAATGTTATAAATGCGAAAGTTTGTGTGAGTATGTTTGTTACCTCTACAAGCCTAAACGGCTCGACGGATTTGCATGAAACTTGATGAGGAGACAGATTAGGACCTGGATTAACATATAGGATAACTTTTTTGCTGAACCGATTTTCATGAAATGTTCCACGTGAACGAAGCCACGGGCATTATTGGTATTGCATTTGAGAAAATATTTGACAGCCTACGAAGAATTGTTGTGGAATAGTTTTCTTTCATGGCGTCAATAGTTTTGTAAGCTTTACGTTACAGGATTTCTTTCATGAAGACAATAAAATAAATGACAGTGAAAGTATAACCGTGAGTACTCTATTTCGTTTGCTGGAGTGTTGCTAATGGCTTTCCTAATTGCATTTTGCATGCAGATTTATTTCAAACGTAGCTAGTTCATCTGAGTCTTTCAACTGTCTGTTAAATACACATTAAATTCTATACTGTTACATCGCAATTTTTCTTAATTTATTTTTATGCACAACGGGTTAGCACTTGACCACAATCACACCTGATGTTAAGTGAAGATGAGGCCGAAGATGGAAGCATACGACCCGGAAACCCCATATTATTTCTGGGACTGGCTATATTATCTCTGACTAGTGAAAATTATGTAATTGGCATCAAAATTTTGATCAAGTTTGATTATTAACGTACGAGAAATACAGTTCAATGTAACTTGTAAGGAAATCGACCTAACTAATTTTTCATACAAAAGTCAAGCTCAATAGCTTTTGGAATATTTTATGTTTAATTTTGTAATCACATAATCTGGAACTAGGTACTTATATAGTTATGTTAGGTACTTAAGTAGTACAGGTAGTAAAATAGTTAAACATTGATTTTACAAAGTTGATTGATCAATCTGCACCTCCACAACAATTTCTTCTCTTAGGTATATAATTCCGAATTAGAAAGCCAACCAGAATTTTCCAAGTTCAAGGATTGGTGTGCAACATTGAAGTTGTATAATGGAAAGAAGACAGGAATACCTGAAAAGGATGGCCAGTTGCTATGTGGCTATCTCAAGGCTGGAATAGCTATATACCGATGGCCACCTCCAGATAACACTGTCGCTGTCAGTCTTAATGGAGTGGATCTGATGAAAGGGTAGGCAAAGAAAGAAATCACTATACTACGAATAACCGTTGTTTGTCATATTTGAAATTAATTTTAGACCTTGCAACATTAAAATCATAGCAATAATGCATTAAAAGAAAAAAATTAGTAGCAAATTTTAGAAAACCCCCTTTTTCCGTTATCGAAGTCCCCAAGCGTCTCTAGTAATGGATAATAATACCTTTTAACCGCCTGTGTTTAAAGGTAAATAATTGCCGAAACCGATTAAACATGTCTAAGAATCATCTCGCAATTATCAGTGTTCGAATATAAAATTTCAAATACTACTAGGCTACAAACAGATAGACGTAAAGCTTCAAACATCCCTCTTTTTACACCGCCGCGCCGGGGATTTAAGTCGAGTTCAGGAAATTGTCCTGTTTTGCTGTCAGTAGTGATGCGTTGAGGGCGCGAACGGTATGCAGCGCGGCGTGGGGATTATAACATATCGAGTCTAGGTCCGGATGTAGGTATATCCTGACTTACTGGACTGGTTAAATATCTTCGAAAGGGTTAAACCGATTTTCTCGAGGATGATAAGATAAGTTAAGATGAGGAGAAATGAGATATGATAAGATATGATATGATAAGGTGAGTAGAATGAGATGGGATGGGATGAGATATGATAAAAACCGTAATCAAAATTTGATCTCAAAATTGAAATATATCAAGGATACGATGCGGTTGTTTATAGAAGTATAATCAGTATAATATAATAGTAGGAGAAACGTTCTTAGTCACGCTTGATGAACGTCTGTTTAGCCCTTTCTGACTTTAACATGTTGTTGCTTTTTATACCTAGATGATATTATTTTAATTTATGTAATAGTAAGTTTCTAAATTATTACATTATACATTTTTATAGTAAAAGAACATTTATTACAGATACTTTGATGATCACCCCAGCAATGACCCCACAAAATTCTTGGTTCGTGTTTACATGATCAAAGGATTGAACCTAATGGTAAAGGACTTTACAGGGAAGTCAGACCCGTACGTTGTAATTAGTTGCGGCAAGAAGCACTTGGGTGACAGAAATAATTATAAACCTAATACTGTCGACCCCATTTTTGGAAAGTAAGTAAAGCTGCTTTATTTACGGTACCCATAGCGAATTTTCGAGGCGATGCAGTACATCGGTATGAAGTGGAGCGAAATGGCCGCGAATCTTAGCGTTTCTATCATTGGTCGTGCATTTAGCACACGCAGTATAAATTTTATCTTTGTTCTGCAGAAACGAGCGGTTCGCGGGATTTACAAACTGGGCCCCAGAGTGTCTCTTAAGAATAAATTTAAAGAAATTAATATATTAACATTAGCATTGCAATATGTTTACGAAAACTTAATGTATGTAAGAAAAAATCCAGAATCGTTTAAGAAAAATAGTGATATACATAATGTTAATACCAGATATAAAAATAAAATTGCTGTTCATGTCAGCCGTTTACACAAAGTCACTAAGTCATTTAAGCGGTAATGTATACGCTTTTATAATAAGGTTCCAGTGGATATTCAAAATTTACCTTTAAATAAATTCAAAACCATCATAAATCAGACATTATTTGCCAAAGGCCATTATAAAATTTCTGCCTATCTGGATGATAGGCAAGCATGGACATAGACCGCTTGGCGATATTCAGTCTAATTATACACTATAATATAAATGTAACCCAAACTTATTTAAAAGAGCAACCCTTGAGTTTCTTGCTCGTTCTTCTCTGGGGAATCGGCTTTGTGAATGAGCAATAATGTCAAAAACTTTAATAATAACATAAAAAATATGACGTTTTCAAGTGTAATTTTTATCCTACGAAATAAATATTTTTTTGATTTGATTTGCAGTCACGTTTGTGTTTCACTACCATAGCCATATAGTTGCTTTACAGCATTAATACAGTCGCGATACAGTAAGTAATAATTCAAAAATTTCTGCAGCGCCTTAAGCGCGTTTCGTAACTTCCCGTGTGCGATACTTGCGATCACTTTTCGCGCGATAGAAGCAATTAGGTCGCATTATACCTGTCGAATCAGCATCGTGACTGCATCGATGCACTCGTTGCTGAAGGCAGTATGAGGATACCGGTAACCTCATACTGCCTCCAGCTCATCCGTTTCCTAGATATCGCCCAAACGCGCTTAATTCGCTACAGAAAGATAACGTAAGTGGGTAACAACAAGTCGATTAGTTTTATGACACAAACAATAAGGTATTATAAAATACGATATTTTTAAATACCACAAAAAGAAAAAAAAAAGTTGACAAAAGAAATAAAAATGTAAATTTAGTAGCGCCAAAAGCACACATTACTTACTACTCATCCCTTAATAATTTATTGAAAGTACGGAGAATTGACATTGTGGTGTAATTACTCTCCACAATACAAAATATTAAACGTATTGTATATGTGTTGGTACCCTTTTGTTTATGGGTTTTATGCCTGCAAAAATAGTTCAATTTATGGTTTTAATTATTGAAAAACCAAACCCGACAATATGTTTTGTAAGGTGGGAGCGTCATGTTGGATTTCTTACGATAAAATGTATCCTATGACACTCAGGGGATCAAGAGGAAACGACATCTTGCACAAATCGAGCCGTTCAGGCTACAGGAGGTAACATAGACGTTTACATACATACTTGTTTACATATATTAATAATACATTCGAGAAACATTAGCTTTCTTCCTGGGGCAACGACGACTATTCAAGATTATATGGCGAGGCAACAAAATGAATCCAATTGTCATGCAAAGTGGAGCAAATGCATATCCCTTGTAGCGTAGCGTTGTAGCCCTTGACTACAACGCTACGCTTGTTTTCAGTTGAGTCTCAGATCAACCAGAAATACATTACATAAGAACAGTCAAAGAGCGAGATAGCAAGATAGAAATAAAATCAGCCGATTTACGAAAAACCACGACGAGGAGTCGTTTACTAAAACATTTACTCGTAGTCAACATTAATCAATCTAATAACGGTGTAAAAGATGGTAGTACTGAAGTCCGACGCTATCTTCGAAATACAAGCCAATTTCAAACGTATTTATTATTAGATAAAGATCAGAGTAAATCGAAATCTTTACGCCACCTACGTTCTTTTTCATTTGAGAAAATATGGGTTAAAATTGTGTAGAGCAAGCATTTTTTTCTTTCTCAGTAGGAATTTTTTAAAATAGGTAATTATTTATTCGACTTGCATCCTAAGTCGAATAAATAATTACCTATTTTAAATACGGTTAAAAGTAATCTGTAACATCGATCTACTTACTCCGATCCATGATACTTACACTACATTAATTATTAATTACCCATCATCATCAGCCTTACACGTTCCCATTATTGGAGGACGTCCATCCACTGTGACAGGATATGACCCAAAATCCCCCACGCGAGCTCAATGCCGATTGGTGGATTTTTGTCAGACACCTGACAAGGCTGACAGTCGGTGTTTATAAGCCACCGACCTGATTAAATGACTACCTTCAATTGAAAAAAAACCGAGAGACTATTTAACGTGCCCTCCGAAGCACAGAAACCCTCATATTAAAATGCCTCTCGTGATCACCCATCCATGGACTGGCCGCGCCAGACATTCCTTAACTTCTGATTATAATATCATCAATATACATCAAATAAGCCACCGACTTGACGACTGCCCAAGATTGAAAACAAACCGACTATTTGACGCGCCCTCCGAAGCATTGAAGCACTAGTCCGTCTAATTTTAAGTACCTATGGTCAAATGTATAATAGTATAATCATAACTTTATACAACTTGTTTATATTGAGTACACTTAAATAAAGAATTTTAAAGCAACAACTAGTGGTCACCAGTCTGAGGACTGACCGCTCCAGACATTGCTTCATTTCGCTAATCGAACGCGAATAGCGAATTCGACTGCCTCATGAGTGCTTCAACCATTACTTAGAGAAAACTATAAATAATAAATAAATACTCACGTCCATTGACAATTATAGTATTATTATCTAAAATATTATCTAAAATTAGTACATTTTAAAGTAGAAGACTTACATAAGATACAGTACCCTGTCCCATATTACTTTATATGCTTTACTGAGACTCCCGATACATGTGTATTGATCCAGTGCCTTAGTATCATCACCCATCTGGTCTCCATAATACAAGCCTTGTCGCTTAGTGTGGAACTAGATAGCGCTACATAAATACATTTTTTTTTATAAATAAATACATGAATAAATGAAAAACATCCATAACTCGGGAACACATGTCTGTATTCATCATATAAACATATATCCCTTGCGGTATTCGAACCCGCGACCTTTTAGTATAGCAGTCAGAATTTTTAAACACTACACCAAACAGGTCGTAACAAAAAATATCCTATGTCTTAATCCAGGGTATACACCAAATTTCATCCAAATCCGTTCATCCGTCGACGTCATTGAGTAACAAACAAACATCCAAAATTTCGCATTTACCAATACAAATACTCAAAAACATTTTTTAAATAATTTTCATAACTTTGTTGAGCTCAAAATTGCAAATCCAGTTTAAGCTCTGTGTGCCTTTAATAATTTAATAACTATGATTTTATTTTAATTCTTTTGCTCTCAAACGTGCTACAAAAGCGAGCGAGCGATTTAAGTATAAACCTGTTAAGCTGGGATTCATCCCTACATACTATAAAACGGATTCGCTATTTAATTCAGTCCGTTTGTACGTTTAGTTAGTTATTATTCAGTGAATTTCTCTCTGAAGGTTTAATGTATATTTAACGAAAGATATTGTATAGCCGCTATAGTGCTCTTATAAACGTGATTATTCTTAACACGCGTAATACACAATTACGCGTGTTAAGAAAATTTTATACAAAGAACATAGAAAATCTCTCGTCAGATATCTTATGACACTAAAAAGCGGTCTCGCACTAAGGGCTTCATAAGAAATCTCAAGGTCACGTAACGAGCTGAGAAAGGGTGGTCTTCGACGTTTCGCTGTTGGTTCGAATCAGAAATTAAGAAATCCGTACAATTACGAAAGTGACCGACATAGCCCAGCGGAATAGTAAGTTGAAGTAATCCTGCCCACGGTTACTTAGCTCGGAGAACTGATGACTGGTAAGGGCTTTTTTTTGGAGTGAAACACGCACTAGCAAGCGCTGCGTAGGTTGTCCACCCACAGGTTGGATGGGAAATAGCTGGATGCAGGCTGCTTCCAGCCGGTTGCTCCGGATGTCTATGAGGAAGTGATCCGTTCAGCAGTGGATGTCTTGTGGCCGATATGATGATGATATCATATGTGTCTTTTTGTTTATGTTGCTGTCAGTCCTTGACCTCAATCACACATGATGTTATGTGAAGATGAGTCCGAAGGTGGGAGTGAACTCCAACCCTAACTTATTTGAGGGACTGGCTATCTTATTTCTGACAAATGCTAACATTATTGATTGGCGGGAGACTTAGATAAGATGGTGATAGTTAGTCATGCGGGCATTTAAAATGCACCCACGACTTCCGATTAGTAAACCCTATGTCGTTTACATTGAGCCAAGGAAGAGGTTAAAATTATTTGTCTTTATGATATCCCCTCAGGATTATAGCATTTATTATTTATATTATTATTATTATTATTATTTACCATTATGTGAGTATTGATAATGTATACATTTTATATTACGTATTACATGTATATAGGTATATTGGAAAGGTTGTTATGGTGTGCTTATATTTATTCGATATTTATTTATATTACTTAAAACATAATCTTCAAATTTTATGTACATTATTTTCTGCCCAATCAAATAAACACTGTATCTCTAAGGTTTGTTGGTAGAAAACTCTATCGGAGTTAATCTCGCCCTTGTATATTTTCTATACAATTCATATTTATGTAACAGTTGTGAGTACAATAAAGATATCAAGGAAGAACCCGTGACAGGAAGCCTCGCTCTTCCTTAGCAGACGATTTATAGGTAACAATGAAAGTGGAATATTATTTTTACAGTGGATATTTATTGTAAGGATTGTACAGTCTGCACCATAGTTATTAACACAGGGATGTTTTACACTATTATTGTTAGCGTTGGGTCTATTTAAGCTATACCATTAACCGTCTGCGTGGCTCAATGTCAACAACATAGTGTTTACAAATCGGAGATCGCGGGTTGATCCCCAGCGGGGTACAAGCTTAGTATTCCGTTTGGTTAGTGGCAGGATTTAAATGTCCGCCTGGCTGGCTACCACCATCTTAACCAAGTCTGCCGCAAACAGCACTGTTAATAGCATTGTTGTGTTCCGGTTGACAGATATATGATAGCTAATCCACCAAATATTCTCATCTACACTTAATATCAGGTGTTAACGGGTGATGCATTAAAAAAACTACCAAACTTCTCTAAAATGACCCTCTTGTCTGGACCATCATGTTAGAATATTGTGAATGGTACAGATAGCCAGCATGTTTTCATCTATCAGAGCCCTGTATGAAATATGATGGCGCCGACTATACTATGTATGCTTGTGGTATATGTGTGTTTAGCCCTACGATTTGTGTCATGGGATCAGATAGATGTTACATCCTTTGTCCGGAGCAGCTATCAACTAACCTAATGTGTGTCTAATTGAGCATCTAATAGGTATGTTGGAAATGTCATTCAATATACAGGGTGAAATTTAATTCGTGTAATTCCTGTTAATAGGTGACTCCACTCCTGATTGAGAACAACTTTCCAGTAGGAGCCATAGCCGAATTCAGACGAAAATTATTGAACTTCCTTAATACAAGTGGTTTCAGAATGATTTACTTTATATTAATCGAAAATGTTTTGATTGAATTCGACTACGGTGTCTTGGGGAGTTGTTCGTAATTAAGACTGGCGTCATTAGGTAATGGGAATTACACGAAAACACCTGTATTCGGAAATTTCCGTCCGCTTTCTCTTATGTTAGTTGTCTTTAGTCATTTTATCATGTGATTTCTACAGTCATTATTTCTACATATCAGCCGAAAGACGTCCATCGCTGGACAAAGGCCTCCCCCAAAGATCTCCACAACGATTGGTCCTACGCTGCCCGCATACAGGTACTTTCCGCGATCTTTACCAAATCGTCGGTCCACCTCGTGGGAGGCCTGCCCACGCTGTCTTCTGGTGCGTGGTCGCCACTCGAGAACCTTTACGCCCCAACGGCCGTCGGTCCTACGAGCAACGTGCCCTACCCACTTATACTTAATTTGGCAATTCTTCGGGATACTCGTATATCGGTCTCCTTGGTTCTCCTGTGGATCTCCTATTTTATATCGTCCAAATAAAAAACAAATTTGGAAATAGCTATAGAATCGTAGGAGTTGGTACATATGATTAACGAAGAAAAAATCTCCAATTTCATAGGTAACGACCTAATTATGTATGTTGCTAAATGGATCAAATAAAGTTTCCTTATTCACTAGAAGAAATGGACTCGTTTAAGAAATTTATACGACTGTTATGTGTGACATTAATGACTGGGTCTCCATTACCAACTAAATATTATTCTATAGGTACCTACTTACTCTGTGTAAACTCAAACTGTGACTGCTCGCAATAGTGGAATAAGTTTTAGAACTCAAGGAAACATTTAGGGCTTCAGTGTAAAGAGAGTTGTTGTGACTAGTTAACCTACTCGTGTAATATAAATTTATTTTTGAAAATAAAACAAGAAAGTTTGTAAAAGAAAACCTTTTGTGTGCGGCTTCCTTGCCACATTAGACTTACGTATTGCCAACGTTTAAATAACATTTGAAAAGTAGTAGCTAAAACTTCGAATATACTCTTCAGACATTTCTTTTATATAGTCTTCTCTTCGACTCAAATAACGATAAAAAACGACTCACTGTCACGTATGCATTTCTGTGTATATTGAAAGATGTTGTTCCGAGCATTAAATTTTTAATATTTGGAACACCCAAGCACTAATATTTGGGATATCTCTGACCTCGTTTGGGATAAGGGTTGTGACTTTATGTTATCTTGTAAATTTATAAATATACAGGCTGATATAAACAATATAAAATATTCTATAAGTAAAAGCAAAGCTTATAATAAAAATCCCCCAATACATAAACATGGAGTTAATCTCTCTCTCTATCGGAGTTATGCTCGCCTTTGTATATTTTATATAGAATGCATATTTCTGTAACAGTTTTATGTACAATAAAGATATTAAGATAAGATAAGATGGAGAGTAGCACAGAGCGATATTAATCCAGTATCAATAGGTACAGTCGACCACACATCAGACGTAACACTTCAAAATTTAACCCTTAGTTACACGCGACTAAAAACTTAAGTACTAACGTGGGATCCCTTCGACCTCACTTTCAAAACCAAAATGAAACTACTTGATTTGATGAAAAATGAAATTTGAGTTTATTTAATAATAAATTAATAGGAATACAAAAACAAATAGGGTCCATAGTAATTAAAATTATTAATAAGTAACAACGTCACACATTACAATTCAGTAGCATAGTCAAATGGTCCTGACAAATTGGCACATCGTGATTTCATTTTCTCGTCTTTTGGTCTTGGACAAAAGATATAATCTGCCTTTGAAAGTTGATGGAGAGGGATGTCATTGAATATTCGGGTTTCTGAATTTCCATACTTCGCTTCATACGTTTTGTAATGGTTCAACAACAACAAAAAAGCTCACCTCCAAAAAAACACGGAACAGCCCACGCGGGATCCATGTGAACCCCAAACTCATTTTCCAGACACATCAAAGCAATTCTGGGTCACACATGCAAGTGAATTATGAAGTAATGAGCTACTAGGCGCGTAGAGAAGATATTTACAAAATTCGAGGAATGACACAACTTTCAAATCCAAATGAACCCCGCGCGAGTAGTTAAAGGTTGAACTATCCGCTGGTTATGTGAGCGCGCTACCGTACGGGAGCTCAGCTATTAAGCTCGACTACACTACAAATAAGTAAGTAAGTGCGAAATTTTAGAAATAGGCAAAAATAAAGGTAAACAGCAAAAAAATTTAACTCAAAATTACGATCCTTACCTTTCGTATATTTGTAAGTAAACGAGCAAATGCACATCCTCCCTTTGCTTTTTCACAGCTCAGTTGCATATCGAGCTTTATATTATGCTTTTACACGACGTCTTCAAAGAGGAAAGTAATGTTTTTTAATTCCTGTTATGTTGTATTTTATTGTTAGTCTTCAAGATTGGTCACATCAACTAAATAGATAAATAGACTATATTAATAGTGTTATTTATAAAAAATTATAACACTTTTTTACTTATTTTACTATTTATACAAAAACGACGCTATGCAGCTTGACGACCTGTTTGGTGTAGTGGTTAGAAACTCTGCTGCTATACCATATGGTCGCGGGTTCGAATTCCGCTAGGGGTATATGTTTGTATGATGAATACAGACATGTGTTCCCGAGTTATGGATGTTTTTCATTTATACATGTATTTATTTACAAAAAAAAAAAAAACGTATTTGTGTAGTTTATCAACCATCTGGTATCCATAATACAAGCCTAGATGCTTACTATGGACCTAGATGGCGCTGCGCGTTTGTGCAGACATTTATTATTATTATTTTTGATATCTCTGACCACGCCACTTGTGCTAAAAGGTCGTGACTTTATGTATGTATGACACAAACAAAGATTAAGAATAAAAACGGAACAAGTGCCAGTTTATCTAGCGCGCTAAGAGATACATACCTACCTTAGAAGCAACTAACCAGTTGAAAGATATATTTATTCTTTTTTTGTACAAAATCAAAATCAAAAATATTTTATTCAATGTAGGATACAAAAATATCACTTATTGAATGTCAACATGTTATTTTTTTTTCAAACTACATCGCTTCACAAGGTTCTATGGTTAGGGAGAAGAAGCGACAAGAAACTCCGCAACAACACATCTTTTCAATTAGTTTCCATTTTTACAATAATATTACATTTTATATTACATATTACAAAACAATAGCAATTAACATAACGACCAGCTAACACCGGACCTCCTTATCGCCTAAATAATCATCTATCCTGTAATAACCCTTCTTACGCAGAATTTCCTTAATGTGGCGTTTAAATTTCTGCTCTGTTAAACTCAATACATGTTCTGGTATTTTATTGTAAAAGCGTATGCTGTGTCCCACAAAGGATGTGCTAACCTTGCTAAGTCTAAATTGTGGAATTTCAATTTTATTTTTGTTTCTAGTATTCAAATTATGATTATCAGAATGTTTACGAAATAGGCATATATTTTTGCGTACATAATTATACTGCCATATATACAGGGGGTCCCAAAGTTATGGGACATGAAGGGGAAGTACCTTAAATATCGTAGATAGTGAATTTTGCTCAAAGAAGACTTTATGTTATTTTTAAAAGTTAGTAATTCTGCATTCATAGATTTTCTAAAAATTATTTGCTTCGGCTGGGAATCGAACCGACTCAAATGTGAAAAAAAAAACACCCTACTTTTATGATGCCAATCGAAAGAATAGCTAAAAAATAATAACTCTGCCTAAGTAACATAGTATTTTAAAAGAAAGGAACAACGTGAAATTAATCATTTTAATCAAATAAAAAACATACATGAAACTGCCGTAGTCAATTAAGTAGGTATTTTTTTGTAAATTAATTAATTAAATGCTCAAAATGTGATCCCTCTTGTCTTACGCAAATCGCCAATCTTTTAATGAGCCCGCTGCCTGTTGATTTTCTAATCATTTTATGGTGAACACTCGATGTGATATGGCACAATTCTGTTTGCAACTCGCCTACGTTCTCGTATCGCTTTTTGTATAGCATATCTTTCACGTATCCCCAAAAGAAGAAATCTAATGGTGTGAGGTCCGGGGATCTGGCCGGCCATCTAATCGGTCCATTTGTACCAATCCATGTAGGAAAACATTCATTTAGAAAATCTGCTGCTCTCCGACTATTATGAGCCGGAGCTCCATCTTGTTGGAAAATTAAGTTTTCTTGCTCCGCCGCGGAATGGTTTCTTATCTTATCCCTTAAAATTTGAAGTATTCCTAAATACTTTTCTGTGTTCAAGGTTCCTTGGTAAAAATTGATTAAGAAAACCCGGTTTTTTAAAAGTCCGCACCAACAGTTGAGTGAAAAACGCACTTGGTTATTAGTTTCAGTCACTCGTAGGGGATTTTCTTTAGACCAAATACGATTATTGTTGCGGTTATACATACCGTTATTGCTAAAGTTAGATTCGTCTGTCCAAATAATATTATCCAAAAAATTTGGATCTTCGAGCAATCGTGCCTGGATATCAAGACAGAAATTTTTTCTCCTTTCTGTATCGCCCGGAAGTAATTTTTGAACCAATCGTCCTTCAACATAACTCTTAAAACCGTGTTTTTTTAATACACGGTGTATTTTACTTTTTGAAACTCCAATTTCATGTTCTCCTTCTCTCACCGATGCTTTCGGAAAAGCCGAAAAGTAAATTAAAATACCAAGTTCTTCGTCGTTGATCGTATGGTTTTCTTGCTGTGGTTCTCTTGGGCGTTTATCGAAACGTCCCAGAGTTTTCAAATTGTTCACAAGCCTTTTCAAAACTTTACGAGACGGTATTTGTCTATCAGGATATTTTACGCCATACCACCGCAAACTTCTAGAGATATCTTTATCGTTCAAAAAATATGCTTCCATTAGATCAAAACTTACTTGATATGCCATGTTCGCAATAAATTAACACAATAACACTTGTGTAAGTGAATTGAGACTAAACAGATCAATATCCGAAAAACAAACGCTCGCACATACTGTTCCATTTTCAAATTTAAGAACAACATTTAAAAATATCACTTCTTTTTAAAATATCTTAAAAAGTATGCATTCAAACAAACGCTGTCATAAACTGTTCCATTTTCAAATTATAAATTATTTATTTTTGTTTTTAATTTGCCTTCTGTCTAGCTTACAGAGGACGTATTGAAATACAAGTTTTATCATTTCATCTACACGTGCACTTATAATAAGGAAAACTATGTTAGTACCTATTTTATGAAGTGGGTACTTATTTACGAATAATCAATGCTATCTTTGGAATGATAATATCGCTACTTTTCGAACGTCGTCGGCAATAAATAACTTTCTTGAAATTTGACTCAATCATTTTATGTTGTTCCTTTCTTTTAAAATACTATGTTACTTAGGCAGAGTTATTATTTTTTAGCTATTCTTTCGATTGGCATCATAAAAGTAGGGTGTTTTTTTTTTCACATTTAAGTCGGTTCGATTCCCAGCCGAAGCAAGTAATTTTTAGAAAATCTATGAATGCAGAATTACTAACTTTTAAAAATAACATAAAGTCTTCTTTGAGCAAAATTCACTATCTACGATATTTAAGGTACTTCCCCTTCATGTCCCATAACTTTGGGACGCCCTGTATATATATTGTCATATATATATATATTGTCATATATATATACTGTACAATAGTGTGTTTATATTATATTGTATTGTGTTGTGTTATATGATGTGCTATGCTGTACTGTGCTGTAGTGTAGCGCTAACAGACGGGGCCTCTTATTTCTTACATTTTAATTTAATTTCTACATAGTCCAGAGCCACGCCTAAGCATAAAAACAAAAGTAACAAAAAATTGTTAGCCATTGGAAAGTCGCCCATTCTCTCTTTGGTGGCAGCAACTACTCTGCAGGGGGGATTGAAAATCAGCAACACTGCTGATCCCTACCCATTCATCACAATACTGTGGTTCTCGATTCTATGTATGCTTGTGTTTTCTTTTTTGTGATGAATGAATACCTTTTATTATTTTATTATTATTAGTGTATTGTATTGCACTGCATTGTGCTGCAACGCACCGTACCGTATTGTACTGTATTCTAATGTACATGCAATACATGCATTGTACGTTATTTTACACAATTATATGAGACACTGATGAGAGAATGCAACACAGTGCAAAAGTGTCGACAACATTTCATAAACTCCATTTATCGAATTGCAAAATACAGTTAGTTTCGGATTTCTCTAAAATTGTGTTATTCGCGAATAATATTTCAAACTATGAAAACCACAAATTGTTGCACAAAAGACGTTTTGTAAACTCCGTAGACCTATTTACGAGAGGAAACTCTGCTCCGAGACATTTCAATTCTATATTGAATATCAAGTTTCTAAAGATTAAATTCGTCTTCATTCCAAATCCATCGAGACTGATATCATTGAAACGGGCCCCGATCTTTTCCTGCGAATTATTACTGTTCTTTGCGTTGGTAGATAATATACATTCTACATTCGTATTAGGATTCTTCTTCAGTACTCTCTTTGCTTAACCTCAACATTAACCATAGATTTCGTAACCCCAAAACATTTTTATTAAATGCCTATAAAAACAACACATCCTATTATAATCCCATGGTTAGGATGTGTAGATTTTATAATGAGTTGTCCTCAACTGGTGATTCCACTATAGACATATTCGACTTTAGAACCATTCCATTTAAAAGGCTAGTAAAAGATGTCCTCAACTGAGTGCTATCCCAATAAAATTTTACTTTGATGCTTAGCTACAAGATCCGTCAAAGCTAAAAGTGTTTTATTCTGTCGGTATTCTTAAAAAAACAAAAAGACAATAATTAAGTTTGTTCTTGTTTAACCATGTTGTGTATACATGCTTGGGATTCCAAACTAGTTCGAATCTAAGTTAACTTTAAGTTTTTCTCATGTACGATTGTAATCTGTTTTGTGTACCAAGAAATAAAATAAAAAATTAAAAAAATAATATATATATATATAGGGTGAATTTGAATTCGTGTAATTCCTGTTTTCTGGTGACTCCACTCCTGACTATGAGCAACTTTCCCCAAGGAACCATAGTCGAATTCGATCAAAAAAATTTCGTTTACCCATACAAAGTAAACAATTCTGACACCGCCTTTAGTATAGAAGTCCAAAATCCTACATTTTTGCACCTCATAGTTTATAAAAATTGAGACAAGTTTCTTTTTCTTATAGGTAAGCCCTTTTTATAGATTCAATTCCAAGTTTACTTCCAGAATGTACGAGTTCCGATGCAGCTTACCAGAGGACTACCTCTTAACTGTGTCACTATACGATTATGATGCAATACCACCAGATGAACTGATTGGCAACACTTCAATTGACCTAGAAGACAGGGTTTACAGCAAACACCGGGCTCGAGTTGGCCTTCCTGCAGAATATAATCTGTAAGATGTTTGAAATTTATTTCTAAAATTTAGATAGTAAGTAGAAATATACCTCAAGTTCCTCGAGTCTCGACGGTATTTATTTTAATTTTATATTTCATTGCGAAATTCGTTTTTTTTTTCAAGCTTCAATATATTATTGCATTATATCCGCCATCCTCAGCGGCCATCAAAGAATCCCGCTCCCGTATTTTAAATGGTTTGACATTCGATTCATCGTAAAGTTTCAAATTTCGAACGCGTTTAAGAAGAAATATTAGACGTCTCCAGAAAAAAAAAATTGAATTTAAGTAATAAAATTCCATGTCATTTGAAATTAGAACTGTCTGTGATTGTGAATGTAACCGATTGCCATAAAACAAAAAGTTGAAGTTGAAGTTGATTGTGAATGTACTTTGCTGGTTGTTACAATAATACGTCTTAGTACGCCGACATCCTAGAGGTGCGGGTTAATAACTTCAATCAAAAGACTATTTGGAACACCGTGATTAATTTTTCGTCGCAAACCTTAGCAAGGAGTTTATAGTGCTTGAGAAGACCTGTGAAGTCAATAACTTGGCGAAAGCGAAGGTAGAAGGAAGCTTACACAAAATTCTGGGTATTGTTGACGTAAATATATATATAGTGTGGAAAGATAAATCGGGCCCTGGAGGGAAACTACCTTAAATCCTTAAGCTGACTCATTTTACTTAAAGGAGACATTCCTTTATTTTTAAAAAGAAACAAAACTGAATTCAAAGATTATCTAAAACACAAACACTCCCTATTTTATTATTACTAATCGATAGTATTATTATTCAGGATTAAATTTCTCTAACAAATTTGTTAATTTTAGTTGGTTCGAGTCCCGGGCGAGGCAAGCTAGTTTGAGAAAATCTTTGAATGCAGTTTTGTTTCTTTTTAAAAATAAAGGAATGTCTCCTATAAGTAAAATGAGCCAGCTTAAGGATTTAAGGTAGTTTCCCTCCAGGGCCCGACTTATCTTTCCACACTGTATATATACACACGTAAATAAATACGTATTGGCACAAATTATAAGGAAAGGACACTGCAGCAAATAGTAGATGTTCATAACAATATCAAAAATATTAATAGTCATTTTAAATTAAAAATATTTTCTTAGTGCAATGTGACATAATGACATATTCTATATTATAGAATACAGAATGGAAACGATAAGGGATCTAGTCGATTACTCCGAAGCAAAATGAACACCACTAACTGGCTAAAGCCGCGTCCCCACTAGGCAACATTTGGTGACGTTGCCAAATTTTGCTCGACTTTTTTTTTAATGCACATCGGGGTTAGCACTTGATCTCAATCACACTTGATGTTAAGTGAAGATGAGGCCGAAGGTGGAAACGTACTGACCCGGCAACTCCAACATTTGGGGAGAACTGGCTATCTTATCTTTGACAACAGGAACACGCCAATGCTATTAACATTGCTGTTTGGCAGCAGATTTAGATAAGATGTTTGTAGCTAGCCAGGCGTACATTTAAAATGCCCTACCAGCAACCAAACCGAGTACTTAAATATGTACCCCGCTGGCGATCGAATCCGCGACCTCCGATTGGTAAACCCAATGTTGTTTAAATTGAGCCACGGAGGCGTTTGTCTTTGTTGAGACTTCGCCCGATATGTCTGATACGTTCCTCTAAACTGATGTGAACGTAGACAATACATCAGACGACGTGGGACGATGTCAACCGATGTCTCCTGGCACACAATGTCGTTCGATAAAGATCGTTTAGTCGGGTCGCGGCTTAACGCGATAATTTGTAATTTCCCTGTGAGATCCTAGTTCCCATAGAGAACTATACGAACCTGTTTGTAGTGCATTGTTTGATTTAAAACTAATGTCAAGTGTCAATTAATAACTAGCTTTCCGGCCGCGTCTTCGCCTGCGTGGTAAAATTTTATCGCGGACGTTTGTTTATCCCGCGTGAACTACTCACTTTATCGGGAAAATATATCCTATATCTTAATCCAGGTTTTATTCTACATATATACCAAATTACATCCAAATCCGTTCATCCGTTTTGCCGTGATCGAGCAACAAACAAACAAAAATCCAAACTTTCACATTTATAATATTAGTAAGATAAACTCGGTCTCCTAACGCAAAATGCCAATTGTTTGTATTAATAGGTACATTCATTTATTCACAACTGAACCTTTGTTTCCTATCCCAATGGTGAAATCATAATATTTGGTCCTTACCTGTGAAATTGGCGTTTTGTATGAAGAATTTCATTAAGACTGTTTTATCTATACAAACATTTTGATTTTTTTTTGGGAACGGCAAATCCAAATTTAGCTAAACTTTGTGTGTATTATCGGATAACATTAAGTTAAGAATAGGCAGCGTTAATTTTTAAAAGTAACCGCTTTTTAAAAGTTTCAGCGAATCTAAGAAATTATTAAGGGAAGCACATGAAAAGAGCTCTGTTCAATTTTTTTTTATTATGTGATATCGCCCAGAAATTGAAAAATATTTCATGTGAAACCTTGAAATAATATTCCATTTTCCAAATAATAAACAAATTTGGATATAGCTTTGATAATCGCAGGAATTGGTACATATGATTAACGATGAAAAAAAACTCCAATTTCATAGGTAAAGACCGATAATTCGAGTTTGATAATTATCGAGGAAAGGACAATGTTAGTTTTAGTTCTAATAAGCAGGTCTTGCTGTGTTCACATTTCCGATAACTTGTTAGATGTATCCGGGAGCACATTTCCGGTACACTGGTAGCCCTCGCGCTGTCGACTGCACAGTAACAATTCTAAGATTCTGTTTACATGCACATTGCACAAAGGATAAATTGTTAGAACTAAACTTAATTTGCCAATTTTTTCATTGACTCACAATTTTTTTTCTTATGAGTTGGCTTTGATTATTGATTATCTTTTATCGTTTATTAGTATAATTCTCTGGAATCTAACTAATATTGTAAATGGGAAAGTTTCGACGTTTGTTTGTTCGTTTGTTACTCAATCACGGCGAAACCGAAAAACGGATTTGAATGAAATTTAGTAATTAACTAGAACATACCCAGTATTAAAACGTAGGATATCTTTTATCTCCTTAAAGTGAGTAGTTCCCGCAGGATAAACAAATTTCCGTGATAAAGTTATTCCACGCATGCTAAGCCGTGGGCGGAAAACTAGTCACTCATAGTTTCCACCCTGTATACAGTGTAGCTCAACAATCTACAGCACTACCTACAAAACAACTACAGATTCTCTTATTGTCCATTGCCATTAGTCGAGTTTACAAAATTTAAACCTTACTATTCGACGAATTTGACCATTTCGAATTTGACCAAACGAGCGGTTCGCACGTTTTATAAACTGGGCCCAGAGTGTCTCTTAGGAATAAATTTAAAGAAATTAATAAACATAATAATTAGTAAACATTAGGATCGCAATATGTTTACGAAAACCTAATGTATGTAAGAAAAAATCTAGAATCGTTTAAGAAAAATAGTGATATACAAAATGTTAATACCAGATATAAAAATAAACTTGCTGTTCATGTCAGCCGTTTACACAAAGTCACTAAGTAATTTAAGGTACAAGGTATACGCTTTTATAATAAGGTTCCAGTGGACATTCAAAATTTACCTTTAAATAAATTCAAAACCATCATAAAACAGACATTATTTACCAAAGGCTATTATAAAATTTCTGACTATCTGTATGATAAGCAAGCATGGACATAGACCGGTCGGCGAGCATTCAGTCTAATTATACAATACAATATAATTGTAACTCAGACTTATTTAAAAGAGCAACCCTTGAGCTTCTTGCTCGGTCTTCTCTGGGGAATCAGCTTTGTGAATGAGCAATAATGTCAAAAACTTTAATAATGAGATAAAAATTACATTAATTAAGGACTTTGGTCTCCTACTGCTATGAAGCTGGTTAATAAATTTAGTACTCGGATTTGTTGATGATAATTTATTTTTAAATGTCCGTCTGACCAGCTACCACCATCTTAACTAAGTCTGCCGCCAAGAGCAATGTTCACAACATGTTGTGTACCTGCTGTTAGAGATAAGATAGCTAGTCCCCCAAGTTAGTTGGCGGTTCCAGGTGCACACCGCACCGACCTTCAGCCTCATCTTCACTTGACATCAGCAGGTGTGATTAAGGTCAAGCACAAGCGAAGAGTTACAGAAAAATAAATTCTTTTTCAGGACTGGCCCATCTAGATGGCGTGACTGTCTTACACCATCAATGATCCTCGAACAGCTTTGCTCGAGGAATCATCTACCTCCACCAGTATTTCCTGATTCCTCCAGTGTCCTTGTTAATGGAATCGAGTATAGAGATAACGCACAAGGTACAAATGCTAAGCATTTCACGTCCTACAAGTAAGGCACAGCCTCCTCTCATTGGAGATGTAATGGGCAATCCATTATGTGAGCCCAGTGACGGACAATTCCGGTGGTATTGTGACAGACTAGTAGCCACCAGACAGTCAGTGTTTTTAAGCCCCTGTAGGCTTCCTGGCATACGGACTCCTTCAATTGAAAACATCGACTATTCAACGTCGGGAATTCTCGTATTAAAATTATTAATTACTCTATTGAGCACCGAGGAGTAACAGCGTTAGACATTGCTTACCGTTGCTAATTGAAATCGAAATATCGAATGTGAGTGTTACGAGTGCTCCTATGATATATTTGAGTAATTAAGACTACCTCAAAGCGGAAACTCTGCGTTAAAAAGGCTTTAAAGCTTCTGGTTAATGATAAGCAAATACATGGATTTATCCGCTCGGCGACATCAGTCTAATTATGGTTTTTGTAGACTTTTTGGTGAACAGTTTGTATATTTTGTAACCAGGATAGAAAAAGTTTTACACAGAATCCACAAGTATTTAGAAGTTGATATACGAGGGGAAATTGTATGTTTATGGCAGTAAAGTGAAGAAATATATTCGAAATTCAAATTGAGTGGGACACCGTGTAATTACTACATAAGGTCACACCTTTATCCCAAATGGGATGGTCAGAGTAATTCCAAACAATAGCGTTTGGGTGTTCCAAATATTAAGAGATTAATGTTTGAAACAACATCCACGGTTCACCATATGAAACATACAGAAATGCATGTAATAGTCGTAAGGTGACGTCACGGCATGAAATATAAATAATACACTAATCTCAAACTAAGTATATGTAATATTATATAAGTTAAGCCTGTGACGTTGGAATTAAAAAGTTGGGTGCATTCAGTTCCAATGATCTGACGTGTCTCATTTGTAAACCTATTCCTTCTTCGAGTCACAGGCGTGGTAGGGGTCACCCCCATCGCCGTTGAAACTTCCAAATCTATAGATGTTTTTTAGGTTGAAAGTCCCTTAATTTACTACACCCACGGCAAGAGACGTGTTGGTTTTTTTCGATATGAGTGCCGAATACACACAGCACTGGCTTCTACAAATGGAGTTTCTTTCAACATTCTTTACTACAGTAGTATTACTTACCTATGAAATTGGCGTTTTGTATGAAGAATTTCATTAAGACTGTTTTCTCCATACAAACATTACTGATTTTTTTTGGGGACGGCGAATCCAATCTTTTTCGAATGCTGTTGTTTATGAGATGTTTGTTGGAATTTGCTTGGTTGGATAATACAATGAGTTTGATATATTAATAGGGCTAGAAAATTATGACTATATATTAATATCAGCTGTTATTTTAGGATATAAAATTGTTCGTATACGCTAACAATGGCCTTACGACATGCTAACTATAACCTGTTACATTCACAGATACAAGCTACTCGTCACCAATTGAAAGAAAAGAGACGCTATGTCTGAGCTTACTGCAGCAGTGGCACACGATGCCAATTTGCGGCCATCACTTAGTACCGGAGCACGTGGAGACTAGAAGTTTATATAATCCTGACAAACCTGGTTACGAACAAGTAAGTCATCTTCATCATCCACACTATCACTTGATAGCCCACGCTGTAATGTATTAATTTGAAAATAGAAAATTGGAATTTTTTTTTTTCTTTCCGAACAACAGAGATTTGTTTGTGTAGTAACTTTATTTTTAAATGAAATAGCTGCCGGAATTCCATTATTATTTTTATGTATTCCCAATTTTTTGGACGTGGCTAAATAATACTTATGACTTTTATAACAAATCGGAAGCTTGTTTTAGGTATAGTGTGGGTATTTAGTTATGAAATCTACAATATTAAATTAAACTTAGTACTTCATTTTTAAAGTAGATACTTTATATGTTAATATCTGTTATATGTTTGTAGATACAGTAACATACAACAAATTTCTAACTTAAAGAGACATCAGTGACATTTGTATCAATATAAATCTGAAATCTTTAAAACGATGTATCTAACGTTACCTAATAAATTAAAATTCATCCTGCCGTTTGGGCGCTACTAGAGAATAAAGAATCCCACATACATACAAATATACCTACGTGCGAGAAACTTAACCCTCTCTTCAATCGGATCAAGATATGAGGTAGCTGTTGATCTTAGAAAATAATCTCAGGAGTTATATAATACGCATTTTAATTCACAATAAGAACTCTAACTTAATATTGTAGCTTAATAGTCTACGATCAGTGACAAAATCCAAATGTTTATCTATTATGTCTGCTTATACCAGATGAGATTTTTTATCGTAAGGAAAAAAATAGGGCATGTCGGGTAGGAACCGACCTGAATTGACCGTCTCCGTGGCTCAATGTAAACAACATTCGGTTTACGATTCGGAGGTTGCGGGTTCGATCCCCAACGGGGTACATGTTTAAATACTCGGTTTGGTTAGTGGTAGGGCATTTTAAATGTCCGCCTGGCTAGCTACTACCATCTTATCTAAATCTTCCGCCAAGCAGCAATGTTAATAGCATTGTTGTGTTCCGGTTGACAGAGATAAGATAGCCAGTCCCCCAAATGTGTTGAGGTTTCCGGGTCAGTGCGCTTCCACCTTCGACCTCATCTTCACTTAACATCAGGTGTGGTTGAGGTAAAGTACCTACCGGTTTTGCATTAAAATGAAATAGAAGTGATTGGCATTGGTAGTTTAATTTTTTTTTTTTCAAAAACGCAAGCCTATTTCGAATTTTCATATGCGACTGGCGGGATTCGTAGGGTCCTATCATGTAAAATTTAATTGGAACTCATATTTTCTCCAAGATTTATTTAATTTAATGATGTAATATTATGGAATAAGCTACAAATGCGGCCGCCAATTACACAATTAAAGTTTCATCCGATGCGAGTTTTGAAAAAAAAAAAAAATTACCGCCTTTGCACCTTCTATTTCACTTACCTAATATGCCCTATTTTTTTCCTTACGGTAAAAAAACTCATGCGGTATATGTATTATATTGGGTCTTTACCTATGAAATTGGAGTTTTCTGTTCGTTAATCATTATGTACCAATTCCTGCGATTTTCAAGGCTACTATATCCGAATTTGTTTTTTATTTGGGAAATGGAATATTATTTCAAGGTTTCATATGAAATATTTTTTAATTACTGGGCTAAATCACGTAATAAAAAGAAATTTGAACAGAGCTCTTTTCATGTGCTTCCCACAATCATTTGTTAGATTCGCTGAAATTTTTATAAAGCGGTTATTTTTAAAAATTAATGCTGCCTATACTTAACTTAATATTATCTGATAGTACACACAAAGTTTAGCTAAATTCGGATTTGCCGTTCCCAAAAAAAAAAATCAAAAATGTTTGTACGGAGAAAACAGTCTTAATGAAATTCTTCATACAAAACGCCAATTTCATAGGTAAGGGCCTAATACATACAGTAAGCTTATTATTTGTACAGCTTTAGACTATCACTAATAAGCGCTCTTGGTATTCATGCGCAAATAATTAAGACCTAATTGCATCGGATGTTAAATCATTCACTTACTGAACTATATTAGGTATCCGTTCTAGCTAACTAGATTGTAATTATATCTAATAGAGTTTCATTTGATATTCGATGGAAAAGATTATAATATATTCAATAGTTTACTTATCACAGGGCAGAGTACAATTATGGCTCGATATCTTTCCACTGAACGCCGGTATGAAAATCCCTCCACCGGTAGATATTGATCCGGAGAGGATAGAAGAGTATGAGTTAAGGGTGATAGTGTGGGATGTCCATACTAAAATGGACAACACTGAACATTCCGGAAAGATATGGAAGACGGCTGATGTTTATGTAAAAGCGTAAGCATGTTTATTTAATACTAGCAGCTGCCCGCGACTTCGTCCGCGTAGACTACATGAATCAACACTTTATTACTTCCCACGGGAATACATTCAGCAGAAAAATTACCATGTAGAGTTTATCGATATCGATTTTATGGTTTTAACCCCCATTTCACAACCCAGGGGGTTGTTTTTCGAAAAATCTCAAAACACGTATTAGCTTATTTGTTCCTAGGAGTACTCTTAGTCGAAAATAGTCGAAATGTCCAAGTTATACTGTTTCTTCATACAAACTTCCCCACCCCTGTTTCACCCCCTTAAAGGGTGAATTTTGAAAAATCCTTTCTTAGTGCTCCCCTAGACTTCGTAAGGAACCTACGTGCCAAATTTGGAAACTCTATTCACCCCTTTGACTATGACTTTGACTAAAACTTTGACTATGACTTTGACTATGATTTTGAGCCTTCGACTTTGAGCCTTCGACTTTTAGCCTTCGACTTTGAGCCTTCGACTTTCAGCCTTCGTCTTTGAGCCTTCGTCTTTGAGCCTTTGACTTTGAGCCTTCGACTTTGAGTCTTCGACTTTGAGCCTTCGACTTTGAGCCTTCGACTTTGAGCCTTCGACTTTGAGCCTTCGACTTTGAGCCTTCGACTTTGAATTTCGAATTTGAATCTTCGACATTGACTCTTCGACTCTGACTCTTCGACTTCGACACCAATTTGAATTTGTGATTTCAACCCCTACCACTATCGCAACCCGTAAGGGGTTAGCTTCAAAATAAATGTCATTTTCGCAATCAACGTCCCAAAAAACCTAAATAACGACACCAATATAGACTTTTTTGGTGTCATCCCCCACCCCTATCACACCCCTAGAGGGTTGGCTTAAAATAAATGTCATTTTCATAATCAACATCCCATAAATCCTAAATAACGACACCAATATCGATTTTATGGTTTTAACCTCCATTTCACAACCCAGGGGGTTGTTTTTCGAAAAATCTCAAAACACGTATTAGCTTATTTGTTCCTAGGAGTACTCTTGCGAAGTTTCGAGTCGAAAATAGTCGAAATGCCCAAGTTATACTGTTTCTTCATACAAACTTCCCACCCCTGTTTCACCCCCTTAAAGGGTGAATTTTGAAAAATCCTTTCTTAGTGCTCCCCTAGACCTCGTATGGAACCTACGTGCCAAATTTGGAAACTCTAGACCCAGCGGTTTGGCCTGTGCGTTGATATGTCAGTCAGTCAGTCATTCAGTTTCTTCCTTTATATATTTAGATTATATTACACAGTTAAATTACGTTGCAAATTGTTTAACGCCTTAAATCTATTTATAGCCGACCAAGTCCGGGTCGGGGTCGCGTCTCTGGCAATGTATATAGTAACAAAGGAAACTTAGTTAATTATACTCTACGCTAAATTTTATAATCTCCAGTTGAATTTTCCTGGAGATTTTTAATATAAAATGGATTTGACGATTAGGTATTATTAAACTTTAAATACCATAGATTGTTTTGGAGAGTCGCACGAAAAGAAATGTGGTTTAGGAGATTTCTCTACGGAGAGCGCAATATTTTGGTCAGGGCTCTAAAGTCATACATATAAATAAACACTTATCGTAAGATTTTGTTTCAACTGGAGAGCACATTAAAACCCAAATTTATTAATAATAATAATAACCAAAAAAAGTTATGACTTCTCAAACCTTGTGAAATGTTACCATTCTAGGACCCTTCGCAAAAATTACTAGATATAAACTGTTTCATAACTCATTTATCTTTAAAGTTCTCAAAATACTATAGGTGTTGACGTTCACAGGGACAACCTGATGACCGCACAATATTTTATAGTTAATTTTATTCATTTGAATAACTTAAATATATAGCAAATCTTGTACTCTGCAAGCAATCCGTTTATGGAACGCGGTTCGCGAGTCTATACGTCGCGCACAATCATTATTTACTTTTAGAGCACAAGTCAAGGCACATTTTGTAGCGTCTTCTTGCCATATTCGTGGTTCTGAGCTTTAATAATACAGTATCGATTATTTTCTTTGTTTGGGGTCACACACTTCACGTATGTATATTATAATTTTTCACTATATGTATATGTAGGTATATTTTACAATATCATTGTATGTAAGTTTATGTTAATATCTAAAGTACCTAGGTATGTATGTTTATATCTCTTATTTAGCATTTATTATTACTTTTTAAGTCATTGGTGCCCAACCTACTTGCTTTTATTCCATTCTTTTTCCCTACCCAAAGGTTGTCTGGTAGAAATCGCCTGATAGCGATAAGAACCCCTGGTTGTACAATTTTTTTTGAAGCAATATTTATGAAGTGTATTGTGAAATTTTTGTGCAATAAGGTGTAGTTGATGTGAAAGTCACGATCTGCATCCCAAATGAGGTGATCAGAGATATACCAAACATAAGCATTAATAGTCGAATGCGTGAAACCACATCCATGTTTATACATACAAGAGAGACAAACCCTCTGAGTTTCTCGCTAGCTCTTCTCAGTAGTGGTCGCGTTCCGAGCAAGTGGTAGTTTTAAAAAACAAATGACGTTCATAAGTGCATATTGTATTGCCTACATGAATAAATGATTTTCATTTCATTTCATTTCATAAATGCATTCGTGACAGGGGGTGAGCCCATCGCCGTTAAAACGTGTATCTAAGTTTATAGATTTTTATTGGCGTAAAGTCCTATAGTCACCTTTTACGATACCCACGGGGATGGTTTGGTTCTATTCTTTTTACAGCTTGTTATAACTTTGTATAGTGAAATTAATTTCAAAAAGTCATTTAACATAGATAACACAAGGAACAAAAATGATGTTTTACCACAGATTTTTTTTTACACATACATTTATGTATACACACAACGCCACCTAGTTAGATAGATAGATAGATAAAGCATTTATTTACGCCACTGCGTTCACACAACTACACAATTTTTAAATTACAAAGAAATATACATACAAATAAACGTAAAGACTAGAAAATACAAATAGCGAGTGTGTGCCGCAGTAGCACAAATGGGTTATAACTCAGTGTGGCACATCACTCAAAGAGCGAAACACTGGTTTTCAGTTACAACCCCTACAAGTAAGAGTGCATAAAAGTACGTGCATGTTCCCGTCTGCGTGTACATTTGTGGTCAATCGTGAGTGAAAAGTGTCGGTTGTTGATAGCTAGTGTTGAGTAGTAATTATGATAACTAGTTAAGTGAATGATAATGATGTGACAACTTGTGTTGTGGATACCAGATGGTTGATATACTACACAAATACAAATACGATATTTAAATGAAAAACATCCATAACTCGGGAACATTATGTCTATATTCATCATACAAACATATGCGCCTAGCGGGATTTGAACCCGCAACCTTTTGGTATAGCAGTCAGAGTTTCTAACCACTACACCAAACAGGTCGTCAAACACACATTTGTCGTTGTGACAAATGTGTAAAATACTCGTAACCAAATACAGTAAAATAAATACTTAAGCATCAGAAAAGATGAAATAATTACATTACTGTAATTGAATTAAATGAAACAAACAAACAAAATATTCTTTATTGTACAACAATAAGAAGTATAAAAAGAAATAAGAAAAAGGGGATAGTACAATTTGGCGGCTAATCACTAAAAGCGATCTCTTCCAGGCAACCTTTGGTTTAGGAAGTATTATGCACATGTAGGTAGCGTGCACGGTAAACTAATTTTAATAAAATAAATAAATCACCCATATAAATACATACGTTAATTGAATACATACAAACACACATACATAATAATACATACATAATATATATAAAAAATAATACATATAATATATACCAATATTTGAATTTATACTAATTAAATAGAATAGTACGTAACTAAGCACACAGTAATTAATGAAAATATCTCGTGTTGCTACAGTTGTCCTGGAACGAAATGTTTGTACTGAAGTTTTATTTCCATCCGCTGTATTTTACTCGGTAATCATTTTGCACATCTGTTAATACTCGCATCAGGATTATTAATATTTGAAACTCGTTAACTGAAACTTGAGCCCCAGTGGCCAATTAAAGTGGATGTGTAGATTGCTGATTCCGTAGTTTATCATCATATCAGCCATTGAAAGTCCATTAATGGACATAGGCGTCCCCCATACATTTGTATCGGTGTCGTTCTTTTGTGCTGATACTCATTGGTAGGTTTGGTTATTGGAGTTCAAATTCGAAATTTTAAACTGACTGACTGACTGATGAACCGACGGATCCTTTTTTTTTGGCACATTGATTTCCAGATTTCAACTCAGTCGCACCGTTATTCTAATCATTTTTTTACATCTCAATAGATATTTTTTTAGTTTTAAGGCCCTCTCGATCCTCACTGTTTCATGCAATAAATAAGTTGGTGTGGTAATCCGGGTTCTGTTTTGACCCTGGCAAGAGCTGTCTCGCCCTATTCCGTACATATACACCTCGTGACTCGAAACAGCTGGGCATAGGCGGGCTGGGAAGGTCACACATTGATATAGAGCGTCCGCGTTGGAAACTGCGTGCGTCCAACGATTTCTCGCGACCTTTATCAGATCGACTGTCCACCTTGTGAGTTGACGTCCTACGCTGTGCTTACCGGTGTGTGAACTTTAATGCCTCGTCGGCCAACAGGTTTCACCACTGCCACTCCAAATCAAATCAAAATATTTTATTTCGTAGGATAATATTATCACTTGAAAACGTCACTATTAATATTACATTTAAATTTACGGCTCATTCACAAAGCTGACTCCCCAGAGATGAACGAGCAAGAAACTCTAGGGTTGCTCTTTTAAACAAATTATGGGTTACAATTTGTGATTTGATAATTATATGAATAATAAGACAGCTATGTCCATGCTTGCTTATCATTCAAATAGTCAGTGATTTTATAATAGCGTTTTGCTAATAATTTCTGTTTTATGATTGCTTTAAATTTATTTAAAGGCAAATTTTGAATGTCTACTGGAACCTTATTATAAAAGTGTATACATTGCCCTTTGTAGGATTTACTATAACTTTGTGAAGTCGGCTAACATAAACAGATAACTGGTTCTAATTCCTTGTATTGTGTCACTATTTGTAGCGAATGAGGTTATATTTTTTTTGCATATAAAAATTCTCATAAATGCATTGAGAAGTCATTGTTAAGATATTAATTTCCTTAAACTTATCTCTAAGAGACACTCTAAGTCCTAATTTATAAATGGCACGAATAGCACGCTTCTGCATAACAAAAATGATATGTATGTCAGCAGCGTTTCCCCACAATAATATGCCATATGACATGCTAATGCGCTGGGGTATGTCAGTGATTTCGATCGCCAAAGGATTTCTTCATTCCTGATTTGCTCACGTAATGGAACGCCGAGCATCGCCCTTTCCATAGCTCGTTGCGTGATTTTGACCTTTCTTATAAGGCCCATAGTGAGAGACTACGATTCAGTGCCACTTGTTATCACTGGTAACACACGTCCGCAATTTTAATGTCAAAGTTCCAGCAGTGAGGGAAGGAAGAAAATATTGGCATAATGGTCTAATGAAACCACAAATAAAAATTAAGAAATATGAAAAGTTGTTTATAATAAAACAGAATCGCATTGCTACGTTCAGAGGCCACCATGTCATAGTACCCGACATTTACGAAGATAACATAAAAAGTAAAAGTATTCGTAATTAAACCGCCTCCGTGGCTCAATGTAAACAAAATAGCGTTTACGAATCGGAGGTCGCGGGTTCGAACCCCAGCGGGGTACATGTTTAGTACTCGGTTAGGTTGGTGGTAGGACATTTTAAATGTTCGCCTGGCTAGCTACCACCATCTTATCTAAATCTGTCGCCAAACAGCAATGTTCCGGTTGTCAGAGATAAGATAGCCAGTTCCCCAAATATTTGGGTTTCCGGGTCAGTACGCTTCCACCTTCGGTCTCATCTTCACTTAGCATCAGGTGTGATTGAGGTCAAGTGCTAACCAGTTGTACATAAAAAAAAAAAAATATCAACCCTGATTTCAAGCAAACTAAATCTGTACATTTTTGTCTTCATTTCTAAATCTCTACGACAAAAAGTTTCTGAAATGTATGTTAGTGACAGATGGACAGACGGATAGACGTCGAAGTTATTCTATAACTATTAAGCTTTACCATCTTTAGAAAGCAGCTCTATAACAACCATAATCATATCAATTTCGTTAATGAACCGGCTGATGTGAAGCAGTCAATGTCAGTATAATAATTCCCTTCCATCTTCGGACCAACATTCGCACTAAGAAGTTCGATTCTTCCTTCATCATCCGAACAGCCAAGGCATGGAACTCGATTCCGGCGTCAGTCTTTCCTGAATCCTACCTACGGGATCTTCAAGAGCAGAGTGAATAGGCATTTACTGGGATCGCGTGCTTCATTTTCGACCACATCGTCACTTTCCATCAGGTGAGATTGTGGTCAAACGCGAATCCAGTCAATCATAAAAAAAGGAATACGTCGTACATTAAAAATACTATTATAAACAAGCTTTTAAGGCTCCATCATGATTATCACATATTATTCTAGTACAAAGACGAGTAACATAAAATCCATCAAGTAGTTCTAGCGGCAATCTTCTGGGTCAATGTTCAAACCCTCGTCATCATGTGTAATGGAAAGTGATCACGACAACAAACCAAACTAACCCAAAATCGACTATCTTGCCATTTGGCATCCGGGTGTCCCAATCCCTGCATCACGGCGCCATCATCAGATTAGCGCGATGGAACCATAATATTACATTATCATCGATCTTACAATAAATGTGCCAAACAGCTCAATCGCATACCAGCAACTGATTGAAAAACGCTTTGCAAATTTTCCAACTGACAACTTACGTACGAATATTGCGAACTAAATAAAGGCTTGTAAAAATGTGTCAGAACACCTCACTCTTCCATGGTCATTATTAATTTTACTCAGGACTGACTAGCGAATATTGGACATGCCACTTTATCTGCTAACGTGCGATCGATCAAACAATAATCGAAACCGATCCATTTTCATTGCATACTCAATTATACCACCAATCATTTTCTAATGTAATTGCTCGACTACTGTTCATTCCAATATTCAAAATGAATTCACCGCCTTTTAATAATCCAATTATCCAATTAATTGGAGTACTTAATATTGTGTTGTTGAATTATAAATGAACTAACTTCCGCGCGTAGCTCCGTCCGAGTTTCCTTTTTCCACCCTTCAACTATCATTGTGCAAAGATAAATAAAAATTCTTGCGCTTTTAACAAGCTTTTATTTAAGTTGCTTCGTATGTACGAATATGTATTGTAATATGTATCAAAATCAAAAAATCTAAATCAAAAATCGTTTAAATAAATAAATAAAAATCTTTATTGAAGGAACTTGTCCCATATCATTTACATTAAAATTTACATTAAAAATAAAAATTACAATTTAAATTCAAATTCAAGATTTAAAAATTACATTTTTTTTTCTAAATTATTACATTATACGTTTATTTCCTTTACTACATTATTGGCATTACACGTTGTAGGAACCTCCTAGGTTGACCACGGTATGGGGTGCCCATTTGAGATAGATGTCGAGACGTTATTAATGTATGTTTAGTAATTTCTTTAATATATTTGATTTAACAATCTGAACTGAAATACGTTTATTTGTGATATGTATGTTATGTTTAACTGAAATTTGTCTCTCAAATGACATACACCGATCAAGATGTAGGTAAAGGAAATATAACAAAATCCAAGCAAGTCACTCCTAACACTATCATAAAAGTAATCCTGCTACCTTAATTGTGTTTTAAATTTGACTATCTTGTCATTTGTTATCAGGGAGTTCCAGTCCCTACATCCCGGCTCCATCATCAGATCAACAGTATCAAGCTATACTATTTCATTATCACCAACCTTACTTAAATATAACAAATTTCAGAAAACAGACACCAGCAAATGGTTGAAAAATGGTTTGCGAATTTTTAAACGGATAACTACGAGTAACATGCGAATATTGCAAGCTAAATAAAATCTTATAAAAAGAAACAATTCGACAGTCGACCAGTTTTTATAGTTTTATATCGCACAAGTAATCGGATATTTCACAGTAATTCATAATGCTTCCAATTTGCTTTTGTGTAGTCCTACTTCGAATCATGAAAATAAATCCCTCTCAAACTAAATAAATGAATTTAACATTGGGCTAACTTTATAATTGAGCATCCTTGTTAATGAAGCGTGGAAATCATAGTTTTTATTTTGGGCAAAAATCACATTTAAAAATGAAAAGTTATCATTGAATTTTTTATAGAAAAACAAACTTTCCCGCCCACGGCTTCGTCTGAGTGGAATAGCTTTATCGCGGAAATTTGTTTATCCCGCGGGAACTACTCCTTTATCGGGATAATAACCTATCAAATAAAATAACCAAAGGACATTTAAAATGCCCTACTACCAATCAAGCCGAGTACTGAACATGTTCCGCGCCGGAAATCAAACACTATGTTGACTTGACCTCGAATCACTAAATCACACCTGATGTTAAGTGAAGATGAGGCCGAAGGTGGAAACGTACTGAAACCCCATCTTATTTGGGGACTGATTATCTTTTATCTCTGACAACCGGAACATAATTAACATAGTAGCTAGCCGGGCAGACATTTAAAATGGCCTACCACCAACCAAACCGAGTATTACACACTACCCGATTCGATAAAGCTGAGCTAATTAGGTTGGATTTTTAACCCCCAACGATAATCGACAAGTATTATGTGTTTGAAAGCATTTTGTGTGTCCACTCTTTGTCCGTCCGTCCAATAATGCATTGTTCAATATGCATGCGGTTTTTTTTTTAATTAAATAATAAATGAGGGGATAAGGGACTTAGCAAAGTTTGATTTAAGCTGTTTTTAAGATATTTCGAGGGTTTACCAAATTTAAAATTTTACAGGAGGTAAATTTACATAAAATTTACACACTAGAAAAATATTACCCACCTTCCTTGGTCAGTGTGGTAAAAAGCTACGGCTGTTTAAATTCATTATTGCTCGTGTAGTTGCTTTGTGAATTAATAAAACTCAAAGCAATTTTCTGAAACCCGTCGAACTGCAGTGTTTCAATAATAAAGTTGAAACTACCCCACACAAATGTAACAGTGGGCTGGAGTGGCGTTTGGTCATACATAATGAACTAATGAATATATGTATGTATGTTTATTCGTTATATAGAATCCATATTACCGGATTTGGCTAGTTCGAGACTTGATAATTAATATAAATATTTAATTTTTGCATTTTGTATAATATGTACAATGTATTTACCTATACAGGGTGAAATTTAATTCGTGTAATTCCTGTTTACTGATGATTCCACTCCTGGTTGCGATCAATTTTCCAGTAGGAACCATAGCCGAATTCGATGAAAAAATTTTTTTATCGAATTCGGCTATAGTTCCCCGGGGAAAGTTCTTCGTAAAGAGTGGTGTCACCGGTTAATGAGAATTACACAAATTTAAAGTAATTCATTGTATTTTTATTCATTTATTTTGTGGAACCATTCGGTACTTAGCTCACGAAACGGTTTTAGACTCGCATTTGGACGGTTTTTTTTTTCACCCGGATGAAAAACAATGGGTGTTATGTATTTGTTATCATCATCATCATCATCTCAGCCCGTAAACATCCCACTGCAGGGATATAGGCCTTCCCTCGTATAATAAAGGAATACGGGCCATAGTCCACCACGCTGGCCCAATGCGGGTTGGGCACTTCACATGCCTTACAATTTTTATTTCTCAGGCATGCAAGTTTCCTCACGATGTTTTCCTTCACCGTTTAAGAGCAGTCGGACAAATGCACATAAGTAATTAAATTAAATCTAAAATCTCATTGGTACATGGTCTGCCTGGGAATGGAACCCGGACCTCCCAAATTGGGATACCGCGTCTTAACCACTGAGCCACCGACGCCTTGTACACCTGAATAATATGCACACAAACTTTTGTTATTTATAATTTTATTAGAGTCAAAGTGACGTACGATAGTCTGGATGTATCTCAATAAAGCATGGTTAATTCCATGGATCGGTGACCACTATGGCATTTCATTCGCATGTGTGCTTCAGAGAGCATGTTGAACAGATTCGGTTGTCTCCATTTGAAGTCACCAGCCTGCGTAGCATGACATCGTTTGCCGCGCGCGACGTAGGAGTGAGAGTGGTATAGTTCTAATTTCGACCAAATGAATGAGCGGGACAAATACTATCTCACACGACATAAACGTTTATCGTGCATGTCATGCTACGGGGGCAGGGCTTGAAACACTCAGTCAAGTGGTCCCCAGTTTGACACAAATTAACACCACGTATGCACGATGCAGCCACGACCAAGCTGATAACTGTTAGGCCGCTTATACACTGTCACGACTAATTGGTGAAACTTTAAACGTTTTGCATCCATGCACCTATACTTAGTCCTCCTCTACTGTACCGCGACTGCATCGCTATTGTATCCCTGAAAAAAGTCGCAGTGTGTATGCGGCCTTGGAGTGAACAGGCAAAGTAAGACAGGGTGTAGCGCAGAGAACAGCGATGGAATTATAAAACTCAGTCAAACTGTATTCAGTATGACGAACGGTATTTAGTATTTTTTTTCTGTATTTGAAATGCAACAACTTTGATCTAATTAGTATTCTGTGGTAATCACAGCTGGATTGGGCCAATCGACTGCACTCAATACACGGACGTACACTACAACATCGTGAACGGCGAAGCGAACTTCAACTGGCGAATGATCTTCCATTTCCTTTATCAGCATTCTGGGAAAAAGGTAACGTTAAAGTAGGAAAATGTCACGGACTGATAAACGAGCAAGCATATCTGCAGCTAACCCAGGAAGGACGTAAACCGCTCTCGTTATCTATCTCTCTAGCCCTCGTTACCTTAGAGTATACATACGCAAGCTGCAATTAAGCAAGCAAAAAGACAATTGTTGTATAAGTTTTAAGGGGCAATAATTCTCTAGTCTTCCTATTTTAAATTTGTATGATAATTTACATTATCATCATCTCACCCTGGTCCTAATTTATTTATAAGACAGCACTAGCGTTACTCGCTCTCTATGGCTTGGTTATGTACGTAGTATGTAGTCCAAGCTCGTTACCTTTCATAGATTAGTTTGCTTTATTAACGCCCAGCAGGTAAAAAGTAACTACCTTCCATTTCACCTGTAACCCCCTCAGGATAACACTCGTCGCTATCAGGATTCGAGAGACAGGAATCACAGATTTTACCAAATTTCTTTTTTTCATCATTCATACCTGAAAACAACAATACGTGCATAGATTTTACGGCTGCCAAAGGCGATTCTTTCTTTAACTATAAAATATATCACGCTAAGCAATATCAATAGGCAGATCCTTTTGTTTGACGGACATTTCCGATTCTGCTGATTAGGTATAAAGGTCAACCAAGAAGAACGTACGTGAATCAAGTGACTGACGTACTCACAATAGTTCAGGTGCCGCTATCCACTAACCGACGAGCGTGTATGAACCATTTGATGAGAGTGGTAGAAGCAAAAGTGGTATGTCACGATCGTTGCAAGTGGAAATCAGTAGTCTCGGGACACGGGCGTGAGCAAATGTATGTATGTACTGATTATAGCGGGTTGGTTAGATTGTGTTTGCTTGCTTTGGATACTACCGATGGGCTTCTGGGCAGCGCAGTTTCTTATAATGCAGAATGTTTTGATTAGTCAAGTATAAGAAACTGGGAAATAGAAACATTTTGACTACTAGCAGTTTTGGGCTCATTAGGTTTATTTAGGCTCATTTTGGTATATATTTTTAGTATTGCACACAGCATCATCCACAGCTGTCGCATATCAAGATTCGGCATCATGCACGCAATGCCCGACTGTCGTACCGTAATGGTAACATCATTATAGTAAGTATACGGGGAGTCGCAATGTCGCTGGTCTGAGGATGGAAAAGATAACTGCAGAACATGTATAGCTATGTATACTAACATCACATAGTGAAATCTCCCAAGTTCTGACTTTTGCTAAAGTAAATCCAAATTAAGTAAACTGCCGTTAACTTAATTTGGATACTAACTGTACGTGTGTAAAGATAAAATCTGTTGCTTCCTTGCAGCTGGTTGTAAAAGAACAAGGCCCATTTACTGAATGCGAGGAGTATTCATTGCCGATTCTAGCTGTTCAAGTCTTGGAAGGAGATGCTGACGAGTTTCTTGGTAAATAGATCTTGCTTTCTCTGAGATTTATTGGAACGGTCACAGCATACATGGTATGCATACTCGCAACTTTTTCATCGTAGATTCGTTTAGTGGCCCGCAATAAAGTATAGCATACATGGTATGCATACTCGCAACTTTTTCATCGCAGATTCGTTTAGTGGCCCGCAATAAAGTATAGCATACATGGTATGCATACTCGCAACTTTTTCATCGTAGATTCGTTTAGTGGCCCGCAATAAAGTGTAGCATACATGGTATGCATACTCGCAACTTTTTCATCGTAGATTCGTTTAGTGGCCCGCAATAAAGTATAGCATACATGGTATGCATACTCGCAACTTTTTCATCGCAGATTCGTTTAGTGGCCCGCAATAAAGTATAGCATACATGGTATGCATACTCGCAACTTTTTCATCGTAGATTCGTTTAGTGGCCCGCAATAAAGTATAGCATACATGGTATGCATACTCGCAACTTTTTCATCGTAGATTCGTTTAGTGGCCCGCAATAAAGTATAGCATACATGGTATGCATATTCGCAACTTTTTCATCGTAGATTCGTTTAGTGGCCCGCAATAAAGTATAGCATACATGGTATGCATACTCGCAACTTTTTCATCGCAGATTCGTTTAGTGGCCCGCAATAAAGTATAGCATACATGGTACGCATACTCGCAACTTTTTCATCGTAGATTCGTTTAGTGGCCCGCAATAAAGTATAGCATACATGGTATGCATACTCGCAACTTTTTCATCGTAGATTCGTTTAGTGGCCCGCAATAAAGTATAGCATACATGGTATGCATACTCGCAACTTTTTTCATCGTAGATTGGTTAAGTGGCCCGCAATAAAGTATAGCATACATGGTATGCATACTCGCAACTTTTTCATCGTAGATTCGTTTAGTGGCCCGCAATAAAGTATAGCATACATGGTATGCATACTCGCAACTTTTTCATCGCAGATTCGTTTAGTGGCCCGCAATAAAGTATTCAATGGGCAGGCAGTTTGACTATCTAGTTGGCGGTTGCAGATTCTCTAGGTGCTCTACGATTAAGGGACTGAGCAGGGTTGACTGTTGGTTGTGTAGTTAATGGCTGTCGCAAACTCTTTAGATGCCCTACAATTATATCAGTTACAGGACGTCCACTGCTGAACATAGGCCTCCCAATAGAATTCTAGACTGACCAGTTGGAAGCCGGTTGAATCCAGCGACTTCCCGCGACCTGCGTCCTACGCTGCGCTTGCCAGTTCTTGGTCTCCACACGAGAACTTTGATGCCTCACCGGTCATCAGTTTTTCGAGCTAAATGTCCTACCTACTGCCACTTCCACTTGCTAATCTGGTGGGATATGTCAGTGACCTACGTTCGCCTACGGATTTCTTCATTTTTGATTGCCCTCATCATAGCTCGTTTAATGAGACTCAACAACTGCAGATAGATTAGTGCAATGATTGCGATTAAAACAACAGCTTAACTTATATTGCACTTTATTATTATGCTACTTATGTATCATGGATGTGCCCAACCAAATCCTTCTATGGAAATTACGCAAATCGCTCCATAGGAGAAGCTTGCTGTTCCAGTGATGATAATTTCATGGAATATCGGCATTTAGAAATTTTTGCAGGTTCACTGTCGCTTAACTTGAACTTCATGCCACGTGGCACGAAACTGGCAAGGCATTGTACACTGCAGAGTATGGAGAAAGCCAAGAGGTTGAACTTGTTCTCTGTGAGTTCGATGCGCGCTTGGTGGCCGTTGAAGACTGTCGACTTATCCACTGGACAATCACTGCCTGCCGTTAGTATCCCATGACCCCATTATATGTTGCATATGCCGCCTCCGTGGCTCAATGTAAACAACATAGGGTTTATGAATCGGAGGTCGCGGGTTCGATCCCCAGCGGGGTACATGTTTAGTACTTGGTTTGGTTGGTGGTAGGGCATTTTAAATGTCCGCCTGGCTAGCTACCACCATCTTATCTAAATCTGCCGCCAAACAGCAATGTTAATAGTATTATTGTGTTCCGGTTGTCAGAGATAAGATAGCCAGTTCCCCAAATATTTGGGTATCCGGGTCAGTACGCTTCCACCTTCGGGCTCATCTTCACTTAACATCAGGTGTGATTGAGGTCAAGTACCAACCCGTTGTGCATAAAATATATATATATAAATATACACGTGATTGAGCAGGATGGAGCTCTGACAAATTAACATTAGAACGGAAATTAGCTTTTTTGTTAATACTCGTAGTAAGATCTGAACATTTCGCATTTTTTTTTATTTACAACGGTTTAGCACTTGACCACAATCACACCTGATGATAAGTAAAGATGATTTGGGGGACTGGCTATCTTATCTCTGACAACCGGAACACAACAATGCTATTAACTTTGCTGTTTGGCGGCAGATTTAGATAAGATGGTGGTAGCTAGCCAGTCGGACATTTAATATGCCCTACCACCAACCAAACCGAGTACTAAATATGTACCCCGCTGGAGAGCGAACCCGCGACCTTCGAAACGTAAACCCAATGTTGTTTATATTGAGCCACGTAAGCGGTTTGGTTTTACTTTGTAAACGTCAACGGCACAGAATTAATATAGTACTAACGTGTCAACGGTATAATCGTTCAGAAATAAGTTTTTTTAATGAACAACGAGTTAACACTTGATCTCAATCACACCTAATGTTAAGTGATCTTCATGAAGCCGAAGGTGGGAAGCGTCTGACCCGGAAACCCCATTTTATTTGGAGGACTGGCTATCTTATCTCTAACCACAGAATGATATAGTACGCTCTGACAACCGGGACACAACAATGCATTAACATTGCTGTTTGGCGGCAGACAGATAAGATGGTGGTAGCTAGTCAGGTGGACATTTAAAAATGCCTTACCACCAACCCAAACGAGAGCTAAACATGTAACCCTCTAAGAATATTATCCGTGACCTGCGATTCGTAAATTCTATGTTGTTTTGTTAGTGTATTGAACCACTTTTTAACCCATTGTGCATAAAAAATAATTTTTGTAAATCTTTTCGAAGTGATTAGTCATATTTCGTTTCAATCCCTTATTCATTGTTTCAAATTTTTCACAGTGTTACCAAATCTACTTATTTCAGACAAACTTAAAAACATCAAAAAAATTCAGGTATCTATACGGTGGTGCATCAAAATTGTGTGCTAAAATTTAGAGAAGCCCCGAGAGACTGATTATGTAATCCAGTTCAATAATTCGACAGTACTAAAAGCTACGAGTAAATATCATCGGAACGTCAACGCCAGCTTTCGATGTTAAACATACCGTTGTCAAAGCAATTCACCCCTTTTTAGCGCTACAAAGGCAGAAATTATAGGCTTCAAACTACAACTCCCCTACAACACCCAAATATGACAAACATTGATAAATATGAATAATAGTCAAGTTAAATATATCTAAACAACCAGAATTGTTGGATATGTAGGTACTCACCTATTACTTGGTTAATTATTAAATCTAAAACTACTCCTTATTAGGGGAATACGGTACGGAAGCCACTAAAACAAGATATGATGAAAGCAATTTTCCTTTGCTTTTGTACAAGCTGCAGTCCCAAGACAGATTTCTTGGAAATTTTAATGATGTCTACACCGAGAGGGACCTACTGCTCTCTAAACAAGTTATAACAATCCCTCGGATGACTTAAAAATCAATTTGCGTGATGTTTTACAGAAAACGTTGAATAGAGTAAACTGAAATTGAATAAATTGAACGAGTTTTGTTATAAAATTAAAGGGAAAAATCCTTGATGGTGCGAATGGGGAATGTACTTAGTGCTTTCATATGTCATTTTCACCAGATTTTTTTATTAATCCTATACAATAAATAAGATTAAAAAAAAGTGTAAAATTCTGGTGAAAATGAAAAAAGAAAGCACTAAGTACATTCTCCATTCGCACCATCAGGTATTTCTCCTCTTCCCCAAAAAAAGTATAGGATCGAACAGGCAAGTACGAATCCGTCGTGCATAAAAAAAAAAAACAAAAAAAAAATAATTTCTTTCCGTGGGTGTCGTTACAGGTGACAAAAAGGTCATGAGCACAACAATTGGCACCCAGTACATCTCTCATCATTGCTAATTTATAAAAAAAATCTAAGATTGCTGATCTACCTGCTCATGAAAAATGTCAAACATCACAAAAATGAAAAATGTCAAAAATGTCAATACAAATATAGCTTTGATCGAATCGGCTTATCTGCAAATCGTGGTATCGGCGAAACATTTGTTATTTTTAAAGTTCTTTCGGCGAACTGACCTATCGGTAAAACAAGGGGTCGGCTAAAAATTTTTTTTCTACCGATAAATGGCGAACAGTCATTTTTATTATTGTATCCATCAAGGGTAATTCTGTATATAATACAGGACACTTCTTTATGCGCCTGCGCCTTTTCAAGGGTTTTGAACATATAGTGAAGCACCGAGCAAGAGGTTATTGTCTAATTACATCAAAGACATAAATAAAATCTATTTTAACTCCGTGTCAGTACGCTTCCACCTTCGACCTCATCTTCACTTAACATCAGGTGTGATTAAGATTAAGTATGAAACCGTCGTAAATAAAAAAAAAACTTTTTCTTTGCATGGCTATTTTTAACATACAGGGTGAATTTTTCAAGTCGACTTGCATGGCCAAATCCTAAACTATGAGGAATAGCGAAAAGTACCCAAAGGAGTCTCGGGCTCGATGTAAAGTAAAACTGCATCGTTGGATTAATAAAAAAACAATATTTCTATCCTGGAATCGAACCCTTGCATTTTGAAAAAGAAAAAAAAAACACTGTATTTTTAAAAAATCCGATGATGCCGTTTTGTTTTCATTAAAATCGGGCCCGAGACTCCTTTGCGTATTTTCGCTATTCCTCATATACCATCTCATTGGCCATCCACGTCCACTTGAAAAATTCATCATGTATATCTTATATATTTACTGTGGTATTGTCGTTTAAACTTAAGGCCTATTACACCATCCCGAATTTAGAGACTAATTCGACATAAATTGCTGAGCTTGGTTCTGTTAATTTAAATATCCTTATTTCAACCAACAATGCATGCCGAATAGGCCTTTTAGTACGAGTGGCCTCCAGGTATCATATTATGTAAATGGGCTCTAGTAGACAAGTAATAGTCAACCAACTTATACATGTAGTTAAAGTAAAAAGCTTTTTGATGCACAACGGGTTAGTAATTGACCTCAATCACACCTGATGTTAAGTGAAGATGAGGTCGAAAGTGGAAGCGTACTAAATCCTGACTGGCTATCTTATCTCTTACAACCGGAACAGAGCAATGCTATTAATATTGCGGTTTCGCGGCAGACTTAGATAAGATGGGGTATATAGCTCGCCAGGCGGACATTTAATATGCCGTACCACCAACCCGGATCAAACCCGCGACCTCTGATTTGTAAATCCTATGTTGTATACATTGAGCCACGGAAGCGGAGTGTAAACATACCTAATTTTATTTATTTTGGGGGACTATCTTATCACAAACACCCGGAATACAATAATCTCAAATATCCCCGCTAAGGAGCAGACTTAGATAAGATGGTTATACCTGGCTAGACTAACATTTAAAAAACCGGTCCAGTACGTGTCGGGTCTTGCACAGTGTAGGGTTCCGTACTAGCCCCAATAATATGCGGACTTAGACGGGAGGTTTTTGTTGCTTGACAAATAATTTACAACGAATATATAAAATGTAACCTGTAAAACCTATTTACCTATATAGTTTTCCTTTTAACTTCATTAAGTATACACTGCCGTGAATTTTTTCAAGTATTAGAGAGGGCGGGGGGACACACACTAACATAAAATAACACCTCAAATCGAAAACATGTTGTGATGTCCTGTAATATTTTTGAAAGGCTTATTTAACAATACTCCACACAATAGGGTACAAACATAAAGGGAAATTTATCCCCACTTTATGTGTGTTAGCACATTTAACTGTATACGTACAGTCAGTTTAACCGCCTCCGTGGCTCAATCTAAACAACACTGGGTTTACGAATCGGAGGTCGCGGGTTCGATCCCCAGCGGGGTACATAGTTAGTACTCGGTTTGGAAATATTTTTCGAAATTTTATTTTACCATTAGTTTTACCACATTGTCGGCGTTCGCCGTGATTAATATGTATTATATACCCATGCCAAATTACAGCTTTTTAGTACTAAGAGTCTTTGAGCTAAATCTCGGACATGGCGAAACTATAAGGGTTCTTAATGACTACAGAACCCTAAAAATGTCCAACCAAGTTGCCCCGCTGGTTGTCTAATCCGCGACCACCCTTATGAAAACCTTATGTTCTCTACATTGAGCTACTGATGACATAAATCAAAAGCAAAATTTTTTTTGAATTTTAAAGGCTACCTATAGGTATTATTCTGACAACGGAACGTTACTGGACATGGTCTGACAAGCATGCCAGAGCATTTGATTTGTTCGGAACGCTCGAATGCGTTCTGTTTTTAAAAACTAAATTATTTTTCGAACGCTTCGTTTACGGCCTTAAAATGAAGCGGATTTTGTTGGTTAATTTTAGCTTGTCAGTATTTTGTGTCGAGAAAATCAGTAGGAAGCGGACGAGTTGCTTAAAAATTTACTTTCAGTATATTATTGGCGACCTGTTTGGTGTAGTGGTTTACAACTCTGACCACCATATCACAAGGTTGCGGGTTCGAATCACGCTAGGGGCATATGTTTGTGTGATGAGTACGGACAATTTGTGTACCCGAGTTATGGATGTTTTCATTTATAATAAGTATTTATTTATATAAAAAAAATGTATTTATATAGTATATCAACCATCTGATATCCACAACACAAGCCTATAGTTGCTTACTGTGGAACTAGATGGCGCTGTGTGTATGTCTAAGGATATTTATTTATTTATTATTAGAAAAGAGGCCTATACCCTGCATTGTGTAGATATGGGCTGGTAATCATAATGATGATGTTATTAGGGTGTGATTGACCTGGAACTGACGCTGCTACCATGCGAGAAAGCTATACATATGCCTGTGGGTCTGGGGAGAGAATCGCCGTCCCCGCTACCAGAACCCAAGTAAGTGGACAAACATTAATTTGCCGTTATTAAAAGTTGACTACGCTGCGAGATACCGTACAAAAGATTTTCAGAAAAGCTCTTTCTACACGTTCGCAGTAATAAATGCTTTGTTTGTGCTGTTGGTGCCTCATACTACCTACATATGTCAATCTCTATAGTAAATCGTCAAAAGGTTTCATTCCATTGGACAAAAGGACTTGTAAACGGGTATTTTGCAGATTTTTTTTTAATTATCCTTATGGACCAAACTATGTTGATAGCTAAATAACTTCGGAACGGTTTAACCGATGTCCATAAAACATAGTCATGTTGATACAAGTTCTTAGTCAAGAACCTATCACCGGGTTTAATTTGAAAATCACTGTGATATCACCGAAATACACCAAAAAAATGAGTTAAAAACTGAATATTTTTGGAATGGCTTATTCGATTTCATCAAACATTACTAGGAACCAGTCTCCTAGATTAATCCGTAATATAAAAAAAAACCACACTCAAATTGGACCACGCATTAACTGAGATATGTCCGGACTAACGCTGGACACACACACATGCATCATATAACACCCGTCGTTTTTCGTTACGGGTGAAAAGAGATTGCAACTTGTCTCTTCCCGTGGGTGTGGTAAAAGGGAACTAAGGGACTTTACTTGAAATTATCTATGCAACATTAGTCAGAAATTAGGAAGTTAGGCGGCTAGAGTATTTTGGATCGTGAGTATAACATATTCATCATCATCATATCAGCCACAGGACACATTGCTGAACATAGACCTCCCCATAGATTTCTACAGAGATCGGTTGGAAGCGGCCTGCAACCAGCGTTTTCCCGTGACCTTTATCAGCTTAATGTTCGACTACTAACAGTAAGGGACATTGCTTTTTTTTATATACATATATTTTACTCATGGAAACCTATAACACCATTTCGGCTTAGTACTCCTTTTACGCCTAACCATAAAAATTATAGTCTATACTAGACTTTCACGTTTCAACGGCAATGGCCCCACCTCCTTTCACGTGTGCCTTTTTCTATATTTCGGAAGGTGAAACGTGGATGTTGTTTCAAGTAAATTTTAATATTTGGATCATCCTTTGGCGCCTATGTAGTGAGCTGAATTGCTGGCACTACTTGCCAACCCAATTCCTCCAAGAAGCCTAACAGACCTTTGACTTTACCGACGACTTCTGAGAGTGACCTCGATGCTCCGAGATGTTGTGCCCTGTATTCTGTAACACCTGGATCACTCGTTCTAATGACTTCTCATCTGCCTCCATGCACCTGCACATGGGGCTGTCTGTAATACCTAGATTAAACTGTTTATTTAAAAGTGAATGGCAGGCTATTGTGACCCATATCACAGATTACCAATAAGTTACTAAAGTAACAGATACATCACTTCCCTGCAAAACGACAAATACCTACGCATTCTTTCTAGCTGTCAAGCGAACGCGAGGAAAAATGAACTTAACGGCTTTGACTCAACGGAGCGTTTCCAAGCGCACAACGCGCGATGACGTTTTGCCGATGCGAGAATACGTTAGGGTTGGTCCAATGAAATAAAACACGAAATTGTTTTATAAATGATTTAATTTTACAAAATGGTCAATTTGTTTTTTACCCTCCCTAAACTTTGCATTTGTAAATTTAATAACGACAAAAATTCGGAATCTGACAAAAAGTTTAATTAAATAATCATGTGGGAAGCATGGCCACAAAGAATTAAATTATATTGATTTTAATATATCATACAAATTGCTCCCAGGCCGGCCCATTAAGTTCGATGAAAAGTTTTTTGTAAAAATATACCGAAAAATAAACACTTACATTACACTCTTTTGGCAATGTGAAAAACGACAACGACGATACCGCACAACAATGTCGTGAATTCGACATTGTTAAAACGCTTGTGTATATTTTAATAGTATATTTCGTACGGCTTTTTCTTACCCCAGTAAACTAGTTCGATTCAGTATACAAAAAAAATGACGCTGAAAAATTCGAGATTCATTGTTTTGCCGCTAGGTTTTTAATAATGGGCGCCGCCGCGCGGCGCAAAGTGAGTGGCCAGTGTCATTGTGACAGCGCGCGCCGCGCCGGGTCTGTCTGCCGGGACCATGGGCTTATTATTTAAACAGGACTGATAACTATCAAAAGAATCATTTAGGAAAATGATCACTATGTCAACGCAATAAGGTATTAAATTGGATGCACCATACACAAAGGCAAATCCGAGCCGAGAGAGATAGAAATAACGGAGGCCGTGTGTCTCGTTCTTACATCTTGCCAGCAAAAAAAATGATTATGATCAACAGTTTTGGCTACTCAAAAATTCCATTGAAACACTTATATTTTTATGTTATTTTAACAATTATAAATAAACAAATAACATTCGCATTAATTTCTTTTCATATATTCTTAAATCAAACAGAAAACATACATTTTTATTTCGATTTTGTTATTTTTATGGTAACCCTGAAAAGCATGTCATGTCATGGCGGTTCGGTGTGATTTTGAATTTTCTTTGCATTAAAAGTTTTTTTAAAGTATTTGTTATATTATAACAAGTAAAAGGAGTAAAATGGTGAAAAAGTGTTGCGTTTATACTTGCCCAAGTGAATCCTATGGTGGTTGCAACATATCTTTCCACAGGTAAGCTAAAAATAATATTTTTGTAAATCAAAGAAGTAGGATGCCCATGAATTCTTGAAATGAGTCGAAATATGTGAAATATGTGTGATTGATTAGGGTCCTGACTGTTGTACTATTATTGCAGTTTCCCAAAAAATGAAGAAATGCGAAATAAATGGCTCACGCCGGCTAATGTCAAAACGCCAAAGTTTTTTGACAAATATTTTATTACAACATTTGTCCCAAGTAACAAATATATTGTGGTCACCCTGTTAGACAGAGACAAACGGCCTCTACGTTACACATCCTGCTCAGCTCGTTTTTCAGCGGCGAGTACTCAGTCCTGTTTAAATAATAAGTCCATGGCCGGGACGGCCCGGCGCGGCGCGGGCGCTAATAACTGGCTGGTATTATCTGTGGTATTACTGCCAATGGGGGACGCGGGCTTTTCTCGCTCTACGCTCTTTTCTTACGTACCGACCTGAGAGTCATTTTGAGTATGAAATTTTACTCAAGGTAGTAGAAATAATCACCCGCCAAAAAATTGGCAAAACAACCGACTTCGAAACTTCCTCCTTTTTTTTTGTAGTCGGTTATGATCCGATGGTACCACCCTTGAGCTATACCCTTCTCATAAAAAAAGAATCATTAAAATCGGTTCATAATTGCCGGAGATACCTATCGCGTAACATACACACAAAAAAAAAGACACCTGAATTGAGAACCTCCTTTCCAGAAGAGATTTTTTGGAACTCAGTTAAAAATTTATAAAGATCCAATAATACGCAGTAAGGTAGATAAGTACATGCCGCGCGGCGCGCTTGTGGCACCCCTGTGCTCAATTGTGTGTTCGAACGCACGGCTAGCCGGTAGGTACTTATCGCGCGACTTTGAGCGAGTGACGGAGGCCTGCCCATATGGTTATGCTTGGAATATCCTCTGACCGCTCCATTTGGGAAACAGGTCGTGACGTTATATACAGGGCGTCCCAAAGTTATGGGACATGAAGGGGAAGTACCTTAAATATTGTAGATAGTGAATTTTGCTCAAAGAAGACTTTATGTTATTTTTAAAAGTTAGTAATTCTGCATTCATAGATTTTCTAAAAATTACTTGCTTCGGCTGGGAATCGAACCGACTTAAATGTGAAAAAAAAAACACCCTACTTTTATGATGCCAATCGAAAGAATAGCTAAAAAATAATAACTCTGCCTAAGTAACATAGTATTTTAAAAGAAAGGAACAACATAAAATGATTGAGTCAAATTTCAAGAAAGTTATTTATTGCCGACGACGTTCGAAAAGTAGCGATATTATCATTCCAAAGATAGCATTGATTATTCGTAAATAAGTACCCACTTCATAAAATAGGTACTAACATAGTTTTCCTTATTATAAGTGCACGTGTAGATGAAATGATAAAACTTGTATTTCAATACGTCCTCTGTAAGCTAGACAGAAGGCAAATTAAAAACAAAAATAAATAATTTATAATTTGAAAATGGAACAGTTTATGACAGCGTTTGTTTGAATGCATACTTTTTAAGATATTTTAAAAAGAAGTGATATTTTTAAATGTTGTTCTTAAATTTGAAAATGGAACAGTATGTGCGAGCGTTTGTTTTTCGGATATTGATCTGTTTAGTCTCAATTCACTTACACAAGTGTTATTGTGTTAATTTATTGCGAACATGGCATATCAAGTAAGTTTTGATCTAATGGAAGCATATTTTTTGAACGATAAAGATATCTCTAGAAGTTTGCGGTGGTATGGCGTAAAATATCCTGATAGACAAATACCGTCTCGTAAAGTTTTGAAAAGGCTTGTGAACAATTTGAAAACTCTGGGACGTTTCGATAAACGCCCAAGAGAACCACAGCAAGAAAACCATACGATCAACGACGAAGAACTTGGTATTTTAATTTACTTTTCGGCTTTTCCGAAAGCATCGGTGAGAGAAGGAGAACATGAAATTGGAGTTTCAAAAAGTAAAATACACCGTGTATTAAAAAAACACGGTTTTAAGAGTTATGTTGAAGGACGATTGGTTCAAAAATTACTTCCGGGCGATACAGAAAGGAGAAAAAATTTCTGTCTTGATATCCAGGCACGATTGCTCGAAGATCCAAATTTTTTGGATAATATTATTTGGACAGACGAATCTAACTTTAGCAATAACGGTATGTATAACCGCAACAATAATCGTATTTGGTCTAAAGAAAATCCCCTACGAGTGACTGAAACTAATAACCAAGTGCGTTTTTCACTCAACTGTTGGTGCGGACTTTTAAAAAACCGGGTTTTCTTAATCCATTTTTACCAAGGAACCTTGAACACAGAAAAGTATTTAGGAATACTTCAAATTTTAAGGGATAAGATAAGAAACCATTCCGCGGCGGAGCAAGAAAACTTAATTTTCCAACAAGATGGAGCTCCGGCTCATAATAGTCGGAGAGCAGCAGATTTTCTAAATGAATGTTTTCCTACATGGATTGGTACAAATGGACCGATTAGATGGCCGGCCAGATCCCCGGACCTCACACCATTAGATTTCTTCTTTTGGGGATACGTGAAAGATATGCTATACAAAAAGCGATACGAGAACGTAGGCGAGTTGCAAACAGAATTGTGCCATATCACATCGAGTGTTCACCATAAAATGATTAGAAAATCAACAGGCAGCGGGCTCATTAAAAGATTGGCGATTTGCGTAAGACAAGAGGGATCACATTTTGAGCATTTAATTAATTAATTTACAAAAAAATACCTACTTAATTGACTACGGCAGTTTCATGTATGTTTTTTATTTGATTAAAATGATTATTTTCACGTTGTTCCTTTCTTTTAAAATACTATGTTACTTAGGCAGAGTTATTATTTTTTAGCTATTCTTTCGATTGGCATCATAAAAGTAGGGTGTTTTTTTTTTCACATTTGAGTCGGTTCGATTCCCAGCCGAAGCAAATAATTTTTAGAAAATCTATGAATGCAGAATTACTAACTTTTAAAAATAACATAAAGTCTTCTTTGAGCAAAATTCACTATCTACGATATTTAAGGTACTTCCCCTTCATGTCCCATAACTTTGGGACGCCCTGTATACGTACGTATGTACGTAATATCATGTGTGCATTTTTGTATATATCGGAAGGTGAAACGTGATTGCTGTTTCAAATATTAAACATTAATAATTGGAACATCCAAACGATTATGTTTGAAATATTTCTGACTACCATTTGGGATAAAATCGTATGTATGTCTATTTTGAACTCACAATGAATCAATAAGGTATTTCTTTTATTTCAGACGTTTTCATAATTCGGGTGGTGTAATAAAGAAATGGGTGTCATCAGTGTCATGCGCATTGGAGGGCAAAGGTTACACAATCCTGTTGATTATCATAGCCATCTCAATAGTGCTGACCACTTCATATTTACTATATTTGGTGACTCCATTCATCAGGAAATGGCTGAGGTAAAGATACACAGATAAAGCGTTGATTTGTTTTTCCCAACATACAAAGTCAAAGGAAGAAATTCTTTATTTTGTAGGTAGGTACATACACTTAAAATAGTCAGATTTTACATTTTTAAAGCTACCACTTGTTTAAAAGGCAATTTTCGCCTGAGAAGGTCAAGCGAGAATCTCAAACGTTTGCTCTTTTAAAAACAAACAGTTTTTCATTTTTTAGTATCCACTAGGCTTGCCGCCCGCGGCTTAGCCTGTGTCGAATAACTTTATCGCGGAAATTTGTTTATCTCAGGGGAACTACTCACTTTATCGGGATAAATATATGCTAGGGCTTAATATAGACCAAATTTCATATAAATTCGTTCATCCGTTTAGCCATGATTGAGCAACAAACAAACAAACAAACATCGAAACTTTCGCATTTATAATATTAGTTAAATTATTTACAAAAAAAAGTTATGTATTTGTGTAGTGTATCAACTATCTGGTATCCATCATACAAGCCTAGTTGGTTAATATGGAACTAGATGGCGCTGTTAGTATTATGCAAACATATTTATCCATAGCACACCAAGCGCACTCAGACCGTGGACGAAAATGGTCGCGGAAAGTCGTATCTATCTATCTAACTTCGCTAATCGAAACGAATAGCAAATGCGTCACGAGTGCATCCGAACGTCATTATTTTGGCTAAAAACTCATATACTGTGTAACGCTCATGGCCAACTTGACATTGGCAAAATTTGCAGAATTGGCAAAAAAACCAAACCAAATAGAATTTACTCGCTTCGATCTGACCGATTACTGACCTTTTCTGTAATTTGAAATTGAAAAAAAAAAAAAATCTTTATTGCTCATCAATGTGGCCTTATACAATATTTTTTAAATCCCACTCAGATACAGCACTGTCGCACGGGACAAACAAAATATTCTTTATTGCACAACAATGTTAGAGTACACAATCTAGTAGGTAAGGAAACTAAATTAAAAGAAATAATAGATTATTAATTAATTAATCAAATTAAATAATTTATTCGTTTAGTTAATTAATTTATTCAATTAAATAATTAATTTAGTCAGAGACCAGTTTAAACAGGCTGTAAATACCCGCAACTCTAAGTTTGCACTGTATCGCTGCGAACATTGAATTGAACTAATCGACGTTTAATTTTTATTTTTCAGACGATGTCTTTTCACTAAGCCTCGTTCACATCCGAAACATGCTGAAGGAATAATTAGAACGTTATACCCGTTGAGGCCATAAATGGCAAGCCGGCACTTCAAAGACCAGGCGCAAGGAAAGAGGTTGGTAGTGATACTCATCAGCATCATCATCAGCCCGTAAACATCCCACTGCAGGGATATAGGCCTTCCCTCGTATATGAGGCAGTATGGGCCATAGTCCACCCCGATGGCCTAATGCGGGTTGGAGACTTCACACGCCTTAGAATTTTCATTTCTCAGGCAGGTTTCCTTACGATGTTTCCCTTCACCGTTTAAGAGCAGTAATTAAATTAAATTTAAAAGTCATTGGTACATGGCCTGCTTGGAATTCGAACCCGGACCCGGTTGTTACCAGGTAATTCCATCTAACGCAAATAATTCCTTCTTTTCGTCTTCCTCTAACCTTTATCTATTAATTACTCGTATTAAATTTCGAGATGATAGGTTTGCCTGGAAGAGATCGCTGTTAGCGATAAGGTCGCATAATTTGTAGTTTTTATAAAATATTTAAATATACCTTCTTTATTTAAACAATAAAGCGTGTTTCATTGATTGATTGATTTATCAACAGATATATAAGTCCTATATAGGTAGCAGTTGCTAATTTTTTTTTTCGATAAATGGGCGATTTTTATTCCTTTTGAGTAAAAAATGAGGATTTTATCATCTTAACTGCTGAGCCACCGACGCTCCTGTCTATATAGCGTAGAGATACTCGCCGTCTGTCTAAATCGAAGTTCCCAAACAACGCGACGCGCCTTCTTAGGGGGGCATAGGGAGATTGTAAGGGGGCGGAACGCGTAGATATTACATCAAAACATCACTTTCATTAACTCAGTCGTACATTACCCAAAGCGATGTTGTAATTGATAAATAAATATGAAAATAATATATCCTTTTTGCCACGAAGAAATATTAATATACGAATATATTAACGTGGGTTAATTTAATAATCTGGCGAGGCTCGACACTAAGACCTACATTAAAAATATTTTCGGAAACATGCTTTTAATGATGCATCATGATTATCACATACTATTCTAGTACAAACCCGCAATTTTATTTATTTATAATTTATTGCACACGAGTACACATAAAAGTCAAATATATACTAGATACAGGATGTACAAAAGGCACTAGCTTATCTCTAAAAAGAGATTTCTTCCTGCAAATGTGAAGGAAAACAGGTTCGATATTACAGACATACATACGTGCACTGAGGAAAAAGTGAAAATAATCAACTTCAAATCAAAATACTATAATAATAACACTTCAAATATAATAAAATAAATACCTATTTAATAAATGTATCTTTTTAACAAATAAATATATACTTACATAATAATATATACATACCTACACTAAACATACAAGTCTGTCATATAAATCCAAATCAAAAATTTTCTATCGCAATGGGCCAGCGTGGTCGACTATGGCCCATACTCCCGTATGGTACATTATACGAGGGAAGGCATATATCCTTGCAGTGGGATGTTTACGGGCTGATGATGAATTCTAGTACAAAGACGAGTAACTTCATATCTTCGTCATCATGTGTAATAGAAAATGATCATGACAACAAAACAAACTAACCCATTGACTATCTTGCCATTTGCCATCCAGTCCTTAGAAACCGGCTCATCATCAGATGATGCCACATTTCAGCTTAATCAGATACTTAATTCAGATTTGCAAATGTTGAATCGGACAACTTACATACGAACATTGCAAACTTAATATTAAGGCTTGTAATACAATACAAAGTACTCTTTATTGCGCAAAATAATTTACAATAAATCAAATCAAAAATGCTTTAGTTTGTAGGTACACAGGGTACACTTAAAATAGTCCGATTTTACATTTTTAAAGCTACTGCTTATTTCAAAGGATTTGATTTAAAGCTACTGCTTGTTCAAAAGGCATTTGAAGACTAGCTTTCCGCCCGCGGCTTCGACTGCATAGAATAACTTTATCGCGGAAATTTGTTTATTCCGCGGGAATTACTCACTTTGGCGTGATAAAAAATATCCTATGTCTCAATCCAGGGTATATTCTACCTATATACCAATTTACTACTGAAAATCACTAGATTATTGAGTCCTTAACCTTCAATTATTCTGCATTATTTACTTTGATAACTAATTTTGTGATGAATTTTTCTTTTATTTATTTATTTTATTGATTTTTTTGGTCTAAAATTATGCACAGAGGCTTTAAATAAGGGTAATATGCTTATGTGAATTTATAGGAAAAACATCGTGAGAAAACCTGCATGCCTGAGGAATAAAAATTCTAAAGCATGTGAAGTCCCTAACCCGCATTGGGCCACTATGGCTCATACTCCTTCATTATAAAAGGGAAGGCCTATATCCCTGCAGTGGGATGTTTACGGGATAAGATGAGATGATGAATTGTTACATTTTCTTTTTATTTATTATTTCTTTGTTTCCTTCATGAAGATCAGCTGTGCATGTCCCACGTAACGTCACGTCAATTATATTACTAACACCTATTTCACAACTATAAAGCGAAATTTAATAGGAGCTTACCATCAATTAGTAGCGACTAACTAAGTATTCGTATAATTTCCAACACAACCGTTGCAATATGGAATGTTTCGATGTGTTCTGGACAAATTCGCAGGAATTCTGTATTGCATTATAAAGACCATTAATTAGAAGCTCGTCATAGTTGGTGTTGGTTAAATGCAATTACTTAGTGGTATCAGCGATTCATTGAATATGCGTATCTATCTAATCTAACTAATATTATACTTGCAAAAGCTTGGATGTTTGTTTGTTGCAAAATGTAAACAACATTGGGTTTACGATCCGGAGGTCGCGGGTTCGATCCCCAGCGGGGTACATGTTTAAGTACTCATTATGGTTGGTGTTAGGGCATTTTAAAATGTCCGCCTGGCTAGCTACCACCATCTTATCTGAATCTGCCGCCAAGCAGCAATGTTAATAGCATTGTTGTGTTCCGATTGTCAGAGATGAGATAGTCAGTCCCCCAAATGTGTAGGCTTGTGTAGGGTTACGCTTCCACCTTCGACCTCATCTTCACTTAACATGAGGTGTGATTAAGGTCAAGTAAGAACCCGTCGCGCAAATAAAAAAACAATCACATCGAATCATCAATATTTGAATTATTTTCAGCAGAACGAGATCATTACCTTTACTTAACTTTACTTGCACCCATACACGATTGCTCAAGTCAGCACACTCACATCATCCACTTGCATTGTTAGCACTTTGCATCCACTTGCATCTTGTGATATATCCCTTTTTTTTTCTCTTTTTATGTTTGTCCCGCGCGCCTCGTGATAGCTGAAAATCAGCGCTTGCTCGTCCCATGAGCATGAATGTACTGATCTATGACCTCGTTGCATGACTGTGCACACATGGCCATATATACCCAATGAATAAGTAATTTAATTATTGTAGTTTTCATGTACGTTCCTCTCTTGTTTGTCAATAATGTGTTGTATAATATTGTGTTTCTTGTATTAGTGCCAGTTTATGCAATATTTTTTGAATCTATCTATACAGGGTGTAATGGTTAAGTGTGCCCGGGCGATTATTCCGTAACTATTACAAATATAAAAAAACTTTAAACTGATATCGAAAGTACGTTACCTAATTAGTAAAATGACATCAATAACCTTTTTTGAAATAAAACGAGAAATATCCCAAATTTGATATTAAACACTCCCATACGTTTAATATGACATTAGTAAAAAGGTTTTAGTTTCCTTATTTTACAAATAAATTTGATTTTATTCAATTAAAAGATAGTCTTATTAATTTGGTAAGTCAATAACAGTTTCCTTAAATATCAGTAAGCTTATAAAATAACCTTTTAAAATATGGGGCCTAAAACAAATCTACTAATGTCATATTAAATATATGGGAGTGTTTAATGTCAAAATTAGGGATATTTCTCGTTTTATTTTTAAAAAGTTATTGATGTCCCTTTACTGATTAGGTAAAGTACTTTTTATATCAGTTTAAAGTTTTTTGGTATCTGTAATAGTTACGGAATAATCGCCTGGGTACATTTAAGGATTACACCCTGTATGTGTATATCTTATGTCTTAATCTAGGGTATATAACCGCCTCCGTGGCTCAATGTAAACAATAATACATTACAATACAATACAAATACACTTTATTGTACAAAAGGAGAACATACATTTTACAAAACACAATACTGATAAGAGTACAATTAGGCGGCCTTATCACTAAACAACATTGGGTTTACGTTTCGGAGGTCGCGGGTTCGATTCCCAGCGGGGTACATATTTAGTACTCGGTTTGGTTGGTGGTAGGGCATATTAAATGTCCGCCTGGCTAGCTACCACCATCTTATCTAAATCTGCCGCCAAACAGCAATGTTAATAGCATTGTTGTGTTCCGGTTCTCAGAGATAAGATAGCCAGTCCCCCAAATAAGATGGGGTTTCCGGGTCAGTATGCTACCACCTTCGGCCTCATCTTCACTTAACATCAGGTGTGATTGAGGTCAAGTGCTAACCCGTTGTGGAAAAAAAAAAAAACATTCTACCTACCTAACAAATTTCATCTAAACCCGTTTATCTGTTTCGCCGTGACTGTGCAACAAATAGATAAACATCCAAACTTTCGCATTTATAATGTTAGTTAGATCTGCCAGCCAGGATCTTCTCCTCACGAGGTGAACTTCTTAATGGTTAATAGCACGGATACAAAATTTTGCATACACAAGTTTGAATTAGTTAAACATGATTTTCGTAATGTCCTGATGCTGCAGACATAATTGTCTACCCAAGGAGCATCTCCTCAACGGTTAATAGCGCGGATACTTTGCTTTCACTGTTATAGTTCTTCTTAGCGAGTCGAAGGGAAAAACATTATATATAGTGATATTTTAGACTAATATGACATAATCTGGATGGGATATTAAAAGCTTATTTTTAAAAATATAAGTATAACTTTTGTAATTGCACTTTAAAATGTTTTCCTCATTAACGACAAATTATATTGTTGTGTTCCGGTTGTCACAGATAAAATAGCCAGTCCCCCAAATAAGATGGGGTTTTCGGATCAGTACGCTACCACCTTCGGCAGTGTGATTGAGGTCAAGTGCTAACCCGTTGTGAATAAAAAAATTTTTTTTTTTTTAATTAAATATAAATAATCTATCATTATCGACGACCTGTTTGGTGTAGTGGTTAGCAACTCTGACCACTATACCAAAAGGTTGTGGGTTCGAATCCCGCTAGGGGCACATGTTTGTGTACCCGAGTTATGGATGTTTTCATTTATAATAAGTATTTATTTACAAAAAAAAAATGTATTTATGTAGTATATCAACCCTCTGGTATCCACAACACAAGCCTATAGTCGCTTACTGTGGAACTAGATGGCGCTGTGTGTATATATTATTTATATGTGTGTGTGTGTGTGTGGATATTATTATTATTATTATGTTAAATTCTACGGACTGTGGTGGATCACGGCCCATACTCCCTCATTATACGGGAGGCCTATATCCCTGCAGTGGAATGTTTACGGGCTGATGATGATAATGTTAAATCCAGAGCTGGACAAAGGCCTCCCCCTAAGATCTCCATAACGATTCGTCCTGCGCTGCCCGCATCCAGCGGCGCGATCTTTACCAACTCGTCGGTCCACCTCGTGGGGGGCCTTTGTCCAGCAGTGGACATTTTTCGGCTGATATGATAATGTTAAATCAAACACAGTCTTTGTAATAAGTCGTATGGTCCCTTCTGTTCACAGTTTTTATAGAATTAAGTTACTAACTTACTACTATTTAATTTAAGTTACTAACCAAAATATGGGTCTAATCCTGAATTAAATGATTTTTATTTTTGTTATTTATTTAATAACAGATAAGGTAGCCAGGTCCCCAAATATGATGGGGTTTCCGAGTCAGTACGCTAATAAGTCATAGACGATAATATTAGTTAGAAATCAAACTCGAATGAACGGAATGCTGCACGAATTGCAGAATATTACGAAGCCACAAATTATCTCTGTCATAGGAACATTTGATCACGAATCATTCAACAACGCATACACTCACACCTAAACAACGGCGCGCCGCTTCGAATAACGTTTTGTTGATTTAACAGTTTCCATTGTATTATTGAATTCATATACGAGTATTGGGGGCTTTGGAGAGCTGTTATTTTATTACTTCGTTGTTACGTTTTGAATTTATTTTGCAGAAGTTGTACAATAGTTTTCATTATTATATCTTCAATTGAGCTGGCACCAATTGTGGGGGCTGGCTCTGCCGCAATGTCTGTTAATGTTTCATCTTTATCATAATTCTGTTTCAATCATTTAATGTTAGGAACATCTAAACACTATTATTTGGGATATCTCTGACCACCCCATTTGGGATAAAGGTCGTGACGTTATGTACGTATGTATAAATAATACATGTATATACGTATTGAAATTTGACACGATCAACCTTGTAATTTTTAATATAGGCACTTTTAGAATTTACGATAGAGTTTGAAAACGAATGAAATTGCGATTTTATCAGCCCCTACCGTCGATGGAGGCCGTCTGTAGCGGACGGAGCTAATTTTTTTAAATTCTAGTACCTATTGAAAATTTCGTTGGCATTCTAATGAATGAAGTTTTCAACTTCATTAAAACCGGTTGGAACTTTTCGAATTGTCTAGTCAGTAAAAGCAGAAATAGCTTACACTAAAATTTATGTTGAGATTGAATCGAGTTGAGACAACAAAAATTTTGTTTCCTTCGATAGGCACAAGGTACAATACGAAACGATGCGATACGGTACGATGCAATACAATACAAATGGTCCAGTGACATCCGAACTCTAACCGCCTCCGTGGCTCAATGTAAACTACATTGGGTTTACGATTCGGAGGTCGCGGGTTCGATCCCCAGCGGGGTACATGTTTAAGTAGTTCGGTTTGGTTGATGGTGGGGCATTTTAAATGTCCGCCTGGCTAGCTACCACCATCTTATCTAAATCTGCCGCCAAGCAGCAAAGTTAATAGCATTGTCGTGTTCCGGTTGTCAGAGATAAGATAGCCAGTCCCCCAAATGTGTTGGGGTTTCCGGGTTAGTACGCTTCCATCTTCGGCCTCATCTTCACTTAACATCAGGTGTGATTGAGGTCAAGTACGAACACGTTATGCATTAAAAAAAAAAAAAAAAAAAAAAACTTAGGAATCCGTAGCAAATTTATTTGTTGTTTACAAAGTTCATGAACCTTCGACGAACAACGACGAATGTTATGTTATTTTATTAAATGGAATTACAAACGCTTGTATGTAACAACGTTTATTGTATATTCGTTTATTGTAAACCTTACATATATAAAAATAATTCAATTCTAATACAAAAAATGTTTTTGCCATCGACTCGCTGAAAAGGATTTCCTCTAAATAACAGTTGATCACTCAAATAATAGAAATAGAACTCAAATTTGACGGCTTTGTGTAAGTACGTGCACTCTTTGTCCGGGTGTAACTCAATAAGTAGTCCGATTTGTAGTTATAGGGGAAAGATTCATAGCCATGTTTGATGTAAATCATGTGAACCGCTTTTAATACTGTTGCTATGTATACCGAGAGAGAATAAAGTCACTTTCTCTCCAATTCGTCATCACCATATCAGCCACAAGATGTTCACTGTTGAACATGGGCCTCAATCGATTTCCAGAGCGATGAATTAGAAGCGACCTGCATGTCGTTCGTTCACCTTATAGGTATCGTCCCACACTGATGTCAGTGCGTAATATCCGCTCCAGAACCTTAATGCTCCACCGGCCATCTCGTCTTTGAACTATATGCCAGAGGACTGTTATTCGCCGGGTCTTTCGGTGACTTTCATTCCCCAAGTTAGTTCGGTAAAATTGTTTTCGTCAGTGCACATTTGTATAGAGCTTTATTGGGTAATTCTTGTTCCATATGCAGAGTTTACCGTGTTTGCTGTAGTAAATAAATATTTTGTATTGTACAGTAGAACGTATGTGTATGTCTAGTCTCAGTTGAAACAATTCAGATTATTGAGAATCCTTCGAACTTCCAACTGAAAATATAGTTTTTTTTTACTAGAAAGATTAGTAATGGGAGCATTTGCAGTGGGAACTCGGGGCCTTCGAGTCTCAATCACAATATCATTTTTATTTTACTTTTTAAATACATCTTATGTTCCTCTCAATTCTGATATCGTTTTATTTATATGCGTATTAAATGGTGCTCGATAAATAAACTCTCTGAGCTGGTACTGGATATGTAACTCGATTGTAACTTCATTTTAAGTTACCCTGCGTTTTATTAAGAATTTAGTCGTTGTGTACTTGTTATAGTTTTATGTTTTATTACTTAAAAATTATGATTTTTATAATAAGTTATTTAATATATTATGTTTTAATAATTGTAAGGATTTGTTTTATTTTATTTATCCCAGTGAATTTTAAACGAACAAAATGTACACGCTTTACGTGATTCTTACGGTTTGAGTTTCAGTGTCTATAGATATTTGTACATCTGTCATTTTCACACTTATATGCAAAAGTGACATTCCTATGTTTGTCTATTGATTTTGAAATCTGGGCCCTCGGCGTTGAATCTGTAAGCCTGCTTGAGCGGTTTGCGTCTATCTACGGTATGATTTCGAGAACTTGTGACCATAAAGTTCGTAGTGGCTTGTGATCTCGACCTTCTGATGCGTTGTGCTTGTGAAGTTACAGAATAACATAGCAAGCTGACAGCAGCAGATAGTCCGCCCACGTCCGACAATAGGTTACCCATTTGGCCAAAAGGGAAATTTACAGATTAAAATATTAAAAATCGAAATCGTTATGACATATAATTATCGCTCATTCATAAGGCAGTCTCCCCAGAGAAAAACGAGCAAGAAGCCCAGGGGTTGCTCCTTTTAAATGAAGTATTTGCACTATATGATACGACATAGAAAAATAAGAATACATTATATTGGATATCGTCGAGCAGTTCATTGTCTACGCATTCTTATCAAAATCATTCAAGAATGTTCCACTCTGTAAGCGACTGCTATGAACAGCAAATTTATTTTTATATCTTGTATTTACATTCATTACAGAAAGAATCTTGTTGCAAATTCTTTCTTACGTACATTAGTTTTCGTAATTATTTATTTACAAAAATTATTTATAATAAGTATTCATTTACAAAAAAAATGTATTTATGTAGTATATCAACCATCTGGTATCCACAACACAAGCTTATAGTTGCTTAAAGTGAAACTAGATGGCGCTGTGTATATGTTAAGGATATTTATTATTTATTATTATTATTATATTGCGATGACAAAGTTAATATATTGATTTCCTGGAATTTATTTGTCAGAGATACTCGGGAGATACTTTATGTATGTTAAAACAAACCCGTTGTAAGGCGACTAAGCAAGGCAAGCATAACAGCATAGACCAACTATGGGCACTGTATCATTTCTTGAGCTCTGCCTGCGACCGCCAACCCGCCTGCCAGCTACTTGACAATTAGACCAAATCTTCCCATTGTATTAGAAATACAATGTCCCGTTTCGGGAAACATACCTACAAGATACATTACTAATGCGTCGAGACTTGTAACCAGAATATTGTGAAGCAAATTTCAAATTCAACATTAATTAATTAAATTGCAATTTCGCGTATTAGCTTGTACTTCGAAATCTAACGATAAATTGCACGGTGAAATGGGTAGCGTTCACGGCGCAACGCCAATTTGCACTAGAACCTGCTAACCAAATGCGATGGTTTGGTTCGGTTAGATATCATGCGACTTGTTTGTACGACCAGCTGAGCGAGTAAAGTGGCAGTGGAATTAAATTCTGGAAAGTTCGTTGGTGCAAGCTTGGATATTTGTTTTATTAATGTCTGGTTGTTGGTAAAAATGAATAAGTACAGCCTATTTCATCATCGTCATCATCATATCTGCTATAAGACGTCTACTGCTGAACATAGGCAATATAATTAATGACAGTTTGGGACTAGATGATTGGTGTAAGTGTCCAAATTAATAATAATTATTAATATCGTACTTATTAAAAAGTAAAATCAACAACTAGTTCTAACTATATTCGTTGAGATATTTATTTTTCAAACTTCCAGTAAACAGCCGGTGTAACTTATATAGATATCAGGTGAATATCTTTGTAACGACCTGTTTGGTGTAGTGGTTAGCAACTCTGACCATTATACCAAAAGGTTGCGGGTTCGAATCCCGCTAGAGGCATATATTTGTGTGATGAATACGGACATGTGTAACCGAGTTATGGATGTTTTCATTTATAATAAGTATTTATTTACAAAAAAAATGTATTTATGTGGTATATCAACCATCTGGTATCCACAATACAAGCAGTGGCTTACTGTGGAACTAGAGGGCGCTGTGTGTTTGTCTAAGGATATTTATAATAATTATTATTATCTTAACCCTGCGTATCCCGATACCTGAACGCTACGGGACCTCTACTATGCCACAGATGCTTAACGCGCGTGCCTTAAACTTAATATAACTAGTTAATGAAAAAATGCTCTAAAGAATTCCTAACTACACTATTTCGATAACAACTAAAACTGCATCATTAGATTTTTGAAATCGACACCGTGCATTATAAAAAATATTCTGTGGTAATCGCCAAATAAAATTATTTGACCACCTTTTCTATTAATGAAACAAATATCACTACCTAAATCGACATTCATTGTGGAAACGTACGCAAAACGGTCTAGGATAAAATATATAGTTAGGAATATAAATTCATATAAGTCAGTGTCAATATGATTTATTTTTAATTTTAAACAATTTTATGAACAACCTTATGAGAGTGACGGAAGCAGAAGAGGTGTGTCAGGATCGTAGCAAGTGGAAGTCTGTGGTCTCTGCCTACGCCTACGGAAACAGGCGTGACATTATGTAAGTATGTATGTATGTTAAACAATTTTCTTGAATGAAGTTTACCTACAAAGAGAATTTACACACTTTAATAGATCTACGGGTAAACGAAGTTGCCCTCAGTACTATCGATAGGACTACGGGCAATTTGATTTGCCCGTGGTCCGATTGATAGAATCACAGGCAAAAATAATTGCCCGTGGATCGACCAGTAGAACTCGGCGATCGGACCACGGGCAATAAACGTGTGTTTAATAACCATAACCAGCCCATAGGGAATCAAATTTTGGAAAAAAATGTTAAATTAACCGCCTCCGTGTCTCAATGTAAGCAACATAAGGTTTACGATTCGGAGGTCGCGGCTTCGATCCCCAACGGGGTACGTGTTTAGTACTATATTTGGTTGGTGACAGGGCATTTTAAATGTCTGCCTGGGTGCTACGACCATCTTATCGAAATCTGCCGCCAAACCGCAATGTTAATAGCATTTGGTTTGGTGTTTGGTGTAGTGGTTAGCAACTCTGACCACAATACCAAAAGGTTTCGGGTTCGAATCCCGCTAAGGGCATATGTTTGTGTGATGAATACGGACATGTGTACCCGAGTTATGGATGTTTTCATTTATAATAAGTATTTATTTACAAAAAAAAAATGTATTTGTGTAATATATCAACCATCTGTTGCTTACTGTGGAACTAGATGGCGCTGTATGTATGTCTAAGGATATTTATTTATTTATTTATTATTTATTTATTTATTGTTGTGTTTCGGTTGTCACATATAAGATACCCAATTCCCCAAATAAGAAGGGGTTTTCGGCTCAGTACGCTTCCAACCCCGGCCTGATCTTCACTTTAGGTGCGAGAGGTAAAGTGTAATCCATTGTGCATAAAAAAAACGAAAAACGGAAGGAAAAGCACTCGCCGGCGAGGGCAGTTACGCGTTACACCGCCTCACTGTAGAGTGAGGCGTAGGCGCTACACGGTCGACACTAGTCGTTTTGGCTATTAGTCCATTAACGCACACCATTACAAGTCTCTTTTCCCAAATTATAAATTGGGTGTTCGGAGAGTTTCTTGCGTCGCTTCTTCTCTCCGACTATACACATTACGAAGCGATGATAGTCTGTTAGGTTAAATTCCCCCATGCAACGCCCTAAGCCGAGGTTCGAGCCCCCGCGGGCACCCTTAGGCGTCAGCTGAAAAAGTCCCGTGACTGTCAGCAAACGATCCTGATCAAAAAAAAAAAACAAAAAGGAAGGAAAAGGCCCTATAAAAAGTTTTATTTCATTGGAGTTATTATGTTGTATACAGAATATGTATAAACAAGATAACTAACATATATTTTCGTAATCATTAAAACCTTTTAGTTTCTACTAAATTCAAATTGTTTATTTTAATAAAACATTTTTGGCAACTCGTTATAATAGGCGCCATAGTCGATTTACAGTTCGTTTTTTTTTAAGATTAGAATAGTGTAACAAAAAGCAGTTATAGTAAACCTTTTACTTGCTTTAAACAACAAATTATAATAAAAGGGTGCCTGAAAATACCTCGCGCTCGCCCACCCGCCCGGCGACGACGCTGTAAAAAGCCTATAGGCTTGACAGCAACTGTTCCTGCTCAAAGAAAAACCTAGGTAACTTTAACTTTTTACTATTTTATTTTTATTATTTTACTGGTTTATTTTCTACACAGCCACAACAAAATTTTCATGTGTTAATTTATAGTATGAAATAAATATTTTTTGAATTTAAAATTTTTTCACAAATCAGTATTACCTACCACTCACGGCGTTCACCGAAGTAATGCTGTCAGCATTGTGGGTGGCTAGGTTCCGTTTTCTATCAGGCATAGATACCTGCCGCAAAAAAGGAATTTTAAAATTTTTGGATTATTGGTTTTCTACAAATTGTTCTCGCTTTGTATTATTTGTATATTGGATTATGAAAGTAATACATACATAAAGTCACGGCCTTTACTCCAAATGAGGTGGACAGAGATATCCCAAACTAAAGCGGTTAGGTGTTCCAAACAATATTATTGCTTAATACAAAATCTACGGTTCATCATCGAAATGTACAGAAATGCACATGTGACGGAGGATGAGCCCACTGCCGTTAAAATGTTCAAGTAGGTATATAGGTAGAATTTTTTTTTTTTGAGGAAAGAGTCCTAATCGCCTTTTACGATACCCACAGGAAGATATTGGTTGGTTCTGTTCTTTTAACGTGCTGAAACCACACAGCACCCATGAAATTAATACTGCTGAATAATAATCTGTTCCTCTTAGCAAATGTAGCGTGGTGATAGGTAACCTGAATCATGCTATATTAATTCTGTGCCTGAATTTGTAAATGAACAGTTTTGCATATAGCGACATCTATTAGAATAACCGTAAACCTGGAACACTAGATGGACGCGCTACCATCACAATATGGCTCAGTATTAGTTCGCTTATAATAACATAGATGGCGGTGGTCTAAATTTCTTGATTCTAGTTTTAGAAAAACTGAGTCATCACATGCACGATAAAATTTATTTTCAAGCCTTGAACGGTAAAATTAAATACGGCTGTGGTGTCGATTTTTATATTATACGAGACAAGCAGTTACTCGTACATCTAAGGAACTAACTTTAGTCACACGTCAGCCTCGATCTCCTAAACGACTATTTGTATCCATCTTATTTTATTAATTACCTAATATACAGTAATTCTTACCCGACTGCCCAAAGAAAGAGGGTAATGTTTTTCGAGTGTATGTATGTATGTAGATTTCTGTTTTTTTTTTTCATCCAGTCGCCTCCCACTTATATTGGTCCTTCGAAAAATTTATATTCAGGGCCAGAGGCTTCGTGCAGCTGGTCGTATGTACATGCTCACTTTCATAATCCACCACCTTGCGCTGAAACTCATAGCATAAGTGTTGAACAAGTGTAACGCAGTGAGTATAACTTTTTATATATAGTAAAATAAAAAAAAAGTTTACTGACTCAAAGTTAGGCTAAGTTACAAGCAGCGAATTTGCGAATTAGAAGGTACTTATCAAATACACTTAAGCACAATTAATGGGCCCTGCTCCTTAAACTAAGATTGCTCTTGTATTTTAAGAAGCAGTATTCGATCACGGCATTTGTTATTTATTATTAAAGTAACCTTCCATCCAGATAGATACTTTCGCATATGAAGGAGTATGGGCCATAGTCCACCGCGCTGGCCCAATGCGGGTTGGGGACTTCACATGCCTTTGATTTTTTATTTCTCAGGCATGCAGGTTTCCTAGCGATGTATTCCTTCACCGTTTTAGAGCAGTCGGACAAATGCACATAAGTAATTAAATTAAATCTAAAATCTCATTGGTACATGGTCTGCCTGGGAAAGGAACCCGGACCTCCCAAATTAGGAGACCGCGTCTTAACCACTGAGCCACCGACGCGCCTTGTACACCTGAATAATATGCACACAAACTTTTGTTATTTATAATTTTATTAGAGTCAAAGTGACGTAAAGTCCGTCCAGATTGACTTGTCTTATTTGGTAAACAAACCACACTCGTAACAAAAACAGGACTTGCCGTATAAATCACGCCATGTACACTGTGTTTAGATGTCTTGAATTATATAAGAAACACATGGAATGTGAATTTCAACGAAAACTGCTGCGAATTATCCTTAAAAATACTTATTTTCGCTGAAAATAGAAATTTCATAACCACATACTGCCAACAGGATAAAAAAAACATTGACATTACTGACGTTCGGAACTCTATTTTGGTTGTGATTTTTAGGGATGGGAAAAGTAATGTAATGTGATGAGCGAAAGCACTGAATTAATGAACTGAATTGACGTCATCTATTTGGAAAATATTAATTTTTATAGGAATCCAAAACGTATTTAATTAGTTGTAAAGAAATTTTAGGCTCTCTTCACACTAGCGATTTCTTATTTTTGATTGATTTAATAAGCTTGTTAATATTTTTTTTATTTCGGTTATATATTGTTCTATTTGTGGGGGGGGCCTATGTCCAACAGTAGACTTCTGTGGGCTGAAATGACGATGATTAATCAAATTAAATGATTAATTGAATTAGATGATCAAGTTCACTTCATTTTCGTACTCATTCACCATCATTGGTTCGGTGATACCCCAACCCTATAAATTGTCTCTGGTTGCTAGTACGCCATATTTGTTTACCAAATATAGGACAAGTCAATCTGGACCATGGACTTATTATTTATCTGGACGGACTGTACGTATTATTATGTAGGTATATGAATGTCTGTCAATAATGTGTATTTTATGATTTATGTATATATTATATTTTATCTAATAGTTATAATATTATATTTTTTTAAGTTTGTTATTTGGTTTAGTGGTTTTATTTATTTATTTATTTCTTGTAGTATTATGTTGTCTTTTGCACACAATTTGTTTGCTAAACCCCAAATGTAGCCTCTTTCTTATATGATAGGTCAGGTTGACTGGAATAGATCTCTTATAGAGATAAGTCCACCTATGAATATGACCCATCGTTTGTACTCTGTTATATTATATAATGTTCTGGTGCAATAAAGAATATGTATTCTTTGGATAGCATATTTGCGCTGCTATGGGCGTTATAGGTACTTGTGGTAAGCAGTCAGTACGCTTGCGATGAAGAGCAATTTAAGAAAACCGACGTCTTGTCAATTTTTAAGAACAGTCAGTGTTGTTGCTATGGATAATCAATGGGCCGCACTTTGTGTGATATGGGCTGCTAAAAGTTCATCTTGTTTTCCTTTCCTTTGCTACTTTTATACTATTAATACTATTAAAGATAAATAGAAATTAATAGGTAAGTACGGCGAACAACCTCCAAAAATTTGCAAAACATCCCATGACGTCAGTAGAGTCGCGCTAGTTACCCTGTCTCGAAATTTATGTGGGGCCACCCTGGTCAACCCTATCAAACAAAAAAACGGTTAACAATTATTGAACGCCCACAAATGAGCTAGTTATATGTACCTAACTACTGTTTTTTCATGATTTCAGAAATATACCTAACAACTCTGTTTATTTAGGACTAGCTGTTGCCCTCGACTTGGTTCGTTTGAAATATTTCATCAAAATCGGTTCAGAAAAAAAATTTACATTTATATGTTAATCCAAGCCCTAATCTGTCTATCAACCAAATTTCATCCAAATCTATCTAGCTGTTTAGGTGTGAAGCGGTAACAAATATACACACAAAAACCTTTCGCATTATTAATGTGATGAACCAATGAAATGAAAAAAGAAATGAAAACCACGATCGGCTAAACACTCTCGTACGCACCACATTTTAACTAGGTATTCAATATACCTAATCTTTCAAATTTTTTTGTTGATATTCAGCGCCTTTCTATAGTTTCTCTAAACTAAAACAAGTTTAAAAATTTAAAATATTACTTTAGGGTAGTGCTGTCTTTTTTTTCTTTTTATCACGCGTTTACAGTTTACTTTAGTTTAGTTTATAGAAGTATCAGAATATTATAATTTAGTAACTTTAACCAACCGTCTTAATTTATTCCAACTAGTTACATTTTTCATATCAGCGCCATCTGTGTATACATAAGTGTAGTACTGTAATGACGAGTAGATATGTTAATAGTGTACGGAAATTATAACAGATGTCGCTGACAATAATGTCTAGCCATCGTTGTTACAATAGTATACTTACGTTTACATAGATGGCGCTGATATAAAAAATGTAACATCCGTTGATTTAGAATGTACGAATGAATTTCAACTTTGTTTCAAACTGTTTTCGGTTTCTACGATATACGAAAATAGACTTAAAAATTGTCCTGAAGTCCAGGAAACGTTTTTCCAGAACGGCCGAACGAACGATAGAATACAAATATATTCCGTTCGGTTCTGACTCGTTGATAGGAATATCAACGAGTCAGAATGGAATATATTTCCTCCTCCTTGTAAAGGCACAGCCTCGTCCCGCTTGGACAGATTATTTGCCATAAACTTGCAGAGGTCATGAAATGTCAGACCAAGTGACCACCAAGTATAGGATTGAAGCTGCTCCTAATACCTAATAACCTAAATGTTACCTAAGTTGCGACTGCCTATAATTATAAAAACTGAAAAGGTATTCGAAATAACAACTTTATTTAATAAAATAATATAAAAAAACCATGCCGCTTACATTTTGAGTATACCTTTGAGAACACGCGTTTTTTAGCTTCACTTAACTGACAATGTCATCAAATCTTGAAAGTTAATTTAAACTCATTTCTAATTGTCGTATCGAAATGAAACTTTGTATGTATATGTAATTCTGATGACAATACTATAATTTAGTATCTTGGAGCTGATCTGATGATGGAACCACGAGGTGGATGGTGGAAATGCAGTATGTTTTTTCAGTTTTTTAAACTAATTTAGTTTTATGTGGGTGGTAGTATTGGTAGGGGACGACCACGGCGACCGTAACACGATCAAATTGCGGAGGCCTTAAAAAAGGAGACCAATTCAAGAGTACCGAGCGTGTATGAACAACTTTATGAGAGTGAATGAAGCAAAAGTGGTGTCAGAATCGTAGCAAGTGGAAGTCTGTGATCTCTGCCTACCCCTATGGGAAACAGGCATGTTTTTTTCGAGTGAATGTATACATTATGTATGTAGGTTTCTATGTTACCTCCTGTAGCCTAAACCTAAGTGTGTGGGCCGGAGAAACAAATAAACGTTTAACTTTTTATTATACCGGATGAGTTTTGCCGTAAGGAAAAAAATAGGGCGTGTTCGGCAAGTGAAATAGAATGTATTGGCATAGGTAGTTTAATTTTTTTTTTCAAAACCATCATCGAATAAAACGTTTATTGTGTCATTCGACGGTCGCGTTTGTAGTTATTCCACATAATTATAAAGAACATTTGGAGAAAATATGACTTCCATATAAATTTCGCATGTTAGGAACACTACGAATCCCGCCAATCGCATATCAAAGTCGCTGGCGTTTTTGAAAAAAATAAAATAAGCTACCTACGCCAATAACTTCTATTTCACTCACTTAATATGCCCTATTTTTCCCCTTACGGTAAAAAAACTCACCCGCTATAAGAGTACGAGAAAGCTATGATGAAAATAATATTATATTACTATGGAGCAAGCAATGTCAAACATCTGAACCGCAGGTCTACAGGATAGCTATCCTGTGCCAAAAGGGAAGCTTCCCTGTCGGCACAGAATTAATATAGTACGCTTTTGGTGTGTATTATCCTGATACTAAGAACTTCTAACCAGACCCCAAATACACGTATGTAGGTACTTACGGACATGTGTATATCAATGTTTGAGTAGAAACTCAAGTTTCTAGGTACTACCATTATTAACATCGACTTGTTGTTTCTATTTACTTAATATCAACATACAAAGACTTAGTGCGAACTAGTGATGGGCAGTGCTAAACTTTCAGTACCTCCTTCCCAGTAGTAGTTCAACCGCCTCCGTGGCTCAATGTAAACAACATTGGGTTTACGATTCGGAGGTCGCCGGTTCGATCCCCAGCGGGGTACATGTTTAAGTACTCGGTTTGGTTGTTACTAGGGCATTTTAAATGTCCGCCTGGCTAGCTACCACCATCTTATCTAAATCTGCCGCCAAACAGTAATGTTAATAGCATTGGTGTGTCCCGGTTGTCAGAGATAAGATAGCCAGTCCCACAAATGTGTTGGGGTTTCCGGGTCTGTACGATTCCACCTTCAACCTCATCTTCACTTAACATCAGGTGTGATTGAGGTCAAGTACCAACCCTTTGTGCCTAAAAAAAGGCGAAATACTTAACTATATCTTTCCATTTTTTTCTTATCGATCTTGGTAGTTACGAGGTAATCCCGTCTAACACACAGAATTCTTTGTTTTTGTCATTCTATAACTTTTATCAACAGAAATGTAAGTCCTACTTAGCGGAGTTGCAAAATTTTTTTTCGGTAAAAGCGCGACTTCGAAGCCTTTTCAGTAAAAAAGGAGGATTCTGTCGTCGAAAAAACATAAATAATCTAGTACCTTTTATTTTTTTTTCAAATTAAGTTGTCCAATCATGTTAGCCATTTAAATTTTAAAACTGTCTGGTTTAATCTGTGAGTTAGTTAAGTCTTTAATAGCAATTTAAACTGCACCTTACCTGAGAATTACTTATGAATATTTTAACTGGCTGTCTCTGCCGCGCCGCGCCGTTGGATAATCCTTTAAAACCTACTAAGCCTGGCCCGCGCGGGACATTTAATTTTATACAAAAAATCTGGACGCCCCACGATAATCGGGACGTCTGGCATCATCGCTGGTACGTAACGTCATAACCTTATTCTAAATGGAGTGGTCAGATATATTCCAATCATAAGCGTTTGGTTGTTGCAAATTATCATCAGCCTGTAAACATCCTACTACAGGGACATAGGCCTTCACTCGTATATATATATATATATATATATATATATATATATATGTATGTATATGTATATGAGGGAGTATGGGCCATAGTCCACCACGCTGGCCCAATGCGGGTTGGGGACTTCACATGCCTTTGAATTTTTATTCCTCAGACATGCAGGTTTCCTCACAATGTTTTCCTTCATCGTTTAAGAGCAGTCGGATAAATGCACATAAGTAATTAAATTAAATCTAAAAACTCATTGGTTCATGGCCTGCCTGGGAATCGAACCCGGATCTCCTAAATTGGGAGACCGCGTCTTAACCGCTGAGCCACCGACCCTCTAGGTGTTGCAAATATTAAAATTTTAATATTTGTAATAATATCCACCGTCCACCATTTGAAATAATATATTCATAATGTGTCAGGGGGTGAGCCCATCGCTGTTGTAATTATGTAAAATGTAGTAATTATAAAAGAAATATTTTTTATAATTAGTATATAGACATTAGTACAAAGTTAGGAAGTTTTCTCTTGGGAATGTTGTCACGATCACAATAATTTTGTAAATGCAAAACAGAAATCGAAAATAATAACATCACCCACGTATACAGAGTAACTAAAACTTAAAACATATGTCTTCTGAATCATTTAACCGCCTCCGTGGCTCAATGTAAACAACATAGGGGTTTCGAATCGGAGGTCGCGGGTTCGATCCCCAGCGGGGTACATGTTTAGTACTGGATTTGGTTGGTGGAAGGGCATTTTAAATGTCCGCCTAGCTAGCTACCACCATCTTATCTAAATCTGCCGCCAAGCAGCAATGTTAGTAGCATTGTTGTGTTCCGGTTGTCAGAGATAAGATAGCTAGTCCCCCAAATGTTTTGGGGTTTCCGGGTCAGTACGCTTCCACCGTCGGCCTCATCTTCACTTAACATCAGGTGTGATTGAGGTGAAGTATCAACCCGTTGTGCATAAAAAAAATCATGCCTAAGAAAATTTCCACTGGTGTAATTTTGAAAATAAAAGAAATACTCAAATCGATCGCATTACTGAATAAGTACCTACGTCTAACCTCCTACAAAGGTGCCAGCTGAAAATCAGCGCTGTGGCACAGAATTAATATACTCGGTACTATATGGTTCTTGCCACAGCATTATGCTGAGCTGGAACCTATGTCAGCTTGCATTATTATGATTTAGTTTTAATTTGTCAAAAAATTTTCATGTACATGCCCATTGTAAGCTGAATAAATGTTTTTCTTTCTTTCTTCCTTTCTTTCTAGACAAAGACTGGAGACACACTGATAAGTATTCTGATCCCGAATTTTAGGTTGCTGGTAAATTGCCGATGTAAACGGCAGAATTTCTCCACGTAGCTGCGATTTGAAAGGGCTAATAATAATAAAATAATATAATAAAAGGGAAAATATTGGTCGGATACCTGCGGTTATATTACATAATTTCATCGTTATCGTCATTGGTTACGTTCTGACATGTGATTGGTTGGCCCATGGCTCGCTCGGCAATTTGACGGTTTCTCATTGGTCAACATAATCGGTAACGTTACCGATGAAGTTACGTAATCCAAGGGCTGTTGGGAGACATACTGATTTGCACTTGACCGACGTAACATCGACGACCGATTGGCCTAGTGGATAGTGACCCTGCCAGCGAAACCAACGGTTGCGGGTTCGAATCTTGAGGGGGGTAAATGTTTGTGTGATGAATACGAACATTTATTTCAGAGTTATGGATGTTTATATAAATATTTATGTATGTTTATCCGTCATCCAGTATCAATTTCGAACTTTAAACTATAAACTAATACAAAACATGCTGAACTATAAACTAATATAAAATTAAGCACACACACACTTACGCAACGCTGTCAAACACTAACCCCAGTCGATTTGTATCAATTAATCAAAGTTTATATTACTTTGTAAGTTATTATTAGAATGATTGCTCTCTCGAATAGTCATGTTCAATATATATATATATTTTATAACTGCAACTTTTACACTTCCTAGCATATTTTTTTACCTACAGCAAAGTTATAGCAGCACTTTAAAAGCAAAATGCATCGAAGTTCTGACCAAGTTTTGATTGCTCGAACATCAAGAAGGTTGTAAGGCTTCTTTCAAAAAACTTCAAATGATATCTAAAGTTCTGAAATGACTATCTCCCCGCAAAAACAAGCTTTGCGTATCAAATGCTCTCAGAAACCTATTATTAGGATAGAATGGAAATTTACCACTACATAGATCAGTAGAAAGCGAATTATAACCCTCCTTTTATTATTACTTTCTGTTCTTTTTATGTAAGTAGTTTTATTTGCGCAGCGAATCAAAATGATGAATTTATGACGCTTGGGGCAAGTTTTTGAACGGAGACCACGTAGTTGTCGGCAAGCGCAGCGTAGGCCTCCACCCACGAGATGGAAAACTATGGGGGAGGCCTAGATTCAGTACTTGACGTTGTATGGCTGATTATGATGAATTGTTTCATTCCATACGATTCGAATTATTTACAGTATACAAAGTCCCGTCTTTATAAAGCAATCTCAATAAAAGTTTTGAGGCTGTATCACCCGAGTGGCGTCTTAAGAAGTTGACGCTATCTCAAGCTCCGTGTTAATTTATAAAAAAATGATAGTCTTGAGTTCCGTTTATTAATACGTGAAACTCTCAAGTGAGTACTGCTTGAGTATAGGCATGTGCTTTTCAGGTGTCAAGTTCTGTTTATTAATCAACACGTTTACTTGAGACCGGTTACAAGACTGTTCTCAATCTTGAGAATGGTTTATTAATACGGGCCTAAGTCTATTCTTTCAATATTCGAAAAGTTTTGTAAGTACAGAAACTTTTTTTTTATATATTTTATGGCAATCGGTCGTCTTTAATGCGATCAACAATTACTGCCAGTATCCGGTTGTGCGGATAAAACGTTGGGTGAGGTTGACCAGTAAGAAATCTGAGCCAAACTATTGGTCTGTGTCCTGTTTGAGCCACCTAAAACAAAAAAGACGAACACAAATATACATAAAGTAAAACAACACAAGGACTTCACAAATACGGTATTAAATATTATAGTTTAATATGACAAAAACTTTTTGTCTGTATTATACTTTCAGAATTCCGACCTTTCATTGTCATAATGTGGATTGCTAACAATTTAAAGGACTACTTATACAAGTAACCGCCTCCGTGGCTCAATGTAAAGAAGATTAGGTTTAGAATTCGGAGGTCGCAGGGTTGATCCCCAACGAGGTACATGTTTAAGTACTCGGTTTGGATGGTGGTAGGGCATTTTAAATGTCCGCCTGGTTAACTACCACCATCTTATATAAATCTGCCGCCAAGCAGCAATGTTAATAGCATTGTTGTGTTCCGGTTGTCAGTGATAAGATAGCCAGTTCCCCAAATATTTGGGTTTCCGGGTCAGTACGCTTCTACCTTCGGCCTCATCTTCACTTAACATCAGGTGTGATTGAGATCATGTATCAACCCGTTTTGCATAAAAAAAAGTTAATTCGACGACCGTTTGGTGTAGTGGATAGTGACCCTGTCAGCGAAACCAATGGTTGCGGGTTCGAATCCCGCGAGGGGTAAATGTTTATTCCCTACTTATGGATGTTTATATAAATATTTATGTATGTTATCCGTTATCTAGTATCCATAGTACAAGCTTTGCTTATTTTGGGACTAGATGTTTGGTGTATAAGTGTCATAAGTACCTATTTATTTATTTACAACTGGTTAGCGTTTGACTTCATTCACACCTGGAAAGGAAGATTGAAAATGACGCTGATGATGGAAAGACGCTTACCGAAAGTGCCAACTGATCTTAGGTAGGTACTTACATAGAATAGATAGTAGACATAGATAGGATGGTTGTAAAAAGACAGACGGACATTAAAAAATATCCTGCCAACAATCAACCAATATACTGCAATCGGAAACAAACCGCGACTCTGTTTTGTAAAGCCGATGCTCGACACCAGTATTTTTATATCTATACGTACCTTCCACTTTAATTACTGGATAAAAACAAGCACGGCTGATGACGAAACTCCATCGGGTTTTCATCAAATCATTCGTTCGGAAACCTGTGAAAATCACCCACCTATTATTCACACTGACCACATTACGCATGCTTCAGAAAGCCGTGAGCGTGTGCATGGGAAACGCGTTGAGCATAGAATTCGCGACCGCGCGCTGTTATCACGTTACCAAACGTATAAAAACAATTGATTACGAAAAAAAAAATCGAATGGAGTTGAAGCTGTGAGTTCAAAGTTTTTCTTTTAAGTGGCGGTGTGAGGTGTATTTGCTTCTGTCTATGTCGGTATTGTGCACATTTTGTTACGACTATTCCTTTGTCATAACAAATATTAATATTAAGGCGATAAGGCAGCCTAATTTGTAGTTTCTATATGATATTTAAAATGTACCTTGTCCTTATTTAAACAATAAAGCGTATTTGATTGTTTGATTAAGTTGGTAAAATCACATGGCAACGCGATACCGAAATATATTTTCGTGAACAATATTCGCTGATATTTTTTGAGCTTCCGTCAGACGTTGTTTTCGACTCCGTTTTCTAAGAATTGTTGTGAAGCGGTTTTTTCTCTTTAAGTCCTTTGAAATCGTTCCTTTACGCGTATTGTACCTTATGAATCGGTACAAGTTAAATGGGAACGAACAACTGCGCAATTCAAAGTCAATTGGCAACCGGCCTCTGAGTGAAATTGGTTCAATGGAATCGAAGATCGAAAGCCTTGAATTGTTTGGTCGACAGAGAAATGCCAAAGTTAGCATGATATATCGAATTAGAATATGAAAGACCGAGTTATGGAATCGAATTTTAATCTAATCATAGCAGATACGGGTTCAAATATTTTTTTTGATATGTCGTACAGCCTGTGACATAATTATACATACAGGATTTACATGTACCAACAACGGATCTCTAAAATGGCTCTATTTTAACCAGACTGTCCTTCTGTAGCCCAAACGGCTTTACCCATTTTGAAGTGAAAATACTTTTTTCGATATGTCGTTAAGTCAGTGGCATAATAAAATTATTCATATAACACTTTTTTACGTGACTAATTGTAGAGTGATGTGTATTTAAATAATATCAACAGCTGGTCTGCGAATTGAGAACCTCCTCCTTTTAGAAGTTGGTTAAAAATCATTATCTTGTTACCGGACTGCTGTTCTGTAGCTTAAACGGCTTTACCGATTTTGAAGTGCAAAGTGTCAAGAAATTCGTCTTGATCCCTGGAATGGTTATAGAATACATTTTATTGTAAAAAATCCAAAATGAGGATCCAAAATACACAAATATAATGTCGAATTTTTTGGTTTGTAAACTTATTATATTATCTAGACTTATTATTTCATATAGCTGTGGATGGTACAGTCGGCAACACAATTACGGTAGCAGGTCTTTATTTATAAATATACATAGGAGAAAGTCTAAAGGGAAATTAAATTAGTATAGAACGATCCCATCTCGTAGGTGTCGTTAAAGGCGACTAAGGGACTTCCCACCAAACAACATCTATAGTTTTGCACCGTTGTTCGTGAAGGGTACATTTCTGTATATTTCATAAGATAAACCGTGGATGTTGTTTCAATCATTAAAGTTTTAATGTTTGGAACACTCAAACACTATTATTTGGAATATCACTGACCACTCCATTTAAGATAGATGTCGAGACGTTATGTATGTATGTATGTTTAGTCATTTCATTTATATATTTGATTTATCAATCTGATCTGAATAACATTATGTAGGTATGTATGTATGTTATTTAAGTTGAACTGAAATTTATGTTTCAAATGATACACACCAATCAAGATGTAAAGGAAAATATAATAAAAACCAACCAATAAGAATACGTAATTTTTGTGGAGTTAATTCCTAGAGTATTAAAGTTCTTATTTTTTTTTTTGTATAAGAATGGAACACGCATCAGTAATAGACTATGTTTTTTAACCATTCTGTGGCTTTCTTTAGGTGTATAGTTAATTAGTTATAAAACCTACAATATTAAATTAAAATTACTTCAGTGAACTTAAAAAAAATCAAACAGCTTTATTGTTTAAATCAGGAGGTACATTTAAATATCTTATAGAAACTACAAATTAGGCGGCCTTATAGAAACTTATCATCTCGGAATTTAATACGAGTAATTAAGTGGGTTAGCACAAATAATTTCCTAATTCTTAAAGAACTTCATTGCATTGCAGAAGATGCTAAGATCTAAAATATTTTCAGAGTTGAAATACATATATGCCCTCGTTGAAATTTTTATAAATACTAAGAACGAAGTATATTCTCCGACGCAATGAAATTCAGTGATAATTATAATGTAACATTCCATGTTTTATTTCTAAATACATTGTACTACATCTAATACAAGCTACCGATTTGTCAGAAAACTGACAGGCACTTAAAATTAAAGCTAGTTAAAAGTGTATCCATACCTGTATAATTAATTATGAAGCTGATTGTACAAAGTCGTAGCTGTAGTGGAGTGAAACGCTGTAATACTTGTACAGACTTGTTGGTGTCAACGCGATGAACTCACCCCCTATCTGTGTGTATTTATGTATTTATTTATTTATTTTTTATTTTAACACTTTATTGTACACACACACAAAGAAATGGTCATTAACAAACATTTTAGAAACATGTACAAAGGGCGAACTTATCTCTATAAGAGATCTCTTCCAGCAAACCCGCGAGAGCGAAATTTGATATAAAAGGTAGACATAAAGTGTACACGAAACACAAGAAACAAAAAACGTTAAAAATATCATATAAAAGAATAAAACCAAAATAATACCTCAAGATAGTGCTCTTTAACTCTAGCTTTATAAACGTCAAGAGTTTGACTATCCCGTACGCTGTCAGGAAGCGAGTTCGGGAGCCTGACCGCATGAACTGAAAACGAGTAATTATAAAAGTCAGTTTTGTTAGAAGTATGTATGTCACGAGAGGTGAACCGTGGATGTTGTTTCAATCATTGAGTCTCATTAACATTAATTTAATTTAGAACACCGACAGCTTGATATTTTATTTTTAATACTTGAAACTTACAAAGTATGTAAACAAATCTAGGAAGACGATTTAGAAATACTTCTAATAAATTGTCGTATGTATCTATTGGAAATTTTGCAAGCACATAATTCTGATGATAATGCAATTATTTAGTACAATCGAGGTGATCTGATGATGGAGCCGGGAGGTGGATAGTGGAACTCATTGATATTTGTACTTTTTTAGTGCGTTATCGACAAAAGTGTTTTTTAGTCTTTATAACTTTGGAAACAATTTTTTATTACAAATTGTTTTTTTAAGTTTCTTTTTCTCTTTTTTTTATCCACACGTGATGTTAAGTGAAGGTAAGGCCTAAGAACAAAGCGTGTTCTGAAAAAAGAAAATTTAATAAATAATCATGAGTAGGTACATACATATCCTTTGGTATAAATAATTCATTAAAAGTCACATTATGAAGGTTGTGTTCTCATTAAGCATTGACGTCATTTGTCTAACCAAAATACGTAAGAGACTGTTGAATATAAATATCTGCCTCCCACTTGGATACCTTTAAAGCTACCTGTTGATCGTGGTGTTGTCATGGGCGATTATTTGGATAAATAATTTGCCTAGGAACGGCTAATTTGCGCATGCGCGAAATTTATTTCGGTAGCTTATAAACTTCGTGGAAATTTCCATTTTCATGGAACCATCCAGATCTCCTTAAGTAAGCTTTTTCTTAGAATTTTCGCTAATTCTTTCCTGTTAATTTCCAGTTACTTATTAGGAACCAACAGGTAAAGTATTTTGTTTTTTACCCGACCGTCCCCAGGAAGAAGAGTAAAATGAGTGGAGTACTAAATTTGTAAAATATTTTTATATTTATAGTTTATAAATATTTTGTGGAAATGTTATCTCACAAAATATTTTAGTGACCTATCCGACGACACCCCAAAGAAGTATTTCATTCCACCTTCAATTTATGGATACCACTCCGAAATAATTATGATGGTAGGTAACAATTTTGCACGGTATCAGTAAAGACCATTTTGTTAGTCGGCTCATATTGTCTCATGACAATACGTAAGATAAGGATACGTAAGAGTGTCAGCCATCTTACGTATCCTTACGTAGGTTTTCTCATTACCGCATAGGAACCATCAACCTTCTCAGCGAACATACTAAAAGGATTACGCATTTGTCTGTAAGCTCTATTCCGTCGCTGGCTTGTGTATATAAGAAGATTGGCAGTACCTTGGCATCCACCCTTGAAAGACTTGAAGGGTGATTTTTACTCTCCATATCTCCATATCTCCATATCTCTCCATATCTTCATCGTCTGCCTCTGCGTAACTATTCTAAGTCATCGTCATATCAACTTCATGACATCCATTGCAAAAACATCTTTCGACTTTGGTGAGTGGACATCTTACACTGGGCTATCCTACGTCTCCACTGAATGCCACATGGGCCATCAGTTCTTCGAGTTATGTATCCTGCTCGATGATTTCTTAATTCCTGATTATATCTTGTAGTGAAGCGCGGAGCATGGCTCTCTTTACTGGTCAACCTAGTATAGCATAGTACCTATTTCATCACGTTTTATTATTCAACTTAGAGTGAAGATATTAAACAACCGATTGGTGTAGTGGATAGTGACTCTGTCAGCGAAACCAACGGTTGCGGGTTCGAATCCCGCGACGAGTAAATGTTTGTGTGATGTATATGAACATTTATTCCTGAGTCATGGATGTTTATATAAATATTTATGTATGTTTATCCGCTATCTAGTATCCATAGTACAAGCCTTGCTTAGTTTGGGACTAGATGATTGGTGTAAGTGTCCGATATATTTATATTATTATTATATTATTATTCATTTAAATTGACAACTCCGATTAGTTCCCGGGCGATACCACAGTAAGGGGGGATAGGAATGTGGGGACGATAGTGCTGGTACCAAAGGTTTTGTTATCATCTATCAATGGTAATCAAGCGAACAAACAATTGATAAGGCGTGGCATGCGGTGTGAAATACTTCAAAGTACAATATATATTATATGTAGGTAGATTATATTACACAGTTGATAGCTGTCTCTGCTTTTAATGCGTCTATTACACTATCATAAAAAATAGGTTCTATGGTATCCAATCACTAGTATGACATCTTTCGTATCCGTGCTATATTCGTAGAGAAGTTCCCGCTTGTGGAGACAATCCTGGCTGCACTGGTCATCACGAAAATCATGTTTAACTATCAAAACTAACCGTGTACAAAAAATGTAGTATACATGCTATTAAGAACAGAAACCGAAACAAAAATAAAATTGAAATTCCACAATTTAGACTTAGCAAGGTTAGCACATCCTTTGTGGGACACAGCATACGCTAATACAATAAAATACCAGTATTGAGTTTAACATATCAGAAATTTAAACGCCATATTAAAGAAACTCTGTATAAGAAAGGTTATTACAGGATAGATGATTATTTAGGCGATAAGGAGGTTTAGCTTGTCGTTATGTTAATTGCTTTTGTTTTGAATATGTAATATAAAATGTAATATTATTGTAAAGATGAAAACCAATTGAAAAGATGTGTTGTTGCGGAGTCTCTTGTCGCTTCTTCTCCCTAACCATAACACATTGTGAAGCGATGTAGTTTTAAAAAAATAACATGTTGACTTTCAATAAGTGATATTTTTTAATCCTACATTGAATAAGATATTTTTGATGTTTTGATTTTTTTTTCGTTATACAAGCCCCATAAATAGATCTTCAAAAATAGCGAAATTAAGCGCAGCCCGTTTTCAAAAAGACACGTACCTAAATAAGTTCCTTGTTTTTGAAGAACTATTTATGGCACTTGTATATTTCGGTGGTACCAATTATGCACAGTTTTTAGGGATATAAATCATAATAATAGTTAAAGAAGTTTTTGTGTAAAAGAAGGAGGATTCCAGCTACAAGTGACGCCAGAGTGCTCATTGAAAATATTGAATAACTACAGTGGCACAATTTTTTTCCTTTGGGTACTATTTCAGTACAGTTTTTGGCCATAGTCAAAATAGCTGAATTCTACTTTGCCGAATCTAGGGTAACGAACATCTATTCACATAGTTTGTTCAGTCTATGTAGATGATATAATCATTTGTTTTCTATGGGGCTTTCGAAATTTTTAAGTTATATGTATCACCTTAGTAAAAAGCTTACAGTTAATAAATAAATAAATGTCCACCTGGCGAGTTTTTTTTTTTTTTTTTTTTCGGACACTCACACCAATCATCTAGTCCCAAACTAAGCAAAACTTGTGCTATGGATACTATATAACGGATAAACATACATAAATATTTATATAAACATCCATGACTCGGGAATAAATGTTCGTATTCATCACACAAACATTTACCCCTCGCGGGATTCGAACCCGCAACCGTTGGTTTCGCTGACAGGGTCCACTATCCACTACACCAACCGGTCGTCTTATATATATACAGGGCGTCCCAAAGTTATGGGACATGAAGGGGAAGTACCTTAAATATCGTAGATAGTGAATTTTGCTCAAAGAAGACTTTATGTTATTTTTAAAAGTTAGTAATTCTGCATTCATAGATTTTCTAAAAATTATTTGCTTCGGCTGGGAATCGAACCGACTCAAATGTGAAAAAAAAAACACCCTACTTTTATGATGCCAATCGAAAGAATAGCTAAAAAATAATAACTCTGCCTAAGTAACATAGTATTTTAAAAGAAAGGAACAACGTGAAATTAATCATTTTAATCAAATAAAAAACATACATGAAACTGCCGTAGTCAATTAAGTAGGTATTTTTTTGTAAATTAATTAATTAAATGCTCAAAATGTGATCCCTCTTGTCTTACGCAAATCGCCAATCTTTTAATGAGCCCGCTGCCTGTTGATTTTCTAATCATTTTATGGTGAACACTCGATGTGATATGGCACAATTCTGTTTGCAACTCGCCTACGTTCTCGTATCGCTTTTTGTATAGCATATCTTTCACGTATCCCCAAAAGAAGAAATCTAATGGTGTGAGGTCCGGGGATCTGGCCGGCCATCTAATCGGTCCATTTGTACCAATCCATGTAGGAAAACATTCATTTAGAAAATCTGCTGCTCTCCGACTATTATGAGCCGGAGCTCCATCTTGTTGGAAAATTAAGTTTTCTTGCTCCGCCGCGGAATGGTTTCTTATCTTATCCCTTAAAATTTGAAGTATTCCTAAATACTTTTCTGTGTTCAAGGTTCCTTGGTAAAAATGGATTAAGAAAACCCGGTTTTTTAAAAGTCCGCACCAACAGTTGAGTGAAAAACGCACTTGGTTATTAGTTTCAGTCACTCGTAGGGGATTTTCTTTAGACCAAATACGATTATTGTTGCGGTTATACATACCGTTATTGCTAAAGTTAGATTCGTCTGTCCAAATAATATTATCCAAAAAATTTGGATCTTCGAGCAATCGTGCCTGGATATCAAGACAGAAATTTTTTCTCCTTTCTGTATCGCCCGGAAGTAATTTTTGAACCAATCGTCCTTCAACATAACTCTTAAAACCGTGTTTTTTTAATACACGGTGTATTTTACTTTTTGAAACTCCAATTTCATGTTCTCCTTCTCTCACCGATGCTTTCGGAAAAGCCGAAAAGTAAATTAAAATACCAAGTTCTTCGTCGTTGATCGTATGGTTTTCTTGCTGTGGTTCTCTTGGGCGTTTATCGAAACGTCCCAGAGTTTTCAAATTGTTCACAAGCCTTTTCAAAACTTTACGAGACGGTATTTGTCTATCAGGATATTTTACGCCATACCACCGCAAACTTCTAGAGATATCTTTATCGTTCAAAAAATATGCTTCCATTAGATCAAAACTTACTTGATATGCCATGTTCGCAATAAATTAACACAATAACACTTGTGTAAGTGAATTGAGACTAAACAGATCAATATCCGAAAAACAAACGCTCGCACATACTGTTCCATTTTCAAATTTAAGAACAACATTTAAAAATATCACTTCTTTTTAAAATATCTTAAAAAGTATGCATTCAAACAAACGCTGTCATAAACTGTTCCATTTTCAAATTATAAATTATTTATTTTTGTTTTTAATTTGCCTTCTGTCTAGCTTACAGAGGACGTATTGAAATACAAGTTTTATCATTTCATCTACACGTGCACTTATAATAAGGAAAACTATGTTAGTACCTATTTTATGAAGTGGGTACTTATTTACGAATAATCAATGCTATCTTTGGAATGATAATATCGCTACTTTTCGAACGTCGTCGGCAATAAATAACTTTCTTGAAATTTGACTCAATCATTTTATGTTGTTCCTTTCTTTTAAAATACTATGTTACTTAGGCAGAGTTATTATTTTTTAGCTATTCTTTCGATTGGCATCATAAAAGTAGGGTGTTTTTTTTTCACATTTGAGTCGGTTCGATTCCCAGCCGAAGCAAATAATTTTTAGAAAATCTATGAATGCAGAATTACTAACTTTTAAAAATAACATAAAGTCTTCTTTGAGCAAAATTCACTATCTACGATATTTAAGGTACTTCCCCTTCATGTCCCATAACTTTGGGACGCCCTGTATATATCGTCGTAGCACCATCATAATCTTAAGTCTGATGCCAAGTAGCAAAGTTATTTATTTTTTATTTTATTTTATTTTATGTAGAAATAAACACGCATTGAATAGAATATAGCTTATAACTTAGTCACCTAAATATACTTTAATTTCCCTGTCTTGAATAATTTATTTGCCTACAAAGTAATGCACACTAAAAAATATAGATAACAATAATATTACCTAGACTAATTTACTGTGCTACCGATATGAGCGTTTTGAATTTATTGAAAGAATAACTGAATATACGAGTGTAATCTACATTACAAAATTTTTCATTGTATATATCCTGCAACTTCGTCTTACAAAACTATTAGCGACATAATGCTTGCTACCAGCAACTAAAAAGAGGTTTTCTATGAAAACTGCGTATACATGATAGCACTGTTGTGTTCGACTGTTTGAAATAAGAAGCACGCTTCCCCTTTCGGTCTCATCTTCACTTAACATGTGTGATTGAGATCATGCGCTAACCCGACGTGTATAAAAACGTATTCGTTTGCCAGAGCGTTATTCTCTCTCTCTCTCGTCCTCGTTCTACGCAGATAAAGTCGCGGGCAATAGCTATAATATAAATTTGTATGGTATTCCAATCGAGGATATTTTGCTAAGGATTCTATTGATTGGTGAGTTTGTTGCTATACATACCTCCATCCATGTTCTTTCTTGGGAGAAGCCATCTCGGAACAATTATTTCGACGAAGACGCCTTTACAAGGTTTTACCAAATCTATAGTATAAAGAATAAACACTCGGGGCGGAGTCGCGTTTGGTATTCGATTAGCGAAGTTAAGCAACGTCTGGCGCAAACAGTCCTTGAATAGGTGACCACTATTGGTATTTTTGTAGGACTGCGAGAGCACGTTAATCGTATCGAATTTTGTTTTTCAATTGCAAATAGATTTTGCGACCTGTGGGCGCCTTACAGTGGTGTCTCGAAATCACTGTCTGGCGGGGTCACCGATCAACCAATCAAATTCGAAAACATATTACCTTGGTTATAAAATTACTATATGAAAACATCATTAACTCATATTATTTTTCAATAGAAGGCTGGATTTGCGACCAGTCGGCGCCTTACACTGGCGCTTTGAAGACACCGTCTGGCGGGGTCACCGATCAATCAATCAAATTAGAAAACATTATTTTGGTTAGAAATATAACATCTGAAAACATCATTACTCGTACATACAATCACTGCTGATTCAGAACGCAGACCCCCCACAGAGAGAACGACGCAGAAACCCAGGGTTGCTCTCTTAAAATGAGTAGGTAATTTTACAAATTGATAAGTAATTGGGCTGACTATGCCAAGGGGATCATGTCCTTGCTTGTTTATCATTTAAACTACCTGTTGCCCGCGACATCGTTCGCGTGGAGCATTTTATCAAGATCGGTTTACCAAAAAGTTTAGCCTATATTATGATAATTCATCTGTCTACCAATCAAATTTCAGCCAAATCCGTCCGAGGTAACAAACATAAACACACACCAGCAGTTATTAGTATGATTAGTGTGATAGTCAGAAATTTTATACAGCTCCCGGATGAGTTTATTTATCATGAGGAAAAAATAGGGCACATTAGGTAAGTGAAATAGAAGGTATTGGCATAAGTTTTTTTTTCTAAATATACTATGTTTTAATCCAGAGTATATTCTAGTTATATACCAAATTTCATCCGAATCCGTTCACCCGTGATTGAGCAACAAACAAATACACAAACAAACAGACATCCAAACTTTCGCATTTATAACATTAATTAGATGCCCCCCGTGTACACAGTATTGGTATATTCAGGTTTAAATGATTACATAAATGTGTTGGTTTTATCATATTAAAGTTATCTTTAATTATATGAAATTTAAAAGCCTAAAGTACTTTAACAGATAATAAATAGGTACTAATTAGAATTGAATAGAGTTACTAAATGTGGTATACAGTTATTTACAATTTATGGGCATTGATGGGCAAAAGAGTATTTATTTTGAACGGTTTAATGACTATCTCCATCGGGTTAGTATCTAATGGACACACGGATTTGGACATACGTGAGTCCAGTTGATTTATCATGTGAGATTGTTGTTAGGCTAGAAAAGAATTGAGAAGGCTACGCACTGACGTCGTATACATTAAATGTATTCGACATTTCAAATATCGTTAATACGTTAATATCGTTAAGCTCCAATGAGCTCGAGTCTCCAGTCTCTTAAAGAACAAAGAAATTATTATTGAGTTTTTAAAGAACTTAACACGTTCCGGGATACAACATTCAGAGGCGGCCTTAGAAATCCAAGGCTATATGACATAATGTCCGTCGCCGATTGCCTTCCACGTTCAATAATGGCGTCATCGTTCACTGAGGGCTGACGGCAATTAGAAATGTAGAGCGTTACGTATTATTGTCGTATTGGGAGGTTTTTCAGTATTGTAGTACTGAATCGCCAAGTTTTAAAGTTGTTCAAACATACACATACACGTGCAATTTTATATTTGCAAAAATTTTTATAACACTAATTGTTGGGTACTGGCAATCAGACCTGACAGCTTTAGTTTTAAGTTTGAAGATTGTTTCTTTCTGTAGAAGTCATGGTCTTTGTCTCTCTGCTCTTGATCTGAAGTGCTATTTTAGGTTATTTTTACTATTATATTTTATTATTAGCTTGCGATCTGTCTATCATTCAATTTATACAGTCCACTTGCTCCTCAAACATTCCGTATCTAACATTTTGGTCCTTCGAGACGGATCTGAACCATGCCATCTACAGAAACAAGCAATCTTCAAACATAAAACTAAAGCTGTCAGGTCTGATTGCCAGTACTCAACACTAATTAAGGCGAAAATAATCACGAGGGTAGCTCGCTGCCAGAGAAACCATCCGGAAAATTTTATGGGAAACTCATGTGTCAATTTGGTTGAGTTTCGAAGTCACAACTCATGATGTATCCCGGAACGTGTTAACAGAAAATAGAAATATACGTATTTAAATACCTTATAGTTAAAAACTATACAACCACTATGAGTTCAGTCTAATTAGACTAATATTAAAAATTTTCAATAGATTTTTTTTTTTTCCACGACGGGTTCGTACTTGACCTCAATCACACCTGATGTTAAGTGAAGATGAGGTCGAAGGTGGAAGCGTACTAACCCGGAAACCCCAACACATTTGGGGGACTGGCTATCTTATCTCTGACAACCGGAACACAACAATGCTATTAACATTGCTGCTTGGCGGCAGATTTAGATAAGATGGTGGTAGTTAGCCAGGCGGACATTTTAATATGCCCTACCACCAACGAATTGTAGCAAATCATTTCGTTCAGAGATTTCGAAAACAATTTTTTTCGTTATCTTACTGGGGCGTTAATTCTCGAGCTAATGCGAATGATCTAATGACATTATTCATGCATAAATATAAAATATCCATCTGGCCAGATACCACCATTTCATCTACGCCTGCTGCCAAGCAGCAAAATTCCGAATATCTGTATCGAGCCCACGCAGACATAATTACGTTAATTCTGTAGCTTTATTTGTGCGAATCACTTCCGAATCTTCCGGCAGATTTCTAGTAGCTATGGACTTGATATCGCCGTGAATTCTAGGGAGAGTAGTGGCTATGAGTTTCATACAGACTAATAATATCTATTTAGAACTCCATTGTCGAAGTTGCAGACGACTACGTCAACTTAGGACAAGAGAATGCAATTAGATAAGTCCAACTTCAAGTAAGTGGGCAATCGTCGAATTCTACTCGGATGGGCAGCGTTCGGAACACTGCGTAACATCTCACTATATATGTATATGCCTATAATATATGTTCGTTAAATACAATTATGTTTTGATTTTTTAAATAATTCGAACACACGCATTCGAAACTTAGGGCTAGTATCAGTAGTCCGATTGAGTAGTCCGATGATCGAACTACTGAGACTTTTTCAGCTCAGTAGTCCGATGATGCAGATGATTATAGATCATCGGACTACTGAGCCTTTTAGTCCGATTATTTACACATTTCGATCGACTTCCCGAAATAAGAAATGGATGTGGTAGTATGTTGTTACGGATGTATGTTATTGCATGGTTTTTAAATACTTATTTTGAATACAGTACTCTAAAACAATTTTAGCTACACAAGAAGGAGGCAATACAAGAAATAAAGATAAACTTGCAGGTCACATAAGTCGCCTCCGCAAAGTCAGTAATTCATTCAAAGGGCTATGTATACGCTTTTTCAATAAGGTTCCAGTTGATTACAATATATTCCTCTCGATAAATTTAAAGATACTATAAAACAGAAAGTTATTAACAAAACAATCTGATCCTGAATAGATCCGTAGTTAAAGATGAATACGCTATAATTACATAAAAATATTACCAACAGTCGTGAGCGCTAAAACGTTTTTTTTTTCTTTGTTGGTACTTGACTTCAATCACACCTGATGTTAAGTGAAGATGAGGTCGAAGGTGGAAGCCTACTGACCCGGAAATTCCAACACATTTGGCGGACTGACTATCTTATGTCTGACATCCGGAACACATCAATGCTATTAACATTGCGGCTTGGTGGCAGATTTAGATAAGATGGTGATAGCTAGTCAGGCGGACCTTTAAAATGCTCTACCACCAACCAAGCCGAATACTTAAACAGGTACCCCGCTGGGGATCGAACCCGTGACCTCCGAATCGTAACCCCAATGTTGTTTACATTGAGCCACGGAGGCGGTTAAAAATTCACTACGTAGTAAAAGATGAACACTAAAGCGCGTGTGAGCGCGTAAAGTGAGCGCTAAAACGTAATTCTTTTTTTTATGCACACCGGTTTGGTACTTGACTTCAATCACACCTGATGTTAAGTGAAGATGAGGTCGAAGGTGGAAGCATACTGACTCAGAAATCCCAACACATTTGGAGGACTGGCTATCTTATCTCTGACAACCGGAACACAACAATGTTATTAACATTGGTGCTTGGCGGCAGATTTAGGTAAGATGTAGTAAGATTAGTAATTTACGCGGACAGCGGAGAATATCTCTACATTGGTGTTGACTCGGATGTAACCAACTAAACTAAATTAAACTGAAACTGGTTTTAGTTTAGTTGGTGTACATCCGAATCGACACCACTGTCGCCGCGGTGTCGGGCGATCGCGTGTGTCTTTTGCGAAACGCTAAGGGCTGACTCAGTTAATGCTAATTATTACACAAATAACATGCGTGAACTGAAAACAGTTCTTGTTCCATTGTACAAAATATTATTTATCTTAAATCTTATAGGTACCTATGTCTCACTGTAAGAGGGCTTAATCCGAAAGACTTTAATAATTAGATACAGCATAAATAATATTGCTCCGATCTGCGCGTGTGATGCCTTAAAGCATGTTTTGGAGAATTTGAAATCATAACGACGGCCATTTTTTTTATAATCGTGGATTTTGAAAAAATAACCTCCATCGAAGCTATTTAGGTATTATTTATAATTAGTATTTAAGCTTCTGGAGTGCAGGTCAGAACTATTTTTTGTTATTACTAAATGTAAAACTAAACAGATTAAATACTAATTTCAAAATTCCTTCCCATGTTTAAACCAATATTACAAAAAATATAAAGTCAGCTCCATGTTAGTTCTAGCAGATAGTAGTTCCGTGTATCTAAATAGTGTTACTTTTGTGTTCTACGCCCGGTCAAGCATGACTAGCGCTAATGCCAGCGAGATGTGAGCGCGCGCTCTGTGGGCTGCTCATACTTAGCGGAGCTCTGTATATACTGGCTATTAATGCTTAATGATGAATTTTGTTTTCTTACCTACGATTTTCCGTTATTAACTAAATTGTTTATAATAAGCTCGTAATAGTAATTAACAAATATTTTATGTAAATTTTCTCATGTAAGTGAATTGTAATTATTCTTTTGAGAAATAAATTTCTTTACTCACAAAAAAAAAATCTTAATTTATCTAATGGATGGATGGAATAAACCTTGTACTATGGATACTAGATAACGGATAAACATACATAAATATTTATACAAACATCCATGACTCGGGAATAAATGTTCGTATTCATCATACAAACATTTACCCCTCGCGGGATTCGAACCCGCAACCGTTGGTTTCGCTGACAGGGTCACCATCCACTACACCAATCGGTAGTCAAATTTAAAAGGTTAATAATTCACAAACGGATGTTCAATAGGTATATTTTATAATATTTTTGAAAGACCTATACAACGGCAATGGGGTAATAAAAAAAATATATTTTCATTTCAAAAATATATTTTACCGCTTTGTCGGAATGATTATTAATGCATACGCATGATAAATTATAGTTTTCTAGTACTAAGAGCCTCTGAGCTAAGACAAACAGACACACAGATGGACACGGCGAAACTAAGAGTTGCGTGTTGACTACGGAATCCTAAAAATGCGGACAATCCGAGGAGGGACATCACGTACATACATACTCGGAGTGCTTCATTAAGCTCTGAGTCTGTTTTTTCTCGTTCACTGTCCACACCAATATTCCCTTTACCGAGGATTTTGCATCTGTCAATATTGCCGCCCATTGCTTGTTGACATTAGCGACTACAGCATGGCATATTAATGAATTTCTACCAGCGTGTTACAAACTAGGCTCTGTCTATAGTCCTCTAGGGTACATTTTTGTCTAACACCCTATAGTTCTTTAAGTTCCTAATTTCTTGCACATAGTGTGGAGTACCCATCGATCTGTGATACAATAAAGTTGTGATTTTTATCGCGTTGTAAAAGACTCAAAAATCTCCTAAAACTTTTCTAACATATTAATTTCTAACATTTAAGATTATTAATTAACACCAACGTCATCATATCAGCTGTGGCTGTGAGACCTCCACTGCTGAATATAGACTCATCCATCCATAGGATTCCAGAGTGACCGCCAGAGTTATTTGGAAGCTGCCTGCATACTGCTATTGCCCACGAACTTTATCAGGTCGTTTGTCCACCATGTGGACGTCCTACGCAGCGCTTGCCAGTGCGTGGTCACCACTCGACAACCTTAATGCGCCATCGGCCATCAGTTCTTCGAGCTATGTGCTCTGCTATTTATAGTTTTTGGAAGCTGTTCGAAGTATACCAAGGGTGTTTGTCATTCAGATAGACACTAATTTTGTAATAACCTTTTTTTGCTAACGTTGTTTTGACATATTCTCAGTTACATGAAAGATATTATAATCAGGTATAAGGTATATTGAAGCGTATAAAGTGTCCCATAAATAATGTGAAAACTTTAATTGTGCTTGTCACTATTTTTCGGGAATGCAGAAATATTTTTTCGAACGTAGTCTTGCCGGTGTAGCATTACGACTTAAGTAGTAAAAGAGGCGATGCTCCACAGCAACGCATGACGTAGCGACAGTCCTTCAAATTGCGTGTCTTTCGTCACAAAAATAATTGCAACCATTCTAGATCTCCACTGCCGATAAAAACACGTAGGTACCAAAAGAAAATTAATTTGCAAGTTAGAACTACTTCAAGTATAAACGCCGACTCATCAGCCATAATTGAGGCCTCGTGCAAAACCCACGGTGAGTAATAAAATGTAACACTTGCCACATGTTTTGGGCATAAAAAGATCACTTTGCAGTCCATTGGAACCTTAAACTTTCCTGAAGGTGTGGCACCATTAGCCCGATGAGCGATGGTCCGATACCCGTGTCATCAAATTACCACTAAATTGATTACAATGCGACAATTGTCGGTAAATGGCACCGTCAACTGTTTGTGGGTTTGTTAAAGGGTTATTTGTTGTGACAGAATTGAGAAATTTTAGTATCTATGTCTCGATTAGTAACTTAATGTTTCGTTTCGACTAAGTAACGTAAGAAAAATAAAAATGTATTTTGTTAAAAATTAACTTTTTCCTTAAGTTTGCTGTAAGTCATTACTTCCCAGAATTTGTTCCTTATTAGCGACACTGGTGTCGATTCGGATGTACACCAATTAAACTAAAACCTGTTTTGGAGTGGTACCGTCGCATTGTATTGTTCCAGGGAGAACGAGACAGTACTACTTTAAAACTGCTTTTAGTTTAGTTGGTGTACGTTCCGTACATCCGAATCGACACCATTATCTAATGGTGTTTGTTTGTTTGTGTTTTTTTTCCAAAATCAACGGGATCGATTCTGGCTAGGAATATTGATTTTTCAAAAATCGAATGAAGCAGTTTTAGTTTTCATGAAAATTGAACCCGAGACTACTTTGAGTTTCGGATTTGGCCATGCACGCCCATTTGTAAAATCCACCCATATTTTCGTCAATTTGTTTACCGAATTTATGTACCTATTTCTTTTTTTTTTTTGTTTCTTCATATGGTTTACCACCATAAATAATAAAAATGAAATAAAACTATTGACTCAAACTTAGGTTAAGATATAAATAAGAAGCGGTAGTAGCTTGGATATACTGACTGGCAGATAGATGCAATAAGCCTTTATTATTTCCAGTAAATTTAAATTGACTTTCAACTAATGATATCATGTACACGTTGAAATAAATGCTTGAAGTAAGAAGTATCTACTAAGGGAATTAGGAGGAACAGTCGCCCGCAAGACGGCTATAACAATGCCCAGAGTAGGCTGGCGGGTCGACGCTATCGGAGATTTTAAAGCAGCGAGACAGCGAGACCCACTTTCGTGATAGTCGTGCGGGCGCGTATACACAATAAATATACTTAATTGCAATTAATGTAACCTTGCTACTTAACTAAGATTGCTCTTGTATTTTAAGATTTCGAATTCAATCCCGGCGTTATTATTACTATAGTAACCATCCCCTCAAAATTGACAACATTTCATATACTTAAATCGGTTAAGTTTAATTAAAGGCTGAGTAAAAAAAAACATTGATTATGTGACAATCCTCTATCGTTTTATGATCTGACAACGTTGTCTATTAATCTTGAGCTTCACAAAATATTAAACGTCAGATATCGAGATGAGTGTGTGTAACTGTGTATATGTAGGTGTGGGTGTGTGTGGGGCTGTGTGTTGTGTGCGTGTGGGCTCCGTCATATACGAAAAAATGTTCAACCCCGATAATTGGAAATCCGAAAATGTTCTTCGTAACATTTTTCATCCTAACAATCACAATTCCTAACTACTCTGTCTCTAATTCTTCATAATTCCGCAGCATTCAACTTCATAATATCAGTAGCAATAAACATCTATTATACTTTTATTTGTTTTCCTATATTTTCTCAACATAACCATCTTTTACACTATTATTCAAAGTCATATCTTTTTTGTGTAGATTTATTTTTATTCATAGTAATCAGTATTATATACGGGTAACTGCGACCATAACGCACGAGCCGAGCGAGCGAAAGCCAGAGTTCCGCTCCAGTCATTCAGTCAAGTTCCAGAAACGAATCGGTCCTAATCATAATTATTGGTTTAGGTTAGGTTAGAACTGCGGTATAAACTCCTTGGTAAATGTTTTTTTCTGAGTATGAGTGAAATTTTATGGTAATTATGTTTAGGAATAAAAGCGTTATGATAAAAAACAATAGGAGTTTAAATATATTTACATTATTGATATTATTAATTACAATTTTCGGAAACATGAGTGTTATAAACATCGCCGGTAGCACTACAAATAGTATGAATGAAAACTTAAGGATGAAAAATTTTAAGGAGAGTGATCATTCGGATTACAAATCATTAGGAAGAACAATTTCGGGTAAAGAACTTTAGGTGAGCCAATATGGACCCGAAAAAAATGCAACTCCCTGATTGGTCACTTTAATTACTCATTTTAATAAATAATAGGTCCGTATTTTGTGGATATATTAAAACTAACTACCGATAATTCGTTTACATTATTGTTTTGCAAACTCAAAGTGCGCGTCACTCAAAGTAGGTACCTCATCATTAATTACCGTGTTTGTACTGCAAATCGCGAGCTCATTATAATTTTGAGTTTTTTGTAGAAATTAGTTATGCATTTTAAAAAATATTAACGTGTACGTTTCCATACAAGGTATGCGTTTTATTTTCTTGTTATTTTTTTTTTATTATTCTTCTAATGTTGTTAGTTTTCGAAGGTCTACGAAACATAAATATTCACTATAAATATTTTTACTCAATACTTTATTCCACGAGTGTTTTACTATGTTACTTACAATTCATTAATAATAACTTTTATCTAAAAAATGGAATATAGTCAATTTTGCGTATTAAATTTTAAAGCTTTCAATTACCGAAGAGATAAGCGGGGTCTACGCCAGTGTTAAAACAGCGTAGCAAATGCTACGTGAAAATTGTTCAACAGTTTGATTAAAAAATATTTTTTTTATATTTATATAATTTGGCACTACAATTAAGTTAGCATGCTCTATTTATAAATATTAGGTCTTTACCTATGAAATTGACGTTTTGTATGAAGAATTTCATTAAGACTGTTTTCTACATACAAACATTTTTGTTTTTTTTTTTTGCGAACGGCAAATCCAAATTTAGCTAAACTTTGTGTGGTATTATCGGATAACATTAAGTTAAGTATTGGCAGCGTTAATTTTTAAAAGTAACCGCTTTATAAAAATTTCAGCGAATCTAAGAAATGATTATGGGAAGCACATGAAAAGAGCTCTGTTAATTTTTTTTAATGTGATTTAGCCCAGAAATAAAAAAATATTTCACGTAAAACCTTGAAATAATATTCCATTTTCCAAATAAAAAACAAATTTGGATATAGCTTTGAAAATCGCAGGAATTGGTATATATTAACGACGAAAAAAAACTCCAATTTCATAGGTAAATACCCAATATATTTAGAAGAAAGCTAAAAGGAACTTAAGTTAGAATAGCAACAATCCATCTCCTCCTAGGTTGTCGTAACGACTAAGGGACTGCCACCAAAAAGCATAAAAAGTTTTGCACTGTCACATGTGCACTTCTGTATATTTCATAAGATGAACCGTAGATGTTGTTTCAATCATTATACTTTTAGTATTTGGAACACCCAAACACTATTTATTGGAATATCTCTGACCACCCCATTTGGGATAGAGGTCGACACGTTATGTATGTATGTTTAGTACTTTTTTTAATATATTTGATTTAACAATCTGATCCGAATGACGTTATGTATGTATGTTAGTTAAGTTTAGCTCAAATTTATCTAACACCTGATGTACACTGATCAAGATGTAAAGGAAATTATAACAAAATCCAGCCAAAACCATCTAAACACTATGATAAAAATTAAGCCTGATACCTTAATTGTGTTACCGACTGACCATTGCAATCTATTTAGAATGAATGTGTACGAGCTTTGGATTTCAAATAAATAAATAATAAATAATTTCAAATACTACCTAGTAAATCAACGCAGTTTATCACACTTTACAAATGTTTAACGTAAATTTTTATGTAAATTGATATGGGGCAAGTTCCTGCAATAAAGATAATTATTTATTTTTTACTGAAAAACTTGCCTGACATGACTGACAAAGAATTGTATGACTTATTTGCACATGTATATCTGTACAAATGTTTAATGTAAATTTTTATGTAAATTGATATGGGACAAGTTCCTGCAATAAAGATAATTATTTTTTTTTACTGAAAAACTTGCCTGACACGACTGACAAAGAATTGTATGACTCATTTGCACATGTATATCTGTACTGCTAAAGGAATGCAAAGGTAACATGCCAAACTTTATCAAAAAATATTCAACAGTCATTCACAGTAGAAACAATCCATCAATTAGTTCAAGTTTATCCGTGCTATTTTATGCCCGTACCTTTGCACAAAATCTGTGACAACAAATAGTGATGAATATGGATGTCGATGGTTGGAAAAAAAGAGGAAGACCACAGTAAAGATAGATCTTGGATGGATTGTGTAAGGGGTGGTATGGACGAAAATGGTGTCAATGATGAGGTAACGGCTGATAGATTAATTAAACATAGTAATTATTAAATTGAAGATATCAGGGTATATGATCAATTTGTCAATTGGCTGTTAAAATAGTTCTTTTTAATGTGTCTTTTGATGTGTGTGTAGAATGAAGTGTTAAATAAATAAACAATTTTTAAAGCGCCGGACCTATCACACAAACAATTACACAGATTAGAGTAAGAAAAGTACCCAGAGAATAGAGAACTGCTTTGTGTTGTTAAAATAAATACGTTAAAAATATATTAGATTTACTTACGTGATTTTTTAAAGTATATTTAATTAATACATTTCATATAATATATGATAAAATAAATTCAATACGATACAATACAATGCAATGCAATGCAATGCAATCAATGCAACACAATGCATTGCAATGCAATTTTGACGATCTGTTCCATACAAGTGAAGTCTGGTTTGATTTGAGTTTGTTCTTTAATATTAAAAAATAAACGAGAGGACAGCCATGTTTGATGAAATGGTGTATTTGAATAATAAATAAATAAATATTTCGGACACTTGTACCAATTTAGTCCTAAACTATGCAAAGCTTGTGGTATGGATACTACATAGCGGAAATATATATTTTATACAAACATTCATGACATAGTAATCAATGTTCATATTCATCACACAAACATTTACCTCTCGCGGGATTCGAACCCGCAACCGTTTTCGCTGACTGGGTCACTATCCACTACACCAGTCGGTCGTCAAATGTCGGATGATTTCAAAGTGTTTCGGGGTTTTCTAAATTATATAGTCATATTTACCTAATCTCCTTTCTTTATCTGTAACCTCTAAGTAGAATAGAATAAAGTATTTCCATTTACGTGATTATCTAGTTCTTTGAAACCACGAATATATTATATAATTCTTTGTATTTCATAAAGAAATTTGCCGGAAGGTTTACATGTGTATTAGTATAGCAAATGTTTTATTATGGAGCCGCAAGAATATATTTTCGGGTACTTAACGTTATTGCTATCGCTGAGTAAACCTTATATAATTCAAATGTACGTATTGCTTAACATCAAAAGGTCTATAGAAGAGATCGCGATTGTAGGTATTATATTTATCGCCTACGGATACTCCGCAGTGTTTCTTACGAAGCTATGTGGTTTTAAGGTTATGAATTTAATGACTTGGCTCAATTTTGCTACTGAAATTGAAAATATATGTAGAAAAATTGGAATGTAGTTGACGGAGTCGCGTCGCGTCGCCTTTACTGTTCGCCGCGGCCCGCACCGTTCCCTTACGTTGGCGCGTACACACAGTAACAATTTTATCTAACAAACATGCAGAGTTACCATTGTCTCTAATCATTAAAATGAGTAATACACACAGACTGACCAACGACTGACGGGGTACATGTAGCTTATGTCATCCACAAGACTTTTTATATTTATGTACTTGACGACTTGTTTGGTGTAGTGGTTAGCAACTCTGATCACTATACCAAACGGTTGCGGGCTCGAACTCCGCTACGCCATAGGTTAGTGTGATGAATACGGACATGTGTACCCGAGTTATGGATGTTTGCATTTATAATAAGTATTTATTTACAAAAAAAAAAATATATTTATGTAGTATATCAACCATCTGGTATCCACAACACAAGCCTATAGTTACTTACTGTGGAACTAGATGGCGCTGTGTATATATCAAAGGATATTTATTATTATTATATTATTATGTATTGCAGTGGCGTACCCTCCATGCCGGCAGAAAGGCAGGACCTACCCTAAAAATTGTAAGCTTTCCTCGAAATGCATTGTCTAGCTAGACAGCTGATTCATACTGATATGAAGAGAAAATATTCTAAACAGACGCAAAGATTGCTGAAAGAGTAAATTATGACCGATGGTGTAGTGAATGGTGACCCTGTCAGCGAAACCAACGGTTGCGGGTTCAAATACTGCGTGGGGTAAATGTTTGTGTGATGAATACGAACATTTATCTACTCTCTATCTCTATCGGAGTTAAGCTCGCCTTTGTACATTTTATATACAATGCATATTTCTGTAACAATTTTGTGTACAATAAAGATATTAAAGATAAAGATATTTATTCTACATTCTATTCTTACCACTTTTCTGAAACTGTATTTTCTTATCTGTTGTGCAATAAAGTGTATTTGTATTGTGTTGTATTGTATTTATTCCCGAGTCATGGATGTTTATAAAAATATTTATGTATGTTTGTCCGTTATCTTAGTATCCATAGCACAACCTTTGCTTAGTTTGGGACTAGATGATTGGTGTAAGTGTCCGAAATATTTTATATTTTTCTTTGTAAATTATGTACGTTATAAATCACACATAACTCCGGTACACAGGTCCTCATTCATCATACAAATATATACCCCCAGCGGGATTCAAACCCGGGACCGTTTGGTATAGCAGAATCTGGTCGGTTAGTTTACACTTCCAAGACAATAATAATTATGTGCCACACTCGACGACTGCATATATTTTCCTATATGGCTTACATTTCGTATATGGTCAATGTAAATGTCCGCACAAATTCTCCCCGGGCCCATTTTTAAATTGCGTGAGTTTTAATTGTCAACTAAACAGAATGTCGCGTCACTAAAAATAATGACAGCAGTAGCACAACCACCACTCAGTGCTATTACCAAACAATACAAATCTTCTTATCAAGAAAATAATATACAGAAGTCATATTAAGGAAGTGACCGTGTGAACTAAAAAAGTGAATGAAATGTAAACAACATTGAGTTTACGATTCGGAGGTCGCGGGTTCGAACCGGGTACTTAAACATGTACCCTGTTTAAGTACTCGGTTTGGGAGGTGGTAGGGCATTTTAAATGTCCGCCTGGCTAGCTACCACCATCTTATCTAAATCTGCCGCCAAGCAGTAATGTTAATAGCATTGTCAGAGATAAGATAGCCAGTCCCCCAAATGTGTTGGGGTTTCCGGGTCAGTACGATTCCACCTTCGACCTCATCTTCACTTAACATCAAGTGTGATTGAGGTCAAGTACGAACCCGTCGTGCATAAAAAAAAAACAAAAATATAAATAGACTTACGGTGCATTTCTGTATATTTCTAAAAGGTGAAACTTGGATTTATTAAATATCAAACTTTTAATGTTAGGAATACACAAACGCTTGTTTGGGTTATCTCTGACCACCCCATTTGGGTTAAGTGTCGTGAAGTTATTTATTTCATTTTGTTTAAGGGGATTGAACCGTTTTGTTCCAGTCATTTTGTAATAAATAATATGCGATAAAACAGCCGTGACCTAGAGCAAATAGAGAGTTGGACGGACATAAATAAATTGAATAAATATCTTTGCACAGACATACAGCGCCATCTAGTTCTACACTAAGCAACAAGGCTTGTATTATGGATGGTAGATAAACTACACAATTTTTGTATTATTTATAAATCTAAGTAATATTATTAATGCAAAAGTGTAGATGTTTGTTCGTTTATTTGTTTGTTTGTTACTCAATCACGGTGAAACGGATGAACGGATTTGGATGAAATTTAGAATATTAATAGACCATATCCTGGATTAAAACATATGATAGTTTTTATCCCGATAAAGGGAATAGTTCCCGCGAGATAAACAAATTTCCGCGATAAAGCTATTGAACGTACATCCAAAACTTGGGAACATGTATGTATTCATTACAAACATATGCCCCTAGCGGAATTCGAACTCACGACCTTTTGGTTTAGTAGGCAGTGTTTCTAACCACTACACCTGACAGGTCGTCCGAACATGATGAAACTAGAAGGATTTTAGTACGGAACCTTAAAAATATCAGTGAAGCATTAAAATTAACTTGCGAATCACTTGCGCTTGCGTTTCAAGTAGACCCATATAAGCAGGACTACCGCACACTAAGAGCTTTACGTGCGAGGGGGGAGGGGCGCGCCGAGCTCTATCGAGACAGCCCCAGTAGCATGACAGGCGCGATAAACGTTTATGTCGCGCAAGATAACAATTGTCCTGCTCATTCTCTTGGACGTAATATATAACTATCCCACTCTGATTCCGACGTCGCGTTACGATGTCATGCTACGCAGGCCGATCGTATTTCTAAATGCTTATCCACTCCTAGCTATACTGGTTTACCCAAGCAAGGTTGAGTTGGATAATTGGCAGCCGGGTGGATGCTACTAAAAGCTCTTAGAAAGTGTCACAAAAATATTAGGAATTATAGATTAATATTTTTTTTTTCAAAATTTTGCCTAAATGTTAATCTGGATTTACTTATTTTGCGAAATGTTCAAGCAAATTGCCTCCGCGATTATTCTGCGAAAGCAGCTTTAATCTCGTCAGATTAATTTTATAGATACAAATTTTCTTGCAAAAAACCTCTTATATTAAAGAGAGTAATTCTTTATGATGTTCTATTTTAATTTTAATAAAAGAATCACTCATTATCGAAGCGATGTTTATCGGCTGAAATACTAAGAAGCAAGTACCAATCTAATTGGTGTTTATTAGTAGCCATCGGCATTTCACGGAAATCTTATAATTATCCCTAATTCAAAGACTTTAGGAATCACAGTTTCCGATATCTCGCCCATTAAGGCACCGAATCATCGTTTATAGAAGATATCAATAACAGAGGTATCTGTATCTACCAACTATAAAGTGTGCTTGTTAGTCAAGAACTAACAAGTAAAATAAACGTTAGAGCCAGGCCGTTCATTCAAACGTAAAATTTGTTACAATTAGAAGAATCATATGCAATTGTAAGTTATTTCATTGCAATTCAATTAGTCTGCACTTTTTAAGCACGTTTACAACGACGGGTGCTATATGTATGTGTCTAGTCTTTGATTCGGCTGATTCTCTGATTTGAGTGCGGTTTCTTTTTTACTATTGGAAAGGTCTACACTAGTAGCATGATAAGCGCGATAAACGATTGTGTCGCGCTCGATAACTTTTGTCGTGTTCATTCGTTTGGACGAAATATACAACTATCCCACTCACACAAACGATGTCATGCTATGGAGGCTCGCTATATTTATGTTTCGAAGATATTTAGCGGTAGCGGATTAGTGGATTTATCAGACTAGTAGTCACTGTCCGTTTTTGTTATTGTGTTACAACATGGCAAAGATGGATAGGGAATTGATGTCATAATAGGATACAATTTCCAAAGCAATTGGCTAAGGCGGTCTGCAGCTCTACCACGCTATAACTCGTAGTCAAACGTGGACTATGACACAATGTGATAGAGATAGATTAGAAGCATTTGAAATGTGGTGCTGGCGAAGAATGGAGAGAATAAGCTGGGTGGAAAGAAAGAGCAATGAGTAGGTCCTGCAAATGGTTAATGAGAAGAGACTGTTTATGAAGATCATTAAAAACAACGACAAGATAACTTTATCAAGGACATCATAGAGGAAAAGTGGAGGGGAGGAGGAAAGCCCAGAGGATCATACATGGTACAAGCAAAGGAAAAAATAAATGCTGTGTCGCATCAGGAAGTTAAAGAAAAGGCGAAATGTAAGAAGTGTGGAAACATCTCCACCGATAAGAGCATAGCTCTTAAATAGAAGAAGAGGGCCTTAGAACTAAGGACGAGTAGATAAATATCTAACCGATAGACCTTATCTAGTTACCATAGTTTACTTCTAAGACGCCGTATACTAAATTTAGCAATCGATCGCAAATTTTTTACGGGTTACGGCTGCTGACTGCTGATAGTCAGTGTCATGACCGACAGTTTGAGTTATGATTGTCGTTAACTGGTCAAGGGTGGTTTTATCATTAACAAGAAGAATACAAGATTAATGGGTAGAATATTAAATCGATACACTTTTGCTACCATCTGCAATCGGCCACCGGTCAGTTTGCAAATGTAAACACTTACAGACCACGAATTAGCAGGACAAATGTTATCTCACGCGACATAAACGTTTATCGCTCCTGTCATACTCCTAGAGCAGAAACCTTTCCCATAGTTTAATTTTTAATATTAAAAAAAATTGTAAAATTGGTAGTAGTGGCGTAGCATAAGAGCGTCGGTGGCTCAGTGGGAGGTCCGGGTTCTATTCCCAGGCAGGCTATGTACCAATGAGTTTTTATATTTAAATTAATTATTTACGTGCTTTTATCCGACTGCTCTTAAACGGTGAAGGAAACCTGCATACCTTTAAAAAAGGTTTACAGATACAGGATGAAAATACGTATTTTGTATCTTATATTTGTATTTCAGATACTTGTATCTTAGATAAGTCATCATCAATTGCTTCAAGTTGTAAAGGCCTGGGTTGATGTTTAAGTAAGCCATATTTTTTTAATCATTGCTCATGATCGCCCATCTAAAAACTGACTGACTCAAGAAGTAAATAAAAAAAAATATGAAGGATAAAATTTCCACTGGCTTCCGCACAAAATTACAGTCAGCTCTCAAATATTGAACTTCCAAAAATAAATACTCTTTTCCAACCAACGCTGCTTTCCAAAAAACCTTAAACTTATAATGAGTAAATAATTAAACGGTGCATGGTACTCGCAATAAAACTTTTCCTCTAACGAACCGTATTTATTTTTAAAAGGCGAATAAATTATGTTTTCAGAGAACTCGTAAATTAAAAGTACCTAAGTAACTCGCATTTCACAGAAACCCTACCGATAGTTTCTTGAGATGAAACCGTTGAAAGTATGTCCTTGCAGAACATTGCGCGCAATCAGAGACCGGTATCGTATTTAAAGCAATTAATTGAAACGGATCTTTATGAAGAAGCCATAAACTCGGAGAGGTAGAGATGTTTATTTATTCTATTAATTTTGTGTTGTATTTAAAGATGAGCATACAGGGTGACATTTAATTAGTGTAATTCCTGATTAGGTGACTCCACTCATGATTACGAATTACCCCAGGAACCATAGCCGAATTCGATACCAAAATTTTGAATATAGAAAACTAGAAAAATAGAAGAAAACCAATCAAACAAAAGACTTCGAAACACGTATTCAGTCCCGATATATAAGCAAGGTAGAAAAGTATTCAAGGTCGCTATCATGTGAGAGGGTACTTAGGATACTAGCAGCATTACCTCATTGAATGGCAATACTGATGCGTTGATCAAGTTAAGCGGTAGCTTTACGATCGCTTGATATCTCAACATGGCGACTTGATAAATCTTTAAATGTGTGGAACGGACTTCCGGCAGCGGTATTCCCGAACGAGTACGACATTGGAACCTTCAAGAAAGGAGCCTACACCTTCCTCAAAGGCCGGCAACGCATCTGTGACCCTTTCGGTGTTGCGGGTGTCCATGGGCGGCGGTGATTGCTTTCCATCAGGTAACCCGCATGCTCGTTTGCCGGCCTCTCATATAAAAAAAAATGGCGTTCCAGCTTCAGGTCCCCACGAACCCAATGTATCCATACAAAACAGCGCAAATGTGTAATCATCTCCCAAGGTCGAATATTTGCGCCGCTTAAGCTTTCCGCAACGGCTGCAGCCGCTTCCGCACACATAGAAGAAGCACTGATATGCGACGGCGCAACTGGGTCAACACAAGTAGCATTCTTCTAAAGTTCTATCCATGTAACACACACACACACACACACACACACACACACACACACACACACACACACACACACACACACACACACACACACATACACACACACACACACACACACACACACACACAACAATCACCGTCGACCACATAACACCCGTCGTTTTAAGTCGGCGGTTAAAAATAACACACGATCATGAGACTAGCTATAAATGCAAAAATTTTAATCTTTGAGCTGGGCCTGTATACGTAAATACGTATTCAGTCCCAGCTCAAAGATTTCGATTTAGAATTCGTTTGAACCGAGCATACCAAACTCTGATTGAAGTTGAAAATTGAATGAAAATTTATAGTCAAATCGAATTTTTCATCTCCAGGCCTTTGCTTTTACATCGCCTGAAAGGCTTCACAGTAGATGCACGTTGAATATGACGCCCTGTCATTCCAAAACGAAGCTCTTTGTGCCATCCTGTACGAGGTTTATCAATTTATGTTCGACTTTGTTCCACGTCAAAGCTTTAGTGAGTAAAAATGGATTCTGTGTACCAGCGATAATAATAGTGAACTCCCTGTTACTAGGAATGAAAAAGAAATGGGCTTCATATTTCGAAGCCGTACAGTCAGCTACAAGAGCTGAACTTCAGAAATTTTCTTGGATGTGACGTCACATATCGGTACTGTACACAGAGTAAAACATTTGATAAAAATAATACCTGCGGACTCAGCCGCAGATGTAACTTCCAAATAATCTAACAAGTCTAACTAATGTTGTAAATGCGAAAGTTTGTGGATGTGTGTTTGTTGCTCAAACACGGCGAAACGATTAACGGATTTGGATGAATTTTGGTGTAGAGGTAGAACATACCGTGGGTTACATACAATATTTCTTATCCCGATAAATTGAGTAGTGTCCGCGGGATAGACACATTAAACTTATCCGCGATAAATTTATACCACGCAGGCGAAGCGGCCGGAAAAATTTGACATTTTTGGCACTATAAAAATAATTATATCTATTGGAATCCCGTGACATACATGTAGTGTCACCTGGCTTCGCTTAGTATCAATGCAGTTACATTACTAGACGTTTATCCTAAATCACACCAGAAAAGATTTACACATTTCTTGATTCCACTTCAGCTTTCGTGCTGTAACGTCGTCTGTGTTTGATACTTTGTAAAGGCTTCACCACACACGAATTATTCCATCCCTCGTACCAAATAAGCTGTCGACATAAAATTCTATACTGTCTAACACTACGCTGTTTCAAGTACTTACGTATAACGTCTACACCAGACATTTCAAACTTCAAGCATTTATTTCAACGTAAGATACATGATTATCATTTGTTGAATGTCAATTTAAATCTACTGGAAATAAAAAAAAGTTTATTGCATTTATCTGTCAGTCGGTGTGTCCAAGCTACTATCGCGTCGGAAAGGGAAATCATCTGTGGGAAAAGAAGGGGCGCAAGAAGCCCACAGGATCATTGTTGTCCTTTTTGTTTTTTAAATAAAGTATAATAACTAATACAATTTTATAATTTTGGGGAGCTCGTCGAAGTACACCAAGCGTGTTTGTCATTCAGGTATACTGCAACAAATAATTTGCTTTCTATATTCCAAAAATCGTGATTTCATCATCAACAGCCTTACCCGCACTGTTGGGGCACAGCATCCGCTCACTGCGAGAGCATATTACGGATTGGTGGATACTTGTCAGAGTAGTGGTCAACTGACAGTCAGTGTTATCGTGGTGCGCCTATGTAGGTTTCCGACTTGGCTTAACAACTGCCTTCAATTGAAAACAACCGGTACTGACTATTTAACGTATTCTCCGAAGTACGCAAACACTCGTATTAAAATACAACGTCACTCATTCAAGGATCAATCAGCCGCGTCTCGAAAACGAATTGCGCATGCGACTGCCCGAACAGTGCTTACAGAGGTACTAATTATAATTGTATTGCCTACAACAGACGATTCGTGCTTGTAACGTCTACCAGACATTTCCCCATTATACACTATTCAGCTTTCGTGTTCACGTTCACGTATCATATAACATTTTTACTAGGCATTTGTAACGTCTATGCCACTTTTCGAACGTGTAATTCATTACCTTTATTACAATAGACTGGATTTATAACAACTTTAACAGTAATAAAGGTCGCATTTATAATATTATATGATTCATGACGCCGGAGGTATTTCCCTAATTTATAATTGTTGGACTAACAGTGTTCAATTCGTCCCATGGGATGTTACGATGACTCTATTAAGTACGTGTCGTGCGTGTCAATGTTAATAAGTCATTAGGCAAAGTAATCTTGTTTCATATTAATTTTGATGTTTAGGTACTAGTATATATTTTTTTACGATTTCGTAGATTAATACGACAACTGTTTTGTGTAGTGGTTAGAAAATCTGACTGCTATTCCAAAAGGTTGCGGGTTCAAATCCCGCTAGGGGCATATGTTTGCATGATGAATATAGACATGTGTTCCGGAGTTATGGATGTTTTTTTCATTTATATATGTATTTATTTACAAAAAAAAATGTATTTATGTAGTACATCAACGATCTGGTATCCACAACACAAGCCTATAGTTGTTTAATGTGGAACTAGATGGCGTTGTGTGTATGTCCAAGGATATTTATTATTATTAATAGCTTAAACGCAACCCTCAAACTTCATGATTTTTTATTAACGTAAGAGACCGCATATAATTCGTTGAATTTCAATTTAAATCTATTGGAAATATTGATGATGACTGAAGCTTCGGAAGGAGAAATCATCCAAGGGAAAAAACAATCAAAAGTAATTGTTCTTAGAATGTTAATTGCTATTATAGTCATACCGATGTATTTAAATTTCATCACGTTACACCATTATGTATTATTAAGACATTTAAATCTTTAAATATGAAAAGGACAGCGGATCTTCATGGTCTATCAGTTAAAATAATTAGTTTTATTACAGAGGATAATGTTCCTCATTTAGCTATTATCTTCAACCAGTGTACTAATAATGATGTGTTTCCTGACATGATGAAGCATAGTAAAGTAATTCCGTTATTTAAGTCTGGTGATACTCAAGTTCGTACAAACTTCCGACCGATCTCAATTTTACCGACTTTAAGTAAAATATTTGAAAGCTTAATTTTAAATCAATTGCTCTCACATTTCAATTTGAATAATTTGATTACAACCAAACAATTTGGTTTCACTAAGGGACGTTCGACAACAGATGCCGGTATTGAGTTGTTACAACATATTTTTGATGCCTGGGAGGGTTCACAGGACGCCATTGGCATCTTTTGTGATCTGTCCAAGGCTTTCGATTGCGTCCACCATGACATCTTAATTATGAAACTACACCATTATGGCGTCCAGGGCCAAGCACTCAGCCTAATGAAATCATATCTACGTGATCGAATTCAGAGGGTTCATATCAATGGAGAGAGATCATCAGGATCTGCAGTTAGCATGGGCGTACCGCAGGGTTCAATACTGGGACCATTCCTATTTTTAGTTTATATCAACGATTTACCTCACCTCGCTAAGGAAAGATACGAGATCGTATTGTTTGCTGATGACACTTCTTTAATATTTAAAGTTGACAGATATCAATTAGCATATGACAAAGTGAATAATGCTGTCTCAAAAATAGTCGAATGGTTCACAGTCAATAACTTGCTCCTTAATGAGAACAAAACGAAATGTCTTAGATTTTCATTACCTAATGTTGAACAGGTTGCCACCAAAATAAGAATTAAACATGAAGAGTTGGAACTTGTGGACACAACTGTATTCCTTGGTATGACTTCGGTTACAGTGGGGACCCCATATTAAAAAACTAATGAAAAGACTCAGTTCTGCCGCATATGCTGTTAAGAAAATTCGAAATATCTGTGATATTGAAACAGCGCGCTTAGTCTACTTCAGCTACTTTCACAGCTTGATGTCATATGGTATCTTGCTGTGGGGAAACGCTGCTGATACAGATAGCATATTTCTCTTACAGAAACGAGCTATTCGTGAAATTTATAAATTAAGGTCAAGAGATACATTAAGATAAATATTTAAAGAAATTAATATTTTAACATTTTCGTCACAATATATATATAAAAATCTTGTATATGTTAAGAAAAATATATATTTATTCGAGAAACATTGTGACCGACATAATGTCAATACAAGGAGCAAAAATCAATTAGCTGTACCTTTTAGTAAACTTAGTAAAGTTAATAAGTCATTCAGAGGTCAATGTGTGCGCTTCTACAACAAGGTTCCCATGGATATACGGAATCTTCCGCTTAATAAATTTAAACTTATTATAAAACAAAAATTATGTAAAAAGGGATATTACAAAATTTCAGACTATATTAATGAAAGTAATCCATGGGATTAAACGGCTCCTCTACACGATATATAAAATTGTTGTAACCTTTCTTGATTGTACATGATTTATTGAAAAGAGACAAACCCTCTGAGTTTCTCGCTAGCTCTTCTCAGTAGTGGTCGCGTTCCGAGCTAGTGGTAGTTTAAAAAACAAATGACGTTCATAAGTGCATATTGTATTGCCTACATGAATTAATGATTTTCATTTCATTCATTTCATTTCATTTCATTTCATTACCTTTTAATAACAATTTACTATTTTCGTTGCACTGTTGTTTCGACCCTTATAATAATAATTGCATTTTTAGTTATGTCATACTTTAACGCTTCATCATAATCATTTTATTGACCTGGTCCCAATTTATTTGGGGTCGGCGCAGAAGAATTTTTCTTTCAATCTCCTCTACCAGCCGTTATCTCATCATTCAGGCCCTTTTCATTGTACCATTGTTTAAACACTTGCTTATTACTATTGTACTTGTAACCTTGTCGTTTTTATTATGCACAACGGGTTAGCACTTGACCTCAATCACACCTGATGTTACGTGAATATGAGGTCAAAGGTTATGGAAGCTTACGGACCCGGAAAGCAATCTTATTTGGGTACTCTAATTCTATTTTAATTTCTATTTCAGATACACCCTAGTTTAATACTTGTAACATTTCTTACTATTTTAATTGTACAATTGTAATGTCAATTGTTATTTTAGTTATAGGTGACTTTAATAATATTCTTTATTCCACCAAAAAATATACATATAACATAGTACAAACAATAGGTCAAGTACAAAGGGGGACTTATCTCTTTATTAGATCTCTTCCATTCAGCATTGAAGTAGGAAACTGAGTAAAATTTAAATAAGTTAATGTGGGTATGTATCGCCGTAAATTTTTTTAAAAACGTGATAAGGTTACTAGAGTGAACCCATTTTTATACATTTCGTGGCTGGTGTATCTGGGTATTTTGTCTATCAACTTTTGGCTATGCTTTTGCGAGTCAAATTAGAATCAATTCCTGTTTACAAAAGGAGCTGAAATTTGGCAAACCCATTCAGTTCTGACGGCAATACATTTTTGAGAAATCAATAGTTAAACATGATTTTCGCAATGACCTGATGCTGCAGCCAGGAGTGTATGCCCGAAATGGATCTCTTCAACGGTTAACAGCACGGATACTAAATTTTACATACACGGGTAGACTAGTATAATATGTGATAATCATATTAAAAGCTTGTTTAAAAGTATTTTTAATGTAGTACTTATTATCCGTGTCCAGACAACAACGATCAAAAATTCTAAAAAGTCCTCTCTGTAATAAGTTACCATCGCTTTTTGTAAAGTTTTCCCTTGCCAGGATTTTCCGCCAGGCAGCATTCTTGAAAGCAATGTTGATCGCATTGTTGTATTGCCGTTGTTAGAGAGGGGTACGCGCGGGAACAGCGAGTGCGTTCGATGACTGCCATTCTTGGAGTAGACACACATAAACATTAATAATAGCTGATTTTCAGCAACCAACTATTTAAGAGTACAATTCTCCCCATCACTCCATCAGGTTATGTTGCTTATTAAATGGATGTACTTAGATATTACGACTATAATGTGTAGTGGGTAGTGATCCTGCCAAACCCAATGGTTGCAGATTCGAATCTAGTGTATTTTCCATATAACCTGTCTGTTTTGTTAATCGGTTAAAGTGTGAAAGTTGAAATCTTTTAATCTTTAGGGTACGAGATATTGCTATCTCGGCCACAGGATGTCCACACCTGAATATACTTAGACCTTCCCCATATCCCACCCACCGGTTTTAAGCGGCCTGCATCCAGCGACTTGGGGCGATCCTGATTAGGTCATCTGTGCACGTGCGGGTTGGCGTCATACGCTGGGCTAGTGGTGCGTGGTCTCTAATTTAGAGTGGAGATTTGATAGGAATAATGGATAAGGATCTTTATGCTCCATTAGTCCTAGGAGCTATGTGCCCTGCCCACGCCACTTCGACTTACTAATCCGCTGTTATGTCGGTGACTTTCTTACTTTCATGGATTTCTATATTCCTGATTCGATATATCTTAGTGAAATGCCGACTATCACCCTCTCTTAGCTCGTTTTGACTTTTAGCGCTCTTAAGAAACCCATAGTTTCAGATACAATCAGGTCTATGCAGACTTTCGATAAATATTAGGTCCTTACCTATGAAATTGGCTTGTTGTATGAAGAATTTCATTAAGTCTGTTTTCTCCATACAAACATTTTTGTTTTTTTTTTGGGAACGGCAAATTCAAATTTAACCAAAATTATGTGTGTATTATCAGATAACATTAAGTTAAGTATAGGCAGCGTTAATTTTTAAAAGTAACTGCTTTATAAAAGTTTCAGCGAATCTAAGAAATGATTATGGGAAGCAAATGAAAAGAGCTCTGTTCAATTTTTTTTTATTATGTGATTTAGCCCAGAATATAAAAAATATTTCATGTGAAACCTTGAAATAATATTCCATTTTCCAAATAAAAAACAAATTTAGATAAAGCTTTGAAAATCGCAGGAAATGGTACATATGATTAAAGAAGAAAAAAATCCAATTTCATAGGTAAATACCCAATATTATGCCCATCCATGTACATAGGTACAGTCGGTAACACAATTAAAGAGGCTGAACAAATTTTCATGATACCTATTGATTGGAAGGTCTTCTTTGATATATTTTTCTTTACACCTATCATCACTGTCATAATGTGATAGATAAATTTCAATTAAATTTGAATAACAATTTTCCTATAGAAAAGTCCAAGGTCCTACATATGTACATATTTATACATAACCACCTGCTACCTTAATTGTGTTGCCGACTGTATATAATCAAAAATCAAATTAGTATGTACCTATATGTAATTTTTAGATAATGATTACAGTATCCATGGTTGTAGATAAAGCGGTGATGCCAAGCAAGTGGTTTCCAGGCTTTGGCTCCGAGCCGGCCGCACTCCGTGAACCAACTCTTCCTATCCTCGCTGCCGCCGACGGCGCATCACCGCTCGGCCCATCGAACATACCCAACGAACGAGCACAAAGAACAGGCTTGATCGTAAGTTTTTAAGTTATGTAGGTATTATGATAGACTTATCATCACATGTAGGCACACAGGACGTCCTCTGATGGAAATAGGCCTCCCCTTTAAGGTTCCAGAGCGATGGTTGAAAGCGGCCTGCATAATAGACTGAGACTATACCGGATGAGTTTTTTTTACCGTAAGGAAAAAAATAGGAAATATTAGATAAGTGAAATAGAAGTTAGTTTAATTTTTTTTTTTGCAAAACCATCATCGACCCTACCGCCGGCCGGAGATTAATATGCGACTGGCGTGATTCGTAGGGTTATCCAGTAGTAAGTATATATATATTTGGAACTCATATTTTCTAGATTTTTAATTTTTAATTTAATGATGTTTTTCTGTGGTATAGGCTACAAACACGACCGTCAAATGACACAATTTACCCTTTGTTCGATGATGGTTTTGAATTAAACTACCGATGCCAATACTTTCCACTTCACTTACTTAATATGCCCTATTTTTTTCCTTACGGGAAAAAACTCATCCGGTATAATAAAATCCATAAAACTGTAAATTCAGCTAAAAAAAAACAACTAAAATTTTTATCTTAGCTATACAGCATAAACATAACTTACGACGAAACTGAGTCGTTCATTTCCTATTCACATTTGGTGCATTGTATTTGTCTCACCTTTCTACCAATAAATTACAATATACGCACACACACCAAACAAACTGATAACACTTACAAACACATAACCATACAATAATAGGTATAGTATACATTTCAACCACATCTTAGTACAATCCATAGCATGTCAAACGGAAATGCGCCAGAAAAAGCAGAATTCCGAAACGGTAGCCCGCGGTCATACAGTGTATTCATCTATTTACCCGGCTGCAAGAAGGGTTATGTTTTTCTCTCGTACAAAATTATGTGCATCGTCAGATTCCTCGTGACAGTCCAAGTGTCAAAGAATGGGTTACGTCACAAAAACTGACTTTAGCGGCTGTAAGAATCAAAGTTTGTCAAAGTTAAAAAAATATTTTATTCAACAACTACAATATAGGTATCATAAAAAGATCTCGTCATGGAGATTCCAGAAATATACATTATAAGAGACATAATAAGCAGACGTGTGGCTAGCTTCTGAGTCATGCCAAGTTAAGCTTATTTACCCACAAAAATAAAATTAATCATTTCAAACTAACTACAATATAGGTATCATAAAAAGATCTCGTCCCGGAGATTCCGTAAATATACAAGAGATACTAGTAATAAGCAGACGTGTGACGAGCTTCTCAGTCATGTACAGGTTAAGCATATTTACCCACTGAAATAGAATAAATCATTTCAAACTAATAAAATACTAATCGAGCAGCCGTGACAATTGTGGTGGCAGTAAGGTTTTTTTTTGTTATTTTTGTTTATATTTGTTCTGCCAAATAGACGTTTAAAATAGTGTCTACAATTTCACTAAACTAGTACCTATTGTATTATGTTCGATCTCCGATATTTTAGTTAGATTTTATTTAGAACATTTATTTAATAAATTACATTCCATTTTATTAGTTATTGTCCGTGTTAAAAATTTCTGGATCACTGATCCATAATGCAATACTTCCTTTAGTTAACAATCTCTTTAATTATTGTCTCTGTCCTGTTCGTATTTGTTCACGTAAATAAGAAACTGTTATTTTATCGAATTAGCGACGCAAGTATAAACACGAATAGGTGTAAATGATCTTATAGTCTGAAGTTTCTCAGAATAAGATAACAAATAAAATAAATAAACAGTCGTATCACATCACCCCTTGGACCAATCAAAGTCTTCCACAGTATACGCTCTATAGACCAGTGTCTTAATTAATAGAAATTAAACATGAGACAAAGTATGTTACAAATGATAACTTGTACCACTGAAACATGGTTTTTGACTATGAACTTCACAAGTAAGCTCTAGAAGAAGCTATATGGCTACGCTTGGTGTTTCACTGCGAAATCAAATCAGTAATAACGAGAGCTACAGAAGAAAGAAACTTAGCGACGTAGTTTAGGTGAATATTTACTTGAAGTTGCAGTGGGCGTAGCGCTTGAGTGATGGCCGATGATATACCAGTTCTTGAGTCTCTACTCAAGACCGCTCAAGATTCGCTTACCGGTGCGTGGTCTCTACCACGCACCGGTAAGCGAAGCATGGGACGTCCCTCCAAAATGAGTTCTGATAACCTATCATCTCGAAGTAAAAAAAGCGGTACATTGGTCAGGACTTAGGTGCTCTCAGCGTTGATGCAGTTCGGATTGATATTCTTTATGGAATATCAAAATTCTCTGCATCTACTGATTGCCTGACCTCTATGAGTATGTGTATTATTATCAGTATATTCGCCGTTGGACATAGGCCTATCCCAAGGCGAGCCACCGAATTTAGGCCTATGGCCAATCGATGGAGTTCGTCGCTCCTAACTTGGCCTCCCAAACATTGCCTAATCGCGTTCTCCATGTCCTCCAGAACGCTTACTTCATGTGAATCATACTCAATTTCATAGCACATTATAATGCTATTTATGTATTTATAACGTGAATCACAATTCATCAAATTACCTTTTTATACGCGGTGTCCTCTCTATTTCGTCCGCACCCATGTTGATGTGCCAAATAGTAACGTTGTAATTAATCGTTCGTTAAATGAAATGTAATTAATTAATATCAAAATCACTAAAGACCCAGCCCTATAGTAGGTAATTTTTCATTAGTTTTTTGATCAAATATCTAAGTGCCTACTTATATTAGATGGCTTTGTGTAGTTATTCATCCTAAGCTAATTAAATTAAAAGGTATTAAAATACAGAGTATAACTTGGAAAATATTAATATCTTTGACAAAATTGATAAATTATTCTTTTAAAGACTTCGATCGAGAACTCTATAAGGTCGAATATGGTGCTCTAATTAATTAAACTAATTAGGGTCCAGAAAAGTAAAAATATAACTTGTCATCAATTTATTTCAATTTGTCTGATACCTAGCCTCATTTTTTTTTACAAATCCATACCTAACTTACTTACTTACGTACCTAACTTAACTTAACACATGCTAACAGCATGTTATGAGAATTTTCTCTATTTAACATAATAAGAGTAGCGACACGAATATGGAGAATGCGTCTTTTTGAAGGAAAACTTTACAAACAATGTTTATTCAGGTATCTAATGCATTTTAAAAGCTTTAGATGTTTGCAGTATTTCTTTTAAAACATTCTGTGCTGGTTGTCATGGTTTCAAAACTATTGTCCATATTTTTATCTAGTATTTATAGCTCAAGCTTTGCTTAGTTGAGGACTAGATAATTGGTGTAAGTGTCCGAAATATTTGTTTATTTATTTTCATATTTAATACTTAGATCGTCTAGTGCTCCTTCCATACTATTTGAATCGCTCCGGATCAGATTCAAATAAATTAAAAAAAAATTTCTGGTTAGTACAATCACCCATCCTTATAACTGCTGCACCTGATATAAGCCTTACCCATGGAGTAATTTACATCGCTTTCCATGGGACGATTTTCCCTATTTGCCCAGCAGGGCAACCGGGTTGGCTGCCTATAATTGGTATAATATAATGTAGTCCTATTCTATTTCGACAGCTACCACACGGCCAACCTGACCTACCACCACAATTACGACTAATCCGACTATAATAGGTATGTCTGTATAACCCCTAGTGGCATTTTAATACGAGTGTTTCCGTGCTTCAGGGGGCAAGTTAAAAATAGTCGATCACGGTTGTATTCAATTGAAGGCAGTTATAATATATATAAATATATTTTTTCTGTGCAGGAACAGCTTCTGTCTGGCCGATATGCCTTTTACAGCGTCGCCCGCTGGGCGGGCGGGCGAACGCGGGAGCTTACAACCACGCTATGATAGGTACCCTACTACTCGTACAAGCTTGAGGCGCGTGTGTGTGTGAGCACTCGCGGCTTCATCTGGTACAGAAAGAAACCGGTTTATACTGGTTCAGCGTGTGCTCAAACTCAGGGTTTAAACGCTGCGCGTCGTTTTTTGTTAGCGTTGTTTTAATGAGAAAAAATGCAAATATGGTTTACCGTACAGTTTTATGAACAATAATACAAATGAATAAAACATATCATATTTTAGTTATCTCAAGGATCATCATCCGGTATATGTTTTCCTTTTGGGCAATAAAGTGTACTGTATTTGTATTGTATCGTATCGTATGTTTCCTTTTCGGTTTTACAGAAAACTGTGCTGGTCAGAGCGCGTTGGTAAGGTTGAATGGAGCTCCCCTCTGGGCAGAGCAGTTCCCATAGTGCATAAAATGTCCGCCATTCATGATGATCAACCTAGACATTTATACACCGTGTAACGGTTAAGTGTAGTCATATTTTAAGGGCTTGTTCTACCCATCAATACGAACAACTTTTACTATGGGGGCAACTTCGAAATCGCGAAAAAAAAATGAGCTGTTCCATAGAAAATTTCAATAACCTCCCGATGCAATGTATGAAACAGCTGATTTTTTTTTCGCGATTTCGAAGTTGCCCCCATAGTAATAGTTGTTCGTATTGATGGGTAGAACAAGCCCTTAAAATATGACTACACTTAACCGTTACACCTTGTATAGATAGCTAATTTAACGATCTACCTACGACATATTATTATACGCTGTTAAAACCTTTGAGCATGTTATTAATCTAAACGAGAGATAATTTAATATTTCTTTCGTGCATAATTTAATGAGTAAGAAATCCACACATCAAACGGAATAACTTCGTGATAGAGATTCGACGACGAGGGTCTATCTACGACCTATCCCAGTCTAATCTACTTATGAGCCTGTTCACACGGGCGTGTCGTACATCGTTACGCATAAAAATAGTCAAACTATTCACACGGTACTCATGTAGCATGTAATAAATTGACTATTATTATTATTAGGTATACACCTAATTTCGTCTCCAACTATAATCAGTGCAACCCCGATATTGGGGTCCCTGCGCGCGGAACTTGCTGAGCCCGTACGCCGGCTTCCAACGGCACACCGCCACCTGCTGCCCTGACTGCCGAGGAAGACTACCACCGCTGTCTGCTACCACCGCCTGCGGAGCTGCTCGCGGAGAGTGGTATTTCGCGAGACGGCATAAATCACCTCGGCCTGTATACAATTTAGACTCACGACCCAAGCTCGGGTTTATTTTTCTACTAAAATTTACGTATTTTAATAATAATATAATTCCGGATATGTTGTTGTCCCCACGGCGACAAGCGTTTTCAATCGCGCGTGCGAATTGTGTACTCGGTGTATCTAATAAATCACGGCCTGAGTGTTTCATCATTATATTACTCATAGGCCATCCACTGCTGAACAGAGGCCTCCTCTACAGACATCTTGACTGATTGGAAGCGGCCTACATATTAGGTCCTTACCTGTGAAATTGGCGTTTTGTATGAAGAATTTCATTGAGACAGTTTTCTCCATACAAACATTTTTTATTTTTTTTGGGAACGGCAAATCCAAATATAGCTAAACTTTGTGTGTATTATCGGATAACTTTAAGTTAAGTATAGGCAGCGTTAATTTTTAAAGTAACCGCTTTATAAAAGTTTCAGCGAATCTAAGAAATGATTATGGGAAGCACATGAAAAGAGCTCTGTTCAATTTTTTTTTATTATGTGATTTAGCCCAGAATATAAAAAATATTTCATGTCAAACCTTGAAGTAATATTCCATTTTCCAAATAAAAAACAAATTTGGATATAGCTTTGAAAATCGCAGGAATTGGTACAATTATAATTGAAGAAAAAAAAACTCAAATTTCATAGGTAAAGTCCCAATATATTACCTACAAGGTTATTTATTACATACCTGAAACCTTTAACTACTTTGGTCAGAAGCACGTATAGAATCGATTCAGGCTGCAAAAATATGAGGTATTATTTTTTCCTTAATCATTTATCTAATTAAGGAATGATAAACATCGTACAAGTTGAAACATAATAGTAACTGAATTCGCAACATTCGTTTGTAACCATATTGATTACAAAATAAATGATCTAATTGGGGTGTATCGGCTTTCTGGTATACAAAATATACCTTGTTTAGGTATCGCGTCACGTGACGTGGGTGGGCTTGCAGGTGCTAATGTCCACCCACTTACTCCATCGACCATCAGTTTTTTGAGCAGTGCCCTGCCCACTGCGGTCTGTGTCGGTGATTTTCGTCCTTTTACGGATTTCTTAACCCCTGATTCGATCTCTATGACATAGAAATTATTATTGTTTAAAATTATTATTATTATAAGACCTTTGCCCTGCAGTGGGACAAGTTAGGCTAATTAAAAAAAAAAATATTATGATTATTATTATAGTAATGAATGAAAAATGCAAAATCACCACAGCACTGCTCTCTCAATTTGCGAAGCCCTTATGGGTTATTTACATGTTTAGCTCAAATATTGTAGTTTTAACCGCCTCCGTGGCTCAATGTAAACAACATTGGGTTTACGATTCGGAGGTCGCGGGTGCGATTCCCAACAGGGTATACGTTTAAGTACTCGGTTTGGTTGGTGGTAGGGCATTTTAAATATCCGCTTGGCTAGCTACCACCATCTTATCTAAATTTGCCGCCAAGCAGCAATGTTAATAGCATTGTTATGTTCCGGTTGTCAGAGATAAGATAGCCAGTCCCCCAAATGTGTTGGGGGTGGGGGGGGTTTCCGGGTCAGTACGCTTCCACCTTCGACCTCATCTTCACTTAACATCAGGTGTGATTGAGGTTAAGTACGAACCCTTCGTACATAAAAAAAAAATACTGAAGCGATCGAAAAAACATTTTCAATGTTAAAAAATCGAGTTTTTGTTATAATAGATGTGGCCTCTCAAAGCGCATTAATCCCCAACAAAAAACCGATGTTATATGTATGACTGCGATGTTAGTGCGTGTGTGTGTGTCCTGTCCTTATCCGTTATATAAAAAAATCATCTGTCCACAGGTTTCCATAAGACATTTTGACACTGCTGTCAATCATCGCAACCCACGCGTGGTAACTGCCGCCACTTACCGCGCCGAACCGGTGACTACCTTCCGGAAAAGGCGTCCCCGGCACGTACTCGCGGATTCCGACGACGACAGGACCACGGCATTAGCCGCTATTCATCGTCACTCTGACGATAGCACGACATCTCCGATATACTGCCCTCGCCGGCGGGGGCTTTTACGCGTCACACCGCCTCACTATACGCGCTACACGGTCGACACTAGTCGTTTTGGCTATTAGATCACTAACACACCTCTGTCTTTTCAAGTCTCTATTTCCAAATTCAAAATTATGTGTCGAGGAGTTTCTTGCGTCGTTTCTTCTACTCGACTATACACATTACGAAGCGATGGTAGTCATGTTAGTCTAAAAACTCCCCCATGCAACGCCCTAACCCGAGGTTCGAGCCCCCGTGGGCACCCTTAGGCGTCGGTTGCAAAAATTTTTTCCGTACCGTATGCAAGAGATGGGCAGAGCGCTCCGCGCTCGCCCACCCGCCCGGCGACGCTGTAAAAAGCCTATCGGCTTGACAGCAACTGTTCCTGCAAAAAAAAAATGATAAGTCATGTATGTCAAGACCCCGACCCGTCTTTCATAAAAAAAAGAAAAAAAATGTAGAACTTCTATTATGTACCATGTAACATGCAAATAAATAATATGAAATATCTCTTAGTGATTAGCTTGAGCTTTCTTATGAGGCCCATAGTCTAGTGATTCTAGCTAATATTACTTTATTTGTTATTTTCCACTTTACCAATGCACTTTTTATTTGAGCTTCGTTGAAAGTTCTTACTGTTTTGTACCTGTATCTTATTATTATTTTGTGTGTAATAAAGAATAAAAATAAATATTGTGAGAGATCACGTTTCACTCTCCTAAGTCACCGTGGTAACACATATTGATCAAAGGCTTTCGTCTGATTTTCGACGAGAAGAGGTTGCGCAATTTCCCGTTCCTTCGGTGTTTACGTACGTCTAAGTAATCCGGCTGTAATTTGTAATTTATTTTTCCTTATTTTAAGGAAAATATTGAATTACCGTATCATTGGGGCTATTAGCGGACTAATGTAAGGCTTTTAAGCAATTCTAAATTAACTCGATTGTTTTGACAATATGCCATCAACTTGTTAAAAGCCTTTAGGCGACATTATCCTTTATGTACGTTACATTGTTAAATTAGGACAGAATTCCTTTTATCTCAAAGTATTTTGTTTTTATTAGGAAAATCAACAACGTAATCTTAACATGTTGTACATATTTACAATGCCTGTATACATTTCCAAATTTAATTAATGTAATTCTTGTTTACTGGTGACGCCACTCTGACTAATAACTTTCCCCAAAGAACCATTGTCGAATTCGATCAAAAAAATTTCGAAAATTACATTAAATTCCATTAAATAAACCATTCAGAAACCACCATTAGTATGGAAGTATGGAAGTATCGGCAGAATTCGGCTATGGTCACCAATTACAGGGATTTACACGACTTCAAATTCACCCTGCATTGGAGAAAAGAAATACACCAAAGAAAACTTTATAAGAAGGTCTGTGTTTTTTAAAAGAAGCACGCCCTTGTAATTTTGTATGCGCATTTCTTGTATAAAATATAAATCTTTGTTATAGTAACATTGTTCCTGGATAAAGCAAATAACAAGTAATTTTATAACATAACCATCAAAAGCGTTTGGAAGCGCTTAAGTAGTGAACTCGAGCGAGTTCCGTTTAGAGTCTCATATTAAATGAATTTTAATTGAAATTTCAGGGTCGTACTTGAAAACCTAGGTACGAGCGATTGTTGTACTACCTAGGATTTTGCCTTCGACGGGTGAGAGTTCGAATCCCGTTTTATGTGTATATAAATATTATTTATCTCAATATTAACATGCATACGTATGCACGCTCACGCCTGTTTCCCGTTGACTAAGTCAAAAAATGATGAGCAAAGGCAGAGACTATTGATTTCCACTTGCAACGACCCTGACATACTACTTTTGCTTCTTCCACTCTCATCAATTGCCTCATATACGCTCGTCCGTTAATGGTTGACCGCACCTGACCTTTTGTGAGTACGTCAGTCACTTGATTGACGTATACTCCACACATATACTACACAGTGAACGCATTTCTACTGCGTGAATTCTGCACTCATGCTTCTTCTGCCGTACCTAACATTCGCTCCCTTACGGCAGCGTAGGTACAGGTCATTGTGGATTGCTAATTTTAAGTATACATTTATTTATTTATACCTAAATACTAGAGAATGGCCGACAGCGGCAATGTCCGACCGACACATTTAACTCGACATCTCCGACATACTGCACTCGCCGGCGATGGCAGTTACGCGTCACACCGCCATACTATACGCGCTACACGGTCGACACTATTAGTTTTGGCTATTAGTCCACTAACGCACACCATTACAAGTCTCTTTATCCAAATTCTAAATTGTGTGTTCGGAGAGTGCCTTGCGTCGTTTCTGCTCTCCGATTATACACATTACGAAGCGATGGTAGTCTGTTAGGTTAAATTTCCCCATGCAACTCCCTAAGCCGAGGTTCGAGCCCCTGCGGGCACCCTTAGGCGTCGGTTGCAAACTTCGTATCTCGTGCTGTTGCACACAGCTCCACCCGCCCGGTGAAGCTGAAAAAGTCCCGCGACTGTCAGCAAACGATCCTGATCAAAAAAAAAGCGGCAATGTTCGCGACTACGCTTTCGGCTCGTAGTTGCCGGCGCGTGGCGTCCAGCGGCAAGTCGGACTTCTCTGAACATGTTATTGTTTACATAGCTTTTTCTATCATTGTATACGTGCGAGCCGGCGATTCCTAATGTTTTAATTAGTAAAAAATAAAACAAAATTGAATTACGTAGCTAACATAGTGTATTACATTTTTTTCACCGTCTTTTAAATTTTTAAGCATATTAATAAGTGTAAAAAGAGGTCCGACTGGTCGGCGGTTTTAACCCACTGGTCGCCGACTACAAATATGGCCGACTAATCGGCACATCACCAAATATACATAACATCAACATACAACCTCCTCCGCCTCCGTGGCTCAATGCAAATAACATTGGGTTTACGATTCAGAGGTCGCGGGTTCGATCCCCAGCGGGGTACATGTTTAAGTATTCGATTTGGTTGGTGGTAGCATTTTAAATGTCCGCCTGACTAGCTACCACCATCTTATCTAAATCTGCCGCCAACAGCACTGTTAATAGTATTGTTGTGTTCCGGTTGTCAGAGATAAGATAGCCAGTCCCCCAAATGTGTTGGGGTTTCCGGGTCAGTACGCTTCCACCATCGACCTCATCTTCACTTAACATCAGGTGTGATTGAGGTCAAGTACCAACCCTTTGTTCATAAAAAAAAAATACAAAATGGGGTGATCAGAGATATCCCAAATATTAGCATTATATTGACAGTTATTTATTTATGTTATTTGTGTTTTGGTTACTAAAATCATAATTATTTATGTATTTTATACATTAATATTATACGAAAACCTGGATTCCTTTATAAAATTTCTTTCCATCTATACATTACATAAATACCAAATGAATATTGTACTATCTTTAGCCGTTATCCTAGATTTTTTTTAATACAATCCCTTATAGGCTTGTATTTCTTGAATCTAAATACGTACCTGTCTTTGAAAGGCCCCAGCCCGATTCACGTGCACTGGATAGGCAATGATGGGTTTGTCACTTTTGTACACGCATATAAAGGGGAAATTAGTAGACATAACAATTCGATTGAATGAGCAAGGCATCGGTTTCCAAATTTCTACTCTGTAATATTTCGGTCCCCATTTTACTCTGACAAAAAGTTACCGCTTTATGGTTGATTAGTATATACTCGTATACCAATTTACAGCTTTCTAGTACTAAGCCTCGGACTGGCAGACATATGGACATGGAAAACTATGGGGGTACGTTCTTGACCATACGGAATCCTAAAAAGATAAGTTCTATTTAATCGAATCGTTGTAAAAATCTTGAAAGTTATAACTCAAATAACTATTTAAAAGAAATCATCTTTGACAAGTTGATTTTCAAATAAGAAATAAAAATAATAATAAGAATAATGTTTACTCCGAAAATGTTACATAGTTAAAACTAAATATTATGTTAGGCTATACTTAGTACCACTAATACAAAAGCCATAGCTGCCGAACTAGGTTTATGCAACCTGTATTTCAGCATACAATACGCTTCCCCTGGAGATTAAACAGGATTAGCCTAGCGCACATAAAGATCGTTAACAAATCAAATTTTGTTTAACAAATGTATTCCGTATTTGTTGTTCAATAAAGTTTACTTAATTGATTGAAATCAAGTGCTACTGGTCTGTGTAATGTCTGTTACTACGAGTTCTAATGTCTATAATCGGTACCATGATCGCATTTGACGTCGAAATCCGCCCTTCGATTATTAGAGATACTAAAGATAATATTGATGTACTCAGACATATGTCAGACTAAACATGTCATAGCCCAACCCACGCTTATCTGATTCAATGGCTTCCAACAGCGCTGCCAGCCTCATTCCTCCCGCTTCTGCATTAGCCTTCGCAACGGGAGTGAATTTAGGCGTCATACGAGCTGGAGAGCGATTTTGAATCAATCGCCTTTGAATGCAAAAATTACAGATTCTCGTACGTATTTAAAAAAATGTCATTTACTATGGTAAAGATGTGACAATGCGACGAGGGTGGGAATGCGATAGTCGTAAGTTGGACATTGGTACAACATTAGTTAGTGTATTGTGTCGTAGTGCTTTAACTTTAAAATCTACTGCTTTTTCATAGTTCCTGTACAACATTTTGTGTGTACTAATGGTTATTTTTACTTTATAATGAAACTGACAACACTGCCTCAGAATGACTAAGACCACTAAAAGTGGCACGCGAAATTGTAACTTGACTTATCTAGTCTGATATGTCTGTGGTCGTCTAGCTTGTTCTCGACTGTTCCTATAAGCGGTGGATTTCATATGATAGAATTGGTTCCACGCGGGATTAGAGAGTTGTTTGATTAATTGGCTTAATTGGTTCGCATTGTCACAGACAATTCTAAGAATATTGAGGATTCTATGGGTATAATTCTTGTATCATTGGTGAATATACCTTGTCTGATTGTATACAGTCAGCTACACTTTATCAATTTATCGAAGATGCGGAAAATAATTCAAGCACTCTTTCAATTATATTATGTATAAAGAGTAACAAATTAATTGGTGGAATTTAAATATAAACCATATAAAAAAAATTGGGACCCGGAAGCAAAGTACCCAAAACGCTGTGGCTGGATGCAGATACTAAGTGTTGAGCTAGAGAATAGCCAGCATATTCGGAGCTGATGTCCCTATATTAAGTTTGATTTTTCGGTGGCTGCACCCGGCCTCCTCGAGCTTCCTTGGAGGTGAGACGGGGCAAGAGTGTCGATACAAGTGGCATCCCATACTAAGGCCCGACTCATGCTACATATTAATTTAGTTCAGTGTACATCCCCCAGCGGGGTACTTGTTATTCGGTTGCCGGGCGCTCGTTACGTAGGCGATTGATTACGCGCACAAAGATGTACGCAGGGGTGATGCGTAGTAGTGTAGGTAATTCAATCTGTGCCACAGACCACTTACCGCAATACACGTGTAAAGGGAAACAATTTCTATGAAATAAGTTCTATTAAATTAAGAAGTATTATGCCAATGAATATACGTTGATTATTTGATATTTTATCGATACAGACGACGATTATAAATGGCGACGTTCAGACTGTAGCCTATATAGGATACGAAAGGAAACAGAATAACATAATCAAGTCGAATAAAGTCTGATATCGCCACGGGATTAATGAGACCAGCCCCCATAGCATGACACCGTTTGCCGCGCACGACGTTCTTGTGATATTGGGATAGTTGTATATATCGTCCAAATGAATAAGGAGGACAAATGTTATCGTAATATAAATGTTTATCGCGCCTGTCATGTTAGTATTGCTGGAGATTTCTCGATGTTTTGGGGAACAGCAGTCTGTACATATTTCAATTCTATCGGGTGGTCTGCGGTCTATTTTCTAGTTCAGAGTGGTCGGTAGCAGTATGGATTACTTTCTACGTTATTGAGAAAAACAGCAAAAATCGGAGTAAAAACACCAGCGATACTCGTATGTCACCTAATTATCCTCTCTGTACAACACTCTTTACTATCACGGATTGCTTCTGTACTAGTAATGAACTATTCTCACTTAATAATAAAGTTCAACCTTTAATGTGAATCCTAATTGAATATTCAATTACTCAATTTGCATTAAATTGCATTGCAATATGCAAATTACAATATAAATATAAAATATAATATACAAAATACAAAATAAAATATAAAATATAAAACATGTCACGATATTATCGATATTGTCATATTATTGCATTAGCTATAAACACATTGAAAGAGGATCACGAAAATATAACGTTGGCATTACAACTAATATGACAGACAATTTTTCAAACATGTATGGTACGTATTACGAAATTGCACAAAATACTCTATTTATGAAATTTTAGTTTTGTAAAAAAAACTATCTGGCCACCAATATAAGAATTGAAGAAAACAATACAATACGGTTTATTTTAAGTGTTCAACAATATTTTGACATTGACGGCACAAGGATTACATATTTATAGAATTCTATTGAATAATTCTGTAATTTTATCAATTATGACATGTTATTATTTTACGTTTGACAAAATCTTTTATTATAGACTTCATTAATTTACGAAATGTATGATAGGACATTGTAAAAGTGAACTAAATAAATCTAATCTAATGTGAGATAGCGTGATTTGAGGACACGTTGACGAGTGATTTCGTGCGGAAGGGTTGCTCACGTAACTAATAGAATAGCGCAAATACGGAGGAGCTCTGTGTAACCAAAGAAAACATACACACCTAAATCCTGCTAACTCGTACTTCGTAGAAGGAGAAAATTAAAGCATTTCCGACGACCAAATTACTGGCTGCCTCAACACTTTGACAAATAAGAGAAATATACAAGGTTAATAAAACTGGCCGTCCGTGTAGTACTAATTCAACCCGAGCGAGATTTATTTTCCAGTATAACGGTGCACTGTGTGGGTTCTCTGAAATGAAAGAAACCTTAGAACCTGCTTTTCATGTCCGCTGTCTGCCCGTGTAATCAAAACTTGATCAGAGCTCCTTTTTTGAACTAAATTTTTGTTCATTGGATTAAAGATTTACCTTTATGCAGGATATGAGTTTATTGTTGGGAAAGCCTTTGTCTGTCCAAGTAATTTAGAAAGTAATTTTATCGATTTTCATTTCAACGAACATCATTGATTATATAATTTTTCATACATATTAAACTGGATCTCATGTTCATAGACATTTACACATACTTCACACACACGCGCTCACGCTCACACACACACATACAGATACACACTCCCAAAATAGATATTTAAAAATGCACTATTGAGGTGTATATCGGATAAGAATTTTACATCAAACAGTACTGTGTATGTACAGACACAGCAAGCGTCACGATCATTATTCCAAAACATAAGCTTCTAAACATTTACGAGTACATTTAAAAGCTAGAATAAGTTAACTATTAATTCTGATACCCAACTGTTTGTAAGCATGAAAAAAAATACTGCTTATTTTCTAACACAAGTATTTTCTTTTCTACGTGTCCACGTGTGTATACGAGTATAGTATCGGCAATCTGTATAATCCGGTATTCTATGCCTAGGCGGGATGATAAGAACGGCTAAAACGTTCAGGCAATGTATAAAATTACATTTCTAAACAATAACTGAAATACACACTTTGCCGGTATACTATACAGGGTGTCCCTGGAAGTATGGATCAAATCGAACAGGGGCATGGGGAAGGTCATTCCCAAACTTAAGCTGAAAAAAAAATAAAAAAAAAAAAAAAAAAAAAAAAAAAATAATAAAAAAAAATTAATTAATTATTTTTAATTAAAAAATTAAGCTGATAGCTTTGCTAGTTTTCTTTTAAAAAATTTTTTTGTATAAGCACTATTCGATAATATGAAAATGTAAAAAATTGATCATAACTTTTGAACCGTAAAAAATGGCACCGACATTCATAGGGTTAAAAAGTTTGGGAATGACCTTCCCCATGCCCCTGTTCGATTTGATCCATATTTCCAGGGACACCCTGTATATAATACTTACCTACCAGGAAACAAAATTTAAATGAAAAGGAAGGTACAATAAACAAAGTTTGAGAACGAAATCTTTGATTTCTTATTTCTACACATTTCGTTGTCGAAAAATCAACGTGAACGTTGTTTTTAACAATTCACCTTTCAAAACAAATAGGGAAATGACACGTGACAAGGGGTGAGCCCATCGCCGTTGAAACGTGCAGGTCTATAAATGTTTTTTAAAGACACGACGGCTGGTTTAATTCTTTTTAGGTCGCAGGAGTCCACGTGACGCTGAAATTGTGCAATCGCTAATTTAAAATGATAATTGTTAGGAAAAACAGAAGGGAAACTCTTTCATTTGTATTTGTTACTCGATTATTTTTTAATTTCATGGATTCTTGTCTGGTTCGTAGTTTTAAAAAAGTCCATTACATCTGAAGATGATAGGAACAAGCCGCATGTCGCTCATCCCGTGGAAGCATCGTAAGGCTCTTGTATGGGATGGACCTGTGTCGACACTTTAGCCTCGTCTCACCTCGAGTTTTCGACGATTAATACCTAGTGCGGCTATTTTATTAAAGGAGTCGGCGGAAAGGTCATCAGGCTCCAATATAATTTTATTTCTTTTGCTGTTGAAACCCTAGGTCCTTAGGGCCCTGGACCTCTATCGTTTTATAACGAGCTGGCGATCAGACTTTCTTTCTTCGACGTCTTTGGCTACCCATAGAGCCTGCACTTATCTCACTCAAAGATTAAGCATTGCCACGTGTGATGCAGCAAGCATCTTTAGTTACTATACTACACGGGCTGAACCTGTCACCTTCTACAAACTAAGTGACGAGGTGACACAGGCTCTTTAGGTTTTGTAATGAAAGATCTAAACCAGGCCTAACCAACATAATGCCTCCGGGCCACAATGCAGCCCGCATTATCCCTTCATCCGACCCGCGGCAAATTAAAACTTAAGAAGACTTCAATAATATTGCGCGAAAAGCTACAGAAAGTGGTAGGAGTATAACGTAACAATTTGGCGATCTTATCACTAACAGTACTTATTTTACTTACTAGTCTCCTTTCATTCATCCTCTCCAGATCCCTAATTACAGTATTCCTGATTCTATCATTCAAAGTCACTCTCTTCTCATGATTTCATTTCCACTGCATTAATTATACTTTCATTCTTGTGACGACCGATTGGTGTTGTGTATAGTGACCCTGTCAGCGAAACCAAAAGTTGCGGGTTCGAATCCCGCTACGGGTAAATGTTTGTATGATGAACATTTATTCCTGAGTCATGGATGTTTATATAAATATTAATGTATGTTTATCCGTTATCTAGTATCCATAGTACAAGATTTGCTTAGTTTGGGACTAGATGATTGGTGTAAGTGTCCGAAATATTTATTTATTTAAAATATATCACGACTTGAATATAGATAAGTAAGCACTCTCATAACTATTAAAATTTAATAGTTAGGAGAGTGTTTTCTTTCACCTTTGCTATTTTTTTTCGCCCGTGACAATTACAAATATATTAAATCGGGCTAAAATACAAACAAAATATGTTGGACACCCCTGGTCTAAATGCCTGTACATGGATCACAAACTATCCCAAACCACCTAATACAATTATCGTCCGTGCGTCATGTGTGCTTTGACTGGAAATGGACGCTCAAACCGCATAACAACCAATATGGTCTAACCAACGTCACAGCTTAATAGCCCTTAATTCCATTGCAGTTAGTCAACTCTCGAGTTTTGGTGGGTAACCATGCGGGGGAGCGGAGTGCGGAAATAATTGAATGATGCCTCGGTCCACTGTCGGTCTTCGTTCTATTTCAACTCGATTTTCAGTAAAAATACGTAATTTTTGTGTTGCAACTTCCTATAATCTTAAAGATCCTGATCTTTTGTAGAAGGATAAAGTAGTTCATGTCAGAAAAAGATTGAAAGTAGAATTAATGTAGTGGAAATCAGATCTTTGAGAAGTATTAGTGGGCTCACTTTGAAAGATAGAACGAGGAAAAGTAAAATTAGGGAATTAAGCAGTGTGAAAGAAGACATAGTGACAAAGATTGAAATCGGTATGCCGAGATGTTTTGGACATGTGGAGAGGATGAATGAAAGAAGACTAACGTAAGAGATATACAATGCGAATGTAGATGGTGGTGTTGGTAGAGGAAGACCAGAGGAAGAAGATATTTTGAAAATAGTTACAGGAATTATGTTCTCCGCAATGAAATTTACAGTGGTAATTTTAATCTACTAGTTTTGTTACTAAATACATACACTGTTGACGTCACTCGCCCAAACACAAAGATAGGTGCCGAGTACGGCGGGGACGAAGAGGCACGACGATACGAGCGGGGCACAGGACACACACACACTGCTCACTCGAAGGAGCGAAGCCGGGGCACTAACACTAGCCAGGATACACAAAGGAAACTAGGAACTTTCTTCTTATTATTTATTTTTCCATTTTCACAAATAAAACTGGTGAATTAATAAACTGTGACTGGAACTGTGACTGCTACTGTGACTGACACTGTGACTGACACTGTGATTAGTAATAAAATTACTCACTTAACACGTTAACTGCCGCGACGCAGACACAATTGAAAATCAATTGTTTGCGGTCACTGGTGACCGGCGCGGCGTTTTATTTTATTTATTTTATTTTACTGTTTTAGGGATAACAACAGCTTTATACTATCTATAATCATTATTCTTAAAACTATATTATTCAGGAAGCCAATAACAGTTATCCACTGAGTTATATACTTATAATCTAACAGTAAGTCAGCCTTTTCTCTATAATATACATACACGAATATACATACAGTACACATACTTATATTTATACTTGTAATCCAATCATAAAACAGATACATAATAATATATACGCGGATACATATTATACTTATATATAATATAGATAAATACACATACATACGTATAGTAAAAACGACATATACACATATCTAGATACGAATATATTTTCTTTTACATGATATTGCGATAACCCCCACCATAGCTATCAAGTCGACCAAGACCCCAGCGTAATCCAGAACGACGTGGAATAACGTAGCCAAAATGACAGTAGTCGTAGTTTGACTTAAAGATCCAGGTTATATGTTAACAATCCAGGATGGCACTTAGCAACCCACTATAGTCCACGAGAGAATTCACTGATAATGGTAATACTTGGTCTTAAGCGCACGAGTGTTACTTTGCGAACAGCAAGTTAATAATACTGCTAGTGAATTTTCTCTTGGAGCGTATATATGGATCGGTACTGCTAAATTTAGTATTATAGGTGCGGGCTAACCGAGTAAGTACAGAGTTTTGACCGTAATTAGTAGAATGGGAGGGTACGCTAAACAAAGGCGTGTGCCTAGTACTGCGGGTTGGTGTACAGAATCTCACGCCCGAAAGGAGTTCTGGGCAGTCTAAACGCCCGCACACCACATCGTACAATAGTCCCATATCCAGCAGCTCTCGTCTATCCGCTAGCGTTAAAAAGTTGTAAGCGCGACAATTATCAGGATAGAACAGGGTTGGATTTCTTAATTTATAATTTAAATGTGCTAAGACCTTTTTAAAAGGCTTAATAATCTAAAAATTATTGCGCTGCCCAACATACACTATATTAAAGCAAGCTACCGATTTGTTAGATAACATTTTTATTCTATTACTGACAGGAACTCTCTCCATGTGCAAAAGATGACGGCCTTTAAGATTATAGGAAGTTAGTATCCATACTAGACTACTAGACTAAAGGTGTAGGTACCATTTACCTATTCGTACAGCTATAAAAGCTACCTAAACTATGCTAACGTGATAGTGACATATTATATCCGAGTGACAAGTGATCCGAAACTTTTCTATGATGTATTAGGTCCTTACCTATGAAATTGGCGTTTTGTATGAAGAATTTCATTAAGACTGTTTTCTCCATACAAACATTTTTTTTTTTTTTTTGGGAACGGCAAATCCAAATTTATCTAAACTTTGTGTGTATTATCGGATAACATTAGTTAAGTATAGGCTGAGTTAATTTTTAAAAGAAACCGCTTTATAAAAGTTTCAGCGAATCTAAGAAATGATTATTTTATATAATACGCTTTTATAATAAGGTTCCAGTAGACATTCAAAATTTGCCTTTAAATAAATTTAAAGCAATTATAAAACAGAAATTATTAGCAAAAGGCTATTATAAAATCACTGACTATTTGAATGATAAGCAAGCATGGACATAGCTGTCTTATTATTCATATAATTATGAAATCACAAATTGTATCTTTAAAAGAGCAACCCTAGAGTTTCTTGCTCGTTCTTCTCTGGGGAGTCAGCTTTGTGAATGAGCCGTAAATTTAAATGTAATATTAATAGTGACGTTTTCAAGTGATAATTTTATCCTATGAAATAAAATATTTTGAATTTTTGAATTTTGAATTTTGAATTATGGGAAGCATATGAAAAGAGCTCTGTTCAAATTTTTTTTATTATGTGATTTAGCCCAGAATATAAAAAATATTTCATGTGAAACCTTGAAATAATTTTCCATTTTCCAGATAAAAAACAAATTTGGAACTAGCTTTGAAAATCGCAGGAATTGGTACATATGATTAACGAAGAAAAAAAACTCCAATTTCATAGGTAAAGACCCAATATTAGCTGTGCCCACGTGATATTACACAAATCTGATCCTGTTCCAACACACACATTTATATGACCATGCAACGAACCACATTCTATTAATAGAACACTACCAATAGAGTGTGCAAGTACGCTTTTTGATGCACCGATTCTGAAAGTCATTTTTCTTGGGGAAAAGCTTGTCATACTTCCTTAAATTTATATTGAGTATGCAGTAAATATTCTTCTCCTCTTTCTATTACATGGTAATACTCGGCCTATCCACCCATGTCGATATAATAATTCCAATAAAATCCAGTCAGTAAATTATTTATATTTTCTTTAATTTTCCCTAGGTTAGTTTAACTGACGATTTCATCGTTGAGCAACGAAGGCTTAAGATTGGAAATAAATTTATTTTTATTATTTTTATAATTAACATAATTATTACTTTAACCAGAACGCAATCGGCAGCAAAGCCCTGCTCCAATAATAATAAATTATTATAATAACGCCACTATTTTTTGTCTTGACTCAAGATGCTACAATGTCAGATGAGTCTAAGTTAAACTTCAAGGAAAGCTTTACAAAGCGCAGGAATATTGGATTGTGGTCTCGCGTAGGCGAACGGTGAAAAATTGCAATTGCAATGAGAAATGAGCTTCATTTATTCTACAAAGGGCTTATCAAAGCGTTCTGGGAAAGTCATTTTAAATTGTTTTTCAATCGTGCCGTAATAAGAGCTCTCGATATTAGATGTGAAAGAAAAATGCAATTCTCGTTGTTTAAAGGCAGCCGCCAAGTATGCAGGTATAGAAAAATAATAGGTTATGTTTTTTTACGGCGTTTTGTATTCAGTCTTTATCCGAATGTACCCCAGTTACTTTTTTTTATATAACCAGCGGGAGGGTAATACGTATGAGAATCTCAGGGGTTGCTCTTTTTAAATAAGTATTTATAAATACAATTTATGATTGAACAAAGAAAAATTTGAAATATACTGGATATCGCCGAGCGGTTCATATCCACGCATTTGCATCATCTAGATAGTCAGAAATTTTATAATAGCCTTTGGCACATGGTGATGTCGTATCTGCAGTGGCCTCTAAAACTTAAATTTGAATTTAGAGTGCCCTAAACCGATTTCGTATTCTACGTCGCATCCCTAAAGTTTTAATGTTACTAATATTTGAAGTTTACTCTAAATCAATTTAATTTAGGTTTTAGAGATCAAAATCTGTCCCGAAAGCCATCTAAGACATATTATTAGCGAAATTTAGTCGCCATCTAAAAACATCACATTTAACATTAGAGAGTATTTTTTTCAAGACTTATTCGACTAGGTATCTATAGCCCAAAAATTGTGAACTTTCTATAAAAGTGTTTTGTAGGGCAATAAAAGATTTTTCTAATGTTTTGAATTTAGGGCCGCGGTGAAAGATAATGCATAACCTAATTTTTAAAATTTAATTTTTTCAAGGCGGGGCTTCATTCTAGTAACTCTTAAGTATCAATAGTATCAAACAAATTTTCTTTGATTGTAATATAAAGTAAGTTAGTTGTTGAACGCGAAGAATTATTTTGATAGAGATTTATAAGTAAAAATTGCCATTGTCCCAGTATCGATAAAGAAACATAATTAACCAAGTCTATTAGGCGAATTTAGAGTCAAAAACGAAAGCCAACTTAAATTATAAAATACGGTAAAGGGATTCCATATATTAATGCATTGATTAACATACATTTAAAAAACCTGTTCTGAAGAAAAATATCTGATTTTGACTATGGCAATAATGTACATCAATTCAATTTAGGCGTCCGTAAACCATCTCTAAATTTAGCGATAGGTATATTTCAGAATAGCATTTTATAGGAAATGCATTTAAATTTTGCGATTTTTAGATTTAGGTTAGTTTAGCGTCTGCATACCAGAATCGACACCAGTTTCCGTTTAATGGTGGTTTTAAATTGATTTAAAGGGTCTCATTACTTAGACATTTATTCCCGAGCTATGAATGGCATTGTTTAGCTTGGTACAAGATAATTTGTGTAAGTGTCCCAAAAAATTATTTGACAATTTTATTGAACAAACATAGGACAGAAATTACAATACACAAAGGCGCGAGGGTTTGCTGGAAGAAATCTCCTGCAGAGATAAGAGAAGGAAGGAAAAACCAATTTAAAGTTTTTTATCGCAGACAAAGAGTATACATACAATGATAATATGTATTGATATTGAAAGTCCGCAATTCGTGAAATACTAATTTGTTTACTGCGCTTCCAAATAATATTTAGAGGCGCAGTTTTCGGGCCTATTCATCATTAAATAATTACAGAAATATTGTTGAATTTTAGGAGGCGTCTACTTTAATTAATTAATGACGTATGTACTCCCACCCACCGCGTCGAGGTTGCTTCGCATTATAGTGGGCGATTTTAATATTAACTTCGACACGTGTTGATCTGTGGTCTGCAAAGTACTTAAGAGGGTTTATTCGGTACAGTGGCCCACTCATCGCAATTAATTGCGGTTATTTTTGAGAATTTCAAATTATTGATAAAAGCGGCCATTTTTTTTTGTAAACATGAATTCTGGCAAATAAGCCTCATCAAAGCTATTTATGTATGATTTATATCTAATTAGCTTTTAGGCTTCTCGAGACAGAGAGGTTTTTTAATTTATTGTGTATTTAATAAATATATAACTTTTCCAATTGATGGAAGTAATGCTCCTTAAAAGCAAGTTTGAGATTAAATATCTTTACAATTGCCGATATGTAAGATATGGACCACCACAGGGCAGCGTTTTGGGTCCGCTTATATTCATATACGAGGGAAGGCCCATATCCCGGCAGTGGGAGTTTACGGGCTGATGATGATAATATATAATAATGACTTTTCAAAGCAGACTAAACATTCAACAGTACTATTTGCCGATGACAGCACTATAATATTCAAAGATAATGGTATTTATAACTATGAACATGAAATAAAAGGAGACATTGAAGGATATAATAAATTGGCTTGATTTAAATTATCTACAAACTGATTTAGACAAAATCAAGATAATATTTTTTCCCAACGTGCGCAACGTAACGATGAGGTGCATATTAGTTACTTAGATATGCATATTGACAAAGTTAACGACACAAAATTTCCAGGGTTAGAGACAGACAGTAAATTGACATGGAATTCACACACTGACGGTAGTTGTAAGGTAACCAATTTTGCTTACGCTCTTTATAAACTATCGAAAGTGGCCAATCGAGAAACCGTACTTGTTGCATATCATGGGTATGTAGAATCTATACTAAGATACGGTATAATTTTCTGGAATACTCCACTAACAAGAAAATCATTTTTATCGCACACAAAAATTTATAAGAGCTTGTATTTCCATACTCTAAAATTATTGACTGTACATTCTCTTTATGTTTATGAAGTTGCAGTATTTATAAAAACAAAATTATTCATTTGTTCAAAAGTAAAAGCGTACTTACATAAGCGGAATTTTGAGAAACATAGATAATTTAGCAGACTTCCGATGTAGTACCACGCTCCTTCAGTAAAATATATAGAATTATAAACTTTGTCTTCCTTTACTTCTTTCTTTCAATTTATTGACATTTAAAAATATGCTAAAGACACTTGTTATTGACAAATGTTATTATAGTATACAATAATTTTTATATGACTCATTCGATATGAATTGTAATTTTCGAATAGATTTTAATAATGTTTTTAAGTATTTGATTAATGATACTAATAATATTCACTGCATAGAATTAAAATTAACATTGATTATATCATATTTGCACGCCTGATGGTAAAATGTACAGGATATAACAATTATTAATTATAATCTACATTATTACGGTGTACCTACATTTATGCAAATAAAGTTATCTTATCTTAACGGGACGAGATTGAGGTTTCTCGAACCAAGTATCGGTTCTACTCCTCATAAGGTTTTTGTTCCACGACTAGAAAATACACATGAAAGCGGAGCAACCCAACACTTTTGTCATGTTATAATTTCGCATGGTCAATTTTTTTTTTCTTTTTATACCTCCAAATACCCTCGAACTGCCTCATCTCTAAAAGCCTTCATCATTAACCTTACACCTCCCCATGTTGCTTAACGATGAAATGAAAACTAACAGAGAAGACTTAGATATCTATAAAAATATATTTGATACCGCACGCCTTCAGAAGTTGGTACCAAGCTCCAAGTGGTACCGTTCCTCATCTGACACTGATGTAATTGTTCTCAGGACTGGGTATGGGCTGCAACCGGAAAAAATCGAGACCAACCAAAGAAAACCGTCGACCCTGGGAACGAGCTTCAGATTATGCTGCCGAATGATATAGTCAACTCTGGTGACGTCTGCCTACTTGCTGAGAGTCCCTATAGAATATTAAGGGTAAGTTAACTTAAAACCTTTCTAGTAGAGCTTCTTGGCCAGAGCAGCGCACCTCTCTAGGGGGGTGCGGGACAGCGTATATTTCGTATATTTCGAAGCAATTTTAACGCGTGGATTATATTAATTGATTTATCATGTCAGTGAATTTAATGCGTGGATTACATTAGTTGATTTAATCTAAATAAATAAATAAAATAAATATCCTTAGACATACACACAGCGCCATCTAGTTCCACAGTAAGCAACTATAGGCTTGTGTTGTGGATACCAGATGGTTGATATACTACATAAATACTTTTTTTTTTGTAAATAAATACTTATTATAAATGAAAACATCCATAACTCGGGTACACATGTCCGCATTCATCACACGAACATTATGCCCCTAGCGGGATTCGAACCCGCAACCTTTTGGTATAGTGGTCAGAGTTGCTAACCACTACCACAGATTACTAATAAGTTACTAAAGTAACCACTACACCAAACAGGTGGTCAATAAATTCTGTCTGTCAGTAAATTTAACGCGTGGATTACATTAATATAGTAAATATCATTAAAATTGCCTTTATATTTAGGTATAACAATCCCTCTCTGTCTTTCTTCAAGTATAATGCTGTGCTTTAACTATGGGCGTCACAGTTTAAAGAACTCTTTGTACTCATGCAATGTGTCTATGTGGTACAAATTGTGATAATGCAAAAAAAACCGAATAGCCATAGCATGGAACTCCCTTCCGGCGTCAGTCTTTCCTGAATCCTACAACCTTAGGATGTTCAAGAGCAGAGTGAATCGCGTGCTACATCTTCGACCACAGCGTCACTTTCCATCAGGTGAAATTGTGGTCAAACGCGAATCCAGGCAATCATAAAAAAAATGATTGAATGTCTTGAAAATGGATTAATAGATTACTATCAAACATGAAACACCATCTCGCAAACACGAGCTTTTGAAATGAAATCGAATTTAAATTTTTATACATAGGCTTCATACATCGGGCGTTAATGCAACATGTAAAACAAACTCCATTAAAAAAAGTAGGTATACCGTAAAAATATATGATATCCGATATCCGTAACTCGCGGAGTTGTTTTTAACAATGTTACACTATAGGTATTCAGCAGAGTGTAGCTGACATGACGGAATAAAAATATTTGCGTCCGAGTAATATAAGCTTTTTTAGTTTTAAGCTGGCCATTCATTGCCGATGGGCAGCATTGTACAATAGAAAACACTAATTGGGAATCCATAGACGTGGGAAAAATCGCTCTCTAGTAGCGCTCATCCTCAATAGACTGGAGCTTTGAGCGCGCAATTGTGATAATTGAGGGACTGGCTATATCTTAATCTTGAATAACCGAATTGCCGACAGACTTAAAGATAAATAAATAAGGATATAGAAATATTAAATAAATATTTCGGATACTTACACCAATCATCTAGTCCCAAACTAAGCCAGCTTGTACTACCTATCGGTACTAGATAACGGATATACATATATACGTAAATATTTATAAAAACATCCATGACTCGGAAATAAATATCAATATCTTTATTGTAGACAATAGTGTTATAGAAATATGCATTGTATATAAAATGTATAAAGGAGAGGTGTATGTATTCATCACACAAACATTTACCCCTCGCGGGGTTCGAACCAATGGTTTCGCTGACAGGGTCACTTGGATAGTGATTAAACCACCAATTGGTCGTCGTAGAAAGTGATAGCTAACCAGATAGATATCTGAAAATGCCATACTACAAAACGGAGATTTATAACAGAGACTTAAATTGTGGACCGTTTCGTTGAAACAGTCAAAATGGCACCCACTAATTAGTTGTGAATGAGAAGACGCCTATTTCTTTCACGTATCTGTAATTGTATGAAATGTCGGGTTTAGTGTGTCACGACTTTTATCCAAATGGAATAGTCAGAGATATCACAAAAATTTGCGGTTGAATGTTCCAAATATTCGAAGATTAATAATTGAAATATACAAAAATTTATACACGAAAGCGGGTTAGCACATCGCCGTTGAAACGAGCTCTGTAGATGTTTTTGGTGGAAGTCGCCTTTTACGACCCCCACGGGAAGGGACGGTTTACTTCTATTCTATTTGAGTGACGAATCGACACAGCACTCATTGTTCCTTGAATAAATAAATAATTATTCCATACTACTCTATTCTATAAAATAAAAAAAAACTACTGGACCGATTGCGCTGAAATTACAATGGGACCAACCCTTTCATTTACAAAAAGAACCATGTGAATCAACCGCCAAATCTCGGAGATATCGGTGTACATACATAAAAAAAAAATACGCCCCGAATACAGAACCTCCTCCTTTTTTGAAGTCGTTTAAAAATACTGTCAATACAGCTAATTGGTCACGTATCAAAAGTCGTCAATTTTTTCTTCCACATAATATATTTTAAAACACGGTAATGTGTTCTCTACTTATGACAACATAGAATCTTTTTTCAGCTTAAGTAACGATTTCCGATTTACAGTTGTACACATTGAAGAAACTTTAATAGAAATTTAAGGTGCATTTCGTTACTACATCTTATTATGTATTGGGTACGGTTTCCTTTAAAACTAGAAAAAATCGGGACACTTTTAGAGGCACGGGGCGGACGGGTGGATGACGCTCCCCGGGCTGAGGTGGCAGAGTTGATAAATTTTCAATTTGCTCTAAGCTCTCCACATATATAAAATATTGGTACAGTATTTGAAATTAAACTTCTGAAAAAACGGCTTTAAAATCATTAATGATCAGCATTAGTAACATAAAAGTCGTGACGTAACAAAATGGGTCATTATTACTTACATACATAATATGTATAAATACAACAATGACTCATTTTGTTAGTAGTACATTTTAGGTATAAGATAGCCAGTCCCCCAAATATGTTGGGGTTTCCGGATCAGTACGATTCCACCTTCGACCTCATCTTCACTTAACATCAAGGTCAAGTATCAACCCGTTGTGCATAAAAAAAACAGTACTATACTTATTAATGTCCAATTCAAATCAATCAAGCGTCACTCGGAACTAACTATTATCCCCAATAACTGGAACCCAACGCTGTTAACATGCTTATAGCCGGCGTTTTAGATAGTATGTGGTAGCTGGCGGACATTTAAAATGGTCTAGCAATAAAACTTAGCAATAATAAAATAAACTTAGTTGACGTGCCATTTATAAGGACCAAGCGTTTTAGGTCTTCGTTTCTCATGCGCACGGCTAAGGAGTGGAACGCATTGCCTCCGTCTGTGTTTCCAATCGCATATAACCCGCAGCTCTTTAAAGTCAGGTTAAATAGGCATCTTCTGGGAAAGCTCGTTCCATCGTAGACCTTATCTCGACATTAGTCCAGATTAAGGTCAAGAGCGATCCCATTCTAATTTAAAAAAAAAAAAAAAACCATGTACCCCGCTGGAAATGTAAACCACGACGTCCGTTGTATACCCTATGTTGTTTATATTGAATCGGTAAAAAGCGGTCTTTTGCTTGCGATACCTTATTAGGGATTGACACTATTAAGCAATCTCCTCTAACTCTGAAAAAGCAATAAGCACTTATAGGGCCGGCAATCAACACGAATTATTCTGACAAATCGAGACATATTATTGCCAATTATTTATTTATTTCTTACTTACAACTATCTTTACAGGATTACCCTAATGCTATAGTGCAGTGAAAACTTTACCTACATCACTAGACAAAGATAATATACATACAAATAAAAAATTACATCTTTGTGAATTCGGAGCACATAAAAGGTATACCGGGTGAATTTGAATTTGTGTTATTCCTATTAAGAGGTGACGCCACTCTAGATTACGAAAAACTTTCCCCCCAAGGAACCATGGTCGAATTCGATCAAAAAAACTTCGATTACCCATTCAAAGTAAACCATAATGAAACCACATTTAGCTTGGAAGTCCAACAATTTTCGGCTGGTGACTCCACTCCTGTTAAGAACAACTTCCTCCAAGAAACCATAGTCGAATTCGATCAAAAAAATTTCAATTACCCATACAAAGTAAACCACAATGACCACCACCTTTAAAAAAACTCCAACAATTTTCGGCTGGTGACTCCACCCCCTGTTTACGAACAACTTTCCCCAAGGAACCATAGTCGAATTCGATCAAAATGTTTTCAATTACCCATACAAAGTAAACCATAATGACCACCACCTTTAAAAAAACTCCAACAATTTTCGGCTGGTGACTCCACCCCCTGTTTACGAACAACTTCCCCCAAGAAACCATAGTCGAATTCGATCAAAAAAAATTCGATTACCCATACAAAGTAAACCATAATGACCACCACCTTTAAAAAAACTCCAACAATTTTCGACTGGTGACTCCACTCCTGTTTACGAACAACTTCCTCCAAGAAACTATAGTCGAATTCGATCAAAAAAAATTCGATTACCCATACAAAGTAAACCATAATGACCACCACCTTTAAAAAAACTCCAACAATTTTCGGCTGGTGACTTCACTCCTGTTTACGAACAACTTCCCCCAAGAAACCATAGTCGAATTCGATCAAAAAAATTTCGATTACCCATACAATACAAAGTAAACCATAATGAAACCACCTTTAAAAAAACTCCAACAATTTTCGGCTGGTGACTCCACCCCCTGTTTACGAACAACTTTCCCCAAGGAACCATAGTCGAATTCGATCAAAATGTTTTCAATTACCCATACAAAGTAAACCATAATGAAACCACCTTTTGTATGGAAGTCCAACAACTTGTTCGTAGTCAGGTGTGGAGTTACCAGTATACAGGAATTACTCCAATTACATTTCACCATTATAATACTCAAATGACTGTTCATAATATAACTACAATTCATATGTAGAAACTCCAAATCAATATCCAGTTCTTTATAATCAGATCCTCAAAGGGCAGTTCACTAATTAATCCCTAGTCCCCGCATAATTTGATCGAGTTTGGCGTTGAATGACATTGCAGTTGGATTTAAACAGATTACGGTCCGTTATGTAAATGGGCATGGACATGGATAATTGGAAATGCAGTAGATGTCACGTTAAGGGGTAGGTAAGTGAGTTACAGTGCTATCTGGCATATATATGTCACAAAATGTTGGAGTCAAATGCGATGTAAATTTGATGTTATAATGAAATTAGCTTACGAACTTAAGCTGCCTAGACCATAATTGGAAGTCGCATAGTTTATACCGTAATAGCAAAGGCGTCATATGGATATTTCTGGAGGATTTCGAGATATCTTTAACCTAAGATACAACTTTAAACAGATATGATCTTATCGATTAACCACATGCTATTTTCAGGTTAAATAAGCAATTTTTAATCTGGCCAAGAATTAAAAAAAAACAACTTCTAGTTTGCCGTCACTAAAATTTATAATGAAATTACATTCAATGTAGAATACATACTTTCCCATTTAAACGTAATTATCATAGATATTGTGTTCCATGCAACCTTATTTGCGTATTGAAAATGCTCCTGGGACAAATCAGATTTTTTGAAGGAGTAAATTCTGATCGAATCATCGAGATCTTTCAAGATACGACCTACTTCAGTATTAAACGGTGTCGAAGTACCAACGTTTTAAATTTTCAATTTTACAACCCGATGCATCTTAATTTTGAACGACATTCAGACTTTATATTCATATTTAAATCCGTAGTACTTCTTGAGAAATCGCTAGCTCAGGCGTAGCGATCGGAGCGCGTCAGGATCGTCTTTGTATCTCAAAAAGTAATAAAGAAAGCTTTCCAATACCTAAAGCTGTCCTGAGCAATATCTCCTTCTGGAAAATTCTAAAAAAAGTGTTAAAAAGTATCAAATAAAACGTTATAAGGTCTTGAAGAGCACCAAAATGGTTTCTCAAGATACTCGGAAATATTTGACATTTCTCGAAAACATTCCTATCGATAACAACACAACTGACAATCGATTGACAAATCAAATTTTCAATGACAAAAAGAATATTCGTAATTCGAATATTCAAAATTGGGGGAGTTAGCACTGAACATGCACTATATAATAGGTCTTTACCTATGAAATTGCCATTCTGCAGTACCGGCCATTTCAAATCAAAATAATTTTTGTTCGGCTAAGAATTCTAATTTCAAATTAATTTTATTTTAAAAACATGGAATTCTTTTTCCAAAAGTAGTCATTTTTACATTTTCATCGCATTTCAATCTTTTTCGTCATCATGGATACGTTAAAAATTCGAGTAATTATGGAATATGAGTACCGTCGTGGCAGTAACGCGGCACAAGCGGCACGCAACATCAACAACGTTTACGGAGCTAACACTACAAACCAACGCACCACCTGTTATTGGTTTGGTCGCCTCCGTTCTGGGAATTTCGACCTGAAAAATGAACCTCGCGATCGTCCGAAGACTTTGGTCGACAATAACGAATTAAAGGCGATTGTGGAAGCTGATGATACACAATCTACGGCTAAATTAACAGCAGCTTTCGACGTTAGCGTCAAAACAATATTGGTCCATTTGCGTCAAATTGGCAAGGTAAAAAAGCTTGACAAATGGGTGCCCCACGAACTCAATGATTGCCAGCTCAACAGACAAACAAATGAAGGAATTTTGAAGCGCATTGTTACCTGCGATGAAAAATGGATTCTGTTTGATAACCGCAAGCGCTCAGCAAGTTGGTTGGATCCTGGTTCAGCAGCTAAACAATGCCCAAAAACGAAAACTTACCCCTAGAAAAGTGATGGTCACTGTTAATGGTCTAGCGCCGGTGTGATTCATCACAGCTTCTTACCAAACGGGATGAGTATTACTGCATATGTGTACTGTGAAGAACTGAACACAATGATGGAGAAGCTGGCACATCTCCAACCAGCATTGGTCAATCGCTCCTCTCCGCTGCTCCTGCACGACAACGCGCGACCTCATACTGCACAGCAGACGGTCTCCAAGTTGCAAGAACTGGGGTTGGAAGCTCTCCGTCATCCGCCCTACTCACCAGACCTTGCGCCTACAGACTACTACTTTTTCCAGAATTTGGATAACTTCTTGGCAGGAAAAAAATTCAATACCCGAGAGGCAGTACAAAATGCCTTTGAAGCATTTGTTGCCTCCCGTCCAGCTGATTTCTTTAAGAAGGGCATCAATAAACTGCCACTGCGTTGGCAAAGATGCATTGATTGCATGGGTGATTACTTCGATTAATACAAATAAAAAATACATGAAAAAAAATTGTTTAAATTTTTTCATACAAAACGGCAATTTCATAGGTAAAGACCTAATAATATGTAGTGCATGTGTAAGACAAAATCCAACGGCAAATTCATATCACGCGTAATATGCGGGTAATTAATAATTGTGACAGACAGCTGACAATCGATTATCCATGTCCGAGTAAATTTTAAATGAAGGCCGCATGTGATCTCTGTAGTGCTAATCAGATTAATTAAGACTTGTTGTTTTAAATAATTAAAATTTTGATATTTTGTAAGGCAAATAATGATAAAATACAGGGTTATTTATGCAGTTATTTATTAGTATTTATTAAAATGTAATATTAGTAAGTATTTGCATGTATTTACATACTATTCGTATTCCTTAGAACAATTACTACGAATAACCTTCTATTTATGTAGAAATTAATAATTTGTCTAATTTCATTCAGTATGAAACCGAAAATTTTATTTCCACACCGCAGTGATTTGTGAGCACTTGACTGTTTCCTAACTTGGTGAATAGAAGAAATCCATTGATGTGGTCAGTGCACTTATGTTGTTTAACTTCTATTTTAAAAACTCACACATTTTTGTATTTGGTAACATAATCGTATCCGGTTCAAACGACGTAGTCTTTAATTTTTTTTTTAATACATTTATTAATTTCACCTATATGCAATACGTAATAAAATCTAACAAATAGGTTTTTTTCTAATATTAGTCATATCGATTTTTCAAGTGTATTTCAAGTGATAAAATAATAATTTGATCACGATATAGATGGGCTGCAAAAACGGAAACTCCTCCATAAAAAAAATTAGTACCAGTTGTCAACATTCATGCATCATCGTTGAGTAGTTGCAGTTTGTCTTACTGTTTGCACTGAGCTGTAGGAACACAATTTCAATGCAAGCAGTTCCTCCCTTCGCTTACTCCCCTTTTTCTTATCTAGTTTAATACTGACGCTATAAACTTGCAATTTCGCTTGTCAGAAAACTTATAACCTTTGTGCTTTGATACAAAGGCGTATTGAATATCCGCGATGCGGCATTTTGTATGAAATTGCTATCGTTCCTTTAAACAAGGTACCAACTATATCGAAGTTCTGAAATTGAAACTTCTCTGCATATTACAGGCGCTATATTAGCTAGATTCTCGGAGAGTTTCGAGATGTGGTTTTATTTAAAGTTGCATCGCCTAGGAACTTTGGTTGTTTGGTTTTGTATTTACAGCCTTATACCGGATGAGCTTTTTTACCTTAAGGAAATAACTGATTAAGTATTTAAAAACCAAAAAATATTTTTTATTTTGCGGACGCCATGTTGGTTTTTTTACCAAAAAATGTATCCTCTCCGGATATCAAAACGAATCTAACGACACTATGCACTTCGTAATCGGTGAAGCCGTTCAGGCTACATATACATACACTCGAAAAACATTACCTTCCTTCCTCGAGCAGTCGGGTAAAAATAGGGAGTATAAGGTAAGTGAAATAGAAGGTAGTTTAATTATTTTTTTTCAATACTATCTTCGACGCACACGCATGCTGGAGATTGATATGCGACTGGCGGGATTCGTAGGGTTCTAATGATGCGAAATTTATTTGGAGCTCATACTTTCTCCAAGTTGTTTTTCTTTATTTAATTTAATTATGTAATTATGTGGAATATACTACAAACGCGACAGACAAATGACACAAGGCTTTATACAAACGATGGATTTGAAAAAAATAATTAAATTACCTTTTTTTTTGTTTTATGCACAACGGGTTGGTAGTTGACCTCAATCACACCTGATGTTAAGTGAAGATGAGATCGAAGGTGGAAGCGTACTGACCCGGAAACCCCGACACATTTGGGGGACTGGCTATCTTATCTCTGACATTAAATCACATTAAATCACATAATAAAAAAAATGGAACAGAGCTCTTTTCATGTGCTTCCCATAATCATTTCTTAGATTCGCTGAAACTTTTATAAAGCGGTTACTTTTAAAAATTAACGCTGCCAATACTTAACTTAATGTTATCCGATAATACACACAAAGTTTAGCTAAATTTGGATTTGCCGTTCCCAAAAAAAAATCAAAAATGGAGAAAACAGTCTTATTGAAATTCTTCATACAAAACGCCAATTTTATAGGTAAGGACCTAATACTATAAATAATTGTATAAACTTAAGAAATGTACTAACCGTACTTTTAAGTCCTTTTAGGCTAAATGTCGCCTTAAAAACATACATCAGCTAAATTACGCTCGTCGCAACATGAGTTATAAATAAATATATTATAAAAATAAGTAACAATCCATATAACTATTGCACACTATTTGTTAATAGATCGCAATTTTTAACACGCTATTATTAGCCTCACTTGTAAATATGTAATCAAATCTTGAAAGTTAATTTTAAACTTACTTCTAATTATCGTGTCAAAATTAAACTTTGTATGTATTAATAATTCTGATGACAATACTATAATTTGGTATCTTGGAGCTGATCTGATGATGGAGCCAGGAGCTGGATGAAGTGGAGAAACTCTTCAGTGGCTACTAGTAAACCCCACGAGTTTGGGGTCATATGATTCGTTTTGACGAGTCCACTATATTACACTTAGTGACGACGATCTGATGATGGAGTCAGGAAACGGATGGAGGAAATGTAGCTTCTTTTAGTCCTCTAAACTATATTATATTATTTAACAAATTATTAGCTAGTGAGGGTAATAAAAGTTACCATATGGAGGTAAGTTGGCCAGTAAATATCAAGAGATGGGATCCCTTCTATCCGGATACGTCGCGTGGTCGTCCGCGGGGTGACAACTTACATACGAATATTGTACGAATACCATTTGTGGTACAGATACACATAGATACATATACAACTCTATTATAAGTTGTAACAGTTGTACTTAATTTTTGTTTTTATTTTTTAATTTTATTACTGTGTAATAAGGCTACATTTCGTAAAAATAACACCAATGTTGCGGTCGAATATTTTTGTATGTGTTTCTGTAATATGCAAGTAAACGCTTTATCTATCTATTGCAAACTAAATAAAAGCTTGTGAAAATATTCGGCAGATTTTACCATTTGAACGTTTGGAGTTTCTGAACGTGACAAGTGAGAGAGTCGTTGGAGCAATCATTGCGGTTTTTTTGTAGTCAAAGAGCAGTGAAGTGAAGAGCAATAGGCTTTTGACGTTCAGCAAAGCGCTTTTGACGTTGCAGCGTATGTGGGTTGACTGTTGATTTAACATATTGATAACATTTCAACATTTCAATCTGGGGTAGATTTAGAGCTACAGAATAAATAGTGAACAGAAAATGTTGATTGAGGGTTTTATTTCTTCCAATATCAGCGTAGCGTTGAAATTGGAATTTGCGCGGTTATGTAGGACTCCACGGTCAAATACACAATATACACACATATGCACACTAACACACGCACCCTCACATACGAGCACACACACGCACACAACGGCGTCAAAATATGAACAAATTTTTCTAAAGCATGCAGAGCCAGGAATATGACGAACGAATAACAAAAGCTAACTGCGGCACGAGTGCTTCTATTATATTGTTCTTTTGAATTTATTTAAATTCAACTTTTTGATGCTAATAGGGTCACTCCACGTACCATTGGGGTAGTTAGCTTGGTTGGAGTGGTCGCTAGTTGACTTTCGAGTCGAGATTTGGCGCACCCGTGTTCTTAGCAAGAAAATACCGAGAGGTTTGATATTTTTCCACCGTGCCCCTCTCTGTGCTGTTAACAAGCACTTGTGATATCTTAGGAACAGTAAAACCTTATACTTGCAAAGACTAGAGACGTCCATTGTAGGTAAAATAAAATATATATTTTTTAACATTACACTGTAAACCCTTTCACTGCAGGAGGTAGATATTTGTAGATAATTACTATTCTATTTAATAAGTAGATATAAATTTAAATATGGTCTTTATGATTTCTCCTCAGTATTATAGTAATTGTGGCCAAACGCGAATCCAGTAAATCATAAAAAAAAAATATATTTATCATATTATGAGTATTGATAATGTATATACTTGTTTATACTTCGTACTATATATATATGTATATTGGATAGGTTATGTGTTATATTTATTTATATAATTATTTTTTATTTTATTTTTATAAAATAATTTTCAATTGTTGTGTACACTATTTTGTGCCCAATCTAATAAACTGTATCTCTAAGGTTTGCTGGTAGAAAACTCTATCGGAGTTAAGCTCGCCTTTGTTCATTTTATATACAATGCATATTTGTGTAACAATTTTGTGTACAATAAAGAGATTAAGAAATATGGGTATATATTATATGTATTATTTTTTATATATTATGTATGTACGTTTTTATGTATTCAATTAACGTATATATTTATATGGGTGATTTATTTATTTTATTAAAATTGATTTACTGCGCACGCTACCTGCATATCGTGTGCGTAATGCTTCCTAACCCAAAGGTGCCTGGAAGAGATCGCTTTTAGTGATAAGGCCGCCAAATTGTACTATCCCCTTTTTCTTATTTATCGTTGTTATGCTTCTTATTGTTGTACAATAAAGAATATTTTGTTGTTGTTGTTGTAGATTTGTTTAAATAAGTACTATAAAAAGAGAACCTACTACTATACTTTAAAATTATAACCTATATCGCCGAAAACTATGTAATTCATTATATTTTGCATATCTCATGCATGAGATGTGGCATCCTAATTCTGATGACGATCAAACGGAGAACGTCCAACAATATAGAAGTGGTTGGATTCAAGCCGTTTCCAATCCGTCCCTCTGAAAATTTATCGGGTAGATAGGCCTTCTAAACCTAGGTTCAGGACGTCATTCGGACAGCCAAACGACAGACATCATAACAGTATGATGGTAATATTTAAAAGTGCTACACTGTTGCAGCTAGCATAATAATGAGTACGAAAATCACAGATTATCCGGACAATGTCAGACAATGTTACTCGTGGCATGACAAGCTGATAACTTTATCTCTGTTGAGTGTTTTCGGCCCATTAAAATAGGCGGCGAACTAGAAAAATTATTAAATAAATATTGCTGTGATATTGCACCACAATATTCAACAGCGTACAGGTTCCCGTAAATTTAAAGTTGCCGATACAATCGTATATGTCCAGTCATAATGCTTTTCCCCTTTACAGATTTTAAGGTGTTTTTTTTTTTTGCAAATACGTAGCATAAGTAGATAATTCAAGTTACGAAGCTAAAATCTCATTTAGACGCCTACATCAATGGAAACTATTTCACTGCAATTAAATATAAGTAATCAGATTAGCTTACTTTCCGAAACTGATCATTACAATCATGATTAGCTAAACGAGTCATTTTACTCAGTGACCAAATAGCATTGCATTAATTATGGACATAATATATCACGGCCGTGTGTAGCCTGAGTCTTATAACGAACCTCGGGGCTATCTCATAGTCAAAGGACGACGTTCAATTTAAACTTTACAACTGTCTTTGTCACTTTTTATCGATTTCGTATTCGTATGTTTTTCATAGTATTTGAAGTTTCTAGTAAGTGCTGTAAGGGTTCGCCTCGAGCGTGTGAGGCTTTAATTTGATAGAGATCTAGCTTTCTTTAGTAAAGGAGCTAATATCTTTTGTAATGATTTTATACGAGCACGACATTGGAACCTTCAAGAAACGAGCCTACTCCTTCCTCAAAGGCCGGCAACGCATCTGTGACCCTTTTGGTGTTGCGGGTGTCCATGAGCGGCGGTGATTGCTTTCCATCAGGTGACCCGCATGCTCGTTTGCCGCCCTCTCATATAAATAAATAAATAAAATTCTTAATCCACATCATGCTTCCATCCCGATTTGTTTATACCTATTTGGATCTCTCGATAATCTTCGCTGTAAAACAAACTACTGTAGGTACTTTCTCATATATTTCGATTGTCAATAGAATTAAAATTTTATAAGAATATTTATTTTTTCGCACCCAATGCGAAACTTCAACAAGATTCCATTAGAAATATACAACCTTGCAGTACCTAATCACAGTTAGCCGACAGTCTGTTGTTTGTTCATTAGTTGGTCAAATGGAAAAGAAAAGTAATAGATCTTCGGAAGTTCAAGCATGCCTGTTATAGATGGATGATTGATGATTTATCAGGGTTTCTCCAGCTTTAAATCCTTATGTATTTTGTTACCTATTTCGAATACTTTTCTTGGCTGATTTACCCTGCGATTTTACGACAATAATTTTGCTCTACATTTTACATACCGTACTACGAAAGCACACTTCATTGACATACGATCCTAGGAAACTAGAAAAGAGAAAAAAGCACATTGTAGCTGAAACTAGTTATTGCAGGACAACCTCTGCTAAACGTCAATATACCTAACAATCCAGCTATATGTATAATTTTAAATATATACCCATCAAATCGACACGAAGTTAAAATTAAACTGATAAAATGCTTGATATCAATTCAGTATGACGAAACGGAGAAACTCCTTGGACATAGCTAAGATAAACAAAACACACACAAACACACACACACACATAATAATAAGAGTTGTTTAAAATGAAGTGGTAGTATTTAATCTATTAATAATTACAATGTTTACTATGTTTATATTTCTTTTTTTTAAAGAAGAGCTTTATTTTCTGGCACAAGTATCCTTCTACGTAAAAGGAAATCTTAACAATACGTTGCATGTGATTCCTAAAGAAAGGAATAAACATTTTTTCATTTTCATTTTTCATTTATTTCAAATAGGAGTTATTGTAATTAGAGTGTATAGTTCGTATTATTTGTTAGAAGTACTCGTGGCACGCACCGGTCTTATTCTCTATTCGTTAGAAATGTTATGCAACATCTGGTGGGTGAGTCCTTGAATGGGTAACCACCTGTGGCATTTTTATACATGTGCCGCACGATCGCCAGGACCGAGCGCGGAATATATATATAACTCTGTATATATATACATATATTCGTGGTTTGGAAGAACTAGATAATCGCAAATAGAAAGACGCGAAGCGCGACTTTATTTTATTCTATTTAGAGGTTAGAGATTAAGATAGGAGATTAAGTAAATATAACTATAGAATTTAGAAAACCCCGAAGCACTATGAAATCATCCGACATTTGACGACCGGTTGGTCGTGGATAGTGACCCTGTCAGCGAAACCAACGGTTGCGGGTTCGAATCCCGCGAGGGGTAAATGTCTGTGTGATGAATACAAATATTTATTCCCGAGTCATGGATGTTTATGTAAATATTTATGTATGTTTATCCATTATCTAGTTTCCATAGCACAAGCTTTGCTTAGTTTGGTGACTAGATGATTGGTGTAAGTGTCCGAAATATTTATTTATACCAAAAGGTCACGGGTTCAATTAGTTTGTGTTTGTGTTTGTGTGATGAATACGGACATGTCTACTCGGATGTTTTTCATTTATATATGTATCTATTTACAAAAACATAATGTATTTGTGTAGTGTATCAACCATCTTGTATCCACAACACAAGCCTAGTTGCTTAGCGTGGAACTAGATGGCGCTGTCTGTATATGTCCAAGGCTATTAAAAAATATATATATTCAATTGAAATATTGAAGATGTGGCTTGAAAAGACAGCGAGCACACGTTTCCTGAGAGAAGGCTGTGCCCCAGCAGTGGAATAACAAGGCTGTTGATGATAATTAAACCAAACCACAAGTGGTGTGTTCCTTTTAAAATTCATAGATTTGCAAAACGGCGCGGTGAACTTTCCATAAAAAGAATAAACTAACATTTAGGCTTTGACGTGCAAGAAAATATCTAGAAATTGGTTATATTGTCTAATTTATTAGATTACGTATTTGTCTACACCTGAATAAGTATTTTGTTTGGTTATAGGCAATATTATTAATTAACAATTATTTTTATTAATAGACAGCTTTAGCTGCATAAGCGTTAAAAGCTATTGCGTTTACCATTAATTTAAAATCTGCGATAAAAACAATGGAACAAAGTTTTTTAAATTTGCAAATGCTTTCCTTTAATAAAACAAAATACAAATTCGATAGACAAATATCGATCTCACGTTATCTAGTTCAAACTCTCAACTGTATTACTCGTTACATTTAACAAGGCTTTACCGTCAGCTCTGATTATGCACCAGATAAAACTTGTTAATAGGTAATGGACACTCATTGTAGTTGGATTACGAATGATAATAGAGTGTTTAACTAATGTATTTCACTATCAGCAAAGGCTTATTTGTGAGGGTACAGCGCGACTATACTGGTATTACTTGACATTTAGCCATGGTGTTGACATGAAATTAGAAGGGTATTTGTGAATTTGAAGATGTGGTTGTTTAAGCGTGCCCATACATTGGCAACTATACCATTGAAGACGTCACACGAGGTTAGTTACATTATTTACTAATAGTTTTAAAACTCTTGCGATAATCTTAATGTGTTCATATCTCTAAGATGCTGCGGTTTTCTTAACGTTCTCATGGCATTTTCGCGGCCATTTTTATAGAAGATGATAGGTGGCCGTGTCGATAAATATAAATAGTGCAATGAACAGGATTTGCGACAGACTGTTGTTTCCGGTCATTACTTGTGTATTTCCGTTCACAGTGTGTGTAAGAACGATTTCTTTCTTCGAATTGCTCATTTTTTTGATATTAGAGCGCTAGTCTAATTATGATTGTTTAAGATAAGCCACATAGATCAACATTGCCTTAGGGATAATGATGACCGCTATGGAGCCGCTGATGACGCAACTCTTAATTTCTTGCTAGTGGCTCTCCTGAATTCTTTCTTCACTTCTTACTAATGTTTTTTTTATTATATTCTCTTCAATTTTGATATTGGTAATGCTCAAAGAGTTTGTGTTTGATAAGGATCCCCATAGTATAACTTTCGTAGGATGTTCGAAATGGTTCAAAGCATAAACATAAGCCCGATCGTAGTACAATAGTTTACTAAAAGTCTTAAGGATCCTGCATCAAGGCTTCTCCTCCGCACAATACCGTCCGAATCTGACCAGTTTTTACGTTAACCTTTTAGTGATAAAAAAAAGCAATCTACAAGATATGAGGAGTGTTGTGGTTTTTCCCATATTTTATTTAAATTTACAGAATTGAAGAGAAAACGTGCTAAATTCATTTGAACATTTCCAGTTGTTAGCTTTTTACGAAACACTATGAATATTTATAAACTACCCTATAAATCAACATTGAATTATGTGGGTTTCTTATTCTTCGATAATCAATTATATTTTATTTGAAAAGAATCAAATCGCATTTTTTGAGTCTTTCTACCATGTTTTCCGAAATTTATCAGTAATTATTAAATCAATGGTCAATGTAATTTAAGAATCAAAGTCGTATTTAGTTTTGGTGACGTTTAACGGAATGATAGTACCTAATGCACGGCTAGGGGCTAGCCTGTCCTCTTCTCCCAAAAACTGCGACCAAACTTCGAAATTTACACCGCAGAGTAACGTCCTTTGCAAATCGGCAGATGCAGTTTTTAATAGATATGTAAAAGGGAGGACGATTACAAATCGACTGTTTTCTTTTTGTATGATCGACGATATCTCCGTTTACTGTGAAAATATCTCTATAAGTTATAATAAATAACTTAAATGAAGATCTAATGATGCTCTCTGGTGATAGCGAACTGAATGGAAGTGAACTCGTCTTTAATTTTAAATGTACCTAGGTATGTCATTTTGCTTCTTGTAAACTAATATGTATAAAAAAATTTTAACATCAAACTAAGGGTACACATAAAAAGGAGAAACCTAAGTAACGCCGTAAGTTTCTACGTCCTACATTATTTTAAGCTGTGTTGTGGGTACATGAATTCACCTCACATTACACCAACATTACAATCAAAGTAAAAACAAAAAAATATTTTTTTTATAAAAGAAAGTTGCAGTTATTTGATATAGTTAGTGATATAACTGAACTTGCATATTTTCTATAAATGGTGAAGTTTAATTCGTGTAGTTCCTTTTGACTGGTGACTTTGTTCCTGATTACGAACAACTTTCCACAAAATTTTCGATTACCCATATACAAAGTTAAACCATTTCTAACCACCTTTAGTATGGAAGTCCATCAATTTTCTGCTGAACTCTGCTATGGTTCCTAGTGCAAAGTTGTTCGTAATCAGCAGTGGAGTTACCAGCCGAAAATTGTTGGACTTCCATATTAAAGGTTGTTTCACAATGGTTTACTTTGGGTAATTAAAAATGTTTTGATCGAATTCGACGATGGCTCCTTGGGGAAAGTAGTTCGCAATTCAGAGTGACGTCACCAGTTAATGGGAATTACACGAATTCAAATTCACCCTGTATATACTCTCAAAACTATGGGTATTAAAGTATTACTACATACTAATCAACAGGGAGCGTCGGTGGCTCAGCGGTTAAGACGCGGTCTCCCAATTTAGGAGATCCGGGTTCGATTCCCTAGCAGGCCAATGTACCAATGACTTTGTAAATTTAATTACTTATGTGCATTTATCCGACTGGTCTTCAACGGTGAAGGAAAACATCGTGGGGTAACCTGCATGCCTGAGAAATAAGAAAATTCAAAGGCATGTGAAGTCCCCAACCTGCATTGGGCCAGCGTGGTGGACTATGGCCCATACTCCCTCATGTACGAGGGAAGGCCTATATCCCTGCAGTGGGATGTTTACGGGCTGATAATGATGACATACTAACCATACTAGTTACAGACATTATGTGTGTCTGTACAGCTAAATAGTAACAGATGTAATCTAAACCACGACTGTTTTGTGTATGTGTGAGCAGCGTGTATACGCCTAAAGCGCGCCCATATAATTTTATACTATCGAACCTTACATCTTTATATCTTTACACCTTATATCTTTGAATCTTTGGAACCCTGTATTAATATCTACAAATTTGCCAATTTTTGACGGTTCGGTTATCATTATCAAGATGGTATTAGGGGCTCGTTAAATTATTTAATTGGAATTGTGTTTTCCTTCAATATTCGTAAAAAAAAAACAAGTTTTAAAGTTGGTAGCGTTATCACATCATGGCACATCACTATTAAATCACTTTCTATTCTCAACTCCATTCACAACATGCTTTTCTCATCACGTCGCTACCAACTTTCGCATTGCATTAAGGGAAGCTGCAGAAACTGCAGAGACTAAACGTAAACAGGATAAGGTTTCCAAAATGGAGGTGGCCGGTTCGACTCCCAGCGGGACGCGTTTAGTGCTTGGTTTGTTTGGTAGTAGGACATTTAAATTTAGACAATTATTATCATGCGTGACATAAACGTTAATCGCGCCTATCATGCTACGAGAGCTGCTCTAAGTCTGCCGCCGAGCAATGTTCATAACAGTGTTGTGTCCCGGATATTTGATATAGATGGTCAGTCCCCAAAGTAAAGGTACAGATAGGGTAAAGGCCCAACCATTGGACCACCATAGTTTTGAGGGTCATATAAAATGAATAAAATGTACTGAAACTAAATCAGATCTTTAATTGGTTAAGTCTATAACTTACTATGAAAATAAACTCTACTCATAGTGAAATAGTATTAAAAAAGAAAATTCTGAGGGCCACTTTCATTGTATAATAATTAATTTGTGAGTTAACATTGCGTAAGATTGTAAAGTATTAACATTGCATGATCCTTATAAATCTTAACTCAATAAATACATAAAAGAAAATCGGGACTTTTCTGTTTAATAAAATAATTATAATAACATAACTTGAGCGACGACATCTCAAGAGATCAGGTAATGCAGCCTGCATCTTGGGCACTCGTCCAACACTGTCACACAATAACTTGAAAACTTAGAATATCCCCGAGGAACTACATATATGTATATGTTTTTTATTGTGCCAAAGTATTACATATAGCAGGGTACAAACAATAAGTCATGTACAAAGGTGGACTGATCTCTTTAAGAGATATCTTCCATCCAACCCGAGCATTGAAGTAGAAAACGGAGTAAATTTGGGGTTTAGCAGCAAATTGTGTGCAAATGAAAAATACTACTTACAACAAATATGTTTATATAAATATTTATGTATGTTTATCCGTTTATCTTGTATCCATAGCACAAGCTTTGCTTAGTTTGGGACTAGATGATTGGTGTAAGTGTCCGAAATATTAAAAAAAAAAAATAAATAATAAAACATATAAAAAAGAAAAGATAACCGAATAACATAAAATATATATTATATAACCACATACACATAATTATATCACGAAAGATGGCTGAAGTAATGCTCCTTAAACCTTTTCTTAAATACTGCAATTGAAGGGCTGTCCTGAATAATTTTTTGCAGTTAATATGTTATAGCTATCATCCAGAAATTAAAATTCCTCGAAACGACGGTACGGACTTTTATCAAATATTTCTAAGAACCTTTGGTTAATCTTAAATGTATCACAAAAATTGAAAACCGTCTTTATAATCTCTTTAACATACTAAATTATTACAAGCTTTTATGAAATCTCTGACGCCTAGGTTATATAAACCTGTATTTCTAAAGTATTTAAAAAGACTTTACTCCAATCGTTCCTAAACAAATCCTTTCACTAATCACGGCTAAAATCCGTTGTAGTCTCAAACAGTAAGCTAACAAAACTATTCGCGCTCGCTATAGCACTTAATCTGTGTTTGTCTTTCCGTTAAAATTTAAGCGACATTCTACTCTAAACTGTTGACATGTCTAGTTTACTTTTTCTTTGTCAGTGCACATGATTGACATCCATAATGTTATGCAAGATTAATAACTATTTAAGTATGTAAAAACAAAAAAACCCGACAGCATATTTTATATTTTGCGGGCGCATATTTTTTTATCATAAAATTACATTCTATGACTCTCTACGGATTGTAGTATATTGATAACCTCGCCTTATTTCGGTGTTTCGGTGTTTAACCGTAGCGTAATCGTTTACAGCAACATAAACGCATATCGCTTAGTCAGCGCCGATACCAATGTAATAAATAGGCTTGTTCACTATTAAAAATTTGAGGGACCCCCTACAACTCGAGCCATCATAGTTAGACGATCGCTTTTTTTTTAATGTAGCCTGAAGTCTATATATAAACGGGCTTTCGTGATATTTCGATATTACATTTAGTTTTCCAGATATAAGATAATTACTTAGAAAATAAAAATTTAGGTAAGTCAAAACCAAGTAACCCGACATATTTAGTATTTTGTGGACGCCATGTTGGATTTTTTACCATAAACTATATCCTATGACACTCCGGCGTGTACGTAAACGAATCTAACGACACTATGCACTTCGAAATCGGTCAAGTCGTTAAGGCTCCAGGATGCGCCAAAGGAACGGACATACATACATACATAAATACATACATATATACATACACTCGAAAAATATTACCCTCCTACCTTGGTCAGTCGGGTAAAAAACAAAACTTTTCACAATTTGAATTAAAAAATTGTATCACCGTCTTATAGCCCTAGCCGATACGAGTCTTTAAGCCCTCAACCACTTTCGTAGCCCTAAAACTAGCGACCACAGATAGATTTCGCAGTCTCAGCGAAAATTGGAGGCTATAACCGCCTCCGTGGCTCAATGTAAACAACATTGGGTTTACCATTCCGAGGTTGCGGGTACTTGCCCTCAATCACACCTGATGTTAAGTGAAGGTGAGGTCGAAGGTGGAAGCGTACTGATCCGGAAACCCCAACATATTTGGGGGACTGGCTATCTTATCTATGACAACCGAAACACAACAATGCTATTAACATTGCTGCTTGGCGGCAGATTTAGATAAGATGGTGGTAGCTAGCCAGGCGGACATTTAAAATGCCCTACCACCAACCAAACCGAGTACTTAAACATGTACCCCGCTGGGGATCGAATCCGCGACCTCCGAATCGTAAACCCAATGTTGTTTACATTGAGCCCCGGAGGCGGTTAAGGTATCACTTCAGAGAGGTAGATTTAGATGTATATTATATAGATACCTTGAGAGCGTATTCTTAAATTAGGGGTCTACTTTTTACTTTCTTAGATTATGGGTCTTTTTACCTGACTGAAGACAAGGTTATCCCTGTCTTCAATCATGTCAGACGCTGATCATATTATTAGCGCGCGGTTCTATGTGTGTATGTAGGATTTTTTTAATAAATAAATATATCGGATACTTACACCAATCATCTAGTCTCACGCTCAGCAAAGCATGTATGGATACTAGGTAACGGATAAACTACATAAATATTTAAATAAACATCCATGTTCGTATTCATAACACAAACATTTACCACTCGCGGCATTCGAGCCCGCAACCGTTGGTTTCACAGACAAGAGAAAGTTTGTTAGTGATTTAAAGTTTAATGTTTCATAATCGGAATCCTATATCGAAAATGGGGTCAATACAACCTCCAATAACCTAATCTATAGGTTGAGTTAAAAAAATAAAAGATATACCACAACTTTAAATTGTAACAAAACAACGTAAGGTCGACAATTGAACGTTGCTCTCTAACCACCGACTTTCTATAAAATGTGTTTTCCTTTTCTGTTGTGCAATAAAATGTTATTGTACTTTTGTACGTCTACTTGTATTTGTAACTGTACCAATAGGCGACTCATAGACGACAAAAACATGACGTATCTAGCATTCATGATCAACACGAGCCCAATTAATAAATTAAAATGTATCAAGACTGATAAAGCGTCAACCATGTTATCCGCATGACGTTCTCCGTTCGGATCAAATCCTAACTACATTTCATAGCCAGCTTCCGAAAGCGTAATAAAATTAAGCAATGGAAATAGGTTCACCATTTCGTAGCACCGTTTGGTTACCAACCTCGGCACGGTAAATAAGTCTAGCCGTAGCCGGCGACGAAGAGGGATAGTACTTACCACTGCGAGATGGAGTTTATTAAATTTATGCATACGCCTTGAAAACATCTGAAGCAGCTTGAATCATTTCTCTTCTCATCTTAGTAATAAAGTTTAAAAGATAGAATATTTGCATTTTTTACCCAAATGCTCAAGGAAGGAGGGTAACGGTGTTCGCGTGTATATATGTATGTGTGTGTGTGTGTGTGTGTGTGTGTGTGTGTGTGTGTGTGTGTGTGTGTGTGTGTGTGTGTGTGTGTGTGTGTGTGTGTGTGTGTGTTGATGTGTGTGTGTGTATGTGTGTGTGTGTGTGTATGTGTGTATGTGTGTGTGTGTGTGTGTGTGTGTGTGTGTGTGTGCGCGTGTGTGTTAATGTGTGTGTGCGTGCGTGCGTGTGTGTGTGTGTGTGTGGTTATATTCGATTTAGTTCACGGAGTGTCATAGGACATTTAAAATGACACAAACCAAGTACTAAATATGTACAGCGCTGTGGACAGAACCCGAAACCTCCGATTCGTAAACTCTATGATGTTTACATTAAGCCACGGAGGAACTCACGGCAGTTTATACCGGACGAGCTTTTAAAAAAATATGGCATATTAGGCAAGTGAAATAGAAATTATTGGCATAGATAGTTTTTTTATCACGACCATCATCGACGCACGCGCCGGCTGGAGTTTGATATGCGGCTGGGGAGATTCGTAGGGTTCCTATGATGCAAAATTTATTTGGAACTAATAATTTCTCCTAGTTTTTTTTTATTTATTTATTTTAATGATGTAATTATCAACCGTCAAATGACACATGCTTTATTCGATGATCGTTATGAACAAAAATTAAAAAACCTATGTTAATACTTTCTATTTCACTTCCCTAATAACAAACAAACAAATAAAATATTTTTTATTGTAAAAAACATAACACAACGATAAATAAAAAAAGGATAGACAATTTGGCGGCGTTACCACTAAAAGCGATCTCTTCCATGCAACCTTTGGGTTAGGAAGCATTACGCACATGATATGTAGGTTGCGTGCGCGGTAAACTAATTTTAATAAAATAAATAAATCACCCATATAAATACATACGTTAATTGAATACATACAAACATACATACATGCCCTAAGGTTAATATGCCCTATTTATTTCCTTACGGTACAAAAACTCATCCGGTATATATATTTTTAATTTAATCAAGAAACAAACAGGTTTGATAATTAGTACAAGGCAACAACTTAGACATAAATGTAGCCTATATTTTCGAAACATTTTTCTTGTTATTAATTTATTATTAAATTTTTTCATTCAATCTTTAAAAAAAAAACATTATTTTACGAACTGTATTCGTGAGTATGATAACTGATTGAGTGCGTGCACTTGTGTATGTGAGAGAGAAATATTTACTACTAAACTAATCTCAGAATTCACTTTTGTGCTTTAAACGTTTTTAACGAGTGAATAAATTTTTTTTATGCACAACGGGTTAGCACTTGACCTCACCATGTTAAGTGAAGATGAGGCCGAAAACGGAAGCGACCCGAAAACCCCATCCTATTTGGGGAAGTGGCTATCTTATCTTTGACAACCGGAACACAACAATGCTATTAACATTATCTTTTAAACGGTGTACGGCAGACTTATATAAGATGGTGGTAGCTAGCCAGGCGGAGGTTTTAAAATACCTACCACTAACTAAACCGAGTACTAAACATGTACCCCGCTGGGAATCGAGCCGGCGTCCTCCGATTCGTAAACCCTATATGTTTACAATGAGTCACGGAGGCGGTTAATAAGTGATTGATTGAATTTCTATTCTGCATCCATACATTCCTAAACAAGAATAAATTACTAATCTTAAACTTACCCTAGATACAGTGATACAAAACTGAAAATTGTTTATATCATTGGGTATAATTGTTTCGAGCTCCACGTGGGCGAAGTAGCAGGCGAAAGGATAGTACAGATAACAATAAGTATATTACAAAGATTTCCTGTTATGCTGAAACTTATATATAAGTACTTAGTTATTAGTTTGGATTGGCCCAAAAATTTTCATGTACATGCCCATTGTAAGCTGAATAAATATTTTTCTTTCTTTCTTTCTTTTCTTTCTTTCCCAAGGGAATTAGTATTCCTCTATTAGTATGCGTTGCCTAGAAACGGTCGGCAGATCACATGAACACTTGTGGCGCAGTCGCATTCCCTGTTCGAATTCCATTAGCAAAGTTAAACAACATCTGGCGCGATTATCTTCGGATTGGTGAGTCACAAGCAGTGGCATCGAGTGTCTCGTGCCTTGGGAGAACACGATTTTAGGATTCCGCACCTCATAAGGAAAATGGAACTCTTATATCACTTCGTTCGTTGTTCTGGCTGTTTCACATCTTGGCCCAGTGATGGGCAGCAGCGTCACTACCCTAAAACCAGTTTGGCGATTATGGCCAACCCTCCTCATTAACGACAGAACAAGGACAGGTCCCCCAGTTCCAGGCGGCCCCGCTATTTCTGGCTTTGGAAGCGGCCTACCAAGGGCGGATCAGAGGGTGCTAAGAATCATAGACATTTGACATACATATGAACACTCAGAATCGACTAGCCTACCTAAGTTACGCTGCTACATAATAGTGTTATCCGAAGGTCGAGGAGAGGGCAAGAACATAATAACCTTTAAGTCTGGTAACCTACTCAATTACCTGGAGGGCGACGCACAGTCCCATTGAGGTGGTGTCGGGTTTCTCGTCCAAACGTCCCTTGTAAAGAACATAATTACCATCGAGTATGTGTCAAGCAGGGTTGTATATCTTAAACTCAGAATATCTAAGAGGTATACGTTGAAGGTTATACGGGCCGCACTTGCACGCCCAGACGACGAGGTAGAGGCAATATATGAGAATATCAGTATTACATACATACTTAAAAAACTCATTTTAGTGTTGTGATGGGAGACCTCAACGCAAGGCAAGACAACGCAGTTTCGGAAATAGGCTACCAAAAAGGACAGAGGCTGGCGGAGTTTCTGGAGAAGGAGGAAATCTTTGCGTTGAACTCCATTGTTCTTAAGCCGCCACTCAGGAAATGGATTTGACTGAGTCCCGGTGGTTCTACGAGAAATCAGATACCCCTCATCTTGACTACAAAGAGGGGAATATTCAATGATATAACATAGTGAAAATGACAGCTGACACCGAATGGTAAAAGGCACATTGAATATTAATATAAAACTCGAAAGGTCCAGAAATCAAATTAATTTTATTTCATAGGATAAAATTATCACTTGAAAACGTCACTCTTAAATTTAAATTTACTGCTCATTCACAAAGCTGACTCCCCAGAGAAGAACGAGCAAGAAACTCAACTCAGTTTTAGGAGGTCTACGCTCCGATGTTCTCGCGCCATATTCAGATAGCCCAAAGCTATCAACTGGAATTGTTAAATCGCTTCGATTGTCTGCGGAACTGATTTTCAATGGACGAGATATATGGCGGATTGGTTGAAGCGGTCAATGAGTAAAAATTTTTAGATCTTGTCATAAGGATAGACCGCAAAACTCTCAAAAGACATTCTAGACCTTATGGCAGAAAGTTGTTCGATGGCGCTACAGACTCCATCCCTGTTGAATCATATTGACAGCTCAATAGACGCATATGGGAGACCTTGAGACAAGGTGTCTGTACCTTTATTACATAGAGTATTAAGGAGACAATAGAGCCGAATAAAGACTACAAAGTGCTTTCAAGAAACATGTCTATTTTGCAGAGCCAGTTGACTAAACTGTAGACAGAGGACGACAGTTAATGACGAAAAGAGCAGGTATTAGGAGAGGCCTAGTGTTTCTATGGAGAGCTTTATGCCTTACTATGAGCACGACTCCAGACATAGCGTTAGGACTGTAAAAAAGTCAACGCAATGTAAAAATTTTGACAGTCGAAAGTAAACCAAAATGTAGTTACCCTATATTTTTCACGTAGATTTTTTATACATTTTTCTACATAATGCAAAAATACATAAATCCCTCTTGGGAAGACAATCCTGGCTCTAGCATCAGGTCATGGCGAAAATCATGTTTAACTATCAAAATTAACCGTGTATGTAAAATTTCGTATCCGTGCTCTTAACCGTTAAGGAGTTCCCCTCGTGAGGAGACGATCCTTGCTGCAGCATCAGTTGATGTCTATCATATATATGTATTGTCACCGAACTGCATGAGTATACAAAATTGCAGTTCTTTGGGCTCTAATTTGACTTGTAGTGACATAATACGCAGCAAGTTAAATAAAAGCTTGCAATATTAAAAGAAAAATATTTTTTGGCGATTATAATCTTGCATTTCGAGACTCGACTCCCGTGATGGACGAACTACCTTTGTACGGAACCCTCACGGCGCGAATCAGACTCTTACTTTTTAAATCCGTGTTTTAATAACTTTGTCGTATTCAATAATCATGCCGGTCTAAACTAAACTATACGCTATTCTAGTATCCTACTTCGTTTGTGTACTATAAATAGTACTCAGACGAACTTTATATCTCTATAGAGGTACTTAACAGTCGTCATTTCTGCCCGCCTGCCCCCGGCGGGACTTACGGCTCGTTCAGGATATTCGGAGGCTGCGCACGACGAGCATGGCTACACCTCGCCATGCTCCAGCCGCAATCGCATTCCTATTCGAGTTCGGATTCGCGAAGCTCTCGTAATTTGTTATTCTATCGTGGAAACGCGCGTAGTTGTGAGTTCGCGAACACGTGGTTTCGGGTCCCGTACTATGTTAATCCGTGAAAATAATATCGTGCGTAATGATAAATATAATTAAAGGATTGAATTTATTAAAAGCAGAACATTTCTAACTTTGTATAAATCATGCCGATTGTATTGGATTAAATTAGATTATACACCTATTGGATTGAATTGACAGGCTAGATAGGGTTTGGTTTTTAATTTCGTGTAAATGTGACTATTGCATAATGATTCTGTGCATACCTCCGCCACATCCTGTACCATCGTTGCTGCCCCCCCGACAGCAACGCAACCGCAGGAGGCGACGACGACGTTCGGTGAGTTTACTTTGAATTTTTGTATGAATAGCGCCGCTATAAGATCCTTGTGCTTGCGTATTGGAGTTTGCGTATATTTACCCCGTCGTGTACCGGGAAGTTATACGACGGTCCCAGTCGTGGGGTGCGCGCACGCACAATGACAATTGGGTGTGTCTGTTATTTCCATCAAAAACTTAAAGTTATTCGTCGCTATGTGTATGGAACGAAATCTTAACGCTATAAACAGCACCCTTATTGTCTACCATCAATGGGAAAGAGGTGTGATGATGATATATGTTCTGGAAAACGAGTATTCATTAATCCATAGACACTGTATCGGCGTAGGTTGAATGTTCTTTTTAACACGCTTTTATTTTTATTTTTAATCCTCTTTTATTAGCTTCACTTGTAACTAACAATGTAATCAAATCTTGAAAGTTAATTTAAACTTAGCTACTTGTAATTGTCGTATCGAAATGAAACTTTGTATGTACATGTAATTCTGATGCCAATACTATAATTTGATATCTTGGAGCTGATCTGATGATGGATCCAGGAGGTGGATGGTGAAACTCTCTAGTGACTACTATTTAACCCCTCGAATTTGAACTCATATGATTAGTTTTGACGAGTCCAATATAATACCATGGAGCCAGGAGGATGGATGGTGGAAATATAGCGTGCTTTTGTAATTTTTTAACTACATTTTTTTTATGCGAAACGGGTTTGCACTTGATCTCAATCACACCTGATGTTAAGCGTACCTACCCCGAAACCACATCTTATTTGGGGGACTTGCTATCTTATCTCTGATAATCGGAACACAACAATGCTACTAGCCAATGTTAGTAGCATTGCTGTGTTCTCGAGCCAAACAGCAATATGTTTGGTAGTAGATTTAGATAAGACGGTGGTAGCTAGCTAGGCGGACATTTAAAATGCCTTACCACCAACCAAACCGAGTACAAAAACATTTGCGCCGCTGGCGATTGAACTCGAGACATCCGATTCGTAAACCCTATGTTGCTAACATTCCGATACAAAATACCTCTCTACCCAAACGGCGAAGTCAATAGGAGGATTACTATTCAACGCGTCGGAATGTATGGGTGTATGTATTTGTTAGTATGTATGCAAGTAGGTATATCGGAGCGTCGGTGCATGGCTGAGTGGTTAAGACGCGGTCTCCCAATTTATTCCATCCCGGTTCGATTCCCAGGCATCAGGCCAATGTACCAATGAGTTTTTAAATTTAATTTAATCACTTAGGTGCATTTATTCGACTGCTCTTAAACGGTGAAGGAAACCATCGTGAGGAAACCTGCATGCCTAAGAAATAAACCCGCATTAGGCCAGCGTAGTAGACTATGACCCATACTCCATCATATACGAAGGAAGGCATATATCCCTGCAGTAGGATGTTTACGGGCTGATGATGATGATGTAAGTAATTTACCACTTACAGCCTAAAGGTTACAGTCGATTTTGGAAAATCGATGTCCTTAGATTTGTACAAGTCTCGGGATTTTTCTTCTTCACAAACTTGGCTGTCAGGTCAATAGTCCTTACATAGGGGGGCCAAGAGCGAGACCGCTCTGCCGAGTCCGAATTCGCCCTATGGACGTCATTATAAATCCAATATATCGAACGTAAGCAGCCATTTTGCCATACATGACAACAAAAAATCCCCACCCCATCGTGATGGATATCAAATGATATGTCACAACGAAACAAATTCAAAAACTAAATAAATATTTAAAAATGCCGTTATAAACACCTACCTATTAATAATCAGAAACGAGACAAAATAGCTTAATTGATTTAAGGGTGGAGTTAAGTTAAGGGTCGCCTCAATACACCAATCATGAAATGATCGAAGAGCATGGCAGTGCGCAGTTCAAGTTCTCAAAAAATATATTACCGCATAGATACCTCCGACTTCAGTTTTCGTCTTATTTTTAATGGGTAGATATTTATAACCGAAATCGGGTTTAAAAAAAATTTCCTTTTGAAGTTTTCCTGAAAATGTAAAATTAAATATCCTTTCTAGTGATTAATGAGTGAAGTCTAAACTTTAACTTGTCTTGAATCATAATGTTAGCTAAAGCTTTTGTGTAATATGCCACTATGAATGGCGACGTCAGTGAGCATCTCTTTGGCTTATTGGTAGAGAAAAGTGTTGCCAAATCAGAGATGTGAAATTGCGGTAGCGGCACTTCAAAAGCGCGGATTATCGACAAAAAAAGCGGAATGTTTTGTTTTAATATTTACATCAAATTTTCTCTCTCAATTCATACGCTTAACCTCTGTGTCCTCTCTTTCCTTTTTATAATTCCGCGGGTCAAGTATCTCGGCGCGCCTGTCAAATTTTCGAAAATACCTGCGGTGTTAAAACGTTTATAGATACTCTTCTACTGGGTGTATTTGTAATCTGTGAAAAGCTATAGCTACGGGAATATATTATCTATGGATATAATGAATGAACACTACTACAGCTATAATACAAAAAATCAGAAAGGCGTCCGCCTACAGGTTAAAACTATTTTTATCTGTTTTATATGCATTCGTACAGGACAAATGAAATGCTAAACGGTTGTTATAGCTCATTTGAAATAAGCGGAACTGCATAGGTTAAAAGTGGAAGGCGGATCGATTGACAATAAGGCGGTGTAAAAAACGAAAAAGCGGTACATCTGGCAACACTGGTAGAGGACACGTTAAATAGTCGGTCTTGTCTACTTTGTCAGTTTGAAAACCCTGATTATGAGATCACTTAGTCTGACGGAAATCCACCAATCCGTACTTGGCGTAATCCGTTTACACAAATTCATTTAAGGAGCAATGTATACGCTTCTATAATAAGGTTCCATTAGACATTCAAAATTAATCTCGCAATAAATGACGACCGGTTGATGTAGTGGATAGTGACGCTGTATGCGAAACCAACGGTTGCTGCTTCGAATCCCTCGTAAATGTCTGTGTGCTGAATACGCTCATTTATTACCGATTATGGATGTTTACATAAATATTTATTTATATTTATCCATTATCTAGTAATGTGCTCTGTGGTATTGGTACGTAAAATGAATAGAACCAACTCGTTTATTGCCGTGGGTGTCGTAAAAGGCAACACGTTTTTGCACGTTTCCCTGCTCTCCTTGTCACGTGTGCATTTCTGCATATTTCATAAGGTAGGTAAACCGTGGATGTTCAATCATTGGGCTTTTAATGTTTGGAACAACGAACACTGTTGTTTGGAATATCCTTGACCACCCCATTTGGGATAGAGGTCGACACGTTATGCATGCATGTTTAGTAATTTTTTTAATAATCCTGTTATTTAAGTTTCACTGAAATTTATCTATCACATGATATACACCGATCAAGGTATAAAGGAATATATAACAAATTCCAACCAAGACCCTCCAAACAATATCTCAAAAATTAAGCCTGCTACCTTAATTGTGTTGCCGATTGTACATTGACATATGGTATAAAGGAATATATAACAAATTCCAACCAAGACCCTCCAAACAATATCTCAAAAATTAAGCCTGCTACCTTAATTGTGTTGCCGATTGTACATTGACATATGGTACCTGTTGTTTGCTGTAGTTGACCGATGCACAAATATAATTTGTTATGGTAATTTGATGTAATGAGTGCAGGCAGTGTCGAGTATTGGAAAAGAATTAACAAAGCGCAGCAGCGCGCCGTAACTATGCTAATGGCGTACAGCGTGATTAATTGAAAAAGTGCATTAAGTGAAAGTCTGAACTGGAGAGGAATAAGAACACGCGAAGTATGGAAAGATTCGTATATTTTCAAATCATTTCAAATGTTATCGCAAGCTTTTATTTAGTTTGCAATGCTTTTATTACGTTTCAATATTTGACAAACCATTTTTCAAACACTTGCTTGTGCTTGATTGAGCTGAAATTTGTCATAATTATGTAACTTCGGTAACACTGTAATATTACGGTAAAGCTGATGATGGAGCCGAGATGTTGGGACTGGAGCTCCCTGATGGCAAATGTCAAGACAGACGAATTTCGGCAAGTATGTTTTGTTGCCATGAGCATTTTCTATTACACATGATGACGTAGGTCTGAAGATTAGCCAGAATACTGTCACTGGAATTCCTTGATGAAAACTGCTAAATTAGTCAAATTTGGTGTCATATTTATTGCGCTCATGAGTTCTTTCATGATGACGAGGGTCTGAAGATAGAGTCGGAAGATTGCCATTGAAACTTGCTGATGCAAACTAGTAAAATATTTGAGTTGGGGCTTGAAGGTTTTGTTCTTATGAGTACACTCCTATACACATGAAGACGAGGGTCTAAAGATGGAGCTGAAAGATTTCTACTGGAACTGCTTGATGAAAACTGCTAGGAGAACCACTTAGGGCTAGTTTGTTTTGTTCTCATGAGTACTTTCCAATACACATGTTGACAAGGGTCTGAAATCCTAGCCGGAAGATTGCTAGTGGAACTTCCTGATGGAAACTGCTAAGAATGCGGGTTTGGGCTCGATTATTTCGTTCTCATGAGTACATTCCCATACACATGATAATGAAGGTGTGAGGATGTTGCCGGAAGATTGCTACTGGAACTCCCTGGCGCAGATCTGTTGCTCAAGGTGGGGTTCGTGCCGAGGAGCTGAATGGCAGGGACTAGCAAACATGCACTGTCGCTAACTTACCAACGTCGGGACACCCAGGAGCACCCCGTTATACCTGATTATGGGGTCAGGAAGTCTCGCTACCAGAGCAGTAGAGTACTTCAATTTAAGATCTATGCTCTTGTCAGTGGAGTCCTTTCCACACTTCTACACATTCCCCCTTACAACGACAAACGAACAAACATTCTAATATAAGTAATATGTTGTGAAAACCTATTAATTTTATATTTTCCTCGTCGCGATTCGGGCTTTACTAATTGGACACAAGTGCGCCCAAATCCGCGTGTCCAGTGAACCAACCCAGATCCCAGAAATCCAGAGCAAGATAGGCGTCAAAACAATTTCTGTTTTTATTTAAAAAAAAAATACTTTTTTTATTTTTAAGTTTTTCTTAAATTTCTTAAAAATTCTTAAAAATCAATCCACTCTCAATTGTGAACAAATTAATTTCGCAGATCACAACCACAAGTGTATTCAATGGCATTGCAATAACCCACCATATTTACCCAATATATAAACCTCATATTATTCAATAAATTGGGTGTAGTCAAGTAGTGTAACCGAGTCCTGAGGTTTCCGTAACTGCCCAAAATCAGCCAATGACAAACTTTTTAAACTAAAAAACTTAAATATGTCTTTGCATAAAAGTTGTATGAAGTTTAATTATCGACAACCTGTTTGGTGTAGTGGTTAGCAACTCTGACCACTATACCAAAACGTTGCTGGTTCGAATCCCGCTAGGAGCATATGCTTGTGTGATGAATACGGACATGTGTACCCGAGTTATGGATGTTTTCATTTATATTAAGTATATATTAAAAAAAAAAAATGTATTTATGTAGTATATCAACCACCTGGTATCCACAACACAAGCCTATAGTTGCTTACTGTGGAACTAGATGACGCTGTGTGTATGTCTAAGGATATTATATTTATTTAATAATATTTGTCACGTGATATAAAATAAATAAATATGGCGGACACTTACACCAATCATCTAGTCCCATGCAAAGCTTGTACTATGGATACAAGATAACGGATAAACATACATAAATATTTATAAAAACATCCATTGACCCGAGAATAAAATGTTCATATTCGTCATACAAACATTTATCCCTCACGTGAACCTACAATTGTTGGTTTAAGGCCGCTATCCTCTCCACAAATCGGATTACAATTGGGAACAATTTTACATTTACAAATGGGAATTAATGATTATGTATTTATTACTTAATTTGTACAATATGTCGAATTTCAAGATTGTTAGGACATTGGGAAGATCTATAGAGTACTATATGAATTCTGTGTCTATTGGTTTCATGATATATGTTAGTGAGCGGAAGTTATAATACAAAATCAAGACGTGCAATTGGTCAATTTATAAAAAATGAAATTTTTTTCATTCAAATATATCACCAAATGTGTTAAAATCGGAACCGACATTAATCATAAATCGGCAATAAAATTTTTAATATAAAAAACCGCATTCAAACTGGTTTAATCCTTACCGGACTGGACGGACGCTCGTAGTTATATAGCTCGACTTTATTACAGAATTCGATATTAATTTTATTCCTGGCGTTAGTAGCTTATAAAATGTAAAACTATTTTAAGTACTACCCTGTACAAAATAAAGATGTTTTTTTACTTTATTTTCAAAAGGGCCTATATGCGAAGTGCGAGTTTTGCTTCGTTTCAACTTTACCATAGCGTTCGCGTTTACGTAAAAAGTAACTATGGAAAAAAATTGTTTTGCAAACTATCTGCTGGAGAAGCTGCACATTACTTCATACAAATCGTCACGTAAACGTGAACGCGGTAGTAGATGTCGAAACAAAACTTGGCCCTCTGGATATACGGACAAACGAACAACAAAGTGATCACATAGAATTCCGTTGTACCCAAAATGAGACATGAAAACCTAATAATATACTACTTTTATTACAATGTGCTAACTGATTTATTCTCAAAATTATATTTGTGTTGCGATGATGTTTATTTAACATTTGTTTATGGAGGAGCGAGACTTCCTGATACAAGTATCTTAATACTTACTAGGAGGTGTCAACCCTAGATCTAGTTATTGTGAGGAACGAAATAAACATTTTTATTTTTTATTTATTTTTTAATAATTGAACCCCCAAAAATTGGCAAAACAACCTACTTCAGTAATGTTTTGTTCTCTACCTCTCATCACCAGATTATCACAAAATTTATTGACGGTGTCACAAAAGAAGTACTTTTTTAAATCGGTTCCCAAATATTGGAGATAACGCAGAACATACATTTTATTTTTAATAAAGACAAATTTTATAAACTCAAAAAAGGGCATTCTTCTCGTATTACACAATGCTTTGTTATATGCATACCTTTTTTTTTTTTTTTATATGAGAGAGCGGCAAACGAGCATGCGGGTCACCTGATGGAAAGTAATCACCGCCGCCCATGGACACCCGCAACACCAAAAGTGTCACAGATGCGTTGCCGGCCTTTGAGGCCTTTGACCTAATTATAGTTAATTAATATTAATAGTTGTTTTCTTCCGGTTGAACTACGGACAGCGATCAGCAATAAATTTACATCAAACCACTTAGTGTAGCAATTTTATTTCCAATAGCCATGTTTTGTCCCACTCGAAGTACATCCCACACCGTGGTCCTTGTCAGGTAGGATAAGAATGTCTCATTTGTGTTCGCAACCCGTGTACAATATTAAAGGAGAAGACATTCCTCTCCATGTGTGAGTCTACTGTGCACAACCAGAAGGCCATCTGCGCGAACAACCTACGCCAAGCGCCATTCGTAGCACCGTAGCCCGCTGCTCAGTAGGAGAGTTGAGGCCGGCCACGCTACGCGGTCCCCTCCTGCGCGCTTTGAATTCTTATTATAAATGGTTATCTTAATTGAATATGTATTTTATTTTTGAAGTATTATTTAGTGTCGAACTTTTAAAGATGGGGCTTTTAAATTTATTTGAGATGGTGTAAACGAACTTTAACATCACGTTGAACCGAAAGTTCCGTTTTCCGTTTTATTTTGAAATTTTGAACTTTTGCCGCGATCGGGCGTCCATACCGTTGCGGGTTATGTACGGATGCGAGGTGGACGTAATAAGTTTAAACCGTGTTAGCGACCAAAATTTCCGGATGGTATGTATATTTTTATTATAAATTTATCATTATTATTTCTGATATTTTCAATATTTAATTTGTCGAATAACTATCTGTATTTATTTTTCATTTATTGTGTAAATTATTTCTTAATATTTTATGAATCTTTCTTTTTTCTGTGGTTCAATTTTTATTTTTAACTTTTTGTGTTCTTTCCATTTTATATCTATTATTATTCTCTTGTCTTTATTTATATTTAGAAAAAAATGTACAGGTGTTTTATTGCCGCTAACTGTGTCTACATTGTTTTGGAAATGAGTCGTTCATCGTAAACAGCGATGGGTAGCTGCGGCAGAGCGGTTTAAAACTCTTCGTAGGTAGTCCCTTTTCTCCTAGGGTCGAGTTGGCTGCGTCGTCGATGGTCGCGGGTTCGATTCTACGATAACTCCACTCCAATGGTGAACTAAAATATTCATGACTAACAATCAAACTGCTTGATTTTCTCTGTGCCGTTTTATTTTAATTACTCCCTAATTCCCATCCTTATTTTTTTAACCAAAAATATTTGGGTCACAATTATTAAAAAAAAAAAACTGTAACAGGCCGACAGACAAAATAATTCCATAAATGTTCCGTAATACTAAACATTGTTTTTTTATTTATTCACTAAACCCCCCAAATCCAAATACATCAATAGTTTTCGAGATGATAGACAAGCGGACACCATGATGATAATATAAGTGTTCTGATTGGCCATTTTCAGATTAGAACACTAACAAAATTGCATTTCTATTTTTAATGACGTAATCCAACTGCAACAATATACGTATATACCCAGAATGATGTCTACTGCCTCGTATAATGGCCTAAGTACTTAGAAACATAGCGCTTAAGTACTACACGGTCACTCACAGCGATGGTTTACCTACTCTAGTATTGAACTTAAGTTCATGCTGCTAGTTTCCAAACTGCGCATCAGATTTAAAATCTATTGATTAGGTAAAGTTGAGGTATATTCTTCAAGCTGACAAGAAATATTAATAATAATCAATATGAACTCTTTACAGAATGATGCAAATGTCTAAATTACAATTTAAAGAGCGACTGCTAAATTCCGAACAGATAAGCGCAAGTCATACATTAAATTAGAGAAATTACATAAGTCAATAATTTAAAATTACCCAAAACCAACTAAAATTCTATTTCCAATAAAAGGTTTCTCAGCAGATGCTCGAAATTTTCCTCATCGTCAATTTCTACTCCTTCCAAAGATTTCCTCTTCGACGTTTTCCTACCTTACCTTATACTACAGTCTTACCTTATCCGGACTTATTTTACTTCATATTTCAAATACTCAATTGCTTGCTTTGAAATTATTGGAATCCTTCACCTTACGGGTTGCCAAGGATACAATGGGGGGTATTGCTTAGGGGACCGACTTCACCGCGTGTCTACGCCATGCTGCAACTTTGAATGATTGCCAGTATGATATTAACTTTATTAAACTTAATTATGAAAATGGGTCCCATCGAGGCGGGATTTCTGGAAAAAATTAGGAAAAGGTAGCCGCAGAGAATTTCTCATTTTTAGTCTGATACGATTTAAAATTAATATTTGACGTGCGCGACATGAGAATAACAATTTTACTATACAACTTAGAAATTTCAAGATGGTTGCCGAAATTTCTAATCTTTGGACTAGTTCGACTTAAAATCGATATCTGCCGCAGATGAGAATAAAGAGTTTGTTATTAAACTTTGAAAATTTAAGGGACTTTTCTCTCTTTGTCTCGTTCGATCAGACTTTGAAAATTTGGGAATTCAAAATGGTGGCACATTTTTAGTCTGATTCGGCTCTGACTTTTTTAATTAAGACAAGCTAGCGAGCTTCCAAGGAAGTGCACTGCTCGACATCTCTTACACACAGTCAGAAAAGCGTACAAAAAGAATTGTGCAAACCCGAGACGGGCGTAAGACGAACTTATTAAACTGCAAAATTCATGATGGGGGCGACATTTCTCTTTTTGGTCTGATCCGACTCGTAATCTATATCTGACATGCGCCCTAGATAGATGTAACGATATTGCTGTTAAAATTGGAAAATACAAGATCGTAACCGATTTTTCGAAATTCAAATGAAATTATGCTTAGATTTCTGACGCCTGAGAATAAAGAGTTTGTTATGAAACTTAGAAGATTCAACCGACTCTCCGCATGTCCTGTTTGACATGACATTGGGAAATACGGGATTCAAAATGGCGGCCTATTTTCTTATATTTGATCTGATCCCACTTAAAATCGATATTTAACCTACTCAGGTTTCGATTACTCAATCGAAATTTTGGCCAAATTCTGAGATATCAAGATGGCGGTCGATGTTTCTTATTTAAAGTTTGATCTGATCGATAACTGATGAGCAACCTGAATGGAAGTAACTTATTTGTGATTGAAATTAGAAAATTTTGATTAGACGCCGACTTTTTTGCTATTTGGTTCCACTGAACTCAAAATCGTTCTTAGGGCGGACAGACAATTCAGCATATTTGTCAAATAAACCTGAGGCAATTGCTGAATTCTCAAATAATCGCCTTCTCAAAATGCCACTTTCACAAAAAAAGCAACTGCAAAAAATTCTTAATTGGAGAAGTTGTCATTCTCCAATTGCTCTCAAAATGTAAATTTCTTGAAATAACAAATTCGCTAAAAGTCATAAATTAGTCAACTTCTCAAAATTACTACTGGAATACAATACCAAACTCCTATTTCTCCGAATTCTATCTTTCCAAATTACAACTATCAACTTCGCAAAAAATTCAAGTCATATGATATGCGTAATTATAAATTAAAAATCACAATATCTCTGAATGCCAACTTCTCGAAAATCCAACTTCAACATATTGTATCTTTACAAATTCCCAATTTGAAAAAAAATCAATTTCTCATAATACCCACATTCAGTCAGAGTTTTAAAAACAAAAACGTTTTAAAATATTAAATTTTTTGCAGTGGCTTTTCAAAATGCAACAAAATGTAAATTTTTCAAATTGTCAGCTACTCAAATGCCAACTTCTCAAACGGCAAAATTTCAAATTCTACAAATTCATTATTTCCGAAGACCCATTTTCAAAAAATTTCAACTTCCCGAAATGCCCAGCCGTTCGGTCAGAGTTTCGATGACCTTCACGAAAAGCCAACTGCACAAAACTTCTCAAAATGTCAGCTACTCAAAATGTCTATTTCTCAAAAGGCAACTACACAAACTGCCAACTGCACAAAAATGACAACTTCTCAAATGGCAACTTCATAAAATAACAACTCAAAATGCAAACATCATAAAATCTCAATTGTTCATATTTGAAAATATTACTCAAAATGCAAATGTCGCACAATTCCAACTCAAACATTTCAACCTTCACAAAAAGTCAACTGCGGAAAAATTTCAAAATCTTAAAATATCACCAAATCACAATGTTCATTTCTCAATGGGCCACTTTGCAATATGCCAACTTCTTAAAATGAAGAGTCGAAATGCTAACTTTGCGAAACTAAATCAAACAATGAAAATTTCTCTAAATACCTGCTTTACTAAAAGTTAACAATTTAAAATGTCAACTTCTCAAATTGTCATCTCAAATTGACAAATCAAACTGCCAACTTGGCAAAATATTTAACTCAAAATGTGGACAAATTTCAAAATCTGAAAACGACAACGTGTCAAAATGCCAACACAATTCACAAAATGCCAGCTGTACAAAAATTCCACTTCTCAAACTGTCAGCAACTCAAATGTCAACTTCTCAAATTGTCATCTTAAAATGACAAATGAATTTGCCAACTTGGCAAAATATTTAACTCAAAAAATGGACAAATTTCAAAATCTGAAAACGACAACTTCTCAAAATGCCAACACAATTCACAAAATGCCAGCTGCACAAAAATTCCACTTCTCAAACTGTCAGCGACTCAAATGTCAACGTTTCAAATGGCACCTTTGTAAATTGCCAATATGTTTTTTCCATTTAAGACTTTATTTGCGAAAAATAGTAATAGTGATGATTATCATTACTACTATATTTTGTTTAATTTAGATTTTTTTTAAACATGATCCTTTGTAAATACCCATATTCTGTTTATACCCAAAATAATGCACTATACTTTCTTTATTTTTGGCTTATTTTAATTCGTTGTGGTAAGCTGTCTACGTATTGTACTATATTTGAACTGATTGTTGATACCAATGTCTCATAACAATAAAAAATTTTTTAAGTATAATTGCATTTTATTTAACCCTTGAACCTTAAACGTTTAAACATTTGCAGCTGTAGGAGTAAGTAATTAAAATTTTGTTATTTACTAATATGTACGTACTACTTTACGTTCGTTCGTAAAACCAATGGTTTTCTTTTAAACATCATAATAGGATTCCATCATTGTGTTAAATGGAAACCGCCTCGGTGGCTAAATGTAAACAACATTGTGTTTACTATTCGGAGGTCGCGGGTTCGATCCCCAGCGGGGTACATGTTTAAGTAGTCGGTTTGGTTGGTGGCATATTAAATGTCCGCCTGGCTACCAGTACCACCATTATCCTAAATCTGCCGCCAAGCAGCAATGTTAATAGCATTGTTGTGTTCCGGTTGTCGGAGATAAGATAGTCAGTCCCCCAAATGTGTTGGGGTTTCCGGGTCAGTACGCTTCGACCTTCGACCTCATCTTCACTTAACATCAGCTGTGATTGAGGTCAAATACAAACCCGTTGTGCATAGAAAAATGGACGTTTACGTAGGTAAGTTGTTTTTATGGGAAGTAGCCGTTTTGAAACAGTTGTCCTTTTTGGTAGTTGACCTTTTGAGATGGTTGTCCTCTTGACATTATCTATACTAACTACGCTAACTATATAAAGGTCTCTTCACAAATTCCCAATTTCAATTAATTTAAACTTCTTTAATGCCTTACTTCAGTCAGTGACGATAAGCAAGCAAAGTTATAAAATTGTTACTTTTGCATGCGTCCTTAAAAAAATTGTAACTGACCAATAATTCCAACTTCCCCAAAGATAACTTCACAATATTCCAACTACTACTACAACAACAATGTCTACTACCAATTTCTAAAAATAACAATATTTTAATATGAATTGCCAACTTCAAAAGTTATAACTCCACACAAGTCCAACTCAAATATCCACATTTCCCAAATTCCAACTCGAAAATTCCACATAATTGGAAGAATGATAATTTTAACAATGCCGCTTCTCATAATGCTAACTACACAAAATGTCATCTGTCCTAATGTTCAACCAGCAAGATATCAACATAAAACGTCAATTCAAGCTGCCAACTTTCCAAAAAATTCAATCCAAAAAGGTACATTACAAAATCTAAAAATGAAAATACCCCAAAATGCCAACTTAGCAAAATATCAACTTCACAAACTTCGCAAAATACCAACTGCACTAGTATGTTAACTTTTCAAAATATCACTCACTCAAAACGTTAAACTCATATGGCAGGCAGGATTCTTAAATTCTTATATTACAGAAATGCCATCCTCACAGAATGTCAACTTCTTAAAATGACAACTGACAATTTCTTTAAAATGACAAATGACCACATTTCAAAATCTCAAAATGACATTGACTCAAAATACCAACTTCGCTCAAAGTTAATAACTCAAAATGCCACCTTCTCAAAATAACAACTTTTCTAATGTTCACCTAGCAAAATATCAAATTAAAATGTCAATTCAATGTATTAACTTCGCAAAAAGACAATATCTCAATATTCGGCATTTTGAGATATTTAAATTTTTGTAATACGTATATTTTGAATTGAATTTTGTCAAAGGTCACAAAATCTAACTTTTCCAAATTCAGTCTATCCAAAAAATTCAACTTCTCCAAATTCAGCCAGAGCGTCGATAAAGGGCCGCAAAAAACTGCACTGGCATCTCAAAATGCAACCTTCACAAATATCAACTTCAAAAAATGTCAGCTACTTTTACTTTAACCACTCAAATAGCAACTTCGTAAAGTCTCAACTTCGTAAAATTTCAACTCAGATCCACATTTAATGTTAATATTTGAAAATGCCACTATCGTATATATCCAACTAGATGTGTTCACAATTCAATGTCTAAAAATGACAATTCTCAACATGTCAACTTTTCAAAATGACAATCTAAATGCTAACTTTGAAAAACTCCAACTTAAATGTACACGGTTCAAAATCTAAATATGACGATTTCTTAAAATGACGTAAATGAACGTATTCCAAAATCTAAGAATGACAAATTCTATTTATGTCAAACTCGCTAAATGTGAACTACTCAATCGCCAAGCCACACCATCAATGAAAAATGTGCAATGCGCAACTAAACTTAAAACTTTATATTAACTACTAAAAAAAAAATGACAACTAAGCTAATTGTCAACTTGCAAAATGACAATTCAAGACGTACTTATTTCAAAATCTAAGAATGAAAATTTCTCAAATGGCAACTTGACAAAATTTCAAACAATCAAAGTTCTTCTTTTCAGATTCCCATTTTTATATACTTTCAAATTCAATTTAATTAATTTACATTTCAATGCGATCAAAGCAAACAAGAACTTACAAAATTTTCAATTGCTTATATCTCAAAATGCAACTTCTCTAAGTACCAACTACAAAAATATCAAACTTCTCAAAATGTCACCTACTCTAAATGACAACACTCAAATGGCAACTTCGTAAATTCTCAACTTTTTAAAATTACAACTTAAAATGCTGATTTCATAAAATTCCAACTCAAATGTCCACCTTTTAAAGTCAAACAGATTTTTAAAATACCATCGCCTCATCGTTGCAAATCTGAATATCTTAAAATGACATCTCAAAATGCCTAATTCAGCCAGAGTGTCCATAAGGAATCGCAAATAAAGGTTATAGAGTTTACAATTTCTTGCACTGGCTTCCCCAAATGACAACTGCACAAAAATGTCAACTTCTCAAAATAACAACTAAAAATGATGAGTTCGTAAAATTCCACATTCCATTTCCACACAAAATCCAAAAGTGACAATGTCTCAAAATACCAACTAACTTCAAAATGTAAACTTGTCAAATTACTATCTGTTCAAAATGTCAACAGTACTAATGTCCACTTAGCAAAATATAAAATGTCAAATCAAAATTTCGCTAAAAATTTAACTCAAAATATGAGCATTACAAAATCTAATAATGCAAAATACCAATTTTTCAAAACGCCAAATTTGCTAAATTCCAACTTTTCCAAATTCTGCCCTTTCATATAAATTAACTTCTCAAGCTTTAAACAGTGCGTCGTTATAACGGGAGGCAAGAAAGTTACTAAATTTTCATTTTTTGCACTGGCATAAGTGCAACCTTCACAAATAATAACAACTTCTCAAAATGTCAGCTACTCAAAATAATAAACTATTAAGTGACAAATTCGTAAAATTCCAACACAAATATTCACCAACTAAAATCCAAAAATTAAACTTTTTCTAAACTCCAACATCGCGTGATTTCAACTCGTTATGTCCACATTTCAATATCTCAAAATGACAATTCTCTAAATCTCAATCTTTGCTCATTTTGTCAAGAACTCCCAGTGCCAACTACCTAAAATGCCATATTCAAAAAATCACTTTAGCAATTTTTTTAAATGACAACCAAAATGACAAATCATGACACAACATAACTCAAATACCTTCCTCACAAATGTGAACTTCTTCAAATGATAACTCAATTTTCAATACTTTTCTATATCTCAAAATGACATTGTCTCAAAATACCAAATTCAATCTAAGTTGAAAGAGCTAACGTCTCAAAAAATCTAACTCAAAATGTGTGCATACAAAACCAAAAAATTACATCTCTAATTTTTCCAAATTCTGTCTTTCCAAACCCCAATTTTAAAAAAGTTCAAGGTATCGAAACTGACTATAAATTTCTCAAAAATCTTACTGTTGCATAGTACAACCTCAATTTGTCCACATTTCAATGTCCAGAAATTAGAATTCTCAAAATAACAACTAACTTCGAGAAATTCCAATCTAAAATTGGCAATTTCTAAAAATAATAAATTCGCACAATTTCAAATCGATCATACAACATTTCCAAATCTAATGACAAATTCCAATAACTATAAACATAAAGGAATTTGAATAACTCAATATGACTTTTTCGCAAAATAGCTACTTCTTAAACAGACTACTTTGCAACAAATTCAACTCAAAATAAAATAAATGTCTAACATGTCAATTTTCATAATATCAACTTCCACAACCGACAACTCAAAATGCTACGTCGAGAAAGTCCAACTCAAATGTCCACAGTTGAAAATCTAAAATTGTCAATTTCTAAAAAAATTATAACTTTGCACAATTTTAACACGATCATCCCACATTTGGTTGGTTGGTTGGTTGGTGGTAGGGCATTTTAAATGTCCGCCTGGCTAGCTACCATCGTCTTATCTAAATCTGCCGTCAAACAGCAATGTTAATAGCATTGTTGTGATTCGGTTGTCAGAGATACGATAGCCAGTACCCAAAATATTTGGGGGTCCGGGTCAGTACGCTTCCACCTTCGGCCTCATCTTCACTTAACATCAGGTATGATTGAGGTTAAGTGCTAACCCGTTGTGCATAAAAAAAAAACAATTCGTAATCTAAGAATGAAAAATTCTAATAATTCCAAACATCTGCCTTTCCAAATTTACAATTTCAAGAAATTTAAAGATTTCAAAATTTGCAGTAAATTTTTCATAATGCCACAGTTGTATAGTATATTATGTTCACATTTCAATGTATAAAAATGCCAATTCTCTAAATATCAACTTCAACAAACGACAACTCAAAATGTTAACTTCGAAAAATCTCCAAATTCTATCTTTCCGAATTTCGAGAAAGTTCAAGGTTTCAAAATTCGCTCCAAATTGCTCAAAAATGTTACTGTTGCATAGTACAACCTCAATGTGTCCACATTTCAATGTCTAAAAATGACAATTCTCAAAATATCAACTTCTACAACCGACAACTCAAAATGCAAACGTCGAGAAATTCCAACTCAAATGTCCACAGCTCAAAATCTAAAAATGACAGTTTCTAAAAAGTATAACTTCGCACAATTCCAACACGATCATACTACATTTCGAAATCTATGAATGACAATTTCTAACAAGACATTGAACACACAATCACAACACTATGAACAACACAATATTACATCTTTGCAAAATGTCAAATTCGAAAGATCGCTACTCCTCCTTTGCAAGAATTCCACTCAAAATGTACACATTACAAAACCTAAAAGAGACTATCTCAAAAGCTCACTTCATAGAATATCCCAATTAAAAAAAATTTACTTCTCAAAATTCGGTCCGAACGTACATAAAATGCCGCAACTAAAATTAAAAAAAAATTGCATTGGCATATCAAAATGTAATCTTACAAAAATGTAATACGTATAAATCCCCAAAATGTCAGTTACTCAAAATGTTAAACTCTCAAATGGTCACATCGTAAAATGGTGGGATTTTACAAAGTCATACGATGTTACAAATGTAAACATTTCAAAATCTAATAATGAAAAATTTTCAAAATAAATCCGCCACGTCACATCCACATTTTAATATCGAAACATGACAATTCTTAAAATCCCAAGTTTTGCTAAATGTCAACTTCCCAAAATGTTACAATCGAAAAATAGCTACTTCTCAAAATATCGTCAGCTAGTATACATAACTAGCAGATCGGTAGCACGGCGAAATCTACCTCGTTATTAACTCTCGGCGAAAGTGTCCCATGAATCGTCATAGAAAGGCGTCATTTTAGGGTTCTGGCCCAAGAATGGCAAAACAGAACTATTATGGAATCGTTTCATCCGTCCGTCAGACTTTTATCTCAGAATTTGTTGTAAACAATTGAAATATAATAGTTAGTTCTAGAATGTATTGTATTGGTATATATAGACGTGTAGTTAATAAAGCAAAAATTCGCTTTTAAGAATTCAAATAATTCTTTTTTAAAATTTTCCATTACTTTTTGTGTTTTTTTCTTTATTTGTATAATAGCGGATAATGTATGGAAAAGAAACATAAATTTAGAATTCAAAGTCAGTATGTGGGATGTCATTCGTCTGTCTGTGGGTTTCAATAAATAGTTTTAAATGAAGTTATTTTTTTTTAACTTGGAACATTATTGCTTGTGTTCTTGTATGCACAGCGCACTCTGACGATATACAAAGGTATTGCGTAAGGGGCCGCCTAAGGGCGACCGCGGTGACTCGCCCGAACTTCTACTTAGTTACATGGCGAGATTTAGAAACATAGCAATGTGTTTAGTAAGAGAGAAGAAATTTTAATGACACAAGAAACTCTCTGTCGCACAATTTGGAATAGACACTGTATGGTGTAATGCGTTAGTGACCTCATAGCCAAAACGACTAGTATCGATTCTGTATCGCCAGTTTGACCCGTCACTTATAAAATTGACTCTTATCCCCCACTTGTAGAACCAATCACCTAATACGATGGCTGAGGTTCGTTGGCATCTTAGAGACGAGTGAGGAACGCCGGACGTATAGAGGACCGTATCATCCGCAAATGATGTAGGATGTCTTTGGAGTACAGTCATATTCAATAATCCAGACCGATTTGTAAACGCTCGACGCGACGACATCTTGTTTCACAACTACATGGACGTAATTATACATGCAAATGCGTATCTGGCGTAGCACACTTATTATTAACAAGTGTCGATATAGAAGACGTATTTCACTGAAACAGATATCAGTTGCATCAGTCCAGTGGCGAAAATATCACGGTTGTTCTCAAAGTCCTGAGTTCGAATCTAAGTTGTAACAGTTTGAAATTATTTTTTTAATGTTTTTTTTTATTTTATCCTGTTAAAAAAAAATATTTCAATTTCAACATTATAGACAACTTAACAACATACAGGTGAAATATAATTCGTGTAATTCCTGTTCACTGGCGCCTCCACTTCTAATTACGAACAACTTTGTACTAGGAACCATAGTTACTTTAGTAACTTATTAGTAATCTGTGACCATAGCCGAATTCAGCCGAAAATTGTTAGACTCCAGGAATCAGAACGGTTTTGGTTGTGATTTCAGAATGGTTTGAGGTAATCGACAATTTTTTGATGAAATTCGACTATGGTCGCTTGGGTAAAGGTTGTTCGTAATAGAAAGTGACGTCACCAGTTAAAGGGAAATTAATTCAAATTCACCCTGTATAGTGTAATATAGAAATGATTAAATATCGATAGGTTTACAACTAAATTTATGAAATTTCAAATTAGCAATTTTAGGTGTTACTTAAGTAATCTTCTCAAAGTTCAATTACATTAGAGTTTACCCTTGTATGTATCCGCTCTATTTGTATTAACAATTAAATAACAACTAAAGTTGATAGTTTGGAATTTGTTCAATAAGCAAATAATTTTCTAAATATTCGGTTGTAACTGAGATTACTTCTCTCTCTCTCTCTCTCTTACGACTATCCGTAAGCAAGGGCTCTCTATGAAGAGCAAGACTGACAGTTTTCATGTTGTTTCAAATAACTCAGCGTAGTGGCTTGTCGATAAGAATCAGTTTTCTACATATTGCTTACCAGGAGCTTAAACGCGATGCCTTTATGAGATGTCATCTGCAGTTCTTTAAGCACCCTCCTATTCAAATCGTAATACTCATAGAATAACAATGAATTTCATGTTATTGCCAATGTTAGTTATTTGTTATGGACAGCCGGCATAGATGAATGAACGTTTATTTACGTTTACTTTAATAAAGCAACTATTTCAGCTTTTTTAGCAATATCAATATTACGACGAGAACCCAGTTTTATAAATAATTAGACTAACTCAATTGCGAACAGGACACACACTTGAATGAGGCGTGTAGGGACGTTCTGTTGTTGTCTTTGTAATGTTAAGTTACTACCAATTTGCTGGTTTCCAGTGTAACGTTAGTTTTATTTCCCGTAGAAATCAGGAAGACAGCCCATTTCAACATAGCAATGTATTAATTAAATTATATATTTAAACGTAAACAGACGGAAGGCGATAAACGTAAAATGTTATCATTATTTTATCTTTTAATATAAATCAGCGCCATGCAAATAAGAGGCGTATAGGAAGGCTTGAATTAGAAAACTTACACTTGCGATGATTTAAACCTTACGCTGCTACGTTCGTTGTGGCCTATCGGCCAGTACGGCTATAACATATTTGTCGAATATAAGCTACATAAAACACACTAAAAATACGCTTACCTGCCGTTATATACAAGCTGAATCGGCCTCTGTGGACTGATTGGAATTTTGACACTGACTGTACAACGAGTAGGGAACGGGGAGAGCACGGAGCCTTGATATATTATAGGATCGGATGGGGTGGGGGCGGAATGTGTTCTCTCGATCCGCTATCGAAAGGACCTGTTGAACGTAAGGTCTCGTAGGTATTAAAAGTCAAATCCAGAACACCAAGTTGAAACAGCTTGTTATTCAACCGGTCTCGTGCCAAAGCATTTGCCTTAAATATAGTTACAAAAGGTGTTACATTTTCACATCGTTTCATACGTTTAGATTTTAAAAATCATGCAAATATTTTTAATAACATGAAGTAATTAAACACCTATACAATAAAAAAGGAGTAGACAATTATAATGTTAGTCACCCAAGTCATCAACTTTGTCAATTTCACAAAGACTTAGAAAATAATAATAATAAAAAAAAAAGATTAGAGTGAACAAGGAACAGATAACAATACAGTAAAATTAACTATAAATTGCAATCACTAGTATATTTTCCTGCACTGAATAAAAGCATTTGTCAATTAGCCAAAGGCGCAATGTAATTTTGAATCTGCTATTTGGAAGACATTTCAGTTGTACAGGTAATTAAAATAACAATTTGTACTGTATTTTATGTTCGGCAAAATGAATATTTCAGGATACTTTGTATTAAAGTCTGTGATCTCTTTTTTTCCTGTATAAGTTACCATGGCTCTTTACAAAATGAATCTTTCAGGATACCTTGTATTAAAGTCTATGATCTCTCTTTTTCTGTATAAGTTACCATGGCTCTTTACAAAATAAATCTTTCGGGATACCTTGTATTAAAGTCTATGAGATCTCTTTTCCTGTATAAGTTACCATGGCTCTTTACAAAATGAATCTTTCAGGATACCTTGTATTAAAGTCTATGATCTCTCTTTTTCTGAATAAGTTACCAGGGCTCTTTACAAAATGAATCTTTCAGGATACCTTGTATTAAAGTCTATGATCTCTTTTTTTCGTGTGTAAGTTACCATGGCTCTTTACAAAATAAATCTTTCAGGATACCTTGTATTAAAGTCTAGGATCTCTTTTTTTCTGTATCAGTTACCATGGCTCTTTACAAAATGAATCTTTCAGGATACCTTGTATTAAAGTCTGTGATCTCTTTTTTTCCTGTATAAGTTACCATGGCTCTTTACAAAATGAATCTTTCAGGATACCTTGTATTAAAGTCTGTGATCTCTTTTTTTCCTGTATAAGTTAACATGGCTCTTTACAAAATGAATCTTTCAGGATACCTTGTATTAAAGTCTATGATCTCTTTTTTTCTGTATAAGTTACCATGGCTCTTTACAAAATGAATCTTTCAGGATACCTTGTATTAAAGTCTGTGATCTCTTTATTTTTCCTGTGTAAGTTCCCATGGCTCCTTACAAAATTGCAAACTTCAAAAAACAAATTACCATTAATAACTACAAACTACCCCTTAATAAGAAGTCCTTTGGACGCGATAACATCATTGGTATGTTTCAATAGAGTCATTGGATCTAAAATCAAACTGCTCGTTAAAGAGACTTGAGATTTTTCAAAAATTGCACTCCTAGAGCTTGGTTCGTCTTTGATAGATTAATTGGAGGGTAAGTAGAGGGATATTTGTCTGACATATCAATGCCAATTGCGCCTAAATTTTTCCCGGCCTGCGCAGAGAGGAAAATTTTCCATTGCAGACGGCTGTCGATGAAGCAGATATGCAGCTTTTATTTTAGAATAAAACACTCGTTGCCCCGTATAGCACTTGACAGGTTTTTTGCGGTACCTACCTAATTACTTAGTTAAATTACTTGTACTAGTTAAGTATTAATGTATACACAGAGTTACCTTACTGGAGGTAACGCACCTAATTTTAGCTCACTACTGTTTGTCTAGCCTTAATAAACTAAACAAAGATAAAATGCGGTCCCAACACTGTTTCTTTGTTTTAATTTGTGGTGTGATTATACCTTTGTTACACCGCGTCCATTTATTAACATGGTTGGTCTTTGGGGAAAAAGTTTACGTAAGTAGTTTGGGAGTGGGGGCCTAGTCCTTCTTCGTTCATCCATAAGGCCTGGAGGAGGCCTATGTTCAGCGGTGGACGTCCTGTGGCTGATATATGATGATGATGAGTTTAAGAGAGACATGTTTACTTCGTCAATTATCCATACCAATTCAGTTTATTATTTCGAAATTCCGAAGCAAGAACTCCTGGTAAGGCTAATTTCAAAGCCTGTATAAATAAATAATAAATAAATATCTTTGCACATACATACAGCGCCATCTATTTTGACACTAAGCAACTAAGTTGATATTATGGATATCAGATGGTTGAAAAACTACACAAATACATTTTTCTTTATAAATGAAAAACATCCATGACTCGGAAATGTCTGTATTCATCATAAAAATTTCTTACCTTAAGGAAAAATATTAATAATTTTCAATATTAGATAAGTAAAATACAAATTATCGGCATGGGTAGTTTAGTATTTTTTTTTTCAAACTATCATCGACACACGCGCCGTACGGAGCTTGATGATTGATTAAGAATGTGACTGACGGGATTCGTGGGGTTCCCACCATGCGAAATTTTGTTGTAACTATATAGGCTACAAACGCGACCGTAAAATTGCACAATGCTTTATTCGATGATGGTTTTGAAAAAAAAAATATGGAAATGTAATGAAATGAAATGAAATGAAAATCATTTATTCATGTAGGCAATACAATATGCACTTATGAACGTCATTTGTTTTTTAAACTGCCACTAGCTCGGAACGCGACCACTACCTTATTAGTAATCTGTGCCACTACTGAGAAGAGCTAGCGAGAAACTCAGAGGGTTTGTCTCTTTTCAATCAATCATTTACAATCAAGAAAGGTTACAACAATTTTATATATCGTGTAGAGGAGCCGTTTAATCCCATGGATTACTTTCATTAATGTAGTCTGAAATTTTGTAATATCCCTTTTTACATAATTTTTGTTTTATAATAAGTTTAAATTTATTAAGCGGAAGATTCCGTATATCCATGGGAACCTTATTGTAGAAGCGCACACATTGACCTCTGAATGACTTACTAACTTTACTAAGTCTACTAAAAGGTACTGTTAATTGATTTTTGCTCCTTGTATTGACATTATGTCGGTCACAATGTTTCTCGAATGAATATAATATATTTCTCTTAACATATACAAGATTTTCATATATATATTGTGACGAAAATGTTAAAATATTAATTTCTTTAAATATTTGTCTTAAACTACCTATGCCAATACCTTCTATTTCACTTACCTAATATGCTATATTTTTTTCCTTAGGGTAAAAAAAACTTACCACCTTTTCGTATGGCAGTCACTTTCTAACCACTATACCAAAATGTCGGTGGATTGATGTACTTCGGTGTGAAATAATCAATTAACTGTAATGTATAAAGATTTCTAATTTTTATTCTTACTCATAACTCACAGACTTGTCCTCCATATAATATTGTGAATCTGAGTAACATGGTCATCAAGTTTAACACTAACTTTAACATTTTTTGACTAGAAAATATGAGGAGAAATATGGATTTTCCAAAAATTTTATTTCAATTGCACAACGAAGAAAAATTCTAATGTTACCAGTACTTTTGCTACCATAATCTTGCTTCATATTTTACTAAAACTATACGAGAATCCTCTATAAAACAATACGGAAGTATGTGGTTATTTTTGAAAATTATTTTTTTCTTTGTTAAACATGCATCCTGTTTGAGGCTAAACCGTGTTCCTCGCACCAATACCACAGAATTAAGATAGTACTAACCCAAGTTATCAAGTTATCAACTGCAGAAGAACAATCAGTTGTATGCCTAGAAAGATCGTAATGTATGGCAGGCATGTTCTGTATTAATATAGACAATAATAATAATATCCTTAGACATACACACAGCGCCATCTAGTTCAACAGTAAGCAATTATAGGCGTGTGTTGTGGGTACCCGATGGTTGATACACTACATAAATACAATTTTTTTTTTTGTAAATAAATACTTATTATAAATGAAAACATGCATAACTTGGATGCACATGTCCCTATTCATCACACTAACATATGCCCCTAACGGGATTCGAACCTTTTGGTATAGTGGTCAGAGTTGCTCACCACTACACCAAACAGGTCGTTAAACTGTCTAATATAAACAATACTGTCTAACATAAGATACGACTTTGCTATGAATTTGCCATAAATTGCTATATTATAAAAATTTAAAGTAATTTAAATAATAACATAGATAACACACAATACACCAATTCAAAATCGATCAACATTCTCATTTCAGTAATAAGTGTAATAGATTGTCAATGTAATATACAATGTAATATGTATTGTGATTGTAATTGAACTCTCTAAGTGAATGAAGTGCATCGGTCACGAAGGTGCTTGTGCCCGTAACTTAACTACGTTGTTTTATTGAATTTGTAGCAAAATTAACGTAGTGTATTCAGTGCTGACATCAGCGAGACCATGCAACCATTTTTCTATGGGCGGGACAATAAAGCGAGGACTATAGCCCACGTGGACGACCTATATCAATCTGGATGTAGCTGAGCCCATATATTATATGTGGCGACGAGTTGTGTGGATTGCGTAGTTGTGAGACGTCTCAGACAAATTCGTCGGCCTAATGTAGTTCTACCCGAACATTCGCACCGCTCGGTTGCACGGGCGCTTAGCCTCGTTTGCCGTTGTAATAAATTGCCTTGGTATGGTCATACAGCGCCATCTAATTTAAACGCCTAGGCTTATATTATGGACAGCATATGGATATGCTGGATGAGGTTTTTTAACGTAATGAAAAAATAGGGCCTAATATGCCCTACGAATATCGACTTACCTATGACAGTAGCATATATCAATCTCCGGCCGGCGCGTGCGTCGATGATGGTTTTGAAATAGAAAAATGTTAGAGTACTTATGCTAATACCTTCTATTTCACTTAGCTAAATTTCAATAACCTACAGCATAAAACTCATCTGGTATATATAGATACTACGCAAATATTTTTTTTTGTAAATATATATTTTTTAATGAATAACTCACATGTCCGTAAACATCACACAAACTTAATATATCAGTCACGGTCTCTAATTATTACACCAAACAGGGGAGTGATTCTCACACGCTCGACATTTCAATGTCGGTAGACATTGGCATGTCTATCTCTTTATAATAAATAATAATAAACAAAGTTAATTTAACAAGTAATTAATTGATTATAAATTAGGTCAAACTGTGATGAAAAGGTAGGGACTCAGCAGATTTGCTAATTTTCAGTCCCCCCCAAGTAGAGTAGTTGCTGCCGCAGTTACATGTGTGTGGGCAAAAGTAACGAACCTATCGATGTCTAACAATAGTGAAATGTCGAATACGTGAGAATCGTTGTCCTGGGGACTGATTCTCACGCATTCGACATTTCACTGTCGATAGACATTATAGGTCTGTCTTTTGCACTCGCATGTAAGTGTGAAAGACGTACCAATGTCTATCGACAGCGAAATGTCGAGCGCGCGAGAATCGATCCTCTGGGAGGTGAATCTCGCTCACTCGACATTTAAATGTCGATAGTCATCAATGGGTTTGTCACTTTTGCACTCGCATACATCTAAAAGAGATAGATATGCTAATCTCTAACTACAGTGAAATGTCGAACTTGGAGCATCGAGTGCGCGTGAATCGGGATCCAGGTCGTCAATATATAATCCAGGAAAAAGAACCCCCGAGAAAATTAATGATTATGTCATCCAGATAAACCAAATCTTGTTAAGAGCTAAATATCTTCGAAACATTTAAAATGGCTAAGAACCTGTCTAAAACTGTACCATACCTGTACTGTACCATAAATAATACTTAAATAGCTTTGAGTATTTGAGCTTTATTTAAAATTTTAAATTCTCGAAAATTGTAACAATTAGCGATACGGATATTATTTGCAATTATTTGCAATTAGCTACTCGACGACGATTTTGTTATTTTCTTAAAAAATCTTGCGATTTAATCAAATACCATAACTGGTTTGGTGGAAGTACCATCATCAGCCTTACACCTCCCCACTGTTGGGGCACAGTCTCCCCTCACCGGGATTTTGTTTTTTTTTTAATCAGTTGCACATGCACACATAGCCATCTAGGTCCACAGTTAGTAAGCATCTAGGCTTGTTGATAAACTACACAATTGACTGATATGTGTCAGACTAGTGGCCATCGACAGTTAGTGTCCTTAAGCCGTCCCTGTGTACCTCCGACTTGGCGTAACGATTGCAGTTAATTAAAAACAACCGGGACCGGTAATTTAACGTGCGTTCCGAATCACAGAAACACTTGTATTAAAATGCCACCAGTGGTCATCCATCCAAGGTCTGGCCGCGCCACACGTTGCCTAACTTCGCTGATCTAAGACGAGTGCTTGAAGCAAAAATAACAGTTTAAAATAATATTTAAAACCACATGTTTCATCAGATGAACATTCTAAGAACTTTAAAAATATTATTTAAATTTCATTTTAAAAATAATATCGTGCTCACCATTTTTTACATTATTTTATAATATAGTCGAAATTTACATACGTTATACATTTACATATATACCTACCAATACATACCTACCAAATAAAAGGTTATCTAGGTACCATAAAAATGTTCTTTTTGTCATTTCACTAAACCAGTTTTGGAAGGTACAAAAACTTCTTATTCTCTGTGATTTGAACAAATATCTCAAGAGATACACAAGTCAAAGTATTAAAGCATATTATTATGTTATTTAATAAGTTACGATACAATTACGCAAATAAATAGTCTACCAAGAACAAACGCAATCCAACGAACACGCACTCGAATAAAATTGTTTTCCAAGTATCTACAATCGATTTGGTAAATTATCAGGCATCAGTATCTGATACAGAGAAATAACAAAATGAAATTAATGTAGTATGGATAAGTACTTGAAGTAAATACTTATATTGTAGGGTGACCACAAGGTCAAATGTGCACAAACTTAAGTGTAACATTGTTCGGTTCTCATCTAAAAAACGATGTGTATGATGTACCTTTTCTAATCTATTATGTTGTTCTTCTTTTTGAACAGGATTTTCTGTTTTCTATTTGTTTCCTATGTAATAAAGAATATATAGATGTGTTTTATGTCTGATCACGCGATCAGAGACGTCTTCCTTTATGTAGTGACGAATGACCACCCTAACAAGACTGTATAGTAATAAACTTGGTCTTACCTAGAAGTTATTAGTTCTGAACTTTGCTGTTTCCACTATCAACTAGAATAACTTTAACCTTCTTTCTTACATCGTTAGCGAGCGCAAACCCTTTGAGTTTGTCCCAACCGAGGGATAAAAATCCAAACAAAAGATAATATAAAGTTTCACAATATGATAGAGAAATTTTATATTGTCGCTCTTGGAAAGATTGTATTTCAGTACGTTGTTAGTTTTAAAGTTCCTTGAAAGCCCTTTATTCATTGTTGTATCTAGATCACGAACGAATGAGATCGTATTACACCTTTATCATACTCCTATGTGGTTATGGTTTCGGCATTTATAGAATAACCCGTCTTTTCCCATTGGTGTCGTAAAAGCCGATCTTTCTACCATAAAACATCGATAGATTTGCACGTATTAACGACGATGGGGTAAAATGCGTTTCTGAATATTTCGAATGGCGAACCGTGGATGTTGTTTCAAACAGGAAATTTTGAAACTGTATTTTCTTTTCTGTTGTGCATTAAAGTGTATTTGTATTGTAAATTTTTATTGTTTAATATATCCCTGAATACCCGATTTGGGACAAAGGTCGTGACGTTTAGTTTGTGTTTACGGATATCATATTGAGGTTTTTCTTTATTAACGGTTGGTTATGGTTGGTTATGGTTGTTGTAATTGGTTAGGTTAGTAAGTTCCCACAATCACAATCAATCAACCTATTACAAGCTTTTATTTAGCTTGCTTCGTTTATATGTATGTGCGTTCAAAATTTGCAAGTAAAATTAGAACTATTTCACCATGAGCTGAAGTTTTGCATGTTTTATATGTATACATGCATTAATGCATACATGCATACATGCAAAAAAAAATAAAAAATTGAAATTCCACAATTTAGACTTAGCAAGGTTAGCACATCCTTTGTGGGACACAGCATACGCTTTTACAATAAAATACCAGAACATGTATTGAGTTTAACAGAGCAGAAATTTAAACGCCACATTAAAGAAACTCTGTGTAGGTAAGAAGGGTTATTACAGGATAGATGATTATTTAGGCGATAAGGAGGTCTGGTGTTAGCTGGTTGTTATGTTAATTGCTATTGTTTTGTAATATGTAATATAAGATGTAGTATTGTTGTAAGGATGGAGACTAGTTGAAAAGATGTGTTGTTGCGGAGTTTCTTGTCGCTTCTTCTCCCTAACCATAACACCTTGTGAAGCGATGTAGTTAAAAAAAGAAAAATAGCATGTTGACTTTCAATAAGTGATATTTTTGTATCCTACATTGAATAAAATATTTTTGATTTTGATTTTGATTTTGATGCTGCAGCCGATTTAAAACACTGAAATGAAATTTTGCAAACATAGTTTTGATGGCTAAATATGATTTTCGCGATGACCTGATATTGTCTCCCTAAGAGAGAGTATCGGTCAATGGGCTAGTTCTTTTTTTTATGGTTAACTGGACACGCGTTTGACCACAATCTCACTTGATGGGAAGTGACGATGTGGCCGAAGATGAAGCACGCGATCTCAGTAGATGCCTATTAACCCTGCTCTTGAAGATCCCAAGGTTGTAGGATTCAGAAATGACTGACGCCGGAAGGGAGTTCCATGCCTTGGCTGTTCGCATTATGAATGAAGAGTCGAACCGCTTAGTGCGAATGTTCGGTATGTTAACTACATACGGGTGGAATCGCTCCCCACGCCTAGTAGTCCTAAGATGAAATGGCGATGGTGGAATAAGATTGTGTAATTCCAACGCACACTCACCGAAGATACACAAATATAGTACAGATGCGAATCTTTGCATACACGTTTAGTACTGATAGTTAAACATAATTTGTAGTATGAATTAGACATGAACTGATGCTACAACTGTTAATAGCGCGGATACGAAATTTTGCATACACGGTTAGTTAAACATGATTTTCGCGGTGATCTGATGCTGCTACCAGGATTATCTCCCTAAATCTCCTCAATGGACAATAGGATAGATACAAAACTTTGCACACACGGTTAGTCTTGATAGTTAAACATGACTTTGAGTGAGATCTCCTCTAAGACGTTTGGTTATGCATGTGCATAATGAGCATTTTTTTGATTATTGACACATTTGCATTATTATATCATAGTTTAAAAAATATTATATATAAAAATAATTAGGTAAATGAAGGTAATGGGCACAGGTAGTTGAATTTTTTTAATCCAAACTAAAATAGCGCCTTATGTCATTGGACGGTCGCGTTTATAGTCTATTCCACATGATTACATCATTAAATTAAATGATTAAAAAAACTTGGATAAAATATGAGTTTCAAATTTGGCGGGATAGGAACCATACCAATCTCGCCGTCGCATATCAATCTCCGGTCGGCACGTGCGTCGATGATGGTTATGAGAAAAAAAAATTTAACTACCTATGCCAATAACTTATATTTCACTTACCTAAAATGCGTCAGCCTCACTCAGTCCTCAGTCCCCTTTTCCCATTTAATTTTAACCTCATGCGAGGGTTTTTCGCTTTCCTCTGGCTACACTCCCATTTGTAAAGGGGGAGGAGGAAATAATTTTATTTTCCCTTCTTTAAACCCCTTTTCTTCTTCTTAAATAAATTTGGGGCCCAAGGTAGCGTAAAGTCTTTTCTCGGGACCCGCTTACTTTCAGTAGGCGACGTTCAGCTGTACCGCTGTTGATCCTGGCTACAGGAGTTGCAGTGGGAGGGTGTGGAGGTGGGTCATGTTACCTAAAATGCCCTATTTTTTCCTTACGGTAGAAAAACTCATCCGGTATATACATAATGTAACTATAAATATATTTATGTTAGTTTGCCTTTCTTTTTATTAATAGGCAGAAGCATGCAAATCTTAAATAAATGATCTCACACCCACACACATGCGCGCACGCCCAACTTGTAAAATTCTAACGTGCTAGTTACATCTAAGGCTAGTTCTGCATGCATGTCTATCTCCCTAAGTCTAATTTAACAGATGTTACTTAGAAAATGTAATGACCAGTGAAATTGTTTCTCTATTATGGAAATTTTGGCATCCACGATACAGGCCTAGCCCAGTGTGGACGCTACAGCAAATGTATAATTATGTATGGTCCTTTTTGGTAAATAAACATCTTATCTCTCTGCTCTATAAAGCTTAATTATTTCGTAAACGGATCTCTGAATCGGAAAGCTGTTTAAGACAACCTCTAATATTTTTAAACGGCCTATCCAACCACATCTCACACGATGGGGTACAAAAATAAAAGAAAAATATCCCCATTTTGCGTACTGGATAGGTAGCTACTCTAAATAAAACTTTTCCGAGAATTTATTTGCGTGATTAATATCTATGCCAAATTACAGCTTTCTAGTATTAACAGACTCTAAGCTAAGCCGCGTACGTACAGACATACGGATATAAGAAAGAAACTCTTCATTCATCATTCGAACAGTCCAGGCATGGAACTCCCTTCAGGCGTCAGTTTTTCCTGAATCCTACAACCTTGGGATCTTCAAGAGGAGAGTGAATAGGCATTTACGGGGATCGCGTGCTTCATCTTCAACCACATCGGCACTTTCCATCAAGTGAGATTGTGGTCAAACGCGAATCCAGTCAATTATAAAAAAAAACTATAAGGGTTCGTTGTTGAGCACGAAACCCTAAAAAAATACCAAATTTCGGACCTGAAAAAAGTGTAGGTAATTTATCAAATTATCAAGAATTAAAGTTGCTTTTTCCCTTCTTGAAATTGTGTGTGTGTTTAAATTGTGTACAAACTCAAATAATCTAATATTGCCTAAACTGCGAGAATATTAATATCGTTTGAGTAGGAACTGACTCCAGACACACAGTAATAAACTAGTTTTGGAGTCTGAGCTAACAATATGAATATTATTTAAGTTTAAGCAATAAAGAACTTTATTATTATAGAGACATGCCGTTAGTTTCACTGGAAATGTTGACGTTTGAGCGTTTATGATGTTATGTTCAATATCATTTCTTCTCGTTAATATCATAGTTGGTAATGTTTTATAATTAATTTCGATTTTTCATGAAACGAGTACCTACTGAAGTGGCCTATATTGTTCGGCCCGCTTTTGAACACGCTGTTTGAGAGAAATCCAATGATATGGATTATGTTAATGAAATCGATGATATCTCCTATCTTTGCTTCATTAGGTCTAGAATTTTCACTGTAGGGCTCAGTTCATACATACACAACGTCATCCCTTATCCCAAACGGGGTGGTCAGAGATATCCCAAAAGAGAGCTTGAAACAACATCCACGGTTCACATTTCTAAATATACAGAAATTTACACATGACAGGGGGAAGCTCATAGCCATTAAAAACATGGCAAGACTATAGATATTTTTTGGGTAAAAAGTCCCATAGAAGCATTTGACCTACACCCACAATTTCTTTCTCTTTACATCCCGAAACCACAAAAATTATTAGATAAGAAGATAGAAGCACGCTCCCATAGAAACCCCAAACTTAACTTAACCGCCTCCGTGGCTCAATGTAAACAACACTGAGTTTACGATTCGGAGGTCGCGGGTTCGATCCCCAGCGGGGTACATGTTTAAGTACTCGGTTTGGTTGATGGTAGGGCATATTAAAATGTCCGCCTGGCTAGCTACCACCATCTTATCTAAATCTGCCGCCAAGCAGCAATGTTAATAGCATTGTTGTGTTCCGGTTGCAGAGATAAGATAGTCAGTCCCCCAAATGTGTTGGGGTTTCCGGGTTAGTACGCTTCCACCTTTGACCACAGATTACTAATAAGTTACTACTTTGACCTCATCTTCACTTAACTTCAGGTGTGATTCAGGTCAAGGACGAACCCGTCGTGCATAAAAAAAAAGATGTGTGAACTTAGGGGATGCTAAGAATCTCTGTAAGAGATGTGTTTTAGAGGTAATCTGGCTCGTCGACGCACACCACGTATTGCTCGCCTTACGGCCGGACGCCGACTGTGACGTATGAGCTCGAGACAGATAGCTGTACACTACAAGGTATTTTACAGACACTACTGCTCATCAATGGTCTAACTACGTAGTGACTGATTATTAGTGACCGATCCTTAAACACATGATTGTACTCATGATTCATGAAATTCTAACATTTACGAGTAGGCAGGAGTACTTTTTGAGTGTATTTAAGTATATAAATTAATTTATCGTTAATAATTAATACTAATTTGACTTGTTTTATAATTTACTATATATTTAATATTGTGTTTGAAGACAATGTTATTTGCACGCCATAAATGGCAGAATATGCGAACGCGCTGTATTATATTTAAAAATCAATTGTTGGACCTTATTCTAGTGAATAAACATTTCATTTCATTTCATTTCATTTCATTTCATTTCATTTCATTTCATTTCATTTCATTTCATTTCATTTCATTTCATTTCATTTCATTTCATTTCATTTCATTTTCGTGTCGTTTCGTTTCGTTTCATTTCATTTCATTTCATTTCATTTTCGTGTCGTTTCGTTTCGTTTCATTTCATTTCATTTCATATACCTAGTAACTTTGTAAACTTCATACGGTGAACCGATGTCGTTTCCTATTTCTAACGTGAAATACGGTGCATTATGTACACATCTGTAGTTTACAAAATTCGCTCGGGAACAGATAGTCATATTTTGTAGAAGACTACTGAGTGCGTCTTACCAAGATTGTTAAGCTGAGTTTCGACGTCAGAATTATTAAACTATTTATCCAAAGTAGCGGTAATCTTCAGAATCTGCAAGTAGAACTGGTCGACAGGACATAAAAGCACATAAGTTTCCACAGGGTTCTGAAACCAGACATCGTACTTGACGCTAGCACTTAGCCTTCACTTTGAAACTTTAAACTGTACACTATAATGGAAGTCTAAGACGTCTTTCTAAACTATAGAAAGATCGACACGGCGCCTCTAAGTTTTACTTAAGAATACCTTCACTTTATTAATAGGTGTAGTACAAAAATGTTATGAAGTATTGAGATTAATAGACGCGTGGTTGCGAATCAGATAGATTTTAGTTAAGTAAATCAATAAAATCAGTTCGCGGATGTATGAATCCAACCATTCCATCAATTAGGAAACCTTAACAAGCTGTCGAGTTGAGAGCTGACAGTTTGACGAACGACTCTACCGCATCACCCCACACATCATTGTACATCACGGAAGTATATCTAAAGTACAGTCAAGTCAAAACAAACAAAATAATACAATGATCAACAAAACTATACAAAATATATCTAATTTGCTTTCGCGGCTATTGAGTTTTTTTCTTGAAGTTTGATTCACATAAATATGAGGTGTTACCTAACAGAAACCGATTAACATTTCAAAAAAGAGTATCATTATTATCGTTCAGCAAATAGCTAATCCTTCTATAAATTAGTTAATGTAATTGGAGTATGTTCCAATAGGCTTCCGAAAAGAGCCGTTTGCTATGCTTTGTAATCTTAAAATTAAAATGCGCTGGGAGTCTCTGTAGGAGCAAGTTCAGCTGGACAGCTGGTTCTGTAGAGCTGGTGCTTTCATCCACCCCAAAATAGGATAAAAAGAATTTGAGCTTGTTTACGGAATTGTTGGGTTTTGTATCATTTGATTTCAAATCTTATTTGTTTGGCATCTAACTGTTCTGGAAGAGAAATTGATAATAGAAATTACGTACTTTTTATAGTCAAAATTTCATTATTAAAACTGAAGTACAAATTGACAAATCATGTTTTAGGTATAAAAATATCGTGCTCTCCTCAGCAACATGTTATGCTTGTTAAGAATAAACATTCATTAGTAAAGACTAGCTTTCCGCTCGCGGCTTCGCCTGCGTAGAATAATTTTATCGCAGATATCCGGGACTTGTTTATCCCGCAGGAACGACTCACTTTATCGTTGACCAAATTTTATTCACATCCGTTCATCCGTTTCGCTGTGATTTAGCAACAAATAAACACACATCCAAACTTTCGAAATTATAATATTAGTTAGATTTTCGGGCTAAAACATATCTTATGTCTTAGCCCAGGGTATATTCTACCTATATACCAAATTTTCGCCGTGATTAAGCAACAAAGAAACAAATATACAAACATTCGAACTTTTGCATTTATAATATTAGTTAGAGTAACTACTCCAACTAAATATTAGGGTACATGTTTAGTATTAGGTTTGGTTGGTGGTAGGGCATTTTAGATGACCGCTTGGTTAGATACCAAAATCTTATCTAAGCCTGCCGACAAACAGCAATGTTAATAGCATTGTTGTGTTCCGGTTGCCAGAGATAAAATTGCCAGTCCCCCAAAATAAGATGGAGTTTTCGGGTCAGTACGCTTCCACTTTCGGCCTCATCTTCACTTAACATCAGGTGTGATTGGCATAGGTAGTTTAACTTTTTTTTAAACCATCATCGAATAAAACGTTGTGTCATTTGACGATCGGCTTTGTAGCCACATAATTACATCATTAAATTAAATAAATAAATAAAACTTGGACAAAATATGTGTTCCAAATAAATTTCGCATGATAGGAACCATAAGAATCTCGCCAATTAGATGAGCGTTCATTTCTCCATTGTACCTTGACTCGGGTCTGGTTTCCCGATACTATTTATTTATTTCTTTATTTAACACTTTATTGCATATAAGTATACACATTAAACACAAAGATAACAAGGCAATATTAAAATTATACAAAAGAAGAGCTTTCGTCATTCATCATATCATTTCGTGTTTCACATAATATCTGTACTATTCAATGTTCATGGCCAAATTGAATTACGATACAAATATCGAAATATATAAAATTACATTTCTGTTGTCTTCTTTTCGAATTAAAATAACTTTGAACCGACTTTAAATATCTTCAATAATTTTGACGACCTTTTGTAGTAGTATCTATAAACCTAACTGCTATACGAAAAGGTCGCCGATTCGAATCCCGCTAGGGGCATGTTTGTATAATGAATACGGACACGTGTACCTGAATTATAGTTGTTTTTATTGATATATGAATTAAATAAAATGTTTGTATCATTATTACAATAATAGAATAGATAAGCAATCAGCACAAAATCTTTAAATTAATATAATTTGAAAATTGTAACACTGACTTATGAAATGTTTAATATTATTATTTTTATTATTATTATGAAAAAACATATTTCGAAGTCCGTACCAATGCATAACAGGGAATTGTTTTTATTATTTATATTACAATGTAGATTGATTTACTTCTTCATATTACTAGAAATAATAATAATTACGTAGAAAATAACTGATTGTGATATTTTAAATAAAATTATTTTTTTTCTAGTGGCTGATTGATTAGTGACAGTGGTTGTTTTATTGTTAAAATGTTTTTATTTTTCATGTAGTATTTTAGCGTGCTTAGCAATTTTAGGTTAGATGAGCAGTTGGGGTAATAAACCAGCTCGATCTGACCATATCCGATTTGTCATATTTATTGATAATCACACCGATTTTCTTTACACTTTTTACATACAAACCCAAACTGCATCTAGTTTCCCGGTGTAAAAACTACACGATAGTCTTTCCGATTTAGATTCCGCTGTATACCGTAATTACAAAAAAAACTACTAATCGGTTGATTACCCTAAAATTGCAATGGGACCAGTTCGACGGTATCCCCTGTCGTTCACAAAAACAATCTCATCGGTGTACGTACATATATAAAAAAAACATACAAGCGGTGAATAACCTTTTCCGGTTAAAAAATAATAAAAATCTTTGTAAAATACAACTTTCCTGTCATTTGCTATTCATGTCAAGATGGACAGATTATCAGCTGCCAGTGTTAAACAAAAGATTCTCATTACTTACGCAAGTTTAAACACACGAGAGTAAATGCTATTGTCAAAGTAGCGGTTCGGTCGCAATAAGACACGAGATCAGACGATAACAAAGAAATCGGGCACACTTGCCTCGGTTGCACCTGCAGCCAGTAAAAGTCCGCTACTATACAGGGTGAAATTGAATTCGTGTAATTCCTGATTACTGGTGACTGTACTGCTGATTACGAACAATTGTCCCCAAGGAACCATAGTCGAATCAAGAGATACATTAAGACAAATATTTAAAGAAATTAATATTTTAACATTTTCGTCACAATATATATATATGAAAATCTTGTGTATGTTAAGAGAAATATATATTCATTCGAGAAACATTGTGACCGACATAATGTCAATACATGGAGCAAAAATCAATTAGCTGTACCTTTTAGTAGACTTAGTAAAGTTAGTAAGTCATTCAGAGGTCAATGTGTGCGCTTCTACAACAAGCTACTTGTAACCTTTCTTGATTGTAAATGATTGATTGAACAGAGACAAACCCTCTGAGTTTCTCGCTAGCTCTTCTCAGTAGTGGTCGCGTTCCGAGCTAGTGGTAGTTTAAAAAACAAATGACGTTCATAAGTGCATATTGTATTGCGTACATGAATAAATGATTTTCATTTCATTTCATTTCATTTCAATTCGATCAAAAAATTTTCGATCACCCATACAAAGTAAACTATTCTGAAACTACTTTTAGTATGGAAGTCCAACAATTTTCGGCTAAATTCGGCTATGGATCCTAGTGGAAAGTTGTTCGTAATCAGGAGTGGAGTCACCAACCGATAATTGTTGGACTATCATACCGACGGTGGTTTCAGAATGGCTTAGTTTGTATGGGTAATCGAAAACGTTTGATTTTTAAATATAATACAGCGCGTTCGCATATCCTGCCATTTATGGCGTGCAAATAACATTGTCTTCAAACAAAATAATTAATTCATTTTAATTTCATTTGATAAACTAATTTTGAATTTCTTTCGTCGAGCGTCTTGGTGTCGTTTGTGACAAAATGACTGCTAGCCAACCTCCCGGGAATTATGCGAATGTGAAGACATCTCAATTGTCCAAATTGACTGAGGTGATCAAACTAGATAGTAATACAAATACATTATATCCGTATACTTTAGATCCGTAGTCGGGTAAAAGTGGCCCTAAATGTCGGCCTAGGCTCCCTGCTCTTTAATTTTACAACATAATTGTATGAAATTTTATACCATTGATTTCAAGCCACCTACATTTGAGCTATAAATAGACCACCTAGCTCTATGTACTTCTGTAGGTGATGTTAATCATTCCTTTTCCACGTTCCCACTTAAATAGGTTAATAGCAGGTGACTGGAGCCACCACTGATTTAATTTTGTATGTTATCCAGATATCCACAGGGCCCGCCTGACGTAACTATTAGTCTAAATTTTTCAGTTACTATCTCATTTTTTGGATTAAATGCATAATTAAGTAGGTACATATGGGATTTCGCTTGTTTGCCTTTTCTGTTGGCTTCAAAATAACAAAGGGCCTTTAATAATGAAATTAGAGACCATTTTTATCGTAATATACAGTAGAGGTACATAGAATCTTATATCATTAAATTCATAAAGTATATTGAAGGGAAGAGCTCCCAGTGTAATCACTTATTTGAGGGCCGGCTTTTATTATAAAATATCCAATTATATGAGCAATAAAAATGGATATAGTTAGCGGCTCCATTGTTAAGTTATTTCTTTGATTTGTATAATTACAATAAAGTATACTTAACGAATATATAAAAAGAACAACCTTTTGATTTCCTTGGGCTTCTTCTCAAAGGAAGACTGTAAATTCCAAGTGCGTGGTAGGTTCAAAGAAATGGCTATTATTAAGGATAATAATGCTTAATTATTCATTGAATGATATTTTTTATCGAATTTAATACTTAGGTAAAAATTTGACCAAATTATATAATAAAAATTCACATATCTCGTGTCTGCCACGACCGTAGGGTACATTGAAAATGAATCTGACAAATGAACTGAATTATGTTTAATTTATAATCATAGATTTTCATAAAGTATAATTTATTTTCATAAATTTTATTAATTTCCTAAAATATTATTTATTTCGTAATCTTCGCGTTACAAAGGTATAACTTCTGAATAACCCATCAGTGCTTACCACCTCGAATATTTTTTTAAATGTAGCCCAAGGTCACACCATTTTTTATATTTTCGATGTCTCATTTCGTTTTTCAGACATGAATTTTTTTCTGACTAAAACGTTCGAAATTTTTCACATGTTTGGTATCGAAAAAAAAATTTGCATTTTGTACACACACTTTGTGTGCTGCAGTAGCAAATAGCGCGATCTGCCCCCTGGTCACCACGTCCCAAGCGTTTCTTCGCCAAACGGCGCAAATAGATGATTTCAGTTGAGCCCAGCCCGATTGATTGATATCGACTCACTTGTTTATTTATTTATTTAACACTTTATTGTATATAAGCATACACGTCAAACAAAACAAAAAACAGGAGAATATTAAAATATACAAAAGGCGAGCTTATCTCTATAAGAGATCTCTTCCAGCAAACCTCAGTAAGGAGACAAATTGATGAGGTAACGTAAAAGTAGACAGCGAGTACACTTACAAAAACAGTAGTTATAAACAAACATACAACTAATAAATAGAGAAAATAACAACCATGTCGATGACATACTTAAATTATGGTGTTGTTATAATATAAATAAATATAATAAAATATATAATCTAATATGATAAAAATAAATACAAAACCTATAAATAAATATGATATATACTTAAACAAATGTACACAAATAATAATAATAATCTATTGAGACTTGTTGTTTGTTGTTGTATAAAAGTTTAGTTACAGAGCACCACATTATAATTTTACATTAATTTTCTGGAAAAATTTCGGGTAACAATAGATATTTCTGCAGTTTTGTAATTAAAATAGAATTTGGATATAAATAATTAACACCTCATTTAGATTATTAAGTTTATTTTTTTCAGTGTAATAATTTCCATAGTAAACTCTGATTATACTTTCTCTGATTCACGGTGTTTTACGGAAAACAAGCCTTAATATGGACTTTTCTTTCACAGGCGGCAGAAAACGGCAACGAGATCGATTTCCAGCGCCTTTTTCGAAATGATCCCAGCCGAATTGGGCTGCGAGATAGTAGAGGGCGAACTCCAGCGCATCAAGCGGCGGCTAGGAACCATGTCAATATTTTGCGTTTAGTATACGCTTATCAAGGTGGTAAGTACTTAGTCGATCGTGATATTGATTATAAGATTGTATGTTCGCTATTTATTTGTATAGTACTCTGAAAATACAATTGAATATTTTTCCATCGGACATTACTACAGGTTAATTCTGCAATTTTTTTTATATTAATGTTGAATTTTCGAAAAAAGTGGATAAACTACGTAAGCCGTGACGTTGCCGCCCGTCGTCTTAGGAGTTAGCTCAAAATAAAATGGCTAGAATTCTCGCGATATAAACAAAAGAAAAACATAATAGAAATAGAATTCCACTGTCAGTTTAGTCATTTTTTAATTAGGTTCTGGAATGGTGACCACGCACCGGCAAACTCAGCGCGAGACTCCAACCACAAGATTGACTCGAAGCGATAGTGAAGACTAGGGTTTCCAATCTTCGGCCGAACGATCGACTTCACGGATCGATTCGAATCGAGTAGTCCGATATCGATATACGGAAAAAAGATCCAATGAAAATCAATTTTTCGATCGAACATTTTTAAATAGAAATGCACCGGGGAATTATATTGAGTGACCGATTCGAAAGATCTCAGGAAAATCATTGATCTTATATACAGCTCGTACCTCAGCCTCCGAATTTTAAATGGTCGACAATCTATATGCGTTTCGTTATCGGTTTTTGTTCACAGAAACGCATTCAAAATGGGGACATGTCTTTCTTCCATAAAAGACTCGGAGTTGGTTCAACAGTTCGTTCACATGTATCGTTAACAAGGCAACGTAGCAAAATAATTTGATCTTCGATCATCATCATTTTGTATGATCTATAGATCGATCTGAGGCGTAAGAGATCAATCAAAAAGATCGGACATCGACAATGAGATCGATTTTCGATTATATCGGATCGAGATCGGGAACCCTAGTGTATACAGGATCCACGTCATTTTTAAGAGCGTTTTCATACATTCGCGTTTACACTTGGATACTTCGATGTGTTTACGTTGTATTTATTAACATGCATTTATTAATTTCGCTTGTAACTAACAAATCTTGGAAGTTAATTTTAACCTACTTGTAATTGCCGTATCGAAATGAAACTTGGTATGTTTATATAGTTCGGATGATAATACTATAATTAGCTAATCTGATGATGGAGCCAGGAGATGTATGGTGGAACTATAGGATGTTTTTTAGTTTTTTTAAATACATATTTCTTTCAAGACTTGAATATAAGGGATAACGCCAACAACACACCTCTGCACTGCGCTGTCGAGGGCGACTCCTTGGAAGCTATCCACTTCCTACTAAACCAGTAAGTTATTTTTCATATATAATACATAATAATAATTATAAATGTCCTTGGACATCAGCGCCATCTAGATACAAACTTACCAGCTAGGTTCATAACTCAAGGTTGGAGTTTTTTATAGAGTTTCTATATGATTTTTTTGTGCAAGAAGGATCAATCATCATCGTATTGATAGCTACATTCCACTACATGTATCGTATTAATTTTTTTATAAGTATTCACGTGTTCAACTCGCTTAGAAATTTCGACAGCCTTAGCGCAGAATAACGAAGGAGTATACTGTGGCCTCAGGAAGAGCCAATCTGAGGGTAGGGTCAAAATTGTCCCGTACCACTGGCTACGGCTTTAGTGCATTGTATAGATATGCAAACGATACGTTATATGTATGTCGCTTGTTTCTATGAATGATATTTGTTGCAGCAATGTACAAACTGGACTATTGAATGACAAAACCCAAGCTCCTATACATTTGGCGACGGAATTAAACGCGGTAAGGAAAATAAATTTCTTTTACTAAAAAAAAATATAAATCAAATAAGTATTGAAGGAACCTACGGAGATTATCACCTAGGTATATATATAAATTGACGTCATTTATTATCATACGTGTAGTATTCTTTTCTCATATTGTGAAGAACTTAACTCGCATAAAAATCTTGTTTCTTTACCACATAATAAATACGGATCCACCCTTTGACCAGGTTGCGGTTCTCCAAGCTTTTGGTAGACACAGAGACTTATTCGATTCCGACCAGGGTGGGGAGCATGGTCGCACTGCTTTACACTTAGCAGCTATACACGATCACGATCTATGCGCTAGGATACTGGTAAGTAGTTTTAATATAAATTGTAAAATTCAAAAAGTGATCCAGACACAGAAATATCGTCCAGAATAAACAACACATCTGATTCAGACACAATACCACACTAAACAAAATCAGACACACAGAGATCTTAGATTGCGAGAAAAAGCAACCCATTAATTTCTTGTTCTACGGAGGTGGGCTTGTGTATATTACTTAGGTACACGACGATACGTACTGGTCAATCCGAGTCGATGGCCATTAAAAGTACTTTTCCATTTTTTTTTTCTGTCTGTAATATAAAGTGATATGACAAACCTAAATAATTTATTTATATTTTATAGAATTGAATTGAGTTTTATTCCAGACTGCGCTTGCCCACTAGAATAGTTCGTTCTTTCACATAAATACTTTTAATGAATAGTCCAAAATTCTTTATTCTGTAGGCACACATTTTGTACCCTACACTTTAAATACTCAAATTTTACATTTTTTAAGCTACAACTTGTATAAAGATGAAATAGGGTGTTTGGATAACACATTTTTTATGCGTCGTGGCACTCGTGAGTTTTTTAACAAACCCGTCACTGGCCATTGGCACTTCGATCGCCTATAATGAATATATCTATTACGAAAAATTTTTCAAAGTTGTAATCCCATGAAGAATAATAATAAAAGGAATTAATCTCCGAACAGATATCAGATCTTGGTGCTGAGTGTAAGCGCTCTTGCAATAACGGCTACTACCCAATCCACGAGGCTGCTAAACATGCGTCGTCAAGGACTATGGAGGTATTCCTGCAATGGGGCGAGTCCAGGGGCTGTACCCGAGAGCAGATGATATCTCTTTACGACAACGAAGGCAATGTACCATTGCACTCCGCAGTCCATGGCGGAGATATTAGAGCCGTGGAACTATGTCTGAGGTCTGGAGCTAAGATCTCGAAACAGCAACACGACTTGTCTACTCCTGTGCATCTTGCGTGTGCGCAGGTAAGTTAGGAATTTTATTTTCCAAACAAGTACGAGCAATTTGCACGTTTAAAGTTTACAGGTGGTAGATTGTTAAATAATAGTCTACGTAGCTAAAATCAAATATCAAATATATTTATTAAATAAAATGGTACATTGAAACATAGAATCTACATAATAATACTTAATTGCAACTGTAACACTAGTTATAGACGGACTCAGTGTAAACGGTCAAAAAATCATTATGTATTTGATCATCAGATATGGAAATTTTGGATCTTTTAATTACGAATGAGATTTTTCCATTGATTTCTTGTCGATTTTATATTATTGATGATCACTGAGTAACATTTCGTGAAAAAATTTGAATCACAAAGATATTGAAAGATTTATTCGAACATCGAAGTTCTCTAAAATATTTCGCTGCATTTATAAAAAAAAATATTAGAGGCATTTCTAAAATAAAAATGTGAAACTATCTTATCATCTATCTATATGAACTTACATCGTTTTCGACCTCATGAATATGTATTTTATTTTAGTAACAAAAAGTATCGACAATGAATCACTAAAAATAATTAGGTCGTTATACTAAACGTACTGTTAATCAGGCGCGGCAATACAGCAACTGTCATATACGATTTTAGACGAAGTCATCTCGGCTAAAACATCGTAAGTACTATTCCATTGCCTGACTGTTTTTTCCTGATTTGTATTTCTTAATTTTTCAGGGGGCTCTTGAGATTGTAAAGCTAATGTTTACTATGCAAGCTTCAGAGAAAATGGCATGTCTAAATTCATGTGACGTACAAAAGATGACGCCATTGCACTGTGCTGCAATGTTCGACCACCCTGAAATCGTCAGTTACTTGATAGAGGAGGGTTCCGATATTAATTCTCTAGACAAGGAAAAGCGATCCCCTCTGTTACTCTCTGCGTCCCGAGCTGGTTGGAGGACTGTTACCTCCTTGGTTAGTAACGCTGTTGTCCATATGCATTTAGTAACCAATATTCAATGCACTCTAGAATAAGCAGGCTTGTCTTATTATACACTTTCATTACATACAATTACGTAGTATACTGAATTTAAGTATTTAAGTTATCAGCCTTAATTTGAAATAATACTTACCTATATATATGTCAATATTTCAAGTATAAATTAGACTTTTTTAAATACAGAACTGTACCATTTAGTATAATTTCTAATTTAATTACAAAACTAAATTACACATTTAACCTACACAAATACGTCAATATAGGTTGTCAGAATTTTAAACTTCATTATTAAAATTAATAACGATAATCTATAAAACATAGATATTCTGTGGCAAAAGGCAATTGACTTATCCTTAGGTTATACTTGGAAGGGCTCTAAGACTGGATTTTGTAAATCATTTTCATATAAATATTTACATAAACATCAATGACTATATCTACAAATTGTAGTCATAAGTAAATCATGAACTTCGAGTAAGTTTGAGGATTCCAGCATCGCATGAAGCCAGAATCCCCATTCTTCTTCTTAGCGACTCGATGGCAAAAACATCAAATCTTGAGGACCAGAATGTAGCAACACGTACAGCAGTGTCTGTGGCATCGTAGAGGTCTTAAAACATATATAATAACTCTTAAAAAAAACCAGTCTATTATTTGCGCACAATTTTTGACGTGATACATAATCGTACATATATATAACTTTAAGACCTTTATCCCAAATAGGGTGGTCAGAGGTATCTCAAACAAGAGGCTTGGTGTGCCATATATAAAAAGTTTAAGACTTGATGCAACATCCACGTTTCACCTTTAGAAATATACAGAAATGTACACGTGGTAGGGGATGAGTCCATCGCCGTTGAAACGTGTAAGTCTATAGATATTTTTTGATGGAAAGTCCATCAGTCTCCTTCTACGATCACAGGAAGACAAGGGTTGAGATTATTCTTGTTACTCGAACAAAACACACGGCACTTTGACATGATTAAAATCGTTGAATTTTACTGTTAGGAGATCAGGCATCACGGACGTTCCGGCGTTTCCATTCTAGTATATGTTTTTTTTTTATATAAGTTTTCTTTGAAATAAATACTATCAGCAGTTGTTACTATTTACCAATTCATTGACAGATCCGTCTTGGTGCCAGACTTGACCTAAAAGACATTAACTCTCGGAATGTATTACACCTCGTCGTGATGAATGGCGGACGTCTAGAAGAAGTCGCTACCACTTGTGTCGTAAGTATCATTAATTCAATATTGTTTAGTGAGTAACATTAATTAAATAATAGATTAGTATATTTTTTATTCAATCTAAATTATAATGATTATAATTAACATATTTGATAAAACAATAAGAAGTTGCGACGATAAAATTTGTTCCGAAGCGTTGCAATATTTGCCCTGGCATACACAAACATGGTAGTATACGTACAAAGAGATTCCACGAGCGAAAGGAGTAAGAGAAGCATGAGGGCTAAATACACAACCCTCATCAACGTGTCGTAAAACCATTTCTAGTTTAGCGAACCTTACTGACGCGTAGCTCTTCCCTACTACAGGTGGCCATGTTCTGCAGCCTCGTTCATTGTACTCCACTCCTATGTCTGTAAATCTTTTAAAGCATCCTCCTATAAAAGGAGAACCTTCACACTTTTTCTTGTAATGCTTACTTTTCCCTGTCATTCTATGATCACGGTGATCAAATACATGATAACAGCCAGGCATTCTGGGTATTTCAGTATTGGTTAGCCCGCACTGGAAGCATTTAGATATTTTTGGTTTTGGAGTCGTTGTTGTAGTTGTTGTAGTTGTCGTTGTTGTTGTGGTTTTCGTGGTCGTCGGGATTGTCATCGTGGTCGAGGTTGTAGTACTAGATGAAGGTCTCATTGCAGTGGTACTGATTTCATCCGGCAACGTAGTAATATAACTTGCGGCAGAAGTAACTGTTTCATCACTTGGAGTGGTTCCTTCTATTGTTGTAAGTTCATCTGGTGCCATAGTACCTTCTGCTTCTGATACCGTAGAAGATTCTACATCTGTTCCACTTGCTTTCTCACCATTCGTAGTCGGTATCTCATTTGAGGTTGTGCTCTCTTCAAACCCATTTGATTCTTCTGACATATCGTACCTTATTGTTTCTTGGACGATGGTTGTTATAGTATAAGTTGTTGTGTCGATTTTAGAGATTTCCTTAGTCGTTAGGGGCATAGTTTCGGGCGGTAGAATTATGTCAATAACATCTGCTGTCGTTGATATAACTTCAAACTCTTTAGTTTTGTCATCATTAATTGTATTTTTTTTCCCTTGAACAGTCGTCCCGTCAGTGAGAATTTCGTAGTTTTGTTCTGTAGACGTACTTGTTTCGTCCAAATTAGTTGTTGTTTCCGAAAAAATTCCATCTGTTACAGTAGGTGTGAAATCAACTACTAAACTATCAGATGTTGCGTCAGTGGGTACTTTATCTGTCGCAGTGGTTGTTTTGACTATTGCTGTAGACGTACTTGTTTCGTCCAAATTAGATGTTGTTTCCGGAAAAATTCCATCTGTTACAGTAGGTGTGAAATCAACTACTAAACTATCAGATGTTGCGTCAGTGGGTACTTTATCTGTCGCAGTGGTTGTTTTGACTATTGCTGTAGACGTATTTGTTTCGTCCAAATTAGATGTTGTTTCCGGAAAAATTCCATCTGTTACAATAGGTGTGAAATCTACTACTAAACTATCAGATGTTGCGTCAATGGGTACTTTATCTGTCGCAGTGGTTGTTTTGACTATTACTGTACTGCTTGTTATCGGCGAAATTTCATTATTTGTGCTCTCTATTGCAGTAGTTCCTTTGATGATTGTACTATCATCGTGTCTTAAAGAAGTCGTGGCAGCTCCTATTGCTATATCTTCTGCCAACGGATAAATTTTACCTAGACGGACTGTATCACCGTCTGAACTTTCTTGCTCATATAATCTACGCAGTGAAGTTGAAACTGTTATTGAACGAATTGGAGGAAAGTACGTCGCAAACGTTTTTTTGGGTTTAGGAGTTGTTGATAGATATTGTGTTGATAGACGATAGGTCCATTTCGGCCATACATCGAAAATGTAATAATGCTTACCATCATCCCTGTGCCTTATTATATATGTCGATACCTGCGCTGTTGTGTCGAAACCAACCTGAAGGTTTATTGGAGTCAATGATACAGGAAAACCGTATTTAAAATCCGGTAATGCATTTTGGTAGTTGCTCGAGGTTCGATCATAGTTCTTAGTTCCGCTATATTGCTTTTGGAAAAAAAGTATAGGATTAACACGAGTCCTTGATGTATCAGTATGAAGTTCTATCTTGTTCTTGTAACGTGACAACAAGGAACAGTGCACATCTTGCAATGAATTCAAAAATAATAAAGATAATATACTAAAGGCAATATTATGCTTAAAAGTTAATATATTGATAAAAATGATATTTATCGCATTTAGCTTCATATGTGTCATATATACCAATTGTGTGAATTGCTTTGGTTTTAAATTTATTTTGTATATAGACTGACAGTGCATCTTCTGTCATTGGGTTATAGATTAGGTTTTGTGTAGAATAACATGCACTTAAGGTGATTGTTCTGTAGGTGAACATTACTGCTAAAATGCTTGTTATATCCTAATGAACAAAATAGCTATTTCGTATGTATTGAGTAGTACATAGTTGTAGGAAATCATCAATCGCATACACATTTATCCGTGTTAGTTAATTATCCGTGTTCATCATTTTTATTCTATTATTCTTTCTTTTGGGGTGTAAAAAAATTATATTTGATGTTTGTCCTTTTTATTATCATACACTTAATTATCGCAATGGACAACTTTCGTAAATGGTAAATGGTAAAGGTTGTTATGTTTATATAAATGACTGCGTTGTCAGGGTAGTGGTCGACAATTATTCTATTGAAATTTTACGTGCATGTTACTTAGTAGGGTAAGTTTAGGATAGATGCTCCACATTTCAGAACTGTAGATTCGCTTTGTAACTTCGCGGTTGAATATTTATTTACCTCCGAAAAAATTTATAGCCGACGAAAAAATCCGCGAATATCGTCGACACCGCGATATATTAGTATTTTATTAGTTAGTTTTTTTTAATGGCTAAATTGATTGATTTTATATGTTGTTCGGTTGAGGGGATAGGATATACAAAGCACATGAATTGTTCTGTACCTGTCTATGGACTGTCTGTAATGGACATCTACTGCTAAACATAGACTTCAGTACAAATTTATTAGTAAGTGAAGGTAAGTACCGATGCATGTATATCAAAGAAACTTGTATTTTCAGGACCGTAGCGTAAGTCTCGTGACACTGCTTAATGAGAAAGATACTACTGGATGTTCCCCACTGCACTATGCCAGTCGTGAAGGCCATATCCGATCTTTGGAAAATCTCATTAGATTGGGGGCTTGCATTAATTTAAAAAATAATAATAATGAGAGCCCATTGCATTTTGCTGCAAGGTGAGTGAATGAGTATTTGTATGCAGTCCACATATTGCCAAGATGTATCTCCTTCTCATAATTCTTTGGGAAAATTGATATTGCTGATTAACAAAATAATAATTATCCTCCTTGGTTACTTCGTAAAAAAGAAAGCAAACTAAATTTTTTTCAAATATTGTACTTTTCTGTAATGGGTATGAAAAGTATTTCTATCACAAGAAAGTAAAGGCCGGTTGTTTTACGCAACTAGCCATCTTAATTGCACCTATTTTGCGTTAGGTGGTTTGGGCCTCACCCCTACCAACCGAGGTACACTGGTCCCGGTTGTCCTTGTTGGCTTTGGGAAGCAATTTAATAACATAATTGCTTCCCAAAGCAATTCTTCAAGCATTGAATTAATGTTAATTTAAATTCGCATAACCTAACTTTTTTCTACAGATATGGACGATATCACACTGTATGTCAATTACTCGACTCCGACAAAGGCACCTTCATAATTAACGAGAGTGATGGTGAAGGGCTGACGCCCCTTCATATAGCTTCACGCGAAGGTCATACTAGAGTTGTCCAACTCCTTCTGAACAGAGGGGCTTTGCTCCATAGAGATCATAATGGCCGTAACCCCTTGCACTTGGCAGCTATGAGTGGTTACACCCAGACTATAGAACTATTGCATTCCGTTCACTCGCATTTGTTGGATCAGGTTGATAAGGATGGCGTAAGTTATTGTATAATTTTCTGTTTCCTGACTTGAGAGACACTCATCTACATAATTAAAACATTGGAATAAGAGTTTATATAGGTTCATTGTTATTCGATTAATTACTTTTGTAATTAATTCCATTTTTATATCACTTTGTAATGTAGGTATATGGTCAATTATCTTAATTTTACGTTACGTTACCGTAATGCGCGAGATGCGCGCATAATCTCAATTCTTTGGTTCTGGCAGAATTATCAGCATTGTGGCAGAATTATCCCTGCAACTTTATGCTGAGTCAGATCCAATTCGTTGACCTGGTACATGGCGCACATAAATTATAAAATTGTCTGGCTTTTTGTACTTTTATTGCTTTTTGTGAATTGTTTCTGTGTACCTTGTATTTCTGTCAGCGACTAAAGTTATTCTATTCTATTCTACTCTATTCCATTCCATTTTATTTCAGCCATTTGAATTGTACCACATCATGATTCATTTTTTTTTTAATTTACATCACAATTTCTAGAACACGCCACTCCACCTTGCCACTACGGAGAATAAACCAAACTCTATTGCGTTGTTGTTATCTATGGGATGCCGTCTGAAATACAATAGTTTGGATATGACCGCTATTGACTATGCCATTTATTACAAGTTCCCAGAAGCCGCTCTTGCGATGGTCACTCACGAGCAAAGGTACGTAAATTCATTACGGGTCATATTATCTTCATTTGTCATATTTTTCTTAGAATTATCGTATCTTCTATTGTGGATAATATATTTCATTCGTTAAAAGAATCTTGCTTTGTTCATCATTTGTATGCGTTCGAATATTTTTTCTCGGTATAGAGCGAAAGAAGTTATGGCTCTACGATCGGATCGCTACCCCTGCGTGACGTTAGCGCTGATTGCAAATATGCCAAGAGTATTCGAAGCTGTTCAGGATAAATGCATCACTAAGGCCAACTGCAAAAAAGATTCTAAGAGCTTTTACGTAAGTTATCTAGTTTCAATATTTTTATTTACCAATTTTCTTGGTGGTTTTTCATTCTTAAGCCAAAGAATTAATTATACTATTAGTTATTAGGTTTATAGCATACTTTTGTAGTAAATTAAAATTAATTGAAATTTCTATGTAAAACTTATCATGTGTGAAATCTTTTTTTCATTACATTTATTTTTAATTCGGGTAAGTACACCTGAGCAAATGGAATCATGACTCACTTGAGCTTCATTTTCTACAAACATTGTAATACCAGTACGTCGAATTTAGTTTGTAAAATATTATCTTACATAAGAATTTTTTATTTATTTAATAGACGAAAACATTAAGATTTTGCCGATTTGTAACGAATGTTCGGTTGAGTGTTTGATTCAGTTAGTTCGACCGTACCTAAATATTTTATCAATCTTATACTTACTTGAATTTGAATTGGCAAAAATAAATTGTCCCCACGATTTTTTCCTAAAGATTTCTATGCTTTTATTTCATCAAATTATTATAAGAATATTTACCATGATCTGACACATCTAGATCAAATACGCCTTCGAAGCCCTATGCCCTAAACTGAGAACGGAGGAGGGCGGCAAGATACCGGATGGCCCGAATTACCAAAAGTTGCCATTACCTGCACTTAACGTAAGTTGTGCATTTACTGTAGAATGTTATTAATATCTTATTAACATTATCACAGATAAAGTACTCTTTCAATTTCTACCAACACTCAAAGGAAACGATCCAAGCACTGAGATTGGCGCTGAATGATCCCAAGTTCAGACCAGAACCGTTGTCAGTAATCAATGTGAGTGGAGAACACACCGTATACTGCCTGTCTCACTCGTTCTTAAGCCATCTCTCGAGACATTTCCGTTTTGAATGCTTTGTAAGAGTATTATATATGTGCAAGTGTATTTTGTACATATTGTCTGTCAAATACAACGGTTAAGGGTTACACTTGTCAAATTTCTGTCAGCAATCAAAATGTGCACTTTAATACCGGCTTCAAACTATCGTCCAACAGACTAACACTCTAATATGGCTCCAATCCGTTCCAACTCACGATCAATTAATACAGACTCTCCACACATCAATAGGCCACGTTCCAACCTCATTCACTATGGAGGACGCCGTTGAAGTGACAGGTGCTTCTGCTCCATACCGTTTGAGTGCATAAAATATTTTTTTAAAGTTTATAACTAACGTAAAAATAAAAATACCACGACCGAAACGAAGATGGTGGATACTAAGTATACATAGGAATAGAACAAGATAAACATCTTATAGTGGTTTAGTTCGAGAAAAATATTTATTTATTGAACACTTTATTGTGCACACACAGCAAATTACACATTAAAAGAATTAAATACAAATCTACAAAGGGCGACCTATTTCTATAAGAGATCTTTCCAGCAAACCCGCAAAAGCTAAATATTATTGTTTATGCTAGAACCTTCTTCCATACTGATGTGTGGAGGGTCAGTTCATATGAGTTGACCAACTCCTTTGATCTCGGTACGATTTACCGCCATCGGAGCGATCGACAATCGTCAAATAAGCACGAACTATGTCTCTGCACGTGAAAGGTTGGACGAACAGTTTGGACTGTTGGACAATAGTTTAGAGCCAGCATGATACACTCAAACCTCAATAAGCTTTATCGAATAAGGTTTTAAAATTTATTAAGTTTCAAAAACTTAAGTTGAAATGTTTTCTTATAACCTTAACCATCTTGATACACTTAGTTATGCAATTTCTAACATATCCAATGATATGTTTAGTAGAATAGTAAAAATCACTTTTATCACAATACATTTATTGCAATGTCAACCCTAACACCGATATTTGAACACATTTCAAACTTAAAAACTAGAAAGGTTGCGCACCTCTCTGGGGTTATATCATATTGTGTGGTACACAATTGTAGCAAAAAATATTTTCAAAATTAAATAGAAAATCCAATTTCAGGCCATGGTGGCGCACGGACGTGTTGAGTTACTAGCTCATCCTTTGAGCCAAAAATACTTGCAAATGAAGTGGAATTCATATGGGAAGTATTTCCACTTGGCCAACGTGCTGTTTTATTGCTTTTTCTTGGTGTTTGTGACAATCTACACGTACATGTTGATGACTTACGCCAACCCGAGTATCTCATTGATAGCGAGAAAACTAAAGCCTCAATGTGTGACCCTGACTGATTATATCCCGGCGAATAATAGTGACATATTCATCGAAGATGAGATCTACAATGAGACTTTACGAGAAAACAAGCCAGAGTTAAAAAAAGGTAACAGAAAAATCTTTATGTGCAACACTGGAGCGCACACGCTTCTATTTTTATAAATTCGATTGCGTGCTCTACTAAAGTAGACCATAAAGAAATATTTTTCCCAGATGTGGGTCGCAAATTTAGACATAAAAACTGATTTCGCATTTTCGATTTACTTTATTTATTGAAATAATGGAAAAACCAAAACATGGATCTTTAAGAGGCGGATCAATCTTTTCGCAAATCTCGTGGACCTTTAACATGGGTTTTTTGATCTTTCCCATTTTCGCAGGATTGTTATGCACGGCGTTTGGCAAAATCCGTCTGCTAATATAGGGAGATTGGTGGTAGAGAATATGACACAACTGGATTGACCCTGTCGTTCTATAGTAGAGCACGTTAACATGCTTCTAAAATATTTAAAGAAAGATTTTTTGTTCTTTTTTTAAATACTGGGACTTTTATTTCACCCAGATTGGTGCTTTTTGTCTACCACTACTAAAAACGTAGCCTTCTTAACAATGGCAGATTGATAGCTTGTAAATTGTAACATGTATATAAAGCTGTTTTTTTTTATATTTTTCCCTAGATTTCGACGTACTCGTGACCATGTATACTAGTACGGTGGCGATCCTTGTGTACAACGTTTGTTGCCTTTTCCGTGAGGCGTACAATATTAAACAGCAAAAGTGGCATTATCTGGTGGACCCTTCTAACCTGGTGGCTTGGATGCTCTACATCGCCTCTACTATAATGGTCCTTCCGACTCTGACTGGAACTTCCGAAGACATTCAGGTGAATAATTGCAGTATAATAGTCATGTAATCTAATTTCCTATACTATGGTTCAATTAGTTTTTCTTTCCCTTCACCCAAAATACTTTGAATATTATTAAATTCATTTTCTAATTTCAACAACGGATTTCACCAAGTATGATAGGGTGGTGATGGTGGACTTCGGCCTTTGTATGGAATATTAAAGTTTGTCACTGACAACGAATTTTTTTCGGAGATTCGGTTTACCACCATATACTCCCTTATTGCAAAAGAAAAGTTAACAAGGCAAATACATTTATGATTTTTTTTTTGGATTTTAAAGTCGTTTAGTTTATTAGGTGGCGTAGGTAATTTCATTCTACTTAATGATTATTGTCTGTAGCTTTTTTTGGTATAAACCAAAATGCGTGCAAACCTTTACTACACAGCGTAACAATTAAATTACGAATGCTTGTTAAGCTCATCATCATCAGCCCATAAACATCACATTGCAGGTATATAGGCCTTCCTCGTATATGAGGTATGGGCTGTAGTTAAGCTCATACTTAAATTGTACTGACTTCGACGTGTCGATCCGAAACCGCTAAAGCTTGTGTATTCATAATTTAACAACCTATACATAGTGTGTATTCATAATTATTTTGCAAAGTGAGTTTATCTCCGACATAATTTTTAGGGGTTAAAAAAGTTGATTGAACCAAAATATCCAGTTATTTAACTTGTATATCTCAAACTCCTCTTACTGGCATAATTTATTGATTCATGCATATATAATTAATAACTTTTGTAATAATTACAGTTTACTGCAGCTGCAATTACAGTATTCCTGGCATGGTTCGAACTCCTTCTCTTGCTGCAGCGTTTCGATCAAGCTGGAATCTACGTAGTGATGTTCCTCGAGATCTTGCAAACCTTGATTAAAGTCTTAATGGTGTTCTCAATACTGATTATTGCTTTCGGAATGGCGTTCTTCATATTGCTTTCAAAGGTGAGCTTATTCGATTGATTCACCATAGGTTTGTTTTTTTTCTACCATTGGAGAATGTGGCGATATCATCACTAAGGTTACTGTTTTTAACGGCTTTAATCAACACATATAACAGATATGTTTGAAAATAAGTAAGCAGGCAATTTTATTTCGAATTTTAATAAGGAATTGATATGGCCGCCAAGCGAACGGGGTAACATCTATAATTTTTGCTGAAGTGTTAGAATTTACGGCATTTTCAATTTTTTTTTTGTGTATAGCTACAATTGATTTTCTTTTCAGGGACATCATTTATCTTTTAGCAGTGTCCCTATGGCACTGATGAGGACCTTTGCTATGATGCTCGGAGAGATTGATTTCGTCGGAACATATGTTCTACCGTACTACAAGGAGGAGACCGATGTTGTACTGCCGTTCCCGCTGCCAACGTTCCTGATACTTGCAATCTTCATGGTGCTGATGCCAATTCTTCTGATGAACTTGCTCATCGGTTTAGCTGTTGGCGACATTGAAAGTGTTAGGCGTAATGCGCAACTGAAAAGATTGGCTATGCAAGTAAGTATTGCGGAACACTCACATTCATGACATGTAAAAGATCTGGCTTAAATCATTTCAATTTATCCAAATATTTATTATTAAATATTTAGCGGGAACGCGAACTCGAGCCGTTTTTAATGCTATCGGGCAAGTTCTGAAGTATACTTCAAAATTTTCAGTGTTCGCACTAGGTACAGTTTGTTACAGTTTTTTTTATTTATTTGTCCATAGAACATTATTTGAACAATCTTCACTATAAGACGCCTACGAAAACCTGTAAAGGTTTATGTGTAGTGCGAATGAACTGACCCGCCGCGTTATTAATTATTACAAAAGACAACTTAAAATATCTACATACATACATAAGATACATAAGATGACATACGGAAGCAAGTAGACATGTGTCTCGCTATCGAAATAAAATTTGTTGGAAAGGCACTTCCTACATAGTTCCATCTATAAAGTACTTCTTTAATGCATTTTTACATTGTTTTACATTATGTGAATATAGTTCACATAATAAATCTTTACAGTTCTGCATAATGCAAAATCTTAGAAAATCGTGAAAGCTTTTTAATGTTTTTTTACTTAGTTAATTAACTACAGCTATTATGACTTTAACAAAAAAAGTACTCCATTTGCTGAGAAAACTTAATTCGTTTTTTGCAGGGCTGTAAAGGTTTTACTAAACAAACTGAAATGTTCGACTGGGTATATTGACAGATTACGTTGGTTCTTTGAGGTGTAAAGTGGTTTGGTAAAATTTTTGGGGTTCTTTAAATTAAATCTTTATGTGAAAATTTATTTTTACCCGAGTAATTCTGAATACAAATGAACTATTGATGAAGAATCATCGCTTTACAAATGACTTATTTGGTGTGTGAATAGATACGCTTTATGACGTAGAACATCCGAAAATCAATGCAAATAAAGTGATTTTATTTCATTTCACATGATAAATTGACCTGCTTGAAGTCAGGCGATAGAGTCAGAGTCAGAAAAATAGCTAAATAGTAGCCAATTACTTGCTGATTACTTCTTCGATTCTTAGGTGGTTCTTCATACTGAATTGGAACGTAAACTGCCAGCTTTCGTCCTAGAAAAGATTGACAAGAACGAACTGATTGAATACCCCAACAACAACAAATGCAAACTGGGATTCTTGGATCTAATTTTACGCAAATGGTTCTGCAACCCTTTCACGGATGATGGTAAGTTTCAAGTTAATAACATCGCATAATAACGATAATATATTCTTATTTCACTCTTAAGTGTATTCTTTCCCACTTTTGATTAGACTGTTTTAGGTCAATATTTATTTACTCGGTGCATGTAGTTATTCAGACACATATTTTCCTATAAAGCTAAACTACTTGCAGCTGGCCTTGACATGGTACTCGAAAGCACCGAGGACTACATCACTGCTGAGCTGGACAAGCAGAAGCGTCGGCTGCGCGAGATGAACCTGCTAATGGAGCAACAGCATACACTGGTGCGGCTCATTGTGCAAGTAAGTGGATGATATTATTCACGACTGTGTACCGGTAAATCAGATAAGTTATAAAAAAATTTGCAAATCAGTCCAGCGGAATGAAGGACTCCGCGATAACACTCGATTGATTTACGAGTATTTCACTTTGACTACTGCAATCTACTAATATCATTCAGCTGTACACAAAAAGACCCTCTTAAAGAGATACACAAATACAAAAAAAAAATAAGTAAAAATATTAAATGAACCCTCACCATCAATATTACTGATATTACTTTCAATATCAAGTGATATTACTTTGTAATAGAGTAATCTTCATAAGTTATCTACAGGGAACCTTTAACTGAGATAAAAAGTGTCACATATCTTCTTCTACTTATGTGCCAAATTTCAAGCAAAGAGAGCAGCGAACTAACATCCAAACTAGAACAAAGATAGAAACCGAAAGTGAAACACCCAAAGGCCCGCTTTACGCACACACTTAAATCTTAGTAAGCCGATCGCCGCTACATGAGAGACATAAACTATCTATATAATATATAGGTATGTAAGTAGCAAGTATCGATAGATATGGTTTCATGGACACATTGAAACATCAAAATCAAAATCAAAAAATGCTGTATTTTGTAGGTACACAGGGTACATTTAAAATAGTCAGATTTTACATTTTTAAAGCTACTGCTTGTTCAAAAGGCTTCTCCTAAAGTGTGAAAAATTTTCAATTTATCTAGCCCACTTTAAGCTCGCTTAAGTTTGTGGTGTTTTAATGATGCGGAGTCCTTTTATTTCATGGTTCACAACAGCAATACTGAATACGGTGATAATCCTATCCGAGAGAAACTGGCAATATTACAATTTTACTAACAATGGCGGGCCTCTCTATTCTTTACATAGTATAAAATAAATTCTCTATCCGCGTCTATCAGTTTGTCTGATAAATGAACTACGCGACGGATTTTGATAAGATTTTTCGCGCGCGGTCATTTAGAGAGTTCTTCCGGAAGGTTATGTTTAAAAGAAGTGATAGTTCATGTTTGGAGATTAACGTGGACGGAGTCACGGGCAGAAAACAGTGTTGTTATTTGCAAAACAACAGATTTTGATGGTTGAGAGATAATAACTTTAGACAGATCGTATCGCTTATTCACGTGAACCATTACTTATCTGATTTATTTTGTACACGGATTATTTAATTTTGTGTCTAATTTATTAGGTATTCCAGTGAATTCATCGATGGTAATTAGAAGAAATATTTTTATTATGATCTTCTGTGTTATTTGTTATGCGTATTTAATTAGGTTGTAAATAGGATAGGAAGCCATAAACTTAAAATGTACTAGCGTATTGAACGAACATTCTGAGTGAACGTTGAACTGCCAATCTAGCTGGTAATAAATAATTACATAGAAATACATTATACACTGTCAATTGCGATTGTTGTAAATCCATGCGACATAGTTTACAAGGCAATTGAAGCGAATAACATTGTTTTTTATGCCGTGGTATGACAAACGAGCAAATAGCTAACCTGATGGAAAGTGATGAGCCAATCACATTGAAGGCTAAGAATGCCTCTTAAAAGCGATCGCAGATGACCGTTTTAAATCGACCACCAATTTGCGTTCGACTAACGTATCCATTGTGCCGACTCAAAAACACACGGCCTATACACCTCCCGACATTATTTCCATATGAATACGTGGGCGCTACACAGTTACGCGCCGTCTACTAATGTTTTTCGTCTGCGTTAGCGTACGTTCTTTTTCTCTACGACAGACCACTGACTAAAATCAGATCGGCTCGGCGAGAGTCTATCATACTTGCTCACATTTATAGGGCCGATTTTGTTGCAAATACATTTCGATCTTCAATGTCTTAGTGTTTTATTTTTGCCGACTATTGTCGGACCGATTATAAGCGGTCATTTGCGCTAGGCCTATAATTTCGTTGACACCGGATTAGCAGAATAATTAAGATTATCTACGGTATTGCCAGGTCATTGATGGCGAACAGCGAGAGTGGCAAGCGAATGGTACACCATCAATTTGAGCTACAATCGCAATTGACCATAACATAAATAGCACCAGAATGGTGGCTTTGAAAATATTATCACAAACAGGGTGACATCGATTTCGTGTAATTTCTAGAAACCACTAGGTATTTCTAGGACAAATAAAACTTCAGATACGATTTTTAGGAATATACACCAAATAACAATATCAGTTTAAAAACCAAAAACCCACAGCATATTTTGTATGTTGCGGGCGCGGTATTGGGATTTTTACCATAAAATGTATAAATAAATAAATAAATATTTTGGACACTTACAATTACTTGCTTGAGAGTTAATACGGCTACCGTTAAGCGTTGTGGAAAACAGATAGTTTTTGTTTCGATGAATACCGAATGATCGTTGTTCACCCAAATAGATAGTTACCCAACTATCTAACCCATCGCTAACAGGAGGTGATAGAGAAATATAAATATAAAATAAAAATGAGATGCGTGCTCGCTCTACATGTTTTTTTTTATTCGCACTTGCGAGTGATATTTGGTTTAGCATTATGTTTTCATTTACAATCTAAATTTTTTTTCTCTTGCGAAATGATTGTATTTTTATTGACTACTTGTGTGTGATTTGTTACAGGATGTGCTTAATTTTTGAAAAGTCTAATAAAGGGCTGGGTAAAATCATTTGTCATCGATGTGGGTAAATTTTTCCCTCATTTTGCTTGCTTGTGACCAGCTTTAGACCTATTTCTAACCCGCTGGGAGGATTTACGCTACTAAAATTAAAATTCGAATAAAAAAAGCACAAAATTCTGTCAGACATTAAGAAATTTCCTTCTAGATCAAAGTCTTAACAGTGACTTTTAGTTTATTATGACTTTTCAGTGTTAACTAAAAAAATCTTTTGACTGTACATCATAGGCTAAGATTATTGACTACAGATGAGCAAGCCCAACCAGTCGTACTGGAGGTCGCTATGTTCAACAGTAACCGTCCTCTGGCTGATATGATGATGATGATGAAGACGAGCACGCATCTCGCAACTTATTTTTTAGTTGGTCAAAAAACAAAATATAATTTCTAATCTACGAGTAGGTGGAGAAATCATTAATTTCTCCGTTAGTGAAACTTAGTATGATAAAGAAGAGTTTTAGATTAGAGAAATAAATCGACTAATAAATTACCAATCTGTGCATCCCTTTATATATTCCTTTATTACACTGTAAAGTTTCACAGACGAAGCAATTACCGCCACGGTCGCCAAACAAAATATTTGCTGATAGAATAAAACAAATTTAATCGTCGACCTATATACATCATCTTTTAGTATAGTAGACACATATCGTTAAATGGACATCGTTAATTAGATTGTTAAAGTAATCGCTAATCCGTTACTAAAAAGGCTAACCTCGTTAATTCGGAAGATTTAATGCAAGTTAACGTTAATCCGTTAATACATGACAATGACACAACTTGCATTTTTTATATCGTTGCGTTATTGATCTAATTATATAAACTGTTGGTTTGGGTCCTGATAGTTAAAGTTCCTAACCTAGGAACAAAAACAGACGTATTTAATTGGAATGCGTAATTTAGTCATCTGGCCTAATGTGGATATTCCCCTTCATGAACATTAATATGTTTGACTTCTTGTCTGAAAGTGACGCTCGTTTCGGTGTTAAAATATATTTTACCGGAAAAGACGTCCAACGGTATATGCTTTTGGTAAATAGTAGGTTCTGGATTAACGATTAACGGACTAGGGGAAATTTAAGATGAATATTTATACATCTGTGAGCCTATGACACTTTGGAGATCAATACGAATCGAATGACACCTTGCACTTCAAAATCGGTCAAGCTACACATAGAAAACTACATACATATACCGAAAAATTATATGAAACAAAAATAACGTAGATAATTTTAGTATAGAATGACTATAGTGGTGGGAGATAGATGCCCCCGGACTGCTGTTCTCTGAGCAAATAAAAAAGCAAAGATAAAGAAAATAACAATACAATTAATTAAATGTGTTCCTTATAGTCCAGGCTTTCATATCAAATTATAAATAGAAATCCTTGCATTGTCGATGAAAAGTTCCAGCACTATAAAGCTTCCAAAAAGTAGAAATAGTCTATATAATCGCATTAAAAATTGTTGTCTTCGCTCGCGATGTGCTGGGGCTGCGTTAATTAGATCGATAATTGTTTTTTTAGTCGACTTCTTAAAAACCATAGATGTTTCCAGGAATTACCCTAACAGACAGCAGTTTAAGAATGAACTAATGAAATTTTCCTAGTGGTGTCATGTCGACAATAATTTATCTCGAATCGCTTGTCATACCAAAGCCTGTGTTGGGAATAAATGTTGAAATCGCAGTTTGGTCTTGAAGGTTGTTTTATGTCAACTGTCGAAGTTATCTTATATAGGTATCGCTAATTACAAATAGAAACAACTTGAGACTAACAATAACATAAATGAATAATTAGGTTCAGGTTATCTGTGACGGCATCAAATGAAGATGCATTCCATTTATGTCAGGAACGTTAAGTAAACATAAGTTATCAATAAATTAGTATTCGACAAGGAACCACTAGAAATATTTTGTTCTTGATACCAAAACTTCAAGCAGGCTATTATCTAAAATTATCGCATATTGATAAAGTGACCTCACGGTAATCTTAAGAAAATGGATGTCTAAGAATATTTGCGTGCAGTTAAAGTCTTTAAAATCCTACACCATGTTTGTATTTTGCGGCTCATATTGGTTATTTTACCAATATGTCTTATGATACTAGGAACAAAAACGAATTGATAGTCACCTTGTACTTCAAAATTGATCAATCCAATCTACATACATGGACCCTAAATACATTACATATTGGGCAGTCTGATTAAAACAATTACGCTAGTTCATTTTAAGGATATGGTGTTTACAACGGATAACGTAGGTAGTCAGCAGGAGCTTTACAGGACGGCCGCAATTAAATCAGTAGTGTAAACCTTATAATTTTATCCTTTAGAAAATGGATATCAAGACCGAAGCTGATGATGTGGATGAAGGCGTGTCGCCTAGCGAAACTCGCCTGACTCCGCGATGGACATCCCCTAGAATCCGGAAGAAGTTGCGCCCCACCATTTCATTTAACAAAGGGGGGATGTAATTTTGTTATCACCTCTATCCATGTATCCATCAATAGTGACGATAGACTCCAAACGTTAATATCAAGCTTTCTGTAGGTAACTGTCCGTAACATAACCTCTCAATAGATCTCCCTGCGAGCTCGTTCACAATTTTATATTGTTTTTGTTTTTCATATACTATTTTTTTTTTTAATAATTCACATTAGTATTTTTCTTTTTGTCGATTGTTTTTAGTTATTGAAATATGTGTTTATATTTAGTTTGTCTTCTATTATTTTTTAATTAATATATTTTTCTTTGTTCCTCCATTTTTTTTAATAAATATATTATTTTATTAGATTATAATTGTTTCTTTATTTTGGTTATTTAATTTCACTTTATTGCTATCCCTCCATAATGTGTCATTGAAATGGTAGTCAGACATAACGCGTAGCACTGATAGTCGTTGATACAGAAAAGTTCTAGAGTGGACACCACGCATCTGCAAGCGGAGCGTGGGACCGTCCACCCACAAGATAAAAGGATTTGATAAATCGTTATATCCCATAAACGCAATATTTCGAAAATATAATAAATGTAGAAAAACACGGCGACTTACAATAGATGCAAAAAACTAAGATTTCATTCTTATTCATTTTGTTATGTTTTAAGAATAACTCTGATTCATTGTTGACTGGCATAAATCCTTGAAAACATTTATTGAACAAATAAATAAAAATAGCTATGAACTTAATATTATATGTATAATTTTATTATATGTAATATTTTATTTATATATTTTATTATATTTAATTGTAAATATAAAAAGACCGCGCTCAAATCATAACACGCATTACCGAGATAATATCAGGGCAGATTGCACTCACCAACCACAACGCCACCAAACACATAACGCGCGTCGGTTTTCGTGTATGCTCGCATCTAGGATGAAAGTATTTTATTATATTTAAAAAGGCCATTTTCCTATCTTTTTCTTTTTTTTTGCTGTCTTCTTTTTAAAATTTCTCTAAGAAAATACTTGATAGGATACTACTACTATACTATTGTCTATATGCTCTAAGATTATAATTTAAAACATTATTGAATTATGTTCGGTACATCTTGTCTATATTACGAAATATTGTCGTACAGTTAGGTAACTAGAAGGAAAATTGCAGAAAAATCCCCAGAAGCCTCACTTAAAAATTAATTCCAAAGTTCCAACAGCCTTAAAATTCGGAATCGATTTATGTACTCTCACATGCCATATATATGCCCTGATAACTCGGACATCTTGGCTGAAAAATTCATTATTTATATTTCTAACCGTAGTAGCATTATGTCAATACAAAAGACTTGACTACACAAACGGATTTTTTTTCTTGATGCCTATAAGTGAGATTTCCTGGATATTTTTATCTCAGTAATCTTAAGGTAAGACAAAATTGGCAATACAGGTGAATGTACCGCTTGTTTACTACTTTGGGGGAAACGCTATTACTCTTATACTTGTAAATATCGCAAGATAGTTAAACTATTTTATCTACTCTAATAGAATGTCAATAGTTAATAATAGAATATCAGTATAGATTGTAGGAATAACAGAGAGACATTTCTACCCTATACTAACTATACTAATCAAAAAAACTTTGTGCATCCGTAGTACATAATTTTATCGTTCATAATTTTCATATTAAGGCTTCCAAATTAAAGATCAAATCAATTCCAAATCAACAAAAAAGGTCTTCTTGATTGAATTTTACATTGCGTGGCTTCTTGATGGTGATTCGACATGGCGATGTTGTACTTTACTAATGCTTTGTGTACTCTTGTTTACCTGAGTTTTGAAGTATAATAGTGGCAGAGTATTGCACTGTAAAAGTCAGTAAGTGCACAAGTTATATGGAGTGCTAGTAAATCTACGTGATATCGCTTCTCGTTTCCCACCAAGAAGCCGCCAGATTCAGTAATGTACTGTCACTTTATTGAATGAAGTAATATTTTTGTTTTAGGTTCATTCACAAAATAAAATCATAGAATGTACTTGTGAATATTATGATATAGTTAATAATGGAATATCAGTATAGACTGTAGAAAAACTGAATGACATTTCAATTTAAAAAAAATAGCTTTATTTTTCCTTTTGGCCTTTTTTACTGTTGCTTCTTCTTCCGATAAACCGAAATAATATATGTACGTATCCCAACAAAAGTTGACTGTCGACAACAAAATAAGATAAATCTTCGTCTTTGTGTCACATTGAAAATTACAATGCGTGGTTTTTTGGTGGTAATTCGACATTGCGATGTTGTACTTTACTAATATTTTATATGCTCTTGTTTACCTGAGTTTTAAAGTAAAACAGAGGCAGAGTATTACACAGTAAAAGTCAGTAAGTGCACAAGTTATAAGGAGTGCTAGTAAATGTACGTGATATCGCATCAAAAACTTGCTAAATTCAGAATGTACGTCACTTTACTGAACAAAGACTTGACTGTGAACTGGATATTTAAGCTTTATACTTACAGTGTTAGGTCTCGTCTACATTAGAGCACATAATTTAAGTTAAGAACAAGTTACGTAGCGGCTAACATTGCAAATGCTTTGCCAGAAAACATACAAAACACAAAAATTACAAGGAATTTAGGGAAGATGCAGTAAAAAAGACGACCAAGTGCGAGTAGCGCTCGTGCCCTGAGGGTTCCGTTCATAACATCATCATTTGCAAATTTCTGAGTAGGAACCCTTTTTTTGAAGCGGATGGAGATATCAGCTTGAAATTAATTACAGATAATAATATCTGCGGAATGCCGTAAAAATTTTTGTAACACAGTTAAAAGATACGGCTTTTCATAGCGTATTTTCATATAAAAATATCCACCTACTTAAAGATTATCAAAACCTATAGAATACTTCTCGATGACCACCAATCTTTCAGTTTGACATAAAACACTCTTGACAAATAGTTAATTTGAGTCAAAACCTATCGTTCAAATAATAAGCGAGAAATGTTGATCATCATCCTCTTATCAGCCATAGTACATAAATAGCTTGATGCCTACAGCCGTTTCTGCACAAAGGCTTTGACACACAGACAGCCAGGGAGACAGACGAACAGACTGAGAGACAGATGGACAATGGAGTGAATATATAAGTGGTCCTTTTTTGTATATATTGTACATAATATTAAATATAGAGCTAATACGAGTAGAAAGACATCTTTTAGCTTTTCTTTCATTTCTTAATATTAGTGTAAAACCCAAAAAATAAAGAAAATTAAAAAAAAATCCAAATAATTAAAAATACAAAAAAAAACAAATAATCATAAAAATATTAAAAAAAAACAAAATATCGAAAAAAAGGTAAATAAAAAAAAATATATTCTTAATTAGAGTAAAACAAAAATTTCCAAACAGAAAACTACTAAAAGTAAGCGACGCTGGCTATACTGTAGATGCAGTGGGAGGGTGTGGATGCAGTGGGAGCTGACTATTTTTAAAGCTAGCATGGGCAATGTAATTCGCCTGATTGACCCCATCTTTTAACTTTACTCTTTTCTTAAAATTGGTGTAAAAGCCATAAAAAATAAAGAAAACCAAAAAATAATCAAAAAAAGAAAATAATGAAAAAAAACAACAATAAAAAAAAACAATAATAACTAAAATTGTTTTCTGTGTATGCAATAAAGTGTTAAATAAATAAAAATAAATAAATAAAAAAATCGAAAAATAAAAAAAAACAATAGTAATCGAAACAAAAAAAATTGCTTGTTTTCTTAATTAGTGAAAATAAAAATTTCCAAACTTCTTATTATAGTAGTGATATAGTTTAGTAATTGTGCATATAAAGCATAACATTAAACGGCTCTAGTGTAAACGTAGCCTTCCTTACATTTGGAATATTTATTTATTAAGACCAGCTATGAGATTGTGCTGCCTGAGCTACCTGTCGTTGACATGTTTGTATCATCCCCAGAATGGGGAAATGTCAATAGACGAAGTACAATACGATTCATACAAATCCAGACCCATTTCAAACGATTTCACCTTTGGTTTTCTGACGGAAAACATTTTCAATCCTTATGGCAGTTAAACGTGCTATACATGATTAAAAATGGATACTTGTCTTAAATACAAAGGTGTGCGATAAAATCTAAGCCGTTTAGTTGGACTGGATATGAACTTATGAATCCGATTGTACAAATATAAATTTTGTAAGGGATTAAAAAGTGCACGCGTGAAAGAGCTACGCAAGTAGCGCGTGTACCCCTGAGATTCAGCTCTAAGCTATGGGAGGTGGAGGGATCGTTTAGTTACAAACAGTTGCGAAACGACAAAAAGAAGTTTCTCACATAATATTCGTTCATATTTGGCCTAAAGAATTTACTTACTGCGTCAAGTAGCAGCAATATACTGAAAATTCTGAATCTCCGCAGAGTGTCTTTAGATAGTAAAAATTCCAAAGTAAATCATTTTATTTTGCCGAATTAATCACATTTAAATTGACTTGACTGTTGACTAAAATATGACGTTGGGAGTATAAGCAGCAATGTTAATAGCATTGTTGTGTTCCGGTTGTCAGAGATAAGATTGCCAGTCCCCGAAATATATTGGGGTTTCCGGGTCAGTACGCTTCCACCTTCGACCTCATCTACACTTAACATCAGGTGTGATTGAGGTCAAGTACCAACCCGTTGGGCATAAAAAAAATGTAGTTTAGTTTTCTTGGCTAAAACCAATTATTAAATCAATTACCTCCTCCATTATCAACGATTCTGCATATTTTCTCTCACTTACGCGCTGCTCTGTGCCAGACAGGTATTTATTTCTCCACATCTATCGATAAGATTATTAACATCCACAAATGAAAGCCTAAATTCCTGCAATAATCGTGCTTGTATTCCATCTATTCAACCGAAATTGATGCCCGAGAGGTTCTCAAACCAAATTCGTTAATATAATCGGATTTAATTAAATATTTACAATGTTCGCGAAACAGAACGCCATTCGAATTATCCGCATTGGAAACTATTGCGATTTTAATTTTGTAGTGGCATCCAAATACTGAGACCGCCTTGGTTATCCCCGTCGGACTAATGAAGTTGCAGAATGCAATTCCGCTGTTGAAAAGCGAAGTGCTGCACTTGTTGACAGGGTCGGATTTCACAGATGTTATTACTTGTTTGCTAAATGATCTTACAAAAATGTCAAAAGGTATTTATTTGTAATATTTTTTTTTATATTACGTGTGTACTTTTTTAAATTTTACTCCGATTTGTACGCATAAATTTGTATCACAAGCATTGCAGGCTGTTTTTCCTGACACTGAATTAAATGTTTGTTGAATTTTATTTTTCAGCTAATTTAGAAGTGTCTATATTCGTTATCATTATTTAATGACTTTGGCCGGTCATACTTGTTTTGGTCGTCATATCAAAACCTCAAATCGAATAGATACTCGATTTGTTGAAACGGATCATTGTATAATAATTATATTAAGTATATTAAAACCTCAGTTACCTCATAATCTTAATAAATATTAATAATATATTAATCAATTGTAAATAGGAATGTATAATATTTATAAATAGGTAGTAGAAATAATAGTGAAAAATTAGTTATTACTATTTCCTAATCATGCTGTTGATATGATTGGCGCGCGTGTGTTGGTGTGTGTGAGTTACAGCCTGCCAGATATAGGATATCGAAATGTAAATTAAATTATCCGCGGTAGTACTTATGAATAAGGATAGCAAATAAATACATAATGTAAATATATACTTAAACTTACAACTTACTCATTACAAGAAAAAAATCAAAAACAACAAAAAAAAAACAAAAAGAAAACAAAAAGTCAAAACCAAAAAAATCAAAAAAGTAATAAAATTAAAAAAAAAACAAAAAACACAAAATCGAAAAAAAAACAAAAAAAAACAAAAAGTCATCTAAAATAAAAAAAATATAAAATATGAAAAAAAACAATAAAAATAAAAAAAAACAATGAAAAACAAAAAAAATCCTCATTTTCTCAATTAGTGTATTTATTTATTTATAAAAGTGTATGTATAACAAAAATTTCCAAACAGATTTCTTGTTACAGTAGTGATATTACTAATTATGAATACAAACGATTACATAATAAGGGATCAAGTGTGAACGGGCCTTACTTACATTTACTTACAGCTCAGAGAATAGTGCAGCCCGAGCGGTTGCACAACAGTTTTGTTGTGGATATTTTTGTACCATCCCGAGTTAATAGACAATGTGCAATACGATTCGTGAAAATCTAGTCCAATTTCAAACGATTTTACTTTTGATTTTCTGACGGAGAACATCTTCAATCGTTTTGCAGTTAACCGAGCTATATATGATTAATAATGGATACTTGTCGTAAATACAAAGGTTTGCGATAAAATCTAAGCCGTTGTGTTGGGCTAGATATGAACTTATGAATCGGATTGTACGGATATAAATTTTGTAAGGTACCAAAAAGTGCACGCGTGAAAGAAGGGGCTTGGTAAGAGTTATGGGAGGTGGAGGGACCGTTTAATTACACACAGTTGTGATACGACAAAAAAACTTACAACGAAAATCATAAAAATAATGTCAACAAAAATAATCAATAAAAACCAAAACTGAAAATATATTATAAATACTATAAATATATATAACCTATAATTTCATTACATATATTATTTATATATATATTGTGTAATTTATTATGTATTTATTAAATAACTATTTATTTATTAGTCATGTAAGTAGGTTACATTAGATTCGACATTACAGAGCAGGATACCTAGTAGTTCAAATTATAAGATACCCATAAATATATTTAGAGTAATGTCATAATAAGTAATGTAATATAATTATTATATAGATGAGAATGGTAGTCATAGAAGGTAGTTTAAGGAATAGTAATTTTTAGGGTTCCGTAAAAATGGTAAAACGGAACACCTCACCACGGTGCCTTGTCGTTATTACGGCAATTTATTTCATAAACTATTTAAGGTACATTTTGTAATGGTAGAAAATGGTTGCCCAAGTACATACGTTCACTTCATCACCAGCCTTCAGCACCAGTATTCTATTGAAAACAGCCAGGACTATTTAACGCGCCCTACAAAAAATACAATTAAAATCCCACTAGTCACCCATTTTCGCCAGTCATAAGTAGAAAGCTTTCTGCCGAACTTTGTTTTTCGGTTTGGGTATATTTGCTTCAAACCAGATTTAGGCAGAAGTAATAATGATTCTCTGCTTTATAGCAGTAATGTGTTATTTTAATAACCGTCGGTAATTAATTGCGCTTACATTTAAAACCGTCGTAAAACATACATACATACATAAATTCACGGCTGTTTCCCGTAGGGATAGGCAGAGATCACAGACTTCACTTGCTACGATTCTGACACGCCTCTTTGCTTCATTCGCTCTTATATACGTTCATAATGCTCTGCGGTGTAACGTACTTTTGATTAGGCCTTTTAAACCGCAGAACATTATTAATGTATATAAGAATGAATGAACCAAAGAGGTGTGTCAGAATCATAGCAAGTGGAAGTCTGTGATTACTATACTCTATCGACAATTTCAACTTCCCTATGAACTTATAGAACTAGGTTAATAAACTGTATGATATTACAGACAAAGAAGAATTCATGCGCTTTATTAAGTAGTAGTAGGGGTTAGTTTATTTAGGGATAGACAATGAATTTTAGTTGTAGACTATGTACATATTTCATTTTATTAACTAGGTATAATAAATAATAATTTTTACGTGTAAATATTAATGTAATTATTGAAATGTAATATAAATATAAACCATAAGCATTCACTTCACGTTTTGAAATGAATTATTCGGCATTTTGCATTTAACGAATACCGAGACAGGACACGGACCGAACTTAGGTGCAAACAGCACTTGATTCAATTTGTTCAGAGCACTGGAAAACTAAGATTGCACTTGTGTCTAGTCAAGTGCTCGTCGACTAGGAACAATTAAGGTTGCATTCAAGAAACCACTGACTATTTTGTAAATGCAAGCCGCACCAGTAGAGTCAAACCAACTGAATCATGAGCCACTCAGCCGATAAATTTCAAATCGTCAAAACAGTTAAAGTTTTGTTCCATTACCTAACGTGTGGCTGTTAGGACTTTATGAATATTAAGTATGCGTCAACACTAGTCAGAGGTCCGTGCAATTTTGACCTTTGTTATCAAAACAGTAGATTACCCGGATTTATGTTCCGGACGTCGCATGTTGTTTCACATGGTCATGATACAAATAGACAATTTTTTCAAAACATCTATAAAAATTTCCGATTTGAAATAAGAAAAATACTGCCAATCTAATAAAATGAATCACAACTTTGTTGCTAAGGAAATCTGTATAAACGAGATTCCAAATGGTATTAGAATATTTATTTTGTAAGAAATTAAGCATAAAGCGAATCATGATTCCGTTTGTTTGAGTGGTACCTTCATCCATAAATGAAATTACACAATTCGGCATGAAATGAGAGTAATAAGTGAAATTAATTATAAATAACGTAAAAATTATTCCAAAATAATTTGGAATAATTTTTACTTTATATAGTATATAGTTTATATTTTAAGTTATATAAATAACTTATAATTGGAAATAAAACACAGGACTTTAGACAAAATAACAAATTTTTTTTTAAAACAAGTGTTGGTGTCAGTCAGAGACAGAGACAGAGGTAGTGCGGGAAGATTCTGATATGATTTACAACTGTTTAAATTTCAATGACTTAACTCAATATACTGGCAGAGATCTAGTTATATTTTAAAACTGTTAAGTAGCTCACACGCTTGCTGATTTCTACTTATGCAAGTATGTCTTTTTAAAAGAATGGGTTACTTATGCTTTTTCATTGGTACGTCGTTCCAACACTTTGAAGAATATTAATAAACAATAAATGAATTAACATTTTGGATACTTGTCTTGATCCAAACTAGGCAAAGTCTGAAATTGGACAATTAATAAACATCCATAATACATTATATTTTTACATGAAACCTTAAATAAATGTTCGTATTCATCACACAAAAAGTTACCCCGCATTCGAACTCGCAACCGTTAGTTTCGATGACAGGGTCACTACCCACTACAGTAATCGGTGGTCCAACCTTGTACCTACTAATTAGTACACTGAATGTACATTACTGTCATACAAATTTCATGCCGATTTGTTAATACAACGCACGATAGGTACTGACGCACAACAATTTTTGATCAGTATATTTGACGTGAAATTTTAGTTAATCTTATAAATTAAGAATAGCGATAAAAATTGTACATAAAAGCGTAACATATTCTAAAATAATCTAATATAACGAGTAGGTGAGCCTTGAGGTGGGTGGGGGGAGGGTGGACAGGTGGAGGGCTGAGATTGCAGTTCCAACGCTAAAAATTGGCATCAACCGACAGGATTCATTCTCTATATCTGGAGGTCAGCAAATCAACCAATAGTAGGCGTCGGGACGTGACGAACCCATCGCCCGCTAGTGGTCGTGTCTACCACTAGTGCAGTCAGTCAACCGAACAATGGCGGTCAATCCATTGCAACAGGTCGGAAGAAATGCTGATAGAGGATGGGCAGCAGCATCCTGTAATAAGACTCCCGACCGACTGCGATCGCCAATCCGCTTGCCAAGCGTGGCGATTATGGCAACAACATCCTAAACATGACAAATTTGCCACGGCCCCCAGTCCCCGGTGGCCCCGCTATTCCTTAGATTCGACGGTAGCGGTCATAATAACGGCGGGGCAGGGGGTGCGAAGAATCTCCGGCAGATACCAAGCCGACCATCGCTGGCCTGACCTTTATGATAGGTCTCTGATACCAGATGAAACTTATTAATTTTCTCAACTAAACAATAGAAATAAAATTTTACTAAGCGGATTTTAATAGTTATTGAAAAGGAATTCAATAGATTTTAAGTGCCGTATGCAGAAATTTCAATTTACCCATACTGCTTTCAAACTTCTGAATAGAACGTGTGAAGGTATTCAGTCTCCCCTTTGAATATGAACACGCCCGATATTACTTCCGTGTCCAATTAAGATTTCAGCGATCGCAGAAAGTCCGCGATTTCATATTTAGCTAATCTTAGAACACTAAGTAACTACCGTCCGGGCCTCTAATCCCCATTTTAAGCCCTGACATTGTGAATTTCCACCGTCGTTTGATATCTCGTCATTCGACGCTTGATCCATATTGTACACTAAGTGGCTCTTTGTGAAGCAAATTTGATGCAAGTGCGCTTTCGTGAGCGTCCATGTTTTCAAGCGATACATATAAACCTACCTATACTACGATTATGTAAGGTTCTCCCTGGAACATAGAAACGAAAATGGTTGTCAGTGTATTGTGAATAATCTGTGCAATGTTCGTTACAACATGGTTTGGCTTCATTACGACTCGTACATCCTAATGCAGGGTTCTTTGCTTATGGCTATTACGTTTGTGACTGCTCGCGGCTCTACTCGAACTCGCAGTGGCGGTCCTACGTCAGATAATATCCAGCCCATTTCAGCCTGTAGCGTTCAGAGCTACGTAGACAGCCTTAGTTTATTAGTCATCGGATAGTGCAAGTGCGACATTATTCACTAATGCTAGTCCTAATATCTATATAAACCGTAATAGATCAACAATATCAGATATAAGTAATATACACCGTGCGTGCGTTCGTTAGTTGCCTTACCCTGTATTTTCCAGAAGATAACAATAGAACTCTCTACTCTATGGTGTGGTAAAAGCGATTTTAAGCGTAGTTAATTGATCAGAATTAATAGATTTCTATATTTATTATAGTAATTTTAAAGCAGATCCCATTATTAAGCGCTGATGTACCTGAATATGTGAAGATGTAGAAGTTCCACATGTCAACCAACCTACAACAACAATTTCTCGTGATTCGTTGGCGTGCTATGTAGTTCTCGGTTTAGTAGAATACTAATAACCAATCCTTACAACCTCTGGTTGTCGCAAAAGGCGACATAGAGATCACTAACAGCGCAATTCAGCGTTCCACCTGTCAATCAACTATTTCCCGTTAGCCCTTGTAAATATAAGGCATAGTGAGCGAGGCGAGGTTTAGTTAGTTGGTATGCGCTGTGATTCGCGGTAGAGTAAAATAAGACCAACTTTACCCGCCTTATCTTAAAACGCAACTATGCGGTCACCAACAGCACAGGTCATACATCAGCTTTTATAGAATTGTAGAAATATTAAGTACCTATAAGTTAATTCTATCGCGTAACACAGCAATAATATATTAGAAGACCGTGTGGTTCCCGGCATTAATTTGGGCCACCCCATCTCTTTCCTCTGGGTTTTAGAAAGAAATGTACAGTAGATCTTATTATAGAATATTAACTTATAACTTAGGGATTATATTATTGGTATGGTCCGCGGTAGAGTAAATTAAGATCAACTTTACCTGCCATATCTTAAAACGCGACAATGCGGTTAGTAACAGCTCAGGCCTCTGATTCTCATTCATTCGACATTTCAAGATCGATAGACATCCATAGTTTTGTCGCCTTTGCTCTTGCTCATAAGTATGAAAGTGACAGTCATACTAATGTTTATTAACATTAAAATGTCGAACATGTGAGGATCATCAACTCTGATAGAATTGTAGAAATATTAATTGTAAGTTAATTCTATCGCGTAACACAGCAATATTGTATTAGAAGACCGTGTGGTTCCCGGCATTAATTTGGGCCACCCCATCTCTTTCCTCTGGGTTTAAGAAAGAAATGTACAGAAGATCTTATTATAGAATAGCACTTAAGGATTATATTATTGGTATGGTCCGCGGTAGAGTAAATTAAGATCAACTTTACCTGCCATATCTTAAAACGCAACAATACGGTCAGTAACAGCTCAAGCCCCTGATTCTTGCTCATTCGACATTTAAATATCGATAGACATCCATTGCCTTGTCGCCTTTGCTCTTGCTCATAAGTATGAAAGTGGCAGCCACACTAATGTCTATTAACATTGTATTCAACAACTCTGATAGAATTGTAGAAATATTAATTGTAAGTTAATTCTATCGCGTAACAGAGCAATAATATATTAGAAGACCGTGTGGTTCCCGGCAATAATTTGGGCCACCCCATCTCTTTCCTCTGGGTTTTAGAAAGAAATGTACAGTAGATCTTATTACAGAATAGCACTTAAGGATTATATTATTGGTATGGTCCGCGGTAGAGTAAATTAAGATCAACTTTACCTGCCATATCTTAAAACGCGACTATGCGGTCACTAACAGCTCAGGCCCCTTATTCTTTTTCATTCGACATTTAAAGATCGATAGACATCCATAGCTTTTTCGCCTTTGCTCTTGCTCATAAGTATGAAAGTGACAGCCATACTAATGTCTATTAACATTATAATGTCGAACGTGTGAGAATCACCCCCCAGGTCATTCATCAACTCTGATAGAATTGTAGAAATATTATTTGTAAGTTAATTCTATCGCGTAACACAGCAATAATATATTAGAAGACCGTGTGGTTCCCGGCATTAATTTGGGCCACCCCATCTCTTTCCTCTGGGTTTTAGAAAGAAATGTACAGTAGATCTTATTACAGAATAGCACTTAAGGATTATATTATTGGTATGGTCCGCGGTAGAGTAAATTAAGATCAACTTTACTTGCCATATCTTAAAACGCGACTATGCGGTCACTAACAGCTCTGGACCCCGATTCTCGTGCGTTCGAGATTTCACTGTCGATAGACATTGGTATAACTATCTCTTTCGTACTAATAAGGGCGTGCAAAAGTGACAAACCTATGGATGTCTATCGACAGTAAATGTCGAGTGTGCGAGAATAGGGGTCCAGGCCCCTGATTCTTATTCATTCGACATTTCAAGATCGATAGACATTCATAGCTTTTTCGCCTTTGCTCTTGCTCATAAGTATGAAAGTGACAGCCATACTAATGTCTATTAACATTATAATGTCGAACGTGTGAGGATCACCCCCCAGGTCATTCATCAACTCTAATAGAATTGTAGAAATATTAATTGTAAGTTAATTCTATCGCGTAACACAGCAATAATGTATTAGAAGACCGTGTGGTTCCCGGCATTAATTTGGGCCACCCCATCTCTTTCCTCTGGGTTTTAGAAAGAAATGTACAGAAGATTTTATTATAGAGTAGCATTTAGGGATTATATTATTGGTATGGTCCGCGGTAGAGTAAATTAAGATCAACTTTACCTGCCATATCTAAAAACGCGACAAACGGTTAGTAACAGATCAGGCCCCTGATTCTTGCTCATTCAAAATTTTAATATCGATAGACATCCATAGCCTTGTCGCCTTTGCTCTTGCTCATAAGTATGATAGTGACAGCCACACTAATGTCTATTAACATTGTATTCATCAACTCTGATAGAACTGTAGAAATATTAATTGTAAGTTAATTCTATCGCGTAACACAGCAATAATATATTAGAAGACCGTGTGGTTCCCGGCATTAATTTGGGCCACCCCATCTCTTTCCTCTGGGTTTTAGAAAGAAATGTACAGTAGATCTTATTACAGAATAGCACTTAAGGATTATATTATTGGTATGGTCCGCGGTAGAGTAAATTAAGATCAACTTTACCTGCCATATCTTAAAACGCAACTATGCGGTCACTAACTGTTCAGACCCCTGATTCTCACTCATTCGACATTTCAAGATCGATAGACATCCATAGCTTTGTCGCCTTTGCTCTTCCTCATAAGTATGAAAGTGACAGTCATACTAATGTTTATTAACATTAAAATGTCGAACATATGAGGATCATCAACTCTGATAGAATTGTAGAAATATTAATTGTAAGTTAATTCTATCGCGTAACACAGCAATAATATATTAGAAGACCGTGTGGTTCCCGGCATTAACTTGGGCCACCCCATCTCTTTCCTCTGGGTTTTAGAAAGCAATGTACAGAAGATTTTATTATAGAGTAGCATTTAAGGATTATATTATTGGTATGGTCCGCGGTAGAGTAAATTAAGATCAACTTTACCTGCCATATCTTAAAACGCAACTATGCGGTCACTAACTGTTCAGGCCCCTAATTCTCACTCATTCGACATTTCAAGGTCGATAGACATCCATAGTTTTGTCGCCTTTGCTTTTGCTCATAAGTATGAAAGTGACAGTCATACTAATGTTTATTAACATTAAAATGTCGAACATGTGAGGATCATCAACTCTGATAGAATTGTAGAAATATTAATTGTAAGTTAATTCTATCGCGTAACACAGCAATAATATATTAGAAGACCGTGTGGTTCCCGGCATTAATTTGGGCCACCCCATCTCTTTCCTCTGGGTTTTAGAAAGAAATGTACAGTAGATATTATTATAGAGTAACACTTAAAGAATATGTTATTGGTATGGTCCGCGGTGGAGTAAATTAAGATCAACTTTACCTGCCATTTCTTAAAACGCGACTATACGCGAATATACCCAATCACATATGTTTGGGATATGTCTCACTCTACTGTGGTATTTGGGACAAAGTTCGTGGTAAAGGAGATGGACAAAATTGTATGGACCAAAAACTCTGAATCAATTGGAACAAGCTGTATACCAATGAGTTAAATATAATCTGTTCCGTGACTATAATGTATATGTACTAATATCAATGGGGCAATGCCCGCTTCCATGGGGTAAAAGAGTTATTTAAAAAAATAAACTCAAAAATCATAATCGACTTGTGTTTTTTATCACTTTTATATAGTAAAACCAGTTAATATATTGTATAAAAAGACAACTGACGCATTGTCGAAGTTACCTGGTGGTAGGTCTCTTTCTCTTTGCCAGGAGGCCGCCTGGGTGGGTACCACCCTCTTATCTATTTCTGCCGCCAAGCAACAATGCCTGCATTGTTGTGTTCCGGTTTGAAGGATAAGAGAGCCAGTACAGTACGGGCTAGAGAGGCATCTCCATCGTAGTCCTCAGAGTGACAAATTATCTGTGCCTCCTGTATTTGAGGTCAAATATGTTGGCCTTATATCTGGGAGATGCGATTATTATGGGCAAGTAGCAATAACTTTCCATTAGGTGAGCTGCTAGCTCGTTTGTCACTTTTATGTTATATTTTTTTATTGCAAATTTTCCATGGTTTATCAATTGAATGATTTTATATTATTAATATATGACCTCACAAATCACAAATAACATGGCTCTACGTTGGGTTTTTTGTCAGTCTCCTTTATGTCTGCATTTTGTGAACTTTGTCGACTACTATCAGCTACTGAAACTTTGTCCTCCTTTGAACCAATCTTTCCACTGCACTGGACGTTTCACGTCTCACTACTACAACATAAATTATATTGATAGCGTAAGCTTGATGTTAACGTGTCAGAGTCTCTCACCATGTCATACCATGTCTTTGTTTGTACTACTTAATTTTGTATAAATTTTGTATTTAAAGTTAATATTATCCCCACACGTCTTTCTCCTGAATCACCTTGACACAAACGACAACCATCGTAACGTAGTGGTTCCGGGTTCGATTTCCAGTAGATACAATCTAGTTTCGGGGAAATTTTTCGTAAAAGAATTATGGGGTGCATGTAAACTTTCTTGCGTCTGGATGTTCTGGGCAAAGGTCCCGGCTAATAAGGTAATGAGATCAGGTAACGGGTGTGTTTCTGTCATTTATTTTTAATATAATATTTTTTTCATTAAAAATCATTGCTATAATTACATTTGTATCATGTGTGGGATTTGATACCCTTCAATCTGTCATATGTGTGGGCATATATTGGAACTATTTATATAATATTATATAGGTAATAACTACATTCACCAACATAATTTACAGTTTATGATTTGAATATTTATGAATTCACTAGAAAATTCTAGAAGATGGTTACTGTTCTAACCATGTAGTTATTGTATTGTAGTAAGATATATACTGCATTGATTCTTGGTGTTAGTTCTCTTGTAGGTAACTAAGTAGAAGCATTTTCGGAAAGTTGTCTATGATACCCTTCAATCTGTCATTATAACCACATATGTGTGGACATATATTGGAACTATTTATTTAATATTATATAGCAAATAACTATATTCATCATCATCATCATTTACAGTTTATGACTTGAATATTTATGAATTCACAAAAAAAAATCTAAAAGATGATTACAGTTCTAACCATGTAGTTATTGTATTGTAGTAAGAGATATATTACAAATAATCATATTTTATAAATTTATTCTTGATGTTAGTTCTCTTGTAGGTAACTAAGTAGAATTATTTTCGGAAATTTGACTACGATACCCTTCAATCTGTCATTATCCACATATGTGTGGACATATATTGGAACTATTTATATAATATTATATTGGTAATAATTATATGCATCATCCCCATCATTTACAACTTATGGCTTGAATATTTATGAATTCACTAGAAAATTCTAGAATATGATTACAGTTCTAACGATGTAGTATTGTAGTAAGAGATAAATTATTGATGTTAGTTCTCATGTAGATAAGGTAGAAGAATGTTTGGTTGCTTATAACTCATTATCTATTAAATAACATCTACTTCATGTATCTACAGCTAAATATAATAAAGAAATTTCCATTTACCACGAACAAAATTAACAATGAAGATGATTGTCCTTCATAGTTATATGATCGAGTTTGTTTCCTTGTTCCTTTTATTCATAAAAATATTCACGAAACGATAACTGATTTCAGACGATTACTTTGTATCTACAATTCAGTGAGCGCTGTTTTAAAGTGCTTTTCAATGAAAACTTGATTGATTTTACTTATTATGAGCAAAAAACAAAGGTTATTGACAGAAATTTGCTCCTATATTTTTTTTATCGTAACTTTTCTCTCCCAATATTATTTACGCTAAGAAATTTATAGTTGTAATGACGTAGTAAAAAAATATAGTAAAATTATTATAGTAGATTAGTAAAAAGTAGTAGTAGTATTTAAATCAGTAGGAATTATAAGATGGTATTAATATTTTCATCTACCGTATTAATGCAGTTTTAAAAATTAACTTCTTTTAGAAAAATACCATCGTCTCATTTCTAATAAAGAGGCACATCCCAATCTAACGTAAGGGGAAACATTTGCACTCACTTCGACTGGCCAATTACGATTTCCAAGCTAGTCCCATCTTTTCAATTTTGTTATCTCTACAGTTTGTCAACGAGTGTATACTTATATATGAAATTAATTTAAACTTCCATTTTATAAAGTTAATTTTAATATTTTGTACAGATATTTGTTATATTTTGTAACTATTTTGTAAATATTTTAGATATGTTTCGTATTTTTATTTTACCTATGGGAATAATCTGGTGTTTTCACTTCTATCTCCATGTATAGACGTCATAAGATGAATTGTATTACCTATTTATTCAATAAAGTATTTGATGTTAAATTATTGTTTGATTTCATTTCCAATTAACTTTAGTTGCAAGTGCAATCTCTAAGCTGAATTTAGGGAGATGAGCTCTGCTCAAGTATGGATCTCACTACTGTAAGTGTTGGGCTGAGGCCATATGTGGGTCACTAACTTCAGGGCCTGTAATAGTTAAATAAATTAAATTAAATTACCAATAAGTGTCATAGAACCGATTTATTGGCACATTAGGCTTACACTATAGGTCACTAACCCAATCAACCAAGATATTCTTCCTATTGCGACGTTCACAATTTCACCGTCCGAAAAACTTTACATCATGATAATGTGATGTTCCACCAGCTACAGGACAGCTTGCAGAGCGACGACTTGAAAGCGATTTGCTCACAGCGATTTCCTACGATCTTTATCAGGTCATCTGTCCTACGTCGGACGTCCAACGCTCTACTCGAGAAATTTAATGCCCTACCGGCCATCGGTTTTTTGAGCTATGTGCCCAGCACACTGCTACTTAATCCAAATAAATTAACTGGGGAATTAGATTTCTACATTAACTACACAAGAATTAGAGTTTACACTACGCGCCGGCAAGCATAACGCAGGACGCCCACTCACATGGCGGACGGACGACCTGATGGAGGTCACAGGAAGTTGGTTGATGCAGGCCGCCTCACGTTTCAACATTCCTGATACGATAGCTGGTTGCGTGGCTTTGAGGGTTCTTATGAGGCTCGCAGTGAGAGACCACATTTCAGTGATATAAATCATCAATGGAAACAAACAACGTGATATAAAGGATGAACTTGAATTCGTGTGATTCTCCATTAACTGGTGATGCCACTCTTGATTACGAACAACTTTCTCCAAGGCACCAAAGTGGAATTTGATCAAAAAAATTTCGATTACCCATACAATTTTTTTTATGGAAGTCAAACAATTTTCAGCTGGTGACTTCACTCCTGATTACGAACAACCTTCCACTAGGAACCATAGCAGAATTACGCCAAAAATTATAGGACTTGTAAGCTGGTTTCAAAATAGTTTACTTTGCGTGGGTATTTGATAAAATTTTTCCGAATTCGGCTACGGTTCCTTGGGGAAAGTTGTTCGTAATCAGGAATGGAATCACCAGCAAACAGGAATTACAAGTATTCAAATTCACCCTGTATATCAATTGTCATTATTATTTGGAGCCCATACTGTCCTACGACCTGATGAATGTCGCGGGACGTCGCTGAATGCAGGCCGCTTAAAACCGGCCGTCCTGGAAATATATAGGGGAGGCCTATATTCAGCAGTGGATGTCCTATAGCTGATATGATGGTGATGATTTTATTTATGCAGACCAGGTCAGTGCTTGGTGACAATCTCACTGATGTTAAGTGAAGATGAGACCGAAGATGAAAGCGTGCTTGCTTTCTAGCTCGTTGTCAAACCTTGAAGTAGTGTTGTTACAAGCGATAGTTCAGTTATTGATAATTGACCTTGACAAAACAGTCGATAGCGCTGATAGTCCTATCGAAATTATCGATAGTATCGATAGAGAAAATTAGGCGACACTATTGAATTTTGTCCATACTATAGCTAGCATTACGGCAAAATAGCAGATACTATCGATACAATCTACGATCTATCGACGCGTTTCGATAGTATCGATAGTATTGCTTTAGTAACTATCAAGGTATTATCGATACTATCGACTGGGAATAAAACGACACCTAATTTGCACGGTAGCTCGTTATTACTTATAACATGTCATATTAGTATCGATAGGATATTTTATGTGTCGATACTATATAATATCGATAGTATTGTCACGGGTCGATAGTTTGGATAGGACTATCGATAGTATCACAATTTTCATGACCACGATAATATCACGAAATTATCGATAGACTATCGCTATCGCAACAACACTACCTTGAAGTTGGACCTTTGGGCTTCTGTCAAAGACCAAATCTGAGCGCTACAGATGAGCATGGGGAGAATGTGTCATGTCCATGAGTTTGCCCTTTATTGACAGTAAGGTATCAGTTACGATAGAATAATCGATTAATAGATTATTTGTCAATCCTAATATACCGGATGAGTTTTTTACCGTAATTGACGCTCGATCGCTTTATTCGATGATGGTATGAAAACAAAAACTACCTATGTCAATACCTCCTATTTCACTTACCTGATATGCCCAATATTTTTGCTTACGGTAAAACACTCATGCGGTATAACTCGATAATGCAACAAAAATTCACTGTTGGAGCAATTAATTTAAATGTCCACCTCATCGTTGACTGGACACCTCACAGCGGTAAACCACAGCCTGCCACCGAGAACGGGAATAATTAATAAGTAAGTTGGCATACTATTACAAAGTAAGTGTCAGGTTACACGTCAGAATACGGTTACATAATACAAAGTTCACAGTAGATGTGCGTTTGCTTTATACCTCATTTGTAAGCATTATCTGATTGTCTTGCTAAACCCGAGAAAATTATTATTCACTCCGGTTACTCCGGTTGTCTGGGTTAGTCTGGTTTCACTTCTTTTGAAATCAATGGTTGTGGATTCGAATTCCGCTAAGAGTAAATGTTATAAAAATATTTATATACATTATCATCATTTATGTAGTGTCCATAGTATCTGTATGTATGTATTGCTTAATTTGGAAGTAGATGATTGGCATAGAAAAAGTAAGTCAAGTCCGACTCCGTCTGGATAATAGTTTAACCTCGCTCGGACGCGTAGGACTGTCCTTATCTCTTTCATTATGACATTTGACCAAATGCTTTACGCATGCCGCCTGGGGTTCGGAAGGAATACCCACTAAACCCCGCGGCTACCTTCATCGGCGGTAGGGAGGACCTGGGCTCTCAACAGCGGCTTCCAGAGACCCCCTTCCTCCGCCCTGCCCCCACCCGGGGAGGAGAGTTCCCGGAGGGCGCACTAGCCGAGTGCCTCAAACCACGAGAATTTTTGCAACTTATGTTGAGGCAAGGTAAAATAAAGAATAACGAATGCCGTCAAATGCAATAAAAGAATAATTCAAAAATAAAATCAGCAAAAATTTATGCCAGATAATACCTGTTTGTCAATTCGTTCTAGCGCACATCATAGGTACTCATGCGGTCATTTCTATCTGAAAACTGTGGTTTTTTGAAGAAAGTTGTATTCCGTTCTGATACAGCCCATATCTATGGGGGGAAACGTCTCATGAAAACTATCGCTAAATAAACTACTGAACTGAACGTTACAATATCTATTCCGACATCTTCTTTAATGCCAAGGTGAGTGCTTAATCACACACCTGATCTTAAGTTAAGACCGAAGTTGGAAGCGTCCTCACATGATACCAACTTGGAGGACTAACTGTCATATTTCAAGCAGCCGAGATACAATAACGAGATCCCGAATTCCCATATTTGGGCCTAATTTATCGATGAAGCTACCGATTTGTTAGAAGACATTTTTCGAAAAAACGTCTTTTATATTATATTACAATAAGAAAGCTCAAGGTCACGCAACGAGCTATTGAGAGGGCGATACTCGGCGTTTCACTACGTGATATTTTTTTTTATGCACGACAGGTTCGTATTTGACCTCAATCACACCTGATGTTAAGTGAAGATGAGGTCGAAGGTGGAAGTGTACTGACCCGGAAACCCCAACACATTTGGGGGACTGGCTATCTTATCTCTGACAACCGGAACACAACACTGCTATTAAAATTGCTTTGGCGGCAGATTTGATGAGATGGTGGTTGTTAGCCAGGCGGACATTTAAAATTAATTGAATCAGGAATGTAGAAATCCCTAAACGAATAAAGTCACTAATATAGCCTAGCGGATTAGTTAGTAAGTGGTCCACTCACAAGGTGGACGAGGGACATCGCTGGATACACAGGCCGCTTCTAACCGGTCACTCTGGAATCCTATGGGGGAGGCGTATGTTCAGCAGTGGACTTCCGGATGATTTTTTTATTCAGAACAGGTCAGGATCATCATCATAATGATGATGAATGATCATCATTCCGACTCTTTGAAAAGATGGCCAGTATACCAATATTTTTAATGCACCACGATTTATCACTTGACCTCAATTACCCTTGATGTTAAGTGAAGATGATACCGACTGTCTACGCCAAGAATGGCAGTAATCGAACGCACTCGCTGTACCCGCGCGTACCCCTCCTGCGCCGCCTGGCGGCCATCTTAACACAAAGAAATGGTTAGAACCAGACGCTGTTCCTAATTTGATTTTTATTATTAATTAAGCTTAAAAGGAAAACCAATATTATAATATACAATACTATAATTAATTGGTGTAGTTATTGGAGAAAGAAATTAACTGTAACAAGAAAATCTCAACACCGAGGATGAAAACGCGCTTCCCGGAACCCGCAACTTATAACTGTGTTGGTATAGCTTAACGTCAGCAACTTGAGTTTGCGAATCGGAGATCGCGGGATAGATTCCCAGCGGGGTACATTGTCTCAATTTGGTTGGAGGTAGGGCATTTTAAATGTCCGCTTGCATAGCTAGCCACACCACCTTCTTATCCAATTCTACCGCCAGACATCAATGTTAATAACATTGTTGTTTTCCGGTAGTTAGATATAAGATCGCCAGTCCCCCAAATAAGAAGGGGTTTCCGGATCAGTACGCTTCTACCTTCGGCCTCATCTTCACTTAACATCAGGTGTGATTGAAGTCAAGTGATAAATCGTGGTGCATTAAAAATATTGGTATACTGGCCATCTTTTCGAACAGTCGGAACACAACAATGCTATTAAGATTACTGCTTGGTTGTAGTAGATGTGATGTCGATATATGTCGAATAACAAAATATTCATTATTGTACAGCATCACTAAATAAAGTACATACGTATCCATAGGCTATTAAAAAAATATAGAAATCCGACTACGATTATACTTGCATAACTTTATAGAAGCAAAACATCACGAAATAATTAAATTATCTTAGGCTAGAGCCGTAGGCAATCACGAATTGATCGAAGGGTAGGGCAGTACACAAGTCTCAGAAAAATATTAGGTACATCCGAGGAACCGTACAGAATCCTCCGACACCTTTTTAAATCCATTCAGCTATTTCATTTTGTATTGAATTTTTTATAAGTTTTTATTGGATTACTAATTTTTGGGCAAACAACGTTTCCCAAAGTATCACATGCCAAAGCATGTTTCCCAAATTTTCATTTGGCAAAACAACTTTTCGCAATTTTACAGTTAGCAATACTATTTTCGGCCATTTACATGGCAATGTTTCATTTTACCAAGTATTATGTAGTCAAATAATCTATTCCGGCGCTTCGACGGCCGTTGCCGCGGCACGCTCGCTTCGCTCGCTCGGTTCGCGCTCTGTTGGGCTCATAGTTCTAACTTAACCTAACCCACTTCTCTAGCAGTTCTAATCTAGCATACGTAACCTATATGAAATTAATTTCAGACTTTTCATATTTTTACAATTTATCACCCATATTAAAGTGAAAATTTGAATGAACTTATTTTTGAAATATAATTTTTTACAAAATAAAGCATTTGCTTAATTAACACTTGAGCAAGCAAAAATTTGCCTAATTAATAATTGACCAAGTGATTAAAATGCGAAATATAAATTTGCTAAAGATTCTTTTGGGAAATGAAACTAGTGCGATAAGTTTTGCGGGAAGTAAAATTTGACGAAAAATATTTTGCCAAATGAAGGATACCGTTTTTATTACTATTCTGTATCCTAGATGCATCACAATCTCCATCATTAATTCAAGGAGACCTAGTTTGTCTTCTCTTTTGTTGGTATAAGTATTAGGCAAACTATCTAGACAGAATTAATGGAACACATTCTGGAGAACACACTTCGAAGAGAACAGGCTCCTACAATAATAACAACCTTGAACATAACAGCTAACGCTCCGGATTACTTCCAACCGATGATTGTTGACAGATTTGAAGGTGGCCCATTTGCAACAGACCATGTATTACAGGAAACGAATTGGATAATTACTTACGTATTTTTTACGCCGAATATCCATGACATGTTTCGGTTCCTTATTTATTTTCGTAAAAATCAATAATACGTTCGTTAATCTGTAGCATATCTATTACATAAAGATACAATTACTATCAATACATGTGTATACCTGTTAAAGGCTATTACAAAATTTATATCTGGATGATAAGAAAGCGTGGACATGAACCGCTTGGCAATATCCAGTATTTTATAATTGTTAAATATATATTGTCGAATCATAAATTTAATAATTGTTCAAATTGTATATCTATTGACTTAATAAAAAAGTTTCCTGCTCGTTCTTCTCTGGACTGCCTAGTGAATGAGCGATAACTGTATGTCATGACGATTTCAAATGTTATTCTTATAACTTACGAAATTTTTTTTTTTTCATTTGATTTGATTTGAATAATTTTTGACTGTGTATATTTTCAAGTTGTGTATAATAAATAATTTTTCTTCTTCAATATTATGACAATAGTCTAAAAAAAATATTTTTTCTATTTCAGAATGAATAAGAAATAAATAAATAAACAAATAAATAAATAAATAAATAAATAAATAAATAAATAAATAAATAAATAAATAAATAAATAAATAAATAAATAAATAAATAAATAAATAAATAAATAAATAAATAAATAAATATCCTTAGACATACACACAGCGCCAGCTAGTTCCACAGTAAGCAACTATAGGCTTGTGTTGTGGCTACCAGATGGTTGATTTACTACATGAATATTATTTTTTTGTAAATAAATACTTATTATAAATGAAAACATCCATAACTCGGGTACACATGTCCGTATTCATCACACAAACAATATGCCCCTAGCGGGATTCGAACCCGCAACCTTTTGGTATAGTGGTCAGAGTTGCTAACCACTACACCAAACAGGTCGTCAAATGAATGAATGCATGAATGAATCATTGGATTGTTTATTCATTGTTGTTTTGAACTGACGGATTTTTGAATTGCATATTTAATGCATAATTGAATCAATGGATAATTGAGTTGTTGACTTATTGAATTAGATATAATAGAATTAGGCTAAATTGAATGGACTCAGTGTTAATTATGTTTATAAAGTATTGACAATGTTGAATAATTTAAAAAATCTGAATACATTCATGTGTGATAGTCACACTAGTGGTGACTAAAAGAACCGACTTGGTAGTCGGTTAAAAACAAAACCTAGCATCCACGGCTTAGGCGATTCGATAGACATCTCATTAAAATCCATCTAGCCTTGGGAATGCTTGGAGGGTAAAAAAAGTTCCCACATACTTACATACCCAGATGCGCATTAAACATATAACATATCTATGCAGTCGCTTAGACGGGTAATAAAAATAAGGGCGATTAAATCCAAGAAGCCGAGCCCCGCATGACGATTCTCTGTATTAGCAAATGCGCATAAACCTTGTTAGCTTCACAAAGGCGCGTTGTATTCAAAGGTGGTCTCGTTTGTGCGATTGTAGCAAACACTGCTATAATAGTGACACTGCAACTCGTACTAATATACAATATGTGCCTTGTTATCCGAGGTTGGAACCTACTAACTAGATGTGCTGTATGTAATAAGGGTATTATTGGTTCACAAGGGGCGGTCAGAGTCTTATGAAATAGGGTTAAAAAGTAAGAATACGCGCGACCCGTCGCCGAAGGAACGCCTTGAACTATTTTATATAAAAAACTAACCATTTCGCGCCACTTTTGTGCCCCAGCTCTGTAACTGTTTGACATAAGTATATGTAAAATTTTACACAGATAATAAATCCTGAGACGTGCCCTCTTATAATACTGATGGCACTCACTGACGGGTGCCTTAATTAGCTTTTCTATTTTAAGTCTGCTAGCTCAGTGACTAACAGATAATCAAACCATTAGACTAATTCCAGTATCTACTGGAAGTGGCCTTAAACTTCTCTACCTAAAATTTGGTATATTCTAAGTAACTTATGCGCACATAAAGAAAAACGTCAGTTGTTGGAAAAACATGAACATCCTCAATTTTTTTACATAACTATTATTAATTTCATAATAATAATAATAATAAATATTTATTATCTCACCACAAAGAAATAGGTACATTGATTAAATAGTAATGTTAGGTAAATACAAAAACAAATTCCTTTGTGGGAGACTGGTGTCTGAAATAGGTTCGAAACCTGTGCTACAGATCTCCAGGCTAACACTCCCTTACTATTAGACATTACAACAAGAGCACCGAGAATACATTATCTAAGTGATGCAGTATGCTGCTTAAAGTATTATATATGTTGAAGCATGTTGCTTTCCGAAGTCTGTCATTTAGATGCAGTGGCTTATATAAAACTTTTGTGTGTTTCCGAAGAATAATATTGGAAGGAAAGCACTAATTTTTAAAATTGCTCTTTGGGCTCCCTCAATCTTTATCATATGAGTAATAGCAGCTCCACCCCAAGCTGATATACAATATCCAAGTAGTGACTGACATAGTGCAAAGTGCACCGTTTTCATAACATTACGATCTGCCACGTGACGAAGCTACACAAAATGGTATCAACTTTTACCTAACTGACAAAATGAAAAAATATTTTAAAACATTAATTTAATAACAATATAAGTTTCAAAAACCAACAACCCGACAGCATATTTTGCACTTTTAAATCGGTCAAGCCGTTTAGGCTACAGGGGGTAACATAGAAATCTACATACATACATACATACACTCGTAAAACATCACCCTCCTTTCTTGGTCAATCGGGTAAAATAAGGCCAACTTTTCATTGAGCTGTCATTAGACCCACAGGAGTTAAAATCAAATCAAAGCCAAGTTCAAGTGTTCATTAAAAAAATATATACCTACACAGGGTGTAACGGTTAAGTGTAGTCATATTTTAAGGGCTTGTTCTACCCATCAATACGAACAACTTTTACTATGGGGGCAACTTCGAAATCGCGAAAAAAAAATCAGCTGTTTCATACATTGCATCGGGAGGTTATTGAAATTTTCTATGGAACAGCTGATTTTTTTTTCGCGATTTCGAAGTTGCCCCCATAGTAAAAGTTGTTCGTATTGATGGGTAGAACAAGCCCTTAAAATATGACTACACTTAACCGTTACACGGTGTATATTATTTTTATTAATTTTTTTTAAATTTGGCTTTTATTAAATTTGGCTTTTAACTCACCAATCTAATTAATCAGCCTACTTGTTGTCTAACCCAATGGGAATTGACTCCATCGCCAACTGCAATTTAACCAATAGTTGAATTTCAAATATTAAAATCGACGAATGTGGAAGACTGTATACCATTGTAAATGTTTAACGATTATTTCAGAATAATTAACAAACTAAATAACAATAGTACTTACACCTAAAAATTAAAACCTACACCTAGTAAGAATTAAAAATACTCATTGTACAATCCTCAAACCCAGTGGTAACACATAGGCGTATCTAGAAGCTATACCTCTGCGTATTGCAATAGACAACTTACCCTAAGTGCATTCTAATAATTACCATCTGCGATCGCAGTAAATGCCAATCTTCATGTCGCCGAGATATCGATCCAGCGTGCGGGAAGCTTTATTACTTGGTCTCACGTCACTATGGACTTATGTTATCAAATCGGTATCTTATCTAGGGATAAAATGAAATTGGATTAGTATGGAGAAGTTTGAAACTGTGATCCATTTTAGCGATAAGAAAAACTGCAATCCATTTGAAATTAAATTTATTTCAAATGGATTGCAGTTTTTCTTATCGCTAAAATAGACTTTGAATTGTTCTTGATTTTAAGTAGCAACACTTAGGTGAAATGTAATTTCTTTTTATGCACAACGGTATTTTTATGTACATGACCTCAATCACACCTGATGTTAAGTGAAGATGAGGCCGAAGGTGTAAGCATAATTTTTGAAAGTTTAGTGGACTGAAGGAATATTCCTAACCTCGAATAAGATTATGAATTGGAACATGTATTGTAGGTATGTAAAAATACTGATACAAGAGACGAAGTGCATTTTAAAATACAGCTGGAAGTCCTATCCACATCAACACCTAGCACATAAAGCTCTGCTAGGTTAAGTACAACAAATTTACAAGAACGTGCACAAAACATTAAATATCGACAGACAATCTTACTCAGTGAAATTAAATGTATGGCGGCAGTTAAAATCATAATGTCTGACGTGTGTTTACAGAACTTCGTTTTTCTTATCCAAAGACTGACTAGAACGTGTCATAAAAAGTGTTATAGTTAAAATAAGGTCGTAGTGTGTACCCACCCTTAACGCTACAATACACATAAATATTGCTCAGACATCACACCGCATGGAAAATAGAATTATTGACCTGCAGAATTTATATAGGGAAATTCCGTGCAGCAAGTAAGATTCCACTTATGACGTCCATTCCTATACGTTGAATTCCATTTGTCTAAAATATGTAGAACCTGCAATTTCAATAGCTCTAAGTTACCGTAATATGCTTGGATTGGATTCTATTATGTTGTTTTACGAATTGGAGTTCGATTTTCTCAGTTGACAAAACGTCAAAGTGATTCTTTTGTATTACTTATGTTGGTTTTTTTGTTTACGCAATAATATGTGTGGAACTCACTTACCACTATACCACTAAAGAGATCTTCGGTCCTGTCAATAACCATTGTTTATTTATATATATTCATTTATACAGCGTGTAACATTTAGATCGGTCAGTATGGGAAACTCTGAAACTATAAGAAATTCGAAGATCTTTTCTCAGGAACCATGTTATCGATTTTAGAAACAAGAAAAACTGCATTCATACATTAAAAAAAAAACTTGTACTCAGCTCGGAAATCGAACCCGGATGATTTGTAAAATAAAACTAACACCATTTTTATTTAGATATCAATTGTGTAGTTCTTAAGATGCAAATGTTACTATGAAACATTATGTCTAAAATTAATAAACTAGACAATTTCTTGTGGGGTTACGTTAAGAGTGAAATATACAAAACTAGCTACGACACTATTAAAGACCTAAAACAGCCATAGAGACAATTTTAGCGGAAATTCACTACCTCAAGATACAAAATGCAATAGTAAGATCGTTACCTAAACGAGTCGAATAATGTATTGAAAAAAAATAGTAGTCATTTCGAACGTAGTTTTTTTTAATGTATGAATGCAGTTTTTCTTGTTACTAAAATCGATGACATGGTTCCTGAGAACCGATCTTCGTATGTCTTATAGTCTTATACTTTCGCTAACTGACCTATCTATATGTTACAGCCTGTATATTTGTAGGCTTATTTACGTACTTTTTAGTATGTAATATTTATGTTCTTATTTTTATTTTATTTTTTATTTGTGTGCACTCTATGTTTCTCTTCACTATTGTTATTGTCCTATGTCGGTTTGCTGGAAGATACCTCTTAGGAATAAACTCGCCTTTGTATATCTTATTTATGTTTGTATTATTTATTTTTTTGCGAATGCAATAAAGTGTTATAATAAGTAACTTTATAACAAAATTAAGTGAAGGTACCTAAGAGAGACACATATTAATTTTAAAAGACAAATATTAATTTTCCCTATAATATTTTGCTTTTAGCCAATATTAAAATCTATGGCATTTGTATATCCGCAACAAATACTTCAACAACTTTACGTATATTACAATTTTCATTTGATTTCTCGGAAATACGGTATACCTAAATAAAAGTCAACTGGCCACTTGAATAATACAACGCAGTTTCAAGCAGGTAGGTTTTATTTCTCTCCAACGAGAATCGATTTACCAGGAAACGATCCCCAGATCGTCCTTAGCTTTCCCTTATTGTGAGCACTAATTGGACCAACGTCTAACAAGTGCGGTTGACAAACCCATCTCGAATTTCGAGTGCCGGTAAAATATACACGCTACACGAAAATATTCAAGTGAAATTATAGAGATGCATTGTCTCTAAATGTAATAAGATCTCAATAGTTCGAGTTTCGATGTCGAAATGTACATATAACAAATAACTGTGAGATTCGTACGCCGTCATCCAGTATGAAAAGCATAGTGTTGTTTTTTGAGTAACATTGTTTCGCAATAAAAGTTCTCGTCCAATTAGAATGTTCGTCGTTTTTCGAGCGATATGCGATGCTGCTACTTCGTCTCACGGATCACAAATTTTATACATACATACGTATGCTGACGCCTGTTTCCCGTTCGATGGAGGCTATTGATTTCCACTTGCAACGATCCTGACATACTACTTTTGCTTTATCCACACTCATCAAATGCTTCATACACGCTCGTCGGTTAGTGGTTGACTGCACCTGACCATTTCTGAGTACGTCAGTCACTTGATTGACATACGTTCTTCTTGGTCTACCTTTACCGACCCTTCCTTTCACGCTTTCGTTAATCTCCTTTCACTCATTCGTTCTATATGCCTAAACCACCTTAACATACCTCGTTCTATCTTAATCACTACAACATCTTTTTATACAAAGTAGAATTCTATTGTTCATCTGTCGTGAAGTTTACCTAATGGATTTTACATTGTATTAAAGTTGCTACGGCCAAACGACGATTACGCGTCAGAGGTTCTACTTTTAAAAGATTATATACTGAATGCATAAACTACACATAGTGCTTTAATATGCGTTCCGAAAGTCAAAATGATAAATATTTCTCATATTGCGAATGAAATTTTTCTAGTGATTTCCTGTCGATATTATTTTGTCGATAATTGGTTTATACATCAAAATGGTATAATATAATCGAATTGATTTATTTTGCTACTGGAAATACTTTAAGGCAGACACAACATCAGTCTCATATCTTTAGACGCATATGTTTCATTTTGCATACAAAAAGAGGTCTGTTATCTCTCATAATCTATCTCTATTCAACGCCGCCCCATAAGCCACCGACTTGGCTTAACGATTATTTAAGTTGCCCTCCGAAGCACGGAAACATTTGTGTTAAGATGCCAATAGTGGTTATGCGTCTAAGGACTGCCCGCGCCATACATTGCTTAACTTCGCGAAAGCGAAGAGCAACGCCACGAGTGTATTGTAGAGGAAACATAAGTTATCGATAAATTATTATCGACTAGGAATCCCTAGGAATTGTAGGAATATTCTGTCCGTATAACCGATTTTATATATTCGAACATTTCCAATGCATTTTCCACTGACATTTGAGTCTGGAGTAGAATCAGGCAATCTAAATACTCCGGGGCATCTGACTCTCTCCGGAACGAAATTAATACGTTCGTAGGTATTTTATCTATTCCTTCATAGTTTATTTACGGCAATATTCGAAATTTGCACATTATTGAAAAGCTAGTAACAGTGATATGAACTTATAGGTAAAAATAAATTAGTCAATCTTATAGTCAGATTAAGCAAAGTAATCTTTTATATTAAGTTTACTTAGTATATAGGCTTCTATGTCAAAACATTTAAAGAGACTTGTCCTGACTGATTGATTGATCAACGTACAGCCCTAAAGCTAGAAACATGAAATTTGGACAGTAGGTTCTTTGTCTGATGCAAGCGCTCACGAATAAGAAATTTTTGTAATTTCAACCATTAAGAGGGTGAAATAGGGGGTAGAACTTTCCATGAAACTTATTATTTCTTTTATCGATTTGCATGAAACTTGGTACAAGTACTCTATAATACAAAACATTAAATAACGGCAATAAGTTTGTATAGAAAATAATATCATTCTGATCTGATAAACTTGAAACTTGGTATTTATCCTCCTCAACACAATTGATGAGATACGTGTTTCATCGCTATTCAAAATTCATCCCCTATGGGGTGAAAAAGGGTGACAAAGTAAGTATTTATACTGAAATAGAAATAAGTAAAAAAAAAAGGTTTTAAAATTCAACCCCTAAGGAGTGAAAGGGAATGAAAAATTTGTGTAGGTAACATGAGAGTACTCTTGAATCGTGATGCTACATTGGTGAGTTTTCAGAGACCTTGTTTCAAATTGGAGATGGATGTTACCCCTACAGTTAAGATTGTTATACTCGTACCACCAAGTTTAGCTACGGGGTAGTCTTTTACAGAGCCAACCTTAAAAGTTTATCTAGATATCAATATCAAGTCGAATACTATAGACTGGTTATGCGAGCGTGCTATTTTGACTCCGAAAAATGACACAGCGGCTAGTATTAATGATCTTTTATTATAATCATTCGGAGAGAAACTTCAGTATAAATCAATTGATACGGTAATACAAATTGGAGACACCATAAATTACCCAGTGGAATTTTTAAACATCCATAACTGAGTGGGTCTGCCCTCTTATTATTTTACTCTTAAAATTATTGCAATATTAATTATGTTAAGAACTTTGAACCCTCCGAAGCTATGCATTGATTGCAAATTACAGCTCTCCATCGAAATGTCATTGAAACTACAGTAATCACTGGATGCGGCCAAGGGAAAACGATATTTATAGCACGAATACCTTCTATTGAAGGTATTCGTGCTATTGCGTCGTCCGAATACCCCTTTGTGATTAAGAGATTGCAGTTTCTCTTTAAGCTTTGCTTCGCTATGGCTATTAACTAAGCTCAAAGCCATTGAAAGCGTACCAAAATAGTGGTATATTGGGTTCTTCATTAAACGCAACGTAATGATTTCATCATTATCAGACCGTAAACATCCTACTGTAGGGATACAGGCCTTCCCTCGTATATGAGGGAGTATGGGCCGTAGTCCACGCTGACCCAATGCGGGTTAGGAACTTAACATGCCTTTGAATTGTTATTTCTCAGGCATGCACACTCCTCACGATGTTTTCCTTCGCCGTTTAAGAGGCAGTCGGATAAAACACATAAATAATTAAATTTAAAAACTCATTGGTAAATTGTGAGACCGCGTCTTAACCGCTGAGTCATCGACGCTCATGACTCGACGAATGATTTATAGCGTCATAAACGATTTAATTATGTACCTACCCAATTATCCTAATTCTAACTAATATTATAAGTAATAATATTTCATTTCATCCAGGATTAAACCAATTACAATTAAAATTGTATAATAATGCTATACCAAAAGGTCGCGGGTTCGAATCCCGCTAGGGGTATATGTTTGTATGATGAATACAGACATGTGTTCCCGAGTTATGGATGCATTTCATTTATATATGTATTTATTTACAAAAAAAATGTATTTTTGTAGTTTACCAACCATCTGGTATCTATAATACAGACCTAGTTGCTTAGTGTGGAACTAGATGGCGCTGTGTGTATGTGCAAAGATATTTATTTATTTAATAAAGGCAAAATTGTCTTTATTAGTTCGTATTTCTTTTACGTCGCAAGAATAGTTAAGATGGACAGAGGGGGACGTAGGCTACTTCCTACCGCAACCAATGTAGTAGCGGGTAGGTATATGTATGTAGTTCTTGTAGTATTACATACATATACCTACCCGCTCTGTAGTTATATTTGTATTGTACATCGAGTTGAGATTGATATACTCTCACAGAAAAACCGATCATTTGGTTTTGTGGGGTTAGCCTATAATATGTATCTGTGCAATAAGGAAAAATTAATAAATAAATGCAATGTGTACAAAGGTTTTGGCAAGTAAAAAACAATTAGAGACGTTTCACCAAAAAAAAATCTATAGATTGGTAGATTGGAACTTTTTTTTTTTTAATGTTTGGGATATGTCTGACCACTCCATTTGGGATGAGGGTTGAGACGTCCTTTCTTTCACGCTATTATTCGTATATAAATTGCCTTTACAATACGCAGGAAACAGCATCCTGAGGATATTGGAAATCACACGCCCGAGTGTCCAATCGTATGTCACTGAACCTATCTACTAATTGTACTTTATTTTCCAAGTCTAGTTTTTAAGCCCCGACGAAAAACAAAAGTGTTTGTGTTTGTTTTGTTTGTGTGGTTATGTGTGTATCCATTCTTTGTGCGGATGTATCTACATCTGGACAAAGAATGGACACGACCCATTACTGAGATCAGTAATGGGTCGTCGGATTTGCGCGCGGTTTTTTTAAATTAAAGACTAAAACGCTTATTAAATCTAATTTGGAACACTAATTGGTGTAGTGGACGATCGATTGGTGTAGAGGATAGTGACCCTGTCATCGGAACCAATGGGTGCGGGTTCGAACCCCGCGAGGGGTAAATGTTTGTGTGATGAATACAAACATTTATTCCCGAGTCTTGAATGTTTATATAAACATTTATATATCCTTGGTACAAGCTTTGTTTTTTTTTAATGCACAACGGGTTGGTACTTGGCCTCAATCATACCTGATGTTCAGTGAAGATAAGCTCGAAGGGGGAAGCGTACTGACCCGGAAACCCCAAGACATTTGGGGAACTGGCTATCTTATCTCTGACAACCGGAACACAACAATGCTATTAACATTGCTGCTTGGCGGCAGATTTAGATAAGATGGTGGTAGCTAGCTTAAATATGTACCCCGCTGGGGATCGAACCCGCGACCTCCGAATTGTAAACCCAATGTTGTTTGCATTGAGCCACGGAGGCGGTTGAATGGTTTGGGACTAGATGATTGGTGTAAGAGTTCCAAATAGGTTTTTATTTAAAAAAATGAAGTTGGAAGCTAGTGATTACACTAAGACTAATTTCTAAATCGGACAGTCGGCTCGAAGTCATCACGTAGAATTACGTTGAGTTTCACGTTTCGATGGGCCGTACCTCTCAAAATAACGTGAATCAGCCACTACAAAGTAAAGAATAATTTTATTGAAACGCTCGTACTTCTTTCACTGTCGTAATTAATATTATTTCTACAATATGAAAAAAATTACCAACTAGTCGCTCTAAATCATTAGCAATGCGATTACAATCGGGTGTGTAATGTTTGATATAATAACAAAAAGTCTAATTATCAGATTGTATAATTTCATTTGACATAATTTTGCTTAGTATAATGTTCAAATGATATACTCGTAACGTTCTGTTTATATAATTTCTCTAAGTATAATTTCACTTGATATAAAACTCGTTTTACATAATATTTACTTTCTATAATGTTCCACCTTATTCATGTTTCCACCTTAAATGTCTACGTACCATCATAAAGATTAGATGGTCGGACCGAGTGCATAATACCGAAATGCTGCGAAGAGCCAATGTCGGTGGCATTGAGGCCTACGTGGCGAAACGCATCTTCTATTCTGAACTAGAGGAGGGTAAGCGAAAACATGGCGGTTAACTTCTCAGATATGAGGATGTTCAGAAGCGTTATATGAAAAGATGCAACATTGAACCATCTCGATGGGAAGGTTTGGCAGCACAAAGTCCTGAACGGCGCATAGGAGAGTAAGCGATTTCGAGGAGCAGCGTAAATCTGACCTCGACGCTAAACGCGACGAGCTGAAAACCCGTCCACTCGCTGCCATTCATTTCACTACAAGGAAGGTGTGCTTACGTGCCCACGTGCGCACGGGAGTTCACCGCAAAGATCGGCTATGTTAGCCATCATTTGGGCGCACCCGCGCCAAACCGGTTTGGAGTCAAAGTGGTCGCCATTGCCGAAATCGGTCGGAAGCGTCATCATCACCATTAGAAAATTTGAAAAGAATACATAGTACAACATCAACTGTTGGAGCACAGCCTCTCAATAAGTGAGTTCACACTTGCAAATAGCTGTAACAAACTTGATTAAACCAGTGAGCGACTTATTAGTGAAACTTTAACGTGAACGGCAAACACGAGCAAGCAGGGCACTTGAGGAAGAGTATTTATATATTGACTGTCTGTAATTTAAACTACATTAAAGTTATATCCGTGTTGAAAGCGTTACATCTCTATAAGAGTACTTACTATTACAGAGATGTACTTCCAACCTCCTAGGTGCAGTAGCGCACGGCACCGACTTACCTAGATGTTTTTTTTTTAACTAGAGGTTTCGGCACTCAAATCGAATAGAAATAACCCCTCTCTTCACTAAGTAAGTCGGTACCGTGCGTAAGTACTCTTATAGGAGATACATGTCTATAAAAGTTATTGAAATGTAACGCTGCCAGTCCCCTAGGTGCGGCATCGCACGGCACCGACTTACCCAGATGATTTTTTTAAATTTATTTTTTTATAAATGGGGTGGTCAAAGATATCCAAAACATGAGCGTTTGGATCTTTCAAACATTAAAAATTTAATTCTTAAAATAACACGGTTTACCTTTCGAAACATACAGAAATGCACACGTGGCTGGGGGTGAGCCTATCGCCTTTAAACGTGCAAATCTCTAGATGTTTTTTGGTGTAAAGTCCCATTAACAGCCTTTTACGATGCTCACGGGAAGAGACAGGTGGGTTCTAGACGTTTTACTTTCCGAAACAACATAGCACTATTATATATTGTTATATTGTTTACATATATATACGGGGTGTTACCAGGCAAATTTTAACTGGTGATTCGGGATGGAGCCCAGTGTATAGGAAAATTATTTTGAACAATCCATTGCTAGTAGGTACTTATGTAAAAAAATATTTAAAAACATGCATATGTCCTATTTAAACGACATCGCGATGCAGTGTTATGAATGAAATGAATAAAAAAATATATTTAATCTAAATCATTAATTTAGCGCTCACGCTCGCATGGCCTGTCCTAGTACGGTGGATACCTACAGTGCCTGCTTGCTAGTACGCACAGTTCTGTAACACCGCGATCTTTCAATTGCATCGTAATGTCGTTTTAATTGCATTTGTTATATTATATTTTTCCTGTATATTAGACTTGACCCTGAGTCACCCCTTAAAGTTTGCCTGGTACATTTTTAACACCCTGTATACATAATGTGACGACATTTTTTATATATACCTTATTTTTTTATTTTGTATTGTTTGTAAGTTTTGCATATTTTTGTGTCCAGTTACTTTGTTACTTTTTTGTTACAATATTGTATCACCCAATTGTTTATCAGTAACTATATTCCCGTGTTTCGACTCATTTTAACGTCAACGCCATCCATCTTTCTGATTCTTGGCCTATTCATCATCTTCATCATCATATCAGCCACGGGAGATCTACTGCTGAACTGCACCATAGTTTTCTAGAACAGCCGGTTTGGAAGCTACCGGCAACCAGCGACTTTCCACGGCCTTTGCCATTCGATCATCCACCCTTGTCAGTGACCGTCCCATGCCAGTTGTTTGTGATTGTGAAATTATTTATTCTGTCATAAAATATTCCGACATCTTTTTGGTAAATAACACATTAGACTAAATAATTAGTATCATTTTTTACATACCCAGTGAATTTGTAAAATGGGTACATAATATAAAATAGTGCTGTGTGGTTTCGCCACTCAAATGGAATATAACTAACTGGTCTCTTCCTGCGGGTGTCACAAAAGGTGACTAAAGGACTTTTCACCAAAAAACATCCATAGTTTTGGACGATTCAATGACAATGGGCTCAGCCCCTGTCACGTGTGCATTTCTGTATAATTCATAAAGGGAGCGCGGATGTTCTTCCGATCATTAAACTTTTAATGTTTGAAATACCCAAATACTATTGTTTGGACCATTCTCTGACCACTCCATTTGAGATAAAGGTCGTGACGTTATGTATTTATGTATTATACATCGATAAATGAATGATGGAATTACCTTGATTCTTTGGAGTATGTCTCGAGCCTTAGATGCCACTTGTGACGACATTCTCGCCCCGTCTCACCTCCAAATAACCTCAAGGAGGCCGGGTGCAGCCGAGAGGGCGGAAAAAATCAAAATTAATAAATATAGAGACATCGATTCCGAATACATTTTCCTTGCTTTCGGAGTCGAAACTTTAGGCCCTTGGGGGCCGGGCGCTCTTAAATTTTTCTTTAATATTTCTAAGCGCTTAGTCGATGTCACTGGTGACCCGAGAGCTGGTTGTTTCCTCGCTCAACGCTTAAGTATCTGCATCCAACGAGGAAACGCTGCCAGTATTTTGTGTACCTTGCCTCGCGGCCCCAATTTTTTACATTTGTTCTAGTTTAAATTCCATCTCCTAATTTGTTACTGTTTTTAAATAAATCAATAAATTATACAAGACTTGCAACAAGTTAACATTCAATTTACTGTGGCTATGAACCCTACCTCTTCAACGTATTAATCTAATAAGCTACGAGTGTGTCAGGGACTTTCGCTTTCCTATACGGATGACTCTATTCCTGATTCGGTCTCGAAATAAAATATCGAGCATATTTCACTCCTTAACTCGTTGTATGACCTTTCTTACGAGGCTCAAAGTCAGAGATCATGTTACAGTGTCCATTAGTCGTTACTAGTAACAAACATTTATTGTATACAAACTTTCATTTTAATATTTTGCCTTAGCCTAGTTAATCATAAGGTATGCAATAAATAATTTCAGTTTGAGTTTAGTCTAGTCTTAAGCTTACCCATTAAATAGTTTGGGGCAAAAAAAGAAAAGAACAGAATGGCTATTGACACGATTATATTCCGATACCGAAGCCCTTTAACCCTAATAAGCTAATTTCTATATTCTGGTTTTAGTTGTCTCTAACAATATACATATACATATACAATGTACATGTAAGATTACACTGTCAAACACAATAAACTAAACACAGTATATAACTATTTAACCGCCTCCGTGGCTCGATGTAAACAACATTGGGTTTACGATTCGGAGCTCGCGAGTTCGATCCCCAGCGGGGTACATGTTTAAGTACTCGGTTTGGTTGGTGGTAGGGCATTTTAAAATGTCCGCCTGGCTAGCTACCACCATCTTATCTAAATCTGCTGCCAAGCAGCATTGTTAATAGCAATGTTGTGTTCCGGTTGTCAGAGATAAGATAGCCAGTCCCCCAAATGTGTTGGAGTTTCCGGGTCAGTACGCTTTCACCTTCGACGTCATCTTCACAGTCACAGTGGTCCTTAATAAAGTCTAAATGTGATGAGAAATAAACGCCGGGACCTCTCCGAATGCACCAACAAAATGCACTCACAGACAGGCCATGTCGTTTGTCAGAACTATGGCGTAAATAAAAATTGATAACACAAGGCTAGCCTCAAGGGCAGCAGCATCTTAGATATTAACTTTCTCTAGCTAGCTCTAGCTGTCGGAGCTAATTGTTAATATTCGCCTAAAATTACTTTCCAGCCGGCTATAAATATATGTAAGTAATTGGAGAATATAAACAAATCTCAATACACCTGTATAGGCTAGCGCCAGCCGTAGCCCTCTTCAGCTGCACGAGATAGAATACTTTGGTGAGTAAGAGAGAAGTAAATCCTCTCCTGGCTGTTGTGACTGATCTGAAAACTGGCCGTTTGCCATGTATGTAAATATACTTCCTAACACTCCATTACACGCGCACAGATGGTCAGTCCGCTTGCCAAACACACGAAAATTAAATATATATTAATGGAAGTCCGTAAGGGAAACCTATGCCCAGAAGTGGATTCAACTCAGATGACCTGAAAGACCTACCGGTATGGTACGCATGTCAAATCCTACCATTAATGTAGTTATTACGCTAATATTACCAAATTACCTAAATTAACTAAAACTAACTAAAATTCACACTTTATAGAGAGCTACGTATGAGTACCTATGAGCTACATATGACGTTACGAATGTACTGTGTGAAAATTAATTAATAAAACATCGAATCTGATGGCAAATATTATTTCACAAGTACTATAATAAAAACACAACGTTGTCCGGTTTAACAAACGTAAAATAACTCGAGTTAAATTAAGCCTACGCGTATGTACCACGTTCTGTCGCAAGCGATATGTGCCTGTTTCAAGACGATAACTAACTAGTCTAGTGTGTCCAGTGAACATCTCCCAAGCACATACATGTTGTCTGTTATACGTAGGTAAGTTATACAATTAAGCGATATGTAGCCCTGAAGTACCTACTCTATGGAATACTAAAGTAATTTTAAACCAAAACGATGAACCAAAAAGAGCATGTTGCATTTAGTTTGACGAATTAAGGCGCCTTCGTGGTTCAATATAAACAACACAGGGTGTACAAAAATGGAGGTCGAGGGTTCCATTCACAGCGAGGTCCATGTACGCGATTTAGTTAGTGGCAAGGAATTTTTAAATCAACGTCTGGTCGACTACCATCTTATCTAAATCTGCCGCCAAATAGCGATGTTGATAGAGCTACAGTATTCCGACTGTTTGAGATAAAAGAGCCAGCCCCCAAAATAAATTCGGGGTTTGGGATGAGCTCGCTTTAACCTTCGGCCTTATCTCGTTGCATACCGCTAGAGTGCACTTCGCCCGTCAAAATTGGAAAAGCCATTAGCCTATCAGCAGCGGCTTTAGCAAAAAAAGCAAAGTAGGTCACCTACATCTAGATATCTAAGCAAATATTTCGCCATTTTCAAACTGTTTTAATATTTTAATTTCATACGTTTTACATTTAAAATGATACTTCAAAGTTCAACTAATCATTTCAATCTACAATTTCAGTTGAATACCACTTTAAATCTAACGCAAATATTAATAGGATTTTATGTTATCGCATTTATCTGTCAATCAGTATTTCTAAGCTACTATCCAGAATGTCATCATTTAATCTATTAAATGACATAATAATATTGGATTAGTAAACTCATTGAAGTCAAACTAACTGTCACTCAACTCACCTAAAGCAAACATTAACTAAAGTTAACTAGACAAGTTTGATGCAACCCGTCCTCAATTTTTTCGTTCCATCCAGTTAGGCGCGTACGCGTGCAAAACGGTAGAAAATCATCACTGCAGTAACCATTGTCATCATACATAATGGGAGAAATTTCACACATTGTTCCCTTTCCCGTTGCTATATTGTATATATTGTGTCCAATATATTTATTTCACACCACTTTTCGTTTTTACGGATATATGTTCACATGTTCACAATGAAAGCGTTTTATTGTGTAATAGTTTGCGTACTTGTGAAATTATGTGGGGGGAATGAGCTTGAAGGTAAAGGGATGAAGAGTATAAATGGTAGGGGTGTACTGGGTGGGGTGTCGTTTCCTAAATGGCGGGGGTATTTGAAGAAGGCACACCAGGATGTGTCGAAGCCTGAAAGAAGATTCTGGCCGCCGGCAGTGCCGAAGGAAAGTCGCTGTAAGTATTATATTTAACTATATTTTATTTGTCCAATTCAATTTGCTAATACACCATTAGTGGCAAAACGAACCTATCACTGCCATTTTAGTACAAACGGGCCGTGCGAAAAGTGATGTGACGTTCCAGGAATGTTATGTATCCTGCACGCCTCATTTAGCCCTCTTGTCTATTTTTGGCCTGAGCTGTAACACAATGTGACATATGAGATACTAAGTAATTCTACATTATTTCTAAATAAACTACACTTGGAATAATATATCCTTATAAGGGCATGAATTACTATTTGAATATTTTTGTTTCAAGTAGTCCTAAACACCACTAGCAGTGGCGTAGGGCAAGCCCGACAGGGTTTTTGTGATTTTTACACAGCTAGTGACATTAGATAGATAACCAAGGATGACATTTCAGTTTGACATGAGCGAATGTTTAAATCTAAGATTTCTTATAATCATAATAATCATAATCATAATCATAATTCATTTATTTGCCTAATCATAGGTACAGAGAAAAGATGTAAACTATTATAAATAATGAACAACCATGATTTGCCTTTATGGCGTGCAATAATTATTAAAATTTAAAAAAAAAAATTAAATTACTAAATAATGAAGTTAAAAACAAATTAAATATAAAAGTCAAAAGTAAAAAAAAATAAAAAATTTCAGAGTTCTTTCCGCCATAAATACTACAAATGAGTTACACACATTCAATAACAAATATAATAATAAATTAAATGTTTATATATTGCATCATCCAAATAAACTTTAATTTGCCAAATCAAATATAAAATATGTCAATTCAAATTAAATATTAAAATACTATTTAAATAGTTAATATCTAGTCCTGATCGAGTATTTAGTAAGTAACGCATGCTTTCAGGCCTGTTTGGGGACACTGCCATTAACGAGCGACTGTTTAGATAATTCATGATCAATATTCTCACATCCCCACTAGTATGAGATGGTATGGGTTATTCCATGTCGTGAGCCCAGTGCAGATTTAAGGGTAAACCGACTTAACTTTCAGTTGAAAATAACAGGGACCGAGCCCCGGAAAATATCAATAACGCTCTCCAATACAGCAATAACTGAGAAGTAGAACACTTAAATGTTTGCAGGCAGTGCTGCATTTAATATTTATTATTCTTCTGTAGAAACAAACGGTTCGAGCCAAAATTTCTGTAGGTAAACATTTCCCGGCAAATAAAAATACAACGACTATGAAACAGAAACTATTTGCCGTGGCATAATTATTACAAAAATATTCAAAAGTAAATTTGTCAGATATTGGTTAGGATGGGTAAGCGCGAATTCGGCAATATTTTTACCGGTTGCGTTTTTTGTTCCAAGGAAAAGTTGCGCATATTAGGTAAGCGAAGTAGAAGGTATTGGCATTTGTAGTTATTTTTTTTTTCAAAACCGTTATCGAATAAAGCGTTGTGTCATTTGACGGTCGCGTTTGTATTGTAGCCTATTCCACATATAATTACATAAAACTTTGAGCAGATATGTGTTCCAAATAAATAATAAATAATAATAAATAAATATTTCGGACACTTACACCAATCATCTAGTCCCAAACTAAGCAAAGCTTGTGCTATGGATACTAGATAACGGATAAACATACATAAATATTTATATAAACATCCAAGACTCGGGAATAAATGTTCGTATTCATCATACAAACATTTACCCGTCGCGGGAATCGAACCCGCAACCGTTGGTTTCGCTGATAGGGTCACTATCCACTACACCAATCGGTCGTCAAACTTCGCTTGATAGAAACTACAAATCCCGACAGTCACATATCAATCTCCGGGCCGCACGTGAATCGATGGTGATTTTGCAAAAAAAAAAAACACATTTACTTCCTATGCCAATAACTTCTATTTCACTTACCTAATATACCCTATTTTTTCCTTACGGTAGAAAACTCATCCGGTAATATACATAACAACACGACGTCTCAAAGTCAGAGATATCCCAAATACATTTAAAAGTTTAGTTCTTGACACAAAATAAACAGAAATACACATGTGACGGGCGATGAGCCCATCGCCGTAGGAATGTCCAAGTTCAAGTTCAAGTTTTGTAGGGGTACAAAAGACTTTCCTGACGTGTTTTATTTTCAATTTAAGGCCGCGGTGAGTACATATGATTAACGAAGAAAAAAGCTCCAATTTCATAGGTAAAGACCCAGTATTAAATCATTAAATTTTAGGAATTTTAGCATATTTTAGGAAATGAATTTAAAATTAGAGATTTTTAGGTTAGGTTAGGTCTACTAACGTCTTCTCATTTACCAATGAGTACCACATACACACATTTATAGATATGAACCTACCTACTACTGCAAAGTTGTAATGGGGGAGGACCTCATGACCTGAAATACAGGCTACTGCCTAGTTTAGGCATCAGTCTCCCACAATTTTAATTTATAAATGTAATACATTTTCTATAAAACTGTAATGTATGAATAATGGAGAGGAAATAATCGAATTAGAAAGCGATTGAATGCTAGAATCGCCTCCGTGTAAATGAAATTAACCGCCTCCGTGGCTCAATGTAAATAACATTGGGTTTACGATTCGGAGGTCGTGGGTTCGATCCCCAGCGGGGTACATGTTTAAGTACTCGGTTTGGTTGGTGGTAGGGCATTTTAAATGTCAACCTGGTTAGCTACCACCATTTATCTAAATCTGCCGCCAAGCAGCAATGTTAATAGCATTGTTGTGTTCCGGTTGTCAGAGATAAGATAGCCAGTCGCCCAAATGTGTTGGGGTTTCCGGGTCAGTACGCTTTCACCTTCGACTTCATCTTCACTTAACATCAGGTGTGAATGAGGCCAAGTACGAACCCGTGTTCATAAAAAAAATAGGAAAATCGACACCATAATTAAAAGTTTTAATATCAAGTTATAAAAATTGACGATTTCAAGTGATAATTTTATCCTACGAAACAAATCCTTTCTGAATTTGAATTTGTGAAATTATACACGTCTATGAAAAAGAAAGTCTTTTAAGATAAGGAGTAGGTATCTCGCGGAGGTATTTTCATAATTCCGTCCTCGACACCGGGCCCTGCGAAAGTCTTTAAAATGTTGCATCGCTAAAGTTTTAACAACTTTTGATACGATAAGTGCACTACAAAGTTGTTAATCCATTGCTATTACACATACACCGGCCAAGTGCGTGTCTTACTTCGTACATTTAATGTTCTGTACCAAATGTAGAATATAAGCCGTCTATGCCAGCTACGCATTGACTGCTAATTTAGGTAGGTTTGTAACAGGAAAAGATTGAGATATATCAATATGTTTAAGTGCTCGGTTTGGTTGGTGGTAGGGCATTTTAAAAAATGTCCGCCTTGCTAGCTACCACCATCTTATCTAAATCTGCCGCCAAGCAGAGTGTTAATAGCATTGTTGTGTTCCGGTTGTCAGAGAAAAGATAGCCAGTCACCCAAATGTGTTGGGGTTTCCAGGTCAGTACGCTTCCTTCGACCTTTGACCTCATCTTCACTTAACGTCAGGTCTGATAGAGGTCAAGTACGTACCCGTCGTGCATAATAAAAAAAATCGACACCAATGTTAGTTTTAATACTAAGTTAAAAAAATTACGATTTCAAGTGATTATTTTATCTTACGAAACAAATCCTGTCTGAATTTGAATTTGTGAATTTATACACATTTTAATACACAAATGAGACGCGTCTATGAAAAAGAAAGTCTTTTAAATAAGGAGTATCTCGCGGAGGTATTTTCGTGATACCGTCCTCGACACCGGCCCCTGCGAAAGACTTTAAAATGTTGCATCGCTAAAGTTTTAACAACTTTTGATGCGATAAGTGCAATACAAAGTTGTTAATCCATTGGTTTTATACATAAACCGGCCAAGTGCGTGTCTTACTTCGCACATTTAAGGTTCTGTACCAAATGTGGAATATAAGCCGTCTATGCCAGCTACGCATTTGACTGCAAATTTAGGTTAGTTTGTACCAGGAAATGGAGGGAATTTAAAAGAAAAATTCAGATAGGTATATCAATATATTGGTATTGGATATCAAAATAGACGTGATAATAAATAAATTTCACCTTCATAGGTCAATGGGAAGTTAAAAAATATTTAGGAACAAAATTTTTAAAAATATTTGACTTTGACGCCTTGATGCCCTTGCATTTTAAAATAAAATAATGTAGTATAAGCTCTAAACAACGATACCACACGTGTCGGGAAAAGAATTTTTTTTTTTCATAGTGAAGGCACTTTTATGTTACGCCCTCTCAATCTTTTTTTTCTTTGCTTTGGGTTAGTAAGACACATGAGAAATATGATGATTGTGCATTCGACAGTTAGCTGCTAAAGATTTGTGACAGAGCCGGATACAATGAGGTTAAAAATACCTAGAAAATATTTGACTTTGACAGCTTCTCACGCCCTTGTTTTCTTATATATTTTTAAATCCAATAATGTAGTCTTTGTCTACATAATAAGCTCTAAACAACGATACCCCACACGCCGGGGGACATTTTTTTTGGTTTCATAGTGCAGGCACTTTTTTGGTACGCTTTCTCAAATATTTTTTTATAATTTACCTGGTTTTGGGTTCATGCCACACCCTTGGTGCAAATATGAACACTATGGTTTCAATGGTTAAGCTGCTAAAGATTTGTGATAGTCGACAGACGGACACAAGCGATAGCAATAGGGCCCTGTTTGTCATTCGGGTACAAAACTCAGAAATCAAGTGCCCAGATTCTTTTGGTTTCCACTGGAAACGCAAGACTCGGCCATTGTTAGTTCGCTATCTAATTTGTATGCTTTCCGTAATGTTCCGCATATTTGATAATGTTTAATATTTAATAAGTATAGTGTCAGTAGTCGCTATTAACGCGATTTTCATGATTAATGAGTTGGTAATTGCTATTGCGAATTAACAGTCCTTGTCACATATAAATTTACAATAAGTCAATTTTACAATTTACCTAACAGCGCTCTATTTCATATCTCCATATAATTCTAATTCCAACTAATAAAGACAGATTAGGACCTAGATTAATAAATCTTTTTTTTTTCTGAACCGATTTCCATCTCCATATAACTCTAATCCCAACTACATAATATTATTAATGCGAAAGTTTGTATGTGTGTGTTGTTGTATTATATATTTGTTCCCTCTTCACGATTAAACGGTTGGACGACTGCATTGCTGGCAGCGCTGATGACGACCGAAAGTGTAACGCAGTTTCAGGCTAACTTGAGCGCTTAACGGACAATCTTAATTAAAGGCAGAGACCGAAGAAGGCCTTCAAAACGCGGACGGTTGCAATGATGACCAAGCTTGAAGGTCGGGACCGTAGTCAAGCTAAGCTGGAGGCCGTCACAACGTTGCCAGCACTGTAGTCATTGCGGACCAAGTTTTTTATAGTTCTTTAATGAAGCAATGCGAGTAATTTAAATAAAACCAGCTTCGTATAGTAAGAATTTATTTCAAACTACCTTCCGTCTGCAGCTTCGCCTGCGTGGAGTAACTTCATCGCGGAAATTTGGTATATACCAAATTTCATCCAAATCCGTTCATCCGTTTCGCCGTAATTGAGCATCAAATAACCAAACAAACAAATAAACAAGCTAACAATTATTTTTATTACAGGCTTTACAGCCAAATTATGAATAAATCTTTTTGCACCAATTTTTTTTTATATAAAACTCGACTATAATGGATTTTCAAAGAAAATTCCTGATGGCTAAAAAGAATTCGATTAGAGCGGAAAGGTCGACTTTGCTCAAAGAAGGTCAAAATAATGCCCACATTACAAGCGCTTTTGAATAAATGTTATTTATTCAACACAGTAAATGCACCGATTATCTCAGTTGCAATGGTCGCGTCTTGTCATGCATATGCATATTGTGCATCCACTCCAATTTTCTTTTGTTCAGCGAATTGTATGTAATGATAAAGTAGAATAAATTTAAAACTACCCTGAAACAGAAACTATGGACAAAGGGATATAGAATCCGTTATTTATTTTTATATATTGTTTTTCTTTGTCTCCTTTTCGTTCAACTTTCTTTGCGGTAAGCATTTTCTGCATGAGTGTAGAGGATTCTATGAGCTCACCAGAGGGAAACACTTTGATAGCGGATAGCCCAGAACTAAGCCCTTTAAGAGCAAAACAGGATGAAACGAAAGACATTCAACCATTCAACGACCTCCTACAACAACACCTCACTCAAAACAATAAGTTACTTTTATCAAAATTACGAGCCACAATAAAAGACGAAATAGAAAATTCCCTACAACAACTGAAATACGAATTTAATTAAACCACAACAAAAATTCAAGAATAACAATATATCACCGAGAAAGAAATAGCAGCAATTGATTGAAGAATTAAATCGCTTGTCAAAGAGTCCTCTGTACTCCGAGCTGAAAACAATCAATTACTTAAGGAATTAAATAACCTAAAAACTTCTCAAAATTCAAACAAAGTTCAAGAAAATTATGATAAAACGGATTGGCATACAATTATTGGAAAATAGACCACGATTTATCACATAGAATTACAAACAGATTTTACGAATTATTAAACGTAAATATTACCGTACATATAGATGAGATGTTATTTATAGGAAAAAAAGGTTTCAAAAGACCAGTTAAAAATGAAAAAATACATTCTCGAAAACTACGAGGGGTTTAAAGAGATAGGACTAGGTGTAACTGAATGTGCCACATCCTTAAGCGAAAGGAGAGAACTAAGGCAAGCTTTACATACCACAAGGAGAAATGGACAACACGCGATAATAAGGAATAATAAACTTATTATAAACGAACGAGAGTCTATACCCTCAGAACGCATTACGAATGGGACAATTAAAGACTGAAATACCAAAAACATTGAAAATATTAAGAACACACAACCAGAGACAAATATAAACGAGTTTTCTGATATTCATTCCTTTCGAGACTGAATTTTGTGTACTCAGAATATATGTAGCATCAATAACAAAACCCACCTACTTGAAGCTCTTACGGAGGAAAAATCAAACATACACGCAATTTGTATTACCGAAACCTGGCTTAGTAAGGAAAAACTCGAATTATTAAACGCGGCTATGATTTAGCATCGTCCTTCTGCCGAGAAAACCACGAGAGTGGCGGAGTATGCATATTAGTTAAAAGCTACTTAGAGTACAATGAACACCAGGATGTAAATTTCAAGTCTACAGAATCAATATTTGATGTATATGCAATAGAAATACCAAAAAAATAATATATTATTAGTAAATATATATATTGGCCAAATAGTACTAGAGAACCAGAAATATTTTATAATAGTCAAAAAAATTTTTTAATTGATCTCAATTAAGGACAAGCTTAAAAATTTTATTATAGGCGGAGATTTTAATATAGACTTACTAACAAACAAAAAACAATATAAATTGAAAAAACGTATAATGTATTTATTTTTAATATATTATTTATAATATATCAACCATCTGGTATAGATAATACATGTCTAGTTGCTTAGTGTGGAAATAAATGGCAGTTTAGGTATGTACAAGGATATATGTTTAATTACTATTATTAATGGGAACTCAGTCAATAATGTATTTTTTTTGCACTTTGTGACAGATTATATGCGCGGTGGTTTAGGCCATATCTCAGCACTCGTATTAGTTCTCGAGGATTATAAGAGATGGCGTTGTTTTATCTACTAAGAAAAGCGTGATAAGGATTTGTACGCGCCACAATATCTATAGCATATAGAGTAATGATTGGACAGAATTTTCACTAATCCATAAATAGTTCTGTCCCTGTTTACGGTGGTGACGTTCCCGAACGGCGACTGCGCTGGCGCATCGGGCGACAACGGGACATGTATGACGGCTCGCGAATGTTCCGCACGTGGAGGATCAGCCAACGGATACTGCGCTAACGGGTTCGGACTCTGCTGTATATGTGAGTATGTTTTTTTGTCTCTGATCTACTACATATCAAATGCCCAGTGATGCACTGATGTTCATTAGTATTAGATATAGGCTCAGATCTATAAATAGTAGCAGACCATATAACGATTCCAACGTTACCGTATTCGCAAATCCGCGCATCACTGGGTATCCACATAATGAACTTCAGTCCTTAGATTATAATGTAACTTCATCGGTATCGTCATGGATTACGTTGACCAATGAGAAGCCGTGAAATTGCCGAGCGAGCGATGAATCAATCAATCTCATAATATCAGAACGTAACCGTCGATGATAACGTCCGTGATGATTATGTCCGGTTTGCGCTAAAAGCGCACAAATAAAAAGTGCAACAAAATATAACAAGAGAAGCAATTTCGCGTGTTGATATACAAACATACTTGCATACGAAACATGCATGCATGAGAAAATGTGAGTATGGAGACGATGTGAGAGTATGAGTGAGTACGTGAGAGTATGTGACAGTATGTGCGAGTATCATGCAGTGCGTGAGAGAATGTGGGAATATGTGAGGGTATATACGGGAGTATGTGTATGTATGTGAGTGGGTGAATATGTGCGAGTCTTTGTGAGTATGTGAATATAAAGTATATAGGTACTTAGTTGACTTGAAGGGCACGGTTTTCTTTTAAGAGTTCCGCCCTTAAAAAGAAATCCTTAACCCATTCAACACCAATTAGCTAGACATAATTGAAAATAGTTCCCTACGTACATACTCGTAGTTGCCTGGCCCTACGCGAGACTCTTATAATTTGACATAGGCATCTCCCTTGGCGCTATAACTTCACTCATATTATATTGATATATTGACGTAGGGACGTTCACATATTCATATGAATGTGTACATGTGGATATTCACATGTACACACGTTCACACTTTCACAACCGTTAACACATTCATATATTGACATATTGGCATTTTGATATAATCACATTTTTACATATTCAATATCCACATATCCACGTATCAACGTATTCACGTATCCACATTCACATGTTCACATGTTTACATATTCACTTATTAACATATTCACATATTTACATATTTAAATATTTCCATACACACGCACACTCAAATGTGTGAAAAGGTGAGTATGTGTATACTCAGAGTTTCACATAGACATACCCACAAACACACATAGATTCTTGTTATGTTGTGTCAAAATGTAAAAAAAGTAAATTCGAATAAAAGATGGAGTCAGATTGCCGAGTTCATTAGTTGTCCACAATCCAACAATACATATAGATTCCCACAAATTCACATACCCGCATTTTCTCAAATATTCACACGAACTTAAAAAACATGGAGCCTGTAATATAAAAAAATTTTAGCTGCAGTTTTTGATTTTAAGTAAAACGTCTGTAAAGTAAAACTCTGACCACTATACCAACAGGTTGCGGGATCGAATTACGTTAGGGGTTTGTGTGATGAATAGGGACGTGTGAACCCGAGTATGGATGTTTTCATTTATAATAAGAATTTATTTACAAAAAAAAAGTATCTATGTGGTATATCAACCATTTTTTTTGTCGGGGGGAAAACGCATTTACGCGTTCGACCCGCCGCTGACGGGGGTCAGCGGCGAGGATATGTGGGACTCACCGCTCCAGACGGGAGCGGTCCTACCCACTAAAAACCCCCCGGTGTTCCTCCGCGCGCACCGAAACGGCGTGGCCACGAGTATCCCTCGGTAATCGTACACAGCCACGCCACAGACACGACATTCACCTTCTCTTTCACTTGGTCAAAGTAATTACGCCTAGGTCTTCCCCTTCCTCTCTTTCCCTCAATTATGTTCTTCAAAAAAATATCGTGTCGTAACAAGTGACCTATCATCTTTCCTCTTCGGTTCTCAACTGTGGCTAACAGGCATCTTTTCTCCTTTACCATCACTAACACCTCTTCATTTGTTCTCTTCTCGGTCCAGCTTATTCCCTCCATTCGTCTCCAGCACCACATCTCGAATGCCTCTAACCTTTCCCTATCCCTTTGTGTTAAAGTCCATGTCTCACAGCCGTATAAAGCTATACTCCATACATGGCAATTTATCAGCCGCTTTCTAGCTTTTTTGCTTATTTTAGCTTTAAATAGATGTTTATTGTTATTAAAAGCCCTTTTTGCCATCGCTATCATTATGACTATGTCTGGAGTACACCTCGAGTCACTTGTGATCAAACTTCCTAGATATTTAAACGAGTTGACCTGTTCTATTGTCTTGTTGTGAATATTTATAGGACTATGTGCTGGTTTTGACTTTGAAGTTACTAGTGTTTTTGTTTTTGAAATATTGATTTTGAGTCCTGTTTCTTTGAATATATTATCCATTTCTTGAATTAGATCCTGTAATTGATGTGAGTTTTCAGCTAGAGCTCCTATATCATCTGCACACCTGATAAATTGAATCCTTTCACCGTTAATTTTAATTCCTCCTTTATGTGACTCGGATATTTTGTGTATTGCTGACTCTATAAATATATTAAAGATTAATGGTGAGAGTGGGCATCCTTGTCTAACACCTTGTCTTATTTTCGCAGTTCTCTTTTCTTCACCTATTTCTATTATGGTTTTCTGATCCTTGTAAAGCTGGTATATGATTCTTCTTTCTCTGTAATCCATACCCATTCGCTTCAAGATGTTCATCATTTTTTTCCAGTCCAACTTAAGGTCCTGTGTTCTTCGCATTTTAATGTATTTAATTTTTGAGGTATTGTTACGGTTTTTGTAATTTTAAATTCTTCTGGTATTTCTCCTGTTTCGTATATAATCTTAATTAATTTATATATTTCTTCTAAAAGGAGGTCACAACTTGCATATTTTAACAATTCAATGTATATTTGGTCATCTCCTGCTGCTTTACCGTTTTGAATGCTGCTAAGAGCTTTGTCAAATTCTTCTCTAAGAATGGAAGGGCCTTGATTATCTTTTTCCACTTGATCTTCTCGTTCTGACTGATTAATGGTTAAAAAATAAATAATTCGATTTCTTACCCCTTGTTTTTATTTTTATCAGTAGGTGCCCCTGTGGCTTCTGATTCCTGAACCAGCCCCTCTAGCATGAACACGTGATAATGATATTTTATCTATTTTGAACTGTAACATATCATTTTTCATTAAGAGTAACACTCTATAAATAGCTTTATCGTAATTTGGTGATCATGCTACAAGGGTAGGTTGATAAAATTGTAATATATTTTAGAGTTGAACACTTTTAATGCCTACCAACATTATAAATCTTAGTGCACAAATGTACTAAGTCGGGAGTTTTCAAATTATTTTACGATTTTTTATATGTTTTGTTTGTACTTATGTAACAATATTGAGATATGTTAAAGTTAAAGAATCACTGCAATGAATAGACTCATGCTTTTTTAAATATTTGATTTAGCTTTCGATCTGTTCATTTTCAAACTTTAAAAAAACTTTAAAGCCCTCTCCTGTAAATTTGACCAATCTGTAGTTAGTGCAATTGTGAACTAAGCCATCGATATGTTATGACATGTTTAAAGAGCATTTTCTCGAAATGTATTGAGTTTTGGGGAAAGTTGTAGAACAAAAGTTGTTCGTTATAACGGGTACTTTTACACCCTTTCAGCTTAGTACCCCCTTTCCGACAAGCGTTGTATAAAACCGCCTCACTGTCGTAATACACGTTTCTCGACTTGACACATGAATCTATAATATGTTTACATTATGTCAGCTCCATTTTGTCGCAAATAAATTCCCCTGGTATGAGGTTTTAATCTGGAGGTCCGCTACACTCAAACCATGCAAGAATTTGCTCCAATTGCATTATAGTAAGGAGTAGATTACAATGAAATATCTTTCTACATAATTCATTCTATTCCATCGCCTCTGATTACATATTATTGAACTATCAACTGACTATGATCATCAGAGACGTTAATTATGCACGTTAATCATGCACATGTGAATGAATACCGTTTGAATATTTTAGAGGTCTTTAGTAAAATGGGAAGCCTTATTTTTGCCATATCCTGTTTCACCTGTTTTATATAGCAGACATGAATTTTTACATTTGGTATGGTTACAGTTCGCTTGGCGTTACACACGAACGCCTAGAAAGTTATAAAATAAAATAGTTAAATACTTCACTATATCCTCTATGTCATTATAAAATCTCAATCAAATCAAATACATTTAATTCTGTAGTGTAGTACATCATTAAATACTTGAAACTACAAATAAGCCGGCCTAATCGGCATAGTTCAGAATTACAAATATAAATGACGTGGTAGCACAAATATTTTTTTTTTGCACTCCGGGTTGGTACTTGACCTCAATCACACCTGATGTTAAGTAAAGATGAGGTCGAAGGTGGAAGCGTACTGACCCGGAAACCTTTGGGGGACTGGCCATCTTATCTCTGACAACCGGAACACAACAATGCTATTAACATTGCTGCTAGGCCGCAGATTTAGATAAGATGGTGGTAGCTAGCCAGGCGGACATTTAAAATTCCCTATCACCAACCAAACCGCGTACTTAAACATGTACCCCGCTGGGGATCGAACCCGCGACCTTCGAATAGTAAACCCAATGTTGTTTACATTGAGCCACGGAGACGGTTAACACCACCTTCGCCTTCATCTTACTCTTCCTGAAATAATAAAACTCCTAAAGCTCAAAATTGATTTATTCTCTATACCTCTAAGTCGGACTCTAATCGGACTTCAACTGTCAAATTCAATATATTTTTATTAACTGAGATATTATATTAGAGTTACATTCCATGCGACACATATTAATAATTTCAACAATAATATTTTTATGTAAATAAACAACCGCTCACAATAAAAGTGACAAACTCAAATATCTATGTTAGTTACTTACGTAGACAACCCATGAAATTATCCGCAAATATAAGTTTGTCGCTTTAAACTCCGCTTAGATGACTAACACCCAGGTATGTTCTAAATGTATGTATGAATTAATTACCTTAAAATGCTTCTCCACTTTTAGTAATCTCACATATTGCGGTCAAGTGCATAAAAGAATTCACTGATTGACAAAGGTTATCTAGTATGATTTGTCTAAATTATAATAAAAACTGAGTTAAATTGCTATGACGAGTGCGCAAGAAAAGAAATTTCAACTTTGCTGCCGACGGCCTGAATTGGTATATAATTTTTCTTGCAGGAAATTACTCACGGCTATGGAGTCGGCCTGAAAAATGTATTAATTTTTGGGTGGTAAAAGATATTGGACGGACTCATTGTTAAATAGAACCTGGAGCAAGCTTGACTCGTAGAGGCCAATATAACTTAATTACTATGTAAATGTGATATAATTATAATTTGTGTTACCTATAATTTGAGTGGGCGCCGCTTACCTGTCTTAATTATTTACTACGCTTGAGTTCATGTAGGCACCGCTGGCTGCCATGGTACAAATAATGTGACTGAATGTGTTATCTCACTGGATGAGTCCATGTCCATGTCCAGTGGACTGTATATAATTATATCGTGGTTGTAGGGGCTGGCCATGCTTAAATTCTAAGCTCTATTAAAATTTTTCTTTCAAAATAAAACGTCTACATATTGTACGAAGTACGTCATTCTTGAAAGAAGTAATTGTAGAAACTGTGAAAAAAAAAATTCATGTACTTTTACGCCGTTCGCTTCGCCACTTCGCCACTCGTTCAAGGTCACGCTCTAACGTGCCTTAGGGATCGCGTTCGCCCGGGCGAACGTTGCCGCCCATTCGCTCGGGTATACTAAACTAAAACTATTCTTCAAACGTAATTGTTTTAAGTAATAATTTTATGGAGGACTAAAAGTTCCCGTAGAATCGTTTAACAATTACATAAAAGAAATTAGAGAGAGAGAAGAGAGAGTGCTATTAGAGTTAGTCACAGTGATGGTCCAATATAATTGTAACTTGCCTCGAAGAAGGATAAAAGAAATAGAAACATAAATAATTTTGAAAAAAACGTTAACGAGTGAGAAGAGAATTTTACTCATTTTTTCATGTTTTCCTAGGTGTACGTACCTAATTGTTAAACTGATTAACCAATTAATCTAACCAGATTAAAATTTTTGCAACGATTCGATAAAAAAAAATTCCTTTTTCAAAATTCGCTATACAGGTAGTCAGTAACTGGAATAATGCCTGTGTTAGGAGACTCTGCTCTTCATGAATATTTTTTACATAACTGTACATAATGTATTTGATAATCAGTGAATATATTAATAAGTGAATATGTAACTTTTACCCTGAAATGAAATTTCGATTGTTGAACACACACACACACTTCACACAAAATCTCCAATAAACACACACACACTAGAATTAGTTTTATTATATTTAGTTTTTTAGTTAAAATACAAAATATAAGTTTTAGTTATGGGAAGTGTGTGGGTGTTTTCAACAATCGAAATTTCATTACAGGGTAAAAAGTTCATTGCTCATTATATTAAAGTGACACATTTAAGATTAACAAATATATAAATATGTAAAAACTCAAACACTGTATTTAGTTCAACCAATCTTTGTGCAATAATTTCTTAACATAGACAACCCTAGCGTTGCGTAAAACACAAGTGATCGCCCGACTCCGCGGCAGACAACGTCGTAGATACTCTCCGCTATCCGCGTAAGGTGCGTTTTAGCGCGCACGAATGTTTGAATAATATTTTTACAGGTAATTATAGCGTTAGGTATCCATCTTTTACTATGTAGTGAATTATCTGTTCCATAGGAACTATTAGTTAATCTGTGCCGTAAGGTACAGTCACCTGCAGCTGAAACTCTCATGTTCCCTAGCGCTGATATCTGTGGCATTAATTACATTTATTATTACGTTCAAGGCAAAACAAGGTAGTAGGTAGGTAGTGGTGTCAGAACGTGAAATTTTTATTGATTTGAACGAAATTATTAACGCAAAAGATAGACCTATGTCCACTGTACTAATGCAAAGTGTGTGTGTAAAGATAGGTACACTGTACTAATGCAGGCGACTGTACTAATCATATTTATAATAATTGACCCCCCAAAACAGAGTTCAGTATTAATCATTATGTACTCAAAGTATACAATTAAGTATGTACCTACTATTTGGGTCTATCTTTGGAGTGCAACATCGGCGACCGATTGGTGTAGTCGATAGTGACACCGTCTGCGAAACCAATGGTTACGGATTCGAATCCTGCGAGAGATAAATGTTTGTGTGATGAATACGAATATTTATTCCTGAGTCAAGGATGTTTATATAAATATTTAAGTATGTGTATCGGTTACCTAGTATCAATAGCACAAGCTATGCTTAGTTTGGGACTGAAAGATTGGTGTAAGTGTCCGCAATATTTATATGGAACCCTGTAGAAAACAAACAAAAAATAATCATCAAATTCGAACAATTAATGAAACTGTGTGTGAAATGCATACAGACGAACATAAAACCTCCTAATTTTTTTACAATTTACCACCGACCTGCGATTGCAAGGCCGCTTACTTGAGTGGAATAAACTGCATATTTATTTTTATGTGTAACTGCATGCAGCTCTAGTCAAATACGGCTCCAGTTTTCACTTACATCGTTATTCCTGGGCACTGTAGCGTTCGTGGTAACATTGGCAAAGTAAGCGAGTTCCGGAGTGGTGACCGCAAATAAGAAGACGAAGTAGGTATGGGATGGCCTCGTCTAGATAGAAAAAGAGCAACAGTTTACGCAGGGCCGCAGTAAGCAACTGGAAGGTTAGACAATGTAGATCTACACCAGTAGTCTAAACACAAACAAATTTGTTATAATTTCATATTTTAAAATTATCAATGCTAAAGTGGAAAACTAAACGTGTATCCACTGACCTCGCGGGCTTTGAACACTGGGATACTAGCATCGGTTTATCTTATGTTATTTCAAGATGAGATGTTTACTTGGCATTCGCTTATACTTTTATTAGAATTTCTTATAGATTATTAGAATTTCTGCGAAACTTTTGAGCCTCAAAACCATAGTATACATATACCCACATTGGTTATTACATACTAATGTAGATATTTGGTCCGAGAGAACATAATCACTGAGTCTTTATTAAATTTAAGCAGTTGTTTGCCCGAATCTGTCCGTAAATAGCAACAGGAAAGTCTCATCTCCTTTCAAATACAAAATAAAATAAAATAGAAGCTCCTAATCTGTTCCGAAAATATTATATAAAGCTTTTAATCATTAAAAAATACTTCTTCAATTTTGTTTTTTGAGAGAATAAAACGTACAGATTATCCCCAAAATAAATCAGTAATGCCTCTAATTGGCTGAATTCCAATTAAATTTATAAATACCGACGACCTACGCTTTCCATTGAATCCCGTTAGCAACATAATATGCTTGCGTTGTTTATCTGTGGCAACTAGTAAGACTAATGAAGGGAAGGGTTAGGGTACGTACCCCAAATGGGGAGTCTGGATGACATTTTCGTCCTCTAACTTAGGTTTAGTTTTAACTATTTTACCTCGTATTTGTTAACATGTAAAATATCCTATTTAAATTTTTATTAGGACCGACATAATAATGATTTTTCTTTAGTTTCAAGAATACAATATTTTGTACCTGTCATGTCTTCTCAAAACCCGTAAACATCCCACTGCAGGGACATAGGCCTTCCCTCGTACAATGAGGGAGTACGAGCCATAGTTCCCACGCTGCTGGCCCAATGCGGGTTGGGGACTTCACATGCCTTTGATTTCTCTGGCATGCAGGTTTCCTCACCATGTTTTCAAGAGCAGTCGGATAAATGCAAATAAGTAATTAAATAAATTTTAAAAACCAATTGGTACACGACCGGCCTGGGAATTGAACCCGGATCTCCTAAATTAGGAGACTGCGGCCTAACCGCTGAGCCACCGACGCTGACATGTCATATTATAGCTCCTGAAATACCACAATAAAGATTACTTTTACACTGCTTTATTTTATGATGGCCTGGTTTCGCGTTTGACCACAACGTGGAACATGACGGTAAGATTAAAGATGATACACACGATTTCAAAAAAATATAAATCACCCTGCGCTTAATGATCTCAATATAGGGTTTGGGGTAAACTGATGCAGAAAGGGTAATCCCTTCCCGCATCAGTTATCCTAACGTCTTAGTGCGACTGTTGGGAATGTCTGGTGGTGTATCTCTGAGCTTAGTGTAAGCTCATTAAAATGTACCCAGGAAGCTAGTCGTTAAAACTTGTATAATATAGCTACAAATTGCAGAGAAATCAACAAGCTTCATTTTAATCATTCTAAAAAATACAATCAATACAAATACACTTTGTTGCACAACAGAAAAGAAAATATAGTTACAGACAGTGGTATGAGTAGAACGTACAATTTGGCGACCTTATCACTAACAGCGATCTCTACCAGACAACAGGAAAGAAATTGGACACATAAATTCCAATCTTTCCAATCTTTTTGACAGAAAGTTTTACACACCAATTTCCAGAATTTGTATTGCGGATGTAGGTAGTTACGCTTTTGAATCTCAAAAATAGATAGCCTGGTTGCCTCGCTTTCATGAATAGACTTAGTGAACCGCGAAATTGGTACTCATATTAATTATTCAACTCCCCAAATGGACTAGTCGACAGCATTTCATAATATTTGACTGCACCCTATCTATCTGCGAGGGCCCCAACGAATGCAATGGCGAGAATATTCGTCCATCCGATTACATTCAAGCCGAGGCATGTCGAATAAAATAATAATTGCAAGAGATTTACTTAGTCTTTCTTCGGATTACGTAATTAGTTGTTACTGATGTAGCAAGTGGTCGAATTTTGAACAGAAAGCTGGGAGATATTTCGTGTGCTATCCACCGAGGCTAGACTTCCAGCATCTTAAATGTCTTCTCTCAGTATGACGCTCTGGAGGACTTTTTTTCTATTATATTTTTCTATTTTGCTTTTTATACTTATTTATTCTAACATGCATAATGCCACGACTTTTATCCCAAATGGAGTGGTTACAAATATCCCAAATATAAGGGTGTTTCGAACATTAAAAGTTGAATACTTGATACATCTTCGATTTGCTCTTTCGAAATATACAGAAATGCATACGTGCCATACGGGGGTAAGCTCATTGCCATTGAACCGTTTAATTATACAGAGTGAATTTGAATTCGTGTAATTCTATATTTTTATAAAGTAAACCATTCCGAAACCACATTTACTATTGAAATCCAACAATTTTCAACTGAATTCGGCTATGGTTACTAGGGGAAAGTTGTTTGTAATCTGGATAAAAGTCACCAGTAGGCGACCTGAATTTGACCCTGTATAGATCTATCTTGGAGGGAAGTCCCATGGTGACCTTTCACCACGGGAAGAGATGAGTTGGTTCTACTCTTTTTACGGATTAATATGTAGTAGTGGCAGTGGACAGGGCACATAGCTCGAAGAACTGATGGGAAGTGGGGCATTAAAGTTCTAGAGTGAAGGCCACGCCACGGCAAGCGCAGTCTAGGACATCCACTCATTAGGTGGATCGACCATCTGATAAAGGTCACGGGAAATTCCGCTTCCAACAGGTCATTCTGGAATCCTATGGGGAAATATATGTTCGGAAGTGGACGTCCAGTGGCTGACATAATGATGATTAAATTAACAAAATACACGGCAAAACTGCTAGGGCCATATCTTTGAAAGTTGTGTGCAGAAACTAGAATCTTTGCAAATAACATTTTTGAAAATATTTTTTTTTTATAAATAATAAATATCCTTGGACGTGCACACAATGCCATCTAGTTCCACATTAAGCAACTAAATGCTTATGTTGTGGATACCATATGGTTTGTATACTACATAAATATATTTTTGTAAATAAATACTTATTATAAATGAAAACATCCATAACTCGGGTACACATGTCCGTATTCATCATACAAACATATGCCCCTAGAAGGATTCGAACCCGCGACCTTTTGGTATAGTGGTCAGAGTGTCTAACCACTACACCAAATAGGTCGTCACACAGGTTGAAAAGAATTGTTAAGGTGATTATTCAAATCAAAACAAATATATTTATTAATTCTTGTGGTACATTAAAACTTAAAATCTACATAATAATACTTAATTGCAACTGTAACACTAATGCCTGAACTAGGAAAATTATTGACAGCTGCTCAAAATTTGTACTACCTTCCAGTCAGTATGTAACATTGATATGTACGTATCTACTTCTAATGAACAGCCACCTATATTAGTGACCCGCGATAGCCGCTAATTACCCATAAAAATTCCCCATATATCGTTATACAACCCTTAATAAATCCGTACCTTATCTTCTCAATAGCCTGTCCATATTAGAAATGAACTCAAGAAATTCTTTTCAGACTTACTGCACAGGCATTTATCTAATTAATAACTATTTCAGCAGTCGTACCATTTAAAAATATCCGCTTTTATCAAAAATTATGTATAAATATTATTATAAGTGCCGCATAGCTTTTACACACTTAGTAGTGTATAATGACTCAGCTTAATGTCTCATTTAACGAGAGACGCGCTGGTTTTCCGTCACACTGTACAAAGATGAGTTGGAGTAAGTGCCTGCATTATGTAGGCATTAAGATTTTATAGACTTATAGACTTGATTATGATTATAGATAATTACAGACTTGCTTTCCACCCGCAACGCCGTCCGCGTGAATAGAAATACTTGGCTCTGTGTGCTCGATGGTCCTTTGCACCATTGCCAGTACAAAAGACAATATGTTTGGTATAGTGGTTACAAACCATGACTGCTATACCAAAGGTTTCGGATTCGAATCTCGCTAGAGACATGTTTGTATGATGAAAACGGACACATTTACCCTAATTATAAATGTTTTCATTTATATTATGTAAATTTACATAAAAAAAAATGTGCAGATTAACATTTTTTTTATTAACAATTCCATCAGTAGGTACTAAACAAAGAAACGATTTACAATGCCATTACATGTATGGATACAAATGATATAAAACATAATACCATAACAACTCATGATGTTCAATTGCCACGACTGAACATGGCCCGATCGATATTTATTACTCAAGCAAATATTGAAATTTACACTTAACTCTGACTGCAGGGTCTGCACTTAATATATAATGTCTTTAATAAACATCGCAGTGGCCGTTCGTATTAGACATGAAATCTCTACCAGTCTGCACTGACCGCAACACATGCCGTGCACACAGGTCTCATCCCCTACTAAGATTTGCAGCGACTTTGTCACTCTATGTATGAGTTTGCTCAGGTATACAGGCTTCTCATATATACGGCTTGTTAGCAGCAATTGTAATAGGAAATATGTTTTGCCAATCAATTCGTTAGTAGAAATATCAATAGGGTACTAACGATTCGAAATTGGGTAGGATAAAGCTAATTTTGTCCCTATTATCGGTTGAACCGCCCACTGTGCTTGAGGGTCGTTATTTTTATTCGTTACCTTGGGAACCGCCTTCGCCATGGCGCCGCCGTTCCTGTTAGCTTAAATTACGGTGAAAATTCACCTTGAATTTGTGTCAGATCTCAAGTCGTACGTACATAGGTACATAACAAAATTGTTTGTTTGTCCCAAACAGGGTTGCAAATGTTAAAAGTTTAATGTTTTACGACCAATTGGTGTAGGGGATAGTGACCTTGTCAGTGAAATCAACGGTTGCGGGTTGCCGTGGATGTTTATATAAATATGTGTGTATGTTTGTCCGTTTTCTTGATCCATAGTACAAGCTTTGCTCAGTTTGGAACTAGATGATTGGTGTAGCTGTCCGAAATACTTATTATTATTATTTATTTACTCCTAGGGCTCTAACATGGTACCAAATTTAGCGATAGAACGCAACTGAGTTAAACATAAAAAAAATCAAGAAAAAATATCCACGCTTTTCCTTTCGAAAAATACAGAAATAGCACAGGGGGTGAGCCCCTCACCGTTCAGACGTGCAAATCTGTACATGGTTTTTGGTGGAAATTCCCACAGTCGAATTTTACAGGTGTTTTATTTCACCTGTAAAATTATGCTGGCGAGACACGAAAAGTAACATACAACAAAATTACTGTAACAAATATCCTTGAAACATTAATAATATAAAAAAAAATGTCCATTCTTCGTCTTTTCAACGTTTGTTCTATTTCATTCCTCGACAAGTGCAATTGCAGCAAACAAAACTTGCAATGCTAGGTAGTTTTATCCTTTTATTATGATAATTTACATAAAATGAGTATATTTGTACTGTGACGGAGGCCCCACAATACAAAACAAAAGTTAAGTATGGCTACCGTATTAAATCAATCAAAAAGATTTCTTACCTTGTCTATTATTAAATTTCTGGGGGTTGTTTGCCCCCGTGCCACCCCCGTTAATCCTAAATCATCGATGAAATGAATGAAATAAATTCTTTTTCAGAATCAATTCTAATACGATTAAGGAATATTTCTTTATATATTTGTACAAATACTTGTGCAAATATTTGACATTTAGTTATGGAAGAGCAGAGCCTCCTAACACAGGTATTTTATACTTTAAAAGGATACCTCATTGATTGTTATATTAAGGTACTGAAATAATCATTTTTTCGTTTGTTTTTGTTTGTAACTGTTTATTTGTTTGTACGCTTTTGACTGCCATTTAGAGAATTCTTTCATGAATATTTATCTTCATAATTCAAAAGCCAATTATATGGTCACACATTTAGATACTCCAGCATATTCCGACACGAGTTGGCGTACAAATATTTTATAATTAAATAAGATTAGAGAGAAGATAATACAATAATGTCCAGTTACATAAACGAACATAAAATTGGAATTGTCTTTATTAAAAATAAAAACAAATCTTTAACTTAAAACAAGATTGCGAATTTTATTGTCATTATTGGTATAACAGTGGATATACGCAATGAGTACCTACGTACTCCAAAGAGTGCAAGGTTGCTTTTATTTGATTATTTCTTGAAAATAGTTCAAAAATTCCTTTTCTGAAAAAGTTTTCGTTACTTTTTAATATTTCCGTTCGATGAAATTGTTATAGGCTTTCAATAATTTTCCCAAGATATAGTAGATACAGTTTTAATACCCTCAGGTGTTAAATTATACAATTTACATTATTTAGAAATAAAATGAAACCCTTTTTATGCATGGACTTATTATTTAAACAGGACTGATAACTATCAAAAGAATCATTTAGGAAAATGATCACTATGTCAACGCAATAAGGTATTAAATTGGATGCACCATACACAAAGGCAAATCCGAGCCGAGAGAGATAGAAATAATGGAGGCCGTGTGTCTCGTTCTTACATCTTGCCAGCAAAAAAAATGATTATGATCAACAGTTTTGGCTACTCAAAAATTCCATTGAAACACTTTTATTTTAACAATTATAAATAAACAAATAACATTCGCATTAATTTGTTATTTTAACAATTATAAATAAACAAATAACATTCGCATTAATTTCTTTTCATATATTCTTAAATCAAACAGAAAACATACATTTTTATTTCGATTTTGTTATTTTTATGGTAACCCTGAAAAGCATGTCATGTCATGGCGGTTCGGTGATGGTTCGGTGTGATTTTGAATTTTCTTTGCATTAAAAGTTTTTTAAAGTATTTGTTATATTATAACAAGTAAAAGGAGTAAAATGGTGAAAAAGTGTTGCGTTTATACTTGCCCAAGTGAATCCTATGGTGGTTGCAACATATCTTTCCACAGGTAAGCTAAAAATAATATTTTTGTAAATCAAAGAAGTAGGATGCCCATGAATTCTTGAAATGAGTCGAAATATGTGAAATACTTATGTGTGATTGATTAGGGTCCTGACTGTTGTACTATTATTGCAGTTTCCCAAAAAATGAAGAAATGCGAAATAAATGGCTCACGCCGGCTAATGTCAAAACGCCAAAGTTTTTTGACAAATATTTTATTACAACATTTGTCCCAAGTAACAAATATAATGTGGTCACCCTGTTAGACAGAGACAAACGGCCTCTACGTTACACACCCTGCTCGGCTCGTTTTTCAGCGGCGAGTACTGTAGATTGAAATTCATGAACGCGCCTCTATCTGTTTTGATTATCTATGGTTGTTCTTTAGAATATGGCGGACGGCCAATATGTTTTTTTGTGAACAGTAATTAACAATAAATTACTTTAGAAGCGTCTGCGTGTTTTGCTCCACCAGAAATCATCCACGGTAAAAACCCCTCGGAGAGTTTTTAGGTTACGGGCCCAGATTGTGGTAGCCAGAATGGAGCAACAAGAAACAAAGAACAAACATGGTATAGCGCAGTTCAATGGACAGAATTTCCATAACTGGCTGTTCAGAATTAAGCTACTTCTAGAAGAAAAAGAATTACTAGAATGTATTACAGAACAGTACAATGTGCTGGAGTTGACGAAAGAACAATTGCGGCATGATTGTCGAGCGAAAAATTTAATTATTCAGTGCATTTGTGACAGCCATCTTGAATTAATAAAAGAATGCAAATCGGCATACGAGATCATAGTGAAACTTACAAGAACCTTTCAAAGAACAGGCGTAGCATCACAATTATTACTAAGAAAGAAGCTTCTTACCGTAAAATACAATGAGGAAGGAAATATGGAAAATTTCTTACTGAAGTTTGACAAAATGGTGAGAGATTTAAAAAGTTCGGATGCAAAGCCTTCAGAAAACGAAATTATATGCTATTTGTTGTTATCAATGCCCAGTGCTTTTGATAATGTGGTTATTGCAATTGAGACATTAACAAGCGGTGAACTTACGTTAGAATTTGTTAAAAACAGATTGATAGAAGAAGATATAAAGCGTAAAGGTTTTAAAGAAGATACAGAATCATCAAATGATGGAAACGTCTTCAAGGCGCAGAAGCAGTTTAATTTTCAGTGTTACAAATGTGGCAAAAAAGGCCATAAGAAAGCAGAATGCAAGTTCAATGCTCAGAAATATAAACCTACTATGCCAGTAAAAACAGAAAAGAAGAAAGCATTTACTATGGAAACAGATGGGAAGCAAGATGTATCATTTATAGCAACTACAGAAGCGTTAATTACTAGCAGCAAAGAACAAATAATAGAATTTGTTGCCGACTCGGGATCAACTGATCACCTAGTGAATAAAGAAGTATATCTCAGTAATATAAAACGACTGGAAACACCTATATACATAAATATAGCTAAGGAAGGAGAAAAGTTGGTTGCTAATAAAATGGGAGAAATCTTTACGGAAGAATGCAAAATAAAGAATGTTTTGTTTGTGCCACAATTAAGATGTAATTTGTTGTCAATAAACAAGATGGAAAAAGCAGGGCTTACAGTAACGTTTGAAGAAAATAAAGTAAGAATTAAAAAAGAAGGAGAAATTATAGCAGAAGGAGAAAATCATAATAAACTATACAAAATTAAATTCCATTTGAAAGAAATAAACGTAGAAGCACAAGAAGCATATACAATACCAGAACAAGCAGAAATTTGGCATAAGAGACTAGGACATGCATCGAGAGATAAATTGAAAGAATTGAAGAAAAGAAAATTAATAGATTTTTCAGAAGATAAGAATAAAGAAATGATGTGTGAATCTTGTCTGAAAGGTAGACAAACAAGAATACCGTTTAACAATGAATATCCAAAAACAAAGAGAGTTTTGGAAGTAATCCACTCAGATTTGTGTGGTCCAATAAAACCAGTTACGCATGACAATAAAAGGTATGTGTTGACTTTCCTCGATGACTACACACATTTTACTGTTGTGTATTTAATAGAAAATAAAACAAAAGTTGTGGATTGCTTTAAGAATTATGTGCAAATGGTAGAAGCTCAATTTACAGTAAAAATCAACAGGTTCAGATGTGACAACGGAACAGAATACATAAATAGAGACTTCACACAATTTTGTGAAAAGAAAGGAATTCAATTAGAAACAACAATGGCTTATTCACCAGCTCAGAATGGAAAAGCAGAGAGATTAAATAGAACAATTATAGAAAAAGCAAGGACCTTGATATCTGGTTCAGCATTTGACAAACAAATGTGGGGAGAAGCAGTGTATACTGCCACATATATTATAAATAGACTGCCCACAGTACAAGGTATAATTCCTGCTGAATCATGGAAAGGAAATACCCCTGATTATAGAAAGTTAAGAATTTTTGGATGTGAAGCACATGTTTACTTACATAAAGTGAACAGAGAAAATAAATTTTCAGAGAAATCCAAAAAGTTATATATGATAGGATATTGCAGTAACGGATACAGACTTTGGGACACAGAGGAGAAAATAATTGTGAAAGCAAGGGATGTAATTTTCAATGAAAGAAAGAAACCTCATAATAAAATGATAACCAATGAATATGAAGAAGAAGAAAGCGAAAATGGGAAGGAAGATTGGAAAGAGAAAGTTATATCAGAGACGTTAGAGTTAAAGACAAAAAACAAAGAAAAGGAAAGCATAAAGAAGAAAACAGAAGAAGAAATAAATAATGCGGATAACGAACAAGAAACGGAAAATATAGAGTTGGGAAAAAGAATAACAAAAAGACCACAGTATTTAGATGACTATGAATGTGATTACATGGCTTTAATGACTGAAAACTACTTCAATGATGAACCATTATCTAAGAAGGAAGCACTTAAAAGAGAAGACAGTGAAAAATGGCAAGAAGCTATAGAAAATGAGATGAAATCTCATGAAAAACATCAGACATGGGTGAGGGTAAAAAGACCTGCAGGAAAGATAATAGACAGCAAGTGGGTTTTTCGAAAGAAAGATAACAGTTATAAAGCCCGCTTGGTTGCTAAAGGTTTTCAGACTAGTAAATATGGAGAGACCTATGCACCTGTAGGCAGACTAACTACACTCAGAACATTATTGGTTATAGCAAACAAAAGGAAATTGAATATTCAACAAATGGATGTTAAAACTGCATTTTTGCATGGGACTTTGAAGGAAGAAATATATATTAATTTACCAGAAGATTTAATAGAAAAAGACTATGTCTATAAACTTAAAAGGTCACTTTATGGGTTGAAGCAGAGCCCAAGATGTTGGAATGAGGCGTTTCATAGCTTCATGTTGGAAAACAGTTTCAAGTGTTCACAGTATGATATGTGCTTGTATATGAATAGTGATATGTATGTATTCATATATGTAGACGATATACTCCTAATAGGTAGTGATATCAATATTATTACAGAATTTAAACAAAAACTAAGTGGACAGTTTGAAATGGTTGACTTAGGTGAGGTGAAAAAGTTTTTAGGACTGGAAATAATGTGTGAAGGAAAAGTGATGAAAGTGCACCAAAAATCTTACATAAATAATATTATTGAACGTTTTAATATGAAAGACTGTAAAGGTGTGAGTACTCCATGTGAGAAGGGACTGAAACTGGAGAAGGAAGTAGATAATACTAAGGTAACTTCTAAGCCCTATCGTGAATTAATTGGGTGTATAATGTATTTAGCTTTAGGTACTCGACCTGATTTGTGTTTTGTTGTAAATTTATTCAGTAGATTTCAGAGTGCACCAAATGATACTCATTGGATTCATCTTAAAAGAGTTTTGCGTTATTTGCAATCCACTAAAGACTTGGGTTTGATTTATTGTCCAAATAATAAATTTAACGAACATGATGTTGTTGGTTACTCTGACTCTGATTGGGCGGCTGATTGCATAGACCGAAAGAGTGTTTCTGGTTTTTGTGTAACTTTATTTGGAAACATTGTTTCATGGGCTACTAGAAAGCAGAGAACGGTTTCACTTTCATCTGCCGAAGCAGAGTATGTTGCTTTAAGCTCTCTTGTAACAGAAACTATTTGGTACAAAGGATTGCTGTGTGATTTAAATATTGATTGTGAGAAGATATTGATTTTTGTTGATAACCAAAGTTGCATCCACATGTCAAATAACAGAGAAAATAGTCATAGAATAAAACACATTGATATTAAACACCATTTTATTAGAGATATAGTAGAAAAGGGTTACATTGTAATAAAATATATTCCAACGAATAGGCAAAAAGGTGATATATTCACAAAACCTCTAGGTAGAGAACAGTTTTGTTTGTTGAGAAAAGAAATTTGTGTTGGTAATTGTTAAGAACACATTCATGATTTAAGAGGGAGATTTTTTTTGTGATTGTAATGTCTCACCTTTGAAATTGCAAAGTTTGATTTGTTCATTAGCTTCATAATAATTATCTGGGAGCTGAAATTAAGTTTTTTTTTGTTGTCATTGTAACCTCTGAACTTGTCAATTGTCATGTATCAAAGTTTGCGTTCAGAAATATTGTAATTTAGTGTTGCTTGTCAATTGTCATGTATCAAAGTTTGCGTTCAGAAATATTGTAACTTAGTGTTGGCAATTTCTGGTTTGTTTGTGGAATGTTTACATTTTCAGAAATTGAGAGGGAGTGTAGATTGAAATTCATGAACGCGCCTCTATCTGTTTTGATTATCTATGGTTGTTCTTTAGAATATGGCGGACGGCCAATATGTTTTTTTGTGAACAGTAATTAACAATAAATTACTTTAGAAGCGTCTGCGTGTTTTGCTCCACCAGAAATCATCCACGGTAAAAACCCCTCGGAGAGTTTTTAAGTACTCAGTCCTGTTTAAATAATAAGTCCATGTTTTTATGATTTGAACCATTCATTTTTTTTCCGTTTTATTCACTCCTTTCGGAGAAGGCAAAGGGATCTAAGCCCATAAATCCATGTCTTATTTCTCTTATTTCTTCAGTTTATAAGTCAGTCTCAGTCAAAACAAGTAATTCGTCGTATACTTGGCATATACAGAGTCTAGTCACGGTCAAGTCATTCTTCAATAAAGTGGAGAAAGCTTTACAAAGGATTTTGGCGGCTTCTTGTGGGCACCCGAAAGCTTCGATACGCACTTTAATTTACACTCCCCTTCACTTGTACACCATGACTGAAGTTAGTTAGCATAAGTGTGCTGCACAATATTCTGCAATTATTAAGCTTCAAAAGTCAGAATGCACAAATTATAAGAATTATAAAGAAAAATGCAACTTCACTCGTCGAGATCCCGCAAAAAGCCGTGAAGCATTCGCGCGCTCTTCCTTAGTATTTTTTGTTATGAAACACAGTCGGTAGGAGCCGTCGCCCGGCCTATGCAGCCAGTGCCTAACTTTTTTCATACAAAATTTTCGTTCGATCTCTTTGGTCGCTAACACTAATGAACAACTCATATTTTAAATTTAAAAAACTCTCGTAGACCTACTTTCGGCGCATTTATTGTGGAGATAATCATCGGTTTTCGAAAAGAAGTGATTTTCGACCTGGCATTATTTTTAGAGAATGTGATCAAGTCACTTCTCGAACAATCTGCTGATTCGATCATCCAAAACGTTGATGCAGTTTCTTTGGGTGTAGGCATAATTCAATGGTACGGGTCAGACTTAAATGGAATTCACACCTGATCTAATATAAATTCATACTTCACTGCGCTCTGTGACTAATTGAATCTGTAAATACGTATATTAAATCTTGCTGGAGATTCAGCAACGATAGAGAACTTAATTAATTTTTTGACGCTTTGTTCTTAAATGTAGTGTTCATGAAAGCTAAATAGGTAGGATGATATATATAGCATAAGGAGAATGTCATTTAATTAATAAAGGAAGTAGAAAGAAAATAGTTAAAATAAGAAAGAACACGGAAATAGACCAGCCCAGTGTTAAACGGTTCGCCAAAGGTTGAAATATGAATGGATTAATGCATTCTTAATTAAAAACCGCTCCAGTTTTCTAAGTGGTTCGACAGACGACATTCGATTAGGTATTGGATATTTTCAAATTTCGAATGCGTTAATGTATTCTTAATTTGAAACTTTCCGATATTCTCCATTTAAGAAAGGTAGACAACGTGTTTGAAGTACGTGCTGTGTTCGAAGCACTGGCAGCATTACCCCGTTGAAAGGCAACGCTAATTCGCCGCTCGAAGTAGCTACCGTGATCTCATTCATGCGACGATAGATCTTTAAAAAATTCGTCGCGTTTCCCGACTTCACAGCCGGTAGGTATTTTTTGTAAGTTACGTTTAAATGTTTATATCACGGCAATGAAGCAATTTTTAAAAAATATGTTTTATTTAAAAAGAATTCTTCCTCTTTATAAATGGGTGCTCAAACAAAGCTACCGAACACCGATGTCACACCTACAACCTAAAGTCGCCACTTTGGGCTCAGCTTTATTTCACTAGGAGCGTATGGACAGTAATCCACGCGGGCCCAGTGTGGATTAGTGGATTTCTGTCAGGCTAGTCACTTTTTAAGCCGTAGTTCAGCGACGGTCTTTTTATTCGAAAGCGAAAGACTCCGTATTCAATTAAACAGTGAAACACTGTCGTTCGTTCTCTCATAGGATTGAGTGCAGAGTGCTTAACTTCTTTATTTGAAAACGGACAGCAAATACGCCTATACACGAGTGTACCAAAATTTGTTTGTGAATAAACACGATTCGAATTATTTACGAGTATACTAACTTCTATAAGTCTATTCTTCCAATATTCCCATCTTGAGAAAAAACTTTTTATAAGTATGAATTTAATATTTGTGTGATGAATACGAACATTTATTCCCGAGTCATGAATGTTTATATAAATATTTATGTATGTTATCCAGTAGCCATAGTACAAGCTTTGCTTAGTTTGGGACTAGATGGTTGGTATAAGTGTCCAAAATATATATAAAAAAAATTAGTTTGACTTCAATACTAAAGATGGTTTCAGAATGGCTTAGTTTGTGTGGGTAATCGAAATTTTTTTGACGAATTCGGCTATGGTTCCTGGTGGAAAGTTGTTCGTAATCAGGAATTACACGAATTTAATTTCACCACGTATACATACTATATAGATGTATAGTGTTTAGTATAAACGATAGTGAACAGTTTCATACAAACTGTAATCGAGAGATTTTAGTAATAAAAAAAAAGAAAGGTCCAGTTTGCATGCATGAAATAGGTTTAAATTTATACATTATTGGTGTAATTACTTCGTCACTTTTGTGTTTTGGGACAAAAAATAAAAATGTCGAAACATAGGTAACTACATAAAGTCACGACCGTTATCCCAAATGGGTTGGTCCCAGTTTAATGATAAATTATTGAAACAACATCCACGATTCACCATATGAAATATACAGAAATGCATACGTGACAGGGGGTGAGCCCATCGCCGTTGAAATGTGCAAATCTGTAGATGTTTTTGGTGGAAAGTCCCTTAGTCGGCTTTTGCGACACCCACGGGAAGAGACAGGTTGGTTATATTCCATTTGAGTGCCGAAACCACACAGCACTACAAACAGCAGCACTGTTGTCGAATGTCCAAAGTTATATAAATATATAATAAAATAAAAATGTAATAAAATAAATGTTAACTAAATTTAACCATCTTTAATCATCTTTAATTTTTATTACTAAAATACAGATAGTATCACATAACTTCTTACATGTGCTCGATTATGGTGTGTATGAAAATGTATGATTTACCCTTTATAAAAAAGTATATGATGAGCGACCAGGACCGCCGAGTTCATAAATGTTACCGGAATGTTGATTCGATCGCTTTCAATTCGCAGGCGAATATTACCAATTCGCATTACATAAGTTAGCATACTTGAAATTCATATTAATAATTGATATTGTTGTAATTGTCATTATGGTAAAGCGAAGACTCCTGGCTCAGGTATATATTTACTTAATAGGGGTCCTCAGCAATCAAATTTCCCGACACTTACAACCTTGGGATCTTCAAGTCTAGAGTGAATAGGCATTTACTGGGTGCGCGTGATATATCGTCACTTTCCATCAGGTGAGATTGTAGTCAAACGCGAAACCAGTTTTTTAATAAAAAAAAAATAAAAAAAATACTGTATTGATAACTACGGTAACACAATAAATCAACTACATTTTTTTTTCATTTTCATTCATATTTCATTTCGTTCGTATTCCCGACGAGTTCTCGATTTGGAACAACCCTAAGTTTGACGGTTCGGCACGAGTAAACATTTGACGTTAATTCCTTGGTATGTTGTTCCATTGAATTTGCTCATAAAACTTACCGGCTCAAGTAATATCAGATCTGATGTGTGTGTTATTAATAGTCGTGTACAACACTCAAGAGATACACAGCTCCTATACTATTTCCATTTCTTTATTTTCTCGATGACAGCTCCTGTAGAATGTAACCGCGCATTTTACGCAAAATATAACTTTTAAATGCGAGGTATAAAAAATACGACAACTGCCTAATTTTATTCCTTTATCCCATATAATATTTATCCAAGACAAAATTGAGTCCATAAATGCAGTATTTTTTTTTAAAGTACGATAAATAACCAACATTTTAATAAAGTTACTTTCTATGGAAATATGAATAGTGATGTTATGATAGAAATATCTATATTGTATCGATATTGTATATACTCGTATATATTTTATACTAGCTGACCTGGTCCTGGTGTTACTCAGGCTGCATATAATATAAATAAAAGATATTCCTCAGTCCCTCTTTCTTAAAGTGATTAGATTACCGATGCCACTGACATGACAAAGTTTTTCTCCCATTGCTAAGCCCCTGTTTGATGTAACATCATAAAACAGCCTATATTACACAGGAAAACATGTCTCATCCCAATCGATTCAGTAGATTCGGTTTAGGTGTCGTATAAATAACGCAAAAAATTAAAAATAAAAATTAAATTCGAATATTACAGACAGACACTACAATTTTATTAATATGTATAGATTATGTTTATATTTTATATTGTATATATATATATATTATATTGTATATAAATAAGTAGGTTTAGGTAGGTACTACTACTAGGACAATGAAACGAAATAAATAATAATTATCGATATCATTACTTATTTAGTCACAACACTGCAACTATCAAATTAGATCTGTCATCGAGAAAATAAAGAAATGGAAATAGTATAATTATTTATTACAAGCAATTGACGATCTATTTGGTTGGTGTAGTGGTTAGTAACTCTGCTGCTATACCAAAAGGTTTGTATGATGAATACAGACAGTGTTCCCGAGTTATGGATGTTTTTCATTTATTTATGTATTTATTTACAACAAAAAAAATGTATTTGTGTAGTTTATCAACCATCTGGTATATATATAATGCAAGCCTAGTTGCTTAGTGTGGAACTGGATGGCGCTGTGTGTATGTGCAAAGATATTTATTTATTTAATGTAAACAATTAAAGTATTACAAATAACAATTACAAAACAGTAAATTAAGTGAAAACAACACAAAAATGAACAAATGTCGTTTCCGCAAATATTGAGAAATTCTTCACTTAAACACAGATAATGAATCGTGAAAGATATATAAGTCTGTGGGATCTCACTATATTCATGCAGATGCTTAAATTCACCATACAGTCTCGGGATTGGAGAGGTTTTGGTACAAACTTTACTTGTAATGGATAAGGTTTTATGGTTTTTCAAAAACAGCTTAACCGCCTTTGTGGCTCAATGTAAACAACATTGGGTTTACGATTCGGAGGTCGCAGGTTCGATCCCCAGCGGGGTACATGTTTAAGTACTCGGTTTGGTTGGTGGTAGGGCATTATGTCCGCCTAGCTAGCTACCACTATCTTATCTAAATCTGCCGCCAAGTAGCAATGTTAATAGCGTTGTTGTATTCCGGTTGTCAGAGATAAGACAGCCAGTCCCCCAAATGTGTGTCCGTACGCTTCCACCTTCGACATCATCTTCACTTAACGTCAGGTGTGATTGAGGTCAAGTACCAACGGGTTGTGTATAAAAAAAAGCTTTCTACTGACTTAAAAATGCGAAAATATATGATCAAAAGGAAACATCACTGTGTTTTTTTGGGTGCTGCGATAACCAAAAAGAAATTTAATTAAACTTGTAAAATCGCTGGGTGCCGTGTGGTTTCCGGCATGCAAAAAGAATAGAACCAACATGTCACTTCCCGTGGGTATCGTAGACGGGGACTATGGGACTTTTCGTTAAAAATATTAGATTTATACTTTATAAATAAATAATAAATAAATAAAAGGTATTTATTCTCCACAAAGTTAATTTAACAAGTAATTAATTGATAATAAATTAGGTCAAACTGTGATGAAAAGGTAGAGACTCAGCAACTTTGCTGATTTTCAGTCCGTCCGTCGTCGTCGTCGGCCCCCCCCTCCCCAAGTAGAATAGTTGCAGGGAATTAATTACTATTGCTCTATGAATAAATTTAAACATTAACTAGATATAAACAAAAAAGAAATCTATATCTAAAATCAATTCAAAAACAACTGCAAGTGATAATCATATGTAGGTATTTAGTAAAATTATATAGATTTGCACGTCTCACCCCAGTCACATTTGCATTTCTAAAGGCGTGAACCGTGAATGTTGTTTAAAGCATTAAACTTTCAATGTTTGGAATTTTAGGGATATCTCTGACCACCCCATTTGGGATAATGGTTGACGTTGTGTATGAATGAATTTAAACCCAACAGTGAAAATTCTAGATCTAATGAGGCAAAGACAGGAGATATCATCAGCTTCATTAACATAATTCATTACATGGATTTCTCTCAAACAGCGTGTTCAAAGGCGGTCCGTACTAACGTTTTAATCTCGGCTTGAGTACTCGTTTCATGAAAAGCGTTCTAAAAAGCAGGGACTCTAATATATATTTGCACGGTGACTTAAGAGATTATCATCTTGCAGACGTCGTCGTCCAGCGCTTCAGTGGTACCCTCATTTGGTTAAAATTTATTTTCAAATACAACATAAATACATAATGTACTGGATACGCTTGAAAAATCCAAAAACAAAAGCATCATCTTATCAGCTGAAAGACGTCCACTGCTGGACAAAAACTAATAATTACCTATAAATAAATAATACCAGCATTTGAAATAATAACGGCGACTTTTATTTATAATTTAAAATTCCCGAAAATAAAGATGTTTATATATTATTTTCGATCTGTTCAGTAGTTCTTGGAATCTCTGACTGCTATACTAAAGGGTCGCTGATTCGAATCCCGTTATGAGCCATGTATGATGAATATGGACCCGTATACCAATGGATGTTTTCATTTATCTTTTATTTAATTTCCAACCATCTTAACCATACAAGCCTAGTTGCTTAGCGTGAAACTAGATGGCTCTGTCTGTATGTCCAAGGATATTTATTATTATTATATATAATAAACTATTCGAATGCATCCAGTGATTATGTTTTGCATTTATATAGCTCGAGTAACGGATAATTGCATTCAATACCTGCGCGCTAGTTTCTGGACATCACTAATACAACATTCTACTAAAGACGTCCTGAACTTTGACATGCACGAGATCGCTTAAGCAGCTTGAGAACGCATAGCCTGCATTACAAGATTACCGAGCACCTCAAAGCCGGAGAGGCTCCATTTCTAATAGAATTAGGCTGGGATTCGATATCGTTCTAAATACACAAAGGGAGATCAACTGAAGCGTTGACTGGAATTGTGGTGGTTTTATTTGTAGAAAGCGGGTTATCCCCTTTCTACTAAACAAAGAGGTTTATACCTCTTCATAAAAATCTATATGGACTTAATAGAATTAGTCGCTTCGCTCTGATACTGAATCTCTCCTCTCTAAAATGCATTCAATATTCGAAAACTCGCTAATTAAATTCTGATACCCACCGAATAATTGTGAATCACTTGAATTCATGCATCACTGCGTCCAGGAGTTTAATTGGAGATAAACGTTACAAGCACAGTCTCTCTATAAAATTGCTTGTTTTTATATTAATGAAAATATGAAAAAAACGTCCATGGCGTGGATTTCTGCTATGACGAAAACACGGATAGGACTGTGTGCTTGATAGCTGGAATGATATGAAAATGAAAATGAAAAAATGTTTATTTCAGTACCTTAATATAACAATCAATGAGGTATCGGGGGTCTCCTTTTAAGTATAAAATACCTGTGTTAGGAGGCTCCGCTGTTCCATAACTAAATGTCAAATATGTCAAATATTTGTCCAATTAAAGTGAAGGTGAAATAGGTTATTATGCTACTTATAAAATAAGAATGAAATAAAAATGTTAAAACTAGTTTGTTTGTTATGTATATGTTTGTGTATGAGTGTGTGTGTGTATAATAACTCTGTGACATATACCGTATGAGTTTTTTTTTTACCGTAAAGAAAAAAATAGGGCATATTAGGTAATTGAAATAAAAGGTATTGGCATATGTAGTTAATTTTTTTTTTCAAAACCATTATTAAGCATTGTTTCACTTGACGTTCGCATTTGTAATCTGTTCCACATAATAAATCATTAATTAAATAAATTTTAAAAAAAACTTGATTAAAATATGAGTTCCAAACGCAAGATAGGAACAACCCTAGGAATCCCGCCAGTCGCATATCAATCTCCGGCCGGAGCGCGGGTCGATGATTGTTTAAAAAAAATAAAAATTATCTATGCCAATAACCTTCTATTTCACTCACCTAATATGCCCTATAGATATATGGTCATTGGCTTTCTATGATGATAGAGTGTGCGTGAATCACATACCTATATTTACAAGCGGACTGATTTACGGTCCGTAATCTGAACTACCTATATGTAAGGTAATACGAACATATTAACAAATTCACAAAACTCAGTTTTTTTTTACTAATGAATACAGCTGGCAGGCTAATTGCCCTTACCAGCTTTGCTGGGTGGGGGAGGGGGAGGAAGAAGGGAACACGGTAGCGCACTGAGACGGTAGGTACGCAATAGCATACAAAAAGAATTATGCAACCGGACGCCTAGGGCTGCCGGCGAGGGCTCCATTTTCGGCTTAGGGTTAGGTTAGGGTTTCGCCATAATTACGATCACTGTGTATAGTCAGAGAGAAGGATGGATTAAATTAACGCTTCGAGATAATTTAAAAATTTGGAATGAAAACTGCGCGATGTGATTGATGTATTAGTTACTGAGCCAACCCCATCATGCACACTTAAAGTTTCTAGTTTCATATCAAAAGGCGTGTTTCTAGGTGCTTATAGAGAGAGTGATGCAAATTATATGGTACTATTTATGGTGGTCGTGAACTTTGTCAATTGATACACACTCAACTGAACTCTTTAACACTCCTACTGTGATTTGTATAATGTCATATGGTTCCTGGTAGAGGAGAATAAGATCATCATTGGGAAGAAACTGCTCTTCCCGTGGATGGCGTAAAAGGAGAATAAGGAATCGTAAACTTAATACCGTTGATCAGTGATGGGCAGCGGCGTCAATGGTCCGGAGTTCCCGAAAATTCCAGATCGCTAATTCGCCTGCCCAGTGTGGCCTTGAGAGTAAATATCGTCATATGGAAAACGATGTACTCGTAATAATAACTAATGGACTTTTAAAATAGACGTCTACCACTGTATAGTGAAAATGATTAATACGGTAAAATATTTTTTTTTTATGCACAACCTGTTAGCGTTTGACCTTAATTACACCTGATGTTAAGTGAAGATGAGGCTGAAAGTAGAAACGCGCTCACCCAGAACTTCCAATATTAGCAGTTTGGCAGGAAACTTAGATAGTGTTAGCAAGCCATGCTACTACCAACCAAACTGAATACTAAATATGTACGCCGCTGGGTATCGATCCCGCTAACACCATTCTATAAACCTTATAGGAATCTTGTAGTGGACTGTGTAGGGATGGTCACAATAAACGTCCAAGTAGTTAGTTCAGTAAGTCCTTTATTTGCACGTTTTATTTCGTTGACACTGTTAATAACAGAGAGCGTCTTCATTCGCGGGAGACTATAGAGCTTACTCTCATAAAATAACATATATTTTAAATTAAATGTTGCCAGCAACAAACTTTATATATTGTGACTAAACTTGGAAAGAAAAATTGAATATGAAAGTACGTAAAAACAAGAGACCATAAGACCAATCCTATTGAAAGGAATGGACGCCGCGTGGTGGCTCAGTAAATTGTATGAGACTTCGTTGAAATAGCCAATATATCCAGAGATGGAAATTTGTATTGGAAATGATGGAAATTGCGACGTTGTTGCCAACCCGCTGGGTATAAGGTCAGAATGCAATTTTAGATTGGTATTTCACATACCAATCGCAACTAGATTAGATTCGAATGAGCAGTCGGCCTCCCCTGGGTCAAATGTGTATTAGCAATATCATTTCTGATGTACTGTAGCTTTACAGATGCTTCAAATTTGGACGGTCTAGCCTTCGAGCCAGGGGAATCAATGAGGTCTAGCATTATACTATAAAAATATTATATTATAAAAAAAAATATCCAAAGTACATTTTTATGTTAAGTAAAACAGAAAAGTAAAAAATGACAGTGGTTGATCTAGACTTAGGGTGGGAGGTCAGGACCCTCATGATTATATTAGCTTTCTTTGTTTAAGTGAAGCATTTTAATTGGGAATAAGGCCGATGTTTTTTGACAGAGGATATTATAAATTGCGAAGGGAACTGGTGATACATTGAACAAATGGTGATATTAATATTACATTGTTTATACAGCTGACTGACTTAATTATAAGAATGTTTTGCTATCTTCTTTGAAGATCCTATCATCATGTTACAGGATACCCACTGCTGAGCCATCGCTCATGGCCCATGGGCCTCCTCCATAGATTTCCAGAGTGACTGATTAGAAGCGTCATGCATCCAGCGACTTTCAGCGACCTTCGTCATATCGTCGGTCAGCTTTTATTTGATCTTCCACGCAGCGCTTTCCGGTGCGTGGTCTCCATTCCATATCCTCAATAACCCAATGGCCATCAGTTTACGAGCTAGGTAACCGTGGAAGATCTAATATCATTGATTTATCAAAATGGAGGTGGAGGAATAACCCCGTGGCTCAATGTAAACAACATTGGGTTTACGATTCGGAGGTCGCGGGTTCGATCCCCAACATGTTTAAGTACTCAGTTTGGTTGGTGGTAGGGCATTTTAAATGTCCACCTGGCTAGCTACCACCATCTTATCTAAATCTGCCGCCAAGCAACAATGTTAATAGCATTGTTGTGTTCCGGTTGTCAGAGATAAGATAGCCAGTCCCCCAAATGTGTTGGGGTTTCCGGGTCAGTACGCTTCCCCCTTCGACCTTATCTTCACTTAACATCAGGTGTGATTGAGATCAAGTACCATCACGTTGTGCATAAAAAATTGAAAGATTTTCCAAAACCAAGCATACACTTGATGCTCAAATCTTTGAGACAAAGATTAAAGATTATCAAATTATTGCACAGAGGAAGTTTTTACCATTTTAGCAAATTACCACGCTTTGTGTGAGCCTCTTAGTAGGTGTTCACGTTGCCTACTTTTTATTCCAAAGCACAAGATTTAAATAAAATCGTACGTTAAGAAACTTTTGAATGCAATCGTTTCTCAGAGAAACTGGATATCATACAAGAAAAGTTGGACGGCTTCAGTTTGTTTGAAAAAGGATTTAAAAAGGTGATCACAACGCGAGCCGACATATCAGATCTTTGCATAGTATTTGATCAAACACAGGCCTTTCATCGTCATACGACGATGTTGCCGCGTTCAAACAGTATTTTGGTTGGATAATATATAAAACATTTACGAACATGATACAATAGAATCAGACCTGATGTACCCCGAAAGCAAAACTCAGTGGAAAAAAAACCGCGCAGCAAATGGGACCGGCTTTCCTATAAAACTCTTTTCTAGTGATAAGATTCAGTGGAATTGTCATGTCTTTATTAGGTGACGAAACGGAAATAATTAAATTTTACTGCGCTTTCATTTAATTTCTTCATAATGGAAGTGAAAAACGGAGAGGATTATTTGTCAGCATATTATATCTCGGGTGCAGCTTGAATTCAAATCTACACCGCGTCTACTTAATAATAGAATGGATTTAATACCTAGTTCGCTCTTAGTAAATATTAATAATCCACTCTAACTTAATTAAATTTAAATGCTAGCTCGTGTTTTCCGTCACGATCTTGGGTTTAAAATCGTATTCATCTGCTCGGATCACAATTCATCTGCAGTGTTTTTCAGAGCTAGCACGATACTAATTTCTCTAGACAGAGTGTACTCTGTGAGCCGTGTACGGCTCCTTTTATTAGCAGCTTCTACTGGCAGAAGGTTCGCACAGTCGATAGGGTTTCCATTATATTACTTGCATTCTTTCAGCTTTTATTGCTCAAGGTGATTCGATTTGGTTGACCGTAGGGCATTTTTTTAATTATTCGCCTGGTTAGCTATCACCATCTTATGTTAGTCTAACGGCAATGCTAATGTCATTTGTTGTGTTCTGACTGTTTGAGATACGTAACCACTCCCCCAAATAGGATCAGGGTGAAAGCGTTTTCACCTCAGTGTCTTACTTGTCACCAGCAGGGCTAGCATGCGCACCACGACAAATGTTTTATCTACAGAGAGAGAAGTTCCTACAATCCCTGGCGTCGTCATGTCGACTAATTTTCTCTAAGCCACTTTTCATTTGAAGACTTGTTGTCTACAGCCTTAGTATGACCATAACACGGTAAAGAAATATCTTTCCCAATATCCACCCAGGATTTAAATCTATCAACCGGTTATCTGTAATGTAATGTAATGTAATCGTAATATAATGTTAATAATTATCACTATGACTGACTTAATGCTGGCAAAATACCTAAAAATGACAGCCATTCCTTAAAAGAATTGAATTGAGTTGAAGTTGTTATTTTTTTAAGAGTGTTATCGAAAGAGAGTTAAACTATTACGTACCTTAATGTACCTGTCTAGGTATCTACTCATATATTTAGGTATAATATATTACAGAAGACGTGTAGGCATCACAATTTCTTCTCATCTTTCTATGACGAATAATACAAAGTACTGCTTTAAAATGAATATTCTAATATAAATTTAAATAAACACAACATATTTGGTAGTTGAAAGAAGGATTTGTTTACTCGTGCGGAACGAGAATGGGTCATAATAGTCCTGCAGGTGTGATTGAGCCCAAGCTCTTTACGGACGTACATGAAACAAATATTTGGACGAAAAGCGGATTACAGATATAATAGAAATGAAATATATATTTGTAATAATATCTCAAATAATTTATACTAACGAGTTATTATAAGAGGAAAACATTTATTCAGTGCGAGATAAATGAAAACCAGTAACAATACACCCGACCTATTTTTGTTTAATAAAATTGTACACGTGTTTTAAGGTCCAAACAATACTCGGTTTTATACTGTTTACTACATATTTGTTTAAACAAAGGACAATAATACATACATGCATAACGACACAGCCTTTATCCCAATGGGGTGGTCAGAGATATCCCAAACATTAGTGCTTAGGCCTTAAAAATATGAAGAGTTAACTTATGCCGAGGAATTCAGGAATTTTGACAATGCGAAGAGTTATTCAATATTTTAAGTGAACATTCTGACAGCACGTGTTGGAATCTTTATTCCCAACGCAGAGACTGCTTATCTATGATTATAATTTATATCCCAAAAAATTGCGCATTTTAAAGCCACCGAAATATACGAGTCCCATAAGTTCTTCAGAAACAACGAAAAAGATATCTTTCTGAGAAGGGCAGCGCAGACTACAGACTTTTGTCGGCCGCACTTTTTTATTCTCGTGTGTATTATAACATAGAATATAATACATTCCATCCTCCCGGACAAAATTTTATTGTTGGATTTGAATTTTTTGTCTGGCCTACAAAAACAAAATGCAAGCTATAGAATGGTTAAAAAATATGTTTACTCTATTACTGATGGGTACTCTAACCCTTCTCCAAAAAATCAGGAACTTTAAATTTATAGGAAATTACACCACACAAATTACGTACTAAAATAAGAAAACTTAGTAGCGATAACAACCGCATTTCCACATTCGTGTAAAACATTTAAAATTTTTAAAACAGCGCAGTTGGTAATAATTGCATAAACCCTCAGGCTCAGGGCTCGAGGTCGACAGATTCGTTAAAATTTCGAACGGAGTCGGTGAAAGCGTGTAGTTTCCATTTATTCTTTCTGTAAAACATGTTCCTGGCGCACATGTTTGAAACCAATCATAAAAAATTCTCATTTTGTAACGTACTTGCGGGGTTTCAATTTACTACGTTTATAAATGCATGAGGTGACATTTTTAAAATTCTCTATCCTTGAGACGTATGAACGTCTCTTCGTTGTAAGGGCTCATTCACATTAGAGTTGGTTGCGCAATGTTTTAGATTTCTATATTGCATAGCAGCTTGTGTTACCAACAAAGGGGCTCGTATGCGGGTATGGTTGCCACTTATCTTTCTAGTTCCAGCTAACAAACAGTTCGTTTCAAAGGGTTGTTAGTTGTTTGACAGTAATGGTAGATTTTAGATTCGTCGATACGGCCCATGTGCGGGTTGGCTGTGGAAGTCGTTTAAAAAAAACCATCGTTTACAATATTCGATACGCATGCAGGGACTCTCATGGATCTTGTAATAGTCCAATATAAATACGTCCTTACTTTTGAAAACAAGGTTCGCTTGATCTAGATATCTTTTAGCATAGACGATATCCTTTGAGCATAAAAGCAATCTGTTTTGTGCTAAAAGCATGGTAAACAGGCAGAGATATTTTATGAAAATAAGGATCGTTTCAACTCTTACAAAGTTGTACAAATTGAAATTGCTTCATGTTTTTTAAAGAGTCAATGTAAAATGAAACTTATGAGCTTATTTTACAAAATGCTTTCTTAGCGCCTCTAAATATCCCAAGGATATACCTGCCTTTAATCAACATCATAAAAATTTATAGACCAATAAGTCTGTCGCTCAGTTCCTCCTTTTAGGTTATCCCTATTTACAAGATAATTAAGATAAGTCCATAAATAAATTGAAAACATTATTCTAAAACACTGCATTTGGAACCTTAAAATTTCCTAGACACTAATCTATAGATTTACGTACTCAGGAATTTTTCCACTGGGACTTTCGTGGAGGCCTAGCCCAGCCAAGTCCCCTAGTAAAATGTATCTTATGTACTAATATATTTCAGGGTCCTCTAATAATGATTTTGTTGTCTCAGAGGTTCAGGGTCTCAGGCAGCATACACTAAATTGTTCATAGACCATCGACCTCGAGCAGTCTTGCTACATATCCCACGTTACATTTTTGAAAAGTCTATCAAGACAACTTCTTGATAAAGATTGATTAGTAGATTTCGTCACTCCTTTATCACAAATGTTGAAACTTTCACAAAACTTCATGGACACCTCCCACGTTAAACCATCATTAGTTCAGAATGATGACGACGATAATATGAACAAGTTAGTAAAGCTTAGTAAAGCTGAAGCTTTTTTTATATAAAGAGCACATCAATCTTCCACCAGCTGATTAATCAATCCATCCCCAACTTTAGCACCAGGTAATGCACGAATTGTGTATCCACGTTAAACACATAACAAGACTCGAGTCTTAACCAACACTTCCAATAAGTTCAATAGTTTTACAAGACTTCGAAAAAGGGTATACACACGAGCGACAATCTCGATACATACCTAACTGTTGTTTAATAAATCGCGACAGGGTCCTAACGGGAATTTTCATTTCAGGCGATAATATTTTTTGTTTGCTTATAAGTAAGGTTTCGGCGAATTCTGGCCTTAACAGCGTTCAAGTCAATAGCACACGCTCGCCCCGACTTTTTGTGGTTTTCTATTTACAAAGGAACTTTCCGTGCACCTGTCAATACTGCAATGCACAAACGTTCGGCTGGCCCCTAGCTTTAAAGCACATTATAAACTAATATTTAGTCGCGGTTTCGCCTGTGTAGATTTCGTTTATAAGTATAACTAGTTTTCCGACCGCGGCTTCGCCTGCGATAGAATAACTTTATCGTAGATATGTTTAATTAGTTTATCCCCAGCGGTGTACATGTTTAAGTACTAGGTTTGGTTGGTGGTAGGGCATTTTAAAATATCCGCCTGGCTAGCTACCACCATCTAAATCTGCCGCTAATCAGCAATGTTAATAGCATTGTTGTGTTCCAGTTGTCAGAGATAAGATAGCCAGTCCCCCAAATGTGTTGGGCTTTCCGGGTCAGTACGCTTCGACCTCACCTTCACTTAACATCAGGTGTGATTGAAATTAAATACGAACTCCTCGTGCATAAAAAAAAACTATTCACTTTATCAGGATAAAATTAGTCCTATGTATTCCAGGGAATATCCAACTAATATTATAAATGCGATAGTTTGGATATTTGTTTGTTTATTTATTTGTCTGTTTGTTTTGTTTGTTGCGCAATCACGGCGAAACGGATTTGGATGAAATTTGGTATATATGTAGAATATACCCTGGAACAAGACAGGACTTATTGCTAATGCTTAGACCTCATGCTAAGTGAAGATAATGCCGAAGGTGGAAGCGTACTTACCCGGAAACCCCATATTATATAACCCCATATAAATATTTATAATTGAATTTTTTTAAAATTGTAAAATGGGACAAGTTAGATACTACAGTTATATAAAAAACCCATAGATAGGTTCTTATACAATCCGCTAGTGCTTTTATCGAGCAACCTTTCACAGCGATTATTTTGTACAAGGATTCATTGGTGTTCAACTATGTCTCTATTGGGTATTTACAGACAGACAGTGAAACTATAATTTATTTTTTAACTACGATAACCCAGCGCTTTTGTGCAAGTTCTGTATTTAAACTTTGACGCCTCTAATATCGAACCTTTGTAAAGTAACACGGAACAGCGAGTTGTTTTGTACAAATGACGGTAGCTTAAAAAATGTCTAATCTGACTATTTTCCGTGTACTTTGTGTTACAAAAGATTTTTTTTACATTACTCGTTTGTCGTTTTAGGCATTGCACTTTCAATTTTTACACGACTGCCTCATTAAAGGAGTGTTATGTTTGTATTCTTTATTATGTTATAGAATTTATGTATTCCACACTAATTTCCAAACGCCTCAACAGATTTAATTGAATATGGTATCGTTGGAATCCTTACAGTCTAGCGGGCAACATAGGCTAAGTTGAAGATCTGGAGTACCTGATATGAAACCTAAATAGACCAGAATCACTTTCAGTTACAGTGGCAGTCGCGTTTAATCGGTTTTTGTATATATATGTTATAAGAAATTATAATGAAATGAAAATATGTTAAAAATTGATTTCTTTTCCAGTCATGACGTCGTGCGGCAGCACAACTTCGGAGAACGGCACATACTTCGTGAACTCCGGCTATCCGACGTTCTACGATGGTACCGGCTCGTGTGAGCTGACTGTGGTCAAATCCCATCCGGACGTCTGTCAGATTAGGTACATATATTAACCACCATTCGATGTTGTGGGATGGTGCTGATAAGAAAAACGTTCAATTCGCGCCAATACACAGATAAAAATAAATAACCCATCAGTGATACCTCCAATATATTTGTTAATGTATCCCAAAGTCATATCTTTAGGGCTTTTTCAAATTTTTTTTTAATTTTCGATTTTCAAAAAAAAAAATTTACACACGTAGTCCCGAAACCCACGACACCAGGGCGATGTTACGAAGCCGAAGCCAAAAAAAAACACTTTCAAGGTTAGAACACATTTATGCGATAACGATGTTGCAGTTGCTGCAAAATGAACTAGATAAAACAATGCTACAGAGGCTGCACGTGTCGTGTGAACTAGTCCTAATTTATTTCATTATAACGCCTGCGATACGCCCCCGTCAAGCTCGGGTACGTCTGCTAAGGTATCCGACAAGCGACCGACGTTACTGCATAACGACCGCAAATTGCCGCGTTAGTGGTTGTTCACGTGGTCATCAGTGTTAACACTACGCTGAAGAACAGCATAAATAAATAATATATGAACATGATCTTTATTTTCTCCACAAAGATCTGCACATCAAGTCTTAGCGTTGTTATGACAAAAGATTACCAAGAAAATCCTTGCTAGAGACTGGTGTCTGAACTAGTTTATTAAATTAAATAAAACTTTATTTCAGATTTTTTGTTAGCGTTATTAACGATAATGCTTAGGTATATAGGTTAGTTTTATTTATTTATAAGAAAGTTTAGTTTTTAGACCTGTGACAGTCTCCACCCAGCATCTCTGGAAGTGCAGCCAATCTGGCAGCTATCATTTTCAGAATGATGTTTTCACTAGCAACCACTTTGGAAATGGGGCTGCGTATTTTATCGCATTATAGCGTGGAGATCATCCGTGCCAGTCTCCGTGAAATGGTTAATTGTAGTTACAACTACAGCTCATGTAACCAATTCGGAGGCTGCTACTGCAGCATATTAGTATGCAATATAAATAAAAAAAGGTTATCGTGCCATAAATAATATAAATTATCTTTCCTGCCCCTTAAGGGTAAAGTATTCAGTTTTCATACAAACTCTAATTGTCCTTAATAATATATGTCCTACACCTTCCTCAAAGGCCGGCAACGCATCTGTGACCCTTTTGGTGTTGCGGGTGTCCATGGGCAGAGGTGATTGCTTTCCATCAGGTGACCCGCATGCTCGTTTGCCGCCCTCTTATATAAAAAAAATGTAAAAGAATGCGATGTTTTTTGTATATTTAACCGACTTTAAAAAAAAAGGGAGTTCTCAATTCGGCCGTTTGTATATTTTTTTTTTGTTATAATAAATTGTAAATTAAAAATATTTTTAAAAACAAGCTTTTAATATCATAAATATGTGATAATCGTGATGGAGTATTAAGTGCTAGTCTAACCGTGAATGCAAAATTTTATATTCGTGCAATAGCACTGTTTGGTGTAGTGGTTAGCAACTCTGACCACTATACCAAAAGGTTGCGGGTTCGAATCCCGCTAGGGGCATATGTTTGTGTGATGAATACGGACATGTGTACCCGAGTTATGGATGTTTTCATTTATAATAAGTATTTATTTACAAAAGAAAAAATGTATTTATGTAGTATATCAACCATCTGGTATCCACAACACAAGCCTATAGTTGCTTACTGTGGAACTAGATAACGCTGTGTGTATATCTAAGGATATTTATTATTATTAACTGTTAAGGAGTCCCCCTCGTGATCCTGGCTGCAGCAGCATTTCATGTCTATCATATAAACGTATTGTTATGAGAACTGAACGAGAATGCAAACAGGAAATCGTTCTAATTTGAACAACAAATTTAAAAATTTCGAACGGATACTCGTACATTACTTACATGCGAAGTAAGTGAAATAAAGGCTTGTAATAAAATAAAAAGCTTGTAAAACCTAAAGATGGTTGGTCTACTTGCCTAAGTCAAAGTCAAAGTCAAAAATGCTTTATTTTGTAGGTACACAGAGTACACGTAAAATATTCAATTTTACATTTTTTAAGCTACTGCTTGTTCAAAATGCAATTTTCCCCTGAGAAGAACAAGCAAGAAACTCGAAGGGTTGCTCTTTTAAAATCAGGCTTTGATTTTACATAAAGGTTTTTATATTTCATTATTAATCGTGAAATAGCCTGGCATGCGAACAATCTCATTATGTCCAGGGATGATTATAATCTAAATAGTCTGATATTTTATAATATGCTTTGTTAATTAGTTTCTGTTTTATAGTAGCTTTAAATTTATCGAGAGGAAGATTTTGTATATCAACTGGGACCTTATTGAAAAAGCGTATACATAACCCTTTAAGGCGACTTATGTGACCTGCAAGTTTATCTTTATTTCTTGTATTGACATCATGTTTATCACAATTTTTCCTAAATGTTGCTATATTTTTTTTGACATACATTAGATTTTCAAAAATGTACTGTGACGAAAAGGTTAGAATGTTATACACTTTAAACCTATCTCTAAGTGACACTGCAGGTTTCAATTGATAAATTGCGCGAACGGCTCGTTTTTGTAAAACAAAGATTGTATTATATTGTATATATATATAAATATAACGATGTGTCCATAACTATAACTTTGATTACTAAAATACCGAAATTATCGCTTTATTTATTTTACATAGTAGAAGATTACGGTTTGTCGGAAGCCAGCCATCGTTGATAAAAATTTGTTTTTCAATTGCAACTTTAACTAATGCAAAATAAACTTAATTTTTTTATAAGCAGCAATACAATATTAATAACAATACAAACTCTTTATTGCCCAAAATAATTTACAATAACTTTTGATGATAACAATAGAACTTATCTTATCATATGACTAAAAGCGTTCTCTTCCAAACAACCCACAGCTATGGGAAATTTGTAGATAGATAAACAGGTAGGGTAGGTAAGTAACCTAGCTTAATCAAGTAATTATTATTATAATATACCTACTTGCAATATATCGCAAATTGTTCAGTAGAGACAAATAGACCAAAGCGTATTAAATTGATTTTCCCTTCGGAAATGCAAACGCATTCCGCGTCCCGTGCTTTCTCCCTACACCCCCTAGGGTGGGGTGTCTCCCTGTTTGAGTAATCCTGCTCTAGGAAGATATAAGTACACTTGACCTAACTATGCTGATTAGCGTTTATATATACCAAATCACACTGCTCGTTTAAACAAGCGCCTAATTTGAACCACTTGTTAACATGTGGTCTATACCACCATAAAGACTTACGAAGTACTCTGATTTTTTCGTATCATACATTTTTTTTTAAATACCATTCCGCGACTGAGTCGTCAACGTGACAAAATGTCCAGTAGACGAATTGTTTAATGGTCATAAAGTACGAGTGTCAAAACGTACAAATATCAAAACGTATAAAACGAAATAGCCACAATGTTTTGGTGATAAATAATGCCATTGTTAAAATGTATGCGAGTTAGAATGTGTATATGACAAAATGTCCAAAGCATTAATTATCTGTATTTTAATATCATAGCTTTAAGGAAATTGACAATGCCCATTTACAGCAGCTATTAGCCTTAAGGAAATTGACAATGCCCATTTACAGCAGCTACTTAATATGCAGACTGACAATGCCTCTTTACAGCAGCTACATAACTCTAAATTATTTTATAATCCTTTTATTTGTATCCAGATATTTGTTGATAATTAATGTACTTTCGCTTTTAAATTTAATTAGGTATATATATATTGTATTGTAATGGACATGTTCAAGTGCGCGGAAGACGCCTATGGAAAAAATAAATGAGTATGAGTATCTCATGGTCATAAAGTAAAAATGTCAAAATGTCCAAACGTTATAATTATTCAGTAAGATTTTGAAGTGTCACTCGCGAAATTTCGCACCAACCTTTTGCCAATTGTTTTGTGCAAATCTTTTTCACTCAATTATAGTAAAAATTTAATTTTGACTGAATCAGTAAGTAATCTAGTTTCGAAATTAGACAATGAAACAGGTTAGAATAAAAATGTGATTACATTTCACACAACCACTCATTATTTCACCATTAATTTTACACCGAACAATTTGAACAAATTTTAATAATATAATATAATAAGTAAAAATAATAACAATATGATAATTGAACATTCGTCCAAAGTTCCGTAACAACAATTCGTTAGTAACAAGTAAAGAATCATGACTTAAAAAAAGCTGGCACAAACGAGCGGGTCCGAAAATATAGCCCTTATTATGCAGCGATGTTTAATAATGCTTACATGTGTATTGTAATATTGTTTATTCGTATTGAGCACCTATCGAAATGACAAATGCCCCTTGACTTATGATCGAAGTAGGGTTGAGCGATGTGTATCGATACTAATAATTAATATAACATAACGGTTAATTAATATAACGGTTATATATGTATCGATATTAATATAACGGAGATATAAATAAAAAGTTATTATTTTAATTATTTATTTATAGTGGTTAGTTAATTACAATAACGATCTTACAAGCTATGTTAGTAAAGTTACTTAATCTAATTTACAGACACAAAATAATGATCCCATTGCTTCTGACAAAACTTCAACTAATTCTTTTCTCTTTGTTTTTTTTTCTGCCTTAATTACAAATTCTGTGTAAACAACAGGAAGCAGATCACGGTCTCCTTTATATCTATGAGAGCCTTAGGTCGATACCAATATCAATATTTTATCAATCCCTAATCTAAAAATATATTGTCGAGGAAACAAAGTCTATAAATCCATTTATTTTATTATGAGAGTCCCTTCCGTTTTGTATAAAAACGACAAAATACTATTGTATATAGAATACACAGGCTGACGCAGCGCCCTGTCTCCAACGCAGCCTGAGTTGATGCAGGTCCTTACCGTAACTCTAATGGGAAAAGACGCAACTTTTTCAATTAACCTTTGATCAACAAATCATAAAACTTGAAGCAATTAATTTTTGAATAGGTATTGGATTTTTTCTCTGAGTCAGCTGCTAAGAGTTACTTTTATTTTGCTGCTTCTTCTTCTTCTTTTCGTATCTATGGCAGGTACTTTGACACTGCTGTTATACATAGGTTTACATATTCTATCCATCTACAGGTTGGACTTCAATCGATTCGCCATAGCGGGCCCAGAGCAAATGAACCACGTTTGCAACCAGGACCAGTTCATTGTCTCTGGAGGAAACCCTGTTCCAGCAATATGTGGCGTCAACCAGGGGAATCACAGTTAAGTAACCTAGATTAACATAGAATAAGAAATAGCGTAGCGTAAAGCGAAACTACCAACGAAAAATATAATACAATATACCTAATATAAATACATCTAACCTAAAACAATAGTAATTAATAATAATAATATACTTAGACATACACACAGCGCCATCTAGTTCCACAGTAAGCCACTATAGGCTTGTGTTGTGGTAACCAGATGGTTGATATATTACATAAATACATTTTTTTTTGTAAATAAATACTTATTATAAATGAAAACATCCATAACTCGGCTACACATGTCCTTATTCATCACACAAACATATGCCCCTAGCGGGATTCGAACCTGCAACCTTTTGGTATAGTGGTCAGAGTTGCTAACCACTACACCAAACAGGTCGTCAAATTATAAATAGGTTAAGTTAGTTAGGGATCAATGTCATAGTTATTGTTCATAAGACTGTAGTAGTACAGCACAAGCATAATAGTCGTACAAATCGTACTATCACACAGAGTAGTGGATGGAAGCTATCACGTCAATCTACTCTAAAAAGTCCTTTATGAGAGGGACCTGTGACGTAGGTATACAACAAAAAAAATTCCAAATTTACATATTTTTAAAGGAAGCCTCGTAACTTTAAGCACACCTGAAAAAATATCGACAAGTTACATGTTCACTACTGATCAAGAAACCCAACTCGCATACCTACAGCCAATATAGTTAGTAGTAACTAGTATAAGTAGATGTGTTAATTTTGTAAAAGATATATATGTATGTATATCCTATTCTATTATTTTTAATTAGTTATATGAATCATGAATCATCTCAATTTAAATCAATTAATACTCATTCCTTATCAGCCTTGAGTTTATTGAATATGTCGTTTTTTGTTTCATAACTTGAGTACCAAATCTCAAGATCCATTCTAATGGTAAATCGATCAGGGTCGGTACGCTTCCATCTTCGGCTTCATCTTCACCTAACATCAGGTGTGATTGAGGTCAAGTGCTAACACGTTGTGTATAAAAAAAATACAAACCAATCTTTGCTTCGACGGAAGATCCAAATAAGAAAAATGTACCTACCTGAAAGTATTTATAAGGTAGTGTTAGTGTAGATTTCTATGTTACCTGCTGTAGCATAAATTGTATGACCGATTTTGAAGTCCAAAGTGTCATTTGATTCGTGCTTAAAACAATCTAACATGGTGCCCGCTTATTCCAAAACATAGTATAGGGTATTTAGTACATAATTACTTACACTAGGAGAGAATTTAAGTCATAATCCGTTACTTCCAGTGCTGATTAGGGTGGTTTTGTGTCAGATTATCAGACAGTATGTGTTTTATGCCGCCCCGATAGGTCACCGACTTGTTTTAACAACTGTTCACTAATCCGAGAACTGATGCGCCAGTCATTTCGTAACTTCACTAATCGAAAACGAATAGTGAATGCGACTACTCTACGAGTGCATTTTGAAGCTACGGGAGTTATTTATGTATACTTTACGAGTATATGGCAAGATTTATATGTTGTATCCTTCATACCTGTCGCAATATATCTCGACCTCGATATGAGACGATCTTGGATATTACTGTGTCTGTAGTGGTGTAAACTGAACATTTTTCAGTTATTCGTTATGTTACAGTAACCACGCAGTGCTGATAGCTTTTGGACAATTTTCAGTATTTCTAAAAAAAATTTGTACCTTTGGTTTTTCTTTGTACCCATAAAACTACAGTACAACACATATACACTTTTTTGCACAGAAGAAAATGTACATTTCACAAAACATTACATTTGGGCGGCCTTATTACTAAAAGCTTCTTCTAGACAACCTTAAAATCTTAGAAGTGTAATCTTCATAGAGCAGGCAGGTTGTATAACAAATACATATCATATAAACAATAAAGATTTAAATATTGACACTGATTAAAATACATCTCATACACGTGGACACCCCGTCCACGTGTATGAGACTTAACCCTTTACCAAATAGGGAGTCGCGGTGGACGTCATGAAAGAGCCACCCGCCACCCCTCGCCGCCCTACTGTGATACACACAGAACACTATGTCGTCCGCTCCACACACGGTGAAGGCTTTACAACCGGTAATAACTCTAATCCTTCGATACAAAATCATTAAGTGATCGCCAAAATTTGTTTGAGAAATTCTGATTTATTTTCGGAATTTACGAAAATATCTTCCTTTTTAAGACTTATCGATACTCGCTCGAGAAAACCGAAATTCGTAGTCACCCCGCATCGAGAATCCAACCGCGCCAAACATCTGGCGCATGTAAACGAAACCAATCAAATGCAATGGGTGACGAGTTTTTCTGATTACACTGGCAAATCCGCAACGTGTCGGGGAAGTATGTCCAACGTGTCATAGCATTGTAAATATTTTCTTTTTTTCTTTTCAGCGCTTAGTTTTTATTGCAACCTCTCGGTAAAAGGAACAAAAACCATATTCAATTATCAATCGCAAAACAGAGATAAAGGATACGATATGGTTTTGTCCATGCTGAGTATAATTGAATTCCTGTAAATCGTGTTAACTGTTGATTCCTCCTTTTTACCCTTTTTTTTACTTGGGGAAATGCGTTCGCATACCCCTCGCCTGGGCGACGGTGAGACGTTTATGTGGGACTCCCCTACCTGTCGGCAGTAGGGAGGACCTGGGAACGCAAAAGCGGCTCCAGGTCCCCCCCCCCCCTCACTAGGGGAGGCCCGTACCCGGAGGGCGACTGAGCGTGCCCTCCCGGGGGAGCGCTTGTCGTGCCTCACACCGCGATCACCGATCGGTATGAGGCGCGACAGGGCCCGATGCGACGCCTCCTCCCTGGTCGCACCAGGGGGTGTCATCCTCTCCCGGGTCGCGTCCGACGACTATATCGCCCCGAGATGTAGCCGCCCGCGACCCTCGGGCGACGTGCAGGGGGGCTAGCGAGCTTTGCCGCCCCCCGACGTCGCCTCCTGCGAGCGGAATCGGCCCCCTCCCGATCCCGCTCTGCGGCCTCCTTTTCGAGCAGAACGAGGCCGCTGCCCTCCAACCCTCCTCGCTCAACAGCATAGCCGCGACTAATGCTGGCGGGGACAGATCTCGTCCGATCCTCAACCACGCTAGGCAGTCGTCTAGCGTGTGCTGGGCGGAGTCCTGGTCGGACGCGCAGTGGTGGTCCTCCCGTCCGATTCGACTCAGATACTCACCGAAGCACCCGTGCCCGGTGAGTATCTGAGTCAACCTGTAGGTGAGGCAGCCTTTCCTCCCTATCCATGCTTCGAAGTTTTCTACTCCTCCTACTCTTCTAGTCCTCCTCCTCCTTTTTACCTACCCTTTACCCAAAAGAATCATAGTCAAATCAATTAAAAAATATATTTAAATAATTAGTAGTCTTCTTGCTATGTGACATGAGCTTTATTCCTCTATAGTTGTTACAGTTTTGTACATCACCCTTGTTCTTAAAAATGGGCACCAGTAAACGGTTACACCATTCCTCTGGGATCACCTCCTGTTGTAACAACTTATTAAAGAATAAAGTCAGCCACAACCATCCAATCTTCTTCTAAAAACTTCCATACTTCCACTGTTATACCATCAGGTCCCACAACTTTTCCAATCTTCATACTTTGCACGGTCTTTTCCCTTCATCCATAGTCACCTCTTGCATCACACCTACATTTTTTGGACAATCTTCTACGTCTCCACTTCAATCATTCTCTTCTTTCATAAGTCTCTTAACATACCCTTTCCAACGTCCTTATGTCCTCCCCATTCGTCAGGACTTTTCCTCCTTCATCTTTTATGAATTTTACATGTACAATATCCCTTGCTTTCTTCTCCCTTGTCTTCGCTAATCGGTACAGATATTTTTGTCCATGTGGGCTCTCTAGTCTTTGATACAATTTATCTTGTCCTTTAGCCCTGGCAATAGGACGGCCTTTTTGGAACTCCTCTTACTTTCTGTATATCGTATTTTCTTTTCCTCTTTTAAAACTGTATCTCTTTCACCAACTTTCTGCCATTTGCTAAAAGCCTTCTTCTTGTTTTCAAAGCATTTTGTACTCCTTCATTCCACCATCAGGTTTCCTTATCTATCTTTTCTTTTCCTTTCGTTTCCCCAAAGACATCCCTCGCCGCACTCCGCATACATGTCGCTATTTCACTCCAACATTTATTCACTGACTACCCTTCCATATCTTTCATTTCCAAAATTTTATCCACGACTCTCGTTCTAAATTCTCCGATTATTATTACCGCTACTGGATTTGGATGGTATTATTGCCGCTACTATAGGTTATTAGGTGTTGGTATTTTTTTATGAAAAATGTATTGACTATGGCAAGGTCGAAAGCCGTTGCCATTTGTAACAGGTTCTCTCCATCTTTTTTCCTGTTTCCAAAACCCCATTGCCCATGTACTCTTTCATACCATCCATTTATTTTGCCCAGGTTACCATTAAAATCCCCTCCAATGTAAACATTTTTTTCATCCAATTTCCATCATCACTGCATCGAACTCCTCCCAAAACTTCTCTTTCACTACATCATTACATCCAGTCTGCGGTGCATACACACTTATTACATTCATAACCTTGTCCCCTAATAATAATTTCACTGCGATTAGTCTATCATTTATTCTCTTAACATCTGTCACACATTCTTTCATTTCACTATCTAAAGTAACTCCCACTCCATTCCTCTTGCCATCACTACCACAATAGAAAAACTTGTATCCCACACCAATGTCTCTTGCCTTCGTTCCCTTCCACTTCATCATCATATTCCGGCAATGTAAACATGATGTAATTATTATCATCGTATCATCGATTTAATAGTAACGGCGTAAGAAGAATAAACCGAAATTATTAAAACTTGAGAGGAAGATTTTAAAATCAAACATCCAAAAAAAAAGCTCATGTTTTTTAGACGACGCTACTGTGCATGGCGGGATGCGCTATAGTTTTGACAAATTGGTAGGTAATTAGGGATGAATTCACTTTACGCTTTAACTCGAGGGGATCTGAAGTGCGAGGTTTTAAGTTAAGGACACTATGCCATTATGGACGCACTTCCCCTCGTGAAATCTTCATACATTCGATGGATTTCAATTTTGTGCCAACTTTACGTTACATTAGCACTCCACATTTCTCCTGACTGCCCAAGAAGCGAGAGTAATGTTCTTCGTTTGTATGTATATATCAAATCAAATATATTTATTAATTCAAACGTTACATTAAAACATAAAATCTACATAATAATACTTGAAATTAAAATTCGCATATGAAATTAAAACTTTAATTAAATTATACTATTTCGGTGTAATAAAATGTTATTATTATTAAATCATTTTGCACATAAAATAAAATACAAAGGATATTTAACATAGATGATAAAAGTGTGCAAAGGCGGTCTTATCGCTGACAGCGATTTCTTCCAGAAAACCTCAGTTAAAGAAACTTTTTAATAGGTAGTTGGATAGTGCAAAGTAAAAGGCGAATAAATTTAAATATCAGCAGGTATATAGACGGTACATAGAAAATATATAGATATAGTTATAATACATTACAAAGATTACTTAAATAAAAACAATAAAACCGTGTAAATGAGTACAAAGTCAAAGTCAAGTCAAAGTCAAAAATGCTTTATTTTGTAGGTACACAGAGTACACTTAAAATAGTCAATTTTACATTTTTTAAGCTACTGCTTGTTCAAAATGCAATTTTCCCCTGAGAAGAACAAGCAAGAAACTCGAAGGGTTGCTCTTTTAAAATCAGTCTTAGATTTTACATAAAGGTTTTTATATTACAAAAAGGTTTTTATATTTCATTATTAATCGTGAAATAGCTTGGCATGCGAACAATCTGATTATGTCCAGGGATGATTATCATCTAAATAGTCTGATATTTTATAATATGCTTTGTTAATTAGTTTCTGTTTTATAGTATCTTTAAATTTATCGAGAGGAAGATTTTGTATATCAACTGGGACCTTATTGAAAAAGCGTATACATAACCCCTTGAATGAATTACTGACTTTGCGGAGGCGACTTATGTGACCTGCAAGTTTATCTTTATTTCTTGTCTACAATAATAAACTACACATAAACACTGCAAGCGATTCAGCGTATTATTACGAACTCTCACTAAAACGTCGATGATAACTTATTAAAAATAAAAAAATAACTTACGTAAATAATGTATAAATGTAACATTATAATGTATATTATATTGTTATCATATAAAGATCAAGCTCAGCTTGTCTGTGTAGCATTCTCCATTTACTTAATCATTTAGAGAGCTCGTTCTCAATATTGTTAAGTAGTCGTACATGCATATCATGATCCATCTCAAGCCACGTCTCCAGACAGCATTGATATCGTATAAACCCTCTAACAGCTCAATATGTGGTCTTTGTGTCTCATGCTACCTTATTAGACCTTTGTATCAGCTCAATATTAGCTGAGTAATAGACCACAAAGGGGACGCAACAATAGTGAAACTCAATGTCCAATATTCTAACCCCCCGCTACGGAAGGCTTTGTATTTGTGATATTCATCCTACAAAGAGAAACGTCTGTCAGACAGATTGCTTATACAAAATCTATTTGCATGCACGTGTATGCAATAACCCTGTACCGAACTGCGTCATACTGATTTTCCGAACAATGGAAATGGGATTTGAAAATTAATTTGTCGGAGTAGTGCCCTTCCCTTTGAAACTCTGAACAATAGTCGTATCCGTTGTTCGAGGATGATGGCTTCTGGAGAAAATGGAAAAAGAAAATTGTTTCAAATAAAAAATTAGTTATGCATCGAACAAATTTTCCAAATGAAAGCTGAAAAAGCTATCAATTAACGAATTAGTATACAGTCACTCAGTATACAGTACTTGCACTGGATAAAAAATCCGAATCGGTCAATTTTGTCCGCGAGGATGGAATGTATGAATCATATGCAATGCGCACACGGAGAACAAAAAAATCCGTCGCCTGCGCGGCCCCTTTTCCCAAAAACATCTATTTAGATAGAGATTAGATAGAGACTTCGTTATTTTGAAGAACCGCCTCCGTGGCTCAATGTAAACAACATTGTGTTTACGATCCCCAGCGGGGTACATGTTTAAGTACTCAGTTTGGTTGGTGGTAGGGCATTTTAAAATGTCCGCCTGGCTAGCTACCACCATCTTATCTAAATCTACCGCCAAGCAGCCAAGTTAATAGCATTATTGTGTTCCTGTTGTCAGAGATGAGATAGCCAGTCCCCCAAAATGTTGGGGTTTCCGGGTCAGTACGCTTCCACCTTCAACCTCATCTTCACTTAACATAAGGTGTGATTGAGTTCAAGTACACACCCGTCGTGCATAAAAAAAAAAGAACTGTTTATGAGATTTGTATATTTCGCTGGTACTATTTATGCACAGTTCTTTTAAAATATAAATCATAATCGTACTACACAGGATTAGTTTTTTTACCGTAAGGGAAAAAATAGGTCATAACAAGTGTTATGGAAGTTATTGGCATCGGTAAATAATTTTATTTTCAAAACCATCATCGACGCACGTGCCGGCCGATGACTGATATGCAACTGGCGGGGTTCGTTCCTATCACACGAAATTTATTTGGAGCTCATAATATTTTCTCCAAGTTTTTTTTATGTATTTAATTTAATTTTGTAATTATGTGCTTTAGGGTTTAGACTGCAAACGCGACCCTCAAAATAACACAACGCTTTGTTCTGTAAAAAAAGAATTATACTACCTATGCCAATATCTTCTGTTTATATCTTTATATGCACTACATTTTCTTTACGGTAAAAAAACTCATCCGATATATAACATTTTTTTTTTATCCATAACGGGTTGGTACTTGACCTCAATCACACCTGATGTTAAGTGAAGATGAGGTCGAAGATGAAAGCGTACTGACCCGGAAACCCCAACACATTTGGGGGACTGGCTATCTTATCTCTGACAACCGGAACACAACAATGCTATTAACATTGCTGCTTGGCGGCAGATTTAGATAAGATGGTGGTAGCTAGCCAGGCGGACATTTAAAATGCCCTACCACCAACCAGATATAACTCTCTGCGCATAGTAGCAATGGGTTCTCCAGCAACAGGTTTTTTTTTTTTTTTTTTTTTATATGAGAGGGCGGCAAACGAACATGCGGGTCACCTGATGGAAAGCAATCACCGCCGCCCATGGACACCCGCAACACCAAAAGGATCACAGATGCGTTGCCGGCCTTTGAGGAAGGTGTAGGCTCGTTTCTTGAAGGCTCCAATGTCGTGTCGCTTAGTCCAACGTGACGTTAGAATGTTCACTTATCCTACAATTGACTCTTAAACTACAGTGGCACAATTTTTTTCCTTTGGGCACTATTTGGCCCTATTTCAACACAGTTTTCGGACATTGTCAAAATAACTAAATTTCACTTTGTGAATTCCAACATCACTGACGTATGTCGACAATCACAACTCGCCTATGTCAAAATTGAGACTTGATGCGTAACAAGGAAAAATGTTATGGAACATTTCGTATAGAATTTATAAACGTCGTTCGAGGAAAGTATCCAATTAACCAACAACTGATATTCAATGCTAATTTTGAAATTCTATAACACGGGTCAAGATAATATGGTTTTGGACGTATAGAGCCTGAGCTTCACGTCAAATTCCATATTTTACTGCGCCCACAATGGCTCTTATGTAACGTCAGTGTCCATCCACTAGTTAATTTCTAGGTCAGATTAATTAAATCGGACAGTTCAGATTCACCCATGTCTCAGTGCATAAATATAAGATACAATACGCTTAGCTAGATCCGTAATCCCTCAACAGAGGCACTTCGTATTGACATATATCATGTACAAAGGTGTAGGTACTTGAATACAGGATAAATTTGTGGTTAAGGTTAAGGTTAAGGAAATTGTGTGTAAAAGTACACCAATAATATTAGACATCTGAAATAGAAGTACTTACATAAGGAAAAAATAAATAATTAATATTTAAAACGAGCTCGATCTTTGATATTCAGATTTGATATCGAACGTCAAGGTTAGTCAGTAAAGGGGGTACTAAGTGAAAGGGGGCTCTTAAGTATCAAGTAAAACACATTAGCATGGTTCAAAATATTTATTCATCATCATCAGCCCTTAAACATCCCTCTGCAGGGATATAGGCCTTCCCTCGTATATGAGGGAGTATAGGCCATAGTCCACCACGCTGGCCAAATGCGGGTTGAGGACTTCACATGCCTTTGATTTTTATTTCTCAGGCATGCAGGTTTTCTCACGAGTTTATTCTTCACCGTTTAAGAGTAGTCGGATAAATGCACAAATAAATTAAGTTTAAAAACTCATTGGTACATGGCCTGACTGGGAATCGAACCCGAACCTCCTAAATTGGGGGACCGCGTCTTAACCGCTGAGCCACCGACGCTCCCAAATATTTGTTACGAAGAAAAAATTTTCGATTTGCCATACATAAGTCCAGTGGTTAGCTGTAGATACGATATGGAAATAAATAAAACTTTGTTCGCGGGACCTAATAAACCCTTTTCGACTTTATACCCCCTTTCCGAATAACGTTCTATTGTCGAAAGTATTTCCCTGTGGTGGCATGAGAACGCATCTTTTTTTTTTATGCACGACGGCTTTATACTTGACCTCAATCACACCTTATGTTAAGTGAAGATGAGGTCGAAAGTGGAAGCGTACTGACCCGGAAACCTCAACACATTTGGGAGACTGGCTATCTCTGACAACCGGAACACAACAATGCTGTTAACATTGCTGCTTGGCGGCAGATTTAGATAAGATGGTCATCTGGAGGATAAGGCCAAGTAGGCGTCCAAAAAGTTAGGTGTCCTCAGTAGAGCGGCTCATTACTTCACGCCGGCTCACCGCCTCCAACTTTATAAGGCGCAAGTTCGGCCGCACGTGGAGTATTGTTCTCACCTATGGGCTGGGGCACCTCAGTACCAGCTTCTTCCTTTTGACCGCGGTCAACGTCGCGCAGTCCGAATTGTCGGCCAAGAGAGTCTCACTGACCGACTGGATCCCTTGGCGTTACGAAGAGACGTCGCGCGCGACCCTCTGCATTCTCTATCGCATATTTCATGGGGAGTGTTCTGAAGAACTGTTCGAGCTGCTCAATTTAACCGATACACTTCTCGCCGAAAATTAAATTTCCATCCACATCACCTGGATGAGTGGAAGTCTACCACTGTACGTTTCTCAAGAAACTTCTTACCACGTACGACCGCTGTGGAACGGACTTCTGGCAGCGGTATTCCTGAACGAGTACGATATTGGAACCTTCAAGAAACGAGCCTACACCTTCCTCAAAGGCCGGCAACACATCTGTGACCCTTTTGGTGTTGTGTCCATGGGCGGCGGTGATTGCTTTCCATCAGGTGACCCGCATACTCGTTTGCACAATACTCGTATCATATAATGACAAATAGACAGACGGACAAACACCTTGGTAATTGCATAACTTTTGCTTCTTCCACTCTCATCAAATGCTTTTAAAAATTTTTTTAGTGCAGTGTCGCATAAATTTATCCGGATATTCAGAGAGTTCCAATATAGCAGGAGTATTAAAAAAGTTGTACAACTCTTCGAACTCTCTGCAATGACAGTCTTATAAGTAGGTCTTTATACTGTGATGATGCCTACGCTCTTGCTTCGAGATGCTTCAGTACAAAGCAAGTTTTTTTGGTTGAAGTTTTTCTGCATCTTCAGTATTTTTTTAGTTGATCTCGCTCAATAGAGACGACGAACGATAAACCACTTGAAAGGAAGAAAATTATGAGCTGCTCATTTTTACCATGGACGGATAGTTTTTTTTTTTACTTCGGAAGATATACCTTTGACAAGCTTTGTTTTGCTGTTTAGATTTATTTGCTTGATACCTATGTTAAGCAGGATAGGTATACTTTTTATATGCCTATACTTTTTTAATGTGCTTTTATTAATTTGTCTTGTAACTGACTAACTGAACAAAATTGGAAGACATCAAACTTGGTATAATAATATGTACATGTAATTCGTGTGCTTATACTATAATTTGGTATCGTTACTTTATTTTATTTTATTAAGGACAACAAACAGCTGCACAATTTATATACTTAATCTAGTTTTACAAAATGATGTGGATCATTGTACAACCAGCAACGTTATCCACAGGTTACTATTTCGAAGATATAGACAGTGGTACAAAATTGGTTTAATTTAACACTAAAACTTGAATATACCTAAACTAAGTTTAACAATATTACCTACAGTTATTGCAATAAGTAGCTAAATAAGTTAGTAGCGTCACAAAATAATTTACCCTAAAAATATATTATTAATGCTATATATTATATTTAGTACGCTATGCATTTACTGTTACTTGTTACCATACCAAAATAATATTATATTAATTTTGACAATGAGGCTAGAAACCTTAATCAAGCGCGTGGTGAAGCCATTAACAATTTATAAAATAAATTATACCAGATGCAGTATAATTCCAAAAAGTTAGTCATCTTGGTGCTGATTTGATGATGGAGCCAGAGGCTTTTATTAGCTTCACTTGTAACTGACTTGTCTTGGAAGTCAATAATTTTAACCAACTTCTAATTGTCGTATTAAAATGAAACTCGGTATGTACAGGCAGTTCGTATGTATAGGTAGTTTGGTATCTATGTGCTGTTCTGATGATGGAGTTAGGAGGTGGATGGTGAAACGTTTTGGGCTGATATGATTCGTTTTAATGAGTCTAATATATTGCACTTGGTGTCGAGGATCTGATGATGCAGTCAGGAGGTAGATGATGGAACTTTAGCGTGTCTTTTTTTAAAACTACATATTACTTTATTTAGTACTTTATATGATTATAATTAAAGAATGGCCCATAAAACCGTTTGCACTGTTTGTCTATGGGGACTCGAGTTACAAATATGTTACCTAGTTACAATGTAGAGATAGCACAGACAATAAGTCTCGCTTTTTACGACACCCACGGGAAGAGACGGGATGGTTCTATTATATTTGAGTGCCGAAACTACACAGCGCAATATTATTATATTATTATTATTAAATTCTTTATTGCGCACAAAAATAAAATACAAAGAACATTTAACATAGATGATGAAGTGTACAAAGGCGGTCTTATCGCTGATAGCGATTTCTTCCAGACAACCTCAGTTAAAGAAGCTTTTTTAATTTTAATTATACTTATTATACTTATTATATTATTAATACTATTATGTTATTAACCGCCTCCGTGGCTTAATGTAAACAACATTGGGTTTACGATTCGGCGGTCGCGGGTTCGATCACCAGCGGGGTACATGTTTAAGTACTCGGTTTGGTTGGTGGTAGGGCATTTTAAATGTCCGCCTGGGTAGCTGGCTAGTTAATAGCATTGTTGTGTTCCGGTTGTCAGAGATAAGATAGCCAGTGCCCCAAATGTGTTGAGGTTTCCGTGTCAATACACTTCCCCCTTCGACCTCATCTTCACTTAACATCAGGTGTGATTGAGGTCAAGTACCAACCCGTTGTGCATAAAAAAAATTAATTGCAAACCCATTTTGACAATCCCTATTTTACTTGAAACTTTCAAGTTGAAAGGGTATACTTTTATAAAGATCCAATGATGCACTCTGAAAGACATAAGACACAAAGCACAACTGTACTGGTTGTGATATAAGGTTGTCTTTTGTTCTGTAAAATGGCCGAACGCATGCAGTTGACCGTTCTCGCTTTGTGAGCGCTCCCACAAGACAAAAGCGCATGTAGTTGACACAAAACTGACACCAGTCAAATTGTAATTTGGGTAACGTGAATTCTGTTGTTTTGCCAATGTTTGGCAAAGTGTTGTGGCGGTTTTGAATATAGATAAGATTAATTGTGTGACGAATACGAATATTTATTCCCGAGTAATCGATGTTTATATAAATATGTATGTTTTTAACCGTTATCTAAAGTATATAGTATACCTATGTGGTATAAGATTCCGAAATATTTCTATTTATTTATTTTGTCCAGCAATGATGATGATTTATTTAACACTATTGCAAATATGCATACACATAAAAAAAAGGACAATATTAAAAATATACAAAATGCGAGCTTATAATAGATAATCATCATCATATCAGCCGAAAGACGTCAACTGCCGGACAAAGGCCTCCCCCAAGGATATCCACAATGATCGGTCCAGCGCTGCCCGCATCCAGCGGCTTCACGCGACCTTTACCAAATCGTTGGTCCACCTCGTGGGGGGCCTGCCGAGATATCTTCCAGCAAACCTCTGCAAGGAGACAACTGAGGAGTAGGCAACTTAATTGTAGACAGAGAGTATACTTACAAAAGCTTATTAACAAACAATACAACTGACAATTAAGGAAATTACAAAAATGTCGATAACAAACCCATAATACTTATACGGGATGAGGTTTTTACCGTAAGGGAAAAAACAGGGCATATTAGGTAAGTGAAATAGAAGTTATTGGCATAGTAGTAAAATTTTTTTTTTCAACATCGCACGCTACGACCGGGTTTTCATATGCGACTGGCGTGTTTCGCAGGGTTCATATCATGCGAAATTTATATTTTCTTCTCAATATTTTCTTCAAGTTTTTTTATGTATTTAATTTAATGATGTAATTATGTGGAATAAACTACAAACGCGACCGTCCAAATAACACAAATAACGCTTTATTCGATGATGATGAACCAGTATCGAATGAATCGTTCCAATCTACTTTGGTAAATATTGGAGCACAAATAAAACCAATGAAAACAGAGAGCGCAAGGATCGCGGAGGACATCGATCCGCAATTGCCAGACCATGACGTACACCATTACGTTGCCATTTATTTGCTGGTCGGCGCATTCGCATGTACATTAGCCATGTACGGCGTGGGATGGCTACGTAGAAAGCGAAGCGCTCGCGCTGCCGCCGCGGCTCGCGCTTTGCCCGCCGGGCGGCTGTCCCTGCGGTTCCCGCAGCGCGTAGAGCGGCAGGTTCCACCGAAACCTCCCCGCGCGCCACCAAGTGTCAGTGCTATCAGTGGTCAGTGTGTGAGCGGTAGTGCAAGCCCAAGTGTCTCTGATGAGCAAACGGTTCAGGTCTCGAGACCTGTTTATCGCGAATTTAGTATTGTGGAATAGTGAACCATAACTTTAATTTGTGAACCAAATATTTAAGTGACTTTCATTTGGGACCTTAAGAGTGAAATTTTTAAGGAATATGCCTAATTCTTTGTTTACATAATATTACTTTTTCTCTTATTCTGTTCTCTTCTCCTCCCGCGGGAGCATGTATGAACTGCGTTATACAATTAGTAGGTCACACGCGGCCAACTCAGCACTTACGTAAATATCATAATTTTATGACATTTGCCAGTTCACGTCCAGTCTCCATACCATCACCATTTTCCCGCGTGTACTCACACCAATTATAATTAAATTAGTTTTACATACTGATTTGATTTATTTTCAATATATGTTACCATACACGTGATTCATTGTCACTTTCCGCCAGCTGTTAATTGTGGGCAAAGGCGTCTCTAGTCATACATAAAAAAAATTGAGAAAAAGCTGTGAGAGCGTTCTTTATGACCTCTATAAATTTATTGTGTAATTCTCTGAGAGGTCAAAGACATGGGTCAGTAATAATTTTCGGGCAGCAGGTCGGATGACCCGTAGGGTCTCTACAATAATACGAGATTGAAGCTTGCGTCTCGCTCACTCGCATGAAGCATGAAAGTGATGCAGGTTCAACAGAAACTACAGGTCTTGCTAGCCACATTGGTTCCTCATACGTCATACAGTGGCTTAGAAAAGGTAGGGACCCCCAATCTTGGCCATGTTTCGACACCTAGTTTATTTACCATATGCCAATAACTTCTATTTCACTTACCTAATATGTCTTATTTTTTCCTTACGGTAAAAAAACTCTTTCGGTATACCTATGTTGTTGTTATAATAGAGATACGTGTAATATATACTTCCACATAATTACATAAATAGAAATATTTATTGAGACAATTTAAAACTATGTTCCCATTCTACATTCGCATGGATGCAGATACTTAAGCGTTGAGCGTTAACCATTTCTTTATTTATACTTTGAATGTCTTAGCAATGCAATGGCTTCAGCGTCATGAGAACTATGCCACATGGCAACATTCACGACGACGACGTATAATTTGATATGTTTAACCTCTAATAATTTTTCTTAGCTTCTAGAAAGTGCTTCTAATCAAATCATAAGTAAAATATTGTTTTCGAAAATTGCAGCTTTATTTCTAGACAAAAGCTTTGTATTGATTTTAAATGATCATGTAGTACAGGCGGGATAGCATTACAGATAATCTGACATTATTGATTCGACTCTTTGAACCGAGTAGATATTCATTATCTTCTTCAAAACCTGGTCCAAATTTATTTGGGGTCGTCGCAGTACGTCTCTATCTTCCAATGTCCTCTACCGCCGTTACCTCATCATTCACCCCCTCTTCGTTCATATCGCCCCTCATACAATCCATTCATCTTTTCCGTGTTCTTCCTCTTCCTTTCCAACCATCGACATCCATATTCATCACTCTCTTAGTAACATGTGTTTAATTCTTCCTTATAACATGTCCATACCAAGCCAAATTATTTCTTTTCATCTTTTCTGTCACTGGTGCCACTTTTAAATTCTCTGCTTACATACTAATTCCTTATTTTATCCATCCTCGCACTACACTCATCCATCTAATCGTCTTCTTCATTATAAGTTATATAGGTAGGTGCAGAGTTTTCTGGGTATTTAAAGGGAAACCAAGTTCTTTGTCGATAGAAAATTTATTTTGCCAAAACAATAAAAAACGAAAACAATTAGAAAAAGAGTGAATTCAGTACTAACCTCTTTTCCAGCATCCTCGAGGCGGCATAAAAATCAAAGATGCAAATACAAAAAATAAACTACAGCACATAGTCACAGGTCCATTCTGTGCGGACGTTTGCTCACACGACCGTTTTCCCCTTGTAAGCAAATACACAAAACACTCATAAAACAATTCAAAAACACATACTACTAAATTAATGACTGTACACTTGAAAAAAAATCAATACCCTACTTTTCTATGAAACAGCTGATTTTTTCTGTAATAATAATTATAATCCAGTTGGATGAGAAGTGCAGAAATTACAACAATACTTCGTGCTTTTTAGTAACTGAACACCTTTCACTGTCTCTGAACTTGAACTCTGAACAACTCTGAAATCGAGAAAAAAAATCACCTGTTTCATACATAAGTTCAATACCCACTGAAATGTATGAAACCGCTGAATTTGTTTTCCCAATTTCGTTGCTACTCCTATTACTTACTTATAGTAAATATTAACGTAGTAAATGTGACTTGGAAGCGTTACTGCGCCGTATCTACAATTATATCGCTCGTTCCATCGCTTTTAATTTTGGTGTATATTGTTTTTGTACAGTGTACATTGACGCTGGGATTGGTACCACGAATCCAGTAAAATTGACCTTCGTCACCAGCGGAAACTCTTTCGAAAGGTTGTGGAAGGTGAAGATCACTCAGATACCATGCAGCACCATTTATAAAGGTAATATATTCAGCAGCATAACACAACTCCGTTGCTAAAATGTAACTAAACATTTAAGAATTCTCGATAATCTCTATATATAATATAATAAAATAAGACGCTAGATAGTGCGACGATCTGCGCAAGGCAAGCAGTAACTGGAAACGGAACCCCTTGTGTCAGTAGTATCTTTAGCTAGTACAAATGACACAAGTATATATCCTTAGTACCATCAATGGTACTAATGACACTTATCTAGGATCAGTAGTACCAATGACACAAATTTGTATGCTTAATACTATTAATGGTACTAGTGACACTAATCTAAGATCATTAGTACTATTGGTGGTACAAATGACACAAGTTTGTATCCTTAGTACTATCAATGGTACTAGTGACACTAATCTAGGATCAGTAGTACCATTGGTGGTACAAATGATACAAATTTGTATCACTAGTGCCGTCAATAGTACTAGTGACACAAATCTCGGATCAGTAGTACCATAGGTGGTAGAAACGATACAAATTTGTATCACTAGTACTAATCTAGGATCAGTAGTACCATCATGTAATACTATACCAAAAATTATTATTATTTTTGTCCTTTCAAAGCTGACGAAGGCTGCCTTCAATACTTTACTGGCGTTTCCGGTCAAGTACGCTCCTTCAACTACGACCCAGCGTCCGGTCTGCAACTGAGCAACCAGGACTACGGCATCTGCATCAGACTGGAGAGGAACTTCTGTGGGATCCAATACACGGCTTGCCCTGATTCTGGTACAAAAACTCTCCTTTTTATTCGAAACGTAGAAGGCTTTTTCTAAGGCAACATCTTTATTTATGTTTTAATGGCGTCTAATTCCTGTAGAGGGCAGGCGAGTTGGCGATCACTAATTACGTCTCCAGCAATAATTACGTTATTTTACGCCAAAATTGTCTATACTGATTTTTCTAACTCCATGTCTTAAATTAAATTTATTATTTAAAACCTTTTGAAATGTTACACATTGAATCCAACTAATGTAATGTTTCTTTTGATTACTTTCCTTTGCAACTATGTTTTCCTTTAGAATGGTATTTGCAAGGGTGCCCTTATAGCGGTGTCACACGCTGCATCGCAGCGGCGTTGCATCGTTGATGTACGGAATTCATTGCGGATGGCACCAGTTCCACTGACGTTAGCGATCGACTTTACGCAGCAATGAACTATCGTACATATATCAACGACGTAGCGGCACACCTCATCACATCGTGTTGCCTAGACCTCGTACATGTAAGGCTCACAGCTAATGCGTACCGTTTTTAATAATACAATATTAAAATGGCAGGTTTTCATTTTCTTTGACGTTGTAGATTTGTTTGTTAGATACACTCGTGGCGCAGACGGATTCTCTATACGTTTTCGATTTGCAAACTGGTGATATTTTTAGACGAGTCCGTAGGTATTTCGGGGGATATGTTCTTTGAACAAATTGCAAAATTTGGCTTTTATTTGACGAGTCAGCCTTGGTTGTTTTCTCACCTGTGCAGTCATCGTACAGGGCCAGTTTGAAACACTGACTGAAGAGTGGTCTGACACAAATCCGCCAATCCACATGGAACCGCGTGATGCATTACACTCTCATTTCCAGGTGAGGGCAGTCTGTGTCGGGACATTGGGAACGTATAGCTTTTTGTGTCATGTTTGGTGGGATAAAGAAGTGCAAGAGGTAGTCAGTGAAAAGAAGAAAGCATGGTTAGATTATAAGGTTTTGAAAAGGAAGACAGAAAGAGTTGTTGAACAAAAGAAAGAAGAGCGTAAAGACGAGTTTGACAGCAGGCTCTCTGAAGATTTCCGAACAAATCTCAAACTGTTCTGGAAATATATAAGAACAGCCTGAGGTAAAACGGGAACCTCTGAGCTGATTAAAATCAGAGACCAGGATGGAAGTATGTTGAAAGGGCAAGAACATATATTGAAGAGATGGAAAGAATACTTTGAAAGTTTGTTTGATAGAGGGGAGATGCAGGTAGAAACGCCTGCACGCGCTTCGCATATAAATGTCCAATCGTATGACGAAATAAGCATGGATGAGATTGTGAAAGCGTTGAAAAGTATGATGTCAGGTAAGGCTGTAGCGTATGACAGAGTGGCAAGCATAGTAGCAAGTCAGCTGTACCACCTTTTTAATTTATGCTGGAGAAGCGGCCAAGTTCTATGTGACTGGTGCATCATCGTTCCGCTTTACAAAGGGAAAGGGTCACAGCAAGACTGCAAAAGTTATGGAGGCATCAGCCTTCTCGGGATTGTCGGCAAATTGTATGCGAAAAAATTGAAAGTACTTAATGGCTGAGACGGATGAAAAAATGTGGGACGTACAAGCAGGATTTAGAAGAGGAATGGTGTATGCATTAATCAGGTCTTTTCCTTGCGATGCATAGCCGAAAAATTCTTGTCAAAAGACTAAATAGTCTATTGCGCTTTCGTGGATTTGGAAAAGGCCTATGATAAAGTGATGAGGAATGAATTGTGGTCAATATTGTCTGTGTATGAGATAGACAGTACCTTGATACGAGCACTGAAATCACTTTAGGAAGATTCCAGTGCTTGTGTTAGGATTAATACTAAATGATTTAACATCGAGAAAGGTGTTAGACAGGATTGTGTTGCGTCCCCTTGGCTGTTTAACTTATTTATGGACAGTTGTCTGCAGGTATTGAAAGAGCATGAATGTAGTTTGAGGATGAATGGGTTACTCGTCAAATGTTTCCTCTATGCCGATGATCAAGTAATCCTTGCGTCGTCACAAGAGGAGTTACAAGAGATTGTAACACCTATGAATACTGACTTCGAAAGAAAAAGGAAAGAAAGTCAATGTGAGTAAAACGAAAGTTATGATATTTGAGAGAGGTGTATGTATGACGGATTGTAATATTTTGATAGATGGAGAAAAAGTGGAACAAGTGCGTGAGTTTGTGTATTTGGGGTCTTTTTTTTTATGATTGACTGGATTCGCGTTTGACCACAATCTCACCTGATGGAAAGTGACGATGTGGTCAAAGATGAAGCACGCGATTCCAGTAAATGCCTGTCACTGTTTACAAGGGATGGAAAGTGTGAGAAGGACATCGAAAGAAAAGTGAATGCCGGAAATCAGTGAATCGAGCACTGCATGAGGAGCCAAAATGTGTCCAATGAAGCTCATCTGGCTGTTCATGGCGGGATGCTGGTTCCAACATTGATTTACGGGGGTGAAAGAGAGAATCAGAAATAGTGTAATTAGGGAGTTAAGCAGTGTGAATGAAGACGTAGTGACAAAAATTAAAAAAGGTATGCTGAGATGGTTTGGACATGTGGAGAGGATGAATGAAAGAAGACTTACGAAAGAGATATACGAAGCGAATGTGGATGGTAGTGTTGGTAGGGGAAGACCACGGCGAACGTACCATGATCAAATCGGTGACGTCTTAAAGAAAGGCCAACTCAAGAGTACCCTAAATCGACGAGCATGTAAGAACAACCTTATGAGAGTGAATAATGCAAAAGAGGTGTGTCAGGATCGTAGCAAGTGAAAGTCTGTGGTCTCTGCCTACCCCTATGGGAAACAGGCATGGCATTATGTACGAGTATGTATGCATGTATGTATAGCTTTTTATAAAAATAACATAAAAATTATTATCGGTTACAATTTGGGTACATACTTAAATGCTACAATATTGGGCAACAGGAAATGGCTCAGCTTGTGATACACCAGAAACAGGATTCCGTACAGCGCGGATGTTCAGCCACTCCCTCTCAATGAGATGTGGGATATGCTATCCAGATGCGGAAGTGGTGGCACGAGGGTAACACAAATGGAAAAAATTTCAATGAAAACAAACATCTTATATATACATACCGAAGTAGTTAACATACCGAACATTCGCACTAAGCATATATATAGAGATAATGCGAGCTCTTCAGCCAAGGAAGTCTCTTCCGGCGTCAGTCTTTGCTGAATCCTACAACCTTGGGATCTTCAAGCGCGTGCGTCATCTTCGGCTACGTTGCCTCTTTCCATCAGATGAGATTGTGGTCAAACGCGTAGGTATGCAGTTAACGTTAAAAAAAAACATAGATAACATTTTACTTAGATAAACCAAAAAAAATAAATAATAATTGCCTGTTTACTAGTTATCCAAGTTTATGTGTTGTGAATTTTATTTGCTAACCGTATCTAGAACACCGTAAGCTGTTTGTGAGGTTGGGATTCGTTTAACAAAGGGCTAGATTATATATGTTTAAATTGTAAATCGGAGAACCATGATCAGATCGACCAATTATTGTTTCAACACAGTATTTACAATACGAAGCGCGCAGTAGTGGTATTATCAGTGCAGGTCGGACGTGACGTCGAACCGAGATTCTAGCTTACCAAACTACTACTCAATAAACAATAACATTACTGAATAAATAGGTATATCACTAATGATTTCCTTATATAAATAACAATATATGTATGTAAGAACCCGAAAACAAAGCCCTGTCAGCCAAAACCAAAGTATTTACAAGCAAGTACGAACTTTGCTTAGTTTGGGACTAAATTATTGGTGTAAGTGGCCGAAATGTATAAAGAAATATTTTTTTTTAGTTTAATTTTATTTATTTTCTTATTATATAACTAGACAAACTATTTCAAAAGCCATCAGACCATTCCTTTGAACACAGGGTCATTTTGTATTTTGAATTACTTGCTATAATATCGCATACTATGACACATCTTGGGGGTTAATACGGATCTCTAACGTAACTTTCCAATATAAAATCAAATTAGGTTACTGGAGGTAACGTAGAATATATCTATTATAACTGAAAAATATTACCCTCCATCTTGAGGCAGACGGGTAAAAAGAGGAATCCTGACTGAGTGACTCATCAACGAACAGCTCGAAATTCTAGATAAGTACTCTGTGCTAAGACTTCATTCGTGTCAAATTACCATGGAAGTTAGCAAGAATTTGCCTTTTGTGAAGAAACCTACTAAGAACGGTTTCTCGAAATTTTAATCCCAAGGAAATTAAACGTCGGAAAATGGGAATTCAAGTTAGTACGAAACTTCACAACGGCTGAAGTTGGAGACTTTAAAAGCACTGAGCAGGTACGTAGATTCTATCTGAAAATAAATGCTTGGGAAGCAGCTCTTAGCTGTAGACGCTCTTTGAAAATTAATTCTTGAAAATCTCTTCATAGTTAATAGTGTTGAAAGCAGCTTTCAGAAAAAAACTTTTGAAAGGAAAAAGTGGAGAGCTAGTTTAATATACATGTACAACAAAACTGCTTGACACGGACGTGTTGGACACGCTTTAATTTAAGGTTCCGTAGCAGTGCATATCTTCAACTTTCAATCGTATAGCATTGAATCAGGGGTTCTATTACATAATTTCATCGTTATCGTCATCGGTTACGTTCTGACATGTGATTGGTTGCCTCATCGTTCACTCGGCAATTTGACGGTTTCTTATTGGTCAACGTAAGCGATGACGATACCGATTAAGGCACGTAACGGTATATTTTATGATCTCTTCGTGTGGGTGTCGTGGAGGACGATTAAATGATTGTGAGCATAACTGCATAGATCAGTGATGAGTAGTAGCGTTATTGGTCCGGACCTCCCGAAGAAATCAGCGATCGCCAAATCCAATAGTCGACCGTGTATACTAAGTTCTACATCCATTTTTTTCAAGCAGCCGAAACATAGAAGACTGTCAATCAACACTGCTGCTTGGCGGTAGACTTGTATATAGGACACACTATCCTAACCAGACAGGTGCTACCACCTCCTAATCCGCGTACTAAATTCAATTCAATTCAAATACATTTTATTGTCAAATAAGGAAGGTACATTTAAATATCTTTTAGAAACTACAAATTATAATCCAAGTATCCCCATAGAAATTCGTCGTCTTTACCCTAAATTGTTTATTATTTAGAAATGGAACCCTGAAAATATTTGTTCAAATAATCACAGACCTTTCAATCTACCTTATTTAGCGAGATTAGTGATACGACAATTCAACGAATGGTCGCGTCTAATAGCGATTCCTAGTCGAGTGTAAGACGTTTCTTTGTATTATAGCCACGGTCACGAGTGATATGAATTTATTTGGATTTTTTCTATTATAGTAATAAGTACCTATCGTCCTTTAGGGTATTATTTGCGAAATACTTATATAATATTAAAGCATCGGAATGTGGAGAATTGTGTTGACACTTCTTTTGCTCATAACTCATAACAGAAAATATAGAACATTTTCGTACGAGGTAAATATTTACCTCCCTGCTACGAGCTGCCCTCGAGATTATTTTTGCCTATAATATTTAAAAATAATAATTCAATAAAAAACAATAAAAAAATGTTATTCGTTAATGGCATACGACAAAGTGCAAGCGACAGGCCACGTGCACAAGGTGAATGAAATTTATAAAAAACTAGAAAAAATGTCATTAATTAACAATCATTATCTTAAGTTTGCTGCCAAACATCAACGTTATTAGCATTGTTGTGTTCCGGTTGTTAGAGATAAGACAGCCAGTTCCCCGATAAGATGGGTTTTCGAGTCAGTACGCTTCCATGCACCATCATCGGCCACATCTTCACTAAATATCAGATGTGATTTTTTCACACGCTCAATCACAAATCCACTCACGCAATACACAAATGCCCCAATACTATACACAATAATTATTTCTATTGTCTCTTTCTTACTTTTTTTTTAATATTAACTTTTCTTTTTTGTTTTCGTAAACCGTGGGGTGGAGACCTGGCTACCTGAGACACAGGTTTCCCTAGTTCAGGCACCAGTCTCCACATAGAATTATAGTCCCTAGCTATACTTAACTCTAATATACAATAATGCTATAATGTGGAGAAAAATAAATTAAAAAATTTTGGTCAAATGTGACATTTTACATTAAGTGTTGATGTTGTGCAAACTGGGTTTGGAGCAGGTGATGTTTGGGTTGTTATAAATGATTATTTGGGAAAAAAGAGGTCTGATGTTAACCTTGATTTCATAACGAGTTTACTGCGCTTTTGTTTTGTTACAATATGCCATTATAAATTGCTTAGAAGATTTAAAAGATAGTTTAGGAGTTTCTTGTCCTTTTAATTAGAATAGTGATATTGCAGCCTACATTGATGGATAAGCGTTGTTACAAAACAAAAATTAAGCGATGCATTAACTGAAAGGTTTTTTTCATACCTGAAGATTTAGATAAAAAAATAACACGTGAGCAAATTACCAAAAGCTGGTGCGACATAATTGTTGGATGAGTTATATCCACCATTGAACTACAGATTCATGTTACATTTACAACAAAGTAACGATATAAGACGCTTTTCCGACCACTCAAGTTACTAACTTAAAGCTAAAAAAAGATTTAACTTCTACCAGAGCTCAACCGTGAATATGGATATACGATTAGTAGGTACAATAAATTAAAATGTTACGCGAACACCGCCGGGAGTAAAAGCTGGTATAAAATAATAAGCTCTCGAACGTGATAGTACAACTACGGTAGGAATCGAGTCTCCAAATATTATTGTCTGTTATTACCAATATTTAAACGTTATGGAATTGTTTGCTTCCCTCTGTTGTATCGCTTGTTTTTCATCGGATTAATAGTTTATACAACTGCGATGCTTACTCACAGCGCTATAAATAGTAATATACCATATACAATAATAGGCTTCTACAAAGGTCGACCTATACACCTGCAGCTTATTTCATTCGCTAGACCTTTCATATATAAATATTGATTGTTTTCAAATAAAATACTTATGAGATATATATTTTTAAATCTTTATGAAGCTGAGTCGAAAGCGACTATGCCGCTTCATTGGACGTTTCTATTAAGTATATATTTTGGGTGCTCTCCAGCATGAGTTATTATTATCTTAAACAAATAAAGGCTTATTTATCTCATGCCTAAATGTATGCAGTTGCATACAATGCAATATGCTTATCTATTTGCATATTTTTTCCCGGATTTTCTAGATTTATATTGGATTCTGAACTGGTTATTTCGACAATCCTTTCAAATATCTCGCAGCAAAAATGTTCGCCACTATCATTAATAAAAGGAAACAGGCACAAGAGATAAATTAATTTTGGAGTCATACTTTAGATACTTCTTCGAAAACGCAAAATCTCTATTATGATAGACATGGAATACAAAATATGTCTCTGAATAAAAATAGTCCTCATAAAGTGACTCGCCGTAAGATAATTTAGTTTCCAGCATTGTATTGACCTAGCGTTAGCATTATGGCGTTGTGCAATATTTATTTGTTTCAGATAAGATGGATCAAGTGATCTTAAATTTTATTTAAACAGTTAATTCATCACAAGCGGCATGAAAATATTAAATTTTACTATAATTGAAATTTTAAGTGAGGATTTTTTTTTTAATCAAAACATTTAGCATAACCAGACATTGTTGCTGATCAAATTTAAGTTTAGAATACTATCATATACCAATCTGTCGTTTCTTGTATAAGTTTCGTTTGGCAAAAGTAACAACTTCGAGGATGTATAATACAATTGCATTTGCACACAACGTGGCATTAACAAAACTGAATGCGAGCACAGAGAACGTTGTAGACGCCGAGATAGTCATTACGGAACGATGAACTAACTTGCTTTATTTGTGGCAATGCACGAAAACCTTTGACTATAATTCATGTTGCTGTTATATTAAATGGTATTATATTAAATCGATTATAGATATGGCAGGATTAATATATAAAATGCGTGCAAAATTAAAAAAAAAAAGGAAATTATAATATCGCGTAATAGCTTAAAGTAGAAATACAAGGAGTAAAAATTATTTCACGGGGAATCCTCACAAAAGTTTCAATTCACGTTCAATTATATTGAAAAGGTTACTTAGGATAGAAAAAAAATATTTATCGTGCAGAAATTTGCCTTAGACTTAAATAGCAATCATCATCAGCCCATAAACATCGATATAGGTCCTCTCTCGTATATGAGGGAGTATGGGCCATAGTCCACCACGCTGGCCCAATGCAGGTTGGGGACTTCATATGCATTTGAATTTTGATTTCTCAGGCATGCAGGTTTCCTCACGATATTTTCCTACACCATGTAAAAGCAGTCGGATAAATGCCCATAACTAATTAAATTAAATTTAAATACTCATTGGTACATGGCCTGCCTGGGAATCGAATCCGGACCTTGTAAATCCAGGAGCGGAGGTCAGCGGTTAAATAGCATATCTAACACAAAAATCGCACTCGCAAAGTACTTCCACAAGTACTACTATAAGGGTTCCGTCCTTGCCCGTCAGAATATGTGGACTTGGAAGGGGGTTTTCTGTATTTGATAAATAATTTTCCTCGGAAAGTACATTTAAGAAGTTTTTCTTATTTATCTGTGATAGTTTTCCTTTTATAATATTTCTCAAACTGGTCCCGGAATCGATTAACTGTCCAAGATAACCTCTAATATATTTGATCGACATCCCATACGATGGGGTACAAAAATTAAAAAAAAACGTCTCCAGTTTACATGTTCGGGAGGTGTCAAAAAAAAGTTTTTTTTGAAGATTTTATTTTTCCGTTTGGTCGGACGGCGTTATAAATATCACTAAGTACTCATTTATAATGCCGCCTCATACTGCTTTCTAGTACTAAAAGACCCTGAGCTAAGGCGCGGACAGACAGACATGGCGAAACTATAAAAGTTCCGTGACTGTCGAACCCTAAAATCAAGCAAATGAGTTCGATATGAGTACATGCAAGTTACCAATTTTGCTGTCCGTAGCAGCACGTGGCAGGGGGTGAAAAACGAGAACTTGGAAATAGTAACTAACAACATTAACAGCCTTACGTTCCCTCTGACGAAGCCATGTTTGATTAAACTCACCCACACACATACAATTACAAATTTAAAATCCATATCATCCGGTAGGACCATGCTATTGGCAGGAGGTAATAACTGTTTTTAATTTTTTACTACATACTAAATATATTTTTGCAGTGAACAACCGCTCTCGGGCATTCAGTCTGAGCGGCAATAGCAATGGTCCCGTCAACTCCATGATTGGCTCCGGCGCTGGGCCCAACAATTGCGCGAACGATTGGCTTTTGGTGCCATGCGCAGCCAACGTTGGCCGACTGCAACCAGCACAAGCGTTGTGCACTGATAGAATATGCGGAGGGACTTTCTCCGCAGATCTCTCAATGCAGGCTGCTAGTGTTCTAAGTAAGTAGTTTTATCTTTGGTGAGTATTAATAATATAAACGGTTATAGCGCTAATATACTTTGTCATGAAAGTGTGAAACGAGTTCTCCAAAGTCAGAAACATACAAGGTTATTTATTGTATATCTGAAACCTGAAATGGTTTGGTCGGAAGCACTCGATTCCGGCTTTAAAAATATGGGGTTATACCTACTCGTATTTTTTCCATTACTTATTTATCTAATTAAGGAATGATAAACACCCTATAAGCGGAAACATCACAGTAACTGATTCAGTTTCAGAACAGATTCAGTTACGTAACAGTAACTGAATTCGCAGCAATTCTTTATTTTTGTTTTATTTTTTCTAGCCATATTGATTTGTTATACAAAACCTTTTGTTATACAAAAGATAACCTTGTTTACATAAACGTTACCTTTGGTATTGTGAGTGTCTATCAAATTCTAGCTGTTCATTGTATTCCATTTGCGCATTTGAATTGCGGCAGCCAGAATCAAACACAATGCAATTATAATGCAAAATACACGGAATAGAATGACAGTACACTATGGTATTTTATGGAATAATTTCATTCTAAATAACGTTATCTCTAGTTTCAAAAAATTATAAAACAAAGTCGCTATCTGCGTCTATCTGTTGTATATTATTTGTTATACTATTTTCGATATAATTTAGAGAATTGATTTCGGAAGGTTTAAACAAAACTTTCAAAAAAATAAAAATAGTCAATGTATTGTAATCAAGTCGTAAATAAAATAATGGGGTATTTACATTGCTAACGCCAAAATAATGCACTACGGAAGTAATGATATAATTATGTCTATATCCTAAGAATAATAAAAAATAATTTATAAAGACAATGGGTTATGCGAAACTGTTTTGACCAAACAGCTTAATACTTATCCAAGTATTAGTTACGTTGGCACCTAAATGCAGATCAAAATTGCTGTTTACTGCATTTTATTTAAATGGATATATTAGAAGATATCACATATTATAATAGTTAAAATTACACGTAACAAAAAAAAACAACATGATTTACGAAGCTTCTTTGACAGATATAGTTTTAATCATTATCCTATTACATATATTAGTTATATTCAGGAAGCGTGGGTCGCTAGTATTTATTTAAAGTCTCCTTAGATAGGTAATAGTTGATCTATTTCAAGTAGCAGCCGTAGTAAGCTACTTCAGCTACTGGCATGGCCTCCACATATAAGGGCTTATAATTTAGAGTTGGCACGCGTCTCGTGAACACGGGAATAAGGATTCCTCGGCCGCCGTGTTACTATATTTTATTCCGCACTCCTCAACATTGCATGAAGGTACGTCTACAAGTAAACCAGCAAGTCCATCTGTAAGCAAGTATTATTTTAGATCATGAACGTCTGACTGATCTTAGAAAAACTCATGTATATATATGTTCGAAATGACATTTTGATGCATATAGCGAAATAAGATTAAGAAAAGGTGATCCAAAAGTTCGGGGCTAAAAGTATTCATAACATACTCTGAGTAAAAGTCATTCCAAATTCGCGCTCTTTTTCAAGTCTTATAACTTTTGTCCCAAGTCAATGCTTGGATGTTATGGCTACCCTACTCATAATCCACTCACGGGGGTCCAGTGTTGTGAGTAGTGATTGTATTTATGTGAAACTGTAGTGCGCCTACAGTAATCATTTTCAAGCCACCCTCTACCCCACCCCTTACACCTTCAATTAAAAATCACCTAGGGGCTCTGTTTAACGTGCTGTCCGAAACATGAAATCACTCGCATGAAAATGCTACCAAAAATGACCTCGCTGCGTTGACTAACATATACGTGAAAGTTTAGCCGTATTTTTAAAATAGTGTAATTAGGGAGTTAAGCAGTGTGAAGACGTAGTGACAAAGATTGAAAACGGTATGCTGAGATGGATTGGACATGTGGAGAGGATGAATGATGGAAGACTTACGAAAGAGATGTACAAAGCGAATGTGGATGGTAGTGTTGGTAGGGGAAGACTACGGCGAACGTACCATGATCAAATCAGGGACGTCTTAAGGAAAGGCCAAGTCAAGACTACCCTAAACCGACGAGTATGTGTCAACAACCTTAGGAGAGTGAAGGAAGCAGAAGGGGTGTGTCAGGATCGTAGCAAGTTGAAGTCTGTGGTCTCTGCCTACCCCTACGGGAAACAGGCTTATTCTACGTTTTGATTGTAAGTGATTTAGGAATAATTGTAATTAATCCTAGGTTTCGATTTTACTATCAGAGATACGGATCCGTGAAAACAAAATTTTAATAGGATGAGTCACACAAACTTTTACCTCGACAATGTGTTTTTAACATTACACTTCTTTAGCCACCACCACAAAAATCACACTCAAATCGGATATCGCATTACTGAGATATGTCCGGACAAAGACTGAACGGACACACTCACATACACAAACATACGCACACACACGGACACACATATATACCACATTCACGCACACACGTATCCAACCACACATACACAACGCCGTCCAACAACAACGTCGTTTGGCAAAATATTTTTCGTCAAATTTTAATTCCCAAAAAAACTTATCGCACTAGTTTCATGTCCCAAAAGAATCTTCAGCAATTTTATATTTCGCATTTTAAGCGAAGCGAGCGTGCCGTGGCATCGGGCGGCGTAGCGCCGGAATTTATTTGTATAATAACAATATAATTATTATAGAAGTTCTTACCTGTAAATTATATGTCCAAGGTGAAACCAAGGTTTTTAATGCAGTAAATTTAGGCTCTTAAGTAAATCATATGATATGCAATATTTTGGGAAGAGTATGTTATGCCAAACCATATTTGACTACATACTCGTAATACTTGGTAAAATGAAACATTGCCATGTAATTACTTCTTCTTCTTCTTATTTTTGAGGATGGCAACCAGTCAACCTCATTGTCGAGGGACATTACTGCCAGTTTCGAGTGAAAATTTTTATTTATCTTATTTCTTCAGTTTACAGGTCAGTCTCAATCAAAACAAGTAATTCGTCGTATACAGAGTCTAGTCACGGTCAAGTCATTCTTCAGTAAAGTGGCAGAATGCTTTACAAAAGATTTTGGCGGCTTCTTGTGGGAACCCGAAAGCTCCGTTACGCACTTTAATTTACACTTCCCTTCACCTGTACACCAACACTAACGTTTGCTGCACAATATTCTGCCATTATTAAGCTTCAAAAGTTAGAATGCACAAATTTTAAGACTTATAAAGAAAAATGCTACTTCACTCGCCGAGTTCCCGCCAAAAAGCATGTAATTACTTGTTAAACAATAAATTGCCGAAAATACTATTGCTAACTGTAAAATTGCAAAAAGTTGTGTTGCCAAATGAAAATTTGGGAAACATACTTTGGCATGTGATACTTTGGGATATGTTTTTTGCCCAAAAATTAGTAATCCAGAAACTTAACTAAGAATATTACGAGTATGTCCATGTTTAATACAAAACTTGTAGACGAAAAGTTACTCAATCACGCCATATGTTAATGCGTGAACGAATTTGAATGAATGGAATCCAATACAATTAATATATTCGATATTTGGCCCCGTAAATATTTTCTACAAGACGTCAATATAAAAATAACTGCACATCAAAATAAAAGTTGATGTTTACGGTCTATGGGAGAAAATAATTAACTTGGCAACAATATTAACAATTTACAAAAATTTGGAAAACGATAACGTCATCGTCGCAAGTGAATGTTGCCATCTGACATTTTCCCCAAGACGTTGGCGCCAATACTTAACTGAATTGCAAAGCTGGCGTTGTTGCCCGAGGTATGTGCCGGAAGTATGTCAAGCCACCCGTATCTTTACCACCATTATTTACTTTTCAAATGGAACGATTCCACCGAAAGTTCTACGACAAAATTTTTATATTCTCAGTAATAGACGTATAAAATTCTTTAAAAAAAAAAACAAAATACCTAGGACAAAATGTTGTGTCGTTTGGAGTAGAATGGATTAATACGTGGGTACCGTTTCTACATTCTCCTCAGAATAATTTATATACCGGATGAGTTTTTTTACCGTCAGTAAAAAAATAGGGCATAGTAGGTAAGTGAAATAAATAAATATCCTTAGACATACACACAGCGCCATCTAGTTCCACAGTAAGCAACTATATGCTTGTGTTGTGGATACCAGATGGTTGATATAATACATAAATACATTTTTTTTTTGTAAATAAATACTTATTATAAATGAAAACATCCATAACTCGGGTACACATCTCCGTATTCATCACACAAACATATGCCCCTAGCGGGATTCGAACCCGCAACCTTTTGGTATAGTGGTCAGAGTTGCTAATCATTACACCAAACAGGTCATCAATGGAACGTCGTCGTAAATGGAACAGGAAAGAGCTAATTTTTACCAAAATTCTTATTTTTCTTACGTTACCCACCAATTAAAATTTAACTGCTCAGTGTTCAAACGTCCAACAAAATCTAACTGATTGGCGCTAAATAATTTTTCTTTGGGTCCGTTTATCGAGAGAATCAGTGACTAAATAATACTATATAGTGCAGAATAGGTAGTTGTTAGTTGAAAAGTGATATAGTCGAAACTTCTACGTTCCAGTTCTATGATGAAACATTTGTCGCAGACGGTTCTCAGTATTAAACGTTATAGAATTTTCCGTTTGAAGTCAAAGGCATAGTTCGCATGAGTTAGGACTGCATCTGCACTTTGAAACCGTACTCTATATATGGCGTGGATATTTTGTTGAATAGGTAATGTTTAACTGTCTCTGTGTGTCAATGCAAACAATATAAAGTTTAGTTCAGTAAAATATGTATTATTTATGGTATAACTTCCTATAATTTTGAAGTTTCAGTTTTTTTGTAAAAGGGGAGAGTAACCATAAGTAATAGAACATGATTTCTAACCATTCTGTAACTTGCTTTAGTTATAGTATATGTATTTAGTTATAAAATCTACGATATTATATTAAAGGAACTTCATTGCGTTGTGGAAGATGCTAAGAGATCCTATAAGTCTCTCTTTTATTTAAGAGCTATGCTCTTGTCGGTAGAGTCCTTTCCACACTACAATTCCACATTTTCTTTGACTTACTAATACGTCACGATATTTACTTTTTCCTTTACTTGTACCATGTAATAATAAAACAATTAAAATAATAACAATTTTCTAAAAAAATAATTAATGTCTATTTCCTAAAAATAATTTTGCGTAATATATATTTCCCAGACTCCATTGTGGGGTGTCTTGAATAGGTCGTTCAAAAATAATAAAGTTCATATTAGACAGTTTTCGAAGCCGGAAGCCATTTGCGAAATATTAAGCTTTAAAAAGGTGTGAATGAGAACAAGCGCTAATATAAATAACCCATATGTTTACCCAACCCATAGTGCATAAAAAATATATAACTATTCTTTTAGTCAAGAATAAATCCCGACAGTAAAAATGAAGGCATTTACCTTTATTTAAAAAAAACATTATAAAGAACTAAAAGGTAACTTCTGTCTCTATCCGTCATTACCGAGCCTCATCGCCGGTCGCCTCTGTTAAATACCTTCATTCTTGTATAAGAAAATTACTAATATTGTTTGATTATATTATTTATATTATAAATTAAACATATTTCGATTGCTGATTCGAATGATCCTTTATTCCACTCATTTTCATCGGACGACCGATTGGTGTAGAGGATAGTGACCCGGCCAGCGAAACCAACGGTTGCTGGTTGGAATCCCGCAAGGGGTAAATATTTGTGTGATGAATACGAAAATTTATTCCTGAGTCATGGATGTTTATGTTAATATTTATGTATGTTTATCCGTTTTATAGTATCCATAGTACAAGTTTTGCTTAGTTTGGGACTAGGTGATTGGTGTAAGTGTCTGAAATATTTCTTATTATTTTCTCAGTCCAACATTTTCCATGGTGCAACATACCCCGACGTTGTTTCTTTCAACCCAAAGCCGGGGCTGTATGTAATAAAGTATGTAATTACAAGGAAAAAGATCTTGAATCTATAATTTACCTACATAATTGACCAGAAAATCTCTAGAATGAAACAACTTTTTTTATTTAAAATAAAAACAAAAAATGTTACTTTTATCCCCGGCCTCCCCTATTCGACTGCCATGAAAGGTTATATTTTTGCGCGAATACGTAACTAGCGACCCGTCCGAACATCGCAAGGTGCAGTTACTTTCTACTAAAAAATAAATCAAAATGAGACTAGTTCACAGATATACTTACACGCCCAGACAAGTAAATAATTTTAGTTCTTATTTTTTTACGATTACATCTTTTTTGCTTTTCTTTATGAAAAATTTTACATAACAAAAAACCTCTGCTATGTACTAAACTAGTACTTAGTTTAGTACATAGCAGAGGTTTTTTGAACATAATAAAGCATTCAAAGATGTAACATTTAACTTTTACTTATAATTCAATTATCTTAATGTTTGGTGCAATTTGTTTAGCTGTGAGTGTATTTTTACATACGTGACATAACTGATTAAAAGTTTGAATTAACTGATTTTATTTCAAGTATTAATAATAATAATAACAAAAATCTTTAATTGCCAAGAAAACAGTAAAAACTAAAATATAAAATGACTTTGTAATTATGACAAAAAGGTCTGTAGCTCAGCATACGGTCGCTGGGATCAAGCGGCCGCTGATTTTCAGCCACAGCCTGCAGTTATGTACAGTCCACCACACATTGACCAAGCAACCATTGTACCTATATTGAACGCTTAACATATTAACAATTAATAGGTAAGCGGGTATGTTAAAGGTGTAAAATCTAACATGCTGTTGATGTGTTAAATAAAAATATATAAATACCAGCTCGCCGCCCGCGGGTTCGACTGCGCGGATTATCCTTATCGCGGAAATTTGATTATTCCGCGGAATTTATCTCTTTATCTGGATTAAAAAATATCATATGTCTTAATCCAGGGTATATTCTTCCTATATACCAAGTTTCATCCAAATCCGTTCATCCGTTTCGCCGTGATTGAGCAACAAACAAACAAATAACTCAAAACTCAAACTCAAACTCAAAGCATTTTATTTCAACGTAAGATACATGATATCATTTGTTGAATGTCAATTTAAATCTATTGGAAATAAAAATAGGGCTAAGCATTTTTCGGTCAGTCGGTATGTCCAAGCTACCACCGCTTCGGAAAGGGAAATCATCTGTGGGAAAAGAAGCGGCGCAAGAAACCCACAGGATCATTTTCTTTTCTTTTCTTTTTTTTTATATATAAAAGTATACAACTAATACAATTTTATAATTTCTTAATTTTTTTTTTTAAATAAATATACATCCAAACTTTCGCATTTATAATATTAGTTAGATTAGATGTCGGACACCTACACCAAATTATCTGTGGTAATGTAGTTGGTGGTTATGTCGAGGACGGGGGGTTCCGTAAATAAGACTAGTTGTCAATTGTGATGTTGCATGAACAAAGCCCTTTAATAATGAACAAGCCTATTTATAATATTGGTATCGACGCTGACTAAGCGACATGCTTTAATGTTGCAGTAAACCATTACGCTACGGTTAAGCACCGAAATAAGGCAACGTTATCAATATCGTTTACAATTTTTGAAAATATTGTTTACAACTTTAAAATAAAATTTAAATACAGTGTACAATTTAAATATAAAACGAATTTCCAATAGAAAAGGCCAAAAAAAATGTACGAGTAGTTTACAATATTAATTTCTTCTTAAATATTTGATGAGAGAACGGCATTTATATAATGTTATCAAAACTTGTAATACTTTATAATGTTATGTTTCCTCAATGTTATTAACTTTATTCTTAACTTTGAAATGAGAAAAAAAAAATCGAATCAACTTATTCACAATCCTTTACAATACAAATATTCTTTATTGCACAAAATAATTTACAATAATTCCTCCATTCCTCTAGTGTCATTCGTGTACTATTTAATTATTTAGTTTATTTGATTTAATATTATGCATGATGGTTTACATAAGTTATTTATGTTTATTAAAAAAATATTTATTTTAATACAGAATTATTATATTTTAATTTAATTTAATTGATGTTTTAATTATTTGTTTTTGTTTTATTTTATAATTATTTAATTTGTTTATTCGCATTCTTCTTCTTCTGGCATCTTCTGGGAAAGCTCGTTCCATCGTAGACCTTATCTCGACATTAGTCCAGATTAAGGTCAAGAGCGATCCCATTCTAATTAAAAAAAAAAAAAAAAATCCTTTTATATTTATTTTATATTTTTACGGTATATATTAATTATTCAATATTTTCGTTATATCTCTAATTTCCTATGTTCGCGTTACTTATATATTTATTTTTTCATATTTGCGTTATATATTTTTAGATATTTATTGTTTCATTGCGTTATGTCGAGGTATCGGTACTAATTCAGTTAACTCAATTATTTATCTTCGCATGCTTTTCATATAAAATAATCGTGTCTATTTTCACATTATTAATCTTCAATTGCTATATATTTTACAGACATCGTTTCGATCGACCATGATCAATAATATAACTAGCTCAGGGCTGTGCTTCTATGCACCCCTATAAATTTCTATTATCTTATTAGGTCACACTCCTTAGTGTACCTTTAATCTCTCATAAGTTGAGATACCATTTAAAAATCTCCAATCTATTCTCACGAAGGACACAGTAGTTCACACTATGATCAAATCAAAAAGGACTGGATTCTCATTAAACTTATCAACAATCTTATTACACTCTCAACTCACTTATCTTGTAACGTTAACTCGATATACGTCTATCATATTTAATTGATTAATTATCTCATTCTCATTTGCGAGTTTTAATTGTTATTTAAGAATCATAAGTAATGCAGAAGCAATCTATTAATAACTATCGGCTAATGTGATGACTGGGCATAGGTCAGCTGTGTGGCTGCTGACCATTGGCCTGCGTGTACTAGCCACGTTGTGCAAAACTGATGACATAAGGGATTTAGGGCGCACGAGCCCACTAGTCCGGGTCCTATTGCAAGCTATTGTATGGAGACCCTGCAGATTGTGACCAAAGCATGAAACTTGGTACGGTTGTAGCCCAGGTCAAATTGAGCAGATTAAGCCCTGGCCCCACCTGATCCGGCCACGGGTGGGGGAGGGGGGGGTGGTTAAAGACCGCTCACGCCGCTCCGCAAACAAAAAATTCTGACGCCTCGAGACTACATACGAGATCGTGTTTGGTGTCATTTTCATATAAATTGGGGATGAGGAATTCATATTTGAAGTTTTCGTAATACCTCTCCCTACAAAAAAAATTTTTTTTTGAAGGAAACGTGAAAGTTAGAAGTATTATATTTCTGTTTGAATAAGCGTAACTATAAAATTGGTAAGTTATCATACAAACAAAAAATACTGATTTATAATATGGCTACTCTAGTTTGTAAAAATATATAATTTATATATATTTATTATATAAATGAGACCAGAAAAAAATCCAAAGCGTCGCGCGGCGTAGAGGTCGAACGAGAGTTGTTGAAGTCCGCTCGGCCAACCAAAAATTCTAACGCCTCCTGATTTTGTGCCAGACCGTGTTTAATTTCTTTTTCTTAAATATTAAGGGTGAGGCATTACTATTTGAACTTTGCCTTTTAATACAGTAAATTGACATTTTAATAGGAAAAGGTGTAAGTTAGATGAATTATTTTTATTTGAATAAGTGTAACTTTAAAATTGGTTAGTATTGGTTATCATAAAAAAAATAATTTGTAGTATTACTTTATTTTTTAAAATATAATTTAAATATAATTATTACATAAATGATTCCAGAGAAAAGTACGAACCGCTACGCGGCGGGGAAATCAAAAGGCGCGACACACTAAATGGTTTAAAATTGTATCCTGTTCTGGTTAATTTTAAATTGATTTTAAAATATTTTTATAATGATAAATAATCATAATATTAATTATCATTGTATAGATTATAATATTACAGTAGGAATACTTAAAACATTATACAACAGCAGTACTAAATAACAGAAACACACATATTCGTACATGTATCTTTATTCCCTATGTCTGCCACTGCACAAACACAGTTCAGTGCAATTCAGCCGTTGTTTTTTACAACTGCATCTATTACTGCACTCCTGTTTGCATTGGCAGCGTACAAGCTCTAAACAAGCACGCGCAGCAACAGGTGCAGTTGTCCAGTGTGGCACCCAGATACTGTCAACAGTCTTCCAGCCCCAGTCTTCAGGACTTGGTAAATTTTGATGAGCTACCGTTTGCCCCCACACAAACATTCCTTGATATACAGCCCTTTTCAAATGCTGGTGGAGAGCATCTGCAGTTGGTGGAATGTGCTCCAACTGTCGGTCCTTTTTCGTGAATAAATGTTTTCTGCATTCGATGACTTTTTCAAATTTACTGGATCTAAAATTACAGATGTGAGCGCTTTTAATTATATTCTATTGAGTAAGTTCTGAAATAAAACAGATCAAATAGGGATTTACCTATCGTAAAGAGCTACCACGTACTTTTGTATAATAGAAATACATTGATCGTCTATTTGTCTTGACGACGTCAGCACTTGGAAAGCACTTGTCACCTCCGGGTAGGCTTTCCAAGCTTCGAAAGCAGTTTTTTTACCTCTGCCATGGAATGCCGATACTGTGTCGCATCCAGTAAATGCGTGAAACAGCGGCAGTACATTCGCCTTGGCTGGTCCTAAAAAATTTTAAGTAAGATTAAGATGTAAGTATTAATGTTATCAATTAAAATACAGTTAGTGTATTATAAACAAACTTTAACCTAATGCGGATGCGATTGCATGACATGAGATAAATTGATGTTTATTTCCAGTTCCAAGGTGGACGTAAAGCTTCTCCAGCTGAGGATATTTGAACACGCAAGATACTGCTAAAACTAAAACGTCAGTGTCGACAGATCTTATTAATATATAGGTGTGTCCCTGTGCAACAGCATCGGCGAAAATTTACCAAGTCCTGAAGACTGGGGCTGGAAGACTGTTGACAGTATCTGGGTGCCACACTGGACAACTGCACCTATTGCTGCGCGTGCTTGTTTAGAGCTTGTACGCTGCCAATGCAAACAGGAGTGCAGTAATAGATGCAGTTGTAAAAAACAACGGCTGAATTGCACTGAACTGTGTTTGTGCAGTGGCAGACATAGGGAATAAAGATACATGTACGAATATGTGTGTTTCTGTTATTTAGTACTGCTGTTGTATAATGTTTTAAGTATTCCTACTGTAATATTATAATCTATACAATGATAATTAATATTATGATTATTTATCATATATAAAAATATTTTAAAATCAATTTAAAATTAACCAGAACAGGATACAATTTTAAACCATTTAGTGTGTCGCGCCTTTTGATTTCCCCGCCGCGTAGCGGTTCGTACTTTTCTCTGGAATCATTTATGTAATAATTATATTTAAATTATATTTTAAAAAATAAAGTAATACTACAAATTATTTTTTTTATGATTACCAATACCAACCAATTTTAAAGTTACACTTATTCAAATAAAAATAATTCATCTAACTTACACCTTTTCCTATTAAAATGTCAATTTACTGCATTAAAAGGCAAAGTTCAAATAGTAATGCCTCACCCTTAATATTTAAGAAAAAGAAATTAAACACGGTCTGGCACAAAATCAGGAGGGGTTAGAATTTTTGGTTGGCCGAGCGGACTTCAACAACTCTCGTTCGGCCTCTACGCCGCGCGACGCTTTGGATTTTTTTCTGGTCTCATTTATATAATAAATATATATAAATTATATATTTTTACAAACTAGAGTAGTCATATTATAAATCAGTATTTTTTGTTTGTATGATAACTTACCAATTTTATAGTTACGCTTATTCAAACAGAAATATAATACTTCTAACTTTCACGTTTCCTTCAAAAAAAAATTTTTTTTGTAGGGATAGGTATTACGAAAACTTCAAATATGAATTCCTCATCCCCAATTTATACGAAAATGACACCAAACACGGTTTCGTATGTAGTCTCGAGGCGTCAGAATTTTTTGTTTGCGGAGCGGCGTGAGCGGTCTTCAACCACCCCCCCCTCCCCCACCCGTGGCCGGATCTGGTGGGGCCAGGGCTTAATCTGCTCAATTTGACCTAGGCTATACCTGTACCAAGTTTCATGCTTTGGTCACAATCTGCAGGGTTCATCGCAATAGGACCCGGACTACACTGACAAATATACTTCACGAAGTGAATTGGTAGCACGTGGTCGTAGCTACGAGCTGCTACGACGACCTTCGTAGCTTACCTTCTACGCAATTGAGTTATTTTTAGATTACTCGACTGCTAAAATGAAGGATTTGAGTTTAGCTTTTTGTAATTCATACTTGAATAAATGATTAAATTTTATTTAAATAGTTTGGCACTTATCCCGTGTCATTAGATGATCAATTTAATAACATTTCCAAGTTTTATGGATATTTAAAAAAAAATCGTATAGATAATAAATCTAACTTGTACTCAGTTACAAGCTGATCATGCCTGCAACGTTTCTAAGGTCAACTTATTACTTAGAGAAATTTTGACAAAGTTTTAATTTTATAATATTAGATTTAATAATATCAATCTTCATTGTTTAATCATTTATTCGTTCTGTATTCAAAAAAAAATCATTTAATACGATTTAAATACTACTCTAATAACAAAAGACACAACTGGGATTAGAAACGTAACTGTGCTTTCAGTTTTAGTCGTTTCGTTGTGTATTAATTTATTGTAAAGAAAATTATTATATCGTTCATTTAAAATTTTCATTTATATTACGATTTATTTTATATGCTGTATTTAGTTATTTATTTATTTTATCTTAAAAAATTATTTTTGATAGAGTACTTAGTCCCATTGATATGTATTTAGGTAGTATTACTGGATGTACTCCCAGAGAGTAGCCCTGGGCAAGTACTCAGGGTACGCATTATCAGGGATACCTGGTACCTGACCCAATGCATGGTTTAAGGAGGGTTTTGGTGTTGGTAGGAATGGGTAGGTTGTTTTTTTTTTTCAAGCAGGAATATACTATCAGGAGGCACGACCTTCCTGTCCAGTAGGAGTTCACCCATGTAATGATTTTAGATAATAATACTTTGAAAAGATAACGCGTGACCTAATTACGTTAATACGTATAGTTAGGTACGCCAGCTGCTCGTACGTAACCTGAGCATGCCTGTAAAATGAGCGCGCATGGGTACGCGATGTATAAAATTAATGTTTTAGTAAATGATACTAAAATTTGAGGAAAAATTCTTTATCTTGGTAAAAAAAAATTGCCGTAACCTTATAATAGGAGCTATATCGCACGCGGTAGGTTGCTGTGACGTCGATGGTCGTGCGATGTAATCGGAGCGGCGTTTCCGGGCGGCGCAGTGGACGGCAGCGGCTGCCAGCACGGCGAACACGTGCAGTGTGCTGGGTGGGGTCTCTTTTCTAGTGGGCCGGGATAACCCTAGACACCGGAGTCCAACTGCTTAGCCGGAACGCTCCATGATTATCTTCGCTCTACTCGAACCCTACTGCAAATTTTGCAGCTTTCTTTCTCGTCCTCGACTCGTTCCTGTGGCTGGTGGCTGAAGATTTAAATTGCCGTAGTCTTCCATCTGGAATAATTTTCTTCCTTCTAACTTTATTCTTCTATAATTTGTCTCTTCTTTCTTGAATAGTGTAGTGTCCTTCTTCTATAATTTTAGCTTCGTTATTCTTTTCTTCAGGAAACTGGCTAGGGTAGCTTCATTTCTTCTTCTAGGCAGGAACGTGGCAGGGTCGCCATGTGGTAATGTAGTTGGTGGTTATGTCGAGGACGGGGGGTTCCGTAAATAAGACTAGTTGTCTATTGTGATGTTGCACAACGATGTTGTTTAATAATGAACAAGCCTATTTATAATATTGATATCAGCGCTGACTAAGCGATATGCGTTAATGTTGCAGTAAACCATTACGCAACGGTTAAACACCGAAATAAGGCAACGTTATCAATATACTACATATTTAGCAGCACACAAAGCAAAATCTATACTATGGATACGAATCAACGGATAAACACTTAAATATCTACATAAACCGTCGCCTCCGTGGCTCAATGTAAATAACATAGGGTTTACGAATCGGAGGTCGCGGGTTCGATCCTCAGCATGTTTAGGACTCGGTTTGGTTGGTGGTAAGGCATTTTAAATGTCCGCCTGGCCAGCTACCAAAATCTTATCTAAATCTGCCGCCAAGCAACAATGTTATTAGCATCGTTGTGTCCCGGTTGTCAGAAATAAGATAGCCAGTTCCCTAAATATTTGGGTTTCCGGGTCAGTACGCTTCCACCTTCGGCCTCATCTTCACTTAACATCAGGTGTTATTGATGTTTATTTATTTATTTATTCGATCATGCTTATATGCAAAGTTCTTAAAACTAGTACATGCACCCTGTCTTATAGGGTGTAGCAAATTTAATTAACCTAAAACGAATTAAAAGCGTTTATATCAAGTGCTAACCCGTTGTGCATAAAAAAAAACATTCTTAAAACAGGAATAAATGTGCCTATACAAAAATCCTTATTTCAGTCTAACGTAATAGTGACTGAACAGTTAAGTGTGCTTGGGGTAGGTGACCCCGCTCGTACTTATCGCTAGCATACAAAGGCCCGTATAAAAAACTGTTCTCAAAATTTAGATGACCTTAAATTGACGCTTGGGAAACTCTTGCATATTAAAACAGTATTAAAAAAAATTGTATTGAGACTGACACGCGATCTCAATCTCAAGATCGATTTCTTAATACGGGCCATAGACTGCTTTTATATTAAGTATCATACCGATATATGTACAGGTGCTTAAGCATACCCACACGACATGTAACCATATAAAATTATAGGTACGGTTTGTGTTCACATGTGGACAAAAGGCATAATTTAATAAGATGATAATGAGCGCCTTTGAGTATATGTGGATATGTGTGTGTATATAACTATCGTATTTATCACGGAAACATTTACCTTTGCTATGTCGAGCGATCATTACATTAAAAGCGTTGAGGGTTGTTAATTAACAAGTAAAATAAGTTTTACTAAGTTTCGGTTAGCGGCTAAGATACCTTCCATGCTAGTGCATAGAAGGTATCTTAGCGTATCATAGAATGATCGTATCGTATCAGAGCTCGTTTTCCCCATTTTTAATTTTTTTAGCAGGTGTTCTTTTAATTTGGGATCATAGTGTCAGAAAGGGGCTATAAAATCTTCAATCTGCATAAGATTCGCTGGCTTATATTATTGGCATTCGATATATTAACCTTCTTGTTTGTTATTCCCAAGCTACTGTAAAACAGTATATACCCCAATTCTGTTCAATTACCTATTGGCCACGAATATCGGAGTCCTTTGTAAGTAGCTCTTCTTTTATTTTCCTTATGAGTCATGGAACTTTTGTAGACCATTGTTAACGTACAATATGGTTTCCAAGAGTTCGAAACTGTTTAGCAACATCTCGTTTTGGAAATAATAGATTGACGTCAAGAAGCTTCAAAAAATTATTTTGCCCCACGATTTACGCAAATGTTAGTCGCTAAGTTCAAACAATACACCGCCTGGAAATGAAAAACAACTTGTGCAAGACATTGTCTGTCGAATCCCGAAATATTAAGTCTGCGTTGAGAAATTCGCAACGTGACTCTTTGTCTACAGCTGAGGGGTTAGCAGGTGGTTACCCAAGTGCCGACCCCATCTGCCCGCCTTTGTATGTCAGAAACGTTTAATTACAGCCCTTTAAACACATAGAAAAGCTCACAAAAGCATAAACAAGTTTGGATGAGTCCAGTCACGTTACAAGGACCGTGAGTCTGTTGCGGCTTTCATGAAAACAGTTTCCGGTAACGGCACGTGGACGTTTCGCAACATTGTAAGAAGTCATGAAATACTCTAAACTGAAATTCAATTGCAAAGTAAAGTGCTCGCAAGTAGGGATTTGTGTTAATTCTTTCGCGATCCGACTTACGGTGAGCATCAAAAGAAATTGATGATCCTACGGTTCACACCTGCTGAATGTTTCTTTTTTTGTGTGAACGACGGGTCAGCTTACACGTGATGTTAAGTGAAGCTAAGGTCTATGGAGAAAGCGCGCTCACCACAATTAATAATGCTGTACCACCAATCAAACCGAATAAATCAATCGATTTTTAAACTTTATATTTGTTCACAAACAAAGAAGTGATGCCTTATGGTTAAATTTTACATTTTCTGATACGGATATGTCATGAACATGTAGGTAACATTATTATTATTATTATTTTAAATCTTCTTTCTATTTTTCTACCGAAAAAGCTAAATACCGCTCCGCACGGTATTGTTTTCTGAGTTCTGACACATTCGTCAGTCGGTTCACAGCAGTGCAGTGTATTCACCATGTTCCAGTTTATTATTATATTATTATAGACGAGCAGCATTACTGCTGGTATAGCTATGTCACAGTGTTGGAAGAGTTCACATTGTTCATTATGTTGTTATTCAGTCAATATTTAAGTCATCACTAGTTTTTAAAAAAATTATCCAATCTACTCTTGAACGAATTGACTGATATAGTTATAATATTACTCTAAATATTTTGAGTTGCTGACTATACCTGTGGTCGAGTGGGAATTGAGCAATATATTGGTAAGTCCTTGGTTTCTAGGTTTTGATTCCGAGAAAATTGGAAATATGAACGTAGAAGTTATTTTTCGAAGCTGGGGCTTTTAATACTCAATAGTTCTTACTTACGGGTTCGGACAAAGGAGTACTGGTACCTTGCATATTTGGGAGGTAATTGGTTATATTTATCATCATCATTTATACTGCTGAACATGCCTATGTTTTTTATTTAGTATTAATATTTAGAGATATAATTTAATATTTAGAGTAATATTAGGCCTCTTCATCATGACATCTTAATCAGGAAATTACGTCATTATGGTATAACCTCCGTCGATGTCATGCTGCCTTTTTCCTTCGCTAGCCTCCATTGAATTCTTTTTTTGTGTCATCATTTCAAATGGATTCTAATTCAAATTCTGACCATTGTTTTCTGAGTTCTGGCACATTCGTCAATCGATTCATAGCAGTGCAGTGTATTCACCAAGTTCCAGTTTTTATGGATTCTTCCTAAACCCTTATGGGTATGGACTTTTCTAATACCATAATTCACCCTTAATCCTCCTATCACCACCGTCTTCATCTTAACAATAGCGAATATTTTGTAAAAAGTGTGCTTTCTTTGTTTTAGGTTTTTATTCAGTACTATTAAATTCCGATTCATAACCAATAAACCTTTAAGTGGTCTCGGTGTAATTATTAACCCATAACCCACAAGTTCCTCAAATATACGTCACCATCATAGTGACGTTGCTGCCGGTGAGAGGAAGGCTGGTAGCGCGACACTATTAACCTTCTAACTTCTTATATGTGTGACAGAGTTCAGAGGGTTAATATCAGTGGCAACACGTCGTCAGGGTCCACAGTCTGCATGGGTGTCCCACAGGGTTCCATACTCGGGCCATTTTTATTTTTAGTCTATATAAAATGACTCGCTTAACCTTGTAAAGTAAACATGAATTAGTATTATACAGATGATACCTCCGTATTATTTAAAGTAGACAAAAATTAAGCTTTGACGATATTAACAATGCTATTTCTGAAATAGTAGAATGGTTTACGGTAAATAATTTGTTACTAATGACAAAAAACTAAATGTGTGAAATTTGTACTACCCAATGTCTGGGTGGTGCCCACTAATATAAAAAAATGCCACTTTAGATCTCGTAGATTCAATTGTATTTTTGGGCATTACTTTAGACGCCAAAATGCAATGATATCCTCATATCCATAAATTGGAAAAAAGGCTCAGCTTTGCAGTCATAAAAATCCGACAAATATCAGACGTAAGTACTGCTAGATTAGTATATTATTTTAGTAATAATTTTTTTTTGCAGGAATAGCCGTTCGTGCGCTTTACCTGTTGAGACCTGCAGTGTCACTTTAATATAAGTTTAATATACTAACCTTCCCTTCACAGTACATTCTTGAAAATTTTATATATGTCAAAAAAAAATATTGCGTCATTTAAGAATAATAGTGATAATTATGATGTCAAATAAGAAATAAAGAAAAAACTTGCAGGTCACATAAGTCGCCTCCGCAAAGTCAGTAATTCATTCAAAGGGTTATGTATACGCTTTTTCAATAAGGTCCCAGTTGATGTACAAAATCTTCCTCTCGATAAATTTAAAGATACTATAACACAAAAAGTTATTAAAAAGCATTTTATGAAATATCAGACTATTTAGATGATAATTATCGCTGGACATCACCAGCTCGTTCACAAGCCAGGCTATTTCACAATTAATAATGAAATATAAAAACCTGTTTTTAAAAGAGCAACCCCTGGAGTTTCTGCTTGTTCCTCTCAGGGTAAAATTGCATTTTGAATGAGCAGTAGCTTAAAAAAATTAAAATTTAGTATTTTAAGCGTACATCGTGTACCTATAAAATTAAGCATTTCTGACTTTGAGGTTGACGGACCACCTCACCGCTCCATCACAGTCCTCAATGTCCATTTGATAACTGATGAAACTTTGATTCATTAGATTTCAAATTTGAGGAGTTTACTTCACGCCACAATGAGGTCTCATCGGCCATCCTTCGGCTTTATCAAGTAACCAGCTCAATGCACCATCATATTATATTAACTTCAATCCCAAGCGTGCAAAATGTCCAGTCAATTGAAAATCGAGATTGGAATGAAAATTGACTTGCAAGATTGAAGTTCACCCGGATGGATTTCAACTTAAATAAAAGCTTATAATAATGAGCGGAGAATGGAAACTGCTATTGTAATAAATTTTATAGTGAGGGTACTGAATGCAAGTACGGGCACTTTTTTAATATTTTTAATATGTTTTTTCAATTTTTATGCATTTAATGTTGTTTATTTCATGATTTTGAAAATTCGTGCACTGAAACACTATTCTCGAGTGACAAGCGCGGGTTATGTGAGCGAAACGGGTGCGCGGAAAGCTTGTCTAAAAAAAATGTTCAAGTTCATAGTTCACTCTATGAAAGGAACGTACTTAATTAAATAGCAATAAGCCCCAGAAACAGTTCACCGTAACAATAAACAGTAATTTAGAGAGAATCAATTGTTAGCACAGGCTCCATTTTAGCGTTCAAAGAAGGAAAAAGCAAACGGTATTCGGGTCTTAATTAAAAATGTTATTTATTTCATACTGCAAAAGGCTTTACTTTGTAGAGTTGCTTAGAGGGTTGGGTACCGAGAGTTGGTACGAGAAAGACAGTGGGAATTGGATTTGTTTTATACCTTTAAAGGCTCCTTTAAAACGATTGTAATGTGTTTTATTTTTGTTAAAAGTCATGGCCCCGGGTCATTATTGCCGCTTAGTAGGGATGAATCAAACACGTGACCTTTTTTGGTGACTAAAAGATGAAATCCGACGACGACCGATTGGTGTAGTGGATCCTCTGTCAGCGACACCAACGGTTGCGGGTTTGGATCCTGCGAGGGGTGAAGGTTGTGTAATGAATATGAATATTTATTCCCTTACAGATAATTTGGTGTAAGTGTCCTAAATATTTATTTATGATTTGTCATTTGGATGCTATTAATTTTTCGTTTGGATTCTAAATAGTTTTCTGAAACAGGGAACAGTCGTTTTCCGGGTCAGCTAAGAAGAGGACTTTTCCCCTGTGCTCTTTTCTTCTCTTTTAAAAAACCTATAGTAATAATCTGTGCGAGTGATTAATAAAAGCTAACTACCACTATTTATATCTGTTTATTCGTCATCACCTGAGTAAGTCAGCTGGATCCCACGGCCCTATCTCATCTCCCACGGTATTCGCATACTAAATTATAATGAAAAATACATTTAATGGAAATGCTTTCCGAAGCAGTCAAGTGTAGTTTGAACATACTAACTCAGAAACAGCTCTTCCCCTATTATTTCCAATAAATGAAATTGACATTCAATAAGCGATATCATATTTGAGCGGAATGTATCGGAAATCTTTGATTGTATCCTACATCATATCATACCTACGATAATATTACAATAAATACGAAAGTGTCTTTGTTCACAAAAGTAAAAAAAAAAATCACAGCTGATTTTTTTTTACACGTTTACTAAAACAAAATAACTGTAATTTATTTTGTAATTTATTAATTATAATATCATCATTTTCCTGCCCTTATCCCACTCCAGGTGGGGTCTGCACAATATGTCTTCCTCTTCCACCCTCTTCTATCAGCCTTCATCTCCGTACTCACCCACACACACATAATTACTCACGCAGTCTACCCACACCTTCTTCGGTCTTCCTCCACCTCTGTATCCCTCCACATTCATACTTAGTACTCGCCTCGTTACATGCCTCGTGACGTTAATACAGGGTGAATTTGAATTCGTGTAATTCCCAGTAGCTAGTGACGCCACTCTTTATTACGAACACTTTTCCCAAGGAAGCAAAGTCGAATTCAATAAAAAAAAAACGATTACCCATTCAAAGTAAACCATTCTGAATCCAGCTTTAGTATGGAATACCAACAAATTTTGACTGGCTATGGTTCCTGGTGGAAAGTTTTTGTAATCAGAAGTGGAGTCCCCAGTACACAGGAATTACACGAATTAAATTTCACCCTGTAATACTGGTTGAGTTTTTTTAACGTAAGAAAAAAAATAGGGGCATATTAGGTAAGTGAAAAAAGAAGGTATTACTTATTTGAATTATTTATTATTATTATTATTATTAAATTCTTTATTGCACACAAAAATAAAATACAAAGAACATTTAACATAGACGATGAAGTGTACAAAGGCGGTCTTATCGCTGATAGCGATTTCTTCCAGACAACCTCAGTTAAAGAAGCTTTTTTAGTAAGTAGTTGGATAGTGCAAAGTAAAAGCTGACTAACTTAAATATCAGTAGGTACATAGACGATACATATAAAATACATAGGTATAGTGGAATACATACAAAGATAAACACTTACTAAAATAAATAAACCATATAAATAAGTACAATAATAAAATACACATAAATATATATAACAGTATATACAATTCATTAGAGAGATAAATAGTATTCCTTTAGATATTTTAATTATTTATTATTATTTAACTACTTACTTTAATTTTTTTTTTTCAATACCATCATCGAATAAAGCTTTAATTGTGTCATTTGACCGGTCGCGTTTGTAGTTGTTGTAAAATGATGTAATTATGTGGAATACCACATAATTACATCATTGAATTAAATAAATAAAGAAAATTTGGAGAAAATAATGAGTTTCAAATAAATTTCGCTTGATAGGTACCCTACGAAGACCGCCAGTCGCATAACAACATAACGTTGGCGCATGCGTTTTTTAAAAAAAAATTACCTATGCCAATAACTTCTTTTTCACTTACCTAATATAATATTTTTTCCTAGCGGTAAAAAAATCGTCGTATTCCGTCCAATGTTTTCTTCAACATTTTGCATACTTTTGACGTTTTGTGAATAAATATAGATGTGGATTCCAATGACGCCATTAACAGCCTTATTTTCCTGTTACAGTGACATTTTTAACAAACTTAAAGGAATGAATACTGGGGCACCCTTTCAAGTCACTAGCTAAGAAAAAATACGGGAGATCTGGATGATATTTCCATCTTTTACCTTAGCTTTAGTTTTAATTTCTCGCTGTATTTTTAATAAAAACTAGCCGTTTTAGTATATGAAAATAATATAAAAACTTTAATAACAAACAGGGAATACGTATGCATAAAAGAATTGAATCAATCCATCGCTTCCCGTGGGTCCAGTAAAAGGAGTTTACATCAAAAAAACATCTATGGACTTTCACATTGGAGTGTCACGTTATGCAATTTTTTTATACGCGACGGGTTTGTATTTGACCTCAATCACACCTGATGTTAAGTGAAGATGAGGTCGAACGTGGAAGCGTACTGACCCGGAAACCCCAACACATTTGGGGGCCTGGCTATCTTATCTCTGACAACAGGAAAACAACAATGCTATTAACATTACTGCTTGGCGGCAGATTTAGATAAGATGGTGGTAGCTAGCCAGCCGGCCATTTAAGATGCCCTACCACCAACCAAACCGTGTACTTAAACATGTACCCCGCTGGGGATCGAGCCCGCGACCTCCGAATCGTAAACCCAATGTTGTTTACATTGAGCCACGGAGGCGGTTTATCAATTATATATGCAATTACGTTGGGCGGCCATAATTAAATCTTTTTTGCTTCATGAATCAGTCATTTTGACTTACGAACATAATTGCAAGTATTAGGAAATCTTTGCATCACCCCTGCCTCCGCACCTACCCTGAGAGCAGCTCAATCATAAAGTCTAATGTATGATTTTGTTAAAAATATTTTAGAAAAGTCTGCAGGTAAAATTAAGTAATATTAAACTATAGACCACGTTTAGTGTTACTTGAGTAAGTACATTTCAAATAACCCAGAAATTGTAAAAAGTACTTAAGAAACGTACTAAAAAATTGTTTTTGTTACACGTCACACGGGATGAAGTACGTATTTTTTACACCATAAAAAACTTCCGATACATATAATTTCTGGGTACATATAACTTAGGAAAAATTAAATTTAAAAGAAATTATGATTATTTAATATTAAAGGAGCTATGTAGTAGTAGAAAATAATATTTCTTAGATTTGTTATAGTTGTAACTTTTAATGGAAGGTATAAGAAATGTTCGAATTTTGTTATCATGGTTTCTGTTGCCAAAGCCGTAATTATTTTAAAGAAAACTTAGCCGAATAGTCGAGCTTATGCTACAGAATAAATATAGTACTAAATTTACAGAACGAGTTAGAATTGTGTCACACAAACTTTTTGGTACATTATTCCTATCAATACTCCTTTTAAGTTTATTTAAAATTTATTTACGTACAAACATAACGTTCCGACATTTATCCAAATATCAATCAAAATGGATCACCTTTTGGAATATACATAAATGCTCTAGTGGCGCTACTTGAGCCTTTCGCAATTCTCGTTATTTTTGATGTAAAGTCCCTTAATCGCCTTTTACAACCCTGTGGGAAGAGACGGATTACCTCTTTTTATTTTACATGGCGGGAACCAAACGGCGCTATTCTTTAATGCCCGCAGAAAATAATGAACTACTACGAGGAACCAATATTGACTAACTATAGTCTCTAGAGTTTACTCAACATCACTAATGAAGGAAAAAATAATATAAAACCTTCTGCGCTGTGGTATAATAAAAAAAAAGTAGAGGACACTATTGAAAGCTTGTTGCAAGTTAAGCTTTGTTAAGTCGAGTAATTGGAAATACAAGCCTTCATCAAATGTTCAATAGTATATGCGGCAATTTATGTACCTATTTTAAATATTCACTAAGGCTTTATGAAGGAGACAAGCAGTACATTAAGTCTCTGTGTGCTTAGTGCCTGATATTTTGGCTACGCCGGCTTAGTTGAGTCACCTTTTGGTCTATCGATTTTGGAAGTTACCAACAATTATAGGCTTACTTTGGCTTCGTCGTAGTCAGGGGAAAAGTAGAGACTTACACTAGGTAATTACAAGATTAAAAAATTTGCTGTTCATGTCAGTCGTTTACCCAAAGTTACTACTTTTGAACAGAGACGGTAGAGCGTTTGGAGTAAGAGGTGTGCGTTTGTTTGTTCGTGTGTCGGTTACCATTTATTGCGATAAATGCTGGGACCATTTTGAACCGGTTTTATAATAAGGTTCCAGTCGACATTCGAAATATTTTAAACCTATCTTAAAACGTTTTTGTTTTATTGTTAAACATGGACGCGAACCTCTCGGCACGCACTCAAATCGGACCACGCCTTACTGAGATTAAAAAAAAGAAGAATTGATATAGAAATCTGAGGGTTTGGCTGAAGAGTCAGTAATAGTTATCTGCGATGAAAGGTTGATCAATATTTGAACTAAAAGAAATGGGGCGTCCGATGTGTTTGCATTGTGGGTATTTAAATAACCGAACGCAGACCGGACCATACATTTGACTTTTAAAAAAAAGAAGAGTCGATTCAAAAATCTACAGTTTAGTTGGAGCGTCAGGAATGGTTATCTGCGATGAAAGGTTGATCAATATTTGAATTAAGGAAACAAGGCGCCCGATGAAAATGGTTTTAATTTATATGGTTCGGTCCGATATGGTTTTATTAGTTCAGTAAAAATATGCAATTTTTGTGTTGTAACTTCCTATAATTTGTGTTAAATTGAAGTTACCACTGTGACTTCATTGCGTTGTAGAATATGCTAAGATCTCCTAAAACATTTTTCTAAAAAATATACAATGCCTACTTTATATTTTCGAAAAATATTTTATTGAGTCGTGATATTTGCCCTCGGTGAAATTTTTCATAAATGTAAAGATGTTATTGATCGATTTTTTGTGAAAATAGTCACAGGAATTCTGAGTATATTCTCCGACGCAATGAAATTCACAGTGGTAATTTTAATCATATCTGTTTTGGCTTATGTGTTGTATTTTTGTTACAAACATATTGTATTAGTATTAGCTGTTTGTTTCCCAGAAGTAAATAAAATAAAAAAAATAAAAAAAAAATATATATATATATAGTTAAGTGCCCGCGAAGTTTGGATTACTCGATATTTTTATAAGGACGCTGCAGGCGTGTTGTTCCAATGTTGATTTTCCCCATTTCCCGCTGTTCGGTCTACAATACCAGCAAGTCCATTAGCTTTTAAAAAAATATTAATTACAAGCTGTCCATTTTTCGTCACCTTTTACAAAGTAATATAAGTTATTGCTGACTTTTATTTTGTGTAATTAGCCCCCGACGAAAATCGATGAGTGGTATATGGTATGTGTGTGTTTGTATCTATGATGTATAGAATTGCGTGATTGCATGAGTTCATGATCTTTCGAGGGTTTTTTTATATTCAAGATTAAACCCGGGTATTGGTGTGATTAATTCGGATGACAAATAATAATTTATCTCGAGCGTTTTCTAATTTTTCAAGTTATGTCCTCTTCCAGACACCAGATTAAATACTGGCAAATTTTCATGCGATCTGTTTCAAGGTTGTCGTGAAAACGTAACGTACAGATAGACAGACACAACTTTCTATTTATGTTCAATTTTCAGTTGAATCAATCCGATTATAACGATTCACTTTATATTTGTACCTGCACCATGACATCGTTTGTCGCGCGCGTCGTAGGAATGAGAGTGGAATAATTGTATATACTCGTATCGTCCAAGTGAATGAACAGTACAAATATTATCTCGCGCGACATAAACGTTAATAAAATAGAATAGAATACATTTATTTGCAATGATTAGGGTAAGTAAATTAGTTGGTAAAATAGTATAAATTGTATCACCTAAATCAGCCATATACAATAGCATGCAGAATTATAATTAGCCTGTCCTTCACTAAACAATAAAAATACAAATCAATTTACACAAATAGCATGTCCTTCTTGATTAAATAAATTTTCTAGTTCATTAAATAGCGTGAAAGCTTGATGCTATATTTAAAATGTAAAACAAAAGGCATTTCTATAATTATTCCTAGATAAAAAATAATTCGATACAGCATAATAGTAGTTGTTGGTGGTAGGGCATTTTAAATGTCCGCCTGGCTAGCTACCACCATCTCACCTAAATCTGCCGCCAAACAGCAATGATAATGGCATTGTTGTGTTCCGGTTGTCAGAGATAAGATAGCCAGTCCCCCAAATAAGATGGGGTTTCCGGTTCAGCACGCTACCACCTTCGGCCTCATCTTCACTTAACATCAAGTGTGATTGAGGTCAAGTGCTAACCCGTTGTGCATAAAAAAAAATTAAAAAAAATAGAAAATCTGCTGCGAGCACTTAACTCCTGTAAGTTAAACCGTCACATTTGAACACAAATAGAATTACTCGTGTTCAATTTGTTGCTGTAAATAATCGTTATAGTTGTTATTACGATTATGTACAGCAAATAACACATTCGACAAAAGAGCTTAACCACGGCAACCACTACACCATGGTCGTGGAGAGCTTGTATTAAAAAATAAGCTCCTTTTCCTTACACGTGCCACCTTAGGTTGATGCTCACCCACCCCAATCTATTTCTGCCGCCAAGCATCCAGATCCGAATTATTGTTTTCTGCGAACGATACGTCCACTTAAAAACTTTGAGTCTTCCGTCTTCTGCGTTCGATCGATAGTAATAAACCTAAAAATCATCAGTAAAATCAACGACGTAATCGTACCACAAGACCGGAATTAAATCGATTTTTTTTTCAGGTACAGTGAAGCCGTTCCGCCTATGGTTCCATACGGACAACGTTGAGGCCCCCGTCGATATGGACAACAGGGGGTTCTGCCTAAACTTCGTACAACAACCATGCACTAATAATTTAATCTAGTTTAATAACAATAAAGTATTTTACTTGATATATGAGTACCTACACTTTGGTTTTGATTTGGATGGTATTGAACCATCTTCCACTTCGAGGTGGGCGCAAATCTAAGATTTGCTAGCGGTCGTGAGTCTTGTTGGCGCTTGGAGGCGGCACGCCGCGGGGCAGCTCTTTTCAAATTAATAGGAAACTTTTTATTGAGCATGGAATGTTTTATTTGGATTGAAAGCAAGAAAGGCAAAACAGAATTATTGGATCATTTGCATGAATAGATATAATTATGAATCGTGTACAATTCAAACGTGATCACTTGGTATACAAAACAAATCCAGCCCCCGTAGCATGATATCGTTTGACGCGCGCGATACGACGTGAGAGTGGGATAGTTGTACATTTCGTCCAAACGAATGAGGGAGACAAAAATTCTTATTATCACACTGTCATGCTACTAGTGCTGTTATCGGAAAAACATGTTCACTCAGCGTGCTCTTGCAATTGCAAGTATTGTCCTTGGTCACCTCATTGTCGCTAGACTACTCGTTACGACGCGATCTACGGAGCGTAATTCATATTGGAAATGGATTCGGGCCTGGTCGCCACGAATTTTCCAATATTAAAAGGCGGGAAAAGCGGCGGCGGCGCCTGTAACGTGGCGTGGCGATGCAGAGGCCAATACTAATGTACCTAATAAAAATAATCACAAACTTTAGTAACCAAAATTGTATAACCATGACTTCTGTTTTCAAATATCGACAAATATCGGTTCGAGAAAAAAATTTGAAATTTTTTGAGTCATCGAATTAATTTGAATTCGAGTACCATTGTTATAAAAAAGTAAACCAAAGTATTTAGGTACTTTGGCTTACTATATCAGCTTCATTTTTCGGGTTCGATCCCCAACGAGATACATGTTTAAGTACACGGTTTGGTTGGTGGTAGGGTTTTTTAAACACTACCATCTTATCTAAATCTGCCTGACTTCTACACGAAGTGGTTTCAGAATTACTTACTTTGTATGGGTATAATTATATGGGTTAATGGGAATTATACTACGAGCAGATATTTTAAATTTATAATATAATAATATCTTTGTCTATATTCATATAACATAAAACAATGTAAAAATTACATATATTTCTTTATAAAATAGTCGTAAATGTCTTATAGTTAAGATTTTCAAATAACACTTTTACGGATAAATAAAATAAAAAAGTTTTCTGGTAAAACTATTGACATCTCTACAACCAATCAGATAATCTTAAAACGATGAACGATTCGGCGTTCAAATCTGAGTATTACTGTCATCTCTGTGAAAACATGTTTATTTATGCACATTACAAGATTTTAATCACACCTGATGTTAAGTGAAGATGAGGCATTGGTTGGTGGTAGGGCATTTTAAATGTCCGCCTGGCTAGCTACCACCTTCTTATCTAAATCTGCCGCCAAGCAGCAATGTTAAATAGCATTGTTGTATTCCGGTTGTCAGAGATAAGATAGCCAGTTCCCCAAATGTGTTGAGGTTTTCGGGTCAGTACGCTTCCACCTTCGACCTCATCTTCACTTAACATCAGGTGTGATTGAGGTCAAGTACAAACCCGTTGTGCTTAAAAAAAATGGCAATAAGTGGAAGCGTACTGACCCGGAAGACCCAACATATTGAGTTTACATTGCATACGTTTTAACAAATTATTAGTTTTGGTACTATGCTTAAAAATAGGCAAACTCCTCATGCATTATAAAAGGTTAGATTAAACTTATCCGGAGCAAGATAATTTGCAATCAGGTATGTAAACGGCTCTACAAACTTACACGCGAGAGTTACTCTTAGAAACGCTGGAGCAACTCTGGAGAAGGCCCGCATTTCAGAGCTCTCAAATCATTTCTCAAATCAAAGTTCGATTCCAAAACGATGGAGAAATTCACTCAAATTTTGGTGGTGTAACTGCCTATAATCTTAAAGTTCCGGATTTTTTGTAGAAGCATACAGTACCCATCCGTAATCAGTTTTAAATGTTTTGTAACAATTATGTTGCTTTATTTCTAAATGTCTATTTAGTTATAAAACCTACAAAATTAAATAAAGTTACCACAGTGAACTCCATTGCGTTATAGAAGATGCTAAGATCTCCTAAAACAATTTTCAAAGAAATTAATCATTGGTTACTTAATGTTTTCTAAAAATAGTCTATTGAATCGTGATATTTAACCTTGAGTGAAATTTTTCATAAATGTAAAGAAGTGTTGATCGATTTTTTTTTTAATAGTTTCAGGATTTCTACGTATATTCTCCGACGCAATGAAATTCACAGTTGTAATTTTAATAAAATAATTTATGTTTTATTTCTAAATGTCTATATTAGCAAGCTACTGATTTGTTAGATTTTATTTTATTCTATCATAGGTACATATCTATAGGAAGTTAAAAGTGTATGTTTACTGGACTAGAATGAGTGTGTGGACACACGTCAATAAGCTCTACGAGGACCTACCGTGGGCTATACCGTGAGAAGACTTCTCGAATCGATGCACTTCCACTCTAAGGGAAGACTTCGGATTTTGACGATAACACTAATATTAAATATTACTGTGCTACGTAAACTAGATAAAACTGAAAGAAATAAATTAAATTGAATATTTCTTTAAGTTTAGAACTGAAAGAAATAAATTTAGGATCTAGTCTATGGTATGTTCCTCTCATCCGCTTTTCGAGAACACAGCATCGTTTAAGTTAATGTTAAATTTTCAAAAAGTTGCAAGTTTTTATAATGTCCTATTCCCCAAAATATCCAGTTCCCAAAATGTCAGACGATTTCAAAATGTCCAATTCTCAAAACGTTGAATTCCCATAATGGCCAGTTTCCAAAATGTTCAACGGATTCAGGTGACCAATTCTCAAAACGGCGGATTCCCAAAATGTCGAACAATTTCAAAATGTCCAATTATCAAAAACATAATCAATTTGGGAAATCATTAATTTCCCAAATTGGCCAGTTCCCAAAATTTCAACGGTGTCAGGTAACCAAAATGTTACAGTTCCGAAAATGTGCAGTTCCCAAAATGTCCGATTCGCAAATGTTGAATTCCCAAAATGGCTAGTTTCCAAAATGTTCAAATTTACAATTTCCAAAATGTCAAACGATTTCAAAATGTCCAATTCTCAAAATGTCGAATTCCCAAAATGGCAAGTTCCCAAAATGAGGTGACCAATTCCCAAAACGTCAGATTCCCAAAATGTACAGTTCTGTAAATGTGCCATTCCCAAAATGTTCAAGGATTTCAAAAGGTCCGATTCTCAAAATGTTAAGTTTCCAAAATGGTTAGTTCCCAAAATGTTCAACGGTTTCAGGTAACCAATTCCCAAAACGTCAAATTCCCAAAATGTACAGTTTCCAAAATGTCGAACGATTTCAAAATGTTGAATTCCCAAAATGTGCAGTTCCAACATGTCCATAGATTTCCAAATGTCCGATTCTCAAAATGTTGAATTGCCAAAATGTCCAGCGGATTCAAAACTTCTAATATTCAAAATGTCCAATTCCAAAATGCCCAATTACCATGAAGCCCACTTTAAAAATGTGATAGTTTCATTCAAGAAGACCAAAAAGGTTTATTTCATACGATAAAATGATCATTTGAAAACGTCACATTTGATAACAATAGTTACTCAAAGACTTGGCATTGGCAAACTCAGCAGTCAGTTCATTCAATACCGATCTTAGACCGATGTATATGTTTCTTGTATTTCTAATATACCTACCGTCCCAATTACGGAACCATTTGAAAACTAACATTGCTACCTGAGTCAAAGGTGGCCGCCACAGAAACATTTAAAAACTAAAAATGTATGTTGACCACTCTTAACAAAGCGGCACTTCGCTAATAGTTTTCGATAGCCAGTGCGACAATGCGACTAATTCTTAATTGAAAAATGTCAGCAAGTTAATTTCCCTTGCCGCAAAATGCCCCGGGTTTAATTTCCGATCCAGATCGGTTAGAATTCAAACGAATCGAACTTTTTTAATTGGAGTCCGAGTGTTTCGAATTGACGGGAAATAATTTTCTGATTCCAGTTTACACGTACGTATGAAATGGAAGAATTGAAAATTTAGAAAACCCCCGTAAAGGTATACTCACATAGATAAACACGCTCAAACCAACTGGGCTTAAAAACAAATAGACAATAGGTTTCAAACTTCTACCACCCCCTCTTACTTCTTCGGATGACAAGGTATTGTAAGTATGTTACTGTGAACAGGGGGCATAGAAAAGGAAGCAATTTTTTGCATGCACAACGGGTTAGCAATTAACGGCAATCACACCTGATATTAAGTGAAGATGATGCCGAAGATGGAAGCATACTGACCCGGAAACCCCGTCTTATTTGGAGGACTGGCTATCTTATCTCTGACAACAGGAACACAACATTGCTCTTTGGTGGCAGACTTAGATAAGATAGTGATAGCTATACCCAGGTAACTAAAATGTTTTAGTTAACCTGGTTATGTTGTAGTTAAATGGAGGTTTATGTTTTTTTTTTACACAAAACGGGTTAGCACTTGACCTCAATCACATCTGATTTTAAGTGAAGATGAAGTTATGTTCAGCGTATACCAGTAGATCAACTGCGGCTGATATAATGATTTAAAAATCAACACTAACAAAATTTAGTTATCATAAATTATGTCGCGAAAGTTGCTTCAATAATCACAGGGTTAGCGAACGTAGGCTACGGAGCTGAGTTGCCAATCAGCCGGATTAGCAAAGCCAGTACACGAAACATTTCTTAAGATTGATATCTTCACTTCATAAAGTAAACCTTAATGAAGTTACAAAAACTAAGATGTATTTTTTTATAGAATTGACTTCCAGACCTACCTCTTTCACTAACATTCGGTATAGATTATAAGAAAATCTTGTAGACAGTGGATGGTCTACAACCTTCAGTAAACTAGTAGTGCCTTACGACATGATTGTTTAATATCCAATTCTCAACCTTTAAAAATATTTACTGACATTATTCACGTTCACAGAATAAAACGCCAAAATCCAGGTAATGCAAAATACATGCAACGTGTCAACACCGTTCGCCGAATTCTATTAAATTTAAATGGTAAATGCATTTAAGCTCGGATGCGAAAATGAAGTTACAAAACCGCCTCTTTGAAATGTACGCTACGTAAAAGCCGTACATTTACCAATGAACATCATAGAGTTTTAATTTGTGAAGCACTGGAAGTAGCATAGGATTATAGCGAGAACCACGCAACGAAGTTTAAAAATATACCTTTCAAAGAATTTTGCCATCTGTAAATAAGTAAATGATTTTTAATAAGACTGAGGGCCAGCACTATGTAGGTATCTTTCATTTCATTAGATAAAAATACCACCCATCTCCTACTCCGTACTTTATATAAGATGCCCGAAAGATATGCTAATTATTTCGAGAGGTAGTTTTATTATACCAGCAGCGTATATATGACATAAATAGCTCAAAAAAACAGAAGTTTCTTCGTTCGAGTACGTTCGCTTCTTTTTACACCGACAAGATATAACACAGAGTTCGATTATTGATCATCTATAACTGCAGGGCGTTCATATTGCGTTTACCTACCGGGTCTCTACTTCAACGTGGTTATACTGTAAGCTTGTTTGCGCGCCTCGCCTCTGAGAGAGACATTTCCAGTGCCCACAGGCTTTAAACTATCTGAAAGTTAGCAGTCGTTTGAGATCTCAACACGGATTCTACTGCGAGTTTTGCCTGTGGTCCAAGAATATCACATAGCTGAACTCTTTTGCTCCATTGATTATCATTTTGTAACAAATGTGACCACCGATGTTACTAAGATACAGATTTGTAAAAGTCATTGTTTATGTTCATAAACAAACAGATTTTCAATATACATATTCCTATCTGTGGTGTCTGCCTACCCCTATGGGAACAGCTGTGACATTATGTATATATATCCCTGTAAGCGTCAAAAATTAGGTTTACTGAAAATAATTCTTGACCGTCGTTTTTGACGAGTACTTCCAATGTGTGCGAATAAATAAATATAATCCAGTTATAAAACAACAAGCTTGCATTTAGGTGATATGGAAGGTTAAACATTGTTTACAACTACATTTGCAACAATGTTTGATGGTCTTCCTTCGGGAGCTAAATTATGTAAAGAACGGGCTGAGGTCGGACGCTTTATGGCATATCTAGTGTCCATTAAAGTATTACATCACTCATACTGCATCACTGAAAGCAAATGCAGCCTGTATCGAAGGATTTATTTATAGAGTATACCTACTATAAACCACCCTGCCTGGGTGGGGTGCATTATATAATTCAGTTTATACAACTGAGAGAAATCCAGGTTCCGAAATGGAAAATAAAGGAACGGTTATTGGAATTGAATTCCCTTTGCAATAAAACCGATGGCTTTTATAATATTGCACAACCTTTTGAAAAGGCTAAAGCTTTTCCCTGATGCATCATAAAAACGACATCAAATGCACAAAGCAGTACAAATATACCGGTTTGTGTGGGCAAGAGTTTCATGCGATGAAATATGGATTACAATTTTTTTTGTAAGCTTGAGTTTTACAATTTATTTTTCAGATGGAATATGTGTAAAGCTTTACGTCAAGGGATGATCGGAAAACGGGCGATGACAAAAAATACGCGTAATCATCTCGCTCCGTCCGTATGCAACAGGAAATCGGAATTTGAGTTTTTACACTCGATTATCTCAAATAAAAAGAACACTACTGGTCAGCGGTAGATTTATATAAGATGATGGTGGAATGGAATTAATTTATTATATCGGTTTCATATTGAGTGGGAATAAAATCAAATTGTTTGGTTTAATGATAGCCACATCAGATAATATTATACATAAAATTACGACTGTTACAACAAATGAATTGCCCAAAAATATCCTGAACATAAGCTTTTGGGTGTTTCAAACATTAAAATTTGATGCTTGAAATAACGACCACGGTACACGCTTCGAAATATACCGAAATACAACATGACACGGGAAGAACCCATCGATTCATATTTTTTTGGTGTAAATCGCATCACCTTTTACAATACCCACAAGAAGAGTTAATTGTTTTAATTTTATTATTATGTTGCCAGAAACCACACACGAGTAATTAATGACTCATCGAACATAATTTAATAACTATTTAACATAATTATAAATACATAGAAATAATCGAACATAAAGCTATATTTAAGAAGTGTATTGTATAATTTTATGCAATAAAGTGTACTTGATTGATTGATTGATAATTTTACTCAAAGAGACGTTTATTTTACAACATTCTTATCCATTGAAGTCATTACATCCAAGATAGAAATATTATTAGAATTGTCCCAAAATATGGTATGGATCTAGCGTGTTGATCAACCTTCATATCCCTACTGATTGAGCCGTCAATGGGGAGTGCACCGCGCCAGCATGTGAGGCCCCGTAATTACCTAAACGCAATCACAGTCTATATTTACCTAAGTTACAGAATATCAGATACCTAGGTTAATTTTGCAGTGGAATGAAGTGCAAATCAAACGTAACAGTTTAGATTGGTTAAACTTCTCAGCGCTATGTCAATATTATTTATGTACTATCGTAGATGAGTATCACTTGTATCACGCTTGATTAGAGTCGACTCTGCAGCAAATGTCAATAGTTGACATATACGGCGATTAGGTCAAATGCAAAAATATCTGCAGTATATAACTGCGAGAGTATATTGAAGTTCGAGTAACATTTTATTTAATATCAGGCCATTCTTCAGTAAAAGGGCAGCAGTACGATTTGAATTATATCTAGATTTTTTACACAAAATCCAAAGACCAAAATAAAGTCACTCTCCTTTTCCTTCCTAATTTCTATCATGCACACAGCCCTGCTCTCATTCTAACAAGTAAATTACCCACAACAACCGCCTCCGTGGCTCAACGTAAACAACATAGTGTTTACGCATCGGAGGTGGCGGGTTCGATCCCCAGCGGGTACATATTTAGTACTCGGTTTGGTTGGTGGTAGGGCATTTTAAATGTCCGCTTGGCTAGCTACCACCATCTTATCTAAATCTGCCGCCAAACAGCAATGTTAATAGCATTGTTGTGTTCCGGTTGTCAGAGATAAGATAGCCAGTTCCCTAAATATTTGGGTTTCCGGGTCAGTACGCTTCCACCTTCGGCCTCACCTTCACTTAACATCAGGTGTGATTGAGGTCAAGTGCTAACCCGTTGTGCATAAAAAAAACAGCAATTTAAGAGAAGGGACCTCTTAAGTGAGCAAGACAGCAATAGTCAAGGTCAGATTCTCCAGTCCATCTGTGTTAGAAATAAAGGTACCTGGAGTCCTCTAACTGTAACTTCATGCTTGTAATATACTCGCAAAATTCCTGTTACAACGCAATATTGTGAGATTAAAACGTCACTGCAGACCCAAAATCATTACCGTGCTGTCAGGGAACTGAGTACCTATCGGGTGCTATCGGGTATACGTCAACGGCAGACCAGTTGTAATCATCAGCTTCCCCTAACCCTTCATATCGGAAAATGCAATGACTTTCCATGTACCCAACAGTTTGCCACAGCCTCGGCAATTGTATTCTCGTCAATCGATACATGAAATGAAATTATGAAAAATTATTTATTGATTTCTCCACAAATATCGAAACTTAAGCTAACTTATATACTATTTGTTTCACAAGTTTGCGATATGTGTGTGGAGACTGGTGCCTGTACTAGGTAATAATACATAAGTCGTTAATCGTGTTTATTTTAGTATTTCGTCGATATTGTATGCGGTTGCGGCTTCCTATTGACATCAAAAATGGTGAAATCGGTGTGTCCAGGCGATTATATCGGTATAGAGATTTAAAAAAAAATCATATCGGTATCGTCTAATAAACAAGATAAAGAAAGGTGATATTCCGAAATTGTACTTTTACTGCTTCGATAATTTTATTAATCAATAAAAATTATTATCAACAAGTATCAATGTCCAAGTGAATTCGTTAAGCCAAGGCGGTGGCCACTACTCTATAAATTAAACTTTTAGGCAACTTAACTGCAAATTGATAAATTATTGAACCAATTGCAGCAGCACAACAGGGTCACAGCTCAGCACAAATTATTAAATTTTGAATCTTGGGTGAAAATTTACAAAAAAGTGAAATATTTTGAGATAATGATACCACATGCTATGTGTGGCAGTACTGCCAGTAATAGTGACAGCGACTCTATTTTTTATCAAAAACTTTATTGATCTTTATGAAACGTAGTCTCCAAACAAAAAGACCCTGCTAAGAGGCTGTGTGTGGAAAGTGTGGACGTTTTTTAACAAAAATAAATTGAAGCGGGCGTTGGAAAATTTTTCATCGCTCTTTTGACCTGCTTGCACATACATTCCCAGCCACAGCTCACAAAAAAATGGAATGCATTTGATTGATCTGAGCTACCCAGACAGCAAATGAATATTCTAATATACGTCAATGTATTGGAATATTATATTTGCGGATATACTCGTACTAACGCCATAGATTATATTGGGTAAAACCAAAATATTATATGGAAAATTAAGTGAGTGATGTCAATTAAAGACATAGTGGTGTATCTCTTAGATACCTTCATTTAATTTAGATTTTAATACAAAATAATTAGTTTGACGTTTTGCTAACTGAGAAGATCAAACCCTGATTCCTAACATTTAGAATCCATGCCAACCAAGCTGAATCTTAATATTGAAATTGCAGGTTCAATATAGTTTAGATAAATGAAATTCACGGGATTGGACAGCATAAATGAAATCCGACTTACTACTGGGAATTTCTCTATATAAATTCTGCTGGTCAATAATTCTATTTTCTGTGCCTGGGCAATATTGTGTATTGCAGCCTTAAAAGCCGGCTTAATAGAGTTATTGCTCCTCTAGGTTATTCATTCTGCCGGTTTGCTGTCACCGCTTTTAGTAATCTATCTCCTGCTTCATAGCAAGTATTACGTTACCTTAAACACGAGAGTGGCGGGCATGTTTGCATAATAAAATGTCATGTTTTTAATTCAACTGGTATATGTGAGATATTTTAGATTAATATTTGCATATAGAAACTTTTAAGTATAATGTGTTGGCAAAGGAAGTCGTAAAGTAGTGCAGATTCTTATAATAGATTTACCGCGTTGTATCGCCTGTTCGCTCTGAAACCCAACATTGCTTGTCTCGCAATAAAAGAACATTTTAAGAAGGAAACGACCATCAAATGGCACCAAGCGACTATGATACCGACAAATATGATTCAGAGTGTTATATATGAATATAGGGCTAATGATTCGAGGGTAACCGCGCCCACAGGTGTATAATAAACGAATTCCAGTCCACATATAAGCCCAGTGACTTCCTTTCCCAATTCTTTATTCGTGCCTCGAGGTGATCCACAAGAACTTACCTATCTACTGCAACACAAACGTCTCCACTAACAGCAAGCGCTTTGCAACGTCATCTCTTACGGACGAGGGGCATAACTAAATAACATGCAATAGAAAAATATTGTAAGGTCAGTCCTTGGATCATGAATGACGTTTTAAAGTGTAAAGGATCCGCCTGGTGGATTACGGTTCATACTCTTACATAGTAGCGCAGGCGGACTCTGCCGTGTTGGGACACGGATCATAGCGCTGTCGACATTGACTGAGTCCTCAGATAATAAATGTGTTGCAGTAAAAACACACACACACATGCACACGCACACACACCACACACACACACACACACACACACACACACACACACACACACACACACACACACACACACACACACACACACACACACACACACACACACACACACACACACACACACACACACACACACACACTTAAGTGCCGATTAGATATAAAGTTGATGACTTGTTTGTACAATTTCTGTCTGACATGGAAATGGGCTAATATCAATTATTTAAAAAGTATAAAAACCAAGAGAAAAATTCTAAGCATTATAAATGGTTCCGCATGATGTTATGGACGAGTGCTTTAAGACTATCTACGAGTGAATGTGACAGGTTCGAACCTTAGATCCAACTAGGATGACTCTTTGTCACTGCCACGGCCAATAGGTATAATGCGTTAATATTTTTCAGAAAAGGGTATTTACAAACAATATAGAAAAAAAAAGGTCACGAAGAAGCAAATGGTGCAGATCAAGGCGGAGGTCTGTACTACTGGATTTTAAATAAATAATAATAATAAATATCCGTAAACAAAATTTAAATTAAATTTGGGTAAAGCTATATAGCGAGGCAACGCGGCCAGCTTTCTGGGTATCATTCCACCAACCAGAGATTTGGGGCTAGTTTTTTATTTGTTTTTTTTTTTAATTTTTTTAATATAAATTGTATAACTATTGTACAAATGTTAATAACCAGGTATGAATATAAAAAAAATTGATGGTATATTTATGGACTTTAAGTGTTAAATGTTAAAAACGATCAAATACCTTTTGGGGTTTGCTGTCCTAGGACAACTTGAAAGGTATATTTTTGGACATATTTGGTCTGAAGGTGTAATAGAGTAAAAGTGTTGATAAGTGGCAGTGAATGAAATATTAGACATAAAACCCGTCAAGGGCTTGTCGGTCGTTATACATTACTGTCGTGATTTTCTTTTTACGTAACCAAAAACCATTGTTTAGTGTCATGTACTCTAACATAAATTAAAAGCTGTTACGTTCGAAAATCGAAAATATAATGTTACAATGATGATGATATTTAATTTTACCGCCTCCGTGGCTCAATGTAAACAACATTGGGTTTACGATTCGGAGGTCGCGGGTTCGGTCCCCAGCGGTGTACATGTTTAAGTACTCGATTTGGTTGGTGGTAGACCATTTTAAATGTCCGCCTGGCTAGCTACCACCATCTTATCTAAATCTGCCGCCAAGCAGCAATGTTAATAGCATTGTTGTGTTCCGGTTGTCAGAGATAAGATAGCCAGCCCCCCAAATGTGTTGGGGTTTCCGGGTCAGACCGCTTCCACCTTCGACCTCATCTTCACTTAACATCAGGTATGATTGAGGATAAGTACGAACCCGTAGTGCATAAAAAAATGATATGTGTACCTGTTATTATACTTTATAACTTGGATACAGTTTACATTTTTTTTAAATATTATCTACCATACTGTTGCAGACTCTCCGAGGACGAAGTCACTGGCAACAGCTTGTTCGAAATATGATACTCAGTTATACGGTCCGCATGAAACCATTCATTACATTTAAAACATACAGTGCCATTAATTAAATAAAATATGCATTCCATATTTCTGTCTGCAGTCGCATTAACGAAATATGCGGGGATTTATTGAAGGCTTTCAGTCCGATGTTATATTATGAAATTATAATTTACATGATGACGTTAAACATGGAACAAACTGGTCACACATGATGTTTAAAATAATTTGAAATGGTAACGACTTTAAACACCATTAGGGGATTGACAGTTCCATAATAAATATTGACAAATAGTTGGAGCATTATTGGCAGTTAAGTTCATGCAAAAAATACAAACACACGTTTCATGCAAATAAAAATCTAATGTCTCCGTTTTTATAAATAACAAGTACTACCTATACTAATATAATACATAAAATTTATAATTAACTTTCCGCCCGCGGCTTAGCCTGCGTGGATTAACTTTATCGTGATAAAAACTATCCTATGTCATTCAGAATGTAATCTCCTATATACCAAATTTCATCCAACTCCGTTCATCCGTTTCGTCGTGATTAAGCAACAAACAAACAAACATCTAAACGTTCACATTTATAATGTTAGTAGGATATACGAGTAGGAAAATATTAATTTTTATATGTACATAATTATAAAAAGTGTATCGCCTCGAGCTCTCCTACCTACGGCATTGTCACCAGCACGATCGCCGCGTTGCCCCGCTGCACCGCCAGGCTATCTTTGTGCAAAGAAGGCGCCCGCCCTGAAGTCGCCTGAAGCTAAGATTAGGAAGTTCGACACCTTTTGGAAATCATATTACATGTGAACAACTGCGTAGGTTACAGCCTTATCTCAGCATTACCACGTTTTTCTTTGGCGCCTGTCGCAAAACATAAAAGTATTGTCTAAACTTTGTTACACACACTTATACCAATCAGATAGTTTACATGAGAATGGAAATAGTATTCACTGAAATAAATCATTTTAATGGCATTTTAATCATAGCAGTGAACTTAAACAGAGACACAACTATGCACAAAAGTATTATTTTGTTTTCATGTATTACTAAGATTATTTTTAGTCCCAACGAAAAGCGACGGGTGTTATGTGTTTCGCATCATTGTGTGTGTGTATGTGTATGTGTCTATTCTTTGTCCGGAAGTATCTCAGTAATGCGTGATCCGATTTGAGTGCGGTTTTCTTTAATATTAAAGAATAAACAAGGGGCCGTGTTCTAAGCCATGTTTCATCAAAATCGGTTGAGCCATTTCGAAGATATTTAACTTTTAACACAATTTTTCTATGTATTTCAATGATATCATAGTCATTTGAGGGATTTCCAAATTATTTTTTTTATTATAAACTGGATGAGCAAGAGATACAATATGTCAATGAGTATATTTACTAATGCCAGCTAGTTAGCTTCGAAAACAGGCAAGATCGCCGAATCAACAATGCCTGGAAGAGCTACTGGGCAATGAAGGTATACATAAAGGGAGACCTTCCAAATACTCTAAAGCGCAAACTCGTTGACATGTGTATCCTTCCTGTTCTAACATACGGTGCACAGACTTGGTTATTGACTGAGCTTCAGAAGTCCAAACTCAAGATTTGACAGAGAGCAATGGAACGTAGAATGTGGAATGACTGGAATTGCTCACGTAGGGAGAAAAACAGCCATGCTTAAGTAGGACTGGGCAGGCCACGTTAGCCGCATGCCACAGGAGAAATGGGCACACATCATCAAGTCCTGGATGCCTGAGGATAGGAGGCGTCGTCGGGGTCGGCCGCGCAAACGTTGGAGAGATGATCTCATTGCGTTTCAGAAGGATGGTGGGAAACGCCAAGGATAGAAATGAATGGAAGAGTTTGAGGGAGACCTTTGCCCAGCAGTAAAAAAAAATTATAACCTCGTCGTGGGTTCTCAGCCATATTTGATGGAAATCGGTTAAGCCGTTACGAAGATATTTAGCTTTAAACACAGTTGGTTTGGTTTGTCTGCATGATGTGATCATTTGATATCTCGGGAGTTTCTAAATTTTCTATTCATTTAAAAGAGGAGCTCAGTGTAAGTTAATTTGTCTTATAAATTAACAGTAATTCTTGTAACTGGCAAAGAAACGATGGGAAGGAATAATTTTTTATTCATTCTGTTTAGAACCTATACCCGTTAAATATAATAATAATTTTGTCTATTTTTTCTTTTTATCCTTGGTACCATATAAGAGCCTCATAGGCGCGACCAACTTTAAATTTTTGTTTTTGTTTAATAAAGAGGATGGTAACTATGCGTTCAATATCGAAGTGCTAACTCCATCGATTTTGAGTCTTGTTTTAACACAAGTATGGAGTACCATTTTTAAGTACTTCATTTTGTTTACATATGAAATTAAACCCGATCAGTTCATGTTCCCCAATGTCGACAGCAGTATTAACAAACTCTTTCTAATCAAATGGCGATAAAAAAATCGGAAGATAATAAACAAGCTCAGGTAGCTTGTTTATTATCTTCCGATTCAGCCTCGAACATCAGGATGTTCGAGGCTGAATTTGAAACTCTTATTCAAAAACTTCCGTGTCCGTGTCAGACTTCCATTAGAGCCAGTAAAGATCGTAAGACCGAGCGGGGCACTAAATATCGATATCTGACAACTACATTATGTTAGGATTTAGTTTATGTTGCTAATTTGTTCCTTCAGCATTTCTGCTTTAGATTTTTATTTATTTCAACTACGAACAAAAGTCCGGTCATAGGCAATAAGGTCAAATGTATAATGCTTTCTGAGATGTATGTCATGTAACCTATAGAAAGCGTGTACTTATATATATATAGGTATGGTCGCTACAACCTTTATGATTTCGCATACTGTTTGTCTGAGTTTGCTAGGCCCTGTTTGTCGATACTTATTACAATCATCATCAGCCCGTACACATTCCACTGCAGGGATATAGGCCTTCCTTCGTATAATGATATATTATTCCTACTGTTTTCTTTATCGTAATCTATAAGTAATGGTTCTCGTTGGCGAAACGAGTAACAGTGATAGAGCTGTAGCTATTTTGAGAATAGTTTACCTGAAGTCATATTATTTGAAACTATCTAAAGGAAGCTACATTGAATTACTGCTTTTGGGGAAAACTGTGTCGTGTTCGTGTCCTTTACAAGTGCGCTTACGTACTTATGTACTTACCCTTGATAATGCGAGCCCGCGGGTATAAAATGCGCGGCGCCGTCCCAGCCTCCACAGTCCGTAGCAGGAGCTGTAGAGTGCGGACGCTTGTCAAAGACCTGGGCCAGTTATTTCGATTCGACAAATGTGGTCGTGATTCAATGTAAGTTCAAAAGAGCAAGTGCGGGCTTTAGTTTTGTTTAAAGTGACTAATTTTGTGATTAATAATTTATAATTCGAGTCGAACACCTTTGTCATTTCACACGTAAATTTTTAATGGCTTCGCGTACTTTATAGATATCGTAGTCGCCAGTCAGTAGTTAAATAACCGTCGTCAGTTACGCATTGTCTAATTAACTGGAGCAAAAATTTTATTTAATAAATCGTAAAGTGTTATGATGATTGAAATGTCGAGCCGGCAGCATTTGCATCCAACTATTACTCAGAGTAAATATTGTATAGGTGATTAAAAGCTTTAGAAGTTTATTACGAAATATTAAAATAATTTCTGTTTTCAGCAAATGATAGCATGGAATCGGAATCCAGAATTTGTGGCAAGATTTTCGTCGTACTTTCATGGGTCCTAGTAATACTTACTATGCCATTTTCTCTGTTCATCTGCTTCAAGGTAAGTTCTAACTAGTGTACTTTTTTCTTATTGGATTTAATTATAATATCGCTGGTAGTGTACACATTATTTGTCTCTGAACTGCGAATTTAAATACTTCCAATATCTTTGTACTTTTAATCGTATTTGTGTCTACAAATAAGAACCAATATAATATTAAAGTGCGTTTGGCTGGCAAGCCAATCAAGAAAATGCATATTCATTTCATTGTTCTTATGAGCCTTGCTATTTGTTACTCATTTTTATTTCGTAATTCCTTTTGGGTTCTGGTATTAGTAATATTTATATGCATTTATAATAAAAGACATCGTTAGATGGGATGCTGTCAGCGGCACGAAACCTCTGACAAAACTTATTGTCAGTATGTAGTACTGCAACATGGATTTATTCTTATAAAAAACTGTATGATTTAAGTTTATAATTTATTATTTATTTTCCACCTTGCTTAGTTTTCAGGTATGAATACGTGTACATAAGTATTTTAATTTGTTCTAATTGATATGGTAAAGTGTTATATATAAGATCTGTACATAATTAATAAATGGCATTTTTGGCAATCCTAAATATAAAATTAAAGTTATGTGCTGTAAATGCGAATTTTAGACGTGTATGTAGTGTTAAGTTAAAAATTTTCAGGGATATTTTAAATAATATTTAGCTGACATTGCCGAAATATTTTACTATGATACATAACAATGTATCAAAAACTTTTCCTTAGTTTTCACATAACTATGATTATGATTATATTCTGTCCACTGCACCATTTACGAGCTCTGAGACTAGTTTTTGTGGATGGTACTTAAAAGTTACCGAAAAGTTAAACATGAAGCTTATTTCAAATCTCGTATACTCATAATAAATATAGATTTTTTTTTCAAATTATACAAAAGTACATAAGGCCTGCAAGAACTTGAAGTTAATGATTAAAATGTCTATAGGCATTTATATGTTTGCTAATTAATGCTATATTACGTTCGTGATTTTAACTTTGTCGTTCTCGAAAAGACAACTGTAGATTACCTATGTCGTATTTGAAAAGAAATCCTCTTTTTATGTAAGTCCTGGTTTAGTGCGTAATAGGGTTGGTGATATAAGAATGTATCAAAAATGTTTCCTTAGTTTTCACGTAATTTTGATTATGGTTACATTCTCTCCACTGCTCCATATACGAGCTCTCAGACAAGTCTTTGTGGATGTTACTTAAAAGTCCCAAAAACCCAAAAAGTGAAACATGAAGCTTGTTTCAAATCTGGCATACTCATAATAAATATAGATTTCTTTTGAAATTATACAAAAGTAAATAATTAATGCTATATTACGTTCGTGGTTTTAACTTGGTCGTTCTCGAAAAGACAACTTTAGATTACCTAAGTCGTATTTGAAAAGAAATCTTCTTTTTATGTAAGTCCTGGTTTAGTGCGTAATAGGGTTGGTGACATAAGAATGTATCAAAAACTTTTTCTTAGTTTTCACGTAACTTTGATTATGATTACATTCTATCCGCAGCTCCATTTACGAGCTCTGAGACTAGTTTTGTGGATGTTACTTAAAAGTCCATAAGGTTTTACACCGAAAAGTGAAACATGAAGCTTATTTCAAATCTGGCATATTCATAATAAATATAGATTTCTTTTAAATTATACAAAAGTACATAAGACCTGCCAGAACTTAAAGTTAATGATTAAAATGTCTATAGGCATTTATATGTTTGCTAATTAATGCTATATTACGTTCGTGATTTTAACTTTGTCGTTCTCGAAAAGACAACTGTAGATTACCTATGTCGTATTTGAAAAGAAATCCTCTTTTTATGTAAGTCCTGGTTTAGTGCGTAATAGGGTTGGTGATATAAGAATATATCAAAAATGTTTCCTTAGTTTTCACGTAATTTTGATTATGGTTACATTCTCTCCACTGCTCCATATACGAGCTCTCAGACAAGTCTTTGTGGATGTTACTTAAAAGTCCCAAAAACCCAAAAAGTGAAACATGAAGCTTGTTTCAAATCTGGCATACTCATAATAAATATAGATTTCTTTTCAAATTATACAAAAGTAAATAAGGCCGGCATGAACTTAAAGTTAATAATTAAAATGTTTGTAGGCATTTATATATTTGCTAATTAATGCTATATTACTTTCGCGGTTTTAACTTTGTCGTTCTCGAAAAGACAACTTTAGATTGCCTGTGTCGTATTTGAAAAGAAATCTTCTTTTTATATAAGTCCAGGTTAAGTGCGTAATAGGGTTGCTGCAGGGGCTATGATGACGAAGAGATGCAATAGTGTGGTAGGGATGAGGGTGGAGGGTGAGGTGCGGTGCGGTTGCGAGGTAGGGTGGAGAAAGTACGTCGTAGGGTGCGGTTGTGGGGTCAGTGAGGGAGTAGGAGTTAAATGAGGGGAGGTGCTGAGGGTAGGCGTAGGCAGAGGGTGGAGTAAGGGGGGGCTGTCTGGGAGGGGGCGTAGGCAGGAGATAGAGTGGGGGTCTGGGAGGTTAGCTGGGAGGGGCGGGGCGGCGAATGAAAGAGGAAAGGCAGTAGGTGTATCCGGAATGTGATGGTGGGATTAGGTGAGATGGTGTAGTGTAGAGTGGCTTAGAGAGCCTCGTACGCCTAGAAGAGATAGGATGTGAAAGGATGGATGGCAACACGAGGGAATCGTTAGTGGCTTAGATGTATTACAGTGCGAGATCGACTTCAGCTTAGTGTTAGAAAGCAGATATTTGGTCTGTGAAGGATGTATTGATTGGGGTGATGATAGTGGCTCTTTCCACCTGCTGAACGATTATGACGACATGACTAGACAGATAGAATCTAACTCTAAATAATAACTAAGAGCTTTGACGTGAATTCAGATATTTAGCCTGACCAATAACACTCCACCTCGTAACTTAACCTTTACGAAAATATTGCAGTAATAAATAAATACGTTCAAAGATGGGATAGGCAAAATAGTGCGTTAGAATCGAACATTTGTTGACAATCTCTGTGATGAATATAGACCTCCTCATTTTACTTATTACGCTAACCAGGTGCACTTACATGTGTATTACTTACAACAATTTCTTAGGTATTCCTATGGATATATGGATATGGCTTGGTTTTTAATTTGCGTTACCGTACGAGTAGTGAATATTCTATGTAAGGTGCGCCCATCGACTGATGACGACACTGGCAAGTACAAACAAGGTAGGTAATACAGGGTGTTTAAATCAGCATAAAGTTAATTAACATAAATAATTGTCTTAAATTATTGTAAATCATTTTGTGCAATAAAGAGTATTTGTTTTGTAATTTATTGTATTAATAAAACCTAAATTATTTATTTAGGTATAAATTTAAAATAACATGATTCGAGTTATCTTTTAATAACATATGTATCTAGGTATGTCAGACAAATAAAATCCCTTGTGGAATGTTACGCCACAATGTTTCGGTCATACCTGAGATTTTAAAACTGAAACCAAATTTTTATTATAATTTTCCACAAATAATAAATAATACTATAATAAAAAAACCGTCACCGAATACAAATAACTTTGGGCGAGGTCATACCCAGCTCTCGAGTTACCTACCTTGTAGCGTCAACCAGTCATTGGTTGACGTTAATTGTTCCATACACAATAAAATCGTTTTTATCTACAAACATAAAAATAACATTGTTCATTTTTATCTCGTATCAAATTTTCTTAACCGTTAAGTACCTGGGACTACACTGAAGAGAGTTTACAGTCGGCTGCAAGTCACTTTTAGGAATACCTAGGTAATTATTGCCTGAAAAGTTTAAACCTAATAAGAGCAAATCTATCTTTAAAATTTAAGGGTATTATGATTGGTATAAAACATATGGTTTAGACATCGATAGTATAGGCAGAGATTAAGATTGATTGGCTCTTCTAGGTGCTAAAATATTTCGGCAAATAAAAGACGTTGTTAAGAGAATATTTATGTAAATAAAGAAAAATGATGGTAAGCAATATTTAACTATTGATATGTTGTTTTGAAAAATTGATCGAATTTCGTGAAATACAAATGTAAAATTCAAAATTATCGAGATAGGTTATGAAGAATGAAAATTAATCCCACAGGATTATTTACCGGAAAATCACTTTACAATAGATAATAAAAGCGTTGCCACTTACAAATGTCTTGCTTATTCAGTCATTTATATAAAATTAGGCGGTTATAGAAATGGTTGACTGTCACTAAACACTATATTTTCTTTGAAACCTTATATTTCTGCTTCGGTGAAAGAATGACATCTTCTTAGAATGCTGTTTTGCGGAGGATCAAGCAATATACCAAACAATAAAGTTAAAAAGAAGTAAAAGACATGTGATTCGAACGACAATCGAAAGCAGATATCATAATGCAGAGCCGACTCCTAACTACACATAATACGAGTATATCAATGCTTCAGAATTATTGTTTACAGGTCCGCAGATCACCGAGAGGACGCTGGTTGGAATATAAATTTTAATGTTTTTTATTTAAATAGTATATCTAAAATCATATTTCGATATTACTATATTAGACATTGTGCTTATAAATTATATTTGCAGTCAAAAATAAAGATATTATATTTATAAAATATAAGTGTAAGTATTATTTTCTTTTATTTTTGTAAAGTCTACTATCAGAATAAGGTATAAAAGTGACGTAGTGCCGTTTCTTTACATGTGGTTTTAAAATACATTGATATCAAATGAAAGCACTAACATTATCCTTGGGTAATTGTATTATATAATAATAAACGTAGGTGTCATAATTAGAAGTATAGTCACTAGTTCCCCATTTATCTCACGTTTGTCAAAGAAACTAACTTGATCTTAGGCGTGTTGTGTAAATGAAAAACTGAATGATTCACTGACTGGATCTATCAACGATTCAGGCACATGGAGGCGCGTTATGGAAGGATTTTGTAAATTTTCCACAGACACGAGATCAGCTCAAATTACAGGCGTCGTTCTAGTAATAAATAATTTTCTGATTTGATATTTTTTCGATGAAACACCTCATATTAAACTCATACATCCATATATCAAGGTGATTCCACACCTGCCGATATATCGTGACCGATACCGTTATGTCCACACTGCAACTACGCAATATTTATGAAAAACAATTGTGGAACGCTTACACATAAACCGATATTATCGGTAGCGACACGCCATATAATGAAATGGTTTCGGTGGCGGTAGTTGTGATAATCTCTCCCCAATTGTATTTTTATTTTCTCTTTGGATCAGGTTAGCCGTTCACAACTTAGGGTAGCGGTGCACTTTTAAACCGTGCTGCCTACGGAGCACTTCTTCGAGCACCAGCGGTGTTATATTTAGCAGTTATCAGTAAATTACAAACCACTGCAAGTCCCGGCTTGCTCTTAAATAGGTAGGTAAGGTCTATTAAATTAATTAATAGGTATAAAATTTATTTTATATGGAAATAATTCTGCTTTAGCATTACAATTCAAAGAAAGTTAAAAATATTAACACATTGAGTGCCAACGTAAATAGTGTTATTATTCTGCTACATAAGAGATATACATGCAAAATAAGAGAACTTATCATTACCGTCGACGGTTTAGATAAATTATCAGTTCAATAGGTAGATAATTATTGTGAAGGTATTTTTTGTCACGCATACTAAAAATATGTAAAGAGAACTTCCGAAATCCTGATTACAAAAATAGGAGTTCAGTATCTGATTACATCAATAAAAGATATAATGTATATTTAGTAATTAAAAAAATTTGTTCCACCCAGAGCGGGTGGAGCTCATGGCACTCAAGGTGTTAAGTATCAGATACTTTTATTAAGTTCCTACTTAAAAATGTGTATTTTAAAATTATAAATTACGGTACTTGATCATGATGCTGACGATGTGGTTAATGGCAGAGCATTTGCAAGTATCTGCTCGGAGTAGCTATTCATGCGTTATCTTTGGCGCTAAGCTGCAGTGCCAAGAGCATTGTTGTGTTGCACCTATTAGACAGTCCCCTAAATGATTTGGGGGATCTGAGCGACCATTAGGTGCGCAGTGTGTACCCAATCATGAAACCAATTTATAAAAAACTTTCCTACTGGCGCCCAACGTGGGACTAAATAAGGACATTGTATCTTTCATTATGTATATTATTACATCGGTAACACTGCAGTTTTGTTACACATATCTTCATTTAATGTCTCTGGTATCTAAAACATAGAGGACAAGCGCTAATCTATTCGTAGAAAAGTTACTGCTGGCGCCCAAAATGGGCTCAAAACCTCGCCTCCTCATCTCCCTCTCTCTCCAAGCCGACATAGAGATGAGAAAGATACCTAGGTCATTCTTTCTTATTTCGTCTAATAATTACAGTAGACAATTTCTGGAGTTAAATATCAGGTTACTATGGTGTACAACCACAATTGCAACTATGTTTGTTGATTTCATCATTATTACTGAAAATTGTGACATAATAGGTACTGTCTCTATTACATCAAACGCAATAAAATTCGCAAGAGCTCCTCTGCGTTGGCTTTAAGGCATGATTAAGGTCAAAATCTAACCAATTAATTCAATTTTATTGCAAGTAATTACACATGTACATGATGGAATTTTATGTGGTTACTGTTTCCTGTTTTACCCTATCATATAGCATAAACAAAGACATACTTACAAATCTTATTATATTATGTTTTAATATACAGCGTTTATTTTCTAAATAAAATTTTCTAATCAAAACTGACTAACTATAAAATTATTGATGTTATTGATATAAAAGCTAACGACGTCCATGTTTGAAAATCAGGAAGAAATGGCAATGGCGGCCGCGAATATTTTGACTTCGTTGTTCTCTAACATGAATTAACATTATTGCCATGGCTTAAGAGTATAGTACACCATTGTTGTAGATTTTTTATTGAAGTTTTATTTGAAAAGGATAAGTTTTTATAAGAACGCCACTGTAGGGGCCTTTAATATGATAAATAAGAACATTTATTACAGAGAAGCTACAAATATTCGTATATTTTATTAATTATCTGGTACCTACGATTTACCTACTTTGGGGTTATTATTGATAAAAAATAAAATAAAAACCATAGTTAAACGTTTCGCAAATGAAAAAATGATACATAGTTAAATATTAGATATATTTTTTTTAATTATTATACAAATTTTTAATTAATAAAAATATAATTCAACTTAGGCCGTTTCAGGAAATAGCGCAAAAGCCCCTCGTACTTGACTGTTCTTATAAATTTACATTGTCAAACCGTGGGAATATCAGGCGGAGGCCTGATAATCAGGAGGAGGAGAAAGGGGAGCTTTTCTCCGGTGCCTTTACATTTTCAACATATAAGTAATTTCTTGGATAACACTGTAAGGTCATACGTCATTTACAGTAGATTAACTCCTAATATTAGGGTAAACTACTACTGGTTCAAGTATATACCATCTTCAAATAATCTGTGATTTGACCAGCAATTAGCTAAACCTCTACACAAATATATAACAAAACGGAACCTTTCTATTTTTTCATAACCATTAGATACCTACGTCACATGCTTATAACTCCGTTATCTTTGTGTAGATTTTAATGGAATTTCATGGGGGCAGGTCTAATGGGATCTGCCATACACTTGGCTAGTAGAAGTGCGTTTAATTAAATGCAATATGTATTTATATCATTAGTAATGCTAGTATTACCAAAGGACATTTCATGTGACTTATTATTTAATGTTTAAAAATCTCTTTTATTGTAGAATTTATAATTTTATTATATTAATTTAAAGTTGTCGTGAGTTGAATAAATCTAATCTGATGTTCGTACATGCTAAGACCATGCATGCACATAACACAGTTGGCCGAATTCAATTATTCTTACAATAAGTTTGCGTTGCTTAAAAGTAAGGTTGTAAGTGTATCAGTCGTTACCAATAGGTACCGGTACATCCATATCTGGGTCATACAAAATGTACACATTTACCGGTACGTGTGCATTCTGTGTTATAATAACATACATTTGCCGTGTGTGGAACTAGTATTGCAGAAATGTAAAATTGACCAGTACTTATTGTACCAGTGTAGTAAAAATGTACGCATTTACCGGTACTAGTGGTGCCAGTGTTGTAAAAGTGTATACATTTACCGGTACTTATGGTATCAATGTTGTAAAATATATGCATTTACCCGGGCCCGACTAACCTTCACACTGCTCACTCACACTGGTCATACGGTTAGGAAACCGGTACGCGTGGAACTAAAATTGTAAAAGATTCAAGTCTTAAGTCAGTTTCAGCTCGACTCATATAGCCTTGGAGGTTAGGAACTCGAGGCGTTTGTATAGACTCGAGCTATTAGTGCAGACTCGAGTCATTTGCACATACAAATCTTTACACATAATTAGATACTTAACAACTCTTTAACTTAACAATAATTAAATCATAATTCAAAGTACTAGCATAATACTTAAATATCAACCGGGCCTTTTTCATGACTTTAACAGATAATTTGAAAATTATATAAAAAAATCCGTCCCTTGCGAGTCGAGTCGTCGTAAAACGAGTCTTACAAATACGAGTTAAACGACTAGAATCTTTTACAACATTATGTATATGAATACGCTTTTAGTGCTTGAGCGAATGTACCTTGTTTTCCCTATCTCTAGATTTACTACTGTCTTTATTTTTTTTCCGGTATTATTTCATTTCTTGAATCTACTTAAAATCACTTCAATGTGGTTTCAAGCCTAACCATTCAATAAACTTTCATCTTCTCTGCAAAAGGCTGAGGTGGAGGAGGACAGCTTTGAGTATTTCGGAGGCGTAAAAACAATCTGTGAATTCTCACTTTCGTATGGAAAGGGAATGTGATCAACTAATTCAATTTTCATTGTTTTGTGCTATGAATAAAGTCGAAAGCCCTGAACGTTAAAGAAAATGGTTTATGTCCAAATAATTACATTCCCAAATCAACACCCACGTATATAGGTATTACATTAATGTAAATGATAATAAAAACCGTAAGTTTTTGTAAAGGTCGCGGGTTCAATTCCCTGCGACGTATATTATTTTTAATCTATGTCTGCCGCCAAACAGAAATTGTTGTGTTCCGACTATTTCAGATAAGATAGCCAATCTCTCAAATCTTAACATCAAATGTGATTGAGGTTAAGCTCTAACCCGTTGTGCACAAAGAAAAAATAAATCAAAGAAAAAAAAAATTACAATAAAAAATAATACAATTACATTTTTGCACGGCTGATCAAAAACTCATAGGTGTCGAACGAGTTGGGATGTAACGAGTGCCTTCCTGGGTAGTTTTCCATAATCCACTGTGAGGAAAGGCTTTTGTGTAAGCAAAGGGAACTAATGACAGATACCGGGAGCTGAATTTATATCAATAACTTTATTTCCAGGTTGTGCAAGAATATGAACGTGCTGTAATCTTTAGGTTAGGACGGTTACTATCAGGCGGGGCAAAGGGACCAGGTAAAAAATTGAAGTTGTTAAAGTTGCACGGCACTTGGCACGGTCTTTTTTAGTCCCTAATTGTCCAAAGTCAAGTTGAGGGTTCAAAACTTGCACGATGTTTACAATAATACTGTCCTCAAAACTTTCACATTTTTTTGACCAAATTAAATAGTTTACTTTTTTAATGATAAAATAATCAGTGTAATCACAAAAATAATTTTATTTCTATGCAGGAATATTCTTCATTTTACCCTGCATTGATTCTTATGCAAGAGTAGACTTGCGCACACGTACTTACGATGTCCCACCACAGGAGGTAAGGGAGTAATCGGATGTTTATTTCTTACTACTGCCAAGATTTGTGAATACACCATGCACAGTGAGTTTTATTCGTTCAGTTATGGGTTAGATCTAGTTAATAAATCATACACAACGTTATATTTTGTATGCCAAAAAGCCGATACACCCCAACTAGATCATATAGTTTGTAATCAATGTGGGAACAAAAAAATAAAATTGAGGATTTTTGCAAATTCGGTTGCCATTATGTTTTCTTTTATAAATTAATCTTTTTTTGTTTGATCAAACCAATAATCGTGAGGCCATTACTCGACAGCTAGGATTACGTAACTGAAATTTTTGTTATCATTAACAGTAATAAAAAATAATGTCAATTCAATATCTTCATTGAAAGAAATAATCAATTCAATCACCGAATAGCCACCGAATACAGGTGGCAGCGGTCTCACACAAATTCATACACGACTTCTCGCACTGAGCGAACGAGCTAGACTAAACGCGGCGGAGAGATCAAGCGCGGTACCAAATGGTCGGCGCGGGCGGCACAGCGGCCGCGAGTCCTTTGGCGCAAGCGAGACAATCAATGCCTTAGTATCAAGCCGCGTGAGTGGGCTGGGCGCCATTTGTAGCAATACGGAAGTACCGCCTAGGTAACTTGTCGGATGTTTATTATTCCTTCATTAGATAAACAATTGACGAAAAAATAAAACTCCCTACTTTTATAGCCTGAATCGATTTTATACATAATTCTGATCAAACTTATTGTAGGTTTCAGGTATACAAAAATAACGTTGTTTAAAAAAAAATAGTTGAGTCGTTTAGTCCATCGCGAGTATCACAACGAACAAAACGACTGGCTTCAATCATTTCAGATCTCTATCTGTAAAATACTCTTTTCACCAAACTTTAAACTAAAACTAAACAAAAAATTATATCGAATTTGGTTCACAACTGCAGGGTTTTGTGCAATTTTCTTGTTCACAATTGCAAAACATGCATAAAAGTATAATGATAAACATGCAGTCCAATTGAGAACTCTTTAATCGTTAATTACTCGTGCCCAAAAACTCACACAGATGCTCGTTTGAGGATCTTATGGACCCCATTTTCAAAATCAAAACGAAACTACTTGTACTACAAAATTAGAGATTTTTTATATAAAAATCTGAAAAATCAACAAACTATAAACGTGTATTAATTAATATGCACGTGTATATTAATAAGTAATGACGTCATACTTTATAATTTGGAAACTATATTTTTTGTTGACAATCTGCACAATAGCATTATCAATATTAAATGGTCCTTACAAACGTGTTTGACATATTTGGCGCATCGTGATTTCATTTTCACGTCTTTGGATTCCGATTTAATGATTATCTATCTGTTTTCGGCACTTGATGGATGGACAATTTCCATTTTCACTGCGTATATGTTTGCAATGATCAAGAAAAATCGCACCTCAAAAAAAGTCACGAAAGTGCTCCTTCGGGGTCCGTATAAACCCCAGATACACTCTCCAGACATAAGAAAGCACCCCTGGGACACGAAATCAAATATACTATAGGAAGCGCGGCGGTATACTAGGCGCGTAGAAAAGATAGTTATAAAATTCGAGGAATAACACACCTTTGAATACGCACAGGGGCCCAAATTAACCCCGCACGAGTTGTTAAGCATTAAAAACCAAATTGCACCTCTCTATTTTTTGCACAGCACAATAAGTTAGCACCAGCAGTAAGATATTATTATCATATTTCTATAAAGTTATTCTAAAATAACATCTTAATAAAGAAATCACAATAAAGTACCTACAAGGATAAAATTATGCATGGCAAGGTAGATGTCCCTTGATGCATTCCATACCATAGAGGCTGGATCTGGTGCAATGTTAAAGTCAGGGCATGACAGAGTCGATGAAAGATCTCGGCACTGCTTGCTATGCTTGCTCAATCCAGTATCCCAACAGGTGGGTCTTATAATGAACATGAGCAAAAGGATTAAGACGAATACTCGTGTCGTACCCACACCAATGGAGATCAGACACCGGCAAGTATAGCCAGAATCATCCACCTAATTAAATACCTAAAATTAAATTGTATATAGCACCACTCTAATACATCGGTTTTATAATTAAATCCAAAATTTGCAGGTGCTTACTAAAGATTCAGTAACTGTGTCAGTGGACGCTGTAGTTTATTATCGAGTCCATAATGCTACAATTTCTATTGCTAACGTTGAGAACGCGCACCATTCGACTCGCCTTTTGGCGCAAACGACTCTAAGAAACACCATGGGGACCCGTCCATTACATGAGATTCTAAGCGAGAGGGAAACTATTTCTGGCAACATGCAAATTTCACTTGACGAAGCTACTGAAGCCTGGGGTATCAAAGTCGAACGTGTGGAGATGTAAGTACTCATACAAAAGTTGCAAATTCGCACGTTCTGCACTTTATTTGATATTAGAAATCGATCACTGTGCACTATATGTCCCATTTTAATTTTTAAGTCACACAGAGCGATACCTAAAATATCATCAAATCTAATAGAATAAACTAAACAAAAGGTTTAAAAATCAAAACCTTAGTTAATAGATAAAGTAGATTATGGTTGAAAATATTCTAAACTTTAACTACTTATTATTATTACAAAAACAAACTAAGAGTTCGATTTAGTCCGATAATAAAGAATTCCATGAGTATCTTCAAAACATGACATTATTCTTCTTGATATGATTGTATATATTTTTTGTGCCAAAAACAAGTTATAAGTACGAGTATAAGTATTCTTAGATTCTATTTGTTGGAACTTCAGCATAGAATTCTTAGTGTATTCATATAAAATTATGTATCGTAAACCGGGATTAGTTTAAAGCTTTATATCTTTAAAATATCTGCGTCTAAATAAGTATAAAAAACTATTAATAAACGTATTTCTTTTTGTAATTATATCGATTCCTGTAATAAAATCTACAAAAATATGATTAGTTTTTGAAAAAACCCTGACTGATCGAATTTATAATAGTTTTGGGGTTACTTTGAGAACCCAATTTTTATTACGTAATCGGAAAGTAACCCCAATAATAACTAAAATTTAATAAAATAAATCAGCTGGAAAAAGAATTATTGACGTTTGAATTACTTGGGGTAACTTTGATCAAGTGCAAGTCATAAAACAAAGGGAATCTTTAATAAAAATATTATGATATATTTTACTCACAAGGAGTAATAATATCAGTCGTTCTATAAATATTTTAACATTTCTTGAACAAAACAAGCCTTAAAAATAATTAGTCTTTCGAAAATAAAGTAGAAAAAATGTAAGTTAATCCCTGGGGGTTACTTTGACAATATGATCAATTTCACACCATATACCCTATTGATGTCAACCCACACCAAATAAACTTAAGTCATAGCCACATGAAGTTTTGCAGCATTGTTATGTGCATTTACATAGAGAATAACAAAATAATACTTCTTCCTGCTAATTACAGTGATAAACGCTTACACAGAAATGATTTTTCAGTACTTCATTGTAGCTTATCTACCAAATTACGTTCCGATCTCTCCAATGCGCATTTTAATATATGTAAAAGAAGTTTTGATCAAAGTGACCCCGCGGGTCAAAGTAACCCCGGTTCACGGTGTTTAGTTTGCATTAAACCTTATATAATTTCATGCAATATTAAAATATATTTGTAAAATTTTCTTATTGATAATAGTTTTACTAAAATAATGGAGGAAACAAAGTAGTTTTCGTAACATCATTCAGTTGGAAAGCACCGCAAAGCAAAATATGTATGTTTTATTTCTAAACGGGTCATATATCGATTATGTCTTATTCCGTCAACACCAACTTTCTAAATAGTAATCATTATTATGGCTACACGTTTACTTTAAACAAGTTTTACAAAAACTATCACCGGTATTCTTAATTTTCAACAATAATACCTAATGAAGATGTCCATTTACGTGGATAGCATCAAATATTACAACGTAGTAGGTACATCTATACGTCTTAGTAATTTCATCCAATATTTTCACGTAATGTTTATAGACTATACGTATAAGAGATTTCTAAAAATTCTTTGATCACATTTTGTTGAGATTATCCATCTTTTCACTGGCTATGTTAAAGTCTGTATATATTGCTTTAATAAAATTGTTCGCATGGGCGTTCTGTAATACAGTACGCCGACATTGATGTATTTAGGTATTATTTATTTAAAACCTTCGAAAACCTTCACACATTTGTTTTTCCGATATTATAGTTTGTTATTATTCCTTTGTTTTTTTTCGATAGTCATTTGTTTTTGCATTATTTTATGAAGAAAAAATACTAATGTTAATGGTTATAAGTGTCTAGTTATTTAAGAGTTTGCAGTGTATAACATAGTCGATAGTCTTCCTAAAAGGTTGAAATAAAATAAAAATAATAGGTAAACCTTCACAGAATGAATGAAAAATTGTGATGTCACGGCCATTTTGCTATTTCAGACATGTCGCGTCTCAGACATAATATTGCCATTTGGGCATTTCACTCTCTTACACATTTGCGTCTTAGATATTATACTCCTGAAACGCCATTAGTGCTCGTGAGCGAAATATGGATAAACTTGGAAAATTGTACCTATAAATTCCTCACGGTCTTTTAGTTCCATAACGGCCATCCACCTAATTAGAGGGTAATACTAAATGCAGTGGTGAATCACCATTCCTGACCTGGGAATTTAAAACAACTCATAGTAATGAATGCTGAAAGCTATTAAAAGAAATACTAAGGCAAATTACAGTTTCATCAAGTAAAGTACCATCGGAAATAATTTCATTGTATTTCTAAATCATGAGGACTTCTACGGGAGCCCATCTTCAATTAATTTCAGTGACGAAAAGGGCAGTGCGACATGACTTCATTTATTCTCCTTAGTTGCTCCAGTCATTTTATCGACTTATTTTTCAAATTGACTTCCAACCTATCGTCAATAACAAATTTAGTGACATGAAATATTACTCACCTTCGTGCTCTATGATTACCAAAAAGGATTGTTAGAAACTTGTTCGCTCGGAAATAATAAATAACTCAAAGAACTAGGGTTGAAAATCAATAGTGATAAGTACGTAGGTCAATGGAAATAGGTTCATAGGTCAATAGACATGGGACTCTCCGATTAGTGTCACGTGTACACACGACAATAGGAAATACTTTTAGTGAAAACAGATCCCGTCCTTGATTGTATTCAAAGAAAGGTCCATATGATTTGGAAAATATGATCTGGAGAATAACGACTTGGTACATACATAGCATAGATCAAACCCCACTTGGATTACTGCAAATGTCTGGACTGGAGCTCGTACTCACCAGCTCGTTAGATTCAGACGAAGAATCAGAACTTTCACACGGCTTGAAACTGTCCCACGATATTGACTCCGTGCGCGTATTTTAAGATAAAGATATTTCGCGGGACCCGCTTACCTTCATTAAGCGACGTACAGTTGTACCGCTATTGATCCTACCTATTCAGGAGTTGTAGTAGTAAGGTGATAATGCTTAGATTAGGTTATTTTTAAAATAGAGATTGTTCTGACAAATTGAAATTTCAAATTTCGAAATTATTTTTATTTTTTTCTTAATTCTTAGAACTGTAGTGGACGCTTTTGATCTTATTACAAAATGTGGATTAAAGTTAGTGCGAGGGGAAAATGACATACAGGATAGCTGTCAATTTATCGTGGGTGGGTACTGTTTTGAAGGTAAGTAATATGAAATATTTGATTTTCACATACTACTACTAACTTCGAACCACGTTTTGTGTTACGGGCAGACAAACACCTAGGCACTACGAGTTCCTCTTTCCTACCTTCAGGGAATCCTAATTATTTATATATAATAATTATACCACTGATAGAGGGAACCCTTAAAACTCACTGTATTTATGACTTTGAGAGAACCCATAGAAATTCAGAATTAGTCGTGATAAGAAAAATACAGTATAGAAAACCCGGAGACCCTACCAATGATTAGATCATCCATGTTAAAAGCTAATTTTTATTTTTTTACCGAAATGAATTTAATTTTACATTCTGTATGATTAAACTGCCCAAACTTCGAAATGGAAGAAAATTATATCAAGACAATAATGCAATAATTTATGTCTGTTCCACTTCTCGTTATAACACCGGTTATAGCATCGTTCGTTAGTTACATTTGTCATCGATTCTAGTAAGATCCTTCATTGCTATAGCATTTGTATAACCATGGCCCGATTCCCACGACTTTGACCTACCTGTACATGTTATAAAGCAAGGAATAAGAAAAGATATGTTAAATTCACGGCTGTTCTACCACAAAAATTACAATCAAATCATAATAAATAAGCTTTATTGTTTAAATAAGGATGGTGCATTTAAATATCTTATAGAAACTACAAATTACATAACACAATTATATGACAGCTTATAATTCATCAAAAATACAGATTAAACGCAACATATAATTTCAACGACAAATCGCAGGATTTTAAAGTTCTATTAACGACATTGTTCAAGATAAGACCTGTTAAAAATAAATAGCCACCTTCCCTGATTAATCTTTTTTTTTTAATAACAACAGGATATATTCCTTTAAGTACTAACGGAGAAAGTCAATGGAGCTTAATGAAGTACTAACTCAACTATTCTGCAAAATATGATAATTCAGATAATTGTTAAGGTTGATTTCAATCATCATCTTCGTCATATCAGCCGAAAGACGTCCACCGCTCCTTCTCTACCGATCTCCCCGAAAGATCCCATAAGATCAATATAACCTGATATTAACTCCACTCTATAAAACATAAAAAATCAATGAAAGTTACATTACTTCAGATACAGGTATGTAGGTATACAATATACAGGGTGAATTTGAATTAGTGTAATTCCCATAAACTGGTGACGCCACTCTGGATTACTAACAATTTTCCCCAACGAAATAGTCGGATTCGATCAAAAAATTTTCGATTACCCGTACAAAGTAAACCATTCTGAAACCACCTTTCCTAGTAGAAAGATTCCTAGTAGAAAGTTGTTCGTAATCAGGAGCGGAGTCACCAGTAAATAAGAATTACACGAATTAAATTTCACCCTGTATAATCAGAATCACAAGCACATAATCACGATACCGTTATAAATTAAAGCCATTTCAATGGAAATACTTTAATGAAACTGTCAACTTGGAAACTATTGACGTCTGTCACTATTACCTGTTGATATAGCTACCTAACAGAGAGAGGGGGTGCGGAGTGAGGGGGTAAAAGGAAGGAATATGTAAAGACCAATGATCCACAACAAGCTCGGCTATTTATAACGGTTTTCAATGGCTATATTGTCTCAAAAAATAAGACAACAACGTTGTAGCGCTGACTCTTAGAAATGCCCTGCCAACGAACAAAGGAGGTAGTTAATCACATCGTCAAAAATCATCAAACATGAAAAGACTAAATAAAAAGAGGGTACCATTGTTGTTAATTTTTAACAGAGTACATTCGCGAGATACTATATCCTATTAACCACTCATTTTCAAAATTTTACACAATTATCGAACAGAAAAGACGTGCGGCTTCCTGTGCAACTACAGCGAGCCATGGCTGCCGAGGCTGAGGCTGCTCGCGAGGCCCGCGCTAAAGTCATCGCCGCCGAGGGCGAGCAAAAGGCGTCCAGGGCCCTTCGAGAGGCTTCCGAAGTTATTGGTGATAGCCCGGCAGCTTTACAGCTGCGTTATTTGCAGGTAAATCCAAGAGGACGTGTTCAATCATGTCCTTCGAGTCTTATGGCTCCCGTACAATCAGAATATTCGATTGTGAATTTAAGTGCAAGCGTTGGAGACTGCCGGTCACAAACCAGTGCAAGTGAGAGTGATCCCACACCCTCAACATCTGGCACTTTGCCAAACCCACGGTTATTAAACCGTGACCCCGGGGATGACAACGATGTGAAAATCAGCATTATTGAGGAATCCGAAGAATCTGATGACGACGAAAATACGATCGTCAGTAATTATTGTAGGAGGTTAGAACGCGGGACATTTGTAGCCGAATCCCTTACGGCATTTGGTTTTTATCTATACGTATACAGTGTTCATTGTTTGTATCCAGGTGTACAGTTCACTAATCGGTGTATGATGTTTTCGTATGTTACGGCAATGTTAACGACATCCTTTTTCACCTGGTTTCTTCTTTACGTGAGGCGAAAAGCTATGTGGAGACTACGACTTCGACGACGAGAAAAGCGACGAAAAGAACGGCTCTTGCGCCTCCGCGACCGTCCTGGGACGCCGCCTCCAAGCGTCACACAAGCCATAAAGAGGAATGAAAGCTGCGTTTTGGATTTATGACACAATAGTGGGTCACCTGACTATTAGTGTTATCAAACCGCCCCTTTTAACGATTAAGCCAATTCGGTTTACTTTTAGTCTTAAAATTAATCAGCTATACCTATAAATAAAAGTTAGATGTAATAACAGCTATCAAAAATATTTGACTACTATCTAAATTTAAAACCCATATTTATATTACACGGATTAGTAATATTAGCATTCCTATAGATGGTATTTTAGACCACTTAGGAACATTAAACTGAAATCACGTGATTTGACAAAGGTTTTGATTATTCCTTTGGTAATCAGCCATCAAACTGAAAGAATACCAATGCTTTTAAATACACTCTGTACATTATCGTTATCAACGCTAGGCTACAGAGTAAACACTATATAGCCTTATGATCGGTAGCATTGGACGACTTAGCGACTTAACCCAATGTATTGACCATAATTGAGTCAATACTATATGTCAAGGTGGTCATTTTCAAGTGATCATCTTGTCAGCAAGACGGACACGACTGGACATGGACGCATCAGAAGCGGCGTGCAAACAACGAATTCCTGCGACCATCATTAAATTGCTGGACCATTTGTGGGTGGATTCAAACATACGCAAAAGTGAGCGTACGTTCACTTTTGCGTAAAGGTAGGCATAAAGCATCTTACTACGAGTACTTCATACTCCTAAATGTTTTTTTGAATATAAGTAGTGCTTGTTTTCAAACAAAACTATACTAATACTCTTTATAATATTGGAATATTTGTTCGACGATACATTTCAGATCGCCAACACAGCTCAGAAGAATTCTACAACTGTCTCTTGCCGATGGACTAATAACTTACGTGGGACACTCAGAAAATTTTGCGAAACAGAAAAAAATTGTTCTATGGGCAAATATATTTTTACTAAATCTTTTCAAAGTACTCTTCACTAGCATCTATACAAAGTTTCATGCGTCTGAACCAATTTTCGAAACACTTTTTCCAGTCCGCCGCAGACACCTCGTTTACGGCCTGCTCGAACGCTGACAGCGCATCTTCCGGCGATGAAAATTGTATCCCTTTGAGCTGATTTTTTATTTTTGGGAATAAAAAGAAGTCACACGGTGCTAGGTCCGGGCTGTAAGGAGGGTGACCTAGGAGTTTGACCGGCGTGCTGTCCAGGAAGTCCCTCGTTTTGAGCGCGGTGTGCGCGGGCGCGTTGTCATGGTGGAGCAGTAGCCCACGGAGCCCTGTGTTTGGTCGCTTGTTGCTCACAACAGAGAAAACTTCTGGCAAGCATTTATTAATATACCATTCGGCGTTGATGCTTCTTTGGTTTTGTAAAGGAATTGACACCAAGTAGCCAGTCAAATTGAAAAAGCTCGCGATCAAAATTTTCCCCCCGCTTCTAGATCGCTTCACTTTGGTGGGCGTTGCTTCGTTTTGAAACACCCAAACTGTCGACTGGCGCTTCGTTTCTGGATCGTATTGATATATCCAGGACTCGTCACCTGTAATGATGTCATAAACACGCCGAGACGAACCTGCTTCAAATTTGTTAAGCATTCACGGCACCATTCCACCCGGGCCTGTTTCTGAGCATCGGTGAGGTTGTGCGGCACCCAGCGTGAAACTATCCTCCTCACGCGAAGATGCACGTGCAGAATCTTGTGAAGGCTTCCCGATCCAATCTGCACAATGTGCTGAATCTCTTGGTATGTTACTCGCCTATTGACTTGGATTAAATTTTTCACTGCTAACACGTTTTCTTCCGTAACAGCCGTCGAAGGGCGACCACTTCTTTCTTCATCCCCCAAAGTTAGTCGACCGCGCCTAAATTCATTATACCAACGATACACGGTTGCCTTAGAAGGGCCTTCATCCATGAATGCCATTTGAAGTCTTTCGTACGATTCTTCCGGTTTCAGGCGGCACTTGAAATCGTATAAAATCATAGCGCGATAATGTTCCCGGTGCAGATCCATTTTTCACTGAGACACGATAATTTAAATTAGCTTGCAAAAAATGTGGAGGGAAAATTTGAAATTGGAATGTGCCTATTTTTACTTATAAATACATCGTAGACCTTATCTCGACATTAGTCCAGATTAAGGTCAAGAGCGATCCCATTCTAATTAAAAAAAAAACAAAATTTTCTGAGTGGCCTGGTATTTCATTAAATCATCGAACTAGAAGAATCATGTTCTAGTCGTTAAATAATTTTAATCCCAAAGTTATCTTCGTTAATTATGAATAATGAAATGATGATAGCTTTAACGTATGAAAGATAATTCTCCAGTAGGCAGTAAGGCACTTGAGGAAAAACAAAAATACCATCTGAACTTTTACGAACAGCACATGGCACCTAATCAAAGCGGCTGTACGGATTTGGGTGAATTCTTCCACGCGGACGAAGTCACGGGCGGAAATTACTACATGATTTTATCCTGAGCAGAACTAGGGACTTGCTCTAACTTTTCTTGGACGACGATTTCAGACCCTCAACACTATATCAGCTGAGAAGAATTCTACAATAGTGTTTCCACTACCTATTGATTTAATAACATATTTCATCAAGGCTAAACAACAATCATCGTCGAGTTGTTAAATAACTATTCCCAAAATTATCATCGTTTATTATATAATGTACTGATGATAGTTTTGAGCTCCAATGAAACAAGAAGCAATGTTTGGACACAAATTAAATAATATTTCCCCAGTACTTAATCAAATACAAAACAAATAGCATCTGGATAGCGAACTTAATACGCAACATTAGCCTCCGAGCATCATTAAGACTCGTGTAATCACCCCAGTCTTGTCCGTCCTTCTCTTTCCTTGATATCGGCAAAATATATAATACTTTAAATAACTCGGCATCAAAAACATTCAAACCTAAATGAAACTTATTTATGTTAACTCCATCCTTCTTCTTGTCACCTGTCCCTACTAATAAGTGACTCACGTATAATTAAATTCAACTCATATGTCGACTAATAACCACGTCTTTGACAACCTTAAAAGTAAAACGATATGTCCATTCATGGGTAATTGTCTGCACAATACTTGGGAGTTTAACAAAAGCGTCATCCTTTTATCCACAAAGAGTAATAGTATATGATATTTTTGTTTGTTTAATATATGTCCATTCATGGCTAATTTTCTGCACAATACTTGAGAGTTTAACAAAAGCGTCATCCTTTTATCCACAAAGAGTAATAGTATATGATATTTTTGTTTGTTTAATATATGTCCATTCATCGCTAATTTTCTGCACAATACTTGGGGGTTTAGCAAAAGCCTCATCCTTTTATCCAAAAAGTGTAATAGTATATGATATTTTTGTTTGTTTAACCTGTGTCCATTCATGGCTAATTTTCTGCACAATACTTGGAGGTTTAACAAAAGCGTCATCCTTTTATCCAAAAAGAATAATAGTATTATGATATTTTTGTTTGTTTACTATATGTCCATTCATGGCAAATTGTCTGCACAATACTTGTGGGTTTAACGAAAGCGTCATTCTTTTATCCAAAACGAGTAATAGTATATGATATTTTTGTTTGTTTACTATATGTCCATTAATGGCAAATTGTCTGCACAATACTTGTGGGTTTAACGAAAGCGTCATTCTTTTATCCAAAAAGAGTAATAGTATATGATATTTTGTTTGTTTATTATATGCCCATTCATGGCTAATTTTCTGCACAATACTTGGGGGTTTAGCAAAAGCCTCATCCTTTTATCCAAAAAGCGTAATAGTATATGATATTTTTGTTTGTTTAACCTGTGTCCATTCATGGCTAATTTTCTGCACAATACTTGGAGGTTTAACAAAAGCGTCATCCTTTTATCCAAAAAGAATAATAGTATTATGATATTTTTATTTGTTTACTATATGTCCATTCATGGCAAATTGTCTGCACAATACTTGTGGGTTTAACGAAAGCGTCATTCTTTTATCCAAAAAGAGTAATAGTATATGATATTTTTGTTTGTTTAATATGTGTCCATTCATGGCAAATTGTCTGCACAAAACTTGTTGGTTTAACGAAAGCGTCATCCTTTTATCCAAATAGAGTATTAGATATTTTTGTTTGTTTCATATATCTTCATTCATGGCTAATTTTCTGCACAATACTTGTGGGTTTAAAGAAAGCGTCATTCTTTTATCCAAAAAGAGTAATAGTATATGATATTTTTGTTTGTTTAATATGTGTCCATTCATGGCAAATTGTCTGCACAAAACTTGTTGGTTTAACGAAAGCGTCATCCTTTTATCCAAATAGAGTATTAGATATTTTTGTTTGTTTCATATATCTCCATTCATGGCTAATTTTCTGCACAATACTTGGGGGTTTAACAAAAGCGTCATCCTTTTATCCAAAAAGAGTAATAGTATATGATATTTTGTTTGTTTATTATATGCCCATTCATGGCTAATTTTCTGCACAATACTTGGGGGTTTGACAAAAGCGTAATAATTTTTTCCAAAAAGAGTAATAGTATTAGATATTTTTGTTTGTTTAATACTTGTCCATTCATGGCTAATTTTCTGCACAATACTTGGGGCTTTAACAAAAGCGTCATCCTTTTATCCAAAAAGACTAATAGTATATGATATTTTTGTTTGTTTAATATGTGTCCATTCATGGCTAATTTTCTGCACAATACTTGGAGGTTTAACAAAAGCGTCATCCTTTTATCCGAAAAGAGTAATAGTATATGCAATTTTTGTTTGTTTACTATATGTCCATTCAAGGCTAATTATCTGCACAATACTTGGGGGTTTAATGAAAGCGTCATCCTTTTATCCAAAAAGAGTAACAGTATAAATTATTTTTGTTTGTTTAATATATGTCCATTCATGGCTAATTGTCTACACAATACTTGGAGGTTTAACAAAAGCGTCATCCTCTTATCCAATAAGAGTAATAGTATAAGATATTTTTGTTTGTTTAATAGATTAATGTAGTAGTAGATAACAGTAGCCAATGTAAGTAGTTCTATTAGAAATAGTATCTGTGTAGAACATAGTAAACTGATTTCCAGCATTTAAGAATTGCTTCATATTAATGTTTAATCTGCGTAGATTCTATTTATAATCGAAAAACAGACCATGCATTGGTAACCCTATCATAGTTAAAATACGAGAAAAATTTAAAATTGTAATAAGCTGAAATGGGTTACATACCAACACATAGCCTACAAAGTGACAATACCTACCTAATGTTCTGTCCAGACAATTCGAGCGATGTAAAAATATCCTTCCATTAGAGGTCGACGTGAGCAGACAACTTATAAAGTAAGTAAATAACTACTCCAAGATCATGGACATTCGATAAAATATATTGTACCTTGCTGCTTGTAAAAAGTTATATTTATTTATCTTCTGGCTGCTGCAACGTCTTGATATATGGTATATAGTTAGTGTCAACGTTCATTGGTACCGAATGGTTGCATGTTTGTTATTATAATGCCAATTGTAGCCAGTTCTTGCGTTGTTGTTCAGTATATGAGGGACCTACATACAGACAAGTGATACGACAAAATAAATAAAAACCTTACTTTAAATCCCAAAATTGATAAATATTATAAGCAATATTTTCAGTACATAGATATTTTTAAATATCCGCTATACGACCGGAACGCAAGATCGTAGTAAAATTATAAATACTTGTTGCTATCAGCTTGCATGTCAGTGGATGTGAAGAAAACATACTTTCCATGAATTTTCTCTGAAATTTGTTCAAAAAAGTAAAGCTATTCACATATAAATTATAATTATTAGTACTTTGTAATGTTCCAGAGGCAATGTATATAAAAATATCGAGGTAGAAAAGTTCAAAAATAGTAAAGTAATTAAAGTTTTAGGATTAGCAGCCAAACCACATAAAAATGTTTGCGGTCGATCGCTAAATTGGTACCACGTAAGCGTCCTAAAAGTAAATGATAGTAATTCGATACGTCTATTCATAGGACGCTTATCCTCTTACCCTTACATCTAAAGCGTTTACGTGGTACCAAATTTAGAAATCGAACGAAAGCGATCAATTAATATCGATCGTACGAAAAAAAATTACGTGGTACGACGGTTGGTAAGTAGGAACTTTGCAGAGATTAATTCCAAACTTTGTAAATTGCATGGAATGTGCTTGTAGATTTCCAAAAAAATTAAATAGAAAACTCGCGGACGGGAACAACATAGCGAGCGGGACAGCGCATGTGTCAGCAAACCCTTGTATTTGCTACTTGGGAAAAAAATTTATTTGCCCTAGTCTGTGTGTTGTAGTCTGGAATTGTGTTAAATTACTCTTATTTGATGATGTATGACGTACTAAACCTTCGAGTGAAGAAGTCAGACTGAGTAGGGATCGCATGCTTCATCTTCGACCACATTGTCACTTTCCATCAGGTGAGATTGTGGTCAAACGCGTATCCAGTTCATAAAGAAAAAATTAAACCTCGTTCTAGCGGCAGGGCGTAAGACAATAATCTAAAGGAAATATAGACATTACGTTACTAAAGTACGAAGGGTTATACAAAGAACGAGCCTCCAGACCGCCTCTCTCCAGCGTGCCATAGCCAATTCGTGTAACCACAACAGTTGGTTGTAGCAAGGATTTTCCTTCCAACCAAATTCATTAGGAACCGCGCTGCGGAGACCCCTCTTTATTCGGAATCGTACTTTAGTAACATAATTTTCTGGTGATCATATTTTTTACAGTAAACATAATCTCTTCATACCAGTTAATGGCATAACAATACTTCTGATGAAGATTATTAATATAATCACAGAAAATTTCACAAAAACTATATGCAACATATGAAACAAAACAAAATACCTACGTCAATTTATCGCCGAATGGAATCACTTCTGATAAGGATTATTAATATAATTACAGAAAATTTCTCAAAAACTATATACAAGATATGAAACAAAACAAAATACCTACGTCAATTTATCGCCAAATGGAATCACTTCTGATAAAGATCATTAATATAAATACAGAAAATTTCACAAAAACTATATACAACATATGAAACAAAATAAAATACCTACGTCAATTTATCGCCGAATGCAATCAAAGAAATAATTAAACAAGTTTCATTTAAATTCTCTCTTTTCTTCTTTACCTACACTGAATCTAGATGAAAAGGTTTAAACAAAGGGCGAGCCTCCGCAGCACCTTTCTCCAGCGTGCCACAGCCATCTCGAGCAGCCACAACCAACTTCTGCGGTGCCGAGGGTTATCCGGCACTTCTCCTGTTGCTACTTTGGGGTGCCGAGGGATTTTCCGGCACCCACGCCCGTGGAGCTACTTCGGGGTGCCGAGGGATTTTCCGGCACCCACGCCCGTGAAGCTACTTTGGGGTGCCGAGGGATTTTCCGGCACCCAACGCTTCTCAAGATCCGCGTTTTGAGTTTGGGCCTTCGTAATTTGATGGATTTCCCATTAACAAATATAAGGAATAAATATTATTATAAATATTTAATAAAAAAATATAATAAAAAGCAAAATGCCACGAAAACAAATGTCTAATATTTATAATAATATAAAAAAAGGAACGGAAACTAAAAAGTAATCAAAGATCTTAAATATACATTATTATTGTTAGGAGCCCACATTGTCCCACTACTGCGCAAAGGCCTCCCTACATATTTTAAAATACACAAGAATTACAAATCACCTGTCTGTGGAAAACCTACAACAATTTACGTAAGAGCGGTAAATGTAATTGCATTGATATTGTGTCAAATAAAAGCTCTTAGACCAAACATCTATATTTGGTCGAAGAGATTTTATTTCGTGATGAACTTATTCATCATAAATTTCCCGGCTACTGTCTACTAACTGTATACCTTATTTCTAACTGAGATTAAAAATTACTTGTCTGGACAAAGTCGGTTACATTTTGTAGGTTAATAAATAAAATGGTAAGTTATTTATGTCTCTCTTAATAAATTAATGGTAACTTCTTAACATTAAACTATATTGTTCTTGAGATGTATACGATATAAGTTCATTTATTAGAACTCTTAATTGATTGATTTTGAGCCAAGTGTGATTAGGATGTAACCTTACCTGCTCGTCAATGTTTGACATGTAGCTTATACAAAGACATTATAGTGATGGTTACATACAAATCCCACTTTAATATCCCTCAATCAATAGTGTTAATAATCGAATTATTATCAGTAGACCATTAACATAATTTACTATAAATCATAAAACTACGAAAAAAAATTAAGGTTGGTTTCAAAGTTTCACGGTTGTCTCATTTGACGAGTGGGTAAATGTGTTTCAATATAAAAATTGATCTCTAGAAAATCTAATCATTATATTTTACTTCGTAACCTACTCGTCAGTGTACAAACGGTGAGACTCCTCAAACTAATCTAACAAAAAAATGTACTTTCAGTAGGCAAGTATCTGAGTGTTTTAGATTTAGAAGTTTAAAAAAATTGTAAATGTTAGATGTAATTCAAATTACTTAGTAGATATTAAGTCGTAGTTTCGAATAATTATTGTTCACCATCAACATAATTTACTATAAATCATAAAACTACGAAAAAAATAAGATTGGCTTCAAAGTTTCACGGTTGCCCCATTTGACGAGTGGGTAAATGTGTTTCAATATAAAAATAGATCTCGAGAAAATCTAATCATTATATTTTACCTCGTAATCTACTCGTCAGTGTACAAACGGTGAGACTCCTCAAACTAATCTAACAAAAAAATATTGTTTCAGTAGACAAGTATCAGAGTGTTTTAGAGATTAGAAGTTTAAAAAAATCGTAAATGTTAAATTTAATTCAAATTACTAAGTAGATATTAACTCGTAGTTTCGAATAATTATTGTTCTTAAAATATTAGATCTGCCAACAGTAGAAACCCGTTTATTATATGGACTAATTTAAGATGGACCATATAAGTCTTGGTCTAATCAGAACTTTATAATTAAGTTAAAGTGAGAGTGAATTACGAAGAAAACATTCAAAACATTAAAGGACTACATACGAAGGATACAACAGTGTACAGAACATTAATAATAGCATCAGTGCAATATAAACAGAATTCAACTTATTCCACAATTATACATACCTTCCATAAAAAAATAATTAAATACGTTTATAAATATATAAATCTAGTTTCGGCTAAAAGTTATAAAATTCTCGGCTAAAAGGAAAGTAGCATCAAGAATTTACAGCAGAGTCATTTGGAATTGCATTCGGACAAAAGCGCACGAATTGATATTTTTAGATCGAGTAGGATATTCAGATCTAGAGAAAGAAATATATGCTATCATTGACAAGCACGCTGATTTTCCTTGTGAGACAAAACTCGAGTCTATAAGAAGAATTGATAGCAAAAGGAGTAACGTAAGACCGAGGGCGGAAGAGGGCACTTTCTTTCACTATTTTACTTGAGAAGACAGAACAAGACCTTGAGGTGAATCAAGTTTATGTAAAGAAAGATAAGGCTCGTGGAGATAGATTTACGAACGAGTTTCAAAAAGTTTCCCAACCAGCCCCCGGAGCATGACATTGTTTGTCGCGCGCGACGCGACGTGAGAGTGGGATAGTTGTATATTTCGTCCAAACGAATGAGCAGGACAAATATTATCTCGCGTTATATAAACGTTTATCGCGCCTGTCATGCTCCCAATGCAGATGTTGCTGATTGCATAATGATGCAGTAGAACATTTCGTATCTACATTTAACAGGAGATAGTGGTAATTATCAACCGATAAGGTCATCAAACATTTACAAAACACTTTCAAATGGCTCAACTTTATCCTAAATTATAGAGAGATATATGAAACTATTTACACAGCAATGAGATGAGGTTATGCTAAATATTTGATAGTCTACAACACAATGGTATATGGAAAGCTCTGCTTCATCAGTGTGGAGAGGAATATATAAACGTATTTTGATAGACATTATAAGAACATGAAAAGGAAGAGGAGTTCGTGTCGCCAGCCGGAGTAAACAACAAGATCCTTCGTCACCCAAAATATTTATTATTGACTTAAACTGTGCAACAATCGTTATAAAGTAGTTGTGATTACCTTGGGTTCCTATAACTTATGTATATTACAAATAACACGGGTTTTTACTGTAGGTGACAATGCATTTTAACATTTCAATATAGTAAAAATAAAGCTAGTTTTAAGTCTGTCTTTCTTGATTAAGACTATGTATAAAAGAATCAAGTATGCAATGATGCAATGAGACAAAGACATTGTCGGATCCAACAAGTAAACCAAACCCGAACAGTGCATGTTCTTAATGTATTACCAATCATTCGCTTAAAATCAATTCATCTTTTGTCTAGTATTCGACTTTATAATCAGTGTCGAAACAACACACTAGTTAACAAAACAACAATCTAAGTGTATTAGATTTAGATTTTAGATTTTAAACTGGTAGCATTATAGTATTTAAAACAAAAGATAGTAAGTAGTAAAAGTAAAAGCTTTGGTGTTCTAACGCATCTATTTAATGTAAATTAAACTAAGAGATTGTCTTTTCGAAGGAACGGTGAAAATTCATAGAAGGAAATGTCCAGTTGGTTCGGTAAAACTGGAAGATTAAAATTAATATTTTTATGTGTTTTAGTGTTATATGCATTGTACACTTAGTATAACTATTAAATAGTATTGATGTCCATTGAGCATATTATTTATTACGTCGCCCCACAAACTAAATGATACTTCAGCAGGCACAAAAGTTTTGGCAGGAATTCGGCGAGTGATTTAGATTTTTCTTTATATTACCCCGCATTTTGCATATTTCGAGTGTTGATGTGCAATAAAGCAGAATATTGTGCAGCAAAAGTAAACGGCTGTGAAGTGAGGGAAAGTATAAATATAATTATACAAGTAATGCTTGCAATTATAATGATGACGTTGATTCTGTATTAGCAATAAAATAAAATAAAAATAAAGTAATCTTTCAAGCTCCACCAAGAAGTCACGAAAATCTTTTGTTAGACACCGTCACCTTATATGAAAGATGAATATATGAATAATTTTTATTTTAACTTACTCATACTTTATTTATTAACAGAGTATTACACATATAATTAATATGAAGTATCTGCTTTCCTATCTTGAACCTAACATTATTTTTAGGAAAAATCAAAAATAAAAATTAACTGAATAAAATTCACAAATTACCATAGAAACAAAAAAAAATATTTACTAATGTATTTAAAAAAGTCAATAACAAAAACCAATCTTTTATTTGTATTTTACAATCGCGTAGGGAGACTGGAAAAATATAACGATTTACTTATTTGATTGTACATAATATATACGGCAAAATAAGCCTGTTATCTTCTTGCAAATGATGTACGACAACGGATCGATACACAAACGTTCAGAATTGTTCCGTTTATTCGCATAAAGTTGAGGATCGGAAGATATATATATATATTTATGCTGTTCAGTAATGATATTGGAAATATATAAATGTAGTCAAAACCTGGCACTTCTTATATAACAAGAAAGTGGTAAATCTAAAAGAAATGAAAGTCATTGTTTTCAGGAATGAACTCTGGGCTCTCTCCAGATGCATCATACCTGTTTGACACATTTCGCTCCAAACACTTATGCAATCAGCTATAACTGACCGACCCAATAAATAATATACCCTACAGAGCTCTAAATCATATACATGTCAAAAATTTCCTAAATCCATTCCAGTTTTCTAATATGAGACCAAAATAAATTTAAGTGAACGTATTAAAAATAGCTCATCTACTAGAACTTCAAGGTATTTGATTGAATTGACTAATCATAAAACACGAACACTGCTGATTTGAAAGCAAATACATGAGTAGACCCTAACTGTATTCTAGAAGATTTAGCTCTTGGCAAACTGAATTGGAGAAATGAGGTTTTGACTAGGTTCAAAGTTAACAAATTCAACTTCAGCCATCAATTCACCTTACGCGGGCCATTCTCAGCCATATTGCAGGCCTCATCCCAAGTATCTCCACTGAACATATAAAAATGACAGAAGTCATTTATATAGATCAAGAGACTCGTTCCGAGTATACAGCCTTGAGGAACCCTGTACATAACAGCAGCATCTGAACTGATGTACCCATCTATTTTAACCTTTTATATAATCGATTACAGAGGAAATCTTTGAAGATAGAGAGGCCGATAACGCGCATGCTAACCCTAATTTTTGAGTTTTTAAACAATGGAGGGGATCGAGACAGTGTCGAAGGCCTTAGCGACGTCTAGTAAATCTCATCAGCGAATATTTTACCATTTTACGATAAATACTTACACCTCAACTGTTTCAGAGGCATTGTTGATGTTCTTAATTAATCCTATGCCGAAGGTCTCTTTATTTATTTATTTAACACTTTATTGCGTATAAGTATAAAAAGATAGGACAGAAATTACAATACACAAAAGGCGAGTTCATCTTTGTAAGTTCAATAGGCTTAATAGCAGTTCAAGTTTGCTTATCGCTGGCGGTCTGCAAAATTGATCAGTCATACGATTATTTCAGTTTATTTTAATCAATAATTTAATTGCTTTTGCTTCAGCATTGCAACCTGGCTTTATATAAGAAAAATCAGTAGATTCTAGAGTTTGGATTGCAGCAGGTATAACGATTTTATAAAACTAGCGCTATTAATTTTACTCTTTTTCTAACTTAGATTGAATAAATGGCCGCATGATCATGCGGCGGTTACTGGTCAGTAACCGTACTATCCAACATAACTATGGTTGAGAGAGTATTCTCGAACATAATGTGAACCATACAATTGGATATTCGAATTGGAAAAGTAAGTTCGGATAATAATCTCAATTCAGCGGTCATAATAAGCTACAGAGCACAACTGTCTACTTAATGTCAATGCGGCCTAGTTTTATGTATCGAATAACGTCAACAAGCAAGTTTGCATTTTTTTTCATATAATGTGATTTAGTACAGCCTCAGTGGAGTTCAAGAAACTATCAATGCATTAAATCGATGTAGATCTATAAATAGCCAAAAGTACAATATCAGTATTTATTTTTAGCAATAAGCTCCCTCTGCTTTCGATTCTTCAACTACATATGTACGGTATGTCTCTTTTAACATAAACAACAAAACCATCATGTTGGTGTTTGACAATTATTTTTTATGTACAACGGGTTAGCACTTGAGCTCAATCTCATTATATAAAATAGCATGCGCATTCGTCTAAATCCGGAGGATTAAAAATCCGATTAAATTGTTGCAAGTTTCAACATCACGTTATTTGATTACCAAAATGTCATCAATATCTAATGCAATATTTTTTAACGAAGAAGCCACTTTTGGGATAATTTGTCACAATTTAAAATGACTGTGAGAGAATTAACTTTAAACATATCACTTACGAAGTGGTATTTTAATGTAAATAGTGGTTAGGTTTGACTATATGAATAGGCAAAATCAATAATTTCATTTAATAACGTGTATGTAATGTAAACATAAAATATATATTATATATATATTTATGGAAATATGTGGAATAAATATTCAACTTAACTGAGATATCTTATGCACTTTACAAGCTTTATTCTCGTGTCTTAGTAAATGGAATTATATGATAATTTCATATTTGCATCGCTTTTGCACCGCACGATCGGAGGGCAGGGCAATACTTTGGACAGAGAATCAGTTTTGCTATACAGCGAAGCAATGCAACGAGCCTTCTGGGTACGATTCCACCAACCAGGGACTTGAAGCAGTTTTTTATTTGTGACTTTTTTTAAAACAAATTGTATAATTGTTACTCCCACAACATATAAATTGTATAGAATAGTAAATATATTTTTTTTAGTTTATTTACTTTTTGGCAAACTGGCAAATTGGTTATATACCGATAAAGAAAAACCTATCAGTAAAAACAATGCTTACAAAATACCACCGCCAATATACTGCATAAGTTTTTTTACCGTAAGGAAGTTATTGGCATAGGTAGTTTAAATCTTTTTTTCAAAACCATGATCGACCCACGCGCCGGCCGGAGATTGATATGCGACTGTCAGGATTCGTGGGTTTCCTATCATGCGAAATTTATTTGGAACTCATATTTTGTCCAAGTCTTTTTTTTTCATTCATTTAATTTAATGATATAGTTATGTAGAATTGGCTACAAACGCAACCGTCAAATGACACAACGCGTTAATCGAGCGATAGCACACAGGAATATTAGGTCAGTTCAGTATCAGTAGGTATTACGAATAAGTATGTAACTGCGAAATTTTACAGCTCAAAGGTATAAGAAAAAAAAACAAAAATTGGCACGCAAAGTTCGATCCGTTAAGTAACACGTAGGAGCGTTCAGGGGCACGCTTAAGAAATCTTTGACACCAGCCAGCTTAATCGACGCGATGCCGGTGCAGAATAGGTCAGTTTTCGATAGTAAACAGTTAAAAGTTTAGCAAGCACGTGTGAGTTGAATGAATGAATTCTGTATATAATTGATTCTAGAGGATGGTATATTAAGAACAGGAAGTTGTCTAAGTTGCAAGTCATTTGTACGTAAAGATATTCTAGACATTAGTTCAGAATAATTGACAGATCCATTCGCTACTACTAGCTAGATAGCAAACATCGTTTATGTTACGTCTAGTTTCAAGTGGTAAGTAATGGTTACGTTTACATGGATGTAATCTAAGGACCTTTGTTGTGTTTTCTAGTCTAAGTAGCGCATGAATCTCTTTGGGATAGCTTCAGTATTAGTTTTATGGATATCATATCTAGGTATCTAACCTTGCGTGGCGTATTCAAGGTGGCTGAATACACAGGTAGGTACAGTACAGAATTTTTATTGTTGTAATGGACTTGAAATTTGCAGAGCTTCTGTATGTATGTAGGCAGCCCATTGTTTTAGACGCTCTAGCAACTACGGAATCTACATGGACATTAAATAATAGCTTCAAACATAACACCTAAGCCTTTAATAATATTTACTCGGTTATACTTTGATTACATATTATGTAGCCCTGTTCAATAATATTGGTCTTCCTTGAAAAAGTCATATAAAATCATTTTGATGTCTTGAGGTATAACTATTTTGTAGACAATACAATTTTTTTATTGATATTAATAAAAATGATAAAAGCAGGGGTCCCAGCAAAGAACCTTGTGGCACGCCAGATGTTATGGTGGTCCAATTAGATATGTATGCTTGAAGTACCACCGCTTGACTACGATTTTGAACGAATAGAGGAAAACCATCTGAAGAGGTCACCATGAATTTCAGAATTACAATACAATTTCTTTAAAAGTATATTATGATCGCTACAATCAAAACATTTACTGTAGTCGGTGTAGATTGTATCTAATTTAGTCAAATGGTCCATTCTCTCAGTAAATGCACTCGACAGCCAATATTTAGTTGGATGTTGTTGAGCGATTTCTAAAAAAACCGTGATTTTCTTTCTATCATCTTTGTACGCAAACCATGCAAGTTTGGGTGATAGCACTTTATATCAGTAAAATAAGAGTAGCTTACGTATGTCGGATTTTCATTATCGATACCTATATGACGACGACGATTTAGTAAAGATCGCGGTAAGCCGCTGGATGCGGGCAGCGCAGGACTGATCGTTGTGAAGAACGTCTCTCGGCTGATATGATAATGACACATTTTATCAATAGTTATGGATTTTCTGAAATCTACTTATGATTTTTTTTATTTCAAACTACGATAACTGGTATTGGAATCAGCGCTGGAAATTCTTGCCTTAGTGCAAGCGCAATTAACTATACTACGCCGTTTTCCACTATATAGCGTAACACGTTGCTACGGGCTACGCCGTAGCGCTACACCGTAGTCAGCAGCTGAAGAGTCAAACTGGAGAGTGTCCGATACAAAAGTCCGTGTGAAAATGTATCCGTACTTACAACCAAACCTTCACGTTGTTATCAAATTGTAACAGAAATTATCTGTTACCAATTTCTTCACTAAATCAATTGGTAGTAGGCTAACCCAATAATAAAATTGGTATTACCAACTTCAGACAGCCGTGCTGACACCGTTCGTATCGCACGCCTTAATAAATTAAATAAGTTAAATTTGACCCAAGAGAAGGCCAGCTGTCTGATGATGTAGGAGTGGTCATATGGAACTCTCTAATAAAGCAATGCAATTTCCTCGTGTTTGGGTTCGGCTGGTAACGTGGGTCTCATTTGAAAAAAAAAATCAAATCTGAATTAAGTTCATGAGATGATTTTGAAACGATAACACAAAAATTCTTTAGTTTTTAAGATTTATGAAACGTCCAACTCGTTGGCGTCCTGCCCTCGCTGGGTCTTCCGGTGCGTGATCGCCACTTGAAAAACTTTCCCCCCGTCGGAAAAACGGCCGTCGTTTCTACGAGCAATGTGCCCACAAATGTTGCCATTTAAGTTTGTTAATTCTTCGGGCTTGCTCGGTCACTTTGGTTCTCCTGCGGATCTCCTCATTTGTGATTCGATGTCGCAGGCAGACTCCGAGGATACTTGTCTCCATTTTTCTCTTTGGATAAAATATGTACCTCCATCAAATTTGTAAGCTATATTTAGGTGAAATATCTAATCGAAGTACCATTAGATGTAGAATATACGGGGTGTAAGGAAACTGCTTGCGAAAGCTTCAGGAGGTTTCAAGTTCATTTTATTTTAAATTATATCCCTTAGTTTCTTATATTTTAATTTCGGAACCTATTAATATTAATGGAAAAGTCTGCTTTACCTATGTTTATAATTTTATATCCCAAAAAACGTGCATAATTAGTAGGTAGCCGGTATAAGTACAGTGGGCTAACGCGTAGACAGATACCAAATGAACCGTGACCTCAGATCGGCGGACAATTTAAATTGCGTTATAATTCATTTAGGCATTGGCTAAACTGAAAATAGAAAAACCAAGAAAAGCTATGACGTCATCCATATATACTAAACATATTAAAATATACTTAGTATTTTATATAAAGAATTTAATTAGGTATTACTTAGGTAACAACAATTGGTGTAATATATATATTTATTTAGTTAGTTACCCCCCGAGTAACCAAATGGAATAGTATTCAGTATAAAGCAACTTATATAATTCTTATAATAATAATAATAAAATAGAAAACATCAGGACCTTGCAATAGAAATCCGAACCCAATGGAAAGCTCAAACAATACACATAGTCCCGATTGTCTTGTCATCCACCGGAATAATCCCCAAAACTTCAAAAAATAGACTAAAAACTTTGAAAATTCCAACATACATAATACACATTTTACAAAAAGCCACGATACTTAACACTTGTAGAATTACCAGAAAGTTTCTGACTTCATCTATTATCACTTCATCAGCTGAACCCGCCACACTTGGTTGATACCCGTCTGGTGCGAAAACTACCTTCTTCACTTTGAAGAAGAGAAATACGTTATAAATAATAATAATAACAATAAAACAAACAAAGTGAAACAGTAACTTATTGGTAATCTGTGGTGAAACTGCCTTCATTATTAACATAGCCATTCCTAACACCCACAATATTCAATCCACCATTACCGAAAAACTCTCAAAATATAAGGACCTAGCAATAGAAATTCAATCCCAATGGAAAGTAAAGAAAGTGCATATTGTACCCATAGTATTGTCTTTGACCGGTATCATACCCAATACTCTCAGCAATAAATACGTTAAAATTGCCTACTTACATATTACAAAAGGCTACCATTCTCAACACTTGTCGTATCTCTCGCAAGTTCCTAAGTACATCCGTCATCACTGCCATGAATAATAACCCCTCAAACACTTGGCTAAGGCCCGTGCGGAGCGGTATTTACCTTTTTCGGAAGAAAAAGAGATAAAGAAGAATATAAATAATAATAATAATCATCATCATTTCTACCACCGGCGTAATACCCAAGACACTTAACACCAGCCTCAACACATTAGACATTCATCTATCCATAGCCATACTACTACAAAAAGCAACAATCTTAAACACATGCAGACTAGTAAGGAAATTCCTCTTGTTAAATTGACATAACGTAGACTGTAATGTAACTTATTGGTGTGGGTGTTGTTGACCATAATGATGGCTACGAGACACCCAAATAAAAGATATAGTCCAGGTTAATAAACTCTATTACTTAATCACCGATATTACATTCGGGAACACAGGGCGAGTGCAGAGGGCGTAGCGTGGGAAACAACTGTCTGAGCTCCGGCGCCACAGAATACTCATACCTCTAGCATAATCTAGAGTTATGCACCGTGCAGCTGACGTCACATTGTATCTATACAATACTTGTATATTCTAATACACAAGTGCATGTGTCCCCACATAGACTTATGCACTTGGCTTAGGCCCGTGCAAAATTTTAGCTCCTTGGAGAGATTAAACTAATATAATAATAATATATTAATAATTAACGCCACAGACAGTGCTGTTAGAGTGGCTAAGTTCTGGTCCAATAAAATTTGAAACTTGCCTCGACACGAAAAGAAGAAGAAGAAGAATAATAATAAAGGTAATAAAGGTTCTTTTAGGTGTCTCTTAGGAATAAATTTAAAGAAATTAATATATTAGCATCGCAATATGTTTACGAAAACTTAATGCATTTAAGAAATATAGTGATATACATAATGTTCATACAAGATAGAAAAATATACTTACTCTTTATGTCAGCCGTTTACAAAAAGTCACTAAGTCATTTAAGGGGCAATGTCTTTTATAATAAGGTTCCAGTGGACATTCAAAATTTACCTTTAAATAAATTCAAAACCATCATAAAACAGACATTATTTACCAAAGGCTATGATAAAATTTCTGACTATCTGAATGATAAGCAAGCATGGACATAAACAGCTCGGCGATATTCAGTCTAATTGTACAATATTATATAATTGTAACCCTGTAGTATATCGATAACCTTACCTTATTTCGGTGTTTAACCGTAGCGTAATGGTTTACTGCAACATACGCATATCGCTTAGTCAGCGCCGATACCAATATGATATATAGGCTTGTTATTAATTAAACGGTCTAGTTCACAATAGACAACGAGACTTATTTACGGAACCCACAGTCCATCGACGTACCCACCCACTGAAACCCAAACTTATTTAAAATAGCAACCCTTAAGTTTCTTGCTCGTTCTTCTCTGGGGAATCAGCTTTGTGAATGACCAATAATATCAATAATATTAATATTAAAATGAAAAATGTGACGTTTTCAAGTGATAATTTTTATCCTACGAAATAAGTTTTTTTTTTGATTTCATTTCATTTATGCACAACGGTTAGCACTTACGGTCAATCACACCTGAGGTTAAGTGAAGATGAGGCCGAAGGTGAACCCCATCTTATTGCGACTGCCTATCTGATCTCTAACAAACGGAACACAACAATGATATATTAACATTGCTGTTTGGTGGCAGATTTGTACCGATTTGACTTGTATTGACCGAGTACTAAACATGTGCCCCGCTGGAGTTGGAACCCGCGACCTCCGATTCTTAAATCCTATGTTGTGTACATTGAGCCATTGAGGCGGTTAAGGTATCCAAATACACGAAACATCTAGGACAAGAATAGGACACACACAACACTGTTTTTAAAAAGAGAAGAAGCAGCAATTTTTTATTAAATTAACGGCTAGTTCTTGATGCAAAACTGACCTCCCCACGCCCCCTACTTAATGAGAAAGCAAGTAAGCAAGCCGTTTACCAAGTACGTACATGTGACATATCGATCAGTATTAAGCTGAGAATGTAGCGTGACCCCAGGTGACACATACACGTTGTCACTAATGGGGCACGGCGACGCGAGAGGGTTGATAGAAAATGGATTGACGGCTGATGGAAACTAATAATTTAACGCATTATGTTTATACACAACTGCAGTCGTACAACTTAAAAATTTTTACGTTCGGTCGCTAATAATTATTTGGCATTTAACTCGCTTGCGATGGGTTGCTAAATTTGGTACCTACTACGTCGGCGCCCTAGAAGTAATCTAATAGATAGACGTATCGAGTTACCGTGTTTCTTTTTATGTATAATTTCGGACACTTACACAAATCATCTAGTCCCACACTAAGCAAAGCTTGTACTATGCATACTAGATAACGGATAAACATACATAAATATTTATATAAACATCCATGACTCGGGAATAAATGTTCGTATTCATCACACAAACGTTTACCCGTCGATTCGAACTCACAACCGTTGATTTCGCTGACAGGGTCACTATCCACCAACCGATCGTTTTCTAAGGCGTTGCGTGGGGTGGTGCCTTTAGCGGTCGTGCAAGCGAGATATTTGCAAATTATTACCTAGCGACCGTCCGCAAAAATTTTTACATGGTACGATGGCTGATCAACGCCACATACTTACAGAAGAAGCAAACCCAACATAAGGATGGGGGCAGGGCAAGCCGGGACCCGTGCCAGATCAGACACCACCTAGTCACTGAAGCGATTGCAGTAAATACAATATAAATATACAGGATTCTTTTGAAAATGTGCTAAATTCCAAGGGGCGTTAATTTACTTATCTAGCGCTATCATAAACAGTGTGCATTATCAAAAGAACCCTGTGTGCTATCCTATATATAAAAAAAAATAAGACTTAATCGAGAAACAAATATTAAAGAGTTGGCGAGGGGGGGCAGGCGGCAGTATCAGCACCGCTACAAAAAATTCAAAATCAGGGGCTGCCAATTTTTTATACTATAGAATAAACTATAGGCTTCGGCGTAAGTACAAGGAAACGTCAAGAAATGGGTTATAATATCTGTTTTATGAGATTACGAATATGTTCCTAATTAAATACCTAAGTAATTGTCTTGGTTAAAAACAATGATAACCTTACTCTGGTTGTAAATATCTATAAATAATAAAAATCTTGTAACAAAATTAAAACCGACTTCACGAATCAGACACTATAAATGGCTATTGAAAGTAAATTAATCTACATTAAGCACTGTTACACATTGACGCTGACTTCGAAACATATTTATATATAGTATATATATAGTAGAAATAACAATAATTACGCCAGTGAACATTGGAAATAATTCTTATTGAGAGATCCGAACGATTCAATAAAATATTTTTTTTTACTTTGTAATGGCTGATTCAGTGAAGTTCAAAGTTTTCTTTCTGTTAAAAAGTTTTTATTTTTAAATTTTTAGTATTTTAGCATGCTTGACAATCTACGTGACAATTTTTTGTGCGATTACGACCCTTCTTGGTCCTACAGGTTAAGTGGGCATTTGGGGTGTACCGGCTGGCCCTGCTGATCTTCGATTTACCATATTTATTGATAATCACACAGACCATCTCTACACTTTTTACTGACTTATTTAAAAAGAGCAACCCCGGAGTTTCTTGCTCGTTCTTCTCTGGGGAGACTGCGTAGTGAATGAGCGATAACTGTTATATCATGACGATTTCAAATGTTATTCTTATAACTTGCGAAATAAAACATTTTTGATTTGTTTTGACTTTTTCCATACAAACTCAAACTGCATCTACTCGTAATTTTCCTGTGCAAAGAGTACACAGTCGAAACGTAAAAAAAAAAAAAAAAACTATTAAACCAATTGTATTGAAATTGCAATGGCGCCAATTTGACGGTATCCCTTTTCATTTACAAAGAAATCACACGAATCAAACCGCCAAATCTCGGTGATGCCGGTGTACATATAATATATACAAAAAATATATAAACCGTCGAATTGATAACCTCCTCCTTTTTGAAGTAGGTTAAAAACCAAAAACAATACGAAATACGACGAATCGATCGAATGGCTAGGTATCAAATAAATATTACATATAGGAACGGAATCTGGGCTAAAAGAATACAATTATTTTGTCTTAATTTTATGAAGCTTTATTAAATAAATAAATATTTCGGACACTTACACCAATCATCTAGTTCTAAACTGAGCAAAGCTTGTACTATGGATACTTGATAACGGATAAACATACATAAATATTTATATAAACATCCATGACTCCGGAACAAATGTTCGCATTCATCACACAAACATTTACCCGTTGCGGGATTCGAACCCGCAACCATTGGTTTCACTATCTATCACTATCGTCATATAGACACTTTTTTATTGATTTTGATACCCGTTTTTGAATTTCTTCATCGAGATATATCATTTGATTCGAAGATCAAAAATTACGATAATATCAAAAATTAAAAGTATAATGTTTCAAAATGTGAAAGTCATTATATCTAAGCTTGATATGTCGAAATTCAAAATATCGAATGTTTACGATTTAATATATCAATGGTAATTAGGCCCAATTCAAAATGTAGTAAAAATGTAATCAGCGCCTTACAAAATATTGGGAGCAATAACGTCGTATTTAGTGATTTTTATTTGGATAATGAATTGTAATATGGACATAATAATAATAATATTGGGATCGCCCAATTTTTATTGTCAATCGTCATTGGCATACAAACATGACATGACGTGTCATGACATACAGTTATCGCTCATTCACTAGGCAGTCTCCCTAGAGAAGAACGAGCAAGAAACTCCAGGGTTGCTCTTTTTAAATAAGTCAATACAAATACAATTTGGAATACCTAATTGTAAAATTTATGATTCGACAAAGAAAAATAAGAATAAAATATACTGGATAATGGCGAGCGGTTCATGTCCACGCATTCTTATCATCCAGATAGTCAGAAATTTTATAATAGCCTTTGGCACATAGTTTCCGTTTAATGGTTGTTTTAGATTTATTTAAAGGCAAATTTTGAATGTCTACCGGAACCTTATTGTAAAAGCGTATACATACATACGAGAGAGAAAGAGATGTAAACGGGACTACATTTTTGAATGTTTTTTTAATTCCTGCATGTGCGTGTGTGCATGTGTATCCTTGTTTACTATAATGATTTCATAGCCTGTAGGGTTTCACAATTTATTTATTTAATAAATAAAATAACCCGTAATATTTTACTTACTTTTACGTGTATGTGACATACCATACACAATTGCTTAGTCTTCCACGCTAGGAAGAACGGTAATAAGCAAACTATGTCAAATTAAAAGAGCCTAGAACTTAATTATGCTTACTTTTTCTTGCTCTTAAGTATACGGAACATTACCTAAACTTTCAGTTTTACATTTCCTCCTAGTATTACCTAAAATACGTCTAATGTCAGCAACACTTTCAGACCTAGGTATCAACCTGTCATACGGTGTCAATATCTGTGAGATGTCTGCTGCCTCTGTGTCTATGATCTCCGTACTGATTAGAGACATACCCAAATCCAACTTAAAGGACACCTGACTATCCCGAAACAAGAGGTAGATATTCGCTTGATCTATTATATGGAGGGAGAACTGCTCGTTTATTCGCAACGCCTTCATTTTGATCTGGAATGGTTTGTACTTCTGCAGTGCCTTGATCGCTTTCTCTTTCGTTAATTTGTCCACCTCTATTGTAAGCATTTCGTCCGTTGCTTCGTTTTCAATGACTTCAGTGACCGTGTTGTATTTGTCTACATGAGCCAGCAATTTATCGAGGCATGGCCCGCGTGACTCTAGTTTCAAGTAATTGTCGACGTATACTGTATGTAATAGAGGAGGGTCGTTCAGCGAATGCCATTTCCACCGGCCGATTGGCCCAATCCTCTCATCCATGATGACGCCCTCACTTTGATTGTATTTCAATCTGCAAATTGAAAAATCTTTTGTTCTTAAAAATGTTTATTACACAGTGTTGGGAATGTTGTTTATTTATTGGAGAGAGTTGGACTAGTTTTGGGTCGAACAAAATGACCGCCGTAATCGTAAAACAGTATCAACAGAATTCTTTAGTTTAATTTACTTATAATATACCGGATGATTTTTTTACCATAATAAAAAATAGGGCATATTAGGTGAAGTTATTAGGTAGTTTATTTTTTTTATCAAAACCATCGTCCTTAATTTGATCGCGTGAAGGGATCATTTTGCGTTGACGGTACCTGATATTTCCGTAATGATCATAGACCACCCCATTACCGAGGTGGTCGAAACTCGCCAATACGGTAATAGGTCTCTCTTTTCCATTGACGTCCCTTTCTCCTGAACTGTAAATCACATATCTGTTCCCCACATTTTGTTCTGGAACAAGAAGCATTAATTTATTTTGGCTCAAAACTTAACTAAGAACTGGGATACGATTTTTGAGTTGGCATAAAGTTAGCAATTTTGAAAAGTCACATTCTTCCAATTTCTTGCGAGTCTATCCATTTGTTTGCCTGAGTATATGGAGTTATATTCCGGTTTATCTTTAACCTGTGGGCATATTTTTCGTGCGTACAATATCAATCTAGTATCGCAGCGGGCCGGACATCTTTGCGAAAATTTTATCTACGGTGCTGTGCTAAAAACAGATCTACTCCTCTATTGGGTGTAGTCGTAATCTGTGAAAAAGTAATAGCATTCCGAATATATATTGTCTATAGATATAATGAATGAAGACTAATACAGCACTAATACTGAAATTCAGAAAAATGTTACGTCTTCTAAAAAATGTTACGTCTTCTAATGTGTAGGTGTCACTTTATACAGGGTGAATTTGAATTCATGTAATTCCCATTAACTGCTGACTCCACTCCTGATTACGAACAACTTTCCCCAAGGAATGAAGGAAGAAATCACTTTTAGTATGGAAGTCCACAAATTTTCGTCTGGTGACTCTTGATTACGAACAACTTTCCACTAGGAACCATAGCAAAATTTAGCCGAAAATTATTGGACTTCCATACTAAAGGTGGTATCAGAATGGTTTACTTTGTATGGGTAATCGAAATTTTTTTTATCGAATTCGGCTATGGTTCCTTGGGGAAAGTTGTTCGTAATCAGGAGTGGCGTCACCAGTAAACAGGAATTACACGAATGAAATTTCATCCTGTATATCTACTATCTATTTTATTTAATAAATCGTATTCAATCGTATCGATTTATACAATAAATCATATTTTTACGGAATCTACCGATTTATTTCATGTTTTTCTTAAACGTAACCCCTTTTGATATTAGTTGAAATAGAATTCCCATTAACACGATACCTTTAGCTTTGTAGTAATCCAGAGCTAATATACCATTTCTATAGTACCACCTGCCATAACAGTCGTTATCTATCTCGGCCAACTTCTCACCAGCATCATAAAACAAAATCTTGTCATCCCGATGTCGCCTGAACCAGTCATTTTCTGGATTAACTTGATGCATTTTGTAAATATTCATCTGCGAATTTGATTCAAATTCAAATTCAAAAATATTTATTTTCAGTAAAATATCAGTTTTCATAAATGAGTTGTTAAGGCGCCTTGTAAGTTTTGTTGGAATATAACAAAATATAAATCTATGTACAGTTTCATAATAATTTAGAACAAGGGTCTCTTGTTCTCATTCATGGAATCAATGCACAGCGGAAGGATCTACTTTTGTTAGGTCAGCCCCCTTACTTCGTTACATGCGCTTTACGTGTGCGGTTCAGTACTGTAGTGCACCTCTCCTTATAAATATATATTCAAATATATTTTAATTATCGTCGAACTTTAATAACTCTGTTTTTATTCAAAAGCCCCTCCATAACCTACAGGTTATGGGCCCAGGGAAATAAAATTAAATAATAATAAAAAAAGGGACACTTTTTGTGCCTAGTGTTTAAGTGACATTTTAGTGATTTAAGAAAATGGATAATTTAAAAATGAAACGTAATATTAAACAATTTGACGGTGAAAAGTACAGTGTTTGGAAAATGAGACTTCGTATTTTGTTAAGTGAACTTGAAGTGATTGACGTTATAGACAATGACTTTCCTGGAGAACCAAGTAATGAGTGGTATAAAAAGGACAAACTCGCAAAGAGCACAATTGTTGAGTATTTATCCGACTCCTTTCTAGGATTCGTCAAAAGCGATTATAATGCAAAACAAATTTTCGATAATTTGGATGCAATTTATGAACGAAAAAGTCTGGCTACACAATTAGCTTTGAGAAAAAAAATTACTCAGCCTCAAACTCCAAACTGATACACCGCTAATAAAACATTTTCGTAATTTCGAGGATCTTTTGTCTGAATTGATTGCTGCTGGAGCAAAGCTGGAGGAAATGGATAAAGTTTCCCATTTATTATTAACATTACCTAACTCTTACGATGGAGTTATCACGGCTCTTGAAACGTTAGCTGAAGATAATTTGACATTGGCATTTGTCAAAACAAGGTTGTTGGACCAAGAAATAAAAATATTAAATGAAAATAGAGACACAAGCTTGAAAGTTCTACAAGCTGCAGTTCCTCATTCTCCTCAGAATTATCCGAAGAAGCCAATGAAGTCTTGGAAAACAAAGGCAAAGTTTAAAAATACAAAAATAAAATGCCACCACTGTGGAAGAAAAGGGCACTTGAGAAACGATTGCTATTATTATAAGAAAAAAAAAGGACAAAAATTCAATAATTATGAAACAAAAAGAACGCTTCAAACTGTCCAAACAACCGAGCCTACCAATTCTTCAGACTTTTCAGGCTTTGCCTTCATGGCCGGCGGATATCCAGAAAAAGATGAAAATTCTAACAAAATTTCATTTATATTAGACTCGGGAGCATCAGATCATATAATTAACCGAGAAGATCTAACACAAAACTTCACGTTGTTAGACAAACCATTGAAGATATCCGTAGCAAAAAATGGGACATTTATAATGGCCATAAAAAAGGGTACACTTGAAGTAACCAGCAATTTAGGCGTAAGCGGAACACTTCAAGATGTTTTATACTGTCCCGACGTACCCTATAACCTACTTTCCGTAAGGAAAATACAAAATGCTGGATTAACGGTGATATTTAACCAAAATGGCACTGTTCAAATAAATGATCACCGTGGTAAGTCGGTTATAACTGGTACTGGTAAGTGCTTGAACAATTTTATTACTATTGATTTCAAGATACATATAAGCATGTTAAATGTGTCTGCATTGCATAAGACCGTTGAAAATAATAGCGATTTATGGCACCAACGTTTGGGTCACATTAGCAAAACAAAATTTTTGCAATTAAAAGGAAATGATATGTTTGGTGACACTGAACGAATAAGTCAAATCAAACCAAAAGAAGACTTATGTGAAGCTTGCATAAACGGAAAACAAGCTTGTTTGCCATTTAATAAGGTTAAAAATAAGGAACACTTAAAACGGCCCCTATTCAATGTTCACACAGATGTGTGTGGTCCCATCACTCCTTCGACACTTGACGGCAAAAACTACTTTGTGATTTTTGTTGATGAGTTTACTCACTACTGTGCAACATACCTGATAACGCATAAATCAGATGTATTTGTAATATTTCAAGATTACGTTTCTAAAAGTAGTGCTCATTTTAATTTGAATATAGTTAATCTATATTGTGATAATGGAGGTGAATATTTGTCAAATGACATGAAAAAATACTGTGTGCAAAAAGGTATTAGTTATCATTTAACAGTCCCACGAACACCTGCTTTAAATGGTATCGCAGAACGTATGATACGAACTGTGACAGAAAAAGCTCGCGCTATGCTGGTTGGTTCCAAATTAAATAAAACCTTTTTGGGGCGAAGCGGTTTTAACTGCTACATTTTTAATAAATATTTCTCCAACTAGAGCTTTAAAGGTTTATAAAACTCCTTTTGAAATGTGGCATGGTAGAAAGCCGCATCTTAAATTTTTGAAAATATTTGGATCAACTATATTCATGCATAACAAAATCAGAAAAACCAAATTTGAAAATAAGTCCTCAAAGGGTATACTGGTTGGTTATGAAACAAATGGATACAAAGTATGGGTTGTGGAAACTGAAAAGTTTGTTATAGTAAGAGATGTGGTTGTGGACGAGATAAATTTCTTGTCTAGCAGACCTTCACTGAGCTCTAAGGGGGTGGCTCATGAAAACTCCTGTAATCCAAGTGACTCAATGCACACTTCACCCGCTAAGAAGGTGTGCAAATCTGATGAGGTGAAATCAGATATACAAAAACAAACAAATGATAACTTAAATGAAAATACCTCATTAGGGCAAGTACCTAATAAATCTGTAAGAGAAACAGATGAGCACAACGGGTCTTCCTTATCACAAGACAATAAGATGTTGCCTAATTTAAGACGGAGTGATAGGATCAAAGATCTTCCCAAAGTTTCTTATAATGAAGATAATATTTTTCAAGATTATCTGTTGTGCGCTCAGTCATTGGTATGTCAAGTACCAACATCCTACAAAGAAATCGAAACAAGGGATGATAGGTTACTATGGGAACAGGCTATAAAAGAGGAAATTAATTCACTCATCGAAAACAATACGTGGACCTTAGTACCGAAACCTAAAAATAAAAATATTGTTGATTGTAAGTGGATATTTACTATTAAAAATGACGAGTTTGGAAATCCACTTAAATACAAAGCACGGTTGGTCGCACGAGGCTTTAGTCAAAAATATGAGATAGATTATAACGAAACTTTCGCGCCAGTGGCGAGAATTTCTAGTTTCAGATTTATATTAGCTTTCGCGAATCAATTTAATTTATTAATTCACCACATGGACGTGAAAACCGCGTTTTTAAACGGGGAATTAAAGGAAGAAATCTTTATGAAAGTTCCAGAAGGTATTCCATGTCAAAGTGACCAAGTATGTAACTTGAATAAAGCCTTGTACGGACTAAAACAAGCAGCACGATGTTGGTTTGAAACTTTTGAAAAAGCTCTTATAGAAATGGGTTTTAAAAATTCATCAGTTGACCGCTGTCTCTATGTGCTAGATAAGGGTGATATTTCGAAGAACATCTACATTATTCTTTATGTAGATGACCTAGTGATAGCCACAGCCGATCTTAGTTCAATGAATAATTTTAAAAGATATTTGATGAACAGATTTCGTATGGTTGATCTAAAAGACATTAAACTATTTTTGGGCATAAGAGTTGAAAGGTGTGGTGACAAAATTACTTTGGATCAGAGCAGGTATATAAAAACAGTCTTACACAAATTCAATATGAATGACTGTAAAAGTATCGTCACCCCACTTGAAACGAAGTTGGATTACAACGCGTTAAATTCAAATGAAATCATTGTGGCCCCTTGTAAAAATGTTATCGGTTGTTTAATGTATATAATGCTATGCACTCGGCCCGATTTAAGCGTAGCAGTAAACATCCTTAGTCGGTTCAGTAATAAGAACAATGGATGTCTTTGGACCTACTTAAAACGTTTACTTCGATATTTAAAAGGATCCATTGATCTAAGATTAACTTACGTTCGTGGAACTTATGAGAATGTTTTGAGTGGTTTTGTTGACTCAGATTGGGGAGGTAATGACTTAACAGACCGAAAAAGTACATCTGGTTATGTATTTAAATTATTTGAGCGTTGTACTTTATGTTGGCAAACCAAGAGACAGTCATCAGTAGCTGCCTCATCGACTGAAGCAGAGTATATGGCTCTTTTTGAAGCCGTCAGAGAAGCTCTGTGGTTAAGGTCTCTGTCTAACAGCATTCATTTAAGTATTTCAAATCCTGTTCCTATTTACGAAGATAACAATGGATGCATAAGTATTGCCAGTAACCCAACAAGTCATAAACGCTCTAAACACATCGACATTAAATACCATTTCTCTAGGGAACAAATAGAGAAAAATGTAATTAAAGCAATTTATATTCCCACAGGTAATCAGCTGGCCGATATTTTTACAAAACCATTGGCGGGACCGAGGTTCATTGAACTGAGAGGAAAACTTGGACTTTTGTAGATATTCGGCTCAGTAATATTGTGCAATTTGTGTTGACTGTTTACAATTAATAATTATAATTGAATTTCATTGGATTACTATTGAGGAATGGCCTGATTAGGTTTTTCTGGGTTTTCCCTAATCCTGCGCAACGAATGTTGGGTCATTTAGTGTCTGTATCCCCAGAAATAAGGAGAGCGTGCTAATTTTATTGTGTAAACTTAATTATAACAAATTAAGTAGTATAAAAAAAAAAATATTTCATAGATTTATTTTTGAGGGGGGCGTGTTGGAATATAACAAAATATAAATCTATGTACAGTTTCATAATAATTTAGAACAAGGGTCTCTTGTTCTCATTCATGGAATCAATGCACAGCGGAAGGATCTACTTTTGTTAGGTCAGCCCCCTTACTTCGTTACATGCGCTTTACGTGTGCGGTTCAGTACTGTAGTGCACCTCTCCTTATAAATATATATTCAAATATATTTTAATTATCGTCGAACTTTAATAACTCTGTTTTTATTCAAAAGCCCCTCCATAACCTACAAGTTTAGTAATACCTGTATCAGAAGACCTCGCTCTTCCATAGCTATGTTATATTATTTTACTAAATAAAATAGACAGTGTAAATTTAGTAAGAAACTTAACAAATGTATGTATGGTAAATATTATTACCATGCAGTCCAGTACTATCGATGGGGTTTGGTTCCTGCCGAATAAGACAATTGTTCTTTTGTCCTACTATTTCTGCCAGTGTCGAGTGTAATAATAACTCCTGTTGTTAAATTATTAATCTTTTGTATGGTGACTTTATCTTACGGATATAGACTTTGTGGACATGTTACTGCTATTAGAAGATTTTAGCGACTTCTTCTTCAAACACGAAAGCTCAAACACATAGATAACATACCCATTCACTGCTGCTGCACAATATTCTGGATTTATTACTCATCAAAATTCGAAAAATACAAATTGCAAGAAGAAGAAGAATACAAAGTCACCCGTCGAGTTACCACCAAAAACTCAAATTTACAATAAGTATTTAGAATATCGTATCCAGTTATCGATTAATACGTAATTGACGAATTACAATCGAATACAATTGGCACACGGCGCGAAAGGTAGTAAATGCAGCACTGTCTCCTATATCGAGACAAAGCAGACCGATTTATCCTAATAAATACAATGACGTACAATGTGCTTGTATTATACGCTAAAATTAATGACACATCTTACCCTGCGCATGATCTTCATCGACGGTAACTTAGTATAACCTTTGTCAATGTACTCTCGGTCAGACAATGTATATCTGAGTACGCCTTTCATATCATGATGGCTCTGCAAGTTGACAAATTGAATTAGACGCTACAATAGAGAATCACATAAATAAAATTTGGTAAACCAAGAAGAACTAAACATAATCTCGATAATTCTCAATAATTTCGAAACTATTTTATTTTACCAGGGCATTCAGTATCAGAAAATTTAAAAATGTCGAATGCATTACAGTTTTCTGAAACGCTATCAAATATAAATTATCAAACCGTTTAGAATATGCAAAGGCCTATTATAGTATAAATGAATACTTGGAAGATAGAGATGCCTGGTTTCAGTAGTGTATTTTAATATCATAGCTTTAAGGAAATTGACAATGCCCATTTACAGCAGCTATTAGCCTTAAGGAAATTGACAATGCCCATTTACAGCAGCTACTTATTATGCAGACTGACAATGCCTCTTTACGGCAGCTACATTACTCTAAATTATTTTATAATTCTTTCATTTGTATCCAGATATTTGTTAATAATTAATGTACTTTCGCTATTACATTTCATTAGGTATATCTAATTAATTTATTGTATTGTAATGGACATGTGCAAGTGCGCGGAAGACGCCTATGGAAAAAATAAATGTGTATGAGAGTATGAGTATGACTCTGCACTGGCACACAACATTTAGTTCGATACTTTGACCCAGCTCAGCCCTCACAAACATTTGGAGGACGACCTGACCACCATCATTCGAAAAGGTTGACCAAAATGGATTTAAATATAGCCATGGTGCAATTGACCAAGAGCATAATATCAATATTTTCCAAATTAACTATCTAGTTAATTAAACGATACGGGTAAATATAGTGACCAGTAAATTTCGAATCTGAACAGAAATGTAACTAGGTATTCTCTAAGCAAGTCATTTATCAGCAATGATGAAAATTAGCAAGCATAAGACAAAATAAGCGAATATACTACAAGGTTTACTCACCCAAGGAGACCCAGGAGACCTGCCACCTTTTACGGCCTTTCCTTCTTTTTTCATCGTCACCACTGAGGTTAGAGATGTGACGCTAGGATGTGCAGGGCTTGGTGGAGTAGTACATATTTCTTGAACTTTAAATAACAAAGGAGTCACAGAATCTGTTTCTACATCCTGGTGATACGGATCGTAAGGAACAATATGTGATCCAGCTATCATTTCATTTTTAATTATGCTTTTAGATGGACATTCCTCTATATGTAGAAATAAACTTTCATTAGAATCTGCGCCATGAAGGCCATGTTTATATCTTCGTTTTTGTGTGTGTTTGCTTACTTTTGGAACTGGTAAGCTTGGAATAAATGGGATTTTTATATTCTTTAATGCTTTCTTTTTTTTCTCTGCTTGTTTATCTCTTAATTTTCGCTCTTTTTCTTTTTCTTTCAACAACACCAGAAGTAGTTTAGCCGAAGGACTAGCTTTAAGTGGCTTATGTTTTTCTTTCTGCTCTTGCATTTTCTTTTTTTTATTCTCTTTATCTTCATCTGATTCACTTATTACATCACCATCATCACCTTCTCCCCGTTTACCTTTTCCACGTTTCTTAGATGTTACTTCCTTTGCTTCTATTACTTTTTTAGCTTTTTCTTTTGCTGCTTTTTCTGCCTTACCTAAATCGTCAAGTGATTTACCGTGTCCTTTACCTTTTTTGGTTTTGCCTGAGGAATCCATGTCTACTTCAATTGCTTTATCAATCTTTTTTGGCGACACGCTAGTAACTGATTTCTCTTTTTTCTCTTTCGTTTTACTGGTAAAATATAAATTTCCTTCTGTGGAAGGTTTAATTTTCATAGATAATTGTGACTTCATTGATAAACTTTTACCAACTTCATTTTTTATTAATTCTTTTTCTGATTTTTTTGGTTGTATTTCTTCTTTAGAAGGCCTACTTTTCATAGATAACTGTGACGTCTTTGCTTGACTTTTGTCTACTTCTTGCTTTCCTTTTTGGGTAGACGTTTTCTGGCTTCCAGAAGTTATAGATCTAGCCTTTTCTTCTCCACGCTTTTCTTTTTGACGTTTACCTATTGTTAAATTATGGGACGACTTCTGACCTTCGGGGGTCATTATGTCAGCTTTTTCTTTTGGTAATTTCTCAGTTTCTTCTTGTTTTTTTTCTTTTTTTATTCTCTCTTGATCTTTACGCCCCTTTATTAATTTAGTTATTGGCACATATAACTCTTCCACGGGTGGCGGTTCTTTAGGCCATTCTCCTGCGAACTGTATAGATTCTACTTTCTTTGGCATCATTTTAGTGGATCTTTCTTTAGATGGTGCGTTCAAATCCCTAAGTTTTTCTTCTTTCTTCGCCTTCTCCGAACCTATTCTTTTCGCTGCTGGCTCTACAGCCTCCATTCTCGACTTTCCTAACAACATTGTTGAAGACACTGGCCACTTTTGTAATGATTTTCCTTGCTCCTAAAAATTCGTCTCGGAGATTATAACAAGATAAATATTTTTACAATCTGATTATTTATTTAATCAAAATAATCCTTAAATAATTTCCTACAAGCGGTTACCGAAGTGGGCGAGGGCATCGGCCCTTACTACCATATTACAGCTGGTGTATCTCTCATCTACTCGTACGGTAGGTTCTACAACAACTACTACAGTATTTTGGTAATGTGAAATTTGACAACCCTAGATCCGACTGACATCGATAAAAACATACGCATACGTCCACACACTCACACACACGATATTCACGCACGTACCCACACACTTACACAATACACAGATATATGTCCCTCACACACAGATGAAGACGAACACAGGTTTTCTTTTGCTGTTATTTCTACATAATCTTTAGATTTTGTTCTTTTAATTTAAGTCTAGGAGACTACTGAGGAGTTAGAATATTTTTAATGCTTAGCATGGGCATGGGCACCAGCTGGAAACATAATATTTTAGAAATACAATTTATAATTACTAAACTTAACCTGTTGTAAATGTATTTATCGGTTGTTGAAATTAAATTATTCTTATAAAAAAATTGTGTAAATTTTTATTTACTCTGTGCAGGACACCTACTCAAATCCACTAGGCATGGCAGGAATTCAAAATAAGGCTCGCTACACTAGTTCCACAATACTTTATTTAAATAAATGTGGCCCACACTCTTTTTTATAATTCACCTTGTGGGCCCAATGCGGATTGATGGTTTAGTGTTCGACTACTGTCCACCTGAGAGTCAGTGTTTTTAAGCCGCGCGTGTAGGCCACTGACTTGGCTTAACGACTGCCTTCAATGGAAAACAACTGGGACCGACTATTTAACGTGCCTTCCGAAGCACGGAAACACTCGTTTAAAACTCTTTAAAACTTGGATTAGCGAATATAAGCAATGTCTGGCGCGGTCAGTACAGTAGTCAGACCACTAGTCGACTGTTGTTGATTGTTTATTTTTTATTTGATTTAGTTAAGCGCTTATCGAACATTTTGATGTAAAATACAGCAACCACTGTGTTTGGAGGTTTGTACTCAAAGTAAGACTTGATGTGGATATTCCGAACACTTCAACAGTCGACTATTTTCAAAGATAAATAACTATGTTGTATTGTCAGGGGCGTGCATAACACTTTGCCACAGGGTAGGCAGACTGATAAAATTTAATAAAGACTTGCTCTTTAAGCAATCTTCGCAACATTTAAAATATTTTCTGTTCATATCTATTAGACAATGCATTTCGAGGAAAGCTTATATTTATCTAGGGTAGGCCCTGCCTTTCAGCCTGTATGGACGGTACGCCACTGGTATTGTGCATTTATATGCATATGTATGTAGTGTTAAACAAATAAATAAATACTCGAATAATTATACCTTTTTCCTTTCTTTCGTAATCTTTTTCTGTGAAGCCTTATCGGCCGCTGAATCTTCATCCATTTCAGATTTATCCTTAGCTGTTTCCTTTGGCTCTTCTTTTTCGGCTGTTAATCTATCCAAAGACTTCCTTTTTTTAGTATCTGTAGGTTCTTCTTTTATTCCCTTTATTTTTCCACTATACTTTTCCTTTCTTCGTGTGCTTTCCATTGACTCTTTCAACCTTTTCTTTTCTCTTTCCTCTGCAATTAAAGCTTCTCTCATCTCTTTAAGATCAGGAGTGTCTACAATAATCACCTCTTTCTTTGCTTCCTTATCTATATTTCCTTTCAATACCCTTTGTGGAGGCAGTAAAGCAAAACCACTTTCAATCGGGGATTCCTCTGCCATAGCTTTCTTCGGTGGTTCTTTTTGGCTAGTTTTCACTGCCGAAAGAACACCATCTGACTGCGAACTTCCGCTATTGCGTGATACAGCGAGCTTCTTTTTCTTATCGCTTTCAAGTTTCAGTTTAGCCAATACTTCTTCCAGTATTTTGCCACTTCTAACAAGATTTTCGGCCATACTCGAAGTCAAGCTTGTTTTAGATCCCATTACTTCTTTGAAATCCCATGCTGGGAATTGAGTAATATTCAATTCCCTTTCTCGCTTCACTAGCGGTGTCTTTAGCTGTTGTAAAAGGTTTTCTAACTCGTCATTTGGAGTAGCCTCTCGAGCTTGCTCCTTGTGCACACATGTACTATCTCCCTCCAACAGAGCTACTAGTACCCGTTTTAATTTACAAAGCCATTCTTCATATCGCTCCTGTCGTTTATCATATTCATCCACTTTATTAGCTATGTAATTACTCATTAAGTCATGACATCTCGGGCATTTTTCCATTCTGCTTAACTTACAATGTTCACATAGTATTCGAGTTCTACTTTGCCTGATCTCCCTTATTTCATCTATTAATCCGGTAACGTGTTGTAAAATGGTATCGCATTGAGCACATTTTCCTTTTTTTCTTACTTCTTTATTTCGCGGTGCTATAAAGAAAGTTGTCTTAAAATAAATGAGTTGCAACTCCCTGCTACTGCCAGTTATTCACGAAAGTTAGTATTAGGATCTTCAATTTCAGAAACAGAAGTAATTAACTGTTTCTTCAATCACTCAATCTATACTATAGTAACGGTACGCTATGATGGTAGTTTTGACTTTTGTCCGCTCATCAAGTTTCGTTGAAGGTGCTAATTGCTGTACTTGATTGTCAATAGTGGCGAGCACTAAAATTTATGGAACGTATAATTTTAAGTCACATCTCGACATTTGTTTTTCGAAATTCGAAATTTTAATCTAATACAAATGAAATCTAATACAAACTAATAAATAAAATATAAAAACTTAAAGATTCGACTCGCATTTAAATATAGTTTTTCGATAATGAATAGAGATTTCGCCTCACTATTTATAATCTGTCCAAACGGCCATAATAGCGTGCACCTTAGAATTTATAATAGATCCTCGTATATAAAAAAAAAAACGAAAGATTTGTGCAGGAAGCGTCGTGCATGCCGCTTTAAAATTTCTACAACATCCATTTTAAGTGTACCTACGTAGCGCCGAGTTTGCTACATTTCAAACAAGTGCCAACCAGAGAGTTTAATAATACGCTAAACACATAATGCTTTGTAAGTGGCGATACTAGAACCCGTACTAATTTACATTTTTCCCTTCCATCTTTTTAGTTTTATGTGGCTTTTGTGTGGCTGTTTACATAATATAAGTCAACTCCCTGTGTAATGCAAAGTTTACGGAGTTCTGTATATCTGATGGTGATGATGAAATCATGATACATCAATCAGTACACACAATCAATCAGTATATGCGTACGGACCCCAAAAAGTTTTCTCTATAGATTACTCTTGAGAACCTTAACCGCCTCCGTGGCTCAATGTAAACAACGTTGGGTTTACGATTCGGAGGTCGCGGGTTCGATCCCCAGCGGGGTACATGTTTAAGTACTCGGTTTGGTTGGTGGTAGGGCATTTTAAATATCCGCCTGGCTAGCTACCACCATCGTATCTAAATCTGCCGCCAAGCAGCAATGTTAATAGCTTTGTTGTGTTCTGATTGTCAGAGATAAGATAGCCAGTCCCCCAAATGTGTTGGGGTTTCCGGGTGTGTACGCTTCCACCTTCGACCACATCTTCACTTAACATCAGGTGTGATTGAGGTTAAGTACCAACCCGTTGTGCATAATAAAAAAAAAGAAACGGTACTTATTATTTTTCTTATGATGGACTCTGGAGGCGCGTTTGACCATAATCTCATCCGGTGGTAAATGACAATGCGATGATTTCCGTAAGTATTACCTAAAATATTAGTAGATAAATAAGCAAGGAATAGGCTCACATTGGAATAGATACTTGCATTGGAATAATTAAAGCACATCACTACCACCTTCGACCTCATCTTCACTTAACATCAAGTGTGATTGAGGTCAAATGCTAACCCGTTGTGCATAAAAAAAAGCAAGAAATAAACTATCCATTTTTCAAGTATACGATATCAAAATGTTTTTACCTACATTATTGTTGAGTTGCCTTTAAAAAATAAATATAATATTTCGTGTTTTATTTTTTCATGCTAATGTGACGATGAGACGGAAGGTAGAAGCGCGTTCAGTAGGGACCCTCGCCTTAATTGAGAGTTTCGCTATCTTATCCCAAACGCCTAGAGCACACCAATGCTATCAATAATGCCTCTTGGCAGCAGACTTAGATGGTAGTAGCAAGCTAGGTGGCCATTTACTGCACAGCCACAAAACCAACAGCTGGGAATCCAACTCTCGGCCTCCGTTTTGTGAACTTCTTGTTATTTAATACCTAAAGTTTGTGATATTGAAAATTAGACCATTGAAAACTTCTTACAAAAGTGCTGAATACTCACGTGCCTCTTCATCAGTAGATAGCTTACTAGATTTATCATCTGTGTTCAATGTTACATCCGATACTGCTCCTCTTTCCTGAAAATATAATTGAAAAATTGTCACATAATTTTTAATACCCAACTATTTATAGTTAGCTAATGTTTATTGCTGCTTATATAACTATTGAAACTAAGCCCCATTTCTTGACGCACAATATAATAAACAGTCTTACGTCCCCCATTGTTTAGGAAAAAAAATTGTGAAGAACAAATGTAAATACAAGATATTAAAATAAACTTGCTGTTAATAACAGTCACACAAAGTCATTAATTCATTCAAGGGACAATATATTATATGCTTTTATAATAAGGTTTCGGTAGGCATTCAAAATTTGCCTTGAAATAAATTTGAAACCACCATTAAAAGGAAGCTATATGCCAAAGGCCATTATAAAATTCCTGACTATCTAAATGATAGGAATGCGTGGACGTAACCCCTCGGCGAAAATTTATAAAAATACTTCTTTCAAAAGAGCTACTGCTGATTTTCTTGCTCGTTCATTGCTGGGGAGTCTGCTTTGTTAATGAGCGATAATTCTAAGTCATGACGGTTTCAAATGTTATTGTGTGATACTTATAACTTACGATATAAAACTTTATTCAAATTTGAATTTCAACTGTTGAGATTTCAACTATATTCATAAAAGATAAAGTTTTGACTCAAAGACTTATGTCAAAAAATCGCATAGACCCAACACGCGGACCGGGCACTAATTAAATGTGATTTCTTCACTCATAAGCGGGCTCAAACTTGGGGGGAGGCGGGAATATGATAAGAAAAATTGTCTAAAAAAAATTAAGCAGGTATGTAGACTTTGGTAAATAAACACTCATTTCAATGTTAGTTTTAGATTTCCTTTCTCTTATCCTCTGAACGCTGTTGTAATCAAACACAGCCTAATCACTGATTTGGCTGTATCGTTTGATATAGGACCCAATCTATTAGCTTTGACTGCAGCACCCTAGGCAGATAATTAAACGGCTGATTCAACCATTGGCGTGGGACATAATTAATAGCCGTTGTCTCCCCCGTAGAATTAACTATGTAATGTCAACACTTATCACAGGTGTCCTCACCTAATGTAATAAAGATACATCTCACTAGACAGGACACGGCCATACATACAAAAAAAAAAAAAAAAAAAAAAAGCAGGCCCCGAGCGTAGCTGAGAGCTACATGTTTCTTAATTACTCGGTACGTGGTTGTCTGTGTCTCATATAAACGAAACTTGTTACGTACTTATCTTACAAGATTTTTGGCAAGCAATGTTAAGTGCCATCTTAATAAAATTACGTGAACTAACATTTTGTAAATCATTATGAGAGCGTCGTCGGTGGCTCAGCGGTCTCCCAATTTGGGAGGTTTTTTTTATGCACAACGGATTAGCACTTGACCTTAATCACACCTGATGTTTAGTGAAGATGAGGCCGAAGGTGGAAGCGTACTAACCCGGAAACCCAAATATTCTTATCTCTGACAACCGGAACACAACAAGGAAGGTCCGTGTTCGATTCCCAGACAGGCCATGTATACCAATTAGTTTTTAAATTTATTTTAATTAGGTGCATTTTTCCGACTGCTCTTAAACGGTGAAGGAAAACATCGTGAGGAAACTTGCATGTCTGAGAAATAAAAATTCTAAGGCGTGTGAAGTCCCCAACCCGCATTGGGCCAGCGTCCCTCATATACGAGGGAACGCCTATATCCCGGGGATGTTTAGAGGCTGATGATGATGATGACATTATATAATCAGAATCACATATCGTCATACAGAAACGTGCGTGCTAGAATACACACAGTAGAATTCAAATGTCTAAAAGAACTGTTCTGAAATTTTGCCAAATAGTGTTCAAAAGAAAAAAATAGTGTCAGTGTAGTTAAGCAGTTATTCATTGTTTTAAGTGAGCATTCTGGCCTCACGTGTTGCTGGAAATAGAAAGGGGCGCAGATAACGGACTTTTTGTAGGCCAACGAAGAAAATCCAAATCGCACAATTTTGTCTGCAATTATTATGCAATAAAACACATGGAGAACAAAACAGTGCGGCCGACAGAATGCCCATTTTCATAAAGACGTCTAAATAAGTCGTTGTTTTTAAAGCACTATTTAAGGGATTTAATATTTCGGTGGTGTAAAAGGCCTATCGGGCACTACTACCCCTGCTGAGAGGGCACCGGCTACCCCTGCTGAGGCGACCGTGGAGGACCCTAACCTCACGGCCACCACACCCTATCGACCGGAGCTGTGGACTATTCCTGCCGAAGCGAGCGAAGACCTTCAGGCCAGTGATCCCCTTAATATTGCTCTCGAGACGTTGCGGCGGTCAGTGAAATTGAAGGCACTAATTTTTAGGTTATAAATTATAATCGTAAGTAAAGCAGTCTCTGCGTATGAGAATGAGAATTTTAGCAACAAGTGACGCCAGTGTTCTCACTTAAAATATGCGGCTTTCACAATAATTAATTTCGCTTCTACACTGAAAAAACTTACACAAATTTAGCATACAATTAATACTTTGCTACTAAAATTGTGGGAACCCTAACAGTATGGTTGTAACTTTACTGTCACGTAGTTAATAATTTTTGTTACAATCGTCTCAACATTTCATTCAACGTAGTTACTAATACATGGACAAATTCCTGTAGTCCAACTAGGTGAGCTAGGCAGTTGGACCACGGGCAACAGAGGGATAAATATAGTACGTATTTTGTTATATTTACCTCCTTCTCTTTCTCAAGGTAATTATATAGTTCAGCTCCTTTTAGTTTAGATATCTTCTTGAATTGTTTGCAAATCGGCTTACATTTTTTACAATATTGATGGCACCTACAAATAAATTGACAGATATAACTCGTGGCGTTTCGATTAGCGACGTTAAGCAATGTCTGCGCGGTCAGTCCTTAGATGGGTGACCACTAGTGGCTTTTTAATACGATTGCTTCCGTGCTTCAGAGGGCAAGTTAAATAGTCGATTCCGGTTGTTTTCAATTGAAGGCAGTTTCGTTAAGCCAAGTAGGTGGCCTACAGGGGCTTAAAAACACTGACTGTCTGGTGGCAAGTCGTCTGATACAAATCCACCAACTCGCACTGGGCCCGCGTGATAGAATATGACCCATACCCTCTCCCTGTATAAGAAGGCTGTGCTACAACAGGGGGACGTATAAAGCTGTTGATGATTCCGTTCAATAAAAACAGAAATAGCATTAATTACTGTTATTTTAGAGAACTTCAAATTATTGTTAAAACCGGCGACGACTGCTCCGCTGAACAACCAAAGTGTGCCCCTGGTGGTAGAACGGGTAAATTTTGTATGATCTGTAGTGCTCCTTTGGTGGTTTAGTGGAGCACATCTTATGTCAATATATTTATGGTTCCACTTTACCCCTACAAAGGATGGAACACATGATGACCATTTTACTTGCACTCGACTCTGAAGAGTACTTCTACCTAACTAATGAACATTACAAATGGTTTTTTGCAAAAATGGCGGATGATTATTTTAAAAATTTAACTTTGAAGGCAGAAAGTTTTGTTTGTTTCAATAAAATACTTAATATTATAGATTTAAAACAAATATTTCAAGTATTTCATTTTAGTTGTCCCTCCAATGTGTTCATAACTAAAAAGGATGACGACAGGTAACTCAAAAATTTCCCTTCTGAACGACTAATGGGGCACAACGGAGCATTCGAATTTATCCGTCGTACCCCTGGGGGCACAGTCTGAGTGTTTAGCGGAGCAGTCGCCAACCGGTCATTTTTTTTATAATCGTTCAATAACCCCCATCAAAGATATTTAGGTATTCTTTATAATTCGCTTATTAGACTTCTCGAGTGAGGGTCAGAGCGATTGTTTTGATTTATTCTTTAGTGCAAAAGAAATCTTAATTTACCCAATGAGGGGTACTGGACTGCATAAACCCTCTTAAGATAATCTCAATCTTGAAATCATCTTATTAATGCCGTTGAACCGCTTCCGTGGCTCAATGTAAACAACATTGGGTTTACGATTCAGACGTCGCGAATTCGATCCCCAGCGGGGTACATGTTTAGTGCTCGGTTTGGTTGGTGGTAGGGCATTTTAAATGTCCCCCTGGCTAGCTACCACCATCTTATCTAAATCTGCCACCAAACAGCAATGTTAATAGCATTGTTATGCTCCGGTTGTCAGAGATAAGATAGCCAGTCCCCCAAATGTGTTGGGGTTTCCGGGTCAGCACGCTTCCACCTTCGGCCTCATCTTCACTCAACATCAGATGCGATTGAGGCCAAGTGCTAACCCGTTTTGCATAACAAAAATGATGATGTTATGTGCGCAACTCTATGGGTACGTGTCCTACTCCCACTTGACCATTAATTGGATCACTTTGACTGCAACATAGGTAGGTAGATTTTGGCGTTGGCTGCAAAGCTAACCGCAATACCTAATGACAAGGCAGCTAAGAGGGCGCATACGAGACGAGCGTTTACCTAATTGTCGCGGTGGGTTTACAGGAAACGCGTGTATGTCTCGAAATAGTCCAGCAATAATACGCATTTTTTGTGATGCAACTTCCCATAATTTTAAAGTTCCTGATTTTTGTAGAAGGATACAGTACCCATTAGTAACGAAAGAAAAATGTTTTCTAACAATTCTGTAGCTTGCTTTTGGTATCGTATAGAGATTTCATTATAAAACCTACATACATAATATTAAATTAAAGGTACCACTGTGAACTTCAATGCGTTGTAGAAGATGTTGAGATCTCCCAAAACAATTTCCTAATGACTACTTTATGTTTCTTTTTTATAGTTTATTGAGTAGTGATATTTGGCCTCGGTGATATTTTTTATAAAAGTAAAGAAGTTATTGATCGGTTTTTTTTTAATATGGCAACCTTGTAAGTACAATTCAATTCACCGGGGATTTGGCGCAAATTGGGGACCATAGTTTTATTTTGAACTATTAAAATTATTGTTTTTATTTGAAAGTAATTTTAATGATTTATAGATGATGAAAATGTGGATAATATGGGAACAGAGTCCTGCGCGTACCCTCCCTCCATTTGATCTGACTGAACGCACCATTATTGAAAGTAAATTATCATAATGTGTTGTGTAGTTTCGTCACTCAAATAGATCCAATCCATCTCCAGGACGACTGTTTGGTATAGTGGTTAGAAACTCTGACCACTATACTAACAGGTCGCGGGTTAGAATCCCGCTAGGGGCATATGTTTGTGTGATGAATACGGACATGTGTACCCGAGTTATGGATGTTTTCATTTATAATAAGTTATATAATAAGAACTAGATGGCGCTGTATGTATGTCTAAGGATATTTATTTATTTATCTCTTCCCGTGGGTGTCGTAAAAGGCGACTAAGGGACTTTCCACCAAAAAACATCTATAGATTTGCACGTTTCAACGGCGATGGGCTCAGCCCCTGTAACGTGTGCATTTCTGTATATTTGATAAGGTGAACCGTGGATCTTATCAATCATTCAACTCTTAATGTTTGGAACACCCAAACACTATTGTATGGGATATCTCTGACCACCCCATTTGGGATAAAGGTCGTGAGTTCGTGACATTATGTAAATTATCATAATCACAAGAACCCTTACACACTCGCGCCTTTCTTAATACTTATTGTTGTAACAGAGGCAAATAATTTTATTTGGTGCTTCCTGTCGAATCCTATATATATTGGACGACCGATTGGTGTAGTGGATAGTGACCCTGTCAGCGAAACCAACGGTTGCAGGTTCGAATCCCGCGACGGGTAAATGTTTGTGTGATGAATATAAAGATTTATTCCTGAGTCATGGATGTTTATATAAATATTTATGTATGTTTATCCGTTATCTAGTATCCATAGTACAAGCTTTGCTTAATTTGGGACTAGATGATTGGTGTAAGTGTCCGAAATATTTATTTTATTTATTTATAAAACACACATGACATAAAAAAAAATTGAAGGAAACTCACACGTCGCCGGCGTCTTCCATTTTTTTTTAATATGATAGGATCTAATTTCTGTACATTTTGTAATTAAAGGATACGCATAAATAATATCTACAACAATAGAATAATAATCTAACTCACTACGCTGCGCTGTTTTATAGAGCGAAATATGTCATTGTCTATAACCATTTTTGACATCTGTGGAACGCTTAATCAGCCTCCTTGATATCCTTGATTATACCCATATCGTGGCATGAAGAGGCAATGGCCTGTGGAACTCTTTGGATTTTTCCACAGATGCAATAATCCGTCCTAAGTTTTTCTCGATTTTCTGCGATGTAATTAAGCAATGGCCTTTATGTCAACCTGTAATAATACTGTGTTTACTTATCGGCAAAAAAGGTTTTATAATATAATAACTATTTAAGTAGGTATTTACCAAAAGTCAAGGACATGTTTCTTTATAACTTATATGTATGTCTTTTGTAATTATTTTCCTGCCACAGATTTTTTTTTATGCACGACGGGTTCGTACTTGACTTCAATCACACCTGATGTTAAGTGAAGATGAGGTCGAAGGTGGAAGCGTATACTGACCCGGAAACCCCAACACATTTGGGGGACTGGCTCTGACAACCGGAACACAACAATGCTAGTAACATTGCTGCTTGGCGACAGATTTAGGGCGGACATTTAATGCCCTACCACCAACCAAACCGAGTAATTAAACATGTACCCCGCTGGGGATCGAACCCGCGACCTCCGAATCGTAAACCCAATGTTTTCGACTCTACGAATCAAGACGAATCGAACGAGACCTTGCACTTCGAAACCGGTCGAGCCGTTTAGGTTACATGGAAGTAACACAGCAATATACATACATACAGTCGAAAAACATTACTCATCTTTTTGGGGCAGTCGGGTAAAAAATAGGTATGAATCTTGTAGCACTCAAAAGTGGTCTCTCTCTTCATTAGAAAGCTCAAAGTCACGCGACGAGCTATGGACGGGGTGCTTCTCGCTGATGGCTTACGTCATCGAAACAGAAACGAAAAAAATACCAAAAAAACGAACCCGACGTTTCGGGGGTTTTCTAAATGTTCAATTTAAACTTTATGAGTATGTGTGTGTATGTGTCAAAATACACATACTCATAAAAACTATTTAAGTAATGCCAGTCTCATCATCGTACCTATACCTTACTCGTCCCCACTGTTTGGTTGGATGGATGGTGATTTATTTATTATTATTATTATTTATTTATTTATTTATTTATGCCCCAAGTTGTCACCCATCGAAAGAGTGAACTTACCATAGTTACATTAATAGAAAACCAATCGAATTCGACTGCGGCACAAGTGCTAAACTTCTTTTCCTACTTACACACCCTATTCCTTTCTTTAATTAGTCTGGGGTTCAAGGTACCAATAGAATCACGTAGGGCACCTTTTACCTTCAGTAGGCACCGTGTCGAGTACCACTGTTGATCCTGGCTTACAGGAGTTACAGTGGGAGGAGTTTGGAGGCGGGATCTGCGACACAAGTGCTTCACATGTCAAAAGAGACACACACAAAGAAAAACTCTAAGTATTGATCGGTGATACGACTGATTTAAATTATATAAGTAGGTATTTAATAAAATTACAACTATTTCATCCGGGCAGGAAAGACAAATCGTTGCGTGCTTTTTTTTTCATGGACTCGCTTACAAAGGTCTTTAGAGGTACTCGAGCAAAGTGTCTCATTTGAGTCACGGCCGTGACCCAACCCCATCATGTCATGGTGTATGTGGCTCCTCGCTAGAGGTAGGTATTAGTATTCTGTGATGTAGCTACTACACGCAGTATTTAAATATTTAAAACTGGCTTTGTCCGCGACTTTGCCCACATGAAAATATTTTATAGCGGTCTCACTCGACCTAGATACTCCTATTTGAAAATCGGTTAACAAGTACCTATTCCATGTCCCCAGGTTAACATGGCTACTTCTGTGCAAAATTTCAATATGATCGGTCCAGCATTATAGGCATGAAATCCGAACTGACAGAGAGACGAAAGAAAACTTTACCATCATTTCGTGTAAAGAATTGCCTTCATAATAGCGTCCCATCGAATTTTATTATTCTATCACATTCATATTACGCGTATTGAATTCCGTGATGATAGGTTTGCGTGGAAGAGGTCGTTGTTAGCGCCTAATTTGTAGTTTCTATAACATATTTAAATGTATACCTTCCATAATTAAGCGTATTTGATTTGATTTGATCTGTTACCTAATAACACTTTGTGAATGCAATTGCCCCTTTTAACTAAGGAAAGAGTTTGATTGATTGATTAGTCTTAACAAAGTTATGATATCTCGAATGTGTAGGTACGTAGGTTGATTATAGATCATAATTGATTAAATACATACAACAGCAATATAAATCAAATGGATATTAATCTATGTAATTATTAAGTAAATGTAGGTCACACCTGTCCTACCTAATTATTTATCAGCGTGGGGAACCACCATCCATCAACCAATACGTGACAACTGTTTCTTTTAAAAATTTAATCGGTATACCTATATTATATTAATATAGGTACCTACTTATGCCTCGGTGACTGTAATGTAAATGTTGTTGTCTATTTTTTTAGATATCCTTATTCGCTGATGGCCACCGATTTTCACCATTCGACGGGTTCCGGGCTATTTGTATTAACCGCCATTTTTGAAACTTCACACCAGAGCAGTTTAAAGTTTCGATTTTCAGAAAAAAAATCATATCTTTAGCAAATCGCATTATTTTTTCAAAGCAAAAGAAATTTCTGTTTCTGTTACACATTATTCATATTTTGATTAATGTTTTTTTCCGATATTCCTATTTTTAACGAAAATAAATGTCGATTAATACAAAATTTTTTTTGTTCCAGGCTAAATGACTTAACCGCCTAGGTTTATTAATATATGTTCCAAGCTACTTGACTTAACCGCCTAAGTTTATTAATACATGTTCCAAGCTACTTGACATAACCGCCTAGGTTTATTAATACATGTTCCAAGCTACTTGACTCAACCGCCTAGGTTTATTAATACATGTTCCAAGCTACTTGACTTAAGTACCTAGGATTGCAAATAATAGCTCTAAGCTAAGTGCTTTAACCAATGAGTTGGTCATATTTCAAACCTAAGCTAATTGATTTAAATACCATATCTCAAACTTATTGATGTGTGGCTAATTAGTTTATGTGACTTATTTCTTTTTTTTAAATTGTTTGCAATCATACTAAAATAATAAGGTGTGCAGAAATTGACGGCTAAAACATTGATTAATTAAAAGGTACGTTGAAATAATAGGGGGTTTCATATATCTTGTTAATTATTATGAAATGAAAAATAAAACATAGGTAATAAATTGTTCAAAGATAAGTTTTTTATTTAAACTAACTTGTGTAAAGTGCGCTGATGCACACAAAACAGCAGACTGTCCCAAGAAGGATCGCAACAGCCCAGCAAAATGCGCTTTATGCCTTGGTAACCATCCTGCAAACTACAGGGGTTGTGATCTCTATAAAGAAATAATGAACCGAAAATATAACAAAAGAAACAACACTGACACTTAAAAACCATTACGGAAAAGTAGTGAGGAGATAAGGCATGCGAATAACACTGAAAATGACAGAACTAAAGAAATAAATACAACCAACCAAGCAACATATGCAGATGTTACCAAAAATAAAAACCAACGCGTAAGTGTTGAGCCAACCCAAGTAGTGCAAGACCTACTTATAAAACAGTCTGAAAAGATTGACCTACTCTTACAGCATATAGGCAACCTAATGGGCCTTATGACTAAACTCATAGACCAACTATTAAAGTGATTGGATTACGGATTGGAACTTGGAACGTAAACGGACTTGCTCCAAATAGAGACGAAGTGGAAGTACTGTTGAGTATGCATAGACTAGATGTGCTTCTGATATCTGAGACACACTTCACTAATAGAAGTGCCATAAGGATACCACAGTATAATATCTACACCACAAACCATCCCGATGGAACGGCTCATGGAGGATCTGCGATTATCATTAAATCTAACATGAAGCATCACCAGCTGCCTTGTTATAAAACGGAACATATACAGGCGACAACAATTTTTGTTGAGGACAAAAATGGTGGTTTTAGTGTGTCCGCGGTATACTGTCCTCCAAAACACAACATCAAGGAATACCAATTCACTCACTACTTTGCAACCCTCGGAAGACGTTTCATAGCTGGTGGCGACTGGAATGCAAAGCATACATTCTGGGGATCACGACTCATACATACTAGAGGAAGAGAGATGAAGTTATGTATTGATAAGAATAGATTCGTGACTCTGTCACAAGCTGAACCAACACACTGGCCAAGTGATCCAAAGAGACTACCGGACGTGATTGATTTCTTTGTTGCGGGAGGTCTCCCAAGACTAAACTTTCATGTTGAGACTTGCTTGGATGGCTCATCGGATCGTGTACCAGTGATTCTGACGGCTGGTGCAACTGCACTGCATCATGACAGTCAACACCGACTATGCAATAACCTGACTGACTGGAACTCCTTCCGAGAAATGGTTGAGGAAGGACTGGAGTTGAAGGTGGCTTTAAAGACATCGGATGATATCGATAGAGCCGCAAGAGAATTCATGGAAGCAGTGCAGTGTGCCTGCTGGCATTGTACCCCTGTAAAAAAACCTGCAAAATCAAGAAACAGCATACCATGGCAGATACGTGAGAAAATTAGGGAAAAACGAATATTGCGACGGGTTTGGCACATTAGTCGAGCTAGAGAAGATAAAGCAGCCCTAAACAAGGCCATCAAAGAAGTCAGAGAGGTTATTGCTGCTGCTAATAGTGCAACACTAAAAGCTCAACTGGAATCTTTAACAGCGACTAGAGCTACAGACTATTCATTGTGGAAAAGTACACGGAGCATGAATCGACCTCAAACCACAAAACCTCCAATAAAGATGGAAAACAATGACTGGGATAGAACAAGTAAGCAAAAAGCTGAAGTGTTTGCGGAACACCTAGCAAAGGTATTTGTGCCTAACTCGGCCGAAACAGACGTGGATGACTCAGATGTGGAACTCATTCTGGATCAGCCATACCAGATGGAACTGCCTATCAAACCGATTACTCCAAGAGAAATAGTAAGGCACATCCAAAACCTCGGTAATGGGAAGGCCCCTGGTTTCGATATCATTACAAAAGAAATACTGAAAGAGCTGCCAGGGAAGGCTGTGACGTATTTGACCCTTCTGTTCAACGGTATACTCAGGGTGGGACATTATCCATCTCTGTGGAAGGTGTCACAAATAGTAATGATACACAAAGAAGGAAAACCAGCGCACGAGGTAACCTCATACAGACCTATAAGCCTGCTTCCCATAGTATCAAAACTCTTTGAAAAACTACTGCTCCATAGAATGTCACCAGCCCTAAGAGACAGGGCAGTAATCCCAGACCACCAGTTCGGCTTTCGACAGAAACACGCAACCGTTGAACAAGTCCACAGAGTTTGCGGTGAGGTGAGGAGGTCCCTAGAGAACAAGGAATACTGTGCCTCTGCTTTCCTGGATATACAGCAAGCATTCGATAAGGTATGGCACATGGGGCTCCTGTGCAAAGTCAAACAATCATTGCCACACACATTTTATGAGATCCTACAGTCGTACCTGACGGACAGAATCTTCCAAGTTAAGGAAAGCGACTCGGCATCCAGGTTCTACGAAATTAGAGCCGGCGTACCCCAGGGTTCAGTGCTGGGACCAGTGTTATATACAATATACACAGCAGACCTACCACAGCCGCTGACTGTAATGACTGCAACATATGCCGACGACACGGCCATTCTGGCGAGCCATAGTGATCCCGAAATAGCATCTAACATACTTCAACTAAGCTTGGATGAAATAGGCAAATGGTTGAAGAAATGGAGAATTAAAGCTAGTGCATCCAAATCTGTCCAGGTGACGTTTACGCTACGGAAGGGCAACTGTCCTCCTGTTAACCTTGACGAACAAGAACTTCCTCATAGAGACTCGGTGAAATATCTGGGAATCCACCTTGACCGAAGACTCACCTGGAAAACTCATATTGAGGCTAAAAGGGATCAGATCAACATAAAATACAGAAACTTGTACTGGCTTATAGGCAGGAATTCAGTTCTTTCCACTGATAACAAATTGTTAGTGTATAGAGCCATACTAAAGCCAGTCTGGACGTATGGCATTCAGTTGTGGGGCTCTGCATGCACCTCCAATCTCAACATCCTACAGACAATGCAAAATGGCATCTTAAAAAACATCTCAGATGCACCGTGGTACATAAGGATCGCAGAGGTGCATGACATACTAAAAATTAACACCGTGCAGCAGGAGTTATAGCTGTCTGCCGAACGCTATAGGATCAGACTGGACAGACATCCAAATCCGTTGGCTGTGCCACTGACAAAGCCTAGCCACCAAAGACGGCTTAAGAGACTGGCAATCAGCGACCTATGCGGTTGACTATTGTTCTGAGGAAGAGATTTTCTCACTGGAGAAAACACTCTACAACGCCACTCCCCCCACACATCTGCTTATAGTTTAGCAACTGATCGCAGATTGCCTAAAGAAAAAAAAATAATTGGTAAACAGTCTTTTCCCTGAAATTAAAATTCTAATTATTTGAGATAATATTGCAGTTACTCATTCTTCTTTATTGTTAATCTTTAACATTTAGAACTGTTCCTATCCTAATTCTAAACAAGTTAAAGAAATGTAGCTTTTGTTAATTGTGCAATAAAGAGTATTTGAATTGAATTGAATTGAAAAGTCTCTTCAATGACGCGGCGACGCCTCAAGCGCCCGCGCGCCTTGGCCCCCGGTATTCGAACTCGCGCGGTTAATCACGCTGGCGCCAAAATCAATGTTTTAACCAACGTCTAATAGTCAATCCATACAAAATTTCGATTGTATTAATGTGTATACTATACTTATTCCGTTGAAAATAAACTGTTTGATGTACTAGAACTTTACTTTTGTTATAGCTGAAACGACAGTGCAAATCAAATATAGACTAAGAAAAATAGGTTTAACCATTATCTGTAAATGTTTACTGTTGAAACCATAAATAGTTCATGCGACCGGTATACCATAATCTACTACAAGCTAAATGGTTGAAGTGACAACATCTAGCATTTCAAGTACCAAGCTTAAGTATGAACCGACACTGGACATAAATTTGACAAAGAGGCTAGTTGTATTAAGCGACACTGGATATGAATTTAAATAAGAACCTAATTGTATTAAGCGACAATGGATAAGAATTTAACTAAGAGGCTAATTGCATGAAGCGACATTTCTATATATTTATAAGGTCAGGCTAAATGCTTGAACGTACACTGCCTGTAAATTGTTGCTCCAGGAAAAAAGGTTTAAACGACTATGTAGTATTTGGTAGTGAGCTTAAGTACACAAGTCTTAAATTTGACAATATTTTGTGTCGGTCCATACATTGCAGTGCAAAATAGGCCAAAAAAATGCGGTTGTATTAAGCGACATTTTTATGCTCCGATCGTCGCCTAACTGAGCTCAAACGACGCAGAAAAATTCGCTGATTCCAAATATATATAAAAGTCTAATAGCAAAAAAATGGCGGTTAATTCAAATAGCCCGGAACCCGTCAATATTGATGACGAATACCTTTTTGTAGATGAAGTCTATCTCATTTCTCGTTGAACCATCGTGGCTCAGCCAGGGCCATTTCCAAAGAGGGGGTATTTCCTCTTCCAGGTTTAACAGTTTGTCATCGTCCTCATAGTGCAACTTTCTAGTTAGGTACGTCTCTTTTAGAAATTCTTAGCACGCCTCTTCTTAGTCGCCATTCAACGACACCTACGGGAGGAAATGGGTTGCTTCTAATCTAGTCTGCCTGAATTCGAATATCGGGTGCAAAACTTATCTCGCGTCCAAAAGACCTTTTAACAACGTACTCGTAGTAGATTCAAACATTTTTTTACCTCTCCATACAAGTGTTGATTTGAATATGGTAGGATTATAAAGGTACTTACTGGCAACCTAGGTTAATCAGCTGTCAAAAATGTTTTGACAGTTCAGGCTACAGAGTATTTTCATTATTTTTCGTTCGTTCGTTGTTCGTTTCATTGTGTGTGTCATGTGTGTGATGTTTCATAAAAATTTTTGAAGCACGGGCTCATTAAAAATTTTACGCTTCATTTACACTTTCATTATTCAATATGCCGATTCATAGAATAGTGGCAGTTTCCAGAGTGTTTTTACAATTAAATCGTACCAATTCTGTGCCAAAACCGAAAATTCAGCAAACTAACCTTAGCAGGTATGATCAGGATGATATCATTTTGTTTGTTTTTTTAAACATCTCTATATAGAGCCAAGATTTGGCGACGCATCCTGAGATGTTTACCGTATGCTAATTTTAGTCACGTGTTATTAAATTTGTTATTGTATACCTACACAAATAATTCATATTTCGAACTCGTATTCCCTGGTATACTGTACAATACGGTACTAAATGTATACATAAAATACTAACTTTTCTGGAAAAATAACTCTTAACTATTATGTCTGACGCAATTCCACGTTAGGGTGTATCTAAAGGTATCTAAATTTACAATCTGTGCATGCTATGCGGTTTCGGCACGCAAATAGTAAATTGTTTAACAAGGGAGTAAAATAATATTTTTACTCTATGCTATTTTGAATCCAGAACGGAACAAAGGATTGTAGTGTAGAATCCCGAGCATAGGAAGTGATTCTTAGATAGAATCCTGAGTGTAGCGAGGGAATCAATGCACATCGCCTGAGGTAAAAAATAATTTTGTGCCCGAGTGATACTCTCTACTTTCATCTCCTTAATATGTAAATACATTAGTTATTATTTTTACAAATTATGTAATGTTAAAATGTGAACAAATTCTGTGCATAGTGCACAAATTACTCTCGTACAATATTTTAGTTCAATCTCTTTGGACGATACTATGGAGTATATGCTGAGTCTGTGCTTTTTTCATACTATATTTTAGTTTGATTTGAGTTTGGTAGAATCGTGCGAAGAAACTATGGAGTATATATTAAGTCTATGTAGGAAACATTAATCATGTTCCATGTTTCTAATTCAAAACTCTTTTATTTCCTGTTCTAAAGTGTCTTGCAGATAAGACCGTCTTTGGGTGCACTTACGAAGGAACCAATCATCGTTTTTCGAATAGATCAGATGAAAAGAATAGAACCAACCCGTCTCATCCCCTGGACGTCGTAAAAAGCGACTAAGGGACTTTTCACCAAGAGAGATCTAATTTATACATGTCATTTGTGCATTTTTGTATATTTCTTATTGGAACACCAAACACTGTTTGGGATATATCGGACCATTTGGGCAAAAGGTTGTGATGTTATTTATGTATGTACAATTTGTATTCACACACGCATCAGCATTTATAATTAGATATATTGTCTAAGTCTTATTTTCCACCCCTTTATCGACACTGACCCAGTTCACTGCTGGACAGTAACTTCCCCCATTCCCTACCCCTTCGTCAGACTATTCTCATGGGTTAGTCCTGTTCTATACTGCTGGAAAGTAGGTGATGGTAAACTTATTCTCCACTTACATTAAGACTGTTTTCTCCACACAAACATTTTTGATTTTTATTTGGGAATGGCAAATTTAGCTAAACATTGTGTGTATTACCGGATAACATTAAGTTAAGTATAAGCAGCGTTAATTTTTAAAAGTAACCGCTTTATAAAAGTTTCGGCAAATCTAAGAAATGATTATGGGGAAGCACATGAAAAGAGCTCTTTTAAAATTTTTTTATTATGTGGTTTAGCAAAGAAATTAAAAAATATTTCATGTGAAACCTTGAAATAATATTCCATTGTCCAAATAAAAAACAAATTTGGGTATAGCTTTGAAAATCGCAGGAATTAGTACATATGATTAACGAAGAAAAAAATCTCCAATTTCATAGGTAAAGGCCCCATATATTATACAAAAAAGTAGACTGAAGAAAAATTTGATTTGCTTTTATTTGTAATCGTCAATAAGACAAACTGTTAACTAGTTAACATCTATTGATGCAAGGCTATTACAATTATCACAATTACAAAAATTCAGTGCTAAATGTCACACTTATGACTCGCAGTGGCTCCAAATTAAATAAATGACATTGTGGTTTTCCAGATTCCTGACAGTTGATGGCCCGAAAAAACAGTCTTCAAATACCCTAAAAAATGAACGAGAAAAAGTCCGAATGTACATTGTCCAAAGATACATTGATTATGTCAATAATTATTCGAAGCTACTTGAGAAACGTTTCCCGACTGCCATGAAAATGTACAGAGTATTCAGTATTGGCATAAAGGATTTTTTAAAAGATCTGAAAACATACATTTCTTTGCGATTGAAAATAGCAAGAGATCATGGGTTCTCAAAGATGACCCGTCAGGATATAGAGTTGTACCAGAAAATGCCATTGGACATGTTAAGAATAGCCCCTGTTCTGGTATTATCTGCAGTTCCATTTGGAAACTATATAATTTTTCCTTTGGCGTAAGTATTTTTTGTTGCATCACTTCTTCTTAGCGAATTGATAGCAAAATTCTTGAGGACCAGAATGCGGCCACGCATACTGCATTGTCTGTAGCACACAAATGTCAAAGTTACATCACTCTCATACTTGGTTTAAATAAGTGGTTATTGTGCTTCATATAGATTTAGCTTACTACTCTGTGATTAGATTTGCCAATTGTCCAAGTCTTTTTTTACGATTAGTAGACTACTACGACTACTAACATTACATGTAAATGCAAAAGTTTCCATATTTATTTGCTTATGTTATAATGCGTGAATGGATTTGGTTGGGTTTACATATACAGAACAATATATCCAAATGGGCAACAAACAAATAAAAAATAATATCTTTTTTGTACCCTACCAATAAATAATTGGTAGGGTGAATAGAAATTGCCAAAAAAAGCCTTTCTGATGCTCCATAATAGAAAGAAATAGATAGTTGAAAGAAAGAAAAACAAACAGACACTTTTGCATGTATTGGTAATATCAATATGTTATTTTATTGACGACCGATTGGTGTAGTTGGTTTCGCTGACCCTGTCAGCGAAACCAACGGTTGCGGGTTCGAATCCCGCGACGGGTAAATGTTTGTGTGATGAATATGAATATTTATTCCTGAGTCATGGATGTTTATATAAATATTTATGTATGTTTATCCGTTATCTAGTATCCATAGTACAAGCTTTGCTTAGTTTGGGACTAGATGATTGGTGTAAGTGTCCGTAATATTTATATTTATAAATTATTTATTTCACAATGGTCATGTAAAAATTTATTATTACCAAATATTTATTTATTATTTTATGAATTTGAAGCAATCTTACTTTTATGAAACTTGCACACCAGATCAAAGTCAATTGTTTTATAAAAATTAAGTAAATTAAGTATAAAAAGAAGATATTTTATATACATATATAAATATGTATATAAAATATCTTCTTTGGGCTTACACACTTTATGATGTAGATTTTAGGTGAGCCAAGGTTAATGTTGAGCATGATGTAATCATACCCCGTTGTTTTGTGGAAATTATTATGCAACATATAGGTACCTTCTTACTACTAAATGTACAGGAAAATTTTGAGATTTATAAATGCACTGATCGACGGGCGAGAAAACCTCGGTTTTACGGCTCGTCGGTAAAACTCGCCGGTGTATCATTTTTTTTTTAATCTAAAGTTTTTACAGGGCCTTTTACAACTTTGTATGGCAGTCCCATCGTACCCTTTAACTAATCGCTACACTTAACGAGACACCGATGAGTTCACAAAACTAAATAACTTCCTGGCTCTTTCTGAGTTTGGTAGGGACAGAATAGTGTGAAACACTCCTACATCAAGTCCATTCAGTTTAAGTTCACTCATCAGTGCCCTTCTAGATTGACGTGTTGAACATCCTCCACAGTCCCACATACCTCACAGTTTGGAGAGCTGGTTTTTCTCATTAGGAATCCAAACTTGTTAAGTGGCATGTGTCCAGACCCAAGCCTATATGCTAATACAATGATTGTAATCATTGCAATGCCGCGGTTTTACATGCCGACAAGCCTGTCATGTTTGCTTTAATTTTTACTCCGCTCATCGTACAAACCCGCGTATCGATCGGAACGGCAGTTATCGGCGTCAGCGCAAATCTAGGGCGTTTGCGAAAGCTTCACACTCTGAACAAGATATATTGTCTTAATTCTTATTCAGATACGACTGTTTTACAATCTAGTCAATCAAATCAGCGAGTAAAACCGTTGTTCTTAAAACGGCGGTATACAGCTCATAAGTCGGTCATCCAGACATACTCTGACTGGCCACAGAAGATCCCCAAACTCTTGTTCTTTAATCCTTATCCTCAGTAATTGCGTTGAAGGATATTAAAGTTTTGGATATGACTTTTCATAATGAACATCCAAACCATTTGGTTGAGACACTGCATAAAATTTATGAAGTAAACATGTAAAGGTAGCTCAGTCGTACCGTACGTTTTAGCATACATCCACTAAATTTGGTATAGTCGACCGCACATCAGGCCTTAGATTATGTAACTGCCATCGGTATCGTCATGGATTATGTTGACCAATGAGAAACTGTTAAATTACCAAGCGAGCGATGAGCCAACCAATCACAAGTCAGAACGTAACCGATGACGATAACGATGAAATTATGTAATAGAACCCCAGATGTATGTGCGTCTGTGCATTGTATGAGCGCGTTAAGGTACTACGTGGTACCAAATTGTGTAGTTTGACAACCATCTGGTATCAATAATACGAGCCTGGTTGCTTAGTGTGGAACTAGATGGCGCTGTGTGTATGTGCAAAGATATTTATTAATGTTTGTAAAATATTTTATCAAAAAAAAATCCCGGGAACCTAAAATGGTATACCGATGTAGAACCATTGATCTACCATATTAGGCTCCCGGATTTCCAAGATATTTGTTCATTTAACCTTGGCTAACCTGTCCTTTGTTGAAATAATATGTCAACTTTACACATTACATACTTCATAAATGAATGTTAATAATCTTATACTTCATAAATGAATATTAATTGACTTTCTAATTTCGCTTACTTCCAGGTTTCTAAAACCAAAGACATTGCTATGTTCCCATTTCTGGTCAATACAACAAAAAGCAGAGTTCTCTATACAGGACTTGACAGACCGTCTAAGGAACAATAAACCTGTATTCCGGGCACTCCAAGCTAAATTGGACTCCGTGCCTGATGGCGAATTGAAAGAGAAATGGAGGAGGGTTATTGCACTGCTTGGATCTGGGGTACACCCTACAGCTCAGGAAGTGTTGTCATGTAAAGAACTATTCACTAAAGAACCATATCAATTGAATAATCTAACCTACAATCATATGGTGAGTCTATACATATATTTTTATGAATATAAGTATTCAAAATGGTTAGTGCTTGAAGTTGGCTAATAAGATCACAGAGTAAAAACAAAGTTGGAGGAGACGGTGTATATGACTGTGACCCATGATTTCAAATGATTATTTATTTACGATGTGCGGCGATTAAAAAAGGAATTTGCTGAAAAAATTAGCAAAATGATGATTTAGTGTAATCTGTTTTTCCTGTAAAAAAATTTGCGGCAGATCCTATAAATTATAGGATTACTTTTCTGATTCAAGAATAGATGGCGCTACTGGGTTATTCCGCTCAGCAGTGACAGCTCCCTCTATTGTTAAATGTATTTTAACTGCTGCCTCTTTGTTTTTTCTCCATGGATAAGATCAAAGAGACGATCAGTACTCTCCCGGAACTCATAATTCGTAGAATATTATAGGTTACTAATTCTGAAAAATACAATTTGTTTTGTTTTCTTCCAGGGTTATTTATTGAAAATGCATGGTTACAGAAAAAATATATTGAGGAAAAAGAAACTTAAATACAGATCATTCCTTCTATTAGAACTTGACAAGGCCATAATTAGAGAAGGTGGTGTTGATGCACTGGGCACAGATATATTAAGAACCGCCTGCCTTATGCGAGGTTTAAACAGCACACATCTTACTAACCAAGACATGAAGGAGTGGCTTGAACAGTGGTTAATGGTATCCAAAGATTTAGACAAAGAATCGTATTCTTTGCTACTACATTGTCCAATATTCTTTGCTTATAACCACCCACAGAATTGGATGCTGATTTATTAGGTGAATCATCGTTATTTATTATAGTTTGGTGAGCTATAGCCCATACATGATTGACAATATTTTCTATGCAATATGGCAAATACACAATGTCAGTTATGTATCCTAAGTGAATCCTAATTATGTCGTTATGCATTTCTGTGTTTATGCATAGTTAATATTCTGCGTTTTTGGCATTCTGCTATATTACTCTTATACAAGCCAACTGATGAGAGATTAATACCTGCTGAAGTAGGTATCAAATATAGCCATTTGTAGAAATTGTTGGAAAATATGGTTAGTGACTATATATCAAAAAAGTGCCTTAAAGTTGGTCCTTAATGTTCTCCTTCATGTTTTATTTGAAACAGTGCTACGCAAGGGCGCTTTTGGCAAATAGTTTTATTGTAGACTGCATGAGGTTCGGCAGCTGAATGTAGCTGAATATTGCAGACTTTCCGCAGCCTGAATGAGCTCTCAATAAGCATCTCATATTATTGACTGAGTAATCGCCTGTTTACAGTCTGTCATTAGACTTTAGTTTCCACAGAATTGAAATTGGGAAATAATATATGATCCATCACCCCATGTAACTATGAATCTGCTTCACCGATTTTGCATAGTCCAATCCAATAGTTTAAAGCCGGTATTCTTCTGTGAGCGAAATGGGATCATTTTGGAGTTCTGTTAAGTTGCAACATTAAATTTCATACCCGAGTCCCTAATTCAGCGCCACTCGCAGTCAAACACCGGCTTTTGTCTTTGTCTCATACAGCAGAATCGATCAAGGATATGGGACTCGCAATGGGTCTAACATTTTCCACTCAGCCCAGTTTCTATGCTGCGTCTAATGAAGTCGTGCGATCGAATAGCGTAGGCCTAAATTATTTACGTGGGCTTATGGCAACACAATGAGGCTGGCATGTTATTGGCATGAGTATACAGAATGGCTCACCTGAGCTTTGAAATCTTTTTTTAAAATAACAAATTGAACCTAGTGTAGGCACATGTTTAACAAACCACAAGTATCATGAGGATCAATAAAGACAAGTATTTTTATATTGTTAGTCTCTTCAGCTCTAACACGTGCGAAAGAGATATGACTAATGTTAACTGATATGTCTTTGGGTGACTAGCATCTCCATTTTTATTTATTTTATTTTATCATTTATTGCACACAAGAAAAAAAACAGAAATTTTTATGGTTTGATGCTTATATAGTCACCTGAAACCTTGGAACTAGAGCGGTTTCATTCAAACTATATACTATAGAAGGCCAAGTTGTCATATAGGCATTCATAAGAAATAAACGAAACTACTCTGTTCCACGATATCAGTGATTTTTAGTAACGTCTTGGACAAATCGGTTTTATGTTAAATATTGCTTGGTGCTTCGAATATTGTTATTTATTATTATGTGTCGTGTTAGATACTTTTACAAGATTTGATTGTGTTATTTGAAGTTTCCAATCTTTCTCAGATATGTGCGGATTCTATCGTATTTATTGATTCTGTGATTTTAGAAACTGATCTAATATTTCTATTAGTTCCTATGTAATATACCCTATTATATAACATAATGTGATGTCTTTAAAGTTGATTTTTGTTATTGTTTAATTATTGTTCAATTTTAATGTTGGAGTAAGCTCTTAAAGAGATTGAATATATATTTGCAAAATTTTAATGTGTGATTTATTTCATCGCCTGACTTTTCATACTATTGCTTGCCATTGCGACTTATTTAACGAAATGAATTGATCTTGCGAAATTTTGGTTAGTACGATATTAATTCTGTGCCATAGTCCTAAAAGAAGTCGAGTACATGCTAACTGAATTAAATAGGTACCTACTTATTGTTATATTTTCACCTGTTGTTTGTTATTAGGTTCCCACCCACGACTGAATAGTTTTGATAACAAGAAAGACTAGAATAGAAAAATAATTGATTCAATTAAGTAAATTGAAAATTTGAGAACTCCACGACTTATAATACCTAAATACAATAACATCTAAACACCTAGGTCCAACCGTCTTGGAGGCTAATAGGTAGTAACAGACATGCAAACATCTTACTGCAAAGGGATACACCTTCTCCGTTCCACAAAAAAGGATAAATCATGAAATTTATGCATTATTCGTGGATTTTTTTTATAGGGTGGACAAGTTTTTCACTGCAATATCGCTATATCTGTATTGACGGCCCTCCCCGTCTCGCTTGCGAACTAATATAGAACAGACATATTATCAATTTTATACTTATTGAATTATTCCTCTTAGGCACACTTTACTTGTAGATACACTTTTGAAATAAGTTCGCTTATATTCCATAAAGATCCACTTTTTAAACCAATGTAGCGTTTCCTAATATATTGTTACATTTTTTTTTACGCTTGAAGATTGTGACTCTATTTGGTCTGAGCTAGTGACCTACTTTTGTATCAGACTGACTCATTATGTCATCATTATTATGATTTGTAATTTTTTCTTCTGTATTATTATACAGAAGAAAAAATTACACTGCTGATATATCTAAAGTTGACATGAAAAACAACTAAAATACTTGTAAAAAAGTTTTGCGAGTTTGACGTAATTGCTGCGGCGTTGGAATTATTTTTGCACTAAAATAAGTAATAATATTAGAGCATACTATTCAGTTATTATAATTTATACTGTTTGCCATATTGCTATGTTGACAATAAGAAAACATCATTTACTATACACATCATACCTCGCGTTGTCGCTAATGAGTGCAATTCAAACATCGAAGCCGTATACCAAACGGCAGCAAGCAGTGTGGAGACTAGAGTGTGAGTTGGGAGTGATCACCGACCTCGAGTGTCCTGTCGACGGGGGCTGGGCTCCTTGGAGCCCCTGGAGCGCCTGCTATGGACGCTGCGATGACACTGGCCACCGCCGGAAAACTAGAAAGTGCATCAACCCCTCGCCATCCGAAGATGGTATACCTTGCAGCGGTCCCGAAGAACAAATAGAACCATGCTATCTAAGAAACTGCACTGTAGAAAATTATCAGAAACTAGTTGAAGGTGACTTCGCTCGAACTGAGGCTTTCCATCAACTGGAAGCCGTACCGGCCCTAATGGATCGCTGTTTGCAAATGGAATGCCCCTTTGAAGCCATCGAAGCAGCCCTGGCAAATGACAACACATGGCAACTAAACCCTGAAGCTCTTTGGAACGCCCTCCAATGCGTTAAACATAACATGGGGTGCCCTGTGCTAGGGGAATGGGGAGCATGGGGCTCTTGGTCGGCTTGTGGTGCTCGATGTGGTCAAGGCTTACGATGGAGACTTCGACGGTGTGATACTCCACCTCCCTCGGACGTTCATCTGGTTTGCGGAGGCACTCCATTGCAAGCGGAGGAGTGCGAAGGAGACCAGTGCGCCGTTGACGTCAGAGACATTGAACGTGATGCTACTGGGCAATGGAGTCATTGGGGTCAGTGGACATCGTGTTCAGAGAACTGTGGTTTCGGCGTCAGACGTCGTAGGAGGTCGTGCAATGAACAGATTAAGCCTCGCGTCGCTGGGACTTGGGGAACACACTGCGCCGGCCAGTATGACGAGTTTGAAGTTTGTGAACGGAGAGAATGCTTAATGGAAGGAGGATGGTCAGGTTGGGGGGCCTGGGGACCCTGCTCGCAATCCTGCGGTGCCGGCAAACGAGCGCGAACCAGGTCCTGTACAAGGCCCATACCCGCTGGCGGTGGAGTTCCTTGCGTAGGACCTAGAACTGAAATTGGATCCTGCTACTTAAATCCATGCGGAGCTTACACGCACGTCGTAGCCTTGCTGAACGGGGAATCGTCGCTGCACTATAATTTTATGAATAAGCGGTCTACTTTATTTCACTTTTACGTAAGATTTATGCCTCTGTCTCCTCATGGAACTTTAGTGCGGCGTGGTACTGTCCACAGCCCACATGTACGTCTTAGTTTACAAAAATCGCATATTTGCTTGGACGCTAGTGGTACGTCCAAGGTCTGCGCTCTCCCAAGGATATGTTCGCCAACTATCATAGACCCGGCCATGTGGCATACCGCTCTTATCACAGTTACTAGTGAAGCTGCTACACTAAGAATGGACGATGCTCGCGTGCCAATTAAAGGTACTTTCCCATGCGATCCCGAGTTACCTGATGACAAAATGAATATTTTGGTTGGTGAGAAACTACATGGCGCCATACAAGAACTCGCCGTAAATTTTATCTCATTAAATATGCTAGTAGAAAGAGAACGTTTAAAAAGACGGTCCAACTTCAGCCCCTCATCAGCTTCTAACATTGTATACGAATCCGCCAGTATAGAAGAAGCTTACTTACCTCTTGATAATGGTCAATATTTGCGTTTGCCATGCTTTACTGGACAAGACGAGTGGCGATTGGAATTGACCATAAAATCCAAAAGAGAAGCTGGGACAATACTATTTCTAAGAGATGACTCAACGGACGATTGGCTTCATATGGGACTACAAAACATGAGGTTGAAATTGAAGATAGCTTTAGGAGAGTTTAGATCTGAAAGTAGCAGTTCTACCGAATGCCCACCCGACCAGTGGATTGACGTAACTCTAACAAAGAAAAGAGAAACTAATACCATCGAAGCATCAATCAATGGCGGAGAGCGTTTACATGTGGTGTTGGAGGAAGAGACGACGAGAGAACGTCGAGAGTCCCACTCGAAAGCTTTCTTACGGCATTTAATTAGTCAAAGTGCGTTAGACATTGACGCTTGCGCGAACGCTGCGAAAACAGATATTAGTAGTAAATCGGTGCCGCTAACAATATGCAATGATGAGTTTTACGTTGGTGGTATGCCAGAACATATAAAACGTCATATATCTAATGAATTTACAGCGTTCTCAGGAACCATCGCATCTATCAGTATCAACAATGTACTACAAGACCTTCACGGGTATAGTGTTGAGCGTTATAAGGATGATGCAGTGCAGGTATCTTCAAGGACTGCTAGTGTATCGGGATCTTATCACGAAGCGGCTTGGGGTAAATCCAATCGCTTAAATCTCACTTGCCTTCACGCAAGGACTGCCAGATCTCCACATACAGCTCACTGGCTTTTCCTCGATACAGGAATAAAAGGAATGGTACGAGATAAAACAGTGCGATCTGTGGATGACGGCAGGGTTCTAAGGCTTGTGGCGTCAGCTGATAACGACCTTAGAGGATTTTATACATGCCGCGCACATACAAATAAACGCACATTGAATATCGTCACATATGGAGTAATAGGAAAAGTTAAATATCACTTGTCGGGTCCTGACACTACTACAGCATTGGCTGTTGTCTCTACTCTCTGCCTTATAATTGGTACTCTAACTTGGCTCATTATTGAAGGTGTTCATGATCTCCGCAATGGTTTCGGATTCTTCCGTGATGCTCATTTGTCACCAGAAGAAGAAGCGGAAGCAGTCTGTCGATATATTGATGAAAATATGGATTTAGTCGGTTCAGAGAGCGCAGCTAATGTTGCTAAGGCCAGAGCGAGACGTAAAGGACTTCGGTTGGCGAGTCGCGCAAGCTTCGCGGCGCAAGAGCCACAAGGATTGAAACAAGTTGAAAACCTGTTAGTCACGTCATCTGTACACTCGACGACGACCGACGAACCAGAGGAGTTGCCAGCCCTTCCGGAAATAAAAAGCAGTAAGATTAATACAACAGTGGATGTAGCGGAGCCTTCACATGAAGTTTACAGATGTGAGCCAAGTTACATAAGCTCCCCTAGACATGGCTCGAACTTGACTTCTCCCAGAAATAAGCTGACATCATCTTCTTCCTTCGAGCTGACATCGCCTAGAGTCCTGTGCTCCAGACTCCTCTTGGCCAAGCGTATATACTCGTCCAGAGAAACTTTAATGTCTAAGAAGAATCGATCAGCTCATAGCCGCCATTTTGATAGTCCGCGTAAAATCAGGTCTAATCTGTTGACCATTAAATCGTCGACATGTGTGCAAATGTCACCAGCACAAAAAATTTTGCAGAAATTTCAGCAGCTTAAGGAAGACGATTATTAAGTGGACACCGGGTTAGTCTTGCGTGTCAGGCCAACTGGATGGCCACCTGCCATCTTTGATTATTCCGGTGTGAAGAATATGAGGCAGCGAAGTTACCATTAGGTATGTGGCGCATCGAGGTCAAAAAGCTTTGGGAGCTTAACAAGGGCCTGATTTTCGCACCCTCGAGGTTCCAGTCGATGACGACTGGAACCTGAATCTTTAATAAATGGCTCATATCTGTCATTCCCTTTTTAAAAATATTTTTTAAATGATCGTTGTCAGCAAAATAGTCATCTAAATATATTTCATTGTAAAGATACTATAACTTATTTGAAGTACTCTTCAAAGTCGAGTGCAAATAAAATGGTCATCATGTGTTCCATGCTTTGTAGGGGTAAAGTGGAACTATAAATATAATGACATAAGATGTGCTCCACCAAACCACCAAAGGAGCACTACAGATCATACAAAATTTACCCGTTCTACCACCAGGGGCACACTTTGGGTGTTCAGCGGAGCAGTCGTCCAGTCGATAGACATTGCTGTGCCATCAGGTGTCGTGGGCGGCAATAATCAATCGCACCAGAGAGCTGCTTCCTTGATTATCACACCCTAAGAAAATGCACATTATTATTAGTAAGAATGCCTCTGTACAATTTTGTACTACTACTAATACCTCTACAATTACATAATTTCACTGGTCCAAGGCTACACTCTCTGACAAAGTTCATTACGATTGGTTCAGAGATTTAGTAGTGAAAAGGTAATAAGTTGTTTTGGCATTTCTTATACAAGTGTGGTGTAGATAAGGTTATATCTAGCAAAATTAATAACACTAGTGTATGTAAATAATATTTATTGCAATAACTCGAGAGTGATATAATTTGGTATATTATAAATAATTCCACTATAATATAGTCACTAACATACAAAATGGCACAAAGTATGTATGAAAACAATAATTTTATAACCTACATTAGTCTAAATGTCTAAGGTGCGTATTAATAAAATGTCAAGATCAAATAAACAGTACCAAAAAATTGAGTTTAAAAAGAGCGAGTCTCGATCTTCGGATTACTTTATTAAATACGTCCCTAACATACTAGGATTATTTTGTCAACATTATCCTATACAAATCTAATAAAAATAAAATTTCCCTTAACGCTTAACGTCTTTTAATTCTTTTGTCTTTTACTAGAAATTTATTCTAATATAATAAGGAATAACATAAGAATAGGCACTTATTTTCTAAGGCATGTGATGCTAGCTGTCATTCTTCCACAACGCGATTACTCGAATGAGTATACTTAATAAAATTGCTCAACAAATAATTCCATTAGGTTTCCCACACGGGACTAATCATGTAGCCCCCACAAATCAGTGAAAAATCGCAAGTATTACAAAGTACATATAAATTTTGATAATAATTTGCAAAACTTACGAAGCATGAAAACGGGAATAAAGTTTCGATCACAGCAAATCGAGTATCAGTGACTTCAACGGCTGTCAGAGTGACCAGACAAAGTGATACGAACGTATTCCAAGCCGCCTTATTTGTATGGAGAGAAGCGGTATCAAGATTTTTTCTTTGATGAGACTTACCTAAGAGGAATTACTGCCAATAGCTCTCGAATGTGTTTAGGTCGCGTATTTACGTGTTTCGCTGATTAAGGTAATCAGTGAGTCTGAACCAGACTTGCCCCTATAGCGGAAATTGGGCTAAGCGACTATTTCGCGTCACATTGCAAACATGCTTGTTTTACAGTATTTAAGAATTTATGTAGATATGAAGCATTATCGTGAATTCATAAATAATTCTTTCAAATAGCAATTATCTAGCTCCAAACTACATTACATAATTATTCATATAATTGCATCCATGGCTTGTTCGTATTCATCATACCAACATTTACGACCCCTATCCCGGGTTTTAAACTAGGCAAACCAGACAACGAATAAACTTAATAATACTTAAACCAATTTTCTAGTTCCAAACTAGACCAAGCCTCTAGTATAAATCCAGACAACGGATAATCATTACAAAATTATTCATAATGCTTCCACGCCTCGAATATGTATGTTGTATTCGTTATACCAACATTGACCATCCCTAGCGGGATTTCGTAGCCTTGAAAGGCATAGCATCAAGTCAAATGTTTCAAATCTAATTCTTAAATACTGTAGCTAAAATTCTTTATTTATTTCATATAGGCATCTATTATTAAAAATATTGCTCTTACTTTCGCTTATAATATCTAATAATAAAAATATAAATTTTATAATTTAATTGAAGACTAGCGTATTTAACTACGGAAAGCATCTTTGGGCACTCTATTTTAGGATTGATATGGGCTGGTAGTACCTAGTGTTTGTATACATTTAATTACGCAATAATTCACGTTGCATATTTCATATTTTATTGTACTGGCATCGATAACGGTGCAGTATTGACTAGAATATGGCCACCAATCATAACATCCAATATTTGTCCATTTCAAAAAGCACATAATTTGAACTTCCAATTTAATTGAGTGTGAGTTGCTTTTATAAAAATATATATATTAATACATTAAAATAAGTATAACTAAACAATAATACAAGTGTGATTTTTTTTTTATAACAATGTCCTTAATTTAATGATGCTTATATAAATTACAATATTACAACACGTAACAAACTCTTAGTACCAAGGATGCGTACTAGTATAGTACTCCATAGTATTAAAATAAACGTTTGTTTTAGAATGACACTAAAACATACAATCTTCTAAAAAATACATATTCCAGAGAGTTCGGTCAAATATCAAACACCAATGCCAGACTAATATAAAAAAAAATTGCGGGCATTCCTCCCCTTTTCGTCATACATAAGCGGTCGTATAATCGGTCTAATCTCCGACCGCAACTCAAGCGTAATTGTCTACCTAAGTACGTGCAACAAGATATCAAATCGGATTAAAGTGCTAAGCTTGAGCTGCGGTGCTCTCAGCACAAAGTTTCAAATAACAGCATCATTATATAAAGAATTTGTCACGTGTTGAACATGTCACTGCAATAGTGATAATATTTTAAAGTGGAAAACTAGACAGCATAATCTACAACGTGATAGAGATACAACGTGATAGTAACATCCCCTTAATATCCGTGGAATTTAATTGTCTAACCGTCACACACATTTTAACGATACCTTAGACGAATCCATAGTAGGGTCAATTTGATCCAGTGACCAAAAATATGAACCAACTGCGTATGTGTAGAATGTCTACGAGTGTGAGTGTCAGAATGTTCGTCGTAAAACAATGGGCCACGCGTTATAAAACGCCACATTATATTTCATGCAACCGCCAATAAACCAAGGCTTTACCCTGAGTGTTATTTTGTAACTAAACTGGTATTTAGGTTTAACTATTCTTATTGAAAAATTGATTGTTTAAAAAAAAAACCTAGGATACAGAGTAACCTGTGCTGTGTAACATAATACTTCATTTAGTTTCGTTGAATAATTTATATAGGTATAAATAATCACCTGCAGTTGCATACCTTGGACGCCAACGGTATAATAACATCAAACACTTACCAGCTAAGACTATTTACTCACTTCATGGACGAAACCAGCCGCCCATCTTTTATCCCACAAAAAATGTCATATACTAATAACATCTCGATTCATATGTATTTCGACATGGGAAAAGAATGCTCCAAAACTACGCATTATAGTTCTAGTGACATATCACGGCCTCGAAATTTTGTATTTTTGGCCTTCTCTGTACGGGCGCGAACAAATATCCGAATCAATATGCGTTTGCTTAATGACATGTATTAATATTACCTGTACATAACTACACCTAGCACCTGTGTTCACGCCAATTCTTAACATAAAACTAATCAAAATCTGCACTAAACAGTAAGTGACTTTTCTTGACAAATATTTGAATTTGTAACAATTTTTTCAACTGTGCGTATTTTATGCATAATAATAATGTGAAATCTATATATCTTTAAGGACCTACAAGTTATTTATCATATGAAATGGATTCCATTTACGCCTGGATCTTCGAGTAAACATAAGTTATAGATAAACTTGAGTAGAGAAGAAAACACCGTTTCATTATGATACCTACGAGTACGCTGACGATGACGTCACAACAGAATATTAAACTAAAAAGTATAGTGCCGCATAAGATCGGGAAGTAATAACTAACGGTACTAAAATGAACGCTTTAGTAGCGCTAGTTTTTACCCCGTTCCCGGAAAATATTTTGCGTGATCACACACCATGCGGACCTGGAAATCGCCGTCCAGAAACCCAGGGTAGGTGATGTATTTACACGTTGGAGTACTGAGGGCCAACACCGCGTCGGTCGCCTCTGAGTTATAACAAGACCAAGCAGTCTCGTAAAAGGCGAGTAAGTGATTGAGCATAATAGCTTATATTGTACCAGTAATGGGCAGCAGCGCCATTGGTGCGGTACCAAAAATGTGCGATCGCCAATTCGCCTGCCCAACGTGGCGAAGAGGGTAAATCGCGCCATAGGAAACCTTATATCCAGTAGTGGACTTTAACGGCTGTTGATGTGAAGAGCCCAATATGCAATTAAATGGAACGCACTTATAGGATATGACACTACCTTAGTGTGGGTACTAAATAGCGCCATCTGCAAGACAACGCTTAAAATACACTGAAACACACTAAAAACACATACAAAAAGTTTATTATATGTTTGGTTAAAACATAATTTAGACCTCTAAACGCAAATGCGATTACGCGTCTTAGGTGCTCAACGGTTTAGGGTACTCTTGCCATGGCCTTTTGGCCGCGTTCTTCCCCTTCCAACACTGCCATCCGCATTCATTTCTATTTCGTTAATATTCTTTCATTAATTCTCTCTATATGTCTATCTAAAACAGGCGTCACATTATGTATGTATAAGTCTATCTAAAATACTTTTTATCTCTGTCACTATATCTTCTTTTACACCGGTACTAACACGATACATACAACGCCATATAAATATCAGTGAGTCAGCTTGCTGAATAGTACGGTGCTGACCTACGGAGAGAGGTAATAAAATAGAGAGGTGAGGTCTAGACATATTTCGTAGAGATTGTTGACAACTATTTTGATAGGGTGGTTCCATAAGAGAAGACTTCGCAATGGCAAATCAGAAAATCATTCAAAAGTACTACGCCACAGAAAATGTGAGACGCAATGAACAGTCAACATAATAATACATACATATATAGGTATAATATAAATGAAATGGCTCAATCAACCTTTTCTTGTGACCTAAAATGTAGTCACAAAGCAGAAAATTAAATATAAGTTAACTCTTTGCAATATATTTGTGAGATATTCGGATAACCGGCAGCTGGGAGATTGTCGCGACAGTATGTTCTTTTCTTGGTTGCTAGAACTTTGATATACTTACTATGCAAAAAAAATGTATTTTTAAAAGTCATCAAAATATATTTCACGCTGAAATGTTTGCGTTTGGCAAATTTATAAAAATCAGTTTGATACCTTAAATATTCTGTAATATTTAACTGCCAACTATTAATTTTCAATTCGTGAAGCATTGGCATAATGTTATGTCGTATGTCACTTTTTGATAGTAGTGTATTCGTGTAATATTACAATTTGGGTTAATGTCTAATACATGTTAACTCGGCAATCTAACAGCCGGCGGCCTACATAAAACAAAGTAGAGTTAACGGGGGGGGGGGGGGGGCATTGTGATTAACATTGCAAAAAGTAAATTAAAATACTTGCGGAATTTTAAATTGTAACGTCGCCATAGCAATTATGAACATTTTCTTTCACTCATTTATAATACAATACAAAGGTAAATATCCATTTATACAAATACATTCATTCATCAAATAAATCTTAAAAAATATTATACATTACGACATCGCAAAGCTGAATGTAAATTAATGATGCATCCAAATTGGCGTTCCCGTATTCGATATATCCTATCCGTGATTTGTTGATCATGTCACATTACAAAGGTGCGTCTGATACGCCTAATGTGGATGCAACATGATGTTTCGTCGTATCTTAAACATAATATACCATGTTGTGACGTCAAACGAAATAAATACAAAAACTTTGTTACATATTGCAACCAGAGCTATTCTCAAACGACAATTATTATACCGTTGCGTTGTAGCACTAAGAATAATTAGGAAACAGGATAATTTATTCGCTATGTTACGCGTATGCGCCAAACTTCTAGAACTTTCTAGTAGAGCACGTGCGAACGGGTAACGATAGAGCAACCATTTCTCGTACGCTACACGTTTTCACTCATTCCAGGCTCGTTTCAAATAAAGAAACTAGGGGGATCAGGAAAAGCCGAAGCTTCATACGGTTATGTCTACATGAACGACAATAGTTGTTAGCTGTTGTTGTAAGTTGAACGGTATACTTATCATGTAACTTGCATAAGATCTCTGTTAAACGAGGCATTAACGATCTAAAAAGTGCTTGTTGTAGCCCTTTCTGTACAACGACACCTGGTGGACGACAGAAACGGAACAACCATAGATAATACAATATTCGCGTGAATGACATAGTTGCTAACTGCAAAAAATTTGCTATTGTTACAGGATAAGCCACCTTCAACTTGTTAGCAACTTTTCTATTTAAGAAATATCTGGTAATAAATATATTACTATATATTTCATAACAAGTTTGTAGTTTACGATCCTGGCTAGAATTCCACCTTAATTTTACATTTTTTTTTTATTGAGAGCGCCTACGTTTACCTGGTGCCCTCATCATCACTGACGCATTAGTCGTGATGGTGATGGACGCAGTTGACTTTAGAGCCCTTCTTGCATTGGAAGTGCTGCGCAGTCAGCAACACCCCTGCGCTCAGGAGAGACGATACAGTAAGGTTGAACATCAACTTTTTGTCGGCCGAGTCGACATATATTGTGAAGAGGCGCGCTGGAAATTAATTTCAATGGTTATGTTAGGATCACATAAAACTAATAATGGTGTCGATTCGGATGTACACCAACTAAATGAAACTAAACTATTTTTTTTTTAATGTTTTTGCACAAACACACAGCGCCATCTGGGTCCACAGTAAGCATCTAGGCTTGTGTTATGGATACCGTATGGTTGATAAACTACACAAATTTTTTTTTTTTTTTGTAAATAAATACATATATAAATGAAAAACATCCATAACTCGGGAACACATGTCTATATTCATCATACAAACATATGCCCCTAGCGGTATTCGAACCCGCGACCATTTGGTATAATAATAATATAATAATAAATAAATAAATATCCTTAGACATACACACAGCGCCATCTAGTTCCACAGTAAGCAACTATATGCTTGTGTTGTGGATACCAGATGGTTGATATAATACATAAATACATTTTTTTTTTTGTAAATAAATACTTATTATAAATGAAAACATCCATAACTCGGGTACACATGTCCGTATTCATCACACAAACATATGCCCCTAGCGGGATTCGAACCCGCAACCTTTTGGTATAGTGGTCAGAGTTGCTAACCATTACACCAAACAGGTCGTCAAACTAAAACTAAAACCAGTTTTGGAGTGGTGCCGTCGCATCGTACTGTTCCAGGGAGAAAGAGACAGTACTACTTGAAAACTGGTTTTACATATCCGAATCGACACCTTAGCATGACAATCACAGTACTTTTTCGAGCGTTTACTCCATACAAATTATCAGTCAAAATTTTTTTTTTTCTGTAGGTACACAGGGTACACCTCCGTGTAACCGCCTCCGTGGCTCAATGTAAACAACATCGAGTTTACGATTCGGAGGTCGCGGGTTTGATCCCCAGCGGGGTACATGTTTAGGTACTCGGTTCGGTTGGCGGTAGGGCATTTTAAATGTCCGCCTGGCTAGCTACCACCATCTTATCTAAATCTGCCGCCAAGCAGCAATGTTAATAGCATTGTTGTGTTCCGGTTGTCAGAGATGAGATAGCCAGTCCCCCAAATGTGTTGGGGTTTCCGGGTCAGTACGCTTCCACCTTCGACCTCATCTTCACTTAACATCAGGTGTGATTGAGGTCAAGTACCAACCCGTTGGGCATAAAAAAAAAAACCTGATTTTTACATTTTTTAAGCTACGTTTTCTTCATAAACCAATTTTCCCCTGAGAAAAACAAGCAAGAATCGAGAGGTTGCTCTTTTAAAACAGATTTTTATATTACAGGAAGTCACAATAGTATTTAATTATTAATTTTCAAATAGCCTCGCATGCAAACGAGCTGGTTATATGCTGGTTAAGGTATGATTATCATCTAACTAGTCTGATATTTTATAATATACTTTCTTAATAAGTTTCTGTTTTATAGTATCTTTTAGTGAAAGGAAGAGTTGGTATATCAACAGAAACTTTATTTAAAAAAAGTATACAGAGCCCTTTGAATCAATTACTTTCTTAGTGGGGACGACTTATGTGAATTCAAAACCTTCGGAATGGGTACACCCGAATCTAATGAAACTTAGATATGCATGCAGGACACATATTTTACGGAACCTCTAACATTTTATCATATTTATATTCAAGACATAAACGCTGATTACATTAACATTGAATACCCTCTACATATCTTATCTTAATATCTTTATTGTACACAAAATTGTTACAGAAATGTGCATAGTATATAAAATGTCCATATGTTTAAAAAGTTAGTAGAGAACTTATAGAAAAACGGTATTTAAAAAGTTATTAAGATTTTAAATTTCCACACTAACAGAGGAATGCAAATATCTTTTTTCGCCCCACATTGCTCTTGTCAGTGCGTGGACTACACTCAATTTATGCAGCTACGGCCATCAGTCCGTGTCCGTGACATGTGTCCTGCGCACTGCCAGTTCAACTCAGTAATCCGCTGGGCTGTTTCGAATTCGAATCGGATTAATTTCAATCATTTCTGCTTGAAAATCGTGCTATCATCATTTCAGCCACAGCACATTCACTGCTGAACATAAGCCTTCGCCATAGAGTTCCAGAGTGACCGGTTGGAAGGCCTGCATCCAGCGACTTCCCGTGACCATCATCAGGTCGGTCGACCTTGTGAGTGTACGTCCTACATTGCGCTTGCCGGTTTAGTCTCCACTTGAAAACTTTCAATGCCCCACCGAACATCAGTTAATGTAAGTAACGGCTCAGTAAATAAATGGTAATTTTTTTGTAATAATATAAGATATCCTTGGACATATACAGACAGCGCCATCTAGTTCCACACTAAGCAACTAGGCTTGTGTTGTGGATACCAGATGGTTGATGCACTACACAAATACATTTTATTTATTTTAAATGAATTATAATAAATGAAAAACATCCATACATCCATAACTCGGGTACACATGTCCGTATTCATCATACGAACATATGCTCCTAGCGGGATTCGAACCCGCGACCTTTTGGTATAGCAGCAGAGTTTCTAACCACTACACCAAACAGGTCATTTTCATGCCTTAATACTGTAATATTCTTTAATAACATCCCTGGAAAACAAGATTGTGTGCGGCAAACGTTCATTTGACACGATCAGGGATGTATATCACTTTCTATGAGGTGATGCGCCGAATTATAATTGATTCCCTAATCCTGTCGTGTGATGCCTAACCGAATAGAATATGATCAATCCTTTCTTCCCGTGGGTGTCGTAAAAGGCCATTAAGGTAATAAAAACTAGCCTGTGAAACTACTTATAGGGCTACATTTAGTTGTCAAGCTTTCATATGAAATAAATAAGACCAACCTAACTTCATGTAAGCCAACATGTGACTAAGATAAATTAGGATATTCTCCGTTAAATGTATACTTACAGACATTGGTACATATCGAGATTATCCATGTCGTCAATGACACAGCATCAGCGTTCGACGATTTAATGATTCCATATATGTACGTGACTTTGGCGAAACCACTAATCGGCGTGCAAAATGGCTGCAATATTGAAAAAAAGGATATTAGGACCGTTGCGGTTAAGTGATGAAAAATTACGGTTACCACGAGGGCGCCGCACTTTAGCCCGTCAATGAACTGCATCATTCAAAATCCTCGCGTGGACATAATTACGCGGGTGCAGCGCGATGCCCTCAAGGTGACCCTCCGCTCCCGGTCATTTCATTTAAAATGTTCTTGCCAGATATACAGAGTGGATATTGACCGCATTTCGTCGGCGCGAATAAATTGGTATTAAATAAACTCGCCATATAGGTTTATTTTTAAGCACAATGAGTCAGTGCTTGACGTCATTCACAGTGAACTGAAGATCTAAAGTGGCAGCGCGCCACGCGGATCTCCCAATTTACTTGGGGGCTGGCTTCTTATCTCAAATAGCCGGAACACAGAAAAGCTATCAATATTGGTACTTGCGGGGCAGACTAGGATAAGATGGTGGTAGCTAGACAGGCTGTCATTTAGACTCTCATCATCACTCCTTAAACATCCCACTGCACGGGTACAGGCCTTCCCTCGTCTGTGAGGGAGTATGGGCCATAACCCACCACGCTGGCCCAATGCGGGTTGGGGACTTCACATGCCTTTGGATTTTTATTTCTCAGGCATGCAGGTTCCCTCACGATGTTTTCCTTCACCATTTAAGAGCAGTCGGATAAATGCACATAAGTAATTAAATTTAAAAACTCATTGGTACATGGCCTGCCTGGAAATCGGACCCGGACCTCTTAAATTGGGAGCCCACGTCCTGTTGAGCCACCGACGCTTAGACCCCACTACCAATCAAACCGAACACTAAACATGCACCCCACTGGGAATACCATGTTGGTATACTTATGTTATTATGTCGACAGAGGCGGTACGTGCGATAATAATTATGTAGCAAAGGGAAAGGTGGCGGGTTCACACAGTGTGCACAGAGTGGCAGACAACCCCACTAATCGCCCCGCCCCCTCACCGTGCCACTACCTAAGGCTAGGGTTACATTCAGTCTAAGATATTACTACTACCAATGATAGCAATCCTTCATTGGTTTATTCCTCAAACTCCTCTGCCTGTTTTTTATTTGGGTTTCGCTAATGCTCAACGCAAGCTAATTTAGTGGAGTGATCATCATCAGCCTTGCACATCCGGCACAGCCTCCTATCATTGGGAGAGGGTATGGGCCCATAATCTATAATGTAAGCGCAAGTTTGAGTTGAATTTGGGTCAGACTAGTGCCCGCCTGACAGTCAGTGTTTGTAAGCAATTGCAGGCCAGGGTTTGGTTAACACATTCACGGACACTGAACCGGACACAATAGATGTTTTATTGTTATTACGTCCATAGGCTTTTAAAGTCCACCAAAGTGTTAACAACTAGCTTCAACTGAAAACAACGGCAACCGACTATTTAATCTATACCACATAATTGAGCTTGCAAGGAAAATCGATTTACCAATTCCGATGTTAGGCAGTAACATGTTATTTCCATATTTATTTTGTTTGTCTATAATTATTAACGTAACTTATTTATCACATTAGCATAGATCAGTTTGTTCGGGTCATAAGGTATACAGTATGGAGAACACTTCATGTGAACTATTACTCAAAAATATTTTATACTCTTTTTATAATTACGCTGACTTCGAAACCCACAGCTGCGGGTTCAGATCCTGAATGCTTGTGTATTAAATACGATCATTGATTCCCGATTTAAACAACGAGCTAAAAATACTTGTTCGTTTATTTGTTTAATATCCACATACATATTATATTAAATAACATAATATATTAAATACGAAAGTTTGTGTGTATGTTTGTTACCTCTTCACGTATAAACGGCTGGACAGATTTGGTTGCAATTTGGTTGGTAGTTCGATTAGGACCTTAGAAAGTGACTGATTCCTGTAGGATATTATAGTGGGATTGCTTCTGAGTCATAGAGTGACGCATTTGGTACGAATTCTACGCGGACGAAGTCGCAGAAAAATGGTATTGATAATCTTCTTTTTGAAGGTCAGAGAGTCATAAAATATACACTTACCACCATATAAGAAAGGAAGTAGCTTGGTAAGAGCTCCGTTGCAAACCCAAGCACAAACAATAAATAGCCCAAGGCTGCTAGTGGCACGATGGGATTGTTCAACATCTTCTTGTATTTCAACACATAGAACAGCATAACGAATACTTGCAACAGGATGATTGGGTACTCAAGGTATGTGAGCACTCCGTAATGGTTTGTGAAATTGTATAGTGTCACTATTGTAAAGCTGAAATGAGAGAAATACATAATTTAAATTTTTCTCCTCATTGTAAGTGAAGATGAGGCCGAACATGGTAGCTTGTTCATCCGGAACCCCCTTAATTAGGGGACTGGTTATCTTATCAATAATAATACTATCAACATTGCTGCTCGGCTCCAGATTCAGTTAAGGTGGCCAATCCATTAAGTACAGTCTTTGTCTAGTTTTTAACTAGATAATTGGTGTAAGATTGGTGTATCTATTTTAAAAAACCTACATTCCAGCAATTATTTTAAATCACACAAGTCTAGCAGAATCTTTACTGGGTTGCTCAATACTTTAACATACCTGACATAGTGGGTAGGAGCGAATATTGTTCGGTGGCATGTCTAGACATATAAAAGGCATTTTGGTAGTGTATGTCATACGGGTTCAGGTATTCAGAATAAATACTCTTCTTCGTAATTAAATGTATATAGCCTTGAAGTCATACCGAATGTAAAGTTTGGAGAAAAACTCTGTTTGCTTAATATTTCTCAGTTTTAAAAGGAATATGTCTCTGTATGAAATGTGACGTTTTCAAGTGATAATCTTTATCCTACGAAATAAATATTTTTTGACTTTGACTTTGTACAATAATAATAAATAAATAAATTCAGACTATACAGCTTGTCTCTTTATAGCAACAGAGCTTCTCATTAGAACTTCAACTAGATTAATTAAGTGAATAATAACAAAATATTATTGCAACAGAGCATAAGATGTGACGAGTTTCATAGTCACCGATGACAAATACAATTATTGTATTCTTTCTTCTTAGCAAGTCTATGTATTCTTTATTCTACTTTCATTGTAGTTGAAAATAAAAACAGATTAAGAACCTTGATTTACATTACAAACATAGTATAGTATATACAATCGTATAATCCTACCAAAAACTGAAATTGTATTATACATTTTAATAAAAACAATGGACGTAAAAAATCCTGCAAGTTTCCGCCAACTCTGCTTCTTTTTAGATGATTCTTTTTAGCAGTGTCAATAGATTTAAATTGACATTCAGTGATTGAAGTGTGGTAGCCTATTAACATGCCAATTACCTAATAACATGAGAGCAATACAGTAAAATGTATATATAAAATAAAAGTGAAGTGATATAAAATAAACAGGTATTAAATATATCAGAAATACAATAAATTACATAAATGCATAACAAACATCAAATAATGAATAATATGAATTGTGAGCACACAACTGTAAATATTAATAAAAAATAAGGTTTGTGATGAAAAGTGGCTTCAAAAAATAATAAAAAATCACACTTAATTTACAAGAAAAAATAAAATTTACTAATCTCAGAAATAAGTTAATATTTAAACATATAACTCATAAAACATACCCAATGATTTCCAGCAACATGGCTTCTACATAGATCCCATCTGCAGACTGTTTCGACCGCAAATACATAATCTGCGGGATCTTCAGAAACACGCAGGAGAGGATCGTCACGGTGCTGATCAAGTTCGATACTAACTGCACCAGAGGCCCGTCCATGATGATATAGAAAGCACAGCGACTGCAACACAGGAAATTAGTGACAATTGAGCCACAATTGGTTAAAAAATCAAAGACAAATTGATGCAGATATGAAATATAACTTGGCAGAGATCTCTCGCCACTCAATCAATTGTCCCGCCACTTAACTTGATTTATGGCCAAGGTTGAGGGTGAACAGAATCAAGACAATGTATTTTTATTATATATATTGAAAGTATGTTTGTATGCTTGCCCTTTTTCACGTCGAATAGATGCAATGAAATGATAATTAAAAAAATACCACGCGGATTAAGGGCATTTGTGCGAAAAGAGCAAACAACTTACCGGAGAAGATGTCTGCAACGTTTACTTCGATTTCAAAGAAAACGGACTCCAGAGATAGTGAACCACTACTGAAGGTATGTATCTCGGGGACATTGTAATTTAGATAATTTTAAAAATGAACCGGAATTTTGAAAATGAATTGAAAGAATTTGAGTTTCCTTTTTTGAAATCGGTCGATCGACAAAACGTCAATGTCAAACTCGTGTGCGTGTCAGCTGTTCTGTTTTTTGTGCAGACTATCAGCTACATTTAAACTTTAGGTTGAGATGTTTTCGCCTTGTATTCTCCGTATTCTCACAAAACCATAATCTTCGGTGAATTTTATGGTACTGTTAAGGGACCAACGAGAATTTAACTTGAATGAACATTTAATGCTTGAACGCTTTTATCACAATTTATTTGAACTACGCAAATAGTTTGCGTCTAAAGAGTAGTGAAATAAACGGATTGTAAAGAAAAATTAAACCGATTTCAGTAAAACAGGGCTAAGACTACTTACTTTAGTAACTTATTAGTAATCTGTGCTAAGACTCTGTCATCTCGTTATATTTTTTAATATGAAAATGGAAATGGAAACGGCTTAACCCGTTTCGAAAAATTGTAACTTTTAACACAGTTGGTTTGGTCTACCAGCCCCCGTAGCATAACATACACGATAAGTGTTTATGTCGCGCGTGATAATATTTGTCCTGCTCATTCTCTTGGACGAAATATACAACTATCCCACTCTCACAACTAAGCGACAAAAGACGTCACGCTACGCAGGCTGCATGATATAATCTTTGTTTCCTCAGGGATTTCTTCAATAATTATTGGTATTGTTATTATGTATTAGTAGGTATGTTTGTCTATTTATCTACGTTACATGATATGTTATGTGTAATATTAGGTCTTTACCTATGAAATTGCCGTTTTGTATGAAAAAATTAAAACGATTTTTTTCATGTATATTTTTTATTTGTATTAATCGAAGTAATCACCCATGCAATCAATGCATCTTTGCCAACGCAGTGGCAGTTTATTGATGCCCTTCTTAAAGAAATCAGCTGGACGGGAGGCAACAAATTCTTCAAAGGCATTTTGTACTGCCTCTCGGGTTTTGAAATTTTTTCCTGCCAAGAAGTTATCCAAATTCTGGAAAGAGTAGTAGTCTGTAGGCGCAAGGTCTGGTGAGTAGGGCGGATGACGGAGAGCTTCCAACCTCAGTTTTTGCAACTTGGAGACCGTCTGCTGTGCAGTATGAGATCGCGCGTTGTCGTGCAGGAGCAGCGGAGAGGAGCGATTGACCAATGCTGGTTGGAGATGTGCCAGCTTCTCCATCATTGTGTTCAGTTCTTCACAGTACACATCTGCAGTAATGCTCATCCCGTTTGGTAAGAAGCTGTGATGAGTCACACCGGCGCTAGACCACCAACCATAAAACACCATCACTTTTCTAGGGGTAAGTTTTCGTTTAGGGCATTGTTTAGGTGCTGAACCAGAATCCAACCAACTTGCTGAGCGCTTGCGGTTATCAAACAGAATCAATTTTTCATCGCAGGTAACAATGCGGTTCAAAATTCCTTTATTTGTGTGTCTGCTGAGCAGTGCAAGGCACGTCTCGACGCGTACTTCGCGCTGGCGATCATTGAGTTCTTGGGGCATCCATTTGTCAAGCTTTTTTACCTTGCCAATTTGACGCAAATGGACCAATATTGTTTGTTGCTAACGTCGAAAGCTGCTGCTAATTCAGCCGTAGATTGTGTATCATCAGCTTCCACAATCGCCTTTAATTCGTCATTGTCGACCAAAGTCTTCGGACGACCGCGAGGTTCATTTTTCAGGTCGAAATTCCCAGAACGGAAGCGAGCAAACCAATAACAGGTGGTGCGTTGGTTTGTAGTGTTAGCTCCGTAAACGTCGTTGATGTTGCGTGCCGCTTGTGCCGCGTTGCTGCCACAACGGTACTCATATTTCATAATTACTCGAATTTTTAACGTATCCATGATGACGAAAAAGATTGAAATGCGATGAAAATGTAACACTAATCAATAAACAAATGACTACTTTTGGAAAAAGAATTCCATGCTTTTAAAATAAAATTAATTTGAAATTAGAATTCTTAGCCAAACAAAAATTATTTTGATTTGAAATGGTCAGTAGGTACTGCAGAACGGCAATTTCCAAAGAGTGCAATTTCATAGATAAAGACCTATTATGTTGTTCATTAATCTTATGTAAGTTTATATTCATGTGGCTTGTATCTGCATTCTTATTTAATACCGCACCCTGCATAATACAAATATATTGTCCTTAGGCCCAAACGTTTCCTGAAAATCGTTTTCAGTGATAAGGCCATCAAATTGTGCGTTTTACTACCAACTCTCTGTAAATGTAATTTCTCTTCTATTGTGCAATAAAGTTAACTGTCCGTTCAAAATTTACAAGTAAAAACATTACCCTCCTTACTTGGGCAGTCGGGTAAGTAAGAACCATTTCCTGTTTACCTAACGAGCTGAAATTTTGCATTCTCGTTCAGTTATGATGATAATACTTACATAAAGTCATGCTGAAACCGGGATCGTCTCCTCAAGAGGGAACTCCTTAACGGTTAATAGCACGGATAGGCACAAAACTTTTAATGCACGGTTAGTGTTGACAGTTACACATAATTTTCGCGAATACCTAATGCTGTCAGGATTGTCTCCCCAAGAGGGATTTCCTCTACAGTTAATACATGGATACGAAATTTTGCATACACGGTTAGGTTTGAATAATATGTGATAAGGTATTTTTAAAGTGGAACTCAGGTACCAAAAGAGCTGAGGGCGGAGTGTGAGTTTTGTTTCGACTTAACTTTACTACCGCGTTCACGTTTACGTGACGATTTGTATGAAGAAATGTGCAGCGCCTCTAGCGGATGGTTTTGCAAAACGATTTTTTTCATAGGTACTTTTTGCGTAAACGCGAACGCGATGGTAAAGTTAAAAACGAAACAAAAGTCGCACTTCGCACACTGGCAGCTACCTCGGGCAGCGAATTAGCCTTGCCATTCAAAGGGTAATGCCGCCAGTCTTTTGAGCAACCTCCCGCATGGCTCGGTCCTCGAATACGTTTTTTACCACCATATTTATGGAGAGTAGAGAGCGTGTTCGTGTCTATTTGCATTTTATTTCGTGTTTTAATTAAGTCAGTCTTATAGAAAAGTACATAAATGAATAAGACGTGTAGAACTTATTTCTCATTTTGTCGAATCACAAATTGGAACCTAAAAGAAAAATTTAAAAGAAGCCCACGACGAAATTACCATAAGAAAGAAATAAAAATGAAACTCTCTACAACGAGTGAAATAATATTCCCAAACCCCATTTCCCTGAAAACCCCGTAATTGATGTTGATACAATTTGCAAAATAAACAATAAGTACGTAGGTATACAGCCCAATTGGTTTATGTTCGTGCGAAGTGGGTAATCTATATAATAGGTACTATACCGGATGAGTTTTTTAAGTGAAGGCATAGGTATTTTGTTTTATTTTTTTCAGCAGCATAGTCGTATACAGCTTTAACTGTTTCATTTGACGATCGCGTTTGTAGCCTATTCCACATAATTACATCATTAAATTAAATAAATAAAGAAAACTTGGGAGAAAATATGAGTTGCAAATAAATTTCGCATGGTAAGGAACCCTATACGAATGACGCCAGTCGCATACCTACTAATTTTACTTTTTTTATGCACAACGGGTTGGTACTTGACCTCAATCACACCTGATGTTAAGTGAAGATGAGGTCGAAGGTGGTAGCGTACTGACCCGCTTACTTAAATGAATGACTTACTTAAAATAAATTAAACTACCTATGCCAATAATTTCTATTTCACTTACGAAATAATTATGCCCAATTTTTTCCTTACGGTAAAAAACCTCATCCGGTATATTTACTACTATACTATAATTATCAGGCAAAGTAATATTTAAAATGTTGTTAAAGGAAAACTGGCGAGTTTATTTATTTATAATCGGTATTTTTTTTTATAATCGCCTGAAAACCTTCCAGAGAAGTTGTTTACAGCAACAAAGCAACAGCCCTTAAATATCTAAACTCTGAAGTATAGTTATGCAATGCAAGAAACCACATCCAAATCGGCGCAGTCCTTTCTGATAAACATAACCACTCTAGCGCTTTTCTGTTGTGGGTAAAAACGAAACCCTTGGGTTTCTTGCTCGTCCTTCTCTGGGGAGTCATCAGTTTTGTGAATGAGCAGTAATTTTAATATGCATCTCCAAAGATCTCCACAACGATCGGTCCTGTGCTGCCCGCATCCAGCGGCTTCCCGCGATCTTCACCAAATCGTCGGTCCACCTCGTATGGGATCTCTCCACTCTGCGTCTTCCGATGCGTGGTGGCCACTCGAGAACCTTACCGCCCTAACGGCCGTCAGACCTATACGAACAATGTGGCCCTTCCACTGCCACTTAAGTTTCGCAATTCTTCGGGCTATATCGGTCACCTTGGTTCTCCTGCGGATCTCGTTATTTCTCATTTCATGCCGCAGGGAGACACCGAGCATAGCTCTCTCCAATGCCCTTTGGGTGACCTTGAGCCTTCCTATGAAGCCCATAGTGAGCGACCACGTTTCAGTTCCATAAGTCATCACTGGCAACACACACTGATCAAAGACTTTCGACTTGAGTCATTGCAGTATTTGGGAAGAGAAGATGTTCGTGCTTCGCAAATACTGCCCAGCCGAGATGGATTCGATTCGAATTTTATTAATATAAATAAAATATGTAGTCTTAGAAAGTAGAACCACGCGAGAGTTTTACCGCCCACTCTTGGCTCCGTCGTCAGATAAGGTCCAAGAAATCAAATTATATCCGAACTACAATATACTCGTACCAAGTTTCAAGAATTATATAATAATTTACTTCCAAGATTTGTTAGTTATCTATTAGTTGAAGTGTAACATTATATTCAAGTGATATTTTTATCATGTGAAATAAAATCTCGTTGGTACCTACTCTCCTCGGTTCTTAACAATGTACGGACCCGCGCTCGATTGAAGGAATTTGATTTGCTTGGTTATTCAATCGAAATGGGCACTGAATATCTAAATTTAGATGAAATACTCATAAAATTGGACGTATATTAGAATAGCCTGCCTTTTTCGCTCTATTTCATATCTTATGTATAGCGACCAATACAGGGCTAGATATTTATGTGAACGTATGTGCCTCACGTGGTAGGTAACTGAGAGCTTTTGAGCGCAAATATCTCACTAAAGTTATAATATATAAAAGTACAAAAACCATGAAAGTCAAGCTTCTGAGTGTACGAAGGTGATATTTGATTTCACCAGATTGTTGACAGTCTATGCTGGACAAATTATATCTGTTTCCAAGTTTATCGAAGTTGACGATCATCCCGTAAAGACAAATAATTTCTTCAGATGAAACCCTTAGAGTTTATTGCTTGTTCTTCTCAGGGGAAAGCTGCCTTTTCAATAATCACTAGCTTAAAATAATGTAAAATCCGACTACGTATTTTAAGTGTACCTAAAAAATATAGCATTTTGGAATTTGATTTTGACTTTGAATAGTTCCTTGCATCAATTTTAGAGCTTGCATTGTTGTCTTTGCTCGACTACGGTGATACCAAAAAGAGCTTAATGTATTCAACGCGTCTGTATGTATGTTAACACATAGAGCCTAAATTCCAAATAAAATCAGTAACTTATCAAGCGACAAAATATTCATTTGTTTTTATATGAAATAGATTTCTATGTACAAGCCAGTTCAAAATTTTAATAATACCTTCGTAAGTTACCTTCGTGGTTGCCATGTTTTTAAATTATGCCACAGAAATGACTTATCATAGTTAAACACGACAGATAACGATTTCTAAACAACTTTTCGGGCTGCTGCCCGCATGCATTTGACCAGTAGGTAGTAATGTATATGAGAGCGTCGGTGGCTCAGTCGAGGAGACACCAATGTACCAATGAGTTTTTAAATTTAAGTTAGTTATTTATGTGCGTTTATCAGACTGCTCTTAAACGGTGAAGGAAAACATCGTGAATCGAAAACGAAACGAAACGAAACATCGGAAACCTGCATGCCTGAGAAATTAAAAAATTCGAGGACGTGTGAAGTCCCCACCGCGCACTGGGCTAGCGTGGCGGACTGTGATCCATACTCCCTCAATATATATCCCTGCATGGGAAGGTCTATATCCCTGCAGTGGGATGTTTACGAACTGATGATGATGAATAATATTTATAGGTGTTATATTATTTATTTATATGTAAATAAATCTTTAACTACATAGTAACATTTGCTTATATTATCCTTTGAACTTGCTATCCAGCGTGTAATTTCAGGTGAGATGTCATATAAAACGTGCCATAGGAGAGACGCAACATTGTACTTTTATGGGCTCAGGTGTTTCTTGGTAGTGTTATTGATGTGGTTGTCGCATGTAGTTCTCGCCAGTCCCTTCCTTTGAGTATCGTAAAAGGTGAGCATATCAGTATACATAGATAAACTGGCGACTGACTGTTTTAGTGGGTAGTTAAATAAATTTTCAAGGGAGGATTTGCTAGACAGGTGGGTCGGTGATCGCTGATTTTTTCGGAAAGTTGCGCACCAATGTTGCTGGTACTCATTACTGGTCTATGCTGTTACTATTTAATCGCCTTTACGACACCCACAGGAAGAGTGAGCTGGTCCTACTACACTCTGCCGGAAACTACACTAAATAAATAAATAAATATTTCCGACACTCACACATCTAGTCCCAAATTAAGCAAAGTTTATACTATGGATTTTTAAATAAACATCCATGACTCAGGAATAAATTTTCGGATTGATCACTTAAACAGCATAAACCGCTCGCGGGATTCGAACCGCAACCGTTGGTTTCGCAGACCGGGTTACTATACACTACTGCAATCCATCGTAAAATTGGAAATAAATATGACCATTTATTTCCGAGTTAAGCATGTTTATTAACATTTATGCATATTTATCCGTTATCTAGTATCCACAGCACCGGCTTCGCATAGTTTGGATAGGGTAATGCAATTATACCGATACATATTGCAATATCGATATGTGGCGGTTGAGCCAAATCCTACCATTGGAGAGAGATACTGGCAGTGGACTATTACAGTTGTAATGTATAAACTGTTGATGTAATGTTTGTGTGCAGATATCGATAAATACTCATACTTACTATGAGCCTCTAAGTGATAATTTGAGTTATGAAAAACATAGATACAAATACACATTAAATAATACACGTCAAATAATATATTCCGGACACTTCCAACAATTATTGTACAAATCGTATCGTTTACAAATAAGCGTTTTGTGTACACATAAATAGGCTACCATCTGGAATAAGAATCTTAATAATGTATTTGGTGGATGTCTCTTTTGTTTGTCAATAAATATAAAAGAAAATATCTAATCCTAAATTAAACAAAGCCTCAATTATAAGGGATAATGTACAGTGTAGTGACTGATACATATATATTTTTATAATTATCAATAAGTATAAATAAGGGAATAAATTTGACGACCTGTTCGGTGTAGTGGTTATAAACACTGACAGCAATATCAAAAGGTTGCAGGTTCGAATCCCGCTAGAAGTATATGCTTGTATGATGAAAGCAAACACGTGCATTAATATATATCATATAATTTCGTGTATATCTCACACAGTAACAGGATTTACACCCACAACAGTTGCTATCGAAGGCAGGACAGTGAGTAGTGGCCCATTTAGATCAAGCAGCCGTCAATGCAATTATAGATTTTATCTGGCTGAGTTTCTCTGAGCTCCAAGTGCTCTCCACAAGAAAGGCAGATACTGCGAATAGAGTCTTATAACAGAAGTTATCATTATTATATTATAGGTAAACAAGTTTACAGAGAATTTGTAAATAGTCGAGAGGATTGTGAGTTGTGTTTTCCCAGGTCGAGGGCGGATTGAGAAATAATGAAGGTATTTGTTTTCTGCAATACAATACAAGAAAACAGAAAGGATATTATTCGAAAATAATAAATAATGCTCAAGTTTAAAAGCATGTTTTTATATAATACGTAGAGACATCCTGAAAGGTTTGCATTCCTATTAAATAAATTATTTTATAATTATCTATCTATCTCTCATCAACTCTTTGACTTGAGGATAATATAGGAAGCACATGGCGTGAGATCCTGACTGTGTGCAGGAAGTGTTACGAGCCACCTTTTCGGAAGCTTAGCTTTGTGTTGTTCAGCATGTGCGGAGAAGTACTGTCATCGTGTAAGAGGAAGCGATTCTCGGTCGTCTCTTCCGAACTTTTGCGAGAATACTGGGAAAATAAAGGTAGTGTACTACCGCTGATTAATGTTGAGTGTATTAACTGACTTTTGTTCTTCAAATTGGATCGTGCGATAATTTTCTTTTGTTTACCTTCTCGCTTACCTCAATTGTACCAGCGCAGATCAATCTGCTCTCACCTTCGTACTCCTTTCGCAAGACTGTTGTTTTATTTCTAGATCATAAGAATAAATCTGCTTTTGGTTTTCTGTTACAATATAATAAACAGTATTTAAATGGCCGTGAAAGATCACGGACAATTGAAAAAAATTATGTTAAAGAGCTTTTAGAGTGTTCTATTTATGATTAATTGGATAAGCGTTTGACCACAATCTCACCTGATGGAAAGTGACGATGTGGTTGAAGAAGAACAAGCGAGCGTTGTCGTCGAAAGGAGATCCATGCCTTGGCTGTTCCATTATGAATGAAGAGTCGAACTTCTTAGTGCGATTGTTAGGTATATTAAAATACGGTTGCCGACAGCAACGACGACGAGGCGACGGTGGAATAAGATTATGTAATTCCAACGCATACTGACCGAAATCCAACCTGTAACAAACTGAGAGACAGTCCACTTTACGACGGTGTTCGAGGCTCTGCAATTTAGCAGTCGTCGAATGATCACCCACGACTCCTCTCTTATGATTGAGAAAAAAATGATAAAACCCACCGACGGTCGACGGTTCGTACTGGACCTCAATCACACCTGATGTTAAGTGAAGATGAAGTCGAAGGTGGAAGCGTATTGACTCGGAAACCCCAACACATTTGGGGGACTGGCTATCTTATCTCTGACCGTTTCAAAAACAAGGCGAAATATCTCAAATGATTTATATAATCTGAATTGAAAACGTTTGTTATTGAGTCTTTGGTTTGATTGGTTTCCTTCAATTTTTCTAGTTTTCTATATTCGGAATTTTGGTGTATATTAGTATATTAATTCGTACAATATTCCTGGGAAAAAAACTACGGCAAAAGAAACTTTGTAATAATATCCCTAATATTATTGAATACTCTAGGTTTTATAACTAAACTTTATATATTTCTGTGGTTTTTAGTTTATGCTGAATTAATTATAATGAAAACCCATAATTTATAACAACACCAAAAGATTATTGACGACCTGTTTGGTGTAGTGGTTAGAAACTGACCACTATACCGAAAGGTCGCAGGTTCGAATCCCGCTAGGGCCATATGTTTGTATGATGAATACAGACATGTGTACTCGCGTTATGGATGTTTTATTTATAATAAGTATTTATTTAAAAAAAAATGTACCTATTTATGTAGTATAGTCAACCATCTGGTATCCACAACACAAATCTATTAGATGGCATTGTGTGTATGTCCATGGATATTTTATTTTTATTTTTTTAATTTATTATACCCGAATTTCCCTGTAGTCTGTATATCGTTGTAATGTTCTTGTTATTATTAATATTGTTGTTGTTATAGTGTAGTGTAAAATAAATATATGTCTAAATAAAATACTGAATTAGATTAATAAAAATATTTATAAATAAAAATCCCAGGGCTTGCACGGCCTGAACGGTCCCGAGTAGGCTGGCACACAAATGTAATAGTTCTGCTGTAGCATATTATATGTAATTCTCTTAAAGCATATTATATTAGTAAGTTGACTGAAATAAATTAATAATTATAATAAATACTTATTCCGCCCATAATGCCTAAGCCGACCGATGCCCAATGCACAGGCACCGCCCGCCCTCCCACACTTGTTGCTTGTCATTTAGCGCTCGGCTTGGGCGGCGTCTTAACTGTCGTTGTTCAAACGCATTTCGTTCATTTCGCATTTTGTCCACTCGACGTAAACACGTCTCTTTCGCGTTAGGGCCATTTCGCATTTAGTCCACTTAGCATTTGCGGTCTATTAATGCTAATTGCACGAAATGCGACTTAACTGTTTGCCTCCACCATGGTGTATGTATAAGTCGGAGGGCGGACGGTGTCCTATTGCCTTGTTATATATTGTGAGGGCATCAGACGGCTGCACCATTGTGGGCTAAATATCAAATCAAATCAAATCAAATATATATTTATTAATTCTTATGGTACATTAAAACATAAAATCTACATAATAATGCTTAATTTCAACTGTAACACTAGTGCCTGAACTAGGAAAATCCTGTGTTTCAGGCGATGTACAACGTATGTTTTTGAAATTTGTATTAACTGTTCTTGTAAGCGAAACTTAATTAAAACACGGAGTAACATTGGTGTCGATTCGGATGTACACCAACTAGACTAAACTAAAACCAGGATTGGAGTGGTGCCGTCGCATCGAACTGTTCTAGGGAGAAAGAGACAGTACTACTTTAAAACTGGTTTAGTTTAGTTTAGTTGGTGTACATCTTAATCGACACCAATGTAAAATTTTAAAAACGTGATAACCACCAGAGAAAATATGAATAGATACTAACGTAAACTACCACGCCATGATTTTTTCTATTTTATTAATTCCTACAATCAGACCTTTCTTATGATACCCATATTGTACTCCTTGAGTAATATATATTTTTCACTTTGACAATAGTTTGACGCTTACGGCATCTATGGTTAGTTCTTTGTAACGTAATATCCTATGACACTTGGAGTGCCACGACCAATCCAACGTTACTGCATTAATTAAAATCCATCCATACGTTTGGGTGTTACGAAGGAAAAGGGAAAGCCACATACGTATTTGTTTTTATATTTGTTTTCTACAGGGTGAATTTGTAATCGTGTAATTTTCTTTAACTGGTGACGTCACTGTTCATTGTGAACAACTTTCCCTAAGGAACATTAGTCGAATTCGATCAAAAAATTTTCGACTACCCATACAAAGTAAACCATTCTGAAACCGACTTTAGTATGGAAGTCCAACAATTTTTGGCTGGTGACTCTACTCCTGATTACTTTGTATGGGCAATAGAAAATTTTTTCATCGATTTCGTCTATGGTACCTTGGGGAAAGTTGTTCGTAATCATGAGCGGAGTCACCAGTAAACTGGAATTACACGAATTAAAATTCACCCTGTATACGTGGAATTTTAATTTTATGTAATTTAAATTATAGAGGCATCATTAATTCCCGACGCAAAAAGAGGGGTAATAAAGTTTAAAGCCTATAAGTGTATGGCTACGTGTCTCTGTGTCTCTTCGTGTCATTGTATCGCCAACACGGTAAAACATTGTAAATGGTTTTTTTTTATTTTCGAAAGCTACGTTTACGAAAGGGTTTTTACACGTGTTTGATGGAAACCAGTTTAGCCATTTCGAAGATATCTACTTTACTTTTAACATAGTCTATACCTAGATGAAATGTTTATTATTTGCGGTATGTTTCTGTTCAATTTAGTTTGATCAATTACCCAGCAAATTATATGATGAATACGAACATTTATTTCCGAGTCATAAATATACCGGATGAATTTTACCGTAAGGTAAGTTAACCGCCTCCGTGGCTCAATGTAAACAACATTGGGTTTACATTTCGGAGGTCGCGGGATCGATCCCCAGCGGGGTACATGTTTAAGTACTCGGTTTGGTTGGTGGTAGGGCATTTTAAATGTCCGCCTGGCTAGCTACCACCATCTTATCTAAATCTGCCGCCAAGCAGCAATGTTAATAGCATTGTTGTGTTCCGGTTGACAGAGATAAGATAGCCAGTCCCCCAAATGTGTTGGGGTTTCCGGGTCAGTACGCTTCCACCTTCGACCTGATCTTCACTTAACATCAGGTGTGATTGAGGTCAAGTACCAACCCGTTGTGCATAAAAAAAAAAAAAAAAAGAAAAATATAGGGCATCTTAGGTAAGTGAAATAGAAGGTATTGGCATAGCTAAGTGGCGCGTTTGTAGCCTATTCCACATAATTACATCATTAAATTAGATATAAATAAAAAAAATTTGGAGAAAATATGAGTTCTAAATAAATTTCGCATCATAGGAACCCTACGAAATCCGCCTGTTGCATATCAACATAAGCTAATAACTTCTATTTCACTTACCTAATATGCCCTATTTTTTCCTTACGATAAAAAAAAACTCATCCGGAATATGAATATTAATGTATGTTTCTCCGTTATCTAGTATCCATAGTACAAGCTTGGATTAGTTTGAGACTAGATGATTGGTTTACCAAAATATTTATTTATTATTCAACAAAAATTGATCAAGGTAAATACCCCTGGTGTGTGTTCTCCGACCTTTCCTTATAGCTTCCCCAGTCCCCGCATGTGTGATCTCAGATTGAGATGATCGATGATTTCAGACACTTACACCAATCACCTAGTTCCAAACTAAACAAAGCTATGGAGATTAGATAACGGATAAACATACGTAAATATTTATATAAACATCCAGAACTGGGGATTAAACGTTCGTATTCATCATACAAACATTCACTCCTCGCGGGATTGGACCCGCAACCGTTGGCTTCGCTTTCAGGGTATCTATCTACCAATCGGTCACCGATGTCGGATTTTGTCCTGAGGTGTTGTTATTCTATATGACTAAACTAGACTTACCGAGGTTATTCTCGTTGTATGTTAGTTATACACATATTATATAAGCATAGCTGATAGTCACATTCTAGAAGTAAACACCACCATCATTTCGGCGATAGAACTTCGCTATCGAATTACTTTAAAAGGATGACTTGACTCCGAACTACATACGCGTTTACTAGCTACTGCTAGTGCCAGTAGCGGATGTAGGAGAGTGCTACTCACATGTTGCATATTGTTACCTTCATTCTAATTATTATAATAGTGTTTTCGTCGTACGGATATTGTATGGTAGTTATACGTTTACGTATGCTATGAATGAGTTTCGATGTGATGGAGTGGGACGCCAATAACCGCCGGACTAGAAACGTGTGATGTATGAAGAGGGTTTATGCCTTACCTTTTCATCTTTCTTTATTTAACTGTTTTTTTTTACTTTACTAGCCAATTTTGTGATGAATAAATGTATTTTTATTTATTTTATTTACGTCCCCATTTCTGGAGCATCTGACAGTTAGTGCTTTCAAGACTATCAAGCTATATTTAATGTGACCTCTGAAACATGGAAACGGATTAAAATGTCACTAGAGTGGTCAACCATCCAAGCAGTGGTCGCGGTAATTGCCCATGTACCACGAGTGCAGAGATTGCGGTAACCGCTGTTCTTGAAAGGCATATTCAATTAGCTTGCCTTAAGCAGTGAAAAAACCGGTAGAAAAATTACTGGTCACTCTTCCAAACACCAACTGCGCCAGATTTTGTTGTCTAAATCAAACCCGATGTTAAAAGCTGAAACATATATAATAATGCTGACAATGGTGTCGATGCGGATGTACACCAACTAAACTAAACTAAAACCAGTTTTGGAGTGGTGCCATCGCATCGTAGTGTTCCAGGGAGAAAAAGACAGTACTACTTTAAAACTGGTCTTAGTTTAGTTGGTGTACATCCGAATCGACACCATTGTTGTTTGGCGGCAAAGTTAAATAAGATAGTGATAGTGCCCTGATGACTAGGTGGACTAGGTTAACGTTGTACCACCAACCAAACCGGATACTGAACATGTACGAATCGAACCCGCGACTTCCGTTTTGTGAACGTTACGTAGCTACGGGTGTATTTTCACCATTATCGTCGTCAGTTTATATCTGAGGAAGATCCTCTAAAAAATATTTATAATTATTATATTTGAGAACCTCCCCTTTTCAAAGTCGGTAAAAATGAATTTATTTTGTAGCAATGATTAATGATGTGTGTAATCTAAGTGTGCATTTTCGGCATAATTCATACATAATTGGCAGTTTTCGATGATGGTTTGCTTCGACATCAACTCTACTCAAAGTCAGATTGACTCTGATTCCATGGATTCTGTTTGTGTAAAATTTGATATCACATTCTTGCGTCACCGTACAGACTGACGCCTGTACCGTTGCGAACGTAGCGCGAAACCCTGCGCAAAGGTCCTTTTTGCTACACTTTGCGCAGCTTCAACCCCAACCCTTAGTACCCCACCACGCCTAGTAACAACCGATCATCGGGTATAAAAGGACCCGCTTTTTTGTATAAGTAAACGACGGTACGACAACATTATCGCCGCGAACTCATCAAAACGCACACGTGTTTTTCGATGAATTTTTAGTGTTTATAAAAATTTACGGGCGCGTCTTATTGGACTTTTTCGATGTTTTTATGGTAGCTTCTTGTGACCCGGTACTATCATAAAGTTGAGACTTTAAAGTTCGTGTTTATTTATTTTTTCTTTTTTTTTTAAACGAACTTCTTTGCTGATTTATGAAGAATTTCTATTTGGCAGCGAAGGTAAGTTTGATGTGTTTTTGTTTACATTTTTAGGTATGTTCGCGTCAATTTATATTTTAAGTTTCATTGTGGTGCTGGTAATAAATAGCTAAGGGTGGTGTGAAAATCTTGCGACCGGAAATTAGCTGTCTCGTCCATTTTCCTGTGTAGCTATGCACTTCTCGTTGCAAGTTCAAGGTTACGTGAGGGGCGTAAGCGGTGAAGTAAAAATGTATCTTTTGGTAACGGGATAAGTATGTAAATAGATACAGTAATAAAACTATAAAAACGCCGAGTAATGTGCCTGATGATTGGTGTTCCCGTTGACATAAGATTTGTGGTTTTAATCTCTTAGAATTTATACACCACATTTCAAATTAAGTGTGCTTCATCCATCGTAAATACGTCGCAAAGTTACAATACCAAGCAAACTGCAGCTTCACCTAGCTAAACTTTTGTGCCAAGTGTACAATGCGGGTGACTGATTGTCACAAATATTTTTTATGTTAACTCGCACGTGTTTATCTCCGGCCTAAACCAATCGAGCAATTTCGTCTAGTTTTTTTATTTTTGTACATTATTGCTATTTTTAATTAAACATTTTGTTTTAATGTTTTTTTTTTATTAATACAAAGGTAGCAAGGTTTTGAATTTCTTTCATCGAGACTTACGTATCATCTTATACCCATCTCGATGAGTTAATGAAATTATTTGTTTATCAAAATAGCTGCTGGCGTTCACCATATTTGATCATGTATGACATACTCGGGACCGTTTAACGAGACCTCATTTGTCCAAATTGGTTGAGGAGTTTATGCTGTAGGTGGTTGAATACATTACCTTCCTTAAGCTCCGCCAGAAATCGGGTAAGGAAGGTAATTTACCCATATGAATGAATGATGTTAGCAAGTGTCTAAGTTTATCTAATGCAATAATTAAGTAATGCCTATGAGTACCTGTATTACCTATGCTCCTAATGATACGGTTAAGTTTTTATAACTGCATAACATTGAAAATTTTGAATATCTCCGAGAATTATCAACATCATTAATCCAGGTAAATTAACTTCGAATCGACTGAATCGTTTTCCATCAAATAAGGCTATAAAAAATCTAATTTTCGAATAAAACTATTTTGAAATCTGTACCGCCTTTGTTGCGCTACAATGTATAGGTATTGGCTTCAAACTTATAAGACCCCTTTTGCTGTGTCGGGGGCTTCATAAAACATCCGTGTTAGGGCCAGGAAGTATCACACTAAAATTCGATAGGTACATTGTAGTACCAATGCGACGGCAAAATGATAGGACACTTTTACTTAGCTTTAAAATAAATATAAATATCGGTACAATTAACCATATTTAATGCAATATATTTGTACCGTAAAGAAAAATAACTGTAATTTTTAATTTAGTAAACTCCCAAGACTTCAGAATACCAATAAATACCAATACCAATAAATAATCGTGGTACCAGCATAAAGGATCAAGCGATAATTAGATGAATGATATGATTGAAGGTAGATTAATGTGATGATACCATGTAAAAAGATAATACTCGCTTAGTTATTGTATAAAAAAGAAATATTACATGAGATATAATTTTTTCACTTAAAAACCATGCTAGTATTGTAGTTTTGTTTATACATTGACATTATAATTAAGACATTTCTTATTGTATTGTACAAATTGAAAGTTAGCATTTTTGAATTAATTATGACATCTTTTCTAATTATTGAATAGATTGTACTGGTCGCTGTTGTATTTCTTTTATGCAATCGTACATAATCGGATTTTAAAACAACTTTTCCATTTTTGGTGTATTAGTTAAGTAATTAGTATAATAGTATGTAGAAAAACTGTTTTGTATGCCAATGTGCAGATCACAAAGTTCTGTCAAGTTTATCGCTTACATCACTGTATTGTGTGTGTTCAACTGTGTATCACGACTAAATTATTTGATTGATTGATCGAAATGCATTTTTTAAAATTTAATATTGAAATTACTAAAATTAATGTTCATTCACAAGTCCGGACTCCCTGGTCAAGAACTAGCAAGAAACTCAAAGGTTGCTCTTTTCAAGTAGCAGTGTTACACACACATACACTGCATATCACCAAGCAGTTCATGTTCATTATTTCTTAATAAAAATATCTTAATAAAAATATGTCTTTTACTTAAAGCCATATTTTTATTAAGACATAGTACAGCTGTTATTAATAAAAACGAGGGGTGTATGAACCGATTTCAGTGCAGTTTTTTATATGAAAATCTAAACGAGGAAACTGGTCTTTTAGCTTGTTTCATGAATATCGGTTCAACCGTTTCGAATATATTATTTTCGACATATCTTGCCATTTGCCATGGTGGAGTTCCAGTTCCTACGTCCCGGCTCCATCATCAGATCAGGTCGATGGTACCATAATATTGCATTGTCACCGAACCAAATTTCAGCTTAATCGAAACGAAACGTACAACTTACTGACATATTTACTGTTTACTTTCATACGAACATTGTAAGCTAAATAAAGGCTTGTAAAACTTATAATTCCGCTTTTACTGCGTCGGGGGTTTAATGAAGCATACTTGGTAGGGCCAGGAAGCATTACACTGTAATTTGGTAGGTTTATTATGTACTATAATAAACCTACCATTAGAAGTAAATTAAGCGACGGCAATGTAGTCGACTACTTATTACTTTGCTTTAAAAATGTCTAAATATCGGTACAATTAAGTACCTACATTTAAAGCAATACATTTATACCGTAACGAAAAATAATTATAAATTGAGAATTTAGAAAACTCCCGACACTTTAGAAAACTAATCAATATCCCAATTAAAGCCATAAATTATAAAAAGATAATTATAATTTTTCTTATCACTTCCATCAGCAATTAATTTGCACACATGTCATTTTAATACGCATAAAAGTAACCTACGAATATATATAACAAAATATAATCGGAAATATGGTTTTATTAATCATAATTATAATTATGTTACATAAATAGGCATTAAAATGAAAACGGAATTTCGCTACACCCAAAAAATTATTCTAGTTTCTCATTGCATTACACGACCTCTCTAGAGCTTCATTTCCGCCGTGCATGCATCACAGTAGCGAGGCAGCCTACAAAAAAGCTACATACTCTTTGAAGGATCTAATGTCCTAAGCTCCTTACTTTCTTAATCTCCTGATTAAGAGGAGGAGGTGAAGGAGGATTAAGGCTTGCACTGGAACTGACTTTTTGCAATTAATAACAGGCTTTAAAAAAAGAGAAGAGCTTAGACTTAAGAGGATTTTCACGGAAAACTCAACAAAGGAAGTCTATATTCATATACCTACCTATTTAATTCTCTTTAATTAGGTACACATAAAATAATGCAGTAACAACATTTCTCTTTAAAGGTACACATAAAGTAATGCAGAAACAATATAATTATTTTATACCAACAATAATTTTGCATTATTTTGTATTTTTCGGGCGCCGTGTAGGATTTTTTGCCGTAATATATAGGGTGTTTGGTAAAGCGATAGATTCCTTTTAAGGAGTGCTAGTAGATCCGATTTGCAATAAATATATCCCTGTAAAGTGGTGGCGAGAAGATAACAATTTGTGAGATATTACTTTTTTTAGTATATTGCAAAAAGCACCGACTTGGCCTCTTAAAATTTAAATAACCTTAAAAAGCAGATTTTATGTGGTCACCTAAGATCATGCTAATGCTTATAACATTACCTGTCTTGCCAAACTACTTCATTCATAAATGACCTGCAGGATCTGGAGGCAAGATAAAGTACACGTCATTCCACTTGTCCTTTCGACTACCGGAATCATACCTAGACATTTACAACTTATTGACCTGAAACCATCGAAAACGGACAAACTAACTTAGAACTTTAAAATAAATAGGAACGTACCATTTACTTGGTTAATGCCCGTAAATGGTATGATAATACCAGTTCATACTGAGAAAAAGAAACACGGAAAAATAATAATTTGATTTGAACGAAAACTTTCGCCAACCGCTGTAGTAATTTTTAGAATTACGTAACATGACATACCTTAAATGAAGGCTGAAGAAACACGTCAGTTTTTTTGATAATTTGTATAAATAATTTAACAGGAATATTTAGAGTTATTTGGGATTATTTTGTTGAAATAATTTCTTCTAGCGGCCGCTCTCATTAAGCTTTTATTTTTAATTTTCACAATACACGTAGTTTAGCAAAACAGGTAATGTTATAAGCATTAGCACAATCTTAGGTGATTACATTAAAAAATCTGCGTTTTAGTTTTATTTAAATTTTAAGAGGCCAATACGGTGTATTTTGAAAAATACAAAAAAAAATCATATCTCTCAAACTGTTATCTTTTCGGCACCACTTCATAGGGATATATTTATTGCAAATCGGATCTACTATCACTACTTAAAAACAATATATCGTTTTAATCACCCTGTATAAATATCTAACACTGCGGATCCAATGACCGACGGACGTCACTGAACATCGAAATACAACTGTGCCAAGAGGAAGTGTTCGAAAGATCGTAGTTCCGATACTCTGTTGATCGACACATTGCTTGTGCGAAAAACCACACAGCGACAGAATACTTTTTCGACGAACGCTAGTGTGAGAGACATTTGTACTCGTAGCGAGCGATCCAGATGGGTGGGAGCACCCCGATAGTGATGACTAGGTAAACGTAGTGAACATAACGGGGAGTTCTTTCGCACTAGCATTCGTTGAAGAAGTATTCTGACACTGTATGGTTAATTGCACAAGCAATATGTCGACAAACAGGGTACCACAGCTACGATCTCTCGTATCTCAGTTCTTCACACGTTTGTATTTGGATAAAAAAAAACAAAAATCAAAAATATGTTCAATGTAGGATTCAAAAATATTACTTATTGAAAGTCAACGCGTTATTTTTTTTTTAAACTACATCGCTTCACAACGTCTTATGATTAGGGAGAAGAAGCGACAAGAAACTCCGCAACAATCCATCTTTACAATAATATTATATTTTATATTACATATTACAAAATAAAAACAATTAATATAACGACCAGCTAACACCAGACCTCCTTTTCGCCTAAATAATCATCTATCCTGTGCTGTGTCCCACAAAGGATGTGCTAACCTTGCTGAGTCTAAATTTTGGAATTTCAATTTTATTTTTGTTTTTGTTTCAGCTACTCGGGAAAACGAACCCTAAAAACATTACCCTCCTTCCTGGAACAGGAAAAACTAGGAGTTTTGTACGGTGTCTGTGAATTGTGATAGATTGTAAGCAATAAGCGATCTGTAAACGTTACGTCAATGTTTTCAGTGTTAAATTTTTTACGTCCGTGATGCTGGAATACTCACAGAGGAATTGAATTATTTTGATAATGTCAAAAAATTTGTGCTCAGTGCCAAATAGTGTCCAATAGAAAAAAAAACTGTTATTCAATATTTTTTATTTTTTTATTTAATGATTTATTTGAAATCACAGCCATAATTACAAATTTAAAATATAAATTATACATTTAGAAGCCAAAATAGATCTCATTATACATAGCTTATTTTGTGACCTTATGTATCGAGACATCATTTTACTGAGAATTCTGACGAGACGCGATGGAATCTTCATTCTTCATATGATTAAAATTGATATTCCGAAAAACTGCCTAAATAGTCCCGAAATATAAGGGCCCAGTGTTTCAGAACACGTAGAACGGATTTTTCGTCCACTTTGACTTTGTGTGCGTTATTGCATTAGATTGCATGGGTTCTATCCTCGCGGACCAAAAAGTGCGTGGCGTGGTGACTTACAACAAAACAAATAATTTAGTTGTTTTTGAATACTATTCATTCGATTTATATATTTCGAAGGGTTTAGTCACTTTAGTTAGTTTTAGACACTTTAGTTAGTCACACAGTTTAGTTATTATTAGTCACAGTTTTTGGTATACAAATTGTTATTATAGAAATGAGGATTCCAGTATCGCGTGAGGCCCGAAAACTCACTTAAAAATCGACACATTTTTTTTCGTTCGGCACGATTAGGCACTATTTGAGCACCATTTTTTAACATTATTAAAAAAAACAAAGATAAGAATGTTTTATTTGAATGATGAGTAATGTATACATGCAGATTGTAATTACAATTAGGTTCTACATGTCTTGCCTTGCGGCGTACAAAATTATTTATATTCTTTATTGCACAAGAAATACAAACAGATTACAGTCACAAATATGTACAAAAGTGCCCTTATCTTTCTTTAGATCTTTTCCACGCGACCCTATTGGACATTAGAAATGTTAAATTAAATATTAAATGTTAATCAAATTAAATTACATTTATTAGATCAGTATAGATTAAAATGAAAACGAAATAACAATTGTCAGATTCAGAAAAGCATTTCTTTTTTTTTAATACAAAGATTTTTCTCATAGAAAGCAGCCGAATTCCACGGTGTGCATTCTAGCTTCACGGACGTAAACAAATTTTTATCTTCTATTTACTGGCTCGTTATTTGGGCTAATAGTTTCCGACGCACGCCTGACATCTGGCAGTTAGCAATCGAATGCGTCACTGGTCCCATAAACCAGACAATAAATCCGGCGAATTACATTTTACATGGATCGTTGAAAGTTTACAACAATATTCGCCTGTCCGATCGCTGAGAATACATAATACGTTAAACGTGTTTCCACAATGGTTCGCTTTTGATTAGTGTGAACATTTTCAGTGTGCGATACGAGTTGTCAGTTTTATGTTTGAATATTGGTATCATACGGTGACAAAGGAATGTTAAATAACAGGGATCTGTTTGTACGGTAAATCTAAATGTCAATCACTGTTCCATCCGCCTGCGATGTAAAAGTATTCGTATGCCTTTTCTGTTTGCATTAAATTTGCTGTTTGTGATGTGACAATGGATTATTTATTAGAATGAGCTTTCTGTACTTATCAATATGACTGTAAGTAACCTACCTTATTTTTATCTAAATCTATTGCAATCTAAGTCAGCAGTTACATAAGAAGGCCTTCTATTAACTTAAAGTACAGTAATGCTCCATAGAATTGAAATACAGTTCCTAATTGTTGTTAATACATTTAAAATTTGTTATAGATTTTTAGAATAATTAATAATGAGCAAGTAAATTATCTAGTTCTGCGGAGTTGGCGTGAAATGACATGTCTACCAACAATGACGAGATAGAACCTATTCTACCTATCTCGGGCCGCTCTGTTGACAGACTACAGATCGTGCTAGCCACAAAGGGCCCTCCAACGGTCGCATCGTTAGAGTCTTTGCGGTCGATCGATCGGGAGGGAATGCTACATTACCACCATAGATTATATTATACAAAGATTGAAGTAGGTATCGCCATCTATCTCTGTCATACACAGGACATACGAACGTCACCAAACTAGTACGAATGTAGATAAGCAGCATTTTTATTTGCTTCTAGTTACTTGTCGCACAATTTTAGCGAGGTTTTATTTAACTTGCAATGTTCGTATGTAAGCAAGTTGTCCATTTCAAAATTTACAAGCAATTTTTCAAGTAAGTACTTATTGGTAGATAGAAATTTTGCATATTTATGTAAGTTCGGTGACAATGCAATATTTATGGTAACATCGAGCTGATCTGATGATGGAATCGGGATGTAGGGACTGGAAATCACTGATGCGTAAAGACAGGATAGTACTTTGGTTTAGTTTGTTTTATTGCCATAGGCATTTCCATTAGACACCATGAGGAGGGTCTGAAGATGAAGTCAGAAGATTGCCACTCCAACTCTTCATCATCCTCAAGTTACATAAAGATGTAACTCGTCTTTGTACTAGAATACTATGTAATAATCATGATGAAGTATTAACATTTGTTGTTGTAAGTTGTTCATCGTACAACTTCAACGAGAAGTGCATAGTTTATTTACTCAGTATCGATAATGGAACATTATTCTTCTCTCCATAATTCAAAATTTTCTCGTACAGGTTCTAGCCTAAATAGAGGTCAGAGGTACACGTAACTATATTATTTGTTTTAAGCCGTAGGTAACCTTTATAACATTGCGGGGTTCACCGAACAAGTCGACTATGTTAGCCATCTTTGAGCGCACCAGCGCCAAACCGATTACGAGTCGATATGGTCGCCAAATCGGTCGAAAGCATCACCATCATCAGATATAAAATAATATAATACATATTCACACTGTAAGAATATAAAACTGTAAGAATTTAATTTTGTAAAATGAGGCTTCAATTTTATACGTTTTTTTTTATTAATAGCAATTATGTTTTAATCCTAAGAAGTAACTGATTCAATGGAATTCAAACAATGTAATCATTGTTTGAATCTCGCACAGTTCTTGGTAGCTGCAACTATTCTACTGGGGGAACTGGACACCCGAAAGTCTACCCTTTCCGCGTACTTATTTACTTTGTGATGAATAAAGTCGGGCGCTGAAAGCTAATATTTTTAATTAACATTTCGTATAGATAAATTTTCGTTTCATATAACATTATTGTAAAATCCATGAACATAAAGAATCCGCATGCTTATAATTGAAAGATGATATGTCACTCTTGGCGTCCCACTTCCCACTTGGGCTTCTCTGCCCACCCGTAGAGTGGTTTCTCGAATCAAAACGACGTTAGTCACCGACATGGTCGATCGTATTAGTAAGGTGAAGTGACAGTGCGTAGGGTACATAGCGCATGTAACCAGATGACCGTTGGAGCTAGTCTATTGGGAAGATCATGCGTCGGATGATCTAATAAAGCTGACAGGACATCGCTGGATGCAGACCGCACCCAATTGGTCGCTCTCAAAATCTAGGGGAGAAATATTCAGGAGTAAACGAACATCCGCCTGAACGCCTCCGTCACTCAATGTAAACAACATTTGGTTTACGATTCGGATGTCGCGGCTTCGATCCCTAGCGGGGTACATGTTTAAGTGGTGGTTGGTGGTAGGGCATTTTAAATGTCCGCCTGGTTAGCTACCATCATCTTATCTAAATCTGCCGCCAAGCAGCAATGTTAATAGCATTGTTGTGTTCCGTTTGTCAGAGATAAGATAGCCAGTCCCCCAAATGTGTTGGGGTTTCCGGGTCAGTACGCTTCGGCCTTCGACCTCATCTTCACTTAACATCAGGTGTGATTGAGGTCAAGTACAAAAACTCGTTGTGCACAAAATAAAAATAAAACAAAAAAAAGATTAGCAAAGTACTTGAAGCGCGCGTTTAATGTACTTTGCTTTTAGCATTTAAACGTGCTAGCCAGTCTCCCTGATCATTAATGTGCGATAGGGAATCTTCGCGCTCCTACAGGTTAGGTGAGCAGTTGGGGTATACCAGCTCGATCTGATCTTCGATTTGTCATAATTATTGGCAATCACCTTCTCTACTCTCTTTCCATACAAACCCAAACTGCACATCGTAGTTTCCCTGTTTCATATTTAGACGAACATCAGGTGTGATTGAGGACAAGTACCAACCCGTTGTGCATTAAAAAAAATCCTGTAGCTGATGCAATGGTGTATATTACCCACCAATTAAGTAGAATTCGTAGTGGAATTGTACTAAATTAGTGCCAAATAGTGTGCAAAAGAAAAAATTATCAATATTTTAAGTGAGCATTCTGGCGTCACGTGTTTCTGGAATCCTCATTTATTACTATAGATTATAATTTAAATCCTAAAGAATTGTGCGTAATTAGTGTTACCGAAATATACAAATTTCTTAATAGTTCTTCAAAAACAACGAAGTTATTTAGATATCTTCCTGAAAGGGATAGCGCATACGACGAAATTTGTCGTTCAATTTGTGTTGTTTGAAACACCCGTAGACACTTGCATAAAGTAATTTACAACTAAACCGCAAGACGCTGCCAGTGGTTTGTGTCCATTTCACGTCGGTTTTGCGTTTCTAGGTGGTACAGTCGTCGGCAAAATTCTTCGGATTCCGATTACTCGGGAAGCAGAAAGACAAAGCACGTTGTAACTACCGTTTTAATGTCTGCCTAGCTGTACCATCTCATCTAAGTCTGCCATCTAGCAGTTGATAGAATTATTGTGTTTGCCGAAACACATTTGTTTGTTTGAAATAAGATAAACAGTCATCAAATAAGTTGGGGGTTCCGTAAAAGCGCACTTCTACCTTCGGCTTCATTTTAGGTTAAGCGCTAACTCGAATTAAAAGAGAAACTATTTGTTAACGACTTTATTTTTATTTTCGAGATGGTTCTTAGCCATGTTTAATGTAAAACGGTTAAGCCATTAATATTTTTGTTTATCTATGGAAGATATGATCACGTATTTTCGGGTTACCTAAAAATTACTACTACAATAACTAGTATATAAAACCAAAAAACCCCGACAGCATGTTTCGTATTTTGCGGGCGCCATGTTAAATAATAAAAATACAATATAAATGAAAAATAATAATACAATTTCAATACAAAGGTAAAACACATATTTATAATACAGTAAGTTAATCTACCTAGCTGGTAAATACAAAATGCGTAATTTGAATAATGAATTAAGAATACCTCATAAGTAATTATTTAAATTGGTGCATGCTACTCTCTCATGTTGCTGTGCCTTCATAAGGTCCTTATTGATACGATACACTTTAATACCATCAAAATATAAAACATAAGGAATGCAGTAAAATGTTTGAGTTTGGATTTTTATCATTTAGGCTTAGGCTACAGTGGTAACATAATAAATCTGTAAACATACACTCGAAAAACATGACTGGAAGAAGTGTTTTCTTTTAAAATTACCTCGCTTCATATGGATAGGGAGAAGAAGCGTCGTAACACAATACATTTAAATAAGTTTCCATCTTTACAACTTAATTACATAACAGTTACGTTGTTATTATTGCCTATAAATTGAATACTAACCCCCGAGCTAACATGATTATATTATCCAGACAAACGAACCAACTGTTTTGAAAGTTTAATATATTCGAAATGGCGTAACCGATTTGCATCAAATGCTAGCAACCATCTCGCAAATATCAGCTAACGATCATGATTGACGATTGGCGACCTGTTTGGTGTAGTGGTTAGAAACTCTGCTACTAAACCAAATGGTCGCGGGTTCGACCCCGCTAGGGGCATATGTTTGTATGATGTATACAGACATGTGTTCCCGAGTTATGTGTGTTTTTCATTTACACATGTATATTTATTAAAAAAAATGTATTTGTGTAGTTTATCAACCATCTGGTATCCATAACACAAGCCTAGATGCTTACTGTGGACCTAGATGGCGCTGTGTGTTTGTGAAAAGACATTTATTATTTATTTATTATGATTATATACAGACACAGGCCTAAAAGTTATAACACACTTCTTTTTGCGTTAAGGTGAAAAATCCCTCCAAAATAACATTTTGGATAAGTGTTAACACTTTAAAGTGGTGATATCAGATACTGTTTGTGGGTTTGAGGTTGTGGCCCACCATATTTACACTAATAATATGCAAATAGAGTAGAACCAACCCTTTGCGTGAGTGTCGCGTAAAAGGCGACTAAGGGTCTTTCCACCAAAAATTCCAAATACCAAGTCTGACCACCTCATTTAGGATGACGGTTATGACGTTGGCCGATGTACGCTTGCACTTAATATTTCGAGTACATAAAACAGTTTAAAATTTTTAATACTGTAACAGGAGGCATTGGACGTCATTGGACGTCATTGTCGTTTCCTCTTTTATTTCTTTTCGCTTCCCGGCCGAGATAAGTACAGTAATTGGGTTAAGTAGTACATTAGCGAAGACCTATCTACAGCAGCATAGACTATAATATATAGCGACATTTTTTTCGAAAGGCTGCATCAAAATTGCTGCTGCCAAGCAATTCAATATCGCTCACAAAATTTAGAAAAATAAATAATTATACACATGCTTGTAATACATACATACTATGCAGGTATAGCTATGTGGCCAATTAAATGCTGTAAAATCTCCTAAGCAAGCTAACTAGCATGCGTATACATGAGGCATGTCCTCAGTATTGTGCCGGTTGAAGGGTATACCCACTGCACACCCTTAAGGCGGCTCAAAATAGCCAAATTGAGGCGTAGTTCGTGTAAAAATGGCATTAAATATCTTCAATTTCCTTGGCCTCTCCAGGTATTTAAAGAGCAATTTCCCTTGCAATTTCTGCATCCAAGACTGGCTCAGGCGTAGACCACTAAACTGTATTTGATTCTTAACAGGTTTTACCTCAGAAATAAATTAGACATTTGACAGAGTCCTTTTTTAACGCTTATATTCATACAAAAATGTATACGAATGTTAGTTATGTTCATGAAACATGTAGATTTAGCAAAATGTGTAGCGTTCAATGCTCCACTTATATTGACCCTATTTAATAACAAAATAAATCTGAAGAAAATGAATAAATCTCTTTACTTAATCCTTTTACTCTTATAAATGTATTTATAACAGTAAAAAGAAATTATTCAATTATTTAACATTTCGAATATCGTTCCAATTACAGGAAAAAGCTTAAAACAGTTTAATTTTAGGTGTTCGTTAATTGATATTCTTGTTTTTACAGCAGAATTCAAATGAAAAACTAACATTGTGCAAATTTTTTCGAGAAAAAAGAGAGTGTATTTACATCCGTAGGCGGAAACGTGATAATTTGAAATACCTTCCATTTGCGAACTCGTCTCGAAACCCAAGAGTAATCACTTATTTCCATAACTGATACTTCATACAAAAATAAAAATAAATAAATATTACTTAGGTATTACTTAGTCACAAACTAAGCAATGCTTTTATTATGGATACTAGATAACGGATAAACATATATATATTGTTTTTATATACTATAAGCACCCATGACAGGGAAATTAATGTTTGTATTTATCACACATATACCTTCACCCCTCGCGGGATACGAACCCGCAACCGTAGATTTAGCAGAGAGGGTCACTATCCACTACACCAATCTATAGTTCAATATTCTATTGATAATCAAGAACAAAGCTTTAAATTCCTTCATCTGTATAACGTCTTTCCTAGGTGATATATTATGGTTACCTACATAACTAGTATTGATCGATGAAAAGTTCATTAGGAGACAAATTTAGAAAAGAGCAAACGTATATCTGACGGCCCCATTAAGTCCGTGCTGGTTATTCGGTATTATCTAAGTCAGAGGAACCTTTTGCATATAGTTGCTTTTTTCTCCCAAAATATACAAGTCCTCCTATTAGAGGTTTATCCATTATCCCATTGTATGCGTTGTATGCATATTATATCGAATAAATTTTTGTTACATTTGGAACATTTTTATAATAAGGGGTGTTGTAATTAAGTCCTTACCTATGAAATTGGCGTTTTGTATGAAGAATTACATTAATACTGTTCTCCATACAAACATTTTTGATTATCGAATAACATTAAGTTAAGTCATAGGCAGCGTTAATTTTTAAAAGTGCCGCTTTATAAAAGTTTCAGCGAATCTAAGAAATGATTATAGGAAGCACATGAAAAGAGCTCTGTTCAATTTTTTATTATTATGTGATTTAGGCCAGAAATTAAAAAATATTTCATGTGAAACCTTGAAATAATATTCCATCTTCCAAATAAAAAACAAATTTGGATATAGCTTTGAAAATCGCAGGGATTGGTACATATAATTACAATTTCATAGGTAAAGACCCAATATAAACCCTATTTAGGTTCAGCACTATATTAGTTATTTACATTATTAATAAATTAAGTATCGATCGAACCCAACGCGCATTGGGCCAGCGTGATGGACTATGGCCCATACTCTCTCATTTACGAAGGAAAGCCTATATGCCTACAGTGGGATGTTTACGGGCTGATGATGATGATGAAGTATCTTAGAAAGGTCTGGTGGCCGATACGGCGAGTTGAAAGATGCAATGCACTAAATACTTGCTTATATGAACAAGCAAACATCGTGCTTTTGACACGCATTTACCAGAATACATTTTACTTGGACTTGTATTTGTCATATCGATACAAATATGTAATATATGTAATTCTCATGACTATTGATACTTTGCCACTGGGTTTTTGAACGCTTACACTCGCTACCAGAAGTTGTTTCATCTTATCTCTTCTTCAAAATATCGTTGGATCATACGCCTGGAATCGTTGGTCAAAACATACAACATAAGTAACTAAAAAAAGCTTGTAAGTCGTCCTAATAAAATGAGTGTCAAAAGGTCATCCTATGAAAATAATATGAAACATATTAAAAATACACATTCTAATAAAATCGTATATATATCATGGAACGATCAAAAAGACATGATAAAAATGATATGGTATGATAGTGACCTCTCTACATTCAATAATTTCCAAGTTAAGCAACGGCATTTTTAACCCCCGACAAAAAGAGTGGACTAGGTAACTAGAAGTAGGTCACTAGCTATGTTTGGTGAAAATAGTTCAGCCATTTCGAGAATATTCAACTCAGTAGCTTTATATTATATAACTGGATGATATAATTAAGATTAGACCTCGGGGTTCTCTAAATTTTTAATTTGTATTATGCATACATTATATTAGATTTTACATTCCATCAGTATTATTCTAAACATATTTATTGGTTTGAATTATCTCTATCAATAGGTTCTACATCAAATAATAACGGCACTCGGCACCCAGTTTGCAGCCGGATATTACTAGCAAACTAACTTGATCGAATCCGAGGAGAGGTCCAATTTCCTCACTTCATTTTTCAAATAGGCACTTTGCAGTGCAATTTCTATTTGCTTACTCCAATCGCAAAAGGAAGTTCAGTTTCGAACTTCAATTGCTTCTTGCATCCGCTTGAGCTTTTATTCCGCTCTTTGAAGCACTTTGCACCCTCTTTGTTCAATTCATTCAATTCACGGCATCCTCTTTAGTCAGCCGGCTGCCTCTCACAACGGTTGACGTGTGAGTTGGGAGCGTGTGATATTGTTAGGTCGCCAACACTGGAAATTGCAACGATTATCCTGTCAAAAGCAATCAATTGAAGATTCTGCCACTAACGCGCGTGCATGCTCGGACGACTTTGCACTATAATTCAGCAATTTTCTTACTTTTAAAACTTTTTATATATTTTTTTTAATTATTAACTTGCCTAAGCTTTTCAATGTTTTGAAATCTTGTAGCATTGTTTACTACTTAATTAGTCTAAAAATGTAACTTTCTAGATACAACTCATAACAAAAACCAGCCAAGTGCGTGTCGGATTTCGAACACTTAGGAAAAATTAGGAAATTTAAAAGAAGAATTTCAATCTACCACTATTGGTATTTTGTTGGTAAAATATAAGTAAAATTATCCCCAAATTTCAAGTTCATAGGTCAATGAAAAGTTAATAAATAGCTACTTCGGAAAAATTTTGTAAAATAAGTCGACTTTGACGGCTTCTTATAACTTTGTTTTCAAATATTTTTTAAAACAACAAAATACAGTCTTTGTGTACATAACAAACTCTAAAAAATGATACCCCACACTGTCGGGTCGCTTTTCTTATACCCCATTTACTTGTGACTCAATGTAAACAACATTGGGTTTACGAATCGGAGGGCGCGGGTTCGATCCCCAGCGGGGTACATATTTAAGTACTCGGTTTGGTTGGTGGTAGGGCATTTTAAATGGCCGCCTGGCTAGCTACCACCATCTTATCTAAATCTGCCGCCAAACAGCAATGTTGATAGCGTTGTTGTGTTCCGGTTGTCAGAGATAAGATAGCCAGTCCTCCAAATGTATTGGGGATTCCGGGTCAGTACGCTTCCACCTTCGACCTCATCTTCACTAAACATCAGGTGTGATTGAGGACAAGTACAAACCCGTTGTGCAGAAAAAAAAAACTTGTATCGGAGCCCCCCTCTAAAATATTTTAAAATATATTTTTTTACTACTCCTGACTTTGTGTTAGCAAGACACACCTTTGGTGTAAATATGAAGACTAGCTTCAGCGGTTAAGCTGTCAAAGCTTTGTAACAACGTCGGATGGACTGACGGACGGGCACGTATGAGTGACAGCAAATAGGGCTCCGTTTGGCCTTCGGTTGCTGAACCCTAACAAGGTTTAGTTCTATCCAGACCATTCTAATTAATCGAATGATATGAGCAGAGTATTGATGTGAAACAAAACATTACCTATCTTGGCTATTGGCCATTACCCGTTCGATAGTTCCAGTATAGTTTTTCAGCGATCTGCATATTTCAATCAAGATTTCGTTTTATTCTAATATAAGGTGTCTTTGTAGGCATGGTATTTAAATACTTTCTATAAAGTTACTTCATTAGTTATTAGAAATCTGAACAAATTAACTTAAATATAATATATTTCATTTTTTTTTTGTTTTTATTACACTCTTAAAGAAATAAATTTTAATGAAGAAATATGAGATTTCTTGGTTAAAAATTATGCAAATATTGACATCTTATTATTTCTTTGCAACGCGTATCCAGACCAATATAAAAAATATACCCAAAAGGAGCAGGAGCCGGAATCATACATTGCATAATAAATTATCATACAGCAAATAAAGTTTAAAACCATCGCGTAACCCATTAAAATAACCGTTTATTAAAATGGATAGATAGATAAGAAGTTTATTGCATCAACTGGTACACATACAAGAAACATAATATTATACAACACATTATTAACAAATAAGGGAGGAACATATATGAAAACTATTACTACTACTACTACTATTTATACTACTTGTTCATTATATGTGGGCATGTGTGCAACAGCCATGGCCGATTCTAGAAGCCTTAGCCAGGTGTGCCCTTTTAAAATCAATTTCTATTTCAGCAGATCTAATCCATCATGCCGCCACCCATGAATCTGACCGCGATGAACGCAACCCGCGGCTACTCCCCGGTGACACTCAACCAGGATTGGCCGAAGCTGGAGCGACTCCTCTTTATTGTGTGCTGCTCCTGCATTGGCACCATCCTGAATGGGTTCTTTGTAGCCGCATTCTTTGTTGAGCCGACACTGAAGAGAGTTGGTAAGTAGTATATTATCTGCTATGTATATAGACTAATTTGAATTCTGATATGATGCGTAATGTGTGGGAAATGTCTAATTGTGTATTTTCTTTCTCGAAAAAATTACATAGAGAATGTGGTCTTCGGAAATTGATAACACCGAGATAAATTCTTTATAATTTTTATATATTTTTTGTTATTCTAGAACAGTTGAAGGGGAATAGATACGTTTTCACTTCTAGAACGATTATTTTATAGGAGTCAAATAGATCTTAATATTTGATACGTATAAACGACCCCGAGAAAAAGCTCTTGATGGGCACATGGACAGACAAATGGAAAACTCAAAATAATTACAAAGGGTACTCGGTTTATAAGACAGAACTATAAAAATTAATCATGTATAGAGACGTGACAGGTTGAGGTCAGTAACTACAACTGTCTAGACTATATACAGGGTGAATTTGAATTCGTGTAATTCCCTTTAACTGGTGACGCCACTGTTGATTACGAACAACTTACCCCAAGGAACCATAGCCGAATTCGACCAAAAAATTTTCGATTTCCATAAAAAGTAACCAATCTGAAACCACCTTTAGTATGGAAGTCCAATAATTTTCGGTTGAATTCGTCTGTGGTTCCTAGTGGAAAGTTGTTCGTAATCATGAGTGGAACCACCAGCCAAAAATTATTGGACTTCCATACTAAAGGTGATTTTAGAATGGTTTACTTTGTTTAAGTACGTAATCGAAAATTTTTTGATCGAATTCGACTATGGTTCCATGGGGGCGTAATCAGGAGTGGCGTCACCAGTTAATGGGAATTACACGAATTCAAATTCACCCTGTATAGTCAATGACTATGAACTTGCGAAAGTTTCGTTATTCCGAGGACTGATCATCGTCCCCTGCTAGGGGACATATTCGATGTCATTTTAGATACCAACTCGACATCGAATCCGAGGGCTTTCTAAATTGTAGCGAGTTAAGAGAAACACAACTAATGTGTTATTGAGTCTACACCCTGTTGATTCCAAGGCAATTGTGTGACAGAGATAGTGAAATGCTAACAAGATGTATCATAAAATATCTTTGTCAAATGCATTTTATCAAAAATAACTGACACAGATCTTAGGGACTTTTTTTGCGTTTAATTGCGTAATGCGTTTTACATTTTCTTTACCTGCCAAATCTTACAATTTGGGATCTTCAAGTCTACCGTGAATTATTTACTGATGTGCTCCATTTTCCACTATGTGGGATCATGGTCAGAAGCGCCTCCAGTTCTTCCTAAAAGAAAAGTTCAGTTTGATGCAATGAATAATATCTTGTACGGTTTTTGAGGAATTTACGGGAACACATTGTTTTACTGGGAAATGTTATTTTTATACCATAAAAGGCAGAGCAAAGTAGGCATTATTCCATAATTTAATCTACCTATCTATAGCTTCAAAGCTATTCGATGTCCAAGATAATATTTATACATAACTATTATTTGCCCAGCAGTGGGACTACACAAGCTATTTAAAAAAATACTATTATTTGAATTGGAACATCACATATGACATATATTTTTTTTATCGGGCCTGGAGCGAAGTACTTACCTATTACGATACCATGCAAGCGCCGCGATATGTATAATTTGTGTGTGGCCACAGCGAGGGTTCATTATGTAACAATTTGTTTGTTTGATATTTAATTCATTAATATAACATAAATAGATAACTTACAAAACACCTGAGGAACTAAACGTTACAATATCATCCAGGTATAATAAGCAATGCTTTGAAATCTTCGACAAATAATTATGACAAAATCTGCCATTTTCGTGAGTCATTATCTTTTTAGAATTGGCGTATTGTGTAATGATAGACATCATATTACCTGATTAAAATATTACATATGTATGTCAAATAGTTATTGAGATAGAGGGGGTGCAAAAGTGGCTCGATATGGTTGGTGTAAATACAGCGCGGTGTACGAACGGCCATTTTTTTATCATTTTCGCGGACACGGATCGCCTTATAGACGTAATAACAATAAAACATCTATTGTGTATGGTTCAGTGTCCGTGAACGTGTTTTTTTTTTTTTTTCTATTTATTCATTATATATGAAAAAGGTTTAACACAATACAAAAGTGCGCCACAGAAACCTATTTAAGGTTTATACGCAACACACTGAACCTCATCGCTTACCACTTACTGTCTATTACAAGTTACAGTATCACCAGCACCACCCATGTAGTACTTTTTAAGTGATTGTTTACATTTTTTTATATTTATAAATATATCTGTATGTATTTCCTTGGGAATATCATTTAAAATGTTTGGTAACATGTACTCCCACGTCCTCGCTCCGTAAATGTTAGTGTATTTAGGTAACTCATACAATAGCATTTAATAGCATTGTTGTGTTGTGTCTATTAAGGGACTTTCAGGTGGGCCAGGGGAGATCTTTTCCTGGTGACAGGATGAATTTGAATTCGTGTAATTCCCATTAACTGGTGACGCCACTCTTGATTACGAACAACTTTCCCCAAGGAACATTAGTCGAATTCGATCAAAAAATTTTCGATTACCCATAGAAAATAAACCATTCTGAAACCACCTTTAGTATGGAAGTCCAATAATTTTCGGTTGAATTCGTCTGTGGTTCCTAGTGGAAAGTTGTTTGCAATCAGGAGTGGAATTACCAGCCAAAAATTATTGGACTTCCATACTAAAGGTGATTTTAGAATGGTTTACTTTGTTTAAGTAGGTAATCGAAAAATTTTTGATCGAATTCGACTATGGTTCCTTGGGGAAAGTTGTTCGTAATCATGAGTGGAATCACCAGCCAAAAATTATTGGACTTCCATACTAAAGGTGATTTTAGAATGGTTTACTTTGTTTAAGTACGTAATCGAAAAATTTTTGATCGAATTCGACTATGGTTCCTTGGGGGAAAGTTGTTCGTAATCTTGAGTGGAATCACCAGTTAATGGGAATTACACGAATTCAAATTAACCCTGTATAGGTGTACTGTGATTTAAGATTACATTTTATATTTTAGATTAACCTCGGATATAACTACTTAGCCACATTGTTGGGTTTATCTGGATGATATAATTCGGAGGCTTTCTAAGTTTCTAATGTGACTAAAAACCAGCGCTACTCGAGATCATGTTCTCAAGTAAGCAAATGCTGAGTCACTTCCTTTTGTCTAATAACAATTTTAACCGGCTCCGTGACTCAATGTAAGTAACATTGGGTTTACGATTCGGAGGTCGCGGGTTCGATCCCCACCTACATGTTTAGTACTCGGTTTGGTTGGTGGTAGGCCATTCTAAATATCCGCCAGGCTAGCTACCACCATCTTATCTAAATGTGCTGCCAAACAGCAATGTTAGTAGGATTGTTGTGTTCCGCTTGTCAGAAATAAGATAGCCAGTTCCCCAATTGGAATGAGGTTTCCGGGTCAGTACGCTTCCACCTTCGGCCTCGTCTTCCCTTAACATCAGGTGTGATTAAGGTCAAGTGCTAACCCGTTGTGCATAAAAAAAAATAACAATTCCTAAGTCGACTAACCTAATTCTACATAATATATAAGAAACCGATTTAGTATACCTATACCTATACCTATATAAATAACTGTTGTACCTTCGTTATTAGAGCATTAAAAAGCATTTGTATTGTGTTATAATGTAATATATTTAATATCTTTCGGTGACCCATATCACTTAATATCAGTTTGTATCAGTTACTCAGTCTTAAATGAATTCTTAGTTTTTAGTAGGCGTTAGGTGTACCTACGTTCTCATTGCAATCAAGAATTAGAGCTCAGACCTAATGAAGACGGTATTAGCCCGGCTTAATCAATACAGTTCTAAATAGGACTACGTGACCGTTGCTCACGGCTTAGGATTAGTGAAGACTACTCGGCGATAATGTCATCAACTGTGTTTGCGAGAAAAATATTATGTAAGTACACAGAAATTACTTCAGGCTCAAACACTGTAACTAAACGGACTTGGCTCGCGTCTGAGTCCATGGAACACTTCAAACACCATCAAACTTTACACAGACATAGAAACTTTTTATTCAGTGCCACAATACATTATACAGAATCATAAATATAATTATTATTATACAGGAAGAAATCTTAGAATCATGCACAATATAATTGTAGCAATGAAAGAGCTTGCTGGCTCAGCTAACGCTGCCAACGCTGAACACGGTTACAATACTGATAATTCTGTCAGTGCCTCAAGTGGAAAGTGACGTTCAGCTTAAAACAGAACTTTGGAAGTAAATAAATGTGATGCACGTATTTATAATATTAGTATAAGTAGTATGTATTTTAGGCTAATTTATCAGACGGGACGTAGGACACGGTCGACTTATAGTACGGAAATATATACATGATACATACGTCACGTACTTTATTCCAAATGGGATAGCCATCCCGGACATTAGCGTTTCGGTGCCCCACACATTGCTTGAAACAACATGCACTGTTAAAAAACCATTATATCCGTCTCCGTGGCTCAATGTAAACAACATAGGGTTTACAAATCAGAGGGCGCGGATTTCGATCCCCAGAGCGGTACATGTTTAGTACTCGGTTTGGTTGGTGCTAGGGCATTTTAAATGTCCGCCTGGCTAGCCACCACAGCAATGTTAATGGCACATTCGTGTTCCGGTTGTTATAGAGGTAAAATAGCCAGTTCCCCAAATAAAATGGGACGCTTCCTCTTACGGCCTCATGATATGATCGAAATACACTAAAAAACGCTGGATCAATACGCTCATAGATACTTTCGTACATTGGACTTTCGAAGAGTGATATGTCGCACACTATCATGTCGCAGAATGTCACTGTAGTTCAATAGAAATGTCGCCCAATTGTACGTCGCATACTATCATGTCGCAGAATTGCACTGTCGTTTAATAGAACTGTCGCACAATTGTACATCGCACATTATCATGTCGCACAGTTGTACTGTTGTTTAATAGGAATGTCGCACAATTGTACAACGTACACTCGGGGTCGCACTTCAGTAATAAACCCCCCCAAGAAACTGTTTATATTTTATTTTTATTTTATTTTTAAAGCTAGGCTTAGCCGATTTTCATAAAATATGCCTAAGAACCTAAAAACCGCACTCAAATCCACTCATAAAACACGTCGTTTCCGTCGGGGGTTAATAAAATAGCGTTGAAGCTTGTACAATTATGTATTATGCGGTACTCGTAGATGTCAAACTTTTATTTCATGGTATAAAGGTATCCCTTGTCAGTACGAGTGTATCTATCAAATAGTTATTGAACTGGAAAATATGCAAAAGTGGCTTGAAATCGTTCGTGTACTTTAGTTTACCTTAAACAAACACATTATTCTATTTTGGTATTGCGTTTAGGTATATGGGCGACCTATAGACAGCAGCGTCGGACTCGGTTCATATTAATGAACTATTCACAAAATTGAGATGACCTTACAAGTTGACGCTAGAGAAGTTGCATATTAAAACAGTATCAATAAAATAATATTGGGACTGAGATGCGATCTCAATCTTAAGATCGATTTCTTAAATAAGGTCGTGTGCCTCGCATTAATAAAAAGATCTCAATATTGAGACTGACACTTGAAAAAAGTTATAAATAACTACTTAAGTATTTGGAAACCGAAAGCACATTTTCTATTTTGCGGACGCGATGTTGGATTGTTTATCGTAAAATGTATCCCATGACACTCCAGGGTTCAAGACGAATCTAACGACACCATGCACTTCGAAATCGTTCAATCCGTTTAGACTACAGCATGCGCCAAAGGAACGGACATACATACACTCGAAAAACATTACCCTCGTTTCTTGGACATTCGGGTAAAAAATTGCATTGATAATAAGACTCGATCTCATCTTGAGATCGCTTTATTAAAAGTCTCTTCATATAAACGTCCGCAATTTATCCGTGATTCATACGTGATTCCCTTTATTGCCGTGCGAGTAACAACGCAGTGGATGGCGGCACAAAGCGGTATGAATGGTATTGAACGAGTTCATACAATAAAGGTTCTGCGTCAATGTAGGTACGCGCTCCTATTGTGAGACCTATTAGTTCTGCGACACGTAGCGTTAACGCGTGCTGCTATATGTGAGGGTCGAAGCATTTACGATTCGTAATAAATCTTTATGGTGCTAGGCAATAGATATCTTTATGCCCGCTTTTCTTACAAAGTTGGACGAAGATTACTTTTTGCAATCTTATCACAAAACGTGATAAGTCCGCCTTTGTACTTAATTTTAAATACGGGCAGAGTGCTCCACGGGCAGAGCGCTCCACGGGCAGAGCGCTCCATTGGCAGAGCGACGCTGTAAATAGCCTATCGGCTTGACAGCAAATGTTCCTGATCAGAAAAAAAAAATTTAGTTACAAAATTTATTCATGTATATTTATCATATGAAGTACAATAAAGCGTTTAGAAACAAATAAACAAACAGAACGTCATAAATCATAATACAGCGATTCCATGCACGTTTTCAAGAGTCAGTGTCGAAGAATATCAATATTATTAAAATGCAAAGTAATAGTATAAATAGAGAAGTAGGCCATCTCTAACCCCGATTGAGCTAATAACATCCTCTCGCCCGGGCCCTTTTTTTTTGATGCGGGGAGCTCGCCTAGGGGACGGCGAGACGGTTAGGATGTCGGGAGGGAGGCCTCTAAACCCCGCGGCGACCTTCTTCGGCAGTAAGGAGGACCTGGGAACGCATAATTTATGCATACTTTATTTTTATGCACAACGGGTTGGTACTTGACTCAATCACACCCGATGTTAAGTGAAGATGAGGTCGAAGGTGGAAGCGTACTGACCCAGAAACCCCAACACATTCGTGGCCTGGCTATCTTATCTCTGAATATATAATTCATACATAATATAATTCTTGAATTTCAAAATATACTATAGCCTCATGTTCCGTCAAATTTCACTTCGCTGTTTTTAACAAAGTTTTATTTCGAAGTAACCTTAATTAGCTACCTTTAACAATGAAAGCTGAATAAATACCGACGGAAAATAATATCGGAAAATAAAGTCTTTGTTTACAAAAAAAAAACTTTACGAACGACTTATAATCTAAAGAGGAAGAACAACGATTATATACCAAATACTGGGTTAAAAGCTAAATATCTTAGTAACAGCTTAACCGATTTTCATCAAACGTGGCTAAAATCCTCGTTTAGTCTTTAATATTAAAAAATCACACATAAATCGCACCGCGCATTACTGAGATACGAACGGACAAAGAAACTGAATTGACAAACACACACCTCAAACAGAGCACCTGTCGTTTTTCATCGGTGGTTAAAAATCACTTCACATCAAAGGTGGTCTGGTACAAATCGCTTAATACGGAAAAGACCGCCTGGTTGTACAATTTTGAAGTTGTATTTATCAACCGCATTCTTATATTTTTATGCATTATTGCACTTATTACTTTATAGTGTACTTTATTGGTTGATTGATCAAGCATAATACTGCCAGTACAAGCTGAGTGTAGCAAATACACCGCCTGGTTGTACAATTTTGAAGTAGTATTTATCAAGTGTATTTTTGTAATTTTTGTGCAATATACTTTATTGATTGATTGATCAAACCTAACACTGCCGGTACAAGCTGAGTATAATGAAAAGTCCGCCTGGCTGTACAATTTTGAAGTTGTATATATCAAGTGTATTCTTATAATTTGTGTGCAATAAAGTATAGTTTATTGATTGATTGGTCAAGCGTAACACTGCCAGTACAAGCTGAGTATAGCGAAAACACCGCCTGGTTGTACAATTTTGAAGTTGTATATATCAAGTGTATTCTTATAATTTGTGTGCAATAAAGTATACTTTATTGATTGATTGGTCAAGCGTAACACTACCAGTACAAGCTGAGTATAGCGAAAAAACCGCCTTTATTATACAATTTTGAAGTTGTATTTATCAAGCATATTCTATATTTTTGTGCAATAAAGTGTACTTTACTGATTAATTGATCAAACGTAGTATGCCAGTACAAGCTGAGCATAGCGAAAAGACCTCCTGGTTATATAATTTTAAAGTTGTATTTGTCAAGCGTATTCTTATATTTTTGTGCAAACAGTGTACTTTATTGATTGATTAATCAAGCTTAACACTGCCAGTAAAAGCTGATCTCCCGTAAGTTAGCGCGCTCATATAACGAGCGGACGGTCCAAAGATAGTGTTAAGTCTGATGCGCGGTCGATTGTACATCAAGATAATTCAGTCAATATAATCAAATAATGAGGTAAGTAGGTTAGTAGCATACGTACAGTCCACTTTAAATAGATGTTTACACTTACACATACAAAATTATCTTTCAATTGAAGGGGTTGCCGTAATTTGTTACAACACTGACGCAGCAATGAACCCGAATTTGTTTAGTTACCCTATTTGTGAACTAGTGTTGAGATGAAGTACCAATTTTTAACACCCGACGAAAAAAGATGGGTGTTGTGTTTGACTGCGTGTGTCCAGTCTTTGTGAGGATGTGGCTCATTAATGCGTGGACCGATTTGAATGCGTGTTTTGTTTAAAATTAAACTAGGAGAAAGTTTCATAATTCTTTAGTATTTTATTTAGAAAAACCTGGACAAAAAGTGGACACACAGACACATGTAAACGCAAAAATACATATACATGCAAACACACACGTCTTTTTGCATCGAGGGTAATAAAGGACCTTCACACAAGCACAGACAGACAGGTAAACAGACAACAAAGTGAACCTGTAAGGGTTTTTTTACCTTTTGAGGTATGAAAAAAAAATGGCAATCAAGTTACCGTGAAAATGTCCAAATCTATTAACTTTTTAGACACAAGTGTATCCTGCTTATGAGTACAAAGTTTCGTAACTTACCCTGAAAAACTCCAAACTGTGTTTTTCCAAAATTTTCTCTATTAACTTTTTATATCGATTTGTATATTCTTCGGAGTACAAAGTTTCGTATGTTACTCTGAAAAAACTCCAAACTGTGTTTATCCAAAATGTTCTCCATTAACTATTTATATAGACTTGTGTATCCATCAGAGTACAAAGTTTCGAAAGTTACCCTGTAAAACTCTAAACTGTGTTTTTCAAAAATGTTCTCTATTAACTTTTTATATAGACTTGTGTATCCATCAGAGTACAAAGTTTCGATAGTTACCCTCCAAAATTACAAACTGTGTTTATCCAAAATGTTCTCCATTAACTTTTTATATAGACTTGTGTATCCATCAGAGTACAAAGTTTCGTAACTTACCCTGCAAAACTCCAAACTGTGTTTTTCCAAAATGTTCTCCATTAACTTTATATATAGACTTGTGTATCCTCCAGAGTACAAAGTTTCGTAACTTACCCTATAAAACTCCAAACCGTGTTTTTCCAAAATATTCTGTATTAACTTTTTAGACTTGTGCATCTTGCTTATTACACTTGGTTTGGATTTCGAACATGAAATTTATGTATTCATTTTAATTATTTAATTTTATTACCAGATACTTTTGCTGTACCTTTATTGCAGAAGGGTTATAGTCGTATCTGACTCCGATCAATAATAATTCACGCTAAATATAGAGGATAATGTATAAAAATAGGTACTTTACTTTCTACATATAATATAGCGACCAGGGACGTGATCGTTTAAAGACAGAAGGTGCTGATGAGTAGCTAATACATCAATATAAATAAACTAGTTTTCCGGACGCGACTTCGTCTCGATCTCGATGAAAAAACCCGTTCCCGTGTAAATTTCCTGTGGGAATTTTTCATAATCTTACCTCAGCAAGGTGTTTATCTGCAGCGATACCGTTTTTTCCGTTCCCGTGGAAATTATCTGTTGTTTTGCGTTCCCTTGAAGAAATCTTATACTTCCCATTCCCGTTCTTAGAGCACGCCTCATACAACTATCGCTAAAATCCTACTACTAGTTTCCTGCCAAATTTCAGCTTCATATGTCAAGTAGTTTTCGAGATTTCAGGATTAGTCAGTGATCGACCTTAAGGTGATAATTTGTATACCTAAAACCCGATGCACCCCAATTAGATAAGAAATTTTGTAATCAATATGGCTAGAAAAAATAAGAAGAAAATAAAGGACTGTTGCGAATTCAGTTACTGTTATATTTCCGCCATAGAGTGTTTATCATTCCTTAATTAGATCAATAATTAAGGAACAAAATATAACCCCATATTTTTATAGCCGGAATCGATTCTATCGTGGTCAGAAGACCGAACTAATTTTTGTTTCAGGTTTACAATGAATACCATCTTAATAAACTAAACTACTTATCACGTACACCAAAAATCAGAAATATAGAAAAGTAGAAGAAAACCAATCACACCAAAGTCTCCAAAACACCTTAAACGTGTTCAAGATCGCTATCAAGAGGGACAGTACCTACCCAGGATGCTAGCATAGGTACTTAATATAAATTAACATGAAAATTTGATTAAGTAGCTATTAGGTTTCTTGCGCCGCTTCTTTTATTACAGATTATTTCCCTTTCCGAAGCGGTAGCAGCTTGGACATACTAACTGACAGATAAATGCAACAAATCCTACTATTATTTACAGTAGATTTAAATTGACGTTCAACAAATAATATCATGTATCTTACGTTGAAATAAATTCTTGTGGTTTGAAGTTTGATAATTTAGAACCAAACCATATATTGAGTGCTCTCTCAGCGTTTAATTTTTTATTATGGTAATCAAGCTTTTACATGGACTATCTTTCCGCCCGCGGCTTCGCTTGCGCGGAATTACTTTATCGCGTATATGTCACGTTATCGGGATATCAAAATCGAAAATATAAATAAAAAAATGCTTGATTTTGTAGGTACACAGGGTATACTTAAAATAGTCAGATTTTACATTTTTTAAGCTACTGCTTGTTCATAAGCCAATTTTCCCCTGAGACGAACAAGCAAGGAACTCGAGAGGTTGCTCTTTTTTAAAAAATTGATTTTATGTTACAAAATTATTAATTATTATTTTATATTATAATATTTCATTATTAATTGTGAAATAGCCTGGTTATGCGAACGGGCTGTTCATGTCCATGAATGTTTATCATCGAAATAATCTGATATTTTATAATATGCTTTCAAAATAAAAAATCCTATGTTTTAAATCAGGGTATGTTCTGCATCCGTTCATCCGTTTTGGTGCGATTGAAACATCTAAACTTTCACATTTATAATATTAGTTAGATATAAATTAATGTCTAAATATCCCTATCCCAAATGGAGTGGTCAGTGATATTTTTTATTTTTTTTTATCCTCAACTGATTAGCACTTGACCTCAATCACACCTGATATTAAGTGAAGATGAGGCGGAAGGTGGTAGCGTACTGACCCGGAAACCCCATCTTATTTGGGGGACTGGCTATCTTATCTCTGACAACCGGAACACAACAATGCTATTAACATTACTGTTTGGCGGCACATTTAGATAAGATGGTGGTAGCTAGCCAGGCGAACATTTAATATGCCCTACCACCAACCAAACCGAGTACTAAAAATGTACCCCGCTGGGGATCGAACCCGCGACCTCCGAAACGTAAATGTTGTTTACATTGAGGCACGGAGGCGGTTAAATCTCTAGCGCTTATGTTTGGTATACCTAGGTAGTCCAATCCACGGTTCACCTTTAGAAAATTTAGATAAATGGACACGTGACTGGTGTATACATGTTTTTACTCGACTACCCAAGGAAGAGTTTATTAGTTCGAGTGTATGTATATACCGGATGTGTTTTTTTTACCGTAAGGGGAAAATTTGGGCATATTAGGTAAATGAAATAGAAGAATTTGGCATAGGTGGTTTAATTATTTTTTTTTTTTTCAAAAACGTCCGCGCCCTCCTGTGATTTATATGCGACTGGCAAGATTCGTTGGGTTCCTATCATGCGAAATTTATATAAAACTCATACTTTCTCTAAGTTGTCTTTATTTATTCAATTTAATTATGTAATTACGTGGAATAGGCTACAAACACGACCGTCAAATGACACAATAAAGGCTTTAATCGTTGATGGTTTTGAAAAACAAACAAAAAACTACCTTCTATTTCACTTACCTAATATGCCTTATTTTTTCCTTACGGTAAAAAAAACATCCGGTATGTATGTACTCGTATGTATATAGATTTCTATGTCGCCTCCTGTAGCCTAAACGACATGACCGATTTCGAAGTGTATGGTATCGTTCGATTCGGATCCCTGCGCCCGCAGTCTCGACATAGATAGAAACCGATTTCGGTCGTTAACTCCTAACGATCTTATTCTAAATGTTATAGTTTTCATAATCATATCGGTTTTTGTTGGAAGCCTGAATCGTAGTTTCAATGGAAACCGATATTTTGATACTAAAGACTGTAATTCTCCAATTAAAATAACATTGTTAGGACATAACGAACATAACGATCGCCATCTATGTCGAGACTGCAGGCCCTGGAGTGTCATAGGATACATTTTATCATGAAATTTCCAATATGGCGCACGCGAAATACCAAATATGCTGTCGGGTTTTTTGGTTTTTAGACTCATATTCTTATTTGTTGTAATTTCCGTAGTTTACCCGTACTTTTCATTAATCTGCGAATAAACATATATCGTAGTAATACAGATTCTTTTTAACCCCCGACAAAAACGATTGGTGTTATGTGTTTGACAAAATGAGACATGTAGAGACATCTAGTCTCCGTGCATTGCTACATTATTGCTAAATTGCGGGAACTCGATAGTTGCATTTAGGCCACGATAGATGTAGGGTTCCCGCACTCTGGGAATAGGCCTCCACTGGTTGAGATGGGGGAGGGCAGGTGGGGGGGGGTCCCAGGTCATCCCTACCGCCGAGGAATGGGTTTTAGTGGGTATCCCTCCCTACAGGGAGGGGACTCCCACAAAACCGTCTCGCCGTCCTCCTGGCGAGCGGTATGAGTAAGGTATTTAGATATATCCGCGCGAAGAAAAAACGTTTTGGTTTTTCGTTCATAAAGTGAGCTGTCAAAGGTTGAATTCTTCCGAAGCAGCCAGCATCAGTATTGAAGATATATCTTTTTACACAGTTATTTGGTGTGTTTGATATCATAGTCTTTCGAGGATTTTCTACATTTTTATATTGAAGATATATAGGTTATATAGGAAGATATATAGATATATATATAGGTTAGTTCTTAGCTATCTTTGATGGAATTCAGTTAAACCGTTCCAAACATGTTTAGCTTTTAACAAAGTTGGTTTCGTTTATCTAGATGATATATCAATACTTTTCAGTTTATAAATATAAATTCAACAGTTTTGGTACATTAATATTGACGTCATCTTGTGGAATACCATTTCTGCGGAAGGCCTGCACTGCAAACTAATCGTAAAGAACTAACTAATTTGACTATACGAGATTAAGAAACGTCCGTTTCGCGGTGATCACGCAAGATTAAGTTGCAATTTTCTTAGTAGAATCGGCTTAGTGACTATATTAGTATAATATGTAGTTTAAAAAGCAAAAAACACGCTAGAGTTCAACCATCCATCTTCTGTCTCCATTATCAGACCTTCGACACTAACTGCAGATGGACTCGTCAAAACGAATCAAATGAGCCCAAACTCGAGGGGTTTACTAGTAGCCACTGAAGAGGTCCACCAGCCACTTCCTGATTGCATTGTCATCCGAACTACATTACATACCAAGTTTCATTATGATACGACAATTAGAAGTACGTTAAAATTGACTTCCAAGATGGAGTTAATAAAAAGCGTGTTAAAAGATGACAAGGCGATATTGGTGGCAGAACATCGGAGAATTCCAACCCACTTTACTCGCAATGCATCCTCTAGAATTAAGTTGATGAATGATTATAGACAATAACTATCTATTACCTACATAAATAGTTCCCTCTCAAATTCCGCCGTCAAAGCTGTTTATATATTGCGTCTGCTTAGTCTGGTAAATGGCGAGTTAATAAGTATAATACGTTTGCAGGGAATGTGTTTCTGGCGTGCATCGGGCTGGCTGACCTGATTGTGACCACTGCTGTGATGCCAGTGTCCGCTGTGGTGCTGCTGTCGGGGGAGTGGGACACCATTCCCGTCTGCCATGTCCAGCAGTTCCTTACCGAGACGTCTACCTACTGTTACAGCATGTTCTTTATGGTGAGTGACCAATAGCAAGTATGATGGATGACCGATAACATGTGCACAGCAGTCAGTCGAATTCAATAAGTGGTACGCAGTGAAACTTAAATACCCTTTTAGATCTTCAAAAGAATGTAGTCATACTTGTTTTATTAGTTTGCCTTACAATTGAGGCTCATAGTTTTTTTGTTTTTCACAGCTGGTTGGTGCAGAGACCTTCTACCGCATCTGCCGCCCCTCAGGTGAATACGACATGTTCATCTCTATGCGTGTGGGCCTCGTCAGCGTACTTGTCTTCGTCCTTTGTTTCCTCACCGGCGGCATCGGAGTTTACCTCCGTCTCGATTACGACTACTGCCAGCGTTTGCACTACGGTAACTTTTACTTCCGAGTAACTACCTTAGTCATGTTCCACGGTATACCATTTCTCGTCACCATCATTGGCCTCATCGCAGCGGTGCTGAAGTTACACAAGCGAGTCCGCGAGCAGCCCCAATACAAACGATCACAACAATACGATAGGGATAACTCCACTATCATCATAAATATCTGCGCATACCTTACATATGTAATCGCCTGGTTGCCCTACATAATCGCGGTCCACGAGTTCCCTGGCACAACCAACAGCAAATTCTACCACTGCGTCTGGATCGGAGTCTGTCGGTCTGTTATCACCAGTTTCATGTACTGCTCCGCCAATAGAAGCTTCCGACGTGCATTCGCTCACCTTTTCAACTACTGCTGCTGCAAGAGTACTCTGTCAGGTTCATTTTCCAATCGGCACAGACGGGCTATGGACTACAAACCTGCCTGCGGTGATGTAAGGGTCCACATCATGCACCAGGCTGTTAATACTGCAAGTTCTCAGAGGGCCGCCGCGTCGTCATCGCGAGAGATGCAGGAACTGTGAACAGTCAGATTCAGGCCGTTTTAAGTTGACAGATCTTGAATCTCATTAACGATCTGGGAAAAATAACCACTTTCATAAAAAAATTATATTGAGCACTGAGATGCGATTGGTTGCTTTGAGAATTTTATGGTGGTAGCATTTTCCCTGATTTCAGAGAGATTTATAAACTACAATGAAAATATTCGAACGCTGGTCGTGTTAATTGAGGCGGAGGATATTGTAGTTTATCAATTGCTACGACAAACAGACCTTTGGCTAGAACTTTGGACAACGATTCCTCTTGCGATTTACATGTAATTTCTCGCACTTAAATGTTTGCAAGCCGATTGCTAATGCACAAAACTATATCTCAATATATGAAGGATAGATCTAGAGGGAAGAGAGGGAAGGAAATAACAGAATTACACAACGAGTGGAACATGAAGCAAGCACCAATGGTGTTCTGTATTACAGTAAATTTCCTCTCCCGTGACGTCAATAAATTTACGGTAGAAATCCTATAAGGAACTACTAAGTGATTGGCTGCATTTATTCTAGATAATCTACAATAATAATGTTTATCTACACTATTTAATCAAGGCTTAATGTTTCTATTTCTTATTGTTAGAATGGTTAATATGATCCTTACTTATTCCTATAATTATAAGAGACGAGTCTGAAATAATGTAAACACATGCTTTGCCAACTTTAGTTCATAGCCTAGTTTTTCGAGGATTTTATTGTAATTTTAGAGATTTCAGTGTCGTTATAGTTTATACGCGGATGCAATAGAAAGAGTTTATATCATTGCACTTAGCTATGTATATTTGTGTATTTTTAAATAACAAAATAAAAACAGTACCAACTATTCAAGACGAATGAATGCATAATTTAATAAAATTCCAATTTATATTAGTACTACCAATTCTACAAAATAAGAAAAACTAAAATTTTTACTAATTTTAAGAACCTGTGTCACCTCATCACTTAAATTAGAAGGTGGCACAGGTTTGGCCGTGTGGGAGAATGCCCAACATGCTGGCTGCATTACCACGCTGCTTAATCTTTAAGCGAGATAAGTGCCCGCTCTTGGGTCACCTGAGACGAGTCATCAGTCTTGTCGCCAGTTCATCATAAAAAAATAGAGCTCCGGGGCCCCAAGGTCCTAGATGCTGAACTCCAAACGGAATAAAATTATATTGGGGCCCGATGCCTCTATATTTTATTATCTTGACCTTTTCGGCTGCCTCAGCCGCCATACCAACTTTAATTTAAATTTATTCTACTTTGTGTATGCAGATCTCAAATATTGTGTAAATAAGTTTAGTTTTTGTGGTTATGTGTAAATTGCAAATTTTTCTATTGTGTCATTGTATTTATCATACAATAGGTAGGTGCAGTGGTTTCTATCTGGTGAGTACTTGGATAATTCTGAAATAAACTTACATTAAAAACAACTAAAGGTCCTTATACCTTATATTTATGTAAAAGGTCGTAGGTAGTTGAATAAAACAACATTTTATTTCTATTATTAAATATAAATAGCAGAAGTATTATTAACCACTACATAGCGCCACTATTTTATATTCTTTCTAAGTCTACTAATAAAAAATTATTTTATTTTAGTCAAGATGACAACAGATATTTTAATACAGGAACAAAATATTAGCGACGGGATGTCATAGAGAATATTACAATACAAAGTGACAGAACCGACATCACATCATAGACAGACCATTCATTAACCGACTTATGTATGTTTTTTTATCAATTGTATCTATTGAGCTTGTACGATGATTTACAAAATGTTTATGGATTTAAATTTTTAATCTTTCATCTCATCTCCTACGGCCTTTATACATAACATTTCGATGTTTTTAATAAACATATGATGTATGTTATTTATGTTTTCATGATCCCCCACGGCACCGACCTAAAGCAAATCTGGTATTAATAGGTATTTTTGTATTATTACTTTGTTATATAGTTTACTTAGTTTTAGTTTACTGAATTGCCAAAGATTGTTTTTTATATTAATTATTATTATTATTAAGAGACCATAGTGTCCCACTGCTGGGCAAAGGCCTCCTTATATTGATTACTTCTTGTTATTTTAAGTGTAATTTTATAGCACGTAGACACCTACATTCTATACGATAGACACTGACTGGAGTCTCAGATATCTTATTGGAACGAATTTAAGTATCTACAGGACAATTCTTTAACATGTATCTATTAATATAAATTTTATAAAATCATTTAATATTTCGATTAATATTTTAAATATGACTGATACTCTCAAGTCTAATGATAATATACACGTTCATTGACATAAAAAAATAAGGTAATTTTTTATACGTCATATAAAAGTCGCCTAAACAATAGTTACACTATTAAGTGGTGTACCTATTATGGCGACTTTGCAGGTGCTACATGCCCCTCGCGTTCAATACACGAAGACTTCTAATCTGTTAAATGATAATGACTTGACTGAATAAATGATTTCACTTTGGACCATGGATTAAAAGCCTTTGTGTATTTCTTTCACTTAATTGTACATATTTAACCTTGAAACAGAAACAAATAAAGAAATTTGCAGCTGCCAATAATAATATGAAGTATTATGTGAAGTTAAAAATGCATTCAACACAGTTAGTCGGATATTCAATGTACAATCAGTATCGGAATGTTCCGAACGTATTGAAAGGATCTGGGGTGCGATTTCTCAATCGTTCTCTTTTTAAACGAAAATTATAAATTCACGTTCGCATTTCTATAGCCTTTTTTGAAAAATTCACATCATTCGCATTCCAGGCAAGCGGTTCTACTCATTCGTCTTCGAATCCGAACAATCGTAAGTTTATCTATTTCTTTTTTAATTAGTGTAGGGTCTAAGGCAGCAATCGAGTAACATATGTCAACAAGTAACTTTAATATTAACCTTTACTATTTAATTGAAATTGGACTCTACGAACAACATATCTAATGAATCAACTAAAATAATGGACATGTCAATTTCAGAATAATAAATCCATCCGGTGATTACGGTGTCAATTCCTTGCTACTTTATTTATTCCTGTTTCAGAGTTTATTCTGTTTATGCATGTGGGTATACACGTAGGAATGAGATATGAGACTATAGGTAAGAGGTCACGTCCCAGACTTGTAATTCTATCGATAATTGTTATTTAAAATTAAGTAATAAGCTTCAGTATTATATATTATGTCGTTAGCAATTTGTATAATTTGCCCGTTCAGAGAGAGTGTAATCAATCTACAAACGGTTGGAGATTAGATGTCGCAAGAAATCACTCACAAAACAGGTACCATATTCTATTCAATTCTATTCCTCTCTAAACAAGACCGTAAGATCGACTTTAAAGTCAAGTTAGAAAAATAATAAAGGCACTCGGAACTAATATTTGTACAATTTAATTCATCACTCAGCAATCTGCGTTCAATATTTTGTAAATCAGCAAACGTTTGTAAAATGACTAGGCTGCTATTGATCGGACGAGTTATACAAATTGAACGCTGCGGCTGCGCTGTGCCAATTTCATTGACGATTCTTGTTACCAGTACTAACATCCAGTTGGTTATTATCAAACTTTTCCAGGAGCATTGCACACCAAAAATATCTCGGGAAAATCAGGCCACGCATAATAAATCTTTTGTTGCTCACCTATCTCATGCGTTAGCCACGCCGTAGGACCGAAATGGATCCCCCACTTACCATGCGCCAGGAACGCAAAGATCCAAATCCAGCAATGGATATTTACAGCATCCGAACGAATTTTTTCTTTCGGTTCTACGTGTAGTAATTATCACTATGCTTTGTGAAAAACTAAATTTTCAGTTTCAGTCCATATCAAATCCTTAGGTTTCAATGTTCCATAAGCTTGTCCGCTAAATACGGCCCGTGTGCCAAATTTAATTATACTAGGACTACGACCATCATCTGATGAATCTGATCTCATAGTGTGAGATTGACTGAGTATCCAAATAGTTCGAAATGAGAGGTGTTAAAAGGTTAAATTATGTGCCACTTAAGTTGGTTCTAAGACTAAGTTCTAAGTTGGTTAAGACTTTAAAATCGCACAAGATATCGGATAACTTCCCACAAAAAAGATCCCGCAGTGTCGCTTTTTCGCTCAACTTGGCGGGGGCACTGCCGTGCTCCCAGATATTTTCTTTAATTATTATCATATTATATCAATAAAAAATATTAGTAGGTATTTAAGATTTGATGTTATCGGTGTTAGAATGTAACTTGGTGTGTTTTTCTGAAACATATTTATTATTATATCTGTTAGGGTATTAGAAGTAATTATGTAAAATCACATTAATAATAATTAAAACTTTCGTGTTCGTATATTAGAAAGGTGTTGCATTTTAATAATACATACGCACATGCACAGGCTACGGTCATTATTCCTAATTGGTCACAATATTTTAAAGGTACCTATATTATTTTAAACCCATTTAATATGCCTTAATGAAAAGTGAAATTGTATTTAGATGATCGTGGTATGGTAGCTTTATGCGATTGTAAGAGAAGAAAAGTATTGTATTTTTTACAACTATATAACTTTAATGATAATGGTACCTACAGGGTCAGATGAAATACGCAGGTCGGTAAAATATATAAAATCGTATCAACAGGAAAGAAAAATACAATACAATACATTTTGATCGAGGAAAAATCGCACAAATAACTTTGAATTAAACCTTTTAGAATCAACCTGTGATTTTTTACAGTTGTTATTTTTAATTTTAATGGAAAGTCCCTAACGTGCTAGCTTTATTTGTGTCCATAAGGCGTCCATACTATTTAGATATTTGAAAATGTACATGATACCAAATAGTAGACACTCGTAGGTAACGTGTAAAGGTGCATATTAAAATTTTTCGTATTGAAAAAAAAAAAAAGAATTTAAAACACTTGTTTCGATTTGTTTAACGTATGTAGTATATTGTCAGTATTTTATGCTATTTATTAATGTTAAGATTTACATTGTGTCTGTGATTATTTTTATTTAGATAAGCAATAGATAGGTTTATGATGCACAAAATTTATATGGATGTGTGGAAAATGCACAGTATTTGTGGAAGAGTGTACGAAGCAAGTTATTGCTTCGTACCAAATAAAAAACTGCCCCAAGACAAGAGTGATGTAATTGAGAAGACCGGTCTGATTTGATTGAATTTAATATCTTTTTCTCTTCTACTTACAATTATTAATGTAGATAGGCATGAGTAAATTATTGAATATGTCAGCACATTGAATGTTACTCCTACGCAAATTTTAAAGATGTTTAAATTACTTAGTTGTCATAGATGTAGTAGGTCAAATGTTTACAACATAAAAAAATTTTCTCTTAAAACAATTTTTTAAATGTAAGTACTCGTAAGTATCTATGTATGTTTTAAAAGCTATTAAAGGAACTAGTGACTTTTTCTTGTGTTTGGTAACCTACGAATCCTCAACTTTATGTAAATTTATCATAGTATAAAAAAACCTAAACATTGGCCACATAATATTAAATTACGTAATTGATCGTAATCTTTTACATTTGTTCTAGTTTATATTTAAATTCCATCTCTTTATTTGTTACTGTTTTTAAATAAATCCATTTAAATTGATCTTTTATATTGGATAAAATTACATATGATTAAATAATCGAATCCGTTTCGTGAAAAAGTCACCCAAAATGTGAGCCATTGGACAAAGAAATATGTCATACATTAGTGGACTAAACCCCCAGAGTCCAGCTTCCGAAGATCAAAAAACAAAAAAAACGGTCGAGGCTTCGACCCTTGAGGGTTCCTACCTGTCCAACATCTCCATCGGTAAACTTATTAAACTGACAAACTGAGAAGTAGCCGCCTTAATACATGAACCTTATGATAAAAATGTGTAGGACAGAAATTACAGATATTGAAGTATTGAAATTTAATAAGATTCAATGTATCTCCATGAAACTGGAGAAATTATAATAACACTGTGACCACATCGTCACTTTCCATCAGTTGAGATTGTAGTCAAACGTGTATCCAGTTAATCATAATCTTTTTTTTATGATTCTGATGGACAAAATGGCAAAATATTTAGAAAAATCAATTTTAACGCCTGGCCTTTTTTAAGAGCATATTTTCAAATTGTCAAACTAAAATATTATACATTTGATGTATGTTGATTAAAAGTAGATTTCTCAATTAATATATTTATTTCTTTTAATTAACAATCCGCAAACATTAAAAGTACTAACATAAAACGCATTACATTGAGAAAATAAATTTAAACGCCTGACCACTCTTTGATAGCAATATTAAATTCTTGATTGCTCTAAAAACAAGCCAGGCCCTTAAATTTATATTACCTCATTTTTGTCATTATCCACTGGGTAACCGGATTTAGATAATAATTTTTATAAGGTAGATTGACGGTACATTCGTTTGGTATTTCGTTTCAAGGAGGTACATTGAATCTTAATAAAATTACATACTAGTACAGAATGTCCAGCATTCATATTACATTAAATACATCAATTTCTGTAAATGTACACCCACCATTCAGACCTACACATTTAAAGGACATGAACAACAAGTTAATTTCTATATCTTACGTTATACAGTTTCTATTTTTTCTTAAACGATTCTAGACTCATATAGGAATAAATACATTGCCCTATTAATGTTAATATTAGGGCCTTATCTATGAAATTGGCGTTGTATGAAGAATTTCATTAAGACTGTTTTCTCCATACAAATATTTTTGATTTTTTTTTGGGACCGGCTAATCCAAATTTAGCTAAACTTTGTGTGTATTATCGGATAACATTAAGTTAAGTATAGACAGCGTTAATTTTTAAAAGTAACCGCTTTATAAAAGTTTCAGCGAATCAAAGAAATGATTATGGGAAGCACACGAAAAGAGCTCTGTTCAATTTTTTTTTATTATGTGATTTAGCCCAGAAATTAAAAAATATTTCATGTGAAACCTTAATTTAAATTATTAGTTATAATTATAATTATAAAACCTTGATTAAAAAAAATTTCGTGTGAAACCTTGAAATAATATTCCATTTTCCAAATAAAAAACAAATTTGAATATAGCTTTAAAAACGCAGGAATTCGTACATATGATTAACGAAGTAAAAAAACTCCAATTTCATAGGTAAAGACCCAACATTTATATTGATTTTCTTAACCCTATTTCTCAAAGATATTCTGATAATGTTAGTAGTGATAGTAACATCCGTAATTATTTGTTATAAATATAAATTGTTTGTTATTATCAGCAAAATCGCCCGTGGCAGCTGGTGACGCTCGCTCCTATAAATGTACGTTACTCATCCTACGTCATTAGAGAAGTGAAACACTGCGATGGGCAGGCTGCATTTAGTACGTCAATTACACGAACACTTATATTATCTAGATCGATCCAATACAAAGTTTCATTCCTATCAACATCTAAAGGCAAGGGGAGATCTAGGTCAACCACTGGTAATTTATCTAAGCTTTCTGTTTAAGTTAACATAAAATGTAGCTTAGTGCTATTTTTCAATTAAGGTAGATTAAATCTTCATTTACAGAAACAATTTGCACAAGCATGTGATCCCCCCTGATTCGATGGCTGAATCTGCCCTTGAGTATAAAAATAAATTCATTGTAGAATATTTGGAAAACAAGTATTCAAACATTGTTATTTGTAGGATTCAGTTAATAATAATGTAATATTTAATTATAATTCGACAAACCACCTCGTATTTTGGCACCTATCGATAGGTTCTATCACTCATGGGTAAGTACAGTATTTCAAATAAACGTAAGTAGAAGGTAGACTACAAAAACAGTACCATGAATAAATATAAAAAAAGAATCTTCTATTTCTTTGAGTACATTAATACGTCTCAAAATAAAATGTTATCACCTTTGGGAAATAACTTGAAAATATTAAGTAAACGTGTATAGTCACCCGATGCAAAAGTACACTCATTGATAGAGCTTGCGTGCTATCGCTAGCACGGTATAGTCGTGCAAAGCAAATCAAACAAGCCATTTTGGTATAAATATTTTATGTTCCTACAATACAACGCATGGCTTGTTTTGCCTTGCACGATAATTTTACGCGATAACGCTAGCCCCAGCGTTATCGCGTAAAATTATAGTGCAAGGCAAAGTTTGTCCCTAGTGCGCGCTAGGGAACAATGTGCATACTTTTAGCTGCAGGGCAACAGTACTTTTCGATATACCAGAGGTTATAAATGGATTTGCATCTGCTAGAACAAAGTATAATTCAAAGAAATGTATCTTCATTTAAAAAGTGGCAGTGTAGATTTCACAGTCCTACTCTATCTTATACATTTATCAAACAAATTAAATCCTCATGTCCTTATTAATAGTACAAAATATAGGGAATACTTTTTCGCCATCGATTTGGATTGAGGCAAGCTACTTTTAAACTAATATTAGATTTCCATGATTTTTTTTATGATAACGGTACTTTTCTTCCTATGACCGTTCGTTTGATTCGCTTTTCTATTATAATAATATGATCCGAAAAGAATTTTTGGTATTTCGCATATTTTTATGAATCAATCCATCTCTGAAGCTGGGGAATTCTACGCAAAATGACAAAATAGATCATAGGTAGTTTGTTTTTTTTTTTTCAAAATCATAATAAAGCGTTGTCGTGTTTGTCTGTCGCGTTTGTAGCTTATTCCACATAATTACATCGTTAAATTAATAAAATAAATAAAACTTGGACAAAATATGAGTTCCAAATAAATTTCGCATGATACATATTCTTTATTGCACCAAAATATTACAATAACAGAGTACAAACAATAGGTCACGTACAAAGGTGGACTTATCTCTTTAAGAGATCTCTTCCATCCAACCTGAGCATTGAAATACATATTGATACAAGTTCAGCTACTGATCATTAATACAATATATTTGAATGTGTTTTGGGGAGATTATGGTACACCTGCTGTATTTGTAGTAGAATCTACTTGGAAAAGCCTATTTCCTTCGCTACTTTTTTTTTATATACATTTCCTATAGGCGCATTACTTATCTAACGAAGACTGGTTTTGCTCGCAATAATTAATCACATTTTATAGACAATCACATTTTATACAATGTGTCCCGGAGAGAAGTGACCAGCGGGCGTAGTTTGAAAATTTATACAAAATTATCGATAAATCATTTAAATTTAGAGACCTAACTGCTTTTGTTTTTTAAAAATTGTTAATTCTTTTTTTTTAATAGACATCTCTGACCTTCTGCACTATTTTAGTCATAATTTCTTTGTTTTTACGTCTTTCCCAATTCTTTTTTTTTAATTCAGTGCTGTTATTATTATTCATCAAATTAAGTTATGAAAATTATCCCAAAACAAATAAATAATTTATTAAAAAAGAAATAAACTTAAAATTCGACCAACAAAACTGTATTTCTTTAAGTTTAAAAATAAAAAAACGAAAAATGTCCCTATAACATCATGTTTTTTTTTAATTATTATGATACTACATGATATTCTCTAAAATATCCTCGAACAATGTTTTTAGTTATTTCAAATAAATGTGAACGTACGAGACATTGAAATTGACCTTTTATGCTCCAGTAACTAGATAGAGATAAGTTTAAAAAAATGAAAGTAATGTTTTAAGCAGTTTATTTGCACATTTAAGTGTTTTGTTATTACAATGAATCATTTTGATTTTAACATGATAGTTTAATAATAAATAAAAGATACTTAATTTGTTAAAATGGTTGTTTATTAAGAAAAATCAGGTAATTAATTAATTATGTTTTCAAAATGACCGCCGTCAGCGGTTATGCAGGCCAGGGCCCTAAATGACATCCTTAGTGTAGTTCGCCTTATTTCTGCATGATTCTGCGCTATTTCTGCGGCAGCAGCATCGATTCTCTGTTTCAGCTGGTCTCTTGAAATTATTGGCACAGCATAAACTTTTTGCTTCATGTAGCCCCAGAAATAATAATCAAGAGGCGTCAAGTCTGGTGACCTCGGGGGCCATGCTACTGGACCGCCTCTGCCAATCCATCTTGGATAATTTTCATTGGCCTGGCCTGCATAACCGCTGACGGCGGTCATTTTGAAAACATAATTAATTAATTACCTGATTTTTCTTTAATAAACAACCATTTTAACAAATTAAGTATCTTTTATTTATTATTAAACTATCATGTTAAAATCAAAATGATTCATTGTAATAACAAAACACTTAAATGTGCAAATAAACTGCTTAAAACATTACTTTCATTTTTTTAAACTTATCTCTATCTAGTTACTGGAGCATAAAAGGTCAATTACAATGTCTCGTACGTTCACATTTATTTGAAATAACATAAAACATTGTTCGAGGATATTTTAGAGAATATCATGTAGTATCATAATAATTAAAAAAAAACATGATGTTATAGGGACATTTTTCGTTTTTTTATTTTTAAACTTAAAGAAATACAGTTTTGTTGGTCGAATTTTAAGTTTATTTCTTTTTTAATAAATTATTTATTTGTTTTGGGATAATTTTCATAACTTAATTTGATGAATAATAATAACAGCACTGAATTAAAAAAAAAAGAATTGGGAAAGACGTAAAAACAAAGAAATTATGACTAAAATAGTGCAGAAGGTCAGACATGTCTATTAAAAAAAAAGGATTAACAATTTTTAAAAAACAAAAGCAGTTAGGTCTCTAAATTTAAATGATTTATCGATAATTTTGTATAAATTTTCAAACTACGCCCGCTGGTCACTTCTCTCCGGGACACATTGTAGACAATAATGATAGTATTATTTTGTAAAATCAGTTAACATTGTAAATTCGCGAACATGTAATATTTTATTTGTTGGTAAAATTATATAAAAAATTATGATTTTGCCTCGAGGCTACTTAGCCTTCTACTAAGATCACCACTAGGTGATCTTGCGAAACTTTAATCAGGTATTAATCTTCAAATTAAAGAGAAAGAGAGACAACATACATTATGCTTCCGAATACTTTACAATTATGTTTACACAAGTCTTTTTGAATGGTCCAATAGGTAATTGATAAATGTACTGGAGGTATGGCTGGGTTTGCGAGACTTGGCCTGCACTACCATGCACAATAGTGTAGACTTTCTCGTTTTAAATTTTGATGGTGATGTTAAATTTCACACAGTTTGTTTTCGTTAGTACTATTTTTTATAAGTTGTGACCTTACCTACTCATATATAAGATATAACAAAATTAACTCGAAAACGTTGCAGAGTATAAGATGTACCTATTACGAAAAAAATAAAAAATAAAACATTAAAGTTAACAGATTTTATTCAATAAATAAAATTTAGAAATGTAAATTTTGTGAGTTGGGCATTAATGGCCGCGAGCTCTAAGTACTTTGACACAACACACAAACACATGCCTCTCCGGTGTATTATAGTACTCTTTGCACATGCCGCGGTATCTTTGAAGACGCCGAAAGGCGACCACTCGCCGCTCGCCACCGACGCTTGCCCCGGCGCCGCGACTTGTTGTGATTGGTTGCGCCCTGTGCCCCCGCCAACCGCCACCCCCAAGGCGTCTTCCATAACAATGAAACATTGCCTGTTTTTTCTCATTGATAAAACAAGGTACAAACGAAATGAAGTAAGTCTGTAAATGTGTGTTTTCATTTGCACTTACGTTTATTTTTTTTACCGGAAACAAAATTTTTAAGGCTAGTTTTTTTTCATGAATATATTATTTTATTGTCATGTACGAGCAATTGCCAAAGTTTGTCGAGTTAATTTTGTTCGACCTTATATATTATGAAAATTAAAATGATTCTTTTATTTGTTTATTTTGTAGGTTAGTTTAATTATGAATTTAAGCATTTAATTGTATTATGTATCTATTTACTCTTTATAGGTTAAGTTTATGTGTACTAATTTTAATGGTTATTATATGTGTTTTGTTGTCCATTGTATTTATTACTAACTACCCTGTCATATTCCATTATAAATAAAGGAAAGGAGGACTTTTTCAATTAGAAAGATTTGTTTTATTTTATAAGACAATGCGAGAGAGGATTATCTATTATATGGACTCCATATTTCATGGGCTTCAGATAAGATTACCTACACATACTTATCGTCCTGTTGCATGCAGTCGCACCATGACTGCATGCAAGAGATTGGGCAGAGCGCTGTCTTCCGCGGTTAAGCTGAAAAAGTCAGTGAGTTCAAAAAAAAAAACATACTTATTACCAGCCACCAAAATAAAAGATTTTGGTAATATCATCATTTCGGACGACAGCTGTCAAAATTAAAACTGTCATAAAATATCTCGGTACAGCAGTGGTATATTTAACAAATCGCCATGAACGGCCATATTCTTGTCTGCCTACCTTACACTAGCAGTGTCGTCATCAAAATAAAGGATCCGAAGATATCTATATTTTAGATGACACCTGTCAACATATATTGGAAACTACTAGACTAAGACTAGTGGTGTTTCATTTCGGATGACAGCAATCAAAATTAAAACTCCCATATCTTAGTAGACTACTGATGAATTTAACACAGTCTGACGTCACGTGTTGCTGGAATAGTCATTCTTGCAGAGACTGTACCTAATTGGTATGACCTATAACTATAATTTGTATTCCAAAAAACTAATAATAAATAAATAGACGGCGGACTTTTTGTTGGACGGACAAATAATACAGATCGGACAATTTTGTCCGCGACGATGGAACGTATGGGATCCTATGCAATAACACACACTGAGAACAAAAAAGTCCAACCGACAAAATGTTCGTCGTCTGCGCTGTCCCTTTTCACAAAGACATCTAAACAACTTCGTTGTTCATGAAGAACTATTTATGAGAGTTGTACATTTTGGTCGGTCTATTTATGCACAGTTTTTTGGGATATGAATTATAATCATAGTGGAAGCAGTCTCCACATATGAGAAAGAGGATTCCAGCAACACGTGGGTTTACGAATCGGAGGTCGCGCGTTCGTTCCCTAGCGGGGTATATGTTTAAGTACTCGGTTTGGTTGGAGGTAAGGCATTTTAAAAGTCCGCCTGGCTAACCACCATCTTATCTAAATCTGCCGCCAAGCAGCAATGTTAATTGCAGTTTTGTGTTGGAGTTGTCAGAAATATAAATAAATAAATATCTTTGCACATCCACGCAGCGCCATCTAGTTCCACACTAAGCAACTAGGCTTGTATTATAGATACCAGATGGTTGATAAACTACACAAATTCATTTTTTTTGTAAATAAATGCTTATATATAAATGAAAAACATCCATAACTAGGGAACACATGTCTGTGTTCATCATACAAACATATGCCCCTAGCGGGATTCGGTATAGCATCAGAGTTTCTAACCACTACACCAAACAGATCATCACATGATAGATAGAGAAAAATATGTTGGGATTTCCGGGTCAGTACGCTTCCAACTTCGACCTCATCTTCACTTAACATTAGATGTGATTGAGGTCAACTGATAACCCGTGTGTAAAAAAAAAAATTTTAATATTTATTCGTATTGCTTCCACTTTTCACTATTATGCTCTGCAGTAGTTGTGCCTGGTTGTACACACCTATACTGAAAATGTGCTAAATTTAAAGCGAACGCGGAAGAATGCCAACCTTTTACATGTCTCCTCGTAATGGCAACCAGAAGGACGTAAATGGGGTACTTTCCGGTGTCATGTACCTATATTTGTAGTTACGACACGGGCACGACGTCCAGACTCATAGCAAGTATTCTAAAGTAATGCTACAGTACTGTCACTATATACAGGCTGAATTTAATTAATTTCTTGTAATTCCCATTAACTTGTGACGTCACTCTTGATAACGAACAACTTTCCCCAAGCAACCATAGTCGAATTCGATCAAAAACTTTCGATTACCCATACAAGGTTAACCAATCTCAATTAACCTTTAGTATGGAAGTCCAACAATTGCTGGTTGGTGACTCCAATCCGAGTGACGAACAACTTTACACTAGGAACTATAGCCGATTTCAGTCGAAAATTGTTGGACTTCCATACTAAAGGTGGTTTCAGCATGGTATGCTTTGTATGGATAATCGAAAATTGTTGGACTTCCATACTAAAGGTGGTTTCAGCATGGTATGCTTTGTATGGATAATCGAAAATTGTTGGACTTCCATACTAAAGGTGGTTTCAGCATGGTATGCTTTGTATGGATAATCGAAAATTGTTGGACTTCCATACTAAAGGTGGTTTCAGCATGGTATGCTTTGTATGGATAATCGAAAATTGTTGGACTTCCATACTAAAGGTGGTTTCAGCATGGTATGCTTTGTATGGATAATCGAAAATTGTTGGACTTCCATACTAAAGGTGGTTTCAGCATGGTATGCTTTGTATGGATAATCGAAAATTGTTGGACTTCCATACTAAAGGTGGTTTCAGCATGGTATGCTTTGTATGGATAATCGAAAATTGTTGGACTTCCATACTAAAGGTGGTTTCAGCATGGTATGCTTTGTATGGATAATCGAAAATTGTTGGACTTCCATACTAAAGGTGGTTTCAGCATGGTATGCTTTGTATGGATAATCGAAAATTGTTGGACTTCCATACTAAAGGTGGTTTCAGCATGGTATGCTTTGTATGGATAATCGAAAATTGTTGGACTTCCATACTAAAGGTGGTTTCAGCATGGTATGCTTTGTATGGATAATCGAAAATTATTGGACTTCCATACTAAAGGTGGTTTCAGCATGGTATGCTTTGTATGGATAATCGAAAATTGTTGGACTTCCATACTAAAGGTGGTTTCAGCATGGTATGCTTTGTATGGATAATCGAAAATTATTGGACTTCCATACTAAAGGTGGTTTCAGCATGGTATGCTTTGTATGGATAATCGAAAATTATTGGACTTCCATACTAAAGGTGGTTTCAGCATGGTATGCTTTGTATGGATAATCGAAAATTTTTTGATCAAATTCGACTATGATTCCTTGGGGAAAGTTGTTCCTAATCAGGAGTGGAGTCACCAGTAAAGAGGAATTACACGAATTCAATTTCACCCTGTATACAGGTTGAATTTGAATTCGTGTAATTCTCCGTAAACTGATGTCGCCACTCTTGATTACGTACAACTTTCCCCAAGGAACCTGAAACAAATTCGATGAAAAATACAAAATAGACTATTCTGAAACCACCTTTAGTATGGAAGTCCAACAATTTTCTAGTGGAATTAAATTTCACCCTGTATATTACAGTTTAATATTATCTCCACTATACTTATGCAATTAAACCTTTGGTGGCAGATAAAACAAACCAATGAAGCAAACAAACAATTAAAACAAACATGCAGGACATCTCGGTCGCGGTTATTTTGTACGGTGGTAGTGACGTAAGCGGCGCTCACAGACTTAAGGCGCTGAATAGAGCCAATGACCTTGAGCAATGGATACGCCCACTTAATGTTCGATAAAGCAGCGCTGCGTCTGCGACACGGTCAATATGCGTACCGTCAGACGAGTCGACCTTACGGGAAACCTTCTTGCGAACTGAACTTTGAGTTAGAGCTCTCCTAAATGCAACAGGTGGCGCTGTTCGCGAAATAAAAAACAACAAAATAATAATATAACAAGGATGATTTATTGAAATATAAATGTATAGGTATTCATAGAATGTTTTCAAAAATAAGTTTGGGACCAGAATGTTTCAGACACGGCGAAATAAATAAATAAAAAGTGTTATTTTTAAACGACTTCAAAAAAGGAGTATGTACACCGATATCTCCGAGATTTGGCGGTTGATTCACATGGTTCTTTTTGTAAATGAAAGGGGATACCGTCGAGTTGGTCCCATTGTAATTTCAGCGCAATCGGTCCAGTAGTTTTTGTGTAATCATGGTAAATATCAGAATGGCATTACATATTTAGACGATTGCGTAGTTTTTACACAGGGAAACTAAGTAGATACAGTTTGGGTTTGTATGGAAAAAGTGTAGACTAGATCGGTGTGATTATCAGCAATAAATATGACAAATCGAAGATCATCAGGTCGAGCTGGTACACCCGAACTGCCCATTTAACCTGTAGGAGCGAGAAGGTCGCCATCGCACAAAAATTATCATGGAGATTAGCAACCACGGATAATACTAATAACTTTTTTTAACCGACTTCAAAAAAGGAGGAGGTTCTGTATTATTTATGTATGTACATCGATTAGTCCGAGATTTTTAAGCCGATTTACGTCGGTGTGATTATCAACAATAAATATGACAAATCGAAGATCATCAGGTCGAGCTGGTATACCCCAAGTGCCCACCTAACCTGTAGGAGCGAGAAGGTTCGCCATCGCACAAAAATTATCATGGAGATTAGCAACCACGGATAATACTAATAACTTTTTTTAACCGACTTCAAAAAAGGAGGAGGTTCTGTATTATTTATGTATGTACATCGATTAGTCCGAGATTTTTAAGCCGATTTACGTCGGTGTGATTATCAACAATAAATATGACAAATCGAAGATCATCAGGTCGAGCTGGTATACCCCAAGTGCCCACCTAACCTGTAGGAGCGAGAAGGTTCGCCATCGCACAAAAATTATCATGGAGATTAGCAACCACGGATAAATACTAATAACTTTTTTTAACCGACTTCAAAAAAGGAGGAGGTTCTGTATTATTTATGTATGTACATCGATTAGTCCGAGATTTTTAAGCCGATTTACGTCGGTGTGATTATCAACAATAAATATGACAAATCGAAGATCATCAGGTCGAGCTGGTATACCCCAAGTGCCCACCTAACCTGTAGGAGCGAGAAGGTTCGCCATCGCACAAAAATTATCATGGAGATTAGCAACCACGGATAAATACTAATAACTTTTTTTAACCAACTTCAAAAAAGGAGGAGGTTCTGTAATCTTTATGTATGTACATCGATTAGTCCGACATTTTTAGGCCGATTTACGTGATTATAAGGCCGTGCCTGCGCTCACGCTGCTCAGCGGACTCCTCGGCAAGCCGATCGTGTATAAAACCGAGTCTATGCTCGTTCTGTTCTGGAGTTTCCTGGCGAATACGTGATTTAACGTAATCTTTCATAGCTACTAGACGTACTCGGCGAGCTTCGGGCGTCTCCTGGGAACGCGAAATTGCGTTCCGTGAGGCATTTTTTTCAAGCCGTAGTACCCTTTCAGTTTCGGTTTCTTTTGACCGACAGTTCTTTAAACGAGCAGCACCTTTCGTAAGCCTGCCCATATTGGTCAATTAATATATTTTATTATTTTGTAATGTCTGACCAGACACTAAAAAGAATTAAATAAAAAAGGATTTAAAAAAAACGACTTCAAAAAACCCGGAAAAAATAATTTAATTAAACTACTGCAATATTAATAACTGAAAAGTATGAAATAAAAAACCAGAGCAGAATGTTCTTTAGAGATAAATATACACTATTATATATAATGAGAATACAATACAATTTATATGCTATACAATAATAGTTAGGTATAATGATCATTGAGTTCGTGGGGCACCCATTTGTCAAGCTTTTTTACCTTGCCAATTTGACGCAAATTGACCAATATTGTTTTGACGCTAACGTCGAAAGCTGCTGCTAATTCAGCCGTAAATTGTGTATCATCAGCTTTTTGGAATAGCATCCATCAGCAATCACATCAATTATCGGTATACCGTTTTTCCTAAGGCTTCCTTCTGCTATCGCAAAATTTCTTTCTTTTTCCCCTGCTTTCTTCATAGTTTCTTGAGCAACCCTTTGCCAATTTCTGGACAGAACGTCATGTTGGGTTTGGCATTTTTTATTTGAAATAAGAGGTAGATTTATTGCCGTAGAAAACTCTTTCAAATGTGAATGACCACCACCAATAGATATTATGCCTGCTATGGCACAACTATTGACATCTAAGTAATCATCCTCCGGATAATCATTTTCTATATGAAACTTTAAATTGCACATTCTACACACGAAAGTAAATTTAGAGATGAGCCTATGTTGTTTTTCGTTTATTAAATCGATAGTATTCAGATTACAGCCAAGAGGTCCGTTCAAATTTCTTGCAATTTTTTATAAAAATGCGAGTTGGCTACAAACCGCCGACAGATGCAGATTTCTTATTCCGTATTCTGATCACTTGTAATCTGATAAGTCTGAAACAGAAAACTTTCGTTATTATTTTATTAGTTAATATTATATTTACCGACTACGGCCCATTATTATTATTATTTCGTCTTTGGCCTAAGTGTTTCTCAAAAAACAAGACAATAAGGCGGTCATCACGAACAAAATACTTTTTACTCATATTTTCCGTAGTCAGGAATTAGTTTTTGTCTTTTATTTCATATATTATATAGCGCATTTGACGTTAGTTTGACATTTAGTTGACCATTCAGGTTACTAAGCCATTAGTTAGTACATACCTCTTCATCTTTTTTTTTTTCTGAACACCTTGTGCCTCAATGTCGTACCTGTCATTAAAAGATAATATTATTGAAACACTTCAGGAAAACTTTTTGAATAAAATCTGTTAACTTTAATGTTTTATTTTTTATTTTTTTCGTAATAGGTACATCCTATACATACACTCTGCAACGTTTGTCGGGTTAATTTTGTTAGACCTTATATATTATGATGGCCGAATCTGTGATTTTCGTAAGTCTATGGTAATTCTCAATAGATTATTTTAGCGGTTGAAAGGAATTTATTTGTTTTTTTTTTATATAATTTTTATTATATGTCCCATTGGCAATCATTTTATAAAAATCTCAAAGTTATGCTTTTGTTTTATGATGACCTTTACATATTTCTTTCGACAAGGTTTGTTTTTGGTCAAAAATAACAATATTGCCTATTATCTATTTCAGAAATCCTAGATACTGGTAAAAATAATAATTTTACTCACTCTTGCAAAACAAGTCCGGTTGATGACTCTTCAGGGCCCAAATGATTTTTAGAACTGAAAATCAAAGAATTGTAGTACGTCAGCACCTAGGAATATATAATGAGTACACAGCCATGCACAAAAATGAAATTTTTGATAAATATCACTTAGACATGTAAAAAAAGATTACAGGATTTATTTAGACATACAATAAATAAAAGCAAATAAAATAAAAAAGACAAGAAAAGTACTGGGATCGATCCAGCACGACGAAATTCAAGCGACAAGCCCAAGTCGACTGAGCCAAACGTCTTACATAAGCGGTGACGAAAAAAGGTACCTATACATCCCGTATCAGTAGACGCAACTACAAAATAGTGAAAACATAATTATGGTTGCGTTTTATAAATTTGGTGTTTCATGTACATACTTAATTAATTAAAAAGAGATATAATATTTTATTATACTTACTTTACAACCTCCATCATGTGTTTCTGATTTCTTTTATATTGCCGTTTCTTCGGTTTTGTTTTTTTTTCGAGTCCATTTTCTATTATTAACTTTACCAACTTATTTATTTACAACTGTGATTACCTACCTAATAAATAAAATTATTTACACACATACAAAATTTTACCCTAATTAAATAAACAAAACAAGAAAAAGAAAGTCCTGAATATGAATATGAAAAAAAGTTCGAATATTTGGGAGAGCGTCTCAGCGCACAACACAGGTCCATCCAGCAACGCGCCTAAGCGATCACTGTCGCATTGAGTACGAGTAACAGAGAAAGCGTTACTTAGAATTATAGGGCGTAAGTGCAAATCACAAAATTAATTATTTCAATTAAAATAGACGCATTATTGAAAATCTAAAACATGAATTTGTTTTAGTAACATATACGACACAATATTGTACAAAATATCATTTATGTTAGTGAATGCATATCTGAGAAAAATAAGATTTCATGCATTTTTAGATGCTACTTTGCAATTAAATTCTATCGAGAGAAGATTGTGTAATTATGTTTTGAAAACATGAATCATGTCAGAAATATGATCAATTTTACCTATAACTTTTTTTATAATGATACGAGCTATATGCTTTACAAAAAATGATAATCTTTCAACGCAATTGGCTGCTGTCAGCCTCTTAAATGGTACCTAAATATACATTCTCACAAGGTGGCGCGCGGCCATGTACATAAGTCAAGAGTAACTAAAACGTACTAATTCTGTGACGTAACTTAAATAACTCAAAGACTCCTTGTCACCTCATCACTTAGTTTAGAAGGTGGCATAGATTCGTAGAAAACTTGTCCAAGATCGCTATTATGGGAGAAGGGACCCAAAATGCTGGCCGCATTGTACCTCGCTAGATGGCAATACTTATTCTAATTAATTATCACAGTGGTCAAAATTTTAGAACTACATGGAACAAAGGGATACGGATACCAATATTGTTGGAATTAAGGGAAAAAAATGCCAGAAAGTTCTATACCTTGATAGATGGCATTTTGAAGAGCCAAAACATGTGAATATTCGGTACTTAAGTTTACGACATACGGGTGGAACCCTTCCCCGGGCCAAGGGCGGATTCAGTCAGAGTGTCAGGGGGCCACATGTGTCTGTGAGGCCCCAGCCATCAAATTAAGTTAATTGTTTTGTAAATTGGTGTCTGTAAATGAACATTTAATCTAGCATAATTAAAAAATCGTAATAAGGTACATTTGTTTAGTAAGTAAGCAGAAAATTTTCATAAATGACCAGTGGTTCATATAGACACTAGGGTCAAGGGCGGATCCAGTCATAGTCTCAGAGGGGCCACATGTTTCTGTGAGGGCCCAGCCATCAGATTAAGTTAATTATTTTGTAAATTGTATCTGTAAATGAACATTTAATCTAGCATATTTAAAATATCGTAATATGGTACATTTGCTTAGTGAGTAAGCAGAAAATTTTCATAAAGTGGTTGATCTAGACACAGAGGGCGGTCATGACCTCTTTCATCAGTCCTTGTCCTAGGCCTGGATATCTCTCTATGTACGCCATAATGCACAACCTTATCTCACACCCATTGATCTAGATAACTAACATGCGAATACTTAAACGCTTCTGACTTTAAAGAGCCCCCAACGACATCAAACCGATAGCATAATACTTAAGGAGCACTTCAATTTGAGAAGCGTTTGATATAGTTGAAAGATATATTTTCTGGACAGTACGCTATAACAACAGTAAAAGTAACAATATTAATAATAATAAAATTACTACACAATACAGAAAACAGGGAGAATTTGAAATAGGGGTGTACAGCAGTACAGTGTGATTTCAAAAATGGTTTCCATCTGAGCAAATGGTGAAGCAATTGCCATAGCGTTTGTTGTCAGAGGAACCGAACATGAAGAGCCTCCGATGTCATTCGGACAGTTGTACAAGTTGTCCAAATCCCACTTCCCATTATATCTAATAATAACTTAACCAATATTATAAATGTGAAAGTTTGGATGTTTGTTTATTTGTAGTTATTATTTGGTATATAGGTAGAATATATACCCTGGATTAAGATAAAGGATTTTTATCACGATAAAGTGAGTAGTTTCCGCGGGATTAATAAATTTCCGCGATAAATAGTATTATTATAAAAGCGACGTATATGTGTTTGATACGTCGTCACACCTAAACGGCTGGACGAATTTGGATGAAATTTGGTTAGTGGACAAATCAGGATCTGAATTAACATTATAGACTATATTTATACTAAACCGATTTTTATGTAATGTTCCACGCCAATGAAGTCGCGGGTAACAACTAGTACATACAGATAACTCGATAATTCTCTCCCTTCCAGCTTTCCTTTATTTGCGTCCAATAAATATTATTCTCTCTTATCCATTACTTACTAAATTATATCTTCATTGAATAGAATGAAGTGTTGTTTATTATTTGAGTTCTGAAAAAGGAAATTATCCAGTCGCCATGTACTTACTTCTATATCTGCAGTTACTCGCACTTCAGACGTAACGACAAATAAACTTTGTAACTGTCCTATAGGCCAGTAAAAAACGTAATTTTTGTGGTGTAATCTTAAAGTTCCTGATTTTTTGTAGAAGCTAAAGTACCCATCATTATTAGAATAAAAATGTTTTATAACCACTGTGAACTTCATTGCGCTGTAGATGATGCTAAAACTCCTAAAACAATTGTCTATAAATTAATCAATGGCTACTTTATATTTTCTAAAAGTTGTTTATTGTGTCTTGACATTTGCCCTCGGTGAACTTTTACATAAATATAAAGAAATTATTGATAGATTATTTTGAAAATAGTTACAGAAGGTCTAAGTATATTCACCGACGCAATGAAATTCATAGTCGTAATTTTAATCTAATAGTGTATGTTTTATTACTAATTACCCATACTTGCCTATATCTAAAGCAAGCTACCGATTTGTTAGAAGACATTTGTATTCTATCACTGATAGGTACTTTAATCATGTGCAAAAAATCACGGCCTTTATAATTATTAGGAAGTTAAAAGTGTATCCTTACTGGACTGTTAGTTTTCGCCCCTGCTGCTGATGATCGAATCAATCAATCAATCAATCAAATACTCTTTATTGCACAATTAACAAAAGCTACATGAAGAATGCAGCGTACATCATTAATCGCACAAAAAGGCGGCCTTATCGCTAACAGCGATCTCTTCCAGGCAAACCTTAGGGTAAAGATACAAGCTACCAGTAGGTGAGGTTTGCACTAATAGCAGCAATACGGGTATATTTTATAGTTGGTAAAAAATATAACGTAAAGATTAAAATACATAAACTAAGCCTACAAACCATAACTAGATAATTTAACTGCACTTAAACATATAATATATTATTGACTACATAACACACACAAATTTATATATATACATATATATTAAATATATAAAAAATTAAATAAATAAAAATACATGCCATTTGTTTGCTCAGAAATAATTTAGAAATCATATTGACAACCACGGAGAAGATAAGAGGACTTTCAATGATTTTTTTTTATTGAATGAAGTGCGCTTTGACCTGCGTTTTGAAGACGTTTATTGATGGAGCGCGGCGAATCTGACATATGTAACGGCCTACCGACCATGTTCTTAGTCCCATACTGCCTATATCTAAAGCAAGCTACCGATTTGTTAAAAAACAATTGTATTCTATCACTGACATGTACGGTATATGGTCAGTGTTCGAATTCGTCCGAAGGTATTTTTAAATGTGTTGTCAGCGGGTAAGCAGCAATGTTGATAGCCTTATTGTATCCCTTCTGTTAGAAATAAGATAAGATGTGTCTCTATTTATATATACTATATGTAAAGCTAGCTACCGATTTGTTTTATTCTATCCATGTGTAAAAAAAACACGGCCTTTAAGATTATAGGAAATTAACTGGACTATTATTTCATGCGCCAAATATATAGTGTTTGAGTTCCGGTCTAGTACAGCGTTTGAAACAGGTAGTGTGACACGCTAACTTCTAAACTCAAGTGTACCCAGCTCAAAAGTTACACTTAATTCAACTACAGTAAAACGTTCTACAATTATAAAATTGTGCCTGCACTTTTGGTCGTTACAAAGTGTATACATGATTGCTTGGGTTGACCTTATTGCGTTATTGCTACTCTAATTCAAATAGGAGTTGGCGCCAGGACGCGATGACCGCATCTGACAAACGGAGGTTGCGGTATTGATTCCATATATGTTTTGTTTAGTACTTGGTTTGGTTGGTATAAGGCATTTTTTAAATATACACCTGGCCAGCTACAACTATCTTGCTAAGTTTGCCGCCAAGTAACAATGATAGCAATATTATATTCCGATTGTTTGCGATAACCGTCGGTGGCTCAGCGGTTAATACGCGGTCTCCCAATTTAGGAGGTCCCGGTTCGATTCCCAGATATGCCATGTAATGAGTTTTTAAATTTAATTTAATTACTTATGTGCATTTATCCGACTGCTCTTAAACGGCGAAGGAAATCATCGTGAGGAAACCTGCATGCCAGAGAAATAAAAATTCTAAGGCATGTGAAGTCCCCAACCCGCATTGGCCCAGCGTGGCGGACTATGGCCCACATTCTCCTTCATTATACGAGGGAAGGCCTACTACATCCCTGCAGTGTGATGTTTACGGGCTGAGATGGTGAAATAACCGTCTACGTGGCTTAATGTAACATAGGGTTTACGAATCGAATGTCGCGGGTTTGATCCCCAGCGTGGTGCATGTTTTTTAGTACTCGGTTTGGTTGGTGGTAAGACATTTTAAATACCCGCCTGGCTAGCTACGACCATCTTATCATATCAAAGCAAGTTAACAGCATTGTTATGTTTAGGTTATCAGAGATAAGTTAGCCAGTCCCCTTCCCTAATACTCATAAATGGGGTTTCCGGGTCAGTACGCTAAGCGTAATACGCTTCCACCTTCGGCCTCATCTTCATTTAACATCAGGTGTGATTGAGGTCAAGTGCTTACCCGTTGTACACAGAACAATAAAGATAACAAAGCTGGGAGTTCAGGGTGAACACGCTTCCACTTTCCACCTCATTTTCACTTAACATCAGGTGTGATAACGTCAAGTGTTAACCTGATGTGCATGAAAAAATAATTTCTTTCGCAGTTTTTAATTTTTCATTAAGATTTAATGATCGATCCTTCAAGGTATGAATTTGACATTGAAGGCAGCATCTGAATAGACGCCAACGCTATCACATTCGATGCTTCTCACCAGCAAACTGGAGTCACGAGTTTCCGTACTAATTTTTGACCACCTTATCTCTTAGGTCTGATACTAACCTCCAACTTAAATTTCGAACCCTATACATAGTTAGTCGGGTACTAAGCCGAAAACACAACGGTCAAAATATTTTTTTTTTCCAAAAAAACTTTTCTAGTTTTAAATACTGTCAGTATATTCTTAATTATATAACAATAAGAAACATAACAACGATAAATAAGAAAAATGGGGTTAGTACAATTTGGCGGCCTTATCACTAAAAGCGATCTCTTCCCGCGACCTTTGGGTTTGGGCATTACGCACATGATATGTAGGTAGCGTGCGCGGTAAACTAATTTTAATAAAATAAATAAATCACCCATATAAATACATACGTTAATTGAATACATACATACATAATATATATAAAAATAATACATAAAAATAAAATAATATATATAAAACATAATAAATATACCCATAATTAAATTTATACTAATTAAATAGTTACTTTCGTTTTGGGAGCCGAACTTTTTTCGAATTTAACCCCTATCGGCTTAGTACTTAGACCGACGACGTGTTTGGTGTAAAGTTAAAGACCCTGACCTCAACATCTAAAGGTCGCGGGTTTCGAATCGCCCTAGGGGCATAATATGTTTGTGAATACCGATATGTGTACACGAGTTATGGACGTAAACATTACATTTACAATATGTTGTCTTTATTTAATAACTATATGCTTGACGGGAAGGCGGGCGTTACTAGGGACCGGGAAATCGCCAGCTATCTCGTGGTATACGGTTACTTGGGTAATAGTGATATTATGTCAAGATACTATAAGCGAATATTCTATCAGAATGACACTAGGATTTAAAAGGAAGAGGTAATGGTCTGCCACTTATACAGCACAGACTCGATCACCTTAAACTCTGTGAGGAAGCAATTACAGACCGCTTGACCCACACACAAATCATATGACTCAATTATGATCATGAAACCTGAGATGCTTATAGGTAAACGTTTGCATGCCGCTCATGCTAACCAACTTGGCCCTCACATGCAATCTGTGGGATTCACCCTACAATCCCTCCTGCTCAAATTCCACGTCCAACTTCTTATCAAGAAACGACTCTCCGAATCCTTCCACTCGTCGGAGATAATTCTTCGTCGTACCTAAGATTAATAACAAATATAGCCAAAGAACCAGAAAATTCCTAGTGCCCAAGATATTTAACAGTTTTCCTCAAGATATAAAAAGTGACACTGTGCCTAAATCATTTAAGAAAATTCCTAGTGCCCAAGATATTTAACAGTTTTCCTCAAGATATAAAAAGTGACACTGTGCCTAAATCATTTAAGACTAAAATAAAAAAGTCCCTGTTAGAAAAGTTTAACAAATCATACTTGTAAATATATATGAAACGAAGCACATAATGTTTATGTTCCATTTACCACGCATACTCGTAATACTGTGAAATTTACAAGAGTTTAAATAATGTGTTACAGTTACATTGTAAGAATATTAGAATCAAGGGCGTATATTTTCTGCCCATAAACTATTTATAGTTTGGTAGAAATATGTGAAATATGTAACTCTAAAAGAAACTCAAAATAAACGTTTTATTTATTATTTAATAAGTAATCACAGTCACCCACGCTGGTTGATGTGCAAATTGGTGGTCCGTCTCCTTCGATAGCTGATAGCAGTATGACATTGTAGTCTTTGGCAGTATGAATGATCATTAAACGTCACCGCGCCGTTTGGCTATACCAGCGCAGATTCACTTCTTGTAGCAAACCGCGTATTATGTATGATAGTCATTCGACCGTGCAAATTATAAATTCCCGTCGTTAATTTATCAATAATAAATCAATCAATCAATTAAGTACACTTTATTGCACAAAAATTCTACAACGCACTTCATAAATATATCTTTAAAAAAAAATTGTACAAACAGGCGGTCTTATCGCTATTTCTACCAGACAACCTTTGGGTAGAGAAAAAAGTAGAACGGGATAAAAACAAGTAGGCTGTGCACCAATGACTTAAAAAAATATATAAAATAGAGGATATTAAACAATTAGATATATAGTGATAAATTATTATATATACATATACAATATAATGTGACACCAAACAAAGAAAATATTGGATACTAAAATTATCAAATCTCAGAACCACGAATATGGCAACAGTCAAGACGCTAGAAAATGTGCCTTAACTTGTGCTCTAAAAGTAAATTATGATTGTGCACGACGTATAGACTCGGGAAGGGCGTTCCATAAACTAATTGCCTGCATTTGCTATAGTAATTGGACGTATTGGGGGGAACATAAAGCCGAATATTTATTTACAAAAAGAAATGTATTCGTGTAGTATATCAACCACCTGATATCCATAGTACAAGCTTAGTTGCTTAGTGTGGAATTAGATGGCGCTGTACTTGTCCAAGGAAGTATAATATTTATATTACAGGGACGGGATATTACGGGGAGCAGCGGCTGATATAAATGTTATTTTTGTTCTACAAAAACGTGCAATTCGAGCACTGTACGGGCTGAAGTCACGTGACTCCTTAAGAGATAGTTTTAAAGTTATTAAAATTATGACACTTCCATCTCTGTACATCTATGAAAACATTACGTATACTCGGAAAAATATTCATCTGTTCTCCAAGAAAAGTGACATATAGTACATTCCCTCAATACTCGACACAAATATAAACTATCCGTGCCTACGTTCAGACTTCAAAAGACAAATAAGTCGTACTTAGGGAACTGTGTCCGTTTTTATAACAAAATCCCATTAAATATATTGGAGCTCACGGAACGACAATTTAAAAATAAAATCAAAAGTACCTTTATTAGAAAGGCCTATTATAGTATAAATGATTACTTGGAAGATAGAGATGCCTGGCTTCAGTAGTTTATTTTAATATCATAGCTTTAAGGAAATTGACAATGCCCATTTACAGCAGCTACTTATTATGCAGACTGACAATGCCTCTTTACAGCAGCTACATTACTCTAAATTATTTCATAATCCTTTTATTTGTAACCAGATATTTTTTTAATAATTAATGTACTTTTACATTTAATTAGGTATATATATATTGTATTGTAATGGACATGTCCAAGTGCGCGGAATACGCCTATGGAAAAAATAAATGAGTATGAGTATTTCTTTCCTACTAACCATGTACACAGTCAAAAGCAAAATTTGCACCTAAGAAACTTGGATTATGTTCCAAAGTGAGGCAGTAAAATAGTTTTTATTAGACCCTCTCGTGTATGAAATCATCCCTGAGATGGCTCGATCAAGTACCAACAGGTAGCTTCAGCAGCAGTTTTGTTATTGCTTGAAGGTCGCATATCTATAGTTGTTTTATTTAAGTATATTCATTATTATCAGCCTTAGGGCCGGCGCCCACTGCCGGCGTGGCACAGCATGGCACGGCAGGTTGTGCTGCGGCATCCCGCGGCGTTCCGTGGCATGCCGTGGCATTTCGTGGCATCTTGCTGAAAGGGCAGCCACTCTGGCATCAATCAGTTTTGCTCCGGGCGGATTCGAAGTTGGTTGTGTCGTTATGGTTGACTGGGATTTAGTATTAATAGCACTTCTAGTTGAAGATGAAGAGAGACAAATAAGAACTGCAAATTTGATGAAAAGACAATTCTCGGTGCATAATTTCACGTCACGTCATGCCGCAACATCCAGCGGCGCGTCGCGTCATGCCGCAGCATCCCGCGGTACGTCGCTGCATCGAGGTATCGAAATGAAGTAACATGAATTCTAAAGTCATTGAAATAAGATTCAAAATAACTTGATTAGTAATAAAATCATTTGCCATGACACGCCATGCCGTGCCGGCAGTGGGCGCCGGCCCTTACACGTCCCCATTGTTGGGGCACAGCCTCCTCTCACTGAGAGAAGTTATGGGTCATACCACCCGAGTGCAGTGCGGATTGGCGGATTTGTACCACTTGTCGTGGCCACCTGACAGTTGCCTTAACGACTGCCTCCAATTGACTGTAACATGCCCTCCGAAGCATGCAAACACTCGTATTAAAATGATACTAATGGTCACCCATCATTGCTTAACTTCATCAATCGAAACCAATTTTAATAAATGGCTATGTCGTGACTGAAGCTGATAAAATTTAGAAGGCGTTTTCCTTAGTTTACTTAAGTAAAGTTGTTTATAAATATTGTACAAATATTACAATAAATATTACTTAAGTAAACTAAGATTAATAATAAATAAGAAGGAATATTTCAAATTTCTACTTCTAAGCGCCCAAGGGTTGCGGGTGGGGGGTGGAATTAAATATTTCAAAGAAATGTACATCTCCGGAACTAAGGACTCTAGAGGAATGAATATTATCGAGTCTATTATGGATATAAATTACTTACGTATTTCAGCATTTTTAATAGAGCTTACCAAACACAATAAATATAAAAAAATATCCTTGGACATATACAGACAGCGCCATCTAGTTCCACACTAAGCAACTAGGCTTGTGTTGTGGATACCAGATGGTTGATACACCACACAAATACATACTTTTTTTGTAAATAAATACACATATAAATGAAAAACATCCATAACTCTGGAACACATGTCCTTATTCATCATACAAACATATGCCCCTAGCGGGATTCGAACTCGCTACCTTTTGGTATAGCAGCAGAATTTGTAACCACTACACCAAACAGGTCGTCAAAATAAAATATCATCATCAAGACGTCCACTGCTGGATATAGGCCTCCACCAAAATTTCCGGAACTTTGTGAGCAGCGAGTTAATACGAGTAATACTGTTAGTGAATATTCTCTTAGTGCATATAAGCGGATCAGAGGGCGGAGTGTGAGTTTTGTTTCGACTTAACTTTACTTCAACGTTCACGGTTAAGTGACTATTTGTAGGTAGAAATGTGCAGCGCCTCTAGCGAATAGTTTACAAAACGATTTTTTTCATATGGACTTTTTTCATAAAGCCAAAAACGCGGTGGTAAAGTCAAAAACGAGACAAAACTCACACTTCGCACACAGTACTTACTGCTAATTTTAATATTATAGGTGCGGGCCAATCGGGTAAGTACAGAGTTTTGACCGTAATTAGTAGAATGGGAGTGTACGCAAAACAAAAGTACGGCGGGTCGGTGTACAGAATCTCACGCCCGACAGGAGTTTTGGGCAGTCTAAACGCCCACACACCACGTCGTCCCAGCAGCTCTCGCCTCGTCGCTAGCGTTAAAATGTTGTAAGCGCGAAAATTACGCGTACAACAGGTCTGGATTTCTTAATTTATAATTTAAATGTGCTAAGAACTTTTTTTGGATACGTTCAATGCGATTAATGTGAATAGATAGCGAGGTGACCAGATAGGGCTCGCATATTCCAGTGTACATCTGACGTATGCGAAATGTACCACCTTTAAACTTAATTAGCTTCTGAAGGGTCCAAGGTTGCAAAATGCCCTATCTGTAATGCTATCTATATGATTCGACATAGACATTTTAGAATCAAGTATAACGCCGAGGTCTCGCATGAGCTCTCTCCTTACGATTGCAACGCCATTGAAATTACAATGAAAAATTATTTGTTTCAAAATAAGGTAAATAATTAGCTTAGCTAGCCATGATTCAGAACCGACTTATATAATTGCTATCTTATAGAGATATATTAGAAATGTAATTTTGATTAATTAAGCCTAAAAACAAAGGAGCGCTCAGTCTAGATTTTTTTTTAAACCCTATTTTTAATTTGTATCTTAATAACAATAAATACTAACTGATATTTAATTAGATAGACTTTTGTTAAACACAGTTAAGTTATTGATGGATTAAAAACAAAGCATGTTATACTTAGGCATGCATGTGTTTTAGCTGAAAATGTGGTCGAGCTGCATTGCTTAAGAAATACAGATGAGAACTAATATTTTTTTTAAGAAACACATTTTTCAACTTTGGCTTATTTAGTTACTTACTTAGTACTGGTGTCTCTTACAAATAATTAACTTTTAGCAATTGTTACTACATTAAATGTTTCAAGAAAATTGCGGTTATTCGTTTTTCCGTATTTTCCCTGGGCTCTAGAAGGGTTGGTTTAAGATACGTGAATAAATTCACGGCCGTAATATGCATATACATAGCGAAATTTGAATCATTGCCATCCTTTCAGATGATTTCGGCCACGGAACCTTAATTGATCATAGTTTTTTGGCGGATCCCCAAATTGAAAATAACAGGAGTGATTGTACTTTGTAGTATAAATATTTTCATTTTTGACAAGATAATACAAATAACTTTTACCGTATTTAATGTGACGAATGTAATTTTTTTCATATATTTATAATAGCACTAAAATTAGGCTTAATATCTGACAATTGAACGCGAATATCTGGAGCTGCATCCAGTCTGTTTGTTTGTAAGTGTAAGGGTTTATGATGACTGTTTTCTATGAATGTTATCGTTTCGTTTTCGTTTTTCGATTTCTATCATCAAACTGAACAACTTTCGCTATGGGACCAACTCTGAAATCGAGAAAAAAATATCAGCTCTTTCATGCATTGCAATTGGGTAAGTATTGAACTTTTGTATGAACTCGGACTCCCCAAATGAACAAGAAACTCAAAGGGCGTTTGGGACTTGCTTGACAGTCATTCCTGGTTTAGTGACGGAGGCCTTTTAACTGTTTACACAATATTTACATAATATACGCTTTTATAATAGTTCCAGTTAATGTTCAAAATTCAAAACCAACATAAAACAGACATTATTTACGAAAGGCTAGTATAAAATTTCTCAGTATCTGGATGATGAGCAAGCATGGTCATAGACCGCTCGGCGATATTCATTCTATTTATACAATATAACATTACACATTGTAACCCAAAACTTACTTATAAAGAACAACCCTTGAGTTTCTTGCTCGTTCTTCTCTGGGAAGTCAGCTTCGTGAATGAGGAGTAATGTTAATAAATTTGTTTTTTAAGGAAATTAGTATGTATGCGACTTTAGAGGAACTGTTGCAGACTGGGGTCGTGGAATATTTGGAAACAGATGATAACACAAAAAACGTTTTCACAACGAACGTCCCGTTTGACCCAACAGTAGGTATCAACCAGGACTTACCTACTTAAAACTCCAACATGCCTGTAAACATGCTATTTCCGTGTAAGTAACAAGCGGACCGTTTTTGTTGAATGTCAATCGTCGTATAGCCTTGCTCAACAATCTTTTGGGTTACGAATTGTAACGGTGAAAGGCGGACGCAAAGTGGGGGCAGGCCACAGGCTCGCGCGGCCGCCATTACAGTCCGACGCGGGCGCATGCCGGAGCTAGATATCGCGTTTTGCACGCCACCAATCGGAGCTTTCGATCGAACGTGTTCGAAATTCGAACGGGAAACTTTTACTTTCCCGCGCAAAACTGTGTTTTATTGTGTGTGTGATGTGAGTGCTGTGTAGATTATTATGCACAAGTGATACTTCTTTTTTTATTATAACGAGACAATTGCAAAATGTTTTTGAGTGTATGCCTTGTTATTTGGAGCGCCCTCGCCCCGGCTATGGCCCAAGGTGAGTGGAACAATGCACAACTCCTTCCTTTTTAAGATATTATGCGAAAAATAGCGTAGCATGCATAACTGACGATGTGTACGAAACGTGTAAAATTACCTTTATACCTAACACCTATAGCGTTACTTTTAGATTACTATATTGCTATGATATGTAATACACCACCTAATCACTATTACGAAATGAATTAACTTTTACATAAGGCCTTTTAAGACAGAATTATGACTAATAATGTTTAACAAAATCCTCTTTACTCAACATCACATCTGTTTCCTTATATTGCAAAACCATCAGACCGAAACCGATTTACATAAACAGAATGGGAAATATAATTAAACTTAGATCGGGACAGGTAAGTACATATAGTTTATACAATTTGTATCAGACAAAGGCCCCGCCACACTAATGAATGAAAGGGATCACGGTTCTGTGTCACAAGTCGTCACGGGTAACAAATTAATTTAAAAAATTCGTCTAGCACCATTGTCTAGGACTATTATTTTGGACGATATAATACGATTAACCTCTTTCTCGAACGTCATCATTGTCTGTTTGGTGTAGTGGTTAGAAACTCTGCTGCTATACCAAAAGGTCGCGGGTTCGAATCCCGCTAGGGGCATATGTTTGTATGATGAATACGGACATGTGTTCCCGAGTTATGGATGTTTTTCATTAATATATGTATTTATTTACAAAAAAAAATGTATTTGTGTAGTTTATATTTGTATAAGACTAGTGGCCACCCGACAGTCAGTGTTTTAAATCGACTATTTAACACTCCTTCCGAAGTGCGGAAACACTGGTAATAAAATGCCACTATAAGTCACCCATCCAGGTACTGATGGAGCCAGACATTGCTTAACTTCACTCAAAACCAATAGCTAACGCGACTGCGCCACGACTGATTCAATAAGTGTTGCGACTTCATTGTCTATTAATGATTAGGAATGACGCGAAAATGATAAAAAATCCCGACTTGCATATACATTTATATTACGACCGGTTAGTGGTAGTGTAGTGGTTAGGAACTCTGATTGCTATGCCAAAAGGTCGCGGGTTCGAATACCGCTAGGTAAATATTTTGTATGATGAATCCACGTGTACCCGAGTCCTGGATGTTTTCATAATAGTATTATAATTAGAAATCAAAATGTATTTCGACCGCGCCTCAGTGGCTCACTGTAAACAACATAGTATTTACAAACGGAGGTCGCGGGTTCCTTGGGGATTGTTGTTCGTAATCAAGAGCGGCCTCCGCATTTAATGGCAATTACACGAATTCAAATTCACCCTGTATATATAATATTTGCACAACTAGTAGGTACAACTGTCCGAATCATATCAGAGGCTCTTGACCTTGGGCTCCTCTGAAAACCAGCGCTGTAGCAATTGCTACAGCATATGTAGAGATGGAATTCATTTATGAAGTCACACTGCACTCACCTCATTTCAAAATCTCCCTGTTATCTAAAATTCACCCTATACCATAACTAAATATTACAGTTGCATTAAAGGTTTATTCGCATGAAGGGTTCTGGGTTCTATTTATTAACTTACATAAAATAATAGAGGTTTGCCCCTGAGTTGGAAGCTGAAACTACCCAGGGTTACCAAGCTTTCAATCCAACTCGCTTCCCAAGTAGTTAGTGTTAGTTGGTCGGAGCTTTCAACTCTCGCTACGTAGGTACTAGAACTGCCCGTTAATTACCTTACCAACTAGTGTTGTTGCAATAGCGATAGTTGACCTTGAAAAACAGTTGACAGCGGAATAGTACTTGTGAAAATATCGAAATGCTGCAATATTATCGATAGTATAGTAATAATAATAATAATAATAAAGTCGGTGGGAACCATCGGCCGCTGATTTTTAGCCACAGCCTGCAGTTATGTACAGTCCACCACACAAACATGCCATCTGGTAGACCGTACATATATCTCTCATTTACTAATTGGACTCAAGTGACACACATAAAATAAACAGTCATTGAATTTTTGACATATTATATGAAGAATGTATATATTAAATCAATAATGACTCTCATATTGGATACTCAACAGCGAAATTCGTTACGAAAGTGAACGAGAAGTAAGATAGAAGTATAGATAGATAGTGAAAATTAAGTGATACTATTGAACTCTGTCGATACTAACGATTGTATCGTACGATTACGATAATGTCGATAGTATCGCGGCAAAATAGTCGATATCATATATAATTATATTGTATATATACAAATACAAATACAAAATAGTTTATTTGCTTTTCCAAATCATACAATTGCCAATGTGTTGTGGGATCTTTCTTTTAAGCATCAAATGCCTGTGCAAAAAAGATCCACTCTTCCTTAACTTAAATATGATAGTATGATCAAGATGCAGATTATAACTTTATCTAAACAACTATAAGCAAACAACAATAACTAAATAACAGTAACTAAATAATATACAATATATATTTATATATCTTTGCACATACACACAGCACCATCTAGTTCCACACTAAGCAACTAGACTTGTATTATGGATACCAGATGGTTGATAAACTACACAAATACATTTTTTTTAATAAATACATAAATAAATGAAAAACATCCATAACTCGGGAACACATGTCTGTATTCATTATACAAACATATGCCCCTAGCGGGATTCGAACCCGCGACCTTTTGGTATAGCAGTCAGATTTTTTTACCACTACACCAAACAGGTCGTCAAATATTATCGATACTATCCATGATCCATCGACGCGTTTCGATAGTATTGCTTTAGTAACTCTCGATGTATTATCGATACTGTCGACTGGGAATAAATCGACACCAAATATTGCACGGTAGCGTGTGAATAAGTGTTGTCAATCTAATAAAGCAACTACATGAATGGACTGCGAATGTATAATATTGTGAATATTATGACTTTGTAATCACCATCTATATTACCTTTTGTAAGTAAGCAATAGTATCGTGACATGTTCGACTATTGATAGAGAAAAACTATCGATACTAACGATAATATCGATAATGTTTGTATTGATACTCTCGATAATCTCGATACTATTGATCTTTAGCAATATATTACTTATTTTTATCAATCGATACTATCGATAGACTATCGCTATGATATACTATCGCTATCGGAACAACACTATTACCAACATTATTTTGAACTCACGTCGAGATTGAGCTTCTGACGTTGAAGTTAATCCGATGTTTCAGAGTAGTTTTAGATTACTCGACGTCAACAGATTTTAGGTTTTGTTCATGTTTTGAAAGGATTTAATAATACACATTGTGAAACACTGTGTTATAAAAGAGCGTACCATATATTGAGGGCGAAACACCCTCTCGCATGCATACGCACAGAAACTCGCACGGGCGCTGCTAACGTCATCCGCGCGTGATTGGAAAAGTCCGGCTCCCTGATTCTCACATACTCGAGATTTCGATGTCGTTCGACATTGAAATCTCGAGTATGTGAGAATCAGGCTCCAGGGAGCCGATTCTCAGTTCATGCGAGATATCTCTAATTCGAGATAATGTCTAATCGTGGAATGTCGATTAAAAATGTCACAAAAATGTCTATGATACGAAAGAAACGTATTCTCGCGGTCGCTAGAGATAAAATGTCACGAACTATTGGGATGTCGATCTAAGTTACGTTCCGTTTTATCGATTGTGTTTAGTCGTAATCGAGATCAACGAATCCAGCCTTATAATAGGTTCTGAAATATAAGACTTAACCGACTTCATTTCAGAGTATAAATAAACTACCTACAAGGTATTGCTTTATTATTGAAATCTAACGAAAAAGATTCCACAGAATGACTGGTTTGTTAAACAAATCCGCGTAAAACGTAACTCAAGCAAGTGTCAATCTGACATAACCAAGTCCTTCGACAATCGGAAATTTTTTTTAAAAGCATTATCCCGCATTTCATATGGGTCTTGGCGACATTATCTGAGTAATCTGTGATCTTGGCGCCATAGGCGTTGTCTACGAGGAAACTCTGCCAAGATTCGAGCTTCTTCTACGACATCACCAATAAATGAAGATATAAAATTGTCAACTCCTATTACTTCGTCACCTAACATTGTCGAATTTGTCGATTTAAGAGCTAAATAAATGGCACTTAGACGATAAATCACACAAAAACACAAACACTTTTCCAATACCAAACTGGCAGAAAGAAATGTCACTACGATACCTACGATTTGACGATTAGAGATCCAATGTCGACTGATATTTACCACTCGTTGTAAGTCGAGTGCTGGGAATAGACAATTCTCTAACGTGACATTTTGAGAATACGAAAATTCTGTTTCATTCGACATTCGCCATTTTATTTCGAGATATGTCGAATACGACATAATGTCTATTGCGCGAGAATCGCCCCCCTGAGCTCTGGGGAGATTGACAGAAGATTGTTATTCGATTGCCACAGGAAGGAGGGTAATGTTTTTTTCGAATGTACGTAGGTATGTATGTAAGTTTATACTTACATACATACATACACATTAATGTGTATGTAGATTTCTATTAGACATAGACGGATTGATCGATTTTGAATTGCTTTCCTTCGTCGTTCCTTTCGTTCGTTTTATGTAAAAAACTCTACTATCGTATCGTATCTGTATGTACGTAAGTATGTATGTAAGTTTATACCTACATACATACACATTATTGGGTATGTTGATTTCTATTAGACATACGGATTGATCGGTTTTGAATGCTTTCCTTCGTCGTTCCTTTCGTTCGTTTTTTTTTTTTAAATCTGCTATCGTCGCATGCGCCTTAGGTTCATTTCACACCAGAGGGGTGGACATGGACCATGGACATATTGAGACGAAACAAATTATCCAACATGGCGCAGCCAAAGTAAACATAATGCTGGCGGGTTTCTTGATTTTTAAATACGTAATAACTATTTTAGTGATTATAATCCAAAAAACCCGACTACATATTTTGTATTTTGCAGACGCCATGTTGGATTTTCTTACCATAAAATGTAGCCTATGACACTCCAGGTACCAAGATGAATCTAACGACATCATACAACAGTCAAGCCGTTGAGGCTACAGGGTATGCCAAAGAAAAACACTCGAAAAGCATTACCCTCCTTTCTTAGGCAGTAGGGTAAAGCGGTATCATCTCAGAATTTGTATTGAGAAAATTTTACATAGGTATTAGCAGCATATCGAATTGAATCTGAAATGAAGAAAACTATAAAAGAACGAAATCGAATTCGATCGATTTGGATTTCTTACTTTACGAAAATTCAATTAATTTAATTTAAAAATAATACATCTTTTACGAGGCGAAAAAATAAAGCGTCGTCGCGTCGACACGGCGGCGGCGCCCGCCATGTCGTCGCCGTCCGTGCCGAAGGTTTTTTTGGCGAACGCGTCTTAGAAATAGCATATTTGGCTAGTCAAAGTATCTCTAAATTGAAAGTATCCCAGCCACATCTATAACAAGCTCCATATAGATCGGCGACTTCGAAGTCGTGCCTAATTTCGTCATGGTACCACTCTGGTCTGCACGCAAGACGCAATCTCGTCTCAGTTTTCCCTCGCGATGGTAGCGAATCAATTACAACGATTTATTAGGTTAATCTGAGGGTCTAACAGATTTGACAACAAATTGAAATGTTACTAAATTGATGAAAATGTTGAGCGTGAAATTAGAAAATTACAGTAGCTAATACTACTTTCCAACCGCGACTTCGTCGAAATATGTCGACATGAAAACTGATTTTGAAGAGTAAAAGCTTCATCATCATCTGAATATCTAGTGCTGAACATAGGCGGAAAATAGTACAACTAAAGTTTTTCATTCAAAACTAGACTCAAGGCGAACGGAATAAGAACCCCTCGACTGTACTCAATACGTACCATGAAAGGCAGAAAATGAACGAAGGCAGTCGGATAAAGACATGAGTTTTTACCATAACACGAAGGTTGATAATTTTTCCATGTATGTAGAATTCTAGGATGTCATGTAGCCTGTTAATTTGGCCGATTTTGAAAGGTGGCGTTCGATTTATGTTGATATCGCGAGAGTCATAAGATAAATTTTAAAGTTAAATTCCGACATGGCACCCGGAAAATCCAAAATATATAGACATAGTTTTTCGGTTTTAAATTATTAATAAACATACTTTTTTAGACATTTCAGTATAGTTTGTTCATACATCACATTCATTCTTTCATGTGGTATACTGATGCCATCATGACCTAGTTCAGATAGAAATATTATATTTTAAAGAAACGTTTCTCTCAATACCATGGACAAAAAATTGTCTGTGAAATTGGGTACTTGTAGATACATAACGTGTTGTATATTATACTTTCCTAATAGGGGTCACATTTGAATACAAAGTGACATTATATTAGCTGTCAGCTGTACATCTGCGGTCAACTTTCGCCGGTCAAATAATTTTAAGGTCAGCCAATGGTTCGTGATAGGGCTTTACTGTCAGTGGTTGTACGAATATCAATAGTTAAAGTCACGACCTCCTTACTATACTATACAGGGCGTCCCAAAGTTATGGGACATGAAGGGGAAGTACCTTAAATATCGTAGATAGTGAATTTTGCTCAAAGAAGACTTTATGTTATTTTTAAAAGTTAGTAATTCTGCATTCATAGATTTTCTAAAAATTATTTGCTTCGGCTGGGAATCGAACCGACTCAAATGTGAAAAAAAAAACACCCTACTTTTATGATGCCAATCGAAAGAATAGCTAAAAAATAATAACTCTGCCTAAGTAACATAGTATTTTAAAAGAAAGGAACAACGTGAAATTAATCATTTTAATCAAATAAAAAACATACATGAAACTGCCGTAGTCAATTAAGTAGGTATTTTTTTGTAAATTAATTAATTAAATTACGTATTGAAATACAAGTTTTATCATTTCATCTACACGTGCACTTATAATAAGGAAAACTATGTTAGTACCTATTTTATGAAGTGGGTACTTATTTACGAATAATCAATGCTATCTTTGGAATGATAATATCGCTACTTTTCGAACGTCGTCGGCAATAAATAACTTTCTTGAAATTTGACTCAATCATTTTATGTTGTTCCTTTCTTTTAAAATACTATGTTACTTAGGCAGAGTTATTATTTTTTAGCTATTCTTTCGATTGGCATCATAAAAGTAGGGTGTTTTTTTTTTCACATTTAAGTCGGTTCGATTCCCAGCCGAAGCAAGTAATTTTTAGAAAATCTATGAATGCAGAATTACTAACTTTTAAAAATAACATAAAGTCTTCTTTGAGCAAAATTCACTATCTACGATATTTAAGGTACTTCCCCTTCATGTCCCATAACTTTGGGACGCCCTGTATAGCCTTGCTGTAGCCCGATGATGTTAATATTATAGTGGCCACATAAGAGTTTAAAATTAACGCTGGTAGCAGCTTTGTCAGACCAGGGGTTTTATTACATATTTTCATCGTTATCGTCATCGGTTCTGACATTTTTTTATTTTATACGGATTCGTACTTGACCTCAATCACACCTGATGTTAAGTGAAGATGAGGTCGAAGGTGGAAGCGTACTCACCCGGAAACCCCAACACATTTGGGGGACTGGCTATCTTATCTCTGACAACCGGAACACAACAATACTATTAACATTGCTGCTTGGCGGCAGATTTAGATAAGATGGTGGTAGCTAGCCAGGCGGATATTTTAAAATGCCCTACTACCAACGAAACCGAGTACTTAAACATGTACCCTGCTGGGAATCGAACTCGCGACCTCCGAATCGTAAACCCAATGTTGTTTACATTGAGCCACGGAGAAGCGGTTACATCTCATCTCTCATCGCTTGCTCGACAAAATGCCGGTTTTCTATTGGTCAACGTAAACGTAAATCTAAGGGCAGAAAGAAATGTGACAACGCGATCGCGGCACTTCAAATATGTGGATTTTCGACAAAACGGAATTTTGATCCATTTTCCTCTCTCAATTCATACGCTTATAGGGTTCTAGCAGATTTTAAAAAAGGGAACCCGCGTAGGTCATACGCGGAAAGCGAATTTTTGTCAATAAGGCGGTGTAAAAAGTGGAAAAGCGGTACTGTAGTGGCTGGCAGTGTCAAAAGTAAATACTACTTTTCCATATCGTTTTACTAAATAAAACCAGTCAAATCTGATCACGCATTCATCATCATCAGCCCGATCCCACTGCAGAGATATAGGCCTACCCTCGCATATGATAATGGGCCGTAGTCTACCAAACTGGCCCAATGCGGGTTGGAGACTTCACATGCCTTTGGATTTCTATTTTATTTTTTTATTTTTTTTGTATGATTGACCGGATACGCGTTTGACCACAATCTCACCTGATGGAAAGTGACGATGTCGTCGAAGATGAAGCACGCGATCCCAGTAAATGCCTTTTCACTCTGCTCTTGAAGATCTCAAGGTTGTAGGATTCAGCAAAGACTGACGCCAGGAGGGAGTTCCATGCCTTGGCTGTTCGGATGATGAATGAAGAATCGAACTTCTTAGTGCGAATGTTCGGTATATTAACTATATACGGGTGGAATCCCTCCCCACGCCTAGTGGTCCGAAGATGGAAGGGTGACGGTGGTTTCTTACGATGTTTTCGTTCACCGTTTAAGAGCAGTTTATTATAATATAATATATACTATATTTATATGTATTTTCGTAAATTTTTCTATATTTGTTAACTGTCCTATCTTATCTGTCTCGAGATAGTTCTATATTTCATTAACCTATGATGATGAAGTAGGTACCTACCGATGAGGAGACCAGATCTCATTAACAGTTGGCTGCGAAAGTGCGTGTTTGGGTTACTAGGCTGCGTAATTCCAATTCACGTGACTTTTAATGATGTGTCAGGAGATATTTAATGATGCACTCATTGAAGTTGATTGCTTTTGTACTTGTGGGTTCTAGTCCAATGAATGAGGAGGTGGAGGTATACTATAATTATTTCGTAAGTGAAACTAATACCCCAAAATAAAATTTGGACTTCGACAATTTAATTATTGTCTATCGAAACCCAAATCTATGACGAAGGAATTATGTACCACGGTCGTCATACAAATAAATATCTTTGCACATACACATAGCGTCATCTAGCCCCATAGTACGCAACTAGGCTTGTACTATAAAGATAGTTAATATACTACACAAATAATTTTTTTTTTGTAAATAAATACATATGTAAATGACAAACATCCATAACTCGAGCACCTATTCGCATGTAATTTTTCATCATACATACATATGCCCGTAACGGGATTCAAACCCGCGACATTTGGTAAAACATGCATGGTTTCTAACCACTACACAAAACAGGTCGTCTTTCAATACAAAAAAAAGTGATTTAAGTATTTTATAATGGAAGTGCAACTCTACGTCTGTATGAACGACTAATTATCACCTACACATTTCTTTAAATAACGTAATATTAATATTTGTTACATAAGTACTTGATCTAAATAGATCGATAATAATCAGTGCATTTTTTTGTTACCAATAATTTATGTAACCCCGATTATGCAATACAGAACGTAAGCAACTAATGGCCGTCATTTAAATTGTGTTTTTAAATCAATCATTAATTACCCACAATCATTAGGAAGCAGTTGTAAACTTGCTTAGAGGTACCTAACCTATAGTTTTAACTTGTTTAATTGAATCCAATATTGTATACAACGTGTTATAATTGATCGCTAAAAATTGGTAAGGTATAAAGATAAGGAAGTGGTATCACCTTCAGGGGTACCCGTTGATGGTCTCCCAAGGATAACTTGGTTGGGAAAAATTTTGATACACACAGCGCCACCTAGTTCCACACTAAGCAACTACGCTTATATTATGGATACCAAAGTAATAAAAATAAATAATAATAAATATTTCGGACACTTGCACCAATCATCTAGTCCCAAACTAAGCAAAGCTTGTACTATGGATACTAGATAACGGATAAACATACATAAATATTTGTGTAAACATCTATTACTCGGGCATAAATGTTCGTATTCATCATACAAACATTTACCCTTTCGCGGGATTTGAACCCACAACCATTGGTTTCGCTGACAGGGTCACTATCCACTATACCAATCGGTCGTCAAAATAGGTACTACATGAATGGGTGCATTTTTTGTAAGTTTGTTATTTATTTATTTATTTATGTTATTTTATTAAATAGGTTTACAAACGCTTGTTACATCACTTAGAGTAATGAAGCCTTATGTATATTAGTTATTAGCTAAATGTACAAACAATTATAAGTAAACACTGCATGCATCAGATAGATTACATAAAAATTATTAAATTCAAAATTAAAAAAAAAAAATAACTTGGCGAGAAAAAAGTGTACCCATTTACCCTAAATAAAAGTTGATCATTCAAATAGAAGAGAAGCCCAGCTTACATAAATAGTATCACGAGAACCATCCCAAATTGGAGGTCAGAAACATCCCAAACACAAGCGCTTAGGAGTCCAAATATCATGGGCCTCAATACATTATGTTAAAACTTTGTAATATTCAGATGTGTACTATAGACACGTGACAGATGATAATAAAAGAAAGAAAGAAAGAAAGAGAAACATTTATTCAGCTTACAATGGGCATGTACATGAAAATTAATAATAAATTAAATTAATACTCATGCAAGCCATCAAAACATACAAGTCTTGCAAGCAATAGACATTTTTGATCGGGAGTTAGTAAGTGGAGTGAGTGAGTGAGTTGTAAATGCAAACATCCATAACTTGGATACACAATGTCCGCATTCATCATACAAATATATTATGACTGGAACTACTGACCTCCAGATGTAACGATTAGTATCTCTAGTCACCAAACAGGCCAATCGAGTTATTATTGACCACAATACAATTATACCTTTAAATAATTTAATACAAAACATAAACACAATTTATATCATAGCACTAGAAATTTGCTATTTTGAACCTAGGTAATGTGTATACTTAACGGCTTAGTAGTCAGGTGCCCGTTTTCCGACTAAGCTTGTAGGTAAGCCTTCACAAGAAATAGTTTACACTGTAGGAAATATTGCCGACTAGACTTAAAAAGTGGGACAAGTGCTAAGCTGCCGCTCGGAGGGTTCAGTACTTTGTTGTATAGTAAGCAATCAACCGGAGTAGAATTTTTTTCATACTATTACGGAATAGTGTGTTATAAATTGAGGTAATAATGGGAGACAATGCGGTAATGTGTATGGGTGTCCTATAAACATTTCATAAAGTTTCTCATTCAGATCGTAATCGTAAGTTTGTAGAACTGTGCTAAATTGTTTTATGTTTCGTTTTATTTTTAACAAACTTATTTTTATGGCCACTTACTTCTTCTATTCGTGTCTAGGCAAGTTTCAAATTTTATTAGACCAAAACTTAGCCACTCTAACAGCACTGTCTGTGGCGTTAAGGAGGTCGTCAAAGGTGCAGCTGTCAGGACACACGGGGCAAGACGATACATGATCCATTGTCTGTGGGGAGACTCCGCACTCGCATCGATCACTCCCGCCATCGGAGAAGCCCCACCTGCACAGATTATCTTTGCTGCGGCCGACTACTGCACCCGGATGAGATAAAAACTAGCAACGCAGGAAAATAATTCAAGTCCTTAAGACACAAACGTCTAACTACTAAATCAATTAAAATTAGGCCGATCAATACTGACTCTTCCTTAGAACATATTAAGATGGATTATCACTAGCATTAAGCTGATTAGTTTCCTGGCGGTTTGCATCAGTTTCCATAGTAGGCCTGCTTTAATCGCCACGCTGCTAGCCAAGTTCGTTATTTAACAAGTTAAATATAAATATCAAACAGTGGGCCACGGGAGCCTGTCGCACAGCCGTGCGCAGGAGTCGGCTATACCGAGTGAGGTCGTGCGACGCACACACGCAAAGAATTAAGTGAAAGCAAACTGCTCAATACTCACGCGATACTGGCACAATAAGAATTTCTAGCAAACTGATGGTTGTTTACTACTGTTAACTAAAAGAGGAAAAAATTAATAGGTAGGTACCACAAACTATTGTTATTCGGCACCCAATGAAAATAAAATATACGTTTTTTTTCTATTTCGAATTAATGTCAAGAACAAAAATTACAATATAAACGTCAGAGAGATATTAGAAGATTGTAGATATTCAAATAATATCGCTGTGAACACTCAATTGAAATTTTTTTGTCAATTACTCAATTTTCGGCAGATTTTCTGTGGAATACGCCTATAGAAAGTGGAAAGTATCTTTTTATTTAAAGTAGGTAATGTTCTAGTACCAGTATTACATAAACTGAATAATTGAATTGCCAAAATTTGGCCAAACAACCGACGCTACATCACGTTCCGACTTCGATAGATCTTCTCATTTATAATTGAAACCTCTCACCATGAAATCCTTAAAAAAATACTGGTTTATGTTGTCAATTACCAGACTGAATCTAAAAGCGCTATAAGACCAATACTACTTTAGGACGGGCGCCATTTTAAATTGTTTTTTGTATTGAAGCGTCAAAAATTGGCAAAACAACAGACGGTCAATAAGGTTCCACTTTCTATGTCCGGAGTGTAATATCAGATGTGGCCCAAATTTATATGGAAGCACCTTAGTGATAAACGCTCTCAAACAACGAAAATATGGGTAAACACACATTAAGGAAAATAATACAGACGACGACCATCCTCCTGTTTTGAAGTTAAAAATGTATCTTATTATAACACTCAAGAGATCAAGAAAATACAGGTAAATAACTTATAAAAATGTATCTACATGCACCCGAAAAACATCATCCTTCTTCAGGCAGTCGGGTAAAAATAAGCGTCTAATTGATTCAACTTTTGTTTCGTTTATGATTTTTATAGTTTGATTGTTAAGACTACGTTAAAACTTCCTTTAGATATTCTAACGTCTTGCTTTTAGGGATATAATTATTTTACCAAACGACATCCAATCATAATTTAGGTCCGCATGAACATGACTAAATGTAATTAGTGTAATATTTATATTCGACTACCTCATCAAAGAGAGTAATGATTTTCGAATACCAGTTTGACACGGTTTGACAGATGCTGATGGACAAGGAATCGGATTCGTCTTGACCCCAAAGTGTCAAAGGAAATAAAATACAAAATGTGCTGTGTTTTTAGGTTTTCAAATAATTACATTGTTATTTTTTTTTTTAAACGGTTCACAAAACTGGACACAATTCACAATATTGTTAGTCTTACCCAACATTACGACATAATTAATTGAATGTATCCTACTTGACGTGAACACAGCATGCACATAGGTGGTTATATCATGTGTATAATTTGTCGAAATCAAATAAATAGAGAAAAAAATCTCGTTCTTGAAGTGAGCTCTAAGCACCAATTCTCAGCTGACGTGAGTTGGAGTCGTTTAAAAATATATTCTATACTTTCTAAAATCTGCAACATTTGCGAACGGCCCACGCTACTCGACAAAATCAAACGTGGAATCAATGGAAAAGTTCTAATTAAAATAAATTTCACCAAACCGGTACGATCGGTCGCCGCTAGGCCGGGAGAAAGTACCAGCATGACCTAAACCAGCCTCAGGATAAGTGGCTCCACCAGTTCTTACTGACTTCGTGGTTGAGGCATTAACGAGTAGACGAGAACTTAAGCTCTATCATAAGTCTTCCATTATAACACAGCGGCCCCAAGACTCCCGAGGGACTTACTCTCTCGCCTTTCTAATAGGAGGAGGAGGAGGAGGAGGCTAGAGGAGAAAACATTTCTTATAACTTGCAAAAGTATTTTTAGAACCACTCATATCGAACGTGACTTTATTAATTCGCGCAGACTTTTGTGTGACAGCGCGGAAAAAGGCTGAAATGAAGCTTATGCTATACAAAAATAGCACCATAGTAGCCCTGCTGTTCTCAAGAAAATAACACCTCTTACCGTAAAAATAATAATTATTATTAAAACATTACTATTTTTATACATAACATGACGGCCTTTGTTCTAAATGGGGTGGTAAGAGATATCCCAAACACGCGCGTTTGGGTGATCGAAACAATAATGCTTGAAAGAACATCCTCACCTTTCGAAATATACAGATTTGTGAAGAGTGAAGCAGGGTGAGCCCATCGGCGAAGCATCGCCGTTGAAACGTGTGAGTCTGTAGATGTTTGTCATCTAAAAAGTAATACACCGAAGTATGTTATTGCCTAAGACGTATAATATCTACTTGGCAAATTACCTAAGTATCAAAATGGAGAACAGTATATTCGCCTTTTACGATACGAGTACCCACGGGAAGAGACAGGTTCTTTCTTCTTTTTACGTTCCGAAACCACACAGCACTATAACATTTAAACATGGTACTAATTATATTATTACATCCATCAGTGCGTAGGAATGATAGCCGTCGGGGCATAAAAGTTTTAAAGTGGAGTACACGCACCGGCAAGGGCGGCGTGGGACGGCATAAAGCCTCGTATCCACTAGGCAACAAATGACGCGCAACACGTGTCGCTTAACATGTTCGGCAACGTGACACAACAACGCGGGACGTTGCCGGCTGGTATGCAACATGACGCGCGGCTTGTTGTTTATTCCCGTGCAACATGCAGTTGAGCATCAATTGATGTGAAGTGGAGACGTGAGGCGCAACAATGTTCATAGTATGGTGTAATTAACAAGCGCTCAAATTAATCGGACTGTACCAAAACTATGAATGTTTATGGGGTACCGCTCAGAATATATAAAATAATTTTAAAAGGATGATGCCGCTGAATAGTTCCTCTCTCGACATGTTGTCGACGATTGATCATGCGTAGACAGACAACGTTGTTAAACATAAATGCTGCGCTAACTGTCAACTTGTTGTGCAATATGCCGCGCGCCAAATGTTGCCTAGTGAATACGAGGCTTAAAACCCGCTTGGACGCGGGCAAAGTCCAACCGTTCGCTTTGGATATCTACAGGGCAGAAATATTCCGCTGTGGACGTCTTTTGTGAATGTGGAGCAGAGTGACATATTAAGACCTCTGAAAATACGAAGCATTGATATTTGTAAGTCCCCGGTATGTTTCGGCCTCCTCGCTCGCAGCTTGACACTCAGATTCACTCTGCACACACACACACACACACTAACGCTACCACCCTACCGCACACTACACAAATGTTCACCACACCATTTACTCACCCACGCGGACACCTGCAAGCGAATACGTTCGTCATCATTAGTAGAGAAATTGCAATTATCCTGTAATTGTGACCATTGCATGCCGAGTAGAACAAAATAAGCAATTCTAAAACTAAGACGTCTGTTACTGGCCTGAGATACAGGGATACCCTAGTATGGGAGCCAGAGGTAAAATTAAGTATGAATAGGTATCTTGCATTTTACAAATTTCTTTAAAAATTATAACTGTTTTGTAGCGTTCAATGTGTGTTTTGCTGAATAAATTATACTACTTCTACTTCCTATCAAGGACTACATCGAAAGTATATCAACCTCGTATCCTTTTCCTTTCCATTAGAAGTAAAGGTATCATTAAAAAAAATCTGACCACTTTCTATTAAGGTGACATCATCTATGGCTGTATGTAGCCTCCGTATGAGTTCGAACAATTTGACATTATTTGTGTGTCGTAGCTGTTACTCGCTAATTTATGCCACATTATTTATGAAATTATCAGTAACTATATATTGAACATTTTGAAAATCCCCTAGAGACAACGGTTACCCCAGTATCTACTTTTCCTTCAAACGTGACTGTGAACAATTTTGCGCACACAACTGATTAAAAAAACGTTATCAATTTGATTCAGCTTTGGCGTTACAATGTCACGGATAGACACATAAACAGACATGTGCTTCAAACTTATTATAACCCCTCTCTTTGCGTCGTGCTTTAAAAATAAATAATAGTGTGAAAAAGATACATATTAGTAATGTTGAGTTTAACATTATTATAGACTCGAACTACACCTTCATAATAATTTCACCACAAAACAGACTTTACAATACACAAACAAAATGAAAATACTGTGGCTTGCTGCAGCTCATGCGTAACACTCCAATTTAAAACCTTCGCCGTAATAAATAATACCCTATTTCCAGCCCACTGTACGGTCGGACAGACAGAACACAAAACACGATCGCCTCGGAGAGTGAGCGGCCTATATCGTGACGTCACAGCCGGCCGAACCGGTCCGCCATTCTGCATCTGTTTAGTTAAACATGATGTCAACTTAAGACTTTTATGGATTGCTATCTATCTCTCTGTGTCCGTGTGGACCACTAATTACGTATTCATGGGTTATTAGGCGACTACGTTTCCTAGTTTAATCAGCTCCCTGGCCTACGATATATAATTAACTTCGGCGTGACATTAGTTATATAAACGAACAACTACAATGCCACAGAATTAATATAGTACTAACGTAACAATACTTGAACAATTGCGAATCATAATCAATACATCTAGTGCTGGATAAGTACCTCTTCAATTTGTCTTCATACGGCCCAATCACTGGTTCCTCTAGCCCATGCCGTACCGAGCTCACACAGAGCGAGATTGTAGTCTGCATAGACACAAGTTTCGCACCCATCATATGACAGGATCAAATCTCTGTATGATAAATTATAGGAAGACTGGAAAAATTTATATCAAGTTAGAATAAATAATAAGTACCTAATAGTTTTTGTGGCTAAAATAAATATAAAAAGACTCTCCGCTCGCAGCTTCGCCCACGTGGTAGGTATTACTTTGTCGCAGACATTTTCAAGATGAAACATAACAAGTGTAATCGGCTCCCAAGCTAGCTTTCTGACAAATCAATATTACCGCTTCAACAGTTTAGACATGCAAGTTAAGATAGATAGGCAGACAGGCTTTCGCATTTATATTAATATGGAAGCATAATAAATTGGATATGCTATTCTCGCTGTCGTCGTTTCATGTTCCAATGATTACCTGAAGTCTGATTTAAAATCATGAACCCAATTCGTGGCTGAACTACCTTTTGCAAGCTTATTACCATGCTGTATATAGGCCTCCTCCATATTTCCTGAGAGACCGGTTGGAAGTGGTCAGCATCCAGCGACTTCCCACGACTTTCAACAATAAGGAGGTCTATGTTCAGCAGTCCACGTCCTGTGGCTGATATGATGATGATGTTGATGATTACCACAATTTAAATTAGCGAATACGTATTGATCTCGTACACAAAGGGAATATTGGTGGAACTCTAGAGCCGTATGTACTTTAATGGTGGTTATTATTTGGATTCCGCAATAACGGTTTCCATTAAACCCATTCGCGATCACTGGCGAAAATTTGAATACCTACTACTTTAGCTTGCAAACAGTAGAGTATATACATGTTGTCAGTAAGTACACTATTTTGAACTCGCAAGCGTCAATAGGGTGATATTACTCCTCGTGTAGGATATCCTTACAGCCGATTTACTTCGAATCTATTCAACTCAACAGTGTGACACGCTCGACAATATTGCGAGCAACAGGTTTTCTTCAGTAAAAGCACATCAGGTAGTGTTAGCTTATATGAAAAGCTGCTACTTAGACATGTGGAAGACTGTCAATTTATTTTATAAAACCCACCGGAAATATTATCGGCTTCTGAAAAAAATTGCAAATCTAATAAAAACACCTCCGTTATTTATCGGTTTACAATTTTTATCATCTACGTTCAAAGCTTCATTTATTATCATAATCACATGGCCTCTAATCATTTCAAAAATATTTTCTTTCGAAAGTTATGAACATAATATCTGTAATCATCTTAGGACATACAATTACCGCTCTTTCACAAGGCTTCACTCCCGAGAGAAGAATGAGGAAGAAACTCAAGTGTATTTTGTTTTTAAATGATTAAATAAATTGATGTTATAATTTTATGATCTGACAATACAAAAAATAGATTTGTACCTATTTCAATATGAATTTTCTAAACATTTCCTTACATACACTTTGATCTGATCAGTTTAACCAACAATGAAGACCACAGTTGCATGGCCTATTGAACCATCTCTGGATATACATGTGACATTAGCGAAATTTCTCGAGTGAACCTAGCCTGTGACGCTACTGTATCCATCTTTACGGCCGATCTAGTGAAGTGAACTGCGCGGGTGTTAACAGCACAATGCTGCTGGGTACCGCTATCCAGCATCAATTAGCTCTTTCGAGTCGCCAGCTTACTATAGATGGTCAGTGGCCAAAATCTTGGGGTCGAGTGAACTTTGCAATACAATAATTCTTTATTTGTGAATATAGGTAGGTTTACATGTCAAGACTAAGATGCTTAGAATTATATTATACAGTCTAACAAAATTAAAATATAATACAATGTCAAAGGTTTTGGTCATGTTAAAAATTCATTGATAATTGTACAATGAATTTTTCGAGTGATATTTTCTTAACAATTCTTTTAAATAAATTATAGTTCTTAATTCGTATGTCCTTAGGAATTTCATTATACATATATTTTGGATGCACAGGATACTTTTTCCATGAGTGCTGTAATAGAAACATATTTAATAGATGGTAGTAATCGATGCGACAACTAAGACAACTAACCTAGACCTAATACAGCACTTATGAAAAAAGTATCCTGTGAGAGCGTGGCGATGATTTTCCGAAAATCGAATTTTACTGCAAGCAAGTTTTCCATTCGCAAAATTTCCCAACGTAATCTCTTCCTGATAGTTTTTTTTTTCCGAAGGTTGATTTTTTCAGAACGGTTTTTTTTTTATTTCATACTGTTAATTTTGTGACCATTAGTATCTAGCATTGTCACATGTGCGATTCCTTGGCTCGATGTTTTCCATTAGGTAGGAGTACACTATACAGGGCGTCCCAAAGTTATGGGACATGAAGGGGAAGTACCTTAAATATCGTAGATAGTGAATTTTGCTCAAAGAAGACTTTATGTTATTTTTAAAAGTTAGTAATTCTGCATTCATAGATTTTCTAAAAATTATTTGCTTCGGCTGGGAATCGAACCGACTCAAATGTGAAAAAAAAAACACCCTACTTTTATGATGCCAATCGAAAGAATAGCTAAAAAATAATAACTCTGCCTAAGTAACATAGTATTTTAAAAGAAAGGAACAACGTGAAATTAATCATTTTAATCAAATAAAAAACATACATGAAACTGCCGTAGTCAATTAAGTAGGTATTTTTTTGTAAATTAATTAATTAAATGCTCAAAATGTGATCCCTCTTGTCTTACGCAAATCGCCAATCTTTTAATGAGCCCGCTGCCTGTTGATTTTCTAATCATTTTATGGTGAACACTCGATGTGATATGGCACAATTCTGTTTGCAACTCGCCTACGTTCTCGTATCGCTTTTTGTATAGCATATCTTTCACGTATCCCCAAAAGAAGAAATCTAATGGTGTGAGGTCCGGGGATCTGGCCGGCCATCTAATCGGTCCATTTGTACCAATCCATGTAGGAAAACATTCATTTAGAAAATCTGCTGCTCTCCGACTATTATGAGCCGGAGCTCCATCTTGTTGGAAAATTAAGTTTTCTTGCTCCGCCGCGGAATGGTTTCTTATCTTATCCCTTAAAATTTGAAGTATTCCTAAATACTTTTCTGTGTTCAAGGTTCCTTGGTAAAAATGGATTAAGAAAACCCGGTTTTTTAAAAGTCCGCACCAACAGTTGAGTGAAAAACGCACTTGGTTATTAGTTTCAGTCACTCGTAGGGGATTTTCTTTAGACCAAATACGATTATTGTTGCGGTTATACATACCGTTATTGCTAAAGTTAGATTCGTCTGTCCAAATAATATTATCCAAAAAATTTGGATCTTCGAGCAATCGTGCCTGGATATCAAGACAGAAATTTTTTCTCCTTTCTGTATCGCCCGGAAGTAATTTTTGAACCAATCGTCCTTCAACATAACTCTTAAAACCGTGTTTTTTTAATACACGGTGTATTTTACTTTTTGAAACTCCAATTTCATGTTCTCCTTCTCTCACCGATGCTTTCGGAAAAGCCGAAAAGTAAATTAAAATACCAAGTTCTTCGTCGTTGATCGTATGGTTTTCTTGCTGTGGTTCTCTTGGGCGTTTATCGAAACGTCCCAGAGTTTTCAAATTGTTCACAAGCCTTTTCAAAACTTTACGAGACGGTATTTGTCTATCAGGATATTTTACGCCATACCACCGCAAACTTCTAGAGATATCTTTATCGTTCAAAAAATATGCTTCCATTAGATCAAAACTTACTTGATATGCCATGTTCGCAATAAATTAACACAATAACACTTGTGTAAGTGAATTGAGACTAAACAGATCAATATCCGAAAAACAAACGCTCGCACATACTGTTCCATTTTCAAATTTAAGAACAACATTTAAAAATATCACTTCTTTTTAAAATATCTTAAAAAGTATGCATTCAAACAAACGCTGTCATAAACTGTTCCATTTTCAAATTATAAATTATTTATTTTTGTTTTTAATTTGCCTTCTGTCTAGCTTACAGAGGACGTATTGAAATACAAGTTTTATCATTTCATCTACACGTGCACTTATAATAAGGAAAACTATGTTAGTACCTATTTTATGAAGTGGGTACTTATTTACGAATAATCAATGCTATCTTTGGAATGATAATATCGCTACTTTTCGAACGTCGTCGGCAATAAATAACTTTCTTGAAATTTGACTCAATCATTTTATGTTGTTCCTTTCTTTTAAAATACTATGTTACTTAGGCAGAGTTATTATTTTTTAGCTATTCTTTCGATTGGCATCATAAAAGTAGGGTGTTTTTTTTTTCACATTTAAGTCGGTTCGATTCCCAGCCGAAGCAAGTAATTTTTAGAAAATCTATGAATGCAGAATTACTAACTTTTAAAAATAACATAAAGTCTTCTTTGAGCAAAATTCACTATCTACAATATTTAAGGTACTTCCCCTTCATGTCCCATAACTTTGGGACGCCCTGTATTATAAATTATCGTGTCAGGTGGTCGCTAATTTACTTATACGCAATAAGCGTCCTAATAAGAGGAGATTCTTATAATGACAGGTTTACAGTCTTACCCCAAAAGCCTTAAACAATCATTACACAGCTATTTTGTGATGGGAATCTTATCACAAATTCATGTTTAACTTTCATTTAACCTTTTAAACAACCAGAGAAAGCAATGTTTATTTTGCACGCTAACAATGTTTATCTTAGACATTGCTGGAGTAAGCTGCCTTTATATTCGAAGACTGTTAAAATAATCTCACGTTTTATCGATAAAAAAAAACCCGACGTTGTGTGTGTCCAGTCTTTGTCCTGCCGTATCTCAGTAATGCGTGGTCCGATTTTTGTGCGGTTGTTTAATATACTAAACGACCGGGACAGGTGCCATGTTTGATGAAACGATATTAGGTTTTAAATACATTTCTTTAGTAACTTTAAATTTTTTGATAGTATTGTTGGTTAGCGGAGTGAAGTTCTTAGCCCTGCTTGATGGAAATCAGTTACACATTTCGAAGATATTTAGCTTCAAATTTGTTTCTTCATCTATATAGGTGATATAATTAGTAGATTTCAGTTTATATAAAATTTTAGGTCTATTACAGGGCCAGAGAGTACGTTACTTTATAGTAACCTTTATAGTAATTTAACTCAATGACCTGATTTAGATTACTATGTTTTATTATTACGAATATAACTATTAAGTATTTATAGACCAAAAAACCTGCCAGTATATTTTATATTTTGCGGGCGCCATGTTGGATTTTTTACTATACAATATATCCTTTGTCACTTTCAAAATCGCTTGAGCCGTATAGGCTACAGGAGGTAACATGGAAATCAAAAAACATAACCCTCCTTTTGGAGGCTGTCGGGTAACAACACTGCTAAATTTTCCGTTCTGACTACGTTAATTTACTCCTATTCCAAGCCTTATTAACAACCTTGATTTGATCTAAATATCAGTCAACATTCTATACTTATACCTTCTCTGCTTCGAAGTACTTTATGAGACGCATAGCTGGCGACCGTGGACGCGAGCGAAGGTCGACCGCCCATTTTCCGCGACACATGTCGACCCCAGGCTTTCGCAGCGAGTGGACCGGGGCGCCATTATGCTGACGTCATAGCTTTGAGAGCGACATAGCAAGTGCAGTGAAACCAGTCTTCGATATATTCGAATAATATATTGCTTGATTTAAATTTAAATAAATATCATCCATCACAAAAATTAAAACCCGGTCTATCATGATGTTGTTTCGAGATGATTTCATCCATTTTTAACCCCCGACGCAAAAAGAGGGGTGTTATAAGTTTATCTTATCTATCTATCTTATCTCTGACAACTGGAACACAACAAAGCTATTAATATTGCTGCTTGGTGGCAGATTTAGATAAGATGGTGGTAGATAGCCAGGCGGACATTTAAAATGCCCTACCACCAACCAAACAGAGTACTTAAACATGTACCCCGCTGGGGATCGAACCCGCGACCTCCGAATCCTAAACCCAATGTTGTTTACAGCGGTTAAATAAATAAATAAAATATTCAAAAATCCCTTCTTTGTAAACCTCTAAGTAACATAAGGAATAGACCTGCCCTATCATCAATATTGGTTCATACGTTTACGTTACTAAGAATTTATAATATATACTTTGGACTCGAGGTTTGTGAGCCTGTAATGCCGCCACCAACTATCCTCCGATGGTTGAACTACTGGAATATCTGTGGTACTATGTGACGTCATCGAGCGGGGAGTGACAGCAAGTGCCACTTTCACGAATCGAGAGGTTCCTTATGACGTCATTAGAGAAAAGGAAATCAAACGCGAACCCAAGTTTATATACTTGAAGATATTTTCGGTGTTTATACTGTCTAAAGAAATATATTTTTTTTTAAACTTGTCTGGTAATGGTTCTCTATCATTAAATCTGTCAATTGTACAGTCACATGGAGCTTAATGTATACCCCCTGACACACTACAGGGTGAATTTCTGTTTACTGGTGGCTTCACTACTGATTACAAACAACTTTCCACTAGCAACCATAGCAGTGTTTAGCCGAAAACTGTTGGATTTCCAATCTAAAGGTGGTATCGGAAAGGTTTGTATGGGTGATCGAAAATTTTTTGTTCGAATTCGACTATAGTTGCTTGGGGAAAGTTGTTCGTTATCAAGAGTGTCGTCGCCAGTTAATGGGAATTACACGAATTCAAATTCACCCTGTATATCTAGGCAAAACAAGCCATGAGTGGTGTTGTCAGAACATTCAACCGCCTCCGTGTCGTGGCTCAATCTAAACAATATAGTGCTTACGAATCGCAGGTCGCGGATTCGCTTCCCAGCGGGGTACATTAAGGCTGCGCAGTTGTGGAATGCACTACCACTAAATATTCGCCACGCAGAATCGCTTGCAGTGTTTAAACTGCGTCTAAAGGAATATTATTTATCTCTCTAATTGAATTGTATATACTGTTACTCGTATATATATTTATGTGTATTTTATTATATGGTTTGTTTATTTTAGTAAGTGTTTATCTTTGTATGTATTCCACTATACCTATGTATTTTCTATGTATCGTCGTATGTACCTACTGATATTTAAGTTATTCAGCTTTTACTTTGCACTATCCAACTACTTATTAAAAAAGCTTCTTTAACTGAGGTTGTCTGGAAGAAATCGCTATCAGCGATAAGACCGCCTTTGTACACTTCATCATCTATGTTAAATGTTCTTTGTATTTTATTTTTGTGTGCAATAAAGAATTTAATAATAATAATAATAATAATAACAATAATCCCTCAACACTTGGCTAAGGCCCGTGCGGAGCGGTATTCACCTTTTTCGGAAGAAAAAGAGATGAAGAACAATTTAAAATAATAATAATAATAATAATAATAATGTTTAGTACTCGGTTTGGGTGGTGTTTGGGCGTTTTAAAGGTTTAAATGTCCTTGACTTTCGTTCTTCTTGAAGGGGGGAGGGAAGAAGGGGAAGATCAATGGAGACTCACAGGGAGGGTTTTCTACATTTTACTTTTTATAAATTTACATTTTATTTTTTTTAATTTAAACCTACAGAAATAAATATTTATTAGGTTGATTCGTTATCAAGTATTCATAGTACAAGATTTGCTTAGTTTGGGACAAGATAATTAAATAAATATTTTAAATAAATAAATATTTCGGACATTTACATTCGTTACATTCGGAAATAAACATTCGTACGATGGATACTAGATAACGGATAAATATTAATATAAACATCAATGACTCGGGAATAAATGTTCATATTCATCACACAAACATTGACCCCTCGCTGGATTCGAACCCGCAACCGTTGGTTTCGCTGATAGCGTCGTAATCGTCGAACAAAGGCGGATCTGCAAACTGTCAAGTTTCCAGGAGAGCGTTTTGAAGGTTAGAAACCGGTTTTTTTGCAACTGTCAAAAATCGACTGAGCCGATATATTTGAAATTTGGGAATATTATTAACGTTGAGATCTATTTTTATATGAACTACGAAATGTTCTCCTGAAATGCTCAGTTTCTGCAGAAAATCACATGCGTCATTGTTCTGTAGACAACTCGGGTATGTATGTGATAATACGTCGTTGTTCTGCGTTTTCTTTCTATCTATACTGAGACGTATGTCTCTTTAAGTCAGTATTCTACGGAACCTCTGCAATGACTTTTTGTCGGATGTTGAAGAAAGATGGAGGAATTAAATAAAATAATGTTATACTTATGTCTAATAATTATGTATTTATCAAAAGGAAAACCTTTGTCTTCTTATCTAGGCATAATATCAAAGGATATTACGAAAAAATTAACAGTACTAGCTTCTTGGTATAATAACATATCTTTCCATACAAACTAAAATCAAAAAAGCAACAAACAAAGATTAAACATTTATCATCTCCTCGACAACACTAAGGACCGTATTTCCCAATGTTGCTCAAGCGTAGATCTGCGCTTGAGCATAGTTAGAGAGAAATGCCGATGTGCAAGCTACATAAAGCTGTCCCTTTTTAACTATTCTCTCTGCTTGAGTAACATTCTGTAATAAGGGCCCTAAGTGTAATTCGTAGCACAGTTTCAAAATGTTGACAGGCTATCTAATGTAAATACCTACAAAAACCTATAGACCGCCTTAAACGTTTATTATTGTATTCTTGACAACCTAATGTAATACAATAACTATAAAATAGACGACTCGACTCATCATAATCCGATTCCATCTCTGCAACCCGACCATGCGGCAACCCTTGGAAAAAGTTGTGATTTCTGCTGGGTATGATACCCGAATGTGCAAGAATCGCTTTATTTATAACGGTATTATTATCGCCACGGTTTCTCGTTTTCTTACCAATGACCAGGGTCATGGGCTCCTCGTCCAGACCATACTTGTATTGTAGATTTTAGTTGTATTCAACTACTACCTCTCTAATTTTGTTCCATGCTACTTTTTGGCCAGTTTTTATTCAACAGTAGCATTTTGAAGTCAAAAACATCCTCCTGAGTAAGGTCTCTAACCCGGTATGGTTTATCAGTAGTCTTGGCCTATCTTATTACAATCTTCCATTCTTCTGGAGTGTATATCACCACAGCTCTTTCAATGACGGAGTGTACGCTGTCTCCTTCGTTCTGTGTATGTCCCCTTTCAAGGAAACGATGAGTTACCTTAACTAAGAATTTTTCAGTCGTGAAACCATACATTGCAAACATAATCCTATTTTTGTTTTGGCCAGCACAGTTGCCTGACCAACACTGAACTCCCCTTTGCAGCAAATGTTTTTATGAAGTCGTGAGCCACGTTTTGCAACTCGTCCCACACATAGCAAAAACACAGTCATATTATAGCAAGATAATTTCCGTTTGTAGTATAAAATGCTCATTTGACCATGTGCACATGATAGAACTTTTTGCAAATCAAATGTCGCACACACAATGAAACCGTGAGATTGAGCTCCATCATCTTTGTCCTTGCTTTTTAACTGCCGCGCAACTTTTTTGTTGTGTTGGTGGTTAGTATGTAGGGTGAAGGAGCTGGGCCCGGATAAATGTAATATCTAAGGGAAGAATCGCAAAAGTAACACTATGTTACCTAGCATACCTACGTTACCTACATTACCGATACTTAGGGTTTTAGGCAATCCAGCTCTTTCACATAGGCTGGTTAGATCACGATCACTTCACACACGACCATTCATCGATTAGTGGTATTTGGTGAGTCCACGGGTGGGATTAGACCAGAGATCGGGACGGCGATGAGCACAGTGCTACTTGTCTGTCAGTGCTCTGTATGGGACGGGACCCAACTGTAAGAGCAGGTATATTATGCATAGGTAAGTAGGTATTACATCGCCTAATGTATTTCCCCAATAGGTCCGATCTTTAACATAGTATATTCCAATTTTAGTACGTCGGAGGGATTATAAGTATTCTTGAAAACGTGGCATTAGTCACATGTATCTTTATTTGGAATATGGAACGTCAAATTGAAATGGGAGTTGACTATATCGTCGTATGGGCGTAGAGTTTTTGCTGGATTTTCATGCCTTGCCTGATTGAGCCAGTCTTTTTACAGAATAAATATTCGCGCAATACTCAAACTGCCATCTAAATACAACCTTGATGATGACTAACGACAGTAATGCGAATGTATTGGTACGAACGACTTAACATGTTCGCATACGGACGTGATCATACCTTCATCCACTACCTTTTTGTGGTTGTTGTTGAATCCATGCAAGTCCTTTTCGACAGATGTAATGCCATCGTACTTTTGCCAAGCTGTTCTGATCATCCTCTCAATAATAACCAGGGTGTTAAATGTTTTTAACATTGTTTCACGTACTTAAATTATAGTGTGAGATGCGTTTCCATCTTTGGCAGAAAATATGTGTAGGCGTGTCTTTGATCGAATGTAAGGAATTGAACTATTCTATTAGTGGAATTATTTATACAAAAAGATCAGTTATTTCATTATTTTTAATAAATAATATATATATTGATATTTACATTGTCTAAAAGAAGCACATTATAATCCAATTGCCTTATACTTATTCGTTTATTTTAGTGTTTAATGATTTTTAAAATTGAATAAAGACGTAGAAACAAAATCCGTCCCTAGTATAAAGTCAGTTGTGTACATCCGACATAATAATGTCCCACGTACAATGCTGGTTCTCATCAACCGTGCTTTAGAATTCCCTAGAATAGCGCAGGTTAAGTTAATCCGTCACCAAAAAGAATTAATCACAGCTAACAGTCTCATCACTTTGTCATCATAATAACACAACCCTGAAACAATATATATTATTAATAAATGGACATATTTTTTAACTACAAACTTTGGTACAACGACAGATGTGCTTATCCGTCACGGGTTTTTTGTCTCTCATTTCCCTACAACAGAGACGGTTGTGATGATCAGTCATTTTAAAGTGCAAATACCATAAAACGTCCACTTTTATAGATATTAAAATCGCGCTTTATATATTATTAATAATAAATTTTAGAGATAAAAGAATAGTCATTTCTTACCTGAAATGCAACACGGATAGTTGAGACATTACTTCGAATCTTGTCCTCGATGTGAATAATATTCCTCTGTTCCTTATTTCTCGCTAAATCCAGTAAGCGTTTTGACCTTCTTAAAAACATTTTAATTTAACAATACCAAGGCTAGTTAAATAAAAACATAATATTCAAATTTAATAACACAACAAGTTATAAACTCTTCTCAAAACTATAACTTGAGGTCCTGCGTGGAACACGGTCGGTACTACACATCCGTCGCGCGGAGTGAGGGTGGCGGGGGGAAGGTATGCGAAGTACAACGATGCATGAACAGATACGGCCTTGTCCTACGTTGAAAGATCCAGATCCGCCGATGTTCGATTCTGTAACTTCGCTATTTTTATGAGTTTAAAAAAAAAAAGAAATTATTATTTAGAGGACCTATTTTAGATCAGTTTCGTATATAAATATAGATTTTGACGAATTGTCCCATACGCCGTTGTTCTACGATCATGACGATAGGGTCACTAAGTTACCTATTGAAACGCATAACGTTTTTCACCATAAACTGACAATTTATAATATTACTCGCCATAATAGTCATTTGCAATAAACCGTTATAGCATAACTTCATTACACATAATATCATATGGCTGAAACCTGTAAGGCATAATCATAGAAAGGCATAATTTTTGTTGACCATAATATTCAAAAGACAATATTTAAAAAGCATATATTTAATAAGAATAACCGGCAGAATCACTAAGCTTCTAAGAGCAAGCATGCAAGCAAGCATTCAAGCAAGCAAATTGGCAAGCAGGGATGCCTACATATCAACCTAACACGAAAGGTATGGCGGAAGCGAGCCGGGCGAGCAGAGCGAGTCGAACCTAACCTATCCATGTCGGGGTGCCAAGAAGTCCCGTGCTCGCTTCGCTCGCACTCGACAAAATTATGAATATGGTAATTTATGCATAATTAAAATCTGCGTTTCAAAGTATGCCTTATAAAAATATGGCAAATGAAAATATAGATTTATATGATTATGGCTTTTATTATTATGCCCTTCAACAAATCTACGTTATTATGTTTATGCGTAATAATAAATTTGCGAAACACTATTATACTTATTAATTTGTATGCCATATGACGTATGTCAATTGAACTTATGACAATAAACATTATGCGTTTCAAAGTGTCACCGGTCACTATCCACTACACCAATCGGTCGTCAAAAATTGGTGTAAGTGTAATATTTATTATTTATAATTTCTTTTTTAAATTTAAAATACAACCTTTGTACATATTTTCCGACTGTACTCCGTTTGTATCTTTTGTACAATAAAGAATATAACTTAGATCGATCTATTGAAGTAGCGTAAGTAGGTGGGATCGGCATCATTAGTACGGACTTATGACATGCAACAATTTATAAAATTGCTCGAACGCCTTTGAATTTTGAAACGTGTATCGTGTGCAATTTATTGCTCTGCGATTCTGCTATACAAGAAATAAGTGTCGTTTCAATTATAAATTCAAATTGCTCGGAAATATCCAAATCTTTTGAGTCTGTATTATTGTACACTTCTGTAACTTCTCTACAAATACCAAGGTTATCTAAAAACACTACATATGTCTATAATGGATATCATTGTCCTTATTATCAATAAAAGGCACAATATACAATATAGGCGACCAGTTGGTGTAGTGGTTAGAAACTCTGACTGCTATGCAAAAAAATCACGGGTTCGAATCCCGCTAGGGACATTGTTTGTATGGAAATATGGACATGATTTTTTATGCATAACGGGTTGGTATTTGACCCCAATCACACCTGATGTTAATTGAAGATGAGGTCGAAGGTGGAAGCGTCCTGACCCGGAAACACCAACACATTTGGGGGACTGGCTATCTTATCTCTGACAACCGGAACACAACAATGCTATTAACAGTGCAGCTTGGCGGCAGATTTAGATAAGATGGTGGTAGCTAGCCTGTTGGACATTTAAAATGCCCTACCACCAACCAAACCGAGTACTTAAACATGTCAATGTTGTTTACATTGAGCCACGGAGGCAGTTAAGAAGACATGGTGTTCCCGAGTTTTGAAGTTTTTCATTTATATATGAATTTACAAAAAAAAATGTATTTGTGTAGTTTATAAAGCATCTGGTATCCATAATACAAGCCTAGTTGCGTAGTGTGGAACTAGATGGTGCTGTGTGTATATGCAAAGATATTTATTTATTTATTTATTTTCCACTGAGTTATGATTATCTATATTAAAGGCGCCAACGTCAGACGAGTTGTGGTGCAACACTGTCGCAACAATAGACTTTATCAAATTAATCGCATTTTGTGTAACGTTTTTTGTAGAGGTGAAACGAAATGTTAAGGTTGTCACTGAGTCGAAACTAGAGCTGTTGTTTTTGTCTTTTTTTAGGGCTGTGATCGTAGATTTTCAGGGACTTCGCAGCTATTAACCTTATAGACTGGTTTTATGATACTATTAAACTGTTTTTAATTTGTAAATTATTATTTTTTTACAAACATTTATAAACACAAACATCTACAGGTAAAAAATTGCGTCTTGCGCATCTCCTCGAGGCGGCATAGTGCCCAACAGGCAAGCGGCACTCCCGTGCTGAATAGCAAGAGTTATTCTCTGAGCTAGGAGGCCGCCCGCTCTGCAGTCATCTGAGGGCGGACTGTGAGTTTTGACTACGTCGAGCCGTTCCTACTAGTCCATTGTTTTTGTCAATAAAGTCACCATAAATATTTTTAGTTTTTTTATAGGGGATTTAAGATAAAGTTGTGAAACAATTAATAAAAAATATATGTTGTAATCAACTCGCGATATCTTTATCTTAGTATACATATCCTGCCACCTCAGTAAACAGGTAAAAATATAATAGCAGCAAATAGCTGCCGAACTTACCTGTAAGTAACTTTCATTTACAATTCTAGTACAACTTCCTTCCTTTAGTAGAAACATAACCAATATTTTACGACACCCATGATCCACCATTTCCATCACTGACCCATTATTGATCATGTTTCCCGGAACGCGGTGATTACAGTACAAGAGGGAACGACTTTGGAGAAACATAAAAGCACTTTGAGCGTCACACGGGCGTCAAATGACGCTGCAATTCTCTCGCGCGACAGAAATTCGTCGATTTTAAAACGTTTTTAACCTACTTCAAAAAGATGGCGGTTCTCAATTCGGGCGTTTGTATTTTTTTTATGTACACGGATTATTAGATTCTTGTAACTCTTTTTTTTTTTGACGGGAATATTCTTGGTGTCTTTGAAATTTCATTAAAATCAGTTTAGCAGTTTTTTTGTAATAAAAGATTGTTTAACTGTTCCCGCAGACTAAATATAGCTGAAGTCGGTTGTTCCAACTACTGAAGACTGTTGTTTTGCCGATTTTGGAGGTTCAACTATTATCAAATGAATGATCGGGTCGCGTTATCGTTGCGTTAAAGCTGACGCCCGTGTGAACACTCCTTACAGCGAACGTCAGATAATGTGATGTGTGCCGAATGACCTATTTACATTTTATTCGAAGTAAAACTCGGCTCAGCGTTCGCGAATAATCATGGGGATTCAGACGCACGCCCGCGTGTCAAGCCAAGTTCGAACGCCACAGCCCGTGTGAAAGTTTCTATGAACCCATTCGAGCACTTTCCCCCCACGCAACTTTTATTCCGGCTTATGTCCTTAGCCAAAAGATGTGGAACTGAATAATTGATTGAGTTGGTTAGTGCCCAACGGGTTAGCGTTTGACTTCAAACACACGTAAGTTTAAGTGAAGATGAGAACCACCAACTTATTTACTGGACTGTCTATTTTACCTCAAACCGCCTTAAGAGGATTTATTCCTCTTTGGATAAACAAAGATTTCTTTTTAAATACAGAATAAATAAATAAAATCTAGTCACAGTTAGCCCAACTAATATTATATGCGAAAATATTTTTTTTTTATGATTGAGTAGATTCGCGTTTGACCACAATCTCACCTGATGGAAAGTGACGATGTCGTCGAAGATGAAGCACGCGATCCCAGTAAATGCCTATTCACTCTGCTCTTGAAGATCCCAAGGTTGTAGGATTCAGCAAAGACTGACGCCGGCAGGGAGTTCCATGCCTTGGCTGTTCGGATGATGAATGAAGAATCGAACTTCTTAGTGCGAATGTTCGGTATATTAACTATATACGGGTGGAATCCCTCCCCACGCCTAGTGGTCCGAAGATGGAAGGGTGACGGTGGAAGAAAGTTATGTATGTAAGCCTAAACAGCTGGACGGATTTAGATGAAATTTGGTTCGTACAGATTAGGACCTGGATTAACATATATAGGCAAATTTTTTGCTGAACCGATTTTTATAAAATCTTCCACGCGGACGAAGTTGCGGGCGGCAAGCTAGTTGTACATAAAACTAAAAAAGCACCTAAATAACTATTTCTCCTGGCACTATTGATTTAATTATAAACAACCCAATTTTACAATAACTGTTTGTTTAACTAAACACTATCTAGCAAAGCTGGTTAATTGTTCTTAGAATTTTTAACGAAGTCGCGACCCCGTTTTCTTAATTTCAAGCTCTTAAACTTATTTGTTAAAGGACAATGTTGTGAGAACAATTACTTTATGTAATTTAAGAGATGATATCACTACTCCTATAAATACAACATCGTTAATGCTGCAGCATTAATGGCGCAAACATATCGAAGTGCTTTTAAAATAGAAGAAGATAAACATGTCCCGAATTGATCCAACTGTACATAAACCCATATAATGGTGTGATGTAGGAGGTCCTACCAACTTTTAGTTTTTCCATTGTTACTTGATTTAAAAAATGTGTATCAATGGAATGAGAAAGTTTCCAAATATCCTTATTTAGATTTAAATCAAAATATGATTACAAAATATTATCATCATCATCTGATTTAAGAGCCATGCTCTTGTCGGTGGAGATTTTTCCATATCTCTCTGCTCTCCGCCTTCCTCTTGACCTCCTGATACGACACGACGTTCAACTTCTCTTTTATATGCTGCATGTAGCTTATTCTCGGTCTTCCCCTTTTTCTTTTCCCCTCTATTCTTCCTTCTATTATGGTTTTTGATGAAATCATCGTGTCGTATAAGGTGTCCCAGCATTTTCCCTCTTCTATTCTCAATTACTCCCAACAATTTCCTTTTTTCCTTTACTATATTTAAAACCTCTTCGTACGTTTTCTTCTCTGTCCAGTTCGTATACGTTCCATTCTCCTCCAGCACCACATCTCAAAAACTTCCAAATACTAAAATCTTATTAAACCATTTTCTAATGTGAAAGCCGCACGAATTATTTTTTTAATGGCATTATTATCGTAAGATCAATACATTTATGAGAATGTGTTATATGCAAAAGAATATATTATTCACTAGTGAAAAAAGGTCCAGTAAAAATACGTAATTTATGTGGTGTGATTTCCTATAATCTTAAAGTTCCTGATTTTTTGTAGGAGGATTAGAGTACCCATTAAACCCACCCCAGAGATTAACCGCCTCCGTGGCTCAATTTAAACAACGTTGGGTTTACGATTCAGAGGTCGCGGGTTCGATCCCCAGCGGGGTACATGTTTAAGTACTCGGTTTGGTTGGTGGTAGGGCATTTTAAATGTCCGCCTGGCTAACTACCACCATCTTATCGAAATCTGCCGCTAAGGAACAATGTTAATAGCATTGTTGTGTTCCGGTTGTCAGAGATAAGATAGCCAGTCCCCCAAATGTGTTTGGGTATCCGGGTCAGTACGCTTCCACCTTCGACTTCATCTTCACTTAACATCAGGTGTGATTGAGGTCAAGTACCAATCCGTTGTGCATAAAAAAAAACATCAATAATAGAATAAAAAGGTTTTCTAACCATTCTGTTATTGATTATTAATCATCAACAGCTTTACACGTCCCCTCTGTCGGGGCACAGCCTCCTCCTCACTCCTCTACTACCCCTGTAGATTACCGACTTAACCGGCTTAACGACTGCCTTCAAATGAAAACTACCGGGACCGACTATTTACCGTGTTATCCGAAACACGGAAACACTCGTATTAAAATGCCAATAGTGATCACCTATCCAAGGACAGACGGCGCCAGTCATTGCTTAACTTCGCTAATCGAAAACGAATAGGGAAAGTGTTGAATTGTAGTCGTCACTGGCTGTTTTATACTTTATGGAACGATTTAAAATTGGAATGTCTTTCTATATTATTGACGTTCACTGTATCTTTTTTTTTTCCGTATAATAAAAGATGGTTGGTCTCATGTGAATTCTTTAAGCTTTATTATTTTTTTGCTTGCCTATTGCCTACACAGTTTACAACAGAAAGCGACTGATGATTTAATAATACGAGGTTATAAGACGACAAAGGAGTAGACAAAGATTATTACTTACAAATAAAGAAAAACTATTTCATATCACTATATTTATAGATTAAGGGATACAATACAATGTCGAAAAAAATATGTTCGCAGGTAGGGTCACTACTCATTACACCAAGTTAAAACACAAATAGAAATGGAAATAATAATAATAATGTAGTATATGCTCCGCCATTTTATAATGGGGTTAAACATCGCTAGTATTTATCTAACTAATATTATAAATGCGAAAGTTTAGATGTTTGTTTGTTTGTTTATTTGATTACGGCGAAACGGATGAACGGATGGATTAAATTTGGTACATAGAATATACCGCAGATTAAAGTGAAACAATATAGTTTATACTGATAAACAACAGTAGGTAAATATATCCGCGATAAGTTATTCTAACGGGGGCGAAGACGCGGGCAAACAGCTGGTTAGTCAATAATTAATATGGAAAGTTTCATTCTGAAATAATAGGTATTTATTACCAAATCTTAAAAAAAAATGAAACCGTTTTATTCAAATTTCACGTCGTTACGTTAAAACAGAAAACTGATGGTTAAGTGGGAGTATCATCATCATATCAGCCGAAAGACGTCCACTGCTGGACAAAAGCCATGGAGTGGAAGTATAGGACTAATAAATTTAAGGTTCCGTTGCATGTTTGTTATATACATTAATTTTTCATAGGTACAGAGTTTGAGTACAACGGCTTCCTTCCTTCCTTGTCTTTCTTCGACTTTCAACCAATACCTATGAAATATAGCTTACTGCACCTTCAAAATTGACTTTGTTGCTGAAAATTGTGAATAACTTCTTCTTTTCGTGTCGAGGCAAGTTTCAAATTTTATTGGACCAAAACTTAGCCACTCTAACAGCATTGTCTGTGGCGTTAAGGAGGTCGTCAAAGGTGCAGCTGTCAGGACACGCGGGGCAAGACAATACGTGATCCATTGTCTGTGGGGAGACTCCGCTCTCGCATCGATCACTCCCGCCATCGAAGAAGCCCCACCTGCACAGATTATCTTTGCTGCGGCCAACCTGAGTTCGGAGCCGGTTTAAGGATTTCAATGTTGGCCATGGCAAATCGTGTCCAGGAGGAAGAGACTCCTTGAGCGGGAGGAACGACGCAAGAGAGTATCTTTGCCGCCACAGCCTGCAGCGAGCATCCGAAGCCACACCTTGTACGTGAATAACTAAAAACTTGTTAAACCATTTTCCTATGTGGATGCCGCCAGCCTTATGTTTTAATGGTTGAGTCGTGATATTTGCCTTTGGAGAAATTTTTCATAAAAATAACAAGCTATTGATCGAGTTTTTTTGAAAATAGTTGCTGGACTTCTAATTATATTCCCCGACGCAATGAAATTCACAGCGCTAATTTTAATCTGGTAGTCTACGTTTTATTACGAAATACCTACACTATATCTAAAGCAAGCTACCGACTTGTTAGAAAATATTTTTATTCCATCACTGAGAGACTCTATACAGGGCGTCCCAAAGTTATGGGACATGAAGGGGAAGTACCTTAAATATCGTAGATAGTGAATTTTGCTCAAAGAAGACTTTATGTTATTTTTAAAAGTTAGTAATTCTGTATTCATAGATTTTCTAAAAATTATTTGCTTCGGCTGGGAATCGAACCGACTCAAATGTGAAAAAAAAACACCCTACTTTTATGATGCCAATCGAAAGAATAGCTAAAAAATAATAACTCTGCCTAAGTAACATAGTATTTTAAAAGAAAGGAACAACGTGAAATTAATCATTTTAATCAAATAAAAAACATACATGAAACTGCCGTAGTCAATTAAGTAGGTATTTTTTTGTAAATTAATTAATTAAATGCTCAAAATGTGATCCCTCTTGTCTTACGCAAATCGCCAATCTTTTAATGAGCCCGCTGCCTGTTGATTTTCTAATCATTTTATGGTGAACACTCGATGTGATATGGCACAATTCTGTTTGCAACTCGCCTACGTTCTCGTATCGCTTTTTGTATAGCATATCTTTCACGTATCCCCAAAAGAAGAAATCTAATGGTGTGAGGTCCGGGGATCTGGCCGGCCATCTAATCGGTCCATTTGTACCAATCCATGTAGGAAAACAGTCATTTAGAAAATCTGCTGCTCTCCGACTATTATGAGCCGGAGCTCCATCTTGTTGGAAAATTAAGTTTTCTTGCTCCGCCGCGGAATGGTTTCTTATCTTATCCCTTAAAATTTGAAGTATTCCTAAATACTTTTCTGTGTTCAAGGTTCCTTGGTAAAAATGGATTAAGAAAACCCGGTTTTCTAAAAGTCCGCACCAACAGTTGAGTGAAAAACGCACTTGGTTATTAGTTTCAGTCACTCGTAGGGGATTTTCTTTAGACCAAATACGATTATTGTTGCGGTTATACATACCGTTATTGCTAAAGTTAGATTCGTCTGTCCAAATAATATTATCCAAAAAATTTGGATCTTCGAGCAATCGTGCCTGGATATCAAGACAGAAATTTTTTCTCCTTTCTGTATCGCCCGGAAGTAATTTTTGAACCAATCGTCCTTCAACATAACTCTTAAAACCGTGTTTTTTTAATACACGGTGTATTTTACTTTTTGAAACTCCAATTTCATGTTCTCCTTCTCGCACCGATGCTTTCGGAAAAGCCGAAAAGTAAATTAAAATACCAAGTTCTTCGTCGTTGATCGTATGGTTTTCTTGCTGTGGTTCTCTTGGGCGTTTATCGAAACGTCCCAGAGTTTTCAAATTGTTCACAAGCCTTTTCAAAACTTTACGAGACGGTATTTGTCTATCAGGATATTTTACGCCATACCACCGCAAACTTCTAGAGATATCTTTATCGTTCAAAAAATATGCTTCCATTAGATCAAAACTTACTTGATATGCCATGTTCGCAATAAATTAACACAATAACACTTGTGTAAGTGAATTGAGACTAAACAGATCAATATCCGAAAAACAAACGCTCGCACATACTGTTCCATTTTCAAATTTAAGAACCACATTTAAAAATATCACTTCTTTTTAAAATATCTTAAAAAGTATGCATTCAAACAAACGCTGTCATAAACTGTTCCATTTTCAAATTATAAATTATTTATTTTTGTTTTTAATTTGCCTTCTGTCTAGCTTACAGAGGACGTATTGAAATACAAGTTTTATCATTTCATCTACACGTGCACTTATAATAAGGAAAACTATGTTAGTACCTATTTTATGAAGTGGGTACTTATTTACGAATAATCAATGCTATCTTTGGAATGATAATATCGCTACTTTTCGAACGTCGTCGGCAATAAATAACTTTCTTGAAATTTGACTCAATCATTTTATGTTGTTCCTTTCTTTTAAAATACTATGTTACTTAGGCAGAGTTATTATTTTTTAGCTATTCTTTCGATTGGCATCATAAAAGTAGGGTGTTTTTTTTTTCACATTTGAGTCGGTTCGATTCCCAGCCGAAGCAAGTAATTTTTAGAAAATCTATGAATGCAGAATTACTAACTTTTAAAAATAACATAAAGTCTTCTTTGAGCAAAATTCACTATCTACGATATTTAAGGTACTTCCCCTTCATGTCCCATAACTTTGGGACGCCCTGTATATGTGCAAAATATCACGACCATTAGTTAAAAGGTACAACATTAATACAAGGAACCACAACCCTTTATTATCTGTTTATATTACTAACTTAAACATATAACTATTGTCTGTTTATGTTAGCCGACTTCACAAAGTTAGTAAATCCTTCAAAGGGCAATCAATACCTACGCTTTTACAATAAGGTTCCTACTGTTATCCAAAACTTGGGCTTCGATAAATATAAGACTAGTATTAAACGCAAATTGTGAGCGAAGGGCTATTATAAAATATCTGATTACTTGAGCGATGCAAATTCTTTCTAAAGTAATCAAACATATAAAAAGAACAACCCTATGAGTTTCTTCAACTTCTCAAAGGACTGTAAATTCCATCGTTTGTCGCGCGAATGAGCAGAACAAATATTATCCCGCGCGACATAAACGTTTATCGCGCCCCGTCGTTTATTATAAAGCAGACGATTTGCAAGTGTAAATTTTCACTAAAGAATCACACCAACCTTCGCCACTCTAACTTTCATCACACATTTTCCATACAAAGTCAAACTGCATCTAGTTTCCGCGCAAATACTACAAAATCGTTTAAATACGTATTGCGATTCTGCTTTTTACCTTTATTACAAAAAAACTTCTAAACCGATTGTACTGAAATTTCAATGGGACCACCTGGACTGTATCTCTATTCATTTACAGAAAAAATCACTCGAATCAATCGCCAAATCGCTGAGTTATCGATCTATATACATAAAAAAGAGAACCTCCTCTTTTTTGAAGTCGGTTAAAAATAACATTATTGTGTGAATGACTGTTGGCAAGTTAGTTTAGATCACACCAAATATTTAACTTAAAAAAGTCACTGAAAACCGTCATATACAGGCAGAGGCACGAAATATATATTTTCGCTATGGTGGTCTCTATGTGTGTCCGTGTAACACAGTGTCACTACTCTTGCCGTTTATAAAATTTTATGGAGGTCAAATCGAACTATTTTCCTTCAATTTCCTCTATTGTTAGAACTAGTATAGCAAGTTGGTGAAAAACAATTCAATTTTCTCTATCGCTAAAACTGGTAGAGCAAATTCGAGGAAAATGCCCAATTTGATTTATTAGTAGATACATATCGTAGAACATAGTAGATAGATTCATATTTTAGAATATTAATTCTAACAAATTTAAATCAAATCAAAATCAAATAAAAAAATATTTATTTCACAGGATAAAAATTATCACTTGAAAACGTCACATTTTTTATCTTAATATTAGATTTGACATTATTGCTCATTCACAAAGCTGATTCCCCAGAGAAGAACGAGCAAGAAACTCAAAGGGTTGCTCTTTTAAATAAGTTTGAGTTACAATTATATTATATTGTATAATTAGACTGAATATCGCCGAGCGATCTATATCCATGCTTGCTTATCATCCAGATAGTCACAAATTTTATAATAGCCTTTGGTACATAATGTCTGTTTTATCGTGGTTTTGAATTTTTTATTTTATTGCTCAACGGGTTAGTTCAAGAAAGTACCTATTTAAAAATAAATACGAGTTGTCTTAGAGAAGAACGGCGCCCTTGTCATGTCAAGGGTCTGTACATATATGTATAAAACTGTATTATCCTTATTTTAAGTTGGACGTATGGATAATACAATAACATTGGCAGGTATCACAAACTGTCTAATCAATAATTTCATATGAATATGAGTATTGTGCCCCATTTCGCAAACATCTAAATAACGTCGGTATTTTTGAACAACTATTTATGGGACGTCATTCAGTTCCACTATCAATCAAAATCAATCAAATACTCTTTACAAAAGCTACATGTAGAATACAGCGTACATCATTAGTCCCACAAAAAGGCGGCCTTATCGCTAACAGCGATCTCTTCCAGGCGAACCTTAGGGTAAAGATACAAGCTACCAGTAGATGAGGTTTGCACTAATAGTAGCAATACGGGTGTATTTTATAGTTGGTAATTATTATATAACGTAAAGATAAAAATACATAAACTAAGCCTATAAACTATAACTAGATAATTTAACTGCACTTAAAACATATAACATATTATTGACTATATAACACACATAAATTTATATATATACATATATATTAAATATATAAATATATAATATTGAATACTATTTATCTATGCACAGTTCTTTGGGATATATTATAGTCATTAGTAAAGCAGTCTTTGCGTATGAGAATCGAGGATTACAGCAACACGTGACGCCAGAATAATCACTTAAAATATTGAATAACTCTTAAATTAAAGTGGCACTAATTTATTTTCCTTTGGGCACTATTTTAGTACAAGTTTTTGATATTATCAAAATAGCTGAATTCCACTTTGTGTATTCTATAATCCGTTGTTTACCTATGAAATTGGCGTTTTGTATGAAGAATTTCATTAAGACTGTTTTCTCCATACAAACATTTTTGATTTTTTTTGGGAACGGCAAATCCAAATTTAGCTAAACTTTGTGTGTGTTATCGGATAACATTAAGTTAAGTATTGGCAGCGTTAATTTTTAAAAGTAACCGCTTTATAAAAGTTTCAGCGAATCTAAGAAATGATTATGGGAAGCACATGAAAAGAGATCTGTTAAAATTTTTTTTATTATTTGATTTAGCCCAGAAATTAAAAAATATTTAGATAGATAGATAGAAACATTTATTCACTGCACAGTACATACAACCAAAATAGAAGATTTCATGTGAAACCTTGAAATAATATTCCAATTCCAAAAAAAAAAACAAATTTGGATATAGCTTTGAAAATCGCAGGAATTGGTACATATGATTAACGAAGAAAAAAAACTCAAATTTCATAGGTAAAAACAAAATACATAAAGAAAATGTAGAGACTTCTCGAAAAGTTAAAGCAGATGCTAAAAAAAATTGTAGCAAACGAATGATTGGCGATTTCGAACTTGCAACTTGGTGACCGTGGTCGTTACACTGCACCACGTGTGGTCCACAAAACTACCATTTACAAATTCCATCTACAACGCGCATTCAATTAGCCCGTGCCAGGAAGATTAATATTACTAATCAGCTACGCATTGTATATAGAATTGTAATAATGCAAGTAGTTTTTTGAAATGAGATTTTAGGGCGACAACGCAACTTCAACGAGTCCTGTGGTAAACTAATCTTCCTTACCAATTCAATTATACTACTATCTTCATAAAAGCACTGTTTTAAAGCCTCCTAAAATGACTAAAGCGTGACTGTGGTACATTACATTGAGCAAGTGCTACGAAATTAAATGGTTTATTTATCATAGATCAACGTGTCACAGATAATGTCGGTTTGCAACTACCGGCTCTTTTTGTCTACGGCAATGAACACGCATTAAATGCTGCCATAATGCGGCCCACGCGCATGTTTTGCACGTGACGGCTAAAATGGCGCTCGAGGCAGTTGTCGACTTTAATAAAATTCAAACGTTCGCACCGAGCGTTTGCTTCTTCGTTAAAGTGCTAACTGCCTAAGGTAAGGAACTCATTGTCGGCATCAGTTTTCTCTGTGTCCTACAATTATAGGATCTACCTGGATGAAAACACGTGCAGGAATACATAATATTGTATTAGAAAACTGCAACTATTTTAGAAATTACAAGATAATATAAAATTCTCACTGAAACTTTCTTACTTGTTTGTATATACCAACAGGGGATCGATTCGTCCCGTATGCAATCACGTCTGCGCTCTTCATGTTGGTGAAACGTATCTCCTGCTAATTATATAGCTATAGCGCCGCCTTAACCGCCTCCATGGCTCAATGTAAACAACATTGGGTAAATATTCTTTATTGTACAACAATAAGAAACATAAGAAAAAGGGAATAGACATATTTAACGGCCTACCGACCATGTTCTATAGTCCAGTTTATTAGCACATTTTAGCGTCTCACTCAAGTATGGAGAACTTTACAAATATGTTGCGTGTAGGCGAACAGGTACGTGCAATGCACCCGGCGCCGCCTGCCCTTGACTTTACACACAAAAATACCAATTCACCTTTAACAAAACTTTGGAGATCGTGTCAAGAATAATTTAGATCAAAATGAACAATACAGAAGTTTTCAGAAATTCCAGCAGCTCCCATTTTTTTTAATCTCAGGGGTTTCTAACCTTTTTACGTCGAGCCTCCTTGGATTACAAAAATTAATTTGTGGAACCGTAGATTTCGAACTTCAATTATTCTAACGGCATTTTATGTTATCAATTACAACATCGCGTTGTGGAACAGTGACCGACTGAATGAATGCGATCTTATGACACTAAATCTATGCGACAAATTAATGTGTCAAAAAAAGAATTTCTTTCGATAATTCAAACTAATTCCGCCCCCTTGCCATTTCTCTACGCCTCAATGGTTGGGAATTCCATATAGATCAAATATTCTGTGATTACACCTGCAACGTGACCTATCTACTATTTACTCTGTAATCATCGCACACACTCGTGTCCCATCGAACCTTTGACATGTACTACCAGTAAACCTCTGACCTATTACATTACTGACCCACTGCACCTTCATCTGTTGCACCGCGAAACGACCATAAACGCTGCCAATGATGTAATAAAATGAAGTCCTAGATGCAAGATCGGAAATCATCATTAATGCCAATACCTTATATTTGCTTCTTTATGTAATATTCTTAAATGTAACAAGTTGAAAAGGATCTAGGAAGACATTAAAATAGAGTAGGTACTTGTTTATAATTTTAAATTGTTTCCTCAATAACACTATAATAAGTATGGCAGTTTGTCGGTAAATACTTCCCGAATTTGCTATGCCGTTAATGTAGATACGATTAATTATACTTACGTGCATAATCAAATTGTACACCTACCAACTTGTTGGTGTAATCAGGTTCATGAGTAGGTACGTATCCATTTGTTTATCTATCGTTCATCTATATGTGAAAACTTGTTAATGGCTCTCTGAAATTAATTTCACTATTACTAGCTATATTTTTTCCTAAAGATTAAAATAGAATAATAAATAAATAAAATATTGAAACCAAATATGATCTAGTGATTATATGCTTTACATATTCGTAATATACATTCGGTTTGAAATAAAAAGACGTATATAGTTTTTGCATGCGCGAAAAATGGAATGAGCGGTACAGGCATATGCACACATGCCCGTGATGGATCAGAATGGAGCTCGGACGACCCATCGCCCCAAGTAAGTACCCACTAACAATCTTGATACACATAATAATGTACAAAAACAAGATTGCTTCTTCTTAAAATGCTCTTCACATATTTTTGTTAAACCGTTATATGCGAGTTATAATTACCAGTCATGCTTAGTATGGCGTTATGTATACATTTTTCACATTTACTTAGGCATATACCAAGTAAATTTCCAAGGAAAATGTAGCTAAAGAAAACTTCGCCAACTCCCTAATGATAACGAACAATTTGTGCCTTTCGGCAGTACTTATATCTACTTATTCTAATTATATTCTTTCAAACTTGTTGTTTCCCCATCATCGTTACTACTTGTAATGTCAGATATTGTTTACAGTAAAATCCTGTTACTAAGAACTTCTTAAATATATCTGTAACTTTGGCCCTTAGACTCCAGGATAATTTCCGAAGAGCCCCTTTGAGTTGCCTTTAAACAACACAAGACCTTATTGAACAAAAAATAGCAGAACAAACCCAAATATTCAATATCCGCCCCAAAGTGATCAAAGCGAACACATGTTTGTTTTGGGAAAAAAGTAAAACAGTAAAATTTACCTTGTCTTTCTCAGTATTACTTTGTATCTAAAAGAGCATTGAAATAATAGCCTTAAGTCGACTCTTTACTTAGTTTTGAAACAATAATTAATCGTAGTTCAGGCATTACAATAAGACGTAGACTCAATCAATTTGTATTTTCGAATTATTTTAAAAGTACATACGTATATAAAAAATTAAAAACCAGACGAAATTATTCAATTGATTTAATCCAGAGTCGGAGGCCTCTACGCGGCTCCTCGTATATAAATTTTTTATGTTAAATCTGGGCACTGTCGTGCAGTTCGATCCTGATTGGTGTATTAGAGTAAAGTTACTTATGCGACCTTCGATTCCGGTCTAAAACAATTGCGTTATTTCGTCATAATTCTCATTTTTATAGGTAAATATTTACAGTTTTATGAAAGTAGAATTAATGCAGTGGAAATGAGATCATTGAGAAGTATGAATGGGGTGACTTTGAAAGATAGAATCAGGAATAGTGTAATTAGGGAGTTAGGCAGTGTGAATGAAGGCGTAGTCTTTGTTTTTGTATCGTGATGTGGCGTTCATAATAAACTATCCTTATTCTTATTCATTTATGTCCAAATCGGCTGAGGCGTTTAAGAGGTGGTAACATACATTCATAGTGACGCGGTGAATACATTACCCTCATTTTAGTTTATTGGGGGAAAAACAAAAGTCACACACATATGGTGCCTGGGGTCATGCATAAACTTGACAAAGTGTAATGCCAACAGATGTCTATATAACAGCAATATCCTTCAACAATAATAGCCGCCATGTCTTTCACAGCATTGTCTGGTATTGGGCCCGTGCCTTTCGCCATTTTCGACATTATTGAAAACAATTGCTTGTTTCTATTTTAAACAATAAACCTTTTTAGACAATAGGTAGTTCAGCTGTTCTGGTGTATTGCTGTAATGTAACTTGTTATATTTCCGTTCGAAAATTTCGTTACAACAAAATAGTCATTTCATAACTATACTTTGAAAATTTAGACAACGCTCGATGTAACAAATGACAATATTGCCTCCGCCGCCGTGGCTCAATGTAAACAACACTGGGTTTACGATTCGGAGGTCGCGGGTTCAATCCCCGGCGGGGTAAATGTCCGCCTGGCTAACTACCACCATCTTATCGAAAGCTGCCGCCAAGCAGCAATGTTAATAGCATTGTTGTGTTCCGGTTGTCAAAGATAAGATAGCCAGTCCCCCAAATGTGTTGGGGTTTCCGGGTCAGTACGCTTCCACCTTCGACCTCATCTTCACTTAACATCAGCTGTGATTGAGTCAAGTATGAACCGGTCGTGCATAAAAAATATAGATACACCGAAGGGCTAAGAAACTGTCCCCAAGTTTAATCTTAAATAAATTCTAAATTAAAAATACTTTTAATAACAAGCTTTTAATACTCCATTATGATTATTATCTGGTCTAACCGTGTAAGTCAACTTTCGAACCTGTTGAGGAGATCCAACTTGGCGAGAAGTTCTTATCGCCATATATAGGTCATCGCGAAAATCATGTTTAACTATCGAAACCGACCGTGTATGCAAAATTTCGTATCCGTGCTATTAACTGTTAAGGAGTTCCCTTTGTGAGGGGACAATCCTGGCTGATTCGGTTCATGTCTATCATATAAATATATTGTCATTACAACTGAACGAGTATGCAAAATTTCAGCTCCTTAGGTAAATAGGAAATGGTTCTAATTTGACTTGCAAATTTTGAACGGACGTAGTTACATAGATACGAAGTAAGGTAAATAAAAGCATGTAAAATTAAAAACCTTCGAATGGCTTCGATATCATTAAAATACACCAAAAAACACAAACACAGCACGAATAAACCCTAAAAAGTTAAAAGATCTATCGTCGCGAACTCGAGTGACAAAAGATCTAGAAGCTACCTTGGACAGCGAGTTAACCTTGTCATTCAATGAGGTATCACTGCCAAGTCTTTCACATCCTCAAACCAGTTTTCTACCATTCATAATTTTGGAGAGTAGAGCGCGTGAAAAATAAAATATAGTTGTGTCTATTCGGATATACACCAACTAAACTAAAACCAGTTTTGGAGTGGTGCCGTCGCATCGTATTGTTCCAGGGAGAAACAGACGGTACTACTTTAAAACTGGTTTTAGTTTAGTTTAGTTTGGCTTGGTTTGGTTTAGTTTAGTTTAGTTGGTGTACATCCGAATCGACACCAGTATCTGTTATGTACATTTATTAAAGCAAGCATGTTTAGCTATTTGTAAATAATATATTTATTTCTTATGTTGTATGTTCAAATAATGTTACCGTTAATTCCTAAAGTTTACAAAGGAATAGCCTGCGTAACCGTTAAAATGTTATCTTACATACACCTGGGATTTATTGTGCACTAAGTTTGTATTTTACTTGGATAAATAAAGCACTATTAAACAAAAGGGCGTGTCGTGTTTTTGTATTAAAGATGATTACGTAACTTCATCTGTAACCATCACTATGCATTCTGGTTTAATAAATTATGCCATGTACCAGTAACAATAAGGTCAATAGATACTCCTACTGGACAGTAGGTACTCAGTTGTTAGATACCGCCATATTATCTAAGACTGCCGTCAAGCAACAATTTTCACTGCATTGTGTGTTACGACGAATGAGACATCCAGTCCGGTCATCTTCGCTTAACGTCAGTTGTGAAAAAGAAAAAGTTACTGAAACGCAAAAAAAAAACAAAAATATGTTAAAGTAGGATACAAAAATATCACTTATTGAAAGTCAACACGTTATTTTTAAAACTTCATCGCTTCACAAGGTGCAATGGTTAGGGAGAAGAACCGACAAGAAACTCCGTAACAACACATCTTTACAACTTAACTATATTACATATTATTATTCCCCTTTGTCCCATTATAAAGTATACCTTTAGAGAATACTTACGAGTACCGTCCATGCAATTTATAAGTAAGTTTATATTTCCTGTGTAAAAGGGGTGACCGGCCGACAGGTGCGGTGAAGATAGTTGAGGGGTACGCATGGAATTAGCACTCCCTTACCATTTCGTAACAATAAATAATTCTATTCAATCTTTATTCAACATTCACCAACCATCAATTGCCTAAAGAAATCCACTGCTGTATCTCAGAACCAGTTGGGCAGGTAGAGAGGTCACTACTGGTCTATGCTGTTATGCGTCCACAAGTGCTTATAGTCGTCTTCTGACACCCATAGGCAATGAGGGTGTAGGATGCTGGTAGCTTGATCAGCCGCCGGCTGTCATATTTGATAGGTCGTCTGTATACGTCTTCAGTCTTTCCTAAATATCGTTTGTGCTGATCACAGAATTAATTTAGTACTATAACGTGTTTTTTTTTAAAATTTAGTGAATTATGTGGTCTTTAGTCATGTAGCACCCTGCCTGCAAAGGATCGCTAACAGAAGACTCATCCCTTTCGGGTTTTCTAAAATTCCAATTATAACTAGGTAAATAATTTTCAATCACGTCATGAAGCTTCCAACGGGGACAATATAAATTAAGGCTGCTTTAAGCAAGGTTAAAATAATGCTACCATAAGAGATGTCAGTAGGCACATAACGACAGTAAACTACAAGATACCAGATTTAAACTGTCACACACAAATATCCAAGGCGTCGCGTCGGTCAACGACAGACCACACAAAAACAATGTATTACTTCTTCCTTGCCTGTTCCTGCAATAAAAACTGACCGAAAAACCTTGGGGTCCATGACCATATGACACAAGTGGGCTGTAAATCTTTCGGCGAGTGATCTTTGACGACATGTGCGGAGCATGCCGCATGCGTCTGAGCATAGAGCCACCATGATGTTTGCCAGAAGTAAACTCGTATGGTAATGTTCGTTTACCAATAAAGTTAGAGATTCACCCATTTGTTTTATATTGTTCACAAATATCCGAATTTCAAGTACCCTCCATCACAAATACCAATATTTATAGAAATTATAGTATATAATTATAGAATTATAGTATAGTTTATAGAAATTATACTATATTAGTCGTATAGTAGGATAACATGAAGCTAAAAAAGATTTCATTATGCCCGTTCCTCTGCAAATTTTTTTCCCTTAATAAATAATAATAATAAATATTGTTTTGCATTAAAGATTACCTGTAATTTATTTACTAATCACACTCACCTTATTATTTCAATATATTTTTTTTTATAAAAAAAAATCCCAGACTTTTTATATAAATTAATTTTATAAAAATTTAAAAAAATCCACTCGAAAATGTCTCACTTTTTTTTAGTTATCGACACTTGTATTTCATAGTGAAAACCGTATCAAAATCCGTTGCGTAGTTTTGAACAACTTGTCGGAGAAATAGATAGATGTTGTTTCAATGTATAATCCCTCAAATATGTTGGGGCCTCATCTCAGTCCGTAAACATCCCTCGTAAAATAAGCGAGTATTGGCCACCACGGTGGCCCAATGCGGGTTGGGGACTTCACATGCCTTTAAATTTTTATTTCTCAGGTAAGCAGGTTTTCTCACGATACTTTCGTTAACCGTTTAAGAACAGTCGGATAAATGCTCAAAATTTAATTTAAAAACTCGTTGGTACCTGGCCTGCCTGGGTAACGACCAGGACCTCCAAAATTGGGAGAACGTGTCTTAAATGCTGAGCCACCGACGGTCCTATATTCATATTAAATTAAATTAATCTAATAATAGAGAAAAGAAAAGGTCGGTAGTACAATACCTAATAGAACAACGGTCCAAAAACCGCTTTATGAAAGGTAAGTATTTACTCTTCAATATCGGGATTATGATTTTCTAAACCAACACTATTCTCAATTCTGTAAAATGATGGATCAAGATAACTAAATGAGATTAAAGGAGCTTTCTTTGACCCATAGGCCAACTGTTCACTTAAAAATTGACCTAAATCTGTCTGTTATGACTGTTGAACTCCTGGCAATTGCTGATGTACTTTCACATATCGATTCAGTTGAATCTAATAAATTTGTAATTCTGACGGATTCCAAGAACGCTCTTCAACATGTACGTCGCTGTATGACAGGTATCCGAGGCATTACCTTCACCTATTTAATTTTAAATATGTTGCTTGAACTAATCCAAAAGTAAAATTACATAATGCATTGGATTTTGATATCGGTATCTCCGCAAAAAAAAAAGGAGGCAGATCGTCTTGCAGGAGAAGCTGGTACAGATGGTGAAACCTCTTTACCGCTTTACTCAGATATCACACATTAGGTAAAGGAATTTTCGTGCAATTGGAAGAAGCAGAATAAACATTGTCACGGCCTTCAGGCTTCGCCAGACAGACAGAAATTTACCATTAAATAGTTTGGGATACTTAATGGGTAAAATAAGATCACCATATTTGCACAGAATGCGGCGTTACAGTAAATATATTTTAATGGATTGTGTCCGAAACGATGCAGAAAGAAAGCAACTTCAAATAATTTTCAATTTATTTGAGATTGGCTGTAACAGTGTCTAGGCGTCCCCAAACTCGGTGATAGCTAAGATCCTGTATAAAATGTAATGAACCAGCGCTGTAACATTGCTACAGCTTACGCTGAGATGGAGTCCACTTTTGACATCACACTGCACTGACCGCATTTCAAAATCTGTTTCTGTATATTGTGATAATTTTCTTGTTTTTATTAATATGGTTGTTGCTAGAGTGTGGTGTCAAATAAATATGTCTATGTCTAAAATTTTAAATTTAGGTACTAAGCGGCCGAGGCTTATACTGTGAGGATGGCATGGCATACATATTAAATAATTTCTACATTAAAATAACTTTTAAAAACAAGTTTTTAATACTCCATCATGCTTATCAGCGTGTGTGTAAAATTAAAGCTCCTTAGGTAAACAGGTAATGGTTCTAATTTGACTTGCAAGTTTTGAACCGACACACACCGACATACGCATATGAAGTAAATTAAATAAAAGCTTGTAAAAAATATCGACATACACCGACATACATATAGGAAGTAAATTAAATAAAAACTTGTAAAAAAATATCGACATACACCGACATACATATAACCGACATGCACCGACATACATATACGAAGTAAATTAAATAAAAGATTGTTAAAAATTATCGACATACACCGACATAGATATAGGAAGTAAATTAAATAAAAACTTGTAAAAAATTATCGACATACACCGACATACATATAACCGACATGCACCGACATACATATACGAAGTAAATTAAATAAAAGTTAGTAAAAAAATATCGGGAATAAACAATAGGTACATATTTAATGTAGCAGAAAATTAATTTCAATAACAATTTTATGGAATGTCGTATTAATTAGCCCAGGGAAAATAAGGGAAAAATTAGCTTAGCTAGACATAATTGCTAGCTTATAGAGGTATAATAGAGATGTAATATTGAATAACAAAGCCTTAAAAAAGTCTAGATTTTTCTAGAAAACCCTATTATTAATTTGTATCGTAATAAAATAAATCCTAACTGATATTTAATTAGGCAGACTTTTGTTAATTACAGTTAACTTATTGATGGATAAAAAACTAAGCATGTTATAGGCAAGCATGTTTTAGCTGAAAATGTCGTCGAGCTGCATTTTGTAACGTAATTTTTTGTTTTGTAATATTTTGTAACGATAATTTCCTTTAATGTTTTGAATTGAAAGAAATACCCATAAATTAAACATTTTTTTAAAGAATCACATTTTTCAACTTATTTGGACATTTGGGAATTTATTTGGAAAAATATATAGGTACTTGCGTTTTTTACAAATGCTTAAGTTTTAGGAATTGTTACTACATTTACAACACTTTATTAAATGTTTTTCCGAGGTCTAAACGTATTTTCCCTGGTCCATATTCACGATACCGAACATCCCAATAGGACTTACTTGACCTGTCTAGCACATACCCACAGAAAACAAAATTAAAAAGTTACTTGATAAAATTAACGCTATATTGAGCTAAATGCGTCTTCTTTCGTAAATTCAATTAGTTTAGTCCACGTACTTAATATTCTTTCAGTTACCCTACTGGTCGAGAGAATAGCTCTTTGTGTTAAACTCAGAATGGCCGTGACTTCATCACCAATGACAAATTGGTCTCTATTTTAAATAGGTAATGCTGAAAAAAAAATTCATGGTCTCATTCGGTTTCTGACAATTAAGAATATGTGTCAGATGTGTGTCCAATGACATCTTAACATGGTTAAATCTAGATCAGTCTGCCATTACATTTACATTTTCGGTATGCAAAATAGATTAGTACGTGAATGACTTCAATTACAGATGTTAAGTGAGCATGAGCCCTAAGGTGGAAGCTGTTTCCAATTTATTTGAGGAACTATCTTGTCTCAAACTGTCGGAGTACAACAATGCTATGATCGGTCCAATCCGAGCACTAAACTTGCACCGGTTGAATCAAACCCGCGACCTCTTTGTAAACTTTATTTGTTTACATTGGGACCTCTGACCATCCCATTTGGGATAAGGTCGTGATATTATACAGGGCGTCCCAAAGTTATGGGACATGAAGGGGAAGTACCTTAAATATTGTAGATAGTGAATTTTGCTCAAAGAAGACTTTATGTTATTTTTAAAAGTTAGTAATTCTGCATTCATAGATTTTCTAAAAATTACTTGCTTCGGCTGGGAATCGAACCGACTTAAATGTGAAAAAAAAAACACCCTACTTTTATGATGCCAATCGAAAGAATAGCTAAAAAATAATAACTCTGCCTAAGTAACATAGTATTTTAAAAGAAAGGAACAACATAAAATGATTGAGTCAAATTTCAAGAAAGTTATTTATTGCTAAAGTGATTTCTTCTTTTGGGGATACGTGAAAGATATGCTATACAAAAAGCGATACGAGAACGTAGGCGAGTTGCAAACAGAATTGTGCCATATCACATCGAGTGTTCACCATAAAATGATTAGAAAATCAACAGGCAGCGGGCTCATTAAAAGATTGGCGATTTGCGTAAGACAAGAGGGATCACATTTTGAGCATTTAATTAATTAATTTACAAAAAAATACCTACTTAATTGACTACGGCAGTTTCATGTATGTTTTTTATTTGATTAAAATGATTAATTTCACGTTGTTCCTTTCTTTTAAAATACTATGTTACTTAGGCAGAGTTATTATTTTTTAGCTATTCTTTCGATTGGCATCATAAAAGTAGGGTGTTTTTTTTTTCACATTTGAGTCGGTTCGATTCCCAGCCGAAGCAAATAATTTTTAGAAAATCTATGAATGCAGAATTACTAACTTTTAAAAATAACATAAAGTCTTCTTTGAGCAAAATTCACTATCTACGATATTTAAGGTACTTCCCCTTCATGTCCCATAACTTTGGGACGCCCTGTATATGTATAATATTTGTTTTTGCTATTCAAACGTAAATGACATTATCGACGTTCGAGATCAGTGTTTCATGAAAATGTTCCCAATGGCCGCTCTATTGCTTATTTAAATGAAATCTATTTGAGAAACAGTCAACAAACACCTAAACATGACCCTAATACGTTCAAAGCAGCGAATGCACTGGAGCGATTCAGATATATGTGAATACCAAAGTTGGATAACTGAGTCCCTCTTGCGAAATTTTCAAGAAGCTCGCTGCATAGCTGCAATAAGTCGCTGTCAATATTCTTTGAGCGAGTTAGGTGGCATATCTTGGGCCAGTCGAAGCGTCTATAATTGTCGATATTTGAGGCAAAAAGTTTCTTCAAATAGCATTTATAGTCAAATTATAAGTTTTGGCAAATCATATCTCCTAAACTCAAACGAAGTAATATCTAAATAATGTAGAAGAAGCCTATAATAGCTAAAGTGGAAAATGCTTTTTAAATCATTGAGTCAAATAATAATTCTTATTTCCTCCTATTATAAACGTATTGAATAGATTAAATAGAAAAAGTGGCAATATCGACCCCGCTCTTGACACAAATTTGAATTCATTAATTTATAAGGTTTTAAAGGTATAATGGAGTACCTACATAATTTATTTATTTAACACTTTATTGCATATATAAGCAAACACATTACACTCAATAAAATACCATAATATAAACAAGGCAACTTATCTCTATTAGAGATCTCTTCCAGCTAATCTCAGTAAGGAGACAATTAAGGAGTAGGTAACTACATTATTCCTGTAAACGTTATTATTGATAAACATAATAGGGGTTGTTTATTTTAAACCAAATTTTGTTTCGAGACTTAATATCGTTTAGGTACTAAGATCTTATTGCGGACGTCATTAAAATAAAAAATATTTAAGAAATAAAATAATAACTTAAAAGGCGTTACTTTTTATTAGTTCTGTCCTTAATAAAAATATACATATTAATAGGTCTTTACCTATGAAATTGCCGTTCTGCAGTACTGGCCATTTCAAATCAAAATAATTTTTGTTTGGCTAAGAAATCTAATTTCAAATTAATTTTATTTTAAAAACACGGAATTCTTTTTCCAAAAGTAATCATTTGTTTATTGATTAGTGTTACATTTTCATCGCATTTCAAACTTTTTCGTCATCATGGATACGTTAAAAATTCGAGTAATTTTGGAATATGAGTACCGTCGTGGCAGCAACGCGGCACAAGCGGCACGCAACATCAACGACGTTTACGGAGCTAACACTATAAACCAACGCACCACCTGTTATTGGTTTGCTCGCTTCCGGTCTAGGAATTTCGACCTGAAAAATGAACCTCGCGGTCGTCCGAAGACTTTGGTCGACAATGACGAATTAAAGGCGATTGTGGAAGCTGATGATACACAATTTACGGCTGAATTAGCAGCAGCTTTCGACGTTAGCGTCAAAACAATATTGGTCCATTTGCGTCAAATAGGCAACGTAAAAAAGCTTGACAAATGGGTGCCCCACGGAATCAATGATCGCCAGCGCGAAGTACGCGTCGAGACGTGCCTTGCACTACTCAACAGACACACAAATGAAGGAATTTTGAACCGCATTGTTACCTGCGATGAAAAATGGATTCTGTTTGACAACCGCAAGCGCTCAGCAAGTTGGTTGGATCCTGGTACAGCACCTAAACAATGCCCTAAACGAAAACTTACCCCTAGAAAAGTGATGGTCGCTGTTTGGTGGTCTAGCGCCGGTGTGATTCATCACAGCTTCTTACCAAACGGGATGAGCATTACTGCAGATGTATACTGTGAAGAACTGAACACAATGATGGAGAAGCTGGCACATCTCCAACCAGCATTAGTCAATCGCTCCTCTCCGCTGCTCCTGCACGACAACGCGCGACCTCATACTGCACAGCAGACGGTCTCCAAGTTGCAAGAACTGGGGTTGGAAGTTCTCCGTCATCCGCCCTACTCACCAGACCTTACGCCTACAGACTACTACTTTTTCCAGAATTTGGATAACTTCTTGACAGGAAAAAAATTCAATACCCGAGAGGCAGTATAAAATGCCTTTGAAGAATTTGTTGACTCGCGTCCAGCTGATTTCTTTAAGAAGGGCATCAATAAACTGCCTCTGCGTTGGCAAAGATGCTTTGATTGCATGGGTGATTACTTCGATTAATACAAATAAAAAATATATGAAAAAAATTCGTTTAAATTTTTTCATACAAAACGGCAATTTCATAGGTAAAGACCTAATATTTGATTAAAATTTTAATTCCAAAATTGAAAATATAGGGCCAAATACGAAATCAGCTGTGCAATCAGGCTTCAGCGACGGCTCCAAGTGCCCTAGTTACTTTTAGATCAAGCAAGGAACGATAAAAGATTTTGGAATAAAAGTGATGCCTTAAATTAATGAAATATTCCCATGAAAAGTGATGCAAATTGCCCCATGTGTGGGCCAATTAAATATTGATGAGTTGTTAAACCAATAATACAAGGATTATCAGGTAGGTCATCCACCAATCACTTATTGGTAAGTATTACAAAATAATTGCACAATTTATTCTATAAACTGTCATTATTCTTCACTTAGGTATAAAGAAAAAAACTGGTAATTATATTAAGTGTGGGAAAATATAAACAATAGTATGTAGTTAGGTGCTGGGTGTACATGTTACGCCATGGCCAGTTTTCTGGTTACCCTTGAGGCAAGCGTCCTCTAAATAACATCAATAACTTTTATAGTCCTCAATTGCTTTGGACAAAAACTAGAATTTCCAGTGTAGATTGTCACCATTTTCGTCAAATGTTTGTACATTGTTTTGTGTTTGTGTGTGACAACCAGTTTGGTGTAGTAGTTAGAAACGCTAACTGCTATTCTAAAAAGGTCACGGGATCGAATCCCGCTAGGGGAATACGCATGTATGCTTATTACGGATATGTGTACCCGAGTTATGGATGTTTCCATTTATAATTATGTATATGGACGTATTTCTGCTGATATGATGATGGTATGTATGTATTTATGTAGTATCTACATCAACCATCTGGTATCCATATTACAATTCTATATGTGCTTAGTGTGGAACTAAATAGTGATATTTATTTTTACTTTTATTTTTATGTAATAAGGCTACATTTCGTAAGAATAACACCAAGCAGAATGAATGTTGCGGTCGAATATATTTGTATGTGTTTCTGTAATGTGCAAATAAACGCTTTATCTAAGTAGGTAGGTAGATACCTATCATTTATTATTTACTAGCGTTCCGCCTGGTTGGAATAACTTTATCGCGGATACATTAAATTTGTTTATCCCGCGGGAACTACTCACTTTATTGGAATAGATGTATCCTATGTTTGAATACCGGCTATGTCCTACGTATTATACCAAATTTCATTCAAATCGGTTCACCCGTTTCATCGTGATTGAGCAACAATCAAACAAATAAACATTCAATATTAGTTTGATTAGACGACATAGTTCGACGGAACACTAATTTTGACTCATTTCCAAATCGTTCTTAAAGTTCTTCGTTTTAAACTATACGAGTTGTTAACAAAAGCTAAACAAAAGCTGTTAAGATGCCTATTAGAAAAACATGACATGTGCATGTCTGGTTTATTTTATACGCACAAGCTCTTTAACATGCCCAGGATATGATAAGGTAATATTTTTTGTTTAAATAATCTTCGACTGTTTAGTGAACATAATGTCTCCTCCGTATTAGATTTAAGGCAAGACTAAATAAATATGTTTTTCATTAAAAATACTTTTAAAAACAAGCTTTTAATACTCCATCATACCGCCTCCGTGGCTCAATGTAAACAACATTGGGTTTACGATTCGGAGGTCGCGGGTTCGATCCCCAGCGGGGTACATGTTTAAGTACTCGGTTTGGTGGTAGGGCATTTTAAATGTCCGCCTGGCTAGCTACCAAATCTTATCTAAATCTGCCGCCAAGCAGCAATGTTAATAGCATTGTTGTATTCCGGTTGTCAGAGGTAAGATAGCCAGTCCCCCAAATGTGTTGGTGTTTCCGGGTCAATACGCTTCGACCCACTTAACATCAGGTGATTGAGGTCAAGTACGAAATCGTCGTGCAGAAAAAAAAATCATGATTATCACATATTATTCTAGTATAAAGACGAGTAACATAAAGTTTACACTGGCATTCTTCTGGCTCCATGTTCAGAAATTCGTTATCAGGTGTAATTGAACATGCTTATGGCAACAGAACAAACAGCTCAAATTCAATTATCTTGCCATTTGCCACCAGGGAGTTTCAATTCTTACATCCTGGCTCCATCGTCGGATCAGCTCGATGGTACCATAATTTTGCATTTACCTTACATAAATATGCCTAATTTCAGCTCAATCAGATACCAGCAAGTGGTTGAAAAATATATAGAAATACATAGTTACATACGAACATTGCAATATAAATGAAAGATTGAAAAAACGGTCTTGGTTTCAGAGTAATCATCCCAGAAGTCTTTTTTTTATGAATGACTGGATTCGCGTTTGACCACAATCCCACCTGATGGAAAGTGACGATGTGGTCGAAGATGAAGCAGGTGATCCCAGTAAATGCCTATTCACTCTGCTCTTGAAGATCCCAAGGTTGTAGGATTCAGGAAAGACTGACGCCGGAAGGGAGCTCCATGCCTTGGCTGTTCGGATTATGAATGAAGAATCGAACTTCTTAGTGCGATATACGGGTGGAATCCCTCCCCACACCTAGTGGTCCGAAGATGGAAGGGTGACGGTGGAATAAGATTATGTAATTCCAACGCACACTCCTCGAAATGCATCCTGTACTGTACTGTAAAACTGAGAGACAGGCGACTTTGCTACGGTGTTCAAGGCTCTGCAATTTAGCAGTTATCGAATTATCACCTATGAGTCTCACGGCACGTCGTTCCACAGAATCGAGTGCAGCTAGTTGGTACTTGGCTGAACCATCCCAGAGGTGACAGCAGTTTTCCATGCACGAGCGGACCTAAGCCTGGTAAAGCACCAAAAGGTGTTTTGGTGTGAAATATCGCCTGACCTTAAGGAGAATGTCAAGCTTCTTAGCCGCTGTTTTAGCGTTCGATTCTATGGAGTGCCCAAAATTTAGGTTGGAGGTTAACTCCATGCCCAAAAGATTGGGGTGGTCAGAGAGTCATTACTTATCTCTCTCTATCTAATCTAATCTCTCTACAACGCTCCGAGTTGAAGCTTGCTACCACATTCGGGGTTTAAGCGGTCCAATAATCGAGAATTGCACTCCAATTTCGACCTGGTCCATCACCACCGTGAGACTAGTAAACCTTCACTTTTCCTCACTATACATCCTACTGACGCGGTCTGTGCTCGCGATGACATCTGCCGTTTTGTTGGAGGTTCGATTCTTCATTCATAATGCAAACAGCCAAAAGACCGAACTCTCTTCCGGCGTCAGTCTTTTAGCCCAGGGAAAATACGTTTAGACCTCGGAAAAAATCGCAATTTTCTTTAAATGTAGTAACAATTGCTAAAAATTAAGCATTTGTAGGAAACACAAGTATAACTATATATTTTTCCAAATAAGTTAAAGTTGAAAAATGTGTTTCTTTTAAAAAAATGCTCAACTTATGGATATTTCTTTTAATTCAAAACATTTAGGGAAATTATCGTTACAAAATATTGGGTCTCATTTTTATTTCTTAAGCAATGCATTCGACGACATTTTCAGCTAAAAACACATGCATGCCTAACTATAAAATAACGTATATACTGTACTCCTACTATATTTTCACCAATAAGTTAACTATGTTTAATAAAAGTCTATCTAATTAAATATCAGTTAGTATTTATTGTTATTAAGATACAAATGAATAATATGGTTTTCTAAAAAAATCTAAGCTTAGTTATTCAAAATTGCATCTCTATTAATACCTCTATAAGATAGCAACTATATAAGTCGGTTCTGAATTATGTCTAGCTAAGCTAATTTTTTATTGTATTTACCCTGGGCTACTTTCCTGAATCCTACAACCTTGGGATCTTCAAGAGCAGGGTGAATAGTCATCGTCACTTTCCGTCAGAGAGATTGTGTTCAAACGCGTATCCGGTTAATCACTAAAAAAAGTGAGATGTAGTGCTTCTATCTCGTGTCTAGGCCTTTGACAACAAAACTTTTGCATAGTCGCATTCGCTTACCATAGGTATTTTAAAAACACAGATACAGTTTGGGAGCGAACGGTCACTTTTTTCGATCATTCTCTTAAGATCTATTCATCAGATCTATGATGTATTTATTGAAACATTTTTTACGCGGAAGTATGGATCCAATGAGATGTTATTTGTCACCTGATACATCTTTCTATCCAGTTGCAAGAAATTGATCTACGGAGAATATTTTTCTCAGTAAATCTTATATGTTGCTGTGCTTAGAAGGGTATGTTAATCGAACCAATTTTATTGTCATAGTGTAGTTGAAATAAATATAGGCTGGAGTTCTTTTTTTATGTACAGCGGTTTGATACTTCACCTCAATCACACCTGAAGTTAAGTGAGGATAAGGTCAAGGGGAAGCGTACTGACCCGGAAACCCCAACACATTTGGGGGACTGGTTATCTTATCTCTGACAATCGGAACACAACAATGCTATTAACATTGCTGCTTTGCGGCAGATTTAGATAAGATGGTGGTATAGCTATCACATAGCTAGCGCCAGGCGGACATTTAATTTTTTTTTTAATTATTGACTGGATTCGCGTTTGACCACAATCTCACCTGATGGAAAGTGACGATGTGGTCGAAGATGAAGCACGCGATCCCAGTAAATGCCTATTCACTCTGCTCTTGAAGAATCCAATGTTGTAATAATCTTGTTAAATGAGGAACACACGAGTAAGTTGTAACTTAATATTATATTTATTTTATAACAATCAGTATTTTTATTTTAAGAATTTTGGGATTGCAGCCATACAAAATTTTACCTAAACGCGTTGCATAAAGAACTATTTTCCAGTACTGATTCTGAATTCAAGTTAACGTGTGGGGAGAGGCGGCATACTTGCCACCCCATTTCCACCCCATTCCAACTTCATGCACCCTGTATTTCTCTACAGCGAACTAGATGGCGCGGATCGTTTTTAAAACGCGATGTTGTTGTGTGGAGGCCGATTGGATATATATTTGGAGCAACTCCTTCGTCGGTGCAGTCCTCTGTGACTGCGCTGGGGGATGCACGTGCAAATCCTCATAAGCCGACTGTGTCGGTGAATTTTTGAATAAGGCTTGTACCTATAAGAGTACGAGCCGTGTTAACATTGAAAATTTACCCTGTGAGGGCCAAATGTGTACCGCTTTTGCGTACAAATTCGGCCCTTCAAGGTTCAAAATACCTGTCAAAACGTCACGACTTGACCGTGATGATACGTCATTCCGACGATCACCCAGTCAAGTCATGTCGTCATTATAATTAGTCCACGCGGATTCCTTTCTCATCTGCGTATCTTGTGTTTTATAGAGTATTTAATTTTATTGTTTATTAATTACATATAAGAAACAAAGTCAGCGGTAAAGGAAGTCAACACGTGTTACAGTCTCATAATAAAACAGCATGAGTGTAGTAATGTCTATTTAGTTTAAAATAGGTAAGTAGAAATTTGAAATAGCATGTGGAACTCGCAATGAAATTATCAGGTCTATTAAAAGTTCCTTTTAGTTATAAAATTCTTATTACTTTTTAATGAAAATTGTACATCACTTTATAAGTCTCTATGTAAATTGCATTATTATGTGTAATAGACAGTACAATTGGATGGGACGTTTTAAAGAAATGTGTCAAAGAAAGCCTATATTTATTGGTGTATCTGTGTGTAACCGTGTTGTATTTATGTATTTGGTTTTTTATTTTTTATGAATTGATGGTATTTTATTGTTGAAGACTGCTCGTGAGATGGTAGTCTATAGAGTCCAAAATATTTAAATTGCTAAAAAGAAATATTTAAGATGACCGGTTGGTGTAGTGGATAGTGACCCTGTCAGCGAAACCAACGGATGCGGGATCGAATGAAAATGTTTGTGTGATACGAACATTTATTCCAGAGTTATGGATGTTTATATAAATATTTATGTATGTTTATCCGTTATCTAGTATCCACAGCACAAGCTTTGCTTAGGTTGGAGCTAGATGATTAGTGTAAGTGTCCGAAATATTTATTTATTTATAATATGATTGATTATTTGTCCTTTCTTTCTATGTATACCTATTATATCTGTCAATGATTATTTATGTAATAAGAGTATAGGGAAACCTGTAATTGGCTGATGTTTAGACTTATCTATCTATGTTATTAATGTATTATAAAAATTGGTTTTCTAATTAAGTAAAATAAATAAAAAATAGAGTACTATATTAATTCAGTGTCTATAGTCAAATAGTCTTTGTAAATAATAAATAAATATGAGAATGAGCAAAACGAGCTGTTTCATGTCCATGAATGATTATCATCTAAATGTTTGCATATTTAACAACATGCCTACTTATTCAGTTTCTGTTTTATAGTATCTACTTTAAATTTAATTAATGCTCAGGTAGTCATATCAAAACTATTACTTAGGTATTTTTATAATACATAGGTACATTGACGTTTCAAAATACACTTAGAATCCTTACAGGAAGATGATAAGTAAATATTAATTTATTAAAATAATATTTCGAAAATACCATCGACTCCAATTAACTATGTTATTACAAAATTATTTTACCTATGTTATTGAAATATAACTGAATTACAATAAAGACGGTCTAGTGCGAGTAGGACGCATGCCCTGAAATAACGTAACAATTTTATCTTGCAATTGTTTTCTACGCTTGTATCGCATACCTTCGACTGAATAAATAAATAATAATAATAATAAAAAATATCTTTCCACATACACACAGCGCCATCTAGGTCCACAGTAAGCATCTAGGCTTGTGTTATGGATTGTTGATAAACTACACATTTTTTTTGTAAATAAATACATATATAAATGAAAAACATCCATAACTCGGGAACTCATGTCTGTATTCATCATACAAACATATGCCTCTAGCGGGATTCGAACTCGCGACGTTTTGGTATAGTGGGTAGAGTTTCTAACCACTACACCAAACAGTCGTAAATTTCGAGGTTTTCCTTTCCACGGCCACCACACATCAACCTGCGGCATCCCATCAGCTCCAGCGCGCTCTCTAATGGGAATGCTTCTCAGTGACCAATAATCTTGAAATTTGGTACATAAATCCAGAAATCATTTATTTCAAATCCCATCATTGATTATAATAATCTTTTATTTACAGAACTGATGAGTATACATGGAACTTAATAACTATCTAATAAGATAAAATAAAAGTCTTATTTCTATTTTATTTTTCCTTTTTTTTTCTTTTTATCGAAATACTTAAGTAAAAAATTCAAATCACAAAAAATAACTTACATAGGTATGTAGGTAAACACTGGTACCAGAATTTCAATTTCAATTTCTTTTTAGGAATTAGGTATTCCCGTGTTTCAGGCGCAAAAGAGCATACCTAATTTAATATTTAAACTTAAAAATGACAATGTGTTAAGTTACTTTGGCGATCAAGCTAATTATATTAACCACAAATAATGTGTCCCGTAATATTTCTCCACGGGATGGGATGATTTTCGTTTTATATCTTTACTTAATAAGACCTCTCGTCGTGCTAAATTTAATTTTGATTATCTGTGTGAGTGGGACTTTAATGCCCGTATTTCAGAATGCTTGAGCATAGGTCTGCGCTTGAGCATAGTTAAAAAGATATGCCGCTATAGAAGTTACATAAAGCTGTCACTTTTTAACTGTCCTCAAGCGGAGATCTTTGTTTGAGTAATATTCTGTAATACGGGCTTTAGTATGACATTATGCTTTGCAGGTCCATTCGTTTTATTAACCCCCGACGAAAAATAACAGCTGTTATGTATTAGACGGCGTTGTGTGTGTGTCCAGTCTTTGGCCGCATGTATCTCAGTAGTGCGTGGTTCGATTTCAGTGCGGGTTTTTATAATGCTATGTTTGATGAAAATCGGTTCAGCAGTTACGATGATATTTAGCTTTTAACACAGTTTTTTATAAGACCATAAGGGAAAGATAGACCGATGAAATATTTCATAGATCCGTTGGTTAGATGTCGCTAGTTTCCGCCCAGTTCGCGCGTCATGCGTGAGAGCTATTGCGCGCAGTGATATTAGTTTCTTGAATGATTGGTGATTTTTGTATTTGTTGCAAAATATAGTAGCAACGTGCCATTCTAACCTCAAAATTACATGTGTCGTGTTTTGAATTGTTTTCATTGTAGGTGTGGCCATCTGTCCCAGACAAAAAGGAGAGATGACCAGTTGTAGTTGGTTTAAGATGGCCATTTAGCCATTTGGTATCGAAGCCTAATGAATATAAAAGAAAGGCGACAGCTGTGAGAGAATATTGGTCCGAAGAATCACTAAAAGCTGCCGTTAGTGCTGTAAAAAATGACGGATCTTCTGTGCGTTCGGCACCCGTAGAGCACAAAATACCAAGAAAAACATTAGAGAAAATTAAAGAAAAATGATAGCAAAAAGGGGCCTATGAGACCATCGTCTTTATTTGGAGAAGAAAATGATAAAAAATTGTCTGCTCATGTCAAAACAATGCAAGCCAAAGTTTTTCCACTAACGATAACTGATGTCAGAAGGATACCTTACGATTTTGCAGAGCAGTTAAAATTAAAATATAGATTTAATAGAGACACGCAGAGAGCAGGATGTGACTGGTTGTAAATGTTCTTAACTAGACATAAAGATCTAATCACTAAGAAAATCAGAAGGTGTCTCCTTGGCTACAGCTAATGCCATAAACTGATCAGAAGTAAATGCTTATTTCCAACTGCTTGAACGCGTACTTATTCAAGACAATGAGGTATTAGCACCGAATTGCACATTCAACATGGATGAATCAGGCTTGAGTTGAGTTAAACGTCCAGGATACGTCCTAGCTAAAAAAGGTTCTGAAGCCCTATCTACAGTAACATCAACAGAAAAAGGAGAGACAATAACTATTATAGCTTGCTGCAATGCTGAAGAGACTTTTTTGCCACCTGCGTTTATCATGAAGGGCAAAAATAAAAATCCCTAGTTTGAAGATGGATTACCTCCAGGATCAAGACTGTTCATGTCTCAAAAATCAGCATACATCACTTCGGAGATATTCTTAGATTGGTTGAAAACTCACTTTGTACCAAGAAAACCAGCCGGGAAAGTGGTCCTTTAAATGTGTGTCTGTCTGTTAAATGACCATTCAACTCATTGCAATTCCGTGGAAATGCTGGAATATGCTAATCAGAACGACATTATTCTGATATCAATGCCGAGTCACACGTCTCATTATGTTCAGCCTTTGAATCGTTCCGTGTTCAAATCACTAAAAGCTCACTTTTAGGAACAGTGCAGACTTGGGCTAAATCAAAACCCAGGTCGTTGTATAACGAGACTTTCTTTTGGAGCATTGCTCAACGAGGCTTTGGGAAAAGCAACGGGAGTTTATCCTTTTAATCCAGAAGCGGTGCCAGAATACGCGTTCATTTAAGAATCTGCAGGTAATTCCTCCAATCCTCCCATTGCATACACGATTCCACACGTTATGTCTGCAGTGAAGGACAATAACGACGCATATATCCCAGGTTGTTCTAATGAGGCCAGAAGAGACATGAGCTATAGCCCCGTAATTGTTCCCAAAAAAACAAAAAGTTCATTTAATACTTCCTCTGCATCCAATATTCCAGATCCAAATACTCCAAAACAACTTACATCTAATAATGACCCTGACTACACCCCATCTCGGATTTTACAGGATCTATCACCTGTGCCACAAGAATTAATTGAAGTACGTAAACGAGTAAAGCAAGTTGGAATATTATTGACTTCCGAAGAACATATCAGTACCAGAAACCTTGCTGTAGAGAAATCTATGAAAAAAGAGAACAAAATACAGGAGAGGACAAAAAAAGAAAAAGAAGAAGAGCCAAAAAGGAACAGTGTAAACAAAAGAAAAGCTAACCGTAGACTATCTGATAATAGTGACGATGTTCCATTGAAAATGTTATCAGACAAAAAAAGACAAAGAAGTTAAATGAAAAAGACAACTGTCGTGGATGTGGAGAAAATTACTACAAAACACTTTTAGTAGAAGACTGGATTTAGTGTACAGCATGCCGATTTTGGGGACACGAAAATTGTACGGAATTTGAAGATATATGTTTCAAATGCGGTTAAGAAAACAGCGCCATCTAGTTCCACACTAAGCAACTAGACTTGTATTATGGACACCAGATGGTTGATAAACTAAACAAATACATTTTTTTGTAAGTAAATACATAAATAAATGAAAAACATCCATAACTCGGGAACACATGTCTATATTCATCATACAAACATATGCCCTTAGCAGGATTCGAACCCGCGACCTTTTGGTATAGCAGTCAGAATTTTTAACCACTACACCAAACAGGTATAGTCATTTATAATTAGACTGAACGCCTACCTGGATTCTCAGTTTGGATGATACAATATTGACATTTTCTCTACTACCATTTAATATAAGTCTATGGTTTTTAGGAACGGAATAAAATATTAATTGATATCAGTTTAACGGTATATGACGTGAAGTTTCTTCCTAACATGTTTCGTGCATTTTCCTCTCATCGACGTCCTTGGTTGTCAAACGAAACTAAAAGTATGGGTGGTTGACCGACTGTTCATACCGTGATTCAGTATAATGAGTCACTCACGAAGCCACGAGAGGACGCAAACGCGAGTTTCACACACATACATAATGTATGTGTTAGGTATCATCGTTCATCTGCCTGACATTGTAAAGAAATCGGGCGGGACTCTCCAAGACGAGTTGTCGAAAAAATTACAGTCGATTAAGATTTTGTGTACACTATTATCTGCCCAGTGAAGTAAACACTATATGTATCTCTAACATTTATGTAAGTATCTGTATATTATAAGTATAATGAAATCTATTCATGTCTTTTGTATCTATATCCCTATTTAATACCGCACCACCTGCCTATTTCAAAGGTACTGTCCTTATACCCAAAGGTTGCCTGGAAGAGATCGCTGTTAGTGATTAGGTCGCCATATTGTACGTTATACTCCTACCACTTTCTGTAGCTGTATTTTCTAAAATTTGTATTGTAAGATTTGTGGTATCAACCCTATTAGAATTAAGTTCGCCTTTGTAAATTAATTTTATACAATGCATATTTTTGTAACAGTTGCATGCAAAGATAAGTGTGCGATCCTCTGAGACTCCACGTTGTAAACTCAAAGTGTTCATGCTAATTTACAAAATGGTTGACCTACAGTATTCTAACAAATCAATGGTCGAAAGTACCATGTTCGTCGACCGCTCGCAGTTGCCGTTATCTAAATTTGTACACTTGGCCTCAATTTTTTGCCCAAATTTCTTCTTATTCGTCATCGCACCGGTGACGTGTTGATGTGAATCTATATGCCGAGGCTAGTACAGTCTATGGTAACGTCATTGCGTCTAATCATGTCTTTAGTCCACCGTTGAACGTACGCATCCCCCAAAGGATTTCCATTAATAAATAATTTTATTGAGCGAGTATTATGCACGGGCCATAAATTGAGGCCGGGCTACCTGGTTGTTTCGTCTACATAATGTTGCCCAGTCCATCTGTTGTTACTCTTTCGCTCACATTATTGTTGCTACTAATTCGAAACTGATAGCAATATTGCGCGAGCGACCGCCTGTTCTACTTATATGGTCGGACCAATCACACGGTCGGGCGTTGTGGTTCTAAAACGCCCTGGTAGAAGTCGATTTGGTTTTCCTATCCTAACATGTGGCGGCACGCTGTGGTCCAAATGTGGTCAGTGTACATAATCTCAACCCAGACGCTGCGACACGGTATGCGATATATATCTAACCGATTTTAATAACACAACACCGTGACGTCACCTGCGCCGCTCGCCACTGTTTGGAGTTCTCAGTCACAATTTATTAACGATATATTTTTTATTAGTGTAAAAAAGGTATACGTCGTGATAATTAAAACTTTCCATCACAAAAATAAATTAATAAGAGTCTGCAAAACATGCCCCTTCATTGCAGTCGGCTAAATTCTTCTACAAAACTTCTCCTCGACTGACAAAGTCATCATAAAATAAAGCTGTCGTAGACATTAGTTCAAGAAATAAAGCGATTTAGCAACTGAGCTAGTATTTGCTGTAAGTGTTTCTGTATTTTGTATGCGTGAGCGCAGTCATGGCTTACCTACTTCCCGACTTGCGTCGGGGATAGTGGAGTACATTCTTGTTTTTACACCATCGACAGCACAAGAGATGAAATGTAGCGGTTTAAGGCATTTGTAATAAGAAATATACAGGAATATAACCCTAATCACAGATCTCGCAAAAATGTACCATATTGAGGTAACCAGACTGATACTATTTTTTAAGATACACCATTGGAAGAGATTATTTAAAAAAATACGTTCAATTAACATAGAATTGACTTTTGACCTAGTCAAAAAAAAGACAGGCAAGTGTGAATAGGACTGACCTGATGCTTCAGTACCCAATATTACAAATGCCAATGCATGCAATATGCCAAAATCAAATGCCAATGCAATTCATGCAAAAAAATGCTTTTATTACCAGTCAGTTTGGATAGTGTGTTTGAAAGGGTCATTAATCAAAGGTCAAAGGAATCTTTTTTTTAGAGGATTAAGTTAGAAAGTACCAATGTTCACAGAACATAAGCACATTAACCTTAGTGCTTGATAATATTTTAGCTTGATATCTCTAGCGATATCGTTAAAATAGGGGCTTGCAAAGTCATCCTAGAAGTACGGAAACCTAAAAATACATTATTACATTAATAAAGTACATTCAAACACACAATGTCTCACCACTCCGCTCAACTCGTGTCGCATGCGCCTTCTAAAGTGGGGCACGCGCGTCTGCGCATACGTTTTTGTGTCAGAGCTGGCGGTAAAGGATAAAGTACTTATACTCGTACGACCCACTACCACTTTGACCTGGTAAACTTTTTCATAGGATTTACTTGTGATTTTGAAAAGTGTAGTTATATATAACAATTATACAGCTGGAGAATATGCACTTAGTGCGTTAACAAAGTATGTCCTTGTATATTATGAATACGAGTATGTGTGACAATTTTATAAATGACTTTGATACGAAAATCAAGAACTCTTTTAGCTAGGCTTCCAGAAATATCTGAAACTGTGCCACAGCAGCACGGGCATTTTTTTTTATATGCATAACGGGTTGGTACTTGACCTCAATCACACCTGATGTTAAGTGAAGGTGGTCGAAGGTGGAAGCGTACTGACCCGGAAACCCCAACACATTTGGGGCACTGGCTATTTTATCTCTGACAACCGGAACACAACAATGCTATAAACATTGCTGCTTGGCGGCAGATTTAAATAAGATGGTGGGTAGCTAGCCACGCTGACATTTAAAATGCCCTACCACCAACCAAACCGAATAGTTAAACATGCACCCCGCTGGGGATCGAACCCGAGATCTCCGAATTGTAAACCCAATGTTGTTTACATTGAGCCACGGAGGCGGTTAAAGGCAGCAGAACAGACATTATGGCTATGCTGCTGTGGTACAGCCCCGTCTCTCTAGGAGAGGATATGGGTCATAGTCACGATTTATTTTTATTTAATTTATGGATTAGTGTTAGACTCGTCGCCACCGGACAGTCGTATTTTCAAGTCGACCTACAGACCACTAGGTAAAACCGGGTTCGAATTTCTCGTGTCACTCATTCAAGGCCCGACTGCAACAGACGTGCGTACTCAGCGTGGCTACATTTTGGTCCTCAAGAATTTGATATTTTTGCCATCTCCTCGCTAAGAAGAAGAATATTCAGCCTTGGATTTCATTGTAATATCCCAGAAATAATCAGAGTCATCGTCGGTGGCTCAGCGATTAAGACGCGGTCTTTCAATTTGGGAGGTCCGGCTTCGATTCCCAGGTAGTCTATGTACCAATGAGTTTTTAAATTCAATTTAATTACTTATGTGCATTTATCGGACTGCTCTTAAACAGTGAAGTAAAATATCGTGAGGAAAACCTGCATGCCTGAGAAATAAATATTCAAAGGCATGTAAAGTCCCCCAACCCGCATTGAACCAGCATAGCGGACTACGGCCCATTCTCCTTCATTATACGAGGGAAGACCTATATACCTCAAGTGGGATATTTACGGGCTGAGATGATGAATCAGAGTCAGGTCTATCACATCAGACTGCTAATCTGAATATTGTTCGAAAACAAGTAAGACAGATCGCTGGTCGCGTGTCGCGAAGGCCTCCCAAAGTGGGCCATCGGTGAGGCACGCACGTCTCGTATAGGTTTTTGTGTTAGAACAATCGGTGACCGTTAGCCGCATCTCGGACATGCGACCTCGCGCCGCCTGCGCTGCATCCCAGCCTATGACACCGCCATGAGATATGTAAAGAATAATCACCATATTGCATTCGCTCATTGGATCGCTTCTGTTGCTTTCCTTCCGTGGCGGAACTAGTCACACTTTTTCTTCCCAATAGTTCCGGTAATGAAAATGAAATGAAAATGAAAAATGTTTATTACATGCAACGTATTGTTAAGATTTCCTTTTAGGTATAAGGATACCTCTGCCAGAAAATCTTGCTCTTCCAGTTAATATTGTTAACATTGTAATTAAGTGTGTGTGTGTGTGTGTGGGTGTGTGTGTGTGTGCGTGTGCGTGTGTGTGTGTGTGTGTGTGTGTGTGTGTGTGTGTGGGTGTGTGGGCGTGTGCGTGTGCGTGTACTAATTCGTTGTGCATGAAAAAAAAATAGACTGAATTGTAGTCTGCTTCAAAGTATACCCTCATTTATTGCATTATATCTTGCAAACAAAATCACTCACTCGTGACGTAGCCGCATTCGCTATTCGTTTGCGGTTAGCGAAGTTAAGCAATGTCGGGCGCGATCAGACCTTGGATGGGTGACCACCAGTGGCATTTTAATGCCAGCGTTCTGGGTACCTTGCCGTGCGGTCCCACTTTTTTACATTAAGTTCTAGTTTATATTTAAATACCATCTTTTTATTGGTTACTGTTTTTAACTATTAAATCATTTTATTATATACATATATTGGTCTATAACAGATCATTAATATAAACGAGAAATAGAGAAGTGAACATTGTGGAATGCCCTTGCAACTTGGAGACCACAACTGACATGTATCCTCTGGTTTATTACACAAGTACAAATCTAAGGTCGAGGACAGATATCACAGTGGCGTAACTTCTTGACTAGATTATCATGATGAACGCAATGTTAAGTTTTAGAGAGATCACAGAAAATTAATATTGATATAGCTCTATGAATACAAATTGCTTTGAGATTGTTAGTTTATAAAACTGATTTAAAGTTAGTTTCTCAAAAAAATTACTAATAACTAGCAGTTCAGATTCAGCCTTAGATTATGTAACTTCATCGGTATCGTTATCGATTACATTGACCAATGAGAAGCCGTCAAATTGCCGAGCGAGCGATGAATCAACCAACCACATGTCAGAACGTAACCTATGACGATAACGATGAAATTATGTAATAGAGCCCCAGATATTATCTAAACTCAATCAAAAATGATGACCTACCTATCATTTAGTATTTTTTTTAATTATAGTTGACTAATTAAAAAAATGGAATGGAATGGACTACGGATATAGAATAAATATTTGTGGAGAGTCGATGTCTCAATGAATAGACCTCGAGCAATTTAGTACTGTAAGCACATCCCTCAAGATTCCCGAAAAACCAGAATGGTTAATCGGGCTACTGATAGTGATGGATCCAATAACCTATCTATTTTGTACAAAATTAATTTTTGATTGGTTTTGTTATTAATGAAAATTAAATTATATACGTTTGTGTGTTTTGATATAACAAAGGGAGCAAACGGAAAGGAGGAAAATGATCTTACATAAGGTAGATACCTCCCAGATATAAGGTAGACACTTTCAACCTGAAAAATGTAAGGGTTAGATAGCCACTACCCAAATAGTGGGTGGTGACCCTGCCTTCAAATCCAACGGTTGCGGGTTCGAATGATATGTGTTTTTGTGAGATAAATTTAAACACTTATTTTCATAGTAGCTTCGACACACTGACTGACAGGTAAATGTAATAAACCCTTTCATTATTTCCAATAGATTTAGATTAATATTCAACAAATGATATCATATATCTTACTTTGAAATAAATGCTTGAAGTTTGAATAAAGGAACATTTATACCCGTGTCATGGGTGTTAATATAAATTTTTATGTAGGTTGTCTGTTATTTAGTACCCACAGCACAGGGTTTACCTAATTTGGGACTAGATAACTGGTGTGTCTGAAACGTTTATTTATTTGGTTCTCAGCACGTTATTATTATTTATTATTATTACGCCATAATAAATTGGGTGGGATCCGTCACCATGACGACTACGAAGCGATAACTCCTGTAACTTGGTCTCTCTTATGCTTCACACCGGATCACAACAATGTGGGCAGTGATGCTTGGAGACAGAAATAATTAAGACACTACCCAGCACCCCCTGGCAAGGACTGAAGCACTATTCCCGGGCTGATGCTGTAGAGGATGTCCAGGAGTAGGCCACAGTGTGTAGAAGATGTTAGATGAGGATGAGCCGGCGGAAATCTTTGGAAGTCGTTGGGTGTTCAGCGGGAAATGAAAGATTATAAACGATAGGTAAATGTCCTTGGAAGATGATTATTAATACTTTCAAGGCTTAGGACAGCAAATGTCAGTGACAGCTTATAATAAAACGGTATCACAAACAAATAACTAAATGAAATATTTTAAAGTAACTTTTACAGTGAACAAAAAGGAATAACAGAATTTATATTCATTATAGCAATAATAACAGCAAAATACGCGTCCAATATTTTCAAACGTAAATCACGAACTGACTAAACAAAAAGCTACACTGAAAGAAAGAGAGAGAGAGAACAGGCAGAGTTAAAATTTTGAACTTAAAATATTATGTCTTAACCGAAAAAGAAACAAACAAAGAGAATACTGTTAAAAGAGAACTAACGAGTCGCAAGGCGTCTCGTTACAGGACAAAGAGCTTTAGTACCTGAAAATAACCTCAGTTTGCAGAGAGCGTACCATGATGTGGTGTGTACTCGACTTTGAGATGGAGGACAATGGTTTTGTCATCTCTAACAAGTCTGTTTTGAGTGTCGCCTAACGGCCCTGAATTTGAATAGCTTTTGCGTAGGAAAGTGCTAAGTGGTAAAACACAAGCAAGATGTGCAATGTGGGCGGATGACCGACCACTACTGTTTGGTATGCCTGTCTGACATTTTATAATGAGTTTTCCTTATCGTATACAATTATTATTTCATAACAAAGACTAAGTATTGCTTAACTATAATTGAGTTGCTTTAGGTAGACTTGTATATATATTTATTACCTGTATATATGTAAAGCAGCGGTGTGCAGTGTTTTGTCACAGGATAGGCAGAATTATAAAATTAGCTATTCAATGAAAAAAAAAAATACGACTATAAAACAATAACTTACTCTTATAGCAACTGTTTAGAATATTTCTGTTCATATCAGTATGAATCAGCTGTCTAGACAAAGCATTTCGAGGTAAGCTTACGAATTTTCTAGGGTAGACACTGCCTCTCTGCCTCTTTGGAGGGCACGCCACTGATGTAAAGGTAAAGGCGTGTTCGACGTTGTAAATATTGAAGATGTGAATATTGATAGCAAATGTTCATCATTATCATCAGCCCGTAATCATCCCACTGCAGGGATATAGGCCTTCCCTCGTATAATGAGGGAGTATGGGCCATAGTCCACCATCACGCTGGCCCAATGCGGGTTGGGGACTTATAGCAAATGTTACTCGAAGGAAATTATTTTATATTTATTAAATCAGGCCCAAAATATCCTTTCGCCAATCACCCTTCATTTTCCCATGTGGAGCAATTAAATTATTGAATTCCAATATTTTACAATAACTACAGATTTTCGAAGGTCCTGCTCCGGAAAATCAAATATATATTTCCGCTGGACAAGAGCTCTATACTCTGTAGTTGGGGCCTTCAGTCGTTACTGCCGATTCGTCACGCTCCAACTACGATACGTGACAGTTCGGACCGCTCTGTGACGACCAACGGCGCAAGTGATTGGACAGTGCGATTTAAATGTGCAATGAATGACCTTAATAATTTACATACTGTGTTCTATTATTTATGTAGGTGTATTCAGAATTTTTTCATTTTTATTTTATTTATTTCTGGGAAACAATCAGCTAATAATAATACAATATTAATGTTTGTAACAAAAATACAATACATAAATAAGCCATAACCGTGTCCACTAATTAGTGATGATATAATATCGTGTCACACTTGCACACAACAGGTTGCTTTACTTACTCAATTATTTATACTAAACTGACAAATAGTTATATAGCGTTACTTGGTAGAGGTTTAAAGCTCTATATTATGTACGTACACGAGGCCGCAGGGCGACCGTCACCTTTAATTAAATAAGACTCAGGTTCCTGATTTTATATTATTCCGGTAGCGTCGCGCGCCCGCTTGTAAGTCGATTTGAGAGCCTCCAGTCGGTAACAGAAACGGAGACATGCTCAAAGCCTCTTAGCTCTCCTCGCTTGTTGACAGAATTCTCTCTTTTGTTGCGAAGCGTTGCTAAATTGGATATTAACTCTAAAATAGGATTGCGCTCGTGATTTTGCTCTTTGAAATTCGCTCGAGACAAAAACAAGCTCATGAATTATTTTGTACTGCTTAAGTTCTTATGAATTATGATATGACCTTAGAAATGAATAAGTACCTTACAAATGAATAAGTACTGAGTACGCGTAGATGATTATCAGGCGTTCCCACGGTTAAGGTACAGTCTCATGAGTACTTGATTAGCACGCATTCGACCTTAACTTGACCAATAGGTACCTACATATCACATTTACATTTCTATATGCAAGTTAGGCACCTGTGATAAGGTGCTTTTAAATTCAAATTACTATAATTAATTTTGTTTACACATAAGTATAGAGAATTTATTTACAGAACATTTGCAAATGCTATCTAATTGGAGTTATCTTAGTAATCTTAACTAATAATATAAATGCGAAACTTTAGATGTTTATTTCTTTGTATGTTTGTTTGTTGCTCAATCACGGCGAAACGGGTGAACGGCCTTGGATGGAATGTAGAACGTATCGTTAGTTATGACATAGGATATTTAGTTTCCCGATAAAATGAGTAGTTCTCGCGGGATAAATAAATTAAACATATCCGCGATAAAGTTATTCCATAAAATTCCATAAAAGCTAGTATTTTATAAAACAAATTAAACTACTTAGAAAAAATTGAGAAAAACATTCAACCCAAAGTCTCCAAAAATCCGTATTCAGCCCTGAAATCTATGCAAGGCAGAAATCGTGTTCAAGGTCATGAACTAGAATATACTATACTAAATTACGATGGTATAGATTTGTTTGTGGGTTCGAGTCCCCCTGGGGGTTGGTGTTTGTGTAATGATGAATACGAGCATTTGCAGTGAAGTCATCGATAGTATCAGTGTATTCTTTTGTCATGTTTAGGATTGAAAGTGTGTCTGAAATATTTATTATTTATTTACGAGGTCTTAATTGATCCAGCGGTGCCCTCATTGGATAAATTAAGATTTCTTTTTATATAATGCTTAAATAAAAAAAATATTGTTCTGATATGCACTCGAAAACCCTTAAATAATACCTAAAATTTTCGAGAATTTAAAATTATTCATAAAAACGAATTCATCAAAAAAATTATTCAAAAAAAACTTTTTTAAAATCGTATTTTTTATAATCGTGGAAAATAAGGTGTTTATTCTGTATTTAAAAAGAATTCTTAATTTATTCAACGAGGCCGCCATTGGACGGAATATACCCTCTTAAGCAAGCCTCGAGTTAGCGACGTGATTTCTATAAAATTATGGTATTTTACCTTTAAAGATTAAATGAGAACCAATTCCCTAGAGTAGGCAATATGAATTATGTATAGGTAGCTATTACAAACTGCATTCGGAATATCCAATAAATTATGACGGTGATATTGCTTATTCAAATGATATTATTGCATTCAAAATTGAAATGAATTCTTGAATTTTGAAGTTGGTCTACATCTCAGTTTATTACAGTCTAGTGAACGCAGCCAGGTCAATTCGCTTACCATCTCAAATGACTTCCCATTTCTTTACAATTCATCGCCGCTCGGTTACCTATGAATATATTAGGTCCTTACCTATGAAATTGGCGTTTTGTATGAAGAATTTCATTAAGACTGTTTTCTCCATACAGACATTTTTGTTTTTTTTTTGAGAACGGCAAATCCAAATTTAGCTAAACGTTGTATGTTAAGTATAGTGCAGCGTTAATTTTTAAAAGTAACCGCTTTATAAAAGTTTCAGAGAATCTAAGAAACGATTATAGGAAGCACATGAAAAGAGCTCTGTTCAAATTTTTTTTATTATGTGATTTAGCCCAGAACATAAAAAAAAAAATTAAAAATATTTAAAAATATTCCATATGAAACCTTGTAATAATATTCCATTCCAGATATAGCTTTGAAAATCGCAAGAATTGGTACATATGATTGACAAAAAAAAAACTCCCATTTCGTAGGAAAAGACCCAATGTAACCAGAATTGAAAAAGTTCAACGTTTATTGATTTAAATGGAAATATGAGTTGGAGCTTGTATTTCTATTATTAGTTGTCGGGTATTCGGACACGCAAGAAGGTGAAAGCTGTCAGAATAGAGAGACAAGGTCGCCCAATCGATTCAAGAATGTAGCAAGCACAGACAATAAAGTAAATGAAAAATTTAGAGAACCTCGAGAAAATCGTATGACCTAACAACATAAGTAGGGAACGGAGTTTCGCATATAGCGTGGAAGAGAGAAGGTAAGTTCCTCGTGAAACGACCGCAGTTTAAAAAATCGCGGAAGTACTAAGACCTGCATTACATGTTAGTTACAGGTTGGGTTCGAAACGATGGGACCCTGGGGCGCTGACGCAAATGTCTTGTCAAAGACCAGAGGGCGGATTGTGAATTTTGTTTCGACTTAATTTTACTACCGCGTTCACATTTAACTGACGATTTGGTATGCATATAGTTGGCTCGCGCACATTCGATTTCGGAGATTTCAAACATACTAACCAATTTATATGAAGATATATGCAGCGCCTCTAACGGATAGCATGCAAAACATACTTGTGAAGCAATATTGTACGCGAGGGTAGAATGTATGGCAATCTATGGATTAAAACGCGCGTAGAACAAAAAAAGCCCGATAAAGCAGTATCTGCATAATTCCAGCAACACGCGAAGCCAGGATGCTTACATGAAATATTGAATATTTTCCTTTGGGCAATGTTGTAGCATATTCTACCATTACGTACAGTCAGCTTCAGAGAAACCAGACCCTCTATTCACACAATGACTGCATGTACGAGGGGTCTGGTTTCACTGCAGCTGACTATACATGGATCACTTCCCCCAAAGGACTGGATATTACCTCAAATAGCCCACAATAACTGATGTGTAAACAGGCCCCAACCAAATAACTGCAATATAATAAGCTGCTACCCGATAAGAAGGCGCGGGGCGGGTCCCGGTAGTGGAATATATAAGCACCTCGCCGACCACCCTTTCGCCTATCAGACAATCAGAAATAATTTCCTGTTATAGATTACATAAGAGCCACATTGTTAGCCACAGTTGAGAACCGAAGAGGAAAGATGATAGGTCACTTAATACGACACTATATTATTTTAAAAACATAATTGAGGCAAAGTTTAAGGAAAGAGAGGAAGGGGAAGACCTAGGCACAATTACTTTGACCAGGTGAAAGAAAAGGTGAATGTCGTGTCGTACCATGAGGTTAAATCGAGGGCGGAAAGTAGAGAGACGTGGTCATTACTGGAGTAATGACGGTGGACCGACAAGGGCATAGCTCATCAATTGAAGAAAAAGAAGGCTAAATAAGTGTAGACTGCCGAGTTCGGACGCCAAATTAGATGTCCGCAAATTAACATGCTAGGGGCTAAGAAGATATTCTAGAAGAAATGGTTGGTGGTAGGGCATTTTAAATGTCCGCCTGGCTAGCTACCACCTTCTTATCTAAATCTGCCGCCAAGCAGCAATGTTAATAGCATTGTTGTGTTCCGGTTGTCAGAGATAAGATAGCCAGTTCCCCAAATGTGTTGGGGTTTCCGGGTCAGTACGCTTCCACCTTCGACCTCATCTTCTCTTAACATCAGCTGTGATTGAGTCAAGTATGAACCGGTCGTGCATAAAAAATATAGATACACCGAAAGGCTAAGAAACTGTCCCCAAGTTTAATCTTAAATAAATTCTAAATTAAAAATACTTTTAATAACAAGCTTATCTTCTCTTAACATTAGGTATGAAGAGGTCAAGTACAAACCCGTTATGCATAAAAAAAAAATATTTGTAGAGAGAAAAGATATGCCTTGGGATCTTCAAGAGCAGAGTGAATAGGCATTTACTGGGATCGCGTGCTACATCATCGACCACATCGCCACTTTCCATTGGGTGAGATTATGGTCAAACGCGAATCCAGTCAATCATAAAAAAAAGGCGTATGGAAGGAGGAAAAAGGTGGTTGATGGGGCGTGGTGTATGTAACAACAGAATATTATATTTTATTATATTATATATTAACCTTCAGATGTATTATTTGAAGAGTTCCTTATAGGAACCACGTTTTCCTTTAATACTTTGTGAATGATTATCTTCCAACCCTGGAATTACTTTATCGCTGACTCTTATCTTACCTTATCCCATCTCATGACTCATCAAATGATGAGAGAAGAGAATTAAATAATTAAAGTAGCCTATGTCCTATAAGGCCCAGGCTACCTCCTTGCCAAATTTAAATATGATCGGTACAAAGCTTTTTTTATGGTTAGCATTTGACCTGATGTTAAGTAGCGTGCATGGTCACCCGAAACCCCCAAACTATTTGGAGAACTGGCTACCTTATCTGTATGAATAAGCAATACAATCAACATTGCTGCGTGTTCGACGGCGTTGTGTGTGTGTCCTGTCTTTGTCCGGGTGTATCTCAGTAATAAATGGTCAATTTTTTTAAAGACTTCAAGGAGCGTACTCATTGTTAAGTTAAGCCATTTCCAAGATTTAGCTTTTAACATAGATGTTTGTATTTGGAACGTCATAGTCTTTTGGGAGGTTCTAAATTTTCAATTTATAGTTATTAAAAATTCCCTATCACCAACCAAGTACCAAACATGTACTGATGAAACGGTTTACTCGTGAAAATATAACAGAAAGAGTTACTTTCGCAATTAGGTATATAACATTTGTGTGGATGTTATAATACATACATAACGTCACAACCCGTATCCCAAATAGGGGTATCAGAGATATGCCAAACCTTAGTATTTGAGTCTTCAAACATTATATTTCTCGCAGACAGTTTTGACAATTAAATACGACTTAATGATGATAATCATCATGATGTAACGATGAAATTCGAATGACAAGTCGCCTTCAATAAAAGGCATGTGGTTAGCAACCATTGCAATTGGTAGAATAACGGGGGAAGCGCGACGTTGCTGTTCCGACACTTTGTAACAGCTTTTTAGTTAACTTACATATTTATATGGTCTATGAATCATGAAAACTTCCATCACTGTTTAAATCTTACAGAGGGTTTTAGTTAAACAGCATTGCAAACGTTTGATAAATATTTTTTATACATTCGGCTGTAAGAGTTTAGTGCTTGAAACAACATCCGCAGAAACACAGAAATTCACATGTGACAGGGGGTCAACCCCCTGTCACATGTGCCCCCCTGCCTATACCTTTAAAACATATAAATTCAGTGTTTTTAGGTCGAAAATATCTTGATTTTCCGACTCCCACGAAAATACGAATCTATTCTTTTTTTACATGTCGAAACCACATAGTTATGATAATAAAATAACTAAATGGATGATGATTATTTTATTTTCCCTACATACCACGGAAACAAATTAATTATAATACTTGCATAGCTTTCAGTGCGAGGGACGACATTTCTCTTTGATGGATGCCGACAAGGCGCTGCACGCGAGATGCCAACGTTTAAACCAGCCATTAAACTAAATAAATTGTCGCTGTTCATTACAACGGTTGTAAAGTTAACTTATAAACGGTTAGAATGTAGTAACAAATTAACCACATGCATTAGACTATGTCCATCAAAAGTACTGTTACAAATGGGCGTGTGTCACAAGAAAGATGAAAACCAACTCTATGAGGGTTCAAAAACATGATGAAACACTTCGAGAAAAGGTAGGTAGTGCCCTTGCGCTTCACTTGACTCGTCTTGGCGGGGGCACTACCGTGCCCCCAGATGCTTAAGATTTAACAATTGAGACCTGCAGTGTCCCTTAGAGATAAGTTTAAAGAGTATAATTTTCTAACCTTCCCTTCACAGTACATTCTTGAAAATTTAATATAAATCAAAAAAAATATTGCGTCACATAAGAAAAATAGTGATAGAGGGTGATTAATCTAAAGGGCTGGGAATATACATCAGATTTTACCTCTAATTGTCTGATCAGACTATCTTTTATTTTATGCACAACGGTTTGATACTTGACGTCAATCATACCTGATGTTAAATGAAGATGAGATCGAAGGTAGAAGCGTACTGACCCGGAAACACCCCAACACATTTGGGGGACTGGCTATCAACACGCTAACAAGCGGAACACAACAATGCTATTAACATTGCTGTTTGGCGGCAGATTTAGATTAGGTGGTGGTAGCTAGCCAGGCGGACATTTAAAATGCCCTACCACCAACCAAACCGAGTACTTGAACTAGTACCCCGCTAGGGATCGACCCCGCGACCTCCGAATCGTAAACCCAATGTTGTTTACATTGAGCCACGGAGGCGGTTAAATCGTATTTACTCGATACACGTCCGATTGTTACGTCACACTTTTTGTGATCTCAGTTGTTCTTGAGCAATAGCACAAGCATTCGGGATAATAATCCCGATTGCTTAAATGCAGAAAGAAGAAATGTTAATGTACTGTTACTTATTGCAAAGAAAATTAAGAATATTTGCTCGTGTTGACGCGAAAGAAGAAAAAACCGGTAATAAAATCGTAAACACCTCGTCGCTGTATCCGACTCGGACGTCCTATACTTACTTTAGTAACTTATTAGTAATCTGTGCCTATACGACAATCGGATTTTAGCGTACCGAGTCGGAAACAGCGCCGAGGTGTTTACGATTTAATTACCCGTTTTTTACACGTGCAAATATTTTCAATTTTCTTTTTAACAATTTATTTATTTACAATTATAAGTTTACAGTTTTAACACTTATAAGTTATTCGACAAGAGACACGCAAAGATTAACGATATTCGTAATATTGGCACAAGAACGAATACAAATATTTCACGATCACCGTCAGATCATCCGCAAATATGTCAACATTTTGGATCTCTTTCGTAAAGTTATTAATTATATCAATAGCTCTAGCGGAGGGCAACTTTGCAATAAGTAACAGTAATTCCAGAGGCGTCTTTACCTATGGTGCAGGGTGTGCGGCGCACACGGGCGCCGGGTCTAAGGGGGCGCAGAGCGCCCTCTAATGCGACACCTCCAAAGATGCGTCGCTCGCGGCGCCGGCGCTCTCATCGACCCCTATGTGTGTTTATATATACAGGGCGTCCCAAAGTTATGGGACATGAAGGGGAAGTACCTTAAATATCGTAGATAGTGAATTTTGCTCAAAGAAGACTTTATGTTATTTTTAAAAGTTAGTAATTCTGCATTCATAGATTTTCTAAAAATTATTTGCTTCGGCTGGGAATCGAACCGACTCAAATGTGAAAAAAAAAACACCCTACTTTTATGATGCCAATCGAAAGAATAGCTAAAAAATAATAACTCTGCCTAAGTAACATAGTATTTTAAAAGAAAGGAACAACGTGAAATTAATCATTTTAATCAAATAAAAAACATACATGAAACTGCCGTAGTCAATTAAGTAGGTATTTTTTTGTAAATTAATTAATTAAATGCTCAAAATGTGATCCCTCTTGTCTTACGCAAATCGCCAATCTTTTAATGAGCCCGCTGCCTGTTGATTTTCTAATCATTTTATGGTATGGTTCCATTTTCAAATTATAAATTATTTATTTTTGTTTTTAATTTGCCTTCTGTCTAGCTTACAGAGGACGTATTGAAATACAAGTTTTATCATTTCATCTACACGTGCACTTATAATAAGGAAAACTATGTTAGTACCTATTTTATGAAGTGGGTACTTATTTACGAATAATCAATGCTATCTTTGGAATGATAATATCGCTACTTTTCGAACGTCGTCGGCAATAAATAACTTTCTTGAAATTTGACTCAATCATTTTATGTTGTTCCTTTCTTTTAAAATACTATGTTACTTAGGCAGAGTTATTATTTTTTAGCTATTCTTTCGATTGGCATCATAAAAGTAGGGTGTTTTTTTTTTCACATTTAAGTCGGTTCGATTCCCAGCCGAAGCAAGTAATTTTTAGAAAATCTATGAATGCAGAATTACTAACTTTTAAAAATAACATAAAGTCTTCTTTGAGCAAAATTCACTATCTACAATATTTAAGGTACTTCCCCTTCATGTCCCATAACTTTGGGACGCCCTTTGGGAATGACCTTCCCCATGCCCCTGTTCGATTTGATCCATACTTCCAGGGACACCCTGTGTATAGTTGTGTGTACGAGCGTCCTGTTATGTAACTGTAATAGTTTTTAAATTAAATATTTTTGAAAGAAAGAACTACCAAGTTGTGATTTTTTTATTCTTATAACCCCTTCCTTCCTAAAAAAACTTTTTGCTTCCCGACATCATTTAAAATTGCACCATTTGCATCCGAATTTCCATTTGAAAATATAACTGTTAGTATTCCATTTTGACCCCGCTCCTATTAGACTGGAGGGGGGGCCAGGGTACTGGTTGCACACGGGCACCACAAGGGCTAGAGACGCCTCTGAGTAATTCGTCATTATCTCTAATCTATTTTTTCTTTCTGCTTCGCATGCAAGCACTCGAGGACGACTGAGTTTAGAAAAAGTCTGACGCAAGAATCGGACGTGTATCGATCGAGTGAATACATCTGATCGTATAATAGAGATAATGACGAATTACTCAGAGCGTCTCTAGCCCTTGTGGTGTCCGTGTGCAATCAGTACCCTGGCCCCCCCTCCAGTCTAGTAGGAGCGGGGTCAAAATGGAATACTAACAGTTATATTTTCAAATCTGATCAGACAATTGGAAACAAATCCTGACGTATATTTCCACCCTTAAGCGGAAGGGTTGAAAATAAAATGAATAGTCGTAATTATGTCATCAACGTCGTCGGCCGAGAGACGTCCATTGTAATTACATTATAGACCTATGTAATTATTGCGGCGCCTGACAATGTTGTATCGACCGTTCACAAGAAAGTGCACCGCTAGCACGCCCCCCCCCCCACATAAGTACATGCAGGAGCCCATAAATACCACCACCACAGAATATCTAATAGCAATATACCTCCACACAACCTAAACAATACAGGCACGGGTATTATTTATAATTATAAAGAATTAGTCATGGATTTCCGCAAACTAATGCCTTATTCCATTAGTCAACATAAAATTCCGCCCGCCCAGGAAGGAGGATATTGTTTTTCGGGTGTATGTAGATTTCTATGTTACATCATGTAGCTTAAACGGCTTGGCCAAATTTGAAGAGCATTCACAATTTTTTTTTCAAAAACCGAAATTATCAAAAACACGACGAATCTCAAAATGGAGTCGGTGGTCTCATACGAAAATCTATTTATTACAAAACGAGTACAGAGTAGTGCGCAGGCCAGTTCTTCAAAAAAATGCCTATATGACGGATGAAGATCCGCGTAGGGACCTTCGACTGCGGCCTAAATCTTTTCGTTTTGTTTTTGACTTTTTTTTGTAGGCAGTCGGGTTATAGGCAAGTTCTTCATGACCATCATCGGCCTGTATTCGCTTATTGCAAATTATATAAACATTATTTCCTTTAATTATTATTAGCTTCGCCTGCGTAGAAAACCTTTATAAATAAATAGAAATTTGACATTTAAATTGACACCACTCAATAACAGCAACAAGATTAACAATAGTAATTAATATAACTTTAGAAATTTTAAAGTGTATATGTATTATATATACATATTACTATATTAGGCATTGCTTAGTGTAGGGGATGATTGGCTCTGTTTTATTTGCAACGGTTGTATTTTTAAATATACTTTATTTTATTTTTTATTTAATAACAAAAAGTTACACAACACTTGACTTGATCTCAATCACAGGTGATGTTAAGTGAAGATGAGGTCGAAGGTGACTGACCCGGAAACCCCAACACATTTGGGGGACTGGCTATCTTATCTCTGACAACAAGAACACAACAATGCTATTAACATTGCTGTTTGGTGGCAGATTTAGATAAGATGGTGGTAGCTAGCCAGGCGTAGACTGAAATGGGGGTGAATTCAGCGTGATTGACTTGATTTGATTGATTCCTCATATTTTGTACCTACATGTATTAGTTACAAGCCTTGACAACGTTTATTAAAATTGGCAAAAATAAATAAGTACTCATGTAAGTAGATATGGTAAAGGTAATTGAAAAAAATATCCTTTGTAACAAATATTCTCTTTGTAACTTTCGTTGTATACCTATTTACTGTTAGAGGAAAGAAAGACAGGTTATAGGAAAGATTTTGTATGCAAAAAGAAACAGTGTTTTACGATACTTTGAAGTTTTCTATCGGCAAAATCGTTTACTGTTCGTTGGGTCTATTTAATCTACATACCTTCAGTTATGATTTGTTCTTTTGGTAAATTGTTTCAATAGGTTTTATTATTAATATCTGAGCAGACGAGGCGGCTTGATAACCACACAAAGAATTCTGAACGGGTAAGAGATTGGATATTCATTTTATTGTATATAATTTAACAAACCTAGTACATTTGTCTACGTATGTGTCGGGTCACGCGCAGTGTAGAGTTCCGTACTTTCCATCACAAGATTTCCTTTTAACTTAATTATATATACTACTGCCGTGAATTTTTTCATAAGCGGAAACATAACAGTAAATTCGCAACAATCCTTTTTTTATTATATTTCTTTAGCCTTATTGATTACAAAATATTTAATCTCATAGGGGTGTATCGGCTTTTCGGTATTCAAAATATAACTTTGTATATTTATGGGCTTATTTACGTACTTATTGATACTATAATAGTTTTTTTTTATTTATTGTTAAGATGTATCTTTTAAAAGTATAGTATATTATATGCATTCATATCTAAGTATCGCTGCAAATGTTTGTTACCCGACTGCGCAAGGGAGGAAGTTAATGTTTTTCGAGTATATATGTATGTACGTACAGTGGCGTGCACAGCGTTTTGTTACAGGGAAGGCAGATAGATATCATTTGCTATTAAATGAAAAAAAATGCTAATACAAAATAATAACTTAAATCCTCGCTACTATTTAGAATATGTACGTTCACATCAGTATGAATCAGTGATCTTAGCAGTGCATTTTGAGGAAAGCTTACAATTTTCTAGGGTACGAGTGGAGGGTAGGGTGGAGTATCATATGATACGTACGTACAGAGTGGCGTGATCTCCAAGCAGGCAGAAAAGTCTGCTTTTCTGCCTGCTTGACCGATTTAGAAGTGCATGGTGTCGTTAGATTCGTCTTGATACCAGGAGTATATGATACTCCTGATGTATGTTATGGTAGAAAAATCCAACATGACGCCCGCGAAAAATGAAATATGCTGTCGTGTTTTTTTTTTTGTTTTTAAATTCCTAATGTTATTTGTGTATGGAATAAAGTGTTATAATAATATAGACAATCACGAAATTATAAGGGTTTCGTTCGAAAAAAAAACGCGTAACCTAAGGAATTGTATTTGTTTATTAGTCCAGTGAGGATACACTTTTGACTTCCTATAATTTTAAAGGCCGTGATAGAATTAAAAAAAACTCTAACAAATCGGTAGCTTGCTTTTGTTATAATATACATATTTAGTAACAAAACATAGACTATATGATTAAAATTACCACCGCGTACACATTGCGTCGGAGGACTTAGAACCCCTGTAACTATTTTCAAAAGAAATCGAACAATAACTTCTTTACAATTATGAAAAATTTCACCTTGGGTAAATATCACGATTCAATAAACTATTTTTAGAAAATATAAAGCAGCTATTGATTAATGTTTTAGAAAATAGTTTTAGAAGATCTTAGCATCTTCTACAACGCAATGGTGTGCACAGTGGTAACTTTAATTTAATATTGTAGGTTTTATAACTAAATACCATACCTAAAGCAAACTCCGTTAGAAAATATTTTTTACAATATCTATAAAAAATATTTTATATCTATGTACAAAAAATCAGGGCCTTTAAGATTATAGGAAGTTACACCCCTAAATATGCATATCTTGACTGGACTTTATAGGGTTAGCCACTCACAGCTATTTTTATTTCCCAACCTTGATTCGGTAGAGTAATGCAATGGCAATCAAAACGAACATGCCCATTAAAATATCATTTCTTTAGAGCCATTTATATTTCACAAATTATTGAACTCTGGTTTCGTAACGTCCATCTAATATAATTTGAACTAAAATGTCAGTCTGTCCTTCGCCTGGCGAAATGCCAGCACTATAACAAATGACCAAAACGGTACCATTACCTTTCAACATTTACATTGCCCGTTCAATTCAGAAACAATGCTATGCGTTTAACCTTAAGGGGGTATTGCATTTTGTAGTAATTAAAAAGACTGTTTCAAATTATATTTATCGATCTTATAGGTAGATGTAACTATTACTTTCCAATATTAGTGTCTGCAGTTAACTATTAACAGCAAATTGTATATCTTAATATTGCGTAGGTGTGTTTATTTTGTACACCTCTCACGTCTTAGTGGAGCATCAGAATGACTTAGTTTCAGAAAATGCGGCATTGACTAAATTTTCACACAAATATAAAAATTTAGACACGGGCGGTGATGCGCCGGAAGCTGAAGTACAATTACTTCTTGCCCTTTATTCTTAAATACTAAATGTATTCCTGTTCGTTTCACAAAAGAATGATATCCCTCACTCACCGCCCTTGGTAAATAAATAAGCACGGATATATAGATTACAGACCAAAGAAGCAAAATAAAGTTGTTTACCAGACATTTCATATATTCAAACTTATTAAATTTGTACGTAAAAGGAATGGAACCAACTCGTCTCTTCGCGTGGGTGTCGCCGTTTCCACCAAAAAATATTTTTAGACTTACTCGTTGCAACGGCGATGAGCTCACCCGCCTGTCACGTGTGCATTTCTATATATTTCGAAAGGTAAACTGTGAATGTTGTTTCACATATTAAACTTTTAATGTTTGAACCCAAACGCTTGTTTGGGATATATCTGACCCTATTTGGGATATAGGTCGTGATGTTATGTACGGTAGTTAATTTTTTTTTAAACGCCATCTAGTTTCACACTAAGCAACTAGGCTTGTGTTATGGATACCAAATGGTTGATACACTACACAAATACATTTTTTTTTGTAAATAAATACACATATAAATGAAAACATCCATAACTCGGGTACACATGTCCGTATTCATCATACAAACATATGCCCCTAGCGGGATTCGAACCCGCAACCTTTTGGTATAGTGGGTCAGAGTTGCTAACCACTACACCAAACAGGTTGGTATACCTTATAAAGTAAAATGAGGGTCACTTTGCGTCTGCTATTATTTATCCTATCCTACCTACCTATGTGCTATACTTTTCGGGATAAATAAGTATTTATTTTATTAATTTTCAACACACTTGCTCGTAAGGTTGTTCTTATTACACCGCCTCCTTTTGGTATAGCAGCAGAGTTTCTAACCACTACACCAACAATTTATATTCATTTCTGCATAAACTAAAAAAAAGTTTAAAAATCTGTCAAAACCTAAAAATATACATTTTTGACTATTTGAATGACAATGATCTTCTACCAGTTCCCATTTCATTAAAAAAATAGCGCTTATCTAATGTGCGATGCCCACGGAAGAGATAGTTCTTTCGTGCTGAAACCACATAGCATTAAATAGCGTGAAATGATTTCATACAAAACAATACCAGGAAACGTTTATTATCTGTTGTACTATTGTCTGGTTTAAGACCTTGTTTAAATATGTAATCTAATACCTTATTTTTAAACAATATTAGGTTTACTATTCGGAAGTCTCGGGATCGATCCCCAGCGGGGTACATGTTTAAGTACTCGGTTTGGTTGGTGGTAGGGCATTTTAAATGTCCGCCTGACTAGCTACCACCATCTTATCTCAATCTGCCGCTAAGCAGCAATGTTAATAGCATTGTTGTCTTCAGGTTGTCAGAGATAAGATAGCCAGTCCCCCAAATGTGTTGGGGTTTCCGGGTCAGTACGCTTCCACCTTCGACTTCATCTTCAATTAACATCAGGTGTGATTGAGGTCAAGTACATAAATAAAATTAAAAAAAGCATTTTGTTGTGCCTAATTTCTAAATCTTTAATATCCAGTTTATTGTAATTATGATCATAATATTATTACAATAATACTTAATTTATAATTAAATAAGTACTTTCAATTTAAAGTAATGTAGGTACTACTTAAGTGCTATAATAACAACTTGACTAAGTTAAACATGTCTCTCATTGCAAGTTAGGTGTATGAAGAAAGCCTTTCGAATTTAGTCGGGTAATAATGTTTTTCTTTCGGTATTCATGAGGCAGAATGTATTCTACATAATGAACGAAAAAGAAAATGCGTTTTCTAAATTGTGATGATAAATTAATATTGAAATTTACTGTTATACCTAGCCTTAATTCAATTAAATAAGTTACAAAAAACAAACTACTACTTTTTCACTTTAAATATTGACTGTTGGTCGATCTAGTTCGCGCCATTTTCCATGCGTGCGCGTAGATGTCGCGCGCCAAGAAAAAAAATGCAACATTTTTCGTAAATATTTGTTGGTTACGACTTTTACGACGAAGTTTTAGTTAACTACTTTGAGCTAGAATATTATCGAAAATGTCTACTTCAAGTGAAGAAAATAAACCCATTGCTATACCTATACGTCGCTAAACGTAGCATACACTCTATTGACTCAGTCATTCAAACTCGCAAATCTATTAGTCCAGTAAGGACACACTTTTAACTTACTATAACTTTAAAGACCGTGATTTTTTGCACATGTAAGTACCTGTCAGTGATAGAATAAAAATGTTGTCTAACAAATCGGTATACCTATATTATAATATAGGTTTTTTTTTTTTGTTTCATTCTCTCCTTTAGGAGAAGGCAATAAGGGATCTAGCCCATAACAGCCATGTCTTATTTCACTTATTTCTTTAGTTTGTAAGTCAGTCTCAGTCAAAACAAGTAATTAGTCGTATACTTGGCGTATAGTCACGGTCAAGTCATTCTTCAGTAAAGTGGCAGAATGCTTTACAAAAGATTTTGGCGGCTTCTTGTGGGAACCCGAAAGCTCCGTTACGCACTTTAATTTACACTTCCCTTCACTTGTACACCATCACTAACGTTTGCTGCACAATATTCTGCCATTATTAAGCTTCAAAAGTTAGAATGCACAAATTATAAGAATTATAAAGAAAATGCTACTTCACTCGCCGAGTTCCCGCCAAAAAGCCATATAGGTATTTAGTAATAAAACATTTACACAGCCTGTTATGATTAAAATTACCACTGTGAACCTAATTGCGTCGGAGAATATACTTCTCCTGTAACTATTTTCAAAAAAATCGACCATTCTCTTTTTTATATTTATGAAAAAGTTCACCGAGGGCAAATATCACGACTCATTAAACTATTTTTAGGAAATATAAAGTAGCCATTGAATAACTTGACGACCGATTGGTGTAGTGGATAGTGACCCTGTCAGCGAACCCAAGGGTTGCGGGTTCGAATCCCGCGAAGGGTAAATGTTTGTGTGATGAATATGAACATTTATTCCTGAGTCATGGATGTTTATATAAATCGGGAGCTCTGGATGACGTCTTTCCCTTATAGTTTTATTTTAGTTTTAATTTTTTATAAATATAATGTTTTCTTGGTGTCAAATAAATAACCATTAGCCTCCATGATGAAATAAAATAAGTTTATATAAATATTTATGTGTGTTTATCCGTTATCTAGTATCCATAGTACAAGCTTTGCTTAGTTTGGGACTAGATGATTGGTGTAAGTGTCCGAAATATTTATTTATTTATTTATAATTGTTTTAGGAGATCTTAGCGTCTTATACTGCGCAATGAAGTTCACAATGGTAGCTGTAATTTAATATTATAGGTTTTATAACTAAATGCCTATACTTAAAGCAAGCTACAGAATTATTAGAAAACATTTTTATTTGATTACTGATGGGTACTATATCCTTCTACAAAGACTTTAAGATTATATGTAGTTACTAACTACCTACAGTTGCTTATAGTCCAGAAAAAAATGCGCAATTTTTGTGGTATTCAATAGCCAATTTGTTGAAACTCAAAATCATTAACCAAAACATTAATTAAATAACCAAGCAAATAGTTTTTCAATTTGCTTATCTATCGATTTCCGGTGAGGTTTCTCACGCAAATTACAGACATCTGTACCAAGTTAATTTAGTTCTCTTATATAGGCACCATAGAAGTCAGTTCACGTTGTATGTTGTGGTAACGTTACCTAATACCACTTTCTTTGTTCTACAAAGAGGCAAGCGGTATTCACACACAGCATTGATAATGTTACTTACTGCTACGAAAGAGGATTACCCATAAAGGAAACTATCAATGTACTTAACCGTAATAGGTTTGCGTAGGAGGTAATTTCAGTTTTGGCTATTATGCCCTCTTTTGCATCTATATAAAGTTACTATATAAAAATTATAACTAATTTGTTTGGCGAACCATTTGTAGATGTAATAATTTAAAGCGATTATGCTGCTGATAGTTATGAATACTACAGCACAACCAAAGACGGCATTATAATATGACTAGCTTTTCGGCCGCGGCTTCGCCTGCGTGGAATAGCTGTATCGCGGAAATTTGTTTATCCCGCGGGAACTACTCACTTTATTGGGAAACGAAGTATCGTATGTTTTAATCCCGGGTATATTTTACCTATATACCTACCAAATTTGATCCAAATCCGTTCATCTGTTTCGCTATGATTAAGCAACAAACAAACATCCAAACTTTCGCATTTATGATATTTTTTAGATTAGATATGATGTAACAAAGATCACTTCGTCTGCTGCAAACACGAAACGGCTGGAATTGACTTCGATTTTGGGGTATGGATGTCTGCGGATAAAAAGTGCAATATTTTTACCCGACTATTAATAAAGAAACACGCGATTTAATCATTAAAGTTATAGACCAATATAAACAATGCCTTACGGTTACGAAGATTACGGCTGCAATACTTACATTACTACTCTATAACGATTACCATATCCAGTGATTGGAAGCAACCGACCGATGTATGATGCGTATCACGACAGTTTGTGCAATTTGTTTCCATTAAGCCTTGGAGCCGCCTTCCGCGTTTCTTTTTGTAAAAGAGTTTAGCCATGACTACGATTATTTCGAAATGGGGTCTTATTATTTCAATGGATTTTTTATGCTTGCAACTCATAAACATAAAGGTCCGCTACATGACCTCGAAATTTGAAACACCGAATAACACGGCACCGAAAGTGCACAATAACGAATAATCTAACGACGTTGTTAGAAGCAACTAACCTATATCGACATTTGATCACTAATCACGGAACTATGATTCACTTCGCGTCCAAAATAATAATACAAAATAAACTACTAATATTTTTTTTAATCTTATTTTAAGGAGCTTAGTCGAAAGCGACTATGCCGTTCTATTGGTACAGCCTACTTATGTACCAGACGGCTAATTCCTCCGTCGCACAGCAATTTTATATAAATTATACATATTTTTGGCTGCTAGAGATGCAGGGTGTGCTAGAGCTCTATTGCAACCACCTAATACCCGTATATTATTGTTTATAACAACTTCTCTTCTATAATCCCCGTTACGGACACATTCCATCAGCACATGATAGGTATCCTCCACCGCATCACACTCGGTACAATTCGGAGATGGGACTGTTCTAATCATGTGAGCGAACTTATTTAATGGAATGTGTCCGGAACGGAATCTAAACGCTATAACAATATCCTGCAGTGAGCAGCAGAGTCACTTCGCGCCCAAAATAATAATACAACATAAACTACTAATAATTATGACTTAGATCTACATTTAACCAGTGAACAAGATAGTACGCCCCATTCCCTATGTCACGAGGCTATAGCAGGATGGTACCTAACTATCGTCTTACCTACGCTTTAATACTCACATTGCTGTGTTCCGGTGTGAGTGGCGGATAAGAGAGCTACTGCATTTCATTACTCTTCACGATGGCAACACCTTTGAGACACCTATATTTAGGATCTATTTTACTATATCTTGATGGCTATTACATGACATGGTACCCGATATTAAACCAAGATTTACCAAGACGACCGATTGGTGTAGTGGATAGTGACCCTGTCAGCGAAACCAACGGTTGCGGGTTCGAATCCCGCGAAGGGTAAATGTTTATGTGACGAATATGAACATTTATTCCTGGCTGTAGTTGATGTATATGTTTATAATAACATGATATAGCAATATACCTCTTGTATGAAAATGTCTTGTCTAATTTGGTGTCCAGCCAGGGGTACGGTGTTGTACATGAGGTGCTAGTTTCGTCCGAATAATACTTTGGTCACTTTTCAGTCGAGCGACGATGCGGCCACCCCGCCGTGCCTCCAAATGCAAGAGTCTCCCTATCCAGTGCCACCGACATTGTCCCGGGGACAATAGCTACCTACGAGTGTGATGACGGGTACGAGCTTTTCGGGGCCCACCAAAGAGAGTGCACCTTGAGGGGCGACTGGACAGCTGAAGCAGCATTCTGCGGTGAGCGTACTTATATTTATAAGATACATGCTCTATCAAAAACGATGAGCAAATTTAAAGAAGATTTGAAGCGGCTTGAAATCTTGACCTTTAGTGGTTTTTTTCTAGAGAAGAGGTGTATACCTTTCATGAGGAGCTTTCTCACTCCGAGTGTTTCAATGGCTCTCAGTTGTTATCAATTGAAGGCAGTCGTAAAGTCAAGAGGCCTAGGCGAGTTTGAATAAATTCAGGTAGCCAGCCACTAGACCTCACTGGGACCCGCTGCCCATTTACCCTTTCCAAAGAAGAGAAGACCGAGAAGACGTCATGCCCTGGACGTGAGGCTATTGTTATTGTAGTTTTACTTAATAGGGTTACACAGCAGCGCCATATAGCATGTGAAGCTGAAAAAATACAAATAGACGTTTATTAAGTATAGATCCATAACCGTAGTGATAACTCGGTCTACCTAAATTTTATTGGATTCGAATCGGATGCGTTGCCCTACGCACTAGTCTAGTAACACCGATATTTCAAAACTGCCATGATCTTGGGCAAAGCACTCTGCATGATAATATACAGTTTGCACCTCCTCGGCCCGGAATCTTTACAATTTAACTCCTGAATTTAACCTCTCTGAAAGTATTTATGCCCCGATCATTATGCTACAGAGGAGTTGGTAACAGTTTTACGGTTTTATGAAACCTCGTAGCAATGATATTGCTATACATCGATGGTCTATCATTATGCTTATATTAATTCACCACGTAGGAAATGAGCGAGTTGGTGGATTTGTGTTAGATAATCAGTGACTATCAATGTATGTAAGGTCTAAGGTACAGAGCTCGGGCTTCTAATAACTGCTTACAATTGAAACCGTAAGGATCAAGAGCTCGCTCGCTGCGAGATAGTATTCCTCACGCAGACCTAACTAAAGTGTACTTCCAGGTACCAACGTCGCCTTCAGAAAACCAGCGAACCAGTCAACCACGGTGCGCGGTGGTGCCGCTGCGAATGGCAATGATGGTGAGAAGACTACCGAACACGACGGCAAGCGATGCACCGAGACCCAACGTGAGGCTTCCCCGTGGTGGCAGGTAGACCTCCTGAGGCATTACGCTGTGAAGGTCGTCAGAGTTACCACCAGAGGCTGCTGTGGTGAGTGTTCAGATATACCAAATATTTATTAACACATTTACTGCCGCGATGCGTGCATGAAAATCTAAGGCGACCGCGTTGGCGTTCGAAGGTTGTCACTTACCACATACACTTCATAAAATACAACTTACCACAAGTTATATTTTATGAAAAGTAATTTGGCCGCTTTTGCACCTAACAATCTGTTTCGGTGTACCTACTTCGTATATAAGACCAGCTCCGTTAAATAATTACTCACTGGCGACCCTGCGGGGGGGTATCGACAAATATTGGCGCACTAATGGCAAAAGATTACGGTATTTGTGTGAATTTAATTTCAACCACACAAGAGGATCTTCATTTAAAGGTAATCGCTTTTCTTTTTTGTACTCCTGAAAATCTGACTGTATCTCCAAAAGGATGCATGCGTAACTCTCAGCCGTCGTAAACTTTCGATTGTATCTCCGTTATAAAAGTAGCGGTAACAGAAGCAGAAACGAATGTTGAAAAGCGTGCGGAACTTCCGCACTTGCGAAAACAGAAACAGAGATCCGTTGCATCACTAGACAAAACCAGCAAATAGCCCTATAAATATTAGCAACAAGATAATAGAAGAAGGTAATAACTCGAGACTTAGTTATGAGGATAGCGATGGCAAGAAGGGCTTTTAATAACAAAAAACATCTGTCCAAAGCTAAACTAACCAAAAAGCTAGAAAGCGGCCAATAAAATGCTATATATATGGTGTATATAATGCTATATACAGCTGTGAGATATGGACATTGACATAAAGGGATAGAGAAAGGTTAGAGGCATTCGAGATGGTGGAGCTTTAGGCGAATGCGGGAAAGAAGTTAGACAGAGATGAGAACAAAGAAGAAGTGTTAATGACGGTAAAGGAGAAGAGATGCCTGTTGGCCACAGTTAAGAACCGAAGAGGAAAGATAAAAGGTCACTTGATATGCCACAACATTTTTTGAAGGACATAATGGAGGGAAATATTTGAGGAAAGACAGGAAGGGGAAGACCTAGGCGAAATTACTTTGAGCAAGTGAAAGAAAAGGTGAATGTCGTGTCGTACCAAGATTGCGGTCATTGCTCCACCGACAAGAGCATAACTCATAAATTGAAGAAGAAGTTATTTATGTATGATTCATTTACATAAATTGCGACAGCAACTATTATTACCTCGAAAGCAAGAGGGCACAAAATGATTGTACCCTAATGAGTTATTTAGCTTCATTTGCATTTAAAATTATACAAACTGCAATATTGGCCCTAAGTAGATATTTAAAATAACAGGAAAGTCTTGGTGGTAGGAACTGCTACACTAAGTGATGGTTGCTATTAAATAATCATATGACGCCAATTGTTCCTTTCTGTCGCGTCAATTTGTTATTCATCGTACAGTCAAATACATAACATTAATATAGTGTTTAATGTAATAAGTATTTGTGAAGCTGTTTTTTTGTGAAGCTGAGAGCGTCGGTGGCTCAGCCCTTAAGACGTGATCTCCCAATTTAGGAGGCGCGGGTTCGATTCCCAGGCAGACCATGTACCAATGAGTGTAATATTGTATATTATAATCAGTAATATTTTGGTACAATGAAGAATACTCTCTCCATCCTTGGTATCCGGTACGCAAAACCTGAGGCGCATTTCCAGGCCATGGCGATATCCGGACCGACTGCGGTTGCTGTCCGGTAAACCTGAGCCTAAATAAAAACATCTTCAAAGGGGACCACAAACCTACGCGAACGGTGTCCGCGTCAGGAGCGCTTCAATATTGTATGGGAATTATGTCGTCTATTGAGTCACGCAGTTTTTGTGATAAATAAAATATAACTTGACTCGTACGTAATTGTCACTCTGCATCAATTCCTATCGAATACTAAAAACCAGTGTTTCGCTCTTTGAGTGATGTGCAACACTGCATTATGACCTATTTGTAACTGTATTGTATTGTAACAAAATATTGTAACTGTATTTTGTAAATGTAACTTGGCTTCTTATTTGGTTTTCTACGGTAACTGTATTCCTGCGACACGGTTCTAGGACTAGTGTAGGAGACAGAGTTTAAGTCATATACTTCTCAGATAATGATGCCAGGACAACATTTGTTTAAATATTATACTACCTATGGTAAAAAAATTGTGAGTCTTATAGTGTTGAGATGACATAATAAAGATTTTCATTTGTGCTACCGCGGCACATTCTTTGTATTTTCTGTTTGTTTATTTTTATTTGTGTGTATATTTAATCGATACTTTTTTTGGTGTTCTTGTGTGAATACTGTTGCATAAATAAATGCTTTATCTATCTACTGCAGTATCAACAAACAATCAAGTTTCCAATCGACAATTTACACAGAGACAATTATCGATATCTTTCAAGTTTCATGTTTACATGCACTACTGGGTCCCGAGTCAAAAAGGCGGTAAGCAAGAGGGTGCCATAGTTGGGTTTTGGTCGATCTTAAACCAGTTTCGGTAACTTCAATGCACACGGACGCACATGACGCCGACGTCAACATCACTCACACAGCAAGCGATTAGACAAAGTTACAATCTAGAAATTTAATTAAAATAGGTAGGTCATTATTATCCTATAACCTAATTATATCAAGTAATAAGATACGTTCTATACAAATAATAATAATATGTTAATTAACAAAATTACCCATAATTACATAACATGGAGCGGCTGTGGTTCAGGGTTGAGACGCGATCTCCCAATGTGGGAGGTCCGGGTTCGATTCCCAGGCAGGTCATGTATCAATGAGTTTTTAAATTTAATTTAATTACTTATGTGCATTTATCCGACTGCTCTTAAACAGAGAAGGAAAACATCATGAGGAATCCTGCATGCCTGATAAATTAAAATTCAAAGGCATGTGAAGTCCCCAACCCGCGTTGGGTCAGCTCACTGATAAACCAAAATCAACAGGAATTCATAAGGAAAATTTCATTCGTCACACTGTAACTTCTATGTCTGGTAATAAAACACATTACTAAGCTATGGTAGTTATAAGTAGGTATCTCTAAATAATACATTAATTAATAATATTATAAATGCGAAACTTTGGATGTTTGTTTGTTTGTTGCCCAATCACGGCAAAACGGATGAACGGATTTGAATGAAATTTGATATGTCGAATACACCCTGGATTGAGACATAGGATATTTTTTATCCAGATTACATGAGTAGTTCCCGCGGGATAAACAAATTTCCGCGATAAAGTTATTCCACGCAGGCGTAGCCGCGGGCGGAATGCTAGTTTAAAATAAAATGTCTAAGCTTTCGACGGAGAGAATCGGGAATGCAGCGACCGTTCCCATCATTCCACTTCTCTCTCAGCCTCACAAACCTCTCAAATTGAACATCAGCAGCCAGCTCTCAACGCCCTGAAACTTGTAGAATTACCTATTGCAGTTTTAACTAACTGTACCACTAACCAAACACAACGACTAGAACGTTTACCTGATTAAATTTTCAACAAAAGATGCAATTAATAAGCAAAAGTTTCATATTTCTTGTTGACGGGCTTATTATTACGAACTTATTTCATATTGAAAGACGTACAGGTTGCATGTCTGCAATCGCGTGTCTTCTTCGGCTACATCGTCACTTACCACCAGGTGATATTGCGGTCAAACGTGTATCCAGTCTTTCAAAATTTAAAAAAAAAAAACAATTTTATGAGATATATTTCTAGTGATTTTTTTTTCGATACTAATTTATCGGTAAATTATGTCTTCTCAACATTACAGGCATAAATGAAATGCAGCCTCATGGTGTAAATAACATTGTACGTACGTAGATAGTTGAAGTAGAATACATGTTGTCTCAGTTTAAGTTTTTAGCGAAATGGTTTTGTTGCCTAATTGTTTTTGTTTGCAAATGCTTTATTGTTAATCGATAAAATTTACACATCACTGAGCCGCACAAAAATGGAAACCACCGACTTCGGGACGTTCCAGTTCTTTATCTCGAGGGTGTATTATCAGATCTTCACCTTTATATGAGACCATGGCAGGGTAGCCTCTTTAGTTTACGCCAAGAATTATGCGTATGTTTCTAGACGGCGGTCACTACTATCCATTAAGTGGGTCGTCTGCCTGTTTTCCTCTTATTATCATAAAAACAATTATATATAAATATCAGTAATAACACCCACACCAGTACTATTAAGTAATCTGTGCCTAAAATTACTAATTATAAATTCTGTTTAATTTCTTTTAAAAAAATTTCGTACTTCATGTCGTTTCCTCATAATGTGTCTGTCTCAGTACTTACATGTAGCTTGAAAAATACCGTGTTGCTGGATTCATACATTGATTACAATGAAGATTGAAGGACGTCAATGTTAATTTGTTTTTATCATTTTGTATTCTATCATTGTGATAGAATAGTACTCGTATTGATAAGAGTTTGTTTTAGTAGCAATTTCTTTTATTCCATAACAAATTGCAGAATAGTCGCGACAATAGTATGCAATTCTTCCACGTGACCCATTTGTAACCCAGATTGTAATCCCTATTCAAATACATAGAGACTTTTACACCAGGTACATTTAGGCCTTGAAGTTCCAGGAAAAATTTAAAATTTGTTTGATTTATTAGACTACGTAACAAGTGACGTAACAAGTGACCTATCATCTTTCCTCTTCGGAACGACACGATATTTTTTTGAAGAACATAATTGAGGGAAAGATTGAAGGAAAGAGAGGAAGGGGAAGACCTAGGCGTAATTACTTTGGCCAAGTGAAAGAGAAGGTGAATGTCGAGAGGTTAAAACGAGGGCGGAAAGTAGAGAGACATGGTCGTTACTCCACCGACAAGAGCATAGCTCTTAAATTGAAGAAGAAGATTACACTACGACCTTCTTAACCCCTAACGTAACACCTCATATACCGGATGAGTTTTTACCGTTAGGAAAAAAAGTAAGGCATATTAGTTAAGTGAAATAGAAGTTATTGGCATAGGTAGTTTATTTTTTTTTTCAAACCATCATCTATGTACACCCCGGACGTAGATTGATATACGACTGGCGGAATTCGTAAGGTTCCTATCATGCGAAATTTATTTGGAACTTCATATTTTTTTAAATTAATTAATTTAATGTAATTTGTCGAATAATACGCTACAAAAGCGACCGTCAAATGAGACAACGTATTATTCGTTGATCGTTTAAAAAAATAACTACCAATGCCAATGCCTTCTATTTCAGTTACCTAATATGCCCTATTTTTTTCTTTACAGTAAAACACTTAGCCGGTACATTATATTTGGTACCTATACATTATATATTTAAAGAGAGCATGTACCTTGTGCATATGTGGCATCAAGCAGGCTTTAATGTTTGGCATTCTAATATAGTAAATTGTAATTGTGAATGTTTACGAGATAAACACCGAACGAAGCATTTGTGATTTATTGCACTGTATTTAGTATAATATGTATCACTTTAAAATGCGCTGTCACATGAGGTTACTTTTAATTTGTCGTTATACCAATATATAATTATTATTATATTAAATTTAAGGGAATTATGAAAAATATTTTAAATAAAGTTGTTTCTGTAAGAAAGTTGCTTGTAATCATGAGTAGGTACATATATATCTTTTAGAATCAACCACCAATTAAAAGTATATGATATAGATGGTGCAGATTATTTGAGTCACACGTTACAGCTACAATAATTTTTTTTTTGTTTATGCACGCCGGGTTCGTACTTGTATTATTGTATTAATTATGTACATAAATCTGCATTGGTTTATAGTCGAGTAAAAATACATGATTTGTGGTGTAACCTCCTATAATTGACGACCGGTTGGTGTAGTGGATAGTGACCCTGTCAGCGAAACCAACGGCTGCGGGTTCGAATCCCGCGACGGGTAAATGTTTCTGTGATGAATACGAACCTTTATTCCCTTGTCATAGATGTTTATGTATAAATATATATGTATGTTTATCCGTTATCTAGTATCCATAGTACAAGCTTTGCTTAGTTTGGGACTAGATGATTGGTGTAAGTGTCCCAAAAAAAAAAAATTAAAGTTCCTCATTTTTTGTAGAAGGATAGTAGTAGAATAAAAATATAATTTGTAAATTTGTAAAAGAGTAATTTGGATAAAATTCAACACACAGTACTATCTTTATTAGTTGAACAAAATAGGTAAGTTCGTTTTGTATTTATTGTCAATCAATAATCTTTGTTTATTGCCTTCCATATTAACGCTAAATGTGCACTATACACTACACCCCATAACACCTTGTCTGTTGTATATACTAGTTTCCTGGCCAACCTCGGGCTATAGCAGAATACCAGTGTTTTACCCAGGCATTGGGTAAAGTCACACACTGAGCTATAACCCTTTTGTATTACTGCGGCACACACACAAATTAGTTGTAAGTACATCCCTCTTTGATTTGAAATGTAAGTTTTAACCGGGGTACTTTTGCTTTATATGTATAGCATAACATAACTGTGTGTGTATCTGTAATGCCAATAAAGTTTTTATCTATCTATCTATCTATATATTTTTTTACCCTTCTGCAGCTTGCATTAGGTATAGTATATGTATTTAGTTATAAAACCTACAATGTTAAATTACAGTTACCACTGTGAACTTCATTGCGTTGTAGAAGACGCTAAGATCTCCTAAAACAATTTTCTAAAAAAATAATCAGTGGCTACTTTATATTTTCTGAAAATACTTTATTGAATGATATTTTTCCTCGGTCACAGAATTAATATATGCCTCGGAAGTTTTCATAAATATAAACAACTTATTGAGCGTTTTATGGAAAATAGTCACAGCAGTTCTAATTATATACTCCGAATAGTCTATGTTTTATTACTAAATGCTTATCTAAAGCAAGATACCGATTTTTTGAAAAAAAAAAAACATTCTATCGCTGACAGGTACTCTATCAATGTGCAAAAATCACGGCGATTAAGATTATAGGAAGTTCTGATTACTAACCACCTCCGTGGCTCAATGTAAACAACATTGGGTTTACGAATCGGAGGTCGCGGGTTCGATCCCCAGCGGGGTACATATTTAGTACTCGGTTTGGTTAGTGGTAGGGCATTTTAAATGTCCCTTTGGCTAGCTACCACCATCTTATCTAATTTTCCGCCAAACAGAAATGTTAATAGCTTTGTTGTGTTCCGGTTGTCAGAGATAAGATCTAGTCCCCCAAATAAGATAGGGTTTCCGGGTCAGTACGCTACAACCTTCGGCCTCATCTTCACTTAACATCAGGTATGATTGAGGTCAAGTGCTAACCCGTTGTTGTAATAGTGATCTCACATTTGCAATATCATGTTATGCACACAATAACAGTAAAATAATGAAATCTAAAATAGAAGTCATTGTCAAACATAAAATTATAAATAAATACATTTATGAACTATCTATATAAATATAATAACTTCATCGCGTATATGTTTAATATGTTTATCCCGCGTCAACTAATCGTTTCAGAACGTACACTTCAGATTGTATTTCTATTAACTACTAAATTACAGGTCGCGTATTAATTACTGGATTACACACTATTATCTAATAGTGTGATTACTCGAATTGCTCGTATTTACCCATGTCTAGTTTCAACCACAATTGTCCTCAGCCCTTACAACACGTATTTAATAATAAAATAACTAACTGGTTAAATGCCTTTGCGTGCTGTAACGATCAACTGAACGACAAACACTCGTTCAATTTTGTCGCTCATCAATTGCCAATTTAAATAATCCAAACCAAGGGGTTTGGATTACCGATACAACAAGGGTTGTATCGATAATGTGACGACGGTTCAAGGAGAACGCTTAGAAAAATAGATAGTTACTTGAACTATTAAAAATTGCAATGGGACCAAACTGACTCTATCACTTTTCATTTACAAAAAAGTCAGTCGAAAAAACCGCCATCGTCATATGTCCGTCGTAGTTATTTTTAACCAACTTCAAAAAGGAGGAGGTTCTCAATTAATAAATAATAATAAATAAATATCCTTAGAAGCAACTATAGGCTTGTGTTGTGGATACCAGATGGTTGATATACTACATAAATACTTTTTTTTTGTAAATAAATACTTATTAAAACATCCATAACTCAGGTACACATGCCCGTATTCATCACACAAACATATGCCCCTAGCGGTATTCGAACCCGCAACCTTTTGGTATAGTAGTCAGAGTTGTTAACCACAACACCAAACAGGTTGTCAATTCAACCATTTGTACTTTTTAATGTATATGTACACCGATAACTTCGAGATTAGGTGGTTTTTTCGCTTAAAACTTTTTGTAAATAAAAGGTGATAGCGTCAGTTTGGTCCCATTGCAATTTTTAACAGTTCAATTAACATCTAGCTAAACACACTAAACATCTGCTAATAACATGCTCAGAATGTTGTTGGATACGTGCCAAATACTAAATAGAAATAAATGTGGACCCAGTAGGGCAAAAAATTGAAAGTCAGTGTGATATGTACAATCTAGTTATAAAATAATTTATTGTATAATCCGGTCTGTTGTATGTCCATCGCCATTTAATTAGAAAAAAAAAAATATGATTTGCTCCGTAATTTACAATGAAACAAAACGGCGAAAGGCTTAGCCTTAATAGACCTTTTATACTGGACAATGGCCACCCACTTCCATCATTTTATTAATTCATTATGTAATAATGTCTGTAATTACTACATATACAAACACTTCTATTTTAGAATTCTATCAATTTTAAAATTATGTTGTGACATTCTAAAAGTGAACTAAATAAACCTAATCCATTATGCCGGATGAGTTTTTTTACCGCAAGGAAAAAATAGGACATGTTAGGTAACTGAAATAGAAGTTGGCATAGGTAGTTTATATTTTTTTTTTGAAAACGCACACTTCAACCAGTTTTATATGCGACTGGCGGGATTCGTAGGGTTTTATTACACGCGAAATTTATTTGGAATTCATACTTTCTCCAAGTTTTCTTTATTTTGTTAATTTAATTATGTAATTATGTAGAATAGGCTACAAACGCGACCGTCAAATGACACGATTAACGCTTTATTCGATTATGGTTTTGAAAAAAAATAATTAAACTACCTATGCCAATGCTATTCTTATGATAATGATGTAGTAGGTGCAAATGTTAAAAGGTGAGATAAATGAATCTAGTCTGATCTTTATAAATTATCATAGGGAAAAACACTGCTCGACGTGAACCTGCCCCATCTGGCCTTCTCATGTCCCCGGATTCAACATCGGGAACGCAGCAACCTAACATTCTTAGTCTCTCGGATTCAACATCGAGAGCACAGCAATGTAACCTTCTCACTCTCCCGGACTCAACATCGGGAGCGCGGCAACCTCACCTTCACACGCTCCCGGACTCATCATCGGGACTACGGCAACCTAACCTTCACACGCTCCCGGACTCAACATGCGAAACGCGGCAACCTAACCATCTCACGCTCCTGGACTCAACATCGGGACCACGAGAATCTAACCTTCTCACTCTCCCGGATTCAACATCGGGAGCGTGGTAACCTAACATTTTCACGCTGCCGAACTCGACATCGGGACCGAAGTTTACTAACTTTCTCACGCTCCTGGACTCAGCATCGTGAGCGCGGCAACTTAACCTTCTCAGCCTCCCGGATTCAATATCTGGAGCGCAGCAACCTAACCTTCTTACACACCTGGACTCAACATCGGGCGCGCGTCAAACTAACTTTCTCGCGCTCATGGACTCAGCATCGCTATCGTGGCAACCTAGCCTCCTCAAGCTCCGAGACTCAACATCCGGAGCGCAGCAACCTAACCTTATAATATTCCTTGACTCAACAACGGGGTCGTGGCAACTCAACCTTTCCATACTCCCGGACTCCACATCGGGAGCACGGCAACCTAATCTTCTCATACTCCCAGACTCAACATCGGGGGCGCATCAATCTAGCCTTTTAATTTTCCTAGACTCAGAACCGTTGCAACGTAACATCATGCTCCTAGACTCAACTTCGAGAGCGCAGCAACCTAACCTTCTAATGTTTCTAAACTCAACATCGGGAGCGCAGCAACCTAACCTTCTAATGTTTCTAAACTCAACATAGGGATCGCGCCAACCTAACCTTCTAATGTTTCTAAACTCAACATCGGGAGCGCAGCAACCTAACCTTCTAATGTTTCTAAACTCAACATCGGGAGCGCAGCAACCTAACCTTCTAATGTTTCTAAACTCAACATCGGGAGCGCAGCCACCTAACCTTCTAATGTTTCTAAACTCAACATCGGGAGCGCAGCAACCTAACCTTCTAATGTTTCTAAACTCAACATCGGGAGCGCAGCCACCTAACCTTCTAATGTTTCTAAACTCAACATCGGGAGCGCAGCAACCTAACCTTCTAATGTTTCTAAACTCAACATCGGGAGCGCAGCAACCTAACCTTCTAATGTTTCTAAACTCAACATCGGGAGCGCAGCAACCTAACCTTCTAATGCTAGTAGACTCAACATCGGGGCCGTGGCAACCCATATCGGGAGCTCGCCAACCTAACATTTTCACGCTCCCAGGAACACTTTCCCTAGTCTAATTATTCTAGTATATGTTTAGATTGGATAGTTTTAGGAACAAGAAAATGATCTAATCAATTAAAATTCAAAAACATTCTCAATACCAGTCAACTTGTTTAAGTATGAACTGTTTAAATGTTAGTCTTTAAGCCCCGTAGATTGAATATAATTCTTTTTTAATATTATTTGGCACACAAAACAGACATCCAGCATGTACATTATAAGTAAATACATTGTTAAGGTTTGTCGGTCTATGTAAATGGTAGCCTAATATAATATGTGTACACAACATGCTTAACCGTAAGGACAGGGGTCAATCGAGATGTTATGTACAACAGTTTTACCGTTCGAACAGACTTTTTGGTTTTGGTTTGGTATAGCTGACATAAATATGGTATCGCATTATTATTAGGGCCATACAAAATGTGTATATATAACTTAACTTTTTGGTTATGGTTTATTTTGGTATTGGTGTCGATTCGGATGTACACCAACTAACCTAAACTAAAACCAGTTTTAGAGTAGTACTGTCTCTTTCTCCTTAGAACAGTATGATGCGACGACACCACTCCAAAACTAGTTTTAGTTTAATTTAGTTGGTGTACATCCGAATAGACACCCATATCGTTCAAACTCACCGCGATTGCCTTCGTGGAGTTGCACAATATTATGCGACAGAAAATATGTATCCATGATAAAGATAGGGCAAGTAGGTAAGCTACTTCTTAATTAAAATTTTCACAATTAAATCAAGTCAACGCAAAGGATTGTTCTACATATATTCATTGAATTCTATTTATATTTTAAAAAATATTGTTCTATTTTAGTCTATTCTAGTTGTAATACCTTAGTAGATATTTTTCAGTGTAATAAATGATTGATAGGTAAACTTGTCTTTTAAAAAAATGCTATAATTACTGTTTTTACTATATTTAGCGATAAGGGCACTGGATGATTTCATGCAATGTATATACAGTAAGTAAACGTATTAAAAAATTGGGCAGTACTTGTTTTTTTAAAATATTATTTATTTTTAAGAGTGGGCGGTACTTGTGGGAAACTGTGGCAATACTTGAAAAGTAATCAAGCGAAGTTCCCGCAAAGAACTTTTGATAGTCTGTAATACTAGTTTTGAATACACGAAATATTCTCACGTACCCGCGTACATAGGTCCGCGGTTTAACCGCCTCCGTGGCTCAATGTAAACAACATTGGGTTTACGTTTCGGAGGTCGCGGCTTCGATCTCCAGCGGGGTACATATTTAGTACTCGGTTTGGTTGGTGGTAGGGCATATTAAATGTCCGCCTGGCTAGCTACCACCATCTTATCTAAATCTGCCGCATTGTGTTCCGGTTGTCCGAGATAAGATAGCCAGTCCCCCAAAAATAAGATGGGGTTTCCGTTTCAGTACGCTACCACTTTCGGCCTCATCTTCACTTAACATCAAATGTGATTGAGGTCAAGTGCAAAAAAAAGGTATAAATGTAGAGTACTCTAAACCATCCTAGACCGTCAAATCTATATGAAGAGATAATTAACAATCAATAATGTTTTATTTTCTTGAAGCAGCTATCAAGTGTTCCAAATTTTAAGAGTAGATGAGCAAGATATGTCAGGAGTAGAGTAAATTCTCGATTAACAAAGGTATGCCGCAGTCAGTATTTGGATTTGATGACCACTTGTGGTATTTTCTTATAAGTGTTTCAGTGATCCGTTCATTTGAGTCAGCCAATCCAATCGGTGGCCCGCACGGCCAACTATCTACCAACATGTGTCTGTTAAGGCCCACACGCTCTCCTGTGCTATGCTGTTGATATTCTAGCAAGTATCTACTTGTACTGTACTACTATGTATGATTGTGACTGCTTTTACCTCTGTATGGTATAGTGTAAACAGGCAACGGGACATGAATAGACACACACTACATTTCTTTTAATTCTCTTCGTAGAACAACAGCAAACAAAATGTACCGATCGTATCATCATCAGCCCGTAAACATCCCACTGTAGGAATATAGGCCTTCCCTCGTATAATCCACCATAGTCCACCACGTTCGCCCAAGGCGGGTTGGGGATTTCACTTAGACTTAGAATTTTAATTCTCTCATGATGTTTTCCTTCACCGTTCAAGAGCAGTCGGAAGCACAAAGTAATTAAATTACATGGTCTGCCTGGGAATCCAACCAGATTGGAAGAAGGCCAAAATTGGAAGACCACGTCATAACAGCTGAGCCACCGACGCTCGTACCAGACTGATCATATACCAGACTTTATAGATTTTGATTGGTATCATAATAACAATCTGAATTAAATAAGAATTGACTTCATCAGTCATTATTATCATAAATACGAGCCATATTTTCCCAAACATACTAAATTCCGAGATTTACACAGGAAAAGATCGAACGGAAGGCAAATCAGTAATCAATATTTTACTAAAACAGATTGTTATTAACAAAATGGTAGAAGCAATAGACATAATTCATTATGGAATGAAATGCTATATATGATTTGAATGTAAAACCTCACGACGAAGCTCATATTCACTGGAATTCATATTGGCAAACATACCAACTCGTGTATATTACAGCGTGTGACAATACGACCGGGCGGTCAACCATTGCATGTCGTGTCGTTGCATTGCAACATAGTCCACTCCACTCCACCCATCCGTAACGAGCTGCAGTCTAGCAAAGCGCACGAAGCGTTTTTACGTTGGCCATAATAGGCGCCTCTAAAATATTAAATAATTCTATTGTAAACTCCAACCACTTTACTTGGTTTTACAAAGGGTGTAATTTTGTTTGTTTTAACAATTATTCTACGGCGGATCGCGGGGTAATGGGAGTCGCGACTCCCCACTAGGACTTTGTCTTTATAAAAACTGTTCAATATGTAATACTTTATTCTGTGGTAAACCTAAGGCTTACTTAACATTTTTCATAGTAAGTAATAGGCCTTATTGTAAAACAAGCATATATGATTTCACCGTTAATTAATGTATGTAAGAATAAATTTTGTAGAATTGTTTTAGGAAAAATAGCGACATATTTACCCACATATTGTAAATACAAGATAAGTCACTACACTTAGTTATTCAAGGGGGAATGTATACGCTAATAGACATTGTGTCTCTTCCTTGTTCTTCTCTGGGGAGTCAGCTTTGTTAATGAACAGTAATTTTAATATTAAGTAACGTTTTCAAATGTTATTTGCATCATGGAATTATTTTTCTTGATTATTAGATTACGTTATTTTAGTGTCTGCCCTTGCATTTATTGGTATTACAGAATAGTTTCACGCTTGACTTAATTGTCGGTACCCCCTGCGTGGTTTACAGTACCCAGTAGACATTGTAGATACAGTATTTACTTGCGACATTAAAAGCTTTCTAAAAACAAGCCTTTTGTTCTCAATCTTAAGATCCTGATCACCACATATTTCTAGTACTCACCCAGAAGAGTAACGTAAGCCCAAACTAGAGGATTTTTTATGCAGCACTGTTACCGATTGACCTCAATTATGATGCCTTAGTTACCGGAACCCGGATCCCCTATTTTATATGGGCGAGTAGCTATCTTATCTCAAACAACCGGAACACAACAATGTTAACAAAATTGCTGCTTGATGGTTAGTTAAATTTTACTCATTCTCTATTATTTGAGAAAATTGATTAATTTAAAATTAATGTATCTTGAACTATGCATTTGACAAATACTTACTCATTACGCCAATATTTTACTGGAATATAATAATATATAAATAGAGAAATATTTCGGACACTTACACCAATCATCTAGTCCCAAACTAAGCAAAGCTTGTACTATGGATACTAGATTAAATGTTCATATTCATCACACAAACATTTACCTGTCGCGGGATTCGAACCCGCAACGGTTGGTTTCGCTGACAGGGTCACTATCCACTACACCAATCGGTCGTCAATATATTATGGAAATGTGTTTTACATACGTTAAAGTGTTGTTTATATATTTTATTTCACCAAACAGTTCGTTTGCTATGTTTAGGTTTTACAAATTACTCATCCTCTTGTGTACTCCATACAAACATACTCAATGTTTGTATGGAGGAAACAGTCTTAATGAAATTCTTCATACAAAACGCCAATTTTATAGGCAAGGGCCTAATATAAGGCTACATGGTATGAGCGCGATACAATTGCTGCTTGGCGGCAGATTTAGATAACATGGTGGTAGCTAGCCAGGCGCACATTTAAAATGCCCTTCCACCAACCAAACCGAGTACTTAAACATGTACCCCGCTGGGGACCGAACCCGCGACCTCCGAATCGTAAACCCAATGTTGTTTTCATTAAGCCACGGAGGCGGTCTTCTTCGGTTCGGTCACAAGTCGAATTCTTGTGCGATGGCGATCCTTCTAGGTGGCCAGTTGGGGTAAACCAGCTCGACCTGATGATCTTCGATTTGTCACATTTGATAATCACACCGACCTTCTCTACACTTTTCCTTACAAACCCAAACTGCATCTAATTTCCCTGTGCAAAAACTACACAATCGTCTAAATATGTAATGCTATTCTGCTATTTACCATGATTATAAAAAAACTAATAAACCGATTGCGCTGTTTGCGATGGGACCAATTTGACGGTATCCCCTTTCAGTTCCAAAAAAAAAAATCACGCGCATCAACCGCCAAATCCCGGAGATATCGGTGTATATACCAGTTAAGTGTTTTTACCGTAAGAAAAAAAGGGCATATTAGGTAAAGGAAATAAAAGGTATTGGCATAGGTACATTATTATTATATTTTCAGGACCATAATCGAATAAAGCATTGTGTCATTTGACGGTCGCGTTTGTAGCCTATTCCACATAATTACATCATTAAAATAAATAAATTAAAAAAAAACTTTGAGGAAATATGAGTTCCAAATAAATTCGGCCTGATAGGAACCCTACGAATCCGCATTGCATATCAATCTCCAGCACACACGTGAGTCGTTGACGGTTTTGAAAAAAAATAAATAAACTACCTATGCCAATAACTTCTATTTCGGCTTTTTGGCGGGAACTCGGCGAGTGAAGTAGCATTTTTCTTTATAAGTCTTAAAATTTGTGCATTCTAACTTTTGAAGCTTAATAATGGCAGAATATTGTGCAGCAAACGTTAGTGTTGGTGTACAGGTGAAGGGAAGTGTAAATTAAAGTGCGTAACGAAGCTTTCGGGTTCCCACAAGAAGCCGCCAAAATCTTTTGTAAAGCATTCTGCCACTTTACTGAAGAATGACTTGACCGTGACTAGACTCTGTATACGACGAATTACTTGTTTTGATTGAGACTGACCTATAAACTGAAGAAATAAGATAAATAAAAATTTTCACTCGAAACTGGCAGTAATGTCCCTCGACAATGAGGTTGACTGGTTGCCATCCTCAAAAAGAAGAAGAAGAAGAACTTCTATTTCACTTATACCTAATATGCCCTATTTTTTCGTTACGGTAAAAAACTCATACAAAGTGCCAAATTGAGAACCTCCTCCTTTTTGGAGCCGGTTAAAAATACAGTTTCTTACAATATTGTTTTACAAATTCGGTCAGCTGATATCAAAAACTCCCGAAAGATGAAATGATCTCTTCCACATGTTCCACCTTTACTTATCTCCAATGGTCACCTGATTTCGTTTAAGTAGATTATAGAATAATTGTAAAATAATGTTTTGAAACTAATATAATTGATTTATACTTTTTTATAAAGAAGAATACCCTGGTTTCAGGGGATTACATGAATCCGTTGTCATCTTATGTACTCACCATGCCTTGGTTAGTTATGTATTAACAATATCATTGATTTACAGGTCACCAGCCACTCCAAGACTTGGAGATTAGAGTTGGCAACAGCAGTACAGACTTACAAAGGAATCCCCTCTGCGCCTGGTTCCCGGGAACAATCGGTAAGTGCTCATTAATATTTACGAAAAATGTTCTACTTAAATAATGAGCCAGGTAGGTTTCCCTAATACAGTTTTTAATCATTTTTTTTTTCAAATATCTAATTAATTTATTTGAGATATGGTTTAGTTTTTAAATTTATGGTCCCTCAAAGACCTGTATTCAGCAATAGACGTCCTGTGGCTGATATAATGATGATGACAATAGTTTAGAGGAAATATAGGTATGTATGGTGTTCATAGTAATGTAACAAGGTATATACTAAACTTTTTTTTTTCACAATTAGGTACAATTTCAATTTATCAATGTAATTAAAAAAAACCCCGTCGGTGGCTCAGCGGTTAAGACGCGGTCACCCCAATTTGGGAGGTCCGGGTTCGATTCCCAGGCAGGCCATGTACCAATGAGTTTTTAAATTTAATTACTTATGTGCATGTATCCGAATGCTCCTAAACGTTGAAGCAAAACATCGTGGGGAAAACTGCATGGCTGAGAAATAAAAATTCAAAGGCATGTGTGAAGTCCCCAATCTGCATTGAGCTAGCTACGGCCCATACTCCCTCATTTATGAGGGAAGGCCTATATCCCTGCAGTGCAGAGATGTACAAAATACCCTGTACAAAGTATCTGCAATACAAAATGCAAGATACTTTTAAATAAAGTATTTCAGATACCAGATACAAAATACTTTCGAGAATAGTATCTGAAATACTAAATACCAAATACGTATCTTCTAAATACTTCTTAAGATACAAATACTTTTGTAAGAAAACAAGATTTTATTTTAATGAATTCTAAGTTTATTTTTCTTAATTGACATAACACGAGCATAACACGATAACATAACACACACGTTACATAACATAACACGATTTATTCGTAAATAACTTAATGTTATTTACGTATGTAAATAACTTAACATTAAGTTATTTACGAATTATTCGTAAATAACTTAATGTAATGTAATATATACAAAAAGGCGGTCATCTTCTCAAATGAAATTACATTCCAGTTTTTTTTTTTTTAATTGTTTGGCTCGCACGACTTGTGCATTTGCCACATCTTGTATAGATACAGGCCAGTGCAGTGCAAAGAAAGAGTCGCCATCTACCAATGTGATGTTGGACTAATAATGACATGCTCAATTTTACGCATTTATTTTATATATTTCTACTAATATATTACTAAAAGTATTTTATCAGAAAAAGTATTTATAAAATACTAAGATACCAAACAAAATATATTTAAATACAAGATACAAAATGATTTTTTAAAAAGTATTTTAGATACAAAATGAAAATACGTATCTTGCATCTTGTATCTATATTTCAGATACTTGTATCTTAGATAAGTCACACCTCTGCTGCAATGGGATGTTTACTGGCTTATGAAGATGTATTAAAAATACCGCACTCAAATTGGACACACACAAGGCCGTCATACACATAACACAAGTCGCTTTTCGTTAAAATAAACAACAATAGTAAAGTACTGTCATCATCATCAGCCCGTAAATATCCCACTGCGGGATATAGGCCTTCCCTCGTATAATGAGGGAGTATAGGCCATAGTCCACCTCGCTGGCCAATGCGGGTTGGGGACTTCACATGCCTTTCAATTTTTATTTCTCAGGCATGCGGGTTTCCTCACGATATTTTCCTTCACTGTTCAAGAGCAGTCGGATAAATGCACATAATAGTAAATTTAAAAACACATTGGTACATGGCCTGGCTGGGAATCGGACCCGGAACTCCCAGGAACGCCAACGAAACTACTATACCCATACTTAAATAAATTACACAAATATACTATTACTAGCTTTCCGTCCGCGGCTTCGCCTGCGTTAGAATAACTTTATCGTGGATATGGTTAATTTATTTATACCGCAGGAACTGCTAGCTTTATCGGAAATGCTGTGATTGAGCAACAAACGAATAAACAAAGAAACATCTATACTTTTGTAAACGAAGAACGTTTATAGGAGATAGAAATGTGGATTAAACTGTGAAAAAAGGGTATGTTATGGGAATTTTGGGAATAAAAGTAGTTGACACTTCAGTTAGCAGCTCAACAGCCAGAAAACAATGTAATAATGTGTCAAACGCATCATAGGTAATAAAATATAAAAAAGTAAAAAGATACAAAAGAGGTGCGTCACGCACAACTTTATCATTTATAAGATTAGTTGTATGTTTGTTTGTTACTCTATCACTTCGAAACGGATGAACGGATTTGGACGAAAATAAGTAGAACAAATAAATCAACAGACAAACATCCAAACGTTCGCATTTATAATGTTAGATTAGATTAGATATTATTTTATACACAATTACTGCCCTTACAAAGGTAAATAGAACTGAGTGTTTTGCAAATAATAGTATAAGTACATAATATAAATAAAATATTACCCGCCATGCAAGCACGGGAGTAAATGATGCAAGCTTTGCTCGTTGGTGCAGAAGATATCTTCGAAAGTGCAGTTTAATATGACTTAGAAAGCGGACGCCTGACGGGTGGTGGGTGGTTATTCCAACATCTATATCGATTGAAACTACCCTGAGAAGCTCGATTATGAAAGGTATGGGAAATGTTAGCACTTCGAGTTATTACTTTGGTGATATTTAGGCCATTCTAATTTCTCGTATAAGTCCTTAGGACTAGGTAATAAAATAAAAATATATATTTCTGACACTTACGCTAAGTACTAGTCTAGACCAGAACTAAGCAATGCTAGTTCTATGGGTACTAGATAACGGTATACATAAATATTTATATAAACATCCATGATGATGTTCGTATTCATCACACAAACTTTTGCCCTCGAGGGTTTCGAACACATCACCGTTGGTTTCACTGACAGATCACTCGTATCCACTACACCGATCGATTTCATTGCTGGAAGTATAAGTAATGGTAGTATCTCACACAGTCATATTCATTTACTACTTACTTAACCAATATATACCTTTCAACAATTTATATACATAATCACGTTTACTTCAATGACTATGTGTGCGTAAGCTAGCAAACTATAAGAGACAGAAACTATACGCCTTCGACCACACACCATAGGTCAGTATCTGTCAACAATTCAGGATAATAGAGACGTTTCTTCGAGAACTCGGCGAGTGATGTTGCATTTTTCTTTTCATTTCTTGAAATTTGTGCATTCTGAGTTTTGAAGTAGAATATTGTACCCCAAAAGATATACAAGTGAAGGGAAATGTAAATGAAAGTGCATAACGAAGCTTTCGGGTCCCCACAAGAAACCGCCAAAATCTTCCGTAAAGCACTGAAGAATATTATGACATTCTACAGAAGACTAAGCTGTATGGACTCGGATTTCGTTGGCTTCCAAAATTCTTGGAGAATAAACAGAAAAAAAATCTCAGAATAATAGAATGTCGAGAAGCTTCGAATCAGTTGGTTAGTCCTGTCTCAGCCTGATTGGCTTTGTCAAGGACACGTAATTATATCTGGTACTGCGCCTCCCTCATACCTCGAACTGTTGACAGAATTAAGTGGGACAGATCCCACCTCCGCACTCCTCCCACTATAACTCCTGTAAGCCAGCAGCAGTGGTACTTTGTACGGCGCCTACTGAAGGTAAACGGTGCCCTACGTGACTTTATTGCTACCTTGGACCCCAGACTAATTAAAGAAAGATTTAAGGATGAAAACGTAGGAAAGAAACAAAGTCCCACTTCCCGCCAGCAAATGGAAGTGTAGCTAATATATGGCAAAAAGCCTAAAAGGCTATGGGGGAGAGAGCCAGTGAAGCTCGACTCCTTAATTTAATACAACACGGACAATGCCAGATCGCAGTGAGCGTTGATAGTGGGGTAGCAGATGGCTACCGTAGCTAAAAGTACCAATAGTAGGTATGGTATAGAAGCGCTTGAACGCTCGGAAGTTGTGGCGCTTTAGTACGGTCGCCATAATATACCAGCGGAATATCCGAATTTAGATTGTCAATTAAGTCGGACATTGGCGTGTAGTCGATGCTTTACAGAAATGCATAGGTACCAATAGAGTTTGCTATAGTTTAAATTAAGCGCGTCAGATAGATTTATTTAGGTAAAGGCCTCACTGACCTCATTTTGCAATCTCGATTGAGCTCGATAGCTGACCGTTGGTTCATGTAAGTGGTAGCTCGTTAAATAGTAAGTATATATATCTCACCCTGAAAGCATTTCACACTTCACGCGTTACGGCATACGTGAGTCACGCGCACCTTCATGCGCCTTAATTCGGTAGTCAAAATAGAATCCCTGTTTCGTCACGTCTGTCTGTTGATCCGTATGTGTTTAAAACTCACAGACTAACATGTAGCTAGAGCTAAAATTTGGCATGGTGAAACACTTTTATAAAATTATGAATGTAGGAATTAATTGGCTTTTAAGGAATTTGAAAAAACCTCCTACCTACATCCCCTAAAATGAGGGTGCTTTTTTATTCACATTATTCATAAATATTATTATACCTTTCTTTATAGAGTTCTGTTTATAAAATACAAACTTTCCGCCCGCGGCGCCTCCCGCGTGGTTTTACTGGAAGTCTTTTTTTATGCAAAACGGGTTAGCGCTTAATTATTATTATTATTAAATCCTTAATAAAATACAAAGAAATATTGAACGTAAATGATAAAAGTGTACAAAGGTGGTCTTATGAGCGATCATTAGCGATTTCTTCCAGACAACCTCAGTTAAAGAAGCTTTTTAAAAGGTAGTTGGTAACGCTAAGAAAAAAGTAAATAACCTTAATATCAGTAGAAACAAAGACGATACATGCATACAAATACATACAGTAGGTAGACATAGATACAGGGATAGAAAATACATATAGTAGAATACATAACAATACAAACAATAGGTTAATTGCTATTGTTGTAGCTGTAATTATGGAAGAGCGAGGAGTCCTGGTATTAAATATTAATAGGGGTCCTCTGCAATCAAATACTGTATTGTAAACTATGGTTTCACAATAAATCATTCCCATAATAAAGATAAACACTTCCTAAAATAAAAACAATAAAGACCATAATTAATAAATACATAATAAAATACACCCAAAGAGTACATATAATTCATTAAAGAGATAAATAATATTCCTTTAGACACAGCTTAAACACTACAAGCGATTCTGCGTGACGAATATTTTGTGGTACTGCATTCCACAACTGGTTCCCGAGTAGTAATTTGTACGGCAGTTGATGGGCTTAAGCAAATTGTCTGTTTAGACATCGTCATCAGATCCTAAATATACTAAAAATACACTTACACCAATCATTTGGTCGCAAACTAAGCAAAGGCTGTATACCGGATGTTTGGATGTTTGTTTGTTGCTCGATCACAGCGAAATGGATGAACGGATTTGGATGAAATTTGACATATAGGTAGAACATACCCTGAATGACATAGGAAATGTTTTATCGCGATAAAGTGGGTAGTTCCCGCGGTATAAGCAAATTTACGCGATAAGTAATTCCACGCATGCGAAGCCGCGGGTGGCAAGCTAATATATGCTGATTGCTGATTGACACAGGCACACGCACACGCACACGCACACGCACACACACACACACGCACACACACACACACACACACACACACACACACACACACACACACACACACGTTACATTTTAATTGTAAAAATTGTGTTTTACTTTCGTATGTTGCTGTAACTTAAGTCTATGGAAGAATGGGGACTCCTGGTACAGGTATTTATTTACTTAATAGGGATTATCAACAACTAATTACTGTCGTGAATTAATGTTTTGCAAAAAATCATTTTCATTTTTCATGAAGAAGCCACTTTAATTGGGCCCGGTATAGGTACAGATATGTGATCATACTTACGAACTCCGAATATGAAGCGGGTGGCATTCTAAAGGCATTCTAGCTTAAGCTCAATCACACCAGATGTATTTTATTCATATACCCCTTCGTGGCATCGTTGAATAGGTCGTAGGGCTTGTCATAAATACTTTAACAGGTCGAGAGTTCACTTTGTAAAATATTAAGCTTCCAAGTAAACCGCTATTTTCGAACTTTTGCTGTAAACGTACCTGATTTCACAACTACAAGACAAAACTCGATGCCGGTTACTAATGTGTAAGTTAGTGTGTGTGTCCAGGCTTTGTCTGGATGTGCCTCAATTCGTGGTCCAATTGTTTGTATATATAACTAGCTTTCCGCCCGCGGCTTCGCATCCGTGGAATAACCTTATCGCAGATATGTTTAATTTGCTTATCCCGTATGTACACTTTATCGGGATATAAAATATATCCTACGTCTTACTCGAAGGTATTTTCAAATTTTAACCAGATGTGTTCGCCGTGATTGACCAAAAAAACATCCAACTTTCGAAGTTATAATATTAGGTAGATTAGATAGATAGCGGTTCATCGAAGATATTTGACTTTAACACAGTTGCTTTTTATACCTGGATGTTATTGTTAAGTTTAATAACTCATGGGTGTTCTGAATTTACAATTTATATTATTACTTCTCTTTCCATCATGTATCAAATACGAGGTGTGTGGCCGTCTTAGGGCCGTATTATTAACTCGATCTTGAGATTGAGATCACATCTCAGTCTCAATTAAAATTTTTGGATACTGTTTTAATATGCAAAATATTCTGAAGCTTCAACTTAAAGTCTTCTTAACTTTGAGAACGGTTTATTAAAACTGGTCTTAGGCCCGTGTCAGTAAACCATTCTCAATGAAAGGTTTGAGGCTGTATCACCTTAGATGCGTCTTCAGCAGTTGACTCTATCTTAAGCTCCGTGCTAATTTATAAACCAATCTTGACGTCTACTCAGCTGAGATCACTTTTCAAGTATTCGCCTCAGCGGCGAATGAATGGATAGTCTTGAATTTCGTTTATTAATACGTGAAATTCGACGCACCTCTCAAGTGAGTACTGCTTGAGTATTCACGTGCGTTGCAGGTCTTAAGTTAGGTTTATTAAATTTTCTACGTTTACTTGAGACCGATCACAAGCTGTTCTCAATGTTGAGAATGGTTTATTAATACGGGCCTTAGTGTGGACGGGAATGCTGCGTAAAATAGGGTTGCGCCCAAGACGCTCTTGAGGTGATGCTTGTGTTGCGACCCAACATTTTTAATCACCCTCTTTAATTCAGTGCTCATTATTAGTTATTATCTAGGGCAGTGGCTCCCAAATGGTGATCCGCGGAACCCTGGGGTTCAGGGGATCCGTGTTCAATCCGAAAATTAACGAAAACATTCATAGAAAACAGTCATCGTAAGTTACCGACCGATACCGACCCTTACACTTACAGACAGACTGGATGCAGCTTAAGATATTCGCATTCAATTGTCAGACATTAAGCCGAATTTTAGTGTATTATAAATATATGAAGAAAATTCATTGATCACATTAAATACGCAGTATTCGTATTACCATATCAAAAATGAAAATATTCAAACTACAAGGGACAATCATTCATTAATCACTTATTTTCAATTTGGACTGCGTGGCAGAAAAATTTGGGAACCACTGCTCTAGGGTTACTCCATTCGAGTATACCATTCACGATTCAACATTCAAAATGAAAGTTTTTGTGTGAGTTCCGTGACAGTTTTTGTGACAGGTCAACTAACGATTCGCAAAAACTAGTTACGTCACTTGACCACGCTTTACATTTACCCTTTGACCAGCAGCCGTATTTTATGGAGCGCCGCAATATTCGGCTAAACATGTGAGAGATTTTTTAATTAATAATTCAATGGAACGATTCTTTAGATTTTTTTTATTTTACATAACCTTTATCCCAAATGGGGTGGTTAGAGATATCCCAAACAATTTTTACATTCACACATACACAATATACATACATACACACAGCGCCATCTAGTTCCACACTAAGCAACTATAGGCTTGTGTTGTGGATACCAGATGGTTGATAAACTACACAAATACATATTTTTTTGTGAAAATAAATACATGTATAAATGAAAAACATCCATAACTCGGGAACACATGTCTGTATTCATAATACAAACATATGCCCCTAGCGGGATTCGAACCCGCGACCTTTTGGTATAGCAGCAGAGTTTCTAACCACTACACCAAACAGGTCGGTACACTACACCAAACAATAGTGTTTGTGTGTTCTAAACATTAAGAGTTTAATGATTGGAACAACATTCACAGTTCATCTTATGAAATATACAGAAATGCACACGTGACATGGGGTGAGCCCATCGCCATTGCGACGTGCAAAGCTATATATTTTTTTGCTGGAAAATCCCTTAGTCGCTTTTTACGACACCCACGGGAGGAGACTGGTTGGTTTTTTCTATTTAAACTAATATTACAAATGCGCAAGTTCGAATGTGTCTGTCTCTTGATTTTCATATATTACTTAGATATAATTGATAATTACGACAGTGAACATAAAAAATAAATGATATAAGTGTTTCAATAAAATTATTCTTTTAAAGTCGGTGTATTTTTTAAACGTCTATATGGAACCAATTGGGATCGCGTGCTTCATCTTCGACCATATCGTCACTTTCCATCAGGTGAGATTGTGGTGAAACGAGAATCCAGTCAATCATAAAAAAAATTCACGTTGTCACTTTTTTTTTACAAAAATGTACGCACGAACATAATAAAATAAAACTAAACATAGAAACGGCCGAATTGATAGCCTCCTCCTTTTCAAAGTCGGTTAATTTATCTATTATAGAAGCGATTGCGTATTTAGATTATAACTTTAATAACGTCTGCAGTTTTCGTCGCGTTTACTTATTTTATCTTCTAAAAAAGGTTGGTCTATTAAATCGATTGTTGTGCAACTCTACAATAGTGCAGGCGTTTGTATCAGTTTATCTATTTTTATATGCTTGAAAGCAGAACACTGACGCAACGACTGTGATCATGAAACAGCGTTTTTTTTTATATATATATATTCTATAAACCGATAGTGATTTATAGAGTATAAAATGCATATTGAAAGTGTTTACGATAGTTGCTCTTAACTTAACGATTTCCTGTAAATAAACTGGGCCCGTTAACAGTAAGTATTAGGATGTTGGTGAAAGTGTTTATTAATTTAGTCTTTGTGTTTGGTAGTGAGTATTGTAGTTTAGATAAGAAAATAACAAGTTCCACTGTTTAGAATAGATTCTATACAGGGTGAATTTGAATTCTTTTATTCCAATTAACTGGTGACGACACTCTTGATTACAAATAACTTTGCCCAAGGAACCGCAGTCGATTTCGATCAATAAATTTTCGATTGCCCATACAAAGCAAACCATTCTGAAAACACCTTTAGTATGGAAGACCAACAATTTTCTTGTATGAATGGTATAGTATACAGTCCTCATAATATCATTCTTGACCGCTTGCAGCAACGAACAGGTTAATTTTAAACATTGCTCATGTGTATACTTGTAAGCAACAATGTGTGAAATAAGTCATAATAATATGGCGTTCCTTCAATTCGGCGTAATAAAACGGCCAAGTGTGTGTTTGGTGGGACCACGAGAAAGTTTTGTCCCACCAGTGGGACATAACAGTGGGACCTCGATTCCGGTGTGGTTATAACATTGTCAAAAAATTACTAGTAACTAACTTGAATTTTTCCGTTATATGTACAGTCGGCAACACAATTAAGGTAGCAAGCTTAATTTTTATGATATCTATTGTTTGGAGGGTATTGGTTAGATTTTGTTATATTGTCTTTTACATCTTGATCGGTGTATAATAATTTGATAGATAAATTTCAGTTAAACTTATACAACATACATACATACATAACGTCATTTAGATCAGATTGTTAAAGGAAATATATTAAAGAAATTACTAAACATACATACATACGTCTCGAAATCAATCCCAAATGGGGTGGACAAAGATATACCAAATAAAAGTATTTGGATGTTCCAAAAATTCAAAGTTTTTGAGTGAAACAACAGCTTCGGTTCAAAATGCACACGTGACAGGGGTTGCAGGGAATCGACGGTTGACTTTACGATTCTGAAGTCGCGGGTTCGATCCCCAGCGGGGTACATGTTTAATTAAGTACTCGGTTTGGTTGGTGGTAGGCCATTTTAAATGTCCGCCTGGCTAGCTACCACCATCTTATCTAAATTTGCCGCCAAGCAGCAATGTTAATAGCATTGTTGTGTTCCGGTTGTCAGAGATAAGATAGCCAGTCCCCCAAATGTGTTTTCCGGGTCAGTACGCTTCCCCCTTCGACCTTATCTTCACTTAACATCAGGTGTGATTGAGGTCAAGTACCAATCCGTTGTGCATAAAAAAAAAACTTAATTTCCATTTAGATTTTCTCCCTTTAATATTCATAAATAAAGGCCTGCTACCTTAACTGTGTTACCGACTGTACATGAATTTGGTATTTGCTAAATACACACCAAATTACAGCTATCTATACGTCCATTGGAAATGGTCTGAAGGTTTTGTTGATATGTGAGTAGGCTAGCGAGTGCCATAGTCTGCATTTTTAAAAATTTTATCTATTAAAGTTAGTATTGAAAATTGGAATATTATGTAATACATAATAATAGCATGTATGAGCAACCTTATGAGAGTGAAGGAAACAGAAGAGGTGTGTCAGGATCGTAGCAAGTCGATATCTGTGGTCTCTGAGTATACCCCTTCGGGAAACAGGCGTGACATTATGTACCTATGTATGTATAATAATATAAAAGCATCTCATTATGAGAATACCACAGTACATTTATTTATTTAGTTAGGCTCACCAACAGAGTACATACATTACATCTTACTAAATCATTTAAATTAAAATTATCTGATATGAACTCCAATTACAGACGAGCACAACACTCAAATGCATGTAGTACGATAACACTATAAAACTGTAGGCATAGAAGAATTTTAAACTATAAAAAAGAATTTCGGAAGTATCTTAAATAAGTTTGGGTAAGTTAAATAAAATACTTTCAAAATTTTACTACTAACTACTTATAACTAAATGTGTGAAAAGGTAACAGGTACATTTACACTGAACCCTAAAATAAAAAAACAAAAAAAAACGAACACTAAAACAAAATACATTATGTATGTTAAGTAGTATTTGAACTGGAGGAAGTGCAAAGGTAGCTACGTATTATTCATGTAGATAGTGAACGGCATAAGAGCATTTTACCGCAGACTTTCCTCCACCAATCAAACAAACCAACTCGTTTTGCACATTTAAAAGAAAATGTAAGGAATGGCTTATATGCAAACAGAAGTCTTCCAGTAACTGGGCCTCTGTGATACCGAAGTATGACGTGCCAGCCAGTTCTATTTTTTGAGATTTTGTTAGTGAGTTTGACTTTCTAATTGTATAGGAATTGAGTAGGTGTCTTATGTCGCCAATTATTATTATTTCAAATTTTTTTTTCTCCTAAGTTTTGCTCATGTAATGCTTGCTTTCATGTAGCTTGTAGCCATGTAGTGTGCAACAACTTCTGACGTGTTATGCGTTCTGTTATCAGTGAATGCACGAGGTGGAGACTGAAAAACAGCTATTTTGCTGAGGCTCCAACCTATTTGTCCACTACGTTAGAAAATTTTACTATAATTAGTGATCATGTAGTATAATTTTTTTAAATGGATGAATAATTATCTATTTATTTATTTTATCTATATATAATCATTTATTTGCATCAATGTTAGGTAGTGCTCAGGTAGATACTCAAAAGTATTTTACTTTTGTGAACTTACCTGAGCACTACCATGCGCTTAAATAACGCCTCGGAAAAACGTTTCTAAAGATTGCCACACAGATCAGAAGAAAGTTGAAATCGTGTTACATGAGTTCACAAACTCTCTCGTCTCTATTGCTAACCATGCACCATGGGAAATCCATACAGACCCGTCTATTGCAATTTAAAATGCATCGATGAATAAATGGTGACCCATTTCTATATTTACAGAGGTGTAAAAAACATTCTAACACGTTCACTCAAAAAACCAATATAGTTGTTATCAATTATTAACTACCCTAATATGGATAACGACACGACCTATAACCCAAATGACGTGGTTAGAGATAGCCCAAAGATGAGCGTTTGGGTGTTCCAAACAATAAAAGTTGCTTTCTAAGTATGCAGAAACGCACACGTGACGGGGTGAGCCCGTCGTCGATAAAACGTGCAAACCTATAGTTGTTTTTTTGGTGTAAAGTCCCATAGTCTCCTCTTACGACAATCACGGAAAAAGGCGGGTTGGTTCTATTCTTTTTACTTGATAAACCAAACAATACTAAAGCGTACTGACCCGAACACTCCGTCTTATTTGGGGAACTGGCTATCTTATCTCTGACTAGAATAATATTTTGTTGTATTGATCGTTTTTATACCTCCAACTACGCTATATTCGCTCATAATATTTCATTCCAATATACTCACGAAGCGGTACTTTAATCCTCTACGGCTTTCAGATATTAAAATTGTACGAAAACTCATTTAATATTAACCCGCTCTTCGCAGAACGGGGTCTGTTTTTATATCAAACAAAATAGGATCCCATTTTGAACAATATGTCTGGTAATGTGTTTTATGAGAGTTTTAATACCGAGGTATAGAGACCTCAGTTGATCCCATGTTTCTTATCTGTTCAGAGTCGCCATACGTCCCATGTATATTTTTTTTTATATGAGAGAGCGGCAAACGAGCATGCGGGTCACCTGATGGAAAGTAATCACCGCCGCCCATGGACACCCGCAACACCAACAGTGTCACAGATGCGTTGCCGGCCTTTGTTTTTATATATTTATATAGTATATTCAGGTTTGTCACCGTATTTATCTGCCTAGTCCCGTATTCTGCAAATCTGGTGTGACTGGTCTGCAGAAATATCACGTGTGTTGTCCGATCGGTCGCATAAAGCGGAATTACAATGCCTTATGGCCCGATTATTCGAACCAACAGGAAAAAAAAGTTCAAGTCGTCCGATCGGTAGGACAAAGACAGTCGTACCACATGGCCACAGTAAGTTTTTCGAAACGGCAAGATCAACAAAATGTCACGGAAAAGTACAGGCCTCAAACAAGAAGTTTAATAGATACGAAATGACATTTCTTTTCGGATAATACGAAATCGTTACCCGTTTTTAAACCACCTATATCAACTAAATAGTACCTACACTGTCTGATCTAACTGCTTCCGAGATGATGGGAAATTTATTTTAATTACAGTACCTACATCTTCTTCGCAACTAAAGCTGTTTAAGGCATGTGTCCCAAAGGAAGCCTGGGAGAAGCTCATTGTCGCACCATCAAGCTACTATTTAGTAGATATTACTCCGAGTTCTTATCCAACATCTCAAACGCACCACTCTTTCACTAACTTCTTTCAAAGCCTTCACTCTGTATTATAGATAAAGTTACTTTTACATTAGTTATACACAGACCTGAGAACCAAGCGAAGTAGACCAGTGGAGCGCCGCAAGTTCTTACGTAATTCGTAAACAAAGAATATATTTTTTACATAATTCAAAACAGCCGCCGCGCCGCCGTTACACGCAGTTGACTAATTAGTCCAAGTACCCTGTGAACAGGTTTTGAACATAACATAATAAAATTAAGTTTGTTTTATACCTATTTCTCGGACCGCTGGAGTTGAAAGTGAAAAAAGTTTTGGTGGCGTTTTGATTCTCATTAATGTCGTAACAAAATTGAAGCACGTCATTCAAAAGCAATGCGATAAAAAAGGAGATGGGAGGACGCAATAGCTTCTAAATGAAAATGTTTGTTTAATTACTAAAGAGCAATGAAAGCGAACTTGTTCGTTCCCAACGCCATTCAATTAGATAACTAAACAGATACTCAGTCGAGTGCTAGTTAATCTTAATAACCATACGAGAAATTTAGGCGGCCATTATTTAAAGGGCAATGAGCATCGCGGGTGAAAGCCATGAGATTCACTTGCACTTTCCAAAGGCAAACGGACGTTTCTATAAGTTTAACGACAATAGTTTAAAGATATTCCCACAGCTAATAACATTGTTGTTGGCGATAATGGTTCTGTTACGCAGGCTGCCGATTACACCGTCACGTAACATTGTCGTTCGAGGAATGTCTGGGTATTTATGAAATCATCTTCTCTGTAATATATAACTTCCGTATACAAACTAGACGAAAAGGCATCTACTGACTTCTTGATCTTCGCCCACATCGTCACTTTCCATCAGGTGAGATTGTGGTAAAACGCGCATGCAGTTAATTACAAAAAAAAACAATCCAAGTGCATATTTTTACCCGAATGCGCAAGCGTAATCTACCTACCTGAATTTTAATGAATGACTTAGCGAGTCGATGACAAAAACTTAAAATCCTTGAAAACCAGTATGTAACTACGCGTACAGCATTGTCTGTCATTGTCATTGATATATCGTTAAATTCGTCTAATTGTAGTTCTACAGGATATTATAACGTTTTGGAAATATCAATATGACCTCATTCAGTCACCCTAAAGTTTTGAGGTTTTTATGTTATTTGTCAATAATATATCACGCCTTACTAATTAGTAATCTACTCCGTGATCATACTCATTGTATTAGATCTGGAACGGTGTGAAATATTAATCTAAAAATCTAATTATTCTGTAAGTAAAACAAATTCGCAACTGGAGTCTTAAAATGTTGTACTCTTTGCGTGGTTTTTTCAGTTAGCTTTATTTACGCAGTGGTGTTTTTTTTTTAATATCCGACAACTCACCGTAGCAGAATATGTTTTGACGATGACGATGGAAACACATTAGTTCAAATGTAAGTACCTACCTATTAAATTCTAATTTGGTGCAATCAAATCACTATCATAAAGTTATTATGGCGATAAAACCACAAATTTGATTTTACTAGCCCACATCATTGATCATTGCAATATTGCTTAAAAATAGGTTTTTATTGTGCAACAGAATTAAAACGCGAATAGACACACTTTTCCTTGCGGTTTCATTTATTTCCAACTATTATTACAGCTTAAACGTCTTATATCAACTAAATAACGAATAATAAGACAGGGCATAAAAAAATGCATAAAACCATTCTCCACTCTACAACAAGAAACTATTGCAAAGTTCGTCATCCGTGTGATACGCGCCCACACCAACATAGCGTGCGTGCTTGATCCGAGCACAGAACACGCCACGTAGGTATGCGAGATATTCATGATCAGTAATAATCGCAATTAGCGTTAAGGAAGATCTCTATTGTCCTAACAGATTCGCGGTAATACATAAGGGCGTGGTTTTAATCTCTCTAAGGACTCTGACCGACCGCGAACAAAACACACTAAGGACTGGGCCCGCGTGGTGGATTATGGCCCTCTCCCAGTGAGAGGAGGCATGCCCCAACAGGCGACGTTTAAGGCTGTTAATGATGATTTTACAGTCTGGACCGTGCCCTTAGAATAGCGTTCCAGCAGATAATGACCTCTTGTCGTCGGCAATCCGGATGCATGCCTGACTAAACTTGCTTAAAACTGTCTTTGTCAACTTGCTTTATTTGTTGCAGATGAGGGGGTGACGAAGACGTTCACATGCGCGCGGCCGCTGATTGGGCAGCACGTGTTCCTGCAGCTGGTGGGGGTGGAGGGATCTCTATCCCTCTGCGAAGTTGAGGTGTTCACTACAGAAGGTTAGTATGGGACGGCAGTTAATAGTTGGTAAAATTGTATACGTCTGACGTATTCTTCCGCCGCAAAAATTATTTTTTTAGGGGTATTATAATTTTGACCGCTGTGTATGTGTGTCTGTCTGTGGCACCGTAGCTCTCAAACGGGTGAATCGATTTGGATGCGGTTTTTTTTATCTGAAAGCAGGTTTTTATACACACAGCGCAAATTAATTATCTGAAACTTAGCCTACACACACGACATCAATAGACTATAGCAGTCCACCCTTAGATATTAGTCTCTCCAATGGCGTCATTTTCACCGTATTCCATAGAAGTACCATACTGTGTTGGCGGGTTGGCGATCTCGGATTTTTTGGTAGCGCCACACCAATGACGCTGCCCATTGTGCCCAAAGTGTTGGTTTTATTCTAGTCTAATGCAAACCTAACATGGGATATTTGGAGCCTGATGGAAAGAAGAAACTCGCCTATAAAAAAGCTTAGTATTAACTCACATAAGCCCTATCATGAGAAAAGTCGACTACTGGATTCTTCAAGGCAAAATCGGCGAAAATGAATTTACTTTTGACTGCAAAATCTAAAACGTAGCTCAATGTAGACAACATGGAGTTTACGAATAGGAGGTCGCAGGTTCGATTCCTAGCTGGGTATCTGTTTAGTACTCGGTTTGGTTGGTGGTAGGGCATTTTAAATGTCCACCTGGGCAGCTACCACCATCTTATCTAAGTCTGCCGCCAAAACAGCAATGTTATTTATTAGCATTGTTGTGTTCCGGTTGTCAAGGATAAGATAGTTAGTCCCCCAAATAAGATGGGGTTTCCGGGTCAGTATACTTCCACCTTCGGCCTCATCTTCACTTAAGTGATCATTTGTATATATATTATTTATTCACCAAAACAAATATATTTGTGTAGTACTCGTATATTAAGCATCTGGTATCCATAAAACAAGAACAGTACTTAGATGGTGCTGTGTTTGTGTCCAAAGATATTAATATAATTTATTTTTAAGCTCCGAGGAAAGCACGTCGTCATGCATGACGCTGTCCGAGCTCAGTAAGGGAGGGAACTCGAAGGAGATATATATTTTTAAATAAAGTCAAGGTGGTTTTAATATAATCACTAATAATAACGCAATTTTATGCACCAACTGAAATATCTCAAAGAATCTTTCAATTAACTCCTCGGCCATTTTCCGACATTACCTACATCAGCGATAGGTATATTTCAAAATCTCTGGCTTTTAATTTCATTGTTAAGATTTGTGGGAGGCTTTCTCATGTGATAGAAAGTGATGAAGAGAACGAAAATGTCATGTTTTACGTCGCGCGCGACAAACGATGTCATGCGATGGCTTAGAGCTGCGACTGGGGCACCTGACAAGCTTATGAACAAAGACCAGTGAAGGCAACAGGGCCATTGGTCAGCCTTGATTAATTGTATACGCATTTCACCACAATCTTGATGGAAAGTGATAATGTGGCCGAAGATGAAGCACGTGATCTCAGTAAATGCTAATTGCACCCTACTCTTCAAGATCCCAAAGTTGTAGTATTCAGCACAGACTGACGCCGGACGGTAGTTCCATGCCTTAGCTGTTCGTATTATGAATGAAGAGTCGAAATGTCAGCTTTTATAAGTCTGTGATCGCTCACCAACTCTCCAAATCGTCCTTTCTGTGTTCCACCGGGACTTCTATTCGGTCAAGTGTTTGTCCTCCATTTCAGGAAAAGTCTCAGAGGCATATCTCCCTTATCTGTCCCTGTCTTGTCGATGTGATTTTAAGACTTTATTAATAAGTGAAGACGATGAAACTAATCAATGCTGTTCTTTTGTCACATTATCCTTTAAACAGACCTTAGTAAATTTGTTTCTTATATTCCAGAGTTCTCTAACGACCGCTGCGCTCCGGCCGGGCTTTCAGCTGATGTAGAGTTGGCAGCTTTCTCGAGAAGCTGCTACGAGTTTAATGTGAACAAGGGGGAGTCTTTCGAAGTCGCGAGGAAGCAATGCAAAACGCATGGCGGTGACCTGATTCACGGCTTCCAGGTTGGTAGTTTAAAGCCATTTGTATGTCGTTGACATTCAAAGCGATGAAATTAAGTTCATTGGTCTCTTAGAGGGTAAACCAACTATGGTTTACCCTTCAAGAGTTCAATGATGTGTACTACAATCATCATCTACTTAGACCTCGGCAAGTGCCCTGGTCCCAATTTATTTGGGGTCGGCGCAGTTCCTTTCTACTCTGTCACGGGTGGCACTTTTAAACTCCCTCTTACATACTCATTCCTTATTTTATCCATCCTCGTCAATCGACTCATCAGTCTCAACATTCTCATTTCTGCTGCATGCAATTTTCTTTCATCCGTCTTCTTCATGGCCCTACACAGGACTTATTACGGATTTATAAATTTTGCCCTTTAACCTAAGGGGCATCCGTGAGTCACATATTGTTCCGGTGACCTTAGTAACCAGTTTTTATAATAATTATGCCGCCAAAAATTGTCAAAACCATTCCCTATCTGCGAGATGCATCATCAGATCTTAACAAAATTCATATGGGACCACTCCCTATCAAATAACGAGGCTAACAATTGACGAAACAAATTGTGTTGGTGGCCATCTCGATCTTCTCACTTCTCCAAATGATACTTTCTGAATGCAAATTCTTGACTTGTAAATGCCAAGATCGCTAATGTATGCCTATATACATACAGGATTATTATGATGAACATGTGACCACCCTGGCAGTATGTCCTATTAAATAACAAGGTTTGTAAATGACCGAGTTCTGAGGTAACAAACGTAAAAAAAACAACCGAATTGGTAAACTCCTCCTTTTTTTAAGTCGATTAAAAACTGTAACCGACTACATGTAAAATTTTATGCGATATTTTCTGCATTATTTTATTAGCAATTAAAGATGACAAGGTCTAGTTTGCGTGAATGTATAGCCATAGTTTCGAAATTTCTACTTTTTTTTTATCAAAACTCAAGACTGACTAAATAATCCCAGCAATCACTTAAATAAATTGAAATCTATTTCATTCACGCAAACTACAGTCTAATAAACTAAAACCCTAATATAATTTTTATTACTAAAATATATCCGTGGCTTAGCCTCATTATATAAATATATGCAAACTAGGGAGACAATGGGAGAGAATTAAAAGTCCTTAAAAATAAACATAGAGTTGAAAAAAAGAACTAAAATATCGAAAACATGGCATAGTTTTTTACATGCAGTCGATTACAGTTTGTATGAAAACTGGTTACTATCGTTTTTTGAGTAGGTATTCGGCCGTTAGAGGCGACCTAGAACAGATTTGTCAAATGCCCACGAGAAAGGGGAAAAAGTGGATCAGCCCGAGTAACACAGCGGGGTGTGACTTAAATAAATATCAAACGCATCAATTATCTAGTATGTATGTATGTATGTTTCGTACCTCTTCACGCCTAAATGGCTGGACGTAGTCGTGGGCAACAGCTATAATCTGCAAAAAGAAGAATACCTACCACGAAGCTACCACCATCTTATCTAAATCTGCCCCCAAGCAGCCATGTTAATAGCATTATTGTTCCGGTTGTCAGAGAACATCTTCCGATCCATAGTATGGTGTGACTACTGAAATGCATGAATATCTTGTATAGAATTTTTTACCGTAAGGAAAAAGATTGGGTATATTAGGTAAGTGAAATAGAAGGTATTAGCATAGGTAGTTTAATATTTTTTTTTTTCAATACTATAATCGAATAAAGCGTTAATTGTGTCATTTGACGGTCGCGTTTGTAGCCTATTCTACATAATTACATCATTAAATTAATTTAATAAAGAAATCTTGGAGAAAATATGAGTGCCAAATAAATTTCGCATGATAGCAACCCTACAAATTCCGCCAGTCGCATATCAATCACCGAACCGCGAGTGCATTTTTGAAACAAAATTAAACTACCTATGCCCATAACCTCTATTTCACTTACCTAATATGCCCTATTTTTTCTTTACGGTAAAAACTCATACATACTCAACATGAATAAACGTCCAAGACTGGCACAAACACATACATATCTTCGAAATGGCTTAATCTATTTCCATTAAACTTGTCTAAGAACCTAGGTACACCGAGTATAAAACATTTAAAAAAATTGAAAACCCTCGAAAGTCTATGATATCATAGAAATACAACCATATTTACCATTTAACATTGATGGTTTTGGTCTATCTGTATGCTAAAATCATTTGTATCCTCGGAAGTTTTCTAAACATCCAAATTTATAACTAATTGCTTAGGTATTTCTTGTGTTATCATCATATCAGAAAACTGTGATAATCAAACCAACAATCGGCCGTCGGGATAATAGTGGTAGCTACATGGTCACGTAGACAATTCGGACTATCTAAACGAAATGAAAACAACATTGGGTTTATGTTGCGGAGGTCACGGGTTCGACCCCCAGCGGTGTGCATATTTAGTACTCGGTTTGGTTGGTGGTAGGGCATATGAAATGTCCGCCTGGCTAGCTACCTCTGCTAAATCTGCCGCCAAACAGCAATGTTAATAACATTGTTGTGTTCCGTTTGTCAGAGATAAGATAGCCAGTCCCCCAAATAAGATGGGGTTTCCGGGTCAGTACGCTTCTTCACTTAACATCAGGTGTGATTGAGATCAAGTGCTAACCCGTTGTGGGTGGAAAAAAACCAAAAGAAGGAAGAAAAACAACCTAATCTTTGGAACCACCAAACCGGTTCTGGAAGGAATTTGAAAATTGAGTCTTACACTATTAAAACATTATTATTTTACATCAACGATTGGATCATATTCAACTTTCACGCAATATTCATCCATTCAAAACTCAAAAGAAAATTATAACAAAGTTCAACAAGTCGTGAAGTCGGGATTTCCGCTATTATTTATAAGTATAATAAATTGAATCGCGCTATGTTTTCATTCGTTTCATTTGCAAGAGAAAACTTGCAAGGCAATTATGTAAATTTTATCCGGATAGATTTATTATATTATTTTACATAAATAAATAAATACAAATACATCCTTCTCAAAGTATTCTTTCATTCAACGCTCATAGAAAATATAACACATTTCAACAAGTCTTAACGTTCGGGATTTCCGTTATTCGCCCCAGTAGATGGCGCCAGGGGTAAATTAAAACGCGATATCGTTTGGTTTTTTTATTCCATAAGAATACCGTGACACCTACTTCGCAGTACGACAACAATTTTTCACTTGGCTATTTTTGAGTTCGACACCCCATGAGATGTGGGACGTCGACATAAGATTATTACAACGTATAAGCTTCTATGCTTCGCCTGTCTAGTAAATTGCAAGGAAATTTTTAACTCGTGTTATACAGTTGAAATTTTGCATGAGCGAGTAAATCGATCGACATTTATGCAGTATTATGGTATCATTTTGCTGGTCAGGTGGTGGTTTGTGGTGGTGAAAATCAGTAAATAGTTGTAGTCGCTGGTAATTTCTGCTACAATGCTGCAATTTGGCGATGTTATAAAATAATATCTTTATCGTTAAGATATACTATTCCGGCTACGCTTGTCCCCCAGCTCCCCACCGCGATTGTGGGCTGAAGCACCGTTCTTTCTAACCACCAAGAGTATGTCAAGATCAAGGGATTGAAGTTGATTAAGTAATTATATTATTTGAACGTTATACCATATGAAATTAGATGATTATATTTCATATACCTGGTTAAAACTTTAAATTTTTTCTAGTTAAGATTATTATTATCCTTTCCGTGAAATGTAACTAACTCATTGTGCCTTACTTATGTCATTTTCTCGCTGTCTGAGCTGTACGTCCGGGAAGTACATCTGGGGTACTGGTGTCCTAAAGCACAGGCTACCGCCTATTTTAGGCATCAGTCTTCACACGTACTCACCAGACTTAAGTAACACTGTTATCCTGTACATTTCTCTAAGCATGAGTTTGTGAAGAACAAATAAGGATACATTTTATTATTATTATTATATATAAATTGTGACGCACCCCGTTTTGTTTTTTTTTTGTTTTGCTGTCGCTCATATGAACAGACTACTAGTGACTGACGCCCCTATAAACAGGCTCTTTGTATTGGCTACTAAATCTTCCCACCGAGGTCTTAAGGATCATTGAGTTGGCACAATGACAGTTGCAGATACACCATTGCCTCATTATCATTAATAAAATGGGCTAATTACCGTTAGGTACCCATTGTTCGCTGTTGACACTCCCACTGTCGCAATATAGCTTTCACATTACAGTTTATAATGAATGAGAGAAAACGAAGTTCTTCACACATCGATTGTGATAATTATGATGACCGTCTGTTTGTATATTTTATTAAATAGTGCAAGGAATTCATTCTATGTAGCCCTGTTATCTAGAAAAACGTTTTTACAGAGCATTTCCCATTTTTTTTCTCTGTAGTTTGTAGTAGGTACCCATTTCAATACTATAAAAACCGGGAAATTTATACGCTTTTAATTTTTCCAAATATAATTAAGGAATCACTTTATTATACGTTTTCCTAAATAACAGGACTGTAGAAAAATACAAAAATGCACAGCACTATAGTAAATTGAATAAGTGTATGAATATACATTAATATTTTTTTGAGAACTAGGCCTGATAACTGCTGTGCGCTTCAAATTATTGTATAAGTTTTTATTATGTCTATAACGGTTCCCGCAGCGTGTAGAGCCGGAGGTTCCACCGAAACCTCCCCGTGCGCCACCAAGTGTCAGTGCTGTCAGTGATCAGTGTGTGAGCGATAGTGCAAGCCCAAGTGTCTCTGATGAGCAAACGATTCAGGTCTCGAGACCGAATTCAGTGTTGTTGAATAGTGAACCATAACTTTAATTTGTGAACATATTTAAGTCACTTTCATTTGGGACCTTAAGAGTGAAATTTATAAGGAATATAATAATAAATGTATCTTTATTTGTTCTTCACAAACTCACGCTATAGCGAAATGTACAGGATATGCCTAATTCTTTGTTTACATAATATTACTTTTTCTCTTATTCTGTTCTCTTCACCTCCCGCGGGAGCATGTATGAACTGCGTTATTAGGTCATAATTTTCTGACATTTGCCAGTTCACATCCGGTCTCCATACATCACCATTTTCCCGCGTGTACTCACACTAATTATAATTGAATTAGTTTTACATACTGATTTGATTTATTTTTTCAATATATGTTACCATACGACTTATGTGCTTTATTTTCTTTTCAAAAATATTACGATGCGTCCAATGTTTGGTGTACCTAGTGGTTAAAAACCCCGATTGCTATACTAAAATGTAGCGGGTTCGAATGCCGCTAGGGGTATATGTTTGTATAATGAATACGGACACGTGTACCCGACTTATGTATATTTTTATTTAATATATGTATATACTTACAACATATAGATCATCTTACAACCAATACAAGCCTAGTACCTTAGTGTGGAACTAAATGGGGTTGTGTTATGTACAAGGATATTTTATTTATAATAATAATAATAATAAATATAATAAACAGAAGAGCAACATGAATGGAAACGTATCCAGATAGGTACTTGTAGTTATTCTTGACGGCAACGGCGGCCGGCGGCGTTTAATACGTGTGTATAAGAATCTTGTATATATTCTATTCTTTCTAACATAAATGTGCACCTATTGCAGGGCGCGACTTCCAGCTTCCTGATTCAGGAATTGGATCGGCGGAAGGCCCAGCTTAAGACGCAGATGGTCTGGATTGGCGCGCAGAAAGAGCCAGGTCTCACATCCAGAACTTGGAAATGGGTCGACGGTAAGTCACAAGAAGAAGACCATAGCGGATAATTAAAATTTAAAACAAATAAATATATTTACACTTATACCAATCATCTAGTACCAAACCAAAGTATGACGCGCGCTCTAAGTACTTTGCCCAAACTAAGCAAAGCATGTACTAAGATTACTAAATAACGGATACACATTCATAAATATTTATATAAACACTACCTCTCCGTCCGCGGCTTCCCCTGCGTGGGATAGCTTTATCGCGGATCCCGCTGGAACTACCCACTTTATTGGGAATAACCCAGGGTATGTTCTACGTATATACCAAATTTCATCCAAATCAGTTCATCCGATTCGCTGTGATTGAGTAACAAACACACAAATAAACAAACAAACATCCAAACTTTCGCATTGATAATATTAGTTAGATGCATAACTCGAGAATAAATGTACTTATTCAACACACAAACACTTACCCCACTCGGGATTCGAACCGCAACAGTTGATTTCGCAGACAGGGTCACTAGCCAATACATCAATCGGTCGTAAAATATAAGTTATTACTACACCGGGTCTATTATCGATTCTCTCTGTCCCTTGAGTTAATGACGATTTTTTTTTTATTTGATACCCAATCGAACGCCACTTGATATGCAAGAAAATCGAACTGCCTATTGTATTTGCTGGAGTGCTTTGAAGCAGAAATTTGAAACAATATTTAACGGGTGGCATGTTGGATTGACATATCCCAAGAGATTAGTAAGTTTAAGTAGCAGTGGGCAGGGCACATAGCTCGAAGAACTGATCTTTAGGCTACTTGAAGTAACTTAAAAAATTACATACATACACCCGAAAAACAGGCCCGGGCCTGGTGCATTTGAATAAAAAATAAAGCCTTTCTGTTTTTTTTATAAAGCTTTGGCTACAATGTGCGTTGGAATTACATAATCTTATTCCACCGTCACCCTTCCATCTTCGGACTACTAGGCGTGGGGAGGGATTCCACCCGTATATAGTTAATATACCGAACATTCGCACTAAGAAGTTCGATTCTTCATTCATCATCCGAACAGCCAAGGCAAACTCCCTTCCGGCGTCAGTCTTTCCTGAATCCTACAACCTTGGGATCTTCAAGAGCAGAGTGAATAGGCATTTACTGAGATCGCGTGCTTCATCTCCGACCACATCGTCACTTTCCATCAGGTGAGATTGTGATCAAACGCGAATCCAGTCAATCATAAAAAAAAAAAAAAAGCTTTGGCTACAAGGCCTTCAGCTTAAAACTACAACTGAAATTTCTTTTAATTTACGTTTATTTTTAATTTTTAAGTTTAGATTGTATAGGTACGTTTTTAGTTTTATTTTTAGTTAAGCCTTTCTGTTCAAGATGACTCACAACGTCTAGTCTAGTAGTTTCCGGGTCAGTACGCTTCCATCATCGACCTCATCTTCACTTAACATCAGGTGTGATAGAGGTCAAGTACGAACCCGTTGTGCATAAAAAAAACACTAACAATCGAAATTTTCTTCCAGGCGAAGTAGTCTCCCGCCCTACCTGGGGCAAAGACCAACCCAATAATTACAACGGTGAACAAAATTGCGTGGTTCTCGACGGCGGAAGGGCCTGGCTCTGGAACGACGTGGGCTGCAACCTTGATTACTTGCACTGGATCTGCCAGTACCGTGAGTGTCACCTTCATAGGTACATATCGAATTTATTATGATACGCTCGTGCGAATACTGCGCGGTGAGAGCTGTACAATTTCATGAATGCCTGGTAATAGCATATGATAATGCATTTTTCTTCATAATCTTCACAATTTATTTACGACCTTCGTGTATGAGCTTTGAATTACTTGTCTTGACTTGTAGTTAATATGAATTTTGGTGATATGTATCAATATCAATTGACAGAAGTGCTGCGTACGATAAAGGGCTGACTTCCTGATTCTCCACTCCACTCACTTTAGTCTTCCAGCCTTCTAGGTGAATAAAATATGTACCTGAGGCAGCCTTCCCTAATTTCATTTCTCGTGTATGAGTTTGTGTACTTCTAGTAACTGAATAAGATGCGGTACATACCTTGTACGTATACGCATAAAATTTTGAGAAAGTTCTCAAAAACTGGTCATTCGGCCGCGCCTACGATTAAGCTAGACTTCGGGGAGACTTCATATAAAGGCTGTAAAAGACCAATCCAATTTTAAATAAAACTGAGTGTCGTCAATGCCGCTTTCACCCGCGAATTGTTTATTATATTAAGTTTTATTGGCCTTGTTGTGGCGGCGCATCTGTAATTACTTTATGTGTATTGCATTTTGCATATGAATGGGAATGACAATCGGAGAAAGAATGAGGCTACAAATGGGAACTTATACCAAAAACCCCCAGGTGTTTTAGGAAATTTGTTTTCCTGTGACGAGGTGAAGATAGCTAGATGGCGAATATTGGTGAAGCCCTGTATTGACCTCAATCACACATAAGGTTCAATTAAGTTAAGGCCAGTAACAGTCATCCCAACTTATTTGGGGGACTGCTTGCTGCTGCTTCGCGGCCGACTTTGACAAGATAGTGGTAACAGCCAGGGGGATATTTCTAAATTGCCCTCGCATCAACCAAACCTAATACTGAAGACTATTTATTCCGTTTTTATTAAAGCGTTTACATTGAGTGAGATACGGAGGGAGAGATACAAGTCTACGTATGGCTTGGAACAATAGAAAATTCATTGTCATTTTAAATAAAAAATTTACATAAATCTATGTTAAAGATTGGAGCTTTAAAACGCCAAAGCAAGAATCAACCTTGCGTATGCAAATTATTCAGATACGACTCTACAATTAGCATAAGTAATTTGTTGAGACATGTGTTCTTTCGCAATGTGTGTGGTGAAAAGACTCTACGTACTGCAGTAGCTATTCTAGCTAGTAGTAGTACCTCGTGGTTAAATAAATGAGTCTGTACAAGAGATTTTAATTACACCAGCAAATTGATCGTCAACAATATATTTGTATATCTCCATACCATTCGTTGGGACAGATTCCAGTCTTCTCAAGAAAACCGATGAAAATCGTACCTTCCGACCAGCTGAGGATTTGGAAAGGCTGATTATGTCTGGCGGAATATAGAGAAGTGTGGAAAGGACTCCACCGACAAGAGCATCGCTCTTAAATTGAAGAGAGAGGTTAAGTCTGGCACAGCCAGTGTGCAAATCTATATAGAAGTAGATAATTGATTCTATAGAGTTTTCATAGATATAATTATAGTTTATGGTTTCCATGATAGTGACAAAGCCAGACTTAGCTTTTTCATACTCTGTCATATAGGTCATGAGGTTCTCTGTGTAGTGTACCTACTATTACCTGATAGTATGTATACAGGGCGTCCCAAAGTTATGGGACATGAAGGGGAAGTACCTTAAATATTGTAGATAGTGAATTTTGCTCAAAGAAGACTTTATGTTATTTTTAAAAGTTAGTAATTCTGCATTCATAGATTTTCTAAAAATTACTTGCTTCGGCTGGGAATCGAACCGACTTAAATGTGAAAAAAAAAACACCCTACTTTTATGATGCCAATCGAAAGAATAGCTAAAAAATAATAACTCTGCCTAAGTAACATAGTATTTTAAAAGAAAGGAACAACATAAAATGATTGAGTCAAATTTCAAGAAAGTTATTTATTGCCGACGACGTTCGAAAAGTAGCGATATTATCATTCCAAAGATAGCATTGATTATTCGTAAATAAGTACCCACTTCATAAAATAGGTACTAACATAGTTTTCCTTATTATAAGTGCACGTGTAGATGAAATGATAAAACTTGTATTTCAATACGTCCTCTGTAAGCTAGACAGAAGGCAAATTAAAAACAAAAATAAATAATTTATAATTTGAAAATGGAACAGTTTATGACAGCGTTTGTTTGAATGCATACTTTTTAAGATATTTTAAAAAGAAGTGATATTTTTAAATGTTGTTCTTAAATTTGAAAATGGAACAGTATGTGCGAGCGTTTGTTTTTCGGATATTGATCTGTTTAGTCTCAATTCACTTACACAAGTGTTATTGTGTTAATTTATTGCGAACATGGCATATCAAGTAAGTTTTGATCTAATGGAAGCATATTTTTTGAACGATAAAGATATCTCTAGAAGTTTGCGGTGGTATGGCGTAAAATATCCTGATAGACAAATACCGTCTCGTAAAGTTTTGAAAAGGCTTGTGAACAATTTGAAAACTCTGGGACGTTTCGATAAACGCCCAAGAGAACCACAGCAAGAAAACCATACGATCAACGACGAAGAACTTGGTATTTTAATTTACTTTTCGGCTTTTCCGAAAGCATCGGTGAGAGAAGGAGAACATGAAATTGGAGTTTCAAAAAGTAAAATACACCGTGTATTAAAAAAACACGGTTTTAAGAGTTATGTTGAAGGACGATTGGTTCAAAAATTACTTCCGGGCGATACAGAAAGGAGAAAAAATTTCTGTCTTGATATCCAGGCACGATTGCTCGAAGATCCAAATTTTTTGGATAATATTATTTGGACAGACGAATCTAACTTTAGCAATAACGGTATGTATAACCGCAACAATAATCGTATTTGGTCTAAAGAAAATCCCCTACGAGTGACTGAAACTAATAACCAAGTGCGTTTTTCACTCAACTGTTGGTGCGGACTTTTAAAAAACCGGGTTTTCTTAATCCATTTTTACCAAGGAACCTTGAACACAGAAAAGTATTTAGGAATACTTCAAATTTTAAGGGATAAGATAAGAAACCATTCCGCGGCGGAGCAAGAAAACTTAATTTTCCAACAAGATGGAGCTCCGGCTCATAATAGTCGGAGAGCAGCAGATTTTCTAAATGAATGTTTTCCTACATGGATTGGTACAAATGGACCGATTAGATGGCCGGCCAGATCCCCGGACCTCACACCATTAGATTTCTTCTTTTGGGGATACGTGAAAGATATGCTATACAAAAAGCGATACGAGAACGTAGGCGAGTTGCAAACAGAATTGTGCCATATCACATCGAGTGTTCACCATAAAATGATTAGAAAATCAACAGGCAGCGGGCTCATTAAAAGATTGGCGATTTGCGTAAGACAAGAGGGATCACATTTTGAGCATTTAATTAATTAATTTACAAAAAAATACCTACTTAATTGACTACGGCAGTTTCATGTATGTTTTTTATTTGATTAAAATGATTAATTTCACGTTGTTCCTTTCTTTTAAAATACTATGTTACTTAGGCAGAGTTATTATTTTTTAGCTATTCTTTCGATTGGCATCATAAAAGTAGGGTGTTTTTTTTTTCACATTTGAGTCGGTTCGATTCCCAGCCGAAGCAAATAATTTTTAGAAAATCTATGAATGCAGAATTACTAACTTTTAAAAATAACATAAAGTCTTCTTTGAGCAAAATTCACTATCTACGATATTTAAGGTACTTCCCCTTCATGTCCCATAACTTTGGGACGCCCTGTATATTAAGTCGGCCCTAGCAATGGTATAAAAAAAATACGAGCGAAAAATATGACTGAATTATTCCTGCGAAATATATGAATTTACTCTAGTTGCCTTGCGATTTCCATCTTTTCTAACAGAACTACACTGATGTCACCAGACCGGAAAAAAACAGTACCTACCTACAAGTACAACCACTGTTTTACACCTGAAATATCGTAAAACTCTTCCAGAAAACGTCGATATTACCGGGTTGTTTCTTGTTAAAACATCTTCAAGAAGTTGGGAAATTTAATATGAGATAATGTGATTTAAATTACCTCTTAATATATCTTCATGTATTTGAGAACAGCTCGTGCGAATTGACATTCACCTTTCATCCTTTAATTTTCCGCTCAGGATGTGGAAACTTCTATAAAGTGGAAAGGCATCGTCGTTCGTTCTTCTGTTTCTCTTTACTTCCTGTGCTGCAAGCAATGCAAAATAAAATTTTGACGACCAAATGACCTCTCCCATTTCTCACCAGTGCCCCCATCGTGCGGTAGTCCAGATAAACTCCTGAATACCACCATCGTAGGCGACAGCTACCGGGTGGGAGCCAGCATAGCGTATAAGTGCCCTGAGGGTCACATGCTGCTTGGAGACCAGATTAGGGAGTGTAAGACAGATGGCTTTTGGTCCGGCGCTGCACCCAGTTGTAAATGTGAGTGTTTCTCAGCAACTATCAAGAACGAATAGTATCATACTCCGAACTGAAACTGGAATTCAAAAGATTAAACATTCAATTCCTGCTTGGAATGACTTTTCATTATTTACTCCAGTAGATCATTTCCCCGGTTAAATGCCCGGTGGTAATCTTTTTTGACACAGAAACAATAATTTACTTTTCGTTCGTATATAGTCCTTTTTTCAAGGATAACTAAAGGACCCATGCACCTCGAATAACAAGATCCTTTGCATTCCTGTTGACCCTTCGTCAAAAACTCACAATTAAAATAATTTCTAGACGTCAACTGCGGAGGTTTGACTCCAATCCAAGATGGTGACGTCACCTTAGCAGACAACCGGACCACCCACGATGCCCGCGCCATTTACGCCTGCCGAGAGAATTATACTCTGGTCGGCGACGCAGAGAGGAAATGCGGAGATGAAGGAGCCTGGACGGGGAATGCCCCGAAGTGCTTGTTCGACTGGTGTCCAGAACCGTCACCAGTCGCTGGAGCCACGGTCTCAGTCAGCGGGCATAAGGCTGGTTCTCTAGCCACGTACACTTGCCAGAATGGATTCATACTCTTTGGACCGCCGGTAAGTTGTAGTTAGGCATATCATTCCCTACTTGCAGAGAGTCACTTACGGTAATAGTAAGGCTAACAGCATAGCATCATAATTAGGCAGCATCCGTATATAGAGCTCCGGTTTAATCTGCGATCGCCAACTCACTTGCGCAGCGTAGCGATTGGGTCAAATCTTTATGTAAAAACTAAGGTAAAGTCTACATATACTTATTGGCATCTTCTGAGACAGTTCTGTTTTTTGTATCCTCCTGATCGAGTTGACATGAATAGTGCCCACATAAGGTATCCATTATTAACTCATTTAATCTTTTCAGAGTGTTACATGTACCCTCGGAGGTGTGTGGTCGGGCACTCCGCCCTCCTGCAAATACGTCGACTGCGGCACTCCTGCGCAAGTACACAAGGGATCGTTCAAACTTCTCAACGGTACTACAACTTACGGATCCGTGGCACAGTTTAACTGCGAATCAGACTACTGGTTGGCTGGCGCCGAAGTGTTGACTTGTAATAGAGATGGGAAATGGTCGCACGACATACCTTCTTGTGAATGTGAGTATAATTATGTTAAGATGAGTGAGATGGGGATATCTATATTAGTGACACTAAATCTCTAAAGGGTTCAGGTTTGAAGTAGGCTCGGTAACACTAAGGTCTCTTACCATCATCATTACTCTTCTGGATAGAGACAAAGCCGTTACAGGCAAAATTACGCATAAAATCTATTATATACTCAACTCAATTCAATTATTTTTTTTGGCTTGAAGATAAATTTATTTTGTTGTATTGTTTGTTGTTATAAACTGACCTTGGACTCTTCGGAGTAATGTGAATAATTACGATGCAGCTGTGGCCTTCTGTCAAATGCAGAAACGTCATTTTAAAAAGCTTCCAAACGAGTCTACAATCGCCCAGTTGGGCAATTAGGGCAAATGCAAATAAATGATGATGATAGGTATTAAATAAAAAAAATAATTGACCAATCCAGTACGTCCCGTGAAAAGCGACTGTGATATAAATACCATTTACCACATACAGAGCAGTGTCAGTGGTGTGGTGTTCCTGAAGATATGCCATCGTCAATCTGCCTACAAAGCGCGTCTTAGGAGAGACTCTATCCAACAATCCATAGAGGCGGATGATATGGAACTGTATGGTCACTCGGATAAAATATTATTATTGTTTTATTTTAAAAATTACCCAATTCTACATTATTCTTATCGTTTACTTTTGAGAATGACTAGTAATTTGAGAACCTTGTCTCCCAGTGATCACCTGCGCTGACCCCGAGGTACCGGCTGGCGGTTACATGGAGGCTTACGACTATAACGTTCACTCGACCATTGACTTCCACTGTGAGCGAGGACACAAGCTCATCGGCGAGCCCAAGCTGACATGCCAGCAAGACGGCGAGTGGTCCGGCGAATCACCTAGATGCGAATGTGAGTCACTCGGAGATATTAAACCCGATAGAGAAAATTTTGTACCACACTATTCTAAATAAGGCTAAGTTCTAAAGGTACAAGACACTCCTCTTTGCGCGGAAAGCTGCATCTGGCGTGTGTGTATACATCCATACACCAATCGGTGTATGAGCTCGTGCAGACCTTAGTAGGGCCGCGTTTAAACATGATTAAAACTACATGTTCCGGCTTGACTTAGTTCCCACGTTGCGCAATTCGAATGGTGAAGGACTCCGCATATCACGGAACCCTAAACATTCTTGTGCATGTTCTACTGTTTGTATAACGGGGATTGTATAAATTATTTGACCTATTGCAATCTTTCCGTTTATTTAATCGCATGCATCTCTTTCTTGAACGATTCAATCGCAGTTAATATTTTCTGGTGCATATGGTTCTGAGGTGTATGCTTCCTGCGCTGTTCTTCTTCTAGAAGTTCGTAGGGTTCTTCAAGAAAGACGTGGGGAAAGCTTTTTACGTCGCTTTACGCTTACACTTGATTAATAACTCGAATGTACCTAAATTATATTTTTTTTCCTATAGACGTGGACTGCGGTAAGCTGCCTCCGCTTCCATATGGGGCAGCAGAACTCCTCGACGGAAATACACACCTGGGTAGCGTTATCCAGTACTCCTGTACCACCAACTTCCGCCTCGTCGGCCCAGTGCGTAGGGTGTGCACTGACGACCACACGTGGAGCGATGCTTCACCGAGATGTGAAGGTAGGACGGCAGAAACATAACCTTACCCCTGATGTTGCAAATGTTCAAGGACCATGGTCAATACTTCTTATCGGGTGTCTCGTCATTTGGTTAAATGCTCGTACTTAAATGCAAATTTGAAATATTATAATCCTGATTCTGATAAGGTTGACCAGACGCAACCTATCATGAAGGACTGTCTTTGTTAATTCTCGAGCGTAAACTATCTGCTTTGAAAATAGGAAATGAGCAAAATGAAAGTAGACTTTACTGTTCTAAATGGTGGCCCAAGTCCTCAATTTTTTTTTATGTCGTCTGTAATGTACAAATGTGAGCCACATAAGTCTATATCCCAATTAGATTTTAGCGATAGCATATGTATGCAGAGCCGATACTATAATATAAGATTGTTAACTGTTCTTTTCATATAAAACTACCATATTTACTTAATAATAGTGTATTAAATTCTCGATACTTCCAGAAATCCGTTGCCCTGAGCCTGTGGTCGCTGAGAACAGTATTGTCTCCGTGACTGGTAACGATCGTATGCACGGTCGAACCCTCATCAGGACCTCGGTCAGCACCAACGGCGGGAACACGTACAGGATCGGGGCGCTGGTGAAGTATCGCTGCGAGCGAGGTTACAAGGTCCTCGGAGAGAGTCTGTCGACATGCGAGGATAATGGCCAGTGGAGTGGAGTCACGCCTAAATGTCAATGTAAGTAACTAGTGTTATTCTATTAACAAATTTCGTTTCGGAAGAATCATTAACAGCCTATAGAGGAGTACCACCTTCTTCCGCTTGACTCAAATCGAAGACGGTCTGTACAAGTTGTCTACAGTTACAAACTCATAGATGGCTTAAAAGCCCTCAGTTTCCTCAGGGAAGTTATTCCAAAATCTGCTTTTGAAAAAGCACCGTGGGGTCAGCTCCGGGTGGAGAACAACTGCACCTCACTATTGGAATTTTACTGTTCTCCTTTCACGGACATTGCTTCTGCGTACGTGTAACTTGGGGAATAAAGTATACTCCGACGTTTTTCCTCAAAGCTCTGAGAACACATGCGCAGCCTCACTGAGGTTATTGACGGCGAAGACCGGTGACCACTTACCATCAGATAGCAAGCTAAAAAAATGCCTTGATGTTGGAATCGGTAACCCAACCAAATTAAACCCAAAACACACGAACTTCGAAGAGTTAGATGGAGCAAAGAGTTATGTATCCTGTTATGCCTTGAATACCTCCACCTTACATAACAGCCAGGGAAAGGTTATAACATGCTGGACCTGTCAGTTTGTCACATACCTATGTGAACCATTCAATTACCTTTCAGATGTGGACTGCGGTAATCCAGGTCGCCTAGAGAACGGCAAAGTGACCTTGGCCACGAATGCTACTTACTACGGTGCCGCGGCACTATACGAGTGTGAAGAGCATTGGCAGTTAGACGGGGTGTCAAGGAGACTCTGTCAGGATAACGGCACATGGAGCTCTGAAGCGCCAGTATGCAAAGGTGAGGACTGTTTTTGAATACCTAGCATTAGACCATTAACCGTAAATATACGAATTATGGGAGTGGATCACAGGTACAGGTATTTAGTGTCGTAGATCAAATATTTCAGCTTTTTTCTCCCCTTAAAGGGGAAAAATGTTAAATCATTATTTTGCTGAAGACTTTAGACAGCATGGTGGCAAGTCAGGCTTCAGTTCAAGTATCATCCAAACTGAGATCCAGGTAGGCTTTCAGTCGAATTATAAATGATGAGAGCTGATTGGTGTAGTAGTTAGAAACTCTGACCACTATACGAAAAGGTCGCCGGTTCGAATCCCGCTAGGGGCATATATTTGTATGATAAATACGGACATGTGTACCCGAGTTATGGATGTTTTCATTTATAATAAGTATTTATTTACAAAAAAAAAGATGTATTTATGTAGTATATCAACCATGTGGTATCCACAACACAAGCCTATAGTTGCTTAGTGTGGAACTAGATGGCATTGTGTGTATGTCCAAGGATATTTATTTTAATTATATATTTTCCCTGTTTTGTCGAATTACAAATTGTAAGAGCAATTTGAGTTTCTTGCTCGTTCTTCTCTGGGTTAAATGGTAATTTTAATTTATATTAAAATAAAAAATGTTAAGTATTCAAGGGACACTTTATCCTATGAAATAAAACTCTTTAGACTTGACCACTATCATGTGAGTGTCAGAAGTATCTCACTTGTTCTATATTTCAAATGGAGATACTTTATAAAGCGTGCATGGAGACACGAACCGGCCCGAGACGCCTCAAGTAGGTATTGTAGACTACCAAAAGCTATTGAAGAAATTAAAGTTTATAAAACAAGTCTGGATTATTGTGTTGAGGTGTTAATGGGCCGATTAACTCTTATTATCTCAAAGAGGGCAGGGTCGCAGTCCAACTATAGGCTATACGAAATTTGCAGTCTATTGTGCCATTTAGTTATAGTTCGTTCTGTTATACCCTTGAACCTGTATAAGATGATGCTGAGCCATCTCCAACCCCTCACCTTCAGACCTCACCGTCATCGTCTCTCGCCTCTCCCGCAGGCAGTTCAGTCCCGACCTCTGACCGCGACGCGCATCTATCCAGATTACCGAATCTATAAGTCTTAATTTCTACCTAGTTTAAATCAAATAAAAACCTTCTTCTTTTTTTTTAAAAAAGACTGTTAACGAATCCCATATAACATTGGTGGCAGCTTAAGGGATTTTAAAAGTGAAATCCGGGAAAAACGCCTCAACAAGTGTGGTGAAAAACAGTGCGCTATTATTCAGTGGTTTTCTATTTCATACAATAACCGACGAAGGACTGAACTCATCTCTGTATCCTGTATTATTTACTAAATCTCTTGAACTATTAAATTTATCATCTACGGTCTGCGGTGATATCAACATCCCAGTGCAGCATCCTGACTCCTTGTATCCTGGCATATGGTGACGATGAAAGGATTCCTCGTCATATATATTTCCTGCGAGTTCCTGTGAGTGTAAACCAATATTTGTGTTAGTGAAGGAAAAGATAAAATCAAAACCTTGCGGCCCGACTTAGAAAATACTTACCATATTCTTCAAGTGCAAACCGTTAATTATAGATAGACAAGTGAAGATCACGAAGTGAATAAACTGAAACTTAACAAAAGTGCTAATTAGATATAGATAATTAGATAATAATACCTAAAATAAATAGGTCATCTTGGTCATTTAATAATAACTGTTACATTGTTGCTATTGCATTCATAATCGAATCGTAACGCTGCATTCTCTGGGTCGTCTATTACACCGTAACTGTAAAATATTAAGAACTCATTTTAATATTAACGTTTTTAGTTAGATTTTGTAGGCCTATTTCAGTCATTCTTGAGCCCTAAAAATGGCGAAAACTCCTCAAGACGAATTTGTCCCAAAATTAGTATTATCAGAGATCCCGTTGAGTGTAATACTTAAATTTATAAAACCATATGACGGATCGAGGGATAAATTAAACGCTTTCATTAACAACTGTTCTAATGCCATCGAACTAACATCCAATAGTCAAGAGACTATTGTTTTTAAATATATTCTTAGCCAGCTCGAGGGCAAAGCTCAAGTAGCCTGCTCCATCAAAGAGTTTGATAAATGGAGCACGTTGAAGGAATTCCTAAAAGCTCAATTTGGTGAGCGCAAGCACTATGCTCACTTACTCACAGATTTACAGGATTGCAGACAGGGCTCTACTGAAACAATTAATCACTTTGCCTTGCGTATAGAGTCCTGCCTTTCACAATTATTAACAGACGTTTCTATGTCCTGCCCTAAAAAGTTGGAATTATCCGGGCGATTAGCGGCAATGGAAGACCTCGCACTTAATACGTTTATACTGGGAGTTAACCCTAAAATTTCTAACATTATTCGATGCAAAAATCCCAAGACATTAAATGAAGCAATTAACATTGCTGTATCCGAGGAAAAGATAATACAGTACGCCAATAAACGCTACTCAAACAGTGCGGACTCTTCCAAAACCCAAACTTTTAGGAGATCCTATAATAATAATAATAATAATACGAGTACTCATCCTAAACCCAACACACCTTCTTCTTCTAGACGCGATGCTGGACCATCTGATTCGTCAAGTAAACCTAAGGCCTATCCAATCATGTGTCGCTACTGCAAATTTCCTGGTCATACATTAGAACAATGTCGCAAACGCGAATACAATAATAAACGCTTTGGGAATCCTCAAACGTCATCACGTCCAGTTAACTTCTGTGAGGACTACCCTGAAGGAGTAGACGAAGTTGATAGTAATGACACTGATTTAAACTAGCTCCAGGTCCGATTCGGTGTCGTTCGTGCCATAAACCTCTAGACACCACTTCTGTTTCAACATCCACTCAGACCACACAACAGGGTAGCCAGCCCCAAATCGGAGGTCTATTAAATACTACTATTCCCCTTCAGACCACACAACAGGGTAGCCAGCCCCAAATCGGAGGTCCATTAAATACTACTATTCCCCCTCGGACCACACGACAGGGTAATCAGCCCCGAACCGGAGGTCACGCTGTATCCAATGGTAAGGTCACACGACAGGGTAGCCAGCCCCAAACAGGAGACCTCACCCCATGTTCTATATCCACTACTATATCCAAACCTGAAAAATCTCAAAACGCTGAATCGACTCCTCCAGTGTGCGAACCTGAACTTGAATATCAAGTACATGAACTAAATACAAACCAATCAAACAAATACCTACCATTCATTCGCATCAAAACATCTACGAATTCTAAGCCCCTGACGTTCTTAATAGACACTGGTGCATCTATATGCCTTATAAAGAGTTCCTGCGTGAGCAAGGATACTGACCTATCTAACTCTAAAGTCAATATCAAAGGAATAGATTCCAAGAATGAATCAATTAAGAGTCTAGGTCATTTTCATCCTCAATTGATTCTCACAGATAACTTAAGCCTGACTCATGATTTTCATGTTATTGACAATATCCATTTACCATATGATGGCATAATCGGTAGTGATCTATTTAGTAAATACAACTGTAAAATCAATTACACTACAGATTGTCTTGAAATTAATAATCAAAATATTAAATTATCCTTTAAGGAACCAAAATACAAAATTCCTGCACGCACAGAAACCATAATCGAATGCACAGTGCTAAATCCTGAAATCAAAGAAGGTTTGATAATTGATCAACGTCTATCCGAAACTCTTCTCATAGCTAATTGTATTGTAAAAGTGAAAGAAAATAATCGAGTCAACATCACCATTGTCAACACCTCTGAAGAATCTGTAACAATAAACCCGAACCTGAAACTCAATTTAGATCCTATAGACACAAATGTAGCCTATTTTGTACCCAGTCTCAACTTCTCAGTAACCGCATCAAAGCGAACCGAAGAAGTTCTAAACCTACTCCGAACAGCGCATCTCAATGACGAAGAAGCTGAAAACCTAGCAGACGTCTGTTCCCAGTACTCGGATATTTTTCATCTGCCTGACGACCAACTGACGTATACCTCTGCAGTCCAACACAAAATCCGCACCACTACGGATGTCCCTGTACATACTAAAACTTACCGCTTTCCGGAAGTACATAAAAACGAAGTGGAGAAACAAATAAATAAAATGCTCGACCAGGACATCATACAACCTTCAACTTCCCCCTGGTCCTCTCCCATATGGATTGTGCCCAAAAAACTGGATGCCTCAGGAGAACGCAAATGGCGAGTAGTGATCGATTATCGAAAACTTAATGAAATTACCATTGGAGAAACATACCCTATACCCCAAATATCCGAAATATTAGATCAACTGGGTAAGAGCAAATACTTCTCCACCCTCGATCTAGCATCTGGTTTTCACCAAATTATGGTCTCCCCAGAAGATGCGGAGAAAACAAGCTTCTCAGTACCGCAAGGTCAATTCCAATTTAACAGGATGCCCTTCGGCCTGAAAAATGCCCCTTCTACATTCCAAAAATTAATGAATAACTGCCTCTCTGGCCTCCAAGGCATCCGCTGCTTCGTATATCTTGATGATATCGTGATCTATTCCTACGATCTTGCGTCACACTTAGATAACCTAATAGCCGTGTTTGATAGGCTTCGTAATTTCAACCTCAAGCTGCAGCCGGACAAATGCGAGTTCCTCCGTAAGGAAGTCGCTTATCTTGGGCATATAATCAGTGATAAAGGCGTAAAACCCAATCCTGAAAAGATAAGAGCTGTAAGCGAATTTCCAATCCCAAAAACACCAAAGGATATTAAGTCGTTTCTAGGCCTAGTGTCGTACTATCGTAGATTCATCCCAGATTTTTCAAAAATCTCTAAGCCCTTGACTCTCCTTTTAAAGAAAGATATACCTTTCAAATGGTGCAATGAACAGCAACTGGCTTTCGAAACCCTAAAATCTAAATTAATAACCGCACCTATCCTAATATACCCTGATTTTACGAAACCTTTCATACTTACCTGTGATGCGTCGAACTACGCCATCTCAGCCATCCTCTCCCAAGGTCAAGTTGGCAAAGACCAACCAGTCGCCTATGCTTCAAGGACCCTGAATAAAAATGAATGCAACTATAGCACCACGGAGAAAGAGCTGTTAGCCATTGTTTTCGGCTGTAAATTCTTCAGACCTTACCTTTTCGGTAGGCGTTTCCTGATCGTCACGGATCATCGTCCTCTAAAATGGTTATTTAACCACACCGATCCTAGTAGCAAGCTGCAACGCTGGCGCCTAAAACTGGAAGAATACGAATACGAAATTGTATATCGTAAAGGCAAACTGAACAGCGCAGCTGATGCCCTTTCCCGATATCCAGCCATCGATGGTCAAAAGCTTGCCCATGTCAACCCTGTAGATGCTGAAACCGTCGACTCCCCTGATACTCGTCCTGAAAATGACCCCAATGCTCTAAGACAGCAACAATTGGAAAATCCAGGAACCGAATACCTTAATCCACAAACAAATCGAAGTGATTTGGAATCTTTGCAAGATATAATCGATTTCCCAGGGCTCTCCCCTGATTCTAACTCACAATTTTCCTCGCCTAACTTAGACTCTATTATTGACCTCTTGGAAAATCCACCATTATTAGAAGCTCAACCGACTCAATCTACAAATGAAAGCTTAACACAACTTGACCCCAATTTGATGACATCCGACTCCTCTACTATGGAAGATTCTTATTCGAAATTTTTAAAGTCCCCTTTAACGGCAAATTACGACACGATCATAAGCGAACATAACGATAATCTATTGAAATCTCCACAAAAGGTTGTAATCATCCCTACGTCATTAGACCTAGACGAATCAATGCCCTATACGCAGGAAGTTATTAGTCTCCTACCTGACCCTGAAGAGTTCGTCCAATCCGAAAGGACCTTACATGCATTCCAAAAAGTCGAGGTAAATAATAAAATATATTTCCTCTTATACACTAAGGTCCATCACTTTGACGACTGCTCATATCCCGACATATTTGAATCTCTTAAAAACCTTCGTAATGAACTGTTAATACTGACTGGAGGAAATGAAACAGAAGTTGGTATATCCGATTTTAAGAATCCATTCGACAATCATTCATTTACAAAACTATATAACATGCTCGTATATCTCTTCAACAAAACGAAAATACTTATCCATATTTATCACGATAGGATTATTTACCCATCGTTAAGCGATATACCCAAAATCCTTAAAGATAACCACGACATCCCCATTGCTGGCCATCTGGGTTCCTCCAGAATGTTCAACAGAATAAGAGACCAATACTTCTGGAAAAACATGAGGACTGATATCGAGACCTATGTAAAAGAATGCACATCCTGTCAAACAAATAAGGCGCTTAGAAAAATTAACCGCGCGCCTATGGAAATAACATCAACCTCAACAGCACCCTTTGAACGCGTTGCCCTCGATATCGTCGGACCTCTTCCCGAAGCTGGTACAGCTAAACTGAAATATATTTTAACCATGCAAGACGATCTCACAAAGTTTTCATTAGCCTACCCTATACGCAGTACCACTGCCGAAGAGACCAGCGAGTGTCTAGTACACTTTATATCGTTATTCGGCATTCCTAAACAAATCCTAACTGACCAGGGGACCAATTTCACTTCAGAATTATTTAAACAAACTTGCAATTTTCTTAAAATCAAACAATTGTGGTCTAGTCCTTACCATCCCCAGACCCAAGGTGCCCTAGAAAGAAGTCACGCAACCCTAAAAGAATACTTAAAATCCTACGTAGACGAAGGACAAACTGATTGGCCACGTTATGTACACACAGCCATACTTGCATATAATATCGCTGTGCACAGTACAACCAACTACACTCCTTACGAACTACTATTTGGGCATAAAGCTTTCATTCCAAATTCAGTATATGAGACTACGTCTACAGTAACCTATTCCGATTATACTAAGATGCTTCAGCATCGCCTCCAACATTCGCGTAAGAAAGCGCTAGAAAATATTTACAAATCTAAAGAGACATCCAAAGCTTACTATGATTCTCGTACTCGACCCGCATCATATAAAGTCGGTGATTACGTCTTCCTGAAAAATCATCTCAGATTACGTAAAGCACTTTCCCCAATATGGAAAGGTCCATACAAAGTAATCAAACTCAATGGACGCAACACACTTACATTGCTAATAAACCGTCGTCACGTGACCCATCATTACGATCAGGTCAAATTAGCGCGCCGAGCCGGCGAATAGTTATACAGTTATCTTCTATCTTACGTATTAGTTTTATAAATATATCTTAAGTTTCATTTCTATATGCAATATATTTTATTTACAGTGTCCTTCCTTTGGTACAAGGAAACTTCATCGAGCCTGTCAAGTACAGCCCCGGTATTTACTTCGATCCCATTGGTTCTATGAAAGTAATCACTGGATACTTAAATGTAGTTATCCCTGCTGATATTTCATTTATAAAACCGCACATCGAAAACATTAACGGTGTGATAGGCACCTCGAAGTACCTATGCAGACAAAGCAATCCCACCAAAAACATTCTGTAAAAAACTAGCCAAGTCTCGATGGAGCTGCTTGATTATCTCTAAAAAGTAATGAAATCTATACAAAGTCGTGCCAAGTGTAAGGTTCCTTACTGCGATTTCTTTATTATTATAGTTAATGTTGTGTGACTTGGCCGTTGAAGGGTACACAGGGGTACAAAACCAGGTGCTCCATGACACCATTGCACCAATCTGTCGCCAGAACCGCTATTAATGTTATTAATTATGTTATTAAGAATGTTCAACGGCAAACTATTAGCGAATAATCTGTGTGGCGTTTACATAACATTCTTTATACGTTAGTGGCTTTATCAAGCCTACAATTTACTGGTTATTGAATCAACGTTTTCCAAGTGGCAATTTTCCATCGTCAATGCGTAGCGGTTCTGGCGACAGATTGGTGCAATGGTGTCATGGATCACCTGGTTTTGTACCCCTGTGTACCCTTCAACGGCCAAGTCACACAACATTAACTATAATAATAAAGAAATCGCAGTAAGGAACCTTACACTTGGCACGACTTTGTATAGATTTCATTACTTTTTAGAGATAATCAAGCAGCTCCATCGAGACTTGGCTAGTTTTTTACAGAATGTTTTTGGTGGGATTTCACTTCTTTTTGTAGAAACGTGGGCATATTATATATATGCCCTACTTACGAATATACTTGATACTGCAAGTTGAGTCAGTTCTACCATACACCAAGAAAGATATTGAATGGAAGAGACAAGACCCGTCTTTGGGCATACCAACTACTTGGTAGCCACTAAGTTCATCGTCGTCTTTTAATATTATCGACATTTTTTACGATAATTATTATCTTGCGAAATCAAACACAATTAAACTCAACGACCTTTAAGTATATGGACAACAAATCAGAAATACCGATAATATTTAGACTAAAACCTACTTATATCTTTAAGACTTCTTTTGTCTTAATAAAAAAAACTTAAAGAAAATATTACTCTGCCTACTCAATCTATACAAACTATAAGCAAAACGTTAACTCTTAATTATTAGACAAGTGTCAATATAATTAATTATCAATGAACCCTCTACCAAAGGTACTACCTACCTAGTACTGAAATACAGCTAAATTAATGATATTTTTAAACGAAACGAAGTAATATCTAACTAAATAAACTAAACTACAATACTAGAAAAGTACTTATAAACACGAACGCGATTCGAAGTACTGCCTAACTGTAAATTAAACCTAGAAAACTAAAAGTAGGTACTAAACAATTAACAATTAAATAAAGTATTCAATTGAAACTTCTTTTAATTATATATTTAAGAAATGTAAAAAGTTCTTTCAGGTACCTGTTGCACCCTACAAAGTTGCGACCACAGTCTGAGTAAATATCGGTACATAGTCCGCGACGAGAAATAAAGCGTCGGAATGCATTAAGAAAAGATTCTGTCGATAAATCAGGAACAAGTTCCAAATGTATGGCCTTCGTAGACATACATACGAAAACACACACATAAGATTTGAAAATTTTAGAATTTCGAAATTTACTGGATTTTAAATGGAAGTAACCGGCGAAGTCGACAGCTACGTGTAAAAAGGGTCTAAGCGACCTAACTCTGGCCGCCGGAAGCGGCGCCATCGGTGGCTGAGGAGCAGTGGGTCGTGTGCGGAAGCACTGAACGCAACGGCGTGTGCGCATACGAATAGCGTCGCGAGCGGATAGTATCCAATAATTCTGCGATAAAATAAATTGCAATGTCTGCGGACCGACGTGTAAATGAATCTTATGAAAGTAGTCAATTAATAAAGTTGTGAAAAAATGTCTCTTAGGTAAAATTATTTGATGCTTAGCATCGTAAGATAGGTGAGCACGTTGAATTCTGCCGCCGACCCTGAGAAGACCGGCGTTATCGATAAAAGGTTTGAGTTTTTGTAAACGATTTGAACAATTTTCATTGGTTTTAAGACGTGATACATCATCTGCGAATTCATTTTGTTGCACTAAATGAATAATTCTGTGTTGAGCAAATTTTATTTCGTGGACTGTAATTTGAGAAGAGGTGTAAGTCTTTGTTTTACGACATTTATGAAAGAATCGTAATATGAGTGAAACGATACGTAACATTTTTGGCAGCGACGAAAATCGCTCGAGAAAGCCTAAGTCTAATGTGTTGGATTGTGATGCAAGAACAACGTTAGTACGCCGTTCTTCATTGGTATGAACATCAACATTGGAAGTTGGCCACTCGAATTGGGGCAGTTTGAGCCAGGGTGGGCCTGAGAACCATAACTGCTGATTCAATTGAGACGGTAGGACCCCACGGGACGCTGGGTCCGCCGGGTTGTCCGCTGAACGTACGTGGCCCCAATGAGAGGCGGGCACACGGCTGGTAATTTCAGTAATGCGATTGGACACGAAGGTGCGCCACTCGTGAGATAAGGAACGAATCCAAGCAAGTGTGATCGTAGAATCGCTCCATGCATACACATTGTCAATGGACAAGATATCACCATAAGCGACGAGAATCTTTTGGATCAATTTAGTTAAGAGTAGTGCCCCACATAACTCCAAACGTGGAAGTGAAACACGTTTCAAAGGTGCAACCTTTGTCTTAGCGAGAAGTAGGTGCACATTTACATTGCCTTCCAAGTCGATTACGCGAAGAAATACGCAACCAGACATTGCTGTCTCCGAAGCATCGGAGAAGCCGTGAATTTGTATAGAATTGTTATGACGAAGCACATGACGAGGTAAGGAAATATTTTGTAAGAGGGGAAGTTCGGATATAAAGGTGAACCATAAGTCACATATACCCTTTGGCGGAACTTCGTCCCAGCCTGTACCAGAAATCCATAAAAGTTGGATCAAATGTTTGGCAAATAATGTGATAGGGCTAAGAAAACCTAACGGATCATATATCTTTGCAATTTGTGAAAGCATGATACGTTTTGTACATTTTTTAACCGGGGTTTCAACCTGATACGAAAAGGTATCCGATTTAGGATTCCATTTGAGTCCTAAGACCTTCACTGTAGTATCATTGTCGAGTGCTGAAAGAATTAATGCGTCATCGTGACTTGAATCATTTTGTTTGATAGAAGATAGAAATTCGGAACTGTTACTAGTCCATTTGCGAAGTTCAAACGTGCCTGCCTTGCAAATGGCTGTAAGCTCCTTTTGCAATATGAGAGCATCTTGAACATTATCCGCTCCCGACACCACATCATCAACAAATATATCATTTAGAAGTACTTGCGAAGCATGCGGGAACGCGTCAGCTTCATCGAGTGCGAGCTGGCGTAACGTGCGTAAAGCCAGAAAGGGAGCGGAAGCCACACCGAACGTCACTGTACATAGTCTATATTCCTGTACAGGGTGGTGGGGAGAGGATCTCCAAAGAATACGTTGAAAGTCGCGATCATGTAAATTAAGTTGAATAAAACGATACATCATTTTAATATCAGCTGTAAAAACGACCTTATGAAGTCGAAATTTTAAAAGAACTTCTGGTATATCTTGATGTAATTTTTGACCAGTTAGTAAATTATCATTAAGTGAGAGACCGTTAGTTGATTTGCAGGATGCATCAAACACGACCCTTACTTTCGTAGTGGAACTTGAATTTTTCACTACACAGTGGTGTGGTATATAGTAGGGAGTAATGTCACATTCGTTAGGATCAGTGACTGGTTCCATATGACCCAAATCTAAATATTCCTGCAGGGTCCTGGCATACTCTGCTTGTAAAGCAGGATCGCGAGATAGTTTCTTTTCTAGTTTGTATAAGCGAGATAGAGCAATTTCACGAGAATCGCCGAGAGACGATGCGTTCTCTTTAAATGGAAGGGAAACTATATATTTACCGTCCTTATCTCTCGTGTGAGTATCGACGTAGATCGCCTCACATCGAGCTTCTTCTTTGGTGAGAGGCTTGTCGTCAGGTACTGACTCAAGCTCCCAAAATTTTTGAAGTTGCATATCAAGTTGATATGTACTCAAATTTGTACTTAATGAGGGAAATGAATGGGAAATTTTACCATTAAGTAGATAACCGAAAATACTGTTCATGGCTACAGGCGTGCCCTGTGGGCCTTTTATGTTGTCGTGCAGTAGTATACTGTCAGTGTAGTCTGAGCCTAGTAATAGTTCAACGGGACGCGCAGAACGTAATTCAGGGTCCGCTAAAGGAAGATTTTGTAAATGAGAAATTTGCTCGAAAGAGCTAGGTATGTATGGTACGTAGCTGGTTATCTTAGGCAAAATGAGTGCTTCGATAAACAGTTTAGGATTAGATTTATTGTGAGGCGTAACCTCACACAACACGTAACCACGTGGTTGTTCATTTTTATCACCAATGCCCGTCACAGTCATGCTGCTATTCGTGTGATAACGTGGTAGACCAAGACGTTGGACACACGACTCTGTGATAAGCGTGGCTTGCGAGCCTTGATCAACTAAAGCTCGTACAGATTTAGGAACGTAAGGTCCCGAGTGCATAGGGCGCATGTTAACTAGCGCGGTGGTAAGGAGAACCGTGCAGTCATTTTTAGAATGCCCAGGTACAGCATGTAAATGTATGGGCGAAGAGGGGCCCGCGTTGGACCGAATTTCAGGGGAAGAGAAATTAATGTAAGTGTTATTCGCTGGGTGCAGCCCAGGGGATGTATTGGATTTTTCTGCATATGAATGTGAATCAGGGGAAAAATATTCAGAATACTCGCTAGTAAGAGTTACGTTAGCATTGTAGGGTTTCACGTCTTCATGTAATGAAGAGTGATGCCGTTCCGAACAAACACGACAGCTGTGTCTTGATTTACAGTCCTTTGCGTCATGTCCGTTGCACAAACAATTAATACAGATTTTATTTTCTTTAATAAAATGCTTTCGTTCCATTATAGTTAATTTTGTAAATTGTTCACATTTATTTAATACGTGAGAATTATCTTTGCAATACGAACATTTCATTCTAATAAACTCATTAATAGAAGTTGCCGCATTATGCACGCTCATAGTGCGCGAAGCGCGAACGCCAGATGATTCATTCATTCCTGGTGGTGGACGCTGCGCATCGGAGTGCGAGCGAGACAGCGCGCTGCGTGCCGCGACGGCATGTCGGGTCGAGAACACTGGGGTGGCCGAGCGAGCGTTAGCAGCCAGCGGGCGCGACGACAGCGGTGCGTGCGCCCTGGCGGCGGCGGCGCCGCTGCTGTGCATGCGCGAAGGCATGGAAGACGACATTACTTCGGACGCCGACAGCTCCCTTTCGAGAAATTCTAAAAGTTCACTCACGAGTGGAATGTCACACGATGATATCAAAGAAAGTTCAAAACGTCGACGAATATCGGGAGAAATTTTGCGTAACATCAAATTCAAAAGAATAAAACTCCAGTGTTCGACTGGTAATTCCAACGACTGTAAAGCAGTTAAGTTTTCATGATAGACATTTAAAATATTACGTAAACTTTTTTCAGTATGTTTGTCAGTGACTGGTTCAAGATCGATAATTTTATCCAAGTGTTTGGTGGCAATAATACGTTTATTTTCGTAGCGACCGATTAAAACTGCCAGTGCAGTATCATAGTTAGCCTCGGTAATAGGAATCGATTTAATGAGATTATAAGGTTCGCCTCGTAAGGACAATAACAAATAACGAAATCGCTCAACATTTGACAGTCGTTCATTATCATGCACTAATGATTTGAATAAATCGTAGAATGCACTCCATTCTGTTAAGTTACCGTGAAAGGTTGGCAAAGCGAGCGAAGGCAAGTTTACCTTTGGATGATGGCATGAATGTTCACCGGTCGGTGTCACACTGTTAGCGATACTAGCCTTCCGCTGTGTAATTTTTATGTTATCTGAAGCGACTTGAACTTTATAATATAAATTATCGAACCTTTCCCTAATAAATAACTGTTCTTCCTTTTTGAACTCGCCGCTTTTTGCTAAAAGTTTTTCTATTTTAGCCTGAACTTGAAAAAAATTCTTTTTAACGGCGTTGAGCTCTTTTACTCGTACACGAAATTCAGCTTCATCTTTTATACACTCAACCATACGCTGTAACGAATTGAGATAAATATCTCTTTCAAAAGTTAATTGTTCTAACTCCATGTTAACTAATAAAATATAAGTTTGTGTGTAAAAATGTGTAATATAGATAATATAGTAGTAAAATGTGGATAACTTGTGTAGTATATAGTATATATGTATAATATGTAAATAGGATTTCTTGTTCAGTACGTAATACGTGAACAATAATAGTGTGTTACACTAAATCGTAGCAAATAATATTTAGCACGTAATGCAACTATATTATTATGTTTAGTACGTAATACATAAACATGTACTATTAGTGTGACAATTCGACAAATTAATACTCAGCACGTAATGCCAGAAGTATTACCCTAGTACTTAGTACGTAATACAGAAGTACCGGTTCTAGAAAGGGAATGGTGATGATAAGAATGTGTTATTTTATTAACCTTGATAACGTTGTATAGTATAGCGTAGCACGGGCACGCGGAACAATGAGCGGAGCGACGTACGACGGTCGTCGGTCGACACGTTGGCGCTTGACCGACCCAACTACCTACCCACGGCGAAATTGTGAATGTTCACAAAAAGTGGAAATTTGGTAAAATCGTAAATTCTACCTAAAGTACCGCTTAGTAATGAACAATGTACGTCTCGTAAAGACAGTACGCAGTGGTATTGTCGAAAACAATACGTAAATATGATGAGAATTGAATGTTAACTTGGTTGACTGACGGTATGTCACCGTATCGAATGTAAAGAAAACTATCGAAAAATAGCTTTTCTAGTAAAATATGTTAGCACAAAATACCTAGAAGCCAAGTGGATATGGCTCGAAGGTTCAACAAGTATGTATAGGAAATTTACCGCAGATGATTATCGCCTTGTATCGTCACTCACCAGATCGACAGGTCCTCGTCTTCTTGGGGTACCCCTGATGATGGACTCCACAGGGTGCTGGTAATTGGCGCGTCTAGGCACTGCACTAACACTTCGGTTTTGGATTAATAGCAAAATTAGAATTTTTAGTAATTTCTTTGATGCGCAGATACAACGAGTGCGCGGGAGTAGTTGGAACAGTAGTTGATGGCAGCACCGTCGCTGCGGTTTTTTAACACGGATATTGTGTTCGATACAATGCGTTTTTGTTACAGGGTTTTTAAACTAAGAAAAGCGGATATAGGTAGTTTGTGCTAACAATTACAAAAATAAACTAAAGTACGGAACACTGATAATTAAGTAATAATCAGTAATCCGTCACAACCATATAATTCCTAACCTGTTTAAATCTTTGAATTAATATAATAACAACCTGCCAATTAACCTTAGCAAACCTCACGAAATAATCAGCGAAATCAACGAAATGCAAATAATCCCTCCTAATCCCTAGCAAACATTTTCAAGCGCAATAGAAGAATGTCGTAAACGAATGTAACGCGGCCGGTTGCCACTTTGCCATATAAGGTTATCGGAAAAACAAAACGTAAGCGCGTTTTAAAATACAGTCAACGCCATCTAGCGACGCGTGCGGGTATCACCGCCACTCTTAGCCAATGCATTATATTTTGACGAAATTTTCGTTTGTTTATTTAATTTGTGTAATGTTCGAGTAGAATAAAATTAATCGTTTGACTATTTCTTCTTGTAAACTTGTAATAAGTATAAGTAAGTATAAGTATAAAAGCCAGTCTAGTCTTATCCAGAGTTTTCCTTTAATTTTATTTATATTCGTATTAAAAGCAGAAAGGGAGGCATTCGCCCAGCAGTGGGACGCTATAGGCTAGATTAAATTAGAAGATGTGTCCCACTACGCTGGACAGTCGATTTTTTTATGTACCAATAGTAGAAGGGGGCATCACCATATCTCTAATACAGCTGGGACCAGCTGAGGGTTCTTCGTCAGATATAAAGTTAATCGTTCGACTATTTCTTCTTGTAAACTTGTAAGTATAAGTATAAAAGCCAGTGTAGTCTTATCCTGAGTTTTCCTTTAATTTTATTTATATGCGTATTATAAGCAGAAGGGGAAGCATGCGCCCAGCAGTGGGATGCTATAGGCTAGATTAAATTAGAAGATGTGTCCCACTACGCTGGATTTTTGCAATGACAGTCGATTTTTCTATGTACCAATAGTAGAAGGGAGCATTACCATATCTCTAATACAGCTGAGACTAGCTGAGGGTTATTCATCAGATACTTCAGACCTTCGATTTTTGACATCAAGTGAAGCGGCCCACCAAGTTGAATATTTTTTGTGAAGGCGGTATATGTCGATCTCTAATAGTTTGGTTGGGCTCTTGTGTTTCCTAATCAGGGTCACCAGGTACTCCAGATCTTCGATTATCCTAGTTTTTATAGTTTTCCCTTTATGTGGCCATTGAACCATAACTCTGTTCCAAATTTCAGCTCTCTGAGTTTATGGGAAGTACTAGTTCTATTTTGATGATCATGAGTGAGTGAGTGAGTGAGTGAGTGTCATAAATGCGAAACTTTGCGTTCGCTTAACTTCGGAACTAAATGACCTACAGACTTGAAATTTTGGATTTTAAGTATGTGATTATAGCTTATTGGATGACGAAAATTTCTGCGTTCTAGTCTTATCCAGAGGTTCTAAAATAGGGGCCTGAAAATGCGGCGAAATGGTTCCAGTAAAGGATGGTACGGCAGTGTTTGCTTCGCGCTCGACTTGGCGGGGGCACTGCCGTGCCCCCAGATGCTTTCGAGCAGATTGAATGTCATAACATATTTCAACCACTCTCGACTCGCTATAATGATATAGTTAGAGACTTCGATTCTATTTAACATCTTATCTCAAAACATTCAAAACGATCTGCATGGTTTGGTGCAGTAGGCACGATCTTTAAACATCTATTCGGAACAATGGACCAAGATGATGCTATTATCTATAACAACGCTATTCAAACCATCGAAAACGATGAAAAAGATATGGCAAAATTAGTAAAGGACAGTATATTGGTAACATCCTCGACACTATCCTCATTTAAGGAAATTATAAGTAAAATTAGTATCAATGAACAAACTTTGAATAGCGCTGTTGAAAATCTATCGATATCTGTTAAAAATCTGACTATTGTTTCAAACAAGTTAATTATAAGATCCAAGGTTCTAGAATTAATTAGTATCATAGAAAATAGCCTTTTGACGTTATCCTTTAAGTTGGAAGATATTATAAATGCCATTATGTTTAGCAAATCAAATATACTTTATCCTGCGATAATTACCCCAAAACAACTATTTAATGATTTGGTGAATAATTATAGATTTTTGCCTAATTCAAAAATCTTACCGGTGTCCCTAGTTTTAGATCATATACATGTTTTAATGAATATATCCGAAATCTCTAGTTATTATATGGATAATAAAGTCGTTTTCATTCTAAAAATACCTTTGGTAAATTCAAAAGAATATAGCCTTTACCAGAATGTACCATTTCCAGTGGCACACGGTAACTCGACACCAAGTTCATACTCGGTGATAATACCTTCCAGTAACTATATAGGTATAACTAGAGATAAGTCATATTATTGTAAGCTAAGTAGTCTTATGGATTGTAAGGTATTAAGTAGCCAATTCTATATCTGTGAAATAGGAAATGTTTATTCCACTTCCGCAACGCCCACATGTGAAAGTGAAATTATGATGAAAGTATTAACTTCGAAACCTAAACAATGTAATACAAAATTTATCTATGGAAACATGGAAATATGGCAAAGGCTGCAAAATAATAAATGGGTATACGTTATATCTCAAAAATCTAAGCTTTCTATAGACTGTCATAAAGCAGAATTATTCGAATCTGATATTATCGGTACTGGTATCCTAACTCTACCTAATGTGTGTATTGGATATTACAAAGACACACAATTAGTACCTAAGTATACTACCAGAGTCGAATTACAACCTATTTTATCCAAGTTTGAACTAATTAATGATACCTGTTGTAATTATGTAAAATTCAAGGAACTTGAACCTAAATTAAAATTAGTAAATTTAAAGGACTTGAATTTGGACTCACTGTCGAAATCCGAAATGACTCAAAATCAAATTGTAAACGACTTAGACAAAATAAGTAACAAGCCTCATATAATTTTGTATGGAAATTACTATTCATATTCTACAATTGTAATAATCCTAGTAATAATTAGTTATTTTCTTTATAAATTCGGTAAATCTGAAAAGATTAAGATGCTTCTTACCTCTACTTTCCCTAAGAGAGTCACAACCTCCTCATCACCTCCTAATATCATTACTGAAACTCCACTTCCATCTCCTCGCATCAGATCCACATAACATAAACCACACTCTTTGAGAGTGTGAGTTTAGTCTCAGCCGGGGAGATGTTATACCCTTGAACCTGTATAAGATGATGCTGAGCCATCTCCAACCCCTCACCTTCAGACCTCACCGTCATCGTCTCTCGCCTCTCCCGCAGGCAGTTCAGTCCCGACCTCTGACCGCGACGCGCATCTATCCAGATTACCGAATCTATAAGTCTTAATTTCTACCTAGTTTAAATCAAATAAAAACCTTCTTCTTTTTTTTTTTAAAAGACTTTTAACGAATCCCATATAACAGTTCGCTAGGCCAGCAGGGGCGAAGAGTTTAATGACCTGAGACACCAGCCTAATAGCGATAAGCAGGTTTCATGTCTATCATGTCTGAGACAAAACTTACATTCGCCTGACAGTGGTAGACTCACTATTTTTTTTTAATTTTATTTATTCCGAATACCAACAGCTGCGATAACACTAATAGAAACTATTATAAGAAACAGAGACCCAATTACAGGTCCTCACAAATATGCAATGCATCTTATTGAATTATACATTATATAATTCAATAACATGCATTAACACACTTGTACATTAAAAAAAATATATAAATTAAATGAAGCCATTAAAGAATTGTTGATTTAATTGACGCCTCGCTGACATAAAACTAGTGTTAAAAATATATCTTATCAAATATATATCCCTATCCTGCAAATTATATTATATTGACTGCTGTTCCGTCACATTCCATCAATTGATGATACAGATTGTAACTTTTCTTCATCAGAAATCACATGCCCAGACCCGAAAGTGCAGGCCAAGAGCAGTACAGGGCTGGTGGCCGTTACGACTACACTGAGCATCGGTGGTGAGGCGCACTACCGCTGCGAGCGAGGGTACAGCATCAAAGGAAACCAAACGAGATCATGCCGCCCAAAGGGACTGTGGAGCGGGTCGCCACCTGTTTGCTTCCGTGAGTTTAAATTTCGATTTTTATTTTATGCGTAACGGGTTGGTACTTTACCTCAATCACACCTGATGTTAAGTGAAGATAAGGTCGAAGGTGGAAGCGTCCTGGCCCGGAAACCCCAACACATTTGGGAGACTGGCTATCTTATCTCTGACAACCGGAACACAACAATGCTATTAACATTGCTGCTTGGCGGCAGATTTAGATAGATGGTGGTAGCTAGCCTGGCGGATATTTAAAATGCCCTACCACCAACCAAACCGAGTACTAAGTACATGTACCCCGCAGGGGATCGAACCTGCGACCTCCGAATCGGAAACTCCATGTTGATTACATTGAGCCACGGAGGCGGTTATATTCGATAATTAAATCGCGCTATAATTTCATTCAGACATGGTCGCTATATCATTGGTACTTCGCATAACTTTGTAGCTTTGTTTGAGAATGTATACAAAGATGAAATTGAATTCGTGTCATTCCTGTTTACTGGCGACTCCACTTCTGAAATACGAACAACTTTCCAATAGCAACCATAGCCGAATTCAGCCGAAAATTGTTGGACTTCCATACTAAAGGTAGTTTCAGAATGGTTTACTTTGTATGAGTAGGTAATCGAAATTTTTTTGATGGAATTCGACTCTGGTTCCTTCGGAAATTTGTTCGTAATCTAGAGTGGCGGCAAATTCAAATTCACCTGTATGTATAGAACACATTATTTTAGAGTCGGTACCTAGTCGATAAAAATTATGTTATCATTTCAGTAAGTAGTACGTAGGTATTTACATATTGCATTTTTGGTGAAACCAGCGTACACTATTACCTTATTGCATTCCATTCATAAAATGATTGTGGTCAAACAAATAAAATAATTACTAAAATTTTCAAATGCTTCCTAAAATAAAAATATAATGTGTAAATGAAAAAATTTGCAAGATTTATTTTGTTATGCATTACGAGTTCTTGAGTGAAGACGAAAGCTATGACACTTTTATTATTTTAAACCTCTTTTTCTTCTTCCATCACATCATCATTCGAAACGTAATCGCAGAAAATTAATTATCAACTCACCGAATTCACTCACTTTTAAAAACTCAATATCACCCCGTAGGGCGGTTGCGGTGAGGAAATGTCTCGACATTTCGTCTCTTCGGGGAGACTACAAACGTTTCAGAGGTCTGCTTGTTCCAGGTGTTCTTCGCATTTCCTTCCATGCAGCATGTGCAATGACTTCTATTTAACTTAATTAACTGTAATGTGTGTGTCGCTAAATTCCAACTATCCCAACTAATATTATAAATGCGAAAGTATGTGTGTGTGTGTGTGTATGTCGTATATTGTATGTTTGTTACCCCTTCACCCTAAACGGCTGGACGGATTTGGATGAAATTTGGTTTCAGACAGATTAGGACCTGGATTAACATATAAGCATATTTTTTTGCTGAACCAATTTTGATGAAATCGTCCACGCGGACGAAGTCGCGGGCGGAATGCTAGTGGATCAAATAAAGTTATCTTATTCTTAATTGATTCGGGCCTTCGTAATATTTAACGTATTAACATCTATTACTCAGAGATTTAGCGGGCGATACGCATCATAGTTTTTTTTGATTTGCGAAAGAGAAAAAACGCTTTCAAATTGAGTATTTTTTTGAAATAATGGTAAACATCAGAATCACAATCCATTTAACCATCTGCTAGCTCAAACTCTGTGACCTATAGGGGTTTAGTAAATCGGATAGTAATCGAGTGATGAATACCTCCACAGTTAGCTCGACACTTAATTAAACTGTAATTACTTTCCACAGCAATCGACTGCAAGTCACCGGGGACAATAGAGAACGGTCGAATCATAATATCGAACAGCTCGACACTGTACGGCAGCTCAATCGAGTACCACTGTCTGCCGCAGTTCCAGCGCGTCGGACCTTTCCTCAGGAAGTGTTTGGACGACGGCAAGTGGTCGGGAGACGAGCCGACTTGCGAGCTGGCGACCAATGAAGCGGCCGATAGTGGAACCCTTCCGCTCAGCGTTGGGGTCGGCTGCGGAGTGGTGTTGTTCTTGCTGATGCTGTTAGGAGTCATCTATTTGAGGCTGTAAGTTTCTTCTTTAATCACAATTGGTTAGTTGGTAGCCGAATTCAACGTATTTCAAGGGCTAAAGTAAATTAGCCTTATCACGCACCGTGGTCGGTTGGTGTTTATCTAGGAGTAATCGCGTTGGAGGTAGTAGTCGTTGCTTCTGCGATTCAACAAAAATGACATTCAATCATATCTGATGATTAGTGAAGGTCGAAGCGCACTCACCTGAAACCCACTTAAGGGACTGACGATTTTATCTCAAACAGCCGAAAAACAGCAATGCTGTGAACGTAGCTTAGCGGCAGACTTAGATAAGATGATTATCTTAGCTTAGAAGAGCCTAGTGACAGGAAAATGCCCAACGATTAACCAAACGTACTACTAAAGCCAATGATGCTAACATTGAGCCAAGGAGCAGTTTTCCGTTTTTATCATGCTGATGTCTACTTGGTAGAAAACAAAGACCAGGCAAAAATAAATTAAGTAAGGTGCTTACGGAGTCCGTCAACTATTTCCATTTCTTATAAGACTACAGTTGCTTTTTGAAGTCGACCCCCTGCAGTTAGGATGTTATTTTGCATTGCAATCTTCAAAAACTGACGTAGCATGACGATGACTACAAAAAATTTTTATTCGCGAGTCAGGGAAGTCAAACATGATTGTGTGATGAATACGAACATTTATTTAGATGTGCCTAATTTGGGGCTAGATAATTCGTGTAAAGGTCCCAAATATTTATTTAGTTGCTTTGGCTGCGAGTGTGACTTCCGTAAAGCATTCTTGATGCTAACCGATCGTTGGTACTTACCAATATTTGTGAGTCTAGTTACACTAACAAGATCTTCCATCATCTCCCTTTGCAGACGAAAAGCCACGCCGGTGAAGAACACGGAGAATATTGAGGGCGCCGAGAGGAAGGAAGACCAGAACGCGGCGGTAATGAGCTACGCCACCCTCCATGACACCAACGGTCGTCACATCTACGACCACGTGACGGACAATGTCTATGACTCACCGTACAGCGAGCGCATCGCGGATAACGTCGCATACGGACGCCGCAGCGATACAGACTCGGCCTACGAACCTGAACCCACTGGGCCTAACGCGGTCGTCACCATCAACGGAGTCGCCGTCCGCTGAGTGTAAACGACCTTAATGTTCAGTGTTTTTTTTTGTTTGATCCGGCTCGAAGGACCAATCTGAAAGCTTGGTAACCATTAGCGCGATGCTGTTCAGATTCGTTCACCCGATGTGTCATACAATGTAGTCGCTTTTGTTTATAGTGTATTTGTTATTGGTCTTTGTAAAGTTCCTGTGAAACTGCCAAGTCGTTATTGTACTCGTACCCTGATGAATGTTTATGACAAAAATTGCTTCAGAATGGTTACCATTTTCCCCATGAGTGTTCAAACAGATGTTATTAGGTATAGTTTAAGTTTTAGATATTTTTTAAGGTTTTTCGACGACTACAAACTGGGAAGTGTTCGAGTGATCACCAACACTTACTAGGTAAAAAAAAAAACCAAAGATGTAAATGTGTTGGATTTTTATGTGGAATATATTGATATTTATGTTAGTAAATACGGAAAATTTGGTGTTAGTACTATTTCTGACACATTGGATACAAATCAGTCTCCAAATATTGCGATTTCACTGAATCACAATGTACTTATAGTTTAGGACATCAGAAATTGTCCAACATCGCGAATGGAAAAACTCTGATAAACTGGAAGTCGGATACAATTAGTGTAGAACGAAAATGTATTTATTGTTTTATGTCGACGTATGAATAGGTTTTGATGCCAAAATAATACTGCTATTGCTTGATAGGTAGTAACTTGCGTAGGGACTAGGTTAATAAGTATTCGATTGTATCGTTCCTCCGATTTGAAGAAATTCTATGAAGTGCTATTATGTATTAGTAATTATCGTTTTAGTATTATTTCCTCGTTTGTGAAAACATTAATATTACAAAAACGTTTTTTTTTTGGTATTTATGTGGTATAGTCGACGGCATACGATAACACTACCAGTGTAAGCTGCCCGCGCGACGCTACCTTATAGGCGCCTTAGTGTAAATATACTGGAAAAAGTTACGGTCGACGTGTGGCCGCGTGTTCATATCCTTGACTTATCATTTTATCAGTCAAGAGACCAATCCAATTTTCAATGATAGAAAATAATTCTAGCTACACTGACAAATCCTGTTTATTGTATTACTTGCGTGTTTGCTCGCGGTAGCCCTCTGCTACCGCCGCCCCGCTCACTGCATTTAGGCGCAGTCCGTGGTGCATACGAAGCGCCGTGTCGAGTACCACTATTAATCCTACCTTATAGGAGTTACAATGGGAGTGGTGAGAAGGTGGGATCTGCCAAGTCTTGGTTGAATATAATCATTTCCTTTTGACGGTCGGTGACCACTTCGGGATTTGACCACTTTTGCATTTAACCACTTCTGGATTTGATCATGTCGGTTATAGCGGTTAGATGTTTCTCCTTGAATAAAAATCAGTACTTTCAGTCAATTATTGTTTAATTTGAGAAAGATAAAAGGGATAGAAAATAAATAATAATCGCTAACACAAATTACATGCTGAGAGCGCGCGGGACGTCGAACGGGCCGCTTGAATCGAACGGAAACAGTAGCGTTCGGCGTAGTTGCGTTTATTTTGCACGGTGGTTGCAGTTGTGACGTAGGCTGCACTATACGGTCTCCTACCATTTTAAAACCGGTATAATATTTGTGTATCAGCTAGAAACTTATTAATCCATGATCGGTTAGTTAGAACGTATAGAACCATGTGAAAAGATTGAATTTATTTCATACCACATATATATATATAGTATATTATTTTGTAATGTCAAAAACTATATTTTTTAAATGCGAATAAAATTTGTAGTCAATTAAGCATAATAAAGTTTATTTAAATTCCATTTCACCCTGTATTTATATGTTAGTACTATAAGTCTTGTAAATAGTTAAAGAGAAAGTTTTATTTCATATTTTTATACAAATAGATTTAATAATGGTCAAAACTCGTCGCTGCCTTTTTGTGAAGTATAATGTTTGTGAACGTCCATAATATCATGAGTAGTTTTGAAAATATCATTTCGTTTGATAGGACCACAATCTTGTCGTAATTATTGTCAACATAATTAGATAGGTACCTACTTGTGATTATACCTAAGTTTTAAGTGTTCATCTTTCGATAACTTTTACCTTGTAAACTATATTATTTTTGTTATATTTTTTGTAATAAATAACTAATTGTAACTATCAATTCTTAGATCACCGGTTCGTTAAATAAATGTCTTCAATATGAAAAGAATATCATTTTACAAAAGTAAGTCCGTGAATTAATAAAAATTACGAATAATTTTGCAAACTCGATTTTATTGTATAAAATTGACAAGACATCAAGACAACGATAGTTTGAAAAACATAATGATTACTATTATTACCTCCACATTATTATCAAATATTTTATCTGATTAGCTGTCATGTAAAGAAAATTCAATAGGGCACTTTGTACGTACCTACATCGAATTTCACCGAATTTTCAATCATTTCGGGAGCAAACAACATTCAACAGCCAAAAAGTCGGTGATCTGAAATTTCGGTGAAACGAATTTCTAACAAACGATCATTTAGCTAAATATCATAATTATGTTAGGTATAAATTTTGTATATTTACAATATATAGTTACAAAGAGTAAACTACATTGTACCTACTGAACGATACATTTCTTGGTACACCTACAAACGGTACACAAAATGACATGATATGCATGGTTAATTCATAATATACTTTTTACAGAAAGTAAATAGAAATATAATACACTTCATTAGTTATTCATTACACTGAACGACAATGGTTACAGAGCTAATATTTGACAACCGATTGGTGCAGTGGCCTGCCTTCAACACCAACGGTTGCAGGTTCGAACGCCGCTAGAGGTAAATGTTTGCGATGGATACAAATTTTTTTATTCCTGAGTAAGTTTCTATAAACATTTTATGTTTCTTCGATATATAGGTATTCATAGCAGTCTTTGTATAGTTTGGGACTAGATATTGAGGTAAATGTCTGGCAGATTTATTATTATAATATACGTCATAGGCAGACGGTTAAATTAGCCATCCATTTGAATGCCTAGGTGGATCTTTATGTATGGCGTTATATATCATAAGAAACATCGGGGGCTCCTTGCCAAGAGCGGAATTGTCCATACGTAACGATACATATGGAATACGGATACATACGGAAACAACTGAATAATTAAGATGGTGATTCTTCTATAGTACCTTTAAATTGATGAAACACATCTGAAATTTATGTTCAAAAATGTATGTATGTATATTGAAAACATAAAGAAAAATATTCATTAAAATTTCTCAATGATCGCGTGTAAGTGTAAGTTCCAAGCGAGATGGCAAATTGCAAATTTGTGTTTGTAAAAGCGGGACACGATGGCACTCCCAATGGTCGAGCGTTCAATATGCAGTTGGCGCGTAGTTATAGTACGAGACGTTCGTATATTGGAACGTTGATAGAAATACATGCATGATACAATCAAAACTTAGAAAAGTTTCGCTCTACGAATACACACGTTTACTTATTTAATACACACACTACACACTCCATTCTATACTGTACCATTTTACACATATTTTTTTTAAATAGTGGTCTTATCAGCACCAATACATTTACTGTCCTACCGAGCCTACGCAAAAAAAGCTAGTAGTTTAATGAGATTTATAAAAATATACTTTTAAGGCCGGGCTTATGCAGACACCAGGCATTGTTATTGTCTAACTTCAAGGGTAGTTGGTATCATTTATTACTACTGAAGTTAGGCAATGGATGCCCAGTTTGGTCAATATTCTACTAGATGCGATTGATTCTACAATATATTACAAAAGTCTTTCTCTAATCTAGGATCCAAGTGCCGCTGCTGTCAAGAGATATCGGATGTCTAGCAGTGTTCACCGGTTTTATTAAATGGATAGCTACCCTCCATACAAGTTGTATCGTCGTCGTCATGACTCTCATATTCGCCGATTGTCAAAACTCGTGACAACAAAATAAGACTCTAGGTCAGTGCGTACGCATCGATTATTCGGAATTACGTAGTTTCCCTCACGAGTAGTGCTAATCAGTAAACATAATATGCTTAATCTATCAGAAGCTAACGGAATTCGTATCCTACTTACAAAAATATTGTGTTGGTGACTGATGGAAGCCCTATGTCAACTTTTGAAACGTATGCATAAAGCCACTGGACTCAGAAGGCACGAGAACAATCATGCATTCATTACAATTATAAACCCTAAAGTAACACTGTTCAATATTCATCGACCCACTGGGTAAATGATATTGATATACTACTCAAATTAAGGCACTGCGGGAATTTGCCAAGATAATACCACAAAAAAAAAGGAAATAAAAACAAACAAAAGAAAAATAAATTAATGAAGAAATTTATTTCATTTAACTCTTATCTCTGGAAATAAATAAAAACTTCAATGAACAAATAAATTTTAGAACCGCTAAGTTAAGAAATGCTACAAATTCATACATTACAATAGTTTTTGAAGATCAGTTGTCGCCTTAACAGTTCACAATAAACTTAAAAAGTGTTTCTTTTTTACAATAGGAACCCCCAAAGTCATTAAACTTTAGAGTTGAGATTAATACAGCAATATGATGGTAATAATAAAATAAATTAATACTATAGAAACAGATATAACTCTACACATTTATTCCATCTTCTAGGAGAGAAATACTGTCACTACAACATAATAATCCGTATAAATTGCAATGTCCACATATTTAATAGCAGCGTGGCCCCTGTTCGATAATAACCGACTCATAAAATCTTTCTTAAATATATAAAAACAGTCTATTTTACTAATACGAAAAGAAAAACAAAATTTTAAGTTCATTACAGGAGTTTATGAATGGCGTACAAAATCGATATATCACATTTCCAATTCGTTCGCAACTATTGCATAAACACATCTATACATAATATATAAACATATATATATATTAGTAATTCGAGATATATGTAACTACGAAACTGATAAATGCGGGCATCGAGCCCGCTACCAAAAGGATCAATAAAATCTATGCTACACTTAAACTCCATTAGGAATACATCAATTTATCAACACAAAGGACTTCTCTAACAGTCCCAGGAGAAGCGATAATTAAATATATAAATATTTCCATCTGACAGCTTAAACTACCTCCTAAAAGCTATACCTGACCTCGGACTCAACTATGACATTCAGGGCATAAATTCTAACACGCGTTAGAAGCAGCGACTTACACATAAATATCACAAAAAATAAACTAGATATCGCCCCTCATACAAAACTTGGAGTTGCTCTTGTTGTAATGTCACCCTATTCCCGTAGCGTTTCAATCCATCAGCTTGGTCTCATTAATATCAACTTGGTAATCGAGGGACACCATTCAAAATAAGGCGCATGGTCTAGTTTACTTTCTATGATAAACATCAATTTTTTATGTACAAAGCACTTTGTGTGTGTAAATAGATTTTTCTTCATACCATCGCCACAACCCTTAAATCAAAAGTTCTTTTATTGATAGGTCCTATTAATCAAATTTACACCTTCTATAAATAGCGTATCATAATTTAACATAACGTATAACCGTCATACATTTAATATGGAACCGTCCACTTAACTTGAGCTATATATATAATTTTATATAATTATAATTCATTAATCCCTAACAATTTAATCGAATATGGTTTGCATTTTCATGTAAATTATTTGATTGCATAAGTTGAATCTTTATAATAAATAAGGTATAACAACGCAAGAGAAGTTATCGCTTCTCGTGAAACGAATGAACAACATAATATGTGCATTCCACTTGTTTGGAAAATTGGCGTGCGGCAATATATTTTGGTATCTGAATAACGGTAACAAGTACACGATAATAAGACTTGAGACTGTAACATGGCTCGAAATAAGACTAAGGATTACGTTGGCGGTAGCAGGCTGATATAAGTGGTGGGAAAGCGAGCTAGCAATTTTTACGTGTATCTTATAATAATTTCATTATTAATACGTATAAAATTGAATAACCATTACATCAGTCCATACATACGGCTGCTACATAGGTAATTACATTAAAATATATGTACTTAATGTCCCCTACGAAAATACACGTAAAAATGCGGCGTTCTCAGCTCTCAACGTAAATACATCCTTAATATGGTGCGTTAATCAATTTCCATATTGGATGATTTTGAACTTCGCCAGTTCTTATCCATAGCATTACTCTGTGACAGTGTCTATAAATTAGAAAACCGACCGAGCACCATAACCAACGGGAGGACTCATTACTTCATTGATAAGACTTAAATTGGGAATAGACGAAACGCCTACGACCCGAGAAACGAAAATAATAAGAGAAAAAATTCATTGTCTAATTTTAATAATACCGGAAAAAAGTCAAACTTTGAAACAACACATTAGTGGATTTTATGGGATTTAAATATATTTGATATATCAAACTCCATTTTTGAAATAATATAAGCTCTAATATAAGGACAACCTCAAGGAAGAGTCCAACTTCTCTATAAAATACCTTGCAAATGTGTAATTATGAAACGAATACAAAGGAAGAGAATTGTCTTTCAAAACACCATGGCAGTATTAGAGCAGTGTCCAAGTGTTACTAAGCCGATGAAGATTCAACGACATGCGTAAAACATGCGGAAACCGATGGATAAGAATGGTAAAGGCCTAGAAAAAAAAATATTAATTGTAAATCATTAATTACAATGGCGAAACAATAAATGCAATGAGAGAGATTACGGACCGTATTGATAAAATAATCTCAAGATTGATATCAAAATTGAATCAACATTTGAGATACTGTTTTCATATAAAATAGTATAACGGGCCTGGGAACAATCGTTCTATCCCCCGTGGTTAAAGAGATTGGAGCAGTGTTAACTAAAATGTAGATGCTAATATTGTGCGAGAACGGGCGAGCATGCGAAGGCATTCTTATTTATTTCGTTATAGGCGCTTCATCATTGTTTAGAACAGTTGAAAAGAGAGCCGGGGTACTGAGTGGAGTGGTGAAGAACAGCAACTATTGTGTTAGCCCCCGGCTTCGTTATAAGCAATTCATAGATATCGCCTGAAAGCTATTGTAAGTAAGTAGATGGATAATAGTCACTACTGCTACCGCGAATTCACCTTTTGTATCAGTCAACACTGGATTTCTCTCACTTCTCCACAGGAAAGTGTGAGTTTCTAATTACCCAAGACTAGACTCAAGACAAGATATAGACTATTAAAAAAGAAAAAATAAGGAACTAACCCGGAAATACCTAATAGCAAGCTTTGCACGGCAAAGCCGCTCCCATAGAAGTTGTTGTCTATGAGGATCTTGACCAACTCTTAGTTTCTCGAGTAATTAAAAAATCACGGCATATATGTATTGTATTAACAGTAAGCCGAAGTATGTAAATGAGGAGGTGAGGGAACAAAGCCTTCACCCGCCGTCGTCAAACCCTTAGTTGCCTGTTAACTTGCTTTGAGAATGATTTACGCTACGCTTATAGAGGGACGATAGAGAACGAGGTATATTATATATGCCTATTGTAATAGCTACTCGTTAACATTTGAATGTAATATAGTAAAACGCCCTAATACGGGCATTTCACTAAGTAAAATTTAAAATATATATTTATATAGTTCATGACATCGCTCAACTAATGCAAAATAGTTACATCTAGCTATGGACGTATCAAATAAATGAATTATAACAATTTCAATTTTGCAATTGATGAGCGATTTCTTTCACACTACATGTCAAATAATTGGACGCCGTTCGGATGTTATTAAAAATAATAATATGATATTGAAATATACGTTTACAAGTACGTAAAAATTGTGAAAAGGAACAAAACCATTGGTTTGAAGAATTACGGCCATTAGAGCAGCGACGCCGCATTTCACCAAACGAATCGAAGCTGCTTTTTCGTTGGCAGTTCGATACGAGTACGTTTTTACGGCCTACAGTGAAATAAGTCAGAGTCCCGGACTTGCAGGTACTATCTGTAATAATATGTATATACACGCAAGATAATAATTTTCTACAACGAATTTTAACAAAGTAATCGTCAATATAGTAACTTGTCGTATAATAAATCACGATTGTTATTCCAACGACGAAAATTGTCAAAAATATAATATAAAAATCGAGTCTTTGTGAATAGGCTAAATCTGTATTACCTATGCTTTGCATAGACTGAAATTTTATACAAAAAAACTTAACAAATGTATCCAGTTACAAACGGATTTTGTACTGCAATCATGCGAAATTTAATTTTGTCTAAAATACTACAATCGGTCCAGCGATCGTCGAAAGTCAAAACTGTTTAGAAAAGTAAACGTTTGTAAATGGGGGATACAAATATTGAGTGGTCATTTACCGTGCGGTTCATTTATCGCTCCCTTCCCAACAAGCTGTAGGTAGAGATGGCAAGAGGTCGTGCGACTCATGCGCCGCGGAATTGAGTGTACAGGTTCAAACACACTTGTCAATACATTCTCGGGGTTGGCAACGGTTCTATACAACTATCTAATTTAGGCATAATTCGTTTCAATACAAATATCAATGGAACGGAACAATCCCAAGTTAAACTGTTTTAAAGAGGCGATGCAGGCATGCGCGTCACCAAACTGTAGTGTGAGACGGTCTTAAATAGAAAATTTTAATTTTAAACAGCACATTCAGACATGTATCCTTGTTACCAGAAATTCTTCAGCTAATTAGCTTATTTTTTAAACAGTTTATGTTTAGACATTTCTATTGAAACGGAACACGTTTTTAGTGTACATTGTGGCGTGGTGAGGCCGTCTGTCCCCTCGTCATTCACTTGGACAGTTTGCTTATCACTCGGATCAGTGCCCCGTTCTCATCCTTCAACCGCTGGTTTTCGGCCTGCAACGCCTGTTGATACTGGAATATTTAGAACACATCGAATAATTAGATAAATTGATCGCATTAAAAGCTAAAACTCATTCGACGGGCTAAATGGTAATCTGCCTGCGGTACGAAGGGAGCAGGGGGCTATTACGGTGCGAAAATCGCACAGCTGGATGCCACTTCCGCTTCGGCTTTACCTTCGACATTGCTGGTAAGAAAGTTGTGGTTCAAACACTAAGCATCATCGAACTGCACAGTAGGCATTAGAATAGGTGTAACTCTCCAAGTCAGTAATTTTTCGTGCCGCTAGAAATTACTACTAACAAATGTGAGTACGGGGACGAATGAAAGTCCTTAACGGAGAGCGTAAGATAATTACTCCGTCAGCCCTCATGCTCCCCTCATTAAGCAGGCAGGTTTACGCCTCATGTCAACCGGAAAGTTCCAGAAAAAAGGTAAACTTTTAAGTATATGAACATATCGCATTTGACATGACGTAGAGACTATTCAGGGGCTTAATACGTACATTTCGCATTTGACGTGACGTAAAGACTATTGAGGGGCTTAACACGTTCAGGGACACAACCCACCTGTCGACGTTATCAGAATAAACTTTGTTGCGTCCTTGAATGTATTAATAACAGTAATTTTGAAGGGGTAGATCTTTCAATACAACGAGGCAAACAAATATCAAATGAGTTTAAAAACTGTAAATAACATTTGGTGTTATAAATTATATGGTAGTCAGCGTCATTGAAATATATACATAAGCTACAAATTGAATTAATTAGCATTACAAATAAACAAACTTATCAATGATGATCATTGATTTATTATTCACACCAATATCGCAATTAAAAATACTGTTATATTAAGGGTGAATTTCGTCAGCCTTTTTGTTTATGTTACAAATATCTCGAATATATTAATTTCTCTCTAATTTGCAAATATATTTTGATAAATTCCTGCATATAATAGTACAAAAATGTAAAATCACACCGGATTCTATTTTGCGAGAATACAAATATAAACAAAATACAAATAACTGTATAATTCTATTAAGCATTTAATTTAGAAAATTAATCTGATTAAATATCATATTTAAATATACAAATCTGGGTATGTTTTCAGTCATTACTGCTTGTTAGGGAAATTTAATAGATTTGAGATATTTTTACTTAAAAATTTTCACAAATATTGAAATATTTAGTAGTGCTGACTTTGACTGTGGTGCTTCCACGAAACCTTAAGTTACGAAAATCTTCCTATTGTTTAAAAATAAAATGTTACCCTTCCAACCTGTAATTATCCGTAGTGAAATTAAAAAAACATGAATTATCAAGTCGTCACTCTTATTCAGTGTTATACAGGGCGTTTATTTAAAATGTATCTACACTACAACACAGCAAAGTAAAAAAAAAACATTTGCATTATATTTCTGATCTTAAGGCAACCCCATTCGAAATGTTGCATATTTTTGGTATATGGCAGAAAAAAATTGTCCATAATAATATTGATACAGGCACGTGAAAGCACTACGAACAAAAAGGGAACCCTTTTTATACCTAAGTAATCTATCTACCAATCTAATGTACCCCGTATATAAACGCGGCTGCACGGGCAATATATATATATAAGTATAAACTACGAGTACTTTCAACAGAAGCGGTTGAAGATAAAAATAAGATATTGGATCTATCTTGAGTCACTTCTGGGGGCTAAGGTTTAAATCATAGGAGTTTGGACACCGCCGCCCGATAGCAACACCGATTATAGGTACACATAACATCATCAATCCAGATCACGATGAACGGGATCCATTACAACATCAATCCGTATCATGAACCATAGATGCCGGTCAATAGCACCGATTACACCACCGTCAATCTACATAGATTCTTGAATCACGATCAATGAGACCATCAATGAGTAGAACCAATTCAATAAATTACACGGATAATTTGGATAACCAGAGCTTGCCACGAAACCCCATCTTCGGTGCGGTTCGGTTCTCAATATCCAATTATTGTCGGTTGGCAGCCTGTCGCAGGTCATAGCACCAACTGGCAAGTAGACAGGAGACGACTGCGACATATGTGGCCGGCCCATTGCCACATCAAACCTATAACCTCTTCTACCCTAAAAAAAATAACCAGCACTATCCCGCTGCGGTTTCTGCTTCCGAAGCATTGTGAATCTCTCACCGATTCGGTATACGTTGTAGTCTCACTTTTGCGTTTTAGTTCCCCATGACGACGCTGAAGTTAATCTTGTGCAAGGCCTTGGCTACCTACGTCTTCATACACATCCTCATACTTGTCATTCAAAATTGCCGATTTCGGTGGGTAATTTTGCAGGACTTAACGGACCAGCTACATGGTTCTCCAGTCAACACACCATTATTTTTATGCACAATGATGTTAAGTGAAGATGAGGCCGAAGGTGGTAGCATACTGACCCGGAAACCCCATCTTATTTGGGGAACTGGCTACCTTATCTCTGACAACCGGAACACAACAATGCTATTAACATTGCTGCTTGGCGGCAGATTTAGATAAGATGGTGGTAGCTAGCCAGGCGGACATTTAAAATGCCCTACCACCAACCAAAACGAGTACTTAAACATATACCCCGCTGGGGATCGAACCCGCGACCTCCGAAACGTAAGCCCAATGTTGTTTACATTGAGCCACGGAGGCGGTTAAATAATCGTAGGTGTCAATGATCATGAGGCAATAAAATATATTGGACATTCATCAATCGGATTTGGATTGATAATATAATGGAGGTCAATAGCTAGAATTTAAAATCCTGGCAGGTACATGGAAATTGTACCGTACATATTCCATAGTTAAGAAGAGGCATTCATACTTCTATGATTAAATTAAATAGACAACACGAGGAGTGACAGTCAAAATTATTAAAATGCAAACGTTTAAATAGACTCAATGGGCTTTTAGGATAAAAATCACACTACCGAACTAAGAAATAGTAATAAAATAAAATCATAATTTTTTCGACTGTGTTTAAACAAACAGATACCACCTGGTCACGTTAATTATAGCAAACATTCTACTACAAAGTCACTCTTCGCGCCAATATACTCTATAAACAACTTTTTTCTACTATCCATTTTATGGCGTACATTCAAAATAAACTTAATACGAAATATGATTAAATGGAAATCATTTATAAACTATAGTTAAAGTGGACGGAACTGAAATGTCCATCTTTTTGTGTGCTTTTAGATAACATTAGAAAAGGACAGAACTACCTTAAAAAATACAAACGACTAAATGAGAACCTCCTCCTTTTAGAAGTCGGTTAAAAATTATTGAGCGTGTGGACATGGCATTACTCGAATGCCAATGGTGAAAAGGGCTTGACTACTCTTTCTCTATTCAGAGAAAGACTCCACCCCACCCCAGTCCGTTTAACGATCCTCATCATCATGATATCAACCAACCACAGGACATCCAATACTGAACATAGACCTACGCCATAGATTTCCAGAGCGACCGATTGGAAGTTTCTGCATCCAGCGACTTCCTGCAACCTTCATCAGGTCGTCCGCGCACCTTGTGAGTGGACTCTATACTCGACTGTAAATATTTATTACTAGTATTTAGAGGCTCATTCTCTTTCGCTCATTCATCGCACCCGTACTCTCCGACTCTTGCACCTGTTCGTTAATCCTAGTTTGTTTCTTTGTCCTTCCTTCACATGACATCAGAATAATGTGTACATGGATAGTTGAAAAGGTCGAAGAAGAGTAAGGGCTACTTTGCGGGAAAATAAAATGATAAATTCCACGCCGACGGAAGCTAGTTTTTATCCAGTTAAAAAGCCATATTAACGTGGTCCAGCGGTATACTATGACTAAAAGCTATAATATGTACAGGGTGCGCATTGCGAAGGTGTTAGAGTAGCCAGACCTAACATAAAGCCAAATTGTTCTTTTGCCGGCGAAGTCGGAAACCGTTGGAACTGGGTTTTGCTTCTTTACATTGTCTATAATTGTCTGTTTGTCAGGCTACTGAGCGAGTGGATAAGTTCTTGTGTATGTAGTTGGATGCATATCAGATAATTGAACATTTGTAAGTTTATAGATGATGTAAAAATACATCAAAAGAGCTTTCCAACGATACAGCTGGTCGCCTCTAGAATATGGTTCCAGGTCCTATACTTTTGAGGATACTCATTTATGCAAAACAAAATCACTTCTCACGTAAGCTATATTAACAAAATTGAAGTAGAGTCTTTGTCTAAATCAAAAATGATGCCACCCATTTAATGATCACCTCACCTAGAAACCAAGGTATGTACTCGTCAGTCTGTCATTTACTCGCTGTTATTGATAATTAAATAACAACTATACTTTTACGTTCCGTTTCAAAACTAATTACGGACAGTAACAGGACATGCAGCACACTCTAGCCAATACTTTGCGAGCATTGTGTTTTAACTAGACCCACTTGAACTATCAGTACTGCATCAAATCTCTTGATTTGCCCGTTTTTTTATATTAATTGCATTTTGATTAAATGCTTTTTATATACTTACTTATTTACCCTCTTATTCATAAAAAATTACAAACGCTTAAGAAGCCTGTTTCAGTTAAAGTATGTTTTGTCACTTCCTTTCATTACAACATTTTCTTATGAACGACAGAGACAAAGCACATTATAACTAAAAACAGGCTTATAAAGCGTTTGTAAATTTTTATGAATAAGACGGTAAGACTTTAGTAACTAATTAATGATATTTCACAACCTTTACGATAAAGAGTTAATTCTCTTTATCGTTTATCTTAGTGGAAAACATAAAAGTCTCTGTTGGCATTTTACTGACCTCTACCCCATATTTTGGTTTCTAAAGACATTAAAAAGGCAATTCAGATGTTTTTCTCCAGTAAAACACAACACTAACGTTTCGGCTACGTCATTCGGTGCAACCCGGCCGAATAGCGTAGACGGTTCGCTTGCAAGTTAGACACGGATAAAAGCATGCTGGCCATAGCACACGGTTAATAATATTATATAGATTGTGGGGGGAATCGCGACAAATGCGGCGGGAGGGACGGACGCGGCGAAACCGACTGGCTGGTTGTTACGTATCGCTGCTTACAATAGGCGAACCTAAAACTCACTAATGAAGTTGTCCTACCAATGGCATAGCCAAATATAATATTCCATATATACAGGAAATGAATCTTTTCGGTTACCACATAAATTTAATGAAAGTGCTCCTTTCCATTTTATATAAGTAAGAATGAAAATAAACCCGGATCATTTCCAATAAACGTACCTAAAATGAAACTATTAGAATTTGCCCGATTTCATTGGTAATGAACTTCATTGCTATCTCTTTCTTCGCCATTTACCACCGATCGAAGAAACCCATGCGTGATTGCATTCTATTGGTCCCAATTGCGCCATGCTCGAATAAGCCCTCCCTTTAAATTAATAATAAATAAATAAATATCTTTAGACATACACACAGCGCCATCGAGTTCCACAGATACCAGATGGTTTATATACTACATAAATACATTTTTTTTTTGTAAATAAATACTTATTATAAATGAAAATATCCATAACTCGGGTACACATGTCCGTATACATCACACAAACATATGCCCCTAGCGGGATTCGAACCCGCGACCATTTGGTATAGTGGTCAGGGTTTCTAACCACTACACCAAACAGGTCGTCAAAACTATTGGTCTCCGGTGCTCAAATACACCTTCCTAATCGTCATTATTGGTCTCCATTGCTCGAATAAGCTCTACCAATCTTTACTATTGGTTTCCATTACTCGAATAAGCTCATCCAATCATTATTATAGCCTTGAATTTGACAAGCGGCTATAAAGTTCATTATCATTGAAATTAGACGAGCGCAGGTAAGGTTGTGGTCAAGCGCATCTCCAATCCAACATTTAAAAAAGTGGATTGTAGTCACAAAAAAAGCACCAATTTAGGCAACTTACACACTGACAGAGCGTAAAAGACTCGACATTATAATTCTCTATTTCGGTGAACAATTTTCATCCGTACGCAAGAAAAGAAAGAAAGAAGCTCTGGAAAACTACTGAACATGACAACATAACTGGATCAATATTGAAAACCTGCCAAAAGATTTCGGTACAGCATAAATGGCCGAGGTTGATTCAAGCGATATTTTCCGGTGAACGTTACGAGCTTACGTTTTAGCAACAAAACAAAATCACGAAGCTCGAAACTGATGAACTATGAAATACAACAACATAATTGCATTAATAATTGGTGTGTGTCAACTTTTCACACTGGATCGAGAAGCGATACACAAAACCAGCCAGCGGCGAACGCGCGCGTCGCCAATACGCCAACGCATACACAATTACCTATTTTGCGGCTGAGTTGGTCAATTTGCTCACGACCCTCGTCAGGGCACGATTCTCGGCCTTCAACCTTTCGTTCTCCGCTTTTAACTTTTGCAATTGCTACAAAACGAACATCAGTATTACAACTAGGCAATTTGAGACGCGCTCCAATCGAGTCCACAGCAAACTACCCGTTACAAATCATGTGGTTGTGTAAAAAGGTGTTGGTATGTCAATATATTATGATGGTTGGATTGATACCTTTAATTCTTCCTCCATCTCTGATAGTTTCCGCTCCATGGCTCTCTTTTCTCGTTTCTCGATTTCAGATAACGAATTCTGGTTCTGGAACGAGATACAAACAATGTTCTTTAAGAAATTAATTATATATGTAAATAAAATAGTTTAGAAGACAGGAAGGAACACATAGTTTAAAAAAATTACGTTGTCTCTCGTAAAATGAATGGAATAGAAGACTTTAGGCTTTCGTATTAATAAACCTCCAATAAATAAAATTTAATTTATATTCGCATAGGCTTACGCGCTCCATTAAAAATTCACATTCGCTTAACTAAAATCAATACATACAATCGCATGCACACAGCCAAGCAACCAGTATGTCAACCATGAGTTCAAGCAGACGATTTACGTCATCGAAATCTAACGGTGATGCTGCTCGTTGCCCATGCAAATGACAGTGATAGAACCATGATTTACTATAATGAGAGTGGTTTGCGTGAACTCATAGTAACCCCACAGGATTTGAAATTGCGTTTATAATTACGTACACTAACTTTTCATTTTTTTTATTTCATGAATTATTTTCAGGTCATCGCTTAACGAGAAATGGTTTCTTGACTTACAAAACTTAATCTATACAATATAATACTTCAGGCGATATTCAGTCTAATTATACAATATAATATAATTGTAATCCAAACAAAAGAGAAACCCTTGAGTTTCTTGCTCGTTCTTCTCTGGGGAATCAGCTTTGTGAATGAGCAATAATGTCAAAAACTTTAATAATAAGATGAAACATGTGACGTTTGTGATAATTTTTATGCTACAAAATAAATATTTTTTTATTTGATTTGATTTAATCCAAATACGAGTAAATTAACAGAATCGTTGACATATACCCGATGAGTTTTTTAACCGTAAGTGAAATAGAAGTTATTTAGTTTAATTTTTTTAATTAATAGGTAAAACTCATCCAGTATAAGTTAATTTAAATTGAAGGTTGCACAATTAAATCTAAAAGTATACCATCACGTACCCTAGCGCAATAGATACTTAATTATGTCGTGCAAGGCAAAATAAGCCATGGATAGTGTTGCCAGAACGTGAAATGTTGATACGCATGGCTTGTTTACCTCGGACAAAATAATTATTGCAATAGATTTAGCGCTCTAGCGGTATACTTTTAACTGCAGGTCAATCTCCGTCACTCTCAGCCACCATATGACATAAAGCTTTGTGGCTCTCACAATGCGGTAACACTTAAATAATATTTTGCTATAATTGGTGTTCTACACAGCTTGATTATAATTGTCAGATATTATAGTAACGTATTTCTTTTCTTGCTGCATGTGTACCTTTGACGACCTTATTAACGCCACAGAGAGAGCTGTTACAGTGACTAAGTCTTGGTCCAATAAAACTTGAAACTTGCCTCGACTCGAAAAGAATAAGATCTTTCGTAATTTGTATTATTTTAAATTCATCATCACTCAAAACAGCCACAGAACGTCAACTGCTGAATATAGGCCTCACCTATAGATTTTCAGAGGGACCGGTTGGAGGTAGCATGCGTCCAGCGATATTCCGCGATAATAAAGTTAAATATCATTTCAATTTCTAATAATGAATTTATTTCATTGAAGCCAATTATCGCAAGACGCAAAAAGCTTATTAAAAAGGACTTTACCGACCTGCAGTATCGCGGCAGCTAACATGTGACATCACACAAAATGTACTAGGAATCATTCGCCTACCTCACTATCATCGCATTGACTGATTGTTAAGTGGAGTTATTGAGATATAGAGTGTAGGAATATAATAAAAATCTTATCATGCCAATGTAGGAGAGCCATAAAAGCTGGTAAATAAACACCAACGCAATTATTTTGGTCGTACATTCGTCACTGTGAAGGTCGCATCCGTCGCCAATCTCGGCATGTGACATGGCAGCGTAAATTATGCCCACACGTGGGCGATAGGATTTGTCAAACGTTTAAAATAAGGTAAATCCAGGCGGCCGTGAGGTGGAGTCATTAGCGACAAGTACGTAATACTCACGTGAGAGTCTAGGTCACGGCAATGTACCTGAATTTTGCACTTGGCTCAACAAAACGAAGAAATTATCTATCATCTTCATGCAACTTTTACAATTAAAGAATAATGGACAGAATTAAGTCACGCCTTGCCCCAAGTGTAGTGTAATAATTCATTACAGAATTATTTCTTTTGCAGTACACTGGCAGAGTGGTCACTGCACTGTCCATCAAGACTCAAAATCACCAGATTCACAGAAGCTACTAGGAAGTAATACCATGGTACACCCAAAGCCCGACCCCGGCTTATCTTATATTTATATTTGTGTATGCTAGAGTAAAAATTATTATATTAACCATACTGATGTTGCAAATAATTATATCCTATTTCAGCACAGCAAAAGCAAACAGACAAAAAGCCATAATATCGCTAGGCAGAGTCCACAGAACAAGCTCGAAGTCGTGTCTGTGAAATAACAGTGACAGAAAGATTTATCGTTTGGTACTAGAATAACTCATTCACGCACCAACAATCAGAAGAAAAACGTATAAAAACACACTACGGAGCCGAACGGCTGACGAGATGAGTTTTCTTAAGGCGACACGAATACATTTTTCACTAAGAGCGTTTATCCCGCACGGTGTGGCATACAAACTTACATGTCCAAATTTTTCGAAATTTTCGAAAAAAGTATCGAAACTGAATTAGAGTCATTTTGAGATTACCATAGTCACAGAAAAAAATGCAATAATTGCTTTTAAATTCGATATTTTGGAAATGTTTTCTATTAACTTTTTAGGTGTATAAATCCTGTTTATCTATAAAGTTTCATTAGAATCAGTTTGTTCGTTTCAGAAAATTTGGACTTGAAAATGGATAATGTTGTGAGTGAGTTTCTATACAAAAACAAAACCCAAAAGTGGCGGGCCTAGTCGTAGGTAGCTGGTGATGAGAACCCAGCTGACACTTACCACTTGCGTGAGCCTGGTGATGGTTGCGCGCGCGTCCCTCAGCTGCTGCTCGGAAGTGGATAGCAAGGCGCGCAGGCGGCGGACCTCGCTCGCGGACGCCTCGTACAGCGCCTTGTAGTCGCGGTCTTCACCCTCTTCCGTGCGCTCGTTGCCAGACTGGAAACCATAGATGAGACTGGTCAAAACAGGTCTACGATTACAGCAATGACAACCAAACCATGTCTTCTTGTGGGTGTCATAAATAAATACTATGTATACTAACAAATAAATGTACATTAACGTTTATGTAAACATCAATAAGACACATACGTATGTTCACACAAACATTTACAGCTAATGATATTCGAACCCATAAAGTAACCAAACACTAGATCAATAATACACTGTCATAAAAGGAGACTAAGGGATTCTTAGGCAGAATAGAATCAAGCCGTCCCCTCTCGTGGGTAACGTAAAAAGTGACTAAACGATCGTCAGAAAAACAGTATAAAATACAGCGTCATTGATGTGGAGCTCCCAAACAATCTGCGATCGCACGCCCGCTTGCTCAGCGTGGCGATTAGTGCAATGGAAATCGCGCCTTGTGAGACACTTTTCTTCTATGGTCGACTTTAATAGCCTGGCTAACTAAAATGAAGAGATTTATAGCTATCAACATATAAGCTGCAGGATATTCAATACTGATAGGCTGGTACAGCATAGGCTTCGGCCATAAATCAATAGATTTATTGGCATAATTAATAAATTATAACCCATTAAAATAAATAAATAAAAAATAAAATATCTTTGCACATACACACAGCGTCATTTAGGTCCATTGTAAGCATCTATGCTTGTGTTATGGATACCAGATGGTTGATATACTACACAAATACATTTTTATTTTGTAAATAAATACATGTATAAACGGAAAACATCCATAACTCGGGAACACATGTCTGTATTCATTATACAAACATATGTCCCTAGCGGGATTCGAACCCGCGACCTCTCGGTAAAGCAGTCAGAGCTTCCAACCACTACACCAACCAGGTTGTCATTAGCTCACACGTCAAAGGCTTAACAAACATGGCTAATACTTTGAATGGAAACAAGCTACGATAAGTTCAGTCAGTTCCTAAACGTCTCTAATCTGGTAATGTTGTTTGGCAATCGCAGATTATTAGTGACTCCTTATATTACACAGACTTTTAGAGGAAACAGATGACTATGATAAACTGGAAAAGCGTTTTACTACTATTTCACCTAATGGTTAGATACGATGTGGAGAAAATTCGTAAAACTAAATGACAACAAGGAATGCTACATTCCATATGTACACGATTAAGCACTACTTAATTGTAACTGAATAATTTGTAAACTGTAAGACACGAGTTACCTGAAACAAATTGTGCAATCGGATTTCTGACGCATTAATTACTTTCAAGATTATTGTAAACTTTTGATAATATGGCATTTTTATGTATGATTTAGACACAATTTGGCCATAATCAGTCCGGAAGGTGCTAACGATATGTTTTATTATATATAACTACCTATTATTATTCGTTCCATATTGGTTTAAAACAATTTTAAAACTTTGACAAATTTTTATTTTTTCACGTTTGTCGACTAGTGGCATCATCTGCCAGACAGGACGTTTTCTCAGTGATAGGTTCAAACGGAACTCCGAGTATGGTCGTCTAAAATCAAGATTTTCTTACTTATAGGGCACTATGCAAGTTTTATGACTCATTTGCCAAGGAAAGAATTTCCTGTTATAATCTGAGTCGCGAACTAAATCTAAAATGTAAATTACTCAAAAGTACTTAGGGATAGTTTGAGTCACGGTTCTTATAATGCGATTAATGTCCACGAGACACAAAAATAAAAACATACACAATATCCATCTGACGCGAGCGAATTGAGGCTGAGCGAGCGCGAACTCAGCGCTCCAACGTCATCGAGCGCCGTGAGCGACCGCGACTTTTCCTTGTTCAAGTTCTTCGCCCGGTTCTTCCTTTCGGGTCTCACGGGAGGAGCCTCTGGTTCGGCCGGTGCCTCTTGCACCTTCGCCGGGGGCACCGGCTTCGGCTTAAAGTTCTTTTGGCTCGCCAACAACTTCTTGTCCAACTTTTTCAACACTGGCGTCATAAGATTCAACGATCCCAATGTCGCACCACTGAGATACACACCCCCGTATCCCGAACTCGTCCCCCCGTATATACCGAGACTCGACCGCCCGAAGCCTGCACTGTAGGGATTGTAATTCCTGTACGTACTAGGACTGTAGGAGTTAGAGTAATTGTTCGAATAGGGGTTGTATTGACTGCTGAGCATCGAGCTGAGCATGCTCGGCGAGGAGCCATAGTGCGTGGTGAGGCTCCGCGGTCGCGATGTATACCTGTCCTGTTTCCGGCTCATTTCGCTTACATCTCAGTTCGCGGACACGAGCGAGCGGCGCGCAACAACAAAACACACTGAATGTTTCCGAAGCTTTTAATTCTGTTGGGAAAATATTGTCGACGCCCACACTTGACACCGGTCGGTCTCGAGTGGCAGTAGTGACGCAGTGTGCGGTCAGACAACGCAGCATACACAATAGCACGTGAGAGCATCACCTGTGAATATATCTAGAAGTTCGAAGGAGTCAAGTAGACTAAGCAGAACATTTCAATCAAAATACTCCTTTTATAGGAATATGGTGAGTCGATGGCAAATTCATCAAAAATTTGAGGACCAGAACGAGGTCACGTAACTTCCTTTAAGTTCATAGACACTCGTATTAAAAACCCCAATTGTCACTCCAACACAGGTGACTAGATTTCAAACACCACATCTGCTCACGCTTACCGTCGTAAATATTAAAAATCAGTTACGGTTGCTTTAACGAGCACATCTGAAAGTTTGTAGCCGTCCTTGCTTGGGTCAGTCAAACTAAGTTACAAATAGAGTTTACGCACAACCTATTATTAACGTCGACGCCTCATCGATCAGTTAACGGTTTCCTTCGGAATTGGCAACATCGAAGGCCGGTGTAATGCGTGAGCCCGCCACACCGAACCAGGTATCACGCACCGCGCTAAAAATACCCCTCGGATATAACCGACGTCGTATAATTTTATTGTACCTAAAATAAATACACTGTCATGAATGCTGGATATGGTACAATTCAGATCATTTCGTAGTCATTGAGACTATGAGGGTTATTCCGTTAACGTAGTCGTTTTTGGCAGGAATCTCGAACCATATGGGATCAGAGAAGCCGATCTGTTAGATATTAGTCACATGTATAGTAATGGCTTTATTTATACCAGTTACAAGAATAGTACCAGTCTTAACTGCTGTCTAGAAGACGCTAGATAACGCTGATTAGAAGAAAAAAGTTAGAGAGCCGTCGGATACACTCTAGCTACAATAGCCGTTGCAAAGACCCTGCAGTCAATGACTTGTGTCACTCTGGAAGGTCGACCGGCTAAAAGATCTTATCGTCGAGTCTACCTATTAGCCAACTGGCACCATTCACGTAAAAAAGAACAAATGTATAAATACAACATTTGTCTAAATATACGTATGTAATATTTACAAAATTATTTCTTTCTTAAGGATGAAGGAACAATCGAGGTAAAAGGTTATTACTGTGCGTTCTTTTGGGTCTAGATGGAGATATCTGGCTCCAAAACTGCTTAAACCGCAAGTCTACAACAGGGAGACCTAGTTTGAGTCGGTTGGGGGCACGACTCACACGTCAAAGAAGATCATCACTATGGTGAAGGACATGTTTCCAATTGATTTCATGGTATAGTATCATCTCATGGCCCATGGAGCCAAGGTCTGAGTGGTAAACATTTATTTACGGCACGCTTTACAAGTTGACTCTACTCCGAAGATCCGACAAGTTTGCCACAATTGAAACTATATACTCCCCAAATATTTGAGTTTCCGGGTCAGTACGCTTCCACCTTCGGCCTCATCTTCACTTAACATCAGGTGTCATTGAGGTCAAGTGCTAACCGGTTGTGCATAAAAAAAACTAAATAATGGGAATCAGTTTCGAAGAGCAACACTCAAGAGTTTTCCAAACAGGCCAGATTCTATCTTCATTGCCAACTAATTAATTTAGATGATTTGATTTTTAAATGGTTTAATTAAGAATATATATATACAGGGTGAATTTGAATTCGTGTAATTCCAATTAACTGGTGACGCCCGTTGCTCTTGATTACAAACAACTTTCACCAAGGAACCATAGTCGAAATACATCGAAAATTTCGATTACCTGTACAAAGTAAACCATTCTGAAACCACGTTTAGTATGGAAGTCCAACAATTTTCGACTGAATTCGGCTATAGTTCCTAGTGGAAAGTTGTTCGTAATCACGAGTGGTAAAGAGGAAACTAGAATTACGCGAATTAAATTTCACCCTGTATATATATTATGAAACGAAATGAGAATGATGAATTTATTTATATTATTTAGTGTGAAACGTGGACTCTCTCTATTTAATAGTGTTTTTTTAGTTGTATGACTATGTGAAATAAAATCACACAACCTACATCTTTTATATCGATTGCTTTGGTCGACCTACTCTAGTAACTTAACAATTTTGTAATACGATGTAAAGACTATAGTCGACAGTTTTGTATTTCTTTTCAGCTGAAGACTGTGTGTAGGTTGTTGATGATATCAATCATGATCGCTTATACTTTTTAAATTATCAACAAAATTGTTTAGTCAATGAAGCATGCTTGCATTTTGTGTTTATTGCATCTTAGTGTTTAGCTAAGCTAGACCCACATGGCACGAGTATTGCGCTACTAAACATATAAGTATTGTAAAACGTGCGCGTGCGTAGAATAACTCAGTTAACGCAAGATGCGCTAAATCACAGAGCGTTGGCTTTTTGTTTTTGAGGGCTAAAAATACATTCTATTTTCAAGTTTACGCGACTCGGTTCAGATGTGGATGACCCAAATAGTGACTGAAAGTGGAGTTGTCTGAAGTGAAACGCGCTGGAGAAACAACTGTAATAAATAAATAGTTCAGTAGCTAATCTTGACGGAAGAATGTTGCGACATATGCCACTGTTAAAAATGTGTGGAAACTGGAGTTTTATTATTGTGTTTGTCAAAGGCGCGAGTCAAAACACACCGGAAAAATATACAGAAGTCTACAAACTCGTGTTAAAGTAACGGAATGATTACTGCGATCACTACGAAATCGTGTCGAATGTACCCACTTTTACTTCCGTACTCATTTTAAATATGTATAGACCTCGATTTACTGTTCAAAGTGAAGCTTATGTCATCATCATCTTCAATCAATGTTTTTTTCATTTCAATTCAATTCAATCTGCAATTTATTTGGGATCGGCGCAGTACATCTTTTTCATCCAATCTCTTTTAACAGCCGTTACCTCATCATTCACGCCCTTTTCGTTCATATCACCCTTCACACAATCCATCCATCTTTTCCCTGGCCTTCCTCTTCATTTCTTACCTTCAACATCCATATTCATCATTCTCTTAGTAACATGCGTTTCATCCCCCCTCTTAACATGTCCATACCAAGCCAAACGGTTACCTTTCAACTTTTCTCTCACGGGTGCCACTTTTAAACTCCCTCTACCATACTCATTTCTTATGTTATGATTCCTCGTCACTCCACTCATCCATTTCCACATTTTCGTCTCTCCTGCTTGCGATTTTCTTTCGTCTGTACGTATTGACATAAAATAGTAAACAGGCCCACTACACCCAAACAACGTGCTTCCATTGAGCGGGCTTACTAATTGTCGCGATGTCAACGCCAGTGATGCACGGCTTAATTAACGCGACAAGCGCAGCGTCTTTAATTCAAGCAGATAATTTGTAATAACAAAGTCGTTTTTATTACACATTACATTTACCACGAAGGTTTTTATGCTTATTTATAATTATTACTCTAATTCAGAATTAACCACTTATAAAAATAATTATAATGTGTGTGATCAATCAAAGTAAATTATTCTCAAAAATAACCCTAATACAAGGGCAATTGCTCTTAAAATAAAATTTAACTCTGACGGATAATGAACCAGACACAATATAATTTTTATTTTTACGACTGCTATAGCAGTCCGTCCCGTTAACGCGAGTTGCATTCATTTCTATTTGCGAGAACACACAAAGGACGACATGAGTTTAGTCCTGTCAGTTACTTCGTTCAATTTAACATTCTAGACATGCCAAATAAATAAATTCCTTTAAATGTTTCTATCCTCTAAATAGGTTAAACTCTTTAATTTTTTGCGAAGTATTGGCAGTGTAACGTATATAACAAAAAAGTTAATTTACAAATAGGAAATGCTTGGCACATCGAATGGTATAAAGTTGTAACTTCTGACCGACGTTCTATCTGTGTTCTCGTTTAGAAACGGATGCGAGTAACTTATATAGAATTTAAAAGAGTGTGGTAATTAGACCTCTCAAATTAGACCACTGAAATAGATCGTATAAATTACATGGATGACCGATGACGTATCACAGCCACATGTAGGTATAGTCGCAGTCATCGTTGGAAAGCTAAAAATAATAAGGTTTTCAAACTCCCATAATTTCACCGGGCGCCCCGCATCCGCCACGAGCAACGCATGACGAAATGGTAAACTTTGCGGTTCTATCTTTAACCAAACCCTTTCATACTGCTCGTGTTTGTGTACTAATGCCGATTTCATAACAGAAGTTAATATATGTGCAGTACGAGAATAAGCAGCGAAATACACAACTGAGCCATATATTTCAATGGTGTTGAAGATTATAATTTAAGTAGCCACAGATGTACAATGAGCTCATCTGGGTATTCTAAAGGTTAGGTAAAACTATGCATATAAACATGCATGACTAGGCAATAGATGTTCGTACATTTACCCGCAACCGTTGGTTTAAACGGTAAGGCCAGTCCGCCAAACAATAACAGACATATCCTTATCTCCTTTAGCCCACGTTGTCCTAAAGCCTCCCTCGCAACTGTCCAAAAATCTATATCAGAGAAATAATATATACATACATATTATAATGTCTGACGTTTGAAGTTATAAGATGAAACAAACATTCAAATTACTTCGTCGAAAAGATACTATTATACCACGGGTTTTCATATCAATATTTTTACACCACAAACCGGAAAACTGTTCCATTTCCACCTAATTTATGTATCGTTTAAAATTAAGTCCCTCATTAAAAGGAGCGACTTTTAAACGCGAAATTGTGACGGATTTTTAGACGTCGCCGTCAGTAATAAAATAATTTGAATTTTAGCTTCGTTCCAAAATTCACAATAATAAATATACATTTCCATATGCATTTGTAAAACGTTGAATTTTCGCAATGTAGGGCATGAGTACATGCAACACGCGCATTAAACAAAGTTAAGACAAATTGTTATAGGTTTTAAAGTTCAATATTATAGTTACAAAAATACTTGTAAAATATTCGCTAAAAACAATAGTGTTGTGGTATTAATCAGTATTAATTAGACAACATAGCAAGCTTAAGGTAAACTCATAGTAAAGCTTCATAATTTTTAGTGTTGGTAAACGAGTTGCACTTAAAACAAATTATACATCTATCTTTGTGTAACGACATCATCTATGTCTTTCCCATTTCAAGAAATTCACGAATGTAAAAGTCAATAAATACCGTAATGTAAAAATATAAAGTGAGAGAATTATGATCCTGTGGGTTTCTTACGCCTCTTCTTGATTGATGCTTTCCCTTTTCGAAGCGGTAGTACCTTGGATATACTGACTGACAGATAAATGCAATAAACCCTAATATTATTTCCAATAGAAAAGTGTGAATGTGGAGGAATACAGAGGTAGAGGAAGACCGAAGAAGGTGTGGGTAGACTGCGTGAGGAATGATATGTGTGTGAAAGGGTGAGTACGGAGATGATGGCTAAGAGAGGAGAGCGGAAGAGGAAGACATATTGTGCCCACCCCACTTAGAGTGGGATGAGGAAAACGATGATGATGCTGATTATTTCCAGTAGAAATTTAAAATTGACATTAAACAAATGATTTCTATATCATTATCTTATGTTCAAATAAATGCTTGAAGTTTGAATCTGATGATAAGCATTATTAAGAAGGTACCGACTCTACAAGCTGGCGATGTTGCAATTTCTTTCCGAGACAAATATTCATCTATTACGACATATCTAAATAAAATATAGTCGCGGAAAAACGTAGTATTCGTTAATCTGCTTTTTACTTGATTGTTGACACTCGTTGTAAATTTCAGTGTTTTCAAAATGCGGCGTTTTAAAGATATTGCGATCACAGATCGGTAATCAATAAAAATAATTTAAAAAGAAAGAAGTACAACAATAATGACTGTAGGTTGATCGTGTAACTTTGTTTTCGAGACAGGTAGACAGAATACAGAAATTGCGTAGTTGTCAGTCCACAAGATCGTACCCATCTTAAAAAGGTCTATTCCGGCTAGTGGCGCTAGGATAAATTAAGATTTCTTTTTAAATACAAAGTAAATACAAAGAATTGCTCTGACCTGCATTCGAGACGCTTAAAAGCTAATTATACATACATACATAATGTCACGCCTGTTTCCCGTAGGGGTAGGCAGAGACCGCAGACTTCCACTTGCTACGATCCTGACACACCTCTTTTGCTTCATTTACTCTCATAAGATTGTTCATACATGCTCGTCGTTTTAGGGTATTCTTGATTTGGCCTTTCTTTATAAGACGTCCCCGATCTGATCATGGTACATACGCCGTGGTCTTCCCCTACCAACATTACCATCCACATTCGCTTCGTATATCTCTTTCGTAAGTCTTTTCATTCATTCTCTCCCCATGTCCATCTCAGCATACCTTTTTCAATCTTTGTCAAAACGTCTTCATTCACTCCCTAATTACACTATTACTGATTCTATCTTTCAAAGTTACCCCATTCATACTTATCAATGATCTCAGTTCCACTGCATTAATTCTACTTTCATCCCTCTCACTCCCGTAAATCAGTGTTGGAAGCAGCACTCCGCCATAAACAGCCAGACGAGCTTTTTTGAATACATTCTGGCTCCTCATAAAGGCATGCAGTGCTCCATTTACCAGATTTCCGGCATTCACTCTTCTTTCGATGTCCTTCTCACACTTTCCATCCCTTGTAAACAGTGAACCCAAATACAGAAATTCACGCATTTGCTCCACATTTTCTCCATCTATCAAAATACTGCAATCCGTCATACATACACCTCTCTCAAATATCATACCTCTCGTTTTACTCACATTGACTTTAATTCCATTTTCTTTCAAAGCAGTATTCATAAGTGTATTCATTACTATCTCTTGTAACTCCTCTTGTGACGACGCAAGGATTACTTGATCATCCGCATAGAGGAGACATTTGACGAGTAACCTATTCATTCTCAATCCACATTCGTATTCTTTCAATCCTTACAGACAAGTGTCCATGAATAGGTTAAACAGCCAAAGGGGCGCAACACAACCCTGTCTAACACCTTTCTCGATGTTAAACCATCTAGTATACGCTCCATTAATACTAACACAAGCACTTGAATCTTCATAAAGTGATTTCAGTGCTCGTATCAAGGTGCTGTCTACCCTATACCCTATACATAGACAATGCTGACCACAATTCATTCCTCATCACTTTGTCATAGGCTTTTTCCAAATCCACGAAAGCGCAATAAACTTTTTGGTCTTTTGACAAGAATTTTTCGGCTATGCACCGCAAGGAAAAAACCTGATTCATACATCCCATTCCTCTTCTAAATCCTGCTTTTATGTCCCACATTTTTTCATCCGTCTCAGCCATTAACCTTTCAATTAACACTTTCGCGTACAATTTGCCGACAATGCTGAGAAGGCTGATTCCTCTATAATTTTTGCAGTCTTGCTGTGCCCCTTTCCCTTTGTAAAGCGGAACGATGACGGCCTTGCACCAGTCACATGGAACTTGGCCGCATCTCCAGCATAAAGTAAAGAGGCGGTACAACTGACTTGCCATTATGCCCAGTCCAGCCTTCAGCATCTCGACTGAAACTCTGTCATACCCTACAGCCTTACCTGACTTCATACTTTTCAACGCTTTCACAATCTCATCCATGCTTATTTCGTCATACGATTCGACATTTATACGTGAGGCGCGTGCAGGCATCTCATCTCTATCAAACAAACTTTCAAAGTATTCTTTCCATCTCTTCAATATGTGTTATTCCCCTTTCAACATACTTCCATCCTGGTCTCTGATTTGATTCAGCTCAGAGGTTGTCGTTTTACCGTTGGCTGTTCTTATAAATAATACCTAAATAGCTTTGATGTGTGTTATTTTCCGGATTTCACGGTTATAAAATATAAAATTTCGAAAATAACCGTAAAAGCTATTTATATATTATTTATTATTTTTTTTTATATTTATTATGTATTTAAAAGAAATCTTATTTTATCCAATGACGGACTGGATGGAATAAGCCCTCTTAAGCTACCACGTGAAATCATCTTTCGTGTGACAACCCGGCCGCTAGAAACATATATCCGCTAGCACCATCGTACCAGCGGCCTTGCGTGCGGGCATATAAATAACAACCATCTGCCACTCATACACAGTACAAACAGACAAAATGTATGGCCGACAAAATGAATATTAATTCGAACATGACCGTCTCTATTAGTGCACATCTTATAGTGACGAATTTTACATAGAAATCAATTATTAGAGTGGCATGTCGGAGAATATTTCGAATATGTTGCGTTTGATTTACTTTGCTACACTAGATATTAGGGATAGAATTTACAATTCCAGCTTAATAACGTCTTGAAATTCCTTGTTAAGAAATCAAATAATTGGAACATTTTAACATAACGCCAATGCTAGAGAGCTAGCTAGAGAGTAAAGCCCGAAATCAACGATTGCGGCTGTGAATCCCTCTAGAGGTATATTTTTTATGCGATGTATGTGAACATTTAAGCCCTAGTCATGGATGTATATATTTATTTATTCGCTATCAGAGGTAGTAGATAATTGGTGTAAGTATCTGTAATATTTATTAATTTATTGTCGCACCTCGTAATTAAATTAGCTACAAAATGGATATAAGATTTTCGTAATAGCCAGTTAGCTAAAGGAAATGCCCACGAGGTCAAACACGTGACGTAGGTGAACGAAGGCTGCTAAACTAATAAATAAACCAATTCAAACAATAACCTCAAACATTACAACATGTAATTGTGTATTAATTTAGTACATTAGTCACAGTTGAAGACGAACTACGTATTTAGCGCGTGGGTACGGTCACCGGCAACCTTCTATGGGCTGACCAAATTGGAAGTTTTTGCCAAAATGGCTCAGAAATTTCGCAATTTAAAAATTTAAGATCATCTTAATTTTATGAAACTAGTGATTTACGACTCCGATGCGCAGGTGTTGGCGGAGTTTTATACGTTTCGCACCAAAGACGTCGATACTAAAAACCCACTCGTTCCTACCAAAGGAACAATATTTTCTATCATCAAAATTATATTTCTGTCATCAAGTAGCATCAACAGCCTTACGTCCCCGTTGCTGTGGCACAGACTCGTCGAGGAATCTATGTAAATTCGAAACTATGCTGACCAACTCGACCGCCTATAGATGGTCGAAAAAGTGTAAACACGTCATCAGTCGATCGAATTAGATTGAGTATAATGCTATGGTCTTATAAGGCCCTATAAATTAGTTCCAACCGTATCAAGGACACGGTTGGAACTACAACAAGGCACTAGAGTGACAGAGGCTTTTCCAAGCACAAGACTCAGGGGCTCTAAATGTTTCAAACTATGCTCACCAACTCAACCGCTTAGATTAGATGATCGAATTAGACTGAGTATAATACTATGGTCTTATAAGGCCCTATAAATTAGTTCCAACCGTATCAAGGACACGGTTGGAACTACAACAAGGCTACTCTATAAATTAGTTCCAATGGTATCAAACTATATGGAATTAGTGACAGAGGTTTTTCCAAGCACAAGACTCACGGGCTCTGAATGAACTATGCTCACCAACTCAACCGCCTAGATTAGATGGTGACGCGAGATGACGCGCGACGTCAATCTAGTTCGACCGACTCATCAGTCGAACTAGATTGAGTATAATACTTTGGTCTTATAAGTCCGTCTAAATCAGTTTCAATCATATCAGACCATATCGCATTAGAATGACAGAGTCTTATCCAAGCATAAAAAGACTTACAGCGGCATCTCGGAATATTTCAAACTATTCTGTCGAACTCGACCATCTATGATGATGGTTTAATACTGTAGTCTTATCACTAATAAGTCATTTAATTGTATCTGTTTATTTCTGGATTATACGCTGGTTTAAAATGGCTTTTCGAAGAACAAGGTTGATGACGACAGAATATTCCATTTGTCAAACCACGCGGCTGTCGAACTCGAACGCCTGATGATAGACCTAGTATGAAACACGACATCAGTCGGTCGCATTAAATAGTGTCTGAAAGGATGGTCTTACGGTCAAACTAATGTAAATGAGACAGATTCTCGGTCACGTCAATTTTGAAAATGTACGACCCTACTCGTTAATAATGTCTAGGCAGTGTGAATTTTATACGTTTCTCCTAGTCTATGAGAAAATAAATTATTTGTCTGGAGCTATTACAGAACTATCACTATTATATTAACCAATTAAGTGGCCTAGAAATGACATTTTTAATCAACCAAGCGAACGACGAATAAGCTAGCTGAGGATTGCTTAAAACCGCAGCCCAGCTATCTACCGATTTAGCGCCGGCCTATTCTTCAAATACAGATACCATATATCAAATTTTGACGAGGCGTAGCGACATTAAATTTCATTGGGTCACAGTAGTGAGCTAAATATAAAGTTATTGTTGCCCGCGTCACTACATAGGTGGCTATACAATACTGCTCACGTGAAAAATTCCGAAGATCAATGTAATATTTATTTACGAGTATTAAATACGTGGGCGTCTATATGATGTGAAGAAAGATTCAGTAAGCCGCTTGTATTTTATGTTGCAAGTTCTGGAGATATGAGTAGTTAACTCTTATTCGTATCTCGTATAAAGGTTTTGCTTGTTTTTTTTGTTTGTTTTTGTTATTATGCATACACGGGTGTATCAAATGAAATGATTATATTTTGTCATTGCCTAAAGGCTCGAATACAAAAAGCATGGTAGAAGGGAATTTCATATTGGGGTTTATTGCATTCAGTAATAAAATAATGATGATGATGATGTAACATTTTAACACTAAGGATGAGTAGAAAGAGCTCCAACAGGTGGGCTGTATTGACGAATACTAATGAGGTCTGGGGATATAACATATCTCATTTAATATAACAGACATTGCAGTTATGCAAGGGACTGATTTAGTCTTGTGTGAATCGAGATCATATAAACTAAATGAAAAGTTTTCATTACTCCGACATTGTTTAGTTAAATATGCTAATACAGATTAAGGCGCATTACTCGGCACGTTCGTCAAGCAAACTCGGCTCATGAAAGATGCTCGATCATGTCCGGGCGTTTTGCCCATGTGAGCAAAATACGCATATACGAGCATGTAAACATTTATTCGAGCCGGCATTGTACGGAATATTGGCAGAGTCGAACCCGTGTGTGTGGAGAATCGTTTAACACGTCATTTTCAGTTCCCATTAAATACCAACGACATAATAGGCTCTATAAAGGAAATAAGCGTCAAACCGAACCGCACTTTGTCTCCTCGCTTTCGTTAATCCTGTCCCTGACATTATAACCCGATGTTACATCTCGACTCGCATACCCTGGCCATTTACACACGTTACAGTGCCAACCGTTTGTAATATGTCGATAGAACTAAGAAGAAAAGTTAGATATTAACTATCGGCTCACAACGGATAATAATAATTTGCTTCAAATATACAATTACACTTACGAGAGACTGACATCTGAACTAGGAAAATAAATCTGTTTTTCATTTTGCTAGGCTCTCTCTCTAGGTGTCGCAGGGTTCACACAAGTCCTCCCTACTGCCGAGGTAGTCGCCGCAAGGACCCCACATAACCGTCTCGCCGTCGCCCAGCGTGTAAAATGCATAATGCATTAACACGCAAAAAAAAAAGGTGTGGCGGGTAGTAACACATGCATCGATACATGATTAAAAATATAACAAATATAAAAGTACAAACGATAGAATACACAAGTGAAAATGTGTGTGTGTATGTAGTTTTAAGCTTGAAACTTATAACATAAAAACCTCAGAGAGCAGAGTGTGAGTTTTCATTCGACTTAACTTTACTACCGCCATAGAGGAATAACACTACACCGACTACCGCGTTCACGTTTACGTGACGATTTGTGTGCAGAAATGTGCAGCGCCTCTAGCAGATAGTTTGCAAAACGATTTTTTTCATAGATACTTTTTGCGTAAACGCGAACGCGATGGTAAAGTTAAAAACGAGACAAAACTCGCACTTCGCACACAGACACCACACTTTATTACTGTTTCGTCGTCACGTCACAGTCGAGAATCTAGATATTGCTCTATAATCCGCCGTTACTTTATAGGTCAATAGTCGGCCGTCATTTTTAGATACTACGATTAATTTTTCGCCGCGACGATGCGCCCGAGCACAGTCGACTACACAATGTTATATAAATATGTTTACGCGTGGAACCGTGAATTTTTCATCGTTTTTTTTTTCTGTTCGGAAGCTGGTAATTGCGATATAGTTTTTAGCCATGTTTAATGGAATTAAGTCCAGCCGTTTCCAAATAATTAGCTTTTAACACAGTTGGTGTATTACCCTCTATATATTAAAAATTTAGGAAATCGGAACTATCAAAATAAAATCTACCGAACCGGCGCGGCGTTCAATATAGCATAAGAAGTCAAACAATGTGACACTTTGTCTACTAAACTTTTCACCAGGATCCTAGAGGAAGTATTCTGACAACTGGCGGCTGGATGGAATGGAAGGGGCTTTGTGGTCGGTGAAAAGGGATTAACTAATCTAAGGTTCGCCGACGACATCGTCCTGTTCTCATTGACAGTATCGGAATTAGAGCTCATGCTACAGGAACTACGTACGGCAAGTCTTGAGGTTGGACTGAAGATGAATATGTCAAAGACCAAGCTTAAGATAAACAGCAGTAAAAGAAAAATTGCAATAGATGGCGAGAGAATTGAGAATGGCCAGTAGTACATTTACATGGGCCAAATAGTCTCCTTTCAGGCACGACAAGATAAAGAAATAACGAGACTCATTGAAAATGCCCGGAAGAGCTATTAATTGGTCCATGAAGGAACACATGAACTGGAATGCACGCAACTAAATTTGCATTGTTGAATCACTACAAGTTGACATGCGTCAACGTACGTAAGGCTAATTTAATTCAGACGTGAGTGTAATATATGGCAATATTAGTATAGGATTTGATATAGCGCCGGCATAACTTAGGATGACTTCAAATTAGACTATTTGTAGGACGGCAACGCGCGTCACTTGTGCGATGATTGACGGGCGGCTGTTTTTCGTCGAAGTTAATATTTCTACACTATAAATAATAAACTATAAATATAAAATATAAATCCGCAGCTCGGCTGATCCTTTCATTCATTCATTCATCTATCCATTAATTCATTCATTCATCCATCCATTCATTCATTATTCCATTCATTAGCCAAGAGGGAATGTAAAATTATGACGGAAGTTTAAAATCATGTGATTATTCGTTCTCTAAACACAAATATAGAAATCCATCAACGACTAGGTTATACGCATAGGAAAAAAAACTTACCTTACACCTTTAGTACCTAGGCATTATTCGTATAAATGAATTCCTTGTACATTCTTCTTATGGCTCTGGTAAATGCAAATACTTGATGTTATGAAGATGTTTGAAACAAATCATAGCTGCCGGCAGAGCAGTGCTCCCACCAAGTTGAGCACCAAATCCTATTCTCAAAATGATTTGTCGTGATTGGACCGGCATACAAGACTCTAACGGAAAGATGGTTTACCATCCTATATAAGCATTATTGTTTTGAAACACAACAAAATAATAACTTTAATGCATAATTGCAGTTTAGTAAGACGTAATATGGAATAGGCTGCCCCAGTTTTTCTATTTTCTTCTGGTTTCCTAATGTATCAAATACGCGGTGGAAAGTAATTTAAGAAATTACTTAAATCAATACTTCCTGCACTATCTCGCGAAACGCAAGAATACTTCCTTTGTACTCCAGCTTGCATCGGTATCCACTTTTTAGTGTTCACGACACATGACCTATTTTTATTAGAAATATTTTCTTAATACTTCCAAAGTAATTTCCACATTATATTCACTACTGAAATTAGCTATTAAAGTACACAGATATTGATGTAATCGACTCACCTGTACAGTTTCTGTGTCGCCGTCGCCTTCACCGCCCCCGCCGCGGTCGTTGACGATGTCCTACGGAGACAGAACAGAGATTAGGTGATAATACGTACGTTTATCGAAAGTACATTAGCGGAAAATCGCGGTTCATAAATAAAGAGGAGACGCATTTGATTTAAACACCAGAATAAAAAACGAAATTTACAACAGTGACAGACAACGATTAAACTAATTATCCTATAATCGGGATTGACATTACAGATAACTTCGTACATAGCCATTCGTTGATTGCGGAAGCGAAACATGAACATGAATTATGAATTTATAATGAACGAGTATGACCTTTCGTAGACTGAATTAAAGGAAAAATAGTGATGCTATGCCCACCAAGTTGGTTGTGGTCAGTAAGTCATTTATCTGACGTTGGTTAGCTGTGGATAAGCCCTTATATCACAGGCTGATGAGCTGACTCAACGCAATAGACCCAATTTCGCGTGGCATTTAGCGCGGTTTACACAAATGTCGACGCATACGGAACACATTGCACATTTACTATACAACATATCGGTATTTCTCAATCGATGCCGCAGACAGACTATTTAGGTCGTAGGATATTATAGCACTGCAAGAAAATAACTAGATGATCCACTATGCGTTTGTTGACCGAGAAAGTAAACCTCATAAAACACAGACGTACAGTCCCTTTCTTCACATCAGTATCATTGACTATGGGATAATTAATGCAGTAAAATTAATAGGAGATTAAATAACTATTTAAGTATTTAAAAACCAAAAAACCCGCCAGCATATTTCATATTTTGCAGGCCCCATGTTGGATTTTTTACCATAAAATATATCCTTTGACACTAAGACTCGACGAATCAAACGACACCTTGCATTTCAAAATCGATACAACCGTTTAGGCTACAGGAGGTAACACAGAAATATACATACATACATTCAAAAAACATAACCCCCCTTTTTGTGGCTGTCGGGTAAAAATAAGTAAGACCAAAAAGGCAGTGTTCGAGTTATTTGATCCAAGGAACAACAGGCAGGGTTTAGGATGGTCGATACAAAGCCGTAACAGGATCATTTGAGCTTACTTGATTTTTATTATTATTACTTGAAATTTCATGTTACCGTAGATTTAGTAATATTTTATACTATTTTAAGTATTATAATACTACCACTGTATATTACTTTGTGTGATTAAGGAGAAATAAACGATTATTTTTTACTTACTAATAAAGTCTCTAATATCTTTATATTACTTTATATATATTCAAGTTTATTTTTCTGTGGGAGAGGTATAAACAGACAAAGCTAAAGAAAGACCAAATACACACTGCATTACCGAAAACATTACATTTTTTGTAATTTATGTTGTCTATCGGTAAAAATATAACTAGCAATCAAAATTTGTATACTTATATAAAGCTGTGAGTGTCTCAGTAACGGAGACACCTGAAAGACCATGGGCGAGGAACAAAGTGAACATGTATCTAAAGAGATACAAGGAAAAGCCCTTCCATTTGTTGGCCATCGTTTACTCGCTTGATGTCGGCCATATGCACCTATTACCCGTTGATCAAATAAAAGATAGCCGTATAGTTCCGTGGAACTTTCTTGATCTCTCTTACTTTCTCGCTGAGAGAAAGAGAAACTCACATCCATGTCGACGTGGCCCACGCCTGTAGACCGCCGCTTTGGCCTGCGCCTGCGCTGAATTACGTTCAGAGCCGCCTGCGTACTCGCCGGGGATGCGTTGCTCGATGATTTACTCTCGGAACTGCTCTCGCGCTCCTTTTCTTCTTCACCTGTGCCAAAATTACATTCAGATTTGTAATTGCTGCAACCACTGTATACAAAAGACCACGTTTTATACGATAGCTCGAATGTGAATTCTCCTATGAGACTAGGTAAGCTATCCTTGCCTTTTAATAACATAATATTTTCTATTACTTGCAGTAACAATGTTGAACTTCTTAATTCGTTACGTCATCGATGTACTGTGAATAGGAATATTCTGAGAAAATAGATGTTATTGGTCCTGTAGACAACAGTGCATCATTAAGGCCGTGGGTTGGGTAGGCGGCGGACTTTATGTCCTGTGTAAGTAAAAATTAATGAACTAAATTATGAATTCCGATTGGTGTTTACGTGTCCTTGACAGAGCCAATTAGAATACAATAGGCTGAGAGGACCAGCCAATAATAACTGATTCTAATTGTTTTTGAGGTTAAACACATGATCCTTGCCTATTTTTATTCTAGTGGCTGCACGTGCGATGTCTCGTTCATACTTCACAGCTTAATAAACCTTCTATATCCTTACAGAGCGTTAACTTTCAAGTATGGAAGGGTAAACATGCGGGAGGTGCAAGTACGAGGGATATCGAAGTGGGCGGGGCTTCGTTCCATTCCACCATAGCTCGGCCCTCAATCAAGGGGCAACTCTAATATACTCGTACAGCACTATAAAAGCTACTTTAGTAATATAACATTTCACAACAGCTAGCGATCCGAAACTTATGTATGACGTTTTCTCATTGTAAATATAATTGTTACAGAGTAATAATACGTACCAGTACGAGAGTCTTCTTTCGCTGCGTTAGTCGCGTTAGTTGCAGTGGGGGCTGTGGGGAGGCGCCGCAGGGGGATGGTGACCGTCGTCTCGGCCGCCGTGGCAGCGGGGATGGGGGCTGGAGCCGTTCGAGGGGTGACCGCGTCCTCCAGTTCGAACTGGTGTTATTAACCAAGATATTATCGTCATGTTTTAGTTCTGTTGTGTTTATAGATAAACGAGCTCAAAGAAATCCTTGCATTTTTATTCTTTAGCGTACGGAACGATGTGTTCTATTAAATTAAAGTTTCATTTAGCTTGTCACGTAACAACAGTATACTCGTATTATCGAAAGCGTTATCTCCCCACTGCGGGGTGTAGGATGTGACGGAGCTCATATCTTCCCCGTGTGGCATACCATTAAATAATAACAGTCGCCATCTTCGTATCCAGTTTGAGTTTTTACGCTCCAGTTTGTTAGATACAACGCCGAAACTATATTCATAATCATTCCAGTTTATTAGTACGAATAAATCACTCTTCCCAACTTGTCAATGGTGTCGCAGATGAATAATGGCAAAAAATACATATACGACACCATTCCATGCAAGGTTTTCTTTCTCGTTTTATCTCTGCACAATAAATGGCTATGGTTCCTTGGTAAAACCCAAATTCAATAATTATACGTTTAGAAAATTTAAAAGTGATCTGGCATATAAAATTTTTACAGACAGTGATTCAGTTTGAGACAATACAAAAACGTTTCTGAATAAATTACAAAAACACTAATAATAATTGTATGATTTGCGGAACATGCACACAAAAGAGAAGTAGCAGACAACAAACAACATAAATTATGTGGTTAGTGAGGGTGGTTAGCAGTAAATGTAGACACAAACACAGACGTCACAAGTAAGCACTGTCCAGATAATAAAAAATATTAAATAAACATAAAATATCTGTAAGGAATAAAAATGGACTCATTGAAATACATAGTTGGATTTAGTGAACTAGTATTCAAAAAGTCCAAATTTATTTATTTTATCGAACAACGACCGACTGTCCCGGAATTCAAATGATATTACTTAGGGTTGGGACAAAAATTTGGAAAGCCATTTCCAATGCTACGTTTTTTACAATTAAAATTATAAAAAATAACCGATTTCACGCAGTGCTTTTAATGGTGCCGTATAAAATATTGTAATTGAAATAATTTTGCCAAAATAGTTTGAATCCAGCGCAAAAGATACGTGGTCACAGCGCTTGGATCAGAACTAAGTTTACTGCAATTTTTATACGATTATTACAGTAAACTCGGATACTGACGAAAACCTTTATTATGGCTGTTAAGTCATTTAACCGGTTTTCAAGCCCTGGTTTAAAATGCCATATATCCTTATGGAAACACCAAGGTCCTAACATTAAGAAACCAATTTAGTGTTTATCTGGATTCCGGAAAAATCTTTCGATGCACACAAACCCTAGTACGAAACAATTAAACATGCAACATATAATGTGGATGAAAGAAAAGGAAATGAGTCGATATTCCTACGAAGAGAGAGATAGACAGACATGCCAGATGTAAACAATGTTGTGCGACAAAATACCGAAAGCTGTATACAGAAATCTGCGTAACTCGAATGTACAAAAAAAAAATATTTTGCCTGATCAACACAACAGAATTTACTACTCGTATTTCGGTCTGTGTTACAACATGCGCCTGTCTGAAAACTCTAAAGAATACGTCAAGACCGAGCGCGGTTGTCAATCGTTAAGCACCACTTTGACGGTGCACTTTAAAAATATTACCTCAATATTGATCGTTCGGACACCAATATATATATGTGTATATCCGTATTTCAGAATAACTCGTCTGAAGCTGGATTTGTATCCCTTTGTAGCCGCATTAATATGAATTTATTCATCCATTTCGAACAGGTTTTAAGTTGACATCGAGGCTTGTGTTTAGTTCTGCAATACGGACCTTTTAAATAGTTTTGATTAAATATAATGCCAAATGGTAACCAGTGAGACTAGTTACAAAACTATTGTATACTATTTAGCATTTATATGGAGGAATGAAATCGATACATGCATATTGCGATTTAACTATTACGAATCATTACACCTTGTTAACTACGTGACAGGACTAACCACCAATACCACATAAAAAGTACATCGCCCACTGACCTATTACAAAATGGACGGCGGGTTTCAAATAAAATATACGAAAAATATGTCGAATTGCAATCTTCCACGGCGATTATGAAATTATTATTATTAGGCGATTATGATACGACTTAAGTCGCCGTTACAATACAAATATTACTGAATTTTACGTAAACGAAGTAACCGTAGCGGAACAAAGTTCCATAACGTTTGATGAGCGAGACGTATTATTATTCTTATTCCACCGTCCCCTTTCCATCTTCGGACAACCAGGCGCGGGGAGGGTTTCCATCCATATGTTGTCAACATACCGTACATCCGCACTAAGCGCTTTGCTTCATCATTTATACGTGATACGTGATACATCTTCGGCTACATCGTCACTTTCCATCAGGTGAGATTGTAGTCAAACGCGAAAACAGGTTTTTAATAAAAAAAAAAAAACCGTAGTCAAAACAATGTTATCGATCTCTTTCTATCAAATGTCGCACAAATACGCGTATTCAATGCCAATAATATTGTCAAATGTTATTTATCAGACCTTGTATGAAGGATGCAATTAATGCCTAATAAAATGAAAATCGTGCGTGAATTGGACAAACAACCATGATCCACAATGAAACTGCGATATTCGATCTTTTGTAACGCGTAAATAAATAGTATTTCTCTTTCTATACTTTATTCTCTTTTAGTTCCGGAGCTTTTGAGCGCGACCCAAAGTCGCTTGGGTAGTAGGTCAGTGAGATCGCCCAAAAAATAAGTAGACGAATCGATGACACAGCCTGATTTACACGAGCCAGTTTAGCAACGTCGCATTTTGCACGTATCAACGTGCAGCATCAGCTGTGCTGTCCTCTAAGCGAGTTCATCTCGGACGAACGTTTGAGCGCATCGTGAGAGAATGAGTCGGACAATCGGGAAACAACAGGAGTTCCCGTTCTCACGGGGTTCACTACGCCACTTCGAATCACTCTTCACACTTCTATTTTCTGTTTGGAAATGCCGCAGTGAACCCGTTCTCGCGTGATACACTGAAGGAGTGTCAATACACCTAATAAATGGGCGGATCTGTCAAACAATGATCATGCACTCATTAGGGGTCTACAGGACATATATCTGAAACGACGCATCTTTACGGGAAGTGATCATACATCGATAATTGAAAACGAAATAAAAAAACATGTATATTAAAAATTTACCACAACTTACGTAACACGGAAAGGTCATACTTTCGTACAATATTTCTCGCGACTTGGGCTAATCAAGCACTAGTAGCGCCATCTATCGAACACTTATATTAATACGTAGTAGTTTCGCCAGTGAGTGAACCTGTACAGCGAAGAACAACATTTGTTAAAATTTTAAAAAGTAGTTTTCCCCAACAACAACGTCATTATGACTCTTTTCTGAAAGAATGCTTCGTTTCTGGTATGCGTCCTTTATATTACCCGGTCCCCTCACTGGATATAATGCGAGGTTACCAAACGTTACAGCAGTTTGGAAAGTCTTATTTACATAAATCGTCAGTGAGAAATGCGTGAGAGCCTGACCCATAGCAAAATTGTCTGTAAACTGAACTATGTTAGCAAGGCAAATACATTTACAATTTGCTGTCGGTCAGTCTGTCGGAGATTTGTCGCAAACGATTTAACACAAACGTAAATGCGACCATAACACTTAAACCTGCTTCCGTGCTATGTCGCAGCGACAGCTTGCGTTTTCTTCTCCACCAGTCTTCAACGAAGCGGTTATTTGTGTTTTGATAAAGAAGCAAAGACATCGAAAACGCGATAACAATAGCTTCACGTGAAAGGAGCCTGCTCGAAGCCCAACATCTTCCCCAAAGACATTACAAGAGATAGACCACTGACATATTCTTCCGTGTAGTATGGGCGTTCAAGACCTCGAATCAGCCCTAAAATTATGTAACTTGATCGGTATCGCCATCGATAACGTTGACCAATGCGAAAACGTCATATTGCCGAGCGAGCGAATAGCCAACCAATCAAACGTCAGAACTTAATCGCCGACGATATCGGCGAAATTACATAATGAGTCCCTGATTCAATTACATCACCAACTGTAAAAACTTGAAGGTTTTCATTGCTAGTCTATTTCTAATTATGTCTTTGATTTTTCCCGTAAACAAACGCGACAGAACGGCACGACAACAATTGACAATCGCGCTCGATGACGCGCCGGGACCTTGTTAGTTGGGTCGAGTCGCAGCCGCCACGAGGGCCGTCGCTCGGAGTTGGCGGCGATGGTGGCGGTCGCGGTGGCGGTCGCGCATGCCAGCGCTAAAGTGACTGCAACGTCGCCGACCGCGCTCGCCCGGGCCTATGCGACAGTCACAACGTCACACAACTACCGCTTTACCGTCCGCTGCAAGTTCCGCTTATATCTAAACGCTGAGATGACGTTGAGCGTGCAAAGCACATGCCGTAGTTGGATAACATTCTTCAATACACTTTCTATGGACTTATAATCGGATTTTTTATGTATACAAGGCTACAGAGAAACGTTTTATTGTGCACGGGTACATTACGATAGATGTAAATACGTTCATAAAAAATGTATAGAAGCATAATTTCCTTTGTACGCGCTGGCTGCAGCACATGTCCTGGGAGGCGATTTTCCGACACATGAGATGTACACACTCAGGCAAAATATTTCGTTAGAATTCTGACATCTCGAATGAAAAGTAATTTTTCGAACTTTCGATCCATAGATAGCTACTACAGCTGGAAAATACAAAAAATGACATTTTAATCGAGATGTCAAAGTTCACACGAAATATTTTGAGTGTGAGATACATCTTCGAAAATCTCCGCCCTGATACGCTCTATGTCCATAGATATAAACGAAGCTTTATCCGAGGCCAGTCGCGGTCAACACTCAGATCGAGACGCGAGTATCGCACGGGACGGATCCGTACAGCTGTACGCTGCCTAACTTTTAAAATCGCATAAAATTTGGTAAATAACGAACTATCGAGCCGCATAATGAAGCGGCGGTATGCTAGAACGTATAATATTCACATTTGACGAATAGGCTGGTTAAACGACTAGTCACTTAAAGATATGGCTAGGCATCAGGCTAGACATCACATCATGACGGAGGCTCACATTGCGTCCGTCTCGACACACGCTAAGTTGTGCTAGTCATGCTGATACGTAAAAATTGTTTAACTTGGTTGAACAGTCATGGTGAAAATGGTAATTTTAGGAGGTTATTCTGGGAAAGTGATCATTTTCCGAAGTGCTTTTAGAGGTGCCATATTAAAAGTGATTCAAGACGGTGGTCTAATCTGGATAGTAAATCATTCTGGAAAAACATCGTTTCGCTAAAAGAAGTTTCTGAAAAGTGGATATTTTGGAAAGTACCTTTAGAGTTAGATTGTAAATGTTGTTCAGCCTCGTGGTCTAATTTGGAAAGTAGTCACTTTGAAAAGTGGACATTCTGGACCTTGGAAAGTAGACACTGCCTGTCAGATGAAATGTGTATCTAGACCACAAAACAAATGACATAGATTGTACCCTCACGCGTACATTAGCACGCGTTCTTATTACTCTTGTACAAGTTTGATTTGTTTTAAATTGGAAATCAAACTCGGCAGTTCGTACTTCTATGGTTGTAGCATTTCCCGTGCGATACTTGCATCTCATTTAGACTGCCGGCTGCAATTGGCACTCGCGCTAATCACCAGAGGGCATAACAGAGGACCGCAAAGCAAAACCTCGCGGCGTTTCGGGGGTCTGAATTAATGTTCCTATCGAAGTTATGACAAATTGAGATGAACGGTGACTATCAAGCATGTTGGCACTTAAAAATATGTTCAATCTCAATGATTGAATGGGTGTTTGTTCACCACATAACACTAATAGTGGGGGGGGGGTAACAGGCGGTGTGCAGTGAAAAAACACCCAATTAAAGAACCAAAAAGCTCGATTCTTCCGTAATCCGCGATTGCCTGCTAAAGATTTTATTAGTCAGAATAGAAATTGAAATATATAAATTAGATTGAAGATAAACTTTGCAGAGGCCCCATATTGGCGGCGAACTTATAATTTGTACTGTCAAATTGTACAATTTTGTTTCACCTACAATTCACATGGATCATGAACATGTATTATTTCGATTATGGCCGTATTAACACGAGCGACACACAGTAATTATTGTGCATTTATTACTGTACAGTTAATATCATTAATGCAAACATGTTTGAAGGGACGGTGAATGGTGGCCACACTGACGTGAACACGTTATAGTTCAAACTCAACGTATGTACAAAATCATTATCATTTCCTTCCAAAAATTTGATCGATTACACAGAGATATCATCTTAAAATACAACGAAATAAATAGACTAAATGAATTATATAATTAACTAACTGAATTCCATCACCAAATTTATTTATTAGTCATTTTAATATTTTCCTTTCTGTGTAAAGTTAAATTATATTTGTCCTTCGATCCAGTAAATATTTATATACTTACTTTTTAAATGCTCGTAACTTTTTATTGAATCGATCAAATCGGACAAATATAATCTAGACCATCCTATCGAATGTAATCTCGTCACCAATTAAACCCTGTTTTTGAAAACTTCGAATCTAATAAGATAAGTGGGGTCAATTTCACGCGACGCATGCGACATACCGAACTGCTGTCAGCATTGGCAGGTACATTGCTGTCCTCTTTCTTCGGACTGCCAGGAGAGGGGCTCTCTGTTGTGCCGTTGCCGGCCTTCTTCTTCACCAGTTGCTCGGCCGACTTGATCTCATCGAGAGTTACGCCCTGAGTAGAGCGTCGCGTCTCTCGTACGCGTTTCGCATGCGCTTTCCTTTGCGTTTCGCTCTCTTCGTCCCGTACGGGCGGTACGAAAGACCTGAACACGAAATTTGGGGTAAACATTTCCTTGATAAATATGGACGATCGTTTCTCAAACCTTGAGGAAGGATTGCCAATTCGCAACGGTTTGTATTTTATTCTATGGCGTAGACACAAAGTTGAGAAATGATCAATATTGAACAATAAACAACATCGAGAAAACCAAGCAAAAAGTTGCATGTTACAAGTCTTTGAATTGCCGTTCATGCAAAATGTTAACACGTTCAGCGGGGTGCATGCGCAAAATAAGGTGTCAAGAAATAGAATTAAAAAAACGACAGGAAAAACAACGACGTCTGAGCAAAACACCAGACGAAGCGGAAGTGACAAAACTACACACAGAACAAGTGGTCGCTTCGCTTGAGCATAACAATAGATAAAAAACCACTTAAGGTTTCCTTTCGTCACCGTGAAATATTATTGTAAATTATTGCCAATTATTTTGTGGAATAAAGTAAATTTGTATTGTATTATGTAAATGATGGAGATAGGCCATCGATGTGCCTCCAGTTATGGAGCCTTCAAACCTTGAGCTGATCAGCTTGAGGTTATCTTAACTTCGCCATAGAATCGGGTACATGTACTTTTACCTAATGTCACTTCGACCCAATACGAATATGTACTGCCAAGGTAATGACTTCAAAGTCTTATGATACAGGGTGAGGGAAGAGCATGTAGTCAACCGGTTCGGAACATGACGCATAAGCCTTACCGGCCATGGAATCGCCGTGACCGGTATTTCATTAATTTCCTATCCCTGATACTCCGTAGATTGAATTTCCAGGTCCATCCGTCCGAATACTCAAAATGCTTCTTATCTTTAACAGCGCCTTAGTCATAATTACGTCGCTTAGAATGTCAACGTAATGAAAGTAACAGCAAGATTTTTAGAGGGCTATTGTAGTTAAGAAACATTTAAGTATTGGGGCGCGGAATTTTCATTCACAGCGAATCAAATTATGCCTTAGGAGTGGTTGTCAGAAGTTTTACAAACTTGAGTTGACGTGTGAGGAGTAAGATTATTATTTAAATACATCTTGTAATGTAGACACAGGCTGTATAAATGTTTGATGAAATGGAAAGTGCCTTATAATATTTTTAATTAGTTTCACGGTAATAATTTACTTTCGCGAAAAAATGTTTATATCTCGCACTGACTAAAACTGTAGATCATAAAACATTGCAGATATGTTGGCAGTACGGGCACTAATGTCGCTGCTTTCATAGCAGTGAGTGTTTTTTATACTCAACTGAACATGTATGAATACTAAGTGTGTTGCAATTTCGGCACTACGTACACTATGTGTGCATTGTGCAGATATCGAAGCGACATGACCACGTCCCCTTGATCTCCCTTGTCTTTATGACACAGAAACCTTAAATAACACATAATAGCCAACGTTTGAGCCAATACGCCAATGGTCAAGCGAAGCGACCGGGTAACACTGAAGTTGGGTACTTGAAGAAGTTCTTGAAAATATTCCCCGGCGACAGTTTCGTCGGCGTCGTGGCGCTGGGCGTCGAATTGCTACTGTTCGAGTTGGATTCGCTCTCCGAGCTGCCCGGACGTACAGAACCATCGGGTTATATTGTGTCATTGACCTCAACTATATTACAGCTGGACTGGCGATGACAAAATGCGGCCTATTGATTTTCGTCATGTTGGCACTGATTGCTACTGACACATGGAATTTATATGACGCACGCACAAGTTTAAAAAGTCCCTAGCCGTACAGTATAGTCGCTTTCATAATTATTCATACAAGGCAACCTATAAACAATGCAGCACGATGTCCATCCATGTTACACGACCCACAGTTATCTAAAATAACCGTCTGGCATCTAGCCGTAACTTGAATAAGCATCAGGCCACAATCAATCATAATAAATGGCCATGTAAGAAACGCTGTGACAACGACTGCACTACAGTTGCATTAAATGTGAAATTTAGTTCCAGTGACGCTCGTTTCGGTGGCGCTTTAAATCGAAACAAGAAATAAGGAATAGTCAGTCCAGCACAACACAAAAGAGGTCAGTGTATTGTGCACATGTTAGTGTGCACACCAATGGTAAAACTATCGCTAGACTGTCGACTGCTTTACTAGCTTGAATAAAAAAAAACAACAGTAACAGGGTCTGCTATCGAAGTGACGATATTATCGATTGCGCAGACCGACTAGTAATCAAATACTATCAATTAACAGCGACAGTCAAACTATCGATAGTTTTCCAACCCTAATTTAGTGCCCTTTGCCACAGACCAGACCCAGCAACAGTCCAGTATTACGTTTAGTTAATTTTAATAAATCAATAAGCTACATATGTTGCTAAATGGGGTATGCACGACTGAGGGTAGGGTTAAAGAATAAGGAAGTAAGAAGTTGCCATTTTCTCACAATCATCCCTTCACTTTGCAATCCTATAGCAGCATGGGTAAAATTACGTCCGCTACCCACCTTTAGTGGTTCAAATTGAACCAATCTTCATGAAATACCACATGAAATCCACGATATTGTTCACTTCTAACAATAACATTTGGTTTATGTATTAGATTACATGACGGTGCAGAGCCATTATAATCATGGAACACGCTCATCAAGGGACACTAGATTCTATAGGCGCTTTGCTCCGCTCCGCTTATTTTGGACCGAGGTAAACACGCCTTTTACGTCCTATTCGTTGGCTTATTTCGGGAAGAAATTGAACATAAGTTGGGATACGTCAATAACACCTTCACGCTTTGGCCCTCTATCCGCATCTGTCAGCGCAACAGATGGAGGCGCTCTCCATCCTTTTCACTCACACGGGTTTCGCGGACAGGCGCGGATAAAAGATCGTTGTGTGAAGCGTGCCTTACCATTAATGATCTTCCTATAAAAATCTTGATAAGTCTGTTGCAGTGTCTGGTCTGATATCTTTAACCATCTGCGTGGGCGCATCGAATTACGTACATTAACTGTTTCCAACAAGAATTAGATAATAACAGCAATAGAAAATCTGCAGTGTACGCAACCCGGCAAAAGCGCAAGACAGATGCTAAAAGTGAATTAGGGTCGATTAGTTACGAACGTGAACTTTCCATCTCTGACATAAAGTGACGTTTGCAGACGTCCCTGTTCTTGGAAGCTGAGTCACACGTGAAAGTATCTTTATTTATCGGTATTTAAATTTTCTCAAATATTGTCGATTCTTATTAGAATCAATTCTTTTTAGAGTCTATTAATTATAATAAGAATGCTAATTCTTTCTTCTAATAAAAAAAGATTCTAATAAGAATCGACAAATTAGGGCCGTTTCTGATTAGCTTTCAAAGAATGCTATAGTATATACTGTAGTAGTAACAAATGTACTAAATGCCAAAGATTAACCAGTAACACAATAACATTTGTATACAAACTAACCCAAAACGGATCAGATGTGACAGTAAGCTTTTAAACAATGAATTCACCAGTGCTCCCATTAAAAGTTGTTCAGAATTAATACGAAAAGAGGTATTGAATAATATACATTCCCTCTAAGTGATACTATATCTGAGGATAAGCATTACTACTCCAGGTGGTTCTAACCATCAAAGTCTACAACTTTTATTATATTAACTAAATTTTAAATAGGGACAAATCTGTTTAATAGTTTTGTATCTATTCTTCCAACTTTTCATACAAATTTCCCCATAACGCTGGCGCTCATAAAGCAGCACTCTAATGCTTTAACATTAAAATTACACTAAAATCTATAATTTATCGCATAGTAGTCTTTTTTAATTGAAGCTGGAATTAAAATTAACAACAATCTGCACTAGCAGCATGCCAGGCAAGATAAACGTTAATGTCGCGCGATTATTTGTCCTGCTCGTTCGTTCGTTCGCGCGCGACAAACGATGTCATGTTAAGGGTGCTGGTGCCGAACGCAGTTGGCTTGTCGTTAATATTAATTTAAAAGAAAACAGAGTGTCTATTTGGCTATTTATTATTTTTTATCATTGATTTACTTCTTTCATTGAATATAGTTGGAAAAAGAAATTATAAAACTGGCATGGTGGCACTGCGTGTCTTAGAGTCCTCACTACTATCGGGCTGAGCTATTATTAACAACTTGGTAGGTAGAAGTAGGCTTAACAATTTTTTCATGGAATCCGCACAAAAACAGCCATTATATGAAAGAGTTAGAGTTGATTCTATAATAAAAGTTGTACATTTTGACGATCCGAACCACAGGAAGCAATACGAGTATATATGAACAAGTACCCGGTGTCTAAGGCGAGCATGTAATCTATTGCATACCTCCTGACTGTGGTCTGTGTGGTGGTGTTAGTCGGGCTCGCGACAGCGAATGCTGTGGTGTTGGTTGGTGACCACGTGTTTGCATCGCGATCCCGCCGCTCCGTTGGATTTATTCTGCATATGGAATTATCAATTTATTAGAATCGCACTTTACAAAGTTAAGATTATAAATGTAGACAAAATTGTGAAAACACCATGTAACGACACTTTGATATTTCAAATATTGTTTTTAAATGATTGACTGGAAACACCTATTGATTCTGGATATCTTTGTATGCTTCAAAAATTTTAGATTTGATAGTTTCTTACTGCGCCCAACAGTGCTATTCATATTTAGCATATACAGCTCTATCTCTAAATAGTATAAAACAAAGTTGCTTTCCGCTTCTGTCTGTTTGTGCGCTTCGTTGTAAATACTGCAATTTTCACTATCATTTTGCGGAAGGATTATATGAATAACATAACTGCACCCGTACGAAGCAGGGGCGGGTCACTAATAATTCTGTAAGATATTAATTTTTCCAACGCATATGGCAATGGCATTAAGCATTTCCAAGTCTTGGAAGTGGTTTAACAAATACTGTAATCCTTCATAAAATAGTGATTAGTAGAATTCATTTAACATCATGGTATTTTCACGAATAATTTACATTTCGCTATTACACGAGTCCTTTTTGTTTGGTAGTATTGATTCTACTCTAAAATATTATAGGAAAAGGTATAACACTAATTCACTACTTGGGATAATATTTATAAAATTATAATAATAATATACAAAATTATAAAAACAACATATAATAAATAAAAACCCGACCACATTATAATAATATAGCTGAAACAAAATATTTATAACTATACACAAAACAAAAATGAAACATATAAACAGAAATATACATAGATGTACGAATATAGGAAGCACACAAGACATTAATAGAAGAATAATAGAAGTAAAATATTGTTATGAATGTATATTAGATGTGTGTGTTACATGTATGATATTTAATTGTGTTATTATAAGGCCATCGGTTTTGGTTTTAATTTTCTGGACACATTTTACAGTCTTACTCCATATACAAATCTGAAATTGTTGGTCAATTTCGCTGAACGCACGATCTGTGTCTTGTACAATTAAAAAACATTCGGCTTTATAGATTTGTGTCAAGATTTATCATATGGTTGAAATATTAACAGAGGGTGGACATTGTTAACGAGTTTAAGGAAGCACATGTCTTACGAAATGTTCCCTTCAATGACAAGTTAGATACGACAACATGATAAAGATGGAAAGCCTGTCCGTAAGGATGGTCAACTATGACAAAATTATATGGATATCTTATTTGCCATTTGCCTATGGAGGTCAAAAAAATCCAAGCTCTATTCATACTGACACAAGGATTAGTCAGTGAATTAAATTTACGAATCATTATCAACCTAATTGCAATCATTTTATGACCAAACAAAATACTATTCATATGTTATGCACGCAAAACACGGTGTGTTCCGATACTGTTTCTTTTAAATTCGGAACACACGCCATTTTCCATGACAATATTTCCAAAACCGACGGCCCCGTCGCTTCAAGCACCTTGTCTGCACTTCCTCGTTAGTGTCGGCATTGTTAGTGGCCTCCTGCTTTTTCCTCTCGATAGCCGCGAGGGTGGCCTGGGGCAGCGGCGGTATGGACGGGCAGGAGGACGCCTTTATACGGGCGGTGACATCGCGGTAACGTTGATAGAAACTGTTCACAACACACAAGCATGCTCACGTTTTTACAGGGCGAGGACTGAGACGGATTGTGGGGAACTAAAACTGACTCTCACTTTCTGGTAGATACTGAAGTATTATCAAACATTAGAAAAAAAAAATTGCAGCTAATCAATCAGTTCGAATTACAATAAAATTAAAATATTTGATGTCATACTCAAATATTTCAGTTGAATTTGTCGGTCTACAAAATCCGTCACGCCATCCTCAAAGAGCAACATCCTACACCGTCACAGACATCACATTCTAGACTAAACACATTCAAATGACTTCATGGCACTAACTCAATCGCGTCTGTATCTCCAACGGCGTTGGTGGGCCTTGAGAATTTATCGAACCGTCTTATCAAGAAACTGACTACCTTCCTTTCGTCTTTAATTCTGAAAACAATGTTATATTCAACAAAGATTACACGTACTTTTAAACAATACAAACAAATAAAAAAATAATGAGTTAGTACCAGTTGGAATATTCTTTCAACTTTACTATGTACCACCATTTCTGGTTTAAATAAAAAAAATAGTTTAGAGTAATATATTATAGTAAATAAAAAATATATTATATAAAAATAGTTTAACGGTGCTGGTGGTACGATAACATTAGATAAACAAATTATGGTTCTTGTCTCATAAAACTTTTTGTTAAACGAAATGTAAAACAAGTTGATGGCATGATATCGGTTAACGAGAAACACATAAGTGTTGCCCTGTTAAAAACAAAATAATTGCCAACCATAATAATTACTGAGAATCTTAAACTACAATTATCTAATACCAGCAAAAAATTAGTTATCACAATAATTTTCATCAAGAACTTTCATTATTCAGTTTTATTTATATAATGTACCTATATTATATCATCTCGCCTAAGCTAAATCCAAAAAGGTTAAATGTAGGACACAACCTTGTATCATAATGATGATGATGTAGATTGTTCCGATGTAAATTAGTGGCAAGTTATGCACCAAGAGTAAATGTTATAGTAAACTTAATAAGAAATTATTATTAGCTTTAGAATGAAAGGAAATATGGGGCAATATACATGTCTGTGAAGAAATTCGTATGCAAATATTCGCCACTAGAACTAACAATTACGAATTATGCACATTCTAGAACATGCGGATGATATCAAAACCCAGTAAATAGTTTTGGCGTACCTGGTGAGGTGTAAGATTACCAAATCGTGTAAAAAATTATTTTGTTTTTTATTCAAATAACGTAACATAGCGCATAGAGCATAGATTTTTATTAAGTAATATTATACGTGTCGTGTGAGAGAAAGAATCGAGTTACATCATAGATTACCAAGCTCCCTGCTGGTTAACAGACACTCTGGCAATCGTAGGATAGCGGTATAAGTAGCAAGACAAGTGTAAACTACACTGGAATGCCCAAGACATTAGCCCAGCCGCATCCCATTACTGGGTGTCATTTCCCAATGACAACTGTGAAAATAGCTCGGCAAAGTTCGGATGCGTGACAAACCATGCTGATTATTCGACACTGGTTTAATCTACAAGGTAAAGGTCGTTCAGCAAGCTACAGAAAAAGCTATGCTCAGTTTCTGTGACGGTATGAAAAATCCGGAAAAGAACAAAGGTTTGAGCCCATAGATTAGCAAGCTGGAGTATCGATATTGACGTACAGGAGTTACAGCGGAAGGGGTGCGTAGGCGTGATCAGATACATCCTAAGAATAACTTAACTCAATTAAATACATCATTGTTAGAGACGCCAAAACTATTTACGATAATTATACAATCACACATATTGGTAAAAATCTAATTTTAACTAACTGTGACGCGAGAAGTAGTGAGTGTCATAATTAGATTCCGATTATGATTAAATAAGTTGAATGGTCTTTTAACCCTAAATTAGACTTGGCAGTGTAAAATATATCAAAATATAAAATAATAAGACAGTAATAACGACATGGGCGCGTTTACAATATCAGAGGACAAAATTCGAGTCTTTCTTTTTGTTTGACCTCAAGGTTCCTGCTTCAAATCAACTGAATTTAATGCATTTGTCCACGATATTTTCGTTAGGTGTGAACTGATATCGAAATTTTTATTTGTATTGAGTATTCAGCTCCCCAGAGGTACAGAAGGAAACTCTATCAATGTTGGTTGTTCTGTCAATTTTTGGCGATATAGTTATCAGAATATAAAAAGGGTAAATATCGATCCAAAAAATTTTAAAAATTGCATTACGATTTACTGCCATTGAGCAATATTATAAATAATAACATTTAGACAAACAAAAAACTGCATTATAAGTAACGTTTCTCGAGATTTGTTGAATTATCAAAAATACATGCCAACCTAGTAACCGCTTTAAAAATTACTTATTTATATAAAATGATGTTTTAGTACACATCAACATGCGAAGGGAAGTCACTGAAAGAGGAAAGTATTAAATAATCAAGTGTGGAGCATAAAACCATATCTGTCACTCACGTCTTGTCGTTCTCAAAGCTGTGCGTTCTCCTCAGTATCGTATCATTGTCCACGGCATTGTTAGCTGGTTTATTGTTTTCGCCTGAAATACGATGAATAAAAACATTTTAAAAAGTTTCCATACACTCGTACATACTTCTTACAATTAGGACACGCTAATACGAAGACATATATAACCAGATGACCAGTAAGTAGTATAATACATTTGGTAATTATTTGTGCACAGATCACAACAAAGTGGGGAGATTTGCGTCCCTCTAGTGTCAATTATAAGTGGACAAGTCGAGAAATGGTCAGCACCCTTATTGTCAACTTCAATGGAATGAACTGTATCACCACCTGCGTTATCATCATATTTACGCTAAACAGATTTGGTTTAGCTGATGTAATAAATGACATCAGGCTATTTTTTCTGAATAGTTTAATCGTTGACGTTACCAAAGTAAAAGCAAACGCAAAACGTTAGAGCTAACAATGGTCAATGGTTAAAAAATACTAGGCTAATTTCCGTTCAAATTATTAACGTGATACGAAATGTGCTTAACATAATGTCATAGGTTATGGTTTAATTTTGGTATTATCGTTCAAACGTAGAACGATTGGCCCCAGGGGAGGTAATAAGTCCATGGAGAGCTATTACCTCACTTCAAGGATAATAAACTACATAGCCATCTCTTTCGCTTTAGTCAAACTTTGACAGTTGAAGCTATACTACGGGTCGAATTAGACAGTTGGCTATGAAATGTATTACGACGATAAACAATAAGGGGGCTGCCTGTACGATATTGCACTTAACGTAGTAAAAAGACCTGCCGATATCTGTTACGATAGGAATGCATCTTACCATATTTCCCTTGTTTACTGTGATCTGAGAATTAAATTTGCACACATATAGAGTGTGGCCGACTGATCTGTACAGCTTTGTAACTTATGTACTTACGAACTTATTATGACTGTCTATGCCATGGAAAAGCCGTGCTCATCAGTGCAGTGCAATAGAGGAAACTGTTTGTCCCTCATTATCAATGTTCCTCGGAACAAAAATATTACTAGAGTTGAGTGCAGAAGTTATTGATAATTGAACGAACTTGTTGCATGAGCTGTCCATTTTGTAGCGATGCGGTGCGTCTCGTAGGCGTGTTGTCGGTCGACATTGGCTGTATGTAGTTCTAATACTCACGAAATTGTTGGATCTATGACACCACAAAGATCATTGCAGTTTTTTGTTTCATCGTCGTTCAATCCAACCTTTTTTGTTAAGATCCAACACGCAAAAATTACAGGAGAGCGATTTTTGAGTCATACGCTTTGGGAGTACATGCGAAAATTTAAGATTCACGTTTGTATTCCAAAGGTTCGCATTTTTCCAAAGTTACATCATTAGCTATCCGGCGGATTCTATCCATTCGTTTTCGAATCCGAACAATCCTAAGTTTGGCATTGCGTACATTAACTTCAAAGCTTACGGTTTTTGACATGAGCTTATATTTCTTGTGCTAAATATTTGGCGTGTAATGGATAATACTTGACTTTTTCATGAAACTGGCAACACAGCTTTCGAATGACTCAAAAAGCGGGAAAACGAAACTAATAGGAAAACAACGTCGTACGTGAAATATTGTCTGGACTTTGATTTGATGAAAGTTCAAAAATCGCACCCCAGTTCTGTATATCTACACTCCGTTATATCGAGCTGCCTATTAGGCGGCATGACGCCACCTCTCGACATCGAGTACTTACGAGGTCTGTTTTCGTTTTGTACAACCGGGGCAGTTCTTTGGGGCTATACTCACGCGTCGCATCAGTCTGCCTATTCCGCAGTGAGGCAGTACGACGCCACGACGGCGCGTCATCGTTGGCCGCGACGTTCTCCGTTGGCTCTGTGACATCGGGCGACGGCGCTCGCCCCTTCGGCGGCTTGCCCTCGGCTATCTTTGACGTAATGATCTCCGGCCCGGCTGGCGGTTTATCTGTGTTACCGGGTTGGTGAAATGATGAATAAAATGACGGGAGTACATTGGTGCGTGATTTGTACAATGCACAATGAGTGAAACGTGCTTGGGGGGTGTATATACACACATCCAAAATGAAAGTGTAAAGGAAATAGCTACATCAATTTTGTGTAGTGTCACATGCAATGCAACCAATAAAGTGCTAGTTTCATAAAGAGTGGTATAAATATTGGATATGTTGAAAAATGTGACAGTAGCATTAGTAGCGATACAGTCTGTGATTGTTAGGAAGAATTTCACGGTACAACACGGTACACGATACAGCAATCTAATACAGCAGCGTGTAACAAAAACTCTGTACAATCCATTGACAAAAATCTTATGAACTTTTAAAGTTATACAGTTAATAAGACAGTTGATTGTGTTAATTTTTATTTTATAACTTCTGTCTCGTGGACGCTCTTATTTTCTTAATCACAAATCACTTATTGTTGTAATCGAAATAATGTCCAGTAAGAGTTTGTCCTGTCACAAAGGACACCTACCTTTATGAGAACATCTTATAAAGGTTTCATAAAAACCTATATTTAATTTTAGAATTGACCATTTCAATATATCGACCATATACAGCAGTCTGCCTATGCAGTTCAACAATTTAGTTCGCCATTAAACCAGGAAAGACTCGACAAGCTTTTATTGTACGTGCAGATATCCTACATGACTATTATTCAAATTTGAACATTGCTTTATTTTAAAAAATCAGTCGTATATTATGGACAGTTCAGAAGTTTTGTTAATCGCTGCATAACGAACATAGCTACATAACATACCGTTAACGATATTGTCCTGTCCAGTGATCTGAAGTTCAACACGTTTGACGTCATGCCGAGGCGGGCTGCCCTTGCGCTTGTTATTATTGTTGTTGTTGTTGACGCGGCGCGGGTTAGCCTTCAGGGACGCCTCCGCGAGCCATGATGCTATGCTCGGGTCCACCAGGTCCACGCACTTTTGACCCTAGAATTGTGATGAAGGAAACATTGAACTAGTTGAAATGAAATTCGATCTTTTTTCAAATCTGGTCTATATAAAATTGATAACGATCTGCAGCTCTACCATGTAACAATTTTAGTTGCATTGCGTTGCGTTAGATAGCTAAATTTCCCATTGGTCATTTTATGATCATATCACTACGATCATAAAACGACCACCGATTTAAAAAATAACTTATGTCGCCATGATGATGATGTAGTGACGTCTATGACCATGATTCCGTCGATACTTGCAAAAACGGTAGTGTAAATATAACCTTTGTATTAGGGGAGCTCCTAACCGGGAGGAGGATCGACCTTAACAGTGACAGGTAACTGATATCTGTCGCAGGACCCACCGAGTAATTCTTGCGATTCGGATCGGCACCGTTTTTCAGCAGTAAGGCAGCGGCCTCCTTCTGACCCCACAGAGCGGCTGCGTGAAGCGGAGTCCATCCCTCGGAGTCCACACAGTCTGGATTCACGTTACACTCCTCGAGGAGGGTTTTTGCCACCTGTAGATGAAGAATTCTTGCTAAATTTTGGAAAAAGTGGGATAAACAGAGAAATTAAATTGAAAAGTTTCGTTAAGGCGTCAAAAAGTAAAGAGTCAATAAATTTGGTCCAGCTTGAAAGGGTGTAGTCCACTATGATTTTCTTTCAGTCCCTGTATGTATGGTAATTGTTCAAACTTAAATTATTAAAATTGTTTCATACACCTTCATATTTATGATTGAAATCTAGAACTGTTCTTTGTAATTACAATTAAACGTAACTTCTTATTCGATCACAGAAAAAATAGATCTGCCAAGCAGATTTCAACGAGACCAAGCTGATAACTGCCAGAGTGAACAGGAAAGATATACTTGCGCGAGAGAAAAGGATGAGATTGTAATTTAATATGAAGAGCGGGCTCAACGCATTTAAGAGTATGAGAAAATCCGAAGCTTGCAATGTGACAGCACTTCTAAATATGACTGTACTTAATTTATAATCATAAACGACAATGGAAGGCGACCAGAGACAGATATGAGAAAACAGCTATTATTTCTATTTAAAAAAGTAGCCCATTTTTTTTGTTTCGTACAGAATAGCGAGATACACCCGAATCTATATTGCACATATTGCTACAAAAAAGTTTCCATAGTTAATAATATATTATATATCGTAAACTTTCTTTTACGTAGAATAAATACGCTTACATTAATAGTTGGCATATCTAAATAGGTAAAGTGTTTATTTGCATAATACAGAAACACACAAATATATTCGACGCCAGTTATCCTGCCTGGTGTTATGGTTTACAAGTACCTCATTTCACAGAAGTATGTTAAAAATAACTTATAATTCTTCAATGGAAACCTATGACTCGTTATATTATATTCCACATCTACATACACGGACACACCACCGATTCAGAGCGAAAACGAAGCAGCCGCTGCTGATTTGTAGGCAGGTTGGCATCTCGACATCACGAATCTGGGCCTTGACAAAACTACACTAGTACTGTCTAAAAGTATACCCTATTCCCCAACGCGCTTTATCTATCGCATTAATTACATCAATTATGTTGTGGAAAGCAAAACCAACATTGGGCATGTGTAGTGTGGTCAGAATGTGAAATTTTGATATCCATGGCTTGTTTGCCTTAATTAATGGAGTAGGCCCAGCGCGCTTTGGGCTCTACTTTTAGTTGTAGGTGGATTTCTTTTATCCTACAGATCTCCGTTAGGTCTTCCCCAGTGATTGGTCTACTCACGTCAATATAACCCTTCGCAGCGGCGACGTGTAGAGGCGTCCCGCCGGTCTTCGGGTCTTGTACCTCGACGTATCCGTTCGCCGCCCAATACCTCGCGTCCGCGAGCAGAGCGTCCACCTCAGCGTTACGGGACTTATCGCAGTCCACGCCTGCAATAATGTGATTGATTATGTGTAATCTTATTATCTACCATTGTAATATATTCAGATTACTTTTAACCAACTTCAAAAGGGGAGGTGCTCATATCGACGACGCCGTGTTAATTTCCTATATTACCGCATATCTACGAAATTTATAAATTTCGATAATTCTTTTGATGTTTAAAAAGGTTATACCCTCGGATAGTCCAATATAAATTTGGTGAAGATTGAGAACGAAACCCTATTGAAGTCGGTTTTGCGGGACATATGAAGAGCCTTATCCCAGCAGGATTTCCCTTTCCGAAGCGGTAGTAACTTGGACATACGACAGATAAATGAAATAAATCTTTTTTATTTCCAGTAGACTTAAATTGACATTCAACAAATGATATCATGTATCTTACGTTGATATAAATGCTTGAAGTTTGAAGCAGTGGGATAATTAGGTTTTTAATAAAACCTACTTACTTTTTTTCTCCTGTGATAATAAACGGGCTTAGTTACATTGATCCATTACTCATTGAATACTATAGGGAAACAAACACCACTGACTAAATTCATATGACGACACGCCAACGATAATGCAATACCCTAGAAAATACTAAAGGCATGTAAATGGTAAAATAATAGAATAACTAATGTATGGTTACACCAAAGTTTTTGATGCTACATTTAGAGCCGAAGTTAATCACACCTGATATTGAGTGAAGATGTCGAAGGTGAAAACCCTCATCCAGCCTCTCAAACAATCGAAATGCAACAATGTTCTTAGCGCTGAATATACAGGGTGGCATCTAAGCCGTTAGAGACCTATTACATAGACGATTTCTGAACATAGCCGATATGATATTAAAGCGGAAACGCCGTAATTTTTCTACACATTAATCTTTATCCGGCGTTTGAACAATTCAGAAAGAATTCAGAAATGAATAGGTTGGGATAGAAACCCGAACCTATATAAATTAACCTGATTTAAGTTTAGGCCGAGCCAAGCAGGCTAATAAATACGTGCCTTTGTCATCGATGACTTTCTGCAGCAGTTCCTCCATGGTGTCACTCTCCGCGATGTCCACTGGTAGCTCGCCATCGTAGTTGACTGCCGCGACATCAGCGCCACTTTCCAGTAGGTACCTGTAACGGGCGACCAATTACGTCAATAAACCACGGACATGGTAAGATTTGCCATTATTATTTACTGTTTCAACATGATCCATGTTCAGAATGAATAGACGTTTACTAAGCTCGCGCGGTTTATCTTCGAACGCATCGACACTTTCCAGCAGGTTAGATCATAGTGAAACGAATCAGCCTCATAAAAATTATAGCATTGGAAACCAGCGATTGGTAACAGCGTCATTGGTTGCTCCCAAAAATCTGCGCCAGCCCAACGTGACGATTTTAGCAAATCCTTCCATTAAAGAAAAGTGATGAAAGGCTTGTATCAAGCAAAGTACTTGTAGATGAATATACAAATGATAGATGAAAGCTTTCATGAAATGCTTTCCGTTTCGTATAAGCCAATAAATATGTAAAATTCAATCGACACGTCGTTTGAATTTTAAGTGACAGAGAGACGTGACGTCTCAGACACACATAAAACAAGATAGAGTGATGCTTGTTGTATTTTAATTGCTGCATTTTATCCTTAAGAATACAATACAAATACACTTTAATGCACAACAGAAAAGAATATACGGTTTCAGAAAAGTGGTAATAATAGAATGTACAATTTGGCGACCTCATAGGCATCCTTTATACGTCAGAATACGTCATACATTCACAGTCTTTCCTATTAAGAATCGTATCAGGAAAAGGGAATTGAATTAAATCATATCGCTCACGTCAACCACGGTAGGCTGAACTTATCAATCATTTCATAGCCTTATCGCTACGCTAGGCAGTCGAGGTGGTAAGCGCAATTGTACTAATGAAGCTTCTGCTCATCATATGCCTATGTCACCTCGTCTATTTCAGTGGATGAGAAACAAGACGAGAGTAGGTTGACGTAATTTTTTTTAAGGAATAATAAAGGGCACATGAAACACTTTGTATTTAGGGCGTGCAGATAATGGCAGTCGCCCAAGCGGTGGTCTGTAGAACAATGAAAACAAGCGCACGTGCGCACGCGCAATCCATAAACCACGCTAAAAAAACATTGTTCTCATAGGGCACGCGTGCCGGCGCTTGACAGTGACTCTATTTGTCATGATTGAACCATCAAAAGGAATGCCTTCAATTGACCGATCTATCGACTGTCCAATAGACAAAATTGTAGGAGTATATAATGGATAAATTTATGAAGCAATTCTAATGCTATATTGTGGATAAATATGTTGAATTTCAAATGTCGGCACAAAACATATTCTAATGGTATTAACCCTTATTTTTTCCAGTCACTCGACTGGGTCTACACATAACCTGTGCGAAATACTCGTATTGGAAAAAAATTTCTTTGGCACATTGGTTGCCGGTCACTGGACCAGTGGCGTGATATTTACCATTTGAGTAAAATTTATCTTTTAGCGTAAAGGGTAACAACACGCAACGCGTCTGGATTAATTAATTAATTTCGTAGTCAAGTTACCTACGCATATGATAAACTGTTTTCGAAAATGGATTCCTATGATCACCAGAGCGAGCAGAGTACCTACTTGTTAGCCAGTTAGCAAAAAATCCAGATCAGACAGCGATGTCATCTCTCACATCTGTGATTCTGTAAATCAGGAACAATAGTACAATAGGAAATACCGGGAGCATTAGTTACCACAAATTGCTGTTTGACCACAAAACGTTGATGTCAACCTTCGCACTATCAGGGCAACTTGCCTAATTTACTAGGACATATAAATAAACAATTTTTTCAAGCCTAACATAAGATCCGAATGCAATAGGATTCTCTAAAACATCATTGCGATTAAGCTTGTAAGTTACCATGTCTATATGTATACTACTATGTTGTTCTACATCTTCTACTCTGACCTATAGATGAGGGCAAGCGAAAGCATGGCGGTCACCTCTTCAGATTTAAGGATTTATTTATTATCTCGATGGGAAGGTCCTGAATGGCGCGGAGTAGTGCTTATCACGTACTCGCCACCTGATAAGCGGCATAACGCTGACCCGAACGCTAAACGCGACGAACTCAAAACCCGTCCACTAGCTTCTATTCATTATCACTAAGTGGAAGGTGTGCTTAGGTGCCCACAATGTGCACGGGTTCACCGCAAAGATCGACTACGTCAGCCATCTTGGAGCGTACCAGCGCCAAACCGATTCGGAGTCGACGTCATTGAAATCGGTCGAAAATATCACCATCATCACTATGTTGAAGCAAAGCGGGGATTTCAGTATGAAATAAAGACATTTGACAATTTGATATAGGGCTGTCGGAATGTCCCGGGTCACACACACACTGAGTCACACTGTTTACAATAATAAATAACCTCTCGCATATCGGTCATGTCAGTAATGTGGGCCGCGAAGAATTATTCATTATATATTTGTAAACTATTGCCTATTTACGCGAACGATGAGTCGAAGTCGGCGATCTCCATTGTTCGTACACCGCATCGCACTGACTTATTATAGGTAAATAAGTATTGATCAAACAATAGTAAGGAAAGTGAACGGGCGGCGGCGACGACTAAAAGTAAACTACACTCTGGAGCAATGGAAGGGTTACCCAATACTGATATTGAAGTACTCGGAAAGGGTGACCACTTGGGCGCACGTTAAATAGTAGTCTAGGTTGATTTCAATTGAAGGCAGTCGTAAAGCCAAGTCGCAGCGATGCGATGGCAGTTTGAAAACACTGACTGTCTGGTGGCCACTAGCAAATCCAAATTTAGTTCGACAGCTCTATGTCTTGTCCATTATTCTTCGGAAACACACATCAGTTTTATATGAGCCACTACAACTAACTGACAGACGTCGAAAAGCAACTGTATGCCCCTCTCTAAGTTTCTATACACACTTTTCTAATAGATTCTTCTGTTTTTTGGGTAATTATTTGTACAAAAAAGTCAATTCTATTCTTTCGCCGTATGATCTTCCTAAACATTTATGTAAAATTAAGATAAGTAAGTGGTTAATGGATCTAACAATGCTGATACTGAATCTCTGCTCATTCCAATATCACACACACACACACACACACACACACACACGCACACGCACACGCACACGCACACGCACACGCACACGCACACGCACACGCACACGCACACGCACACGCTCACGCTCACGCGCACGCGCACGCGCACACGCAAGCACACGCACACGCGCACACGCAAGCACACGCACACGCACACGCACACGCACACGCACACGCACACGCACACGCACACGCACACGCACACGCTCACGCACACGCACACGAACACGCACAGACACACACACACTTGCTTTAGTCCACTATCCACATGCCTCAACATATTTGTATACTTTAAGCAGCATACTGCATCACTTACATAATGTATTCTCAGTGTTCTTGTTGTAATGTCTAATATTAAGGGAGTGAGAGCCTGGAGATCTGTAGCACAGGTTTCGAACCTATTTCAGACTCCAGTCTCTCACAAAGGAATTTGTTTTTGTATTTACCTAACATTACTATTTCATCAATGTACCTATTTCTTTGTGGTGAGATAATAAATATTTATTATTATTATTATTAGCTAAACTTTGTGTGTATTATCGGATAGCATTAAGTTAAGGCAGCGTTAATTTTTAAAAGTAACCGCTTTATAAAAGTTTCAGCGAAATATCTCTATCAAATGATTATGGGAAGCACATGAAAAGAGCTCTGTTCAAATTTTTTAATGTGATTTAGCCCAGAATTTAAATAAATATTTCATGTGATACCTTGAAATAATATTTCATTTTCCAAATAAAAAACAAATTTAGATATAGCTTTGAAAATCGCAGGAATTGGTACATATGATTAACGAAGAAAAAAAACTCCAATTTCGTAGGTAAAAACCCAATATTATGGTTTCATGTACTTGTAGGTCTTGCCCCCGAGTGTATTGCAATAGTAAACTATTTAGTATAATTTCGGTACCAAGTCAATTTTAGTCATCGGTCTTCGGATTCTCCCATTAAACGTTGATATCACTTTCAATTTATTGCCTAACAGGAAATTTATTTTAAACAATATCGTTTTAACGACTAGTCATTAAAACTTGGGAGTACGCATCGCAAATCTGGTGCGTTAAGGAGAGGTTTATCCGTTATGTTATCGAAATTAGTGCCATTATGCATGGCAATTATTTAATCCTTTGCCAAAAATCAAAATCTCCTTAATTGCTCTCGAAAATCACTGTAAGATAAGCGACAACATCTTTCAGTTAAAAATATCAATATGATCAAATCACTTTGTCCTGAACTTTTATCACAACTATATTTTAAAATATTTACCTGGCTATACTGATGAAGCCGCAGGAGGCCGTGGCGTGAAGCGATGTCCAACCCTCGTTGTCTCCACGGTTCACATCAGCACCGTGGGCGACAAGGAACTCCACCATGTCCAGATTATCGTCGATGCAAGCCTGGAACCAATGTGGTGAGGGTTCAGAAATCATCGGCAAAACATCGTCATTACGATTGACAAAGCAAGTGAATAAAACCGCCCAAGAGCGAGTCAGGCTCTCACAATTGCACAGAGATTTGAAAATTAATCCATCCGGGTTTTTTATTGGCCCAAATTCATATTTTGGGCGGTAATCGCCAGAACGCTAAAAAATAATGTCAACTAAGTCAGATTTAAATACATATTGGTATATTTAGTATTAATATTTACTTTAGGATCATAGCAATTCTTTTGACAAACTGATAGACAAACAAAACTGGTATTTCTTTCAAATCAAATAAAATTATATATTTCGTAGGTTATTAAATAACACAGTCAATCGTGACATACAATTACCGCGCATTCAGAAGACTCGTCAAAGAAAAACGAGCAACACAAATAAATATTTTTAGAATTTGTGATTCGAAAATATATATAACCTATGGAAAAATAAATAATAATTACTACTGAATTTCGCCGAGCGGTTCATAGCTATGCTTATCATTTAAATAGTCTTAAATATTATAATAGCTTTTTGCACATTCTTGCCGTATTAACACATTCACGGGCACTGAACCAATAGATGTTTATTGTTATTACATCCATAGGCGTTCACTATCCGTCAACGTGTTAAGATAATTTTAAATTTACCTAAAGGAAAATTTTGAATGTAACAGGAGCCTTATTATAAAAGCTTATAACGTTAAATGACTTAGTGACTTTGTGTAAACGACTGACCTGAACAGCGGGTATATTTTTACAACTAGTATTTACACTGGGTATATTATACATGTCAGTACTTTTTCTAAACAATTGTAAGTAAAGAAATACCCATAGGTATACCCGCGAGTGGATATAACCCAAAACTCCGCTTCAACAACGAAACAGGATACTTGGATCGTGTACACCACAACAAGTAAATCAAGTAAAGTGTTTTCGACATATTTGTAGATATACAAACAACAAACATAAAATATATTGTATAGGGCTAGGTTTTATCATCATCATATATCATCATCTATATTTAAATGTCATACATTCACACAAACCCACACTCCCACACACCCCCACACATACCCACATTCACACCCATATACCAACAAACACCCACATCCCAACACACCCACACCCCAACACACATCGCATCCCAATACGCACGCATATGGTGAACGCTTAGCTATAATCTAAGTATACTATTAGTTGTTATTGAGAAATTGCTTCTTTAATATGCAGCCATGAGCCAGGATGTCTTCATTATAACTTTTGTTTCGTTTGTTTTCTTCACCCTTAACAGCAGGGTCGCAGGGTCTAAAATACAGGTCAAAAATTTTACCCCGTTTAGACACTGGAACCACCATGCGCTTTCTTGATACCTTGTATCAAATACATTTCATAAATTGTAAATTTTGCAATACTTTATTCGTGCAAAATAAAAATGTATTGTATTTTTGTTTGATAAAGTTTTGACGGCTTCCGTAGCACAATGTAAGCAACGTAAGGTTTACAAAACAGAAGTCGTGTTAGATTAGGGGTTCTCATATTCACTTAACATCACATAATTGAGGTCCACCGCAAACCGCCGTACATAAAAAAGTATTGAAAAAAACATTTCAATCACAATGGCTAGCGCAAATTTACAAAAATAACACATATTAAGCAAGAAATTCACAAAATTCTAATTTCTTGAATCTTAAATGTAATTATCGCATGAACATACAGATGACCTGTGCTCATCATAAATACCCATCCAAAGAGTAAAAACGTTCGATTTCTCCATTATAGTCCCGAGACGGAGGCGACTCTGGGACCGTTAGCGGAACGGTCATTACGAGACCATTAAGTCACGAATTTTAAATCCATTCCTCGTTGTGGCACGCAAAGGCTCAATATGCATTGCTCTTCAAGTCAGGGTTTCCCCAAATAGCTACGACAGGGCGAATGAGACTCTAACCCAAAAAAAAACTGTTCTCGGTAAACGAACTTCCACATTAGGTTTCACTTTGCATCATCATCGTACATACACGTTCATCATTCAAGTTCATTGCATCCAGCGATTTCCTACCATCTTTATCAGGTCCTCCCGTCGCTTTGCATCAGTGCTCATTATTATCATTAAGAGCCCATAGTGCCCACTGCTGGGCAAAGGCCTCCCTCATCTGTTTCCAGTCGTTTTTGTTCTTGGCGAGCACAAATCATCCCTTGGCGAGCTCATATCATAACAATATGTCAAGCCGCATGTCGCAACGATATATACACGTTATACAGTAAGTTAACCGCCCCCGAGGCTCCATTTAAACAGCAAAAGGTTTACAAAACAGAGGACATGGTTTTGATTCCCAGCAAGGTACAAGTATACAAGGCAGATTTTTTAAATGGCCAGAACTACGATCATCTTACATCAATAGCAATGTTGAGATCCGGCTATTTGAAATGAGAAAGCGAACCCCCAAATAAGCATGGAGTGACTTTCCACTTAACATCGGGTTTGATTGAGACGAAGCGCTCACCCGTTTGCATAAAAAAGTGCATAAGTAGGGCCAATATTGCTGGCCAAACGTGTTTCATTTTCATTCACGCTATTTCGCTTGTGTACGCAAAACAAGACAACATATCTCACTTATTTTTAACTGATGTTAAAAAGGAGGAGGACCTCAATTCTATAACTTGAAATCAGGTGTGATTAAGATCGAAACTAGCTATCGCTGACGCTGACGGAAGACGCTTCGATTTGACAGACTTTATATAGAAAAACTAAAACGCGACCATGACGAAAAACCTCAATTTTAATTAACAAGCAGCATGTGTTCCGGTTGTCAGAGATAAGATAGCCAGTCCCCCAAATGTATTGGGGTTTCCGGGCAGTACGCTTCGACCTCATCTTCAATTAACATCAGATGTGATTGAGGTCAAGTACGAAAAAAAAAACTACACTACAATTCAACAACACCTCATCATTATCAGTTCAGTAGTGTGATCGCTACGACGGATCTACACCCACGTTCACACGTATAGACTGTAAAAAATATACCACTACTATTTCGGCTCAACGGCGTCGGATAAAAATGATTGGAATTCGCCAGTATTTGCCAGTCACAGACCTTGCCAGTCCACTTCAACTTCATCCGCAGGGCCGATTGCCAACGCGAGCGTAAAGAATAACAGTACAAAAAAATGTAAATTACCATTCGCAAAGATTACAAGCACTTAGGATACACATCAAATTGAGAATTCGCCTGGCTGTTTCAGCGAGCACATTAGTTGTAGAATCAATGGCGCAGATACACAGATAAAGTAAAATTGTTTTATATAAATTTAAGAAAAAACACGCATATATAACGAAACAGAGGAGATTTTCAGCTGCTTTCATACGCTTATGCATTTATACATACACATATAACGTCACGACCTTTATCCCAAATGGGGTGGTCAGAGATATCCCAAACAATAGTGTTTGGGTATTCCAAACATTAGTGTTAGGTGTTCCAAACAATTAAATAGTTTAATGATTGAAACAATAACCACAGTTCACCTTATGAAATATACAGAAATGCACACGTGACAGAGGGTGAGACTTTTAAACGTGCAAAACTATAGATGTTTTTGGTGGAAAGTCTCTTAGTCGCCTTTTACGACACCCACGGGAAGAGACGGGTTGGTTCTATTCTATTTGAGTGCCGAGACCACACAGCACTAAACATTGTAAACATGGTTATAAATAGAATATTGATACAAACTTACTACTCGTACATTCCTCCACTTGTACTTGAAGTACTGGTGGTGCAATCGCTATTCGTTTTCGATTAGCGAAGTTAAGCAATGACGGGCGCGGTCAGTCCTCAGATGGGTAATACGAGTGTTCCGTGCTTCGGAGGCCCAAAAAGTAGGCCCATGTTGTTTTCAATTGAAGGTAGTCGTTAAGCAAGTATATGACTTATTGGGGCGGTTATCTGACACAAATCCACCCATTCACACTGAGCCCGCGTGTTTGATTATGGCCCATACCCTCTCCCAGTGAGTAGAGGCTGTACCCAAAGTGGAGACGTGTATTGATGATGATACAGTCCTCCATCAAATATTCTGGAAGGATGTATAGCTTCACCGGCAGCAAATCTATATGAATAGGTAATAATTAGTAATACTGAAGAGTCTGAACCGTCCGTACCTATTTTATTATATTTTGTGTATTATATTTAAATTAATTACAAGACAACTGCTTAGTAAAATACAAGCTATTTCTTTATCCTTTTGATCAATTGTGTTGCTCAGAGATTAGATCGCGTGGTTCCCGCCAGAGAAGAATCTCTTCCCGTGGGCGTCATTGCTCGGGGGTCCTAGAAAAATATAATTCGATTCGATAATATCGATAAGATAAACGAATCGAATTCGATCAAACTATCGCCCGATTAAAAATCACAATTGCGCGCTGGCTCGCAATAGCAGTCATTTTCGATCGGTTCTTCAAATGCGTGCACATCCATATAACTCCATACTGAATGCCAGAACGATAAAACTATCGTCCAACTATCGGTCGCCTAATAATAATAAATAAATATCCTTGAACATATACACTCACACTCATAATATATTTGAAAACAGCAACCCTTGCTCGTTCATCCCTTGGGGTCCGCTTTGTGAATGAGCAGTAAATTTTAATTTAATTTAAGCGTAATTTGTGACGTTTTCAAGTAATAATTCTATCCTCGAAATAAAATATAAAAAAAAAAAATTAGTTTCACACTAAGCAACTAGGCTTGTATTATGGATATACTACACTTTTTTTAATAATAAATACATATATAAATAAAAAACATCCATAACTCGGGTACACAATAACCGTATTGATCATACACAAATATATGCGCCTAGCGGGATTCGAACCCGCGACCTTTTGGTATGGCAGGCAGTAAAAATTACAAGTGCGCGCTGGCTCTAAGATTTGCCACAATTGAAGCAAAAACTATAGGGTTACCTTTAGGGTGCACGAGCGGAATGATAGCACTAGTGCATAACAAATGCAATAGCCTTTGCTTACTATTACGTGTTCTGTGCATTACATAGAGTTAAGCAGTACAACAAATGCACGAGCGTCGGTACGGAACCACAGGGTCAATGCCACGGGCGCCCGCGCGTGGCGGACGCGGCGCTCCATGCATTTGCGGTCTATCATAGTAACAACCTTAACGTACGTCTGTTTGTTTGTAAACACTGTATTGTACAACAAAATAACTATAAACTGTATTCTATAAATGCACAAGTTGGTAAAAGGGATGGATTTTAATATTCCTATTTTGTAAATTTCTCATCTTTCCTTTTAACCGACTCCCAAAAAAGAAGAGGTTATGTTCGACTGCAAGTATTTTTGTTTGTATGTTCACAGATGTTTTCGTCATTTGTTTGATTGGGTTTCTTACCATGGTGGTGTCATATAAATTTGTTTAAGATTTACAGAGGAACATCACTGAAGTTGTCGTTTTGACAATTTTTGTCCTCCCTCTCCCAATCGCTAACGCATTCACGCTGACATTAAAACTATTAGCGAGCTAGTAAATAAAAGCCTTAAACATTCTATTCTTTCCATTTGTTCTATTTGGTGAATACAAGAAAACGAACACGTTTTTACGGTTAGATTCCCAGCGGGATACATATTTAATATTTGTATAACCACCGATATATCTTATAATATTCACAACTGACAGGTTTACTTCACGGATTCAGTCACACATGATGTAAAATGAAGATAAAACCGAAGGTGGATGCGCGTATATCCTTATACTTATTTGAGTGGCTAACGAAATACAACAATGCTATTAACATTGCCACCAAAAACTGACCTATTAAACAGTAGCCCATTGGGAATCACAAATGTAACGTTTTGTGTGCCACATATTTATGTGAATTCATTTAACCATGGAGGCGGTTACATATCATTAATTCGCTATTAAAGTATATTAAAAAAATTGATCGTACTTCTTTTGTTAGGTATAAAAATTTATTTTATTTGGGAGACACTAACGAGCAAAGTTACGTGTTTGTGCTAGTATTGCTTTGCCTCCCGTCATACTTTACGCTGGTATCACTTCTCAGTAACGCTTCGCAGATCATTCATATTGAGAAAAAATGCGATATCTTTAGGCCAATTAAAACATTATAAATCTTTCGAAAACGGAGTTTTCGAATTGATTTCTTTATATTATAAGTACATAATAACTAGCGATCTGCCCCGGTTGCGCACAGGTTCGGTTACTTTCTATAAATATAATAAGCATGTATTGTACATATAAACTTTCCGGCAGAAATTCTCTACGTGATAATGAAAAATCAAAATATTATGTATATATCTTGTGTGGTTTAGAAGAAGTAGGCCGAGAAACAGAGACAGACAGATACTTTGTTTTATATTAATTAGTAATAAATGCGATGGTAAAGCCTCCGCAGACAGATGAGATATGCGACCTTGCGATATCTGTTTTCCTTACATTTTCAATGGGACACAATATCGCTGCTGTGAGCAAGAACTCGTGAGTTGTTGTTTCGGTACTTCTTAGACTAAAGCCCGTATTTTAGAATAGTTAGAAAGAGATGCCGCTATACAAATTACATAAAGCTGTCCCTTTTTAGCTGTCCTCAAGCGGAGATCTGTGCTTGAGTAACATTCTAAATGTACTATGAACAGACACCGCAAGATAACATTGCAGACCGACCGGCCGGTATATGCAATACCTGTCTGCGGGAGGCTTGTCATAAAAACAAAGTTTCTTGGGCCAAAAACATATAGAATACTACAAAACAGTTTAGTTTAAAAAAATGGGTAAATAAATATAAAATAATTAATGTTACCTCTGCCTCCCAAACTAGGTTATGTCTGCATGTCAGACAGACGTCTTAGTTTTAGAATAATTTATTTTGTACTATTTCCATTGCCATTGCAGGTTTCCCCATTGGCACAATTACAGGATAGTTGTAAATTGAACACTAATGATGAGCATATGCAATGCATGTTGCACTATCCGGTTCATTTCATAAATAAAAAGTAAAAATTTACTAAGAGCAAGAGTCACTAGTAGCCATGTTTCGTACCTGTCTTTGCCAATATATTATTGACCAAACTTTAATTGAATAATAATTAAGGTAGGTTTAATAAAACACCATAATCATATTCACTGCTGGACGTAGACCTTCCACAATGCGCGCCACCACACTCTGTTCTCCGCTGTCCTTATTTTATTTTATTCAGGACAACTAACAGCTACACAATACAATTATATTTTATTATCTTATATGTAGACAATGGAGGTCATTGTGTAACCAACTCCGTTATCCACGACAATTTTGCACTTGCCACTTTTTTCAGAATCGATCCACCTAGTGGAATAGAAGCAGCAGTTTTCTGTAAAAGCGGAAAGTCCGTTATACGTCCATAACCATCCTGCCTCAAATACATAAAGTTTCATTACAATCTGTACATTATTAATGTAATGCCTTAAAGGCAGCAGACATAGTCTGGTAATACGACTGACTGCCATTATTTCCAATACGTTAAACAGCTATAAATATTAATGTGTAAACCATCCTTGCACGCATTGTACAGACATCGATCAATAGCAGTATAAATAGGTATCTTCAAATGACAAGTCTATTGTCTCGTAAGTAGTATCATAGTGCTACAAAAGCTATATTGAGCATACAACGACGGTTATACTTATTTAATGGCACGCGACGCTGCGCAAAGCAAGTTTTCATAAAGATTGCTAGTGGTCCCCTGTCTGCCAGTCTTCAATACGACACTGTATACAAGAAGTTTATAATCACACCTGACATTAAGTGATAATGAGGCCTAGGGTGGAAGCGCCCTCACCTGGAATCGTCAACTTATTTGGGAGACTGGTTACCTTATCTCTAACAGTCGGAATATAACAATGCTATCAACGTTGCTCCTTATTATAAAGTTAATCTCACAAACAAAAGCTCAAATAATAGAACTGGCTAGCACATCATACTTCGGTATCACAGAGGCCCAGTTACTGGAAGACTTATGTTTACATAAAAGCCATTCCTTATATTTTCTATTAAAGGTGCAAAACGAGTTGGTTTGTTTGATTGGTGTAGGTAAGTTATTCCAGCACTTGGACGCCGCGTGCCGAAAACTACCTCTGAACCCAAATATGAGACAGATGGTTAAGTATAACGGACTATATGCTTTTACAGGCGCACGGTAACAACGGACCGTAAAGGGAGTTGGATGGAATAGTCCCTCCGGTGGACCGATCATCCGTCTAACGCCCGCAGACGTCCCACCTTCAATAGTAAACTAAATAATTACAACATGGATAATTTAATAGCAATCGGTTTACTCGTAATACACCTACCAATTTGTAAAACATAAAACAGCATTCAAGTTTATTTAGCTTCTTTACGAACTGGTATTCAAGCTTCAGTTAGGCACATCATAAATTGCGGCTAAAATTTTATAGCTATTGTCACAGTTGAAGTTATATAGCATTCCATCCCATAATGAATTATGTCTATAGCTTCTATCATATTGTCAATAGCAATTGGTTAAGTAAGATGTTGATTACTGATTTGACTTCCGTCCGATCTTTTCCTGTGTAAATAACCTATTTAGTATCTTTAGGAAGGTGCAGTTCATATTTACAATGAAAATCATTGAGGAGGTCAATTCATATTTAATTCACATTTATATCATTATTAATTTACTGATATTTTACATAATTACGATACACTACATTATTCAACTGTATATACATTGTTAAATGTTATCAAAATCTTAGCGGCGTCTTGTCCTATGATCGTGACATTTTGTTGCAGCTGTTGAACCGAGAGGATTAACAGAAGTGTATGTTGTTCCTGATCCTGTCCCGCTGTCCGTTTACAGTTTACACTATACCTACATATCCACATGGCCAAACGTTTAGCCAGCCAGCGAAAATCCAACTACCGTTGTGCTCGGCATTAGGTAGGTACTAACACAATGACGGCGATAGGACAAATAATTCATCGTATAGGCCTAGGCCGCGACATACCTGCGAATACACAAGGTTAGTAGTGAAGGGTGTTTTACATTATACTGGCCAAAAATTTTAATTAAAAAAAAAATCGACTCTTCACACAAAAGTAACCGATTGGCTGTAACTGATAGTAAGAGAAAGTAATAAACTTTGTTTCGAATAAACATAAATTTCCCATAGAAACGTCTTCTGGTCGCGATACCTAATAATCCCTTGGTATATAAACGACTTTGAAAAAATTAAAACTTTTGCAGACGGTGACTTCTCTCGCAAACAATAACCAAAATATATTAGTATATAAATTTAAGAATTGTTTGTCCCCGCTATGATACCTCCACAGCACGCTAAATTCTAAACCTTGTTTATGATATATGCAGTTTTATGGGTCTCGCATGTTTTTAAAAAACTATTTAAATTTCAGACGTCATAAATTTAACGTAATTGGCCGAAAGACAATAATAATTTAATTTTATTATTAATAAATAGGTTATTTAGACGTAAATACAGGCACCTACAATTGAACTAGTCTCATCAAAACCTTTCACCGTTAATTAGTATCGATATATTTGAAAATAATAAAAAACAGAAACTACAAAAATGGCGACTGACGGCGGTCATGTTTAAAGAAACCTTACAACCCATAACACTAATCTCATTTATTAAAATCCATCAAGCCGTTCAGGTTACAGAGGGGCCATACACACGAAAAAGATTACCCCTCTTTTAACGGAGTCTGACAAAAACAAGTCGCCGTGATGCGCTCCGTTGTTGGCGCATTGAAACTGAAAGTAGGCTTTTTTTTTTTGGCAGGAACGTTTGCTGATAGTCGCGGGACTTTTTCAGCTTCACCGGGCGGGTGGGCGAGCGCGGGAGCGCTCTGATCGTCTCTTGCGTACTGTCTGTGTGCAACAGCACAACTGAAAGTAGGCGCAATTTTACGACAATTTATATAGGACACTCACTGTATCGCGACAATGACAGTGGCCATCATTTTGGCCATTCGCATTGTGTACTGTAACCATTATCTCCGGATGTCAGCCGACGGCGTCGGGTGACCGCGACGGTTCACACAATTATGATAATTCGTTATGTCAGCCTGTTCCTACGTAGCCATTAGCTGTTGCTAACTACCACTTCTGTCCACATGTTTTATAAGAGACTCCGGTATAAGTACCAATAAAGGAAGTTTTAAGTACACATACATAAATAATGTCATGACCTTTATCCCAAACGGGGTGGTCAGCGATATACCAAACATTCAAAGTTTAATGCTTGAAACAACATCCACTGTTGACCTTTGGAATACAGAAATGCTCATGTGATAGGCGAGCCCATCGCCGTTGAAACATAAAATATATAGATGTTTTGGTGGATTCAGTGGTGAATAAAAACTTTTTCATAAGTTCATTTAGGCCGGAGTCGGGTGACCTCTGTGGTCCCTCGTAAGGATTATATTTATTAGGAACTTGACCTGAACGCTGCCGTGCCGTCGTGATTGCTGCATAATTTGCTTATGCGATCTCCGACTCCAGAGTAAGTGGAGTTATTTGTTGTTAAATGTGATAAGATGGGTGTTAGCATCCACCATATTAAATTTATCATGACGTCATTCCTCTATGACACTCCCGGGACTTGTACGAATCCAACGTCATTTGTCCAAATTAGCCGAGGCGTTTAGGCTGTAGATGGAATGTATGTAATGTAGTGTGTTACGAGTACGTATAGACGCATTGAACACAATACTCTCCTTTTGGCGTCACAGTGGTCGGATAAAAGACTTGAGTCTCCGAATCTTCTTATTGGGACTCGGTAGAGAAATTACAGGACTCAGCTCAGCTACAGTTAGAATAGGATTCCATTGCTCTAATTAATTATCATAGCTCGAGTCTTTTTTAATGCGCTCAAGTCCTCTGTTGCGGCCGCTTAAGTAGCTACTTCAACAATTTGGAAAGTGGGGGCACCGCCTCTTCTCACTGGGAGAGGGAAAGGGCCATAATACACCACGCGGGCCCCGGTGCGGATTGGTGGATGCGTCAGACGTGGCCACCTGACAGTCAGTGTCTTTAAGCCTGATTCCCAGAGCGACCTGTTGGAAGCGGCCGGCATACAGCGACTAACCATACACTATGTGATAATTATACAATAAAATAGAGGAATTATGCTATTGATCAAGTGTTTCGAAAAATGGTATCTTTAAAATTTTCTCGATAGAAGAAAATAGATTTATACATGTAGGTATGCGATGGAGCAGGATGGAACCTATACTCTTAAAACATAGCATTTTTACGAGACATTGTCTATTTGCCTGGCCGGACACTAAAAAAAAGGAAATTCTCTAAAGGCATTTACGAAATTGTAAATAGCCGTTACTATCGATGCAGGGCAAGATTACGGGAACGCAGATGATTAAAAACTGGAGGAACAGTCGCAGCCAGGCTATTTCTCAATAAAATCGCTTACAATCTTTAGTGAACAACGCAATGAACAAACTGCCACGGATTACAACCAATTTGATTCTTAGGTATTTGTAGTAAGAAATAAAACTAGAGCGTGATATGGGCGCGGTGCGCGTTTTTTTTATTAAATGGCTAATAGCGTGGCCCCAAAAAGCAGTTGAAATGTTTACGGACTAAATTCCTACGACACGAACGCGTCCTACCTAATTCTACTCCACTTTAATGTACTCGTAAACATTATAGATTCTATATTCCCATGATCTCATTCATTATAAACAAGAATGACATGCGTTGATATTTGTAAAACAATTTGTAGTACAAAATGTGTTGACACTTTTGCGGTACTGTTCCGTGCAAGCTGTACAACTTTTCTAAAAGTTGAAACAGATGTCCAATACGTTCAGTTGGTTGAACAGAAAGTTGAACAGGGAATAGAGGAAATTATGTTGTACAAAGTGGACTTATATAATTATGTGCTCTGGTTTTCTTTCGAACGTTCGAAACTGTTTGTTTCTGAAGCATTAACTCATGGAGCGCCTAAAACTGTAAGTGGGTCACTGAACAATACTTATACACTGCCGTAAAAAGATCAAAATAATGAAAATTTGTTAGACAGATCAAACACCATTGTCATACGATTCTCGTCAAACATTTCTATCGTATTCTCATTCACAGAACTAAATCCACTCGTCTACCCATAATAAACAACTCATTTGATATTCAACAACACCACGCCTAGTCGTATCTAAGTATTACGTCACGATAAATTAACACTAAAATTAAAAAACCGGGGTGCGTGCGGTGACGTAATTACGCGCGCCGTCTCCGTTGTGACCTCGAAAAAAATCTCTCGTCCGACTCTAAAATTACTCGCGTTGCGCACTGTCACCCGGTAATAGATCTTCCCTGCTGTATAGTGGGTCGGTCAATGACAGCGAACATCTAGCATCTAGATCTAGACTGTGGTTAACTGATAATTTTGGTATGGTAAAATACGAATTACAAAATTATTAATTGAAACAGTGGCCATTAACACTTAACTAAGCGACGAAACAACCTGATAATTTTATAGATAATTTTCATATTAGTCTATTGCAAGGATGATGGGTTATATTAAGAATTGCTTTTATATATCGTAGAAACAAAGAATTACATGAGTTTTGCAAAATGTTTCAAAATGATACGCTGAGTGAATCTAGATATCGTATCGATAATGTTTATCGACTAACGCACATTAACTACAATTCAGTTAACTAATAAGTACATTACATACCTAGCATAGTTTCTGTAAATACCGACCGATTACTACCCACAGGAGATTAATCAAAAGGAATCGAGTCGAAAACACAACAGACTATTTCGAATCGAGAATGAAATCAAATATCAAATTATCGCTATTACCATCGCAGCTAACCGAACGTCTAACAGGCAAACTACAAAAGTCATCGACCCAATTTCCCGGACCAGCGGACGAGATAGACGCGAACTATAAATACTATGATAAAACAATCCGAAGACGTATGGCGGAGACAAAACGCATCCGCGATCGCATGCTGCCAAAATAATAACTCAGTACAAACATACATAACTTGGAATGTGAGAGGGTGAAGTGCGCAATGGCAGTTTATAGATGGAGACGTCCGCCCGTGAAGGCGAAGTGAAAGATTATACAAAGTTATCAATTATTATCAAACACGGAATGAAATTATGTTAAAATGTCGCCTAACATAGTCAAGGAAAGGAAGTTATTAGGCGCTGTGTTGTGACCGCACATCCATACATACTTTTCAATAATTAATGAGATATACGAATATCTTAACCGGTTGACTTCAATGGCAAATATCTTAAAAATCTTATGTTATTCGGGACTCTGGCAATGAGCGTTCAGTATTCTAAAAGTAATCGTAATCTTACCCACGAACTTTGACTATTGTATTAATTGTAATTGTACGTACTAAAATAACAAACTGTCAAAGTAGGGGATCCTAATTATATTGTCAAATCAATCGGTTCAGTAGTTTTTTTGTAATCATGGTAAACAGAAGAATAGCATTACATATTTAGACGATTGTGTAGTTCGTGCACAGAAAAATTCGAGTAGTCGAGAATGTTGGTGTGATAAACAATAAATCGAAAATAGATATATGATGATCTTCGACTTGTCATATTTATTGTTAACACACCAACATTCTCGACTACTCGTAGTTTCCCTGTGCAAAAACTACACAATCGTATGTAATATGAAATGCTATTCTTCTGTTTACCATGATTACAAAAAAACTATTGAACCAATTGTTCTGAAATTCCAATGGGACCAACTTGACGGTGATATAAAAAAAAAACCATACAAACGGGCGAATTAAGAACCTCCTCCTTTTTGAAGTCGGTTAAAATTACCTTTACATAAAGTACATATTATATTCTTCAAATCGAACTTTAAATTTAATCGTTCCATCGGTAGGGCCTATTTATCACTAAAATCGGTTATAATTTGAGCCACCAATTTCTACAACCTTAACAAATTTCAATGTGATAATCGGACAGACATAATAGCAACAAAATACAAACGTAAATATATAGGTGTACAAATATAAATATTTATTGATATACAAAATAATAATAATAAGCGACAAAGGATAGTGGTAAAGTATAAAAAGAAGATAAGAAAGAAGCTCAGATTAAAGTGAGGTTTCATTTTAATGTTCCGATTCGCCATTTTAAATACGGATCACTATAAAACATACATAAGCCACTATAAGCCATGAAACGTTTAGAGGACAGCATCCAATAAAATTCGCTCAAGTCATTCGCTAAAATCATACTCTTCTATCTATATAAATGACCGTGGATCCTTTTCAAAATCAATAATGGTACTACAAACTAACAGATTTTTGGGCTTGGTTAAATCAAAGCTTCTGTCTCCATTGTCTATACTAGTTACATGCAGTAGACGAGGAACAGGTGCCAAGAGTGGACAATTTAAATCTCAACTACCGTTCAGTAAAGCCCATGTGGCGTTAGTGGAAAGTTATGCCAAATCGACGCAGACCAGCGCCAGACTCGCCCATTTTGCGCGACAATAAAACTAAATAAACTACAGGCTTTTCCAACAAGCGTAATTACATGGGACAGGTAAATAATGAGAAGTTATTTTTAGAGGACTATGATAATGCTGCTGGAATAAGTGTTGATTTAAAGCGTATAGTCGTAAAGAAAGAAAGAAAGAAAGAAAAACATTTATTCAGCTTACAATGAAAATTTTTCAATTTTTTTTTTACAATTCGTAGGGCTTGAAATAGCTAATTATTCACAATGATACATATGACAGCCCTAACGTTATGCAACACTCATTGATATCTACGAGAATACTATGCTCTCACGCACTTGCGTGCCGAAAAACGAGAATAACCAAGACATTTTTACGAGAAAGAAACTCGATAGATAGTTATCCAAGGAAAGTTTTCCAAGGTCTACATTATCGAATCAAGAACACGGAGTAATTTTGAAATAATACAAAATATCTATGTCATATTAAGAATGGAAATCTATCTAAACATTATTCATTCGGTCCCTAAGTTATGAATAACTGAGATACGACTCAGTTATTTCAATGCTAACCTAACTAATATTATAAATGCGAAAGTTTGGATGTTTGTTGCTCAATCACGGCTGAACGGATTTGGATGAAATTTGGTATATAGGTTACCGATACCCTGGATTAAGACATAGGATACTTTTTATCCCGATAAAGTGAGTAGTTCCCGCAGGATAAAGAAATTAAACATATCCGGGGTAAAGCTAATCCACGCGGGCGAAGTCGAAGGCGGAAAGCTAGTACTTAAATCAAGGAAAGAAACACTAATTTAATTTTTACCACCTATTAAAATAGCAAACACTTTTAGTTGTTCCTATTAGTCCCCTTTCTTCGTATCCACTACAAATTCACATTTGACAAATGTACAAAACGCTGTTATTTTTTAGGTTGTGTGTGCACTTATAGTTTACATATTGTACAAAATCATTAACGTTAACTATACTTAATTAAGAACAACGTGCAGGTTGTTTTTTCCTCTAAACATTGAAAGGAATCCATGGTTAAAATCTTTTGAGTTCTTCGAGCCCACGGTGTATATTTTTAACTTAAAATTGCGGCACATTCACAAGGCTGACTACCCAGAGAAGAATGTGCAAGAAATTCAAAGGTTGCTCTTATTATCTAAAACAAAACAAAAAATATATAGGCAGACTAATTATCGCAGAGCGGCTCATTAAGCTCAAGCTTGTTTATCATTTAAATAGTCAGAAATTTTATAATAGTTTGTTATTGAAAAAGCCGAATGAAACTTTAAATCTCTTCTCTACAATAATATAAAACAAAGTCGCTATCCGCGTCTGTGCCTTTATGTACTATCTTGTAGACTTTCTTCCGAATAGTTTTTATGTATAATACTTATATATTATATATAAAATAAATAAAGTAATTGTACACACCCGAAGCTGAGGTAGGTCGCTAGTTGTTTATATTTCATTTTATGCAACAGATGCTGTAGGTACCCAATATAAAGGTCGATAGCCCAGACGAAGTTCGCAGCGATAAATATCGCGTTTCGTGGATGCGGACGCGCCACAGCACCACTACATGTAGTCGCTTGTCGCATTGGCAACGCGGCAGAAGCGATGCCGTAGGTAACGATAGTGTCGCACTGTATCGACCGATACATACGCGCGACAGCGTCGGACAACATCGAGGGATAAAGAAAAAGAGGAGGCGGTACGAGATTACCCTTTTTTGGAATAATTATACTGTAGTGGCACCGTATCGATGCTGCAATTGCAATGGTAGCGATACAGAGTCGTGACTGTGTGTGTTAAGATAGATAGTATCGTATCGTAACCGCCTCCGTCGCTCAATATAAACAACATAGTGTTTACGATTCGGAGGTCGCGGGTTCGATCCCCAGCGGAGTACATGTTTCCTTCGGCCTCATCTTCGCTTAACATCAAGTGTGATTGAGGTCATAAGCGCTAACCCGTTGAGCATAAAAAAGAACGTTATGGTAACGCGGCCTATTGCGACTGCATCGATACCGATTTTATTTTCCATCGCGTCTGCATCGATGCTGCATCACGTTTTTATTGATGCTGTATCACGACTGAATCGACGGCTCATACCGCGATATTTTTGAGGACACAACGCTATTGTATCACCGCAAAAAGTCGAGACGCGCTATCTCCTTAGGAAGCTAAAAGACAACGGTATGATACATAGTAAGGAGAGAGCACATAGGGAACTTCCGCTCTGTCGCGAAATGTTATCTCTGCACACTCGATGTCAATGTACGACATTTCAGATACGGCACATCAACAAAATATAATTTGGTGAGCGACGAGTACGCCGTTTGTAATTTTTCATTTGGTGTGACACTGCTCGACGCTCGAGCCAAACGCAGGAGATCTAAGCTACATTCATTAGATAGAAGATGCAAATAAAGAGATAGGTTCACCGGCCCCCATTTACCTAATAACTGTTTACGAAACAAGTTATTTTATAAGATCTTTGGATTATTTTTTAAGGATCTAGCCGACAATACCGTATCCGATGGGTTGCGAGAATTTTTGTCTTATAAATTAGGGTACCATATGAAAAGGGTGACACCCTATTACTAACCCTACCCTATATCGTCAAATTGTATGTCCCTATCACAGACATCGACAGCTTCAGCCGTAATAAGTTAGCCATATACGAAACTTTGACGGAATTCTTACGTATTACTAAGGTCTTAAGTATCTTGTAAAATAATAAAAAATTCAAGAAACCGATATGAAGGACCTTTATACAATAAATCTAGAAGAATTTTGCATATTTTTCAAAAATGTATGTCCAAGTTGTATATGGTAACACAAATACATTTTAAAATTGATTAGATTCTAATGGAAAACCAAAAATATTAAAAAAGGTAAACTATAGTACTTTAGTAAAAAAGTCTAGCTGCTCGACCCGTAAAAATATCTAACTGGAGACGCGTGAAGCGTTTGAGACTTATTGTTTGTCAGGCGCTACCAAAAACAGCGCAGTTTTATCGTGTGGTGATTTCGAACCCTTTGTCCGAGAGTTCGACTCTCACTTCACAGATTTATTTACTATACACAAGTTTGTGGCGTTTCGCATAAGAAACCTTGTGAAATTTTATTAACGTCGATGCAAAGATGGTGGACATGCGCCATGACATCATGACAAAATCATAAGGGTTTTAGCGTTTTTCTGGTTTATGCATATACAGGGGGTGAAATTTAATTTGTGTGACTCCACTCCTGGATACGAACAACTTTCCATTAGGAACCATAACCGAATTCGATCAAAAATTTTCGATTAAAAAGTAAACCGAAACCACCTTTAGGCTGAATTCGGCTATGGTTCTTAGTGGAAAGTTGTTCGTAGTCGAAAATTGTTGGCCTTCCATACTAAAGGTGGTCTCAATATGGTTTATTTTGTGTTGGTATGCGAAAATTATTTGATCGATTCCGACTATGGTTCCTTGGGAAAAATTGTTCGCAATCAAGACTGGCGTCACCTCGTTAATGGGAATCGCACAAATTCAATTTACTCTGTATGTTACCTCCTGTAGCATGGCCAACTTTGAAGTGCAAGGAGTCGTTAGATCCTTAGTAGGTATCACAGGATATATTTTATGATTAAAAATTAAACATGGCGCCCGCAAAATATAACATAGCGTCTGGGTTGCGATTCTCGCACAACAGACATATCACTGTCATTAGAGATTGGCATATCCATCTCTTTCACACGTATATGCTATATAATGCCGATCTGTTTGGTGTAGTGGTTAGCAAGACCACTATACCAAAAGGTTGCGGATTAGAATCCCACCAGGGGCATATGTTTGTGTGATGAATACGGACATGTGTGCCCGAGTTATGGATGTTTTCATTTATAATAAGTATTTATTTGTAATAAGTATTTATTTATATAAAAAAAATGTATTTATGTAGTATATCACCCATCTGGTATCCACAACACAAGCCATAGTTGCTTACTGCGGAACTAGATGGCGCTGTGTGTATGTCTAAGGATATTTATTTATCTGCGAATGGAAAAGTGACAAACCTATTGTTGAAAAGTGATAAACAAAATGTCGACTGCGCGAGAATCAGGGTGCAGCTTCCAAACATTCCAGCGAATGGCTTGATAGATTTTGAAATAGTATTTTCTGTAACCCGTTTTTTTTATGCAGTCAGGGCTTTTAAAAAACAAATTCAATTCCAATTACTCCAATCATTTGTCGCGTCTGCCTCGTAAATGATCTAAGGTAACTAACCGCACTTTATAAATAGGGGCACACATGCCGATCCAGATTCGTTACACATACGGCACACAAGTGTAAAAATATATAGCAATCGATAAAATGGCCAGTGCGGCCCTGATGGGCGCGATGATGTAAACAGAGGCGAATGCGATCGCCGCTAGTACTTAAAATGTGTACCTTATAAATATGTAGGGCAGGGGATTCTCAAACTCGCGTACACTACTATGCGCACGAGTTCGAGCAGTGAGTCATGTAAATGTCAGTGTGGTGCGGTGTAACCACAAGGTACTCAGAAATTTCAACTGTAGTGGACGCTAGGCGGAATGTTAATTGCATGCTTCTTAAAGTTAATTAACTATACAAATGATAATTTATGTACCTGTAAAAACAATGACATTAAAAAACAAGTCTTCAATTCTAGGATGAAATGTATACTGGGATTGCGTATTCGACTACATCGTCACTTCTACCAGGTGAGATTGTGATCAAATGTGACTCCAGTCCTTTATAAAAAATCTAATAAGTCAATGCACATTATGCATGTGGGTCGCGTTACATTAGAAGCACCATCGTAAACACACATTAACGTCCGAATACTCAAACGATTCTTAATTGTAAGAGCCCCTTAAACATAGTTCCAGCGATTTCAATGTCAACGACATGAAAGTAATAGCATGGTATATTTAAAGTTGAGAGCGTTTGTGTATTCAGCGTAACACTAGTAGGCAATTTGGATGTTCAGATCGCCAAATCCCTGGATAGAAACAAAGAAAATAGTTACGTACAAACTTTCGAAATACGTCTTATGATCTAAAACAAAATTATTTTAATGTTTAAACGTACATGGTGTACGAAAAGTCGGTCCTACAAAAAAAAATCGGTGACATTTCCACTGATCTCTTTGTCGGTGCAAAATATATAAGATATGGTTCGAAAAGATATGCGTTTACACACACGGCCCACCGATAATCGGCCGCGAGTGCTCACTAGGGATGGGAAGGATGTTTGTAAAAAATGGAGATTGATATCGATAGTTTCTGTGCTTCGGAGGGCACGTTTCACTTGTTTTGGATTAGCGAAGTTAAGCTATTGAGAAGAAATTAAACACGCAAACTTGGTTGTAAAACTATGATAGATTACATGAAACATTTTTGTTTCTGCAGTCGCTCACTTTCAACGTTTAGGCACACAATGACGTGTAAAATGACATTCACATTATAAAATGACGGAGCGTCATGACATCGATGAATCAGTAGGAAACGACCGCCGATAATGCGTGGCTGTCGGTCGCATTTCGGTTAGTCGAAAAATCGCACGTGTGGCTTAGTTATGTTCGTCCAAAAAGTAGTTAAAAAGTGTTGGGTGAATGTAAGCTAGAAAGTATCGTTTTCATTGAAGCGGGAATAAATAAACGTGTTTTCCCAATTTTCCAAATGAAAGTCAATCAAGCGCGCTAATTCTATTTGGTTTAGTAGTTATTTAATTACACGACTATATTAAGACTACCTTTGTCTGTATACATAGATACTTCGAAACGGCTTTTAGTCTTTAATAAAAAATAAAAACCGTAATTTTTCGTGGGGGTTAAAATAAACGGCGATGACAAAGGACAAATACCGAGGCGAAGTCATAAGGTGTTCCGTTTTGCTACTTATGGCCCGGAACACTAAAAAGAAGCATTGAAATGAAACTTTTACAAGTCAGTTGAAAATCAACGCTAATAAAAACGTCTCAATTTGCCTCTCCACTCCGGAAATACAAAATTCAAGTGACCTCATTGGTTCCTATTTTGACAATGTGTAAAAAAATGTTTCGTAAAAAATCGTGTCTGTAATATTTCCTTCTTCTTTATTGTTATAATGATGACAATTGTCAACTTTTTTAACCGACATTTCTGCCAAAGAGAGGACAGTTTCCGCAATGCGAAATATGAATTGAGACATGTCCCACTAATCCACAAATTAAAATGAAACAATAGTGGTAAGTAAACAATAACGGTTGGTTTTTAAATAATAAGATGAATTCAGCCATAGTAAATTGTCAGATAAGCTGTAAAGGTAAAACGGACCCTTTCACAGAAAATTTGTCTAAGTAGGTACAGAAGTCTTTCAATCGTAAGAGAAACGTAATTTCTTGGCGGATCGTGTATAAATTTTTTTATTGAACCAATGTAATGTAAGTACCTACATCTTAAAATAAACCCGCAATTGGCCGAAATGTTTAATAAACACGCAGACTTTGAGTATCTATGACACAGGCATTTGTGCATGCTCTTATTTCAGATAATCGTATAAAAATAGCAACATAATGCGATATTTAACGCAGCTCGCCAAAAAAATTGGAGTGGCGTGCACGACCGGCAGGGTGACCTCAAAGGTGTGTTAAATGTCACATTCATGAATTCATGCTATTAAGAAAAAAAAGAGATATTGGGAATAACATTCACGGGGAGCATTGAAAGGAATTTCGCGAATAATCTTAATTTAGCCCCATATTTCCACTGAGGACTGGTACTACACTTGTGAGCAATAGAATAGGCCCACTCAATTTGCAGAAAAAGCTTTATTAATATTTATAGAATAACAAATAAGAAAATAATTTCAAAGAGTTTTCTAACCAATTTTCGCACTTCTTATCATCATCAACAGCCTTATCATCTAGGTGAGGAACATCATTGAGAAGTAGTGAAAAATCGACTCTATTTCATTCCACATTCGCTATCGTATGCCATACCGAGCTTTTTCTAAGTTTGATTTTCGTTTTTCAGACACTGTACGAACTATGTAATACTGATTACAAATCTGGCAAACCTTAGGTTTAATTTAACCAAAGTTTCGTTTATAGAGTCGTAGAGTTTTTGATGCTAGTTTTAGTAGAAGATCATAGTTATCTTAAATTCTTTATGGTATTAACGGTTGTCGTGGATGTAGAATTATTACCGAATTACATTTCTCATAAGAACGTTTCGCCGAATCTCGCGTACATTGCCGTGTTTGTTCATGAACACAATTTTAAACAAAAACAAACTCGGCAATATATTCTGCATTCGGTGGCACCCTGCTTTAGCGAACGTTCCTCGGTGAAGTGTAATTCGATATACTACTGTTTATCCGCTTCTCTTAGATCTTCAGGTTATTACTTCTCTTGGTACGTTGAATCATTCCAATAAATTACAATTTTCTCCAACTAAGAGGTCGTCTTCATTATTTTTTATTTTAGTCCTACCTGGTCATAACCAATCTATAGCCAGGACCATATTCCGTTGTTAAAAGCGTACCTACTCCGCGTCTTAATTTGTAAATGAGGTTTAAACTGCACCAGTATTTTTCCACTGATTTCTGCCAGCTGTACCAATTTTCTTTAGCGATTTGGAAAGAGAATAAATGAAAATTGCTTACATTATGCGATCTGATATACATTGTTTCTAAATGACATCCGCCCTAACTATTTTTAGAAGTAGACTTTTAAATATTAATATTTAAAAAAATAACAATTTTAATTTTAATAATAATTTAACTAGAATTTAGAACGACACAGCCTTCAGGTATTTAAAATTGAATGAAACCCTTTTGTACTAACATATAAACATCGGGTGTGTCAATTTCTTTGCCTTTAAGTATAGTTGTTGACGCGAGTGCACCGAGTGGATATCGAAAATTTGCAAAATAACCTTTACGCTAACCGTATACGTTTCTAATAAAGTTCGCCAGAAGTCGTTACCCCCAATTTTTTAATCGTAATATAATTTTAGTTGCGAATCTTGCTAGCGTCAAATCAGATATTTATATTACTACCTAAACAATGTTTAAACTTTTAATTTAATGTTACTATTCATTTCTGCTCTGGAAATCTATGGGGGAGCCTATATTAGAATACCGATTGGTATACTGGACAGTAGCACTGTCTGCGAAATCCCGCGATTGGTAAATGTTTGTGTGATGAATACGAACATTTATTCCCGAGTCATAGATCCGTCCGTTCCATGCAGTATCCACCTATAGTACAAGCTTTGCTTAGTTTGGGATCGAAATATTTATTTATTTATATTATGTTCAGCAGTGAACGTCCTGTGGTTGATATGATGATGACGAAGATGCATTGATGCAAACATGATGTGTGGTTTTATCAATTGACTACTTAGTTTAAACATACTTTACGAGACGCGCGCACCCGTGCTGGCTTCAGACGGCAGAGGCCAAATTTTACCTACTTCTATTTAGTTACATAATTAACAATTCCTTTGTCTACTTAGTAAGTTAAATTGACGACCGACTGGTGTAGTTGATAGTGACCCTGTCAACGAAACCAATGGTTGCGGGTTCGAATCCTACGAGCGGTAAATGTTTGTGTGACGAATACGAACATTTATTCCTGGGTCATGGATGTTTATATAAATATTTATGTATGTTTATCCGTTATCTAGAATCCATAGCGCAAGCTTTACTTAGTTTGGGGCTAGATGATTGGTGTAAGTGTCCGAAATATTTATTTATTTATAATCCGCTGATAGCGTAGTGTAGAACAACTGAGCACACAGACGCGGATTGCGACTTGTTTTACAATCTTTAGAAATTATACTAAAATATTTCACGCCACGTATGGTAAGACACAGTCATGCCATCATCGGACTGTCTTTGTAACCTGAACCGCAGAGGCTTCCATGCACAACATGGAATGCTCCATAATTGCGAGTATCCTATTGCAGCAGCTTTCAGGAAGCAAGAAATATAATTCCGACTCCGCCAACCAAATTGCATATTACGCCAACCCCGTATGTACACGTCACGACATTTGGCGAATGTTCTTAGATAATGGCGTCGTCTTCATATTGCTACGTCCACCTGCCCGTTACCCAATGACGTAGAAACAGGGCTGCCACTCGGGCTTCAACGGTTTATATAAGCTTTTAAAGTCAAGAGAATTATTCGTAATTATACAATAGGCTTTTATCTATCTAGAGATCTCTTCCACTAAATACACAATTGAGTAATAATTTACAAGCAGATAATCCTTACAAAAAATAATAATATTTTAACAGTACATGACTAAAAAAACATGTATAAACAAAGTTATAAAAAAACATACAACTGATTATATATTGGTGGATAAATCATAATATTATTAAAAATAATTAAGACGCGGGTTAGACAACTACATTATAACAACTTTTTTCATCGACAATTAATTTACCTATAACCATAATATTATGCAACAGATAATACTCAAACGGAAATCTCACGTCACAAGTACACACATATATAACTTTTAATTCCTTACTATTATTGCTTTTCAGGGTTAGCAGTGGACATCCTGCGGTTCATATGATGAATGATAATGAGGAGGGTTAACTATCACAGAGGAGTCATTTTTAGGAGAGATAATGAATTGCCTTGACCATATTTTTTTATTATCGTCGAACACGATGCGATAATAGTGCTCGGTTCATAGGACTTCCGCACCATCATATTCATGACGTTCATCAGCATTACACGCGCCCAGGTTTCGTGAATTTGTGTCAGACTAGTGGCCACCTAGTATAGACCGCCTCCGTGGCTCAATGTAAACAACATAGCATTTACGAATCGGAGGTCGCGGGTTCGATCCCCAACGGGGTACATGTTTAGTACTCGGTTTGGTTGGTGGTAGGGCAATTTAAATGTCCGCCTGGCTAGCTACCACCATCTTATCTAAATCTGCCGAAAAACAGCAATGTTAATAGCATTGTTGTGTTCCGGTTGTCAGAGATAAGATAGCCAGTGCTCCAAATAGGATGGGGTATCCGGGTCAGTATGCTTCCCCCTTCGGCCTCATCTTCACTTAACATCAGGTGTGATTGGGGTCAAGTGCTAACCCGTTGTGCATAAAAAAAAAACCTAACATTCAGATCTATCAACTACCTTGAAAACAACCGGGACCGACTAATTATTTAACTCGCTAATTGAAAAGGAATAAAAAAAACACATTAAAAAACTTGAAGCCGGAGCGCCCCTACGAAACGGAGTACATGTTATCCGTTTTTCGGCGGTTCGGCCCCGTGATCTCAAACAGAAGTCTTTATTTATAAACACAAGGCTGTTTATTTTGATTGTACGCTGTAGAGGTCTAACAGTCGCGAGTGTCAATACAGTGTGCCTCGTCATAAAGCGCACTTACAAAAGCGCCTGAAAGTAGACTCAAAATCGTTAAAGAAAAAAAAAACAAAAAAAATCATGACAGTTCAATGTTATTCTTAAATGTTTTTTCTCATGATGCATGAACTCCTTAGGTAAATAAATGGGTATAATGTATTGAACTATCAGGGTTATTGATATGAATTATATACAACAATGATTGTAAATAAGTTAATACCACTAATTTTATTTACCCAAGGAGTAAGAGAGAGAAATCTTTAAAAATAACACTAAAGTAACACACCTTACATTTGAGTTTAATTTACTTTGCGCATTTTATGACATTGCACACGAATTGGAAATGACGCGAAGAAGGACAAACCCTGAATTCTGGCTTCTGCACATATTGATAAAAGGGAAATATACACGCGGTCGCTTTATGACCAATTTTAATCGTATAATTGTGTCAAATTGGATATTTTTGTGCTTCTTTGAAGTTACTCACCGCCTCTCAAACGATAATAAAAAACATTGAGTTTACTCGGTCGAGAACTCAAGAGGCATGTCTTTGCCGGCCCCGCCCCGCTTAAAGTCAGTTAAAAATAATCCCAAATGTTTATTTCAGACGCGCTCAGAGGTGCAAAATTAGGCCCTTTTCATTCACGCCTTGAAGGTCGACCGATAGGTCCTCTAAACTATACAGTGAGTAATCAATGCCGAGAATCTTTGTAACTCGAATGTTGTATGTAGATGTTTTGTACCATAGACTTTGTATTTGCTTGGTGGTATTTAAGTACTCGATGTACTAAAACAGTGAACTGAAGTCTGTGTCGTGTAAGAACTTCTAGAATTTTCTAGTTGCATTATTCAGTCCAGTACAAGTCGCAAGGTGTCATGACAATTGCCAACCGAGCATACAAAGGGCGATGATATTCAGCATAACTGCAGCCCGCGACCTCACTCAACAATATAATACAACAATCAATCAATCTAGCAGTTTCCCGTGTGGTAAAGATGTGGTAAAACAGGTCAAGACCACCAGTGCAATTTTCTTCAGATCGGCTTAAGTGAGCTCAATGACGTATGAACGGTTCTGATTGTAACCAATATAGATACACAAAGGTCGTGTGAAGGGTTACGGCCTGAACAGAAGCTGAACATCCGACCGACAATTGCTTGAAGATCGGACCGAGATTGGCTAACAGAAGGCCAACTGCAACTGTGACCAGTGAACGGATGCGTACACACAGTATAGGCGATATTCACAATCTAAATAAAGTTTGCAAGAAACTATACTCATGGCCAAAGAAACTACATCAATGTTTTTTTAACTGAAGTGTTTAATATTATATTAAATACTTAGTTGGCCACATAACAAAATATATTGTGTCTTACCTAGCGTAGAATAATCTTTTATGGAAAAAGGCAAATATATTTTCAATAAGAACGAGGCATGAACTTTCATGCCTGCGGGTTTATTATTATTATTTATTTGTTATTTCTCAGAATCGCAAGAAAAGGAATAAACAAATATTACTTATACATTTATTGGTTTTCAAAGTAAACTCTAAGGGCCGTATTTATAAATCGATCTTGAGTTTGAGATTGCGTCTCAGTCTCAATTCAATTTTTTTGATACTGTTTTAATATGCAACAGATTCTCAAGTGTCAACTTAAGGTCATCTCAATATTGAGAACAGTACGGGCATAAGACTGTCAACTTATCGTACCATCAGATGGAATCATCGAGTTTAGCACGATTCCCACTCTTCTTGGAGGAAGCCTTCCACAGCCTTTCGTAGGCACTCGCCGCTTCTTCGCTGTTCGATAAACATTATTATTGGAAAATAGAAGATCCATTAAGGCCTGACCTTGTTATAAACTCGGTTGCTTATCTAGTGGAGTGAGTAGAGAAGGAGATTCTTTCCTAAACAACCGGCAAATACTTGGTAATTATTTTTATCCCCCGACTCCAAAGGGGAGTGTTACAAGTTTGAAGATGATGTTTATCTGTAACATTATCGCACCAAAATGGCTGTAAGTTTATTTTGCAATTTTGATTTCTGAACAATAACCCTCATTGCGATGTGACGCTTGATCCCTTTCCCCATAGGTTAAGCTGTATGGCTGATGTTGCATTCAATTAGCTACAGTCCCATTTGCCGAGGAGGGGACAACACCTTCTTTCCTACTTCACACCTTTAACTGTTATTTAATTAGCCCAAGGTAGCAATATGGCTAGGGCACGGTCTACCTTCAGTGGACGCCGTGCAGAGTACCACTCATGGTCCTGGCTTAAAGGAGGAGTGTGGCAGCGGGTAATGTAGCGATATCAAATCGGTGCACTATTTTCGTAAACTACTTCTAAGCTAAGTTTGACGGAAAATTTACGCATAACGAAGACGCAATAAAAAGTGACATAATCAAAGATCGAGGCAACTATCTAATTTTTGGTACTTCCCTCACATTCATTTTTCAAATTGACGTGAGTCTGATTTTTCATCAATAGCCTTACATGTTCCCACTGTTGTGGCACTCAATAGGAGAGGATGTGGGCCATAATCCAATGAGCCCAGTGCGGATCGGAGGATTTTTCTTATGCACAACGGATTAGCACTTGACCTCAGTGCGGATTTGTGTCAGACTAGTGCTCACCTGACAGTCAGTGTTTATAAGCCGCCCCTATAGGGCACCGACTTAGCTTAAAGACTGCCTTTAATTGAAAAGAACCGGGACCAACTATTTATTTAACGTGCCCTTCGAAGCGAAGAAACTCACATACCAACGTACCAACTTAGATACAATTGTAAAGATAGCAGGTAGGTAAATAGCACAGAGCTACTCTTAACGCAGTTTGTTTTAGATGTACAATTACATATAAAAAATCAGGAAGAAATAGCTTTATGACAGTTGACCAGTCATCTTACCTGTCACAACTGAAACTTCCATGGAATTAAAAATATAACTTTATATATTATTTTATAATATTATATGAATGTTTTTATTGCACACATTATAAATTACCTGCTTGGGAAGCATGACCACACGCGATATAGTTTATTACAAGTTACATCGCGCGCATTTGTCAAAATGGTGCTGTACGACTGTTATGTCGCTCATTATGACAGATGACCGCAGATAAAATATGTGATAAACAATATCGCAAGTTATCATGCTCCTACTGCAGTATTTAATCTGGAAATCACACCATTCCATCAAGGCCCCGATGAATTCTAGGCGCTGACCCACTGACTGACCCTGCTAAGAAATGTATAAAAAAACTTTAATTTGGCACAATTTTTAACGCACGTAACGAAAAACGGAAGCTTCCATTAGCACTTGGGCCAATCGTTTGGCACGAATTCCGTTAAAAAAAATGTGGTACTAAGGTGTGTGTGAGTAAAATGCTATACTATACAGAATAGCTCCTAGGCTATATATATAATATAATATATTATTATAATATATTATTATAATATATTATATATATTGTATATTCGTTTGCAGCAACTATATTTTTACATTGGACTTAATACGATGATGAAAATGCCTATCAAGTCTGTTAAAAGCGATAAAATATATTTTTTTTAAATAAGTGAAGTAACAGCCACTCATAGCATAACATATACAATTATAGCAGAGTGTGACCCTTTAGTTAATTACCTAATAAATAATTAATGGCCAAATGTGGTACTACTTACAAAGAATAACTCATCAAAACATTAATGTATAAAGGGGCCTACTTCTCATTCACCTGTCATTTAAACGTACAAAAGAGTTCTAGATCGATGCCAAGTGCCAAGAACTTTACACCGCAATACATTGTCTTGTGTCCTTTTGTTGTCTCTTCACAAGAGTTTGTTTTAAATCCCTAAACGACTTCAATAAGATCGACGTGTTGAACATTGAATCTATAAGTTGGCATATTACAGAAAATATAATTAGATTTATGGATATAAAGTACTTTTATTAGTTTAAAGTGCGGTAAATTTTATGATAATATTTACCTGCTTAATTTCGAATGACAAGTATTACACTTAAAACCTTTTTTATAATTAAATGCAATAAAGGATTAACCCGCCAGCATATTTTCTATTTTTCCAGGGCCATGTTGTATTTTTACTGCTTAATCCTATGACACTCTGGGGATCAAGACGAATCGTACGACATCTTGCACTTCAAAATCGGTCAAGTATTTTAGAGTACCGGACATAACATAGAAATCTACATACATAGGCACTTATATAAATACACTCGAAAAACATAACCCTCTTTTCTGGGGCAGTCGGATAATAAACAATACCTAAAAGTGCTAACGCGACGTGGGTGAAAGGAGCTCAAAATTGTTCATGTAAAAAAAACATACAAACGGCCAAACTGAGAACCTCCTCCTTTTTGAAGTCGGTTAAAAATGTCACGGGCCTACGAGGTGCCAGTTTTTTTTATAGAACTTAGCCTGCGGCTTAGGTCTATCCGGAAATTATCATTTTAAAGAATCGCACAAAACATAGGGCCACCATTTTTTTCCTGTGAACGTGTACAAACACGTTCCGCGGGGAGGTTGAACACTTTGTTTACGCTGCTGTTTATACGACTTATAGAAGTCGTAGAAACAGCAGCGTAAACAAAAAAAAATTACTTAAATAAAGAGTTTGTTAGGTTTTGTATTTTAAACGAAATTACGTGCGCCGAATCGCTGAAAATGCTGCAGAAGAAACGGATTCGAAGATTCACCTGCCGAGATAAACACGGAACATCGTAGTTACATTTAATGTTTAGCATATTATAGCACGTAGTGTGAACGCGCTTCATTGTAGAACACCGCGAATAGCTTTAAACGCTACTACTCACATTTAATATGAATCGTGTTCATGCATCATCGGTGCGGAAATTTGGATGATGTAGAACGGTTATTCTATGATGTAATGTGTTTCAGAACACCCACTGTGATGGTTTTTAAAACTATCTTAGAAGTGCATTACAACATTTTATTAAGGAAAAAGGATGGAAAATCGGGAGATAAACGTTTTCCATAGACTCGTTAAGGGCTGGAGCAAACTCGACGGCCTTCCTCATTTTAAATGTTTATTGCCGATAACGTTGAAGGACTAACTAAACAGATCAGAGAACAGACCCGGTTCATAATGGGTGCGCTTACTGAACACTTACTGGCCTTTTACTGGGACCTCTCATTTAAGATGGGCGTAAATCTGAAAATTCTACCTGCAGAACGTGCAACAAAAGATGTCAATGAAGCACCTTCTGTGTGACTGCGATACTATGGCCATAAGAGGTATGCATCATCTGTGTAAAGGATACCCCGAACCTACATGCTCTATCCACTACGTTGTATCATAAGACTTATAAAGTCTTTAACTTGACAGTAAGGGAAAGTGAAAGCAGGGGAAGCGCACAAAGGATCCCTATTGTGGCAAAGTGACATTGGTCACATGCCTAACCCCATGGCAATCTTAAGAATATAAAACAATAACACGTCAATGGCCTATAGAAGCCCACTTTTGGACATAGCCTCTCCCATGGCGCGATTTCACGTTCCATGGGAGGATTTTCCTTAATCGCTAAACTGGGCAGGCGGTTTGCCGATTTGGGGGCTTCGCACCAATGACGCTGCTGCCAGTCAGCTGCTTTGCTGTTAAGCTCGTGATCGCTTTAGCCTTTTTTTAGACAATCACGATACGAAACGAGTTGGTCTTATTTTCTGCCGGCAACCACACATCTGCTTTATAATCCTCGCGTGCCCAATGGGGTTGATTTACCACGCCGCGCCGGAGACTAGCAATCAGCGGACAGGTGACTGTCATTCGCCGCTGATTCTTGTCCGTTATATCTACAACCCAATGCTCATAAAACCACTATGCCAAGGAGGTGATTAAACAATCAGATTTTCATTTTCCTCTATATAATTATATATAACTAATGAGACTACCCATTTATGAGGTTCGTATTTTCGTACTTTAGAGGACAGGGTGTTTTCCAATATTACTTCGCTGGTAAACGAAATGAAAGTGATCTAATAAAATCCATTAGATGTTAATGAATATTTCAGAGTGTTTCCAGGGCATAACAATTATAAAGAAGGGTGTGACGCACGATCTGACGACAGCGGCACGGCGGGGCGTTCGGGGACATGATAGCAAATTCTATTGAATTACCAAAGTACAGGCGGGGCAAACTTCTGATATGATCTGAACTTGCTCCCTGCATGTTCAGACTTTACTGGAAGTGGTACAAATTATAGAAATTATTTTTTTATGTAACGAAAGGCCCTCTTATACGAAATGAAAGTCGTACAAAACGCGCTTCGCACATAGTTTTGCGATTATTGCAGATTTTTTTCAATATATTTGTTTGAACGCGTTCGGCAGAATACTTAGTGCATTTATGCAATTTTTTTTACATCAAAGCTTAGAGAATTTCAAGCAAATTTTGGAATAGGTTTATTTTTCTTATTCTTTAGCAGTGTTTTGAAACTATTGGAAGATCCAAAGTTGTTTCCGCAACATCATTTTACTAGCAAATCATGATTTGCGTGCGTACGTTCACAAATTGCCGGCTCTGCTCGGAAGCAGGTGAAGACGATAGCACAGATTACGCTTATGATTAAAATGCGTCGTAATTACAATTCAATTATTCGAATCCATAAACACATAAACAACCAAACAATTTATCGACAATATCCTTCTATATGTTACAGCCCGCAACGTATATATCAAGGCGATAAATCACCATAGATAAAATATAGGAAATGCGATTCGTAATTAGCGCAAAATGCAGCATCGTAAACCATAAGTGACAGTAATGGATTGATTTTATCTGTTACGCTATTAGAAACCACAAGCCCAAGCCTAAGTATTTCACCTGTCGATACTGGCCAATGGACACTCAGATTTCCACTCTCGACCTTAATTTGTAACTTTGAGATATATCTTAAATCCTTCATGAAATCAATTAAAACGTTTGATATTGTTCCTCAGAGTGATTCTTAACGTTCTAAATATAAAAATTAAAAATAGAATGCAATTATCATCCTAATACTAGGAAATATTAATGAAGCCTTTAGCTTAAAGAAATTGCTCCTTTTTCCGCTGTTGTCGACTAAGTGCAAACTGCTAACTCAAAACAACAAATTTATAAAATATAATACAATTGGTAAATTATAACGAAGATAGCTGATGGATGATTGTTTTAGGTCGATTTTCAATGCCTACTATAATAGTAACTCCTATAGATATTAGTCCTCGGTCGGATTTAAGTCTAGTAGATTTCTAAATAAATAATGATACTTTGCTTCAACAGTTATTGAAAAAAGGTGGCGAAAGACACACGCTAGCGTAATAATGACCATCGCCAGCTTAGAGCAAAAATGACATGTACGATAGTACCTACAGCTTCACAGTACCACAGATTTTACTTTATTAATGAGCAGGTATGACGGTTTACCTTTATACCCCTGCTGCATTGGCTTAAACTTTTATATACCTATGTCAGGCCACAGAAGGAATAAATCAAAATAGCGTCACTTAAAAGCCAAGACTATCAAAAGTAATGCGAAGGTTCAAGTACCCCTTCATGTACTTTATCAGTAGACATAGAAATTTTTAGTGTTACCATTCTAGTGATTTTCAATCGATTTTAATTTATCGACAACTGCTTAACACGTCAAAACCAGTGATCAGTGAGTGACTTATCGTGGCAATAATTGAAATGACGTAGGAACATGAAACATTTTTATTTTTATACGGGAAATAATGTAATATTAATTTAGTTAACCAAATTCATTGCAAATATAATAATGAAATAATGCATCCACAAGATTATTCACCACACGGAGATTGCATTCAATTTATACCTGTATTGAGTAAACATTAATCTCCACAAGAAATGACTAGTAAGTTTGTGGTAAAAATGACTAGTAATATTGTACTTGAGGCACTGGCAGAGTTATCTGTGTTATAGTCGCTGAGCCAGCAAACCCTTTGTACAATTATATTGTGCATTATTCTAAGATTTATCCCTGTATATATAATATTATATTTGTGATTCTGTACAATGTATTATGGCACTGAATAAAAAAATATTTGTCTACGATAACAAAACTTCTATTTTTTTTTATAATTGACTGGATTCGTGTTTGACCACAATCTCACCTGATGGAAAGTGACGATGTGGTCGAAGATGAAGCACGCGATCCCAGTAAGCCTATTCACTCTGCTCTTGAAGATCTCAGGAAAGACTGACGCCGGAAGGGATTCCATGCCTTGGCTGTTCGGGTGATGAATGAAGAATCGAAATTCTTGGTGCAAATGTTATATTAATTATATACGGGTGAAATCCTCCCCACGCCTAGTGGTCCGAAGATGGAAAGGTGACGGTGGAATAAGATTATGTAATTCCAACGCACACTCCCCGAAATGCACTCTATGTCTGATCATCACTTATCAGATCCTCAAATTAGATATTAAATTGTCGTCCACGATGTCAAAAATTTCATTTCAATCCAATATCAGCAATGGTCAAGTAATCTCATAAGATAAAATTTTAGTCATCGCTTTAAATAAAATAATGTGCGCAAATTGCAACGTCGTATACCTATGTGACAAATCCCTTTAACATCGCATGGCGGAGCCACTTTATCGGGCCTTAAATGATTGAGACTCCGCAGACAACTAATTTAATTATGTTTGCTGTCTGTCAAATTGTCCTTATTCACTGAGCATATAAATACAATATCATGTGCGCTCATATCCGACAAAGGTGGATTAATAGCCAAGCAGTAATTTAACCAGGGCTTGCCATTGAGATAACTGGCGCATGACTAAGGGCCTGTTCATACAAGCGATTGATTTCATTATCGCTGTTGCCCGATTTGGTTGGATTAAAAGCAAATAACTGGGGAATGAGATGACGTATCGACGTAGGGCGACCTGACATCTACCCCAATAGATTTTCAGACCCACCGGTCGGAACCGGCCTGCATCCAGCGACCTTCATTAGGTCACCCATCCACGGGTGGACGTCTCACGCTGTGCATGCCGGGGGGTCGTCTCCATTATAGGACTTTCAGGCTCCAGCGGTCATTGTCCTACTAGCGACGCACCCTGCCCACTCCAACTAAATAATCCGCTGGGCTACGAGAACGTCGGTGACTTTCGGTATTGACAGCCGTTTGGTCTAGTGGGTATGAATAGACTCGACTTCAAAACCAATGTATGTGGGTTTGAATTCCGCTAGGGGTAAGCGTTTGTGTATTGAATACTAGCCCATGAAAGATGTTTTTATTTAGATTGATTATAGAATTTAACGAATTATTAATAGTCAGGAAAGGTGTGTCGTGCTCGCTGAGAGCGCAATCTGAACAGAGAGAGTGGTATGGGCTAATGCAATGGATTCCGTTTATACTGAACCTTTGTAAATAAAAGGGCTTGTATAACTATAGTAATACGTAGGTATGAAAGAGAAGCACTCTCAATCAATTAGTAGTTGGAATGAAATAGATTTATTTTTGTAGTAACTATTCCAACAGTGAATACCTCTAACATTTGTATATATTTATGCGTTACCTAGTATCCATAGTAGGTATTGCTATACTTTGGGACTAGATTTTTTTAATATCTACTTTATTATATATACAGACACAGCAAGACAATCACTGCAAAGCAAAAATACGATATTATTAAACAATACATAGATAATAACTTAATTACCCTCCTTCCTTGGGCAGTCGGGCAAAAAAGAAACTAACAAAAAATTGAACATTAATTATACAAATTGGAGATCTACGGCTCAGCTCCCATCCCAAAGCGATAAAACGCGACAGCGGAATCGTTTGTGTGCACACAGACAGCTTTAGCCCGCATGTATGTAGTACTCCTTGCTATACAACTGCTACTCTACTATGCTTCAGTATCGTATTCCAATGCGTCATTGGTCGGTCAATGATGCAATCTCGGCCGACGCAAATAGGGGAGATCTGCGGATACTTCACCTCAAACTACATATACCTACGTTAGCGACCTTGGTATAACAGTTTCGATATACAGAAAGCACCGTCCAATTTAAGACGAAGGGGTATGATATAGTGCCCGTCTTATGGCAACATCGCTTGTAGCATAAAAAAATCATAACAAGCAATAATGGGCGTGAGTGCTGGAAGAAAACATAGCTTCGTCTCGAACAACCAGACCTACTTCAAAATGTCCAAATACTAGGAAGAGTCCGCAGCCATTGATAACGGTAAAAAACAACAGACGTGTTTATAAAAACGACAAGTTCCAATGTCAATATTTTCTTTGGGAACTACATTGTAAGCGAGCTGTTTTCAAGGCTGCTTTGGCTCTAAGCAATGTCTGGATTGTAGTTTTATAAAATTATCTTTTTTTTTTTTCTTTTTTTTTTTTATGATTGACTGGATACGCGTTTGACCACAATCTCACCTGATGGAAAGTGACGATGTGGTCGGAGATGAAGCACGCGATCTCAGTAAATGCCTATTCACTCTGCTCTTGAAGATCCCAAGGTTGTAGGATTCAGGAAAGACTGACGCCGGAAGGGAGTTCCATGCCTTGGCTGTTCGGATGATGAATGAAGTATCGAACTTCTTAGTGCGAATGTTCGGTATATTAACTATATATGGGTGGAATCCCTCCCCACGCCTAAAGCTTTATGAACTTTATAGAAAATGAGGCCGTTTGAATTAATTCGAATATTGAACATTTTATTTTATTGCAACATAATATGCATTATAGAGTACTTTACTTTGTCTAAACACAGTTAAAAAGAATTGTCACGCATAGCACAGAAATAGTATACCGCATAGTCAGACCGACTGGTCAATCATAGTAAAAACTTGTAGAACAGAACAAGACTGTTATAATGTTATTGAAAGCTCGCTTAAATAAAGGAGGTGTATTCATTTATCATAATCGTTCATCATATCATTATCATAATTCAGATAATGTCATTTAAGGGTTAAATAAAAGGGAAATTTATTTTTAAAAGATATTTTAAGTCGCTTCTTTTTATTTTTTGTAATAAATAAAACGAATTAGCTACTCTATAGCTATATCGGCTTTATGATTAGAAGAGTTTAAGAAATTGTTAATACATATTGTAATGAAATTTGAAAAATTAGTAAAACGTAAGCTCTTACGTCAAAAGGATCGTTTTTATGTGAGACGCACGTTATTTGTCACTGCAATATACGACAACGCATTACGTATTAAAATGAAGTTTCACCCACAAACTGTCGCGTGGTGCTGAGCGAAGTCGGTGCGAAGCCGTTTTATACAATTGCTCCCCCTACGAACGACTGCTATCACGGAAACCTCTTTGGTCTGATCGAGATCCGACAGCCCCCGATGCGACGTCCGGCTTAAATGGCTGGTGGAGCGGAAATCCCGCCAGTTTCCGATGGGTGATTTTATCCAGGACCTCTCAACCTGACTGCCTGGGTTTCGAGCGCAACTTCAGATCTAAACTTACAAACGTACCACGTATAATTCGATAGCTAAATTTGGTACTACATAAGCGCCCTAGAAGTAAATTATGGTAACTAGATACGTCTACCCATTAGACGTTTATCTAGTTATCCTTACTTCTAGGGCGCGTCCGGTGTAACCACCACATCTACAAGTGAGGCCTCAAAGACTATTAGGTTATGGTTAGGCAGTCTAAAGAGATTTGAAATTTTATCATTTCTATTTATCAATGTACTTATTATGTACCTACATAGTGCTTGGAGCGGAATGTGTTTTCGTCATTGTCACTTTTCACAACTGCAATTTCATATACAAAGCAAGGGGTCAGACAATGAATTTAATTAAGTCCAAAATCCAAATTCATGATCGAACCGAATTAGCAAAATAACCGACTTCACAGACATAGTGTATGACGTGTATAAGTACTGTCAATTTTGGCTTTTCCATTTTCCACGAAGGGTATATTGCCCGTATTCCGTAACGTTTTATGGTTTTGCTTTCACTGACATTTCCAGTTGATCACCGTATTCGTAAATACAGAATCACTTACAGGATAGGATAAGCGCCTTCATGCATGCAGACATGCTTTCTTCAAACCCACAAAAAATTCATTTTTTTGGTACAACATTCTGGTTTATTCATGCTTCGCGTGGCCTCTTTCATTAGTAAATAAAACACGCAATCCCCTTCAATTCCTCAGGGGGATTGTCAAGAATTGGGTTAACCAGATAGACGACATTTTGTTTTATATAAGGGGAGAACAACCGCATCGTCGTCGTGGTATCAAATGCGGGCATGGGACTACCAAAGTTGATACAATGCATACAAGTTATAGGAACCGGAGGCTAAAGTTCAAAGAAAACGCTTAAACTATTTATTGACATGCTCTCTATGTAATAAATAGCACATAAGAATAGGTAAGAATTTATTATGTTACTAGCTTCTCGTCCTCGGTTTCGCCTGCGTGGAATAAATTTCATGCGGATATGTTTAATGTAAAAGGTGAATGTCGTGTCGTACCAAGACGTTAAATCGAGGTCGGAGAACAGAGAGACGTGGTCATTACTACACAGACAAGAGAATAGCTCTTAAATTAAAGAAGATGTGACAGAACCGATCGTTGTGGAGGTCTTTGATGGAGGCCTTTGTACAGCGTGGATGTCCTTGGCCCGATATGATGATGTTTAATTTGTTTACCCCACGGGAACTACTTGCTTAATCGGGACTACTTACTTAAAAATATCTTATGTTTCCTTTCTGTAATTTTATATTTTCTTTTCTGTTGTATGTTTTAATCCAGGGTTTATTGTAGGTACTTATCCATATACCAAATTTCATCCATAACCATTTCGCCTTGATTGAGCAACAAACAAACAAACATCTAAACTTTTAAATTTATAATATTAGTCAGATTGGTATAAGTAGTTTTTTTTTTTTTTTTTTATTAAAAACTGGTTTCGCGTTTGACTACAATCTCACCTGATGGAAAGTGACGATGTAGCCGAAGATGTATCACGCGCACCCAGTAATTAAATGCCTATTCACTCTAGACTTGAAGATCCCAAGGTTGTAAGTGTCGGGAAAAACCGACGTTATTACGTATGAACGAAATGAGGTTACAGCAGAAAGTAAATCTTGAAGGATTAATTCTCTACCATTATTAGTTTATTTGGAGGTGCCTTAAAATATGTATTAGTAGACTACAGTGTCCTAATTGCATTCTTAACATATACATTATAAATAAGGCTCCAGTGGACATTCAAAATTTACCTTTAAATAAATTCAAAACCATCATAAAACAGACATTGTTTACCAAAGGCTATTATAAAATTTCTGACTATCTGGATGATAAGCAAGCATGGACATAGACCGCTCAGCGATAGTCTTAACTTATTTTAAAAGAGCAACCTTTGAATTTCTTGCTCGTTCTTCTCTGGGGAATCAGCTTTGTGAATGAGCAATAATGTCAAAAACTTTAATAATAAGATAATGATAATTAATATTTTTTTTGATTTGATTTTGATACCGGATGAGTTTTTTTTACCGTAAGGAAAAAAATAGGGCACATTAGGAAAGTGAAATAGAATTTATTAGCATGGGTAGTTTCAATTTTTTTCTTCAAAATCGCACGCGCCTTTCGGTTATTGATATGCGACTGCATGATTCGCAGGGTTCCTGTCATGCGAAATTTATTTGGAATTCATATTTTCTCCGAGTTTTCTTTATTTATTTAATTTAATGATGTAATTATGTGGAATTGGCTACAAACGCTGACACAATTAACGCTTTATTCTATGATGGTTTTGAAAAAAAAACTATGCCAATACCTTCTATTTCACTTACCTAAAATGCCCTATATTTTTTCTTACGGTAAAAAAAATCATCCAGTACCAATAAATAATCTTTAAATATCCTTCATATGTCGACAAATCACTAGATCAGCGAGTGCAACTAGCATGACTGGCGAATATTTGTCTTGCTCATTCACTTGAACGAAATATACAACTATCCCTCTCTCACTCCTACATCACGCGCGACAAACGATGTCATGCTACGGGGGCTGGAAGCAAAGAACTGTGATATAGTATTCGAAATAAAAATCTAATAAAAAATCTAATGACACAATTTTTTATATAAATAAGTGGGGAAAATCTTCATTTGAGAGATTTAATTAAAAGTTCACGTTCCGGTAAGTACTTGTGTAAGCCATGATGATTTCTATTCAATAAGTGGATTAACATAACGATTGGTGTTCGATGCAAAACACATTTCCGCAAATGCTAATGACCCTGAGTACCTATACTAGTTCGTGAACCAGGTTTACCCGCTTATTATTATCGTTAACATTTACATCTAAATAAGTTTGCGTAGTCTCAATCATGCCAGTATCTAATGTTGGAATTATGAATCACGTGAACAACGCGTCAATATCACACCTGATGTTAAGTGAAGTTAAGGTCAATGAAAGAAACGCGTTCACCCGAAATCCCCAACTCATTTGGATTGGTTGTTTAATTTCAAACAGCAAAATATGGCGGGAAACTTTACTGGTATAATATATACTATGTTATACTCTAGATTGAGCGGTCTCCCAATTTAGGAGGTCCGGATTCGATTCCCAGGCAGGCCATGTACCAATGAGTTTCTAAATTTTATTACTTTTGTGCATTTATCCGTGAAGGAAAACATCGTGAGGAAACCTGCATGCCTGAGAAATAAAAATTCAAAGGCATGTGAAGTCCCCAACCCGCATTGGGCCAGCGTGGTGGACTATGGCCCATACTCCCTCATTATAAGAGGGAAGGCCTACATCCCTGCAGTGGGACGTTTACGGGCTAATGATGATACTCTAGATTCCTTAGTCGCCCTTTCAGGCAGAAGTCGATTTCTAGAGAATATTAAAGGTACCATACCCTTAATCCCGAAGTTACAAAATATCAGAGCTAGTGGGGAATTTAACGATGTAAGCATATTGATCAGAAAGTTTAAAAAAACTACTTAAGTTCCAGTTGTTTGAGATAAGATAACCAGTTGTGCAAAATATTTGAGGGTTCAGGATGAGCATGCTTCCACCTACACTTCGCGCTCATTTTCACTTAAGATCAGATTTCAAAAATTAGAGACCTGATCTACTGTTGATACTGACATGATAGACATGGATTGCGCAAAGTCGTATGCGATGTCTGTCAGACGGGTCAGGGGGAGGCAAATAATCCGGTTGGGTCATATTAATTGCATCTATTAAAGCTCGTTAAAACTCTCCTATAGGCACCGACTGACGGCTTACTTATATCATACACCTATAATAATGAAACCCTACCACTGTTATATGACTTATATATACATTAACATACAAATAAAAGAAAGTTTTATATACTTGTTCTTGACGTACTCTTGTCCGCATTCTTTTCAGTTTATATACCTAATAATTTTCTCAAATTTATTTTAACTTGAAGCCGTTTTTAATGATAAGCAACCTATTACTTTATTTAAAAGAACTGTCTAATTTCGTCCCATTTTAGTGTACACGCGTGACAGCGCCAGCTACACATAGGTAATAAACTGTATAGGTAACTGTATAAATTATATAACTTGTAAACTACCCTAATATATTATGAATTTGGTATTTTGAGTAGCTGGAGAGAAAAAAGGCGCATGTTACTTGTATGGCTAAGCTAACTTGCGTCGATACATGAATCACTGCACCAGCGTTCTTGACACGATGCGTACAACCTGCGCATGCACATGTTACCCGCATCGTGTGCCAGCGTCATTATTTTCTCGAGACAAAAGTAGACCATGTCCTTCTCCGATCCCTCAATTATACCCTTGTGAAAAAATCAATCGTTCCGATGCTCAAACGACGTAAAAGAAAGATAAACTCATAATATTAGTTACTAGCTGCATGTGGTGAATCTACTAGGGTCCGCCAGCGAATCCGCCCACAAAGAATTTTTTTCCCGAGGATAAGCAACGTTGATCCCGAGAAGAGTGAGAATGTGACTGCCTCTCAAACTTACAACACCACTTCTGCGTACATAGGTTAAGACGTGACAATAAAGGTCTAAAGGTCAGGTACCGGTTTAAACACCGATACACTGGCTCACCTGAAATATTTTAAATCGGAACAAAAACAATTTCTACAAAAATTATCAAGCATTATCACTACCCATTTAGAATGTAGAAATTGGAAACCAAATAGCACTACGATGACATAATGTAACAACAGTCCCATTTCGAATACCATCGTTGCCCGAGTACCCGTAAACCCAAAATGAAGACGTAGCGAATGCGCAATGGGTAGCATGTCAAGCAGATGTCTCGTCAGACGTCGCCCGTAATCTAATTCTGTCGGATGACGTTTACCGGTCGGAACAATCGCGAGTTATTCCGAATGCACACGTGACAGTCCGCATACTCGAACGGATTCGCGGAAGCTAATCGGGAATATTATTGTGACAATCTTTACAACTTCGAGAGAACAGGGCGATTCAGCTACGCTTCGCAGCATTTGGAAAGATGCGTCGTATTGTCTCGTCGCCGATATCACAAAGCCTGAAGATAAAAATCTTCAATCAGTGCACCTACTGGTAATAACCTACGGAGCGACAACATGCACTAACGCTGCGGTTAATCAAGAACTTCAAGAGCCACTTAGCGAACTAATTTCTATGGAGGTAAATTAGCGACATCACACTGGCTGCCCTTTAGTGTGACGAAGGCTTATTTGATCTGGAATCCAAGATAGCAAAATTGTCACATATGGCACTGTCTATTTTCAGTAGAAATGCTGCGACTGAACTCCTGTAAACCAGGATCAACATAGCGAAATAACGAAAGATGGATATACCTTCAGTATTACTCGCGCCTATAAAAATCATTTTAATGAATTTGGGATAGACCATCATACCATGAGCCAATTTTACAGATAACTTGAAACCTACCAATATATACAACTTTCGTGGATATGGTGCTGATGAATTATGGTAAAGAAAATGACCGGAAATTAATTCAAAGATATAGATACCGCCAAAAATTATGCACTGGCGACCTGCTTATATACATATATTCTAAATATTGGTGAGGTTCGTGCTGTATCCCTCAACATCTCTAAGCTAGCTAAGATGGGATCTAGCATGCAAGCGTTTGTATGGAATTCTCCCCAGATTGTGTACTATGGAATAAAGACTTGGAAGACTTGGTGAGGTTCGTGCTGTATCCCTCAACATCTCTAAGCTATTAGATGGGATCTAGCATGCAAGCGTTTGTATGGAATTCTCCCCAGATTGTGTACTATGGATAACTATTCAAATTTCTGAGTGAACGTAATGAACGAGTGCTCATCTGACTTATGGACCCGGTAACTCCGGGTTAGCAGACGACAGTACATTTACACTGATTTGCATATTGACAGGAATATATGCTCTGCGTGCAATCTGGCGGAGATGACATCCGTTCTAGCAGAGTCCGTGATTGAGCATACGAATTTTGCATTGAAGGCAGTATCCAAATATCGATGCTATGCTTGTCAAATACAGTGCTTCTAAAACACATGCATGCTCTCATGACTGATATGATTCCAGGATATATCCGTAGCAATCATCGTAATATGTTAGATCTGGAAATAACTTAGAACTTAAACTTTAGGTGCTGCAAAATGATGTCCAGTTAATTACTGTGTAATTAAAAAAAATACAGGTTTTTGAGTTAAAAGGCTAAATAGAAGATTTAGAAAAATAATTCAAATCATGTGGGATGTCATAATATTATGAGTTTATCCAAGTACCAATTCAAAAATATAATGGCATATGTATACTTAGCGTAACACCTCCTTAACATTTCTCCGTAAAATGTTTCAAAATTGACGTTCCCAAGAATATGTTAAGAAGTAGTGCTTAAAAAATTCGGAAAAAATCATGAACATAGGAAATAAGGTTAAATAAAAGCTAAGCGATAATAATCAGGGTTTGTGTTAACTTGGATAGTTTCCTTTTCACATTAGAAGAAAGCTATTTGACAAACTTTAGGTATATATGTTTTGAAACCAGATTTAGGCAGCAGTGATTATGATTACCTGATTTTTAATTACATTATGTTTTATGTAAAGAGCTAAAGTTTGTAAGTAATTAGTTACCACTAGTTTTTCGAAGACAGTAAATCAACTGAGAGTACAGATCACCCATTGCCCTATTATCCTGTCCCGCAATAGACTGGTTTATTTTTCTAAGAGTCGAATATAACACTGTCTGTGTACTGTCACTACCTTTATCCCAAATGGAGCATATGCTCCATTTGGGATATGCTCCATGATATCCCAAGCATATGCTTGGGATATCTTTGACCACCCATTTGGGATTAAGGTCGTGAATCAATATCCAGTTGTGATGACATATGCTACTGAAACGTGGTTTTGTTCCTCCTAAGTAAGTTCAAGGTTGTACTGTGGAAAGCGTGATGCACGGCATTGACCATGAGATTGAATCAGGAATTAAGAAATCTATAGAAGAACAAATTACACAACCTTAGTCATAACATTAGTAAGTGGAAGTGGCAATCCTGCCTCCACCCCATTAATGTAACTCCTATAAGTTTGGAGCAACAGTGGATCCCGAAACAATGCCTACTGAACGTCGACTGTGACCTATGTGACTCTATTGCTACCTGGGACAAAGATTAATTAAGGAAAGAATTAGGATATGTAAGTGGTAAAATGAACTTTGCAGATGGGAGTGCGGTTAATGAAATGCTATATGGCACAAATTCCAACCCTATGGGGAATGAAAGAAGTAGCAGTGGGAAGCATATAGTTTGCACCCACAAGTGTAGCTTGGGAGAACCTCCCAAAATTATAAAGATGGACTCAGGCCGATTCCAACCGATCGCTCTGGAAAGCTATGGATGGTTATGCAGCTATTATTGCAAATGCATTTGCAGGCACCGTCTTCCTTCGTTTGAGGAAAAGGTTAGTAGCGGTAAGACCAACCGGTTGTACAATTTTATGTAAATTTAGTTCATCAAAAAGGTTGAAGGAAATTAAAGAAAATCTGTGGTAGACAATTTACCAGAAAAATGTTTTAAAAGCAACAAAAGGTGGTCATCAGTTAGCCTACTTCTCAGGCAATTCTTCCGTGTGTTCGTGATGGAGAATAACTTCTATTTCTACTTTTGCAGAGACATTAGCGAGGCCGGACTGGATTACAATCCTTCACAATTCGAAGTTGGCCCACAGGCCAAACTTTGCCCACCCCAACTTTAGAATTTATTACGTTTACTCTTCTTCGATCAAATATTATTCTTTTTATATTTTATTTCTTGTGTGCAATAAATAATTTAATTTAAATATTTTAATTTATTTTATGTAACTGCCTCTATGAAAACATACCTACATGGGGGTTTACGAAATGGAAGTTGTGGGTTGGATTCCCAGTGTGGTACATGTTTAGTACTCGGTATTAGCTGGTGCCCCAAATAACCCCTAATCGCATATTGTAACTAGCTGTCAATTTATTTATCCAAATCACATTTGACTGGAGTAAAGTTTCTATTACTTCAAATATATTACATATTACGAATATACATAGGATAATATCTTCAATGTTAGCTTTTTTAAATGGCAAGGGAGTGGGAATAAATAATACCCATTTCATGTCTAGTTGAGATTTAGTGTCAGAAAAAGAGGCATCAAGAAAAGATTATGGACATTTTCGGTGTGTGAAGATTCCGTCTTATATATAAAAAGAGAAACTTATCAACTATCACATCTGTCTGTTTTACACCCGAACCATTATTACGTTGTCATAGGCAATGAACTAATGTTTGACATCAAGATCGGGTTTTGTTCCCATTTCATAGAAAGTATGAAAATTTGCTATGGAATGGGATTAACTGTGTTCCAAGTTAGAAGTATAACTGACCTGATGCAGAGCTGTCAAGCCGTCCACGTTAGCGGTATTGATGTCGGCGCCCATCTTCAGCAGCCGTTGCACCTCGTCCTTGTCCCCCGACGTGCATGCAGCCAAGAACACGATGCCTGACGAGAACTGGATCCGCGACGCCCTCTTTGGCATCGGGGACTGTTTGTTGGTGTCCGATTCCTCCCATCTCTTCAGCTGTTCGGCGCGCTTGAACAGCGCAGACGACGAACGCGTATCCGTCATATTTAACCCCTAACTATACACTTGGCACTCAATACGAACCCAATACACACTTTTCACGACGCATAGATTATGTTTTTATTGCATGTAGTACACAAATGCCGAGTCCATAACTTAATTGCCATAAAAGGAAACATGAAAGAAGAAACGTTCCAGGGTGGTTTGATACTAAACTGCTCTCATATAATCATTGTTCCGAACACTTGTTGAATTAATCGAATAACACATATGAACATCGATCCTACATACATGACATAACCAATAAGCTACACATTTAGCGTGGCAGCCATTACGAGAATAAATTTTACCATTTTGCAGCCAACAAATCTAGCTACGAATGTACAAAAGAAAACTAGACGACGAATGAGAATGACGGGAAGAAGAGGAAGCTAGCGCCACCTACCTAACCTAGCTAAGCACGGCATTTCAGTGTTGCCAATTAAAGCGAATTGTCTATGGTCAGCACGTTATGTTCAATGAAAACAATAACTTGAGTGTAAGCAGGGGAACAGAATGTAAATGATAATTTCGTTATCGTGAAATTCTTGTCAGATGTATTTCGAGACTCATTTCAAATTAGTTTCTTTAGAAGTAAAAGAAGAAGTAGCACTCAACCGTCCGGCCTGTTCGGTTAAATTCTAGTTTAAGTTACACTTTTGTGCTGCGCGCATGTAGCCATTATTAATAAATACCTTCGTATCTGGTAAACTACAACAGCTATAGCGACAAAAAAATAAGTAAGTATAGGTGAAGGATTACAAATTAAAACTATATAAAAGAGAATACAGAATATCTTATTCTAAAGTACTAAAACCTGCGCATAACAGACGATATCGGCAAAAAAATTCGCAACTTCTCCCTAACTCTGCTCTTAGTGAAAAGTTTTACGAATAATAACGAATTTAGTAATTCTACACTAATTTTCCTCTGTAATGACATAAAGTTGTCTGTATTTAATAAATTTTTGTAGCAAAATAAATCGAAACAAACTACCTACTCCTCAATAATTTTGACAAGCGGTTCAACTCGCTCAAGGACGAAAACCTGCGGATGAGATATAACTAATTCATTTTCACTATTATTATTCGTTAATAGTAAGTAGGTAAAGACGCGGTCTCCCAATTTGGGAGGTCCGGGTTCAATTCCCACGCAGGCCATGTATCAATGACTTTCCAAATCTATTATAATTACTTATGTGCATTTATCCGACTGCTCTTAAACGGTGAAGGAAAACATCGTGAGGAAACCTGCATGCCTGAGAAATAAAAATTCAAGGGCATGTGAAGTCCCCAACCCGCATTGGGCTAGCGTGGAGGACTATGACTCAATCTCCCTCATTATTATACGAGGGCAGGCCTATATCCATGCAGTGGGATGTTTAAGGGCTGATGATGATTATTATTCGTTAGACAAAACGTCAAATTATCAGTAAGACAATAAAACTGCCTGTGACAATGCAATACGGACAAGTCGTGAAAAATGCAGCGTTTGTAGCCTATTCCACATTATTACATCATTAAATTAAATAAATAAAGAAAACCCAAAAAAAAATAACTTCCGAATAAATTTTGCTTGATAGAAACCCTATTTCCAAAGTTTATTTTTATTTCCAAAAATGATGTTCCGTTTTTGGAAATAAAAGTAAACTGCCTATGCCCATAACTTCTATTTTACTTACCTAAAAGGCACAATTTTTTTTTCTTACAGAAAAAAACTTTTCCGGTATATTATTTATTTATTTATTTATTTAGGATCACAAACAGTTGTTACACTAGTACATAGTCCATTTAACAATTAATGTAGCTGGTATTAAATTTAAATGTACAACCTTTAGCCTTTATATAGCCCATATACCGGAAAAGTTTTTATACAAACGCGACCGTCAAATAACACAATTAATGCTTTATACGATGATGATTCTGAAAAAAGAAATTAAACTACGTATACCAATTAATACCTTCTATTTATTTATTTACCTTACTATGCCATATTTTTTTCATTTCGGTTAAAAACTCAACCGGTATTAAATAAATCCGTTTTATTCGTAGTGCAAGGACGTAAAATAATAATTGTGTATTTGTAAATAGATGTTATTTGTAAATATTGCACAATGGGCCTGACATGGGAACCTTTTTTGGAGAGCACAGAGCAGATGCTGCGGATAGATGACGCTGAACTTAACCGCAAAGAGAACGAGATTTTCTGCCACACAAAGGGGGGACTGTGGGGTCAAAAGGAAGAGGTGTTTGAGGGGTTGATTTGTAGGGCACCGGCGCAAGCTTTGAATTTTATTTTGAGCTGATTAAAGTTTAATATAACCCTAAGCAAATGAATATTATCACAGATAAAATACACGATGCATTATCACGTTCAAAAAAATCCTCGCATTAAATCATACTGACGACTTTTTAGAATTAACTGATTTTTAACTCGTGACTCTGAGTCTGGATCTCAGAAAGTCCGGATTTATATTTATTGACATCCACCACAAGCTTGCCGGATTATAGATTTTACTTTAATTAACATAATAAATGTGAGAGGCCTTTGTCCAGCAGGGGACATCTGATATGATGGTGATGATGATGAACATAATGAATACAGAAATATGACTTCTTACAAAATTCCACAACAAATAGACGGCCTGATGGAAAAGATTGTACCCATATATATTAATTTTATTAGCTCTAGTTATACTGGTAACCTAATACGCTTTTGATTTTGACTAGTCGAATTTTCCCAAATATTTTGTTTATATTTAAATACACTTCGTACAATGAATAATTCCATGGATTTATGCAGTGCTATTTCTAAAACGTTACTATAACGTTATAGTAACGTTAAGGTATGATGTGGGTAGATATGTTCGGTCTATGCAAGACTTCGTTAAGTATTTTTCGATTAAAGTATTATTGTATAGCTCCGAATTGTTTAATAATAACACAGAACAAGTCTATTCACTGAATCTTGCATAAACATGGACTACATACTTTAATACTTTAAGCAAATGAAAACAAACTCATTGCAAAAATTAAAAAAAAAAACAACGGCCGCGCCCTCTCGTGACAGAACGCTGACATCATTTAGTTCCGAGTCGGGAGTCGACAGAAATTATTCAAAATTCAAGATGGCCATGTGTCACGATGGTCTCCTGAAGTGTCGTCGTTAACTTTTATTGTTTTGTGTGAAAATTGTGTTTTTTCACGATGGCTGACTTAAGTGTTGATATATTAAAGTTGCCGGACGAGATAAGAGATAAATTGGCGGAGTTAGACCTGGAGTTATCTGAAGGTAAGTGTACACTAAATTGCTTGCTATAACACCTAGATCGATAACTTGTTAATTTAGATTATTTTGTTAGAATTAGCCCGCTCCAGGAAGTTTGTCAAAACTTTTTCATATTTTTCTGCGCATTTTTTTTTTATTTTATATTATTTAGAACAGTTTTTCGAGTTCGTAATCTTTGACAGCTGATGTTGGGTAAATAGAAGTTTGTAGTTTTGCCGGAGTTCGTACGACGCGCGGAGTAGCTAGTTCGACGCTTAGAGTAGTTGTGATAATGATATCGAGGCTAGGTGCTCACGCTCGACTAGGTACGTTGTCACACATCGTCTGTTAAGGAATGCAATGATCTGCATCTTGCAGTTAAATGTAAAAAAGCAGAAGGAAGGAAACTAAACAAGCGTTGTCTGTCTCTTTATTGTATTCCGAAAGAGTTAACTCGTCTAAAACTTTATAAAGTTGATGTCAAGTGCTAACCCGTTGTGCATAAAAAAAAAGATAAAAAAAGTTAGGTATATATAACTTTATTCATTTCCCGCTATTGGTGAATAAATAAGCCACTGATAAAACGAGATACAACCCTGTGGAAACTTTGATTGTATCCTTTGTGTGAGCCTGCCTTACTCTGAGCTCCAATTTATTCTAATCAGAGCGTTTCTATGGGCAGGCAGGATGTGTGAGACGCACCAATAAGATCATTGTACCTCTTTCCTTTCACAAGGTCCACTGACGCTATTGTATGGTTCAATTTAGCACTAAACTGACCAATCATCTAATAAAAACTGGAGATATTGATTTTATTGCAGTATTATTTATTACTCTAACGTTTGGTCCTATTAATTATTTATAGTTTTTCTTTGTCTTAATTGAAATCCTCGAATAATAAAGGATAATAAATGGCTAGTTTAAATCCTCTTTTTGAAACATTAGAAATATTTAGGTGTAAATGCTTAATTAGCAAACACTAATATTGTGATAGTACCTATCTAAATGAGTCAGATGTCAATGAAAAACGTAAAAGTGCAGATTAATAGTTTTCAGTCCAGTACAGTCGCAGTCAGTAATCGATTTCGATTAGCGAAGTTAAGCAATGTCTGGCGCGTTCAGTCCTTGCAAGGGTGAACACTAGTGGCATTTTAATACGAATATTTCCGAGCTTCGATAGGCACGTTAAATAGTCGATCCCGTTTGTTTTCAATTGAAGGCAGTCATTAAACCAAGTCCGTGGCCTACATGGGCAGTTTAAAACACTGACTGTCAGGTGGCCACTAGGCTGACACATCCACCAATCTGAACTGGACGCGCGCAGTGTGGTATTTCCTCCTCTCCTAGTGAGAGAAAGCTGTGCCCCAAGAGTGGGGACGTTGAAGGCTGTTGAGGAACTCGTCCACTCGTAAAGCAATCTCTGCAGTCTCCAGATTATTTACTTATCTTGGTAATGAGTTACAGTCAACCTTTTATAAAGTAATTGAAAAAAAAAATCATGTAACAGGGTTTGCTGAGGAATGATCCATCAGATCCTTAATAGTGGAAGACACTAAAGATATTACGTTATACGAAACCACATCATATCCAAGGACAAAGCAAAAATCATCACAGAAGCTTTATGTGTGCTTGTGACGTATTCACCTTAGTTCTCAGAATTAGACAAATAATCTATCACATTAGTCATTCATGACCAATATTGTGCCATACATATTCAATTATGTTCCCTGTTATGACACGCAAAAAGTCAATGACACATAATGTTTACATAATATTTACGTATAATTAAAATAATATCAGCCTAAAACAACAGAATTAGCTATCCAGTTGTATCATATACGTAAGTGGGCTATCCTCCATATTTGTTCAAGTCCATTTCTATCACTTTCAATCATCTAACCGTTATGCAACACTCACATTACAATTACAATAAATAGTAGGTACGACATATGAATGGAGGTGGTTTAAATCCTGCCATACCGAAGATATCCCAGGCTATGCGAGATTACGATTGCCCTCAAACAGGCGATGACGGCATCACCGCGGAGCTTCTGCAAGCGGGTGGAATTCCGGTACTTAAAATCCCTTAAAAGCGCTTTAAGCCATGAATAGAAGTGTGGTGCTACTGTTCTTTAAAAGGGTGATACCAAACCTCTACAATCTGTGTTCGATCACGGACCGTCTCGCGCGCATGTGTGACGACATCCTGCTTTCCGAACGAGCCTGTTTTCGAAAAGGATACAGTACCATAGATCATATCCACACACTGCGACAGGTTATACAGGCAATAGAGGAGTATGTAATAATTTGCCTCTATGTCTATCGTATGTGGACTATGAAAAAGTCTTCGATTAAATCGAGACTCACTAAAATAAACTGCTAGTTTTGCTACCACGGTAGCGATGTGCGGTGCTGTAGTCTCTCCAGCGATGTCATATTGACTATCTGACGTCAAAGTGTCAGCACAACAACGCCACCATGTAGATCCGATAAGAGGAGCAGAGCACGAGGGCGATTCTACTGCAGAGAAGCGTGAGCTTTATCTGTACGAAACTGTTGACTATCGTACTGGAATACAAGCTCCTGGAATAGAAAGGATTTGGCATTAACATCAATGGCGAGTAGGTATCTTCGATTTGCCGACGACATTGTGATCATCATGTTTGCGATCGACAGAAGACCTCGGCACTATGTTCGAAGGCCTCAATCGAATAACCCAATAGGATAAAGTAACGAGTATCCCTACAGGATTAAAATGAATATGGGCAAAACCAATCTGCCCATGCCAATATTAGTTGTGAACTTGTTTCTAGAAGTCAAAGTTAACTCTTTATTTCGGAACTACAGCATAGAGAAAACAAGCAAGAAACTCGAAGAGTTGTTCTTTTAAAAATGGTTTTTAAAATGATTTGGGTAATGAGGAAATGTTTCTAGTTGTAGACGAGTACGATATGACGGACTAGAGATTTGATTAGATAGTCCAAGCGTCGGAAAACTTATGCCCTATGTTATGCCAAACTTCAAATCATAAGTTTCTTTTTTCAGTTAGTTAAACTAACTCAGTCAATGCTTAGTCTTACGCAAGACTTTCGTCTGAAAGTCAATCCATGTGTGTTGACTGTGATGGATGACCAGAAATATCCCAAAACAAATTTATGATTTGAAATTTTTATTTAACGAAATTTTTATCGCTTAACTTTGATCCTTTGTGGTTAAAGAAGTACTGGGTTGTTGACAAATAGGTTTAAATCGTGAGGATTTTACTACGATCAAGTTTTGATATTCTGGTAGGGCATGACATAAAGTATGACTCCCATCCGTAAGCCTGTCTTAATTTTCAGTGGACACCTGCATAATTATATTGGTAATACAATCCGTGTACTGATTGACTGAACACAAATTACCAGCCATTAAAATGGTGACTTATATTTGATAAATTTATCCATAAAATGGAATTACTTTCTTTAGTGACATAAAAAATCCATCATAACTGCTCGCTTATGTACATACGGATAAATATCTATAGATACCTACTTATCTATGTTAGATGTTTGCACACGTGTATTGTTGGCTCATTGCATGCTCTATCTACTTTATGTTGTTAAGTTTTGTCCCTCTCTAACATTTTTTATTAATTGATCATTGTCACAAGGGTGTACAGTCACCATCAAACAGCTGATGTTTTCATGAATTAACATATTGTATTGTCCAACTTTCAAGTAACTAATGAGCACCATTTATGTAGACTTTACGAATAGTTTTAGTTTTCAACTTTGGGACATCACCTAATTACGATGCTGACTGTGCGTAGTTTTTTTTGGTTAGTTACAAACTTTAATCGACATGAGAAAGTACATGTAAATTACACATAATTTCAGTATTTTTGACATATGTAAAGTACAGATAAAGTGGAAAAAATACGTTGTAACTTCCATTGTGTTTAATATTATTAGCGAATTATAATAAGTAAAAAAATTTTAAATTGTACAAGAATCGTAAACAATATCTTACTTGAACACCTATAATCATGAAGCGTCATTTCTACCATGTTGATTTAAGTTTGTATAAAAACTGATTACTAGCGTAGATAGCAATGTGAATGTTCATTTGTTTATTTATTAAGGCCCATGACAATGCTTCTGCGATTTTTTTAAGCTTAGCGACTAAAATATGAAACTCGTCAGAATTTTGATTCCTTTGGGTATAAACAATGTCGTACAACTTAACAGAGACCCTATGTGCGGATGGAAGGGGTGACACAAAGGATTGTATCTATTGGAGGCCAATCACACGGGCTATTCTGTGGCACGATTACGCGAACAACGCCTCGTATAGATGATGTACGTACGGATATACGTACGATGCCCACGTACCATGTGAATAGTAACGTTGCCGATCGCGGCGTCGACATGGTAAATGCCATGTTAGGCCTTTTAAACTTTTTTATACAGAAAAGGCTAAAATAGCTCTATGTGTAAAATACATTACCTACCCATGAACAAACATTACTTACCAACTAACACTTTTTAAATTTGAACGTGAAAGAGCAGTCAATGTATTTAGTTTCCCACTTTAACTGCAACTTATGTCTTTAGTGTCTACGTATCATAATCATAGCTATAATTAGTATAGACTTATATTAGTAGAATGAAAACGAAAGCCACAGTTCAAACGATTCTATGAAAATTAAATTAGTGATAGTTTTCACATTGTAGTCGCAAAACTGTGAAATAATGGATGAATCATTAAATCGTGTATGCTATACGTAAGAGTTCAGTAACCCTTGTGACTGATGTCCGGACGCGTTGGGTTTTCGCGTAATATTTACGAAAATTCTGCGACATCAATATATACTTGTGGCTTTTGTATATGAAGTAACCGTAGATAGATCGTTCTTTCATCGTCTAAAATTTTAAATTATATTTGCAGAATTCAGTTCAGTTCGCCTAAAGTTTTCCGATTATCAAGCCAGAACATAGTAAGAAGACTAGCTTTTACTTGAAGAATGCAAAAACTACTATAATAGCATGACAGACGTGACAAACGTTTATGTCGCGCAAGATAATATTTGTCCTGCTCATTCCCTGGGACGAAATACACAACTATCCCCCTCTCACTCCTATGTCGCACTCGACAAACGATGTCATGCTACGGGGCAGGTATCTTAATATAGAAAAATATCTGGTCTAAATCTTTCTTACCTAGTTATGTTTGTACAGTCCCGGAATGAGAAGGTTCGTCATCTTGAGGTTGACTTTTGCTTCTAGACAAGTCGTTGATTTGACATTCGATTCGCAACGCTACCATGACGTTTGTGCCGCGTTATGACATATTTATTTATTTACCGACCTTTTCCAAGCTCATGTCACCATTTGACATGTTTCGTAAATATTGCATGGCGTATGACAAAGATAGTAATAGCATATCTTTCTTACCACAATCGAATATAGCCGACTTTGTCCGATTTGCTGTTACTACCAGCAACAGATAAACACATGACCGCGTGACGAACGGTTATTGGTTGAGGCTATGGGTGATATAAAAATATTAATTGCAGGTCAAACTAATAAAAAGTTTTAGTTAGCTCCACTATTCAGAGTCACGTAAAATTAGTTCGGCTAAATAATGAACCCTGTCGTCAAAAAGTTAAGCATAATTTTCTATGCCACAGTGTGGTGTGTTACTTAATTTAGCAAGGTAACGTATGCTTACTAAATCTTAAATCAAAGTATTTGAAAACTGATGAACCTTTTCATTCCGCGACTACATGCAGGTTGCTCAGTCCAGGCAAGGAGTTAGCCAGAACCTAGGTTCCTATAGTGTATCTAAATTTATTGTCAAAACAACCCCTTATTTGCAATGTTCTTACCACAAAACTCTTCGATGTACAAAAATTTTTGATGAAATTTGTCACCACATTGAGGATTATCCATTATATTGGAATGTACGTAAGTGATGGACATTGATTATGACTATTATTCAATATAATATATTTAAAAAGATATGATGCCCGCCTTTTTCCTTCATGTTACCAATCTAAGAAATCTTTTTTCAAAAACTGCCGGAAATATAAATTTTTATATATAAATATAAATCCGCATAACAGACTCGGCATAACGCAAATGCGCATAATATTAAATCCGCCTAATAATAAAATCACATAATACAAAAACTGCATAATAATAAAACTGCATAATATAAATGTGCATATCATTATCTAGTATAACTTTAATATTTATAAAATCAATTTACATACCATATTACCGAGTACCCATACATAGTTATTTAAGGCTGTATAAAACTTGCTCATCATATTGTGGCGAGCGAGCGAGCGAGCAAGATGGGTCGGGGCACCCCGACACTGTTGGTTAGGTTTAGAAGGTTAAGGCGGATGTTAGGTTGAACTCATGAGTATGAAAACTAACATTATTTTTATTAAATTTATGCTTTGTTATTGTTATGAATATTAATATTATGCACATTAAGATTATGCGTTCGCATTTTATAGAAATTCAGATTATGCGGTTTTAAAATTATGCGGATTATGTTATGCGAGTTAAAAATAGGATTATTTAATGTATGCGTTTTAATATAGACCCGCATAGAGGTTATGAATCAAAGTAGTTGCTACCCAGATAGGTGGAGGTAGCGTAGAAAACAAAACTCGTATAAAACCTTTTCCAAAACTCGGAAGGTTTACAAAATTTTCAATACCTTAATTATCTTAACAGTTTATTTTCATCACCGCTATACAAATTTCCTTTTGTTATTATTATCAATCTAGTCTATAAAAAAGGGTATTTCGATATTTAACAGAATATTAACCATATGAAGCTATACCAATTGTCTTTCGTTGTCCATCGTTCGTCAGCATTAATGGACATTTAAAGTATTTTCCCCATTGCTGAAGACAAGCTATATTTCCGCTATCGCCCCTGTGGACTGTAAAACGAATGAAACCAAAACAAAGATATACAATTGTGTCAAAGTCAAGTCGAAGTCAAAAATATTTCAATGTAGGATACAAAAATATCACTTATTGAAAGTCAACTAGTTGTTTTTTAAAACTACATCGCTTCACAAGGGGTTATGGTTAGGGAGAGGAAACGACTAGAAACTCATGAATTTCAAATACATTCGTCATTTAAATACACGGTTTCCGTCCATGAGCCACATACACGTTATTGTTGGTACTGTTACGTAACGGGTCGACAAGATACTTTTGAAAAAAGGAAACTCATATTTAATTATGAAAATTGTTAAAATTAATTATACAAGAGCCTACTATGAAGCCAAACCCGCAGTCAGATCGCCTAACTCAATTGCTTTTGAAATTGTTATCGTTTATGACGTCAATACACCATTCTTCCTTGTCACATCGTAACACAATGACAAAGACGGACAGCGCGTTGCTATCGCTATAGCTTTGAATTACGTGGTAGAACCCCAGTATTTGTAAAGCCTTAAATCAATAACGTATCGGTAATCGATGGGTAATGCAAAGTTATCAGTTTTATTTATTATAAACTGTATGATTATTTCTATTATAATAGCGCCCACAGGCAGCAGAGAGCGGTCTCATACCCAGACACTTCGTCCGCGTGGAACTCGAAATCTGGGGGAAGCTTATGTTCAGGAGTGAACGTCCTATGGCTGATATGATGAAACCTTCCTAATGAAATTCTCTAAACGTTAATGAAAACCATATAAAAATCCATTGCGTAGTTTGGATGTACCAAGCGCACAAACATAGTAGAGACACGGAGAGCGACTTTGTTTTATACTACTAAGAGACTAGAGAAGAAATATTGCAATATTGCTTTACGAAGTATGACTTCGTAATGTCATAAATTCTTAGATTATTGATTAACTAGATAATATTATCAATTTCTAGACGTGTCCGCGTAAATCAATATGTACCTCTTTTTTTTTATGGAAACGGATACTTCTTCTCCCTCTAGTAAACAATATACACTGTTGTATAAAGTCACTAATATCAGATCTAATAGAAAAGTGAATGTAATTATTAAATCAAATCATCAAGAGACAAAATTTAATTTGTTAATATAATTAAATTTTATACAAACTCGACTATTTCAAGGCAAATGAGTAAATAAGTAGACTAAGCATTTTGCGAGTGGAGCATGCAAGTGTACCTCTGATCACGAGTTGCTCGACCCAACAGCGCGGGCGCATGCAAAGGCCGGGAAAGCATGACGCATCAGCACAAAACCCGTTCGGTGCGAGTTGTGACGCGGCGGCTGTTTAAGCCCGAGCTTGGCCCAGTTGTCTTAAAAACCATTACACGACTGCTTCTAGAACGTTTTGAAATCGCACACAGACAATTGCAATGATTTCGAGCCAAATGTAGCCAATTGTATGTGTAGATGTACTATTTGCTTTTTACCCGACTAAAGAGAGGGTTATGTTTTTCGCGCGTATCTATGTGGCATTCTTTATACTCTCGTAGCACCCAAACGGCTGGATGGATTTTAATTAATGTGATTACGATACATTCGTCGTGACAGTCCAAGTGTCATAGCATAGCTGACGTCACAACAAAGTAAACCACAGACGTGCAGCAGACGTGTAGAGAGCTTCTAACTTTTTTTATACTCCAACTGTTATGGAGTACTTAGTTTGATTTATATCTTACGATAGTGAGAGATCTGTATACCCAAACTTAATGTAACTGTAGAACTGATTTAATAAAGTGGATTATGATCCTATGGCTGCGTTGATTAGTGCCCTTTGTTTTTTCAGCACCAGCACTCATTTAGTTGCATGAAATTCTTTTTATTAATCCGGAGTCAAAGTAGGCTATAACATTTTCAAACAACTATCGTTTTAAAAAAAAAATCATATTAATGCTCCTCAGCAATGTGAATGAAGGATAAATAAACAAACCCATACTTAGAAAGAATTGGAATAGCTTTTTTCCAATTTTAAAATCGTTTCATTTAAAAACACGTTTCATTCATAAAACTAACATCTGAAATCGTTTACCATTCCTTCACTCACCTGACTCCCTAGAGAAGAATGAGCAGAAAACTCGAGGGTTTTTTGTTAAGTATTGTTATTTCATTTATTTATTCTTTATTGCACAAGAAATACAAACAGTTTCAGTTAGAAAATGTGTACAAAAGTGAGCTTATCTCTAAAGAGATCTCATCCATCCAACCCTACTGGAGATTAGAAACGTTACACGGGAGGGGGAACAAATAAAAATGTGGAACCAAAAAATTTTATACGCAGTTAATAACAGATACATATGAAACAAATACATTTAATAATATAAATAAATAACTAAATACATATAAATAACCTATACAAATACATAATTATTATTATATATCATATTATATATTATATTATTAATATAGATATTATTATTATATATCATATTATATATTATATTATTAATATAGATATTATTATTATATATAATATATATGTAAATAACATGTATGTATTGGTATAAATTGTATTGATATATTTTATTTGTTCAGATTGTTTAGTTATTATTGTTTCTCATCACATATAGTACTTATTAATGTTTTGCACTTTTTGATTTCAGCAGAACTTTCAGATGTACTTAACAATTAAGAAATTATTTGTGCTAACCCACTTAATTACTCGTATTGAATTCCGTGATGATAGGTTTGCGTGGAAGAGATCGCTGTTAGCGATAAGGCCGCCTAATTTGTAGTTTCTATAAGATATTTAAATGTACCTTCCTTATTTAAACAATAAAGCGTGTTTGATTGATTGATAAATAAATCCAATAATACATGCCTAGTCAAACTCATACTAATGATTGAGAAAGATAAGTGCTCTTTTAACCTCTTCTTGAACACAGGCACGGACGGACTGTCACGAACTGTCCGGCACGTACAGTGTAAGACTTAAAAAAGAAATTAGAATTGGAGGAAGGATAATTTAAAGTTTTGGTTACACATGCACGCTTGGGACGAGAAGGTAATAGGATAAAACGGGAACGAAAGTACTCAGGGGCAGAAGGATTACCGAGGGTCTTGTAAAGAAGGGATAGGATGTGCACATTACGTCGAAGGCGGATATGAAGTCGTTTAAGCTGGGTGCGAAATTCAGAAACATGATTAAATTTTACAATTTGTGATTAGACTACACAAACACAAAAATAATTATTAGGATAGATAAAATACAGAATTAGAATAACAAAAATAATTATGACAATAGGATAAGTGATGTCTCTAACTAATATTATATATGCGAAAGTATGAATGTATGTTAGTTTGTTTACTTGTTTGTTTGTTGCTCAATCACGGCGAAACAGATGAACGGATTTGGATGAAATTTGGTATATAGGTACAAAATGCCCTGGATTAAGACATAAGATTTTTTATCCGATAAAGTGAGTAGTTCCCGCGGGATAAGCAAATTTCCACAATAAAGTTAATCCACGCAGGCGAAGCCACAGGCGGAAAGTTAGTGTATTAAATGAAAGTACATTTTGTATTTCGTTGAGTAAGTGAGATTCTCGACTGGCGAAGTGTTGGGAATAGTAGAGTTGGATGGCCCTCTAGGTCGTGTTGAAAAATATCCAAGTACCCTAAACCGTCGAGCCTTATGAAGCGATTGATGAAAGTGGATGAGAGCGGTAGCGCAGCAAGTGGAATTTTGTCGTGTCTGCCTACCCCTCTCGGACCCAGGAGTTATTTTTTTTTAACAGGCTTTTACTTTAAACCTTTCTCGTCGTTATCAAATCTTACAAATTGACTCACTTCCTCATGTTCAATTGAGCTGAAATTTTGCGTACATATGTAACTCGGATGACAATGCATAGACAAATCAAAGAATAGCCTTCCAGCTCCATCATTAGACCAGTCTAATGATAGAGCTGGAAGGCTATCCTTTGATTTGTCCTATCAAGTAATCAGATCGTAGATTGTATCCAATGTCTGATGGTGGGCTGAAAGGGCACAGGAACTCAGCAACGATCATCAGGGTCTCATTATGATTAAAATTGTTTTTTATTGTTTGTAAGAAGCATCTTTAATGTAAGTGACTCGATTCGCATCATGAAAGTCAGCTTTTTATAACCAGACCTCTTAATATCTTCATTATACACAAAATTGTTACAAAGATATGCATATGAATAAAAGGTACAAAGGCGAGCTTAACTCCGATAAAGTTTTCTACCTGCAAACCTTTGAGATACATAGACCTCTTCTATTTATATAATAATTTTCACCAACTCGTTAACATATATGAAATTACATTTAATAATTATAATCTTGTGGAGAAATAAACATTTTTTTACTTGTATTTAAATATTCACTTGTTGAAGTCGTGAAGACTTCAAAGTTAACTGCGAAGTCTAAAATTTAAACTCAATGCAAGATTTAAACAACGTCACTTCTGTTATAGTTTGGGACAAGAAACGCAAACTCCATAACAACACATTTTTTAAATTATTAATCTTAGCTTTATGGTTCTACATTACTGAGTTACTATAATCTAACTAAGTATGTAAATGCGAAAGTTTGGATGTTTGTTTGTTGCTTACTCAATCACGGCGAAACGAATGAATGGGTCGGATGAAATTTGATATGATTGGTAGAACATACCCTGGATTAAAACAGGATATTTTTTATCCCGATAAAGTGCGTAGTTCCCGTGGATATATTAAACATATTCGCGATAAAGTTGTTTCAAGCAGGCGAACCCACAGGTGGAAAGGCTGGTCTATTATAAAAGTTACAAAGTAATCTTATCATTAAATCCTACCCATCTTTTTTCGAATGCCGGTACAGCTTACACAAAGTAGACCAAAATGCTAAAATATGTAGTTTGTATATACATTGGAAATTATAATAAACTAGCATTATACTGGTGTATCGACAACAATTTCATAAGTAGACAATAACGATGAGCTTATGTTAGTTCAAAGTATGAATTCGTATCTGTAATTCTTAGGAAATTCTCATCATAAGAAGCTTTTAGAGCTTAATAATCTCTCGTCGGTGAGTACTTTATACCTTTTGTGTGTTATATTCTAAACGTAAGGTAAACAACAAACAAGTAAGGATGAACATCTTTACCTTTACTTTCCCCTTATTTGTTTTTTAATTAGACGTTTATGCTCGACTAGGGGCTCTTACTGTAATTCTAAAGCGTGCAGAAAGTTGGGCATTCTCCCCAGTGCGTCTTTGTTATCCAGCTTTTTTATGACGCCTTTTTGTTAGCTTCATTTCTAAATGTCATATCGAAATGAAACTTGGTTTGTATATGTAGTTCGAGTGACAATACTATAATTTGGTATCTTGGACCTGATCTCATTATGGAGCCAGGAGGTGGATAGTGGAACTCTTGACTGGCTACTAGTAAACCTCTCGAGTTCAGGTTCATACGATTCGTTTTGACGTGTCCAATATATTGCACTTTGAGTCGAGGGTCTGATGATGGATCCAGGAGGTGGGTGGTGCAACTCTAGCGAGTTTTTTTGAAACTACAAATTTACACATTTTCATAGTATTTGTATCCGTGGTTCTAGTCGTGGAGTTTCAATCGATTTTTTTTGTTAAATGACCAAGTTACTACAAGTTATTTACTCATAATAGGTCTTTACCTATGAAATTGCCGTTCTGCAGTACTGGCCATTTCAAATCAAAATAATTTTTGTATGGCTAAGAATTCTAATTTCAAATTAATTTTATTTTAAAAACATGGAATTCTTTTTCATCACATTTCAATCTTTTTCGTCATCATGGATACGTTAAAAATTCGAGTAATTATGGAATATAAGTACCGTCGTGGCAGCAACGCGGCACAAGCGGCACGCAACATCAACGACGTTTACGGAGCTAACACTACAAACCAACGCACCACCTGTTATTGGTTTGCTCGCTTCCGTTCTGGGAATTTCGACCTGAAAAATGAACCTCGCGGTCGTCCGAAGACTTTGGTCGACAATGACGAATTAAAGGCGATTGTGGAAGCTGATGATACACAATATACGGCTGAATTAGCAGCAGCATTCGACGTTAGCGTCAAAACAATATTGGTCCATTTGCGTAAAATTGGCAAGGTAAAAAAGCTTGACAAATGGGTGCCCCACGAACTCAATGATCGCCAGCGCGAAGTACGCGTCGAGACGTGCCAAGCATTGCTCAACAGACACACAAATGAAGGAATTTTGAACCGCATTGTTACCTGCGATGAAAAATGGATTCTGTTTGATAACCGCAAGCGCTCAGCAAGTTGGTTGGATCCTGGTTCAGCACCTAAACAATGCCCTAAACGAAAACTTACCCCTAGAAAAGTGATGGTCACTGTTTGGTGGTCTAGCGCCGGTGTGATTCATCACAGCTTCTTACCAAACGGGATGAGCATTACTGCAGATGTGTACTGTGAAGAACTGAACACAATGATGGAGAAGCTGGCACATCTCCAACCAGCATTGGTCAATCGCTCCTCTCCGCTGCTCCTGCACGACAACGCGCGACCTCATACTGCACAGCAGACGGTCTCCAAGTTGCAAGAACTGGGGTTGGAAGCTCTCCGTCATCCGCCCTACTCACCAGACCTTGCACCTACAGACTACTACTTTTTCCAGAATTTGGATAACTTCTTGGCAGGAAAAAAATTCAATACCCGAGAGGCAGTACAAAATGCCTTTGAAGAATTTGTTGCCTCCCGTTCAGCTGATTTCTTTAAGAAGGGCATCAATAAACTGCCACTGCGTTGGCAAAGATGCATTGATTGCATCGGTGATTACTTCGATTAATACAAATAAAAAATACATGAAAAAAATTCGTTATTATTAACTAAAATCGTAATTATTAACAAATTAATATAAATTATGATTATGGCCGTGAGTGTCGTACAAGCTAAGGGATTGTGCTACGCGAGCATAACGATAGTACATTCAGTGTACTAAGTATCGGGAATTTGTCAATAAAACAAAAAATACAAATTATTCATCTAAATTTATTTTATCGCCTTCAAAGTAGGCCCCATCGCTTGCAATACAACATCTCCACCGCTTCACCCAGTCTTCCATACATTTTTCATAGGCTATTTGCGGTATGGCCTTTAGCTCATTCAGCGAATTTTCTTTTATGGCTTCTATCGACTCAAAACGTTTTCCTCGAAGTGGTAATTTTAACTTGGGAAATAAAAAAAAGTCAGACGGAGCCATATCAGGTGAATACGGTGCTTGGTAGAGAACTTTTGTTGAATTTTTCGCTAAAAACTCTTTCACTATAATGGCTGTGTGTGATGGTGCATTATCATGGTGCAGCATCCATGAGTTGTGTTGCCACAAATCTGGACGTTTTCGGCGGATACTCTCACGCAAACGCTTCATGACGCCTAAATAATATTCTTTATTCACTGTTTCTCCCTCTGGAAGGAATTCGGAGTGAACCACACCACGGTAGTCAAAAAAAACTGTCAGCATCACCTTGATTTTGGAGCGACTTTGCCGCGGTTTTTTGGGTTTCGGCTCGTTTTCGAGACGCCATTCTGAAGACTGTTGGCTTGTTTGCATGTCGTACTCATAAACCCATGTCTCGTCGCCAGTTATTATACGTTTCATAAAGGTCGGATCCGTAGAAGCTCGGAAAACCATGTCTTCAGCGACATGCTTTCGCTGCGCTTTTTGAACAAAATTGAGCTCTTTTGGAACTAGTCGAGCGGCGACGCGTTTCATGCCTAAAATGTCAATGAGAATGTTGTGGACGGACTTAAAAGATATGTTCACCTCACTAGCCAACTCTCTCAGACTCATACGTCGATTTTCGAGCACTAGCTTCTTGATTCTGTCGATGTTTTCTTTGGTCGTAGCGGTTGAAGGTCTACCAGAACGAGGCAAGTCTACTACTACTTCTCGGCCTTCTTTAAAAGCCTTATACCATTCATAAGCCCTTGTTTTCGATATACACGATTCGCCGTAGGTATTTCGCAACATTTTTAGTGATTCACCACATGAAATATCATTTGAAACACAAAATTTAAGGCACACTCTTTGTTCAACAATATTTTCCATTGTAAAAATCGCCGAGGACTCAAAACTATGACCAACAAAAAGTGTAGTTTAAAACAAATTAAATGACAGATCCCGCTCAAATTTTGCGCGCTAAATCAGTACAGTGCTACCAACATGCAGTAAAAAAATTAGAACGACCTCTTTTACGCGGGTCTTTTTATTGACATATTCCCGATACTTTTTACACAGAGTAGTATATCATACCAGTGATAGGCTGTAGCGTCATTGGAGAATGAATGAATTAATATTTATTATCACAAACATTCTGATATACAATATTTAAAAGTAATAATTTACGAGTATAAAAAAGTACACTGTTCACTAGAATACGTTTACAATAAGTACCTATAGGTACTTAAAACTTCAGCTTTGTGCGGCTATGACTTAAGTTCTATCAGCGCTGAATTTCAACTTTTTAGAAAACACCACCAAAGAGGCATATGAGTGTTTCTGTTCTCTGCCACTTCTTCATCACGAATTTTACTGACTATCGGCTATGACATCAAACGCTAAATGCTATTATGGTATTTCATCGCATACTCATTGACAATTGGTTGCGATTGCCCACCCGGCCCAGCGTAAAGATTAGGGCAAATCCTCTCTACGGGAGAGGCTTATGTGCAGCAGTGAACTGTTATAGGCTGTTAGTGTGTCGGATTAACCGATTTTAATTGACTAACGAAACTCCACTGCATATTGATGAAAAGAATATCTAAACACTATCTAGTACGGAAATCCTTTGCTGCCTGTTAATCTAAGTATCGTCTTACATAATTAACTAGAAATGCTTGTAAAGCACAGACTTTTCGAGATTTCAACATGCATCGGGCATATCGAAGTTCGAGCAAACTTTCTGCTTCGAGCAAGTTGTCCGGCAGGCGTTAATTTGTCTGAGAAGTTAAATTTAATCCTGTTCCAGCCATTTGCTTCTGGACAAGATGTTAGACTGTGGTCAACGACGGTATTTAACGTGCATAATTCAAACTTCAAGCATTTATTTCAACGTAAGATACATGATATCATTTTTTGAATGTCAATTTATATCTATTGGAAATAAAAATAGGGCTAAGCATTTTTCGGTCAGTCAGTATGTCCAAGCTCGCACCGCTTCGGCTTACATCGTATAACGTCATGACCTTTATCCCGATTGGGGTGGTCAGAGATATCTATCCATCTATCCATCATTCATTCATCATTTAATGATTGAACATACACGGTTCACTTTTTTAAATATACAGAAACGTGACTCCCTGTGAGCTAATCGCCGTTGAAACTTGCAAATCTATAGATGTTTTTTGGTGGAAGGTCCTTTAGACACCTTTTACGGCAAAATCACGCAGCAATTACCACGGTTTAATCAAAAATAAGTACAATTTAGTAATTTACCTTAAATTGAGTACAATTATAAATATGTGTTCTTGTGGCGTTTTCAGTCTGCGCGAGCAGAATCAATAATTGATTCATCATGTCTGCTACAACACGTCCACAGCTGAACGTAGGAATGATTATTGATTATTCTCCTGTAATTCTTGCGAAGTAAAATAATTAGTTTCTCTACGACGACACGCCCTAATCCGAGCTTTGAGCACCCGCAGTCACTGCATGACCGGTTGTACCGCCTTTTATTATGCTCTCATTTCATACGCGCATCGTCTGGTGAAATTGAACATTAAATCATTTCATATTACAATAGTTACGGAGGGATATTGAAGTTTGTGGTTTTGATACGTAAAGAATAGAAAAAGACGGCACTGCCCATGGGTGTCGTAAAAGGTAACTAAGGGACTTTACCTCAAAAAATATACAATACAAATACTCTTTATTGCGCAAAATAATGTACAATAATTTTTGATGATAACAATAGAACACAATTAGGCGGTGTTATCACTAAAAGCGATCTCTTCCAGAAATATCGATAAATTTGAACGTTTATGTTGTTTCAAGCATTTAACTTTTAATATTAGGAACACTCAAGTGTTTGGGATATCTGTGGCCACAACATTTGGTCGTGATATTATGTATGTATTAGGTATTGAATTAATTCACGGCTAAGAGCTAATGATTACATTAGCTCTTAGTACATAATATTTGTTGTTGAGATGTAAAGACATATACGAGTAGGATCATCATCAACCTAACACGTCCCCATTGTTTATAGTAAACTAGTGAAGTTTGACACAAATCCAGCGAACTGCACTGGGACTGCTTAGTAGATTATGACCCATGTGCCCACACCCAGAGAGTAACCTGTGCCGCAACAATCCCGGACCCGTCTGACAGCCGACGTTTTAAACTGTCTTTGTACGCCACCGACTTGGCTTATCGACATCAAATGAAAACCATTTAACGTGCCCTCCGAAACACGGAAACATTCGTATTAAATGTCACACTAGTGGTCACCTATACAAGGAGTGACCGCGACAGGCATTATCGGAAATGAATTGCGAATGCGCCGCGGGTGCTGCGCTACGAGTAAGATTCTTTTGTCAAATGCCATTCCAACTGAACCACCTGCTAAGTTCAAATCCGCATGGCGTTTCACGTACCTTACGGTAACATTTCGTCATAGAGCTGCTAAACGATTAGCAAACACTCGCGTCAAAATAACACATGTTTATTGGAGAAAGTCATATTTACTTTAATAATAAAAGGGAAACCGAATTGAACCTTAAAAACAAACTGCTGACTCGCAAAGTTTGCTGAACGAATATGGATATGTACAATACATATGTTTGCACACGCCTCCGGGCCATCTAGGTAATTTTGCCCGGTATTTGCTTTGTAGTGGAGATATTTGTTAATTACGCATATCAAAGGACAAGAAAAGCTTCTTCTCCCGCGACTTCGCAGAGAACATAATTTTCCCAATGATAATACATAATTAAATACAAACTCCAAACATGATAAAATTAAAATTAAACAAGGACAAATTGTAAGCGTAATTTTGGAAGAAAAATATAAAATATATACTGTAACAGATGTTTATTCACTGTGGCTCAATGTATACCTACCTGCTACATAAAGCTTACAAAACCGAGGTCGCAGGTGCGATTTCCAGCGGTGTATGGTTGCGGGTAGTTTTTTAATGGCCGCCTCTTTAACGGACACCCATCACCATCCAAATCTGCCGCCAGCTGTATTGGTGTTTAAGATAAGTTTTACTATTCGTAGTAAGTTTGGGGTTCGGGGTGAACGCTCCCACTTACCTTCACTTATTGATTTGCGTTAACCCGTTGTACATAAAAATCAATAACCCGAAGTTCACTGTCTTATGGTGTCATTTGTATTACTTTGCGGAGGATTTTGCTTAATTGTCATACTGCGCAGGCGAGCTAGACATAAGGCAACAGTCATATAACTAGCCTAGCACACTGTTTCATGCTGAGTCTGGATCATTTCGTTGCCCTGATATGAGTCACGTCGCTTATTATAGATACTTATTGTTTTATATTAAATACATTTCATTATCATCATATAAGCTGGACAAAGGCCTCCCTCAGGGATCGTCAAATACATTTATTTTGCGCTAATTGTTCCTGTATAATGTAATAATAGGGTAAGTGACTTGTACCATGGTCTGGTATGAACAAATAAATTTATTCAATCAATCAATCAAATATGCTTTATTGTTTTAATAAAGAAAGGCAAATTTAAATATCTTATAGAAACTACAAATTAGGCGGCCTTATCGCTAATAGCGATCTCTGCGTAAAGGTATAATTACGGAATTCAATACGAGTAATTTATTCCATTTTATTCTAGTTTAAACTCGAGTATAAATACCTATATCAGTATGTCTTGAATTTTATTGTTTCAACAAGTTAGGTACCCCTTACGATGCTATTACGAGATCTTCAGCTGTGTTCAGTGAGGTCAAACACTATTCCCATAATGCTACTTATTTGAGGTGTGATATTTTTCCCGCTATAAGTAGACTTAAAGTACTCGAAACCAATAATGCGTGGGTAGAGTCCTATTACAACCTGCACGATGAGTAAATTCTTAGAAATTATCCGTGCTGGAGGAAATGGCTCGTTTTCTTTTTGTGTTTCATCCGATTTAACAGGAAATTCTAGCGTGTCTCGTTGGAAAATTGTAACGTTCTGTACATATATAAGTATAGGTACATTATGTAACTTGGACGAACCACCACAATGTATGTTAGGTATCTGAAGACTTAGCATCGATGTTAATGTTTGGCTATTTTGTAACATCTGCCTTGCCTACCTAATTTGTATCCCACTACTGAAGAGAGCGTTGTTTTTCACACGTATATATGTACGTAAAAGGGATTCTTTGTTCCCTCGTTCCCCCTAAAGGGCTGGATGGATTTTAATTAATGAGGTAACGATAGATTCGTCGTGTCAGTCCAAGAGTCATTGGATATAGCTTACGACACAAAAATTAAATCCATCGCGGTTGTAAGCATGAAAGTTGGTAAATTTGAAAAAAAAAATTGCTCTAGGACTACAATATGGATATCACAAGGATTCCGAAAATACAAATGAGACATACTAGATATGAAGCTGACGTCCTCTAAATCATATACGAGTAGTGTTGGCCTTTTACACAGTTCAGTTTTTAATTTCTACTTTTACCCTCTATTTTTTTTAAGTAGTCCTAGAATGATAGATTTGTATTAAGACTAGTCTATACTTAATAGTATTTTCAAGCCATTGCTATAGGCGACTGTCTAAATTTGACAAAAAGCACGCGAAAACGCCAATAGTGTGGTCACTAAATCCCGATACGATCCATCCAATGGGTCTACCTGTGCGCCGTGAGTACTTGGAGTCATACATAGATAGATGTAACAATTAGGTAATCTTTAGGTACAGTGAGATTGCTAGCAGTTGTTAGACAGATCTAGGGTTGTGTTCCCATTACTATACGAGTAGGTGGAGGTGCCACTTGACTGAGGGACGAGCTGCGGTATGGTAGAATATGAACCGATGTCCCAGCCGCTTAGATATCCCCTCCACTCTGCACTCCCCCGCATGTTCTCCCTTCGAGAGATGAATAAAGTTGAGGTTATCTGTAAACCTGTGGTATAATACACCGGGATTCAGAAATTCGTTCACCGAAATATTAAAATTGGATTGATTGATTTTATTTCGCCATGTCTAACAATAATCTTTATATGAAGCTGGAAATCAAAGAGGGAGGCCTATGTTCAGCAGTGATAGAGAGATAGATGAGCTTTATTCGCATTACAGTTACACAGTATACATACATACATAACGTAACCTATATCCCATATGGGGGTGTTGTTCCAAACATTATGAGTTTAATGATTGGAACAATATCCACGGTTCACCTTATGAAATATATAGAATTGCACACGTGACAGGGGGAGAGCCCATCGCCGTTGAAACGTGCAAATCTATGGATGTTTTTTTGGTGTATAGTCCTATAGTCGCCTTTTGCGACACCCACGGGAAGTGACGGGTTGGTTCTATTCTACGAGTATTTGACTGCCAAAACCACACAGCAAAACATACAGTTATACTAAGCATACAAAACAAAGTCTTGTTGCTGATATGATGATGAAGGTGGATGAAGCGAGCCAGCCAAAAATAATATTTGTAAGGCGGCATAATAAGATCTTTTTTACACGATTTTATTAGCTTCATGGAGATAGCTTATCGGTGTCACTCGTCAATCAGTTTATTGAGCTATTAAGCGGTAAAACGAGGTCGGTCGCATCGGAGATCGTCCGGGAAGAGCAAAAAAACTCCACTTACCCACGAGTAGGAAAAAAATCTGTTGAAAAAGTGCGGAATATCCTGGAATATTTCTTCAAACGTTTTTCACCTATCAGAACTAAAGAAGGGTATTATGAATGGTATTCCAATTAGTGGTTGTCACTACGAAATAGGAAAGGCTTATACTTTTATTATCTATAACATATTATACATTATTCATAAAATGATTTGTCTGTGTTTCTGTTGATGGACAGCTGCGTCATTGGTGCAATGCGATCGCCAACCCGTCTGTCCAGCAACGCGGCGATTAGGACGAATCCTCTTACATGAACGAACACGATGTCACTAAGCTCTGCTACTTCGCTAGTCTACATAGATAATAGTTGTATATGCGAGTTATTTTTAACTATTGGGTAGAGCTTATCTCGGCCTATATTCCGCGCGATATGATTGATACCTTACGAGCGCTGAGTTGAAATAAAAAAATATTAATAAAATATTCTGCCAACACCTCAGTAAACTTATGAACAGTGTGGGTTCTTTGCACAAAACTTCTCGCTTTCCTCGCATTCACACACATGCAACGGCAAGGTTTCTTATAGCGTGTCCAGTGACGTCTGTAGAGATTGCTAGATTGGTGTCGGTTGTGTGATGGATGATTATGTTTCCGTACTGTCATTTATCTACACTGTATACCAACACTGAAGAATTATTATTTCCTGGAATATATTTTAATCTATAGACATACGAAAGTGTTTTTCCGGAATGTTGTAATACTGTAATAAATCTGTTTTGTTACTGTTATTTAAGATTAAGATGTTGTGTTTCCTATTTAGAATCTCTTCCTGTTAGTATAGTTAAAGTGGGGGATAAGTAATTATATTAAAGAATTAGGTTTATATAGGTATTGATTGCAATATAACGTTATACTTCTATAAACAATTGATGGATTGTGAGCTAATCCTTGCCAAAATCAGTCATTAGTTTTTTTGTAGCATGTAGCATAAATAGTGGTGCTTTTGTTTTCGAACATGGCGTTTTCCCAAATGCAATTTCAAATTCTTTCACAGTTGAGCGGAGTGTCAGATTGCCTCTGGTGTCGCGTATTATTCAAACTCAAACAAATTCCATTGACCGGAATCTAACGATAAATTGAAAGATTAATTCCAATAATGTTCATCCAGCGTTGAATCTAATTTAATAGGTCTTTGTCCGTTATTATTACTTAGGTAGTGGTTTCCGTTCGCGAGGATTTATTTTTCAAGGGAAAAGTAGCCTATGTTCTTCTCTAAACAACTATTCTTGTGCTAAAAACGGCTTGTTCTCCATAAAATACCATGAATCTGAGTAAATTTTAATCAGTGTTAACGTTAAATATGGCATATTTTATACATAGTGACAAGTGATTTGGTTCCTGCCAAATTCTATTTTAATGTACGGAACCGAGAAAGAAATCTAAATTGACTAGTATTTTTCCACTTCTAATCATATTACTGCACCATTTTTTGCTGAAACTGTAGGACAATTTATAAAACATTGTTGAATGATTTTATTTTTGCATTTTGAAAATTCATTTTATTTAATTGATAAATTTTATCCTTTTCGGAGCTAATAATATTTGTCACTTCGCCCATATACTCTAAGTATTGGCGCGGGAGCAGTCTTAGGAAAGACAGACAAGCAAGTTTACTTCCGCATTTTTAATATTGGGTCTTTACCTATGAAATTGGAGATTTAGTTCTTCGTTAATCATAATGTACCAACTCCTGCGATTCTATAGCTATTTCCACATTTGTTTTTTATTTGGAAAATAGAATATATTTTCAAGGTTTCACATGAAATATTTTTTAATGTCTGAGCTAAATCACATAATAAAAAAACTTAAACAGCTCTTTTCATGAGCTGCCCACATTATTTCTTAGATTCGCAGAAACTTTTATAAAGCGGTTACTTTTAAAAAATAACACTGCCTATATTTAACTTAATGTTATCCGATAAAACACACAAAGTTTAGCTAAATTTGGATTTGCCGTTCCCAAAAAAAAATCAAAAATCTTTGTATGGAGAAAACAGTCTTAATTAAATTCTTCATACAAAACGACAATTTCATAGTTAAGGACCTAATATTATTGTGATTATTACTTGAAGTTACGCGATTGTTAAGATAAATTATACGAGTGCACAACAAGACAGCCTCCTCGTAGTAGACAGATAGTGACAATCAAGGCACCCCTGTGGGCCGCAGACTTGGCTTAATCAAGACGTATTGTTTAAAATGTGCCATTTGATGCTCGGAACATCTCGCATGAAAATGCCACCAGTGGTCAGTAACCCATCCAAGGACAGACCGCGCCAGATGTTTCATAACTTCGGTAATGGAAAACAAATACCGACTGTTCCCCATTAATTTTAGACATTAATTTTCCAGAAAATAAAATAGCAACCTACCTCACTTCGCATAAACAGACATCGACAGTCCCATCGGTGAAAATAACTGCTTGAAACTATACAGCATCTTTATTATCCCAAGTTGATGACGAGCCATTTACGTTCGAGTTTTACGAGTGTCACTACGTAAGTTCGTAAAGTCTGCCTTTCGAGCTACTTCATTTAAGAGCACCAATTAGTGTGGCGTTCCCTCAAATCATAACAAAGTATACGTTCTCGTTGTAAATTAGTAGGGGTCCTGTGTCGCGGATTTTAGCAGTGTGTCTTTTACGTACACTCAAGTTAACACTCTAACTGGAACTCAGACAGGGAAATCTCTTTTTATGAACACAAGCACGTGTGTCTTGGAATTTTAGCTCTACGTATAGTTTATAGACATCATGCAGATATCGAATCGTGGCCTTTTAAGAGCGTTTGTCCCACACGCCAATTATTCATTTTTTCGAAATTAATAGACTTATTTTATTAATACTTAATAGTTATAAGCTGAATATTAGACCTAACAAGGTAGAACATTTTGAAAATATCTTAAAATCACTCTAATTTAGTAGTTCTTTGGACTTGAAAGTTTGTATGAAATACTGTACAGGATTAACCCTCTTAACAGCTTGAGTTTCTCGCTAGCTCTTCTCAGTAGTGGTCGCGTTCCGAGCTAGTGGTAGTTTTAAAAACTTGTTGTATTGCCTACATGAATGAATGATTTTCATTTCATTTTCATTTCATTTTCATTTCATTTTCATTTCATTTTCATTTCATTTTCATTTCATTTTCATTTCATTTTCATTTCATTTTCATTTCATTTTCATTTCATTTTCATTTAATATTCATTTCATTTTCATTCATTTTCATTTCATAACATAACTCCTTTGTTTTTAAAATTTGATGGCGTTCCCAAATCTTGACAATTACCAATTTTCTACGCGGGCGGAAAGCTTGTCTTTTATATAAAAATACCGCACTCAAATTGGACCACGCTTTACTGAGATACGTCGGGACAAAGGCTGGACAGACACAACGCCGTCAAACACATCGTCGCCGTCGTTTTCTGTTGGAGGTTAAAAAATGGACGGTATTGTTGAATATTTTTTTAAGCAGATATATCCTACCATTCAATTTCGTATTCTATTCGTGTGACGGCTTATATTTGGTTATTTCGTTATTACCTACAGCGACTCGTACTTCGTTCGCGTAACTTTATGTGCACATTTATACAATTTCCAATATTTAATTTTTCTTGTTTTCTAAGTTTAATTTTAGAATTTTACTTTTTGATTTGACATTTGAATACCGCTGTCTACTCACACGGTTATAGGTGATGGTATACTAACAAACATGGACCTTATTGTCTGTAGAATAAATTATTTATTATTATAACTACAATCTTCATCAATAAGTAGTACGATAGTATAATGATAAGTAATTTTAGGGAATTTTAAGTAAATATAGCTTGTCTGTAAAGTTTCTACAAAACTTATTTGAAGTTATGTAGTCTGGAGAATACACGAAACATTGTTGATGACAACAACTCTGACACGAGAAATGATCGGGTAAATTGCTCGTTTGAGAGTCAGCTGGTGGTCAGGACCGTATTGGTAGATTAATTTAGAAATCTCAGACAGATATTCGTTACCAACTTCAATCTTATTATGCATTTTGCATATTAATCATGCCGACAAAAAGATTTAAAAAAAATTATTAAAAATTTAGGTTACCTAAAAACACACTACACGCAAAGTGGGACTGATTTTTTTAAATTTTTGTACCCCATCGCGTATAGGTCGCTCAAAAACATTAGACGTTATATTGAACAGTTTTTCGATTCCGTTTGCGAAGTATTAAAACTTCTGTCAGCTAAACGTTGCTTTTTGGATACGTGAAAAAATTCCCGGCAGTCAAAAGCAAAATTATCACAGCTAAGTAGGCTTTACAAGTTAAATAAATAATAATAATAAATGTCTTTACACAAACACACAGCGCCATCTAGGTCCACAGTAAGCATCTAGGCTTGTGTTATGGATACTAGATGGTTGATAAACTACACAAATACATTTTTTTATGTAAATAAATACATGTATAAATGAAAAACATCCATAACTCGGGAACACATGTCTGTATTCATCATACAAACATATGCCCCTAGCGGGATTCGAACCCGCGACCATTTGGTATAGTAGCAGAGTTTCTAACCACTACACTAAACAGGTCGTTAACGAGTAATAATAGAGAAACTTATATGAAATATGCTTCTGTTGGAAATTATTTTTAGACGGACCCCTTTCTAAGTCCGCATATTGTGACGATTAACATACGGAACGCTACACTACGCGTGGCCAGACAAGCACCTTGGTCAGTTTTTGAAAGAACCCATTTTGTCCAAGAAATTTTAAAATAAACAAACACTATATTGTAAACTATTTTGTATGACAACAATCAAATCTGATAATGTGTGATTAGATTAGATTTATTTAGCTCACTTTTACAATGTCACAACAATTTGAATGATGACCGATTAGTAGTGATCCTGTCTGTGAAACCAACGGTTGCGGGTCGAATCCAACAAGCGGTAAATGTTTGTATGATGTATATATACGAAGATTCCCCAGTCATGGTTTATATAAATATTTCTGTATGTTTACCCTTTATCGAGGGCGGAAAGCAGAGGGACGTGGTCATTACTCCACCGACAAGAGCATAGCTCTTAAATTGAAGAAGAATCCATTATGTAGTATCCATAACACAAAGCTTTGTTTAGTTTGGGACTAGATGATTGGTGCTAACCGAAATATTTATATATATTTATTTAGTAATAAAAGTTAATGGTGTCGATTCGGATGTACACCAACTAAACTAAAACCAGTTTTAAAGTAGTACTGTCTCTTTCTCTCTGGAACAGTACGATGCGACGGCACCACTCCAAAACTGGTTTTACTTTAGTTGGTGTACATCCGAATCGACACCATTGTCAAACATCAAACTATAACAAATATATATGTTCATTCCAATATGTACAATTACAGAAATAATAAAAACAAAATATAAACATGTCCTTACCTATTGGGGGTGTAATTCACTCATCCGTACTTTTGATAAATGGTACTTACATTCACGCACTTGAGCGCCGCAATCTCCTTTTCCGATCGTTTCACTTTTAATACTGAAGCCCCTGAGCGCGGGTGACGGGGCGGAAAGTATGCGATACTAGCAAATATGAATTACTGAAAAGGTTTTTTCTCGGAATATTATATCATATACTTTTGTAAGTATACGTAACTGAATACCAGACAAACGATTTAGACCACAGTCGGAGGCCTCTGCGGTTTTTATTTATTCCTTTGAGTATTTGTCCTTATACCCAAAAGTTGCCTGGAAGGATCGCTTTTAGTGATACAGTCGCCATTTTGTACATTCTATTCTTACCACTCTTCTGAAACTGTATTTTCTTTTCTGTTGTGCAATAAAGTGTATTTGTATTGTATTAAAGAAACCATTTATTTTAGCTGTGTATAAACATTATATAGGAGCTATGCTAAAAGTAAGGCAAATTACAGGTTTCATCATATAAACTATTAGTACCTATACATTTTTCGTGTTTTTTTTTGTTTTTTTTATGTTCAAAGTCAAAGTCAAAGTCAAAGTCAAAGTCAAAGTTGCTTTATTTTGTAGGTACACAGAGTACACTTAAAATAGTCAATTTTACATTTTTTAAGCTACTGCTTGTTCAAAATGCAATTTTCCCCTGAGAAGAACAAGCAAGAAACTCGAAGGGTTGCTCTTTTAAAATCAGGTTTTGATTTTACATAAAGGTTTTTATATTACAAAAAGGTTTTTATAAATCATTATTAATCGTGAAATAGCCTGGCATGCGAACAATCTCATTATGTCCAGGGATGATTATCATCTAAATAGTCTGATATTTTATAATATGCTTTGTTAATAAGTTTCTGTTTTATAGTATCTTTAAATTTATCAAGTGGAAGATTTTGTATATCAACTGGGACCTTATTGAAAAAGCGTATACATAACCCTTTGAATGAATTACTGACTTTGCGGAGGCGACTTATGTGACCTGCAAGTTTATCTTTATTTCTTGTATTGACATCATGTTTATCACTATTTTTCCTAAATGATGCTATATTTTTTTTGACATACATTAGATTTTCAAAAATGTACTGTGACGAAAAGGTTAGAATGTTATACACTTTAAACCTATCTCTAAGTGACACTGCAGGTTTCAATTGATAAATTGCGCGAACGGCTCGTTTTTGTAAAACAAAGATTGTATTTATATCCGCGGCATTTCCCCACAGTAAGATACCGTAAGACATCAAGCTGTGGAAATAACTAAAATATACTAATCTAGCAGTATTTACGTCTGACATTTGTCGAATTTTTTTGACTGCGTACGCTGCAGAGCTGAGCCTTTTCGCCAATTTATGTATATGAGGACCCCATTGCATTTTGGCGTCTAAAGTAATGCCCAAAAATACAGTAGAATCTACGAGATCTAAAGTGGCATTTTTTATCATTATATTTGTGGGCACCGCTCTGACATTGGGTAGTACAAATTTCACACATTTAGTTTTTTTCTCATTAAGTAACAAATTATTTGCCGTAAACCATTCTACTATTTCAGAAATAGCATTGTTCACATCGTCATAGCTTAATTTTTGTCTATTTACTTTAAATAATACGGAGGTATCATCTGCAAACAATACTATTTCATGTTTATTATCCTTTACAAGGTTAGGCAAGTCATTTATATAGACCAAAAATAAAAATGGCCCGAGTATGGAACCCTGCGGGACGCCCATGCAGACTGTGGACCCTGACGATGTGTTGCCACTGATACTAACCCTCTGAACTCTGCCACTCATATAAGAATTCAAAAGGTCAATAGCACGGCCTGTTACACCATAATGACGTAATTTCCTGATTAAGATGTCATGATTAACGCAATCAAATGCCTTGGACAAGTCGCAGAACACTCCTATTGCATCCCGAGAATCTTCCCAAGCTTCAAAAATATGTTGTAAGAGCTCGACACCTGCGTCGGTTGTCGAGCGGCCCCTAGTAAAACCGAATTGTTTATGCGACATAAAATCGTTACTATAAAAATAAGCCGATAACTGAATTAATATAATTTTTTCAAAGATTTTACTGAGAGTCGGTAGTATTGATATAGGTCTAAAATTAGAGGGGTCTGTTCTACTACCGGCTTTAAATAAAGGTATAACTTTACTGTGTTTCATCAAATCAGGAAATATGCCATCATCAATACATTTATTAAAAATACAAGCTAAGTGTGGTGACACACAATCAATTATGGCGCTAATAATTTTTACTGATAAACCGTAAAGGTCGACAGTCTTTTTCTTGTCTAGAGATCTAAATGCTTTTATAATGTCTACAGGACTTACATGATGAAATTTAAAATGAGAATTACAAATCCCCACATTTTGTCTAAGTAGCGATTCAGTGAGTGTGGGACATGAATTAAGAGAATTTGTAGTCGAAATTGGAATGTTGGTGAAAAATTTTTCAAAAGCTTCTGCAACTTCTAAATGTGTTATTAAAATTTGATCGTTAATTTTTAGTCTAATATCGGTGTTGCAAGGCTTGACTTTTCCAGTTTCGCTATTTATAATTTTCCAAGTAGTCTTTACTACGTCTGCACTATTTTTTATTTTGTTATTTATAAACTTTGCTTTTGCTGTAGCACAGACCCGCTTGAATGTTTTCGAATATTGTTTAACATATTCACTAAAACTTTCGCTCTTGTTATATGTCCTTTCTTCATAAAGATCATATAACTTATTCCTACTTTTATGGATTCCAACCGTCGCCCAATCACTGAAAACGAGGGAATTATTGATTTTAATTGTTTTTGTTACAAAAACATTATTACTTTCAGTTTTCAACGTTTCAAAGACTGATTTATATAATATATTTGGATCGTCACAGAACGGTAGATAATCCAGTTTCGCCGTCACATTACTCTTATATTGATCAAGCCGTGCATCAGTTACAGGCACATACGTGAAATCTCTTTTCAGTGTCTTTTCAACTGCTATATTAAAAATGGCTAACTGACCACAGTGATCTGAACTTAATTTATTTAAAATAGATTTATCACTGGGCTGTAAATTTGAAAAAATATTATCAATGGAGGTAGCTGATGTAGAGGTAATTCTAGTCGGCACTGAAAAAAGATTAACAAGGTTATAGCAAGTGAATAAAGATTTAAGCCTTCTACTTTGACTGCTATCCTCCAATATATTTATATTAAAATCTCCGCAAACCACAATGTATTTATTTGAATTACTAATTTTACAGAGTATTTCATCCATAATTTTTTCAAATAATTCATACGATGAAGAAGGGGGTCTGTATACGCTTAATACAGTAAGCCGAGCAAGTTCTACACAGGCTATTTCAATAGTTCGCTCAACAGAAAGGTTTACAATATCGAGACGCTCTTTAAATTTAATATTGTTACGAATTAAAATAAGACTACCGCCTCGAATTGCTTTCGTCCTGCTGAACGAGCTTGCAATCTGGTACTCCTTGAAGCCGAACATGAGCTCACATTGTTTATACCAATGTTCCGTTATGCACAATATATCAGTTCCAGTGCAGCCCATGAACAGCTCCACTTCTAACTCCTTGCCACTCATACCCTGAATATTTTGGTGTACCAGATTAATAAATTTCTTATTTTTATAACATATTTTTCCAGACTTGTTTTGGGGAGTGGCAATACTCGTACCCCTATTTTTTATAACTATATGTTTAATACTGCCAGAGGTAATCTCTGTTGTCTTATACTTTAATTTAAATTATTTGGAATAATTTCCAAAGTTTTATTAATAACTATTGGCTGCCCAATAGAGGCAGTCGTTGGATCAGTCACTAACATGACTGAATTTAAAATAAAATAACATAGCATACTTGCTAATTGTCTCCTCAAATATTTAGGAAGATAATAGTTATCTTCTGTCACATAAAAATATCTAGAATTAATAAATTTATTACTATCAAATATATGAAATTTATTTTCATGACGACATGTCAAAGTATGTAATGTCAAATTTAAATTGTGTCTAATGTCATTTTCAGTTTTTGTTAAACTTTGGCTAAAGGGAAATGCGAAAAATAAAACCTTATTAACATTTTTTAAAGAATTTAAATGTGAAAAATAATTAATTAAAGATTTTTTATTGACATTTCCCCTTCTACCTATAAAAATAATTAAAGTTGTATTATCTTTAAATGTGCTCGATAGGATCTTATTTAAAATAGTTGAGTAGGTGGCACCAGGCATACAGGTATTAATTATTGCCTGTCCCATATATTGGCTAAGTCGCAAACCCATGTCTTTGCCAACTTCATCACTAAACATTACGATGTTATGTTTTTTGCTACTAGACTGTGAGAAGGAAGTATGTCTAGTTTCGTCATATTCACATGGCTCCTGCGTCAGAATTAAGGAGTTCAAGCTACATAGTAAATAACACTGTAAATAATGCCGAGTATTCGTATAATACGTGCAGCTGCGCGCACAATTTTATAATAATATACATAAATAAATATCTTTGCACATACACACAGCGCATAGTTTCTCCCAAGTAATTTTTTAATTAGATGGTAACATATTTATAGCGTTGAATACAACACCCTTCTATTGAATTCGCCGTAGTCGAATAAAAAGTTTTTTTTTAATAAATAAATATTTCGGACACTTATACTAATCATCTAGTCCCAAACTAAGCAAAGCTTGTACTATGGATTCTAGATATACATACATAAATATTTATACATATAATCATCCACGACGCGAGAATAAACGTTAAAAATTTACCGCTCGCGGGATTCGAACCCGCAAGCTTTGGTTTTGCTGACAGGGTCACTATCCACTACGCCAAACGGTCGTCATTGAGCCAAATTGGACGGCTTTATTACTAGAAGCGATCATTTCCAGCCTAAACATGGTGGGAAAAGTCTGCCTTTCTGTCAAAACACATTAATCTAAAAGCTATCTACCTCGTAAACGTGTAGCCAATACTAACGGACGTGGATGGAGAGTACCTTGTAAAATACCTATACCTGTAAACCAATGTGGCTTCCTCCCGCTCGCTCGTGTCAACAGGTTAATGTTCAATTAAGAGCTAGGTTGGGTGCCGTCGTGATCACGCCTCTGTAGGTAGGTACACGTGGCTAAACGACGACCGAACTCCAATATAAGCAGGTCTCCTGCGTTCACATTTTCGGTAGCTTCACGCGTTCAGCTTACACTGGTAACTTACGATCGTCGGCTGAACTACGTCGGGTGCAATATTCAAATTTAACTTGCATAAAATCATTTTGAAATTGAAAATCTCTTCCATATTACGTAGCGTGCCAGGCCAGCGAATATTAATTAATCTCTAATGAGTACTAAATAAATTAAAAGGTTGTTAACTACCGATGACCGTCACCGTCTGATTGCGCAGAAATGAAATAAGCAACGAATGTAACCATCATCGTTTGGTTCGAAAGGAATGTCACAAAAGTATTGTTTTTATTATTTTCAACTACTCAATCATATTTCGGATTTACTTTCGCATAATAACCGTACTAGATATTAATTCGCTCAGGTCAACACCGTAAGCGCGGCATGCAACGAATTTGCCGAAGAAATGTGCTGCGTGCGGTCCTATCCGTAATAATGTGCGACGTTGCAAGACAAATATTTACACGGCCGGCGTGTAGGTAACAATGCTGACAATTTTTTGTCTCGTCCTGCCAACAATAATTTTTAGTTTCAACCTTCACATTTACTCCACACAAGCTTTCCATTTTACAGTGCTATTACTCGTATGTCTGTCTGATATACATAATTACAAACCTAATAGACTCCGTGTTTGTTGTTTGTGTCGGTCGGCACATTATGAAAGCATAGCGTTTCGCAAAATATCTGTGCGTTTAAATGTGTGTTCATGCACTAAGGGTTGTGGGTTTATTCCATTTAGCAATAATGGAGTAGGTACAGCTTATTTTAACCGGCCGGCGCGCTTTTGTGTGACAAATAACCAATCAAATAATTTTAGCATTCAAAACATAAAACTAATTGGGTAGTTTAATGAAAGCTTTTACTCGAGTACATTATTAAGCTGGCAAATGGCGTGTGCTATGTTTGCTATCTGCTTAGTAGAAATTTGCTTCTAAAAGTTGGCCACAACGATCGCCCTTTAGTTACACTCGAGTAGTTCCTCAGACTAAGGTACACCAGGTGAACTATGATGGCGAGCATTTTGATCTTGGGTGGAAAAATCACATTTCCTCCTGTTTATCTCATCGCGCGAATTGTGAATTCTAATTTAGAGTTCATAATTAGGTACCTATTTATAACAAGATAATATCAGATTGTCTCTTTATTTATTCTTCTAAATACAAAAAAAGACACGTTAAATAATTTATATATAAATTCATATTGTAACTAATTGAAAGTTTAGAAAACGCCGAGGGACTAAACATAAAAATATCATACAGTTTTACAAAGCAACTGCGTTCAAAGCGAAGTATCTTGGAAACGGCTGGCTCGTTGTTCATGACGTCACAAAAAAAAATCCAGTCTATCTGGGAAATAAAGTCGATTATATATTTTAATAACTATATAATCGACTTTATCATTATCATAATCGTCATTGAGAAGTTGAATTTAAAAAGTCATTATAACGAGAAACTAAAAATTCAATCCTCTCACATAGTAAAAATAACCGAGAGTCAGTTTTCTTTGAATTTCCAAGACTTTTGTGAGTTCTTATTGCAAATATCTTCTCGCTCAAATTCTATAGAGGATAGTGCTAGGCATTGTGAAGACGTGCATCTCTTAAGCGAAATGCATTCGTTCAATCTGGAACGCGCACCTCCATCCGGACGATTGGTTGCATTCAAAAGCACTCTAATGGTATACGAATACTGAATAGACTGGTGAACGTAGCTTTGGATATGTTGTGAGGTATGTAGGAGATCGGAGCAGATTCTACCCGTTTGCTAAGTCAGATAACTTTATCTGGGATCAAATTAAGCCCTTGTGATATTAATTTGAAATTGTAAACTTCTGCAGTAGATGGAAGTCTTCTTAATCCCGTAGTAAGCTCAAAGCAATTAACGTCCGATGCTGACCTTTTCGTAGTTGGAATAATGAAATAGGAACTCAAGATCCATTTGTTGTCAGAACGTAAATTGAAATGAGATGAGCAGATAACACAATTTCAGGATTGGGCTGAAAATGCTTTTCGTATTTGTCTACAAAATGAAAAATTTCAACAACTTAAAGTTGTAACTGAGAATACTTTGAAATGAAATAACAAATTGTGTATCGCGATTGCGTACGCGCACATGTTACGATCGTGCGATGCCGTTTAGGAATATGATGTGCTCATAAGAAAACGAACAAGTAAAAGATATATTTATAAATTACTTCACTGCAACAACATAACTTTACATGAAGTTTCATAATCCAAGATAACGAATCCAATTAACGGCCGTTTTTGTCTTTTCTTCGTGATTTTCTAACTCTGCTTTTTACTCCCACTCATAATTATTTATTTCCATAAGCATCATTGGAGCACTTGGACACTGTAACCTATCATAAAAAAACTGATATTCCGTAAACGATTCATAGATTTTGCAATTTCCATACGCAATGCTTTACGTTACTCTGCTTTACGTTTACTCTTTTTTACTAAATAGCGAAATTACACCAGGCCTTTTTTAAACGCTAGACATTTTATTTGATATAATAATGTTAATCATTCCAAAGAACCATTTTACAGAATACTTATTTGTCAGCCATTTTTAAACTTCCGAATTATGAACTTTCAACACTTTAATTTTCATTGCAATAAAATTGTAGGAAAACGACTCACGGGGTCAGCTATAAATTGTCTCCTGAAAAGAAATAACAATAATTTAGATGAACGTAGCGAAGCGATCACGGGAGTTCGGGGCAACATGTATACATGGAGAAATTAAATTTGGCCTTGTAGGTAATATAATGGTCAATTGATCTATCGGACATATACCCCTTAGACACGTCAACATGGGTAAATGGGACAATAGCTTACAATTCTATCATGCAGACAAATTAATTATGTAAAATAAGAAACATAGCATTGTCGATTAATTTATAAAAACAGAACCGCTATTAATGTTATTAATTATGTTATTAAGAATGTTCAACGGCAAACTATTAGCGAATAATCTGTGTGGCGTTTACATAACATTCTTTATACTTTAGTGGCTTTATCAAGCCTACAATTAACTGGTTATTGAATCAACGTTTTCCAAGTGGCAATTTTCCATCGTCAATGCGTAGCGGTTCTGGCGACAGATTGGTGCAATGGTGTCATGGAGCACCTGGTTTTGTACCCCTGTGTACCCTTCAACGGCCAAGTCACACAACATTAACTATAATAATAAAGAAATCGCAGTAAGGAACTTGGCACGACTTTGTATAGATTTCATTACTTTTTAGAGATAATCAAGCAGCTCCATCGAGACTTGGCTAGTTTTTTACAGAATGTTTTTGGTGGGATTATTCAAAAATGTACAAATAAATTATAAGAGAAAATAAAATACGATCGAAATGCTTATTTGGGCCAAACATTATTATCATTTAAATAGTCATGAATTGTTTATTAGGCTTTACCAATGAAGGTACTCTTAATTTAAATTTTAAATTGCCGTTCTGTCAGTTCCAGTATTTTACCAAGAATTTTATTATAAAATCGTATACAATTTCCCAAATATGATTTGTTTCATTTTTGCAGTCGCAACAAAGGAGTGAACAGTTTATTTTTATAGCGAGTGCGAAATGAATGTAAATCACTACAGTAGGTACAGGTGAATATTTATAAGGGTGTACATAATATTTTCGTATATGTATATAGACGGGAATATCATCATATTTGGGAATGTCTTGAAGAAATCTCTCAAAGAATCACGTGACTTAAAACCGTAGATTGCTCGAATTATGCGTTTTTGTAGTAGAAAAATTACATAAATATTAGCTACTGCTCCACACAGAAGATCGGCACCTATGCCGATCCTGTCCTATGTCCTAATGACCTAATGTCCTAACATTAGACGGTGAAAGTAACTGAAATATATCATTAGTTGCCAGATCATATTATTGTCTAATTTTCTTAACAGCAAATACTGCTGAGTTTAATTTACTGGCAATGGAAGCTATATGTGGACTCAATTGCAATTTGGAGTAAACAGTTATACCTAGAAATTGGGTTGAATATTACATTCAATATATGAGCTGACACTTGAATGACGTTTGGCATTGAAAATTTAATGCAATTTGGATTTTTTTTTTGAATATAGTAGTAGTAGAATATATAGCAAATAGCTGCAAGAAAGCCACTGTTATTTACTATTGTGTGTGTTATTTACTTTGTCTACTACGGAGTTTCTTCGCGAAACTTTAAACATTAATGAAATGTCGTCTGCAATTAACACAATATCCATAAGTTTTTTGACCTGTAAGTTAAGTCGTTTAATACACTAAAAACAACAATCGGCCCAAAATGGATCCTGAGGCACAACCATCCTCAAAAGCGATCCCGAGGATTTAATCCCATCTATTTCAACTCTCTGTATTCGACTCTTTAAATGATAGGTTTAGCAGATTTCAAAAAATCTCTGTGATGTTTAGTTTACAAAGGAGCGTGTAATGATCGCCGCAATCAAAGACCTTTGAAAGATCACAGAATATCCTGATTGCATCGTTAGACCTCTCCCAAGCATCAAGAATAGGATATCTATTTTGTCGAGGCATCTATAGATCGGCGTTTGGTAAAACCGAACCGGCTGTAAGTTTATAATTGAACAAGGATCAATCTTTCAAAAGTTTTGCTAATTGCATTATAGTACCGAGATTGGTCTGTAATTAGATGGATTATCTTTATGTCCTGATTTAAAATTTTGTATTACTTCGCTATTTTTCATTCAAACTCAAAGTAAAAAATGCTTTATTTTTTAGGTACACGGGTTACACTTAAAATAGTCTGATTTTAGATTTTTAAGCTACTGTGCTCGTTCAAACGTTTAAATACCAATCGTAGTAAAAAAAATATATAGATATTTCTTCCACTCTTTATTTTTAGGGGCTTTGAATCGGTATGTGACTACGTCACTTCCAAGTATACGAGTACCTACTTCAAAACAATCACCATCAGTACTACAATAAATGACTCGTTTGGTACGAACTTACAATAACAAAACAATATAACAACCTGGCTTGTATAGCGGAGAAGACAGAATACCTTGAAAAAATCCCAAATGTAGAGATTTGTAAACCAATTTCAATAATTCTATGTTGGTTTGAAAGAGTGTACCGCCAGGTTCATGCCGCGTGTATAATTTTTGTTTTGCAGTAACTAGCTGTTCGTGCTATTTACCAATTGAGACCTGCGCTGCAGTGTTACTGAGATATAAGTTTAAAAATATAATATTCTTATCTTCCTTTCACAGTACATTCTTGAAAATTTAATATATGTCAAAAAAAATATCATATCAAATACTATCAAAAAATATGCATCATTAAACAAAAATTGTAACAAACATGGTGTCAACACAAGAAATAAAGATAAACTTGCAGGTCACTTAAGTCGCCTCCGCAAAGTCAGTAATTCATTCAAAGGGTTATGTATGAGTATACATTTCCAATTATTTTTTCCAATTAAGAGTAATTTTTCCAATAAGGTTCCTGTTGATATACAAAATCTTCCTTTCAATAAATTGAAATATATTATAAAGCAGAACCTTATTAAGAAATCATTTTATAAAATATCAGACTATTTAGATAATAAACATCCTTGGGCACTACCAGCTCGTTCGCATACCAGGCTATTTCATAATTTAAAAAAATATAAATACCTGTTTTTAAAAGAGCACCCCTCGAGTTTCTTGCTTGTTCTTGACAGGGGAACATTGCATTTTGAACAAGCAGTAGCTTAAAAAATATGAAATTGAAATTTTGAGTGTACCCTGTGTACCTACAAAATAAAGCATTTTTGACTTTAACTTACCTACAAATTTGATCAAGAACTGATTATGCCTCCTGTATTAGAGAATTGTTTGGTAAATTTTAATACAATTATGTTCTCGGTCAATCTCTTTACTTTTATATTTCTTTCTTTTTTTTTTAGTTTTCGTAGTTAAGTTATTCATAAATGCACTTAAGTATTTTATAAATAATTTTCTTCTTCGTTTTAATATGGAGCACATCATACTCATTAAACTCGCAGCAGTTAAAAAAAATTGAATCAAGATTGTGGGGCGACTTAGCATTAATATTTTTCCGACTGATTCTACTAACATAAATGCGAAATGGATGTTTGTTCTTTAACTACGTTGTAACGCCTTAACAGATTGTTATGAAATATGAATAGTGGCCCAGCTGGAAGGCTACTATTGAAATAAACGTATCAAGTTTTAACTTGGATTTCAAGAGCTAGCTAATAATACGCACATTTATGAGTATCTGTTTCTGCGGGCAACAATGAGTATGAAAGTATAACACCGAACAAAGTTGTTACTTTGTAATAAAAACATCGTTTTTTTAAAGAGTGTCCTCACTGCAACAGCCAACCGTAGCTCTTTTCAGTGCACTAATGACATGTATCTCTCACACAAAGGACATCCGATGTGTGCATTATATGCTCGCGAGTGTAACCTGCATCTGACTAGGTACAAGTCGCGCAACTATTATCATCCATCACACTATATTTACATCACGTAGGTAAACCTATTACCATAAAAAATAAACATGATCGTTATCCTAGAGGGAAACTATGTGTAACTAGGGGTTTAGAAGTTCAGTCACAGATTTATTGGAAAATCGAATACAATTTTTAAATGTGAAGGTTGTTAGACATCGTCTTCGGTTTAATGATACTTTATTCTCATTAAAGACCATGTCACTTACATGAGAAAAGATGTAACTTACAAAAAGACAGTGTTGTTCACCCGCACCGATTAGACGATTGTAATAATCTTAAACCAAAGAAAGTAAAATCTAAAAGTCGAGACGAAGAAATATTTTAGGACAACTATGAATTTACTTTACAGTGGAGAGACAGACTTTGGAATTGGCAGCATTTGGAATAAGGAAAGAGTATAAATTGAATGAGGATCTTTTGAAGTTAGTAAAGGAGGAGCTAGACGCTAATATTAGGTCCTTACCTATGACATTGGCGTTTTGTATGAAGAATTTCATTAAGACTGTTTTCTCCATACAAACATTTTTGTTTTTTTTTTGGGAACGGCAAATCCTAATTTAGGTAAACTTTGTGTGTATTATCGGATAACATTAAGTGAAGTATAGGCAGCGTTAATTTTTAAAAGTAACCGCTTTATAAAAGTTTCAGCGAATCTAAAAAATGAGTATGGGAAGCACATGAAAAAAGCTCTGTAAAATTTTTTTTACTATGTGATTTAGCCCACAAATTAAAAAATATTTCATGTGAAACCTTGAAATAATATTCCATTTTCCAAATAAAAAACAAATTTGGTATATAGCTTTGAAAATCGCAGGAATTGGTACATATGATTAACGAAGAAAAAAAACTCCAATTTCATAGGTAAAGACCCAATATTTACAAAAAGAAAGATAATAACAGTTCATTCGCTACTTCGACACTTATAAAGCGATTTGTTAAATACATTAAAAGTAAAATAGAACGCTCAGTGAAGTAGCGCAGCAGCGAAGGGGATACGACTCGGCTTTATGAGGGGCTTAAATGTGCTCAGCGCTGATTTTCTGTCGCCCCCAGAAAGCAATACTTGAAATAGAGAACGAGGCGATGAATGGCGATTACATTGCCGGTGTCACAGGAATTGTTAATGTGAGTTCATGTAATTCCCGCGGGACATTAAGCAAATACTTCGCGGGTAAACCCGCACACAGTTAGGTAGTTCTCCCTAAGTTGGTTCATCATAAATATGGTTTAAGTGAAAGGTAAATGGGTGTGCTGCGTTCTATTCAAACTTCACCTGGACGAAGTTTTAATTTGATTTTAGAAGTTGTTGTGTAGATGCAAAGAGCTACATGATAGGATGGAAATCCAAAGTGTTTTAATGTATAATACCGACTGAACGTAACTATTAATCGGATGAGATCTTTCCAAAAATATGCGGGTATTCTATGCGTCTATTTTCATCAGATCCACCTTTTGATCGTATTTTTTTATGTTAGTTTAATCAAACCATCAAAAGCAACTCGGGGGACCAACTCGAAATTTTTTTTAAAGAATTTTCCAAAGTACAAGCCCTTGCTTATCTCCGAGTCCTGTTCTTGTTGAAAAATAGAAATACCACATTTAGAATATATTAAATTCTATTCAATATTCCATTTATTTGAAAATTAAACGCGCTCTTTTTGATAAATTGAATGTATGACGGTCAAAGATCAATGCTCGGGGCTCCTAAGGACTACGGCTCCCAATAATATTTTGTGTCTGAAAAACTTATGTCCAGTAGTGAGGTTGGACGTACCGTCTGATGATATTCCTCTCTGAAATGTGAAGTTTTAAGAAATGTTGTTGAAACACAATCTACGACTCGTAAAGTGCAAATTTATATAGCCTTTAAATAGCGTCGTCTCATCAATTGATTGAAGATCCTTTCCATACAAGTTTTCACGCCCAGTTAGCTGTATAATCAAAAGGGGTTCGTTAATCGACCATGATATAAGTTGTCAAACTATTCTCGCTATAAACTTTACGTAAAGGTCACGGAGAAACAATAGATTTATATTTACAGTGTAGAATCCACAACTTGGCTGGCGGCTGTGTAGTTCCAAGCTTTCAACCGATGCCACCGCTTGAGGTGAACAAAGAGGTAAAACTGGCGACGAATCGCAAATAATACTCGCAATAGTATGTAGCTAAGTGGCGTCGCGTCTGTGTAATAAATGTCACAACAGACCTTTGAACTCGTAGACTACTCGTACAACTTTCGATTGGACTTCATTAATGAAGTATGTTGTGCTGACAGACAATATTTAAGAAAGTGTCATACATGTAGATCTTCATTAAAACAAGTGCCACATATGTTTTAATCGAGTGATGATTCTGAGAGCAGCAGCTTTATGGCCCCACTTCTGGGGCACAGCCTTCTCTCATTAGAGACTCTCTAGGTATATCTTGCTTTTCTCAAAAACTAAGAAATTACCTAATCCATATTTAAAAAAATCTGTGATACAGATGTAATGATTAATTAGAATATTAGTGATCGATACGAGTGCGGAGACAATGGATCACGTATTGTCTTGCCCCGCGTGTCCTGACAGCTGCACCTTTGACGACCTCCGTAAAGCCACAGACAATGCTGTTAGAGTGGCTAAGTTTTGGTCCAATAAAATTTGAAACTTGCTTCGACACGAAAAGAAGAAGAATATTAGTTTTTAGATGTTACAATTTTATTCCTCGTAATCGAAGAATTTAGTTTACTAAACCAATGTAAACGACAAACTCGTACTTATAAACTATTCAGAGAATCGGTAGCTCGATTACAATTTATTATATATTGGAGGTTCATAACTGACTACCCCTAACTAGAGAATTCTAGAACAATAAAATTATTGTTCTCTGAAAACAGGCGTTTTTACCTTGATTTAAGCTATATTTGTACTACAAACAGAGTTCAATATTCTAAAGGGTTCTTGAAACGGTTGATTGTTGCTGTGCTCCACAATAGAGAAGAAAACAATAGCGGCGCCTTCTCATATCGGAGGTACAGATCCGCTTAGTGCAATGAGCCGATTATGTACTAAAAGAAATATCTTTTGCAACAATAATAGTACTGCAGTATCTTATCAACGTGCATTTGAGTGAAGTGTAGCGAAATAAGATAGGTACAGAATAATAAAGATATGAAAGTATGAATCATTAAAAATCTGATAATTACGCCGTTGCCGCAGTCTTTGTGCTAATGGAGTTTGGCTAGTCCCGAGGAGTAGGGCACTAAAGGTGACGTGATAGAAGATTGAGACGTGGAATGTTAATATACATTTAATCTGCATACATTAGACACTGTCCCTCTTATAATATGAATTAATCTAACGTTGAAACAGGATCATAGTGGAGGATGTTCTAGCTACATTTTTATAAGAACTACACGCGTTGCCCCAACTCGGCATCCAACTCTCTTTTTTGAATGTTCGCGAATACTTTGGTAGTTCGCGCGATAAGCGAAATCATTGATAACGCGATATTATCGGTAATTGTTTCATTTACCACAACTTGTTTTACCTACCTCCATTTAAGACTAAAACAATATTTGGGGTCTAACCCCAAACCCTTGTATATCCCTGAATAAACTTATGATATACCTACAAGTGAGGAACGCTCCGTGACTTCGCCTTTATGAGCTCTATCTACGCCACGGTTGTTTTAACAGTCACGGCGGGCGGGGGAGTTTATTTGCCTAAGTATAAACTAACATGCAGTATCACTTCGTGCGGGACGCTTGAGAGTGGTGCACTGTGAATTCTTCACAATAATAGAAGTTTCAATACAAGCAAGTAATAGAATGCAAGCTAAGGTCACTTGTGCCCTGGTTTACTATTGAAGCACTAGCGGCGCTGACGCTATTCGTTTCGATTACTGTTTATGATCAATGAAGTTAAGTAAATTTAAACACTGACTGTACTGATACAATCACCAGTACTCTGCTAACGTATCCTTTGATGAATAAATTACTCTCCCAACTAAAGGAATACTTACCTATCCTTTTTAAATTTCCTTTCGTAGTGTTTCGGTGGAACGGAGACCGCCTGGCATACCTTTTTAATTGAAGCTAATGGCATTTCAGCTTAACCGGGACCGGCATCCGCTCCGAGAGATCAATTTCCTCTGTCGAATAAACATTCCATCCATCGAAACTGAAATGGTCTCCCTTTGCGAAAAAGCCGATAGTATTTGGATTAGGAAATTCAGACGAGTAGCGAACGGCGTAGATTTTACCCGTTCGGAAAGTGCGACGGCCGGTGCGCAGTTCTTTTTTACTTTTTCTCGACGGCGTATAAAACACTCGGCCTGCACCCGCATGTTGTTTTTCAACTTAAAAAAATTAGGTTATGAATTTGATGCTTAGGTAACTTGTCAGTGTAATATTACCATAATATCTTTGACGAAATTGTAGACCAATTTTCGTAGATTTCGAAAAAAATCGTTTTTGTTTGAAATCTAAATTATATCTCATCTACACTTCGGAGATTGAGAACGGATCTCTATTGAAATCGACGTCGTTTTTGATACAGTTCTTCTACAGAGAACAATATCAAAGAGATTTTTACAAATACAATTGTATTTTCTCCCTCAGTCATCCTGTGAGCACTTTGAACCATTCATTATTAAGCAAAGCAATATGTATGAACTGTTCCCAGCACTCAAGGCTCGCTTTATCATCGTAAATAGGCTTATGTGGCCCCAGTCCCCAACTGTGGTTCACGGCTTCCTCTGATATTGGCGAGGGCATGAGCCGTAATCTTACCACACGGGCCTAATTAATACCAGACTAATGGATAAGTGTCAACCAGTGTTGCGGTGAAAATAACTGGAACTCATTTTGTTTCTCGTAGTACGGAAAGACTAACTAGAAAGATCAACTAGTGGTTTATTCAAAGATTGACGGCGGCAAACGGTGCCTAACTGCGCTTTATTTTCGGCTTTTAACACTTGCTTTGTCACAAACGAACGTTACCGCAAAAATTCCACCATTATTGTAATTATTGAAAACTCTGCAAATGGATATCGGAGACACATCAAGAGTTTCGTGGCCACATAACTTTAAATTCCTTTTTAGAGATCATGCGAGCGCATTCGCACTCCTCGCGCACACGCTTTGACAACTATATTGAAGCGTCCGTCGCGACGTATTTGGAGATAGACGTCGGTGAAAGCTCGACATTGGATTGTGGAAGCTCATGAAAGATATAAATGTGAATCACTTAAGAATTATCTCCTGGTTTGCTATTTTATGATGTACTCGATACGCGATGTTCGTGGTGTTTGGAGATAGAAGTCGGTGAAAGCCCGACGTTGGATTGTGGGAGCTCATGAAAGATTTTTAATTGTGAATCATTTAAGAATTATCTCCTGCTTTGCTATTTTATTTTATAATGTACTACATTTTGCCACAATCTCGTCTAGTAAGTAATGATAACGCGACCTCAGTAGATGTCTATACACTCATGTTCAATACACAAGAAAGGAAAATTGACTCCATAAGGAGTCCATACCTAATTGGTGTTTGTAAGGTTTCAAAACACATTTACCCACTGTCTCCTCAATATCTACAACCTGTACGGCCTTTCGTGTATTTATGTTAAAATTTATTGCAGCAACGATGCATTATATGGAATAATAATTTAATGAAAAGAGAGGGTGGCTCGCTCGAAGCTCTATTTAATAACCAACTACAGCATTACTGAAAATTAATGATGTAATTCGATGCGTGCTTTCCAATCAGGCTTTGGACTTGTTAATTACTTTTACATTGTAGTTTCCAATTTGTATAATTGATTGGATTTACCTGCCTCACCTCTCCTCGCACTGTAAATACTAAAAGCTTTGGCCGCATATTTGATCCCCAGCGGGTACATGTTTAGTATTCGGTTTGGTTAGTGGTAGGGCATTTTAAATCCGCCTGGCTAGCTACCACCATCTTATCTAAGTCTGCCACCAAACAGCATATAATAGCATTGTTGTGTTCCGGTTGTCAGAGATAAGATAGCCAGTCCCCCAAATAAGATGGGGTTTCCGGGTCAGTACGCTTTCCCCTTCGACCTCATCTTCACTTAACAGCAGGTGTGATTGAGTTTAAATGCTAACCCGTCGTGCGCAACTAAAACAAAAATCAACAGTGGTGTTAGTGCAGCCTCAATAATTGAAAATATTAGGTCATTATTACCTATGTATAGTTATTAGTTACCTATTAGTTCATATAGTACTAAGGAGACTATCTCAGAAATACAAATAATAATAATAGCATCTATGAAATTGGCGTTCTGTATGAAGAATTTCATTAAGACTGTTTTCTCCATACAAACATTTTTGATTTTTTTTTTGGGAACGGCAAATCTAAATTTAGCTAAACTTTGTATGTATTATCGGATAACATTAAGTATAGGCAGCGTTAATTTTTAAAATTAACCGCTTTATAAAAGTTTCAGCGAATCTAAGAAATGATTATGTGATTTAGCCCAGATATTAAAAAAACATTTCATGTGAAACCTTGAAATAATATTCCATTTTCCAAATAAAAAACAAATTTGGATATAGCTTTGAAAATCGCAGGAATTGGTACATATGATTAAAGAAGAATAAAAACTCCAATTTCATAGGCAAGGACCCAATTGTATTATGTATTCATTAGTAATAGTATAATTGGAAATTTAGAAAACTCGAAAAAAGCAATGAATAGGTATATAGTTATAGTTGGGTATGTCATCCAGATAGACCAAACCAACTATATTAAACGCTAACCAAACGACTTAACCTATTTTCATCAAACATGGCTAAGAACCTATTGTCGACTTTAATCTTAAAGATTAAAAAAAAAATCGATAAATCCTCGAAAGAGTTACGATATATCGAAATACACCAAAAAGTGTTTTAGAAGCTAGCATCTAGTTCTAGAAGATCTAGATCTTCGAAACGGCTTAATCGATTTTTATCAAACATGGTTAATAACCTGTCTCATGATTTATTCGTCTTTAAAATAAAACCGCAATCAAATTGGACTATGCATTACTGCTATACCTATATAATTCTGGATAAAGATAAATGAAAGTGGCTATTCTGTAATAAATTCTCTATTCAGTTCTGTTATAAAACAATACTTACCACATGGAATTTAGGCTCGTTTGTGTTGTCTTGTAATGTAATCTGATCGTAAATGATATCCTAGGTCTGAAGATGGAGTTGGAAGCAGCCACAGGAACTTAATAATAAAGCAATGCAACGTATCCCATCGAGTTTGGGCTCGTTTGATTTGTCTTGACAAGTAGTCTGATCGTAAATAGTGTTCAAGGTATCTGATGATGATGGAGCTGGATAGTAGACACAAGATCTCAGCAACGGCATTTATTAAAACTTTCGAAATTGGGCTTATTTTGCTTGTCTTTGTGAGCATAGAATAATATGGGATGGTCAGGGTCTCATGCATGACGGAGAATTAAAAGTTAATAAGAATTTTCAATGCAGAATTGGCGAAAATCTTATATTATTTGACATATCATCCTCTGAAATTTGGAAAACAGTAAACCCTTCACTTTTTAGGGAATGCAAAGCTTAACGGTGGCAAAACTTTTATTGTTACTGTATCTTTGAAATTCACCCCATTTCAAAATAACACCAGTAAGTTCGGTCGGCATAGATATTTTTCTCGGGCTTATAAGTAGCCTATTTCTCCGACACCTCAACTATCTTGTGCAAAATAGTCATACACTTATCACATTTCAAATATCAATACAAATACTCAGTATGATTTCAAATATCCATATCCATCATTTATAAAATCAATCGGATGCAGCGTCACAACGGTGTAAGTCATAAATGATTTTTTCCGAGTATTCAATGTTATCAAGTCCATTTATCTGAGTGAGGCACAGGCGGGCGCCCCGGGTGCCGGCTCTTTTATCTCGACTGATGCACAATGTGTCACAGATAACAATAATGTTACATATTAACAGCCTATAAAAGTCCACTACTAGACGTATGCAATTTTCATAGATTTTCATGTGATGATTTGCCCTAATCGTCGGTCGGACAGCGGGTTGGCGATGGCTGATATTTGGGAGCTACGCGCCAGTCATTGGTGTAACAAGTATGCAGTTTATCACTGGTGTAATATACTGCAATGCTCACGAAACATATTAGTCCCTTAGTCGCTTTTACTTTGATACGCTTTTAGATTGGTTGGTCTTATCTACCCTGCCTGGTGGCCGTGCGTGGCCAAAATGTAATTCACATCGTATCAATACCCGGAGCACAGCCTCCTCTCAATAGAGGGTACGCGTTATAATCCGTCACCGTGTCATAATCCACCACGCGTGCCCGTGCGGATTATTGTTACCACGAGTGCTCGAGTAGATTTCCCTTAAATAGCAGAATGTTGGAGAGAATACAATAAATTTGGACAAAACATAAAAGCCTGTTGACTTAATATTGTTGTGTCTAGATGAGAATATCAGAATACTTTACAAGTCGATCGCAGAAATAGTACTTTCAAATGAGGAATCTAATGCAAGAACACGGTCTTTGGGGTTTACTTGAATCGAGTAAAGTTCTGCTTAAGTTATTGGACGCATTTAGTGTTTAAATCTAACTAATATTATAAATGCGAAAATTTGGATGTTTGTTTGTTGCTCAATCACGGCAAAACGGATGAACGGATTTGAATGAAATTTGGTATACAGGTAGATATTTCTTATCCCGAGGGATATACAAATTAAATATTTCCGCGATAAAGTTATTCCGAGCAGACAAAGCCGAGGGCAAAAAAAAAGTTAATATTTTTTTATTAACTATTTTATTAACGGGTTAGCTCTTGACCTCAATCATACCTGATTTTATGTGAAGATGAGGCGGAAGGTGATTGTCTATTGACCCGGAATACCCATCTTAATCCTAAACAAATCTTTTATCGCAGAAACATAACTTCATAGACATAATCAGTTGTGGCCATCAGAGATGGACTCGGCATTGTGCTGGCAGGCCCACCCCAGAGTAGTTCATACAAACTCCCATAGCCAGGGTGCACATACATACATTGTAGTATTTACATGGTAGAAACGGTTGTGAATGCTCCCAATGTATCGCTAGCCTTTTTTAACGATCAACCGAACTAGCGATACGTCTCCATTGAAAAAATCTGTCGACAATAAAAATGTTAAAACTGAAACGGGAATCAACAATTCAAAGCCATTTCAAATAAAACAAAAATTTGCGTATCACCGTACTTTGTACAAACCCAACGTACATTGTCTTTTCAATTGGCATGTCAATAGCGAAACAACAGAAAGCAAAACCCTCAGTCATAGACAATAGAAAGCAACCAACATGTATTCCATTTTGGACGGAACGCTATTATTTTGTTGGTCTCTCTCTCTTTTACTGTAGGGATATGTTATATTTAACTATCTCTATTTTACATAATTGTTTTGGCCTGTACTTTTGATTTCAACCAAAATTTGAATAAATTGGCTACTGTGAATATGAAAATAAAAAGTTCGTCCAATAAAAATTTACGTTGAATGAAAGTCATATACCGATTTTTTTTCCAAAAATACCGCATTCTGAATCTTTCCCAGATGTGCAACTTCTTTGTCATTGAAAATCATAACAACGGTCCATTTCATTACAAGTATTCAACAAGACATAGTCACGCACATTGTTGCGCCTATTTTGCTATCACATCTATCCATGTTGCAGATCAAGTTGAAAATGTATACATTTTGCGATCTTGCCGCTGATAAAAACTTAGTCGGTTAACGTGTTGTGATTCGTCGATTGACCTTTATTCATCAGTCTCTTTGCGTAAAAACGCTTTATTGTCACGTCCAAATTGAGAGAATTTGCCGGCATTAGTGAGTGACCTCCTTTCTATCCTTGGAATAAGTTTCGACCCTACTTTTGCTTAGCTATTCAGTAACTTTTGTGGAATTTAAGCCACGGATCAGGAAGTCAATTTCGAATCGCTCAGCCGCTTTGTACTGTTTAAAATGATCGTAATCCATGATATAGTCTGCCCTTAGATTATGTAACTTCATCGGTAAGGTCATCGATTACGTTGACCAATGTGAAACCGTCAAATTGCCGAGCGAGCGATGAGCCAACCAATCAAATGTCAGAACATAACCGATGACAATATGTAATAGAACCCCTGGTTGAGCAGAATTATTCTCGAGTAGGACGACGAATATTTGTTAAAGAGTGCTGAATTATATTTTCCGTCCGGCTACACTGATGCAGTGTTTGTGAGCGAGACTGGCAACCCTGTTTTTTCTAATCTGTCAAACGAGTCGAACTTTTGCTTTTCGCTGAAACTTTGAAAGAATTGTCTGCTCAATATTATTGCTTGTGCATGGTGTGTGTTCCAATGATCATTAATGTGGTAAGCAAACTTGCATTTGTTGTCTTGTTCGAGGATCTATTATGTGCTCTCATAAAATTTATAGGGATTGGGAAGAAAGCGCGTCGGTTAGAACAACTTCAAATCTAGTCACAGTCTGTAATGAGACCTTTTTAATTTTTGTCTGCATTTTCATTTATTTCCTCGTTTCCATTGTTTGTGATTAAATCTGTGGACAGCGCACCTACGATTTAAAAATTTATTTCTATCAGTTAAAAGGTTTATAGATAAGTGTATTTTTTTTTCAGGAATTTACCTAAGTAATATCAAAAAGTAAATAAATATAAATAATTATTTCGGACACTTACACCAATCATCTAGTCCCAAACTAAGCAAAGCTTATAACTATGGATACTAGATAACAGATAAACATACACAAATATTTATATAAACATCCATGACTAGTGAATAAATGTTTGTATTTATCACACAAACATTTACCCCTAGCGGGAATCGAACCCGCAACCGTTGGTTTCACTGACAGGGTCACTATCAACTACACCAACCGGTCGTCAAAAAGAAAAAATGTCGAATACATGATTATCATCATCATATCACTGCTGAACACCGCATCCCCCACCTCGTCCTCCCCTATAATGTTGAATTAATTATGATTTCTAGATATATATCTACTACTAATATTAGTAAGTATTTATGTATACTATGTAGTTTTCCATTGATTAGCGATCTAAACAGAATTAGCAGATGGTTTTAGATTATTTATAAAATGTCTAATTTCGCAAATAACCTTTGACACATTTATCGCGTTAAACCTTGCCGCTCTATAAATAGTGAATGTTTTTGTTTGATAACGCGGACTAGTCACACTCGATGCGTACTTACTTATAATGTACTTGGAACTACATACATACCTACTTGCTGATAGATAACAATACCTATACAGTTTTAGTAGACGGACGTAAAAATTTAAACGATGAGTGTACTCTACTACTCTCACTCAACGAAAATTCAAACGAAGACTTTGATGTCCCGAATGCATTTGTCGATCTTGTCTTTACGTGCGACCAACATGTTTGGAAGTAGATATATTTATAGTCTTTCCAACAAACGAATTATCATCGGTATAAAAATATATGAAGTGAATTGATATGATAACCTCCCTCCCACTTTTTGCAATTGATTAAAAATAGAATGGACGAATTGAGCTCTCACGGGCGGTCTGGGGAGTCCACATATAGGCACAAATCGACCAACTTGGTACACTTAGGAACGCAGTTGCATATATTTCGGCACTCTGCTACAAATAACTTCTGCTGTATAACATATTATATTTTCTTTTTTGGTCATCCATCACGAAAAAGCACGACGTCTCACTTGACGGCACTAAACTCTTTATTTACTTCTACATACTAAATATCATTACTCGTACTGAAGGCCAAAAATAGATGTGATAGATCAAATTACCGAAATCGCTATTTCCTTGTAGCATTTATATCTACACTACCTAGAAATTTGATAGATAAGTCTTGTATGAAATCTAGAATACAGCAAAATTTAAATGTAAAAGACACACATTTAAATCATGCAATGTACGTGAATACTCTAATTTGCGAGAGTAACTACTGTGTGCCCTAATATGAACAAGTTACGCGACTTGTGTCTTTGTTTGGACGAGGCATGACGCTACTCGGTACGTTTTGACTAAAAACGCAAGGCACAGAATCATATTTTATTCTAAATCTAGTTTTATATAGGCACGTACCAAGCATTTGCGGTTAACTTTGTTAATAGAGTGATGTTTGTGTACCCATTACATAATACAACGTGATGAATTGCATTTGGCCTCATTTGAATTTCCTTCAATTATTAATTGCAACTTCAATTTAAAGCCAATATAGTTCACTAGTATTTTCGTACGTATTGCGGCGGCCATACTCTAATCTGCTACGAAATAAATCGACTCCAGACGGAACCCAAGACTTACCAAGTGTAAATTTCTTTGCTAACGCGTTTATATAACGTCATAAAAATTAACACGAAAAAAGATATGAACTATGTCTCTAGTGGATAGTTTTCATAGGAACTTTATCACTTGTGAATGTGAACGTGATGATAGCATAGTAGAAGATAGATAGTTGATACTCAAACCGAAACTCACAATTTGCACGAAAGACCAACAGACGGAACGCGAAGAAGTTTAATGAGTATGAATACCCTTAAGTCAGTACAATTTCCTCTATCCTGTAGAAATCGTAGAGCTATTACTCATTGCATTACCCAGTTGCTATAGTAAGGACTTGGTTACAAGACGTGTCGTATAGTGTTGTGCCCTAAATCATTAAGTGTTGTGATTATTTGCTAATATTACATATATTACTTGTGCAAAGGGTATTTAATGGATACGGGACGTTTATATACGGGTCAAAATCACTTATATTGAGTTCGTGCCATCGATACATGCTCCGTCTACATATTGTAAGTAATTCCACATAATAATAAATTAGTCACTCGTTACGCAGTCGCATTCGCTTGTAGTTTTCTATTAACGAATTAAAGCAATGTCTGGTGTCAGCCCTTGGATGGATCACCACTTAGTTGCATTTTAATACGAGTGCTTCCGTGCTTCGGAGGGCACGTTAAGTAGTCGGTCGGTTGTTTTCATTTGAAGGCTTTCGTTAAGCTACGTCTAGACTATAAACACTAACTGTCAAATTGCCACTAGACTGACACAAATCCACGAATCCGTACAGTGTAAGTTTTGTTTCGACTTAACGTGACGATTTGTATGAAGAAATGTGCAGCGCCTCTAGCGAATAGTTTGCAAAACGATTTTTTTCGTAGATACTTTTTGCGTAAACGCGAACACGATGGTAAAGTTAAAAACGAAACATAAAACTGGCACTTCGCACACTGGGCTCGCTTGGTGGATTACGGCCAGTACGGTCTCCCAGTGAGAGGAAGCTGTACCCTGTACAGTAAGGCCATGTAAAGCTGATGATATAATGTATTAAATCGTGTTCAATTAGAGATTATGCGGTGTCTTCTTGGATGAGTGTCCAGTATATCTTGGTGTTTTAAAAAAAAATGGAACTAGACATGATCCTGTGGATTTTCTGCGCCCCTTCATTTCCCACAGATGAGCGACCGTTCCGAAACGGTTGTAGTACGAGTGGGATACTGACTGACGAATAATTTCTAAAACCTATTATTTCCAACAGATCCAAAGTGGCATTTAATAAATGATATCATGCATTACTTTTGAAAGGGTTTATCCCACACGTCATTGTATACAAATTTTCGAGTCCAAATTTTCTGAAATGATTAGACCGATTCTAATGAACGTATATATATATGTAGGATACATAGATTTAAAAAGTTAATAGAAAACATTTTAAAAATATCGAATTTTAAAGAATTTATGGCATTTTTTCTGTTACTATGGAAAACTTAAAATCGCTCTAATTTAGTTTCAATACTCGCTATCGAAAATAGGGACTCTACTAACCTTTTAAGATCAATGTATCCTTCTGAACCGTATAAACTTTCATTAGAATCGGTTTACTCATTTCGGAAAATTTGGATTTGAAAGTTTGAATGGAATTGTTGTGGAATAAACCCTCTTCAATAAATGCTTGACGTGGCAATTTCATTTTTTCGTGCCTCGGAGAGCATATTAAACAACCAGTCTCGGCATCTAGTGTTCAATTGACAGCATAAAGTCTTCTCTAAAGTAAAAATACACATGCAATATGCACATATTTCTACAATATATTCCCGTATGTCAATGGAGTCCTCGGAGGTCCCTGGACATATTAATTACTTTTTATGACAATACAGGAAGCTTATAGTTCTAGGTAACGACGACATATATATAGCTTTGGTGCAAAGTATAATTCTCACTATATGTACATACATACTCGTATCACGAAATGGGGTGATCAGTGGTATCCCAACCATATTTGGGTACTCCAAACATTAAAAGTTGAATGCTTTAAACAACGATGAGATTTTTTAACCGTAAGGAAAAAAATAGGGCATATTAGGTAAATGAAATAGAAGGCATTGGCATAGGTAGTTTAATATATTTTTTTAAACCATCATCGAATAGGTATAGCCTTAATTGTGTCATTTGACGGGTCGTGTTTGTAGCCCTTTCCACATAATTACATCATTAAAATAAATAAATAAAGGAAATTTGGAGAAATTATGAGTTGCAAATAAATTTCGCATGATAGAAACCCTACGAATCCCTCCAGTCGCATATCAATAAAGGGAAGGCGCGTGCTTTTAAACTACCTATGCCAATAACTTCTATTACACTTACCTAATATACCTAACCTTACGGTAAAAAAATCATTCGGTATGTACTACTTATTCTTAAAATGTTTATATCTACTATTAATAAAGAAACAAGTTACAATATAATATTTAAATTTTGTATCTCACACCTTATATCAGGCAACGTATATTAACTTGAGTCAGAGTAAGAAATATCATGTTTTGGATGAGACCTACCTTGCGTTATAATATAGACTTTATTTAATAAGGTTCAAAACATAGGAACGTACATAATTAAAAGAAATAAAACTCAACTACTATTTACAAATAAAAAACTTGACCCAGATCCCTCGAAAACGGGAGCGTTCCCAGAAGGCTGGCAGAGTTACCCCGCTGTATGGCGAGGCTAATCCTTTGCGCGAAATACGCAGGCCAGCCTTCCGATCATAGGACGCATTGACCAAGCGCTCAGAAATCTCCTTAAAGAGATAATGAACAAAACTACTAGACAATTACTTCTACTATTTACTAGACAATTTCATTAATTATGTGGTAATTTAATAAATAAACGAGATTATATTAACTGCTTACAAACTACTGGGTACCTACATTTGTAATTTTAATTACTAACTAATTTACAGAAAAGGACATTTTTGTTAGGTAACCATGTTCTGTGTTTTCATTATTATACGTACGGAAACCCACCTATAATGATTTCCCTGGAACGCCGGGTTTTTTGGTCTGCGGTTTCCCAATAAATATGAAATTCAAATTGAACTGGCGTTGCGTTTCCACAATAGCTTCGTCAATAAATGCGCATCAGTTTGAAGTCTCATCAATTTTGCAGTCTTAAATAATACATTCAAGAGATGACGAGATCTCTCAACGCCGTCTCGATACCAACCATTTCTATTACCTGGATAAATTTAAGTGTCTTGTAACTGCTAAACAAATGTCTTCCCGCAGTCTACATTTACAATTTCAATCATATAAACATGGTTTACGAGCGGCGAATATATATAAAAAAACTATTTTATGTGGTTTACACAATAGATACATTGCCAGTTTTAGCTGTATTGATACTGTTTTTGTCTCCCTACATAATGTACGTGTTGAATAGTTTTTACATGCGATCGCGTTAAGGTTTTTTTAACAAGGTCGTATATTGCTTCCTCGTTTAGGCTATTTTTTTCTCGATTAAAGATGTGAGTCGTTATATTCGGTTATGAACAGACTGATGGATACATAGAATACGAGTCATAAAATTAATTAAGAATTCATTTTCCATCTGATTGGTTAATATTTTAGAATGAATAATGTACAAGTAGGTATAGGCAGTAACCCTAATGTGTAAACATTTGTAAAAGTTTGGAGATACTGAGATTGGATTTCTTGATTGATATACTTAATTGAATATGATTTTTTAGACCTACTTCACTGGGTGTGCTGAATTCTTTTTTCTAGCTCGTACTTTATAGGTAGCGGAGGATGTTAGACGGCATTGGTATATAATTTTTTTTTAATAAAGCTAATGGGGGAAACTTTCACAACATCCGTTGAGTACAAAGTTATATACATCGTTATCGATAAGGTTGACTAATGAGAAATCTATAAAGCGACCTAACGATCCAGCCCAGTCAGATACTAGAACGTAACCGATGAAACTACAATTCTACGTTACGTTTTATTTGGTTGGTCACTTATGATTATAACTATAAAATTACGTAATGAACTTTCAGGGGAAGGGTATACCTTCTAGTAACATTCTTTTTTTGAAATTGAAATATATATAATGTAACCTACCCAAAGGCTGTTTTCATTTTCAAGGTTTTTTTAAAGTTGGATTTGATAATTTACCCTGTGGCCATACAGGATTATTCTTTTTAGATTTAATACTACCGATATTGCTTGCGAGTTAGTTTTGGAAATACGAATCATACGGGAAGTCCATGCACGTATACTTAAGCGACAAAACATACAGACACATTAGTTATTATTATTACCTACTTCTTCCTCGTCCCACTCATTTTGTCTGTGACACGGAAAGCAAAATATCCCGCACAGAAATTACAGGATCACCCCATTTCCCGTCGTGGGTGTCGCTGGGGCTTATTGATGAATATAACCTAGTTATTCACACGTATGCTATGGCGCAGTCGTATTCGCTTTGATTATTGAAGTTAAGCGACGTCTGGCGCGGTCAGTCCTTAGGTGGATGGGTGACAACTATAGTGTTTGTTTAATTCGAGGGTTTACGTACTTCGGAGAGCATGCTAATCAATAATCTCGCCTCCACACTCCTCTCGCTGTAATTCCTATATAGTGATAGTACCTTCATATAGCTTGCCCGGCTCGTCTTTCTAAATACTCGTTCAGTTCTATTAACTATTTAAGCAGTATAGGAAATCTTTGATCGAAACAATCGCACTTGTCAAACTGAAACGTCGTGCTTGGTTACCTACTACTAAGCTAGGATCAGCAGTGATACTCGACATAGCGAGCGCCTACTAACGGGGCCTTACGTGAATATTGCTACCTTGGACTCCAGACTAAATAAAGAAATAGGGTATGTTAGTAGGAAAAAGAAGTAGAAGACTTCCCTCCTTAGTTCTGATTGTTTTCACCTGAAGGCAATCGTTAAGCCAACTTAGGGGTGTCTTCAAAACACTGACTATCACGTGGCCACTAGACAGACCATACTACATTTCGTCATGACGAGTTCTTACTCGTGATGACATGGTGATACCCAATATGATGATGATGATAGATTTCCTCGACTAAGGTCTATTCTTTAAACTTTGATACATAAAATTAGAGATTTTTTTTGTCAATTACCTTCGTATCTATGTGCGATCGCTAACCCACCTCAGCGCGTTGATTATTCTTTTTATTCACAACGGGTTAGCACTTGGCCTCAATCACACCTGTTAAGTGTTGACGAGGCCGAAGGTGGGGTTGGACTTTTACCTTATTTCATCTCAAACAATCGGTACCCAATGGTTAACGATGGCGGCAGACTGAGGTCGATGGTGATATCAAGCCACCCAACCAAACCCAGTGCTACATAATGTACTCTGATGGGAATGAAATCCCCTATTTTTGGTCTAATCCCTCCCAGCTATACCAATCAATTGATCCTATTCTCTATAAACCTCATGTCAACCTCAGGACATTTCTGCAAGTAATCTGTTCAACAATCTAGTTTACCATAAATTATCTTGTAGCTCAGAAGGTCCTATACAGTAGGTGGATACTAAGGTAGCCCTATCTAATATCTCTTTTTTTTATATAATATACTAAACTCAGGGAAAGGTTCTTAGCCATATTTGATGGAAATCGGTTAAGCAGTTTCAAAGATATTTAGCTTTTCACAGTTGGTTTGATCTATCTGGAAGATATAGGTACATAACTATTTGTATCCTTAGTAAATATTTATTTCATCATATTGGAAACCTGCAGCTTGTTATAACTAGGTACGTAGTGATATTAACATCAAAGAACCATTATCAAGTTATCACACATATATATCTACACGATAAAGAAAACAAATATTACAAGTGTATAACTTAACAAACTACAGTATTGTAATTCAACACTTTTATAGAGATGAAATGATTCAATTAGTGTAATTGAATTAATATTTTGCAAATTACTATTCACTTGAATGTTTGTGAACCAAAGATAAAATTCTAGACGATGGTTTTACTTTTACTGGCATTGTATCGAAAATATCTACGTATCTCAGAAGTCACATTGAATGCCCACAGAGGGGGTCTTGGGGATAATTTGTGTGGTTACAGGGATGAAAAGAGGGGAATTATGTCTGTGGCTTGATTGGCATTATTATTATTTTAATTTACAGTCAATCTTTACATTGAATAATGATTAAGTAAGATATTCTTGCTGCGGGTTAGGGAGTAACTGGTATAATCTGTGCTTCGGCGGGGTTCATGATCCAATTTGTCTGTAATAGTACATCATTTTTCCGCTTATGTGAAGTAATGCATTAACATTATAATACATGCTTTGTCGTATTCTCTCTAGGTGACATCACACAAAAGGGCTATGAGAAGAAACGGACGAGGCTCCTCATACCTTTCATCCCACTGCAGCAGCCACAAGGTAATTTTCTTTATAGTTAGTACATAGGTATACTTCATCAAAATCGCTTCTAACCTGCCTGAACTAATTGAACCTTCCTGACCCGCGAGTACTTGGGCTTCGCTGCGATGTCACTAGACAGGGCCGGGCGAAGAAATGGGAGCTAAAGCAGTACCCTATTTACATTTATTATTTGTCTTGTAAAATAAAGTATACAATTTTCCCCGTAGAATGATATATCCGAAGGTATATACATGACCGGTTAATCATCCCAAATTTCGCGCGGCCCTGCCCCCAGTACTTGCGAGTCCAAGGTCGCGACAAAACCGTCGCCAGGGTCAAATGTCAATTGGTCGCCGTCGATGGACGCTGGACATCGCAAAACCATCGAGACTGTCGTCCCGATTCCGCAACAAGGGTCAAACGGAGGGGCCATCTTGAATCTGGACACCGACAGTTTGAAATTAGAACGCGGGTGCAATGAACCAGCGCGCGATTGCTTTTCTTCTGATATCGCGCATTAAGGTCCCAAAGGTGAAGTGTCGGCAATAGGAATTATAAAGCAAACTGCTGTATTATCTTATTAATATAGTTTCTTCTTCCAAGACTCCTGGAGGATATGCTACAAACCAAGTAAAGTAAAAGTCACTTATATGAAGCAAATTGATTAACTCTCTGTCCTTCTATCCGACATTTGCTGTTAAACTAAACAAGTGCTACGTTATATCGATATTGTATCGGTCTGTTTTATCTATAAAAACAATTTTGTTTACGTTAACCGACGCGGGCGGTTGAAATTAAAATAATGAAGTTGACCTTCAGGCTTAACAAAAAGAATCGCCCCGACAGATCTAATTTCAACCGGATGTCCAGCGGCCATCGGCTTGGTATTTTATTTGGTTTTATTTACTATTTATTTTCCCCCTAAAAATTTTATGCCCTAGTTATGATTTACTGGTTTAGTTGGTGACACACACGCACCTCAACCACACTTTATCACCACGGTAATATGTCGCAGCGGCACGTTATGTAATGTTACACTATTTTCACCACACTTAGTGGAACCAGCTTGCGGTGTAACATTTCTTACAAGAAGTGATTTAGAAGCCTTGGCCCGAGGCAGTGATGAGGTGTTTATGAAATTAAATCGGTCGTTAAGGCACGCCACACGGATTCGGCGCGTTTTGTCTAACAAATTAAATTTGCATGTTACAAACAGCGAGCTGCTCAAATTACGTTGTCGGTTGTTTACACTTGGTTGACTGGCTTCAGGACTGATTATAGGAAACAATTTCTAAGGAAACACTGGTAACTTGTGTAGATTTGTATTTCAAAATCGTCGATTTTACACGACGACTGCCGAAACATCACACTATCCACACGAAGTAGCAGGTATTCAGTTTAGCGCATTTTTCGTATCTTTCACGCGCCAGAGAACGTACGCTGTTTCGGGATGCCTATTCACTGAAATTCGTGGCATTGCGAACGCATCGCGCATTCTGTTGGAACGTAGAACTCGAATCGAGTCATCAGAATTATCGTGTTTATGGTCTCAGTTCCGTGAAAGTGCTACTACTGGAAATGGATGTCTACAGTTGTTACCAATGTTGGTACAGCTTCACTTGTTTGTTTAGCAGGTAAACAAGATTAGAGCCACTCTGAACTTTATCCCTCTAATTAAATGGTGGTGTTTTTATTGCCGCGATCGTTACTGAGTTTTCTTTTTAACAATAAAAAGAAAGCTTTATAAACAACTGGCTGGCGCTGAGCCTTTCCTACGTTAAGGATCTATTATTAATCCAGTAATGGATTATTTTTTTGTAAAAACAGATTCGCTAATTGGAGAGTAGTCTCGGACACGGGTAAATTAGTAGGTATAAATTGTAGATAACAGTACAGTTGTATTTATATACGAACTTCTGAAGGTTTTGAATTCTCGTACCCAGACTATCGATTTCATAAAAAGATTTGTATAGTTGTCGTATTTTTGAAAATTTGAATTATATTATAAAAAGCACTGAGTACCGTCTGTAATACCAGAATTGCTCCTTTGCGTTCAATTTCATAATAGTCCAGTAAAAATGCGCAATTTTTGTGGTGTAACTTCCTATAATTTTAGAGTTCCTGATTTTTTTAAAGAAGAGAGTATTTTTTTCTAACAATCCTGCAGCTTGCTTTAGGTATAGTATAGGTATTTAGTTATAAATCGACAATATTAAATTAAAATTACCACTCTCAACTTCATTGCGTTGTAGAAGACGCTAAGACCTCCTAAAACAATTTTCTAAAAATCTTTTCTACTTTATATTTTGTAAAAATAGTTTATTGAGTCGTGATATTTGTCCTCGATCAAATGTTTCATAAATATAAAGAAGTTATTGATCGTTTTTTTTTTGAAAATAGTTACACGGGTTCTAAGTATATTCTCCGACGCAATGAAATTCACAGTGGTCATTTTAATCATATGGTCTATGTTTTATTACTAAAATCTACATTGTATCTAAAGCAAGCTACCGATTTGTTAGATTTTTTTTGTTCTTTCACTGAAGGATATTCTAATCATGCGCAAAATATCACGGCCTTTAAAGTTATAGGAAGTTAAAAGTGTCTCCTTACTGGACTAGAAAATGATGAGAGAAATTCATGACTTTCGAAAAATCCAGTTAGGTATAACGTAATTTTATTTATTTAGAAAATTTCTTACACATAGATTTTCTTTATTTGCTCCTGCTTCAGGTTACTTACAATGTACTTATATTCAAAATATGACAAAATGAGATGATATTGACTTTTTGAAAACGGCAAACATTTTTAAAAGCATTGCGGAGTTCCTTTTCATGTAATATTATTTTCTTTCATATGGCATCATCATCATGTCAGTTATAGGACGTCCCCTGATAAACATAGGCCTCCTCCATAGATATGGGGATATTGGGGAGGCCTATGTCATAAAGCATATTGATAATTTAACCGTTTATCCAAGGTGCATAAGATATTGAGTCCTACCTAAATTTTGTTTTGAAATTATTACTAAACTTGTAATTTTTCCTAGATTAATAATAATAAAGTTTATTGCGCAAAAAAACATATTGAACACTACAAATTAGTAGCCATTCTTAAATATTCTGAATACCTAGTATGCATTCGCCAGGCAAAGAAAAACACTAGGTATCGGAGATTTATATTGAATTCAGAAAATACATTATTTGAACATGCAAATCACAGCACGATAAAAAGGAACTTGATCTATTTTCCGTTTCAGTTTATGAAGTACTTTTGTAATAAACTGGAAATGGTGAGGTTCTACATAAAAGAGCGCCGCGCGCCGGTGAAAATGGAAATTCCCACTTTGTCCTGCTGCTCACACGTCGGACTTTGTATTCAGTCATTAGTGTTTAGTAAAGTTTCACTAATTGCCTGAGTTTAGTATACCTTCTCGTATGTACATTATATTTATTTGAAATCTGTTTTAGCTCTTTCGCCATTTGTATATTCCACGGTACTAATTTAATTACGTTGAAAATCTATTTACATTTGGGTAGATTGGCAACTTTCGGTCGGTCCATTTTAACCTCCATTTCAAAAGTAGATTATCTCTGCGCTATAATTTATTCATGGAACTAATAGGTACCTACTGTATGTACGTGCGTATGTTATTCGTAGTTTACATTTATTGCATTTTGTTACAATTTGTATAAAAATTATTTAATTATCTCTCTGTTAGATACAAGATTATTGTTCTGTGTGGCTCTTTAGTTAATAGTAACCGAAAATCTTGTTAGTAACCTACGTATTGACAAATACTTACCTCAATTGTTCGAAAGGAAACTTTTATATAAAATTTTGTTTTCACCATAATCTTTTCATACGAACTATTAACGCTCAATGTGCAGTTTTTATTAAGAATTACTTCATAATATTAGCACGGAATAAGTTTCATTAACCTACAGCTGTTAATGGGAACGAATTTTTTTGTCGCTAGATGACGCTGCTGTTATTACTTCAAAAAATTCAGTATGATACGGTAGATACTTTGATAGAATGGACCACGTGGCCTAAAAGAATGGAAGTGGATTCTGAAATCTTTGGCAGTAATTTTGTTTAAAAGTCTGCAGAGATTATGGGGGTAATAAATTTTGAAATAATTTTGTTTGAAATTACCATTTTTACCGTGGATTTGTTTGGTGCTTGGCATACCCTTAAGAAAATGTTCTGGCGGATATTATTTCGTACCCACCATCCGATCTCCGGCGTGAACCTTGTCTCCCGTCGATCCATCCGATTTCCATTTCTCGAAGCTAATGAGAATATAAATGAGGTTCCACTAGTAATTGGCTATTAATTGCTTGTGAAATCGCTTCGTGTCGGACAGACGGATGCGGGCAGCGCGGGAGTCGGTGCTTACAGGACGGGCGGGCCGGGGTGGTGAGCGCAGCGACTGGCGGAATTCGAATGCCCTGAGCAAATTCATTCCATTATATATTTTAGTTTCTTATTGCCTTACAGAAAATGTTTAAATATACTAACATAGCTAAACCAAGATAGTGAAAGCTCCTGAAACTATGGTTTCAAGATTAAAGCTTACCGAACTTAAATTCGCATCGGTTAGCATGGAAAATGTCGATTAATCGCTTGGTGCTAAACATCCGTGTGATCGTCTGAACAGTAAAACAGATTTTTCTTAAAATCGCTTTACAATGTCCATGATTCTTGGCTGAACTGGCAATGCGCTTCAAGCTTCTGAGCGCTATAATCACCTTTGTAAGTTGTAACCTACTTTCACGATGTAGTCAATAAGTACATTTTCCACAATATAATAAAATAGCTGTTACCCGCGACTTCGTTCGCATAGAATTCGTGTTACTACCAAATGCGTCAAAAGTAATCCCACTAATAATACCTCTCCTACAGGAATCAATCATTTTTCCGGGATATTACGTTGTATATATATTAATCCAGGTCCTAATCTGTCTACCAACTAAATTTCACTCAAATCTGTCCATCCGTTTAGCGTGTAAAGGTAACAAACATACACACACAAACTTTTGCATTTATAATATTAGTTGGGTTAAGTAGGACAATTTCCTCTGCAACCGCCATTAAGTTCCCTTTGTTTACGAGTTGCCCGCTCCCGCTCCGCGTCAATGTCCACCGCCTTACGTCAGCGTTGCTCATCGTTTCGGAACGGTACGCACGTCGGATGTTTTTCACTTTGACCAACATTATGCGAAAACTAATGTATTGTTGTTTATTGTGTACTTGTACTCGTTGTCCATTAACTTTTGTTACCTCGCGTGAGATAGGCACAATATTCTAATAGCGAAATGTAACGGAAAAAAAGATGCAATTATTCCCGCTAACATAAACATCGGTTGTTAGATAAAATATTTTTAGGGTTAAAAATTAATTCGCACGTGAAATTGTTTCATTATTGTCGTATACTGGCCACGACAATTATCATCATATTGTTTCAAATCGTGATTTTGAATCCATCGGTGGAATTTTAAGAATAGCACCCCTGATTCACAATTTCTATATTACCAATCAAAATCAACCCAAAAGTATTTTATTTCGTAATTTATAAAAATGACATCTGTAATGAATGTGACATTCAATTACCGCTCATTCACAACCGACTTCCAAAAACAACATTGCAAGGGTTGCTCTACTCAAATAACTATTAGTGGTACAATATGTGATACAAAAATAATATTTAGACTGAATATATCTCAGAGTGGTGAAAATTAAAATAAATAAATAAATATTTCGAACACTTACACTAATGAGTCCCAAACTAGGTAAATCCTCAACTATGGTTACTAGATAATGGATGATCATACATAAATACTTATATAAAAATCCATGACTCTGGAATAAATGTTCGTATTCATCACACATATTATACTCCTAGCGCGATTCGAACCCGCAACCATTGGTTTTGAAAGCAGTGTCACTACCGACTACAACAGATCTAAATAGACATTGTATAATAATAGCCTTTTGCAATAGTTTCCGTTATTCATTCGAAGGCAAACTTTAAACATCTACCAAAACTTTATTCCTAGTGTAAGCGACTGCCGCGGACAGCAAGTTTATTTTTAAATTTTCCATTTTGCATTGGCAAGCACAAGTCGCGCCCTCGTCTATAGACTTATTGTACAGCAGAGCGACTTGGACAAAGTTCTTCCCACACAAACTTGACTCGGACGGTCTCTTAGCAAATCGACAACACTCGTACATTCTGCTTCACTGGGTTCCATTTTATTAGCCGGTAATGTCGAAGATACACTGATAGATTTCAACAGATGTTTTATTAAACTTCTTAATGAACACAAATGATTCAATTTTTTGATCGCCGTGTTCGCGTTATGAACACGTAGGTTTTTAATTTTAGAAATAACATTAATTATCACCTTAGCACAGGCGATATGTATTTCAACGAAATAAGTTGCATGTTGTCCATTTTGTTTCTAAATTAATTGTTAAAATACAATTTAAATTACAGTGCACCTAACTAATAGTGTATAATGAATGAAACTGTAACAATGACGACGTAACTCTTACTTAATCTGTGGTAGACTACTTTATAATCAAAATCCGTAAACAATTAAGTTAACTGCGTCTTGTAATTGTAATTAAGAGCTATAATTAGTGATTGCATAGGATGTGAACATTGTTATATCTCTGATTATAACTAAACAAATTGCTTGTATATTTATATAGATAAATAAAACTTGGTGTCCGTGAATTATGCTCACATAAAATCTTTAATTAACACGCGCTTGCTCGCCAATTTGCAATACTGGAAACCTATGCTCGGAATGTAGCGGTGTGATAATTACCACTGTACGTGCATTGATACAGATGATACCAATAGATAATGGTGAGCGAAAAGCATCATTCCTCCTAACCGATCTACACGGTCTTTTTGCTTTTGTTCTCCATGATTTCTACGCGCGTGAATTTTAAATGTGGAATGTAATGTAGTTTTTTTCCCGGTCTTCTTTTTTTACGTTATTCTCTCCTTTTCAAATTGCTCTACGGCTTGCCGCGCGTTTACCCGGCTTGCCCATTATGTTTCAAATTGCAGCAATAAGCGAAAATGTTGCTAAGGGCGACCATTTTCGCCGATTTTTGCGTATACAGTTATACGAAGATGTTTTATATGAAAATTATGATCTTAACCAATAGTTCCTTCCTGTTGAGAGGATTCTACTTCTTACATTCAATCCGTTCATACTTTCATTCTCTTCTGACGCAAGGCTTTATGTCTTCTCAAAGCAACCTCCTTGTACAACCACATATAAATATAATACCTACCTACAGAATTAAAAATAGACACTAAAAAGTTCTGAGCAATAAAATCCATTATGGATGAAAAAGCTTTTATTTTGTTCCTCTCCTCTCAACCTCTGTTTTTATTTTTAGGTACCAGGAACAGACTTAATTCCGATGCCTCCACTCTATCGATATTTATCTACATAGCATTCAGGCTTTTTCTTTTTACTTTAAATCAATATTATATGCAATATTTTCCCAACAAACTTTTTAAATTGGCTCTGATTTCTAAGTATTTATATTGCAGTGCAGTTTCCTAGAAGCTTTTATAAGGGAAAATCGGAATAAAGGACCGGGGAAAAATTGAATGTTCGCAGAATTTATATTAAATTAATCTCGATTCTCGGTATCCTCCAGGCTTCCACAGGTTGTTTGCGAAGGGATTAGATAGGAAACTCGATAAAAATATTGGAACTATCTCCGCGAAATTGTTGAAATGGAATTTATGCTTGAGTGAGCCTGGCTAAAGTTATTGCATGATACGAGGTCGCTCCATCTAAGCGTAAATAATCAAAGCATGTTTAATGTAGATGCTGTTTGCCTCCTTTAAGGTTTACAAATTCAATATTATTGGTAAAACCAAATTCTTAATATTATATTGACGTGTTTTGTGTGTCGGTGCCGTTTTCTTTGTCAATAAATAGTTCTGATCATGCAAGTCGATCTGATCAATTGAACAAACGAACACCTGAGAAACAAGGTCGTTTTTTAATAATTCCGAATCAATAACATCATTATAAAAACTATTAATAAGCCACACACAAAACTTATAAGCCAAAGTTATGGTAATTACAGATTCTCATTGTATATTTTAGGTTTTCTAAAATATTTCAGTGAAAAGTCACTATTAAATAATATTCATTAAGCAAACAACAGATAAAATTGTGACGATGCCAAGCTATATTACAATAGATAATTTGGTTATTTCAATACTACAAAATCCAATGTATAATCAATAAAAAATTCTGCTTTGCAATGTAATAATTGACGCAATGACATGTGGATGTATCGTGAGTCTCGTCAATGTTGCGTCCGTCAATGTCATCCATATCGTGAATTAACACACTGAATTGTCAATTATGATCAATACAGTGAATATTTACGATAATGTTGAACGTGTTAGGATGTTTTTTCACAGATGTAGAGAAGCTCTGTCAATGTTTCTCAAAATAGTTTGAAAATTTACATTGTTTTTTTTTCCCTTACTTACTGGTCGTTTTAGTTCCGTGGAAGTTCAGTTTTTAATGTTATGCTGATATTGAGATTTCATAATTTTCCATCACTCATACCACTCGAGCAGGATAACTGACTAGTAAAATTTACTTTCGAAGTACAATTAGCCTGCTGCTCTCCCGGCTTTACCCTAAGTTACACGACGAACAGGTGGGTTGGCTAACCGTCAGCGGCTTATGATTATTTTATGATTTTATAACTGACTCATATTTTTATATTACGTAACCTACGTTATATTAAAGTATAAATCAGTCATAAAATCATAAAATAATCATAATCTTATTTGGTTTTTCGTTCGTGTTTCTTTAGTTACAACATTGATGGATTCATAAATCAAAGAACAACCTGTCATAAAGGATATTCTAATAAATTTACTGAATTTTTCAGTATTTATATTATGGGGTAGGTATGCGAAGGCAGCCGCGGTCCTGTTTGTAACTTTAAGAGTTCTTTGTTACGAAAACAATTTTTAATAATATCGATATCAAGTTCAAGTATCAGAGTTCAAATTTCCGAACATTGTCAGGAACATTCGTGTTGTCTCCTCGGGAACCATAAAGCAAGCCTTCAGAGCACGATAAATTTGCCAAATCGAATGTCACTCAGACTTTATATAGTATATAATATACATTGTAACATTTGTCTACGTTCCAGACATCTCCTCTTTGTCTACATTATCCTTTGACTTGAAATAGAAAGCTCCTCAATGATTTATTTCGAATGTCGAAGCTCAGGGGCTGTTTGGGATGGGGTGTAGGGGTCATGGACCTGCACATTCGGATGCATCTTTGTGTCTCACGGAGTCTTTGTTTTCATGACTTTTCATTTATATTAACTAAGAAATTTCGAACTTCCGACGTAAAAGCGAATGTCGATTGAGCGAACGATCTTAGTGATGTAACGTGAAAGTAATTGGAAAAAATTTCTACATTACTCATATAAATACTTTTAAGAACAAACTTCTAATACACCATCATGATTATCACATATTATTCTAGTACAAAGGCAAGAAACGTAAACTCCATCAAGGAGTTCTAGTGGCAAGCTTCTGTCTCCATCTTCAGACCCTCATTATGATGAAAGTGTTCATGGCAACAAAACAAACTAGCCCAAATTCGACTATCTTACCATCAGGGAGATTCATTACATACATCCCGGCTCCATCATCAGATCAGCTTGATGGTACCATAATATTTCATTGTCACCGTTGTCAATGTTACATAAATTTGCCAAATTTCAGCTTAATTAGATACATGCAAGTGGTTGAAAAAAGCTTTGCAAATATTGAAACAGACCACTTACGAATATTGCAGGTAAATAAAAGTTTTTTTTTTAAGCACAACGGGTTAGCACTTGACCTCAATCACACCTGATGTTAAGTGAAGATGAGGCCGAAGGTGGTAGCGTACTGATTTGTAAAAAAGAATAAAGTTCAAAAGCGCAAGGATTATTTGCGCCAATATTCTACGAATCCCGAAATTCGTTAAATCGAATCTTCATGGCCGAAAAGACTGAGTTACATTATCACTTTTCTATTTTTATATTGTCGTGTAAGTAAATAGACCACTCCTTGCGTCCTTAATAGTCGTCTAGAACCGTGCCTGTTTCAATGTGTAAACGAAATGTCTCGATTTCGGGTCGGAAAACCAAACAGGTTTGTCGATTAATTGAAGCGTTGCGGGTGAAAATGACAGTTTTAACCCCATTAATTCAAATGAAAAAAATGCTTCATTTTGTAGGTACACAGACTACATTTAAAATAATCAATTTTACATTGTTTAAGCTACAGCTTGTACAAATACCTACCCTTGAAAATAGCCTTCCTTTGAGATAGCTTAAGAAACTCAAAGAAATAACTCGACAGTCGTACATTTACTTTCATGAATTTTTATCGCTCAAGTAAACGGATATTTTATAATATCATTGCACAGACAATTTGCGTTTGAAGTCCTCTCTTGTAAGCATCTTTTATTATAAATTTTCCTCCTTTTGCCCTGTTATAATACTTATCATAAATATAATACTGATATAAATGTGTAATGTTTTGTTATAAAAATATTATAAAGAAAGGACAACCGTAGAGAGCAGACTGTTGTTTTTAAAATTATCACTCCTCTATTTGTAAAAGTATTACCACTATATTACTGCAGATAACAAAGTAAGCCATGGTATTAACGAGCGAAGCGTGTATAGTGCTATTCTCAAAAGTAAAAAAAAATTATTTGTAATTGACACGAATTAAAGATTCCCGATTTATTTTTAATTCACACCGCGTAAGCCGGATTTAAGGCCGGGTTCTTCGTCTACACTCGGACCAATTATTGATCACAGACAATATATAGTTCCAAATTCAAATGCATTATAATGAGATTTTATACTTTCTGGAGATTCATTGATTCCAAATCACTCTATTTTCTGGAGATTTTAAAGTAGTTCTCCAGGATCTTTCTATCGTGATTGCGAATGTAATGGCATCATTTGATAGCATTTTTGAGAAACAATTTTTTTCATAAGCAATCATAATGTAAAATTAGTTTTATTTATGTTCACAACGAATGGTGTTTTTTCAGTATCGGGAATATGCATTATTGTTTTCAGCGTCGAAAATAATAATTATTTATTATATATAATAATATATGACGTAACGACTGTTAAACTTTAAAAAAAACTATATTTATTGTCTTTGACTTTTGGACGTTTAATTATTCTAATGCTGCTTTTATTTCATGACAATCAAAACTGTAAAAGTACAGTTGTAGTACATTCTTATCTACTTCTAATTACATCAAATGTACTTACTACCTCTCAAACCCCGGCGTCAATGATCCGTGACGAGTGTAGCCTGGTAACTATTTACCAGATGCAATTATCTAGCTATCTAGATAATTGCATCTAAATCTGTATTTTTTTGGAATAAAAATCGTTATCGCATTGACCGTGCTGTTGTGCTAGGATACTCTGAAGGAGCTGATCCAGCGCGCCAATGAGAATCGTTTGGCCACATTCCCTAATCCTATGCAGCCCGGTACAAGCATTGGTATCTCTTGAAAAAGTGACTGTCAAATCGCCACTAGCCTGACCCCAGAGGGTGGATACCCTCTCCGAGGGACAGAAGGCTGTCAGTAGGGGTCATATGGCTGGAGACCAGTTTTAACCGCCTCCGGCTTAATATGAATAACATAGGGTTTACGAATCGGATGTCGCGGGTTCCATCTCCAGATAACCACCATCTTATGCAATGTTAAAAGCATTCTTGTGTACCGGTTGTCAAAGATAAGATAGCATAACATGTCTTGCCTTTGGCCTCATCTTCACTTAACATCAGGTCAAATGCTAGCCGGTTGTGCAAAAAAAAAACCTACATGTTGTAAAAATGGCACTTCATCCAACTCGTCAGTGATTCTCACTGCCTCTCTTTACAATTACTTTTCAATTGAGCGCAGCCCGGGCTCCAGGCACGACCACAAGTAACGTCATTTTGTGAATGCCCTCATTAGCGCGACGTCGTCGCTCGCCCGCAGGAGGGGAAGTAAAATCCAATGCAGCCGTGTATTGTTACAAAATTGAGAACAGAATTGCTACATTTCAGTGCAGGTATTTCAATTTAATCTGTGTGGAACTTGGATAATGAGTTTGTGATTTTTTTAAAGAGATGTTTGTTTTCATTTTGTAAGTGTTGGGGACCGTTTTTAGTACACAGGTAAGACATGACTCAATTTTGAATGATTTGCCATTCGTTTCTCTAAGTCTGCGATGTATTGGGTACGCGTACGACTACAATCACACCTGGACTTCCTCCAGATGTGGTAGAAGACTCACGCCAATCCATCACCTTAGTCGTAAAGATCCATACCTGTAAAATTTAAGGATTTTCACCAGGTTTTAGAAAGAACATCACTAAAAGATGTCTTCAGTACACTGGGCATGCTTCTTTTACTTTATTTATATCCCTTGAAACGTCTAGACTAAAGATGTCAGACTTATATTTTTACGGTAAATGCAGAAAAAGAAACAAAATTTGTTAGTAACCTATTATATGTAACGGTTGTATGGAAGAGATCGCTACCAGCGATAAGACCGCCTTTGTACACCTGTTTATAATTTTTCACTGTGTATATTTTTCAGTTGTGTACAAAAAGGAATTTTTCTTCTTCTTCTACATATAAAACACGTAATATAGCACAATTATGAATATTATAAAACGAGGTTAAACAAGTTAGTGACCTGAATTTAATTGCGACAACTTGCTAGTCGGACCAGTTACCATTGAAGTATTTTGGGCATAAGGCTGCAGGTACGCTGATCTATTTGATTATATTCGTATTTTTCATCTAATAGATGCATATATTCGAAAAACGGCGAATGTTTCTTCAATTAGTGATCCTTATGTAGGTTTTTTCTTCAACAGACTTTCATAGATTACAGGAATGAGTTTTGAATTTAGAACATGCATATTTTTCCATAGCGTTCGAACGAAAATATTGTATGTAAAGTATGTAAACTTTATTGGCCGGTTGGGACGGGCGCCCGCAGCCGCACCGCCGCCGGCTGTTTTATAAAAAGAAATGCTAAAGAAAAGCGCGCCGACCACGTACACAGAATTGTTCGCAATTCACAGTGAAAGTTATTTTGGTAAACTACTTTATTGTTGTTAATTTTTGTTGTATTGTTATTGTTGTTGTAATTAATGTTATTAATTTTACAAATTAATAACATTCTTATCATTTTATTTAAATATATTCATGAGTTGTATCGTTATGGGCCTCTTATTCCTTTTTCATAGATGAAAATGAAAAGCAGAGTGTATCACTCGGCCGCAAAATTATATGATTCTAGAATGGAATCCTTTGCTCCGCTCTGGGTTCAAATTAGCACCCCCGCTGTAAAAAGATTATTTTACTGCCTTGTAATAACAATATTATCTACTACTTCTTTCAACTACGCTGATATTTCCTCGTGAAAATCCACTATGTACCATACTACTTAAATGTCCGCATGGCTACTACCACCATCTTATCTAAATCTGCCGCCAAGCAGCAATGTTAATAGCATTGTTGTGTTCCGGTTGTCAGAGATAAGATAGCCAGTCCCCGAAATGTGTTGGGGTTTCCGGGTCAGTACGCTTCCACCTTCGACCTCATCTGCACTTAACATCAGGTGTGATTGAGGTCAAAGTACCAACCCGTCATACATAAAAAAAAAACAAAAAAAAACTTTTTTTTAATTTGGAGTGGTATGGTATATCAGTGAAGCTAATAAAAAAGTGTCATTAAAACTTGTAGTTAAGAGATTTAAATTAAGAACAAACCTTGTGCCTCGCCGCGATCGCGATAGGTTTGTTCTAAATTTGAATAAAAAAAACAAGGAAACAATTTGCCACGCAAACAAAACTACGGCAGGAAGTCAGTGAAAAATTGCTATGAAAAAAAATATCATTTTATAAACGCTACTTAATTGGGAATAAGCAGATTATGTACTCGTGTCTTTAGAGTCCCTATACGTAATTATAGATCACTTTCTACTTTTTTTAATGGTATAATTCTTTCGTGACTGGAACGTTGCCTATCGATCGTCCTCTCACCTCGTTGGGGCCTACTGCGTACCGTTTTCGGCCTGCATTGCGCCATTTGATAACACTCGCTATCAGTGGGGTCAACGACCTGCCGTGATAACCCTACAACTAACAGCTAAGAAGTGTCGAAGGTTAGACCGACGTTCTTCATTTTAGTAAAAAAAGTACTTTATAACATTAATTAAAATAAAGTAATATACTTTTTGGTTGTATTGAGTGTCTAAACACCACTGTGGTTCGTTTTATGTTATAATAGTTTAATAATTTGAACATCTAAACTATGTGTAATATTCGAATTGATAGAGACCGCGTATGGGCAGAACCAACAAATCCAATGATTAATTATCAAATCAAATCAAATCAAATACACTTTATTGTTTAAATAAGGAAGGTACATTTAAATATCTTACAGAAACTACAAATTAGGCGGCCTTATTGCTAACAGCGATCTCTTCCATGCAAACCTATCATCACGGAATTCAATACGAGTAATTATCATTAGTTCCTTGTTTTTGTCTTTTATCCTATAATTGTTACTAACCTGTGAAGGGCTCGATCGATATGTTACGAGTATAACACAACTCAAGAACTGCTATTAAAAATAATTTACTTTCCGGTCGCTTGCCGTAACAAGAATCCGTTTCATTTTCAACTATAGAGAAAATTTGCTTTAACACTCAGCGACAATCTCTATTTGGAGCTCAGCGCTCTGGGAATGCCTGTAGGCAGCGTTAAGCACTCTTTGTTAGATGGGCTTTTAGCACAACCGTTCTTTTATTTATTTTTTTTAAATAAAATTAAGCCAGTTTTGACTACCGTCGCAATATTCAAACCAAACTAGGCGATTTGTGCAGAGGAAGGGCCCTTGTTTGATAAGTATTGTCATGTCAATACTCGGTTAAGTGCCGTGCTGGTATCGACTGGCCGAAATTGGGCCATTGTACACACACGTTGTCTTTTTTGTTTAACCCTTTTATTTAAGTTCGTTTTCGACATTTGACCCAACCCCTTGTCAACGTAAGTTTGTTATCTGTCGCGTATGTATGTACCTATAAGTTACACGATCCTTACGATGGGCCAAAAAATTATGATTTGTTTAGGTTTTTGTATTTTGATAACATGTTCTGTTTTTGACAGCATTATAATGTATTTTACAAAAACCTATACACATAGCATACCGCCTATGTAAACAACATTGGGTTTACGATTTGAAGGTCGCGGGTTCGAACCCCAGCGGGGTACATGTTTAAGTACTCGGTTTGGTTGGTGGTAGGGCATTTTAAATGTCCGCCTGGCTAGCTACCACTATCTTATCTAAATCTGCCGCCAAGCAGCAATGTTAATAGCATTGTTATGTTCCGGTTGTCAGAGATAAGATAGCCAGTCCTCCAAATATGTTGGGGTTTCCGGGTCAGTACGCTTTCACCTTCGACCTCATCTTCACTTAACATCAGGTGTGATTGAGGTGAAGTACCAACCCGATGTGCATAAAAAAAAAGCATATTTATTTGCAATAAAGGAATAAAAAAAACTAGTATTGGTTCCGAGAATTGCTCTCCAACAAACCTAGTAATTGGAATAACTGTTTCAATTTCTTGTAGTTTGTAAATATTAAAAATCTATATAAAATTTATTTTTGTAGTTTTGTTTGTAAACGCTTTATTGTACTTCATATGATACATAAATTAAATTAAATTTAAAATGCTTTAATTAAAATAAATTTGACAGTTCTAAAAGTCCATTAGCAAATGGGGAAGGTTGTGTTCTTCCAATTAAAGTACTTGTGGTCCAAACGATGAAAATAATCGAAGAGAACTCGATATACACCACTAACTATTTTAACATCGTCTTTTAGTAAGAACTGTCATGTTTAGTTTAATAAAACATGTGCAAAATTCTTATCTAGTTTTCATTGTTCTCGTTTAAAAAACAAATGTTACAATTTATTTGTATTGATATTGGTATACGTGCTCGCAACTTTATGGAAGTTTGGTGCCTTCAAAATAAACAGCGTCACGTTCCCAGCTGAATATTGCAATACTCCGTGCAAACATTATGTGCCGATATATTTACCGTGTATTATGTGTACTGTAATGTTGTGAATAAATATATTCGTACGTATAATAATTACACTCGGGGATTGGCGATATATTGGTAATGGTATTTCTACTGCATTTTGTTGCATTTCATCCAATTTTATAGTCAATTGCGCATTAATTCGTCAAGAGACAGAATTAAGGTTACTCTGTTCGAAAATCAACGTGGTTGAAACTCGAATAAAGGTTTAGCTATTTTGGGCCAAATAGAAATTTGTTCTTTGTTTGGCAGTGAGTTGATAATTGACCAAACCATTGAATAATTACGTATTTTTTTTATTTTAATTCGAGTAATCAGACTGAATTCGAGGGTATGCCTTTTTGTTTCATAATTTCACGCAGTAGTAGTTCCTGGATTTGGTAGTGTTGAATGCTCGTAAACTCAGGGCAATTTGGACCGGCCGACAAGACCTAATTCCAAGGTCATGGTAAAATTTTGGACCCGACTGTCATTTCTGGGACCAACTGGTAATTTCTGGCAGCAGGCAGCCAGCCGCCGCGGGGGCCGCGGGGCGACGGCGGTAGCAGCCGCCAGCACACCAGGAACCGGCGCACGCACCGCCGCGTCACGCACAACGAGAAGAGATACCACTCAGGTATCTGAGCTGTGATTGATGGATGCCATTTACATAACTTGCATGTTTTTACAAACACACACACACATTGCACGAACACACGTCTGAATATTCACTGCTGGACTCCTTTCATAGGACGTGCATTCTACTATATCGGCCTTCATTAGGAGAGTAGTATGAAACTGATTCGCTCCCTTTATTTAGAACCGCTCGAGAACCCACACCACCGCTTGCTCTCCCTATCTACATGGCGGAAATGAATAAACTTAGGTACCCCAGTTAAAGCTAATAACTAATTTGAAAGTTCGAAATTAACTTAGTTCTATTGGAATTGAACTTTGCTACTAAAGTATATATTCTAAATTAAATGTTACACAGTTACGCATTTATAGTAAGAGTTAATAGAAGTTTGATACTATTTTGATTATTTCAATGGCAAGAACGAGTAGATTACCTGTTAGGAACTTAGTTGTTAGCACCTTTAGGTACATGTTGCAGATCGCGTCACGTCTCTCCCAAAAAGTAAACATTATCGATGTCAAATGGTTGTAAATGCGTTGTGACTTCAATTCATATACCGGTAATTTCACTGGCTTTCTTATTTTTCATCGGAATACCAGCGTATAATGATGCTTCACAGCAGTAATAGGTACATAAGCCCTGAGTGAAAGAAGCTCATCCCCACTACCAATACGCCTACGGTGTAAATTCCATTAATAATGTTATTGAAAGCTTCCATATAGTCCAAAGGGAATACATGAAAAGCCTAATGCATTCTAATTAAACAATATTAAATTAAATATTAATATTATACAAAATCCACGTGTGCGAATCACCGAGCTGAAGGTTACGGATGATTTGCATATTTTATATTACTAGCTACTTAAAGAAATATGTAAATTAATATTAAATCGTAATAACACGGTTGCCTTCGTTAATGTTATTTATTATACGTTAAATATTATCTCATCTCTATCTCATCAGTTTCCATGATTGGACCGTGTTCAAGCGGATAGTTTTCATTGGCGAATGGACAAGCCCAACACTTTATGAAAATTTTCAAGATTTTATAATGCAGAATGGTATAGCACAAGTGTGTTTGAGGTCAAGCGCTAAGCCGTCGTGCTTTACAATAAATATTTTAAAGCGATGCCCCTCCGAAGTGTAATCATTTTTATAGTTTCTCTTAAAAAATCCTTGCATCTTCGATAGTGGTCATTACTTTTTAGAAATATAGATAAAAGCGTTTTACCTAAAAAGGAATTTGGCGGAATATAAGTATCACTTTGACCTTAATTGCTCTAGGATAGATAAATCTATAATCTATTTTTATCAGTTCCCTAACCGCGACTGCCACTCGTTACTCTGCTACTATCGGTTAGTTTCAACCTATCGATTTCTCTATAAATATTTATTATTCGTTATTTTAGGCGTTCGATACAACCTTGATTGGATATAACTGCAGTATACCTAAAATATCTTAAGCATCTCTTAATATAACGGTTTAACACTAAACACTAATTAAAGCCTTCAATAAGAAGGCTGCCGGAGAAGTACTGGCACTTAGTTGGAATAATTTACCCATGCTTGCAAGGGCACTCAGCACACGGGGATGTGCAAGATTCTGTGTCCTTGCAGAGGAGAACACTTGGACAGATGCTGAGCGAATGTGGTCCTCTGATGCATTAACGTAATATCCACCAAGGTCACCACTTAGGTATTACACCTGGATGAGATAAATAATTGAAAAACTGGAGTTATTATTATATTGGAGTGGTGCCGTCGCATCGTACTGTTCCAGGGTGAAAGAGACAGTACTACTTCAAAACTGGTTTTAGTTTAGTTGGTGTACATCCGGATCGACACCATTGGTAGAAAAAATAATCTAATCTAACTAATATTAAAAATGCGAAAGTTTGGATGTTTGTTTACTTGTTTGTTGCTCAATCACAGCGAAACGGATGAACGGATTTGGATGAAATTTAGTATATAGGTAGAACATACCCTGGATAAAAACATCGGATATTTATAAATTGTAATCTGCAAAAGCCCTAATATGCAAATACTAATTACTTAATCCGAGAAATGATGTCGCGGAGTCGAATTACCATCATTCCCTGGATAGTAAGTAAAACATACCCTGGATTAAAACATAAGATACTTTTTATCCCGATAAAGTGAATAGATGATAAACAAATTTCCGCGATAAAGTTATTCAACGCAGGAGAAGCCACGGGATGAAGCTAGTAAATAAATAAATCTATATATCGGACACTTACACCAACCATCTATGGTTACTATAGATAACGGATACATGAATATCCATGACTCGGGAAATATTCGTATTCATCATACAAATATTTACCCCTCGCGGGATTCGAACTAGCAACCGTTGGCGCCAGGAAAATAATTCAATTCCTCGAAGAGGCAAACTTGAGCAACGAACTGTAGGTTAGCGGCGGTGGCAACCTGAAACAACCACACATACCTACAACCAATACCAATGCTTATAATATCAACCACAAGTTCCAAGCTAGCTAATTAAAACGCTTTATTGCCAAACACGTCACCGACGTCACGCGTTATTGGTCGCATGAATGAACGCCAGTTGTTGCTGTTAGTGTCAGTCAAATGAATATATCGTATTTGCGAATGATCAATCAACGCGTTAATTGATTCGTTGTTACGTAGCGGCTGCACGCTATTGGTCACATGTATGACCTTTAGGCAGTGACAATATTATTCTAGTACTAGCTTTCCGCCCGTGGCTTCGCCTGAGTGGTATAACTTTAACGCGGAAATTTCTACGGGTACTACTCACTTTATCGGGATATAAACATACTATGTCTTAATCCAGGATATGTTCTACCTATATACCAAATTTCATCCAAATCCGTTCATACGTTTCACCGTGATTGAGATACAAATAAAGAAACAAACAAAGAAACATCCAAACTTTCGCATTTATAGTTTAGTTAGATTTTGATCATAACCAACTTTATAATTATATTAAATGAAAACATTTTTCGTTTCGTGCGTTGCGATTAACCGAGCTATACTGTGTCTAAAACGAATTACTGTATTTTTTCTTATAATTTATTGTCAAAATAAAGACAAATAGATAACGCCGTTATTAGTTTCCACAGCTACACACGTGCATTTAGTTTATGAATAATGCACAGTTAATGTAACAAATCAACAACATTACCAACTAATCTCGCGGTCTATATTAAAAAGCTTCAGGAAGATCCAACTAATAGATAATATGTATAAGGGTGTTACCACACCAATCGATCGATCGTCGATCGACGTCATCGATCGATGGTAGAATGGAATTGTCGACGTCGATCGAGCTGCTTTATCAGCCGCGCCGCGCGCCGAACGCCGACCGGTGCAATCGAACGGCAAGCGATCGATTGGTTAGTCGAACGGTATCTGTCGATCAATTAAAGCTACCAGACCAGACGATCAACTTCGATCGACGTTGACCGATGCCGTCGATCGACAATCGATCGATTGGTTTGATAACACCCTAACCTTTACCGGACGTATGTGTTTTTATATTCCGTGAGAGAACTCATTGTTTGTCACATTGTGAATCTGAAAGGGATAGACATACGAATATCTATCAACATTAAAATCGTGATTGCCCAGGAAGCACTCTCTTGTAATAACGTAAATGTAGTAACGTTTGTACTATATTAATTCTGTGGTTGAAATTAATAAGTTTTGTGGCGGTTCGCGTTAAAGTTCGGACCGGTTGCGTGTCCGAGTGTGTTTAACTGCTGTGATTATACGCAGGCGCCTCGGGCTCGTTAGATGATCTCTATGTATATGCACTTGAATCGATCTCGCGAGAGCCAGAATAATACATTGCGGTTCTGTATACTTCATGATAATTGATTTAGCTATTTTGTTAGAATTAAATTAGCAGAACGAGTATTGGTTTTTACCTATGAAATTGGAGATATTTTTCTTCGTTAATCATAATGTACCAGCTCTTACGATTCTATAGCTATTTCCATATTTGTTTTTTATTTGGAAAATAGAATATATTTTCAAGGTTTCACATGAAATATTTTTAATGTCTGAGCTAAATCACATAATAAAAAAAACTTGAACACAGCTCTTTTCATGAGCTTCCCATATTAGCGGTACTTTTATAAAGCGGTTACTTTTAAAAATTAACCCTGCCTATATTTAACTTAATGTTATTCGATAATACACACAAAGTTTAACTAAATTTGCATTTGCCGTTCCCAAAAAAATTTCAAAAATGTTTGTATGGAAAAAACAGTCTTAATGAAATTCTTCATACAAAACGCTAATTTCATAGGTAAGGACCTAATACTTTCCTCGACGTTCCGAATGATTTTAACAACAACAAACTAAAATAAATCACTTTAGATTTACCTTTGTTCGATGTTCGGACGTTTTCGGAGCGGTATTTGCGGAACTCTAAAAAGAAAGATATAAATAACATGATATAATAGGCACCTACTTTGTGTGTACGTAGGTATGTATGTAGCACTTATAGCCGACGGATATAGGGCACGAGATGATCCAAAAAAGTCGATCACAAAGTTTACCAGTACGATGTTTCGTAACTAACAGTTGGTATGTGCAATGTGCCTAATATACCACTGTTATTGCTCTCCACTGGCGAGGTATGTAGGTAGGCCTATTGTTTTAATATTTGTGTTGGCGATGCGTACTCCGAATGATTTTGATATTTTAGTAGGTACCTACTAATATTGTGTCTTTACCTATGAAATTGGCGTTGATTTTCTTCGTTAATCGTATGTACCAATTCCTGCGATTTTCAAAGCTATATCCAAATTTGTTTTTTATTTGGAAAATGGAATATTATTTCAAAGTTTCACGTGAAATATTTTTTAATTTCTGGGTTAAATCACATAATAAAAAAAATCTGAACAGAGCTCTTTTCATGTGCTCCCATAATCATTTCTTAGATTCGTTGAAACTTTTACAAAGCGGTCACTTTTAAAAATTAACGCTGCCTATGCATAACTTAATGTTATCCGATAATACACACAAACTTTAACTAAATTTGGATTTGCCGTTCCCAAATAAAAATCAAAAATGTTTGTATGGAGAAAACAGTCTTAATTAAATTCTTCATACAAAACGCCAATTTCATAGGTAAGGACCTAATATATTCGAATGGCAAATAAGTATTATTTCAATTGCCATATTCGAATAACGACTAGGGTTTATCAAGACAATAAAAAAAACTAAGGCTTCGACAACGACGACAGCGCTGACTATATCTTATCTAATCTAACTAATATTATATAAATGCGAAAGTTTGGATGTTCGTTTGTTGCTCAATCACGGCGAAACGGAGAACGGATATGGATGAAATTTAGTATATAGGTAGAACATACCCTGGATAAAAACATCGGATATTTATAAATTGTAATCTGCAAAAGCCCTAATATGCAAATACTAATTACTTAATCCGAGAAATGATGTCGCGGAGTCGAATTACCATCATTCGAAGTCGCGCATCGCTAATTAATGTTTGGTGTCAAAGTAAATATACAGACTGGTATCCACATTTCATTATACGACTAGCTTTCCCCGAGCTTGCCCGAGTGAAATCAGCTAATCCTCCCACAAGATAAATTGTACCCTAAATGTTAATCCATGACAAATATTCTCACCAAACATCATCCAAATCCGTTCAGTTGTTACAGCGGATGAACCAATATCGAAACTTTCGCATTTTTACTCTCATATCAACAACGTATAAAGTCTACTCCTGAACCCTCTCCCTCTGGGAGGATATACCATAATTGCCACGCGGGGCAGACGGGCTGGCAATTCCCAGGTTTATTGGGAGCCCCGTATTAATGATACCGCGCCGCTTCCCTGATCTATAATCTATCTATACTGTTATTCTCACCAATGCAATGGTTGAGAGCCTTTTACTATTTTACGAGCCCGTGAGAGACAGATTGGTCCTATTATACTCTGTCGGGAACCAAGCGGCCATTTTTAATATTAATAGAATATTCAATGAATTGCTGGACTGAATAATGCTTATTCAATTTCGTCAATCAATCCATCCTGTCGCACAAGGAGTTCTTTAGCGTGGCAGATCGCACTGACTCCCTGTGTCCCAGTTACTTTGATTGGACGCAAAAACAGGATACGATTGAGAATTGCACTGCAGAGACTTGTTTTTAAATTGTCGTGGATTGTTTTAAGTCGCGTTAAAATCCTTGCAAATTCAATTTTTAATTTTAATTTAAAAGGTTCAAAATAGACCCTCTTAAGAACTGACTATAATTGCAGAAGGACGTTTCAGTCATCCACGAACGAAGGTCACATTAATGGCGTCTATTGTAGATTTATTAAGAGACGGCGATAAAAATTTTTGATACTTTGCCAGAGCTACACAATACGTATCGTATAATTACTTAAATAGTAGCGTGTGATTAGAAAGTGCATTCCTATATGCGAGCAAATGGCAGTGATATTTGAAAATTGTATATGAATCTCTCCAACAAAATAATTGGCTGTGGCTAATGGATTAAGTAAGACAAGAGCGGTCGGCCGCGGCTATTCTCATATTGAGAGACCAAAGTGGACGGTATAGGTATACAACAAGCAGAAAGACAAGTCTGTATACTTGGGTTTACATTATATACAAGTAGGAGCTCTACTAAGATACAGACGATCCAAGACCATCTAACGGAACCATATTTCGTAAAGGTACTCGCCCGTGTTTTTCTTATTCCACAACAAGCCTTGTTTTTGAATATTATCCTATCTAAAACTGTACAGGAATCGTTCCGGGCTTTTCATGATAAAGTGATCCTCTTGTGGGTATCCAATGAATCCAAAGCATTTCCTTCAAACTCGTGTAAGCAATTCTATCCTACAATAATTGAATATCTTGAATCAGGTGTGATTGAGGTCAAGTACGAACCCGTCGTGCATAAAAAAGAAAAAAAAATATCTTCTCGAACTGTTATGCACAAATTGTGACCGAATTGGTTCAGAGTATTCTGCAGGTGACGTTACATATTTTAACAATACAAAATAATCACGAGATATCTCAAGGTCATTAGACACTTGGGTTACTGCTACATTATTTATTTACCTACATATCTCACAATTTTCCCCCATTCTGTGTCAGTGGAGCGCACCTGTTGACGACGTGACGTCACACGCAGGAAAATAAAAAAAAATTGTTTTGTTCGAGAGACATTGTTCGTCGCCATTAGCTCTGATTATTTGTCAATGCTTGCTCGAAACGAAATCTCAAAATAAAAATACGAGTAATCGCATTACAATCCTTGATTAGGTATATACACAGCTAATGCTAGTCCTCTCGTATATTATGAAATAGTTTTCTTCCCCGGCTCCCCACAGTATATTTTTAATTCCCCGGAGAGTAGCATATTTCCTTCACCGACCCTTCAACTATCCTTGTGCAAGAAATTAAATCATTAAACGTGAACGTAAGACAAAACAACAAACAGTTTCGCATTTATGAATTTTACTAAGAACAAAGGAAAAGGAACTATATTGTTCCCGACCTGGAACGCAATGCCACTTGTAAAATAATAAGAAGCTTGGATGTTATTTACCCTGCAGACTCAAGTTATTCCTATCTGTGCAAGAATATTAGCTTTTCTGTAAGCAAGAAACGAATGCATTCAATTTAACAATACAAATATTACAAGGCTTCTATCAAATACCCACTCGTACCCACAACGTTTACCTTTCAAATGCATTTATAGGGAAACCGGCGAGGCACCCACAACAATTGTAAAGACTCTTTCAAACTTCACCTGCACTCGTGATATCAAAAGGTAGAACGTTAATAGGCTTTAATATTCGTTTGCAATATTTGCAACAAACCAATGCAGCGTTTGTCACAAATCACATTACGCATATAATACGCTTTTAATGGGTGGTTTTGCCCTAATCGCAACGCTGGGATGTCGTTCGCAGATTTTTGGGAGCGCCGCGTCTAAAACGGTACACTTATAGACTCACTTTATTGTCCGTCCGTCCTTGTGTCAAGGCCCTTTTTCTCAAAAACAGTTGGAGGTAAACTGCTGTGAAAAATTAAATTTTTTAATGAAACGCAATTAAAAGAAGAAGAAGAACGAAATTATGGTAACAAATTAGCTTAGCTAGACATAATTCAGAATTGCTATCTTATATAGGTATATTAGAGATGTAATTTAGAATAATTAAGCCTAAAAAAACGACCGCTTTAGTTTTTTAGAAAACCCTATTTTTAAACGACTTCAAAAAAGGAGGAGGTTCTGTATTCGGGGCGTATTTTTTTTTTTATGTTTAAGTTGTATCTTAATAACAATAAATACTAACTGATATTTAAATAGGTAGACTTTTGTTAAACACAGTTAACGTATTGATGGATAAAAAATAGTTAGGCATGCATGTGTTTTAGCTGAAAATGTCGTCGAGCGGTACCGGTGAAATTTAGCACGAAAAGAGGTCTTTTGGCACAACTGATGGAGAAAAAATCACTTCAAATCCTGTGTCAAATAATTAGGAGAGAAAAATTATTTGCGGTTAATATTATTACATCGTCTAGGTAATCCATACATTCAAATTTTACTTTACTATTCTGAATTAAACATTTTATAGGTAATAATAACTTTAAGAAAAATTAGGGCAAATATCTTTTCGCTAGCATTGTATTCGACACAAATCAATATGTATAATATAACTTATGAAAATGTTATGTAGTTTTAAAAAACGTGTTACCTGTCCAATACGTCAGATTTTTGTATCGTACATAGAAGAAGAATTTTTTTACTTTGGCTTCCAGTTTCCCGAAATCGTTTGCAAATGTTATTATGTTCAAATGAAAATAGACTGTAAGAAATTAATTTCTTTACATGTAAAAACTCGTTTCGTCGAAGTATTTTTTTTCCAAATTACTCAACAATGTAATTACTTTTTAAATGACATATGTATCGCTAGAAACGACAATAATTTAAACATAACATTTCTTTACTTTACATTACGGTTCAATAGAATAATAGAATTTTTCTATCTCCGGATTGCATAACCATTTAACCAAATTTATATGTGACCATGATAAACCCTATCAACCAAAAACGCAATCATCAAAATCGTTTATCAATTGACAAAACTATGGGTGAACATACTTAAAAAATACATACAGTACATAGATTACACACTCCTCCTCTTTTGAACTCGTTTAATAAAGTAATTATTTACCTTCGACTAAATCTGCTTGTACTTTCCGAGCGTAACGCCAAATACTCTTGAAAGAGACTTAATTATCCATCGATCAAATGAAAAGAAACATTCCAGTCGCGAAATCAATAAGCTTATTTCGTATTGTGAGTTCAAACAGTATCCTCACATTATAAAGTACATTTCGACGATTGTTAGGAATACTTACAGAAATATGCCACTAAGATCTCTGAAGGGAAATAGAACACATTTCAGAAATTAATCTAATTATTCCACTTTGTGAACACAGAGAAGAATGCTCGCATTGAGAGTACTTAGCGGAACTTCTTTGATAGGTCTTGAGAGCATTACCTATATGGAGCAGGGGAGGACGCTCCCGCGCCTGCGCCGATTCAGTAGTTCCCAGCGAGAAGTGGCAACACTGATACGTTTGTCAGTCGAGTTTCCGAACGCTCGGTGTTCCAGTAAAGAGCGGGGAACGTTTTAAACTGGTCGAATTTGCAAAGTTTTTCAGTGTTTTATTTTTTACGAACTATCAACTATCAGGTTAATATCGCATCCAGCATTCATCCTCGCTGGATGTTCCATAGTAAGGTAAGTAATGTAGTTAAGGAATCATCATCATCCACCCATATCCACCCACCGTTGGATTAAGGAATATTAATGGGCACTTTTGTGGCGTCGAAGCATTTTTATTTTTCAGTTGTAGAAATAAAAAAATATAGTATTTAATATTATATGTCTCATTTCTATACGAACAATAGGCTTTTACATTATAGTTTATATTGCACAAAGGATAGTTGTTTTTAAATTTAACAAGTCAAGTTGATAGATGTGTTTGAAAAATAATAAAACATTTTTCTTTTTGAATTTCTTGTCGTCCTTAAAGTATTTTGTATCCTAAAATCAGTTTATTATTTATTATTCTGAAATAACTACTGAAACACTATTAAACACCCGGATAGTCTTTTGTTTTTCGGCACTCGCGTATTTGCCGGCATTTCAAAAGAATTATATAGAAGTCCTCAGAAATGGAATTTCAAATATCTGGAAATACGTATTGGAATCTCAAAACGCTGTAAGTAGGTATCCCGAATTGAATTCCTCCCATACCATCGGTTACGGATATGGTATGCGGTATGCGGGCTCCAGCCTTCAGCGGTCGTTCTCTACATACATGCATATGCTCACGCCTGTTTTCCATTAGGTAGAAACCATAGATTTCCATTCGCAACGATCCTGACATACTACTTTTGCTTCTTCCACACTCATCGGATGTTTTATACAAGGGCGCTCTGAATTCTGTCTAATCACAATCTAATCAAAACAACATTAACAAAAAAAAGGTTATTACAAAATTAGTAATACTTATTTCGTATTCTCGTCCTCATCACCCTACTACGGAAACTTCTACAAAAACATACGTGCTTAAAAATCATAAATACTATTATAGGAAGTTTTAAATATTAAATCAAATGTATCAAAAAAATACACACAACCGAACATAGAACCTCTTCCTTTTTGATTGAAGTCGGTTTAAAGTCGGAGGTGTGACCAACACTCTGGCAGCTTTTCCCTGTCTCGAAAAGCCCAAACGTTGAGCGAGGAAACTGTGGAGTAGACGTTTCGAAATAATTTTGAAAAAATTTAAACACCTATAACGTCATTTACCTAAATTATCGACTCCGAATAAAACACGAAAATAACTATCAATACAAAATTCTCGGGGTTAAGCAATGAGTAATTGTCGCTCGAACTCGCACTGTTACTCAACTAGTATTTGCCAACGTTAATAAGTAATTTCTTAGACCTCTCGCATGATCGACTCTGCTCGGCCTGTTATTGAATGCTGAATGATGAAGACATTTTCGTGGAGTAATTATTATTATATTGGGTCTTTACCTATGAAATTGGAGTTTTTTTTCTTCGTTAATCATATGTACCAATTCATGCGATTTTCAAAGCTATATCCAAATTTATTTTTTATTTTGGAAAATGGAATATTATTTCAAGGTTTCACATGAAATATTTTTTAATTTCTGGGCTAAATCATATAATAAAAAAAAAATTGAACAGAGCTTTTTTCATGTGCTTCCCGTAATCATTTCTTAGATTCGCTGAAACTTTTATAAAGCGGTTACTTTTAAATATTAACGCTACCTATACTTAACTTAATGTTATCCGATAATACACACAAAGTTTAGCGAAGTTTGGATTTGCCGTTCCCAAAAAAAAAACAAAAATGTTTGTATGGAGAAAATAGTCTTAAGGAAATTCTTCATACAAAACGCCAATTTCATAGGTAAGGACCTAATATACAAAAAAAATCTAAATTGACAATAAAAGTCTATCTTTTAGTGTCAACTCCACTTCCACTTTTTGATTCTAAGATACAACATATACCTACCTACACATATCCCAAATACCCAAAATGAGAAACTGTTTACTACTCGATAGTCTCTTGTCAAATGTAATTTAATTTATACATTTCCCATATCATGCAATCTGATTAAAATTAAGTGAATAAAATCCCTCTCCTATTGAGAGGAGAGCATGCCCACTAGTGGGGACGGATAAAGCTAATGATGATGATAAAAGAAGTATCTATAGAAAGTGAACATTTATTCCATGAAAGCAACGATTCAAATTGAAAACGCTTTTTCATTCCATTTTCATAGAATTCTGTCTCATCACAAGTACGGGAAACTGTGAAACAATTAGTAAATAACAATTTCCAGGACTGTAATCAAAGTAAGTTCGTTATTTGTTTTGTCTAAATATTATGCCACAAATGAATTTGTACGAAATATTGTCTATTGTTCTATCTTTACAGTTGATAAAGATTTGTGAGCAAAATATCTTTCATGTATGTATAAATAGGTAGATTAGATAAAGACATTTATTGCACACAGATTCGAAGAATCAATCTAGGACACAGATATAAGTTTTTATTAGTTTTATGCTTACGTCTTGTCAGTCAGTACTCCGTATGTATCACTTTAAAGAAATTTCTGTGAAAAAAAACATACACAAGAAACCTTATGATCTCACATAAACGTAGGTATTTCGTAGGAACATATCATCACCATTGACAAACTTCTTAAAGTGGCAATATTAAGTATGTAGTTAGTTAAATAGACGATCTATGCAATTGATCTCAAATATAATTTTGTCGCGTATTAATTCACAAGAGGTCGGATGCGGTCACCACTGCGACGAGCGTGTATGAAGCATTTGATGAGAGTGGAAGAAGCTAAAGTAGTATGTCAAGATCGTTGCAAGTGGAAATCAATAGTCTCTGCATACCCCAACGGGAAACAGGATATATACATGTGTATTAATTCCACGAGGGATTTCAAATCAACGATTTTCGAATTTATTACTTGAGCTGTACCAAAGCCCCTTAACCCCAAATTTCATTATTGTTGGTCACCCACCAGTCACCAGTATGAGGCTTCAATTCTTAGTATTCAATATTAATTTCAACTTCATACCTCCAGCCGCTTCTGAGAATAAGGCTTCAAAAGTTTGCCAATAGTGATGTTAAGCACCTTCGTAAGCGTAAGGTACCTTCAGGGCACAAATCTTACTCGCAATTGAATGTCGTTTTATATCCGCCTGATTAGCACCACCATCTTATCAAGCAGTAATGTTGTTTTACACCTGTTCGAGTTGAGATAGCCAAGCTAGTCCCCCAAATGAGATGGTGACTGAGGAAACGCTTTTCCACCTTCTCCGCCTAATCTTTACTTAGGTGTGTAACAACAAAAAATTAAAGACAAAGCTGCCCTAGCTCAAAACAAATCTTACACAAAACTAGCAAATCGGACTACAAAACACAGAATGCGGTGGTATAAATCATACTATAAACTCTGTAGGTGTATTATGACACGGTATATATAGTTGAGGCAGATATAGCGTGGAATGGACGGACATATCCTACGGAGAGAATGCCATGTAACGAGACGACTCGTATAAATATGATTGTCGAATGAGATAACACTAAACCGAGGTAGGGTAATGAAAAAGGTTGAAGGATTGTATGAAAAATTACATGAGTGTGACAGGAATGAGTAGATGATAGATTTCTAATAAGTTATAGAAAGGGATGAAAGAAAAATAAGTGTTCTGATTTGTGCTAATACGGTATAATATGAGATAAGGTTGGGAGCTATTATTCAGCTACGTTCCTCTTACTGTAACACCTGTAATCCAGATCCGGCAGTGTTGCCTTACACGGCGTTTACTGAAGGTGTTAAAGAGTTAAAGGTGTGAAGCAGGAAGTAAGTGTCCCACTCCCCCTCGAGAAATAGGAGTGTAGCTAATTGAATGCAAAATCTATCATGAGGCTAACTTATGAGGGAGGGGATCAAGTGAAGCTTGACCCCTCTCTTTGATACAACACGGACAGCGAAACGCAGTGAGCGTAGCAAAGGGTAACCGCGAATAATAGTGCCAAAAGGTTGGGAGCTGTTGAACTGTGTGTGTAGGAACATAACATTCACTATAATATTTTTTTGGTTAATTCAGTTCATATTTTTTAATGAAAACATGCAGGTTTTTGAAGTCTCGCTGTGAATACAATCATGGAGGTCGAGTGGGCGCTGCACGCGGAACGGCACGGCACTTTGCAAGTCTTTTGCATACAGTCAGATTGAATGCGTTGACTACATTCCCTTTGAAATTGTACAGTTTGACTTTATAAAGAGTAAATTAAATTCGTTTTAAAAGTGAAAGTGTTTAATAGCAAGTTGAATGGGTGATAATGGGCTGTCGCGCAAACTCGACGGTCAGCACAAATATTGGCTTTGGTGCAACATAAGCATGTCAGGGTCAGCGTAATGCAACAACAGTGGTTTTTGAACACCCCTCCCCCCTTTCCGCCACTGCCGATCGGTATATACAGTGTAACAAAAAGGTGTGGTCATATTTTATACAGCGAAAGTTCTCATTATTAAAGTATTAAAAAAAACTTAACATTTTGCTTCTCTCTCATAGAAAATCAACACTTTCACTTGTGAGTTTGTTTGAGGCCCCATGGCTCTGCTAATATAGGCTGCAACAAACTTAAAAACGGGAGTTAACATGAATATTTTATCTATTGTGTTAGTCGTAGTTACGAAAAGTTCTCCTCAGAAAAATTTGAACATTTAAACCTAGATGTGCAAACAACAGCTGTTTCGACGGCCACTTAACTCGGTGATAACATCAATGGTGATACCTATATATTTGTTTGTACGAGTATGAGTAGATACCTATAAAAGGTATTGAATTGTGTGCGACGTCATTTATTTAAACACATTATTACCTAACTATACCTACGATCCTGTATATTATAAATAGAGTAAAAAATGTTGCTCTGTATTTACTTCACTGAAATCTGACGGAGGCTTTAGGGAAATGTGCGTATGTAAATGCAGAACCATCAAAACATTAATAACCACCCACTGTGTCCACTGTCCAATCGGCCACAAGATGAGAGAAGACTTCCCCTCGCTGCATTTTGTGGTAGCGTCGCACGGCCAGCCCTTAGATTACGTAACTTCATCGGTATTATTATCGATTACGTTGACCAATGAGAAACCATCAAATTGCCGAGCGATGAGCCAACCAATCACATGTCAGAACGTAACGGATGACGATAACGATGAAATTATGTAATAGAACCCCTGATTACACTGGTAGTATTGCGGTCGTCGCGCCGCCGACTGTACTTATCCTTTACTTAGTAATGTAAATATTCATGTTCGTATAAACCAGAGACGTCGTAGCTTCGTAGATTTTGGTTTACTCAGTGTACAGAGGTGCTTTGAATTCTCTGCTTAGCTATTCCTGCTGACGTGGCACAAAGTGCAAATATAGCACCGAATCAGCGGTGTGCACTGTTAACTAAATCAAATCTTGCCGTGCGAACTGTGATTCCGTTTACCGCGGAGCTCCCAAAATGAATTTGCAATCGTCAACTCGCCTGTCAAGAGCTTGGCAATAAGCGTTCATTCCATGCTATAAGCAATGATTTCGATTTTTACTTAGAATGTATATCTGTGGAATTAGGCTGCTAATCTATAGTGGAATTATTATACTCAAAGGAGAATGTATTACTTTGAAACTTTACGACGTCAACGTTATTTCCCTCACATGTTTAAACTAATGCGATTGGTATTGTTTGCCGTCATAAAGGAAAGCCAGCAATTTAATAACTTTTCACCACGTCATTTTCCTACAATGTAACTTACACACACAAAACACACGAACGGGTTATTCAGGTCAGCTCGCAATATCCGACCACACAATATTTTTCCTTCCGACCACTGATCAGAACTGAATGGAAATTGATAATTTTGTTCCCGTCTGATGTTCACCCCGAGACGTTTTGCTGTCCGCAGTGTTCACAGAAACAAGGAAAACGTGAACATCATTGACACCATTAAATCTTTAGGTATTATTGCTCGATATACCCATAGTGGGTGTGTTAATCTGCGGTGTGGGGACTTGGAGAGACACAAAATACACATAAGTTGCTCTGACGATGGTCGTTTATTGTCTAATTAACTTACTGACTAAATTATGAGTCGGTCTATACCTATACTCTATACCCATAATATATACTATAGACTATCTTACGTATGTTCGGGGAAAGGTGATTCATACACTATACCTTGCCCCTTTTCTTTTTTAAAAGAAAATATGTACCAAAATTATTTTCTTTGTTTTTCAAAAACTCAGAAAAAAAAATATCAGTTTCATTTTTACAATATAATAGTATTGATTGAAGATTGAAAGAAGATTGCTAATAAATAAATATTCATCCTACATTTTGATCTGAAAGGAACGGAAGGTGAAATAAGGATTTACTAATACTGATCATAAGTGTAATCGGTATCGAATAACCCGACACGAATGCGAGTGGCCTCCACCAATCGACAGGCTCCCTTTCAACCTTGTTGCGATTGAACCACGTAGTTACGAAGTTCCATTTTTTTTAATGTATATTCTTTTTGTAGTTAGGCGTGGTTAGTTTTTTTCCCTCGTGGTACACTTAGTCACTCTGGCATGACTGTTGAATGCGTTGATGTGCTAGTTATTTAGTCTTTTTTGTGTTGTTAATGTCTATAGAACCTGTTTTCGGGCAAGGGATGACGGATAGTGAGTTCATTGATTGCTACAATCTGGTCTGGGTGTGATTTTAATAAAACTGGTATTTGTTGGGCTGGATATCTGTACATTTAAATTATACATTGAAATTATATATTTATTAGTAGCATTACATATGGTAGGCTTATTAATGAAGTGGTGGAACTAATGGACAATGAGAAATGAAGAATGAATAATTTATTGTCCTAGATTTTTGCATTGTCAACTTTCTTTTAAATATTTGTAATTGTAAAATAGTTTAATTCAAAAATTACTTTAAAAAATAAAACTGGCCAATTGCTTGTCGGACTACGTGCAGGCGGGTTCCTTATCCGATTCCACAACGACGAAGATAAAATCTCTTCCAAATAGAAATGTCAAACATGACATTCGATATCAAATTAGAATGTCGCGGACCGAGTTCTCCCGCAAACAGTCCAATTGAAAATTGAATTGGGAATACGGGCCCTATTTCGATTCCTATTATTTCTGGGAAATACTTACGTTAAAATCCAAACAGGGTGGTCCACTTATTTATTTCTGTATCAGTTTCATGGTGATTTTATGATGGGTAGAATTTGATAATTAGGCATTTAATTTTAGTACATGCCCACACGCCATATAAACTATATCACACTTATATCGCGCGCATCTGTCAAAATGCTGCTGTGCGACTGTTATGTTGCTCATTTTGACAGATGACTGCGGTTAAAATTTCGCAAGATGTCATGCCACTGGGGACCTGTTTTGACAAGTCGTATGCGATCTTCTTTCTCAAAGTTATCGATAAATTATACAGGGTGAATTTGAATTCGTGTAATTCCCTGGTGACGCCACTCCTGATTACGAACTACTTTCCCCAAGGAACCATAGTCAAATTCGATCAAAAGAATTTCGATTACCCTTACAAAGTAAACCATTCTGAAAACACGTTTACTATGGAAGCCCTACAATTTTCGGTTGAAACTTTATACTATGGTTCATAGAGGTTTGTAATTAGGAGTGGAGTCACCAGCCAAAAATTGTTGGACTTCCATACTGAAGGTGGTTTCAGAATGGTTTACTTTGTATGGGTAATCGAAAATTTATTGATCGAATTCGACAATGGTTGTTTGGGGAAAGTTGTTCATAATCAGGAGTGGAATCACCAGTTAATGGGAATTACACGGATTCATATTCACCCTGTATTGTATTCAAAGTTTCAACTTTATGTAATTCCGTGAGAAATAAACTGCTAAGGTTTTGGATAACGCATTCGAATTGCAAAAAACTCTAGAGAAGTTAACTTCGAGGTACAAAAGATATTATCTAGTAAAATCTACAGAGACTTTAATTAATTCTATGCCAGTTCTATTTCGAGGACTGTCAAATATTCCTAGTCACAATATTGATGTAAGCTTTCATTCTGTATAGTATTAATGTTCACCATTGTATTGTATAATCACCGTAGTGTAGCTGTTGACGCTTCCGTTGTGTATCTCATTTAGTATAGCAATTATTATGTATCATAGTATGTAGCTAGTTACGTAACAGTAGATTAGTGGATTAATATAGATACATACCTACTTTTAATCTTTGATGGACGCATATATACCCACTGTATACATTTTTTTCTAATAAAGGTAAGTAAACAGTGTAATGGATTGTGTTTTGAAGGAGTGGCCGGAGCCAACTCTATACATAATGAACGAATAAATATACACGGCAGTGGGAGTACGGCAAGAGGAGAAAAATAAATTCAAGTAGTTACCTGTGCAAAATTGAATCTCGCCAGAGTATGAGCATTCATTTCACTTAATTTGAGAGATTAGTAAACAGTTATGTGTCTCCCAGGAGTATTTGAAGTGTTTGTACTTAATTACTTTCTATTAATATTTTAATGACTTTTCCACTTAAGTGTCTGAGTAAGGTAGGTCATGCATGGACGATCGGAAAGTGACGCCTGGTAAGTAATTCCTTTTAAAATTATGGTTAATCCTGTTCGGTGAAACTTTTTTACTTTTTATCAAAGTAGACGGTGTCCGCTTTTGTGGGAGGATTGGGACAATTTGCCGCTAAGCTCTAGTCGGCTCATTAAATGACGTATTCCATGCAATGGCGATCCCTAATTTGCTATGCCGTCAATCCTGTTGCCTGTTACGTCATCCTATATTAGTTACAGGTTATTTTTTTTCTAACTCGAAAGTGGGCTTGTGAGTCCGAGGAGTACAGCTCCAATACAATACAACCAAAATCATTTTGCTATTGCGGACCAGATGATATTTTTTTACCTCAAAATACATGGTATTTTAAAATAATAATAAATGGCCGACATTCATTATCACCTAGCCTCAAACTAGGGTACCATGTTGTACCAGGTAGTAACTTCTAGAGACGTTACCCAGAACACTCAAATACGAATGTACCTATACGAGTACATAGAAAAGTTTTTTTTTTAAACTGAGTCAGCCACTAATCGAACTCGGACCATTTGCGTGTTAGGTATGAGCTTCTGAACCATAATGCCACGGAGACCTTCCTAACCTTCCTCTTATAGACAAGTGGCAAACGTTTCTATAACGATAAACGCTATCGATTCATTTCTCGCACTTGAGTAGCTATCCACAGATCGTGAACAGTTGACAGGCAAGGCAGGCAAGTTGCAAGTCGTTATAGAAGCATTTGCCACTCTAAGAGTACTTATCCCACTTTATGTGTGGTCGGCACCACACATTTTCTTCTTCCATTTCTCTCTTTCAGTACTCACTCCTTTCCTACCTACATCGCACTTCACACAACCGTCCGTCTTTTCTTTGGTTTACTTCTCTTATATCCCTCCAAATTCATATCTATCACTTTTCTCGTTACATGGCGTTTTTGGCTCCGTGTACATGTCCATACTACGCTAACCTGTTGCTCCTCGATTTTTCGGTCACCGGTGCTTTCAGATTTCCTCTAAAATGGACAGGTCGACGCGAAAATGTTACTCAGTAATTCGGTGACAGTAAACACTTTAAAAGCAGTTTTATAATTTTTTAATACGATATTGTGTGTACAATATTCAAATGTATATTTATTTATTTATTTATTTAGGAGAAACCAACGGCGATACATTCTTGGTAAAACAAAGTATTGAGTAGATGTATAATGTACAGCTATTACAGGCTTCTACATTTTAACAAAAAAAATAAAAACTAAGTAACAGATATGCTTCCATATTGCATGTGTGGTGGTATGATGTGTGTATATGTGTGGGTGTGTGTGTGGAGGGAGTGTATGATACGTGTGTGAATGACCAAAAAAATTTTCACTATAAATAGCATATTACATGTTAATAAAAGGGTAAGGTATGAAGATATATTACAGTAATTATAATATTATAGTAATTATTAATATTATCTATGTGTATATAAATATTCAGTCAATATGTCATTAACATAACCACTTAGTAATTGGATACAAAGAGTTTATTAGTTATCCTATCTTTAAAGTAGTCTTTAGAGTTAATGAATGGGTCGAAATCTGCAAAGTTACTGTTGTAATTTTTTGATATACGTGTAAATACTGAGTTTTGACTATAATTTGTTCGGCGTGGGGGCACGGGGCGGCATAGATATACCTAAAATCTTGCCATTACTAGAATATCCGGATATAAAAAGAGAATGCCTATCACCAAATTACTGACGGTGCTCTCGCGCTCGCCCCCCCCCCCCCCCCCCCCAAGATGACAGGTGACACTGTAAAAGTCTTTTGACTAACAGCAACAGATCCAGCTCAAAAAATAAAACAATTTACTGTATTATTAACCAAGGTTTTCTACTTCTTTACATGTGTAACGACGTAGCTTAGCTGTCCCGAAATATAATAAAATCGAATCTATTGTTCCTACAGAATGAATAATAGAAAGTTCCTCCTCCATTGCCTCCGATAAAAGGGAAATCTGTTCATCACAGTGCTGTCACAGCCAAGTTTTCAGTTGTTCGTTGTACGAGCTTTGACGCTTGTAACTATTTGCGAGGCTCCGATACTACTCGTAGGCAGTTTGCTAAATAGATCTATAGCTACAAAGGCTACATAAAATTCATAGCTATGTTTAGCGTGACTTAGATGTATTGCGTTATTGATACAAAGAGAATAAGGGTTTTAAATCCTTTGATCGAAGTTGTAAGGTAAATAATCCAAGTAGATATTTGTTCTTCGTACTGCATGGTGCACAGTCTGGGGTATGAAGTGTTTAATGTAAAATCATTTTAGAGCTGTTACATAATTTTCCCAAGCGATTTTAAAATGGAATGCCTTTATAAAATGCTGAAAGGTAATGCATTAGTATAATTGGGAGTGTTTGAATGTCGATTTTTTTCAAGAAACGTATTCCATAGTATATCATTATTTATTGCTAGTATTTGTAATTATCTCGCGGGAACTACTCGTTTATCGAGATAAAAGTATCCCACGTCCTACTCCAGGCCATATTCTGCTTGGGTAAATTTTTTTTAACGAAATCCGTTCATCCATTTCGCCGTGAGAGGCCAACAAATAAACAAACATCAAGCTTTCGCCTTTACCAATTCGGTATTTGTAAATATTGTCGGTGTATAAAAGAGTAATAATAGACCGGCGTAATACTTATTATCAGATTATATAATTCCCTATATTTCACACCATTCTATTAGGGTAGGTACTTCACACTATTTGTGCGAGTTAAGAACGTAATGTCACTGAAAATGTCTCTCTCGTCTGTAACCACAGACTGTGGTACAGCCAACGACAAAAGTCCTATAACACGCGAGCGCATCTACAAGCGTAAACGCTTTTACAGTGTTCGGTACAAGCAGCTTCACAAGTGTAACACTTGCTAGCTTTTACGAGACAAGTTGAGTGGATCCTGCACCTAAATAAACTAAATGTGCATGTGAACAGGACGACATTATTGCAACATTTGTGAAGTGTTGTTTTGTTCGTCCCACATAACATTTTCTCTCATTGTGCAAATTTGTCTCTCATTTATCACGAACTTTCTGTAACAAAATTCTCGTATTTACACACTGTTTAGAAAAAATAGGTGACAGTTATTAATTTACAGGATACAGTGGTTTCGATTCTGGTGTACAATCGCTAAACTAACCTAACTAAAAATCTCTAATGTTAAATTCACTTCCTGAAATATGCTATTCTGAAATACACCTATCGCTTTTAGAGATGGTTTTGAAATACTGACGCTTAAATTGAATTGATGTACTGTATTGCCATAGTCAAAATTAGATGTTTTCTTCAGAACAGGTTTTTTAAATGTTGGTCAATCATTTTATTTAATATATGGGATTTCTTTACCGCATTTATAATTAGTTGGCTTTTGTTTTTGACTCCAGCGTATTTGTACAGGCTTTGGTTATAACTGGGATTCTGGGAACGTTTCTTTATCGATTCTGGAAAAATGGCAACATTTTTTTTAATATTGTGTTTTATATTAAAATCAAAGAATAAGGAGATTACAATCAAAGAGTATACAAAACCTACTATTACAATCAAATAAGGCAATAAGAGCACGAGATCGCCGTCGATCTTACTAACGGCAGTCAGAGAAATTGGTGGTAGGTTTCGATTCGAACAATTTGTTTGGTACCATTGACATTAAAAAAAAATTCGGTTAGGTTAAATTAAAACATGTTGAGAATATCTTTTGTAGGGGACAAAAGACTTTTATAGGTAGTTCACATTTTTTGGGCTGTAGGTAGCCAAATAAATCGGATAAAACCTTCTTTCTAATTTTAAATGTCATGTTTTAAATTTCGCTAATAATATGTCAAATTTTCTCTTAATTCACATTAGATGGCTTTCTAGAATAGGTTTTGAGCTCTAAAACCTAAATTGAATTGATTAGCGTTAACTTCAGAATTTAGAAACGTCAAAATTTTAGAGATGCGACGTAGAATATGAAATCGATTTAGAGCACTCTAAATTCAAATATAAGTTTTAGACGCCACTTCAGAATCGACACCAGTACTTAATTAGGTACTTAATAAATAATAAACTCTAAAAGTTAAACTTCATGTAAACAAACGTATATAATCCTCTGATTTTCTTATATAATAATGAACAAGAAATAAATTTCCTTGGACATAAACACAGCGCTACCTAATTCCATACTAAGCAACTAGTTGATAAACTACAGGAATACTTTTTTAAATAATATAACACATTATAAAGATATACGTCCATAACTCGGGTACACATAGCCGTATTCATTACAAAAATAGTCGGAAGTCGGACCCGCGATGGTTATAGCCATAGCGGCCAGGGTCTGTAACGAACCACTACACCAAACGTCATCATATAGCATCTCTTAAGTTGCCATTGTGCTATCGATCCGTTCAAAGCCCACATTATCGATGCAGGAAATGCCGAGTATGTTGACAGCACTAGCCCGTCCGTCGGACTCTTGTAAAACGGACAAAGCTGCTAAATTCGTCACGCCCACTTCGGTCCTGTTCCAATGGAATGGCTCTCTAATTTCTAGTCAATTTCCTCACAAACACGTCCTGTGTACGGAGTTTATTGGATCGAGCCTTTGTCAGCGTTAAAGGCCAGTTTGAGTTTTGTTTTTGTTCGAGTACTGTAAAATTTTTCAATATATTGTATAGTAGTATATGTGCTGGCTGTCTGAGCAGAACATGCGCAAGATACAGTATCATGTCTGATATTGCAATAATAATTCTTAAGGAAATGGGAATTGTTTTGCTATAGGCTGGTCTCTGATATTGTTGTGGTAGAAGACAAACATGGCTTGCGGCTTTGGGAGCTGACGATCAGGTGATACGCCCTAGACCAGAAGTAGCAAACGTTTGCGTTCCACCAATTTTTTAAAACTCAACGATGTCATGCCCAAGTACCCTTGTTAATTTTCATATTTTAATTGAGACTTACATTATAGGAAATACAAATCTTGTCAAATATCACTATTGATCGAGTCGATCGCGATTGCTTTTATATACATGTACATACGGCTCAGCTTTAAATGAAATAAAAATTTTATTTCGATAACTTATGTCTAGATATAAAAATAACTGAGGAACTTCTTTTAAATAATTAAATTTAACTGTATTAGGACTCCTCGCTCTTCCAGCGTTAACCAATTAAGACTAGGTGTAATACTCTTGTTAAATAAAAATAAAAGCTTACTGTAGGAGTTGTGAGGCAAAGTGTTTGTGTGTGTGTATGCGTGTGTGTATGTGAAACTGTTTTTGATGCAGTCCGAAAGCATTTGTGCTTGTGTGATGAATGAATACGAACACTCTTTCGTATATGTAAGTTTATACGTTATCTAGTAATCATAGTACAGGCATTTGTTTCTTTGGGACTAGATAATTGGTGTGTTTGTCAGAAATGTTTAAGTATTTGTTTAGTTTCCATGTATCTTATACTTATTACATTATTAAGTCAAGTGAGAGCTACTATACCATCTTTGCCATGTGTTCAACGAGTGTAACGTGTGGGAAAACCATCGTAACAAACCCATAAACAGTAAGTTTGCCATTCCATCGCAAACAATAAAACAAATAAAGTAATTAAATTAAAGGACAAGAAACAACAAGGAAATAATTACTTCGATTTATCAAGATTTTATCTGTGCTGTTTTAGCTTGTTGGTGTCGCAAATTCCCCGGGGTGGAGATTTTCTTTAATCTTTCCATTCAATGAAATTAAACTTGACGAGAAATGTTTGTAAATGACCAGCGCTTGTACTGAAGTGAAGCCGCTTCTTGGGGTCATACTTATTATTACATCAAAATGATGATGCTTACCTACTAAATAAAAGTGGAAAAGATATTTTTGATTGTTATTGATATTATTGGGATATTTTATGTTCTAAGGCTGGCCACTTTAGTTAATTATGGGATACTTCTAAGATTTCAAAAGACAAACGTAAGGAATAAAGGTGTAGATTCAGTTTTATGACATTTTTGCTGATCATATTCTAATTGTTTCCGTTCACTGATCTCACAATTTTTAATTCGGTAAACAATAAGCCGAGAGGCAACAATTTTTCATCAAAATTAACTTTAATGGCGAAATGGGAATGTGTAACAGCGTCTTAGCTGCCCCCACATCGGGAGCAGCTAGGACACTATAATTTAGTTGATGTAGGTATTAAGCGTAGAGGTTAAGTTATCGTGTATCACTATGAGGGTGACAGCTTCTTTATTGAAGAAACCCTCCTTAAAATAAACGGAGAAAAAAAAATCGGTAAATACTAGTATTTACCTGCGGCTTCGCCTGCATAGAATAGAATACTGTAATTTGGTTATCCCGCGGGATCGTCTCATTTTATCGGGATTGCTATTACTCGTATTATAATATTATGACATAACTAAAATAATAAATATTTTTTTATTTATTTCAATCTAATAATGATAGCTGATCACACCAGTCAGGTAGTTACTTTACTCTAAAAAAACATAACTATGCTTTGAATAATTTTTCGTACAAGTTTACATCAAACTTATTGGACTCATCTTGCTTGGCAACCCACTTCAAATTTAAAAGAATGCCGTTTCGTAAAAAGATTTTATTATGCCCGCCCTAAGAAATAATTTCTGGGTCGTAATATTTTTTTCTTATAGTATACATATAAACTTAAACAGCTTATCTATCCGATATCCCCTCTCACTAATGCGCATAAAACCTTACCCAAGCAATTTTACGACTTCAGCCATTCCCCTGGCTGCTTACACACAGATACAACCCAACCGAATTAAAATGTACGTCTTTCCCTCTCTCCTTTGCGTAAACTTTTAACTATTGCACTCAGTCGGTTAAAGCTATATAATGCATCTGTGCTGCAAGTTAAATCAGTGGATGAATGGTGATTCTGCAATCGACGGTTTAGTGGCCGGGTCAGTAGGTGGTGTTGGGTAAACACTATATAACAGGATTGTTCCGGGCACGTGACGTGACAAATAGAGAAGTGTAGTAACAGAACGGAGGAGACAGTTGCCGGTGAATTACTCAAGAAGAAAAGAGACAAAAAATTGGTTTTAGAATCAGGGATAATTTCCCTTGTCATTGAATTTTCGTAACAATCATTCCTGTGCTATTTCTCAAAGATACAACCGACCGACATTATTTACATAGGGCCGGTATACCCCTTATTTCTGGAAAATCTCTTGACTTAACGATTACTTGAGGCATTAGAAAACTGAATGGTAAAAGACAAAGATAAATTTGTTTTAAGATGAAACAAGTTATTTAAATTTAAAACTGAAAGAAGGAGAAAAAGAACTCCGTTGTTAATTTTATTAAATAATAACTATTAATTTAAAATTTTGCAAACCCCCGACAACATTTATCAATCAATTGATTATGTCGTCCAAGTAGCCGTAGACCAAAAAGTAGTGCTAAAAGCTAATATCTTCGAAACGGCTTAATCCATTTGCATCAAACATGGCTGAGAACCTATCCCATCGTTTAGTCTTCCACATAAAAAATCGAAATCAAATCAGACGACTCATTATTGAAATACATCCGGACAAAAACTGGAAACAAAACACCGTGAAATACATAAAACTCGTCGATTTTCGTCGCGGTTTAAAAAACTCCGTTCATGTAATGTTGAAAAGTAAAAAAGAACTTTTTAAAACAAAGCTTTATTACCATCCCTACCTCGTTATCAACACTAACAGTGTGTGCATAGTTTCGTATCCGTGCTATTAACCATTAAGGAATTCCCCTCGTGGGGAGAGCATCAGTTAATGCCTGTGATACAAATGTATTGACATCAGAATTGTACCTATGCAAAATGTCAGCTCCTTAGCTAAAACAGGAATGGTTCTAAGTCTGAAGTGGTCTGGTAACGAAGTAAGTCCCGGATTCATTTTTTGACGAAGAATATGATAGTTACACGGTTTGGTTGGTAGACCCTTTTAGGTCAGGACCAAATTAGAGATGTTTTCATATTTACTTTATCAATCTTTATTTTTTGTTAAATCCACAATTTTTTTTAAAAAGGAAATGCAATTTTTGTACAGGCCTACATATATACATATATGACCTGTAATACAGGTAAAACTAGTTCAGGCACCAGCCTCCACAACTCAAGCTTGTATGATTGGACGAAATTGTAATTGTTCTCCATGTACTTTGAGCTTGTATGTAGAGGAAATAAAGAAATTTTATTTTGTTTATTACTGACGGCTACATAATTGATGTCTGATTGGCGTAATGGATCTTCGAAACCAACGGTTACGTGCTCGAATCCCGGTACCGCATTTGTGTGACGAATGCATTCATTTTGTTGATGATGTTTATATAAATATTCATTTATATTGGAGTTTTTTTTTCTTCGTTAATCATATGTACCAATTCCTGCGATTTTCAAAGCTATATCCAAATTTGTTTTTTATTTGGAAAATGGTATATTATTTCAAGGTTTCACATTAAATATTTTTTTAATTTCTGGGCTAAATCACATAATAAAAATAATTTGAACAGAGCTTTTTTCATGTGCTTCCCATAATCATTTCTTCCTTTCGCTGAAACTTTTATAAAGCGGTTACATTTAAAAATTAACGCTGCCTATACTTAACCTAATGTTATCCGATAATACACACAAAGTTTAGCTAAATTTGGATTTGCCGTTCCCAAAAAAAAATCTAATTTGTTTGTAAGGAGAAAACAGTCTTAATGATTTTCTTCATACAAAACGCCAATTTCATAGGTAAGGACCTAATATTTGTCCGTTATCTTGTATCCATAGTACGGCTTGCCTAGTTTGGGATTAGATACTTTATATGTGTAGGAAATATTTATTTATTTTATCTTAATTAATAACAAGACTCCAGCCAAGCAGTTACAATGTTATTGTGATACCCCAGCAGTCTGAAGATAGATATGTTGAGATTTCTGGGTGAACCATCCATCTTACATGTTAATTGAAATGCAAGCTGGAATCGAAAACAATGTCTGTTAGGAAAGGTTAAATAACGATTCATTTTCTTGCAACATTGCCTTTACTAAGAGAGGGCAGATTCCGCCGCTGCTCTGCCGCGTCGCCATAGCGGTGCAAAGAGTTTTGCACACAATAAAAGATAATAAACTCTTTCGAGGGCATTTTGCTGGCAAGCGCTGGTTTATGCGCGCGAAGTGAATTTTGCGTTGAATAGATACAAAGGTATTTATGTTGCTGCCTTCAGGTCTGTTCGTGAGTCTAGTAAAAATGTATTTTCAGTAAAATTCTATGCACAAGAAATTATAGACTGCCAATAATAATGTTAATAACTCATCCACGTCATTAGTTAAAGGTTAGGTATTTTATTTTTTGTAGTAACTAACTTACAAGTTGTATTTGAATAGAATTTTCTACTTCCTTCGTCTACTCAAAGGATTCTGAAATAGGTTTATTAGCTCTGAGAATGTTTGATTGCACCTAATGTTCTGTGTCTGGGTTAGTCGATAGTAATCCTATTAAGTTGTACAATAATCTGTAAGTACTTGACTTGCTGAAATCTTAATTTTATCTTTACCGTGCCCAAAGGGTGCCAACCGGATCACAGGAGTAGGCTCCTACCCTATAGGTACTTCACCAACGCCTCCGACTGTCACAGGGGTCTACCTCAGCTTTGTCCGTAATAAATAAATTGAAATTAAATAAATAAAAATAAAATAAAAAGATATTTATTCATCCACTTAAAAAAATTATACTACATGATCATTAATTACAGTTAAATTTTCTAACGTAGTGGACAAATAGGTTGGAGCCTCAGCAAAGTAGCTGTTTTTCAGTCTCCACCTCGTGCATTCACTGATAACAGAACGCATAACACGTCAGAAGTTGTTGCACACTACAATACTATTGGCTACAAGCTACATGCAAGCAAGCATTATATGACGAAATCTTAGGAGAAAAAAAATTTGAAATAATAATAATTGGCGAAAGACACCTACAATTCCTAAACAATTAGAAAGTTAATCTCACTAACAAAATCTCAAAAAATAGAACTGGCTGGCACGTCATACTTCGGTATCACAATTGTCCCTGAATACTTGTTATATGGCCTCTATCGTTGGAAATAATAATGGAATCAAGAATACGAAACCCAATGGGGATCCTGGTCTGATTGTAGAAATGAAACAATACATAATTGATTTATTTATTTTATTGGGTATAGAGAACAAGTTACAATATAACAAGGCCGATTAGATATACATAGAACTTATAAAACTAGACTATAACTCTGGGTATGTATGCACATAATGAAATATTAATATCATGCTAGCAGTGTAACAATCAATCTAACATTCATTAATCGGTGATGAAGTAAGAAAGAAGTAATTAATCGTTCTAAAGTTGAGTTACAAAATAAACTTAACCAAATTTATATTTTAATAAAATTAGGTACATTATTTGGTGCTACGGAGCTCTTTCTCGAGTCCGACACGTACTTGGCCAATTTTATGTTGGCTGCACCACTGAACTGTAATACCCCTCTTGAACACACAACAAATATGAAAAGAGGAAGTGAACGCCGTCCCGCAGTGTCGCAGTGAAGCAAAGTTGGGCCTTGTTCAGTTTGATCATTATTTAGTTCGACATAGCCTTTCAGCATTTTTCAGAGTGAACTTTATTAGCGTACCTAAAAGTTACTAAACATGTCGGCAACATTGGTAGCGATGCTATCCGTTTTTGCGAAATAACTCTTCAGTCGTTCACACCGTGTTAAGTGCCAAGTGCGAGTAGGACTCAAGCCCTGATAATTACGTAATTGTCTATCTTCAGCATTACAACATTAAAAAGTTAGATACGATGAAGTTGTATGAAGAAACCCGCAAAGTTTGTCACGTGCTAACTTTACATACAATTACAAATTAATGATTTTCATATTTAATTGTTAATTTGTGTTATCACCCTTCGTGTCAAATTTCAAGATTGTTGTAGGTCATTGGGAGAGTACACAAGTACTATAAAGGTTTTGGAGGTGATTATTGAGTGCGACTTTAGTATGGAAATACGCTTCGCAAGGTCATATCTTTTTAGCCGACTTCACTTTGCGAGGTCGTGTATAGCACACTAGAAATTTAATTTTTTTACAGCAATGCAATATTAATTTGACCTTAATACCTCCAACCGTTTCTAAGAAAAAAGGGCTTTGTCACGGTTACCGTTTTTTTTTTTTTCAAAAACGTTACGAAATTAATTGATATTCTGAACACTTGCATCAATTATCTAGTCCTAAATTAAGCAATGCTTAAGATACTAGATAATGGACATACATAAATATTTATATGAACAAAAATATTCGTATTCATCACACAGACATTTATGCTCGGCGGGATTCGAATCCGAAAACGTTGGTATCGAAGGCAGGGCCACTACTCACTACACCAATGGATCGTCGATCGATGGTGTTATTAGAATAAATAATTTGCTTTTAGTTTCCCATGGTAAAGATTACCAACAGTGGAAATTGATAAGGGGACTGACAGTTGCCACGTGTGTACTAAACAACTACGACGCACTGCCACATTCAGAACAGGAATTACAGGACGATATCTTTAGAAGATATATCAGCCTGCGTAGCATGATATAATTTGTCGCGCGCGACGTAGGAGTGAGAGTGGGATAGTTGTTTATTTCGTCCAAGTGAATGAACTGGACAAATATTATTTCGCGCGACATATAAACGTTTATCGCGCGTGCCATGCGACTAGTGCAGGATTCGTTTTGTCTTCTGCTATCCTAATGTTTACGTGATCTGACTAATATTATAAATGCGAATGTTTGAATGTTTGTTTGTTTATTTGTTGCTCGGATTTGGATGGAGACATAGGATATCTTTTATTCCGATAAAGTGAGGATTTCCCGCGGGACATAGAAATTTTCGCGATAAAGTTATTCCACGCAGGCGAAGCCGCGGGCGGTAAGCTAGTTTACAATGAAATACTTTTTAAAACCGTTTACCTTCAGAATGGCCAGAGGTATAGCTGAAATTAAATTCATATTAGTAGGTATCTTGTAAAGAACAAAATTTCTGCTTCCAGCCTATAAAACATATGGCTTTTCAAACACATATTTCCTGATCGGTAATCTAAACCTACATGGTACGTACTTCCTGTCCATCTAGAATCTTAAAATTTTACATGACGCAAGGTCTTGTATATGGAATTATCATGTAACAATTTATGTCTTGCGGTTTCTATTAATAATACATCGTCTTGGAACTACGTCCGTAGTTGAGTTTATAATTTTTAAATTTTGCAATGGTCAAGGAGACTTGTAAATTTCTATTTACAATGTACATATATTGTCGGTAGTATTCCTAAAATGGTAAAATAATATGTTATGAAATAAAAACATTTATATGTAGTCTATTTCTTCGAAGTTTGCGGTTGAAACTGATAAATTATGTTTTGTCATGTAGCAACTCTGTGTAAAGCCGTCAATAAAAGACAATGTAATACAGTACTTGATCCAACTACCGGTGCGCATCGAGTGCACTCGACTTGCGTACCCTTGTCAATGGAGTGAACGGGTGTTAGTCGTTAAATACGATTTTATGCTTTGTTCGACGAGGACTTGTTTCTTTAGCCAGGTGGATACAATTTCCTTCGCTGATATTTTTTAAAGCTCAATAGGGCTTTGTCCTCCTGATGTTGAGTGAAGAGCTACATCATCAGATATTTGAGGGACAATCTCCTCTCAGACAGCCGGAACTCCGAAAAATAGTTACTTGACGACATACTTAAATAAGATTTAAAAATACCCTTACCACAAACTAAACCGAAACGAAACATGTACACCGCTGAGAAACGAACCTGCTACCTCTGTTTTGTAAATCCGCTGTTGTTTAGAATGTAATATTTATTTACTACTAGCTTTCTAAGCGTAGCTTTGCATGCGTGGAAATAACTCGAGGATATGTTTAATTTGTTTATCCCAAGGAAACTACTCACTTCATCGGGATAAAAAATATCCTATGTCTTAATCCAAATTATGTTCTACCTATTTACCAAATTTCATCCAAATCGATTTATCCGTATCGCCGTAACTGAGCAAGAAACATCCAAACTTTCAAATTTATAATATTAGTTAGATTACATTCGTACACACAGAAAAAGCACCCTATTTTATTCGTATTTAAAACAATAAACAATATTATATTTATATACCTACTTTAATTATTTATTTTAATCACTATGTTTTTTCACAGCTACTGTTAGAGTGAATCATGCATTTATAGTCATTTTAAGCCAGACTTTGTTACTTCAGTACATAATGACGATTTTACATACGTATACATACCATCACGACCTTTATCCCAAATGTGATCAGAGATATCCCAATCATTAGATGTTTGGGTGTTCCAAACATTAAGAGTTTAATTCTTGAGACAATATCCACGATTCACCTTACGAATTATACAGAAAAAAGAAAAACAGTCTGCTGAAGCGTGTTTTTTTTTCATTGTAGTAGTTCTTTGTATATACTTATAATACAGAAACCACAATTTGTCTCTTATCTTTATTCTCTGTCTTTGAATTTATACGAAGTTCACGTGAAGACACTTGTGTATTCAGATGCTCCTCTGTGCTGTAAGTTTATATATAATTAACAATATCCATAGCATTGTTAGCGGTGCAAGTTAGCAATTAGTTTAGGAACTAGACAGATAGTTCAACAGCCGTGTTCTTGGCTGTTAAACAAAGCACGGCCTTGCGAGACGGCTGTTTGCTAATGATCACACACAGGGGATGACACGTTATGGTACCTAAGTATGACAACGCTTAAAGGAAGGTGGTTAATTTGGTTAATAGCTTCGTTTTGAATGTTTAGAAACGACTAAGTACTTACTTACTATTAGCTTCTAATTCTCATTAGTCTGTGGAGTGCCACATTGGATGCACCCTGGCTTCAGGGTGCTGATGTCAGCGTAGCTGATTATTGATAGAATTACTTGCCGAAAACATCTCAGAAAGCTCCTGTTCGATATGTTACATTTTGTTATAAAATTTTAAAATTCTCCCAACATTTTTGGACACAGACCAAATAAAGACAGCCAATTACGAAACAATTGAAATCGTATTTGGCATTGCATCACATTGTTAAAATTATGCTTATGCATTGATATTTTATAAGTATTAGCTCTATACATTTCACTTTGCGATGCACCAACTTTTAATTCTATGATAATGAGTTTAATTATGCTAACCCTCTTCGTCAAATCCTGTCTTGGACTTTTGACACCAACTTGGTATGGCAATTTAGGAGACTGAACTGGCAATTGTGGTATCGATAATCGCTAAAACAAGCAAATTCTGGAGTAAAGACGCTATAAGCGACTGGATTGACCTCAGCGACGTTGACCTAATGCTTGATGTCAATAGCGCTCACCAAAGTTGGCAACATGTTCGCATGTTGGTGATGGTGACTACTATTTTCTATTAGGTATCGGTCAGTTTTTGCCATCATTTGTGTGATAAAGAATATGATCCACCCTTCGACTTTCGCTCAATTTGGGTAGCGTAAATTCTCGTACTTTCTCTAACTTTGGACAACGCGAACCCGCCCCCACTTTCGCATACGTCTATTTGTGAACACCCAGTGAAATTCGCAGAATAACATACCCATCTGTATCTAATCATACTGTAGTACAACAGGGAATTACTGTCACGGTAATAACTCTTTTCACAAGACGAGTACGCCAGCCCCGATGGAAATGAAAACAAAAGCTGTGATATTAATAGGGGTGTAGGTAGGGTTATTATACCAAAACAATCAGGCATTAAGTATCACTCGTAAAATTGATGGTTTCCTATGATAGCTGGGTACAATAGCCTAAAGATAATTGCGGGCATTAGTTTCTAATAGGTCAAAACACAGTGTAATAAATCCTTTATTGCGGACTATGTAAGGTAATAGTAGTTTAGGTTCACTCTCTTTATGGGTTTGCAAGTTTTTTTATCTGGAGATACTTATAACTACTAGCTGCCCTGACGAAATCGTATTTCGTATACGAACCTATCCCAGTACACTTCGGGTGAGTCGATCTGGTCGAGGTAGTATTACATACACTACACGAATTGTGATATTCTACGAATTCGTCCTCCGTTGGAAATATCCTTCTCCAACCCAAGTTACCTTATATTCTTTAGGTTAGGTCATTGTCTTAAAGAATCCGACATCCCATTTCTGTTCCCTAGAATGACCTAGAAGGAGACCGAGGTCGTACCGCCGGTTGTAACTATTTATATAATTCTCCATTAATCCCTTCCATTATGATATTCATACACTTACTGGGTACCACAATGTTACTGCATACCCGAATAAATCTTTACTTTTACTTTTCTTACCATCATCAGCCTATACTAATCCACTCCTGGACATATTAAGTCTCGCCCAGAGCATGCCACCGAACACAATCTTCGGTTGTCCGTCGCCTAGACGTAAGTCTCCAATATCAAATCTATACATTTTACTACGTTGAACCATTTATATGCATAATCCCTTCGCCTGACTATTATAATTTCTATGCATTTACTCGTACCTACCCGGAACCACAGTATAAATGCATGTCCTAAATTCGAGCGATGTGAATTAGTCCTACACGTTATGTGTCGATCCACTATACTAGCTTGACACCGGATGTGATGCGGTGTCGACCGCCTTTAATACCGTTTCGTAATTAGGACCGGGGCTAAACCCGACCTTCCACGGACGGCTCCGCATTAAGACGCTAAGAGAAGCTATGAAAAAAGCGTATATAAACCAATTTAGTACCATAGGAAGAAAATATTCGAAAACTTCCAGTTTAAGGTTCAATATATAAACAGATTCTAATGAAACTTTGTATACTTAAACATGATACAAAAGTTTTAAATAATATTTATATTTCATCATCAAGGACACGTCAAGGACAAGTATGTAAGGACACGTCCCTACTGTTGGGGTACATCCTCCTCACACTGCGAGAGGTTATGGGGCCAACATTTACCACGCTAGCCCAATGCGGAGTGGATTTATGTCAGAGTAGTGATCTGATAGTCAACGTTTTAAACCTCTGTAGGCGACCGACTGCCTTCAACAGAAAATAACTATTAAACGTGCTCTCCGTAATTCAACAATTTCTAAGAAATTTTGGAGTAATTAAGAGAGTATATTTATAGGTGGCATTCAATACAACGTCGTTCAAAATAACAATACGCAAACATCCCACTGCAGGGGATATAGGCCTTCCCTCGTATAATGAGGCAGTAAGGGCGATAGTCCACCACGCTGGCCCAATGCGGGTTGGGGACTTCTCAAGCCCTAGAATTTTTATTTCTCAGACATGTAGGTTTCCTCAAGATGCGCAGCGTCGGTGGCTGAGCAGTTAAGAGGCGGTCTCCCAATTTGGGAGAACCGGGTTCGATTCCCAGGCAGGCGATGTACCAATCAGTTGCATTAATCCGACTGCCCTTAAATGGTTTAAACCATACTCAAACTAAATTAGAGCTATAGCTATTAGCACTTGTGGCGCATTCGCATTCGTGTTTCATGAGAGGCGCCGTCAGGTAATTGAGGGATGTCCTAGTGGCATTTTCATAAACGTGTTTCAAATGGCACGTTGAACAACCACCAATCTGCACTGGACCCGTGTGGTGGACTGTGAGAGGTGGCTGGGCGTTACCAGTGGGGACAGTCTTAGCTCTGGCAACCGGAACACAAGAATACTATTAATATTGCTGTTTGCCGGCAGATTTAGATAAGACGATGGTAGCTAGTCAGGCGGACATTTAAAATGCCCTACCACCAACCAAACTGAGTACTAAACTGTATACTTACCCCGCTGGGGATCGAACCCATGACCTCCGATTCGTAAACTCTATGTTGTTTACATTGATTAGGGATGGATTTGGTTTACGTTTACGATGGAAAAAAGTACTTTGTAATGTTTTGTTCATCACATTTTTGGCGATCGTAAATAATATGTCACTTCGTCACTTCACTCTGCCATCATGAATTTCATTTGCAGGCTGTTATTTCACACCCGGCCCTCACTTCCCATACAGCCACTTCCAGCATACCATTTATGACGATATTGTTTTTCATTCAACACTAAATTGCGCGGGTGAAAACGATTTGCTTCACAAAAAATAAATCCACTGTTATTGGCGAATATTCACGCTTGCCTTTCACTACAAAGCAAACAAAACACATCATCCAACATTGCCTCCCTTTGACATTTCATGCGAAAGCAATATCGCAGAAAGCTGACGCGAAAACAATGTATTTTAAAAGCACTACATATTTATGTCTATTATTTTTAATTGTGACGGTCGCCGTGAAAACTCAACTTTTTTGGCGAATTGACTATATGCCAACATTACTGCTTAGGGGCAAACTAAGACAAGATGGGGCTAACCTAGGCGGCCATTTAAAGTTCCTGTAAACAAATTTAGTATTATCACAAAACAGGAATTATTTACAAAATGCTATTATGACATTTCTGCCTATATGAGTGATAAGAAAACTTCTCGGTGATATTCAGTCCAATTATACAATATAATAATTTTAATTGTTTTTATGCAATAATAGTAATATTATGTATATTGTTTGCTTGTTTTGTCGATTTACGCATTGTAATCCAAAATTTACTTAAGAAAAGCAACTTTTGAGTTTCTTGCTCGTTCTTCTCTAGGGAGTCAACTTGGTGAAAGAGCAGTTAACGTTTTCAAGTGATAATTTATTACTACCCCGCTGGGAATCGATCTCCGACCAATGGCGTGACCTCCATCAGGCTGATAGACAGTGCCTAACCTAGAAAATTGTAAGCTTTCCCCGAAATACATTGTCAAGACAGCTGATTCATATTCATATGAGCAGAAAATTTTCTAAAGAGTTGCGAAGATCGCTAAATGAGTAAATTATTATTGTGTGGCTATATTTTTTCTCATTTAATAGCAAGTTTTATCATTCTGCCTACCATGTGACAAAACTTTGTGCACGCCACTGCCCCCGACCCCCACTTTTCTAAACCCGGATGTTATATACATTGAGCCACAGAGGCTATTTACTTACATACAAATAAAGGATATAATTCGTATCATACACTGAATCAAAAAGTTTATTTTCGTTCTACTCTCAATCATAAACTGTTTATTGAAAATGATTTCCAGAGTTCTGATATTGCAACGGATTACAACCGGCAGGGGCGTCGGATATAAAAGTCAGAAGCCGTCGAAATTCACACGAACCACTCGTCACGGGCGGCGCGGCAAATGAAAGCAAAGCGTGTTTGACAATTTAACCCTTTTTGCTTACCAATTACAGCGTGCATTTTCAGCGCTTTGCTTCGTAAGCAATTCTGGTATGACTATCTACGTATGTACTACAGTATTACAGTACTACATATATTCATCTTCAGTGAAATAACAGGCACACTCAGACTCAACTCAGTTGTTACTACACATAAGATTATGTGGTGAGTAACAATATGTCAGTGTTTGGAAATCGTGTCAATTTGTTTCGTACTAAAGAAACTATCCTTTACTTAGTAGAGATACTATCTTGTTGGTACTTATGTATGTACGTTGGTATTTTTTTATAAAAATCATCATCATTTAAATCTGTGTTTATTGTCTTAAGCATCAAAATGAGTATCCTGTCAGTCATAAAAAAATATATAAAATTTGTCTTTTGATATATTCCTCTGTTCGCAAACAGTGTGTTGTCATCCTAACACGAATTCGTAATTAGGTCTCGCCCTAAATACCTGCGCGTAATTTAATTAAGTACATGCCGATCTATAGGAAGTGTTGCACTGTGCGAAGATTGTTGAAGCTAAAGAATGTTCACGAGATGGAAAATTCAGGACTTTGTAGAGAAAGCTTTTCGAGAACAACAATTTTAAGCAAACTTAACCCGAAGGGCCTTTTTAATTGACTTCAAAAAGGAAGAGGTTATCAATTCGGTTTCTTTTTTTATGTTTGTTACCTCAGAACTCAATCATTTATAAACCGATTCGGAAAATTCTTTTTTTATTTAACAGGACACACTTAAAGGGCCATAATCCTGTTCTGATGATGGGATCTATGAGGAATTGAGGGAAATCTTCACATATAGCAATACATATAGCGCATTTGGTATTTACACCAACTAGTCAAGAATTTACATTTAGAAAGAAGAACCTTACTGAAGTCGATTGTTTTCCCAATTTTTTGCGGTTCAATTATACCTTAGTTTATGTGAATGCTTGGGTCCGCATGTCTGCGTGAAGAGGAGCCATAAAAAAGGAAACAGTTATTTAAGCGGAATTAAAAATATCAGCGCTAACAAAATTTAATTCTCACAAAATGTGACGTGGATATAATCACCGCGAAAGTAGCTTCAACATCACACGGTTGGCGACCCTAGGCTACCAGCTTAGTAGTTAATCTAGTGCGCGAGCGAGGCCGAGTAAATGTGATTTTCATACCTTCAAATTTTGGACATCATTTTACAGAAAAATAAAGTAATCTTTTTTGTGAAATGGGTTTTGTATGAACTTCATTCTCTGAGGCCTCTGTTCACACACAGGTGGTTTAGGTATGATGATCTAATCCCTCGTCACCAATGTCTAAACCACGATAATTTGACCAAGAAACGTTTTTCTGTCAGAATTTTCACTAGCCTGAAACATTATAAGATATTGTCTTCTTCATAATTTCTCGAAACGGAAATCAAATTGAAGTCCAAATTCGTGGCTCAAGATTAACAAAACGGAGCTCGCTGGTTCGATTCTAAGGTGTACATATTTAATACTAGGTTTGATTAGCTATATTTATAGATTGAATAACAGGTTAGATAGCTTATTTTTAAATGTCCACCTCGTCATCAATCACCATCTAAGTCTACCGCCAAGTTCCTGGCTGTGTGAGATGAGATAGCCAGTCCTCCAAATAAGTTGGTGATTCCGGGTGAGCGCCCTTCCACCGTTGTGCATTATAAAGTAACCTACCAATTACTATTATTAGGTATTGATATAGAAATTTTATAAGCTGGATATGTCATGTCTGGCATATCCTCGGTGAAATAAATATCATATTCTATGTTTCCTTTCACGGAGGGTGTGATGTCGGGGAAAGGGTTTGTGGGTGTGTTGTCGATATTACAGTCGGGGTGTTATTTGGTTTCAAAATACGCTCACGTGAACCCAACACCGCGTTCAGCCTCAGGCCAGAGGGGGTCTGAAACCTGGTGCTTCGATACCCCAGTGTAGGGTTTGGTAAGGACGCTTTGATTTTGTTTGGAATTGTCTTACAATGCTCCATTTAAAAATTGTGATTAGTTAAAATAGGGAGCAAGAGTTTTTTACTTATAATGCAAACGTTCCCAGTTTTTGCACACGGATAGAGTATGACAGTATAGAACGCTTTCTCACACATCGGAAGCTTGCTCTATTGCTATATTTATGTATTACTCTGTTTTACCTTTGCGATTGAAAAGATTTACTCGGAACATCTTTTTGTAATTTAGCATTTCCTTTAGTATTGTAATTGTGTATCGGATTGATAGATTAGTGACACGCAATAAATTACTCTTATGCTCTGGATATAGTATTCAGCTACAATATTTAAAGCAAAGGATACTAAGAACTCCTAAAAATAATTTACTAAAAAATTTACCAATAGCTACTTAGTCATCAACAGCCAATAAAAGTTCACTACTTACTGTACATAAGCTTCTTGATATATTTGAAAAAAGAATTGTTGATTCCTTAAGTAAATATCTATAATACTTTTTTAGAATGTCTAAAGTATCTAAGTACTGACAAATTATTTAGGAAAGAGTTTTCGATTTGTCAGAAAATTTTTCATAGGTAACCATATCCATGTGTAAAAATTTCTAACATTATAGAAAGTTACATCCTTACTGGACTAATATAAACCTATCTGAGTGCGACTTACGCGATATTCGTGGCATATATTTCGGCATTGCTACACTCGTATTGCTTCGGGTGGGCAAAGTACACAGGTATGTGGTAGCTATGTATAACTTATCAATATGCAGTAGCGTCACCGTGTCTAACGAACGCCGTGCATGAGAAGGCACCGACGGAAGGCTGCGGCTGACATGGCGAATGTACTATTAAGTACACTCCGCCTATACAAGGCTGCTTTGTAAACATTTTTTCAATTTATAAATACCTATACTTCGTCCACCTACTCGTACTGCCCTCTTTGTCACAAAGTAACCCGAGATGTCACTGCTTTTTTCTATCCTAGTGTACAACTATAGCAATATTGTGGGTTAATAAGGTATGTATATATTATAACTTTTCAATATCTATTTATATAGATAAATATACACATGTATTTCGGACTCTTACATGAATTATCTAGTTCCGAATTGGGCTTGCACTATATGGATGACAAATAAACATATCTACAAAGATATGATATACTACATAAAATTTTGGTTAATTAATGTGTGTGTAATTTAATCAAACCCAGATACAAATATATTACAGAAACATTGTCAAGAAAAACCTATAGCTAAAAACATAAAATTATACCTAAATAAAACACTGCTTATATCATTAAAAACTTTTGGTTAATTAACTTCTGTAGGTACCAGAGGAACATACGTAGTATAGCAATAGTTATCCAAAAGGTACCATGTCACAGATCCCCCAATTGCAAAGTTTCGACAGGAAAAAGCCTTCGTTGTCTCAAGTAGGGGGATGGAAACGCTAAGCACCTCATTAACATCGCATAGAAATTGTGCTGTGCGTTTTAATCATGATATGACATGTTGCGTACCCAAGGATTAATGTAAACAATTCAGGGCTTACAAAAACGCAGGTCGCGATTTTATCCCCATCGAGGTAGTATTTAGTACTCAGTTCGGTTTGTAATTTTTAGATGATCTACCCAGTTAACTCCATCTAGCTAAGTCTGCCGCCAACCAGCAATGATGATGGCATTATTGTGTTCCATGGCTTTGAGGTAATCGTCCTCCAAAAAGTTGTGGATTAGAGGGGTGTCTTTTGTACAGTTAAGATATAATTTTTTAAACTTAACTATTTAAGACCACAAATTAGTTTACGCTTTCCGATTTTTTTCTTTTACCGTATTTGACTATTTGCCAGGTTTTTGGTTACATATTCATATCAAGTTCACATAAAGTCAAGCACAAATCAAATTTCAAATTTATCTGAATAATGGAGTAACTCGAGAATGCTCTGCGTTGTGGCTGCTATAGAAAAAACTTACAATATTTCACATTTTTTTTTTAATAGTAATCCCAAAATATTTTCCATCTCTTGAGAGAATAAAAAAAAATATTTCGAACATTTACCACCAATCATATAGACCCAAACTAAGCTAAGCTTCTGCTATGGATACTAGATAACGGATATGCATACATAAATATTTATATAAACATCCATGACTAGGCAATAAATGTTCGTATTCATCACATAAGCATTTACCTTTCGCGGGATTCGAACCCGCAACCGTTGGTTTCACTGACAGGGTCACTATCCACTACACCAATCGTCTGTTACTTTTGTTTTAATTTCACCAATATATTTATGATTGAATGAATACGCGTTTAACCATAACCACGTCTGTTGGTTTGTATATGCGTCTATACCTTAAGGTAAGCTCGTAAGCACTTAAGGTGTCGGGTATAATCGACTATCTTCGAGTAATAGAATCGAGGTACGCTACGGTAAATACCTCAATTAAAAAACGTCGTCCAGTAAAAGTTCATTGAAACGTGATATTTACCCTCGGTGAAATATTTCATAAAAAGCAAGTTATTCTTCTTCTTAGCGAGTCGATGGCAAAAGCATCAAATTCATGAGGACCAGAATGTGGCCACGCGTACAGCATTGAGGAATAACTTCATAGTTTTTTTTTTTTTTTAAATAGTTACAATAGTTCTGTGTATTCTCCGATGCAATGAACTTCACGGTGATAATTTTAATTGAATAGTCTACTTTGTAATACTAAATACCTATGAGTACTATGTATATAGCTAACTGCCGATTTATTAGAAATCATTTTTATTCTAGGTAACAGGTGCTTTATCCATGTGCAAAAAATCACGGCCTTTAAGATTAAAAGTTTACTGGACTAACGGTTTACTTTGGATGCTTAATTTTTGTTTTCGTGAGGTTTTTTATGGCATTGGTTATAGTAGCAAACGGGAAGAGTTGTTCTTCTGTTTCTTCGTACTGTTTGGCAATCGTCCCCCTTTTCCGGCGACATTTGCAATCATATCTCCAGTGAGTAAATTATTCATATTTTCCTTGATCTTGTGTTATATGAGGTGAGGTATTTGTACACAAACGCTAACTTCGGCCGCATAATATTCTGCCGTTTTACACACCAAAACTCAAAATATGCAAAATGCAGGAAATATAAAGAATAATACAACATCACTCGCTGAATTTCGGCCATAAATCTTGACGCGGAATTATTCTAATTTTGGGTGTGTATTCAGAACAGCGCTTGAAATTGAATGCATTAAAAAAGACAAAGGAAAACATAAACTATAGTCCATTTAGATAAACATGACGTCATTATTGCCTTACTATTTGCTATGTACATAGCATTAACCAAATTTGTAGATTTTAGAACGGTTTTAAGTTTCGATGTAGGTAGGTGTGCTTGTTGGACGACGTTTGACATTTCAATAACCTAAGTGCTCACAATTAATTGGTCTCTAATAGTATCCCACAGCTTACTATTTACCCCCTGTTGGCAACTAGCAACCGTCCAAATAACCTTTTTATCAGAATCACGTTTGCCCTGTTGGAAATCGGCGAAGCTTATGTTCGTAAGGCCCGTACGACTGATTTATTGAATACCAATCAAATATTGTAGGTATCTCCATTGGTAAAGAAAATATCAATAACAAATGTCTACAATTTCAGGACAATGCACTATTGGTGTACAACAAAGAATGTTTGTATGGTATTGGAAGTTAGTCCATACTGAAATTGTAAATGCGAAAGTTTGTCTGTCTGCTATCCTAAACTAAACTGTTTAACTGATGATATTAAAACCTGGCAAAGCGGTAATCGGGGACCTAGAGATGGAGATAGGCTAGTTTTTAACTGACTTCCGAAAAGGAGGAGGTGGAGTCCGAATAAAGCCAGTATCTCATATGTATAATTATTTTTGTAGAGTTTAATAATCTATAATTGGGGAGATTAATGTAAATGGTGGAAGCATGGAAAGATAGTTAGTAGTCACTTCTCCAAGAACTAACCGCGCCAGACGTTGCTTTACGTTGCTAATCGAAAAAAAATTGCGAATGCGCCATGAAAGATAACGATGCGAACGATAAATTGAAAATTTTGAAAACTGCTCAGTGGATCTACCATAGTATTTTATAATGTAAGTTAAATATCTTCGAACGGGTGAACCGATTCCCATCAAACATGGTTTAGAACCACCTCCTAACCGGCAGCTTTAGAAAATAAATACCGCTTACAAATCGGTTCTGCCACTTCAAACTTATCGTTTGAAAATAAATATGCACAAATAATTAGTTGACAATTGGTGATTAAATTCAATCTAGAGTAATATATTCTAATTCGTTGATTCCATCATCACAACAATCTAAAGAAAGTCAATAAATTCTATATTTTGTAACTACACCAGGACACGTATTAAACAGTGTTTACTTTTTAAGTTGCCGTTCAGAAGGCAATTTTCCCTTGAGAAAAACAAGAAAGACACTCGAGGGGTTGGCTCTTTTTAAAAAAGGTTTTTATGTTACAAAAGGAACAGCTCGTTTCATTATTAATTATGAAATACCCTGGCATGGGCGACCTGTTATGTCTATGGATCATTATCATTTAAATAGCCACATAGTTTATGATATGCTTTCTTAATAAGTTTCTGTTTTTTATTACATTAAAATTTAAAGGACAATGTGAATAGAACGTTATTGAAAAAAAATGTACTACTCCTTGAATTATTTACTTATTTTGCGAAGTCAAATTACTTGTAAATCTTTATTTCTTATATTGACATCGCGTTCCTACATACTTACTTAAATACTATTTTTCCTAAAGGATGTTGTATTTCTTTTCTATAAAGTTATAAATATGTGGTTCAAATTGTAAGTTTTAAGTTTGTGTACAATTATTGTTACATCTCCATTGTATTGTATGCATTTTCCGCTCCCCATATACATTCTCTTTCCAATAAAGACTTCCTTCTTTTTACAATGAACAAAGTAACTCTTAACCTTATGTTATTTTATAAAGTGAATATGTTTTATTTTTCAACCTTTAAAATAACATTCAGCAGTGAAGGATAAAAGATCTAGTAAAATTCAAAGCGTAGGAGGCATCCTCAGTGTCGGGGTAACAAGTCCTGTGTGTGACATCAAAAACATCGCCTTTATTTCGGTAACATTACGGCTGACAAGCTGTTGCTAATAATTTTATACATAATTTTCTATTTGGATATGATGAGTTACTATTTTAACTTCAATATTCCAAATTCAGTAATATCTTGTATGTAGACCTTTCAATAAGGAATGCTTTAAAGTATAAGCTGGTGGTAATAAACAGGAATTAAGAAGCCACATCTAAACTGTTTTTTACCTTGTTTGCCCAGTCACCGGGCGGGGTAATGTGATAACGGCCATCCGGCGCGGGCGCCGGCGCAAGCGCAGGTAATGGTTACCTGGCCGCGCCCGTTCGAAGCTATCATAGAGATAAAACATACTTCACACTTTATAATACTGTCCTAAAAAGTATAGTATTTTTAGTGTCAGCAAATAGGACTTGGCTGGATCATTGTTGGGTCGGCTCATTTTATTCTAAAACAAATTTTCATTGTAACGCCACTCTAATTATATTAAGCATAGCTATAATTTAATGGGGCCAGATACATATTACAGTTTCATACATACATGACGTCACGATTTAACCCAAAGGATTAAAAGTTTAATGCGTGAAACAACCATCCACGATTCACCTTTCGAAATATTCACAAATACACAAGTGACAAGGGGTAAGGCTATCGCCATTTTTAATTATTTAAACGTAGAAAATCACACGGCGTGTGTAGTGTATAAAAAGCAACTTTAAAGAAAAATAGAAGTTAAATACTTCATACCACTCGATATACAAATATTAAGATCCTCCATTGTGTATAGGAACGACTGAAAAAATGCAGTCAAAGTCCTGCCTTTCCAAATTTACTGACTCGATATAATAGTGTTAATTTGCAAAGTGCTTCACAGGCATGCTTCTCTTGGCGAAACGAGGCATTTGAGCGACACCCATAGCCGTAATCCATGCCAGACCAACATAAACATTAAAGTACAGAAAATACCTGGGTAGTGAAGACAATTTCAGTAGCTCCATCTCGGCTCCGACCATATATTTCTGGCTACAGTAGTGCTCAGAAACACATATAGTCGTATATTGACATAAATAAATGACCGTTTTTATTCTAAAGACCATGATAATAAAATTTAAGAAAAATTTACCTTAAAAACATTGACATATGACTCTTATTCTCAGAATAAGGTCTACGGTCCTTTGGGAAGTAAAAAAAATCAAGCTTCTAAGTCAAAGCAAACAAAGATACGGCCATTTATGCCGAATATTTTCACACTAACAAATAAATCTAAACTTATAAGGCACTTCTGTTGACCTAGAATCATGAAAATCCAAAAATCGATAATTTATAGTTATGTCACTTAAAAATAACAAATGTTTTTGCAATTACAAACTTACATTTCGAAAGTCATTTCCTTTGATGGACGCTCTATCTACTTGTACGGAACGTTCGGTACGCGACTCAGACTCGCACTTGTCCGTTTTTTATTGAATACCAAGATCTTTTATTAATCTAGTTTGCTAAGCTGTTGTTGTGCTTGGTAACAGCGCACACAAAAAATGTCTAATTTTGTGAGCATTTTACAAGACGATATAAAGAGACGCACTGCATACTACGTACAACAACAACTATTCTTAAGTAACGTACGAGTACAGAGTCAAGAATAAATGTTAGAAATGAAAGTCTATAACTAAGTAGTGGACGTACACAATGTATGACGTAAAAAACTTATACTACTCAGGTCAGTTTTACACAAAGTCATTTAAGAGACATTGTATATGCTTTTGTAATAAACTTCCGGTACACATTCAAAACTTGCTCCCAACGAATTAGATATGTTTCTTTGCTTGCTCCGCGATATTCAGTCCAGTGATATTATTTCTTTGTTTTGTCTAATTACAAATTATTACACTAATTCCTATTTAAAAGACCAATCCTAGAGTATCTTGCTCATTGTTTTCTGGAGACTCCTCGTTGTGAAAGAGAAATAGTTATAACTTATTTATTACGTAACATATTTCGAGTGATAAAATTATTTTGAATTAAACCTCCCATATTACCTAAAGCAATTATAAACAAAAAAATCTGTCACAACTATGGCCCCACTATACGGATAGCATTATTCGAGTATGATATACATTGTCGAAAAAGAACGTTTCTTTAGTTTGTCTGCGTATTCTGGTTTGGCTTTGTATAAACTGGCTGATGTCGAATTATTAATTTGTTTATCTATTGTTTTACAGTATATATTTTTACACGTATTAATTACAATACAATATTTGGAGAATTTTCAAAAATCTTAGAAACAAAATACTCCGCTCGATGACTAATCGAAAGGTTACATAATGTAAAAGCCCTAGCCCGTAAAACCCCGTATTTATTATTTTACAATAGTAGTCTACACGACTCCCCACACATAGATTATTACATGAATTTAATATTTCTTTAACAAAGGAAACTATATTTATATGGCAACTAACACCTGTCCAGGACTTACTTTTCCCCTGTCCGACCGAGGGTATTGTCTATTCTCATGTCCGAGTTAGAGGTCAGACACCTCTCGACGAAATTTATTTGCAGTATAGTGATTTGTTGTGTAATGTTTCACAATTTTTCTCGTTTATAATTATATAGTTCCCCAAAAAGTTGCCTTATCACCCTAAAGTTGAAGGTCATTTACCAGTTATAGAACTACAAGGATGTGTTTGCATGCGAGACCAATCTGACAATTATTCTATATTATGTTATGTAATATGAATCACGACCGTGAAAACTCATTTGTATTTATTGTTAAAACCTCGGAACAATATCCCATCTAATCAGTTCACCTATTACTTCTAATTTTTTTACCTTACATATAAATAGTTTCTTGGACGGGTGTTTCTCTGCCAGTATGATTCGGATATGATTTAAATTTGTTAAATTAGTAATAATAATTTGAGAACAATTAAATTCACTCGCACATTCACACATAAGTATTGAAATTTTACCAAATACCTACCTATATAATACCTTTTCGTGTCTAGCTTTTTATGGTTTATCAGTTGCAGTTGTTTTTGAGTTGATTTTAGATACTGATTTTTATTTTTGTTTACTTTTAGTTAATGTTTAAATTTATTCATAGAGTAATAGTAATTAATTCCTTGGTGGCAGCAACTACTCTACTTGGGGGGGGGACTGAAAATTAGCAAATATGCTGAGTCCCTACCTTTTCATCACAGTTTGACCTAATTTATTATCAATTTATTGTGGTGAATAATTACCTTTTATTTATTTATCTAAAATAAAATACTGAGAATGTCTCATGTTTGAAAGCCAATACAATGTTATGATGACTTATGAGTTCTAATACCAAAACTAGATTACCCTGCACTTACGGAGTAGCATCTTCTAAATTGTAGTTTTGTGTGCTTATTTTAGGAAAGTGACAATAAAAGTAAATAAACCAAGCAACATATGTACTATAAATCAATTTTCCGTCCAATTAAGATATAATTAACGACTCAACCTATATGCCTGGCATTACTTAGCCTGTGGTATGATTGAGTGGTGAACTGAGCAAACCGCATGCAAACATGATTACCGAAAACCGTACGTACGGACAAACTGTGCAAGCTCCGAGCTACGCCAGTTTACCGATTAAAGCTGTTTGATCACGTTACCTAGACTAACATTTTAACATCGCTCGAGTGGAATTGGATTTTAAAGGTAAACATTGGTTAGTAGAAATTCAAAATATTTCATTCGTAGTTGCTTTGGCTTTTAGGAAAGAGGCAAGTCGATTATTTCATTTTCAGTTTTACCTTATCTATTAGTGTTTTTGTTTGATCTATAAAAATTGAGGTTCTCTGTTATTATTCATGAAATATAGTAGTGTTCATTAGCGACTTCGGGTAGTTGTTGACTAGCCGGTCCTGCCAAAACAAATGCTAATAAACTAAACTGTATCATAGCAGAGAAATTGCCTATTCGTAATTTGGCCGTGTTGAATTCAGATCACTGATTTTGTAATGTTTTTCTGTCGATCTTAGTTGGATGGATATATACGCCGAGATTAAGTGATATCATGTTATAACATGACAAAGTATTGAAGCTAATAATTATAGTTACACTTGAGTAACATTATGGAGCTAAAATATGATTGTAATAAAACTACGAATAAAACACAGTAGTTTCTGAAAGGTAAATAACATTAAAAACTCTATAATTACTTATTAATCTCAGTGTCACCACCATAAATTTTAATCAAGAAAATATAAATTAGATAGTAATAATAAAATACAATTTACGAATGAAATTAAATTTTTGGTCCATGCCTCCGGAGGTATAAGAGCTGGCGCCTACTTTGCTCTCAGTTTGCTTTCAGCAGCTGAACTTATATGCTTATGTATGCTTTGATGTAATGAATTATGCATACCTACTTAATTTTCATCTTCATTAGCAATCATCTTTTGCGACAATACATATCTGAACATGAGCGATGTGGAATACGTGCCTACTGTTGTTTTTATATATTACTTGCCTAGGATACAACCCCTCAATAAGGGTGTGCAATTTATTTACTATTCTTATATATTTTTAACTATTGTATTGTTAGCCGTCGGTCTACCATTTTCAACTATCAAGGAACTCGAAAATATATCCTAAAATATCAGGAAGATGTAATGGTAATTCTTTCTTTCCTGGAGTTTTGTTGATTTAAAATTCAAAATATGTCATTTCTGGAGATTTCGAATAGCTCTCATGATTATTTATAATTTCTTTCTGGTACCTAATTGCGGTTATTGGCAACATTTCATAGCATTTTAGGGAAACTATCTTACTGGTCGTATCCATCGATAGTAGTCTGTGTATACTTATTTATTTGACTGCACTGGCTTTTAAAGTAGTCTTTTAACACGTAAGTAAATAGTACAAGCTTAAGGCTCCCGGGTCAATGAATGGGAAACCTTTTCAGGCTACTTCGCTCCTGTTTGTCAAAGAACACTCTGAACATAAGTGCGGCTTCTAATCCCGTACTCGTAAGGCTAGCGACAAACGCAAAATATACCTGTCTTTACTCCATACAAAATCAAGTATATTAACTTCGAAATAGTTATATAACGATATACATACCCATGGTACATGGCCTGCATGCGAATCGAATCTGGACCTCCCAAATTGGGAGACCGCGTCTTAACCGCTGAGCCAGAAATTACTTATGTGCATTTATCCAAATGCTCTTAAACGGTGAAGGAAAACATCATCGTGAGGAAATGTGCATGCCTGAGAAATAAAAATTTAAGGGCATGTGAAGTCCCCAACCCGCATTGGGTCAGTGTGGTGGACAGTGGCCAATACTCCCTGACTATACGAAGGAAGGCCTATATCGCAGTGGGATGTTTACGGGGTGATGATGGTGATACATACCGATGACAATATATAAAGGAGACAGCATGCCAAACATGACAACAGGAGCTCGGTAAAAAAATATTAATAAGTATATGTTAATATTGCGTATCTCGGTGTAATATTATGATATCCAAAGATAAAATATTGCTCACACAAGTGCAAAAACATTTTATGAATTCATATATAAATATGAATTTTGATATCTAGCTTAATAAAAAATTAAAATCTAATTGATACTGCAATCATTGTAATTGGAATCGGAATTTGGGATTTCCTTCTTTTGGTTTCCACATGTTCGTTTTGACCAACGTCTATTGTCAATTCAGTGGTCATTCATATAAGAATTGCAAAATAACGCATCTTTATCTCAAAGAAAAACCAGCATGTACTGTACTGGAAAAACTAATTTGCAATCAAGCTCCTACTATATAATAAAAAAACATATATACTATGTGAGCAAAATTTTTATAACTGTAAAAAATATTAAATTTTCGACAAGACGTGCCGTCATACGATACACATTGACGGTTTCCTTATAAATAAGTAAAAATATTTTTTTAACTTTTGACGTTAATTGTAGATATTTATAAGTCTTAAATTATTCACTACGGAGAGATATCTTTATTTTCTTTTTAGATTTGTATTAAATGATAATAAGATAATAATAATCAAGAATATTTCGCCTGAGGCGTGTCCAACCTAATTCAGGCATCTACCAATTAGCTCATTGTAATTAGTATAATAATTTTATTGTAAACATATTTGTATTATTAGCAAATGAATAAAATGTTCTATTTAAATGCTAGAAAATTGTTTTTAGGTAAATACGTCATATTATGTAACAATTCCCTCGTTTTTAGTGATTGGGCGACGGTGGGAATTCATAAAAGTAGGCAAAAGTTATATGAGCTTTATGATGAAAGGACATATAATAAGAGCGAAAGTTTTATTGAATATGTTAGGCAATACTCGAAAATATTCAAGCGAGCTTGTACCACAGCAAAATCAAATTTTATAAATAATAAAATAAAGAATAGCGCGGACGTAAAGACAACTTGGAAAGTTATAAATAGCGAAACTGGCAAATTTAAAACTCTTAACACTGATACGCGATTAAAAATTAATGATCAGAATTCGATCATTCTTCTAATAATTGAATGAGATTTCAGACTAATTTACTACAAATAAAAATACTTTTTTTTTCGAAGAAGTATTATATTTGAAATATTTCTAAATGTTTATTTATTTATTTATAGTTAGACTCGTATCATATTTTTTCAGGTTGTACTGTAGAAACGAATCCAATTTACTAATGAAATACGCTGTGCATAAAAGCTTCATAAAAAAAGAATACCATCCAAACAAACAAAAGAAATATGTATGAAGTTTAAACACGAAATATGAAAGCTCTCGATTGATAGACTCCCCTCGGGACGCAGTACATGAACATCGAAATAAATCGTGCATTCTAAAGGTAGCATTTCAATACCTCCCAGTTCTAGCACGTATTTCACTTTGCTTTTAATAAAAGCTGCGAAATGGCGTTTCTATTATTATTTTCTTTTTGTTCTGCTTTTGGATTTTCCCCGTGGGGGTCGTGTTTAAAACTGGAGTTGGTCTTTAATTATGGATATACTCGTACAATTGGAAACATTCATTCCTATTTGGTGTCATGCTAAGAATCAACTTTCCCCAACATTCACCTACCTACAGAATTAGAAACGTCACCGCTGCTGGTCTTGTAGCCGTTTCTTCAATAAACAGGCAGTCCAGGGTGACCAAAATTTCCATTCTGGCATCATCTCTAATATAAAAAACGAGAGGAAATAAAAAACTCCTGACGCTGCGGCACGACAACTATTAGTGAATATAATTTGGCGCGGTCCTTGGATGGGTGACCACTGTCCCATATGAGGTATGTCCGTCAACAAACAGTCCTTGCCGGTTGCTTTCTTCCCTTGTTCCTTGTAGATAACCATGGCCAGAGAACAGGTTATCTTTGAAGATTTTTTTCCTCGGAGATAATTAGTTATCTCTAAGGATTTTATTCTCTTTACAGATTTTTTGACAGTTAAGTACATACAAGGAAAATCTATTCGTCGGAGATAACTAGCTATCTCTGAGGATTTCATTTTCCTAGTAGATAACTGTTTTTTTTAACAGTTATCTTTCAAGGCAGTCATATTTTATTATACGAGTAGCTTATTCACAATGTTTTATTATCGCATTAATCACAAAAGTTGGCACTAACCCTAATTTTTGGCTTCGTTGTTCTCGAATATGGTCATTATGAAATCTATTTTGTGTAATAACCTTTTTGAAGTTGTTGTATTTGAAAAGAATTTAAATTTTTTATGATACCATTGAACCGTTAATGGTTCTTTAATAGGGTAGTACGAGACGCAGTCTTTAAAAATTCAGGTAATTTCTTCGCACATGCTATTGGCATTTTTGTTTTAAATAACCACGTGCTAAGTCATCTCTCGATTCTTAAAACTGTACCTAATACATTTCGCCAACGACTACTGTGTTTTTTCTTCGTCCAGATTCCATAATAACGCAGTAGTAATACAGGAAAATATTTAAATGAAATTTTTTTATCCAATGTAGGTAGGATGCAAAAAATATGACTTTTTTTAAAATACATCGCTTCACAAGGTGTTATTACGGAGAACAACACAATACTCTTCCATTTCCATACTACGGTTATATTACATAGGTATTATAAAACATAATCAGTTAACATAAGCGTAGTTCAAGCGATATGAAATCCAGCTAAAGACCTTATCGCCTAAATATTCATCTATCCGGTAATAAACGTTTTTTACAGGCTTTTAATTAGCGTGTACGTTTGTAAGTAAGTTGTCCGTTTCAAACCATTTTACTTACTGTTTACCTACGGAGCTAAAATTTTGCATATTCGTTCAGTTCTGATGACCATTCATTTATATGATAGACATGAACTGCCGCCAGGATCGTCACCAGGGGAACTCCGTAATGGTTAATAGCACGGATAGAAAATTTGGCTTACACGGTTAGAATTGATAGTTTCACGTTGACCTGATGCTGTGTTACCCCAAGAGCGATCTCCTCTGCGGCCAATAGCGCGCTTACGAAATTTTGCAAACACGGTTGGACTAGAAATATGTGGGATCTTGATGGAGCATTATAAGCTTGTTTCCAGAAGCATTTTTTTGCACAGTTCCTCGTTTAAATTTCGCTGTTAACGTGATTCACGTCTCTTTGGTGTGTTGTGATAAGAATTAATACAGGTTTATTACTGATAGCTATACGGTATATTTGTATTGCTGTGCTAATTATTATTGCTATTGTAGTGTTATTAATTATAAATGACACAGATCTAATATGGAATTAGCTGAACAGATAACGTCTAATAACATGGTGTAGTCATGCTTGAGCCTCGCGGGATAATTGTGCAATTGATTTATTCCAAATGAGTAAGCCTGACTCCTTTAAGTTCAGGAGTAGTGTATAAACTACCTAACGAAATAGTTCGAACGCTTGCAACCGGTGTATCTGCTAAAAGGGAATAGACACTTTGTTTGCCGTGACGAGTTGGAAACGGCTTTATCCATTATTATCGGAGTTTAAAGGAAATACGGTGAGTGAGTATCGTTTTATATTTAAAGTTCATCTGATGTAGTTTAGTTAAAGAAAGATGACATATCTCTACTGAAGTTGTCTAACAATTTATACAATAAGTAATTTGTTTAGTCTTCATTCAAATAACAAAATAACGTTCCTTTTGGTTTGTATAAAGTATTATACAGCTTTGGAAGGTCACAACTAGATAACATACTAGACTCTACAGTAGGCCCTTAGTATAAGTATATAGGTCATTGCGTACTATTTCAGAAATGGTTACATATTCTTCTTGTTTTCCTCTGCTACATTAGATATAGATAGTAGTTTATAATCGACCCCTCGTGATTCACAGAGTTTTGGCTTGACGCGTAAAGAGGCCAATTTAATTTTGTTTTTCTGCGAAAGCGAATAAATGTGACACTAAATATGATTCGTTTCTTTTAGAACATGTATATATAACATAAGTTATACTATACAGGGCGTCCCAAAGTTATGGGACATGAAGGGGAAGTACCTTAAATATCGTAGATAGTGAATTTTGCTCAAAGAAGACTTTATGTTATTTTTAAAAGTTAGTAATTCTGCATTCATAGATTTTCTAAAAATTATTTGCTTCGGCTGGGAATCGAACCGACTCAAATGTGAAAAAAAAAACACCCTACTTTTATGATGCCAATCGAAAGAATAGCTAAAAAATAATAACTCTGCCTAAGTAACATAGTATTTTAAAAGAAAGGAACAACGTGAAATTAATCATTTTAATCAAATAAAAAACATACATGAAACTGCCGTAGTCAATTAAGTAGGTATTTTTTTGTAAATTAATTAATTAAATGCTCAAAATGTGATCCCTCTTGTCTTACGCAAATCGCCAATCTTTTAATGAGCCCGCTGCCTGTTGATTTTCTAATCATTTTATGGTGAACACTCGATGTGATATGGCATTATAAATTATTTATTTTTGTTTTTAATTTGCCTTCTGTCTAGCTTACAGAGGACGTATTGAAATACAAGTTTTATCATTTCATCTACACGTGCACTTATAATAAGGAAAACTATGTTAGTACCTATTTTATGAAGTGGGTACTTATTTACGAATAATCAATGCTATCTTTGGAATGATAATATCGCTACTTTTCGAACGTCGTCGGCAATAAATAACTTTCTTGAAATTTGACTCAATCATTTTATGTTGTTCCTTTCTTTTAAAATACTATGTTACTTAGGCAGAGTTATTATTTTTTAGCTATTCTTTCGATTGGCATCATAAAAGTAGGGTGTTTTTTTTTTCACATTTAAGTCGGTTCGATTCCCAGCCGAAGCAAGTAATTTTTAGAAAATCTATGAATGCAGAATTACTAACTTTTAAAAATAACATAAAGTCTTCTTTGAGCAAAATTCACTATCTACAATATTTAAGGTACTTCCCCTTCATGTCCCATAACTTTGGGACGCCCTGTATACACCCGTACCATGCGTTCTACACTGCTGTGTACTCGTTTTATTGTCGCATTAACTTTCATTCCAGTGTTTGTGTGAGATAGATCTCAAAGATGTCCGAATTTCAATGTATTGTGATATACAACACAATGTATTGCAGCGGTTGAGATTCAAAAAACCAAAGCAGGTGCCATATAGCTACCTATACACATATGTATTTATTTTTAAATCGTCAAATATCTGGAAAAATGCAAATGGTAGGTACCTGACAATGGCTTCACGCCCTGTTACGTTTTGCAGGTGATCCCGTCGGATTTCCTGTACTAGACTAGGTAGACTAGAATTTGCCCTAAATCAATGCAGTATAATTTGTTTTTAATATTCGTTCTTTTATTGTAGACTAGCTTTCCGCACGCGGCTCCGCCTACGTGGTAGAACTTTATCGCGGAAATTTGTTTATCCCGAGGGAACTACTCACTTTATCGGGTTATAAAATATCCTATGTTTTAATCTAGAGTATGTTCTACCTATATACCAAATTTCAGCCAAATCCGTTCAGCCATTTCCCCGTGATTGAGCAATAAACAAACAAATGAACAAACATCCAAACTTTCGCATTTATAATGTTAGTTAGAAGACTTATGCTTTAGAATCTTAAGATAATATCGCAAACCACTATTGGGCACGCTAAGGCCCGTATTAAGAAACCATTCTCAAGATTGAGAACAGTTTTGTGGTCGGTCTGAAGTAAACGTGTTGATTAATAAACCTAACTTGAGACCTGAAAAGCACGTGCATACTCAAGCAGTACTGACTTGAGAGGTGCGCGTATTAATAAACGAAACTCAAGACTTATCATTCATTCGCCGCTGAGGCGAATACTTGAGAAGTGATCTCAGCTGAATAGACCTCAAGATAGGTTTATAAATTAGCACGGAGCTTGAGATAGCGTCAACTGCTTAAGACGCATCTCGGTTGATACAGCCTCAAGACTTGTATTGAGATTGGTTTATTAATACGGGCCTTAACTTTTAAATTAAAATATTGTTTGAATTAACTGTTTAATGTCAAAATACAATGAAATAAATAGAATCATGCCATGTTTAGAACTTATTTGTAATGAGATAGAGATTGTACATATTTTCTGACTTTATCTGTTTCTTGTGCAATACACAATAAAGATAGAGCTGAAACAAAAACGTTGAAAAAGTTCTATTTTATCGTGGTGTCTAGACCGGGTGCTTTATTGAATTTTATATTATTTGCATGATAAAATTCAACTATGGCCAATCCTATTACGATAGAAGCTTGGGGCTATAATAATAATGCGATCTCAAAATATTTCAACTCTCAAGTGTCGACTTAAGTTCATCTCAATCATAAGATGGTTTTATAAATACGAGCCCTAAACCCAGTGAAAGACGGACAGACGGGTAGGCTTAATAGCACCCTGAAAACAAAATTAATAACATCGCACATTCATCCATACAATTTTGGCCGAACACAAGTGAACGGACGGACAAACATTCAATAAACCTGTTATATATGTGGTAAAAGATAAATCACCATACTTTATAAAACTAATAATTCATTGCTGTAATAACATTGGAAGTGTATGCATAAACCCATCTCCATGTTTTGATAACCAGTATAGAATCTAGATTAAAAATAACATGTAGGATATAGCAACTGGAAGTTAATAACGAGAGGAAAAATTACTCCCAGAGTGAAAACATGTCTAAATACATTTAACCTAGTAGTTAGCTTACATTCCCACTGCTAGGACACAGCAGTCTAATGTTCTACCTAATGCGAATTTGTGTCGGAATAGTGGCCAACTGACAGTCAAGTGATTTGCAGCTGCCCCTCCTGCAGTTCACCAACTTAATTGACTTACCTTGCCTTCTAGTGAAAACAACAGCGGTTGCTTTCCTCCGATGCACTCGTATGAAAGTGCCACTAGTGGTCACCCACCCAAGTACCTATATACTGATCGCTCCAGACGAATGCGACTGCGCCATGAATGTTACTTTGTATCATGGAAGACTCGAGTTATGTATGACCCCGCGCATATTTTTCTTTTTGCACAACGGGTTAGTTACTCAAGTGAAGATGAGTCCGAAGGTGGAAGCGCGTTCACCCGTTACGCCCAAATTATTTGGGGGAATGGATATCTTATCTCAAACAACCGAATCACCACAATACATAAACATTGCTGCTTGACGGCAGCCTTGGATGAAATGGTGGTAGGTTAGGTAGGCGAACATTAAAAACGTCCTATAACCAGCCAAAAATGCATGTGGTCATTTCATATTACTTTGCACTATTTAATGATAATAACATACACACATACATAATGTCACGCCTGTTTCCCATAGGGGTAGGCAGAGACCACAGACTTCCACTAGCTACGATCCTGACACACCTCATTTGCTTCATTCACTCTTATAAGGTTGTTCATATATGCTCGTCGGTTTAGAGTACTCTTGACTTGGCCTTTCTTTAAGACGTCCGCGATTTGATCATGGCACGTTCGCCGTGGTCTTCCCCTACCAACACTACCATCCACATTCGCTTCGTATATATCTTTCGTAAGTCTTCTTTCATTCATCCTCTTCACATGTCCAAACCGTCTCAGCATAGCTTTTCCAATCTTTGTCACTACATCTTATCAAAATGAAACTACTAAATCTGTATGGCTGAAATGAAATACGAAGACATGTCATAAGTATAGTATTCTGTCAACACACATGTCCACGTGGTTCCTCACGATTCGAGTGCGCTGTACGAAGTGAAGCCACAACCGCCGTCGTACTTGCATTTACGCACACACACGCATCAATACCAAGCCGATCGTCGTATTAATAAGTCACTCGCGAAACGATAACTGACACACATTTAGAAAAGTGACTTCACTTTACGTTATTTATTAGCGGTCCGTGTTCCTTTTTTTTTGTCTGAGCCTGTATCATTCAATCAACGAAATTATTTGCAAGAATACAGTTTTGAAGATATTTAAGCTAGCAAAGCATTTCCATGAATCCAGCCTCAGATGTGCACAATTATTCATTTTTATTACAACCTTTGCTGTCTTTTGTCTACCAAGGCACCTTAGTCCATTCTCTTCTAGTCTCTACTTTGGTCTATCCTAGTATAATAAGTTACACTTTTTTTTTTTTACGAGTATTAGCCTGTCTTGTCCCACTGCTGGGTAAAGGCCTCCCTCAAACTCTTATACTCGTTTCTATCCTTAGCGGTTAAGTCCACTTATGATATATATTTTTTAAATGGACTTGTCTATACAGCGCTGGACACAGCTGAGACAAGCGACCCCTTTTGCGATATAACAGTGGAAACTGTCAGTGTAGCTAATTACCGACTTAGATTAGTCGATTCCCATATACCTACTTCACCATAACCCAAGTGTTAACAAGCGTAGGTAGGCACTTGATTAATCTTGTTATACTAGATGTGTGACCTCCCTCTACGCTTTGAGAGCAATCAGTAGTGTAATCAGAATTCAAATTGTGGTCACCGGTTTCGGGGTTCTTGATCATTCAGCCGACGTCAATCTGTAACTCCGTTTGACCGTAACCCCAGGCCTGTGTATCTTGCACTAAAATCAACAAGCCCTACATTTATGTAATCAAGTTTAGAGATCAATTCTAATTGGGTTTACTCCAAGCCTATTCGGCCTTTGTACAACTGAAATGACAAAATGTGATTAAACAAGACTATAATCTGACTTTTCTTATAGAATATGGAATTGCCCCTTGATACACCTGATTTGTTTGTTTATCAGGCCTTTATAAATTTAAAAAATCCTTTCTGGATGATCATCACACATCAAGGTTCTAAATAAATTTCCTCTTGTCCACCATTTAACGGTACCACCGTCAATCCTGTTGCCCTGTTCGGCGATGCAAAGCAATAAGTTTGGATGCCTACATCGTCTCTTGCAGTATAATCGTTTTATCCAGGGCATATCTTACTGTCGACGTATTAAGGTTTAAAAAAAATCTTGCCGACACTGTCTTTAGTCCCCCAGTCGTAACAACAAATCGCGTTTTAGAAATACTGCGCAGACGCTCGGTGTCCCAATCAAACTTTAAGGTGCAAAATCTTGGAAATAAATAAACCAATTCTAATGAAATACACGCATTATAAGTCTAGATAAGTTATTTTAAGTTCATCCGTAGTATCTGAAATGCAATTGTCTTTCTTTTAGTCAGATATGACAAGCTTTAGGCATGAGACACTAACTAGGCATTATACTTTTTTATATCTTAATCAAAACGAGATTTTTTTGTTGAGTTATCCGGATATTTTTGGAGAACAAAACCTAGTTGCTTTCACGTGGTTTTCATGTCACTTTCGCTTTTCCTTGCTTAATGTAAGTACGAGTACTACTACGATACCACATACAGACAATACCGTACACATGGCCGCATTCTGGTCCTCAAGAATTTGATGGCATTACGATCGACTCGCTAAGAAGAGTGAATAAGTGTCATACTCACAAGGAATGACATCGTTAAAACTCGAAATTTAATGTGATATCTTTACGTAGGAACCCTCCCGGCTCCTCGAGTGCACTCCTGACTTAGTTCCTTGCAATCAATTCAATAAATTTCCCGTCTATTCATTTTTAACGAGGCCTAAATATAGCTGGTATCGACCTGTCGCGCCGCCCCGATCGGACAATGTGTCCGCTAAGGCTCGATTGTTGGACGGGGCAAATTGCCACTCCAGACACTGGACAGTGGACATTGCAATGGAAATACTATATGAACTCTTTGGAGCGCGACGTAGCTGTCGATGACCTTTGGCTGGTGGATGGAATATTTATACTGTGAACACATCTTTTCACAGTTGCATTAGTTGTCTCTCTAAAGGTCAGCGACTCCTGGATATAGTATTTAAAAAAATGGGTAGTCTTTCTGTAAGCCATATAGAGCTCATGTCAATACAAAATATTTTTTAGACAAGTATCTAAAGAAATGAATAAGTTATATAATACTGCTCTAAAAGCTAAGTAAACGAAACTTCATAACGATTTCTGCACAACCTCAGGTTTTAAACAAATATACCTTAACTTCAAAGCAAGTTTGTCAAAGAGCTCTCTTCGTAAGTTCAAAACCTCTCCAAGATACTGCAGACTTGATAGTATTCTTCCCTCTATACACCTTATTTCCAAGTTACAAGTATTTTCAGCATTTTCTAAGTGACACTTTATAGACGATATGCCAACAATTTTGATGCGATTTTTTGAAAAGAATTGTGTGTAAAATAATTATTTTATAATATTGCCTACATTTTTTTTAAATCCCTGTTCAAACTACTAAAATCTAAAGTCTACACATCTGTAACAAAATAAGAGCCTGTGCCTATGTCGTGTTTAGTTTTGCTATCTTCGATACGAAAGTACCAATTTCCTTGTAATATAATTAAAACGTTACCCACTCAATTATAACGATAACCATTGTCAGTGACAATAAGAATCACTAATTGGAATAAGTTTGATATTAGTTTATTATAATACTGCAGTAATGCTGTTGATTCCATGTAAATAAGTAAATAAATAAATAAATACAAAAATTGTTGCACAGTAATATGAAAATTTTGAAAACAAACGACTATAACATTTAGATATACTAAAGCGTGTGAAAAGCTAAATATCTTCGTAACGGCATAACCGATTTTCATTAAACACGGCTAATGACAATGTCTCCTCGTTTAGTTTTTAATATAGAAAACGGCATATAAATCGGACCAAGCTTTACTGAGCTACATCTGGACAACCAGTGGGCACACACACAACGTTGTCAATCACAACACCTGTGGTTCTTCGTCGGGGGTAAAAATAGCGCACTTCACTTATTTTTGCCCCACAGCTACACACCTCTGACCGCCAGTTATTTACACGTGTAATGGCTATATTTAACGCACTAACTCGCTTGTTAATGTATGACAAATCTCAACAGGCCTGATTCACATTTCGACGAGTGCACTGAATACATTTTTCCACAAAGCGAGTTTAATCTTAATTGAATTCACCTGGGCTTAGTTCACTCGCTATTCACTGGTGAAGATAATATTAAAACTTCCTTTGTACACTTCAACGTTGTAATTTGAATGAGTAGACTTAGATGGCGAAGTTGATCCACAGAAAAAGGGAACCTATTTTCCAGTTTGTTGACTTTGAAAAACGGAAAGAAATAATCAGTGTGTTCTTTTGCTTGTAGCTCTTTTCACTGGGGGTGTAGAGTTGCAATTGCAGTTACGAAAGTCTTTCTATCGCAGGAAGGGGTTAAGCCGTGTTGTTTTTGTGTAGATATTGGCATTGTTTGTTGGTAGTAACCCTGCCTTTGAAATCAACGGTTGGGGGGTCGAAACCAGCTAGGAGATTTATGTTTGTTTGATGGATACAAACATTTATTCCCGACATATGTCGTCTTCTCCTTATCGCGTCAATGGGTTGTTTTGTTTTGAGGTACAGAGAAATTTAAATAGTAGTACGGGATGATAAAGTAAATCAAAGCGAGAGATAACAAAACATTTTTAGGTATATAGTTTTATTTCGGATATTGTTGCGATTTGCCATAGATGCGACTAATACGCGTTACTGAAAATCGCAATGGAAATACTGTAAGAGACAATAATAGTTTTGTTGACATTAAACAAACGACGCTTAGCTTTTACCAAACCTGTTACGGCCATTCTGATTCGGCCAATAGAAAAGAGCATGTATAGATATTTTAGCTTACCCCGAAAAACATTTTAGGATTTCTCTAAATTCAAACTAAAAAGGCAACGGCATGCCCTGAGATCCGTAAACGTCCAACATCATTGAAACTGCCTTACTTATTTAATTAGTTACGCAGAAGTTGTATGAAGAAAACCGCAAAATGTTTGTTATTTACCTGAAAACTTGGGAACTTATTATTATGTAAATACCTAAGCTTTTCGCCCGCAGCTTCGATTGCGTGGAATACCCTTATCGTGGATATGTTTAATTTGTTTACCCCGCGGGAACTACACACACTTTGTGAATTATTTATAAAAGAGCGCTCCCGTGTGGAACGATTTTTCGGTTTCGGATATGACGTCTAATTCTTTGAATTTCTAATCCCGTGTTTTACTTTATTCGCAAAAAATAAGAACATTCACGTGTATAATTTTAGTGCCTCAATATACCTACCTACTACGAAATACTAAGATTCCGTGATCGGGCCAATCTTCTCAAAATCTTTAATTGCATAAAAATCGAAATCATAGGTAGAGATGTTCAATTATATTTCGTAACATAGCACTACAAAATCATATTCTCCGATATTTAAGATTAAACTACTTATGCGCTTATGTTCAAACTAATTCATAAATAACCTTCTGAAGGAAAACTTCGGACAATCATATCCCTTAAACATTCAACATAAGTCCATTTATATGAAAATAAATATGGAAATACCTACAATACATATTTCGATGGAACAAATACAGACCTAATTATCCAATGCTATCCGTATCCTGTAAATATGTGGTCAATCGTCAAATACATACAAATCCTTCCCAATTGGTAGTCTCAGTAACAGTTTCGCGGTTTATCGGATTTTGTACAATTTCTTTGTGCAATTCGCGATTCGATCATTCATACATTGGAATTTGGGAAAAATAAACAGGAGTATTGGATTTATTAACATGTAATCAGAATAATTAAATTCATGACATTTCAAATTTGTTCGCATTAAGTTTAAACAATATCTATTAATTGACACATCAACAATAATTATATTGAATATACAACTAAATGAACTAGATTTTTATAAGATTATTACTAACTTGAATACTACTTAACATGTATAAGCGAGCGATATTCGCAGCTTGTGACCAATGTTTGTTCGATGTATGTAGTTAAGTAGGCACTAATATAATCAACAAGCGCAAAATCGATTCCACTAAACACAGCACTAATCGCGGTGGTATCCGCTAATCGATTCGCAATCAAACTTGCGGCTCAGGGATCTAGTAAGGCCACAGAGCATTTCATTTCCTGAAGTCCCGATGCGAAATCCCTATCAATATTATCTATATTCGAACCTCTATAGAAAACTGTCAAACAAATCGTAGGTACTTATTATGAATTTTCACCACAGTATATACAGGCTGTTAAATTTAAAATAATTAATAATATTAATAATTAATTAATTAAATTTGTCTGTGGTCTCCTCTGCCTACCTCTACGGGAAACAGGCGTGATATGTATGTATGTATCTTAAAATTACCAGGCACATTTTTAGGACATTCAGAGACGAAGAACTTTGAATGTTTAAGGGATATGATTGTCCGAAGTTTTCCTTAATTGTACTTTACATACAGGAACAATATTTAAAAAAAAAACAATCTTAATTTCTTAGGAAAGAAATATTATATTTATAGATTTATTTAAACGAGACTTAGATTAACTGGTGTATTGTTAAAAACAGTGAAAAATTCACAATCTTAGATTAATAGTCAACATGGTTTCAGAATCTGTTCTCTTTTTGTCGATGATGATGATGCTGTTTTTATTAAAACAATTTGATTGAATAAAAATAAAAATATCTACTTACAGCTCGTCTTCTCATACGCGAACGTATTGACTGTGCGGACTGTGGTTTAATCCGTGCGACGACGTGCCGTAACGAGCGCTTAATAATTTTGATTAAATGTTTGTTTTACTTCAATAAATTGTTTTAATTAAAACTGCGTCATCCATCATGTCGTGTAAATATGCAATCCAAAAACATGTTTTCTGTTTACTCATGGACTCGATTCTGAATCACTAAAATTTCCCTGGTAATTTTTTAACACCTTGTATGTTACACATTACTATAAAATGTATGAACACCTGTCCGCAAGGAGAATTATAGTTTCCCAATACTCACGTAAACATTAGGTAATACGTTTTGAGCAGAGGAATTTATTTCGCGAAACCCCATGGGAGTGCGGTCGAGAACGATGATATCGAAATAAATAGTGTTCAATTTGGCCCGCAAGGCCGAAACCCATATGGGCCGTAATCGGCTTTACGGAAAATCTAAGTGGAATACGGCCACAGTTATCGAAGCGTAACATACACTAACCGTAATGCTGTTTACGCGATTACCACAGTCGCGTCACTGGACTTCTCATCAGAGGACCCATTGGAGATTGTACCCGGGTGGGATTTCATCAAATGCCGTAGTAGGCTGGTTGCTGAGGCGAACACCTTTTGGCACATAGTGCAGCGTGACTGAGTAACTGTGTGCCTGTAAAGGATGTGGCTCTGCAAGGCAGACACCGAGATGAAACTGCGGTTGCAGGTTGTGCAGTCCGTCGCTCCAGGGGGATGGACTGGAACAACATAAATGGGGACAAATTAGTTGATGATCAGACAAATTTAACCGCCTCCGTGGCTCAATGTAAACAACATGGGTTTACGATTCGGAGGTCGCGGGTTCGATCCCCAGCTGGGTACATGTTTAAGTACTCGGTTTGGTTGGTGGTAGGGCATTTTAAATGTCCGCCTGGCTCTAGCTACCACCATCTATCTAAATCTGCCGCCAAGCAGCAAAGTTATTTGCATTGTTGTGTTCCGGCTGTCAGAGATAAGATAGCCAGTCCCCCAAATGTGTTGGGGTTTCCGGGTCAGTACGCTTCCACCTTCGACCTCATATTCACTTAACATCAGGTGTGATTGAGGTCAAGACAAGTGACAACCCGTTGTGCATATAAAAAAAAAATTTCTACAACACTAAATATTTCGGACACTGTGCTACCAATACACATAACTACATAAATATTTATATTAATATCCATGACTCAGGAAATTGGTAGTCATCACACAAACATTTACCCTAAGCGGGAATCGAACCAGATATCATCGGGTTCGAATGCAGGGTCGCTACCCACTACACCAATCGGTAATCGAATTACCAATAAATGTCGGATTGAACAAATTACATTTTATGAGTATTAAAATTGATGTACGAGCCAAGCCAATTAGCGTAGTTGCGAGGAGAGATATTATTTTCGAACTGTTAAATAAACTTTACCGTAATTGTTAAAACGAAAATTCACGCCGAAATAAATGATGCATCGAAACAATGATGTTGATCATACGCATTATAATGAGTGATCACTGCAAGCTACCGGATAAATTTTAAATTCTCGATAATGACAGGAATATAAGTTTGAAGCTTATATTTTGGATTTAGGGTGTATACATACATAAGGAGCGATTCTAATCGCCCAGCGGGCTGGCTGGAATATTTGATGAGACGTAGGTACCTAATTTAACTTGATTGGCTATAGAAAATTAGTTATTCAGTGGCTATAATATTAACCGTAATTCTCTAAATGACTTTGATTGGCGGAATTATTATAGAATATGGAAAATTGAGATGAGGCTAAAAAGGCAGCCACTAAAACTGTTGTAGTAACAAGAAATCGTATTTAACGCTCAGAACGTAGTTGCTGACTGTTTTTTCGTTACATTCGATCTTGTTGACTGTAAACAGAGGTCAGTGAATTGAAATTAATTTACAAAATAACGCAAAACACTTTTGCATACAACGCTAAGCTAAGAAAAGTTACTAAGCCGAAATAAAAGAGGGTCATTAGCTACCACAAACAGAAGACATTACAATGATTCAAATAATTCTTATTTTTCTATACCAAGAATTTTCGAAGTATCACTGATCGATTGGTAACAGTCGATTTTTTTTTTAACGTTTTATCCGTAGAAATGTTTAGAAATTCTTGGACATACACACAGCGCCATCTAGTATGCTAGCGCACTAAGCAACTAGGCTTATATTATGGATACCATATGGTTCATAAAGTTCACAAAAATATTTTTTTTTTGGAAATTTATACATATTTTGAATTCGAACCCGCAACGCGATAGGTATCAATGTTTTGTAACTTTTACCAAATTTAGTGCCTATTATAATTGGTTATTAATAACTATACATTGAAAATTTCGAAAATTCCCGAGAAAACAAATGATTACATCTAGATATACCAAACAAACTATGTTGAAAGCTTATCTTCGGAACGGCGTAACCGATTTCCATCAAATATGGCTAAGAACCTTCTCCTACCTCCTCTTTTTAATAAAAAAACAAACGACTTCCTACAAAGTAAAAAAATAATTTTACTGGAACGGCATCACTTAATCAGTTTCTCTGTCGTAATTATTATTTTTAGTATATAAAAAAATGTATTTCGAAGTCGGCGTCAATGTTGAAAGTAAATCAATCTACACTAGTCGATGTCACTGGTGACCCGAGAGCTGGTTGTTTCCTCGCTCAACGCTTAAGTATCTGCATCCAACGAGGAAACGCTGCCAGCGTTTACCTTGCCTCGCGGCCCCAATTTTTTACATTTGTTCTAGTTTATATTTAAATTCCATCTCTCTATTTGTTACTGTTTTTAAATAACTTTATTGCTTACATCTACACTTAACATTGACGCCGACTTAGGATATTTTTTCATATACTAGAAATAATAATAATTATAGGTGACTACGCGTAGATAACCCAAGATGATATCCCTCCAAATTAAGTAGGTATATCCTCATGACGTCATAAACATTACCTCACAAGTGGTGGCCGGTAAATTCATGATGCTGCAAACATTACTACCCTATTAATATTCATGCAGTTATTCGTTGACTATTTATAAGGGGAGTGGACTATTTTTGTGTGTATCTATGAGGCGTATTGAACTGGGTGATATTTATACATATAATAATAAAATTTTGAAGGTTATTTGCCTTGGGCATACAGTGCCATCTAGTTCCACACTAAGCAACTAGGCTTGACTTATGGATCCCAAATGTATGATTAACTACATAAATACCTGTTTTTTATTACTATTAATTCATATTACCATACAAATATATGCCCCTGGCGGGATTCAAAACCGCGATCTCTAGACATAGGGCTGTGTCTCTAAGCAATATACCAAATAGGTCGTATTCGTATAATTCTTCCGAAAGGAATTCTCGATAGTCAAAAGGTAAACCGATATACAAGGATAACGACTTTGTTTTATACCATTTAGAAAAGAGATATTTAGATATTCCAGCCTGCGTAGCATGACATCGTTTGTCGCGCGCGACTTAGAGTGAGAGTGGGATAGTTGTTTATTTCGTCCAACCGAAAGAGCAGGACAAATATTATCTCCTTCGACATAAACGTTTCACCTGTCATGCTACGGGCGCTGGTTTCATGATACAGTACAAATTTTAGCTATAGCATATTTTTAAATCCATACTTATAACACACTTTTACACCTACGTCAAAAAGAGAAGGGACTCACATAAATTGATTAGCATCTAACGAAACGGTTAACCTGCGCCAATTTTTCAATATTAGGTATATCCCATCAAAACAACCCCACAATCGGTGTAATTAGTTTTCTAAATAATAATAAAACATGTTACAAGTACAACTGATACACAGGTGGTGACTAGTCTTGATTATGTGACCCATTATTCTCGAAGGTAGAGGAGACTGTGCCACTACAATGGGAACATAAATCGGTTCAGTAAATTACCTAAACCATTGTCTGGCGTAACCCTTACCTGTGGTGATGTGGTTGGACAGCCCCCTGGCACTGCTGAACGATCGACGACAGAGATTACACCAGTAGCTGGTCCTCTCCATATGCTTGTACTTGACATGGTTACGAAGGGCCAGCTGAGAGCTAAATACTTTCGAACAGACGAGACACGGCGACTTCGTCTTGACGCACGTCAGCTCGTGGCGCTCTGTGAATGGTGACAAGTTTAGATATTACATAGGGCAGTCCTTATGGATACCTCTTCGCAAGACGAGGAGGTTAGCATTAGCAAGATTTGATTCGGCAGAACGCGGTTCGAATACCGGATAAATTCCTGTGATGTCTCAATCATCCGATGGAGTCACAAGTCAGTCCGTCAGAGAACTCTACTAGTCCTGGGCCAACTTATTCACCATTCCATTCTGCATATTATACTCCCGTAGAGGCATGAGATTACCTTATATTATAAAACTTCAACTACAATTATAAGCGTACAATTGATGGCGTAACTTATACAATAAATACTGACCTAACGGTGAACCTTTTGAAGGAAAAGCTACAAACGTAAAATTTATCAAAAAATCCTATAATTTCTTTAAAACTAAACCACGATATACATACCTCTAAAAGTTTGATTTACCATATACCTATATACAACATAACTAAATATTTTATCATCATTATCTATCACACAATACATAAATCTTTACTTAATTTAGTCATTTTAGTAAAAGGAATTTGGCATTAATTTTGAATAAGTATACGAGTCTGTGACTTAGTACTGTTTATAACTATACTGCACTGACACCACAGAATAATTAATAGTACTAAAGGTACTGACACTCGAATGATCAGAGACAAACATTTTCTGTGTCCTGTGGTCGACGACTAAGAAACGAAAATAATATTTTCCATCTAAATATAAGACTATGTACTTATAATTTACGATGCAACTAACAGGTCAATTGAATGCGCAATGTCAATTGAATTGAATCTTATGCGCAACGGAGAATCTAGTAGAGAGACAAGTAAGAGCGGTTAACTGTAATAAAAGTTAAATTACCTAACATAACCGGCGACAGAAAGCTTCTATAGCAAGCGTGACAGCGGTGTTTATACCGGTGCTTGTACTGCACGTGTGCATGAAGACTCAACAGCGACGGGTATTTCTTGTCGCATGCTACACATTGCGCCTCTATGTGGCTCTCTGGATGTTTCAACATTCGGTGAGAGTGCAATGTACTGATGGTCTTGTAAATTTTCCCGCAGTGCTGGCACACATGACCGATGTGGTCGCTGTCGGACGTAGACTGGTCGTCTTGCAGCATGTCATGCAATACAGCTGTCGAAGTTTGCAAGTGTTCGGTGACTATCTGATTGTCGTCAATCACCTCCTCTTTTACCACGCCTACGGCACTAATATCACTCATAATAAATGATTCCAGTCAATATCCCTCTGCTATTTATTTTGTCAATACATATTTTTATTATCACAATGTCAATGAATCCTCCGAGAAAAAAAGAATGGCGAATAAAAAAATTATTTGTTTTTTTTTCTGGCGACGTATAAAGGCCAAGGAGCATTAAAATCTTTTTTCTTAGGAATATTTTTTTTTTAATTATATGCAGGCAAGGATTTTTCGTGTAGTCGACGCATAGTCGGAATAACGCTCACGATATTTGCTTGTCGATTCTCAGGTGACCTGACCGAACTGTGTAGAGGATCATGTATGCAATCCCCCACGGTAAATACCGCACCGCTGATTGACTTAAAATCGATCGTGTACCTGAACGGGTTTCTTAGAGCTGTTACTGTTTATAATTTCTATGGCACTCTGGTATTGAATAAATTACAATCGGGAAATATAATTCAATAGAGCCATAGAGAACTTCCGTCTATATGTAGGTGCTATACGTAACATTTTGATTTTTATAATATTTTGTATTCTTGAATTAATCGACTTGATATAATTATTTTCCTTTTATGTTAGCATAATCATTAACATTTCACACAAATTCATTGTATTCTGTGAGTTGTAGCATTTTTAGCCACTTGCATGATTTCCGATTCATGTACCTCAGTCCATTAATTAATACTAATATTTCTCATAAAATAAACGTTCGGCATCCTCCTCGTATAGTACTTTTAAGGGCATAGCTAATCGGTAAAATGTGGTTACGGGTGTGTGTCTTTTGTTTTTTATTGTATAGCGAATGTGTAAATTTTAAACGATGTTAATTATTTTACGTAGACATATGGGTCATTAAATTAGGGTTCCAAATACGTTTTGTTTTTATTTACAAAAGCTATGAACTGCCTAATTGTTTTGTTTTGAAACGTGTCATTGTGTACCTTAATTATTTTTTACTGAAATTATCATAACAAACAGAGATCATTGTTGTCTTTGAATATGGCGATTTAACTTTTAAACGATTTGGAATCGAAAACAAATAAATCAAAATTTACTGCCTTTCAATCTCGTTCCAACATTTCACTAAATAATAGTTTCGCATCGTTCGATCAACATTCTCGCCGGCCAGTAAAAATTTGATTCGATTCCAAATTTGATTTGTGGCGTTCCGTGTGTGGTGTGGTGACGTGTACGTACCTATGGTTCTTTATCGGGTCGCAGTGAGGTCCGCCGCGGCGCTTCGCTCACCGCCTGGCAGGACCAACAGACGACTCACACGGAACGAGAGTCGCTACCATTCGGGTGAGTCAGCACTATAAAGAACCTACTAGCAATATCGCAGCGGCCATTATTGTGGTGTGTGACTGTTGTATGTAAAATATTTGTTTATTTTTTGGCGGGATGGTTTGTTTCTATGTAGTTTACAGTTTATATATATTATTTAATATAAGTACTTATTTTGATGTTCTGTATTTTATTGGGTTTGCTGTATTCGGTTTATTCGGCGGCTATTAATTAACCTAAAGCATCCTAAAGTCTGGTAATGTAATATGACTGGTAATTTGTAAGTAATTTTTATAGTAGCACTTTGTAATTCACAGCACTTTTAGTATGTCTACTTATCTTTCGGGTTATTGTTCTAATTGACCTTGATCTTGAAGTGACTTATGTGTTGATTCACTTATAAATTGTTCGCAAGACCCGGCGCGCACAGAGCAACTGTACGGTTAAACCGCACATATGATTGTATTAGCGTCAACATTTGCATTTTGCCCGGTCCTCCGAGGAGCTGCGCGCTGTACTTCAGTTCACGTTCGTGTATCAAACCATTCGCGTGTGCTCTTCATCATCACCGCTTTTCACATGTTTTTATCGTATATCTGAATAATATAATATATCCATTAAGTAAACAAACTGTACGATTCTCGTACAGCAACTTTAATCGTGACGAAAATTCGCCATTTCGACTTCATTCCTGACTAAAACGCAAATACTCGTAGCTGCGGCCTGGTCGAACAGGAGCATGGACAAGATATTGCTAGCTGTCGCGGCGACTAAAGTTCTCCGTGCGCTTCAGGTCTAAATTGTTGAATAAGTAGTTTATATTAATGTTAAAAAGTAGTAGAACACCCATTTTTACAAGGTTTCATATTGTTATAGTAAGAGCTGTAGAAGCCTATTTAAAATACCTAGTATTTTCCTCTTATTCAGAAACTATTGCAATAGTGCGACTTGTTACGCCAAAAATAAGCTATTTCCAATCCCATACAATGTCCGTATTCATCACACAAACATATGACCCTAGTGGGATTCGAACCCGCAACCTTTTGGCACAGATTACTAATAAGTTACTAAAGTAACTTTTGGTATAGTGGTCAGAGTTGCTAACCACTACACCAAACAGGTCGTCAAAGGTAGTTGTTTATTATCTGCATGTAATTCCACAAAATAATACTGTCACCGCATAACCGCAATAATTTGTGATTACTGTCCGCACTTCGGTCTGGACTCGAATAATGTTAGGTGTGGTGAGCGTAAATCAGGATATCGTATAATATCGGATAATCATACGACAGGTCTTGTTTTGTATAAGGCTCGCTACGCCTTTAGGTAATTTTATCGCTATTAGATTGAGTCATCATCAGCCTTACATGTTCCCATTGTTGGAGCAGGGCCTCACAGATTCGCCCCTCGGACCCAGGGCGGATTGGCTGGTGTCTGACTAGTTGTTACCCAACAGTGAGTGTTTTTAATCCGCCCCTGTAATAGGCTACCGACTTGACTTAACCTTCAATTAAAAGCAACCTGACCGGGTGACGAAGCACGGAAACACTTATATTAAAATGCCACTAGTGGTCACCCATCCATCGACTGACCGCGCCAAATTTTTCTTAACTACGCTAATCGAAAACGGCACGAGTGATAAATATAAAGGATATTTTTTTTTTATACAGTGCAAGTAGTCATTTATTTCAGAAACTACAGAACCAATCAATATTTAGTATTTTACTCTAACTTGGACAGGCGCTATAGAACATTTCGAAATGCCGATTGCACAAGTTTCAAGCTTTCTGTCGGATGGGGCCGTACTTCTAACCAGGAAGCCGCACTACAGGATACTGATAAAATGGAACTGGACTAACTTTAGTTTATAAAAAAAATAAATGAAAGCGAATTGCGAATTCAAAGTTATGCTTCCAAAGGTAAAATGGTATAAGAAAATGAAGATTATTTGAGAAATAAACAAACTTGTCCTCCAAGAATGAGGTCAGTTTATGTTTACGCTTTGCTTTTTAAATATTTAAAACTTTGATTCATACAAAACAAACATGACAAAATATTGTACTTATTTTTAATTAGTACCTACTAACTTTTAATTAGTATACTATTAGGTCTGGTGCTGATAGGCCTAGGATGGGTGGTCACCCAAATGCCATTGGTGGTCACCAATGGCATTTTAATACGAGTCTTTCTGTACATCGGAGGGTTTGGCAATTGTTTTCAATTGAACGTAGTCGTTAACTCAAGTCGGTGGCCAAAAGGGCGGCTTAAAAACTAAATTCCCCCATCCTTGGCACGCGTGGTGGAATGGCCATACCATCTCTCAGTGAGAGGAGGCCATGGTCCAACAGTGATCTGCCAGTACTATTAAGAATATTACAGCACCAAGACAAAATTTATTGGTGATCTTCATGGAATAGTTTTGATTAATACTCTTTGGATTTGTGCTCTTCGAGAAATACGACAAAAGCAACCTTACCCACTTTCTACTCCACACTGGTTTTACGCTACTTACCTTGCTAAGCCCACCTGCAAGCAATATTGATTAAGTACCTACTGAACGCGTCTTACTAGATTAGATAAGCGCTAGTGATTGTCCAGTCTTTGCTGACCTCTCGTGCTCTCCGCATCTCTTGACGATAGGACGCCAAAAAGTTAATAAAAAAAAGTCTTTGATTTTTCAACATAAAGGTTGAGTTCCGCTTGAAGATAGTCACTGATGTGAAATGTGGAAGGGCGGAAACTCCAGCGAACGCCTAAATTATTTCAAATATTAGAGCTCCAATAAATGCAATTTTATATTTAGCATTTTATATCACCAATCGAAAATATTTTATTCTGAAATTGAACATGCGATAATTTCAGAGTGTCATTTCATGTTTGGTACTAATCGTATATTTTCAATTCTAAAATAAATCATTTAGAAACTAGACTAGCAGAAATACTTCAATCCTTTTCATAATAATCCCTTTTAAAATGTCCCGGTTAGTCGTCTATACCTCTATTTTTAAATAAGGTTACTGTTTAAATTGCAAAATTGACAATTTTAAAAATCCTAATCTAACGGGGAGTGTGGCTAAATGTAAAATCCAGCCAAGCGGAAGCGACAATCGAATTTTCATAATATTGCGCTTCTCCCTCTGATACGGGCTTGCGTCCACTTGGCCGTGTCGCCTCGTCATTTGCCTTACGTTGTATTTATTTTGTAATGACTGCGTAGCTTGCCCATTTCAGAACAAATTAATCTATGTGACACTCAAAATGTACGATTAATACAAAAATCGAATAATTGGAGTAAAAATCGATGACGGCCGGCACATTGACGATGATAGGTGATCTGTGTGCTAAGTGCGAGTTTTGTGTTTTACGCAAAAAGTATCTACGAAAAAAATCGTTTTGCAAACTATCCACTAGAGGCGCTGCACATTTCTTCATAAAAATTGTCACGTAAACGTGAACGCGACAGTAAAGTTAAGTCGAAAACTCACACTCCGCCCTCTGTATATGACGTCGTTCAGGATGGCATGAGTCGATAAGCCGTGATGTCCTAGCTTGTCGACACAGTCATCGCACTTACAGCGGTGAGGTGAATTGGTTTTTTAACCTAATGGGTCGTTCGATCTATAAGGACCAACATTCACTGAAGATATGTAGTAGTAGAAGTAATAGGTACTTTATTAATACACATACGAATTTTTGAGATTGTATTGGTTTTAATTGTTTTTTTTTATTATGTTACGTTGGCATGTAAATGCGCGTCGGACTTCAATATTTTAATTATGATGAAACAAACAATATTATGATGTGTCATTAGATTCCGTCATCAGAATGGGGTTAGTTTTGACAAATGCGATGATTGTTGCCATTTCGGGCTACAAAAATCGTTTGATCAATAAATTTAAAACTACTAAACTAGATTACTAGATAAAATAACGAAATCCAATTCGTATAGCTGCCCCCGTAGCATAACATTGTGTCGCGCGCGGCGTAAGTATGAGAATGGGATAGTTGTATATTTCGTCCAAGCGAATAAATAAAAATAAATATACTTAGACATACACACAGCGCCATCTAGTTCCACAGTAAGCAACTATAGGCTTGTGTTGTAGATACCAGATGGTTGATATACTACATAAATACATTTCTTTTTTGTAAATAAATGAAAACATCCATAAATCGGGTACACATGTCCGTATTCATCACACAAACATATGCACCTAGCTGATTCGAACCCGCAACTTTTTGGTATAGTCGTCAGAGTTGCTAACCACTATACCAAACTGGTCGTCAATGAGCAGTACAAATTCTTCTCGCGCGAAATAAACATTCGCGCCCGTCATACGCTAGTGCAGATGGTATTGCCGATACGAAACTCGATTGTATTCCTGTAGTGGACGCACGCCATCGATAAATCCGTAATTGCATTCGCTCGCTCGCCGACAATTGACGCAAGCCTTTATAAGCTTAACATCTACTACCTAATTGAGACCACAAGCGTAAATAAAGTTTCACCCAATATTAAGTCATCAGTCGGCAAATTAGCTCCGGCGCGTTGTAAAGCCGCAACAGTGGTTTAGGATGCAACCACAGATTAATAAACGACGAGATTGCAATGCAAAGGTCGTGAGTTCGATTCTCACCGCAGACTATTGTTGGTGAGCGAATACTAATAAGAGCTTAACCTTATTTGAATTGACAAAGCGTGGTTTATGTTGGGAAAAAAGCTTCTATGCGGTTAAACGAGCAGACAGGTGGATTAATATATTTTAGAGTGTACCTTGGTTGCTCTGGCACCTCCATACATTATGTTTTTAGTGTGATATTTCTTATGATTTGGTTTTTAGTCGATTATTCGTAAGCTGTATTAAAGTATAGTATTCGGTTTCAATTATGGAGGTTAAGCAATATCAGGGGCAGTCAATCCTTGGATAGGTGACCACTAGTAGAACGTTAAACAGTCGTTCCCAATTGTGTTCAATTGCAAGCATTCGTTAAGCCAAGTGAGTGGTCTATAAAAACTTACTGTCAGATGGCCACAATCCATCAGTCCGCACTATGCCCTCGTGGTGGATTATGGCACATACCCTCTCTCAGTGTCACTCCAACAGTGAGGACGTGTAGGCTTGTTAATGATACCTAAGATTGTCGAATAAAGCAGGTTGGTTCTAGTAAGTAGCTCAGCCCCACCTTCGATTTCATTATAATATAAGAAAAAACAGGGACAACAAAGAAGTGTTAGTAAAGACATGAGACAAAATAGACACATTCACACGAGATTCTTTCACTATTCTTTGCGTTTCCCTTTTAAACGTCACTATACAGAATGGAAGAAAAGGCCGTAGGTGGAGGAAAGTGCCTTTGGTATTGATGATAGCACATTTTCTCTTAACGGAAGCATTTGTTAGCGTTAAAGATAAGTTAGTAAGGAAGTAGGTACGATTAATGGATTACTAAATTGTAGCTTAACTGAACCGGGTTTCGAATTAATAAATATGTTGAAATAAATCATTTTGTGTAATACAGCTTCAATCGACAGAACCTTGTGTCTGAAACCAAAGGAAGACTCCCGAATCCAACATTACCTATATAGTTTAAAAAATTTCATCTCTAGTCAGCATAGTATGGGAGATTTAAAAAACTATGAATGGCATGGGTATATGTGGCTTCGGCACGTAAAAAGAATATAACCAACCCATCTCTTCTGGTGGGTGTCAAAACATCTAAAGACTTGCACGTTTTAACCGCGATGGGCTCATCCCCGAGGTTGGGAACTGGCAATCAGATCTGACAGCTTTAGTTTTAAGTTTGAAGATTGTTTGTTTCTGTGGAGGTCATGTTTTGTCTCTGCTCTTGCTGTGAAGTGCTATTTTAGGTTATTTTTACTATTATATTTTATTATTAACTTGCGATCTGCCTATCATTCAATTTATACAGTCCACTTGCTCCTCAAACATCCCGTATCTAACACCCCTGTCACGTGTGCATTTCTGTATATTTTATCAATCACGCTCATCTTCATATTTCACTTCATATTACAAGCTGAGCCTTGGATGTTGTTTCAAGCATTAATCTTTTAATATTTAAAACACACAAACGCTTTATTTTGAGATATCTGAGACCACCCCATTCGTGACTTTATGTATGAATGCCATGCAATTCAATGTAGGATACAAAAATACCACTTATTAAAACTCCACATGTTATTTTTTAAAAGTACATCACTTCAAAAGGTGATATAATTAGGAAGAACTGACAAAAAAGTAAAGATAATAATAATAAATATCCTTCGACATACACAATTCCACAATATGCAACTGTAGGTTTGTGTTGTGGATACCATATGGTTGATATATACTGCATAAATACATATTTTTTTTGTAAATAAATGCTAATTATAAATGAAAACATCCATAACTAAGTAAACAACTATAGGCTTGTGTTTTGGATACCAGATGGTTGATAAACTGTATAAATACATTTTTTTTGTACATAAATAGGGGAGACCGGGGCAAAGTCGTATAGCTAAGCATTGCAAGCCGTAGTTCATTAAGTACAAAACACAGACACATCAAATCAACGTTATTTATTACTTAGGCTCATAAGCTATATAATAATGTAAGTACTTTTCAAAAATTTCAATATAAAATGAAAATCGACAACAAAAAAAAAACCTCTAACTTTTCCGGTTTTGCCCCGTGATGTGGACAAAACCGTATACTATATACGATATTACCCCAGAAGTTAACGAGCTGCTAAACATCCTCTACACAGAAAATCGTCTAAATTCTCCGACTCGTAAACAGTGCAGCCTTCATGTGCCCAGCCTTTGCAATCTATACATTGCACCCAACCGTCATTCATACGACTTGTGCAGTATTCTTCAAGACAGTACAAGCAAATGTTCTCATTTATCTGGATTTGCTTAACTTTTGGCGCTTTTTTCAGATCGAATATCGGTTTTTTGTTCTTTGAAATGGTATTCAACTCATTTTTATATGGAGACGAAGTAATTACAGCAGTTTTCCCTCTGCGACGGTCACTTTTTCTTTTGTCTTCTCTGTTTATTTTGGGAATTGGCATTATATCTGCACACGTCACAGTTTTTAACGTAGTCGACGTTAACGTCGCAGCTGATAGTGGTTTCGGCTCCGGTGTCGCAGCAGAAGTTGATATTTCTTGCTCCTGTTTAACAAGCAGTGCAGTAACCTTTAACGATCCAGTTCTAACGACAGGTGCAGTAGTCGACAAAGCATCAATGGACGAAGAAGTTGGCGAGGCATCAAACGGCCCAGCCGAAGTTAAAGGTATGTCTGTTGTTTCAGCTGCAGCAAAATCATATTCGCTAAATACGTTGCGATTTGTTGGAAAGATGCCTGTTTTGGAAAAACCAGACAATGCGTTCTGCATCGAAGCTGACTTACAATAAGCTGCTCCAAAAAGTCTCGCAATTTGAAACTGTGTAACTACTCGCCCGGGATTATTTCGTAGCCACATATTCACTTCTTGGGTATAATATGTGCTCATTGGCCCCATAATACTCACATCAAGGGGTTGTAACCTGTGGGTACAATGCGGTGGAAAGCTTAACATTATAACACCATTGTCCCTAGCCTTCAAAATTAATGGGAGATTTTTTGTATGGGTCGAGTGTCCGTCCAGCAAAAGAAGAACAGGAGATTCATTTTTGGGTTTCACTGATTATGTGAAGTGATCTAACCGTTGTACGAAAATGTCGCTTTGAACCCAGCCACTTGGATGACATACTGCTATTGTTCCTGGTGGAGCACCATCGAGAAGTTCTGCCTTCATACGGATACGAGGGAATATCAAAAGTGGAGGAACATAAAACCCTGAAGATGAGACACATAGGATAGCGGTGGTAAGTTGGCCTCTTTCCGCTGAACTCGCCAGACCGACCTGTTTTTTTTAAGGCGATTATTCTGCTCTGTTTCTTAGGCACCGTTAGGAGTTGGCAAAAATTTGTATTTATCTATAAGTTCCTCAAGCAAGTCAAAGAATGAGTTTACGCTGACCATGTTAAATCCCATCGCTCTTGCAATGGATCGCTCAGCAGCACGTAGAGATAAAGTACTGTGTCGCTTCATGAACCCAGCAAGCCAATCTTCTCCTGCTAGTTCGGTAGTATCATTAAAATTATTTGGAAGGTTGTTCATTTTTGCCAGCTGGTATGCTAAACGACGAAGGTCTTTATAAGTCAGGCCAAACAACCTTCTCTCCATCAACAAAACATGTTCATATAAGTCCTGTTCTTGTGTTATCGAAAACACAGGCTTAAATCTTCCTAGGCCTTTTCTTATTGAAGCTTCCAAATCGTTAGTCTCCTTGTATTTATTGACTCGGTCCTGCAATGTAGATTTTGGTACCTGGTAGGTTGCAGCAGCTTTTAAGTAGCCCATACTACCGTCAATAACAGCTTCAATGGCTAGTTTCATCTTATCTGAGTCCCAATTTTATCTATTGGTTGATCTTATAAATTAAGCGGCATTTTTGAAGCATCTTAAAAATAAAAACCCAATATAACTTCATATGCTAATACCGAGGCAAAATCGTATATGGTACGGTTTTACCCCATACGGTTCTGACCCAATACTCGGTTTACAAACAATTCATTAAAGTACCTACTTCTGCCAAGCAAAGTTGCCGGTGAAATATTATTTAATTGCGTGAAATAGATACACTACAACATAGTTTATAGGCCACTTACTTGTATAACACGATCAAGATGCAATTCCTGATTAGATTTATTCAAAAATAACATCAGCACTATGAAAAAACAATAAAATTAATTATTACGAAAATCCTCGTGCCTGTAGCGACAAGTTTTCGTTGCTGAATCGTTCCGATTGGTTGACACCACTGACAGGCACGGGCGCGGGAAATTCAAATTATTGACGCGTATTGACGGGTCGTACGTTTTTACCCCGGTATACGGTTTTGGACGGGTCTCCCCTACTTATTATAAATGAAAACATTCATAATTCACATCCGTATTCATCACACAAACATATGCCCCTAGCGGAATTCGAACACGCGACCTTTTGGTATAGTGGTCAAAGTTTCTAACCACGACACCAAACAGGTCGTCAAAAACAGATATTAGCTGTGTTTAATGGAAATCGGTCCAGCCTTTCCGAATATATCTGTTATCTCTGTTGGTTTGTTTTCCTGGATGATGTAATTATACTCATAGCTACTCAGGGGTTTTCTAAATTTTAAATTTATGTTATTCCACCCTGTATTGCTAACAAGAATAGTTTTGTGGCCGTACTCTGTTTATTATCAAATAGGGGATTTATCTTGAACTATCATCGTATTACAAAAGCAAATAATAGACCATTGAAGAGCAGTAGCGTCGTTGAGCGTGCCTAGGACAGATTGACAACAATATTATTGTGAGCTTCAGTCAACTGCTTCGCGTAATAATCTTTGTGTAAATGGGGCTTTATATCTTTCTCGCAATGCAAATGATCTGCAAAAGTCAGTTTGTTGCCTACAATAACTCTATGATATTTGCAATAAAAACGGAGGCAGGTTAATACCAAATGGTATGTTATCTACTATTTTATATTAACATTCTACTAAAGTAAGTAAAATTAATAAAACAATTAATTTAGCTCAACACGTGCGCCTGAGTGGATACAATGATCTATGATGTAGCGAAACCGCATTACATGGGACGCACATATGCTCTCTCAATAGCATAGAGTTATAGCGATCCTTGAGCTTGCTTAGAAATGTATAATAGCCTCTTGCACTTAGTTCCCGTTTTATGGTTGTTTTAAATTTATTAATTAAAATCAAATCAAATACGCTTTATTGTTTAAATAAGGAAGGTACATTTAAATGTCTTATAGAAACTACAAATTAGGCGGCCTTATCGCTAACAGCGATCTCTTCCAGGCAATCTTCACGGAATTCAATACGAGTAATTAAGTGGGTTAGCACAAATAATTTCCTAAGTAAGTTAAGTACATCTGAAAGTTCTATCTTACAATTTAAATCTATTGCAAATAATATTAGACATTTAATAGTGCATTTGTTTGTCAGTTAGTACATTTAACTGCTACCGCTTTGGAAAAGGAAATCATCTGTGGGAAAAGAAGCGAAACGAGAATCCCACAGGATCAATGTTCTTTTTGTTTTTTTAGTGTTCCTTACCAAGTACGGCAAAACGCACCACTTTGGAATCACCTTGGTCCATCTGTTACCGCCATTTAAATTGACATAACCAATTGGAATTTTTTAAAACGATGGTCCAAATACTAATAAGATGAACGATTTTAGGGATCCCTTTAAAATATATTATTTTAGGACATCGGTGAAAATTTTAACCTAGACTTCTAAATCTTCGATTTATTCATTTAAAATTAACTATAAAAAATATCTCTTATATATACAAAAGCCGACCTCATGATGCAAGTCTGTGTTATACATGATGGAAAAGAATAAGTGTCCCATCGCTTCATGGTGTTGTGGGGTTGTTGAGTTACTATACACTCTTATATAGGATGTCGGTTTCTGTCACTTGTATTATTATTTTTATTTTATAATGTGATTGATAATTATTTATTGTTTATTTAATATTTTATAATATTTTACTTATGTATGTTCTGTATGTATTATGTAAATTGTAGCATAAATAAATAAATTTGTCCAAACATGACGGTGCTGCGCATGGTTGCGTTGTCTGGCTCAAGGAGTCCACGGAAGACCAGCGTCGTGGTATCTAACTGGTACCTCGGCATATGCTGAGTGGACGCCTTTCGGTGCCACATATATATATGTATATTTTGCTAGAATTTAAGATTATTGTTTAGTTTACGGTATGTGACACCGAATAAATACTTTTTCTTTCTTTCTTTTCTTTCTAAATTACATATCTAATTGTGACCCATTTTCTGCAAAGATTTAACTCTTTTTTTTTAAAGCTTGCTCTGCCCTAACTAATCTCTAAGAAATACCAAACATTTTGGGTAGATTTTTTAACATCTAAAGAAAAGGTAACGCTAGTGGGGAATACTCATGTACACGCACAGTACGACATGCACTTGGCCGGCTTTTTCGTACTTTGAGAAGGTTAAAATTTATGCTGTTTTTTGGCAATAACCAAATTGTTGGCTGTAAACCACCATTATTATACCTGTATACATATAAACACTAAATATTTATAGTGAGATATGTGACATTTTGTCATTACAATTGAAAACTTCGTCAAATGTCAAATTGATGCTATAAATGTATTACATTTGTTTACATAGGTAATTATATGTACTTATTGCAAATACTTGTCCATCTACCTACGTATTACTAAACAATGCGGGGAGTTTCGGGGTTTACCCTAACACTCTCTATTAAACATTTTCTAAATGAAGCTTTGAACACTAGAACCTTTTTCAAGGTCCCATGCAAACTGGCCAATAAAAGCAATCAATTTTATAAGCACTGTATTTTATTCGAAATTCAAATTTTTTTGCGAATATTGTTTACTTTACAATTATTGCTGTGTACACTTTCTCTCCTGAAGTAAAAACGTAGGTACTCGTAGCTATTTAAATTTTTCGCCTAGAACACCAATTTCGAGTTTCAATTTTGTTCATCCAAGCCAGGGTGGCGTTTTGTTTACCCTAAAATCAATTATGTAATGTGGAATCCCCTCCTCGGCTGGATAATTTGATGTCGTCACGTATTTCTAGTTTTATCGTAACAAATAGAATACGACGTCGGTTCTACAACCGTGTGAATAATAATGTTTTGATTAGCGTTTTATTCATAGTTCCATTCACGTAGATTCTTTTCATTATGTATGTATCATTGTATGTGTCAATTCACTATAAATAAACACAATGAGATTCTTGTAAACCCTCTTTTAGTGCAGTGTGGAGTAATTAGCATTATCCTGGCCGTATCTGTGGCCACAGCTGCGTAGGTCTATGTACGAATAACTGTGGGTTGGCAGTTGACGTATTTTGTGTTCCATTTAGAAATGTGCAGAACAATTATCGGAAATGTTTCCGTTTCCTATATCGAAAAATATTCTGAAACACTTTTCTAAAGAGTCTAAAGAACTGTTTTATATAGGTAGGCATTCGGTGACTTATATAGGTACCTACATTGATGTTGTCGAAAGATGTTTTTATTTTTGTTTTTATATCCTCTCTTTTTTTAACTAAGCTGGAGATTAACAATGAAGTTCTTATTATTATAGGTAATTTGGAAACTTCCAGAAACTCATTGAAAATTGAGGGGGTAATGTTTTTATATTCCTGATTGGAAAAAGCGTCCGGAAAGTGTTTTTGTGGGCGGCGTATTTTATGCGAACCGTGATCTGTAATTTATATTAAACCAATATTGAACAATTAACCTTTTCCAAAATAACCCTTTTATCATTTAAAAAGCCCCACACCGTCTGTCTGTCATTCCAATATCCATTTTCAGTACAAAATGATACGTTAATTTTCTGATATCATGGAAAATTGTATATTCACGTTGCAAATTGAAACACCGACGGGATCCGCCCTGAAGCATAGATAATGTCCATTTCCAGGTGAGCTGGGTATGCTGTTGACAGTATAGCCGAACTGTGTTCAATATCCCGATATTACACGCTGCCAATTCAGCCTTCCACAGACGTAATTCCCCTGTTATGAATATGTATTAATCATGGATTTTGGTATAACATTTTGATCTTTGTGTCAGGTAGGTACTCATTAGGTTACGAGTGGCTCTCAATACTTTGAAGTTTTAGTTAAAATTGTATTATTTATATGAATAGTATGAGTTTGTAAGAGGTTAGTATAACATATATTTTTCGTCTAAAACGCAACAGGTCATGATGTAACATGGTGAACGTTGTGTACCCTTATATTTAACTGTTTTTATTGCTATATATTTTTGTTCAGTTATTAGAGACCATAAATTCTGTGAGGCATAGTCGTCAGTGTAAAAGCGAAAAGGGAAGAACATGCGTCGACCTTGACATGTATAGACCTTGAAATCACGCAGATGCTAGCTTGTTTTGTATTTTGGGCTGAGAGTAACTTTTAGTCCCATTTACAAGGTCTTTCGTACATTGATGATATAATCTGTATTTTGCTTTGATCAATTTGTCAGTACTTTTTTGTTGAAGCTCTTTCAATGGGGCCCAACCACTATGTCCTACATTTATAGTTAATTTAAATGTACCCTGCTCTGCTAATAATGATGCTAATATCTTTGGATGAAAGGGTTGAATTGAAACTCGTTTTTTAACGGGACGTCATTGTCATGAGTTCAAAAGGGTTCTCCTTTGTAGGGTGCAAGTGCAAACTTGTCTCCATTCATAAAGCAGTTGACCGGCTTTGTAGATACGGAGGGAACGACGAGCACCGCACCACTTTAAAAATATAACAGAAATATCTATTTAATTAGCTCCATATGATCTGTTCTCTTGTGAAAAAATAATAGAAAAATTGAAGTGAATCTGTGCAGTGCCGCATCGGTAAATCCTCTCGTATCCTCTGTAATGGTTTTAGAATATAAGTTTATTTATTGTATACCTAAAACCTGAAATTAGTTTGGTCGGAAGCACGCATAGAATAGATTCCCTAAAAAAATATGAAGTTATATTATTTATCTAATTAAGGAATTATAAACACCCTACCAACGGAAACATATGCAGTAACTGAATTCATCCATCCTATATTTTTTCTAGCTATATTGATTACAAAATCTAATTGGGGTGTATCGTTTTTTTGATATACAAAATATAACCTTGTATACTATATATTAAAAATTTAGAAAATCCCGTAGAATCTGCGCATATAACAATATCGTCCATTACCTTATACAAACCGACTGTATTAATAGCTATATATCTTTTAAGTCTTAACTGAATGGCATCTCTCAAGCACCGATTTTCGAACATGAAAAACCGTTTTCAAATCAGTTCAGGCGTTTTGGTACAGACACAGCTTCAAACTTATAACACCCCTCTTTCTGCGTCGGGGGTTAAAAAAGGACTAATGAAGACTGACGGACGATGCGAAACGCTTTTTAATTTAGCATAGGCCTTCAGTGGGCAGAGTAGGTACCTACTTCCACCTATTTTACATGTTATATGCCCCTTGTCAGCTACACCCTGTCATTGACCACCACATTCCAGAATAAGGATGTCACATTTTTCGTATGTAATAAAATAATAATAATAATAAATATCCTCGACATACACACAGCGCCATCTAGTTCCACTTTAAGCAACTACTGCTTGTGTTGTGAATACCAGATGGTTGATATACTACATAAATACATTTTTTTTTGTAAATAAATACTTATTATAAATGAAAACGTCCATAACTCGGGTACACATGTCCGTATTCATCATACAAACATATGCCCCTAGCGGGATTCGAACCCGCAACCTTTTGGTGTAGTGGTCAGAGTTGCTAACCACTACACCAAACATATATCTTCTATAGCATTTCACTTAATCCTCGAAGGGTGTAAGTGAGACATTAGTTGGTTTATATCCTTGGCGCATAAAGCAACTCCAAAAGCCATTAAACTTAGGTCATGTAAGTACTTCCTTCTTCCAGTGCACTCGTGTCCTACAAGAAACTCGACTTTACTACACAGCTATAAGTGATAATGTCTAATGTATACAAAGGTGTGGACAATAACAATACGAGTAATAAATAACTTAAACAAATGTTATGCACATGGCGTACAAGTGTTGAGTGAAATGGAATCACGCGATTATGCATGCTTTTTTTCCATTCTCAAGTGGAACTTTGAGCATGTCTTCAATACTGTTTTGCAGCTCGTAGGGTATAAAGTATCCTATGTGTATGACCCAATCACTATAGCTTTCTCTTTTTACCGCCTTCCAAAAATTAATTTAATACGTGAATATCCATAATAATATATAACAAAATAAAGACTACATAATTGTAAAAAAAAAACGGCCGCATTGAGAACCTCCTCCTTTTTGAAGTCGGTTAATAATACCAATAAATAGTAATAAAAGTGGCAGGAAAAATGGAATATTATAATAAAAGGACACTAGACTAAGATATATAAAGGAACTTAGAAATACATAAATAGATGTCACGAGGCACAAAAGATGTTATTAAATTTGGAATAAATATAAAAACTAGGCACCCGAAAAATTTATATCGGGGTCATTTTGGAAATAAAGTATAAGAAAACCGCCTTCCAAAGATGAGGTGGTTTGATAATCAGTTAATATTCGTCAGTATTTTTATTTCTCCAATAAATATTTTTTGTTTAAAAGGGGATCCCATATAAATTTGTTTCCCATTTCCAGTTTTCCAATTTTTTGCGGTTGCATAGTCGTCATATTATAAATTGGAGGTGCGTGTTGCTATTTTTTCTTAATTGTTTTTTATTCTGCCGTTCTATTGCTCTATGATTAGATTATAATTATCGGACATTACCCAACGGTAGGACTGGCGTCACAATGGCCTTTAATACCTACTCTTAGATCAACGAGCACACACATTATGTGAGAGGTTGGTGTTCAGCTTTCGTATTTATTGCCCTGTGTGAGTGAGTGACAAAGAACTAACTCACTTGACTTAGTGAGTGACTTTGACTCTCACTTGACTCACTCATGAACATAATTTGATCTACAGACTAGCTACATGTGCTCGCCTCAAGATGTTTTCAGCGAAAACTATTTTTTTGCGAACGAAAATAATATTGTGGCATTTGTCATGGAATGAAGTTAAATTTGTGCCAAAACACGAATAATTGTAGGAATATTGTTGCACCGAGTGTTATTTGTAGCCCGAACCACAGCCCGAACGTAGAACTTTTGCGAATACTTGTCCTATATTATTAATTCAAATTAAGAACAAGCAATAACCACTGCGAACAACGGTGTTCCTAATTTAAATGTCTTTGGACGTACAAACTCTATAGAACTCGTCTACCTTCCTCAAATAAAAAAGAAATACAGTAAAAACAATGGATGTTCGTAGAATTCTTTATAATTATGCTTTAATAGTAGCGTAGTTTAGTTGGAGGAAATCTAACTTTATTTAAAATATTAAATGGTACCTTCTCTATTCGATGATAACAAGACGAAGTTACGCTGGAATATTTATTACAAAAATAAAGTTAATATTAAATTTTATTATAATTGATTATATTTAGCGGACCTTGATTCGTGGTACTCTCGTGCACTTATTCGGATTAAGAGCCACATTTTGGTCAACTAAGCGCCCTAAATTGAGGCTGAAGGATACTGTTCTACCTCTTTGATTCCTGAGATATTTTCAAAAACATTCAAAAATTACATTCCTTGAGACGGTATGTACGCAGGTACTTATAAACTACCAGAAACTGATTTTCACATATGAATGGGCACTTGGCGTGTTCACCCTTCGTCTATATGAAAAAATGAGGTCAGATCTAGGGTTACCAGACGGGAAGACTAAAATATCTGGGCAAAATTACAAAATGTCTGGGTTTTGGGATTGTTGCCGGGACAGACAAATATTTATGAATCAAAATGTTTAAATTAACGTCATGACAAAAACTTTACATTTTTGGCACATTATGGGTTGGTTACCTATGTCATGATAGCCATAATACACTTACGTTTCCATATGTACTTAGCATTACATTTAACTGAATCCTCCAATTTGGATCTTTGAGAAGTACCTACTCCGTAAAGATTTAAAATGAAAACAGTTTACATCGAAGTTCTGTCTAATTAATGGCCACATTCTCTCTTTTGTATACAAATTATTTAGCAGGCTAAATATCCTTTCACAATAATATTAATAAATATCTTTGCACATAAACACAGCGCCATCTAGTTCCACACTAAGCAACTAGGATTGTATTATAGATACCAGATGGTTGATAAACTACACAAATACTTGTTTTTGTAAATAAATACACATATAAATGAAAAACATTCATAACTCGGGAACACATGTCTGTATTCATCATACAAACATATGCCCCTAGCGGGATTCGAACCCGCGACCTTTTGGTATAGCAGCAGAATTTCTAAACACTACACCAGACAGGTCGTCTAATATACATTTCTTACGAATTACAACACAAATTATATAATTTTCTTTTTATTAAGCGGGGTTTCAAAATTTCTAATTTGTTAAGAACTTTATTGTTTGTTGTATTTACTCGAAAGTCTGCACATCATATGAAATGTCGGGACAATCCAACGAATCACGACCATCTGGTAACCCTAGTCCGACCACAGACGTATAAATAGTAGCTAACGCATCTCATTTATATACCTACAAAAGTATTTAGCCATGTTTAAACATTGACATATGAAATAACTATAAATTGATGATTGAGAAAACCCCGAAAAACTATATCATCCTATCACCAAATAACTGTTTTACAAGATGAATGTCTTCGGAACGACTTAATGGATTTTCATCAAACATGACTAATATCGTACAAATACCACACTGAAATTGAACTAAGCATTACTGAGATACAACCAGACAAAAACTGGATACACGCACACATAAAATGCCATCAAACACAGAACACCTCGTAAGTAAAGTATTCCTAGTTTATTGGGAATATTTAAAAAGTCTTGTGTGCGAGTTCTACATGGGTGGGACCCGCGTCCACTTTTGCATATTTTGTTTGGTATTCTATTATTTATAAGTCTGTGGGGCAGACGTACTTAGCTGTCCATTAAAAAGTGGAAATACGTGACTGTGATCTAAATTTACTAGTTGTGGTCATACCTTTCGGGCAACATCCTAAAATCTGCGATAACCATCATATTCCTATTCTTATATGCTACTCGTAAGTATTCACCGTTTTAAGATTCAATTTCACTTCGAGTCCATTTAAATTGTATTCTGCGAATTGTCCAGATGTAACTGAATCTCGCGTAGCACAAAGGTACTGGAGGTTGGTATTTTTAGGATTCTGTACCCAAATGGTCTTCTTACCAAACTAACATACTTCACCGGTTGTCGTCACTGACAAAATTAAACTAACCCGATTCTCCGTGGATGACGTTATTATAACAAAAACGGTACAGACCACTCTATTTGGTATAAACGTAGTACGAAATTCTGTTTTATTTTATTATTTAGTATCCAATTAAAATAGTGCTTTTTCAGGAATAAAATTGAAATTTTAGGAAACCTAGAAACTGAACAAATATTGGGGTATCTGTAATAAATCATACAATTCATCCGTCATGGCTTTCCTTTCCTCTCATTTATCTTAAATATCACTAAAACTTCTCTCAAATCGGACCACGATTTATTGAGATACATCTGGACAAAGACTAGACACAGACACAACACCGTCAAACTCATAATACCCGTCGTTTTTCGTCGGAGGTTAATAAATAGATTACATTGTAAAAAAAATCTATTATTATTTAAAATAAAATTTCTCAAAGAAGGCTGCCATAAAATCGGGAACATTAAACACTGTTGACGTATTAAACTTTAGTAACCAATTTTAAATTTATATCAAAGAGAGGAAGTTAATTGAATTTCAAATGATGTCTACAGAACATTCATTTGAATCTCAAACAAACACTCAATACATAATATACATTTACATTTACACAAATTGAGAATAACACAAGTGACAAACTGTTCTACAACAACCAAATTTTTACGGAACCCTCAGTGGGGGAGTTCGACTTGCATTTTGTTGGTTTTTTTTCCTTGTTCCCATGTAAGAAAACAACCGAAAAGAGTTGGAATGCGCTGTATTGCAACCTCTTTGATAACAACGGGCGGAGTGCGTCCATTACTCAAGTCACTCCGGGCCTCAAATGAGCATGTATGCATTACATGACTACACGTGCATATGGGCGCCAGGTTGGAACAAAGCTACTGAGCAGGGCCGGTGCGAGGGGACAAGTCTGTGGTCACAGGCAGAAAGGGTCGACTGCTTTGTCTAAAATTAACGGATATTTAACGTACCCTAATAACGGTTTGCAATACTTTCGAACACACGGCAGCAGTCTATTATTTTAATTTGACATAAATGGTTCTAACATTGTTTTGTAAGTGTACATTAAAATATTTCTGGAAGTTATACGTATACCTACTTAATCTACAGCGTTTGTCTTTCATTGCTGAATTACCATTATAGGTATATTCATAGGCTACCTATTACTTTAACACCCTTTCAAGGTTTTTAAGGATTTTCTCACTGTTATGGTATATTATACTTGTTTTTTTTTATCTTGTTTTTATCCCGTTCTACTTTTTTCTCTACCCAAACGTTGTATGGTAGAAATCGCTTAATAGCGATAAGACCGCCTGGTTGTACAATTATTATTTTTTTGCAGCTATATTTAAGAAGTGTATTGTAGAATTTTGTGCTGTGTTGTAGAGAGTGTACTTGATTGATTGAATGATTGATTATACTTTTCTTAGAACTCCAGGGCTCTAGGTAATTCCTCAGCATCCACAGCTTTCTAATTATTTCGCACAATGCCGTCCCTGTCCTGCGCTCGAGATTGTGTGGTGACGTCAGTTTCATCTTACGACAGAAACCGTCCTACTTTGCTTACTTTATCAAAGAATTTTCATCATCGCGTCCCGTACCTCGTTGCCGTGCAATCCTGAAGGTTGTGGAGTTATCTTATGAACAATTATGAAAATAAGATCGAATGCCAATTGGCGATAGAATTGACGACCGATTGGTGTAGTGGAAAACCTATCACTAAATAAATGCAAAACCATCAATAAACATAAATTATTTACAAAAGGCTATCATAAAATTTTAGATAATTAGAGTGGACATAGACCGCTCGGCGATATTCAATCGAATCTAACTTGGATGTTTGTTTATTGTTGCTCAATCACGGTGATACGGATGAACTGATTTTGATGAAATTCGGTATATAGGTAGAATGTACCCTGGATTAAGACATAGGATATTTTTATCCTGATAAACTGAGTAGTTCCCGCGGGATACACAAATGAAACATATCCGCGATAAAGTCATTTCACGCGGGTGAAGCCGCGGGCGGAAAGCTTGTTATACAATATTATATAGTCCACTTACAAATTGTAACCCAAAACCTACTTAAAAAGAGCAACCCTTGCCCTTTTGCTCATGCAGCTTTATGAGAGTAATAATTTTAATGTTAAGTTAAAAAAATAACATTTTAAAGTGTATATTTTAAAATATATAAAATACGAGTATGTTTGACTGACTAATAGATGTTTTTACTTTAATAGGCGAGCAGAAAATGCCGACGAAAGGAAAATAACATTATTTAACTTACAATTGCCGTACTCTCGGAGACTTACTCCCTAGAGAAGAATAACTTAATTTTTAACGCTGTAATGCGCTTACACCGCTCTGCCATCGCCGTGCGCCGATGTGATGTACTTACAAGTTTAAGTATACTCAGTAGTTATCGCTTAAACAAGGAATGTTCCTTTAAAAATATGGTGTCATATGTAAATGCCCTTATTCAGTCTTATAACGTCGTATTCAACAAAACAATGAGAAAAGAAAAAAAATGAGCAGATGGTGTCGCAAGCGTCGCTGAGCGGGTCGTCATACTCGTTCTTTCTTTCCATCATCTTTCGAGCACTCGGTCGTGTCCGTTATAAGTCGATTCTAACTTCTACGGCACCTTTTGTTTGGATAAATACCTGTGACTTGCCTGTATATTACAATACAATACTCTTTATTTCACAAAATAATTCTACCAGGCGTCCCGGCTATTTGTGGGAAAGTAACATTATTAACTGCAATATTAATTTTTTGATATGCAGCCATTGTTCATAAAGCATATCTTTTCTACTACAGGCAATGCAATTGCAAGCGAGCCTATCAGAGAATAATTCAATTTTACTGTGCATTCAATCAAGGTATTGAATAAAACGTTTCAGCACTGTTAAATATTGGGTTTTCATTTGGAATTGCTGGTAATGATTCCATTTGATTGGAACATTATTAATACGGTTGCTTGTGCTTCCAAATATTAGATACCTAAATAGTTGTAAGTTAATTGAAACTCCAGTAAATTATGGACGAAGTTGATGGATTTTTGCGGTTCATGTGAGCGTGTGTTACCCAATTTATTCATAATCGATTCAACCGTGTGATTGAAACACAAACAAAGTTTGAAACTTACATGTTAGCAGTGGTAGTTGTTGCCGTATGGTTCCTTGCAGAGTGGAATAGAACCAACGAGTCTCTTCCCCTGGGTATCGATAACTAAGGGGTCAGGACCTTCAAATTAAAGCCAATTATGGTGAACACCGTCGTTGATGCCATGCCCTCAAAAAATCCTGCGACCGCGACCCTGCCTGCTCAGCATCAAGGCATATCATCCCTTTGACTATGGTGCAAACCTCGAATCTCCATACATAGCACCATTGCTATTTTTAAACGACAAAATCTTGTGGGGAAATGTCTGGGTTTGTATTTGGTTTCTATTGGCAAATATCAAAAGTGAAAAAAGTCATTGCCAAGATGGAATCGGCTTTCATCCATAGCAACTTCCCGCGAAATTCATTAGGTTATCTATCCACTTTGTTACTTCTATGTTAGTTTCAGTTTATTATTTAGCAATAAACACGAACCTAAATAGTCTGGTCTTAATGTACTAAATTTGTATTGAAACGTGAGCTTCGGCCGACCATGTCAGTGCAAGAACCTATATTTAGCTAATATGTATATAACATATTATTATGATAAGATGGGCTCAATTTCTTAAACAAAGTAACATTGTGAAGGAAATAATACAGAGGATGTGCATTCAACAAAAACTGGTATGATGACAACGTCATGCCGACCTTGTGGTTATGGTTGAGTGCGAGCTTCAACCGATAAGAGGTAGCGATATTAGAAATAATGATAGAAGTTAAACTTTTTAACGGAAATTCATTGTAACGGAAAATAAACACTGCCGCGATAGTTAAAGTTATCTTGCGAGCATGCAATGCGTCAAAATTTTGAGTAGATTGAAGAGCCACTCTCAACTATACTCACCCCAAAGCTGAAGATAGTTTGACTCTTTGCATTAACATTATGAAAAAACAACATTATAATAGAAATTTAAAATTATAAAATTAGACGCTCATAATTTGTAAATCCTATAGGTGTAAACTGTATTACAGTAAGCTACTGTTATTGTAACTGGACTTTATACACATGCTGTAACTTTATCAAGCAATCAAAATAAAGTTAAATAATAAAAAATTCTAAATAGTATATAACTCGGGAACAGAACCCCACGTGTTTGTAATTTAAATGTTGACAAAACTAAAAAAGGTTAAGTCCTCAAAGAATATAACTTCAGAACGATTAACGGTAGATCAGTGAATCGCTTCCGCCTCCGCTCATCGCTTCGCACCGTGTCCTCAGTATTAGGTATAACTAGTATGACTAGCACACGACTGGCATTATTAATTTGACACTATTTCTATATTCATACAGCGTTAGTTTATACGTAAAATTTATGCTGTAACATTTCCGTTGATCTCCTGGTTTTGTAGGTATTTACTTTAGTTAGTAGCTGGTGGGAAACCACACTGACCGCAAAAAAGATAAATAAGTAGTTAGGGGCGATAAACGCTATCAAGGTTTTCTCTACCAATAGGTACCATTGTTCAAAGGGGCTTTCATTCACTTTCAAAATGACAAATATACAGGTTGAAATTCGCATTAATGTGACAATTTCCGCTAAACTACTTACAATTTAAAAACGTAATACATATTGCTACATCACATTTTTTAAGCTGTTTGAAATAAAGTCCAACATTGTGCACTCATCCATATACACTGGGAACGCACCTGCTATATGCTTTTGCAAAAGAAGTGAGCGCCTTATGCACTTGCTTCTCGTGATGAGAAAATCGATAGTTTAAGTCAAGTAGTCACTTTCATCCGTGTGCAGGTCTGTAAATTACACGATTACTCCACTTAGCAACTGATCTATTCCTGTTCACCCTAGTGCGGAGCCAATCGACAACGGCGCCGACATCGTGTTTATCCGCCAAACATATCGGTAAACTACATTCAACAGTTGCGGCGGGGATTGTGGGCACCACAGAGTTTATCATTCATTTGACAGTGCTGGCTAGCGAATTGGTAGCGGTTAAATGTTTTAAAACGAGCAAAAAATCCTCCCTTTATGGGAACGTGTAAACTCGTTAACACCACCGACGTTTCACGCACTCGATTTAAAATATTTACCATTCTACCGTATTCATACTGGGAATTTCTATAGTTTCGTTATGTTAGTTTATTTGTCTGTGTTTCTTTTCAGCTGTATATCACACCTGTTTTACTCGTAAAAGAGAGAGTAATAAGTCGTTATAAATTAAAACTCAATTGTGAAGAATTTAGACCAGTCAGTATTGTGGCTACTTACAATTAATACAATATTGTCTACCTATGTAAAATTATAAATGAGATTTTTTGGAGTTTATGATTGCTATATACATTTTTTATAATGATTAACTCGTTCACTTTACGATATGACATGATGATGTGGACATATCTATCTTTTGGATAACATTTACATCATATAGACGACCGGTTGGTATAGTGGATAGTTCGAACGGTTGCCAGTTCGAATCCCGCGAGGGGTAAATGTTTGTGTGATAAATACAAATGGATGTTTAAATCAATATTCATGTATGCTTATCCGTTATCTAGTACCCACAGTACAAGCTTTGCTTAGTTCGGGACTAGATATTGGTGTAACTGTCCCAAATATTTATTTATTTAATTTAATATCCATTTATAAAAACACATAGAAACGGCCGAATTGAGAACCGTAACCTCCTCCTTTTTGAATTCGGTCAAAAATGAATAGTTAAAAGTCAAAATTGGTTATTACGTTACTGAATACTGCACACTGAAATCTAAAGTACATATAAGTTAGAAAAGAAAGGGAAAATATCACAGCTACTAGATTGGTACAAGTAATTCATGACTAATAATGCAATGTATGTATGACAAATGTATTTGGTCATAATGAATCCATTTAAATTAAATTTGTTTTTTTACATACAGAATATACCTACAATTTCAGTTCCGTTGTCAGAAACAACGGAACCCTTTTGCGCGTAGTCCGTCACGCACTTGCTATTTTTATCCTGAATATACGAGTATGAAAGGATAATTGGTTTTCCGCTGTCACACAACGAGGCCGATTTATACTTGTTCGGGTGGTATTTCGTTACATATTATCTTTACATATTTCATTGGTTTCCTTCTCTGAAAATAAAAAACCGAATAACTGCGAATCTGACTCGCGCACCGAGGGTTCCGTACAAACTTGTACATAGATAGTTCGTCCATCACGGCAACCGAGTCTCGAAGAAAAGTTGAAGAATGAAAGTAATCGCAAAGAAATACTATAATACACTGACTTAGAAGCTTGATTTTTTATAGCTTCAGGTGACCATAGACCAAAGAGTTTATATTAATCTGAACTCAATGTCTCCACGCGTTCCAGAGAAATACTACCTTGACAGACGACCAACGAAGTGATCCTCTAGGAGTTCGTTTCGAGGTACTGAACCCAAAAAAAACAAATTGTGAATAAATATTCGTAAGGGATAGTGCTGGTACCTTTCTATATTTTCGGTTTTCGATTATTTGAATTTTATTTGTTTTGTTTTGTTTTCAATAATATCAAAGGGCGAACAGGCCGATGGCTCACATGTTGGGAGGTGGGTGGTCTAATAACATTCGCAATACCAGGGGAATCGCGTAAGTATTTCCGACGAAATTCCTTTCCGAAGCAAGGGGTCCGACCTAGAAATGAGAGGAGTGCTCCTTGTTGGGTCAGTTGTAGGAAGAGCGATTCAATTTAATGTTTAGGCGGCTCGTAATGAATGCCGTCGTACATTACGCCACATGACCTCATATTAAGCTTTCACAGAAAACTGTGCTGCTCAGAGCGGATTCCTTAGATTCTGATAAATTTCTTTGGATCCTTACCGATTGACATTGAGCAGCTCAGTTTCTTACTTGCAGCAAATGTCCGTAATACATGACCATCCGCCTAGGCTTTTTGATAATTTAACAATATGCGTACTACAGTGGGGTCTTTTCCTCCTAGACACGATTTTCCATGGCTGACATGGAAATCCTTAATCGGTTTCGGACTCAAGTCAAAAATAATCAGTGAAGTGGGGCATCTCCGAGTGATCGGTGTGAGTGCGGAGTCTCCACGCAGACAATGAATCACCTATTATCTTGCTTCGTGTGTCCTGACTGCACGTTTGACGACCTCCTAACGCTACAGAGAGTGCTGTTAGTTTTGATCCAATAAAATTTGAAACTTGCCTCGACTCGAAAAGAAGAAGAAGTGAGGTCGTATCCAAGATTTGTAGAGCATAAGTCATGGGCAGTAAAGTACCCCTCCGACCTATTTAACACACTCAACTCTTTAGCTTTGCTCTCCAAATGACTTCGGAACTGCACATCGCTCAAAATGTCGACTTCGTATCGAGTATCCCGATACTCTTAGAGTTAGTAAGCGCAGTGACTTGAAACTTTGGCGATTGAATACCCTAGTTCTATTCATAAACGACTTTATATACGTAGGTAGATGATTTATGATTATCGTACCCAATGATGGATGATCGGTGCACTAAAAATTGTGCCGTAGTTTCACTTAAAGTTTTACTCGATGAACAAACCTGTCCCTCAACTTACGTGAAAAATACGAAATGTCGGCGTGTTACTTTGGCTAAACAGTAACACGCTTTGTAACGGGAATTCCATTTTTTTTTACATTAAACTTGAACAGTTTTCCCCTCCAGACAGTGCTACAGACAGTGCGTGGCGGACGGACCTCCAAACCATTCGTATTTTTATGGGAAACACTTAAGTACTTAATGTAGCACTAATTCTTCACTTGCACGCTCTAACCTAATTCCAGACCACTTTCATTGGTCGCTTATTCACTATAGCTTTTATCTATGTACATATGTACTTACTATATAATTAGTTCATTTATATGCATGAGTGATATATAGTTACATTGCTAGTTTTCCGCTGGTATCACAGCTGGTATGGTATAATTATGCTAGAAGGCGCCTTGCAAGTAAAGTAAATGTGGAAACTTAGTTTAACGACTTACGAAAGATGCCATAAAAATTTTGAAGCGGAGTTTATGGAAACATTTTGTATAAGGTATAAAAATGTTTTTAATTTGACGCCGTAATTGACGAAGCCATGTTAATTCTGTGCTCAAACTTTATGTAGTTAAATGTTTCCATTTTATTTTTATTATTCACTTTATATAAATAGATCGAGGAGATGTTAACTCGTAACTATTTAGCTAATACAGTTAACTAGTCGGATTCATTCTTATCCAGTAGCAACATATACAATTATACACAAATTGTATACAAAGGTGGTAACCAAGTTTTAAATGAATCTATGCTTTGCAGAAGTGAGACAGGAGGCGGTACAGCAGGCCCTGGCAGAGATGCAGAACAGACCGAAGCCTTCGCTGCCGATGCCCTCCAAGAGGACCTCCATGATGGCGAAAAGCCCGGATAGAGAGAAACATGAGCTCTGTGAGTACTAAACCGCAATAAGTCGATGCGTAATCCATTTACTCGGACAAGCCTGTTTTACAAGTTGTCAGTTCAAATTGAACCTTAGCTTTCATTCATTATTAGCGTCGATTTTAAAGATTTTAAATTGATTTACTTATTCTATTAATCCAGGAAGATAATTATACGATCAAATATTGGTTTTACCTTGGAACGGTGTCATACATTAGAGTCCAACTTGTGTAATATACCATGACGACTTGTTTATGAATGACGAGAAAGAGGGGTACCATCGCAGGTTCTATTCTTAGCAGAAACTTAGCCCTCTAGATTTTACTGCGATCGTACAATTGGAAAATGTTCTGTTGGCTGTTGGAAGGCGTTGGTGACCACCCTTAACCAACCTAACCTTGAGCTGAAAGCTAGATCTGACAGTTCGAACTGACAGCCAACATTACATTTCTCATCTCATTAACAGCGTCAAGCTCTGAAGAGGATTCTTTGGTTGGCGATGCGGAGCTGCCACCACCACCGGAGCTGGGCTCGCCTCCCGCCCGCCGCCCTGCTGCGCCGCATCCCCGATCCCACCCTCACCCTCTGCCACAACCGCACCTCCCACACCCACCGCACCCACCGCATGTCCCACACCCACCGCATGTTCCACACCCACCGCACCAACCTCATACACACCAGCCCCACCAGCCCCATCCTCCTCCGCCCCAGCCCCATCCGCCTCAACAACCGCCGAGGGAGAAGAAACATCAAGCAAGAGAACGGACAGAGATAGACTTGAGTGAAATGACTTCATTCCCAGCATGTAAGTACATATTACGAGTAATGTTATAATGAAACTTAGCAATGGGTATGACACTCTGTATTAATAGTTTGATACTAGACTTTCAAAATCCAGTTGTTTTGATTATTAATGGCGCGATTTAAAACTCCAAATACAAACTCCAATTATAATTTTGGACCAAAACAACAACGTCGATATTTAATTATCCCGGCTAACCTAAACGCTGTTAATCGCCACCATTCAGCCAACACAATTGAGCTCCACTCGATCCGAGACCCTATTGTGAACCGCCAATTTTTCCATCAAACTCTGTAGGTAATTGGTCGCGCGAGCCAAGAGCTATCCAATGAAAACTTCTACATCTCTCCTAACTCCTCGCTAACGACTGAACACTAATTCAATTTCGCCCGACACCTCTGCAGTCTAATTTGAAAGTAATAAAATATATTCACGTCGTGTGCAAGCCGTGTTGTTCCCGGTACTTACGTACGGTTCTCGAGACTGTCGTGAAAGGAGACTATGAGATAGTGACGTAACGATTATACCTTTGGACGGGGATGGATACGTCATGTATGCAGAACTTCCAAAATGTATATTTTTTTTATGCACAACGGGTTAGCACTTGACCTCAATCACACCTGATGTTAAGTGAAGATGAGGTCGAAGGTGGAAGCGTACTGATCCGGAAACCCAAATATTTGGGGAACTGGCTATCTTATCTCTGACAACCGGTTCCGGTGTTCCGATTGGAACACAACAATGCTATTAACATTGCTCTGTTTGGCGGCAGATTTAGATGAGATGGTGGTAGCTAGCCAGGCGGACATTTAAAATGCCCTACCACCGATCAATATGAGCCCATCCCTGGAATATGTAAAACAGGGACTTAAAGATCTATGTGTGTGTTTCCGTCTTTGTCCGGATGTATTTCAGTACAATGCGTTGGTGCGATTTGTGTGCGGTTTTTTTTATATTAAAGACTAAACGAGCGGACAGGTTATTAACAATGTTTGGTGAAAATCTGTTAGCCGTTTCGAAGATATTTAGCTTTTTAGAGTATTTGGATGATACCATAGTCTATCGGGGATTTTCTAAATTTATTTTTGAAGTCATGTAAGATTAAACTTTGGATAGGTTCTTTTAGCCATGCTTGAATGCAACGCATGCGTTTCGCCGAGCTTTTTGGTTTGGTTTATCTGGATGATGTAACTTATTCGGAGGTTATCTACATTTTCAGTAAATAGTTATTTACATATTATATCTATGCCGTGATACTCGAAAGTAGTCTGGACAGCGCCTACTATTCTTTTACAGTCTGAAATCGACAATCTAATATCCAGGTTTGACTTTGAACCCCTGAATCCTCTAGTACACGTCACTTGACAATGGAAGAGAACATAGACTTACATATGCAGCAGTAATAAATTATAAATATCCTTGCACATACACACAGTGCCATCTAGTTCCACACTAAGCAACTAGGCTTGTATTATGGATACCAGATGGTTGATAAACTACACAAATACATTTTTTTTTGTAAATAAATACATAAATAAATGAAAAACATCCATAACTCGGGAACACATGTCTGTATTCATCATACAAACGGGATTCGAACCCGCGACCTTTTGGCATAGCAGTCAGAATTTTTAACCACTACACCAAACAGGTCGTCAGTAGACTTCTAATATAGTTTTACCTATAGATGATGATTAGTGTCTAGTTGGACTAACAATCTCCTCTGTCGGTTGCCGCAATGCGGCTTAGGTTCATTGAAGTACGCGAAGATGGGAAAAGTAGATACAAGTTATCAATTAAACTTCAGATAGCGCGCCGCAACTTTATCGTTTTCATTCAAGTTCAGATGTTTCCTCGCTCACAAGTTATTTGTTAGAAATGTTGGAATTTGCAGAGAAAATGCAATAAAACTATTATTCAAACTTGTGGTATTCTGTGTCGCGATAGATATTGTTATTCCGTGTCAGTACGCTTCCACTTTCGACTTCATCTTCACTTAACATCAGGTGTGATTGAGGTCAAGTACCGACCAACCCCAAAAAAAAAAAGTTAAACGCACTTTTATCGATAAAAAGTCGAATGAAGGATTCCGCTAAGTTGTAAACATTTTTGCTTGATACTGCAGAAAAATTCAAAATTAATAAATCGACATCGTCTTCGAATACATTTTTCTTGTTTTCGGTGTCGAAACCTTTAGGTCCTTGGGGACCGGACGCTCTTCAAATTTTCCTTAATATTTCAGTCCCAATTTTTTACATTCTAGTTAGTATTTAAATTCCATCTATTTATTTGTTACTGCTTTTTAAATAAATAATATAACATGGAAAAGAACACAGGTTCATTATTATAATTGGATCTTCAATCGTAGCTTATGTTACAGAAATTTTCAAAAATTAACAATGTTTAGAATATCTCTCGAAAATTATTAGGCATTTCTATGGCGACGATCAATTGTTTAAAGCCGTAAACTAAGAGTGTCCTATTTGATATGTAGGTTTTGCTCTAAAAGCTCGTAGCCACTTCGTGTAACATCTAATTTTTATTAAACGATATGTCGATTTTATTAACCTTATGGTAGCGATTTTAAACTTTGCAAGTATATGTAATTCTGATGACAATACCATAATTTGGTGCTATGGAACTGATCTGCTAAAGAGCCAGGAGGGTGGATAATGGAACTATTCTGAGTTTGGGCTAATTTGGTATGTTTAGACGAGTCACTTGGTGCTTGATGATGGGGCCGGGAGGTGAATAGTGGAACTCGTCAATCTTTGTACCTATCTTACTCTTTACAACTATCATTTATTTTGTTTAGACATCCAGCCGGACGTGACCCACACATCAGCGGGCGCAAGACGCGGCGGAGGCCATATTGCAGACCGGGTGCAGTGCTACCAGGGTGAGGACTCCAGCACAGGCACCGGCCGCTGGAAGGTGCGTATCACTCGACGCCAGGAAGAAGGGCAAAATGTATATAGATGTTTACCTGCTATCGCATAAACATCTTGACCAATTTTGAAATGCAAGATGTCGATCGCCTCGTCTTGAGCACCAGAGTGTCTTGGGATACATTTTATGGTGAAAAATCGTACATAGCGCCGACAAAATACAAAAAATTCTGTCTGATTTGTTTCATATTGTAGTTTCAGTAATTATCTTGTTTTTAATTAGTATGATATTTACATTTTTCGACATCCACGGGAAGAGATAGCTTGTTTCAAATCATTTTACTTTTATAACTCACGGCATTGAAGTGTCGTTCAGCAGCAATGCTATGTAACGGAACAATGCCAATTCATGTGCCTCCGTATTTTTTCGTAGTAACGCCGCAGGAAAATATTATAGTCCTCGTATACCTATGTAATAATCCCGTCTCTTTGTAGGTATCAGCGAAAATTCAGCAGCTCCTGAACACACTGAAAAGACCGAAGCGACGTCCGCTTCCAGAATTTTACGAGGACGACGACATCGAACTTGAAATCGCTGCCAATCCTAAAGACCCGAACGCTCCGAAGCCCGAAGGCGGCACCATGACGCCGGCGGTGGGCGAGCAGTTGGTGGTCCCTGCAGGTCTGCCCAGGACCTTGGAAGCGGCTTTGCAGAGATATGGCACAGCCACATACAAAGCGGGTGCTGCCACTGTGCTCGACCCCAACGGGAAGCTCAGTAACATGCTTACTTATGGTGAGAGTGCTAGCTATTAGAATCTAAATTTAATTAAAATTTCGCGTGGTTTATTGACCTCAATCAGTTATGATGAAGGATGCGTTTCACACATACCCCAAATTAATTGGAATACTCGCTATCTTATCTCAAACAGTCGAAACATTGCTGCTTGTCGGCAGACTTAGATCAGATGGTGGTAGCTGGCCAGGCGGACATTTAAAACCTCCAACCAAATGTGTTCAACCCAGTGCCAATGGATGGCGTTTTTTTTTTTCTTAATTATTTGATGTTCAATATTAAATCACGCACAAAACGATGTAAATGTTATAAAGTTATGAAAGATGTTCAATTTATTCACAATTACGCCATCTAGCGACATTTGTTTGAATTACGTCTGTATCGAATTACCTTGTGCCCCACGGTGCATTGTACACGTCGTTGATATGCGTAGTTCATTGCCGCCCGCAATGGTTTCATCAACTTTAGTCAGCGACTTTACACTTCAATGAACTTTGTATTTCACTCTTGTACATTGGATATGGTTAATTGCAGGCAAGCTCCTCAGTCGGTCGCTCAAGATCGCACACGCGCTCCTCTTCAGATCCTTCACAACGAAGAACAGCAGCGGCGTCGCCATAACCGGAGACAACTCCATCAAGCCCGGGGACAGAGTGGCTCTCGTGTATCCTAACAATGATCCTATTAACTTCATGTGCGCGTTCTATGGGTGTTTGCAAGCTGGTGTCGTACCTGTGCCGATCGAAGTGCCACTGACTAGAAGGGATGCAGGATTGCAGCAAGTGGGGTTCCTACTCGGATCCTGTAATATTCTATACGCGCTAACTTCAGACGCCTGCTTGAAAGGTGAGTGAGTTGTTTAATTTTTTCGTGACAACCTCGTGTTTTCTGCTATTTGAAATGTTGACTACCTTTTATTTAAAGATACTATAAAACAGTAATTTATTAAGAAAGTATTTCAGACTATTTCAATGATAATCATCCATCGTGCTTGGATCACTCTCCGTCAATGTAATCTAAATTTTCCACGTGTCAGGTCTACCTAAGACGTCTTCTGGAGACGTAGTCTCGTTTCGCGGATGGCCATCTCTCTACTGGGTGTCGACCGAGAAGCTGTCACGTCCCCCCCGCGACTGGATCCCCCCGCCGCGCCCCTCAGACGACAGTCCTGCCCACATCGAGCATACATCTGCTGCTGATGGATCTGCAATGGGGGTCATAGTTACCAGGTATGGACACGCTTTAACGGCCAGAGACGTCTTCGTCGTGGCCATATCAGTTCATTTTGTAATTTAAATTTTGATTCATCATCTGTACTGTAGTGTACATGGAGGCAATCACAACAGCGCCGTAGCATATGGCCTAATAAAACTATTATTTAAATATTTTTATTAATTTGCTGTGTTATTAATTAGTACAATCTTCATTAAAGTAAATAGAAATTGGCATTTTAGTAGGTAATTTTAAAAACAATTCTTAAAGCCATTCATTTTCAACATATCTTTATAAAGTTAATGTTACTTATTATTGCTCACCAAAATAATAAAATACGTAGTTAAAATTTAAATTACAAATTAATTAATTTAATATTATACACGTTAACGTGAAAAGCACAAATATACATAGTTACACATACACCTTGTCAGTCACCTATCACAACACTATAAAAAAACATTTTTTTTTTTACTATTACAAGAAACATTATTTATTCTTGTCATTGAAATCTACACTTAAATCGTCATACTCCGCCTTCTGCCAGCTACTTAAGTTAGCAATAAAAAGTATTAACTTAATGTACACTGATCCATTAATTGATTCCATACTAAAGCATTGTCACACAAAACCATAACACGCGCCGCCATTACGAATTTATGTCCGACCTAAATAAGAGTAACCGCCTAACGTCGTCGTCAGTTCAAATAGGAATTAGCATAACATTTAAATACTGGCGACTGGCGCCCGGTTGCGTAATCGCAGTTAGTCACTCTGTCAATTTGTTCACTTACCCGCCGGCGGGGTTTGCGGGTAGCCTAGCATTGGACAAAAGTAAATTTCAGCAGATTTCCTCTTTGAATTTCACGAATTCCTGCTATTTTTTATGCGGTTGCAATTCCGAGAACGGGAGAACAGTTTTTTGGTCAAGTGCCTTTTATAATTGGACTTTTATAATGGCTGGCTTAAAGCCCGCGACGATAATAAAAAATATATACTTAAATACATAAACCATAGCTCATATTCGAGAATACTGCATAGATTTCTAATAGTGAAATAATTTTCTTCCGTATATAGATACATTCCAACTGTGTGAAAAGCTAGGTAAACAAATATATCCATAAAAATACAAACATTATCTTGGGAAAACAAAAAACATCCGTATTTGCTTCGAGGTTTTTATGCAAAACGAGTTAGCGTCTGATGGAACACCTGATGTTAAGTGAAGATGAGGCACCAGGTGGAATGGCGCTCACCCCTAACTTAATTCGGATTGGCTGATTATATCATACACAACAATGCTATAAATTTACTTAGATAAGATAATGGTAGCTGGCTAGGCGGACATTTAAAAGGCCCCACCACCAGCAATAATTTAGAAATGTGAATGCCTACACCAACAACAGGTTAAAAACGTTTAGGTAATTGACATACTTAGCTACAATGTTTCAAACGACTTCAAGCTATTATTTCAACGTAAGATACATGATATCATTTGTTGAATTTAAATCTATTGGAAATAAAAATAGGGCTTAAGCATTTCTCGGTCAGTCAGTATGTCCACTCGGAAAGGGAAATCATCTGTGGGAAAAGAAGCGGCGCAAGAAACCCACAAGATCATTTTTCTTTTCTTTTCCTTTTTTATATATATAAAAGTATACAACTAATACAATTTTATAATTTTTGGGAGCTGGGCGAAGTATACCAAGCACTTTTGTCATTCAGGTAGTCACAAATTTTGTAATAACGTTTTTTTTGTTAATGTTGAGTTTGACATGGTCTTTAAATTGTTTGGCATTTAGATTAATGATATCCTCAGGTACCTATAAGGTTATAATAGCGTATACAGTGTCCCATAAATGATGTATTAACTTTGCTCAGTCTAAACATAGGGTTATTTGTTTCCACGCCGCTGTATATACAGCTCCCCAGACAGGATATGTAACTTGTCTAATCACTGGCAGGGCATCGATGCTGGCGCACTGCCGCATGTTGTCAGTGACGTGCAACTACACCGAGGGCGAGCACATGGTGTGCGTGCTGGATTTCAAGCGGGAGACGGGGCTGTGGCACGCAATACTCACAAGCATCCTCAACGGAATTCACGTCATCTTCATACCGTACGCCCTCATGAAAGTCAGCCCCGCTTCGTGGATGCACATGATCACCAAATACAAGTAACGTATTTCTTTAAATTTGTCATGTCTTTTCTTATGAGAGAAAATTGACGGCCGACTGGTGTGGGTAGTGCGGCTGCGGAATCGAATACCGTTAACTGTAAATGTTTGCTGTATACGAACACTTATTCCCGAGTCATGGATGTTATAAATATTTATCCAGTATCCATAGCACAGGTTAAGTTTTCGAATATTTATTTATTTAAAGTAATTAGTTTGATTGTTGGAAAGACGGTGATATACTCGTATATAGGAATGTTTATTTTTCATAACTCCGATTTAAACAATCTTATAAATTGATTATATTTTAAGCAGAATATCCAGCTTTTCTGAATCATGCTCTCGGTTACAAAGTAAACTTGAATAGACTTTAAGTTAATTCTGTTATCGTTCAATTTACCTCACTTAAACCCAACCCATAAAGTGTGAGCGAGCAAACTTCGCTTAGTTTGTAAGTCGAGGGTCTTTCAACTTAATGGATTAGAGATGGGACACGTCGGGCACCATAAACTAGCTGGTTTACAACAATCTTGAAAACGAATGGTTTTCATTTCTTTTTATATCATAAATGACAGTTCGCAGTACCATACTCACGAAGAAAGTATGTTTATAAACATATGTTTATAGTTTGTTTATATAATCCAGCTCGGTTATTAAGGTTAAAAAAATATAATAAAAAGCTTCCAACATTAGTAAATTAGTTTTTTTTTATTACTGGATGCGCATTTGACCACGTACTTGATAACTTCAACGCTAAAAACTTCATAGCCATCACCATCGCCATTGATTGAGTTTGATAGTTAACGATGACGTTCATTACCCGTGAAGTTGGACAAAAATGAGGCGGTATGGACAAGCGTAATGTACGTGTAAACATTATCGTTTCGAGTAATGTGACGCTAAATGCGATCACATGAAATACCTACGTCCGATGGATCAACGCATGCATCGGCACGTATTACCTAAAGTGCCTAAACGTTACAGGGTGCGGCTAACACTGTGCAATCAGGGGACCAATCGCGCTATTTTACAATGGTTTTACCGTTCGAACGGAGCGTTTTTGGTTTGGTTTAGCTTTAGTTTAGCTGATGTAATAAGTGGTATCGCGCTATTTTTTGTGAACGATATCGTTGACGCAAACCCAAAATGTTTAGAGCTAACCAGGAGTATTAAAAAAAAACTAGAATTTGCGTTCAAATGATTAGCGCGACACGAAATGTGCTTAACGTAACGTTTTTGGTTATGGTTTAGCTTTGGTATTATCGTTCAAACTTAGCGCGATCGGCCTCCAGGTTCCTAAATGCATATCCAATCCCAGCTCAAACGATTTTGATTTTATGGAACATTAGGTACCAAATGTACGTGACCGCACAAGAAATATTTTTACGCAATACTTTGTGAATTCGTTGACTGTCCATATTTTTAGAGTATCGTATTTATACTATGATATTTACACCAGGGCGACGGTTGCGATCGTGAAGTCGCGTGATCTTCACTGGGGTCTGCTAGCGACGCGGGACCACAAGGAGATAGTGCTCAGCTCTCTGCGGATGCTGCTAGTGGCCGACGGCGCCAATCCGTGGTCGCTCTCCTCCTGCGACCAGTTCCTCTCCGTATTCCAGAGCAAAGGTCAGTCGAAGTGCTCCATTTGCCGCAATAAAATTATACAAACATGTGACGTCCTCTTTAAGTTTTGCAAACAAATAAAAGACTTCTCAAAAATGCTATGAAATGTTAAAGTCGTCCTAGAGGGTTATTCGAAGTTGGACTTAAAAGCTTAAACTATAAATATTTGGAAATATCTAATTTCCTTTCCACTTGTAACAAACGTTATTTTTACCCTTCTCTATTATACTTAATATGTTACCTACTTATATTTGGTATATGATCTTTCTATAGCTACTTTATAATGTTTTCTAAAGTACTGTAATCCCAAATAAAAAATAAATAAATTGAAAAGTTTGGAAATAAACAAAGCGGCACCTACATTAAGCTAACCTATACGTCCCAGACGTTTCACAAGTTGTACGTAGCGTTGCATTTCGTGGTGACCAATATCAGGCTGTATGCGAAATTAAAAAGTAAATGCAGTAAAAAAACCTGACATCAATGTGCGTGTTCTTTGCGAATTTATTTGTGTGTGTCCTTTTTTATAACGCTGCTGTGCACGTTTCGACCGTAATTACTATTGTGCTGTATGGAATGCGTATGTATTTCATTATTGTATTTGTAGCTGCTCATGCGATGGGGTGAGATCCTGGTGATCTGTGCCACGTATTTCATATCTAGTTCAGGCGCCAGTCGCTCACAAATTAATTTTTGTCACCTTGAGGAATTTTTTTGAGTTCTGGCGTGAGACCTGATAAGTATTCTCTTTTAGTGTATTCAAACTTCCAGCATTTATTTCAACTTGAGATAGATGATATAATTGGTCGAATTTCAATTTAAATCTATTGGAAATAATAATCGGGCAGCATTTCTCTGTCAGTTAGTATGTCCAACTACCACCGCTTTGGAAAGGAAAATAATCTGTGGGGTAAAGAAGCGAGCGCAAGAAACCGACAAAGTCATTGTTTTGTTCTTTCTAATACCATTTTTAAAATTATTGGGAGTTTGTTGAAATCCACTCTGGAGTCACTCTGGTAGTCACTAATTTACAGTATTTTATTTACAAGTCTGAATATACATTGTTTCTATGTAAATGAAAGATATTAACAAAAACACTAAAATACAGATAAAAAAGAAGGGCCCTGGAACATGGTCACTAATTTGTAACATACTTTTTTATTAATATTTTTGGAGATGATCTTGATATTATACAGCGCATACTCGTACAGTGTCCCATAAATGTATTATTTTTGTGTTTATATCTGAAATTTAAGAATATGCGCGATTACGACCGATTGGTGTAGTGGATAGTGACCCGTCTGCAAAACTAACGGTTGCGGGTGCGAAAGTTTATGTGATGAATACGAACATTTATTCCCGAGTCATGGATTTCTGTATAAATATCTATGTATGTTTATCCGTTATCTAGTATCCATAATACAAGCTTTGTTTAGTTTGGGACGAGATAATTGGTATAAGTGTCCGTAACTTTTATTTATTATTTTATGAGAGAAATAAATAATGTATTTATTATCTCCACCCTTCCAGGCGTCCGCGGCGACGCTATCTGCCCATGCGCATGCAGCAGCGAGTCGCTGACGGTGTGCGTGCGCCGAGCGGGCCGCGGCGGTTCGTCGGCGGGCCGCGGCGTCCTCTCCATGTCGGGCCTCTCCTTCGGAGTGGTGCGGGTCGACGCGGAGAACTCGCTCACCTCGCTCACCCTCCAGGACTGCGGACAGGTCATGCCTTCCTGTGAGTATACATAACAATGACACAATGCCGTCATACAAATAAATACGTAGACATTTCAGGGGCCAATGTCTAATCAGGCTTTTATAGTAACTACCGTGAACTGTGGATGTTGTTTTAAGCGTTAAACTTTTAACTTTGACGCTGTTTGGTGTTGTTGTTAAAAATTCTGAGTGCTAAACCAAAAGGTCACGGGTTCGAATCCCGCTAGGGGCATATGTTTGTATGATGAATACAGACATGTGTTCCCGAGTTATGGATTGTTTTTCATTTATTTATGTATTTGTTTACAAAAGAAAATGTATTTGTGTAGTATATCAACCGTCTGGTATCCATAATACAAGCCTAGTTGCTTAGTGTGGAACTAGATGGCGCTGTGTGTATGTCCAAGGATATTTCAATACAAACGTTGCCCATAAACAGTGACCTCCATGATAGTCGTATTCCTACCCTAATTTCCTGGGCTGATATATAAAGTTATACGTTTCATCAACAGGCGTGATAGTGGTCGTCAAGATGGAAGGGCCCGCGTTCCTCTGCAAGACGGACGAAGTCGGCGAGATTTGCGTGCTATCCGGGGCCACGGGCTCCGGTTACTGGGGTCTGCCAGGGTTGACCAACACCGTGTTCCGCGTGCGACCACTCGACGCAGACGGCGATCCGATAGGAGAGGAGCACTATGTTAGAAGCGGACTGCTGGGTTTCCTGGGGCCAGGAGGCGAGTAAAACAAATTTGATTTCAATGAAAGCAATTCAGCAGTGCAGAGGACACAAAAAATACGAAATTTCATTTCAGTTCAGTCGCTTCGTTCAGAAATAGCCTTCGTGAATTTTCATGTCATGTTTGACAGTGAGTCTTTTTCTTCCAATCTCCTTTATCCGTTGCCTCAGCATTCACGTCCTATTCGTTTATATCACCCCTCACACAATCCATCCATCTTTTCCGTGGTCTACATCTTCCTTTCCAACCATCGACATCCATATTGATCACTCTCTTAGTAACATGCGTTTCATCCCCCCTCTTAACATGTCCATACCAAGCCAAACGATTTCCTTTCAACTTTTCTATCACGGGTGCCACTTTTAAACTCCCACTTACAGACTCATTCCTTATTTTATTCATCCTTGTCACTCGTCTCATCTCTGCAGGCAATTTACTTTCATCCGTCTTCTTCATGGCCCAACATTAGAACATATCTAATTACGGATTTATAAATTTTTCCCTTTAATCTGGGGGCATCCGTGAGTCTCACGGAACAGTGTGAGTCTCATAAGTTTCGGAACCATTGAGAATGCTATTTACAAGATCTTAATTGACAGGACCAAACTGTCATGTCGCCCTTTTCATGTGCTCGTAGGAAAAAAGGATATACCAGCCTAAATTAAGTTCAACCTATCGATACCCTGTTACTTCTTGGATGTGCTGGAGCTGACCTTAGGTTCACCAATACTGATACCGCGTATGCGAATATCTTTACATCAGAAGGCCAACGGTAAATCAAACAAACGTAATGAAATATTGAAGAAAGGAAAAGTTTAACAATTGGGAAACTGATTATGTTGATCGAGCAATATGCCAAGGGCCAAACTATGTATAATGTATGACGTCCTGCATGAACTGCAACCGATCGTCCTAAGGGACAATGTCAAGCAAACTAAATCTCTTATTTGGCTAACAAATATCAATCGCCATATGAGCTCTAAACTATACAATTTTGAGATGGCTTCTGTCGTTTTTTTGCACAAATATGGATTGAATAAGAGTCGAGCATAAGTCTTAAGACTAATAATTTTCCTGCAGGCCTCGTGTTTGTCTGCGGTTCGCGCGACGGCCTGATGACTGTCACCGGCCGTAAGCACAATATGGACGACATCATAGCCACGGTGTTAGCAGTTGAGCCCATGAAGTTCATATACCGCGGTCGCATAGCAGTTTTCTCCGTGCGAGTGCTGAGAGACGAGAGGATCTGCATTGTGGCTGAGCAGCGGCCTGACTGTGGCGAGGAGGAGGTAGGCTCAGTCACATCACACCTGGCACTGACAGATGGAGTTTATTTATCGCGATGACATGAATCTGCATCATGGGGATTCCTACGGCTCAAAAAAGGTTAGCTCAGTGACATCACAACTGAGACTGTCGAACTTTTGGGGCTCAAGGTAGCGCGTAAAGTCATTTCACGGGACCCGCTTACCTTCATACACAATGTTCAGCTGTACCGCTCGCTGTTGGTTCTATACAGGAGGATGTGGAGGTGGGTGAGGTCAGACTGTCAGAGTTCTAACACGACAGGTTCTCATTCTTAATAGCTGCAATTGGAAAAAATACAACAAATTGCTGCTTTTCACTGTGGGAGTTGGAAAACGTAGTGCACGTAAGTTTCTCCAAATTTATAGGTCACAATAGTGCGACCACATCTACGCAGCTGGTGAAACAACATTATTAAATAGTAGGCCCTAAAATGTACCTTATATACCCCATATTACATCCACAGTCATTCCAGTGGATGTCACGCGTGCTGCAAGCCGTGGACTCCATCCACCAAGTGGGCATCTACTGCTTGGCGCTGGTGCAGCCCAACTACCTACCGAAGACTCCACTTGGCGGCATCCACCTGAGTGAATGCAAGCGGCGCTTCCTGGAGGGCACTTTGCATCCGGCCAACGTGCTGATGTGTCCTCACACCTGCGTCACCAACCTGCCAAAACCGAGAGAGATTCATTCAGGTGATAATTTTTTCTTTAGAAGCTTAGGAATGTGCGTTGTCTGATTATCTTTAGAGTAATTTTTCCTTAAGTACATACTTTCTACGTTTATGATTCATTAATAGTTTTGTTCAGATATGAAGGATAAGAGAACCAGTGAAATTACTTACAACTGTCTATCCATCCTAGACCTCAGCCCCTGTGTTCTTTCTGTGGGAAGTTACCACAGACCACCTACCCAAATTGACGTGTAATGCGAAACATTTCCTTTGAATGGAATTCTGTCAAATTAAAAAATATGACGGTCATGAACCTGGCGTAGTATTTTGTCGATAAACTTTTGCTACAACTTTTGCTCTGCAAGTGACCATGCGTCAAGCTATAAAAACCTGCAAAGTACATAGTTTAATTATTTAAGGTACATACACATTTGCTTCCAGTGGCGCGCCCTCATTGGATAAATTAAGAATTCTTTTTAAATACAGCTTCCGTGGCTCAATGTAAACAACATTGGGTTTACGATTCGGAGGTCGCGGGTTCGATCCCCAGCTCGGTTTTGTATTCGGTTTGGTTGGTGGTAAGGCATTTTAAAATATCCGCCTTCTTATCTAAATCTGCCGCCAAGCAGTAATGTTAATGGCATTATTGTGTTCCGGTTGTCAGAGATAAGATACCCAGTCTCCCAAATGTGTTGGGGTTTCCGGGTCAGTACGCTTCCACTTTCGACCTCATCTTCGCTTAACATCAGGTGTGATTGAGGTCAAGTACCAACCCATTGTTCATAAAAAAAAAGCTAAAATGAAAAATATTGCAGTGACCCACACACGAAAAGCCTAAAAGCGAATTATAAATAATACCTAAATAGCTTAGATTACGGTCATTTTCGAGAATTTCAAATTATTAAGTTATCACTTATTAAGTGATCGTGAATTCTGGAAAATAAACGACTAACTTTTAATTTCTCAGCTCAGTGCGCTTTTTTTTTATTTATACCGTATTTAAAAATGTATTCAAAGAGTGCGCCACCGGTCGGAATAATGGCAACGTTCAGTATAGTCTCTCACACTGCTCTCCTATGCTGAAACACTTAAAGAGCCTTTGAAGTCGAATATTGTGAGTTTATTACATGTTTAATAAATAATACAAGTGTCTGGTGCCACCACGCGACTAATGACACGAGGAAGGCAAAGAGCGGTCTATGGTCTGTGGAGGGTTCAAATGTATGGGCAGTAGTATTCACTTTCCGCTAGATGAGCTCTTCCTCGTTTATCATATTAATGGGGTTTTTGTTGCAGATGTGGGTCCAGCTTCAGTGATAGTGGGTAATCTGGTGCAGGGCAACCGGCTGGCATCTGCGCAGGGCCGCGACATGGGTTACACTGATGACTCGGACGCCGCCAGGAAGGTACGTGCTTATTGCTACAGCATTTTAACAAATAATTGGTTCGGAGTGAGGGCGACAGGTTCGTTTATTCAGACGACCTGTTTGGTGTAGTGGTTAGAAACTGACTGATATACCAAAATTCGGGTTCGAATCCCGCTAGGGGCATTTGTTTGTATGATGAATACAGACATGTGTTCTTGAGTTGTGGGTGTTTTTATTGTACTATGGATACTAGATAACGGATAAACATACATAAATATTTATATAAACATCCGTGACTCGGGATTGAGTATCCGTATTCATCACACAAACATTTACCCCTAGCGGGATTCGAACCCGCAACCGTTGGATTCGCTGACATGTGACTATCCACTACACCAATCGGTCGTTTACTACTACACCAATAGTTTGGTGTAGTGGTTAGAAACTCTGCTGCTATACCAAAAGGTCGCGGGTTCGAATCCCGCTAGGGGCATATGTTTGTATGATGAATACAGACATGTGTTCCCGAGTTATGGATGTTTTTCATTTATATATGTATTTATTTACAAAAAAAAAATGTATTTGTGTAGTTTATCAACCATCTGGTATCCATAATACAAGCCTAGTTGCTTATTGTGGAACTAGATGGCGCTGTGTGTATGTGCAAAGATACTTATTTATTTAATATTAGAAGGTCTATGTGCTTCATGATTTTCGTATTTTCATTGAATAATATTACTTAGAGCCAGTGCGCACTTGTGATTATTATTTGACCGATAGTTTAGTTGCAGTCATTTTTGATTGTTCGATCGGTTCGTGTAATGCGCACACTACTATATAACACCATACTGAATCACAGAACGATCAAACTATCGCACTTATAAAAATCACAAGTGGCTGGATATAAAATATGAAATATAGCTCTGCCAACAAACACTTACAAAATAAATTACATCACCTATTTCATTGTTTTGCAGATATTTCTAGTGTAATTTTATTTGTTTTATCAATCAGTGTTAATCCAACAAGGGATACACACTGCCTAAGCCACACCTTATCCTCTTTGTGTTGCTTCGTGCACGTTATTGTATAATTGTAAGGGAAAAGTTTGAATTTGTGACAATTACTCTCGTAATACCTGCTCTGCTCTGCAATAATAAAATATTAGTCTTTGAAATCGCTAGCGTATGGGATAGTGTTTTTATAATACGAAACGTTGTTACATAATGTCTATTTATTTCCTTTCAGTACCAGTTCATATCGCAGATCCTGCGATGGCGAGCTAAAAGCACATCGGATCATGTGATATTCACATTGCTCAACTCGAAAGGCGCAGTATCGAAAAGCTTAACTTGCGCTGAAATGCACAAACGGGCCGAGAAGGTTGGCATCCTCTTGATGGAGAAGGCCAGATGCAACAGCGGCGACCACGTGGCCCTCATTTTCCCGCCCGGGCTTGATCTCATATGCGCCTTCTACGGGTGTCTGTACGTCGGCGCCGTACCGGTAACCATCCGCCCCCCTCACCCCCAAAACCTCCACACCACCCTACCTACAGTGAGAATGATCGTCGACGTCAGCAAAGCAACTCTAGTCCTCTCAAACCAATCTGTGATAAAACTCCTACGATCCAAAGAGGCCAGCAACGTACTCGACACCAAAGCATGGCCTCTCACGCTGGACACTGACGACATGCCCAAAAGGAAACTCAATCTCCACTACAAAGCACCCACGGCGGAGATGTTGGCGTATTTAGACTTCAGTGTATCGACGACCGGAATGCTTGCCGGAATCAAAATGTCACACGCCGCCGTCACCTCGCTGTGCCGATCGATGAAAATTGCATGCGAATTATACCCGTCGCGGCACATAGCCCTCTGTCTCGATCCTTATTGCGGTCTCGGGTTCGCCCTCTGGTGCCTCAGCAGCATTTACTCGGGCCATCATTCGATCCTCATCCCGCCCTCCGAAGTGGAAATCAATCCAGCTCTCTGGCTGAGCGCCGTCTCGCAATACAAGGTCCGCGACACCTTCTGTTCGTACGGCGTCATGGAACTATGTACAAAAGGACTGGGATCCTCGGTGAATCAATTAAAATCGAAAGGGATCAATTTGGCTTGCGTGAGGACCTGCGTAGTCGTCGCCGAGGAGAGACCGAGGATCAATCTGACGAATTCGTTTTCGAAATTGTTCTCGGCTCTCGGTCTGAGCCCGCGGGCCGTATCTACTTCATTCGGATGTCGCGTCAACATCGCGATCTGCCTGCAAGGCGCTTCTAGTCCTGAGCCATCGACGGTATACGTCGACTTACGAGCTCTGCGCAACGACCGCGTCTCATTGGTCGAACGAGGCAGCCCGCATTCCCTCTGTCTCATGGAGTCGGGGAAGCTCCTTCCCGGGGTGAAAGTGATAACAGCCAATCCGGAGACGAAAGGCCAATGTGGGGATTCACATTTGGGCGAGATATGGGTGCAGTCCCCACACAACGCGAGCGGCTATTTCACGATATATGGTGATGAGAGCGACTACGCGGACCACTTTAGCGCACAGTTGGTAACTGGGAACACTGGGGAGGTGTATGCCCGGACGGGATATCTGGGCTTCTTGCGGCGGACGGAGATCAGCACTACGGCGCCGAGCGATGACACGTCGTTGAAGGTCAAAGACGGTGACACCGAGTCGTTAATGTCAGCGTGCACTAGTGTCGCTAGTGTCGCAGTGACAGAAACACACGACACCCACGACGCGGTGTTTGTGGTTGGCGCGCTGGATGAGACGATCATGCTGAGGGGTATGAGATACCATCCGATTGACATAGAAAATTCAGTCATGAGATGTCACAAGAAGATCGCTGAATGGTACGTAACTTGAAAGATATTTTATTGTTCACAGCGAAAATCCAATTGCTACATAATAGCGCAAATTTCATATTGTGGGAATTGGCGTCGCAGATTATATTTCATGCTTATTTCTTTAAATTCCATACAAACACATGAGTGCATCTCTAACTAGATATTTGTCCAGAATAAACTCAAAAACATCTGAACAGATTTCATCGATATTTGACACGCAATTAGACCTGACCTTAGTTAGCATATGGGGCAATTTAATTCCGAAATTTCAAGTAATTCCCGCCGGATTCTAAATCAACTCCACGTGGGCGGAGCCGCAAACCGAAACTTATAACGCATTATTTAACTTCCACAGCGCTGTATTCACATGGACCAACCTTCTGGTGGTGGTGGTGGAACTGGACGGCAACGACAGCGAGGCCCTGAATCTCGTCCCGCTTGTCACCAACACGGTGCTTGAGGAGCACCACCTCATCGTCGGCGTAGTGGTGGTGGTAGACCCGGGCGTCGTGCCCATCAACTCGCGGGGCGAGAAGCAACGGATGCACCTGAGGGACGGGTTCCTCTCAGATCAGATAGACGCTATCTACATAGCGTATAACATGTAATTTAGGCCATAATGCCGAATCGTTCATTCGAGGGGTAACGCTAAAAGGTAGAAGTGATATTCCATCGAATTCCATTTGAACTGGTCACTTTGTGCTACATACTCGTATATGAGGTTGTCTAAATAAAAGACAAATATTTGGAAAATCACTGCTATTTCATTCAATTTAGTAGCAAACTAAATTAACTCGTTGTTGAGGCTCGCTAAGAACTTCACGGGTAACTAAAATGAAAAATTATAAATCGTATTTTATCCGTATGTGTATTATATTGTCGTACAATTTGTCAATGTTAGTGACCACACAATGTATCAAGTGTGCATGAGGCTGTTCAAATTAAATCGATTTAAGGTTACAATTTTTGGTCGGCTTAATGAAACTATTGATACGAAATTGATACAGACGACGATGGTGAAGTACCTACCGACCGACCGTACGTTGTAGTCAAACCTACTACATTAGTGATGAAAGAATGACGCATATGACAATACATGTACCATACCCACCCATCCATGTGTTCACGTTGTCTATCGTTAATATTTCCCGTTTCCAAGGAGAATGATAGAGCGATAGTTTTACATAACAAGAAAGTCATTGTATAGATGCGATTGGAATATATGTGACATCATAACAGCGTACGGTTCTTAGATTTGTAGGTGAATTTTAAAGAAATTTCGCCGTACTATTTGAACAGCCTTTAATCCTTTTATCGAACCTGTCCCATCGTTAATCGTTAGTCCTTAACGTTCCCTTAGGGTCAGTGTGATAGTGTCTCTATTTCTACTGTATTTTATGCCCTTCTTGACACACCATATTCGCCCCCATTTTTCTAAGGATTTAATAATTATGTAGTATCTTATATTCGGTTGATCGGGTCAAGCAATAGGCGGGTTAATAAAAAATAATAATACATCAATATTACATATTATCCCGTAACGACAGGTTAATCTGAAACTTACGTTTTGATATCCTTATTTTTTTCTTGTTAAAGTAAACAATGAGCTAACGCCAAATCGAGTAAATTAATAATAGTTATTTCGGGCTCGAGATAGTAAGGAATCGGAAAGGTTTTAAGACTGTTCTAATTTCTAAGCTTGTAATGCTTTCAAATACGAACATGTGACTCGTGCCCAAAAACGAGACAAGACTGATATAAGTCTGAAATCAACTATTGATTTAATATTAATTTAGAAACATTTTCCCCAAACCTCATGTCTCAGTAAACTCTGCACTTATTTACTTCTTACGCGTCAGCTGACTGTATAGGCGATGCGGCTATTTGATTCACTAAACAGCGAGTAAATGTAATACGGACATTTCTATAACAAGGAGGTGTTGCCAACAATTCGATTTAATATATTAGTTCTTGAGCAAAAGGAGAACATGTATTGACAAGTTTTATATTCTCAACGAATCCTTTACAGTAAATGTCTTCAGTGCCTCATTTGAATATGCCTCTATACATATGTTTACTTGCTGTATAAATTTCAGTTTATAATTTTATGTTGCTTCAAACATCTAATTTTGTTATAACTAATGCAATATGGAAAATAGTATTGCACCTAAAGGCCCGGCCACACGATACGGTGCGACGCCACTCGCTGCGTCGTTGATCTACATGGTTCATTGCCGGTTGCAGTAGTTTAACTGACGTTGATTACGTTACGACCACGGCAATGAACTTATTATTAACGCTTCGTACGGCCTGGCCCTAATGCACCGTTTATCTTTATCACTTATTAATTTAGCGAATCGGTTCGTATCTGGCTCTATTAGGAGCAGTGGCATGACGATTGAGTATTGATGTGTTGCAACGATGACGGCTCGAATTACCCCAATATTATTTGTTATTAAGAGTAGAACAGTACTGTTCTATTTATGTTGGACGCTGATAGAGCCGGAGCATTAGGATAGTGGTAGGAGTTAATTACTGTAATAGTCGAAGAGCAAGCAGCTTTTATTGTACCGTTTTAAAATATACACAATTATATTATGATTACGATGATCAGGTAAATTCTAATGCTAGTGCGTATGTAAATGTATTACAATTTAAACTTAGTGTTAGTAATTGATTATGATAATGAATGTATTGCATTTAATGTGTTTAAATGTTAGTTTTGTGGTTCAGTTTTTATGGTTGACAGTAAAATTCGACAAGAGATTTCTCGAGCTCATATCAAAAATATACAACTCTCAGTGTACAATAGTAATTAAATTGGAGATAGTTCTGGTTGGATTTCATACTAACACATTTTAACTCTGAATGTTTAGCTGTATGTATGTACGAAGCGTCGAATAATGACGTGAATCTGTTTTAAAAAATTAACATGTGGCAAAGAGTTCGGCCCTGAAAAATTTCTAATGAAATGTTGTAGTAACACAATTTTGCGCAGAGCCGAACTTGATCTGTTAATGTAATATTTACCGTGAATTTTTGGCTGAAATCAAGTTTAGTGTTCCTAATCTTTTTGCTAATCCACTAAATATAATTTCTAATATCGAAATTACCTACCTACCAAATGATTTCGATTAAGTATTTTTCAGTAAAAAATTAGATGTTCACCTACTTCAGGTTTTATAGTCAAATCTAATATTTTATTATTAGAATATATGGAAATTAGAATTTAATATTGTGTTGTAGTTCATTCCAATCTACGTTCTGAACGAAAAATTGCATAAAAGTATAATTTGAAATTATTTTCACTATAATAATAGATTTCATATTTACTATATTCTTTTTGTAATTATTTATTGCTAAATTGTACATATATTTTTGTTATTTAATTTTATGTTACAACGATTTCGGTATTTTAGCTTTTAATGTTGTTTTGATGTTTCAGTGTCGGCAGTATAATGTATTGGCTGATTAACTGTCACTCAGAAATTCCTTTAAATTACGTCACTTGGTTATTATAATAAAAATATAATTTTTCAAAATGTAGTCAACTTACGAAATAAGTATACAAGTAGATAAATAACTCAGTTTAATGAACAATGTCTTATTTGTAATCAATAATTATTCATTATGTTATTGTAACTAAGCATTATGTATGGGATAGAGTCCTGCAACAGGTTGTAAATAAAGAAAGATCAAAGTTGACGCGACATCGAGCGACACCCTGGAGCTCACCACGCACACTCCGAGCCGCGACCGCAGGAGACACAGTTACGCACTTTAATTAAAACATAGATTTAAAAAAGCATTCACTACAAGTAATAATCGCACATTTTGATTTCTCTTTACTTATTTTATCAATTACTGAATGACTGTGTTTGATACTAAATACTTCGTGTATAATGTTGGCAAAACGCACAAATATGCGAAATTTTGGTAGTATCGTTAATTTGATAATGTAATATGAATGTTTGCGAGGGATTCCAAATTTTTTCCTAACCTACTGCTACTCCAGCATGTCGCTGCCATTTATGTATTTCGTTTCGAGCGGGTTACTAATAAAACCTATTCCTTTTAGTTTTAAGAGAAATATTGGGATATAATTCCATTAATTAAATTTACATTATTTTGTTGTATGTACTTGTCTAATCTATATGATTGGGATACATTTTATAAAGTATTCCTTTATTTAGCGTTAATACCCAGGTACGACAGCTCGTTAAGGTTTGTGGATGTCATACAAAAAATTACTCAGTGGCACTCGTCTTAAGTTTATATTTATTTTTATCAATAGTAATCTACGCTCGAAACGAGAAAAAACAAAAGATTTAGAATCCTTTTCGTTCGAACTTTTGTAAGCCGCCAAAGAACGGTCTGTTGGGACTTTGTAACCGCTTTTACAATTTTGTGATTTTTTCTGAAACATGAATAAATACATGCAATGTGATTTTATTTTTATTTCTTTCAAAATTGTTAGTGATCGATAACAAAGACTAAAACTCGTACTATATATGAATGGGCATATCCTAGGTATGTATAGGCACAGAATTAATATAGTACGTAGGTACCAAACAGCTTTCGTAATTAGAATATAAATTGCAGATGCAACTTAAACTCCGCGCCAAGAAGGATAACAGTTGTGCCAATCTAACAAGAACTAAAAAAATTAAATTTGGTACCATAAACAAATCATCTATACTTTTTAACTGAATGCAAAGTAACGCGCAGATAGATTTTTTATATACTTTCCTGAATGTATATAATAAAATTATATTAGAATCCCGTTATTACATGCTGTTGTAAAACCTCTTTTTATAATCTAACCAAATGTTTTACTGGCTGATATTCATTTGAATTTAGGTATGTTCGTAGTTTAAAAGTTGTTTATTTTTATATACGTCTTGTCACATTTACCTAATACACAATATGTCTGAATGAAGATAATTTTTATTCTAATTTAATAGAACCTGCTGTAAAACAACGAGTAGCACTATTTACTCCTACACATGCCGCACAATATGGCGGACTGCGCTAATCGGCCACGTTGCATAATAATTTTGGAACAATAGCTACGCGCGCGTGTTTACAACAAATTAAAATTTAAAACCATAAGTCGCCGGCACTTTTACCGTTTTTCAACACACTTGCTCGTAAGGTTGATCTTATTACACCGCCTTTAGGCTCATAATCTATGATATTAAAACACGCGTGCTTTTTCATTATATTACAGCACAAGTGCTATAATAACAACCTGAAGTTTCAACATGTCTCTCTTTGTAAGAATAAATGACCGTTATATACCTACGTTATATAACATTACGTAATTCGCTGTCGTTATTCTCTGTCTACGCTGCATACGCCAAGTATACGAAGAATTGCTTGTTTTGACTGAGACTGATTTATAAACTGAAGAAAGAACAGATATAAGACATGACTGTATGGGCTTAGATCCCTTCTCTTAGGGGAGAGAATGAAACGAAAAAAAAAAAAGTTAAGTCGTCGTTGTGTTCAAAGAGTATACAAACCCGGGCTCTTTGGCGGGAACTCGGCGAGTGAAGTTACATTTTTCTTTATAATTCTTATAATTTGTGCATTCTAACTTTTGAAGCTTAATAATGGCAGAATATTGTGCAGCAAACGTTAGTGATGGTGTACAAGTGAAGGGAATTGTAAATTAAAGTGCGTAACGGAGCTTTCGGGTTCCCACAAGAAGCCGCTAAAATCTTTTGTAAAGCATTCTGCCACTTTACTGAAGAATGACTTGACCGTGACTCAGTGTCTCCAACTCTCTGTGTCAAAATTACGGTGTTACCAGTCCAAAATTACGGTATATCGTAAAAAATTACGGTAAATAATAAATCATAAATACGGTAAAACTACGACAGATTGCCAGATATGAAAATTGTTTAAAGCTTTTAGTATTCAAATTTTCCTATGTATGTTATCATCGATTAATTCTTTTAATTCTAAACTTAAAAAAATATAATTTTCAAGAAAATATTATATTACAATAGTGCCGTTGTAGTAGTAGTTGTAGTTTCACGTATCTACTGAACAGACAATTCGGTGGCACTGTGGGCCTACTTTATAAAAATAAGTGAGGGTAATAATTGAAGGTGGGAGAATTCTTTTATTTTTATATGAGTAGATATCTGTAGATATTAAAAGCAACACAAACCTACACAATAAATTGCAGCACTAAAGTGTATTGTAACATATTATTATACCACTACTGTAGGTACTGTTTTTGCACCAATGTACAAAATACTAGAAATAAAGAGAATCAAAAATATACCAAATAAACCACTCCTTGCATACTAATAAATCTCCTTGTTACCATGACTTAAAGTGTATATTGTGTTGCTAACCAAATTACGGTAGAAAGTCGCACCGTAATGACATGTCTACGGTAGGTGGTAGATTTATAAAAAATACGGTAGGTCTACCGTAATTACGGCGTAGTTGGAGACACTGCCGTGACTAGACCTCGGTAAATAGTTACTATACTCTTTGGACTAGACTCTGTATACGCCAAGTATACGACGAATTACTTGTTTTGACTGAGACTGACTTACAAACTGAAGAAATAAAAGAAATAAGACATGGCTGTTATGGCCTAGATCCCTTTGCCTTCTCCTAGAGGAGAGAATAAGACGAAAAAAAAAAAGTATACAAACCTTAGATTATACAGGGCGTCCCAAAGTTATGGGACATGAAGGGGAAGTACCTTAAATATCGTAGATAGTGAATTTTGCTCAAAGAAGACTTTATGTTATTTTTAAAAGTTAGTAATTCTGCATTCATAGATTTTCTAAAAATTATTTGCTTCGGCTGGGAATCGAACCGACTCAAATGTGAAAAAAAAAACACCCTACTTTTATGATGCCAATCGAAAGAATAGCTAAAAAATAATAACTCTGCCTAAGTAACATAGTATTTTAAAAGAAAGGAACAACGTGAAATTAATCATTTTAATCAAATAAAAAACATACATGAAACTGCCGTAGTCAATTAAGTAGGTATTTTTTTGTAAATTAATTAATTAAATGCTCAAAATGTGATCCCTCTTGTCTTACGCAAATCGCCAATCTTTTAATGAGCCCGCTGCCTGTTGATTTTCTAATCATTTTATGGTGAACACTCGATGTGATATGGCACAATTCTGTTTGCAACTCGCCTACGTTCTCGTATCGCTTTTTGTTTTGACTCAATCATTTTATGTTGTTCCTTTCTTTTAAAATACTATGTTACTTAGGCAGAGTTATTATTTTTTAGCTATTCTTTCGATTGGCATCATAAAAGTAGGGTGTTTTTTTTTTCACATTTAAGTCGGTTCGATTCCCAGCCGAAGCAAGTAATTTTTAGAAAATCTATGAATGCAGAATTACTAACTTTTAAAAATAACATAAAGTCTTCTTTGAGCAAAATTCACTATCTACAATATTTAAGGTACTTCCCCTTCATGTCCCATAACTTTGGGACGCCCTGTATACCTGATACAAACCCTACGGAGAGTTGTGTAGTTGTGATAGATATACATTGTAGTTTCCGTATGTTATATTACTCTATGATTGTAGTCTTTGTTGTGATGTGACTTGTGTGGTGTTCAATTTGCACTTTCTCGGATCTTTTGCTTTTATAATTCAAAGACTTGCCAAAAACGAAAGAATTGAATTGGTTCTATAACAACTGATGACTTAACTTTGTTACAAAAATTCTTCGATTGCACTTGATTTGGACCGGTGATATACGGATTTCGGAATACTTGGCATTTCTTCAACGGTTATTTGATGTTGCACGCGATTTAGTGTATACCTACCCTTGAATGTAAGTATTAATACATTTATAATTAAGTAGTATATATAGGTATATTTTATTTTCCCTCATAAATAAAACAAAGTAGGTTAGTATTAGATTTGCAAATAGCTACCTACCTAGGAAAAAATCATATTATATCCCCCTACCTACAACAATTAAAAAACAATCACAGAAAGACTTATTCTGTCCAACCAAGGTCGTGAATATATGTATGTATGTACAAGTAAAGGTTTCTACAACATTGTAAGTAACAGACATGCAAGTAATATTAAAGTGGCAGCCTTCCAAAGTGAGCCAATCTGTTGTATTATATCATCTTTTCTTTTTAAGCTTAGCTGAGGTATGGACTCGGTCTCAATTTTTTCTGGCATTATAACATCTCTAATAATAAATTCTCTGGTCTCTATACTCAATAAATCTATATTGACTCTTTCACAACTGACTTAATTATATTCTTTGTGAATCAATTGTGCAATGATCGGTCAAATGTCCTTTCTTTTCCTTTTTAATCCTTCAGGTTATTGTTACGTGGCCACAATACTTCTAATACAATCATGAAATTGCTAACAAAAATATAGGTAACTTCAATTTAGTAATAGTCTGTGGGCACTTTGAAGACTATTTCACTCTACGAACTGTATATTTTTATTTCAAATATAACCAATTATGTAAATGAAAACCTTATCATGTGTTTCATTGCAGGCGTCATTCCATTTAATGTTTTCTTTATGTGAATGTTACCCTACTCTCAATTTTATTGTTTTCAGATTAAATTCATTATTTCAATTATGGCTCTATGCATTAATTGCAACATTGCAGTACATCATCCTAATCAGCCGTATATTTATCATGCTATCAACATGAGTTCTGAGATAGTTTCCTTGATTGAAGAATGGGTTGCTCGAGAGGTAATTTTTTTTATTCAAACTTTTATAACTTCTTTCTTATCACCTCAAGCACAGTAAGGGTTCAAAAAAATCCAGTGAGCTATGGAAAACTGTATGTGGATTTCCCTAAACCTTTAAATAAAATCTGACAGCCTGGAGAATCAGTGTTGGACTCTGCACATGCTCCATGTAACCAAGCCTCAATCATTATCCACAGTGCCAATATAGCGAAACTATTTAAAAAATCTTTTGCTTTTAGGTGACAAACGAAGATCGTCTTTGCCAGGAATGCATGAATCTTTTAATAAGGGGATTAAATAATAGGACTGACGGCACAACCAGTGAACAGCAACGGGGTCACCAAGCAGTTTGTGTTTGTTGTGGCTTGTCAATTTCTAGTAGGACAGGCAGACGATCTCGTGCTTTACCTCTTGATCGTCCTGAGCGAGTTTATATAGCAAATATTATCAGCCCTCGCCAGGTAACTATACAACTATAATTAATAATTATTTGTTCTTTTTTAATTTTTACAATGAAAATAATTATTAGTAAATAGATATTTCTCAATTCTTTTCGTAGTTTGAGGTTAAAAAGGCTATAAATACAAAAAATCCATTTCAGGTATCACCTAATGCTAGAGCATGTAATGCCTGTTGGCAAAGGGCTCACTCCAATGTCGGGGAGGTTATGGAGCCATTACAAGATGTCGCAATGCAAGACCAATCTTTGGCAAGGGGCTCTACCTCCTTAGCCGAACGTCGTGTTTCTAATTCACCCATACAAAATGAAGAAAACAAGAATATAAATATTACTCTAGAAGGTTACAGCCGCACCCCAGATACTTCAAATCATTGTTTTGTTCCTGAGTGTACAAATACACAAAGATTAAGAGTGAAAATATATTTACGGAAAAAAATATTGACAGACTATAAAATATATGTAACAGGCAATGCTCGAGTGTGTGGAGAACACTCAAGTGTCTATAACTGGGAACTTTTAAATAATTTTGAGTTTACATCTCATTTTACTTTAACGCATGTAATTGAAATGTTGGATCTATTGAGAAAACATGAATGATACTGTTTGTCGTTACTGGACACGGATGACATTTTGAATTTTTTGACTCTTTTGAGTTGTATCAGTAATCAGATGGCTGCTGTATGCAGGAAACCACAAACTGACTGTAATAATGTCATGTACCGACTTACAGGTTAAGAAAGATTGGAGGGTAATTCAGTTTTGAAATAAATGTCGTTAGCTCACAGACGCAATTGTTTCTGCCCTATTACCATAAGATATTACAGCGGCGACGATGAATTCGACATGAAAAACGGTACATGGTCGTATACGTCGGTATACGTTGACAGGCTGGAAATGTTTTTTAAAGTTAATAACGTGGCGACGGCAATGAAACTGCCCATGTTGATAGCAGTTATGGGGGACGAGGCTTATGAACTGCTAACGAATTAGGCCTGTCCAGAGAAACCATCGGAGATAACATACGACACGGCGGTAGGTCTATTACAAAATGACCTACAACCGGCGCCATCAGTGCTCGCAGAAAGATTCCGTTTTAGACAACGCAGGCAGGCGGCCGACGAGAATATCGCGGGCTACGTGGCGGAGCTCAAGAAGCTCGCTCCCTATTGTAAGTTTGCGGATAACCTTCGAGACCAAATCGTATGCGGCTTACGAAATGACATAATTCGTCAACGCTTATTCGCGGAAAACGACACATTGACGTACTCGAAAGCGGTGACAATAGCGAGCGCCCTGAAGGCTGCGGAGCGAGATGCGGCCGCGGTGGAAGCGACGGCGTCGTCGGCGAGCCTCGCGGAGGACGCGCCGAGCGGTGCATGGCTGCATTACTGTGCCGGGTGCGGCGCGACCGACCATGGTTACACGTCGTGCCCATACCGCGAGTACGTATGCAGCGGATGTAAACAAACGGGGCACTTGAGACACGTGTGTCCCGAGAGAACATCGAGCGGAGGCAGCATCGGCCGGATGCGGGGCCGCGGGCGCACCGGCGGCTTCGGTAGCCGCCCGGCTGTATACCATGTGGAGGTGGATGATGAACCATCGCAACAGGGAGAAACAATGGAGGAAGAGTTTCATCATTGGTGCTTGAACGATTACAGTGCGGTAAGATTGCCAATATCTATAGATAAAACAATTATAACGATGGAAGTGGACACGGGGAGTGCATAAGTAGGAACACTTACGAGAAACATTTAAATCACAACAAAATCGAAATGAGTGATATTGTATGTATTGAATGTTATCGACTGGGCAAAAATTGAACCATTAGGTATAATCAAACCAGTCGTATGTTACAAAGGTCAAAGTAAACGTTTGGAATTATTTGTGATAAATGATGGTACCACATCACTACTCGGTAGACAGTGGTTATCTGAATTGAATATACAAATTCCCAAAATAAGCCAATGTAATAGTTTATGTGAGAACAATGCGAAAATAACTGGTGAAATTAATCTTTTGCTAAACAGGTATAAGGAGTTATTCAGCGGCGGTCTGGGTCGGTACACGGGGGCGAGGCTGTACGTACGCGAAGGCGCGACGCCCGTGTATCATCGAGCGCGGCCTCTGCCTTACGCACTGCGGGACCGCGTTGATGCGGAGCTGGACCGGATGCTGCGCGACGGTGTCATCACGCCCGTCGACTGGGCCTCGCCGCTGGTGCCGGTAAATAAACCTGATGGTTCATTGAGAATTTGTGCTGATTATGTTGTAAGATGTGATACTGGCCATATTAGAACTATTTTATTTTGAATTTTTAGTATAGAACATCTGCTTTTACTGTGACAATCACTTCCAAATATACATTTATCATGTAAACATCTAGTGTTCTTACTTTATATTTTCCCACACGTTATCAGCACGAAAAGGTAAAGAACACTAAATATTTAACACGTGCTTTTAAAAGATATTTGTTGAAAGTCGCGAAAATTATAATTTCGCTTACTTTTCATTTTTTCGTCTTTGACATATTAGCTGTGAAATAATGTCAAGTTCAATTTCTGTAATAAAACCGCTAGTAAACAGAGACGGTTTTGGTGTTTGGAAATTCAAGATGCGTATGTACCTAATACACGAAAATTTATGGGAAACTGTTGCCGGATACCCTGAAGGTAGTCAAATTACCGCTGAGAAAAAGTTGCGTGACGATCAGATTGCGTTATCGAAAATTTGTCTCACAGTTGATGGTATGGCAATCACCCTTCTCAGACCTTGTGAAACGGCTAAAGCTGCGTGGAAAGCCTTGTCCTCTGCGTATGAAGACAAAGGCTTAGGACGTAGAATAAGCCTCGAACGGAAGTTGTACAGGTACTGTCTAGATGATTTCAATGATATAGAAATGTACATTAATGCTGTTATGTCAACAGTCCACGACCTTGCCGATATCGGCAAGATCATAGAAGATGCTTCAATCGCTGCTATTCTTCTTGGAGGTTTGTCTCCACAGTATGCCCCTCTTGTTATGGCACTGGAGAACTCAAATGTAGAAATTACTGTTGACTTGATAAAGACGAAATTGTTGAATGAATTGAATAAACCAAAAGAGAATAACCAGGATACTGCCCTGAAAACACGGACTAATCAGAAATCTAAGCCATCTTCATCAAAAACTAAGAAACAGATTATCTGTTACGACTGTCGGGAGCCAGGCCATAAGAGTCCAGACTGTCCCCATAAGAAGGACAAGAAAAAGAAATCTGAGAATCATAGAAACTCTTTAAGTGCGTTGAATGTCATTGGTGACGTGGAGAGTACTAAATGGTACATAGATTCTGGGGCGTCGGCCCATATGACTTCAAGACGAGAATGGATGGAGAACGTGAAAGGATATCCCACAGGCAAAGTGACAATTGCTAATGGAGAGGTGTTATCCAGTGAAGGCGTTGGCGATATTTCTATTACGATGTGTGATGAGGTTACGAAGATTAGTGACGTTGTTCATGTACCTAATTTGAACGCTAATCTTATTTCAGTAAAGAAAGCAGTTGATAACGGTTTTTGTGTGGTTTTTGATAAATCTGGTTGTAACTTTTATAACTCTAGTGTTTTTTCTTGTACAGGTATTTCTTTGCTACATGGTTCGATCTGTGGTGGGCTGTATTCTTTAGATTGTACAGTCAATGTACCACGTCAATTATCTGCTTTTGATGTGCACTCTGACGTGTCCAGGTATCAACTCTGGCATAAACGTTTAGGTCACCTATGCCGCATTGGGATGGATCGCTTAAAAAAGGACCAGGTAGTAGGCATAGATTATTCAATAGTTGACAAGGAACCATGTGTGGCCTGTGTAGAAGGAAAACTGAGTCGGAAGCCTTTCAAAAGGATTCCGTATAAAAGGGCAACTTCAGTTTTAGAACTTGTCCATACTGACGTTTGTACATTATCAGAGACGTCTTTTCAAGGAAGTAAGTATGTCTTATTTTTCATAGATGACTTTACTCGTATGATCTTTGCATTCTTTATTTCTTCAAAAGCTGAAGTAAAGGATAAATTTCGTATTTTCAAATCCCTAGTGGAGCGAGAAAAGGGATTAAAAATAAAAGTGTTGAGGAGCGACAACGGGACAGAATATGTCAATACTGACCTTACAAATTACTTACAGAAGGAAGGAATTCAGCATCAGACGACAGTACCCTATAGTCCGCAGCAAAACTCCATCGCTGAAAGGATCAACAGAACGATCATAGAGAAGGCTAGGTCTATGCTCTCTGGCAGTTCTCTTTCTCCAGCATATTGGCAAGATGCGATGGAAACTGCAGTCTATCTTAAGAATAGGACTCCTCACCGTGCTCTCGAAGGTAAGACTTCTTTTGAGCTGTGGTATGGTAAACAGCCGAACCTATCACACTTAAGAGTCTTTGGATGTCGAGCTCTGATTCATGTCCCCGATTGTAATCGGAAGAAGTTGGACGTGAAGGCAACCGAGCATATTTTTGTTGGCTATTCTGATGATCCCAATAGTTATTACTTCCGAGATGCAAAATATCCTAGACGACTTGTCAAAAGTAGGGACGTGGTTTTCTTTGAAGACACTTTCCGGGATTTAGAGGAAAAAGGAAAGGGTGTCAAATACCAGTTAGCGCCTGGTGCGCTCAAACCGGCACGTGTACCCTTATTCCTTAGTCCTCAATCACGGGTGGATGTGCCACAACCGGCACGTTTACCTTTATGTTCACAGATCGACTCTACAACAAATAGTAGAGAGGATCCGATACCTGGACCAAGTATTGTTGCCGACTTTGAGCCGAGTCAACTTGGGTTTGCCCCGTCACCAGAACAATTAGAAGAAAGTGATTCTGATGTTGAGGTTGCAGAACCACGCTATAATCTGAGACCTAGAAAAATCCACAATACTGCCGCCAACTGTGTTTGTATGCAGACTATATCCTCTCAAATGGATGAACCGACTACTTATCAACAAGCGGTGAATGCAGTAGATAGAGATAATTGGTATCATGCTATGAGAGATGAATACCAGGCCTTGCTGGAAAAGAAAACGTGGATTCTGGTGAATAGGCCAGATAAGAAGGTTATACCATGCAAATGGGTTTACAAATTAAAAAAGAATGCCCATGGCGATATAATCAAATATAAAGCTAGACTTGTCGCGAAAGGCTATAATCAAGTTCATGGTGTCGATTACTATGAAACCTTCGCTCCGGTAATTCGGAATTCCTCCTTACGCGTTTTGATTGCTTTAGCAGCAGAAATGGGCCTGAAGATGCGACACTTAGACGTCGACACCGCCTTTTTAAATGGCGATCTTCAAGAAGAAGTCTACATGGACCAGCCTCCGGGTTTTAAGAGCAAAGGTGACGAAGATAAAGTGTGTCTGTTGCAAAAGTCCCTGTATGGCTTAAAACAGGCTCCTCGCGCGTGGAATATTAAGCTCAATGAAGTGTTGAGTAAAATAGGTTTTATTAGATTACCTACCGAACCATGCGTATATAAAAAACTCCTTGGTTCAGAATTAATCCTGTTACCAGTCTATGTGGATGACATCATTGTTTATTATCAGAATGAAAAGTCATTCGACGCTGTCAAGTGTGACTTACTAAAATATTTTACATTAAAAGATTTAGGTCCACTGAAATATTATCTGGGATTAAATATCTCAACGGAAAATGGTGAAATACGAGTCAATCAAAAGTCATATATTGAATTCCTACTAGAAAAATTCAATTTAGGGCAGGCAAAAGAGTACGACACTCCCTTGGCGAATAGCAAAATAGGTGCTCTTCAGGATTCGGATTGTAAGAATAATCATTATGCCTATCTGAATTTAATAGGTTGTCTAATGTACCTTGCTGTCAATACTCGACCTGATATTGCTTTTGCTGTTAGCTACCTTAGTCAGTATAACAACAAATATAACAGCACGCATTGGGTGGCAGCGAAACGAGTACTTCAGTACCTAAAAGGCACTATAGATCATTCTATTATTTATAAGAAGACAGGAGAACTTCTCGTAGGTTATACGGACGCGGATTTTGCGAACTGTGTGCATGATCGTCGTTCCTACACAGGTTATTGCTTCAAACTGGCAAATGGACCTGTCTCGTGGGCATCGAAGAAGCAGCCTACAGTGGCGCTGTCTTCTACCGAAGCCGAGTACATGGCGTTGACTGATGCTGCGAAAGAGGCTATTTACTTACGTCGTTTGATATCCGAGGTATGTGATATTAAATATCCTAGTATAACCATTTGCAGTGACAGTCAGAGTGCGCAGAACTTAGCTCATAATCCTATACACCACGGCAGATCGAAACATATTGATATTAGGTACCATTTTATTCGCGAAAAGGTATCTGAAAATGTGATTGTGCTTCAATACACTAAGTCCAGTGACCTGTTAGCTGACGTGTTAACAAAATGTCTTGGGAAAGTTGCACATCAAAGGTGTATCAATAGTATAGGTTTAGTTAAGGCGTAGTTACTTTATGTTACAATGTTTTTCTATATGTTACAGTGTTTGTTTGTTATTACTAAGGCTTCTGAATATGGTCATTACGGGTGGATGTTGTAAGATGTGATACTGGCCATATTAGAACTATTTTATTTTGAATTTTTAGTATAGAACATCTGCTTTTACTGTGACAATCACTTCCAAATATACATTTATCATGTAAACATCTAGTGTTCTTACTTTATATTTTCCCACAGATTATAAGGCCACCGTGAATCCAATTTTGTTAATTGATCGTTATCCCGTACCCAAGATAGATGATCTCATGGTTAGCCTTAGTGGTGCGTGTTATTTTTCAAAAATAGATTTATCCCAAACTTACAATCAGATTGAATTATTTCAAGAGTCAATAAAGTACTTCGTAATAAATACACATAAATACACATAGGATATTCCTAATGTCGAAATATTCCTTGATGACGTCATAATAGGGGGGCAAAATAAAATCGAACATCTGAAAGCTTTGCAAAGCGTCTTTAGTAGATTGCATCACTATGGGTTAAAGCTAAAACGTAATAAATGTGTGTTTTTAGTAAGGGAGGTACGTTATTTGGGATACATCCTCACGAAAGATGGAATTAAAACGGACCCATCAAAAGTAGAGGCAATCGTTAACATCCCTAGGCCAACTAACGTAACGGACTTACGCTCGTTTCTGGGTCTGTTAAATTTCTATGGTTTTGTAAGGAACATGAGTAGTCAATTATTACCACTGTACGAACTACTTAAAAAGGGCAAAGAGTAGGTTTGGTCAAAAGAATGCGAAATTACATTCATTAAAATAAAAACATTATTATCGAGCGCGGAGGTTTTACAGCATTATGATAGCAATAAACCGTTAATTGTAACATGTGACGCGAGCTCACGCGGATTAGGCGGCCTGCTGAGTCAGCCAGGAACGAGCGGCCGTGGAGAGCGGCCGATCGCTCATGCGTCGCGTACACTTACAGACGCAGAGAAATATTATTCCCAAATACACCGCGAGGCACTAGCCATTATATTTTGCATGAAAAAATTTCACCAATTCTTATATGGACATATTTCACATTACGTACAGACCATAAACCCTTAGTTTCCATTTTCGGACCAAATACAGGAATACCTACCATGGTAGCGAGTCGAATGCAACGCTGGGCGATAATTCTCTCAGCATACACGTTCGACATCGAATACGTCAGTACACACGAGAACGGTGCGGACGGGTTGTCGCGGCTACCGCTCGTGAGTAAAGAAACGACGACGGCGGCGGAGCTAGATCCGGAGCAAACATATCTACATTTTGTACAAGAATCCTTGCTCTTAGACTATAACGTAATAAAGCGTCAGACATCGAAGGATAATATATTATCTAAAATATTAAGTTACATACGGGACGGCTGGCCCAGTCAGTGCGAAGTCATAAATTTACAACCATACTTCAATAGAAAGAAAGAATTATACGAGGAGTTAGGCTGCGTGATGTGGGGTCATAGGTTAGTAGTGCCAGAAAATTGCAGAACCAACATCCTGAGTAAGTTACATGAACCCCACACGGGTATGGTGAAGTCGAAAGCGTTAGGACGTAGCTACGTGTGGTGGCCTGGGGTGGACGAGGCGGTGGATTAATGCACCTGCATTGCATGCAGGCTGCATCTCGACTACCTTGGGCCCATAGGGGGACGGACCTACCTACTAGTAGTAATCGATGCAATGTCCAAGTGGTTAGAAGTATTCAATGTTTCGGGCACTACAGCTAACGCACTTATTAATAATTCAAGTGAGTTATGCAGCAGGTGGGGTTTACCTAAGCAAATAGTTACTTCGAAAGAATTAGAAAACTACACAAAAAGTTATGGATTTCATCACATATTTAGAGCCCCTTACCACCCTTCATCCAATGGTTTAGCAGAAAATGCAGTCAAAACAGTAAAGCGAGTCAATAGAAAGGCAATACAAGAAAAACAAAGCATAGATAGGGCTTTGTGGACATTTTTACTCCATTATAGAAATATAGAACATTGCACCACAGGCGAGAGCCCAGCTATGCTACTCTTAGGTATTCGTCTACGTACTCGCTTAGATGGTCTTAAACCGGACAGGGAAGATCAGGCCCATAGGGCGCAACAATGTCAAGTAACGTCTTGGGGGCCAAATAGATGTATAAATAGAGAGGAGGAAGTCTGGTACAGACAATTCTTAAAAGGTGATAAATGGATTCCGGGTCGCGTAATGGATTGTGTAGGCCCCAGTAATTTTAAAGTACTAGGAGAGGACGGAGATGTAGTACATAGATCAGATACGCAAAAGGGTTAGTGGCGCCAGGGCGTCCCTAGCCACTATTACTACGTCAGATTTACACTCTAGCACAAATTCCAATATGATACCAGATCGTAGGGAACGCACTCCGGCGAAGGCGCAGGCGGAAGGGTCGGCGGGACCAGACAGCCCATCCACGCAAAGTACAGCCACCACTACTGAGAGAGTTGGAGAAATTCCAGTTTCACCGGAACTGGAATTTGCCTCTGCTGCTGTGTCACCGACCCAGACCCGCCCTATCAGAAAATGTACTAGTAAGATTCTAAATTATAAGTTCTAGATTATAATACACACCTTTGATAAATTGATTATTTTATTATTATTATTAAATAAGTGTGGAGGACTGTTATAATGTCATCTACCGACTTATAGGTTAAGAAAAATTGGAGGGTAATTCAGTTTTGGTATAAATGTCGTTAGCTCACAGACGCAATTGTTTCTGCCCTATTACCATAAGATATTACACTGACCTGCTTCAGTTAAGAACAAGAGAACCATTTCGGCGAATTGCTACATTATTCTGCATGTCACTTGTGCTTACGTAAAAGCATGCAACTGCCTGAAAGAACACTATATTTAGGTGTAAATCATATAACAAGAGCAAACCTGCCCAGTAGAAATCTATTAATTCCACAGGGTGTCTTTGGAAAGGAGCAAAATAATCCTATTGTCCTTTTGTCTTTTGCGATTGAACCTATGTGTACTTACAAAAATCGTCAAATTACTTATCTCAAAAAAAATATATAATTTACATAAGTTTACAAATCTTGTAAAACCATTTCTGCTAGTGGCCACCGATGGCCACATTTTAGATATATTTGGTCCCGTATGCAGCCACCACTTCAGATGCCACAATAATGAGGCTTTTATTTGAGCAAGAAAATTCATCTCTCAGGCAGTATTTCAAAGAGAATCATGTTTTTTACTAGATCGAGGTTTTCGGGATGCACTAGGATTACTTACTTCTTTGGTATTTAAATCAGAGACCCTAAGTGCCAGTGAGACAACTATCAACAGATAAAGCAACTAAATCACGCCTGGTGTTGGGTAACGCAATAATTTTTAGATTATTATGTAGGTAATTTTATTATTAATTGTACTAGTTCCTTTGGTTACCTTCATTATAATATAATTTAAATCGTTTAAGATAAGGTAGTTGTAGAAATTGATTTGCATAGCTACCTACATTGTATATAGATTAATTTAAGTTAACAGTAGTTGTAGAAATTATTTTATGAAACTACCCAAAACTATGTTACTAATTGAGTGACAACCTTTTCGCACTTAAGCGAGCTGCCTGCGTGAAGTTGATCAGTCACAGTACCAGTCACAGTTTATCAGTTTTATTTGTGTAAATAGAAGAATAAATAATAAGAAGAAAGTTCGTAGTTTCCATTGTGCATCCTGGCTAGTGTTAGTGCCCGGCTTTGCTCCTTCAAGTGAGCAGTGTGTGTGTGTCCTGCGCCCCGCTTGTATCGTCACACCTGGTGACCCTGTGTAGGTGGGTAGTAAAAGTCGTAAGCGGTAGATTTAAACGGGATTTCAAGATCTTTAGGAATAAATATTTTAATTTAGGTTCCAAATGATTAATTGATAATTTTGGGATCGCTGGAGCATTGTCAAACCATTTCCATCCCATTGTAATCAACCGTCCTGATGCGCAATGTATATTGAACAGAGCTCATGAAAGAATGAGATTAAATAATTTTAGCTGACCATGTCATTGCGCATCAGTTTAATAGACGCCGTGCCAGTTTTATTCAAATTAATGCTTGCTAAATACGTGCGCTGGATATATGGTCCCCATAATATAAATGTCAGATTTAATTTTGTTCAGTTTAAGCCATTACTCCACCGACAAGAGCATAGCTCATAAATTGAAGAAGAAGGTATTTACCAGATTAAACAGGCACAAGACACAAGACACAGCTTTAATTAGAGGAAGAATTACCAAAGCAACAAGATTTATTATAGTTAAGGACATCTTATTAAAAGTAACAGGAACTAATTGGCAACACCGAATTTTTTTTTTTTTTTTTTATGATTGACTGGATACGCGTTTGACCACAATTGTGGCTATTATTGTAGTTGTATTATTGGCAAGAGAACTGTGGGAAGCTGTGCTCATGTAATGACAATTATCTGGTAGGTACCTTGGATGGGCTCGGCATCAAAATGATATGACCCCCACCTGCTCAGTTTCTAGACTACATACTAGCGAGAGAAGACATAGAAAATGAGGAAAATATTTTTGTCAAAAATGTGTTTTATTTATTACATACTGTTTTAATTAAACTACTTATTTATATAAAAGCACTTTAATTAATCAAAATGGAATCTTTATAACCATGTAGACATGTAGATTAACACAAGTCAAAAATGTGTTTTATTTATTACATACTGTTTTAATTAAACTACTTATTTATATAAAAGCACTTTAATTAATCAAAATGGAATCTTTATAACCATGTAGACATGTAGATTAACACAAGCCTGTCCTATACGTCAAAGAGTTGCTGCGCGCCCAAAGTGCGCTTACATTGTACAAAACGTGCACTTGATGGTGCGTTTATTAGCTACGCCAACACAAAATTTAAATTATGCACTTGCCACCTCACGTCTCCAATTCAATTCTTCATTCTTGAAGCAGTAAGTTCATAAAGATGTGATATATGATGGTAATAGGCTGATATTTTTGTGTCATAGTAGGTAATTAGGTTCAGCTGTCGCGAATTTTGTAAAAATGTACTAGGTAGATCCAAAAAAGTGGAATGTTGGTAGATATGTTATTTTATTATGACAATAATTAGTAGATGATCATAAAGTAAGTTACCTAGTTTAGTAGTCTTGCTGTTATTGGTTGAGTCTCTAGCAGAGTGAACATTCGTTCACTGTCTCTAGTCTCTGTTTGTCAGTTTGGGAGGAGAAAAGTAAGATTACAAATGTATGTAACACCACCGAGGTTAATAATTTGATATATCGTTTTTAACCGACTTCGAAAGGAGTTTACATATACCCTTACTAAAGCTATACCTGTGCAATCCATCACACATAGGAATGTATCTCACACGTAAAATATGTCGAGAGAACCATTTTTTGTATTTTTAAATCATAGACAGAAAATGCTACTACATGTTAAAAATAAATGACTTCAATCGAGATGTCATACCTACATAGTCATTATTATGTCCGAGGTACCACGACATATTTTTAAAATGTATGTACCTATATGACTTGACAGAAAGCAATAGAAAGGCTACACTGTGACCAGAATTATAAATAAAAGCTTTGTATCCAGCGTCAAACCGATTAGGAGTTGAAGTGTTCGCCATGGCCGAAAACGGTCGGAAGCATCATCTCAGATAAGCTTCGGTAAAATACACAGACAGAAACTCCCAGAACTTAAATTCCAACAAATTCTGTGAAAGAATGAAAGAATATCTAAACACGAACATTGACCGAGGTTATAATAGAATTATATACTAACCGTCTTATTCATAAAAATTTACAAACGCTTTATAAGCCAAGAATAGCTAAACACGAACATTGACCGAGGTTATAATAGAATTATATACTATAACTTTTCGGTGGGAACTCGGCGAGTGATGTTGCATTTTGGTTTTTATTTCTTATGTTTTATGCATTCTGAGTTGAAATGGCAGAATATTGTGCAAAATGATGGTGTACAAGTGAAGGGTAGTGTAAATTAAAGTGCGTATGAAGCTCTCGGCTACCCACAAGAAATCGTCAAAATCTTGCCTATAGCATTCTGTCACTTTGACCGTGACTCTATTTCAGAATATTGCTCAAGCGTAGATCTGCGCTTGAAAATAGAAAAAGCTTATGCCGCTATACACTTTATATAAATCTGTCCCTTTTTAACTGTCCTCAAGCTTGCTCTACTTGAGTAACATTCTGTAATAGGGTCTAACATACGCCAAGTTTACGACGACACGGACTTGTTTTGATTGAGACTCACGAAATAAGAGAAATAAGACATAGCTCTATAGACCTAGATGTCTTTGCCTCTCTGAGAAGGCAGAATTGAATTAAAAAAAACAACAAATCAATAAGCAAAAAATCAATACATGGTCCCATCCATTTGGTTCGACTTCATCTGTTGCACCTTTGTTTTCCTAAATCTAAATATTTTCTGAAATCAATCACCAGCAAACAAAATGGAAATCGACTCAGATACCGGTGGCAAAGTTCAATTCAAGGAAGAACTAAGTGCGTCCCCAGATATAGCAGTTTTGGCTGCAGTTGGACAGCGAGGATATCCGAAGTTTGATGGACTTAAAACTGTACGTGACGAATTATACCGTAAGCTTCAAATACATCGAAATAACCGAGTTCGCTATTGTCGACGGCGATTTAAGGATTTCATATCGCTGTCGCCCACTGCAACTGATACAATACACAAGACATTCCGATACAGCATTACTGGCAAACCTTACTTTAAAGATAAAGATGGTTTTCCGGCACCGGCAATTTACAATAAATATGCTAGCCTTTTGGAGCCTATGCTCCTAGACAGGTCTGTGCCTGAAGAAGATGCTGTAATTCTCGCTTGTATTAGAAACTTTGTTACAAATTTTAAGGGAATACACCCTATGGCACAATTACGTGCAAGATCCCAGGTTCTAGATTGTGCCAAAACTATATCATTAACGGGGTCTATAGAGCAAGACGAGAAATTGGCTGATCGACACACCTCTATGAACGATGGATTTAAAGATGAAGGCAAAGCTCATATTAGAGCTCAATACACAACATTAGCGAAATGGATGAGAAAGTATCCCCATGTTGATATTGTTAAAGCTCCACATCGAGGTGCTCGTCAATTCAGGCATGGCCAAGCATCCAGAGTTATAAAATCTGCTATTGAAAACATAACGGAAAGAATGCAGTCAGAAGTGCAGAACGGAACCATTAAGCTCATTAGAGACTCTGCTGAAGGTTTAATTCAGGATGATAATCTCATTAGAGAATCCGCTGAACATGTAATTCAAGATGATGAGCTCATTAGAGGATCTGCTGAAGGTGTAATTCAAGATGATAAGCTCATTAAAGACTCTGATGAAGATAGAATTGAAGAAGAAAAGCTCATTAGAGACTCTGGTGAAGATATAATTGAAGATGAGAAGCTCATTAAAGACCCTGCTGAAAATGTAATTGAAGAAGAAAAGCTAACTGGAGACGCTGCTGACAATATAATTGAAGATGATAAGCGCATTAGAGCCTTTGCTGAGGATGTAATTGAAGATGATAAGCTCATTAGAGACTCTGCTGAAGATAGAATTGAAGATGATAACCTCATTAGAGACTCTGCTGATGATGTCATCGAACATGATAGGATGAGTAGAGTCTCCACTGAAGACGTAATTGAAGTTAAGAAACTCATTGTAGACCTAGCTGAAGATGATAGCCTCATTGAACACTCTGATGAAGATGATAGGATGAGTAGAGACTCGGCTGAAGATACTATTGAAGAAGATAGCCTCAGTGGAGACTCTGGCGAAGATGTAATCGAAGATGATAGGATGAGTAGAGACTCTCCTGTAGATGCAATTGAAGATGAAACGCTCATTAGAGACTCAGCTGAAAATGTAATGGAAGATGATAGGATCAGTACAGACTCTACGGAAGATGTAATGGAAGGTGCCACCATTGCTACTTTATATGGAAACCTAAAAAAAAGAGCAGCAGGAATGTGTACCATCTTGTAATTCCCAGGAAAAACAAATGGGCTCTTTAGTGTGACAAGGTGTTCAACCTCAACCACTTTTTGTCTTCTTTACTATACTCTCTGGTTTTTTACTTTGGTTTTCAAAAACAGAAGGGAGACGTTTTTCACTGCTATGAGGTCATGGTTACCAACCCTTATTTTTATTCTACCATATAAATGTATTTGTAGTAATTCTCAAATAATATTGTATTGTAAGTGTAATAACTATAAAGTGTATATCTTAGAATATATATGTGTTTCTACCAAACTATGCTACTGTAACTGGCTATGATATATAATGACCTATGTTACTGCGAATCCTCCGCCTGAAAATTTTAATGTTATATTGAGTGGAACGACTCAAAGAAATGTTGTTACAGAACAATGTGTGGTCTGTATTATAACATCAAAATAAACAAAGCCTGATGTTGTTTGGTGACTCTGGAATAACATTCCTTAAAGTTATGGTAGACATTGTAAATGAAAGTATTGACTTACAGGACGAATCTAAGGAACAAATAGATATAGAGAATGTTAATGTTGACTTTATGTTTAAAAAATAATTAAGGGTTTCTGCTTATGAGTATGGATGCAGGAGGAAACATAGGAAAAAAAATGTGAAATAACTTAACGCCAAAAGTATTCAAGTGATATCTAGTATGTCTATATGGCATTATAATAAGTAATTAGGTATTTATTCTCAAAGACTAGTAATAATAAAATTATTAGTCATCGAAAGCATACTTCGCTATAACTATTTCTTTTGGAAAGTGATTGTAAACATGCGGTCAGTCTATTGACTATAAGCAGTTGTTGTGAAAGTGGTTGGTCTCTTAGGCTAGCAACGCCAAAAGTTTTCAAATGATATCTAGTATGTCTATATAGACATACTAGATATCATTATTATGCCATATGGCATTATAATAAGTAATTACGTATTTATTCTCAAAGACTAGTAATAATAAAATTTTTAGTCATCATAAGCATACTTAGCTGTAACTATTTTTTTTTGTGAGAGATTGTAAATATCAAGTTAGTCTTTTGATTATAAGCAGTTGTTGCGAGAGTGATTGGTTTCTAAGGTTAGCAATGCCAAAAGTATTCAAATGATATCTAATATGGCATTATAATAAGTAATTACATATTTATTCTCATAGACTAGTAATAATAAAATTTTTAGTCATCGTAAGTATATTTAGCTGTAACAGCGGCATACCTACGGTTTCAGAGAAGGGCAAACCCGAGATATGTTTGGTGTATGATTTGTGGTTTTTACTCAGATAATAAAGTGAAATACATCTTAATGCCTCTTTGAGGGTCATATGCAATTCCTGTACTGTTTAAAGATCAATAAAGTTTGAAGTTGATATTCCTGATTGAGTATTCCATTAAGGCAAAGGCATGCCGGGCTTTTAGACTTATATCAAGGTACCGCCACTTAGCTGTAACTATATTTTTTTGGTGAGAGATTGTAAACATCTGGTCAGTCTATTGACTTGCAGTTGTTCTGAAAGTGATTGGTTTCTTAGGCTAGCAACGCCTAAAGTATTCAAATGATATCTAGTATGTCTATATGGCATTATAATAAGTAATTACGTATTTATTCTCAAAGACTAGTAATAATAAAAGTTTTAGTCAGTTTTAACTTAGCTGTAACTATTTTTTTTTTGGTGAGAGATTGTAAACATCTGGTTAGTCTATTGACTACACAGACCAATGGTCTGTGATTGACTATAAGCAGTTGTTGTGAGAGTGATTGGTTTCTAAGGTTAGCAATGCCAAAAGTATTCAAATGATGTCTAACATGGCATTATAATAAGTAATTACGTATTTATTCTCAAAGACTTGTAATAATAAAATTATTAGTCATCGTAAGTATACTTAGCTGTAACAATTTTTTTTTGGTGAGAGATTGTAAACATCTGGTCAGTCTATTGTGACTATAAGCAGTTGTGTGTGAGAGTGATTGGTTTGTAAGGTTAGCAATGCCAAAATATTCAAATGATGTCTAATATGGCATTATAATAAGTAATAACATATTTATTCGCAAAGACTAGTAAAAATAACATTTTTATTCATCGAAATCATACCTAAGTATAACTATTTATTTTTTTGGTAAGAGATTGTAAACATGCTGTCAGTCTATTGACTATAAGCAGTTGTGAAATTGATTGGCTTGTTAGGCTAGCCGTCCTATTGTAAGGCAGCCTTCTTAGATGCTTCCTTCTTTACAGATTATTCCATGTATGAATCATCTTGTCTTATTAGTTGATTGAATACCAAGCATTAAAGCAAGCTTATTTTGATGATAGGCTATTAAATTATTAATGATGTTGCATCTTAATCAGTATGCATATCTGATAGTGTAATGCCTTTTCTGGCTATGATTCGGTATTTAAGATAATCAAATGTAACCTTGTAATAATAAATTGTAATATTAAAAATAAAATCGTCTGAAATTTTTTTTGCATTTTTCGTGACATCTCTGACATTCTGTAAATTACTTAATTATTCATTAACACCAATAACAAAAACTACCTACATAAATAGACAATAAAATATAAATAATAATTTGATAATGAGGCCAATCAACGAATCCATCTCGGATGGAAGCTTCAGGGCACTGAAATGTTGTCTCTCATTATGGGCCTTATAAGAAGGCTCAGGGTCACGCTATGAGCTATTGAGAGGGCAATGCTCAGTGATATGGGTCATAATGGAAATGAAACCACCATAATAAGTTACAAGTCTGTATTATAAACTGATTTTGCTTCTTGGGGTCTCTCGCTTCAAGAGCAACAAGGCATCCATGTTCTTTACTGTATCCAATTTCTTCTTCAGGGTCTGCAGAGAAAGGGTTGTTAGGATTTAATACTTTATTTATGTATTCTTTCTCTTGAGGAGTTTTCGCTAAGAATCTTTTGTGAGTAGCCTCATCAAGATGGCAGTTGGAAGTATCCCATAGGTCGTTCCCACCATCAGCTATTAATAGGATGTTCCCTGATATTAATTTCCTATTACATGGGTCATGAGCTATTCTATACAACCTCCTTATGTTATCTATCCCCACCCTAATTTTGCGTTCTACCCCTATGTGATTTGGGCCCATTTGTTGAAGACTTTGTTTTTAAAATCTACTAGCAATTGAAGGGGGGTGTGAGTGCTAGATTCCAAAGCATGAAAATGTTAAGTAAAATGTATTTATAGCTGACTCCTTGTCTCTGCTCTTCGCGGTAATGGACACTGATTTATTGTTACGGCACAATAAAAGGAATGTTAGCGTAGTGTATTGTTAGTGTAGTGTAGTTTTATTTCACTAACAAACTATTCCTTTTCACACTGACATCCCTTTTTCTTACCACTACATATTAAACAAAGATATTAGGAATAAGGTAAAACAAATTCAACAATAATCATTGTAACTAGGCGTCCTTACACAATGCCCACTTCTAGTTGTAACTTAATCATCATTAACATTGGTTTGATTAGGAGGAATAGAATGATTTTTCGGCAAATTTTTAGCCCCTCTAAGATACAGATCATCAATATCAAGCAAATCATCATAATGAACAACTTTGGGCATGGAGTTTCTGTCAGATCCCTTAAACAAATGATACCTATTCCTAATTACTACTTGACGATTATCCAATAGAACCCTATAAGATCTGTATTTATCTCCTTCCACAATATTGGAATAAATTTTTTATTAGAACCATCACATGCAAACACATTCTGACCTGCACTAAATTTAACTGTTTTCATGTTACTTTTCCTGTCATGATAATACTTATACCTATTATTTCTTTCCACTAGCTGCCTTTTCAGCTTTGTGAAATTATTTTTAGGACTACATTGAAGAATAGGTAGTATAGAACTTGTCTACCAAGCAGCACTTCATTAGCAATAATCAGAACTAATTGGCATATTTGGTTGATTGTTGAAATACCAAAAACAACGCAGTATCAAAAAAACTGCTATTTTATGGGTAAAGTAATATATAATAAAATTCCACGGTTTATAACAGATCTACCTCTAAATAAATTCAAAAACCATCTACAAAAGTGGCTTCTTGAATATACGTTTTACTCTGTTAAAGAATTTTTAGGGCACGACAAAACTGTTGTTTGATTGTCGTTGAGTTTGAATGCTTTGTTTTGACTTGTTATTATTAGCTGAATATGATAAGATTATTAAGTGAATTATATGATTTAGTCCTGTCGATAAAATTTGGCATGCGGTTAAAGATAGCTGATCTAAGTGTACATTGGAATGGAAATCAAAATGAATTGAAGTTGACATAATATATACTGGGATTACATTTCATTTCACCTACTTTGACATATAATTGACTTATTAAAAATTCATTGATTTATTTTAACATTGGATGTGTAATAATTATAATTTATATTATGAAATAATTTGACATTAATATTGGACAACATGTTATAAATTGCTGAAAAGTTTACTATTAATTAAGTAATTGTAAAAGTATTATAATTTGTGTTGAATTATATTCAGCGACATATTTGCATGCCTGAAAAGACTAAGTGTGAGAAACTTACTATTACCAATATTACCACCAATGCAATGTAACCACACTTAAAGCAAATAAAGATATTCTATTCTATTCTATTTCTATATTCAACCAAAGCTAACTGCATTCGAGAAAGCATCTTTTTGATTGTTAGGTAATGCCTCTCAACCATACCATTTGATCTTACATTATAAGGTGATGATGATATGAGTTTAAATCCCCATTGAAGACAAAATTCCTTTAAAAAAACTACTATATTGAGATCCATCATCAGTTTACAATAATTCTGGTATTCCCCATCTGGCAAAAATATATCAGTAACTGCTGATTGATTATTTAAATCAACAATATCCACATACTTAGTCAATTAATCTACTAGTAACAAATAAATTTTATTTTGCAAAAAAAACATGTCAACTCCCACTACTTTCCATGGATTATCTGGAATCTCACTCAATAATAATAATAGTTATTGGGGACGACTTTTTGAGATCTGGGGCACATATTACAGTTGCTTACCAAATAGTCAATCTCTTTGTTCATAAATGACCAGAACAATAAACCTCTTAATCTATTCTTACACTTATCGCTACCCATATAATTGTAGTGATCCTTAACATCTCTTTACACATTGATCTGGGAACTAACAATGATGATCCCTTAAAAATCAACCCATTGATAAGAGATCGTCTCTAACAGAATATTTAAAATTAAATATACATTATACATTTAATTTATATATTAAATATATAAATTAAATGTATGTTCTGATAATTTGGCCAAGAGCCCTGAATATATTCCCTTAATTGTTTTATATCCTCATCATTATTAGTTTCACTTTTAAAGTTTTCAACCATGGAGTCGCTAATGTTCAGATTTTGAAACTCATTCATGGAATTTTATTTTCTCATCAATATCTGCATTACAAACATTCTCTGTACTAGATAATGCATCAGCCACTAAGAGTTCTTTATCAGGTTTATATTTAATTAAAATATCATATCCTTGCAACCTCAAATGTAATTTCTATAACCTCAATGGAGTCATTCATAGATTTCTTAAAAATCTGTTCTAGTGGTTTATGGTTAGATTCAACAGTGACCTGCCTGCCATAAATATAATGATGGAATTTCTCACAAGCATACACAATTGAGGGTAGAAAGAATTGAGGATAGGCATAGGAGTAATACTCAAATTTAAGTGCTCTCTAAAAATTTTATTATTAAAATTACTTACTGTCAATATTTACATTAATGTATTAACATAATCGGCACTTTGTAACATCAGCACTCGCCTACTAAACAAGCTCTCCTAATTTCTCATCTCACTTCACTTAAAATCACATCATGGATTTGTCATCAAAACTCATTACTAATATGGAAGAAATAGTGAATCTATTTAACTCAAGAATGAGTGATTATGAGGACAAACTACAAAAAGCTACAAACAGCTTTAAGCCCGGCACATGCTGATCTCTCTTCGCTTTCCAGTGAGTACCATAGTTTCAAATCCCTTGTATGGAAGGTGCTGTCTAAGCTCAAATCTCAGATTGAGCTCCTCGCTCTTGGAGATGATGGGCATGAGACTTTTCTGAGAAGAAATGCTCTCCATATTCGTGGCTTGCCCGAGCAAAGAGAAGAAAAGCTTCATGAAGAGGTTGTCGAGATATTAACCAATCAGATGAAATTGCCGGATGTTGGTTCTAATGATTTTGAGATTTGCCATCGCCTCGGATCCAACCCTGCTAAGCCCAGGCCAATACTCGTCAGATTTCGGGACGTCCAGCCTCGACATTCGGTTTGGCGAAGCAAGTCCTCACTAAAGAACTCTGGTGTGACACTTTCGGAATTTCTGACTAGAGCACGACACAAGTCTTTATGGCAGCACGCAAGCATTTTGGTGTACATAGTTGCTGGTCCTCCAAGGGCAAGATCTTCGTCATACTGCCTAACAAGGGACGTCATAAAATCACTTCTATGGCCGATCTCCAACTGTTTATCGAACAGCACCGCTGTGCGCCGAAAGCTAACCTGCACAAAAGGTGCTACCGGAGCCCACAGCCAAGAAAGTACTCTTCACCAGGAGTAATCCATCAGCTAGAGGACCAAAGGAACGCCAAGCCAAGTGATTGTCTTGCTCATATTGTATGCATGTCTTCTTTGTTGTGATCTACCTGTTTCATTTTGGTCGGTTTATATTGTGTTACATTTTGTTAGTTCCGTATGTAGTGCAGTTTTAAACTTTTGTTTGGCATGTACCGCTGTTCTGTACAACTTCAACTTTTTATTTTATGGCAATCGGTCGTCTATATTGTTTTTAAGTTCAATAGATCACAACTCAGACTATATAGGGATACTAGATCCAAAGAGTATAGTAACTATACTAGATCACAACAAACAATGGCGCATGCGCAACGTACATTGCCGTGACAGCTGACACTTAACATTACAGCTCGACTCTTGCTGGGAGACTAAGGCAACATTAGTCCATACAGCCTTGTCCAGAGTATTATTTTTGTTTTCCTTTTTTTTGTTTGTTGTGTTTTGTTTGTTTATACCTTCGGACGACGGTATACCCAACTCAGGGCTGGTTTTTTCTCGTGTTCTTCGTCGGATAGCTTTGTCAGTGGAGATAATGATAATTTTGTTCCATTGACCTTGCATGAAAACTTATCTTTGACATTTTCTAATTTCCACAAAAATTTTAATGTTGTGAATATTAATTCCTGGTCATTAGATTGACCTTTTGGCATCTTTTAGTGGCTCTGGTGTCTATGCGATACTTGTTTCGGAATCTTTCCTTAAACCATCTCTCCCTTGTACACAATATTCAATTCCCGGTTACAAACTTATTCGCAACGATCGAATCGGAATCGGTTGTGGAGTGGCAATATACCTAAGTGCGGATATTGCCTATAACATAAGTCATGCCTCTCTTAGTATGTATACAATATCCGCTGAACACCTATTTGTTGAGCTCACTCTTCATCACTCCAAGATTCTTCTGGCCATATACCATAGTCCTTCGCTTCATATTGATTATTTCTCTTCATTTGAGACATTGCTCAATAATTTATGTCCGTTATATGACCATGTTTTAATTCTAGGCGATTTCAATACCTGTCTCATAAAAAGCGATTCTCATGCCAATAAACTCTCCTCTCTAAATTCCTCCTTTAATTTAATTATTTTTCCTCTGTCTGCCACACATTATGCTCCTAATTCTCCTCCTTCTCTCCTTGACCTCATGATAATTTCCTGTCCTGGCTTGGTCTGCGCTCATGGTCAACTTTCCTCCTGTTTCTCATACCACGATCTTGTTTTCTTATCCTATAAGGTACGACCTCCTGAACGTAAAGCGAAAATCTTGCTTTTGCGTAGTTGCAGCAACTGAAGCATTACCTACACGTGAGCCAGACGTCGAGCTACCAGGACATTACACGACGTAAAGCGGTCGCATGAGCGACAGCACTGAAAGTCTGTTTTATTCAGTAGCAGCCAGTTTGATTTAAAGGTAAAGAATCTTTGGTCCCATGTATAGAAGACCTTGCACATAAGCAGTAGCTCTGGTATAGGACTACTTGCATCACCGCAGCGGATCTCGTTATTCAAACTACATCAAATATTCTTTATCTTTGATAAATGTGTGGATACATCATCTGCCGGATCATATTTAAAGCTAAAGAATTGTGAACCTATAACCTAAAAAAAACCTATCCTCTGATTGACCGTCAAACACGCGATGTAAATCTGACCAAACCTCGTGTGCTGTCTTATAATGCACAACTTTCTCGAGAGGTTCTTCGGATAAACTATTTATTTATTTGTTACAAGAGCTTTACTCTCTGCTTTGAAGTATCTGCTATGAGTAGAAGTATATGTATATGGTGAGTGCCAGGCGGTGTGTAACTTGCTCTACATCTCCTGCACCTTGAGCCAGAACAGGCTTAGTACAACAGCCAAGTAGCGGGCGCATTACACTGCCTGCTACCTAATCCACGGGTCCACGGGAGGAAGTTCGCCGCCTCTAAGGTGGCGTCGTGCGATCCATGGCCCTCTATGGGGTCCGTCTGGTCGAACGACCTGGCGGGGGTCTCCCTCTGCAGAGCTCTCCTCGGGAACCTGCAGCGGCTGATGACCATTCGGATCGTACAAGGCTACCGGACGACCTCAAACGCGGCGACGGATCTAGCACAGACTCCACCATTCGACATTCTGGCCGATATGGACGCGGCTGTCTACGACCGCATCCGTTCTGTCGAATGGGATGTCGAGGGGGATACGGCAGAACCCTCACCGACGGGCGATGACGCTCTGGCGGGAGCGTCTTGTAATACAAGGCTGCGTCCGCCGTTCTGCCGAACTTCGTAGCATGGAGGAAAGGTTGTGTCACCTACAAGTTAACTCGGATACCTATTCACCGGGCACGGATGTTTCGGTCGGTCGGACGGGTGGAGACGGCACGATGCAACTACTGCGCGTCCGACCAGGACTCCGCCCAGCACACGCTGGAGGACTGCCCGGTGTGGCAGTCCGAGCGTAAAGACATTGGCGACCGGATCGAACGAGACCTGTCCCCGCCAATTTTGGTGATTGACATGTTTTGTCTAAGGTACTCAAATAATCTCTTAACTTGATAACGTTATGCTACCATATTAAATGTGAGCGACAAGCAGTCGAAGTTGTGGAAGTTTTAAGATTACAGCAAAGCTACGACAATAAATAGTATGTATTTTTTGACTAACGATTTTATAGTTTGTGCGCATCTGCCGTTTACGTATAGTGCAGCAATTAATGACTGTTTTAACACTTACTACCAGGCGCCGGATGATTATTGTTACAAATTGCGGACAACTTTGACACTTCAATGACATTAAAACCATTTAGGAAGTTTTCATTAGAGGTAGAAATTAGTAGAATGCTGTTACTGTTTTTTTGAGTTATTCGATATTCAAAATTTTAACTTGGTCCCGTGGGTCTGACGGATCTCGTTTTCAAGCTCCAGACATTTAAATGGTAGTCTTTCAATTGTTTTTGCATTTACTTTTATTTTCTACCAGTAAACACCAGCCAAATCTTTTTCAGCGCCATCTATGCGATTTTTGTAGAACTTTGGAAACCGACTCCTTAAATTAAGCGGCAATTGAATGGAAGGAAATGTCTGTGGTATGCCTTAGTCATTTGGGATTCTTTACAAAAATATGTATTGCGCTCATAAGTAGAACTTCGAATAAATTTAATGATTTCATTCACGAAATTCATCCATCGATATATTTAGGCTGATGGGCTCATTTCCCCGGGCTTTGTTTCATGCCAATATTGGGACCTGTCAAAGTTAGAAAAAAAATTGACTGTAGTTTGCTTTGCTTTTTTTTTTGTTTAGTTTCGTTGCTCAACAACATCGCGTTAGGTCGGTTCTTTAGCGTCTTGGAATATTTTTCACATCGTATATCCTTTTTAATTTCAGTTTACTGTAATTCGCCCTGCAAAGCAGATAAAAGTCACCAACCCGAACAAAGACAACACAGATTACTAATTAGGTCAATATAATAAAGAGCCGTGTTCACAATCATGATGAGTCACTCGTTTGTGTTTGTGAAGTGTATTTAAATCCACGATGTTATCGTTGTCATTCAAATAGTTATTTTATGAAAGTGACGAGGGCCAGATGGATACCCCGCCGCCGGTGCCGAAACCGAGGAGTGCGTTCCCGCCTCAAACTCCACAAAGCCGGCCAGTTCCTCTCCCACGGACCAAACTTCCAGCTACTAACGACAGGGTGTCAGCGTCTGATATATTCCGTTCAATCAGCACAGTATCTAAACAGATAACCGAGGACGTAGCGATAAAAGTCACTAATTCCGCCAAAACAGCCAACGAAAAAATCGAGAAGTCATTCATTGATGGAACTAAATTCGCAAAAGGTACTCTCGAGAAAACTTTGATTACATCACGGGCTGTGAGGGACTCTGTGACCAAGTCTGTCATTGAAGGCACCAAGACTGCAGGTCAGAGACTGCGGAAAACAAAGAAAATGGAGAATGCTGATGATGTTGATGCCCCAAAATCTACATCCATGCCCGCTATGGACACCAGTCTTTTTGACAACATTGAGTTTCGCTCACCCTTGCTGGAACAGAAGAGGTTTCGTAACAACAGAGATTGTTTACAAAACAATGAAGCCTTACTGTGTCACAACTTGAATGCATCACATTTGGATGACCTGTCATTGTTTTCAAGTAATTCAGATTCTAATACGGACACAGTAAGCAACTTCTCACATGACAGTAGAGATTCTAAGAATAATCACTCAAGTCTGAACTTGGAAAATGAGCAGATGACATATGATACACCAAGAGCCTCTAGAGCCAATAGTATAGTGAGTTCCAGGTCCACACCAGAAGTGCCACTGAGGCGAAAAAAAAGAGAAAGTGAGATATATTCTATGAGGGAGAACTCTTTGTATGAAAATTGGAATCTTCCTAATCAAACCTATAATAACAAAAACGGAGAGCCTATTAGTACTCCAGAGACTAGTCCTAGGCCTAGTAAAAGTACAATTAATGAGTTTGATCCTCTTAACACAAGTACAAAGTTACCAAATGAGGGTGTCAGTAATGAACTTCTTTTGTTGGAGTCATTCCTAATAGGCGACACTTATGGAACCATAGTTGCAACAGATCATCCAGAAGATAATTTGGAAGATTTCAATGAGAGTGACTACTTCGATCCACCCACACCACCTGAGAGATCAGATAGTCTCCCATTTGAACCAGACCCCAAACCTATTGTACCCGGTGCGGGCAAAGATAGAAACTCTAACTGGTATGTTGGTGAGACAAAACCCACAACTGTGATCGAAGACGAGGTGAAACCATCTGTTATGCAGAAATTCTCTCATATGTTAAAATTGGATAAAACACTGAACAAATCAACAAAATCATCTGTTCAGAAGGTGAACATAGTTGCAAGGCCTCCATTGAACCATCTGCCAGTAGGATATTTCAGTGGAACACTAACACGGATATTATCAGGCATAGTGGAGGATCTTTTTCAGAATTCTCAAACACGATACTGTCTCCTCACTGATCAGAAGTTATCATGCTATACAGAGCCTACAAATTCAATTCTGAAAGAATCTTTCACATTGGATAGCATATATTCTTGGCAGATTCTGCCAGCATCCACTAGGTGAGTTGTCAGATTAATTCTTTTCAATGATTTGAAAATATCCCTATTTTATCAAAATTCCATTATCAGTATGTTTAACTGGGCGATTATACTTATTTATTGTGGCGTTGTGGACATAAGCTTTTCCCTGGGTGATGGCTTATGTAGTTACAAACATTCACAAATCACTTGTTACCTTGCATAATCAGTATAAAACTGACATAATATTCTGCATCATACTTATTAATTAAACCAGATAAAATATTAATAATCTTTAATAAATCATCATTAGTATACAAATAATAACTAATCTATAAATATATCTTTAATCCTTGGCACACTTAGAGTAAAGATATATTTTGTGCTGTATAATTGTGTGATTAAGGTTTATTTTTCTTAATGAATGTGATTATTATTGGCACCCTGGGCCCCAATATAATTTTGATGCTGACTGTTCTTGTCTCTTGTTTTGACATAACTAGGTTTCTGCCGCGGCTTCGACTGCGACTTTATCGCGGAAATTTGTTTATCCCGCGGGAACTACTTGCTATAACCGGATAAAAAATATCCTATGTCTTAATCCAGGGTATGTTCTACCTATAATAGTAAATTTCATTCAAATCCGTTCATCCATTTTGCCGTGATTGAGCAACAAACAAACATCCAAACTTTGGCATTTATAATATTAGTTAGATTATCTGCCTAAATAAGTACCAATCAATGACTAAATTCATGTATTATAATCTAATTATCCACATACCAATTAATATTGTTTGCGTATTCACCTATATAGGTGTAAGGCATATATTTACCCTCACTATGTACAAGTAGTAATATATCTTGACGAAATTATGACAGTGCACCCTCATCATCTTGGCCCGTAAACATCCCACTGCAGGGATATAGATCTTCTCTCTTATAACGAGGGAGTATAGTCCACCACACTGACCCAATGTGGGTTGGGGACTTCACATGCCTTTGAATTTTTATTTCTCAGGCATGCTGTTGTCCTTTACCGTTTAAGAGCAGTTGGATAAATGCACATAAGTAATTAAAGTAAGAAAGCCTGTGAATCGAACCCGGGCCTCCCAAATTGAGAGACTGCGTCTTAACTGCTGAGTTACCGATGTTCCTTGTGTGACGAGTGTAGGGTATAGTATAATCCTGTATATTTTTTATCTTGCCTTGTAATTTTGTTCCTAGAACACCAACCAGCACATGCTGCTTCGAGCTGTCCGTTTCGGTGAACGGCGGCCGCTCGGTTCCCCGTAAGGTCCTCTTCAGCTGCGGTGGCGAGTCCGAGAGGCGCAACTGGGTGCAAAAGATAACTGAACACATGACGCATGCTTTTCCAACCAAATACACCTCCGAGTTCACTAGGTGTGGGTGGTGCTATCTCAAGGTTAGTGGCATGATTTTTTTTTCTAAATGAATTTTTTTATATACTACAGGTTAGCTCTTGACCGTTTAATGGTCTGTGCCTCCATCACACCTGATATTAAGTGAAGATGAGGCCGAAGGTGGAAGCGTGACCCGGAAACCCCATCTTATTTTAGGGACTGGCTATCTTATATTTGACAACCGGAACACAACAATGCTGTTAACATTGCTGTTTGATGGCAGACTTACGTAAGAGAGTGGTAGCTAGCTGAGTACTAAACATGTAGGTACCCCGTTCGGTGTCGAATCCGCGGCCTCCGATTCGTAAACACTATGTTGTTCACATTGAGCCATAGAGGTGGTAAATGAAAATATATCTAACAAAAGGATGCTCCAAATGATTGTGTCTTGTTGACTCGTCAGTGTTTTGAATATCTACCATTTATTACAATGTGTATGTGTAGACAAAATGTATCTGACCACCCCATTTGGGATAAAGGTCGTGACTTTATGTATGTATTACTGGTAGAAGTTTGAGTTTACAAGTACTTGTTTCTTATTCTATAAAATAGTTTCATCCACCCAATTCGTTTGTTATATGTACATACAAAGTTTACAGTTGTATTGTGTGATGAATTCAAAAATGCAATGAATTAATTGAAATTAATTGATTACATTTAAAATTAAGAATATGCGGCCCATAAAAAATTTAAAATCATTTAGATTACTGCAATATTTACCTACTAAAATAAAACTATAAGCTTGTTATCGCTAGCCAGTGCGAATGCCGTACCACCAATCAAACCGAGTATATAACATGTACCCGCTGGGAATCGAACCCGTGACCTCTGTGGTTTACAATGGGTTACAAACCTTACGTGGTTTACAATCAGCTACTGAGGCCGTTCATATATCTGTAAAAAACTTCTAATGATTGAGTGTCAGGTCTAAAACAGTATCCATGCCATACTGACCCCGTAGCATGACATCATTTGTCGCGCGCAACGCGACGTGACAGTGGGATAATTATATATTTCGTCCAAACTGAGCAGGGGGTCTACTCTCTAAAGAAAATAGCTTCGGACGGCCGTAACTTCGGACTTTTTCTTCGACTAGGAATCCTTTATTTGGATAATTTCAGACGTTCCTTGAATGCCGAAGTTAGTACGGGACTAACTTGTGATATACAACAAAAGTAAAATAATGACGATTGGTTTATAATTGACACAGCAAACTGCAAAAGAAAAAGTCCGAAGTTACAGTCGTCCGAACTATTTTCGTTAGAGAGCAGACCCCCAGGACAAATGTTATCTCGCGCGTTATAAACGTTTATCACGCCTGTTAGTTACTGTTATCACTAGACTAGTGCTGTTCGTTATGTTTCTCAAACTTCGGTTAGCTAATTACTGCCGACCGAGCAATTGATCAAATAAACCATTAAAGACATAACTGAAAAGATAAACAAACAACCTTTATAACCTGGAATTCTGTTTGAGGAATATGGAATGTACCGTTAAATGTTTCATTGTTCAATACTACATAGCCTAATTGTAGGATGTACTTGGAAATAAATAATATAAATTGAAAAGAAAACCCCTTGAAAAATAGAGGAAGGGTATCATAACATCGTCCATGTATACATGTTAAAAGTTAAGCTAATAGAAGCGTGGGACGAAAAATATATCCATTGTACAAAAATGATACTAAGTTATTTTTCACTTCTTGCACATACACAGTGTCTATAGAAATAAGTGGTCAGTGTTAGTGGTCAGCGTCACTGGCCTGACCAAATGTCAACATTATGTCCCAATTTCCTTGTTACTCCGTATCCCAAGGCTCATCATTTTATTTCCAATTTGATTAGGGCTCGCCACTTCAATGTTATTCACCTCTGAACTGCGTCTTCGTTTCAATAGCTGTTTGTATTCATTGAGTTCGTTGAGGTAACGAATGATTATAATATTTATGCATTGTTACCTACTTGTTGACCGGCAGTGTTATGAACAACACTCGTTTATATCATAAAGTATGACGTTGTATTGAAAACACGCTAGATGTAATCGAACCTAAGATTAATCATGTGAGAGGGCATTAATGAATTATATTTATTCTTACACACTATACAGGGTGAATTTGAATTCGTGTAATTCCCATTAATTGGTGACGTCACTCTTGATTACGAACAACTTTCCCCAAGGAACATTAGTCGAGTTCGATCAAAACATTTTCGATTACCCATACAAAGTAAACCATTCTGAAATCACCTTTAGTGTGGAAACTCAAAAATTTTCGGGTGGTGACATCACTCCTGATTACGAACAACTTTCCACTAGGAACCATAGCTGAATTCAGACGAAAATTGTTAAACCTAGACAGCTTGACCGATTTTGAAGTGCATGGTGTCGTTAAATCCGTCTTAAGAAAAAAACAAAAAAAAATACTTTTTTTGGTGGCAGCAACTACTCCCCCCTGGACTGAGAATCAGCAACACTGCTGAGTCCCTACCCATTCATGACAATATTGTGGTTCTCGATTCTATGTATGCTTGTGTTTTTTTCTTTTTTGTGATAAATAAATACCTTTTATTTATTATTTATGATACCTGAAGTGGCATAGGATGCATTTTATTTAAAAGAATCCAACATGGCGTCCGCAAAATACAACATATGCTGTCGTGTGAAACCAAGAATGGTTTTTAAATACTTCAATAGTTATTGCAGGACCCTGTTTTCAGTGTTTCCTTCGTGACAAATATTAGATCTAACTATATGGGTTAAAACATGTTGTTCTTGTTTACACATCGCAATGTAATATATCCGTAAATGATAATATCTATCTTGATTCCTATACTTTGCGTTGATAAATAGTGTTTATTCATATCATTTATAACTGTGAGGCGTGTGGAATAATCGACTGGCTTTTTAAACAAAGGAAACGAAATGCCTCTTGAAACGGTGTCAGCACGTCCATAAATACGTTATCCCATATATCGACTGATACGCATTGCGTAGGCGCTTTCAATTTACATTGTATGACGATTCGTATCGGGTTATATATTTTATCTAGATCTGGGTGTTATCTATTATCAGTTATTTATTTTATTATTACCATATCAGAAGGATAGGCGTTGCGGTATAGGTCGACTGCTTTGGTCTGTATGTATTGTTCTTCTGCGGGGTTCCCGGAGGCGATTATAGTTGATTAAAAAAATTAAAAAGGCCCGTTCAATAGATCAGGCGCACGTAGCACGGAAGGCCGCGTTTGTGGGAAATATTTAGTGCAGCATTTCTTACGAAAGAAACGCAGCAACTATGTCTCCGCACGTCGTTTAGTTACTCACAGTCCTAATAGTATAATTATTTTAGTCGAAGTTTAATTGAAATATAATAAAAATATACATTGGACTGCAAATTTTTTTTGCGAACCACTACTGTTTCAGTCCGCAGTATATAAGAACATATTGGTTCTTGTTCACTCCACCAATTTCGATTCTATCCGAATAACGTTTGTGAGAAACAGAATGGTCATTTACAATTTTCATTAGTCCGAAGTTTTTAGGGGCGAGCTCTGGCCGTTCGTGTTGATCTACTTATGTCAATCATGGACTCATGAAGTCATAACGGTACCAATGTGGTAAACTTTTCCATCAACTTGGAGCATCAAAAGTAATCAAAACCCAAAAAAATCGATGGCTGCAAGGCATCCATAGGTTGTGTGAAGGGGTATAATAAATTTACACTACCATTAACCATGATTTAGGTATGTTGAACAAGGTTTCGCGTCTTTACATTAATCTGTCGGTGTTCCCTCATTTTGAGTTACAATAACTTGCGCTGATGACGACATAAACACTGTTTAGACCAGTATCGTAATATATATCGTAATATAAACACTGTTAATGTCAAAAATGAACATCCCATAAAGTTTTCCAGACTAAACACGAGGTAACGATACATTAAACATGAATTTGTGGTAATGCTTAAAAGGTAATGCTGACGAAGACCAGTGTGTGAAATGAGTTTGGCATAAATGTTTATACCTCGACCTAAAGCGGGGTTTATAACAAGAATACCATCCTTACATCATATTTCTGTAATCGAATCAAAACTGTAACACTAATAGAAGTGTTCCTAAATAACATAAACAGTTAAACAGGTTTGTAGGAAACACTTGTAAAAATTGTATTTTAAATAGATCTTACAGTTAATAATAAATAAATAAATATTTCGGACACTTACATCAATCATCTAGTCCCAAACTAAGCAAAGTTTGTACTGTGGTTACTAGATAACGGATAAACATACATAAATATTTATATAAACATCCATGACTCAGGAATAAATGTTCATATTCATCACACAAACATTTACCCGTCGCGGGATTCGAACCCGCAACCGTTGGTTTCGCTGGCAGGGTCATTATCCACTACACCAATCGGTCGTCGAATAGTTAAAGAATAGTTTAGTTATAAACACAAATTGCAAATGTAGATAATCTAATAAATCTGTCAACAGCGCGCTAAAGTGTTAACGCTCAATCTATTTGTTTGTTCACGTTTACGTGAGAAGTACGAAAAAAAACACAGTATAAGTTTATTTAGTCTCCACCTTCTAGTAAACGTGACGTTAAATGGATACTAAATTCACGCTTCGCATATATAATAATCTACGTAATTGGTCCAAGGCCGGTATTCCAGTTTACGAACTTGGTGAACACAATGATGATGATGTTGACGGTAATGCTCAGCGATGATGATAAGTTATAGTCTGTCTGCTAGGCTATCGAAAGCGATTGTTGCGATTTATTTCAGCAAATAACTTTAAATACCTTTTGCTAGATAAAGCATTACGTGTAGGTATAGCTTGTATAATTTACATGCCTTAATGTAGACTGCCTTGAATTTATCGAGTCATGACTTGGGTATCCAGGTTGTGCTGGACGTCGCTTTACAATAATGTACCAAGTACATACTCAATCATAGATGTTTATAGTCTGTGTGATTGAACCATCTGAACTATTTGTAATTTTATTGTCAACAGAACCTAACTTGATTCACTAACTAAACGAGACGAAGGTCGTACATTATATAACTATACTAGTCCTGTGCTCGTGGTGTGCTCGAATTGTAAATTATAAAGTAACTCGCCTTATTGGTTCTGTTCTTATTAACCCCCGAAGTAAAAAGAGGAGTGATATAAGTTTGAAGGCTATGTTTGTCTGTCTGTGTGTCTACCATAGCATTGTAGCATCAAAATGGTTTTTATTTTCGAAAGTAGTGCTTGCGATATTATTTTTAGCCATGTTTGTTGGAAATCGTTTAAGTCGTTTCGAAGATATTATTATCTGGAAAATATACTCATAGTCACTCAGGCGATTTCTAACTTTTCAGTTTTACTTATAACAAATCGACTAAACGTTTTGCAGCTTTATACAGTATGTATGTATAAACCGCCTCCGTGGCTCAATGTAAACAACATTGGGTTTACGATTCGGAGGTCGCGGGTTCGATCCCCAGCCGGGTACATATTTAAGTACTCGGTTTGGTTGGTGGTAGGGCATTTTAAATGTCCGCCTGGCTAGATACCACCATCTTATCTAAATCTACCGCCAAGCAGCAATGTTAACAGCATTGTTGTGTTCCGGTTGTCAGAGATAAGATAGCCAGTCCCCCAAATGTGTTGGGGTTTCCGGGTCAGTACGCTTCCACCTTCGACTTGATCTTCACTTAATATGAGGTGTGATAGTACCAACCCGTTGTGCATAAAGCAAAAAAAAATCCATTACGTTTAATAGGAAAATCTAACCTAACTGCTCATATCCTAAGAACGAATCTAACATTCTTAACTGCGCTACATAATATAAGCAATATATCTGCCTATGGTGTTCAAAAATGATGACGCAACTTCCGACGATCACCCACGGACTTAGTTTATGTTTTCATACGCATTTTTTTTGTATATATGTATGTACCTACGTCAACTGTAATTTCAACTTTAAAGGCAATTCTTATGTGGCTCTAAGGTATCAAATCGTACTGAAGGTGCAGTTAGCTGTCATTTTGCAGATCTGGCATTATGCGTGCAAACCGCTGCATCCAATGATAAAAACTTATCGTAGGTTCCTAGTAATCGCGTTTGTAATTCGTACGCGTTGCATATAGATATCTAAAATTGCAAATTTTATTAACAAGATACTAATAAGTCAGAATAACGATACCGAAAGGACGCGAGTAAAAGAGATAGTAATATGAAAACAATTGCGCTTCGAATGTGCGGTCGAACAGACTGACGAAATGCTACAATTGGTACAAATGGAGGATTTTCACGTCTTCACGTTGGGCGCGTTTGTAACATATTTACCTCTTTTTAACCGACTTCAAAAAGGAGGAGGTTCTCATTTCCAAATTATCCCAATTATATCGTTATAGTATGATAGTGTTAGAATTAATATAGTACTAACGACTGTCGTTTTTTGAACTGTCCCAATTACATACAGTTTTTAATGACACGATATTTTAGCGAGATAAAGGGAAGGGCCGAGGATAATGGCCGTTTTCTCTGCTGGCTTCTTTTTTGGCAACAATCTCATCCGATGTTATGTGAAGATGAGGCCAACCTCTCAAAACGGCTCATTAACCACCTCTTTCGCTTGTGTGCAATACTTTGGATAAATTTAGAAATCAAAACCGAGTCGTTGGCAAATTAGATACGCTTATTCATATTTGATATTTTTTGATTATTATGTAATTCTCGCAAATTTATAGTATAATCTGTGCGTACGTGATTGTGTAACAAACGAACCTTGTTTGATAACACTATTTCGCGATCGTTGTCGTCAGTAAATTATCTCCTAAGACAGTGGTCGCGAACCTGAGGCTTGCGGAGAAGAAAATTTCGCGCAACCAAAAGCAGAGCCGTATTACTATGGATATGTAAATGTAAATCGCGGTCAACTCGATCAGGAGTAATTTTTTGGAGAAAATTCATGTTTCTTATTTATAATATGATAATTTTGGATCACTTTTAATAAAAATATACAAAGAGAAGGCTTGTTTCTGGAATATTTTTTCAACTTCAACACGCACGCGAACGCGATATTCATTTTGTCACATCGTTGGTTTTTAAATATTAGTGGCACGCAACGAAAAGGTTTGCCACCGCTGTCCAAAGAGTTTGCGCGGAGAGGCAGCGAAATTTGGCATCGAGACCTTGAGGCCATTGTGCTAGAAACTTGTTCCGTATGTCTGCCAATACGTGTATATTTGTAAAATTATGCAAATCTTTTTTTTTTTTGCAATAATTAGTAGGATTTCTTAAATGAATATTCGGACCAAAGTAACATGAATGGTCTGATCTCGCGCGCATGTATCTCAATAGAGAAAAAGGCAATTTTTTTATATCTGCGTTCCATTAGTGCTTAAACCTGTTTCAGTGGTCTGAAAACGTCACTCGGAACAAGCAGTTTAGGTCTTTTAGGATGACAAGAGCTTTTACTATAAACAACATATCGTTTTCGCATTTGGATTTAAAGTGGTACAGTAATAGAAGTCATTATGTTAATGTAATGGAATAGCATTTCGCAAGAGCAGGACTGTGGAGACTATAGCGAAGTGAGTGCGCGCACTTGCTTTATAGTCCAGTCAAGAAATGCATATTTAGGGGTGTAACTTCCTATAATCTTAAAGGGCCTGATTGTTTGTACATAGACATAGTACCTATCAGTGATATTGTAGAAAATATTTTCTAACGGATCAGGAGTTTGCCTTTGGTATAGTGTAGGTATTTAGTTATAAAATGTCAAATATTAAATTGAAGTTACCACTGTGCACTTCATGCGTTGTAGAAGATGCTAAGTCCTTTTAAAACTATTTTCTAAAAAATTAATCAATAGCTATACTGTATATTTTCTAAAAATAGTTTATTGAATCGTGATATTTACCCTAGGTGAAATTTTTCATAATTATAAAGAAGTTATTGCTCGATTTTTTTGAAAATAGTTACAGGGGTTCTAAGTATATTCTCCGACGCAATGTAATTCGCAGTGGTAATTTTAATCATATACTATATGTTTTATTACTAAATATGTATATTATAACTAAAGCAAGCTACCGATTTGTTAGATTTTTTTTATTCTATCAATTACAGGTACTCTATCCATGTGCAAAAAATCACGGCCTTTAAAATTATAGGAACTTGAAAGCGTATCCTTACTGGAATGTTATTGGCTTCAAACACGTTGCAAAAATGAACGCATTTTACTTTGTGTGATATTCTTATGCGCCGGCTAAGTCGTTGAACTTTGGGGGTATTCATTACTTATAATATATTCCATGTTATGGTCGAACTCTTGCGGTGTACGAGTTCCTACACAACCGCCACGATATCCAGATTCTTGTTACAGGTAGAAATATACCGAATTGGGCGATAACCTGCAGAGGGTAAATTGGTTAATAACATCGTTATAAACTTATAAAGGCAATTTTCTTTACATACTTATAAAATTGTCACAGAGTTTTGCAACTCTCTCTCTGTTTCTCTAACCAAAATAGCTTTTTAAGCGTTATGGTAGCCAAATAATTTCAGTAAGGTTTCATTAGATCTTAACAAAATATGAGGCTACTCTGGCGGTAAACATTATCATATAAAAAAATAATACAATACTAATGTTGTTTGTGACGCAAACGTGGCAGACCGCGAAGACGGTGGAGAGACGAACTTGACAGTTTTAATAAGGGATGGTTTGTGCTCGCCAAGAACAAAAACGACTGGAAACATATGAGGAAGGCCTTTGCCCAGCAGTGGGACTCTATGGGCTCTTAATAATAATAAATGTTGTTTATTGCACATCAACTGTAGTTACAATATAAACGTGGAATTTAAAAATATGGTAGGTACAATAATCATTAAATCGTTTAAGAAGATATCGCGTAACAAACGTACAAAGAAATCGAAGAAAGCAGTCGAATTGAGAACTTCCTCTATTTTTGAAGTCGGTTAAAACAACATGCATGCCATAATAGGAGATCGCGTACTTGTCTTTGGTTTAAATGCTAGTTTGACATACTTATTTGCAACAAAAGTTACTCAAGATGATTGTAGTAGACTATAGTGATTAATAATATACCTACGTTGGACACTGATATGAAAGTTTAGCTGTGACTTTGCCGTTACTAGAGTTGATGGCACATGTAACGTTGTATTTAACCCCCTTCGTAATCATAAAGGGGACCGAACATTTTTCTGTGGAAACTGGCTTATCCACCCGCCGCCATTACGATTTTTTTCAAAGTTTCCGCGCCCGGTGAAAGTTATATACATATATGGATAGAGGATACTTATATAACTTATATGAACAAAAAATTTCAAGTAATTACCATATTACTTGACATTTTTGTTCATATAAGTTATAGAGGACGTGATAGAGGACACTTATATGAAAGTGTCCTCTATCCATATATATATATATATAACTTCTATCGTGCGCGGAAACTTTAAAGAAAAGTCAAAATGGCGACGGTCCTCCCGTCGCCACAAAGGTTCTATCCTCTTTGTCATTGAAATTGTCAATATTTCAATTTGTATTTTATAGTAATTCTTAGTTGTCCTAATACTTAATTGTTTACAAATTCCAATGTTTAAGCTCTCCCATTACTAATAAACCTATCCTCCCTCCTTTCACCTCGGGGAGAAGAGGAGTGACTGAAAAACAGCGCTGACCGTGACATCTGTCCCGGTACAGCAAAGCTGATGTAATTCCCTTTTGCTTTGACTATTCAGAATTATTACTATACTATGTTAATAGCATTAAGTTAAATCGGAACTAAGGCCATAACTAATTTTTATTATTATTATAAATAGAAAATTTTGCGGATCCCCGAAATAATCCTTGGCTGAATGTTGGATTCTTCTGAGATACATCCGGACAAATATCTGCACACACACACACACACACACCGTCAAACATATTTTTCGTCGGGGGTTTAGCACCAATATGCTATAAAAGGAACCACTCCAGCTGCAGTACTAAGCCGAATACTATCATCGTATTGCGCTCCAATCCCAGCATTCACCTTTGTGCGCCCAAAAAGTTTGTATAGATTAATTAATAAGTAAAGATTATATAATTATGCCTCGCGTCTTGCTTCACCCTTGACAGATATTTCTTAATAGTCCTGTCTACCCACCTCTTGCCCCAAAAACTAGGCGTCTCTCATTGCATACGTAATTTTTCTATCGACACTGCCTCTTAACAAATGAGTCAATTATTAAAACTAAACAAAATGCGTATCTATAGGTATATGTATGTACTCGTATCTAAGGAAATGAGATGTGAGGTGACCTCATAAATATTTATTGGACGCGCCTTATACAGCCTAGCTCTTTGTCTAGCCAACGATTGCGAGTGACCACAGACACGTGTGATAATATATTTTACATATAGCTGGAAATTCAAATTTGAAGGTTTTTACTTTGTGAAGCTAAAATAATATTACGAAGTTTTCGCAAATGTAACATACATCGACAATTTGCATAACGCCTGAGAGAAAATAAAATATTGGTAGGACACATACTCGGCGCCGTCTAATTCCACAACTAGTCTTGTATTGTTTGTCCAAGTATATTTTTTTTATTATGATGATTGATAAATTACACGAATACTTGATTTTATTGAATATACACATATTACAGATGTAAATGTTCATAAGTCGGGTAAACAAGTCCGTATTCATTATACAAACACATGCCTTTAGCGGGATTCCACCTTTTTCACCTGGGCGATGTTACCTGGGGGAACATAGTGGAATAATCTGAACTTGCGACCTCTAGAAATAGTGTCCAGGGTCTCTATCCACTACACCAAACAGTTCGTCAAATAATGATTCGATTTTCGATTTTTTTTGTTATATTTTCGAAAAGACGAACCGATATCCATCAAACAGGCTAAGCACAGTCTCGCAAACATTAGCTTTCGAAAAAAAAATACGATTTTCATATCTGTTCGTTTTGGCGCTGTAATGCCACATACTGAGACACAGATAGACTAGGCTTTGATCAATCTTAAAGCACCGTCCTTTTCCGTCGTTGAACAATGTATTTGTCATATTAACAACCTTCAATATTAACGATTCTGATCGTGGTAAGTAAGAAAAAAACAATTTCTAAAGTTACATACGGAATCAGCCCAATTGTGTAACTTCATCGGTGTCTACGTCGACAGCGTTGACCAACGCGATAACGTCATATTGCCGAGCGAGCGATGAGCCAACCAATCACGGAACGTAATCGATGACGGTATCTACGGAATAACTATAGAACTCCCGCTGCATTAATTTTTAAGGCTGTTTTAGGTTTAGGATGACGTGAAGAATTGTGTAAAATCAATCACGACGGTTCGAACGACACCTTAAGCGCTTCAATTTGAAGGAAATCTAATTAGGAACACTAATTAGGGAGTTGGAAGGTAGTGATCACACTAGACTAAATTGAATTTCTAAATCCGACATCGCGACTCGCAGTCGTCAAGTACAATTATATCGGGGGCGTATCTACAAAAAAATTATTGTTATTTTTACTTCATGAAAAAATATTTTTGCCAACTAGTCGGTCTAAATCGTAGCAATATCGTAAACAATTTAGGAAATGTGCGATCGGGAACTTCCCATTGCACTGAATCGTAACCTAACTGTTCTAACTTCGATAACATCTTCGATTTTCTACAAATTAAATAGTGTAATAAGCGCCGTGCACTTCAAACGCGGTCAACGCTTTAGGCTACAGGGGGTAACAGAGAACTCTACATGTTACACCTCATAAAAATTACCCTGCTTGACTACCCCACTGTATGTAAAACAAACCGACTTAAATTGAGCATGTTAACTTGTAATCATCTAATCTAACTAATAATATAAATGCGAAAGTTTGTATGTCAAGCTCAATCACGGCGAAACGGATGAACGGATTTGGTTTATTGGTATCAAAAATAAAAAAAAAAACAAAAATGTTTATTTTCATTTACATAGATAATAATAATAATAAAATAAATAAATGTCTTTGCACAAACACAGCGCCATCTAGGTCCACAGTAAGCATCTAGGCTTGTGTTATGGATAGTATCCACACAAATAAATTTTTTTTTGTAAATAAATACATGTATAAATAGATACTTAACATTTTTAGTGTTGGGGTTTTCTTTTAAGTACATTACTTGTGTTAGAAAACCCCGCTCTTCCATAACAAAATAAATGAAAAAAATAAAATAAAATATCCTGGATTAAGACGTAGGATATGTTTTATCCCGATAAAGTGAGTAGTTACCGTGGTATAAATAAATTAAAGATATCCGCGATAAGGGTATGTTTATTGGTCTGTGGGTTTTTCTACCGCGGCCGAAGCCGCGGGCGGAAAGCTAGTATTTTTATAACTACACTAATTTGAATTATGAGTTAGTCATAAACCTAGTATGTGAATGGACGTTCACTCGTCATCTGTTGGTAATTTATGTTTGACTTGCTTCCTGGTCATTATACATATATACATATAATGTTCATTATTGAAGTCGAATGTACTATACATACGAGTAACACATGAATTTCACGGTCAATATCCTCCAAGAATTAAAGTCGCGAACTACTTACTCATTGTAATTGAGGTCAATATAAACAATATGGTTTGGTTGGTTTGGTAATTGAATCGCTTTCAATCACAGTTCATCTACCTATGTCATTAAGAGGGCTCATTCCTTCGCCATTCCAGTTAACCATTTTCGAAGAACAGTGTTGTAACTAATTTAAGTTCTTCAATGGTGCCGATTCGGATGTTCACGCAACTAAACTAAAACCAGTTTTAAAGTAGTACTGTCTCTTTCTCCCTGGAACAGTACGAGGCGACGGCACCACTCCAAAACTGGTTTTAGTTCAGTTTATTTGGTATACATCCGAATCGACACCATTGTAACGGAAATTATCCGTTTTTTTTTGTTTTTTACAATTTGCAGGGTCAGAGAAAGAAAAAAAATGGATAAATAATCAGATAAAATTCATGCAGCCATAAGCTAGTAACATTTACGTGATAATTGTTGTGAAGTACCACGAAGTAGATATTTTTGAATACCTTATGTATAGGACCTATTTTGGAATATTCTCTCTTACCTCACCCTTCAAAATGGCATCTCAATACATTTATGAGTTTTTGTTATATGCAAAAAAATATAACCTTATTCGCTAAAAATAGTGATAAGCACAATGTTAATACAAGGAATAAGAACCAGTTATCTGTTTATGTTAGCCGACTTCACAAAGTTAGTAAATTCTTCAAAGGGCAATGTATACGCTTTTATAAAAAGGTTCCAGAAGACATTCAAAATTTGCCTTTAAATAAATTTAAAACAATCATAAAACAGAAATTATTAACAAAAGGCTATTATAAAATTAAAAAATTATTTGAATGATAAGGAAGCATGGACATAGCTGTCTTATTATTCATATAATTATCAAATCGCAATCCATAATCTGTTTAAAAGAGCAACCCTAGAGTTTCTTGCTCGTTCTTCTAGCTTTGTAAATGAGCAGTAAATTTAAAATTTAAATGTAATATTAATAGTGACGTTTTCAAGTGATAATTTTATCCTATGAAATAAAATATTTGGATTTGATTTGATTTGAAAATTACCACTCCGGCCAGCCTGGTCCGACCGGTCTGACGATAAGTATTTTTAACTCTCCGTAGTAGTGCGATGGGTCCGATCATAAAAAATTTTTGTATTTAGTTCGATCGATCGAAGTACAAGGATTTCTGAGTTTGAACGAACCTTGAGGGCGTTTTAAGTATTGATTGATATACTTGGTTGGTGTGGGTAGTGGGTAGTGAAACCATTGGGTTAGAATCCCGCTAGGAGGAAATGTTTGTATGATGAATGCAAATATTTATTCTCGAGTAATGCATGTTTATATTATAAAAATATATATGTATGTTTATCCGTTATCTAGTATCCATAGCCCAAGCTTTGCTTACTTTGGGACTAGATGAATGGTGTAAGGGGTGTCCGAAAAATATTTAAATACAATTCATTTCTTGAATTACCATAATTTATTTCCCGAAGTAAATGGATATATTATAGGTAACCTACGCGCGGAAATGAAAAAATGTTTATTTCTTTCTTTGCATGCAGCGTATTGTTAAGATTTCCTTTTAGGGATGAGGAACCTGTGCCAGAAAATCTTGCTCTTCCTTAACTAAGCATAGTAAATATTGTAATTATTAATAGATTAGATACTACCACTTAATTTTAAACAACCATTATTCGCAAATCGCTGGTAACTACTGTAACCTCTTTCAAAATGGGAATCATTATTTCCTTGTTTGTAATTGATAAACAAATAAAAGTCAGAAAACGAATGTCAAAAATCCACTAACAATACATTTGCCTTGCTAAGTTCCGATATGGATTAAACTAGAGACTTGGGCAAAAAATACGCAGCAGCTGATATTTAATTTGTCCAAATATGACATAGTTTAGGAGATCTGAGGGAACAGATGAAAAGCATGCGTCATAGTTATATACAATGCCCGCTAATATGATAACATAACTTTGCCGTAGTTAGGTAAAACAAATACAATTGCAGTTGCATCCAGCTCATCACGTACTGTTCCGTTGGTCAGCTAATGCGCTCAAGACACCGTTTTGGGTCACCAGCGCGCCTGGCGGAAGTGCATCATTTTCTCATACTAAAGGGCTTCGAACTCGCCTGTTCCTGCCTCAGCAATCAACTGAGGAACATTGCGGAAGCGCGTAGCCTGGATTCTGAATATTGTACTGTACGCGCTAATAGGACGATCTCACAGTGACTAGTACAAGGCAGATTCGTGCAATACTATGGACACAAATTTGCGTCTCAATACAATATTCCACGTATCGGAGCCTCATACATAATAAATAATGGTATATACGAATTGATCTTACAAGTTCATGGACACAATCAATCAAAACAATAAAAATTCTACGGCGTTTCGTTCACTGTATAGTAGGGTTCAGCGTATAAAATTAAGGCTGGATATGCATACTTGAAACCGATAGGTGTACAACCTTTATATATATCTATGCACAAAATAGGATAGAAAATCATTTTTAAAACACTTCGTCATCTAATTACGAAAAAAAAACAAGTGCCGTTAGGCATATCATGGTTGTGCTACTCATTAACGTAGAGTGTAAAACTAATAAACTACCGAACTTGGAGTAATAGAGCAACTGTTAATACCAAGTAGACTAAAACAGTAAATTACTTCATGTACAGCTCATTCGAGTTTTTCTTTGCCTGCAATGACATTCAGATTGTTTTTGCTAAAGTTTCAAAAATTAGCTCTCATTTCCTAGAGCAGTGAACTAATAAGCGGTATAAATTGTAACACTTTCAAAACTAGGTTGAATTTCTATTGTACTGTACTGCTTCAAAAGTTTAGGGTACCGTCGGTGTTTGAGAAACCCATGTTAAATGTTACTAATGTGACACTTTACAAATATTATTCTATATTTTATTAGGCGATGTTTATTGAATGAATAATTAATATTGAAAAATATTTACCATAGATTAACATTCACAATAGCAACATCTAGAATTAAAGCGCTGGGTACAAATCAATACCATAAAATTCGATAGAAGAGTCAAGACGAGTATAATCCGATTTCAGTTTTTTGAAGATGCCCGATCTTTAATTAATTGGTATATTGATCCAAGAATGAGTCCAGCGAAATGTTTTTTCGTGTAATGTATAGATAGATACCTATATGTATTTCAGTTTTATTATTTTGAAACTCTACCTACATTCTAGTATTGTAGATATTGTTCTACTATCGGAATTGCGCAACTTTTGGTACAGTCTTTGGGTGGACGATCACCATCGACCACATAATGGGGACCACTTCCACCACACACGTCTTTAAACCAAGTCCGCTGCCGTTAGAAAATTCGATTTTTCATAAAAGGACATGACACTGTGCGGCGGCTTGAAAATTTTTATTGTCATGGCTTCTGGTCTGACATACATCCACCAATCTGTGTTAGGCCCATATGGTAGATTAAGGCCTTTGATTTAATATCCTTTTCTGGAGGGAGGGGGCTTCGCCCAAGTAGTGTCGATGGAAGGCTTTGATGTTATACGAAACATCGTGATTTGATTACCGTGACAATATGGTCACGTAAGAATATTCCTGTTTGTATTTATTTTGTCTGCCGTCCTGATTTAGACACACTCTTTATGACTCAACTATAGTATAACACTGGGTATCTAAGAAAACACGGATTGATAATATAATATGACGTTTTTACTTTCGATAGAATTTAATTTGCCGTAATGACTTGCTTGAAATATAAAGAATAAAGACAGAGTCAGATTATCGGACATACGAGATAAAACAAAAGTCAATAAAATATCAACAACAATTAGAAAATTGAAATGGAAGTGGACAGGACATATGCTTAGAGACAGACAAAATAAGTGGACACATAAAGTAACATACTGGTATCCAAGAGACGGAAAAAGAAGGAGAGGCAGACAAAACCAAAGATGGGAGGACTATATAAGAAAGGTGGCAGGTGCATGTTGGACCAGAATAGCACAAGATCGATATATTTGGAAGATTCTAGAGGAGGCCTATGTCGAAGGACAGACTGAAAGGGTTGCTGATGTTTAAATAGTGTTTTAAAAATTTTTATATAATTAATATGTAAACTTTTTTCAGTAAATAAAGGCTTATTATTATTAATGACTGGCTTACGGAACCCTTTTGGTAGTTTCAAGGAGAACGCTTTGCGAGTTTTATGTTATTCCTTCGTGGCCTCGCGCCTCGGCTAAGCGAACGTTGACTCCTTTTTGCACAAGCGACCGTTCTTGCCTGTTTTGTCGTGACCGCCAGCTGCGCCCGACGAGATGTTTAATACGTGTTCCAACTCTGCCTGCGAACTATGGCGATGTTACCTGTTATAAGCCAAACTTTCAAAATAAATTTCCTCTTTAATACATAGATTTCTTGTTGGCTTTTTCCTTTTTTTGGATGCTCTTTAAAGATAATATCGTGTTGTCCTTGCTCACCGATCTATGGTCGTATGTGGTCGTAAATAGGTAATAAAATGACCATGTTGATTTATTTTGTTCCCGAGAAGATTAAGTTTTGTTATTTCTTTTTGGCCTTCTGCTGTGCGTCCCTTTTATGGCATGCTTCTTATTGAATAATTATGACAACTGCCCTTTGGGGTCGATTACCCACTGTACTGGGATCTTCATATAGTTATATGCACTTTGGAAGACCTACCTCCAAATTATTCTCACTGAGAAGTCTGTGTGGCTGTTAGTAGTAAGTTACAGTCTCCCAAATAAATTGGAGCTTCGGGTCAGCGCGCTTCCACCTTCGGTCTCATCTTCACTTAACATCAGCAAGGCTACCACAATTTAGAGCGATTCGAATGAGAAAGAGTCGCGCGCGACTTAGTCTCAGTTTCTTGCAGCTGATTGGCTGTAGCTTGACAGCTGTCAACTTGACCGCCAATCGGGTTTCAGAGAGTAGGCTATCTCGCACGCGACTCTATGTCACTCGAGTCGCGCTAAGTTGTAGTAGCCCTGTAGGTGCGATTAAGGATATACGTATTGTGTATAAAATAACGTTCTTCCACGTGAAAATGAGATCAAAGTACATATGTATTGTATAATAACAACTTGAGCGTTTTGCACATTAATATACATTGCCTAAAATCTCCTAAAATTCAACCTCATTAGTCAACTACATTTTATGTAAATATGAAGCAAATGTTGATAAAGAATACAATGCTTCTAAACAATGAGTATTACTTTCTGACTGTGTTATGCGTGTTTCGTGCGTAGGTATTTATGTGCTTAGTTTTATGCAGAGGTGTGACTTATCTAAGATACAAGTATCTGAAATACAGATACAAGATGCAAGATACGTATTTTCATTTTGTATCTAAAATACTTTTTAAAAAATCATTTTGTATCTTGTATTTAAATATATTTTGTTTGGTATCTTAGTATTTTATAAATACTTTTTCTGATAAAATACTTTTAGTAATATATTAGTAGAAATATATAAAATAAATGCGTAAAATTGAGCATGTCATTATTAGTCCAACATCACATTGGTAGATGGCGACTCTTTCTTTGCACTGCACTGGCCTGTATCTATACAAGATGTGGCAAATGCACAAGTCGTGCGAGCCAAACAATTAAAAAAAAAAAAACTGAAATGTAATTTCATTTGAGAAGATGACCGCCTTTTTGTATATATTACATTACATTAAGTTATTTACGAATAATTCGTAAATAACTTAATGTTAAGTTATTTACATAGGTAAATAACATTAAGTTATTTACGAATAAATCGTGTTATGTTATGTAACGTGTGTGTTATGTTATCGTGTTATGTCAATTAAGAAAAATAAACTTAGAATTCATTAAAATAAAATCTTGTTTTCTTACAAAAGTATTTGTATCAAGAAGTATTTAGAAGATACGTATTTGGTATTTAGTATTTCAGATACTATTCTCGAAAGTATTTTGTATCTGGTATCTGAAATACTTTATTTAAAAGTATCTTGCATTTTGTATTGCAGATACTTTGTACAGGGTATTTTGTACATCTCTGGTTTTATGATAACAATTAAATAAAAGGTAATTTATATGGTAAAGCTGCAGTCTGTCCAACGATGCCACAGTCAATATGGCACGCGGCCGTGAAGTGTATAGAATCCCATGGAATTCCAGAGCGACCGGTTGAAAGCGGCCTCCATCCAGCGCCTTCCCGCGACCTTTATCAGGTTGTTAGTCCACCTTGTGAGTGGTTGTGATTGATATTTTAAGTCATTTTTTGCTTTGTGATGGGCGCTCATTGTGACTGTAACTTTAACTGTTTTACATACTTTTCACCTTTCCCTCGGGAGCATGTACGGTTTACGTACAAGTTACTTTTATTTGTGCTGCGCTTGCGCCCTACTTTTGGCACATAAACAAAAGGACAGTCGACGAAATTACGCTGTCTCGATCGGTCACAATTAGCTATCCAAACACTGTAATTTATGTACGCAACAAACCTTTTGCTCATAATTCGGGTGTGTCAACTCAACTACTCTTTTAACTTATAACTAAACCCCTTCTAACTTAACTTTAACTACCTAACTACTCCGAAGACATCCAAGACCATACACCTACGCTGCGCTTGCCAGTACGTGGTCTCCATTTGAGAACTATAATGCCACACCGGCCATCAGTTCTTCGTGCTATATGCGCTCTGCCCACTGCCACTTCTACTTACTACTCCGCTTGGCTATGTCAGTGACCTTCGTTCCTCATTTCCTTATTCGATCATGCTGGCTTATCCCTCTATATATTGCATATATTCTTCATTTGTCTTAGCGAGTCGATGGCAAAAGCATCAAATTCTTGAGTACCAGAATGTGGCCACACGTATTGCGCCGTAGAGAAGACTGACGTCCAGCGGTAGACCTGTATAGACGGTGTCATTTCACCTGCTATTTGTCTAGAACATAACGAAAGTCACCTGCGTGGATCGCTGCAAATCACCGGACATTATGCAACATGCAGCTGTGCCGACCGATACGCATCTGTAACTCATAAACTCTGTGATATCAGCTGTGCGTAGCTCTTTTATGTGCCATAAAAACTTTGGGCCAATATAATTCGTGTTTCGAATATTAAGAATTATTTTATAGATATCTAACTACCTTAGGTTTATTTTTGGTTGTCTGTTATTACCTGACAGTCCCAAAGGAGGATTATGTTTTTCGAGTGTATGTATAACGGATGAGTTTTTTACCGAAGGAAAAGGAAGAATAAAAATAGGCATTAGGTAAGTGAAATAGAAGGTATTGGCATAGGTAGTTTATTTTTTTTTGCAAAACCATCATCGTATATAGCGTTAATTGTGTCATTTGACGGTCGAGTTTGTAGTATTCTACATAATTACATCATTAAATAAAATAAATAAAGAAAACTTGGAGAAAATATGAGTTTGAAATAAATCTCGCATGATAGGAACTCTACAAATCCCGCCCAGTCGCATCCGGGGGGTGTCATCCTCTCTCTGGTCGCGTCCGACAACTACATCGCCCCGAGGTGTAGCCGCCCGCGACCCTCAGGCGACATCCTCGTAGCGAGCGTTGCCGCAAGGTCACTGCTCTCCAACCCTCCTCGCTCGCCAGACCGGACGAGTTCGACCAGGTCTCTACGCCCTTGGTTTGGTGCGCCCAAGGACTAATCCCTGGATATGTGACCGTTTCTATAGTTTTAAACACATCAGTCCTGGTAGTGTCAAATCAGGTACTAGTTGTACAGATCCGAGCCGATCATGGCCTATGCAACATAGAGATGAAATTGATGTCATTATCTTCAGCATTTTACACAGCTTTGTAGGGTATGCCTCATGGATGTGTGTTTGTGCAGGAGGGAGTGACCGGGGAGTGGCGGGGAGCGTGGGTGATGCTCGTGCGCCGCCTGTTGGTCTACTACACCGGCCGGGACTCTGACATTACCACCGTCGACCTGAGGAAGACCAGGTGTATTAGTAAGTTACCACTTTCCACTTACAACTATTTGTGTCGTTTTTATTTTACGTATTATTATTCGAACTCCGTGTTCTGAGATTGTAATAAATTATAATTCTACCTATTGTGTCTCATGGTGACTGGACACATAAACACAGGGAGCGTCTAATATTTCTAGTACCTAAGCATTTCGTAGTAGGTAAGTCTGTGATATCGTAGATCAAGAAACCCATCAACAGCTGTGCTGGAGATTAGCCTCTCCCATGGCGCGACATTATGTTTGTGTGTGTCCCATTGGCGTCCGTGATCTCACCTCAGGCTCCACTGAAAAACAGCGTGGTAGTAGTTTTTTCCTCTCGACTACAACCTATGCTGAGATGAGGACTAGTTTTGACCACATTTACCACATTGCGACACCGAAAACTAGCTACTGCTTATTTTTAGATTGCTCTTCCATATTTTTTGTTGTATTATGTAGTACATACAACCCGATTGCTTATTTGTAATGTATGTGTGTCGCTCAATGGATCAAATAAAGTTTTCTTATGCGTGTCCGTCACTTGGTTTTGAAACGTTCGTCTTGGAGATTCCTTCGTCTTATCTGTACGTCTGCAGTGTTTGAAATATGATAGCTAAGCCTCTTAATAATCAGGCTTCCTCATTTGATAATATCAAAAAATCTAAAATTTCTTTGTTTCGTAACTTTATATAACTACTAACTTTAATAACTTTATCGCGGAAATTTGTATATCCCGCGGGAACTATTCACTTAAAAAATTAATCCAGGGTATGTTCTACCTATATACCAAATTTCATCCAAATTGAGCAATAAACAATCAAAGAAATAAACAAACAAACATTCAAACCTTCGCATTTATAATATTAGTTAGCTAGATTAGATAAATTGAAAATTTAGAAAACCCCCGATAACAATGGCCCGTATTAATAAACCATCCTCAAGATTGAGAACAGTCTTGTGACCGGTCTCAAGTAAACGTGTTGATTAATAACCCGAACTTGAGACCTGAAAAACACGTACATACTCAAGCGGGGCATGTCACTTGAGAGGTGCGCGTATTTATAAACGAAACTCAAGACTATCGTTCATTCGCCGCTGAGGCGAATACTTGAGAAGTGATCTCAGCTGAGTAGATCTCAAGATTGGTTTATAAATTAGCACGGAGCTTGAGATAGCGTCAACTGCTTAAGACGCATCTCGGTTGATACAGCCTCAAGACTTGTATTGAGATTGGTTTATTAATTCGTAGGTCCTACGCCCTATGTGGTTTCCACTCTAAAACTTTCAATACGGCCTAGCTGTAAATATGACATCCACAAACACGATCATAATTTAGTGACAAACATTTCATAACCACATTAGTCACAATTACTAATTTGCTCATAACACAGTGCATACCGTTACTCAGGACCAGTAACCAGTTCGTTAACGAGAGTATGTCGAGGACGTGCCAAAACACACAGTGCAGTTTTCTATTTGCTTTCTGTGTTTTCACGTTCTACCCACTCTTTACCACCCACTCCATTTTAGACACAAATTTAACCGAAGGAGGGTTATCATTTCGACTTTATTTTAATTTTTAGTTTGGTGTCACATATATTGTGTATGTCTAATAATGTATGACTGCAATAATTCGTGATTAATTAAATAATTTATTTGAAAGTACTGCCAGAGTTGCTACATAAATTTGGTGTAGATCTGATGATGCACGCCGGAGATATAGAACGGAACGTTATTGAAGTCGGTTGTTTTGCACATTTGTGGCCGTTCAAGTAATAAGTTATTTTCTGATTTTAGGCCGGGATTTATTTGCACGATACTTTTAACTTGCATTAACGATAAGGATTCTTGTTTTGCAATTTGCTGATCGGACCTGAAAACAGGATTTATGGCGCTACGCCCTGTAAATCTCACCAATGGATGGGTGTCCCTTTTTTAGATTTTTCCCACGTCTACGTCTAGATTCCCAATTCTATAAAATTTAACTTATCGCGTATTTTTAATATTGTCATAATGTTAAAATTTGCTTCAAATGTGAAACCCGCGTGCCTTCTGTTTCGAGTTTAAAACTAGCGTCATGGATTTGTTTCGTCAAATACAAAAATTTACTAAATGCAGCTAGGAAAGTTTAGTTTTATGAAAAGATGTTTGAGCATTTAGATATTACGGGTAGAGAATCGTGTAGAGAGTGGAAACACCTACCTACTACAGTTCGTACTGACTTGGCCAGCAGTAGCGGAAATATCACGTACCGGTTGCAACTCGGTGCTGACTTATCTCCTCCGAGATAGCGAACGCAATGCGTAAACGGTTGTGTAAATCGATAATGACCGGCGGCTGGGAGCCGCGAAAGTGAATATGTGAAAGACAATTTGGAATCAAAAGAGTTTACAGTGCCCTTGTTATAATGTTATCAAATTCGGTTTTGCATACAAACTGTATTGATGTTAAGGTTCTAAGATTTCCACGCCTGGTAGCTACTGTTTCCGAATCTCAAGATCTGTTCACATTAACTTTGCTTTGTCAAGGCCACATGGCGTCGCTTTCCACTGAGATTCTCCCTAATCGCTACGCTGGCAGACGGATAGACGATCGATAAAAGGGTACATGGGGCTTGTTACAAATGTTGTTTCATTATTAACAAAAAATAAGATATGTTACAAAAAAGTAGCTACTCGTTTCGGTTTGTAGTAGGGTATTTTCAAAGTCCACCTGGTCAACTCCCACCATCTTATATATGTCTGCCGCCAAGCAGCGACGTTGTTGTTGTTGTGTTTTAGTACCCCAAAAAGTTGATTCAGGTGAGGATGCTACCACCTTTGGCCTCATCTTCACTTAACGTTGTGGTTAATAATAAAGTAGTTTTTAATACGTGAATCGATATTGTAAACACCCAGAAGTAATTTTTGTATCTCATCTGTTAAGCGGAACCGACGGTCTATAGGTGCTATACGATATCATAATGACACCTACGGGAAGAGTTGTCTGTCGCCTATTCTATTTTCTAGGATAGGCGGCCACCTATTAAAAAAAAATTCTAAATTAAGATCTTGCGTAAGAATTCGCTCAACTCGTGCTACCATGGCTTCTGATTGACATGAAAACTGAAACACGTAAATAGATGTAATTGTATAGTTACGGGTTGCGTGTAGAAAAAAACAAAAAGCTATGCCATTGTGTTCGCTTAGGTTAACACTGAGTATGAGTAGTCGCAATGATTCATCCCATTTCTAAGTAGCGCCTCAGAGGCCATATTAGTATGTGGTTAACTTGTATTGTGTGTTCATACATAACGGATATACCGTTGACTGCACGCAAAGTGTACTTTGTACGTTCGTTTTATCTCTACGAGACAGGTCTGCACTATCCTGTATATTTTGTCTACCCTAATTTCATAGTCAACAGAAGGTATTGGGACATGTCGTGTATTATATTGTAGTCTGCACAGTCTACCAGTGTAAGCTGCTCTCGTGACACTTCTGGAAATGTGAAAGTAAGGTAGACTTACTTATACTGGAAATATGATAGGCGTTGTTCGGACGTGTGTACTGGAGACTATGTACCTATGCACAAGCATAAACATATCTTATCAGCGTAAAATAGGGCCAATTTGTCTCTTCCCGTGCGTGTCGTAAAAGGGGGCTAGTGATAGTATTACAGCATATGATGTGATATGGGTAGCAGCGTCGTTTGTGCGGAGTTCCCTAAAATCTGCGACGTGTGGAGATTTGATCTTACTCGTACCATGGAAATCGATGCAAAACTTCCCATTGGAATGGCTTTTATCCAGCAGTTACTATAGGCCCGATATAAAGACACCTTTGAAATAAAGAAAAGAAAGAAAACATTTATTCAGCTTACAATGGGTACCTGAAGTCTTCTATACAGTTTACTCAGCGTCAGTGATTCAGCGGTTAAGATACGGTCTCCAAATGTCGGAGATCCGGGTTCGATTCCCAAGCAGGCCATGCACCAATCAGTTTTTAAATTTAATAACTTATGCGCATTTATCCGACTGCTCTTAAACGGTGAAGGAAAACATCGTGAGGAAATCTGCATTCTTGAGAAATAAAAATTTTAAGGCAAGTGAAGTCCCCAGCCCGCTTTAGGTCAGCGTGGTAGACCATGGCTCAAACTCCCTCATTCGAGGGAAGGGCCTACATGTATCCCTGCAGTGGGATGTCTACTGGCTGATGTACAGTCTGCTACAGGGGTCTAAATCTTGTAAATAAAGAAGTAATTGGGGCTTTGATTAGCAACTCTATTCTTGTTGACATAATTGTCTACCTAGACATCATTACCATAGACTCATTACGGGGTGATAAAGGGGATTAAATTATGTAATCTTACACAAAAACGAAAATTTGCTGTAAATTCCGTAACTTCGAATAAAATCGACAGTGAACACACAAAAAGGTTGACATGGCAGTTTGTCCTATCAGAAATCATAACCTCAAACTATTATTTTGTTACCCGACTGCCCAAGGAAGGGAGGGTAACGTTTTTCGAGTGAATGTATGTATGTATAGTTTTTCTGCCAAATATAGGTAATTTGCGTTTCGAATATTAAGAATTCTAACTACGTGAGGTTTATTTGTAGTTGTCTGTTATTACCCGACAGCCCAAAAAAGAAGGTATGATTTTCGAATGTATGTATAGATTTCTATGTTACCTCCTGTAGCCTAAATGGTTTCACCAATTTCGAAGTGCATAGTGTCGTTAGACTCGTCTAGATCCCTGGAGTGTCATATGATAATTTTTGTGGTAAAATTTCCAAGATGTCGCTAAATATAAATTTATTGTTATAATTAGTTTTAGTCGTCATGTCTACACAACCTATGTGGATGCAATTTTGTAAGAACGAAACTAAAATGTCATGTTGTCCTTTTTGTGTGCTCTTAGTCAGAAAAGGATAGACTATTCTTTTAGTCACCATTATCCTGTTTGTGCTAAATTTATTTTAGAAAGAATTCTAATACGACGTCGACCTCAGCATGACTTTACGTTCAACATTTATACGCAGTGAAAAGTAAATACTGTGAAAATTGGAAATTAAATCTGATTCCAGATTATTCTCCATTTTATATTCCAAAATGAATAATAAAAATAAATAAATAAATAAATAAATAAATATCTTTACACATACACACAGCGCCATGTAGCTCCACACTAAGCAACCATGCCGGCTTGTATTATAGATGCCACATGGTTGATAAACTACACAAATACATTTTTTTTGTAAATAAATAAATACATATATAAATGAAAAATCATCTGTATCTGTATTCATCATACAAACATATGCCCCTAGCGGGATTCGAACCCGCGACCTTTTGGTATAGCAGTCATAGTTTCTAACCACTTCACCAAATCATCTTCGTCGTCGAATCTGCAGACATTGTATGCGTAGACAGGCAAAGTGATGCGCAAAGACGTCACGCTCGTTCATGCAAAATTTCAATTATGAAATCATTTATGGTACTTAATTGTTTTTTTATAAAGTAATCGGATGAAAAAGCAATGCAGCTAACCTTACGTAGTGAATCATAATAGAATAGCTAATAAGTAGTGTAGTACTTATTGCAATATAACGTTCTTGTTGTTATTTACTAACATTTTGACGATTCAATCAAATTGAACCTAGTTTGGAAAATAATTATATTATTTACGCAATCGTTTTGGGGATCAGACCCACTTGTGACGCAGTCTTATTGCTATGGGCTAATCGTTTTCAATTAGTGAAGTTGAGCAACGGTTTACGTGGTCAGTTCTTGGTTGGTTGACCACTAGTGGTATTTTAAAAGTTTTTATCAGTATGTACCAGTCAATGGTCTGAAATTCTCCAAAAAAATTGCGATAGCAGCGTCGCGGTTGGGGCAAATCTTTTGAAAATGTTTAAATTCTACTAGCGATACGCCTCGGCTTCGCTCGTGTGCAATGTCCTTCTATAAGTGTTATATTATGCATGTATTACATAAACATTCTGAAGAAGTTTTCTAAAAAATTGTGAAAACTGAATCAAAATCCGTTTGGAACAATTGTTCTAATCGGGCAGACGCGGAGACTGAGTCTGTTATACAGGGTGTCCCTGGAAGTATGGATCAAATCGAACAGGGGCATGGGGAAGGTCATTCCCAAACTTTTTAACCCTATGAATGTCGGTGCCATTTTTGACGGTTCAAAAGTTATGATCAATTTTTTACATTTTCATATTATCGAATAGGGCTTATACAAAAAAAAAATTTAAAAGAAAACTAGCAAAGCTATCAGCTTAATTTTTTAATTAAAAATAATTGTTTTTCTTATTTTTTTTTTTTTTTTTTTTAATTTTTTTTTTTCAGCTTAAGTTTGGGAATGACCTTCCCCATGCCCCTGTTCGATTTGATCCATACTTCCAGGGACACCCTGTATACGGAGATCAAAGATGAGTTGTTGTTGGTGATATCCGTCGGACAAAATATCAATGATTTCAACCCTTTTGTTAATCTTTTGAACAGGACAGGTTCGTTCTTTTTCGGATACTTGTGTGGCTGTTACAGGCCGTCGCCGTTGCCGGTACGAATACCAATTATCTAGTTCGAAACTAGACCTATGAAAGTAGATAACGGATAAACTTACCTAAATATTTATATAAACATCCTCGACCCTGGGATAAATGTTCGTATTCATCACACAAATATTTGCCTGTAATGGGGTTCCGCACCAGTTGATTTCGAAAGTATAGCCTTAACAATAATAACTTTAGGTTTTACAACGCGCACTAGACCAATCGCCCGTCGACCAACAGACAGGCGTACTTTTGGTCAGTCTTTATGTTGATCGTTAATTTTTTCGAAACTTAACCGCCTCCGTGGCTCAATGTAAACAACATTGGGTTTACGATTCGGAGGTCGCGGGTTCGATCCCCAGAGGGGTACATATTTAGTACTCGGTTTGGTTGGTGGTAGGGCATATTAAATGTCCGCCTGGCTAGCTACCACCATCTTATCTAAATCTGCCGCCAAACAGCAATATTAATAGCATTGTTGTGTTCCGGTTTTCAGTGGATGGCCAGTTCCCCAATTAAGATGAGGTTTCGGGGTCATCATATATTATTCGGACTGCCTTGAATTGAAAATAACCGGGTCCGACTGCTTTACGTGCCTTCCGAAGTACGTAAACACTCGTATGAAAACGCCGCTACTGGTCACCCATCCAAGGACTGTCCGCGCCAGACGTAATCGAAAACGGTCAGCGAATGCGACTACAGCACGAGTGTTTCCGTAATAATTCATGAATATTTGCTATGTTCAATAGTGGTACCCTTCCACCATGGCACATTGAAATTGAACACAGTGTACGTATAATGCGGTGGAGTAGGTAAATTGTTCATAATCAGTCACTATTATCATAGAGTCGGCAGTTATTTTTAGAACTAACAATATTTCCGCTTTATTAGATACTCTTGACGGCTATTCAATTGGGACCTTGTAATTAGTTATACTTATGTGTACTATGTCCAGTTGTGGACTACTCTAGAATGATGATAATGTAGGTATGTTTAAACTACCTATTTCTTCCTTCTGAAAGTTTATTTCAATGAAAATTTATTTCATAATTAATGTAAAAATAAGTTACCAATTAGTTTTAGATGTCCCAAAGTGGTATCAAATCAGGGGTTCTATTACATAATTTCATAGTTATCGTCATCGGTTACGTTTAGACATTTGATTGGTTGGTTCATTGCTCGCTCGGTAATTTGACTGTTTCTCATTGGTCAACGTAATCGATGACGATACCGATGAAGTTACATAATCTAAGGGCAGGTCCCCATCTCGGTATAAGTTGTAGTTGAGAGGAAAAACGACTACAACACTGGTTTTCAGTGGAGCCAAAAGTGAATAATATTATAGCTGGTGTAGTTCCTTTGTCAGTACGATGAAACTAACACCACTATGGAATGGTCCCGTGAAAAATACCTGTGGAAAAAGAAGCGGTGCATACCCGTAATCTGCGTTTGGAATTTTTGACGTCTTGTTTTAACCTCTGACGCAAAGAGGGGTGTTCTAAGTTCGAAACCAATGTCTGTCTGTTTGTCTCCATCTAAGGCATTGTGGAGCCAAAACGCTTAACCGAGAATATTTTATTTTCGACAGCAAGTGTTCGCAAGATGTTCCTTAGCCAATGTTGATGGAAATCTGTCCAGCTGTTTCGAAGATATTTAGTTAACACATGTGATTTGTTTACGTAAGGGGTTGTAACTGAAAACCAGTGTTTCGCTCTTGAGCGATCTGCCACACTGAGTTATGACTCGTTTGTGCTACAGCGGCACACACTCTCTGTTTGTGTTTTCTTTCTGTTTCTTTATTTTTATTTGTGTGTATATTTCATTGTTATTATTAAAGATTGTTTTGTGTATGTGTGTGAACACAATGGCGTAATATGGATATCTACATGATATAAACTCGAGAGCTTCCGAAATTTGCAATTACAGTAATTAAAGTTTAGATTTATTCCTTCTATATTCTCTGTAGAGTCAATGATAAAGGTTAGAGCATATCCCCGAGTTACCTCTTAGTAATCCTCATAACGCTTTACAACGCATTGCGGAATATTAACACCCAAGAGTGCACTGCGCATATGCGTTCAATATTGCCCTTGCATTTCAGAGGTGCATGTAGAGAGCAAACGGAATCTCTTTCATTACAAATTGGTTATTCAACCATATACAGCTTGTGTCAGTGCGTTTTTCTGTGTTGTAAGAAGACGGATGGTTTAACACTCGACATCTTCACGTGTGTAAATGATTCTTCTCCATCGTCGTATTACAGTTTTAGCTGATTGTGTTCTGTGTGTAATTCTAATGGTTATGATTGGAATGTTTAATTGTTCTTGATGGAAAGCACTGCAAAATCAGTCCAACTCGTCCGATTATGCCAGAAAAGAACAGAATAACAAGTGATAGACTGAGTGCTTCACCTTGAATCTAAAAGCATCCAATTTGTTGAAATTTGATGACTGAGTATAATTCTATAGTGCACTTTCAAAGGTGAATTTTTCTCTAATATAAACGAAAGTTATGTGATTGTGATTCTTATTAAATGAAACAATAGTATTCGTTTGAAACAGATGATACAAATAAAATAAGGGATGATGACTAAGGGACCTACCCCTCCTTGGGCATATAGCATAGGCATAAGTTGTTAGTATATAGTTCCAAAATAAATAATTGCTATTCTAACCCGGTACAGGCAGCTGTTTGTGATACACCACAAACGATGGGGCATCTTTTATGCTACCCATCGTGTTCCGACACTTGTAAACTACAGGACCTCTATGATGCCACAGACAATGCTGTACACGTAGCCACATTCTGATCCTCAAAAATTCGATTCGCTAAGAAGAAAGATTATAGTAAATCTTCCACTTAAAAGCCATGCAGTAATACCTTGGCATGCTCCCAACTATAACTTTGGGAGGATTTGACATAGCGATAAATAACAGAGATTTAAATAAACTTGTATAGAGTGTAGGAAAGTAAATAATTGGGAAGAGGCCAGGTTACGGATTTTGGGTTTCTGCACGCACATCTCAAATTTTACAAGGACTATCAGCGACACGACCGTAACCTCTACCAAAATAAGGGCCATGCCACAAGATGCGGTGCGGCGTCGTTGCCTCTTTGATATGCGTAGTTCATTGCCGCGTAAAGTCGTTCGCTAACTTTGGTGAAACCATTGTGGGGCAACGAACTACGCGTATGACGATGCAGGGCTCGCCACGACGCGCCGCCTCGCTACCGCCACCCTCTGTGACATTATCGCTCTAAAGGGGCCCATTCACGGCAGTCCGCTTTGCCGTCCGCCGCTTTATATTGGATTGTGAATGTTATCGCAGCCTGCATGGCGTCCGGGAACACCGAGCAGAATGCGTCTTGAGACCTGCCCACAGCGTGCAAGGCGGAGTGCTATGCAGGATACTGAATGGGCCCCTTAAGACATCCCCGCGACGCATTTCGGTAATGTTCACGCGGCGAGATCTGCTTAGTATTGGAAAGCTCGTTGTCCGCTACGTTTGGGGTATAGTTTTTATGATCCGGTATTAAATCAAGGACTAAAGACGTATAGGGCAAACTTATCTCTATCACAGATCTCTTCTAGAATATACATGGAGAGTACATCAAAAAGTAAAGAGAATGAAAGTAACACTAAAGTACAGCCAAGTAGTCTTCACAATATAAGCCTGGTTGCTTAGTGTGGACGCAAAATGGCGCTGTGTGTATGTCCAAGGATATTTATTTATTTTGCGACGGAACCAAGTGAGTGTAGAAAGTTTTTGATTTTAAGGTTTCAACACAAGCTCTCACGACTCTCAAGCACCTTGATAGAAGCCTTGTCGATGATGGAATCACGCATTAAAACTTATATCACTCCTTTTCTGTTAAAGATTCTATACAAATTGTGTTTTATTTTTGTGAACAGCGACCCAAGAGGCCGATGAGGAAACGAAACAGCTTTGCCCAACGGATGGGAGCGCGAATCTACTGCTCGATTGCCCCAACGCCACGCTGTATCTGCGGTTCCCGCATGAGAGAGAGCTCAAGGTAAATTGTAATACTTCTTCCCCTGATTGCAGGTATTTGGGTTAGAGGACAAGCCTGGGTTTTCATAGAAGCATAGATATACTAATGCAAACTGTCAAATGCTTTGAGCATTTCGTAAATAAACACAGGTCAGGATCTGCGCCCTCATAGTGCTGTAAAAAGTACAAGTCTCTAGTGTATTTCAAAGCGTCTATTCATACTAAAAGTTTCTCCCTCTGACATCTCATCAAAACCTATAGGGTGCTTCCCCATGACCAGGAAGCTTGAAGTTTGCCACGAAGGAATGTTTTTTCTTCCCAAGTGAAGCAGTACTTTCGTAATCTATAAAAATGCACACGAAATGGCGGCGATTGTTACCTACTCAAAAAAATCGAATCTACAATCTATAGCTTCATTAGTCGTTTACAAGTAACTATAGATTTATATTATTTAGAAATAAATGTTAATAATCGATTATTTTATCAATCACCAACTGAGAGCTGGTGCCTACTTTGCTCAGCAGCTGAGCTTATGTATTCAGTGGGGCAATAGCGCTACCGTACTAGGTATGCCTCACGGAAGCGAGTTGGACGGCGTATTTTTACTATAAGATATATGTTAAATTTACATTCAACAAATGATATCATGTATCTTACATTGAAATAAATGCTTGAAGTTTGAACTGTGTGTTTACAAATAAACATACTCTCAAACTTATTAAAAAGAAAGTTACAATTAATATTTGCAATTTATGTATGTGAGGGAGGGAGGGAAACGTTGTTGAATAAAAATCGAACTAAAAAAGCACGCGTTGTAATGTACAATACTGCACGGGAGACGGGGCGAGGAGGGTGGAGCGTATGGCGATCATCACCCTCGGCATTCGCCCTCGGTTGCTAATGCACATCGAACCCCAAGTCGACGCTGAGCGATCGATATTCACAATTGCATATGGGTGTACCACGGGTCCAGTTATACGCGTGTTGTATCAACATAGCCCAGTAAGGATACGCTTTTAACTTCTTATAATTTTAAATGCCGTGATCTTTTGCACATGTATAAAGTACCCGTCAGTGACAGAATAAAAATGTTTTCTAATAAATCGGTAGCTTGCTTTAGATATAGAATAAAATAAGTAATAAATATCGAATAATTCTTTCGGTGTTTAGTAATAAAATATAGACTATTACCACTATAAATTTCACTGCGTCGGAAAATATACTAAGAACTTCTGTAACAATTTAAAAAAAAAACGATCAATTACTTCTTTATATTTGTGAAAAATTTCATCGACGGCAAATATCGTGATATTTTTAGAAAATATAAAGTAACCATTGATTACTTAATTCTTTGTTTTAGGAGATCTTAACATTCTACAACGCAATGAAGTTCACAGTCGTAACTTTAATTGCATATTAAAGGTTTTATAACTAAATAAATAAATACTTCAGACAGTAACATCAATGATCTAGTCCCAAACTAACCAAAGCTTGTGTTATGGATGAACTTATATAAATATTTATATAAACATCCATGACTCGGGAATAAATTTCCGTATTCATCACTCAAACATTTACCCCTCGCGGGATTCGAACCAGCAACCGTTGGTTTCGCTGACAGGGTCACTATCCACTACACCAACCGGTCGTCCGACCTATACCTATATAAATACCTATACCATACCTAAAGCAAGCTGCAGAATTGTTTGAAAACATTTGTATTTGATTACTGCCGGGTACTCTATCCTTCTACAAAAAATCAAGAACTTTATAGGAAGTTACACCACAAAAATTTAGTGTTTTTACTGGACTAACAATCGATTGCAATCGGATAAACGCATCAACTGCATAATTGGTGCGAAATGGTTCTTTTCTTATGTAGTTTAAAAATATAACATGTTGACTTTCAATAAGTGACATTTTTGTATCCTACGAGTACATTGAATAAAATTTTTTTGAGACAATTTTTATGGTAACCTCTTGTCGTTTCGAAGATATTTGGCTTTCAAACACAATTGCTTTAATTGGATGATCATATCATAATCTCTTTGGGTTTTTCTGAATCTTCAATTTATAGTTACTTTAACGATAAGATATCAAGCACTCTATGCGATCAGGCGCAATTGAGACGTCGTCTTGCGAAAAATAACCCTCCATTATCGTATGTTGTCATATCCTTGTCTTTTCCACAGGGCTGGGGGTACGTGGTTAGGGTGGCGGCACACAAGAACGGCGCTCACATACACCACCAGCAGCTCACCAAGGAGGACGTGCCCGTCATCGTCGACAAGTGCATCAACTTCATCTACGTGCACGGTAGGTTCGCATACAGCTGGACCAAAGAGATTTCTTTTTTGGTTTATTCTCCAACAATGTTGGTGTCAAAAGGATCTGAGACATACAGCCTAGTATTCTGTAGTAGTCTTCAGTAAAGTGACAGAATGCATTACGGAAGATTTTGGTTGCTTCTCGTGGGAACCCTAAAGCTTGGTTTCGCACTTTAATTGATACTTTTTTTCACTTGTACACCATCACTGACTTTTGCCGTACAATATTCTGCCGTTATTAAATCTCAAAAATGCTACATTATCTAGCGAGAGTTCCCGCTAAACACCCGGAACACTGTTATAACTTTTCGCTCCCTAATGTATTTCTTTCAATTCAAAACTAACCAGTAAACAATTAAAATTATTTTCTTAATCATATCCCACCGTCTGATATGCTAATGAAAGTCCTCCACAACTAGCGGGAGCTCAGTATTTTAGGGAGAAGTGAGGGAAGGGAGAAACCAGCGCGGCAGTGCTACTCGAGATCATGTTCTCAAGTAAGCAACTGCTGAGTCACGTCCAATTGCCTAATAACAAACAATATACTAACCTAATTCTACATAATATGCATACCTAGTACCTACATCTATATACACAAATAACTGTTGTGCCTTTGTTGTTAGAGCAATAAAGAGCATTTGTTTTTGTATTTGTATACAAATACATGCTCACGCCTGTTTCCCGTTGGGGTAGGCATAGACTATTGATCTCCATTTGCAACGATCTTGACATACTCCTTTTGCTTCTTACACTCTCATCAAATGTCTCATATACGCTTGTCGGTTAATGGTTGACCCCACCTGACCTCTTGTGAGTACGACAGTCGCTTGTATCTGTAAACCTTGTTTATTTACAGGCAGCCTCTCAGAGGGCATATACCGTCGCGCGGGAGGAAACGTGGCGCTCTCTGAGCTATTAGCGCGATTCAGGCGCGACGCGTGGTCTATCCAACTAAGTCCTGGGAAGCACTCGGAACACGACGTCGCGGGCGTTCTGAAGCGGTTCTTCCGAGATTTGCCGGAGCCGCTACTGCCTCAAGAGACTCACGATTCGCTGGTCGAAGCCCTAAGTATGTACCACCCGTCGCTTAGATACATCTGAGCGGGAAATTATCAGTAACATTATCATTAACATAATTTAAATAGACCGGATGAAGTTTTTTACCGTTAGGAATAAAATATGGCATATTAAGTTAGTGAAATAGAAGGTATTGGCATAGGTAGTTTAATTTTTTTTTTCAAAACCATCATCGACTTTTAGCGATAAGGCCGCCTAATTTGTAGTTTTTATAATATATTTCAATATATCTTCCTTATTTAAACAATAAAGCGTATTTGATTGATTGACGCACGCCCCGTCCGGAGATTGATACGCGTCTGGCGGGATTCGTAGGATTCCTATCATGCGAAATTGATTAGAGAGCATTTTCGTAAGACAGTTTTGAAACTAAATTAGAGCGATTTTAAGATTTCCATACTAACGGGCAAAATTAACAGAATAAATGTATTTGCATTGATTAAATAGCATGCAAAATTATAGAATGACACAATTAGCTTGACCTACGTTAAACAATAGCAATACAAATTAAATACACAATAAGCATGTCCTTAAATTCGATATTTTGAAAAATGTTTTCCTGCAGTTTAGATATATGTATGCTCCTTATACGTATGAAGTAATGCCGTGTGAGATGAACCCTGTTAAATGAGATTGTTTAATTAATTCCAGGGTTGGAGCAGGAGTCGTCGCGCCACGCGGAGTTCCGACGCATACTGCGAGCGCTGCCGACCGTCGCCGGGAACACGGCGCGCAAACTGTTCGCGCACCTCCACTTCTTGCACACTCTCGCGCACGCCAACAAGATGAGCGCAGAGAACTTGGCTTCAGTGTGGGCCCCCACTATCATGCACTCGGTGAGTTTATTGTAATTTTTTTTGCAAGCTTTTATTTATTTTGCTCTGTAAGTATGTAAATATGTATGTATGTAAGAATGTAAGTAAGTAGGTATGTAAGTAAGTATGTAAGTAAGTAAATATGTAAGTAAGTATGTAAGTAGTATGTAAGTAAGTATGTACGTAAGTAAGTATGTAAGTAAGTATGTACGTAAGTTAGTATGTAAGTAGTATGTAAGTAAGTATGTAACCATTTTTCAACCACTTCCTGATATCTGATTGAGCTGCAATTTGGCATGTTTATGGAAGTTCGGTGTGCAATATTATGATACCATCGAGCTGATCTGATGATAGAACCGGGATGTAAGGACTGGAACTCCCTGATGGCAAATAGCAAGATAGTCGAATTTGGGCTAATTTGTTTTGTTGCCTTTCCTTTGCCTTTTCAGCACTTGTGTTGACGAGGGTCTGAAGATGAACCCAGAAAATTGGCTCTGAAACTCCTTGATAGAGTAAACTCCATCAAAGTTACTCGTCTTTGTACTAGAACAATGTAAAGCTTGTTTTTAAAGTATTTTTAATTTAGAACTTATTACAAAATAGTAAGAAATTAGTTGTACATACACTGTGTAATGTATGGACTGACTTTGAATGATAGATGAAAGAATTGTTTAGGGAAAGGTGTGGCGTGAGTGAGTAAGATAGAAAGAGGTATGTTAAGATGGTTTGGGCAAGTGGCGTGCACAGCCTTTTGTCCCAGGGTAGGCAGAATTATAAAATTTACTATTAAATAGGTTTATATATAACTAGTTAACTAATATTATAAAATTTACTATTAAATAGGTTATATATAACTAGTTAACTAATATTATAAATGCGAAGTTTGTTTTTGTTTGTTTGTTGCACAATCACGGCGAAACGGATGAACGGATTTGAATGAAATTTGGTATATAGATAGATCAAACCTTGGATTGAAACGTAGGATATTTTTTATCCCGACAAAGTACCTTTATCCCGACAAAGTGAGCGATAAAGGTACTCCATCCAGGCGAAGCCGCGGGCGGAAAGCTAGTTATTAATAAATATAACATTTAGGTATGTATTTTCAGACAGATTATCTGTTACGCGGTGTAATGTATGCATGTGCCCTTTTTAGCCTTTTGCCTTGATCTACAGTAATCTCTTTTCCGACGCATAATGATGATGTATTCATTTGTACAAATGCTTATTATGAAAATGTACTCCATGCTCCTTTATTTGAGAAACCGACGGTATTACAGATTAATAATTACAGCGGTATCAAACTATGAAAAGTATTGTATCGGTATATACTTAAATAGAATGAACGCGTCTTCTCCATTTTTAACACGCTTTTATTAGCTTCAATTGTAACTAACAATGTAATCAAATCTTGAAAGTTAATTTAAACTTACTTTTAATAGTCGTATCGAAATGAATCTTTGTATGTATATGTAATTCTAATGACAATACTATAATTTGGTATCTTGGAGCTGATATAATGATGGAGCCAGGAGGAGGATGGGGAAACTCTTCAGAGGCTACTAGTAAACCCCTCGAGTTTGGGCTCATATGATTAGTTTTGACGAGTCCATTATATTACAATTGGTGTCGACGATCGGATGATGGTGCCAGGAGATGGATGGTAGAAATGTAGCGTGTTTTTTAAACTACGTATTATTACTTAGAAATTAACTGACCTTTCTAAATTTGAATAAATGACCATTTGTTTAGGTCGGTGACAACCTCCAGTCGACTTGGTCGACTATGTACGTGATCCGCGAGTTGATATCCAACTTCGAGTCGATATGGGAACCTTCTGAGGCGGAAGACAGGAGGGAGGGCGCCGTGAGGACCGTCCTCATGCGGATGCTGAGCAAGGCCGGCCACACCACGCCTAAAGCTGCCGGGGACCTTAGAACCTGGGTCTACGTCAAGGATAGGAATATGTGCTTTCACATTGCGGTAAGAATTTGTTACTTCATTTTTAAAACGCTATGTGAGTCGGCCACGGTTGTATAGATCAAACAGGGCTAGCATGATAATTAAAGCATGCTGTCTCGATCGTATTTTATACGAGTAAGAAAGATGTAAGCTTCTATCTCGCGTTCATTCTAGAGAGTCTACTGAATTTCGTAACTGTGTTGGTTGGCTTACTTTCATTTTGGAAATTTTACCTCTCATTGGTAACGATAGTGCTGTTGACTATATAACCTATTACAAAACACCCTTCGTAATAGACCTATTTAAAAAGAGCACCCCTGAGTTTCTTGCTCGTTCTTCTCTGCGGAGACTGCCTAGTGAATGAGCGATAATTGTATGTCATGACGATTTCAAACTCTTTGATGAATAAAGGCAATCAATGTAGCTATAGCGACAGGTGGAGGCAAAAGAGGTGTGTATTAAATGGCTTTAATATATCTCGTGGTTCCTTTCAAAGCTTATTTTAAGAGACCCCATCGGGTCTAGTCGATACAAAAATATTTCTTTTTAAATACAACATAAATCCAAAATGTACTCCATGCGTGCTTTCGAAAAGCTTGAAACTCTAATTACAAATAATATCTAAATATCGGTGATTCCTCCAATTTTCGAGTAATTAATATTATCAATAAAGTGGTCGATTTTTACCTTTGTGATATTTCTACATTGCCTGGTGGCTGTTATACAGTAGTAAGTCTTTAGGACTTACAGGGATTGATCTCTCTGGAACAGAAAATTGTTAGAGGTTTCGCATATGTATTTCTAGTGATATACGAGTAAATGCATGTTAGGGTATTATCCGGACCCATGTAAACCATCAGTTCACCTCCTATATTTCGCAGCCTATAGACTCCCCTGTCTGAGCCATTGCCCCTGGTGAACCAGAGGGCAATAGTACATCTATTGCCCTCTGGTTCGTATTGTTTGCCTTCAACCAGTTATTCGTCATGACCCGGGTCTTGTGCTGGAGACTGGGACCTGAGTACTGAACCTTAGTCAGCAGCCGCCTCGGTCTCCGCAGCATTGTCCATCGGCTCGGATGTTGTAACGTCTTCCATTTCTGAGGAAGCGTTGTCAGGGGATTTACACTAAATTTACATATTTTTTGTATTATTTTGTTAGTACATTTTCTAATCTTTTTATTCTGTCCTCTAAATTAATAACAAAATTCCCCTACCAACAGCTAACACCAAGCAAAACGAGCTCCGACTTATGCATAGAACTGTGCGAGAAAGCAAACATGTACTCCCACTTGTTGATGCTAGAGGAGGTGATATGTAACGAGTCGATGCGTCGCGTAGTCCATATAGACGAGATAGTTCTCGACGTGGTGCTTCGCTGGGGCTACTGGGATGAAGAGGACAGAAAGGATAATTACTTGGTGGTGAAAGAGAACGCGATATTAAACGAAATGGAGGCGCTAAAGCAAACGACTCTAGTTAGCGGAGAGCTGCGGTTCGCGAACGAATCGTCGAAAACATTCAAACCTCACCTGTTCGAGTACCAGAGGAAGAAGTTGCGCTACTTCAAGGATAAGCAGGTGTGTTTTTTTATTGTATAATCAATGACCAGATAACATATTCTTCACGAGTCCATATGAATATGCGGACATCTTCTTTATTCACCAAATACTTTATCCAATTATATAATTATTTAGGAGGTGTCGATTCGGATGTACACCAAGTAAACTAAACTAAAACCAGTTTTAAAGTAGTACTGTCGCTTTCTCCCTGGAACTGTACGATGCGACGGCACCACTCCAAAACTCGTTTTAGTTTAATTGGTGTACATCGGAATCGACACCAATGTTTGTGAAATATTGGAATTTTTTTACTCCGATTTCTATGATTGTTGAATATTTTAACTTGTTTAATAATTTGCCATATTTAATATACGTTAAGCCTACTTTAATACGATGATATTAGCACGCCATAATTTATTTATTTTATTTATATATTTATTTATTCAGTCTTTCACATACAGCATTACAGTAGAATTACCAATGCAATGTACGGTTACTTAGGTAGTACAAATTAGTTACCAGAATTTATAGCTATTCTTAATTATTTATCTATGTCAATCATCCATCAATCTCACAGCACTGCAAACACGCCCTTCTAACACTCGGCCAGCCAAATACATGTATAATATTATTATATTAAAAGATCAGTTGTGGGACAATATTCTTGTGAATAAATATTTCATTTCATTTACATATTTGCAGTCCAGTGCAGAGTAAACTACATTTTTAGGATTTTTGTGGCATCTTGTGGAATCGAGAAATTTTCTTTCTTTTTTGCCACGTTTGTACACAATGTGTGATTTTTGCTCCACAAACTAGTTTATATTGTTTATTTTTATTATTACAATAACTCAAAATAAATTGTAGAAAATTTCAACAAAAATCCCATAAATAATAAATGTGTTTGCACAAATACACAGCGCCATCTAGGTCCACAGTAAGCATCTAGGCTTGTGTTATGGATACTAGATGGTTGATAAACTACACAAATACATATATTTTTTGTAAATAAATACATATATAAATGAAAAACATCCATAACTCGGGAGCACATGTCTGTATTCATCATACAAACATATGCCCCAAGCGGGATTCGAACCCGCGACCATTTGGTGTAGTAGCAGAGTTTCAAACCACTACACCAAACAGGTCGTCAATTGCTTATTTAAAATCCCATGAGTGCTTATTTAAAGTTTTATGAATGAGTCTCTTTGAGTCTACTCTTATTTTAACGCGAAATATTTTTTTAAATCAATATCAAAATCAAAAAAATAATATCAAAAGTAGTTTGGACGCTGATACCTGCGACTCAGTCTTATGATATGACTACTACGTTAATCCGTTTATCTAAAACTATTATTTGCAAATAAAAATATTGTTTTTGTATAATCAAAAATCAATATCTCCAGAACCAAGGACTGTAGAAAAATTTTAAATGGTATGAAGGCTCTTCTCTGGGAATGAACAAAACACGTGCTTCAGTTTGTCATAATTCTTTCGAAGAACAACGAATTATTTAAATATTCTATTCATTGGCGATAGTTCATGAAAATTGGCTAGATAGCGCTAGCGGCTAGAGGTATTTTAAAACGCGCTCCCCGATGGAAACAATTGTCAATAGCTCCCCGAATATTTGGCAAATATGTCCCGTCTTGAGATTTAGAGATATAGAAATAACTGGGTTTGGTTTTGAAGTCTTCCAGCCGCCATAATTCCAAACTAAATTACACAGAAGCTAATATAATATATTTTTGTTTTTTGAATCCACTACTTCTGCAGTATACTCCCGGCATTTGTATATTTCCGTCTAAAATCCCTTTGTGTACCATTTTCAGGGTTCCCAAAACACGGAGGAGTGGAATGTCGCTGATATATTATGGTATTTGGGCCACGAGCCCAAAAGAAACCCACAGCTGCGTTGGTCGATCACCTTCATACCCAGGAATAATAAGAGCAAAAGGTAGGTCTATTTCATTAGCGAAAGGTGAATTTAGTGAACAAGAAGACAGCATTTTATTCCTACTTTCCATTCGAAGTAATAGGGAAATTATTTGTGAATTACTATTAAGTTGTGTTTCCAAATAGTTTGAGAAAACCCTAACAGGATTTATCTTGGGTATCTATGATAACGCAAATAAATATTTTTGATTTTGTAAATTTTTGTATGAATCGTGGCTATTATGTAGTAAACAGTGAATCCGAGTAACATTTGTGACCAGTTTTACGTTGTAGATGGCATTTTTGACAAAAAAATATAACGCAGTTCTAGAGTTAGAGTATAGTTCATTTACAGAACTGAAGAAAAACATGTAAAGTCATCCGCATTTTTTCATTGTCATGTCGAATTTTACAATCTGTATTACTATCTTTTTATAATAATAAATATTTCGGACACTTACACCAATCATTTAGTCCCAAACTAAGCAAAGCGTGTACTGTACAACCAGTGCTGCACAAGATACCTTAAATAAAGTATCTGGAATACAAAATGCAAAATACTGTTAAATTAAGTATTTCAGCCTATATGTAAATAGATTTCTGAAATACTAGATAAAACTGAATACGTATCTTTCGAATGTTTTTTGTAGATAAAATACTTTAGTAAAAATTCAATTTTTTTAATGGATTAATTTTTTCATGTAAATCGCGTTGATCGCGCAAAGATGACACAAACATAATATTATATTTTTAAGGTTTTAATTGAGACTTAAGTAAAACCAGTTCCTCAAACAGTTTATCACCCATTTTTCTTCGATGAGGCTTCATGATCATGCCCCCGAATGAGAAGAGTCGCTCCATATGGGAGAACTTGACAATTATGCGGTATAATCACGAGTCAAGGGGCATAGCCGATGACATTTAGTAGAAAGAAAGAATTGCCAAGCCATCTATCAATTTGGCCCCAAACTAAAGATCCAATGGCGCTTTCAGTTTTATCTATGACGACATTGACATTTTAAATTAATGCCACCCAAGATGTCTGTCACCATACTTTTCTGGTCTATGTTAACTATACTGAAACTGAATATGATTTATTCTACTAACCTTGCTCGTACCTATCGGAAATCAATGCTACAATGTAAATACAGGTTAGTTCCTAATACAGGACATGATTGCCGAATGTCCAAGTATGCACATCTTAATAATAATAAATACGCCCGCTTGGCGGCTTATGGTTGTTACACTGCTCTATAATGTTTCACATTTTTTGTCCATATATGTCACGCATCTCTTCCTTCGATTTTGTAATAATTTTCCACTCCTGTAATTTCCAGGAGCAAGGACCGGCCGTGGTTTGGCTGCACCATTGCGGGTTCCGTAGTCGAGGACCAACTCAAGTGGGCCTCAGCCCTAACCTTCGCGGAACACGCCAACATTCTACCAACTCCTCGCCTCGTGGTGACCTAGCGAACCTTTGCCTTGTGAACGCTCACTAGGTGAGTACAGTTACCAACGAATCCGTTACCAATACACAAGAGACTATACTGTGGTTTTATTTGTAAAATTGTAAAAGAGACTGCTACAGCGACCATACAGTCCATAGATGTCTAATGTTGGATTTCCTGTACCGAATTAATAATATCAACTGGCCGAGGTATGAGGGAGGCGGGGTACTGCACTCCTATTGGTCCTACCAAGGTCGTTATTTACGTGACCTTGACAGAGCCAATCAGAGTGCAGTAAGTTGACGGGACTGGCCAATAACTGATTTGATGTTTTTAGGCATCTGTTCGATTATCCTGATATTGACAGATGAGCCTCGCCTGTTATTAGGATTCTATGGATTATGTGGTCGATGCGCGGCTAAGTGTTAATGAATTTATCGATGTATTATATGTTATATAAAATGTAATCTTGAAAGAACACCAAAAATCAAGTTTTGATTGTTTGTAATGTTAGTCACAAGTGTGTTTGTGGTTATGTGTAGGGTATTGTGTGGAATAGTTAGCGATAAAGAGAGGTTATCTGTTACATTTTATAAAATATTAAATTTACAGATTCTATTTACCTCCGATCACAGAAAAATATCAGATATGCGTTATAATTTTTATAATTTCATTCTTTTCGCTCTCGTAATAACGTGTACTACTTGTATCGTTGAAATCAGCTTGGTTATTATGGAATACGAATCGAACCAAAACGCATAATTCAGTTTTATTCTGTGATCGAAGGTGTTTACGAATAGCACGTAATCAAAAACTAAAATTGCGCATGTTTTATATACCAAGAACGATTTAAGGTTAGCTGAAAATATGCTTTCAGAAACGAATCTGAACAAAACTAAAAAAATAGTTATATTGTAATATAATACATTCAATATAGAATGAATGAATGATCTTTGTCTCTCACGAGTAATGAAAATCTAATGAAAAGTTAACACTATATTACATACATAACGGCACGACCTTTATCCCTAATGGAGTGGTCTGAGATATACCAAATATTAGCGTTTTGGTGTTCCAAACATTGAAAGATTAATGCTTGTAACAATATTCATGGTTCACCTTACGAAATATACAGAAATGCACACGTGGGAAAGTGAACATGTTTCACAGATTGCCATTAATTGAATAACCTTTGAGATAAAATCAATACCGCGTTTTGATTGATTTATCAAGTGCGTATTTAACTTTGCTAATAGTTTTATGGCTTGTCGTCATAATTACTTAAAAGAGATACGAGAGTTTTTTCTATTAAGTTATCGTGTAAATATCATTGTCATGTAAATATCACATTGCACAGATTTGGTATTAATTAGAAATCACTGATTTTTTCAAATTTTTATATTCTCTCACATATTATGTTATAGCCTTTGTACACGTATGCGTTAGCAGTACAAATTAAAGCATGAATTCTGTGAAATTCCAAATACAGCAAAAAATTTCCATTATTTACCGGTAAAGTTACTATTTGAATTGGATAAAACAATTCATCTCACATTCGTCTCTGAAAGTCAACCTTACAATCTAATATAAGAGGGAAAAAATGTAAAAGAAAATGACACCAATTTATTAGAAATCGATTCTATGTAGTTATATATTTTCGTTACTAGTCTTATTCGTCATGTGCTATTTATATCAGTATAAATAAATCCGATTAAAGAAATCTTTGCATATGTGGAACTGCTTTATCCACAGAGCGAAGGACACAGGACCGAGTCATGACTGCAACTATTTAGGTTCAAATAAACATAATTCGTTGAATAAACGCTCACTGGGTCATACCGTATTCAGAGTGCCTGCTGGCGATATGCATTACAAACGCATTAAATACTGCCATTCACTTTCCATCTTTTCGACAAAAAGATGAATTAACGACATAATGTATGTATGTATAATAATGTAGCCGGCTTATACAACCAGGCTTCCCGTTGTCAGATCTCATGCGTGTTTATCTTGCCGTAGTCAAGTCAACACTGCGATGATTCAGGCCTTTGAATATTCTATTTACTTATACCATCCCCGTACGCTGCAGTGTTGTCTCGGTCTTGTGGTCTTTGTTCTTCAATCAGCACCTCCGCTTCAGTATTCACTCGCTCAATTCAGTATTACAGTGACACACTGCATATGCCAGATTTTCTTTCTTCTGATTTAGTATCTTGTAAATGAGTTGATTCGTTTTCTATAAAATGAAACAACCGATGGCAGCATATTGCGATTCCGCCTTGCCTATGCGAAGGGTGACTTTTGCTTTGCGATTTAGTGCAGTAAGTGCCCCCGGATAGGTAACTTTAAATCTTCACTTTCTCATTCAAATGTCTAATTTATAGCGATTGCAATTGTTTTTTAACTTTATGTATGTGTGTGCATTGTTTTTGTTATCTCGTTATTATTATTTTAGAGAGTACAAGATTAGTGTCCCGATATTAAGCACTGCGACCTTTGCAGAACTATTGTGTCATACCGTCTGGTAAAATTTCGTCCTCTAGGCCAGTTTAATGTTCTTTGGTGTGACGAGAAATCCACCCATAGTTCGATATTGTGAATGAGTACATAACACTCACAAAGTATGTGTATAGTCGTTTCCTCCCCGTTGTAGTGCTACTCCAGAAAATCCGGTTCATGTGCTTGTTTAATCTGCAATGTCTGGTTATAGTCCTTACCAGAGTTCTAGCCTCAAGGCAGAGTAGCCCCTGTAGAGAGAGAGCTGTCTGTTACATAGTATATAGTCTCTGAGTAACACTTGCAGGTTCAAGTCCTGCTATGGGTAATGATTTTGTGATGAATACGAACGTTTATTCTCGTCATGGATGTTTATCCGTTATATAGTATTCTTTTTTAATGGAAATCTGATTTCCCATCTTGTTGTTCTTGCTCTGCTCACTGACGCAATTTACATAAATTTTCTTCTCTCAAATCTATATAATTTCCATTACCTACATAAGGTTGAATAATAATTGCAACTGCTGATTCAATGAAAAATTAGATGTTGGCGTCTTATCTTGGCGCCTGACTGAATATAACCGTTAAATTTCTTGTTACCAATGAAATTGAAGCGAAGTTCCGAAATTAGGCTCTGTTCTTTCGGGCGATTAAATCAGATGTTGTGTGCTTTTTGTACTCTGTATTGTAAAATGGCAATTATAATATTTCGGGATGCTACTAATTTACGTAAAGGAAATATAGAAGTTTGACGTGCATTATATTCTCTGTGTAAATATGACCGTGGAAGCAAGTTTGCGGCTTGGCACTGTAGCCGGCTTGGATACAAGGTAACAGCAGTAGAGGTGCGTGTGTCGCTATCGTTCACGAACATTCTGAAAAAGAAGCAAATCGCAGACTTCAGGATGCGTTGCTTAACTTTAATTATCGTTAGTCACCAAGCCGGCACCGTTCTTTAGTTCGCGAGAAAAGTTAGATGTTATGTTTTTGACTTCGGCGAATTGTTGTATATATCACGCAAATACCGACGCAAATACGGTCACTACCGTAGATCTGATATGACGAAATCGAATTGACTCTTACCTACAATTACCTCTTTCTCCCATTGTTTCTCAGTAAAAAATTCGCCCTGACTCGCTCCGTCAAGTGTGAATTGTATCTAAGCCGCAGCGTAGCTTCCACGGTCCAACTTCCACACCACCGGGGTGCCTTCACTGCTTTAGTTAATCGTATCGCGCCAGAATTACTTTTTAAATTTTAAATAGTCTTCAGACAATTGCAAACAAACTTCGGTTATTGAATATGCATATTCATTAATTGAGGAAGGACAGAACAGAAGGGCACATCTTTAATTTCCTGATGTTCTTTTTAAGTTTTGTGTTATCAAGGTGCATAACTAGAATTAATCTGAAATACCAAAAAAAGCACAAAACGTTTTATATTTGACCAAATTAAAATTGCGCATTAAATTCAACGTTTTAATAAAAGCACTCCAAATATTGGAAACGCGAAACGCCCATTCGTGCCAAATACTTTGGCGGATTTTTGTGGATTGGCAAAGATCTTTTCGTTCATAGTTTTTGAACATAATGTAAGATAAAATGAAGTGAATAAGTCTGATTCGGTGCTAAAACGAAAGACAATTGAAAGACATTAATTAACTGTTAATTAATCAATTGGCAGTCAACTATAAATTAAGTTCCTCTACACAAAAGATAAAAGTGAAGTCTAAATGGAGTTGTTTACTAAAAAAAATGTAATTCGTTATTTTACATAGACTTGCCTAATTATTTTAAGACCTTTTTATAAGTATACAGATAGAATAAATAAGTGACAAAAGTAAGTCATAATTGAAAATGAAATAAATAGATTTATCTTATTATGTAAAACTGGTGATAATGTATTTATCAAGACACTTTAATCTGAAGTATAGTGAGAATTTTATTGATCTATGAATATATTTATTAATAATGTTACACGATAACACAGTAAGGATGTTAGTCAATTGTGATTTGTGCTGCGACCTTGAGTATTACCAAATATAAACATGAAGGTCGAGGTCAAATGTAATATGATTTGGAAATGAAACCGAATTTGTTGTCTAGCTTATTTGTATACTATTTGTGCCACCGTGTCACAACTTTAAAGAAAAGCGACATATTCAAAAGTTATACTTGGTAATTAGCTGCTTGGCCGACTTAAAATTTGTTTCACATCGACCTATCGTGACAAAGGCATTAAAATTCATTGATCGGTGCGAAATGCTTGAGGACGAATTGAGTATGGTCATTGTGAATGTGGTAACAGCCACAACATATTGGGAACTGACTGAAATTTGAACAAGGCGCATGTAAACGTTCAGGAGTTCTATAAACAGCTTATTACATAATCCCTTTCTCTTCCAAAACAGATACGAGAGGCAATACTATTTCTGCCAGCAAAGGCGATGTCTCTCTTCATGTAAGTTGGGTCAAAGAAATTATTATCATGAACTAATCAAATAATTTGATAACTTTGGCATCCGACTAAGAATGAGAAAATTTTGATGTTTGTGTATTTGAACGGAATTGAGTGACATTTGGTACACAGGTAGAATATGTGCTGGGGGTAGGACACATCATACTTTTTATCCCGATAAAGTGAGTAGTTTCCGTGGAATAAAGAAATTTAAACGATATCCACGCTGGCGAAACCGCGGCATGCTAGTAATTCTATATAAGTATAACATGTCTACTCATCTATAGGATATTTATTACCTATGAAACTGCAAGTAACTTCTCGATTTGAAAATCGAAATCAAATGAAAATTTGTAGGCAACTAACGGACCATTCATAAATCATCGATCATCATTCTGTCAGCGTCCCATAATTCGCATCAATGATATATGCTCAAAGTGAAACAAAACCTTATTTGTTATTTAGCAATGATAAACAATATATTTTTATACATAAGATAGCTAAATATATATCTTTGCGTAGCGCTTATAAACGCAGTTCAAAGTTTCAATTACTATAGTAGTTAAAAGCGGCTGAAGGTTACTATTTTAAAGATAGTTCCGTCAGATTTGGTGCACGGACATATTATGTATTTGTATTCTGGTTTGGAGAAATCTGGAATGTTATCATGATCCAATATAATGCTCCATTTATTGGCCTATTGTGTAAAATAATTATAGCAATACTCCGTTCCGTGAATCTAATATATTCATTTGCGAAATAATTCCTTCCAATAACACAAATCCAGCCAGAACAATGATCTCACATTATAAGTGCTCCTATGACATTTTTCTTATGACAATATTATATGTTATGTTATTTATTTATGTATGAGATGTATAGAATGTGACAATATACTCTAGATAAATGTGGACTACTTCAAAATAGTTTCACTCAAGCCGCCTGTATATTTTGAAATATATATGTAGGAATGAAATAATAAAATGTAACATTCCTATAGAAATTTATAATTATATATCGTAGCATTTATACACTAATGTATTCGTTGAAATTGCTATTACTTTCGAATATAGTCGATATTTTTATGGATCATCAAGTTATAAATAAATACGTATATTTACATAACCATGTTGTTTCTGTGCGACTTTAGAGCAGAAAAGGTATCATAAGCCCCTTAAATACTATGCGAAATTGCATTGCGCGAATACTTTATTATGTTTATAATATAAATACAAGACTTTTTGGCACTTTAAAGTGGCTTGTTTTACTTTTTCTTTCCCTTTGCTCTTTTTGAGTAGTGTTTTTTGGTAGTTGAGTAGATGAAGGTAGTTTTGTTTTATGGTAGCATAAATGGTAATGTGACGAGTGTTTACAAGTTGTGGCGGGTCGATCCGCGTGGCGGGCGGTGCCATGCCTCGCGCGTGACGACACGCCACCCGGGCCCGCATCACAACAAAATTACTTTTTACATTAATAAACCATATTGCTCTAATTTACCTTCACTTTCCTCCTTCTTTTAATAAACCTTTGCAAATGTCCCCGGTAACGTGCAGCAGTTGTTTTTTACCTCCGTTTCACGTCGGCTGACTTATTTTTTGTGTCACTCCTCGTTCGGTAATTAATATTGTGACGTTGACGGCAATTAACCGGGGACATTTGAAACGTTGTAGTTTTTATTTGTATTGTAGTTTGCATTAGTTTGAGATATGGATGAGGAGGAGGTGGTAAAGCCGAAGCAGCTGACTGAGGAGGAGATAAATAAGGTAAGTCGGGAGTTGGTTGATGTATAACACTGATATTAGTAAGGGTTAGACAACATTTATTGATTCAATCAAATTCAATCTTTTACCGACAACCCTAAGGCGGAAAATCTAAATTTTATAATGTCTAACGATAATGTTTTCGTAGTAGTCTCGTAAGTTGTCTTCCTAAATAAAAGTCACCAGCGGTGAAGCGAGGGTCGTAAATAATAATGATATGTAGGTGCCTACACAATGGTGTAGCGAAACGATTCCACACACGCAAGCTTTGACACGAATGTGCAATGTTACCAGTCCCTACCACCTTAATATGAATTCTCTACAACATTAAAGTATAACTATTGCATACAAGCATAGTCAATGTAAAGGTAAAGTCTAAGAATTTTTAGATATATGAAATGCTTCCAAAATAGACACTTTTTAAACGATAAATTGCTCTAAGATAAATATCAAATTATTTTTTACTGGACTTATTTTCCCGAACAAAAAATGTAGAATGCTGTCCAAACCTAATCATTGACATTAACGTCGTGAAGAAAGAAAGTCACCGACAGCCAAGAGGATTAGTATATGGCAGTGGGCAGGGCATATAACTCGAACTGATGGCTGATGGGGCATTAAAGTTATATAGTTCCAGTGGGGAGACCACTGCACCTGCTAGCGCAGTGTAGGAAGTCTACTCACAAGGTTGCACGGACGACCTGATGCGGGTCGCGTAAAGTCTCTGGATACAGCCCGCTACCAAACTGTCGCTCTGGAATCTATGGGAAATGCCTCTGGACGTATGTCCAGCAGTGGACGTCTCCATACTTCATTTTATGCAAACTGGCAAATATTGGTTTTATTATCTAAAGACGTTTTAATGACTAAATATCTCTGTTTAGCAAATTTTTGAACTTTAATTTCTCAGACAAGTAATAGATACTCTTTTTACCCGACTTCCCAAGGAAGCAGTTGTGAATGTTTATGTTTTTTTAAATTCTTACATACTCAAATTTATTATTATGAGCCCTAAAGTATCCGTAACTAATTTCGTAGCACCCTTTAAATTCATAAAACAGACTATATTCTCTAAATATGTCAAAATAGTCGGCGTGTAGATATTTTTTTAGACAATAAAGGAGTTTTACAAGGCTGATATGATGTTGAGGTTAAACTTGCCAAAAGGGAACAGTTATGAAATAATCTCTGTGTCCGTCTCTTGACAGCCAGCAATTTTAGACTATATACACACTTGAAAGGTATAGGACATCGTGGCTCAAATACAAATGTGTAGTTAAAATTTTAGAGATAGCGAAATTAATAAAACTGTACTAAGAATTCAAAGTCCGTGTCTGGGATGGTTGTGTAAAATTTTTACGCTTCGAAAAAAAAAAGCGCTTCACCGATGCTCTCTCTACAATAACAGGAGATAAAAACATTCCATTTCGCTTACTCATGAACTCAAATTCATCTACGTCAGACTTCTACGTCATCGTGTCATTGTAGGGAGATTACGGGTTATTTTTACTTGGGAACAAAGAGGATATTATCACTACGTTCTCAGGAAACAAGCCTTCAGACAAACTGTTATAATTGCGATTGAGGAACGTTTGTTTGAACTCTCGAAAACTTAGTAAGAAAGAATTTGCAATTGTTTAGGAAAAATAGTGAAATACATCATGTAGATATAAAAATAGACTTTCTATTCATAGCAGTACTTTACACAAAGTCACTAAGTCATTCAAAGGACAATACAGTACACAAAATCGCGCCTGTTTCCCGTAGGGGTAGGCAGAGTCCACAGACTTCCACTTGCTACGATCCTGCTCACACACCTTTTGTTTCATTCACTCTCATAAGGTTGTTCATACATGGACAAGGGACAATGTATACGGTTTTACGGTTGCCTTTCAATAAATTTAAAACCACCAATAAACTGAAACTATGTACCAAAGGGTATACTTATAAAATGTCTGACTAGATAGAACCTGAAGCGCTCGATGATATCCAGTCTATTATTTTCTTCATTTTTCTTGTAGAATCAAAAATTGTATAAATATTTAATTAAAAAGAGAAACCCATTAGTTGAGAGATGAGAGTGAGTCATATCATGACGATTTCAAATGTTATTCTTATAATTTACGAAATAAAACTTTTTTGAATATGAATTTGAATTACACGCAAACATCGAATTTACTAGAAATATGTTAATAATGGAATTTTGTAAGGATTTATCAATCTCGTTTTCAGGGTAGTTAATAGATATCGACTTTTTATAGTGATTCTGACGCGTTTACATAACATGTCACGACCTTTATCCCAAATGGAGTGGTTAGAGATATCCCAAACATCGTTTGGGTGATACAAACATTATAAGTTTAATGCTTCAAACAACATCCACGTTTCAGCTTTCGAAATATACGGAAATACCCACGTGAGAGGGGGTGAGTCCATCGCCGTTAAAACGTGTAAATGTATAGATATTTTTTGGAGTCAAGTCCCTTAGTCGTCTTTGACGATACGGTTCTATTCTTTTTCGTGCCGATACCACACAGCACCCCATTTATCAATAACTTTTTACAATTAGGAACTTAGATTTACTGTGTAAACGTCGCGCGTCGTACAGCATGCAACTAACCAGTCCCTTCCAATTTTCATCTTGTTGCCGTGCAATACAGTTCACAATCGTAAACACCTACATGCACGTTGAATGCACTTTCTGAATGCAGCTGGGGGCGGGCGGCCGAATGTTTCGTCCGTAGCCTGGCAACGCAGCATGTACCAAATGGGGTGGTTAAAGGTATCCCAAACATTAGCGTTTGGGTGTTACTACTATTAAATGTTAAATGATTGAGAGAATATCCACGTTTCAAAACGTGTACCTAGATCTATAGATGTTTTTTCGTGGACAGTCCCATTTACGACTCAGTCGACTTTTACGACACTCACGGACATAGACGAGTTGGTTCTTTTCGGTTTACAGCAGTTTCGACATTAGTGCTAAAATTAATAAAGGTGCTAATTATGTCTTATTAAGTTATTACTTAAAACAAAATATGTAAAATTCATAAATGTCTTACATCCTCATTTGGGGCAGAGCCGCCTCTCAGTTACTGCCAGTGACGGATTAAGACTACTTGATGCCCTAAGCAATGCACGCCTATGGGCCCCCCTATCCGTATGTCAACTAGAATCGGTCTCTAAACCTTTACCGCCTAAAGACATTAGTTTTTTTGTAAAATAAGATGATGAGATAGATAACGTACCTTAGAAGTGGAGTGTGCGACAACCATAAAAACCAAAGCATAATTTATTTATTTATTGAAATGCGCCTTGCGGCTTTTCCGGGCATTGAATTCATGTAAGATAGTATTAACGTCTAACGTTTTTAAAATATCGGACTCTATGTATAATATCGATAAATTATCGAGCCTTTCTTGAATCATCTTTGTCCTTTTTTAATTTTTTAATATTTTTAATTTTGAAAAAGAACGTTCCGCTAAGCAATTTGTAATCATAAGCGATAAAAATATACGCAGGGCTGTTTCTACATTAGGGAAAGTTGATTCTATTTTAGCGTCATGTATTATTTTATACAATTGTGCGTGAGTTTGATGTAAACTTGTACGAGCCGAATCACTGGGTCTGGAACTTATTTTACTTATGACATATGACTGAAACTGTTGAATTTCTGTTATTAATTCGGTGTTAAGGTCTTCTGGATATGTGTTAACTAGATTTGTACTGTGCCGACTGTATTCTGCAGTTTGATCGGGACACACGGGCTCTTATGTTAACTTAAAACGCGCGAATTTTCAAATTAGTCCTATAAACTTTTTTTGGTGTGGTTTTTGGTGACGTGAGAGTGAGACGTGATGCCCTAAGGAAGGATTTTTTTGTGCTTCTTCTGGTGCCCCCCCAGACGTGATGCCCCAGGCAATTGCTTAATTTGATTAAGGGTTAATCCGTCACTGGTTACTGCACACAAACCCAGGTCGGAACCGGAAAAACGGAATATTTCGTTAATAAATACAATCTTAATATGACTATTAAAAATTTCGATATGATCTAGTGGCCACCTGACAGTGTTTTTAAGCTGCTCTGTAAAGTAGTCGACCGCCATCAATTGAAAACCAGCAAGAAACACTATTATGAAATGCCAACTAATCATCTATGCAAATATTGACCGCGGCCGGTGTCGATGAACGTCGCTAATCGAAAACAATCGACTGCACCACGAGGGTTTAATTTTTTTTATTTCAAGTTTTTTTTTATGCATAACAGGTTAGCACCTTTTCTAATTTGATAATTGTCAACTGGGTTCACATTAGTTTGGGTATAGGCACGATTGTACTACTCAATATACTTTTAAATTATCATAAGGTTTTTTCTTTTTTTATGCACAACGGGTTTGTACTTGACCTCAATCATACCTGATGTTAAGTGAAAATGAGGCCGAAGGTGGTAGCGTACTGACCCTGAAACCCCATCTTATTTGGGGAACTGGCTATCTTATCTCTGATAACCAGAACACAACAATGCTATTAACATTGTTGTTTGGCGGCAGATTTAGATAAGATGGTGGTAGCTAGCCAGGCGGACATTTAAAATGCCTTACCACCAACCAAAAGTAAAAAAGTAGTATAATTTTTTATTATTAGTTACTACCTAGGTAACCGAATAAATAGTCGTAGGCACTAAATAACCTAGATATTGATTTATCAGAATGAGTTACCAAATCATAGGGGTTCGCTATACCGGATTTCATTCAACACGCAAGATTATTTAAATGGTTACCGCGGTCTGTGACCCGTATCGACAAAATTGTCGAGGGGTGAACTGCATAAAGGTCTACCTACTGGCTCACAGCCCGTACTTATAAATAGTTGCAGACTAAATATCAATATGCATAATATATGGAAAACTCGACGCATGGTCCCATTTAGCTGTTTATAAGTCACGAGATTTTTATTTCAAATATAAATATTGCTTAGAATTTGAGTGGCTAAGTTTTGGTTCAATAAAATTTGAAACTTGCCTCGACTCGAAATAAAGAAGAATATTACTGGTTTTCAAACATAATACTTACGAGGATAGATAAGGTTTGAATAAATTTGTAATCTGATAAGGCTGACAATTAGAACCTATTTGTAGACATTTTCTTAGACGTGGAGGTAATTTTGTATCCTACATTGGAATAAATTATTTTTGATTTGATTTGATTTCAGTCTAGTGTATTACAGGGCGTAGAATGGAGTTGCACTCGACATTTGCTTAAAAAAATTGTGAATAAAATATGGTAACAACATACGACACGTAAAGTACGTAAATAAGTGCGTATAACATATTTTTTTCTACTCAAAAAATCTATTACTGATGCTCGAGGTCAAAGTGTTTGTATGAATATGTTACCAATGGCCGTTCTATTGTGTCTAAATAAAACTTCTTTCATATGATATAACAATAGTTGCTGATGAGATTTCTTTCTTATTCAAAGTTAAAAGACGACGGTAAACTCTTGACAGCGTAAATAGTGCTACTATCTATTAGGCCGTCCGCTGCGTTAAGCGGGTGCATGGGTGAGCGCCCGGGCGGCACACCGATTATGAGCCCTATGTGGCAGATCATAAGGTCGCGAGTAATTTACGACGGACACCGACGTAAAATTCTAATTGACTCGTAACTCTGTGTGCAGAAGACTCATAATTGGTCGTCCGCCACTGGAACACGCGCGTGTTTAGCTTAACGCAGCGGACGCCCTTAGATGGTTGCATGGTTCTTACATGTTTGTAAATACATAGACGTAACATAAATAAGAAAAAAAAATCTATAAAAATAAATATTTTATTCCTTTATAGTTCAAAGTTCGTTAAGCCATGTCGGTGGCGTCGTATTTTGAGGAAATGACTCGAAAATAAATTACTTTTGTTGTGAAGAAGGAAAAATTTAAAAATTTTACCCCAGAACAACTCTTAGAAATAATTTTGTGGAAATTAGAATTAGCACAGCAATATATTTTGAAAATTTAATATATAGAGGAATACTTAATGTACATACAACATAAAAAACTTTTGTCAGATACATAAAACTTGGTGTTCATGAATTATAGAGGTATGATTAACTTAGGTTCAATTATATTAAAAATTTGCCCTTAAATAAATTTAATACTATACCATAAAACGATGCTATTCTAATTTTGTTATTTGGATAATAAGCAAACATGGTTTCCGACTCTTTGCCCTAACATTATGACAAAAAACATTTTCATAATAAAATTGTTCTTATTTTTATCATTTACATTAAACGCTCATAATTTTGTGAATTCTATAGGTTTAAATTGTTTATTTCCCAGGCAGGCCGTGTACCAATGAGTTTTAAATTTAATTTAATTACTTATGTGCATTTATCCGACTGCTCCTAAACGGTGAAGGAAAACATCGTGAGGAAACCTGCATGCCTGAGAAATAAAAATTTGAAGGCATGTGAAGTCCCAATCCGCATTGGGCCAGCGTGGTGGAATATGGCCCATACTCCCTCATATACGAGGGAAAGCCTATATCCCTGCAGTGGGATGTTTACGGGCTGATGATGATGATGAAATTGTTTATTGGCATTACAGTAATATAATGTATAATATATTTACATACAAACTTACAGAGTTTACCAATTAATAAAAATAACATTTATTTCCGTTTATTCTCGAGTCATGGATGTTTATATAAATATTCATGTATGTTTATTCGTTATCTAGTATAGTTTGGGACCTACTAATTGGTGAAGTGTCCGAAACATTTATTTATTATTATTTTACATATTTCTGTATATCCCCTGTGAGTTAATTGATTAAAGTACCCGAGTATGGACGGCGTAGTACCTATATTATTAGATTAAGTAATGACGTATTGTTGAAATTATGATGAACGGATGACTTTAATAAATAATTAATTATTTTTTTAAATATTGTAATTGCCTCCAAAGTATATGATTTTTTATTCAAACCCACGATGGGTGAATAAATGCAGCAGAACCTATTCAAGTGAGAACTTTAGGCCAACGACTTGGGGTCAACGGCGCAGCGGCGTCTTAGCCTAATTACACAACTGCTCCAAAAAATTAGTGTTAATTTCACGATGTTATAGATAACTTCGTGGTTATTTTATATATTTTTTTAACGCAAAGAAAAGAAAAAGCTTTTTCATTAAACAATGTTCCAAATGAATGTTTCAAAGAAATTTCAAAATAAAAAATACATCAAAAACGATGTCTAGACAGTTCGTAACTTGCTACTAAGAACTCATGAACACGTGAAAGTCAGAAATCGTAGGATGCACGTATATGTATAGCTCTTACAAATTTCTTTTCTCCTGGTAGCCCAACCTGATAGACAGAGGTATTGATTTTTAAAGCACTGCAACTGCATGCAGACAGAACAAGGACAGAAACAGTTTGGCTCTCGTTTCTCATTGCACTTTCTTATATATTATTTTCTGCATGACAGATTCGTTTGTATTTGAAAGTCGATTTTATTCAAGGTTATTTATCGAATAGAAACAATATAATGTTTACAAACAACAAATGTGAAAAATTGATTCCGTGAGGCAAGTACCCATCGTCTCCTGGCTGAATGCAATCGGGTCCAGTGACCTCGGCTAAGCGTTTCGAAATATAAAAAAAAATTGTGGAGCACCCGGCCCCCAAGGACTCTGAAAGCAAGAAAGATTTTTTGTTTTTTTTTTCATTCAAATATCTTTTGTTTTTGTGAAATGTTTATTCGTGCCTAGAATCAGGTAAAGTAAGATCAAAAAACCTCAGGTAATCAAAGAGCATTTCGAACTTGTAATAACCATGAAATAATTTATGGCATAACAACAATTGATTGAAGATTATTATATTATTTATTTGTGAACAAATATATATGTTATTTGTGAAGAAACTTTATTTCCAAGAATATGATAAAATACGCTGAAAATCTTTTACATACTATTTACAAAATGATTGAAGATTCGGATATGATTTAAATTTGTTAAATTGTAATAGTAATAATAATTTGAGAACAATTAAATTCACTCGCACATTCACACGTAAGTATTGAACTTTTACCAAATGCCTACCTACTCGTATATGATACCTTCTCGTGTTTAGCTTTTTATGGTTTTTTTTTACCTTTTTCTCTGTTTCACTTGGAGGTTTTTTGAGTTGATTTTAGATATACTTAGATTTTTTTTGTTTACTTTTAGTTAATGTTTAAAGTACATGGAGTAATAGTAATTAATTCCTTGGTGGCAGCAACTACTCTACTTGGGGGGGACTGAAAATCAGCAAATCTGCTGAGTCCCTACCTTTTCATCACAGTTTGACCTAATTTATTATCAATTAATTACTTCTTAAATTAACTTTGTGGTGAATAATTTCCCCTTTTATTTATTCATTATTAAAAACAAAATGAATAAATGTATTTTTTATTTTTTTATTTGAGAGGGCGGCAAACGATTATGCGGGTTATCTGATGGAAAGCAATCACCGCCGCCCATAGACACCCGCAACACCAAAAGGGTCACAGATGCGTTGCCGGCCTTTGAGGAAGGTGTAGGCTCGGAACTTGAAGGTTCCAATGTACTCGTTCGGCAATACCGCTGCAGGAAGTCCATTCCACAGGGTGGTCGTACGTGGTAGGAAGTTTCTTGAGCAACGTAAAGTGGTAGACTTCCACTCATCCAGGTTACAAATAAAAATGTTATCCCAGTCCATCCCTCTTATAATAGCAAGACCATAACCACTGAGGTAACTAGAAGCCAGCCTTCCGATCATTTGAATCTTTGACCAGACGCTCAGATGACTTTCGAAAAAGACAATGAGCGCCTGGCCCCTGGCCTGGCCTGGTATTCACCCCAAACGGAGCACAAATAAAAGCGGTTTGTGGTTCCCAGCAGATGCGGCTGCAGATTCCGCGTTATTAGACATTATTGAAAGATGGGACGGGACAAGGGTATCGACAGACGTGGCATTCTAAAGTAAAGCGGGTCCTAACTTCCATGTTAGATATATAGATAGATCCAATCACACACATACATAAAGTTTAAAGAGTATTCTTAAAAAGAACTTAAAAGGTAAGTACTAGGTACAGAACAACTAAAGCCTATGTGTGCTACAGTAGGACAAATGGGTCATAGCTCAGTGTGTGAGATTGTCCAAAGAACAAAACACTGATTTTCTGGGTAGGAGAGTCAACAGCAACATTTTAAAAACATTTATACAATAGCTTATTACTTGAGTAGCTTTAGTGCAATAATAATCATTAAATTAAAACGTCAACAATTAACTTACTTAAATAACCTAATTAATTAAATCAATCGTAAAATCAAAATTCAATAATTTATAAAATTACAATACGTAAATGACGCGAGCATCTAGCATCTTGTGTACACACGGGGCGGACCTGTGCCACTTTCTTATGAGGTGACACAGGCTCTCTAGGTTATTTGTTCAAGTTAGCTTTTAGTTACTCTGCAATCAGCGGTGGTTTAAACTGTTATTTTATAAAATATAGAGATTATAATTTTATTTTATATAATATATAAATAAGATAATATAATTTATGCACAATAGAAAAAAAAGGAGCTATTTACAAAAAATAAACAAAACAACAATTAAAAGGGTACGAAAAGAGTGTAGAAAACGTTTTCTCCATGATTATCATAAGTAGAAAACGTGTTCGACATCCGGAGCCGTGTGGGAGGGTGCCCAATAAACTGGCAGCATTAGCGTTTGTTTAGCAATGCTAATATTCTGCCCTGTTAGCTCTTTTGACACCAAAGACAACTATAATAAGTGCTATATTTAAAAATACTTTTACTACAGGCTTTTATTACAATAATATTAAAAGAAAATAATGTCAACAGTAGGTAACACAGTAAATTTGGTAAAATGCATAGAATTAATAAGTACTATGTTGTACGAAGAGCACATAATGACATAATTCGAGTGTAATGTATATATGTAATTTTCCGATAAAAGAAAAAAACATAAGCCGATTAAATTACATAATACATTCCAATTGTCAATTCGCACACCAAATTTGAAACTTTGAACAGAGACGCATTCTCAATCCAATTATAGATTACTTTGCGTGTGTTTTTCGTGTCCCTGTGTATATGCACGTGTTATTGTGTGGTGAACCCTGCAGTAAATTGAGTAAATTATTGGACGGACATGACAAATAGGAAGAACGAGCGACAGAAGCATGCGAGGGGGAGCGGTGCGGGGCAATTATTAAAAATAATTTTGTTTAAAACGATGAAATTGTGCTAAGCAGTATAATCAGAATTGAAAATTTGTTTATTTATTATAATTGATTAGTATTGTACTAGCATTTATTAGTCAGAATTACCTTGATTTCAAATTCGTTCTCAAGCAGTTTATTGGTGTAGTAGACCGGTTGGTGGTGGTAGATAGTGACCCTGTCAGCGAAACCCACGGTTGCGGGTTCGAATCCCGCGAGGGGTAAATGTTTGTGTGATGAATACGAACATTTATTCCCGAGTCATGTTTATATAAATATTTATGTATATTTATATAAACATATTCATGGATGTTTATATAAATATTTATGTATGTATCCGTTATCTAATATCCATAGCACAAGCTTGGCTTAGTTTGGGACTAGATGATTGGTGTAAGTGTCCTAAATATTTATTATTATTGAAAATCCTTGATGCCATGCAGTCTTCGCAGCCCATGCAATCTAGATAATACAGGCTTTAGAGCAGTTTTTGAACTTAAGAAACATTAAACGACGATTAAATATCTATTATAAATGAAAACATCCATAACTCGGGTACACATATCCGTATTCATCACATAAACATATGACCCTAGCGGGATTTGAACCCGCAGCCTTTTGGTATAGTGATCAGAGTTGCTAACCACTACACCAAAGAGGTCGTCAAAAGGTAACACAAAAAGGTTCACAAAACGGAAGTTGCTGGTTTAGTTCTTGACGGGGTACATATTTAGTAGGTACTCGGTTTGGTTGGTGGTAGGGTATTTTAAATGTCGGCCTGATTAGCTTCACCGTCTTATCTGCCGCGAAGTAGCAATAGCATTGTGTTCCGGCTGTAGCCAGCCCCCTAAATTAGTTGGGGTTTATGAGCGCGCGCCCTAAATGAGCGCGCTTCCAACTTCGACCTCATCTTCACCTCATCTTCTGTGATTTAGGTCAAGTGTTGACCCGTTTAGCATTAAAAAAATATTATGAAATATTATATTATCCCCATCATCATCATGTCAGCCACCGGCCGTTCACTGCTGAACATGGGCCTCCCCATAGAATCCCAGAATGACCGGTTGTTGGAAGCGGCCACTATTAGCCCCATAATAAATAACGAGATATCAGTTCACAGAATTCCGTAATCTGTCTAGACAGGTAGACATTTGCTACTAAGAAATTATAAGTTCGAGAAAGTAGTCTAGCCATCCTGAAAATAGTATAGGTATCTTACAATACCTTATCTCCTGGTAGTGTAAACTGATAGACGGGAGTATTGATCTGCCATGCATTCAAAACTGCAGGGAATCTAGGCGACGCTGACAGAACAGTAGCTCTCGTGTTTTCTTGCTTACTCCGCTTCCACCACAATATAAACTGATGCAAGAGTCACAGACGTGGCGCGAAATTTGAAAACTTTAAAGTTCAGCTGACTCAGATTAAGTACGTACGTTACGTACGTACATTATTTATTATTATGTTTTATTTATTTACCTGACTTATATTGCAAATTATGCAAATCTTAAATTAATATTAGGTCCTTATCTATAAAAGTGGCGTTTTGTATGAAGAATTTCATTAAGACTTTTTTTTCCATACAAACATTTTTGATTTTTTTTTGGGAACGGCAAATCCAAATTTAGCTAAACTTTGTGTGTATTATCGGATAACATTAAGTTAAGTATAGGCAGCGTTAATTTTTAAAAGTAACCGCTTTATAAAAGTTACAGCGAATCTAAGAAATGATTATGGGAAGCACATGAAAACAGCTCTGTTCAAATTTTTTTTATTTTGTGATTTAGCCCAGAAATAAAAAATATTTCATGTGAAACCTTGAAATAATATTCCATTTTCCAAATAAAAAACAAATTTGGATATAGCTTTGAAAATCGCAGGAATTGGTACATCTAATATTAATATCATAGGTAAAGACCCAATATTTATGTTTTATATAGTGTTTTGTTGACAAAATATAATTTATTACAGAATCAAAAGTCATACATAAACATGTAAATGTATATAAATTGGATACAATGTATGAAGCTAAAAAGAAATCAGAAAGAAAGAAATAACTGATACGATACATAATTATAACTATAAATAATTATTTTTCTTTATTATTCCGCACAGGGGCCGTGTGGTTGATTACTGATGATCATCTCCAATCTAGCGAGAGTAGGTTGTGCCCCAGCAGTGCGGAGAACGTAAGGCTGTTGACGGGTGTGTTGTGAATACCTATATAAATCATAAACCAATCAAACAATAATTGTTAAAAATTAAAAAAAAAAGTAACAAAACGTTAACCTGTCGGAATATTTGAATCGGATCTGGGACAGAGTCCTCTAAAATAACCTACGTTATCCCTTCGCTTGCTAATGAATGTTGATTCATAAATGTACAATGATTCATATAGTAGAAATATCTATGTGTGAGTTATTGGAGAAGGGGGTAGGAGGAGGGCTGCGCTGGACTGAACGAGAACGCGAATAGGTTGCAACGAGGATGTACTGTATTTAAAACGTTTGTTCACAAACTATTTTGAACTCAACTGCTATATATTTACCGTTTGATACCCATCGTCGGGGTTTATTTCTGGTGCATAAATATACACGTTAGTTTTTATTATCTCCTGGTAACTCTTGCTGCTGCGTTGCACTTATTGATCACATCGAGATGCATTTTGCGACGATGACCTTTCTAACTGCAGCTGGCAGTCGCTATCGTTTTTTTTATTGTGCAGAGTTAACACTTCACCTCAATACAAATCAAAGTGAAGGTCGCGTAGCCCCAACTTATTAAATTACTTATAAAAGAGACTTGAGAACAAATGATTGAAAAACCGGCGAACATACACTACACCAACAAAACCGAGTACTGACGATGTATGTATCCTTTCCCTTGAAAATAATTGGGCTTTTACGTACCCCAGAGAACAAAGAGCGTGTTTTTATTTTTGGTGTTTGTTATTCACCGCTCTGGTATCCAAGCCACCCGAACGTACATCCCAGTCATGATGGACATGTTATGTTATGACTTTCTGCCAAGTTAATTTTAACCGCTTCTGTGGTATGATATCAACGATAGGTTGACAAAATAAAGATCATTGCTTGTATAAATTTCCAAATTTTCAAATAGACATCATTTATTTTTCATTTGGTGAAATTCGATTTCCTATATTTTGTTACAAAAGACATGCTCCGTTCGTTCCGCCAACATTTCCTGGATAAGCACGTTTCCCCTTTCGGTGTAATTGCAGTGAAGTGTTGCACCATTGTGCATACCCATTGTGCTTAACAAAAGACAGGCTAAGTACATGTCAAGCGCCGTGTATGGTTTCGCGGGTCAGAATATGCATTTTAAAATACAAAGGCATTTTGCATTTCTCTAAACCTATTGCGGACTCTTCCGCCCAGTAGTAGAAACAACAGGTCAATTAATTAGTTTATTCTGTGATTGTCCTACTGAGACATATTTTGAGCCTCATTGATCGACTATTGTTATTACTCGTAACACTTAACTGTAAATATTAAGTATGATAGTTTTCCTTTCAATTTCGTTATACAACCTACTATGTACTATTGAGAATTTTGTTTAAGCGGAAACGTTAAACAACGGGTGTTATAATGCAATTGACGCTCACCTAAGTGTATCGAGTGGTCTGAACGAGGTATTCGATTTGAATGAGGAGCTTTTAATGTTTATTGGTCCTTGTCTAATGGGACGTGTTGTCTGAGCAAAATCGTTATGAAGTGATTGTTTTATTAGTGGGCTGTTTACAAAAATTTTGATCTAAAGCACACCTACAGTACCTATATCGCACTAACGACATCTCGCGTTTAAAAACAATCGAGAGAACGTTTAATCGCACTGACATTCATTAGAATTAAAGTAATAACAATAGTAAGTACAATTATATAAATACAAGTCAGTCATTATAATACAAGTCTACTACTATACCAATATCAAAATATATTTGGTTTTTTCCCGATACTCTGGGGATCAAAACGAATCAACCGGCATCTTGTACTTCAACATCGGTCAAGACGTTTCGGGTGCAGGAGGTAACATTGAACCAGAGATACTTCCGTAAAACATTACCCCCTTCCTCTTCCGTCTCGTCAGGGTCGGGTAAAAAGTAAGATGTTTTTGTGACATGCTAAATAAATCTAATTTATTAATTTTACCGAAATTGGAATAAAATTGAAATTGATTATTTCATATTACGAAAAACTTAACTTTTATGACCCAATGCAAACTTTCCACCATGCATATGTGCACGATACGCGCGGAAAGTTAAAATCAATCCTGTTGCAACTGAACCGCCTCATCGTGCATGTCCCCCTGGTACCGCGATCCAGTGTTACTGCATGTGATGCACCTCGTTGCATTCATTTGCATGCACTTTCTGTAAATATGGAATCGACTGGAAATCATTGGATACGTCCCACCTATTGTTTAAACTTACTACAAATTATATAAATATAAATTACGGAGGATTTCACAGAAATGCAGTTAATATCTTTCCATGGGTTTTTAATGTTTTTTTTTAACACATTGTACAATACAAGGGTATCTTTGGAATTGGAAAAGAACAACATTCACTTTTCTATGTTGACTGAATAATCATTTCGAATATACATTTCCACAAAAAACTTCGCCTGTTGACTAGATAGGTAAATATAATTAGAAACCGCCAAAATTGACAAAACAACTACTTTTAATAAGTTTCCGTTCTACATCTCGTGAGTTCATAATCAACTATTCACCAAATGTGCAACTTCACAACTGGTGGAAGTGTCACGAAACATGCATACAAAATAATTAATAATTAATAAAAAATAATAATACATTCACATCTTTTTTTGAGGTTAGCTAAAGTATGAGTCCATTGGTCATAGAAGTGACAATTTATCTCTATACCTTTTTAAATCATTTTGAGAACTTAATAATATCAGATACTATGACATGTTAAACGCGGAATAATTATGAATTTGTTCCCCTAACCGCATTAAAAAACAGACTTGCTTGTGAATCGTTCACGACATACAACAAGCCCTTGCCATATATGCATAGGTAGTACTATCTATAGCGCTGTTCCGCTACTATTCGTCAGCCACTGCCGCGTAATTACGAGAGCCGCCGCGAGCACCACCCCAAACACCTACGTTGTTTTGTCGATATCTTCACACTTCAATACATTTCACACAACACATTGTTATCCAACAACAAATCTAGCAGCCACAACTTAATGTTGATAAATCACTGTAAAGTCAATTCGAAACTTGTGGCATTTAACGATACTGTAGTGACAAGTCCGCGATAATGGTGTTCAAGTAACGAAAGCTCTTGAAAAGTTGTTTTCTAGAACAAAGTGTTCGAGGTGCCATGAAGCGTCTGACTGACAAGGAAAAGGCACAGGCTCGGGAGTATTTTGAAAACCAGTTGCGGTTCGCTTTCGCCCGATTCGATCATAACGTTGATGAGGACGAGGAGAACTCAGAGGTATTTATTTAAAGATTTATCCGTTAGACTGGTCCACGCCTCTGGAGATGTGAGAGCTGGTGCCTACTTTGCTCAGCAGCTGAGCTTATGCATTCAGCGGGGCAATAGCGCTAGCGTACTAGGTACTATTCCTCATTTTTCTATAAGATATAGGTATTTTTAATTGTGTTTTATAAATTTGTTGTTTCATGTACATACTTAATAAAAATCAATTAAATAAATGAACTTTAAAAACGTATTGAACTGAAAACTCAGGGACAAGTCGTTTCAGTCACATTAAAATAGTAGATAGCTTTCAAGACGCATATAGATATACAATTTCATACAAGCGTCGATGTCACTGGTGTCCCGAGAGCTGGTTGTTTCCTCGCTCAACGCTAAGTATCTGCATCCATCGAGGAAACGCTGCCAACGTTTTGGGTACCTTGCCTCGCGGCCCCAATTTTTTACCTTTGTTCTAGTTTATATTTAAATTCCATCTCTTTATTTGTTACTGTTTTTAAATAAATATTTTTTTTATTTAATACAATACAATACAAATACTCTTTATTGTGTAAAATAATTTACAATAATTTTTGATGATAACAACAATTAATACAAATGTGTCAGCAGGCGCGGTCCCTACCTAAGTCCTGTGCATGGTCTTTGTTTGACCGATTCTTGACATGGTTTCTGTGTTTTCTTCACATTGGCATTGTAAAAATATTTGAGTTACAACTGTTTATTGCAAGAACACGATTTTCAAAGCGACTCTTTATTTAGAATAGAAACTTTGCCTATTTTTTACTTTGTAGTTTAGTAATACCCCTTGTACACGCTCCGTTTACATCTTCAGAAACTGCAGCGAAGTAACTTATGTATTATGTTTATGTAGGTACCAGTTCCATTACAGACACGGAAAATCAAATGGCATATTTGTATATATACACACATGTGTCTCTTGATTAGTGAAAAACCGTAGTGCAGCTGGATGAGCCCCTGACCCATCAGATTACTACATTTTGGGCGTAGTTGTTACCAATAAACTTAAATTTCATGAAGCCTTATTATTAAAGTGAAAGTCGATGGCACTACGACACTTTAGTGTCGTACACGTTACTCGGTCAGTTTTTTTCAAATTTAGTTGTTGATCTCTGGGCATAAAGGCAAAAGTAATAAATTCGACTAACCATGTTGCCCTTCCATACTTCGTGCATGGATACCTTATTACCTTCCACGCAACTCCAGCGGCCAATCGATGCAAATCACCCATTTTTATAGTCATGCCATCGAACATGTCAGCATGAGCACAATACGGGATCAACAATAGTCAGTTTAACTTTTTCTAACCGACTGGACATGGTTGCTCGGAAATGTATTGACATTTGCGGAGTTCTTTAATGTCACAAAGTGTGTAGAAATGGTTGATGAAGATGTGGTACAGGTACTGTATTGTATTTATATTTTTGTAAGAAAAACCGCCTTTTAGGACATCGGTGTTTTAAATTCACTTTGCGCGCATCAGAAAAATCAAATACTTTTGTCCGTATGCCTACATGATACATGATACATATACACCTGCCACCGCAAATGTCTAATTTTAAAAGTTAGTGTATAACTATGTTTACACCATACAAAACATTAATAGGTGATGGAGGCTCCTGACCCTGGCAAATCGTTTGGAACTTTTGGGGTGTAAATATTATAAAAATCATGACAGTTGTAGATTTTTTTAAATAAAGACGATATAACCAGTATTATGCTGGGAATAAGGCGATCACATGATTTAAATACCCTCGGCATTGAAGGAAACAGCTATGTATGTAAATTGATAGGAACCCAGTTAGTTGCGTGTGATAGTGACATTGTGGAAGAGTTGTGCGAATTTTTTTTATGGATGGTTAGTACTTGGCCTCACCTCAATCACGTTGTTAAGTTAAGATGAGGCCGAAGGTGGAAGCGTACTGACCAAGAAACCCCATCTTATTTGGAGGAGATTTGCACTAATCGGCTAATTAGTTTAGGTCTCTCCACCTTCGAAAAGAGTAAAATTTTAGGAAGAATATAATTGTCTATTCTAAATATTTATTTCCGGTAAGCGACGCTAAATTATATTGAGAATCAATATAACATTCATATATTTTACAAAGTAGTAGTTAATAGTACTGTAATTTTTACTGTTTTCAATAGAGTATCATGCTTTAACGTTATCTCACCCGACAGAAACACAACTTCCATTATGTAACCGATCTCACTCTGTCACTACGGTCGTTGTGCACGTCTGCAAAACTGCATAAGCTACCGCGCAAAGTGGCACGAACTAGAAACTTACATAACTAAAATTTCTCAACCAAATAATTAAATTTTATTGTGACTATGATACAATTGGTCCGTGTTTCTTTATATGAGAGGGGTTGAATAATATTTACTTCACTTTTTACTACACGACATTATTATGAGTTTATACATGACAGAACACCAAGCTCATATTCCTGTCAAATAGTATCTTTTCCTTGAATATTCCGTTAGGTGAGTATATAGAATTTTTGGTGGAAAATCTCTTAGTTTTCTTTTACGACACCCGCGGAAAGAGACGGATTGGTTACATTCTTCTAACGTGCCGATACAACACATCATTTTATATAAATAACTTTCTACAATTAGGAGCTGTGTAAACGTCAAGTTCGTGAGTAATATGACATATTTTTAAATTTTTATATTCTGCATTTGGCATAGTTGCAAACATATCCCGAACAGCATGCAACTAACCACCCCCTTCCAATTTTTGTCTTATTGCCCGTGCAATACAGTTCACAATCGTTATAAACACCTACATGCACGTTGAATGTGCTTTCCGAATGCAGTAGGGGCGGGCGGCCGGATGCCCGTGGTCTGGCAACGCAGCATGTACACGGTTTGGGTACCAGGATATCATAAGCTTCAGATAGTTAATTTTACGTTTGACAATGCAGGTTTCCGTTCATGGACGTGATCAATCGTTATACAGCTAATATAGGTATCTGTTAGATTCACAGTAAATATCGCAGTTGTAGATCAGGACACCAAGAAATAAAAAACTATATGTGTGTATTGTATAACATTATTATATTCTATTATATAAGTATATAATAGTATTATATACATACAGATAAGTGTAGATGTTTGAAGATATTCTTCTGAACGGCCAATCAACATTTCCATCGGTCTCTGTACACAATTTTTATTATGTGTGCTACTTTGTACAATATAGCATTTACAAACAAACAAACTATTCCTCGAAGAGAAACTTCTTTCCAAAGTTACATTGTCTAATTGACGTCACCTCTATTCATAAGAAAAGACGTATACATTACACCTGCGGTCGGGTAAAATATATATGGGCCTAAAGTGACAGAAAAATAAGTCATCCGCACCTGAATAAGAATAATTCAGTATGTTTCCATAATTTCATTTATACACAATTCAACAAATATTGCAAAAATAATAATTATCATATTGGCATAAAACATACTGATGTTTTATGCATGTATTTTAAATGGAATTTAATATCTTATGGAAGAAAAAGAACCTTTTTTTCTTCCGTTTAAGAGCTATGCTCTTGTCGGTGGAGTAATGACCACGCGTCTGCTTTCAAATTTCACCCTTTCATTCACTTGGTTAAAGTAAATTTATTCAACAATTAAGCACAATATTTAAAACAAATTATAGTTTTGTACTTGACTTGCAATTTGATGACTATTTAAATGAGCTTGGGATCTCATTATCCTTACGTCCTCGTTATTGGGGCACGACTCCTAACCAGGAGATACTACATGCCACCACATCGATCTAGTCTCTTTTAAGTTTGAATTTTCTGCCCTAACTTTGCAATGCCAAACACTTCAGAAATCGCGAGATTGTTACTCTACAGAAATGCAATCCGAGCACTGGTTGCACGCGGTCGACAGCTGGCTACGTATTCCTGTTTGATTTGGGCGAAAGTTTGCGAAATGCATTGACACGTTTGTAGCTATAACATATGAATAACTTTGGATGTCATGGTCTTTCCATGGCCAGGGGTGATTCCGTGTTTGCGACATTCGAACCTTTAGGCATCTACATAATTTACCAGTACATTAGATGGTAAGAGACCTCTGCACAATGACACAATGACCTCGGACGCAACTTGTGCAGACAGTTTGGCATCTTCCTATATCTCAGCTTGCAAGGCCGGTGCATCGCCGACAGTCGGCTGCCGACTACGGCCAGACACTCATGTGTCACATATATCGAGTTTACAGCACTTACCTTCGAAACGCTAGGTGACACCATATCAAAAAATTCATTAAAGTGGTGTCAAATACACTGGTACTGTCGGGCGAGAGGGCATTTCTATCCAAAGGTTAGCCTCACTGGGGACAATGCAACGGGTGGGTAAAATATATAAATGGGAAAAATAAAAATCCTATGAATATTTCAAATGTTTCAATTTTCGTCATCATAATTTTAGTAACTATTTAACTATAAACAAAACTGCTAAATTGTTTTAAGCATGTCACGTATTATAGTTCGAAAAAACTATCGAAATATCTACACTAAGTCGTAATGTTACTGTAATTACATAAATGAAACAGAGACCCTTTACAAACAAACCTATAAACAAATAATTAGGAGAGTAGCTATATACCATTTGCTACTATATTTACGATTTCTTGAACAAATGGCAAAAACTAAACCTTTATAATTTAATTTCGTCATGTCTTCTATCAGCATCGTAATTCTGGCAGTATAAGTTTGACCGTTATGAAATTACCACGATATAGAATATAACCCTCACAAATATAAGAAACTGTAGTTCAGAACCTTATATTTTTAGGGAGCCCGCCAAATAAGCTATAATCAAATCGTCTGACTGTAATCGAAAAGGCGAATATTTTTGATTAGGTGTCTCTGTCGCGAGATGTGAGGCTCGGAAACATCAAAAGTGTAACTTTTAACTATTACATATCAATAATTTGAATAATAACAGTATTTAACACGCTTTTATTTTAGTATTAAAAAAGTCGAACGTTAGCGGTTGAATTGCTACGTACAATTAAAGTAATGCGTTTTCAATTTTTTAAATATGTCAACTTTCCCCACGACTCTTTCCAAATTTTCATCTTGTATTATTGCAATAGAGTTCGAAATCGCAGATAGACTACAACCGTTGTATAGAAATCTAGGTATTATATGGATGGGCTTCCAGGCTCCAGCCAAACTGCAAGGGGAGAGAGTAGACGCGGCGGGACGGCAACGCGCGATAGCAACCGTGCCTCTCCTTCTCGTGCCTCGTTGCCAAGCAACACGCGCGAATTCGGTTTTTAGTACCAGGATATGAGAACCATTAAGGATATCGAATTCAGATTTTCTATATAGCGGCCGGCCCACATACGACCAAATGTAGTTCGCTGCTACGACGACAATGTCCTCTCGTAAATACAAAAACAATTTCTACATAAATACTCTTCGATCATTATATTTCCGATAAAGCAATCTGTTAGTCTTAATTTAATATAAACAATTAGGTATATATATTCTACGAATACTAAAATGAAAATTTTTACCAATTATTAAAAAACAAATACCTAATGCGGGGCTGGGAAGCGCAATTTTTTGTATGCACATACACTTGACTCTTGACCTCAATCACACCTGATGTTAAGTGAAGAATGTGGAGGCGTGCTGACCCGGATACCCCATCATATTTAGGGAACTGGCTATCTTATCTCTGACAATATCCTTTCCAAGTAATCAGCTGTGATTGAAATGACCGAACGATAACAACCAGTTTTCATATAAACTGTGATCGACCTCATGTAAAAAAAAAATTAAGCGTTATTTTCGGTATTTCAGTAATGAAAGGTAAAGTCTAAATAAAGGGTCTAGTTTACGTAAATTTATAAGTTATTAGTATTGTAATAAAATATTTTTTTTTAACTTATCACTACATTCACGCAAACTAGGCCCTACCATCTTTAATTTTTATATCTAAAATACAAAAATTCGTATAATTTTTCAAATGTGTTTGATTACCATTATTATTTTATTTATTTTTATTTTTATTGCAATTGGTCGTCTTTAATGCGATCAACCATTACTGCCAGTGCCCGGTTGTGGTTACTATTGTTATAATACGTGACAACGGGCTAAATTGACACTTGAATATCGGGGATCTTTTCTTTGAAGCTGTCAGAAGTTACAACTTTCTTTGCGAAGAAGCCCAAGGTACTCAATAGTCTCTTTAGCCTGCATTTTAATAAAGCGATCTCTTGATTGGCATAAATTCTTACTCTGAATACAATTTTCTTGTGTCAACTTAAGTTCATCTTTGAGATCGACTTAAAATACGAGCCATAATATCAATTATTCGAACCATTTTAATTGCGAGTAATAAGTATTTCATGTTTTTTAATCGCACACCTAAGCGTTGAATATATCTTTCACAAATATTGGGGGTGGATTTCATAAAGACCTATAATTTTTTTTGTTATCCACGAGAGAGAGATAGAGAGTGTTCACTCAATCAATATTTGTTTAATTTAATAGGTAAACACTTGAAAATATAGTCTTTTAAAATATCCTGGCGTTCGAAATTTGCAGCCTTCTTTTGAGAAGAAGCCCAAGAAACTCGAAAAAGATGGTCTTTTATGTAAATATGTTCGTTCGTGTATTCGCGTTAGGTATACTTAACTTTATTATCTATCACAAATCAAAGAAACAGTCGAAAAGCTAGTTCCATTCATTTTTCGTCTTGCTCGAGTAGATAGATATATTATAATAATAATCATCTTTATTTTTGTCACAAGGTAAAGAAATAACACATAATGTAAGGTAAATATAGAAGGCTATTTATGGTACACTAGCTTTCCGCAGCAAAAAAATTTGCCTATATGTTAATCCAGGTCATAATCCGTCTACCAACCAAATTTCATCCAAATCTGTCTAGTGGTTTAGGTGTGAAGAGGTAACTTACATTTATCAAAGGACATAGTTTGTATGTCAGCCGGATCCTTATTGTAAAAGTATATGTTGTCCTTTGAAGGATTTACTAACTTTGTAAAGTCGGTACAAATTCTCGTATATTGTATTGTTATGCTATTGTGAAAATACAGCTAACATAAACCATTATTGTGGGATATTGGTGTCGATTCGGATGTACACCAACTAAACTAAAACCAGTTTTAAAGTAGTACTGTCTCTTTCTCCCTGGAACAGTATGATGCGACGGCACCACTCCAAAACTTGTTTTAATTTAGTTGATGTACATCCGAATCGACACCACTGTCTGCTAAATATCTGTTTTTTTGACTGCATATGCTGGAGAAGTTAGCTTTTCGCTAATTTCTCGACATTAAGAGCTGGAGCTTAGCATCCAATCACATAAAAACCACTCTCAAGATTGAGAACAGTCTTGGGACCGGTCTCAAGTAAACGTGTTGAGACCTGAAAATCACGTGCATACTCAAGCAGTACTCACTTATGATGTGCGCGTATTAATAAACGAAACTCAAGACTATCATTCATTCGCCGCTTAGGCGAATACTAGAGACGTGATCTCAGCTGAGTGGACCTCCAGATTGGTTTATAAATTAGCAGGGAGCTTGAAATAGCGTCACCTTCTTAAGACGTATCTCGGGTGATACAGCCTCAAGACTTGTATTGAGATTGGTTTATTAATACGGGCCTTAGTTTGTCTTCTTAGGTTTGGCATTGGATGCTAAGCTCTAGCTTTGGGAACATGTACTCTATCTCTGATAGTTCTGAAATTGTTAACTTGTCTACAGCAAATTAAATTGAAAACATTGTACAAACATATTTGTAATCAATAATTATACAATTTATTTAAAAAAAGTCCCTGGTTGGTGAAATGGAAACCAGAAGGCTAACCACGTTAAAAAAATAATTCAAAAGATCTAGTAATTAAATTGACATTGCCCATGCAATGTTAACAGAAATGTTTGTACGATATATTATAGAACTTTGTAGACTAGTATCTGATTTTCTTGATTGTAGGCGCTGTAGAAGCGTACGAGAGGAGTAGATTGTCTATATTTTTAGAGTTTGCATTAGATGTTATGCTCCAGTGCCCTCCCATGACGAGAAACTAACGAAAAAGCTTGCTTCTACAGCACATGCAGTAAACAAAATCAGACACTGGTCAATTGTCATTTCGTACACATATTTCTATATGCAACTATAGTTAATGTGAATTTTAAACAATTTAGATTTTTTCTCGTTTAAAAGTAGGATTAGCTGTAGCTAACAAAGCAGTTAATAATTTCAGAAATAACGGAAATAGAGAGTAAATGTTAAAAGTAAATGTTCCCAAAGTATACGAGTATCAGCTCAACTTTCAAATTAAAAAGTTTCAAAATAATACTGTGGTTTTGTAGGAAATAATGAATACGAAAGGAAGATCACAGCTAAGTAGGGTTTACTAATATAATTTATTAGTAACAGTCGACCAACAAATATGGTTTGCAAAAAGTTCATGGAAACTTACCAGTACAAGGTGACATAAATCACAAAAATGACTTTGTTTCGTGTGCTCACGGAAGGAGGGTGATATTTTACCGATGTAGGTATGTAATATGTAAATTTTTGGTGTCTCCTGTAGCCTAAATCACTTCGCCGATTTTGAATAGCAAGTAGTTCGATTATTTACCACATGTACAATAATAAGATATAAGATATGACTATAAGATAAGATAAGATAAAATTTATTTCAGTATAAAAATTAACCTAAATACATGACTTATTCTATAGTAACATAGTCCAAATAATACTATATTATGTTACCTAAACTAAGTAAATGTTTACTTGTGTCTTAGGCAACACGATTGCTAAAACAAAAATAATGAGACCTATACTTACACTTAAATTAAATAAACAATAAAATATTTCCTATTTATGAATTGTCTTGATCACCAGTATCTTAAAGGATCTGCTTCTAAGCATTCAATTTCCAAGAATGGTTTGACGGATGTTAAAATAGTAGTACTTACTAGTGTTTTAGTCAGCATTACTCGTATAGAATTAAATTGACATTTTACTAGTAAATGAGATTTAGATAGTAAACAAAACTAAGTACACACATACATACTTTAAAATTTAGCAGTTTGATTAGATTGAATAGCTGTCCGTGCTTACCCCTTCGCCATCGATTTGTTTACGTTTGTAAATCAACTCACCCTCTGAAAAGTAGGTTACTACGACACGTGCTCTCTCCATTGACGGGAGTCCTGTGCTCTACCAGCCTACATTGGGATGAGAGGGAGACGTTCGATCTCTGTAGTGTGCGTGCGTGAGTGTTCGTGTGTAACTAGATACAGCTGTATTCAACCTTTTACCTTATGAGCTTTGCTATAGAGTTCACAAATATTGTATAAATGGAACCCGTTGCATTGGTCGGGAGGTAAGGGATGGATGCAGCCTCCACGGCAACGTTGCACCGGTTGCTTAGCAACGCATCCTAAATATAGATTCGATACCAGGACATTATAAACTGTAAGGAAGCAAACCATGTATTCGTTCGTTCGTAGGCAATGGATACAAAATGCAACGCCATTGCATCGGCTGCAGCTTTCGACGAGCCGGCAACGTTTGCGTTGCCTGGCAATGATGCATCCTAAAAATAGATTCGCTACCAGGATATCATACACTATAAAGAGGAAACAAATCACGAATATGTATATTTTCCAGGCAGAGTATAAATGCAACCGCATCTCAGCTTACGGTGATGCCGACCGGCAACGTTGCTTGGCATCGCATCCTAAAAATAGTTTCGTGACCAAGATATCATAAACTACAAAGAGGAAGCAAATCATGCATATGTTATATTTCTAAATAATATGTAGCACCAGAATGCAACCCCCACATCCTCCCTCTGTAACTTTCGGCGACCGCCGATCTGGCAACGTTGCTGGCAGCGATCCTAAAAATAGATTCGTGTACCAGGTTATCATAAACTGCTAAGAGGAGAAGCAAATCATGCTTATGTATGTATAAAATTTCTAGGTAGTATGTATATGCACCAGAATGCAACCCCGACATCCTCCCTCTGTAACTTTCGGGGACCGCCGATCCAACGTTGCTGGCAGCGATCCTAAAAATAGATTCGTATACCAGGTTATCATAAACTGCAAAGAGGAAGCAAATCTGCATATGTATGTATATTTCTAGATAGTATGTATGCACCACAATGCAACCCCAACATCCCCTGTAGCTTTCGGCGACGCCGATCTGGCAACGTTGCCTGGCAGCGATCCTAAAATAGATTCGTACACCAGGATATCATAAACTGCAAAGAGGAAGCAAATCATACTTGATATCCAAGGCTATGCAACAAATTGTGCAGGCTTTCACCGCCACGTGGCGACGCGACCGTTGCCTGGCAACGCGGCACGAAAATAGATACCTTACTAGGACATGATAGCCCGTAAGAAGATGCAATGCAAGTGAAGGTTCTATATAAAATGATAAATGTATTTTTGAGGTTCTGTAGTTAAAGCGTTAACGTCCGCCTGTTTGTCACAGCAGTGAGACTGCAGTGGGACATGAGACTATTGCGTCTGCATGCGACTAAAATTATTGATTTAATGAATAGACAACAAATTTATAAAACTCCATATTAGTTAGGTAAGGAATGTGAAGTCTTACTCACATTTGATCTGACCATCCTTTTATGACTTCGTTGCTGACTTTCGGCATTAAGGTTACGATATTGTTGTCCATCACATATTAAACAGCTTCTTACTGTTGGGGCATAGCCTGCTATCTAGGAGATAAGCATAATAATAAACCACGGCGGTTTAGTGTGGATTTGTGTCAGATTAGTGGCTATTTGACAGTATTTTCAACACGCACCTGTTGGCCACGCACTTGGCTTAACGACTGCCCTCAATGCAACTGCGCTACGACGGCGAAACAGACGAAAGCGGATGACTATTACATTCTTGATAGCAAGAAAAAGTACAGTGCATTGGGCGTTTCCTTAAGATGAATATACTTTAATTTCATTTTTCCTTCCGAGGGTTTGCTGGAAGAAATCTCTTACAGAGATAAGCTCGCCTTTTGTGTATTGTAATTTCTGTCCTATGCTTGTTCAATGTATGTTTGTATACTTATATATGCAATAAAGTGTTAAATAAGAAATAAATAAATAATTAAATAATGAATTACCAAAGCCCAAATAGTAAGAAAAGACGAATTTCTGGGAAAATAATATTTTCTTCTATTAGTAGAAATAATGAAAGATTTAGACTATACTTGAAATTCAAAAACCAATGAAAAATAACACTTGTAGCTCCTAACCGTCACTCGTAAAGAGATTATTTTAAACAAGATATGTTAATAAACTTTTCAAATATTTATATTTCCAGTTCGTAACTAACAATGATGATATTGTGATAATTATGTGAAATGAATGATGAAATAAGCAGTGATTCAAAAAGTTTGAGATTGATAGCGAAAGTAATGCAAGTCTGTCATGTATCTACATGTTATTTTTTTGGCTTGTCGGGTATGGGAAGACAACACGTCCCTTGATCACACGTACATCGCAGAGCAACATGGTGCAGAAATATTTCGCTACTAGGGCATGATAAACCTTAGGAGAATTGATTCCTCCTCAGCGTAGACACAGGTCCGCAGGGAATTATGAGCAATACCACAGAACAACTAATTTATTAACGTAGATACAAAAGATATTTGCGTCCAAATTTCAAGTTTACAATTCTCATCACTAATTCGTTAATAACACGTTTGCCATTTTTGTTAAAGAAACTGTTGGAGAAATTACCTCAATTGGAACTAATTACACCATCCATACCCTATTATAGTTATATTCTTTTTAAATTTATTTTATTCTATGGGATATGTACGAAAACGAAAAGAACATGTCCAAGATTTCAGTGTGAATAACTGTATTTTATCGTTTGAATACCAATGAGTTTAGTAGAGCTTTTAGTTCGTACTTGAAAGCTTTTGCTAGTGGATAATGAGAGACAAGACACGATTCAGCAATTCAGCACGATACTCCTACAAGATTTGGTTGCTATACGAGTAATAAAAGCTGCTTAACTTACTGGTAGTAAAATCTGATAGTATAAGACGGGGACGAAGGCGAAAAGTCATATTTTGTTGTCACGCTCACGTCCTAAACAATTAACTTATCGACTCCATAAAAATAAAAATCAACAGCCTTACACGTTCCCACTGATAGGGCCCAGCCTTCTCTCACTGGGATAGAGTATGGGTCATAATCCACCACGCGAGCCCAGGACTGATTGGTGGGTTTCTGACAGACTAGTGGCCACTTGCAGTCAGTTTTTTAAGCCGCCCTATACCGACTTAGTTTGACGACTGGCTTCAATTGAAACTCGACTCCTCTCCCCTCTGGAACACGGAATTACTCGTATTAAAATGTCACTAGTGGTCACCCATCCGCACCGATCATTGCTTACCTTCGCTAATCGAAAACGAATAGAAAGGCGCGGCGTGCTTCTATAAAAATAATAATACTTTTTATTACCAATAGGTATCTATGATTCTGTGCCTATACTATATAATATTACATTAATGAAGCCCGACATTTTCTTTTTTCAAGCATTTTGGTTTAGTTGTCGGTGCGCTGATGGTCCAAAAACAGGCACCATTTCTCCATATAGGTAGTTAGTTAGTTTTTCATAATTTCTTTCGCTACAAAACAAGCTTGTAGGTAAAACTTGAGACTAAATATTTTTTGTCATTTATTGGAAGACTGGACCTTGAGAAAGAAGAGCTTGAAAGACATTTCATCGGCCCAATAGCTACAGGCGCAGTGTTTTAAAACTGGACAAATCAGTGCTTTGCTAAAGCAAAGCACTTAAAAGGTACAAAATTTGACATAAAATTTATGGTAAAGCGGGAAAGAAAATTTACACATTTAAAAAAAAACAAAAGGGAATCACGGATCTCCAACCTGGTTCTATGTGTGAAATCGTGAGACAGACTAGTTTCTAGACCGTGGATTAGACAGTGACATGCTGTGTTCATGTGAGAGAGATGGATGCATCAACTCATGTGATAGACTACTACGAGTGCATGTCTGCGTGACCAATAACGTCAGGTCAGAGGAAAATGGGTGAAAGGGGTGTTGGCAAGGTGGTGTCGTGTAACAGTGTAGGTAATGAAAATGAACGATATCCTTGATAGTGTGCAACACGCAGCTCTGTTGAGCAATGCAATGAGAGCTATTCCTCAAATTCATGGATTCCTAGTATGGAACATTTTCTAACAGCGTTTGCTGCCTGTTTGGCACGCTGTGGCACGAAGTAAATCTGTATCTACGGGAAAATGTTACTTGTAAAACTTACTTATTTTAATCATACGTTTAAATAAAATCCGAATCCAAAGAGTTACGTGACTTATTTAGGTAATTTTAGTTGGTTAGTTTAATCCAAATTTTGAAACAAATTACTTCCGATTCTATTTTTTTTTATTTGTTAATGTGTATTTTTTGTAAAAATGCACCAAATGATCTGTGCATTTATTGATTGTCAATTCATTCATTGCTTTGATACGAGTTTTATGAAACAAATTGTCGATAATGTCAATTTTCATAAAACAATTTTATTTAAACAGTTTTAGTAGAAGAAATATGTACATAAAGTAGTGTTGTTGTCAAATTCTCTGTCAGTGGCCACAATTTTTTCTATCGAAATATTAATTTTCCTACGAAATGCAAGTTTAATTTCCTATGTCTGATACATCTAGTACCCTGATCTCAGTCGACTAGCGCCCGGATCGTATAGCGCGCAATTTATTAATTATATATTTAAAAAAATTCTTTAGGCGTTAGTCATCTGAACATGTCCAAGTAGATACAATGACTGGTATCCCCTGCGAAACAGCTTCGGTGCCATGGCGGCGGTTTATAGTGAAAGAGAAATTTATTTTATCTAACTTTGCAACATACGTAGTACCGGGAATTATTTCGTTAATATGATGTTTCCAAACTTTAAATAGGTAACGACACGACCTTCGTCACCTTTCATTGACTGATATTCATACGTCATCTTCCTGCGCCAATCCTACTTTATGTGGAGTCGGTACATGTGTTTCCTTCTTTCACTATACATTGTGTCAGCCGTCATCTCAGTACTCAATAATACTTTCAATAATTCTTTTTTGTTTGAATGGTGGTTCTATATAAATTTAGTGGTGATCTTATGATGCACTCCGGAGATAGAGAAGAGAAACTCACTGAAGGCGGTTGTTTTGACAATTTTTGCCGGTTTAATTATTGTAAAATAAGTTTTATAGGTCATCACCGCATAACAAATATAGCTCATAACAAATACCTCTTCAGCATCACTAATATAAACGTCACATTGTTCGCTACTGAACCAAAGGCCATATTTCCAGAGCGACCGATTGGAAGTAGTAGATAACAAAAAACCACCTTATCGCCTGGAGATAAAGTGTTTCTGTATCGAAATATTCGTTCCCGTGTTGACATTTCGTGCGTAACATGAATCTCTTTGAATTCATGAAGTCCGCATAGCTAGAATTTCGAATCGGCGACCGAGATTGTACCCATCCCGGCCCCTGGGTCTTGTTAGCTGAGGTTAGATCGGATAGTACCTTTGAATGTCAACGGAATAATAGTGACAGCATGATATTAAATGGCTTAAAGTAACTTTCTCGGGCATAAAGATAAAATTTATTCATAGTTTTGATTGCGCATATCAAATAGAGGTAAGTACAATTCGACTATAATAGTTTGGTAATGATTCGGCCGTAGCCTAAAATAGTCTTAACATTTTACGATATACCATTTCGGGTTCGCAATTTTTCTTCTGTTGTTTACGATCTTTGAGAATGATCCGATAATCAACCCGGAATAGTAGACTGATAATTAATACAATATTATAAATACAGTAGGCGTTGTGTGATTTGCTCTGTGATTTAATTTTGTCCTTTGACATAGCAGGCACGACATGAATGACGGAGGCAACTATTGTAAGTGGTCGTGTACAGAACACGCGTGTGCATTGTGTGCATGCACTGGAGAATGATACGCCTTTAATATTATGATACCCTAGTAGTGGGTTCCCAGATTCAAATGCCCGGAGTCTAGAATTTTCAGCCAATATTCGATCCAACCATGTAGAATTTATCAATGTTCTAACTGATGGATGGAAAGTGATAAATAAGAATGAAACTGAAATCTTTTAATATAACTATAAATTGAATATTTAGAAAACACTCGACAACATTGATTGATCAAATAATAATAATAAGTCACCAGGATCTGGAGGCAGGATAATGTATATATACCTATACGTCGTCCCAATCGTTCTTTCGACTACCGGATAAATCTTTAGAGATACACGTAAATGCCGTCATTTTAAATACTTATATTGTTAGGAAATTCCTCCAAATTGAGAAAACGGACAAACTGACTTAGGACTTTAAAGTAAATAAGAACTTACCAATTTATTTGGTAATGTCCGTAAATGGTATGATAGAGAACACCAGCTCATGTTGAGAAAAAGAAACACGAAAATAATATTAATAATAAATATTTAAAATTTAAAAATAACCACGAATAGCATATAAATAATATAAATCTAGTTTCATCTAAATAACTTATGTAAACACTATTAAAATTATATAGAGGCATAAATGAAGCTATTTGATAAGTAATAACCTAATTTTTACCGGAGGAGGCCCGGGACATATAGGCGTGGTGAGAGAGGAGGGAGGATAGACCTCCCTTTCGCCCAACAGTGGGACAGTATGGACTCCTAATAATAATAATAACCTGATGGTTATTTCAATAAAACTAATAACTCCTCTGCATCATCGTAGGATATAATTTAAAGAAGGGAACGGAAAGTAGAGACCTTCAAAATCGCTCTATGGGCTCTCTCAATAGTGAGTATTGTTTAAAGTTTAGATGTGCTAAATGTCTTCGAAACGGCTTAATCGATTTCTATCAAATATGGCTAAGAACGTGTCGGGTTTAATCTTAAATATAAAAAAAAATGAGAAACCCTCAAAAGACTATCTTATCCTCGCAATACACCAAAAAATTGTGTAAAACGCTAAATATCTTCGTAACGGCTTAACCGATTTCTATCAAACATGCTAACAACCTGTTTCATCTTTTAGTCTTTCATATAAAAAAACGGCACTCTAATCGAACCACGCATTACTGAGTTACATCCGGACAATGACTGGACACAAACACGTATACTCAACGCCGTCAAACACAACCCGTCGTTTTTCGTCGGGGGTTAAAAATAGGTAATTTTTTAAGTTTATTGTAACAAAACCCAGGTGAGACGCAGCTATGTCTACAAAACACAGTACCTAAGAGAAGAAGGAAGTGTGTTTTGTGTTTATTGTACGAATATTTTTGTACTAATACAAATTTATCAAATCAAATCAAATTATTTATTTGCAAGAATACATGGCATACAAATTTACATGGTATTCATTGGTCTGGTATATAAATCAAACTAATATTATAAATGCGTATGTTTGGATGAACGGATTTGGATGAAATTTGGTATGTAGGTAGAAGATACCCTGGATTGAGACATAGGATATTTTTATTCCGATAAAATGAGTAAAACGGGATACACAAATTTCTGCGATAAATTTATACCACGCAGGCGAAGTCGCGGTCGGAAAGCTAGAATAATATAACGAACACAGATATTTCGTGTGAAACATTTCTTCATCTTACATTGCCGTTGAAACTCTTTTGATTTATGATATCCGCATCATAGTTATGTAAAATCTATGAAATCTAAAAGAAAGAAGATTATTTCGATATTATTTATTTTTAAACACATTATAAACATTATACTATTTTTTTTCCGGTTTATTTAATTCTCTCTTTCTTACAAGAAAGAAATATATCAGATAAATAATTACAATTCTCTATGATATCGACTACATAACATGTGAACTTACAAGTAATATTTTTTGTTAAATAAATTTATAAATAAATTTTCAACCCCCTTGATACTTGTTTAGTATTCAAGATATTATTTTCAGGCTACAGTTATGGCGAAATTATGTAGATTGATTTTTGGCATTTGTTGCACAACTGCGTCTAACCAGATGCAGGACAGTGCAAAGGGGCGCGTTGCAGCATACGACGTCATATATGAAATATTGAGTCTACCTATGAAATTGGAGTTTATTTTTTTCGTTAATCATATGTACCAATTCCTGCGATTTTCAAAGCTATATCCAAATTTGTTTTTTATTTGGAAAATGGAATAATATTTCAAGGTTTCACATGAAATATTTTTTTATATCTGGATTAAATCACATAATAAAAAAAATTTCAACAGAGCTCTTTTCTTAGATTTCTTAGATTCGGTGAAACTTTTTTATAGTGGTTACTTTTAAAAATTAACGCTGCCTATACTTAACTTATGTTATCCGATAATACACACAAAGTTTAGCTAAATTTGGATTTGCCGTTCCCAAAAAAATATCATAAATGTTTGTATGGAGAAAACAGTCTTAATGAAATTCTTAGGTCTTAGGCATAGGTAAGGAGCTATGACACCCTGGCTACTGTGTGGTGCATCTGGTTTGACCCAGGCAGCAAACATCGTATTTTCCCTATATCCTTCATCTAATATTTTTTTAGACTTAGAGATGGAGATGGCAGTTAGTCAACGAGCAGTCAGTTTTGCTTGCTTTTCCTTGATAAATTGATAACACCTACTTACAATTGTAAGTAGATAGCTCACTAAATAATGAGCATATCTTTTTTATGTGAAACACGTTCTTGTTTTATCTATACCAACCAAATGAGCGATATGAAATATATACAAAATTACCTAATTTCAAATTGTTTTATCAGCAAAACGGCCTATAAATATTTGAACAAATACAATGGACCTAATAACCGTTTTGTAGATGAAGGATGAAATTTCATTTTAAGCATAAATAGACATGCAAAGATGACGTCATCTTACCAAACAGACAGAGGTCGCTTCCAAAAACGGCTCATTTTTTCGTTTTGTTGGAACGTGGTACCTAGTGTCTGTTTAATCTGTTTACGAACTAGTGTCAAATGAAACAGTAATGTGTGCTCAATTAAATAAAATGAATTTGAAAAAAAGAAAACTAAAAAATGTCTTGAGAGAATTGAATGACGACTTTGCAAAACGCTAACGTGAAGTATCACATTTTATATTCCATTTCTTAAAGTTGGTGTATACTTCTTGATAATAGATGTTAAATCCAGATTTTTAAGAAATTTGCGAGTGTTTAAAAGATATGTGTACAAAATTTCAGCTCAATAGAACACGGGGAAGTGGGTGAAATTTAACTTGTAAGAACGAACTCCGGGACAGGTGAAACTAAATAAAAGCATTTAATATGAAAGGTTTTTAACACTTTCTTCGAATTTCTTATTCTTATTATTCTATTCATTGGAAATAAGGAGTGAATACCTAAATTGAAGGAACTCGTTTGTTTTTATACAGAAGAAAACGCTTGGATAAACCTTGTTTTGCTGTTCAGGTTGATTTGCTTGAAATCAAAGATAGGCATATCAAATTATGATTACTTTCAGAACTGTGGTAAAACAATTGATCTGTCTTTTTGTTGACGTTTCTTTCTCTCCTCAATTTAAGAGCTATGCTCTTGTCGATGGAGTCCTTTCCACACTTCTGTACATTCCACCTTTTTTTTGATTTCCTGATACGACACGTCTTTTCCTTGATTTCCTGATACGACAAGTCTTTTTATTGACGTTTACACAACATAAATAATTTGATGGGCTTAGAGAATCGACAGTTGGAAACCTACCTACTACTGTCGTCCACCTGTGATGGATGAATTACCCTATTTACTGACAACACGACAAGCTTTACGAGCAAGTGAAAGCATTTTCCTATTAAACGGTCTCATCTTGAAACACAAATGTCAGCTACCGATTATAAGAAGTCCTGTGTCGATTTCCAATCAATGCTGGTGCTATATACCCCACAAATTTCAACCGTACGTCAGTCTCAGAAATAAATAACTGTGATAAACGGACAGATAGCGATATTATCCCATTTTTAGTGTGGGACATTTATAATATGAATCTAAGAGTCGCACTCGCGGATAAGGTGCCCATTTTGCACAGAAGTACATTTCCGCGTGGTAAACAGAAAGGTTAACACAATTTTTATATAGGTATCTAAATTCTCAAAGGGTTTACGATTTTTTTTAATTTTAGCTTTGTCAATTTACAAGAAACGTGTACAATATAATCAAATTCCATTAGGGCAGTTGGATAAATTTCTGTCAAGTAACCAAGTAGACATTTTATATCTGCACTGTTAATACGACACACGATTGTACTCATACAGAGAAAAACTGAGAGAGTATAGTTCTACGTGAGAAGACACGCCCCCACAGTCATCTCACCTCTCACTCACGTCCACAGCCCATGCTTGTTAGATATAGTACTTGTGTAGTAGGTTTTACTGTGAGAATCCGTAAAACCTCCTATCATTTATGATGTCTGCATATTCCGTCCGCGATACCGTTCCAACCAATCAATACTTTACGAGCCCACTAGGTTTCTCTTTCTACTACACTGATTTTGATATCTGTCTCTGTCCAAGCATATTTTGCAAGTATAATTAAAAAAAAACATGTAAAACCCTTCTAAAAGCAAACAGCCTTTATTATTAGTTTAAGCAGAAGTCCTGTAAATAAATATATGTTTCTTTTATGCCTTGTTTATATGCTCTTTTCTGATAAATATATCAGTAGACTAGTAAAAGTGCGAATGAAGATCAAAATATAAATAAAGTAATACATTTAAATGCGTAACCAAATATGGGTCACGTCCAGCCACATTGGTTTGACTCAGTGGAAGATGCAACTGCAACTGAAATGCAGTCGGTGCAGTGCAACAGGTAGAGGTACCAGGAGAAAATGAGTTATGAAGTCTATATCGTCCGGACTGTTCATTCAACTTGTGTCGGCAGATGCAACTGCATCTGAAATGCAGTCGGTGCAGCAGTGTTACTAGGAGAAAATGAATTGTGAAGGCTATCTTTCAGACTGCATACAAGTCACTCCCCAGAGTTTTTAAGTAACTTTATCCTTTCTGTGGCAACTGTTTAGGCCGGCGGATGAAAATATACGTAATTACTGATTATCGAATTGTTTCCGATTTGAATTTCGGTACCTTTTTTCAACATTGTCTGATACAACAATTTCATAGATCGACACCTTATTCTCCTGTACACTCGGGTACTGTCTGTATTGATATTTTAGCCCGGCTACAAACATAAAAATAGGCTCCGTTTTATTTCTATGGGTCAAATGCATAGATTAGTAATAATATTAATATATATGATAGTATTTACAATTACAAGACAGATATTTTTTACTTAGGTTAACGCAGGGGCTGGAACAAATACCAAGGAATTTCTACGTTTGTTTACTTAGATTAGAAAACGTATTGAAATAGTTTAGTCTTTAGACGGCAGCTGTCACCAGCGACCTTCTCGTGTTTCTACTAGAACTTTTTTTATGAGTTTCGTGATAAATGCCACTATATCTAGTGACAGACACGATAGATTCTATCAGGCGACACATGTACCCGAATATATTCTCGGCTTTTTCAAGTATTGTGACTTTAGTCTTGTGATTCCTTTCGCACGCATCCAACGACTGTATTTTCTGTTGTCTAATTTAAGGGTCACGACTAGGTTTGCATACAAAAAGTATCAACTGTAATACTCACTATTTTGTCAAAATATTTGTTATTTCTTATGATAGAGGAAGTCATGTTATTTTCGCAAATTAAGTGACTAAATTATTAAGTGTATACTATTTTCAAATAACTTACATTCATTTATAGTATGTGCGAGGAATGAACTTTGCAATTTATTACCTAACTAATAAAGAAGAATTTTGGCAGTTGTCGTTGACATTTTGCGATTTGTGTAGTATGCGTCAAAAGAATAATTTTATAGGGTTTAATAGATGCGAAAGGCGAAAAATACCGTAGACTGTTAACGTGGCCTGCGTATGTTTGGTTAAATGTGAAGAGCCTGATTTGGTTGTACATAATACGTTTATGTTGCGAGGAATAAATATATGAAAAAGTTGTAAAAAGTATTATACGAGCGCCTCATGCGCGGGTTTGTGATTAATTTCATCATTGGATACAGAAATTGCGATCTGGACGTCAAAGAGAGAGCAATAGGTACATTTTCAGTAGTTATTTTTTAGCAAAGGTTTTAAAAATTACCGCCTGGAGCTACTCACTAGTCTGCTATCCATCGGAGGCTTTTATGTTAAGCTTTTCTATGTCAACTCTCTCCCGTCTTTCACCTCACACGATTAGATCGTATTTAAATTGACACTCGAGATACTGTTTTCATATAAAACGGACTTTGGACTGAGTTCACTGACACTGACAGAAACTGAGTTCTTATGTAGAATGTGCGAATATATCACATCAGTATCTAAAATACTAATCGTTTCGATTAATTAGAATTCAGAGAGAATTTTAATAGTTTAGAAGTCACATTATAATAAGTATCAAGATTGTAAGAATACGTAAGGAACACGTCCAACGTAGCCACAAAGTCGTAAACATAAATTATGGATCTAAGTTTTTTCGGCAGAGTCATCAGTAACTTTGTAAGTATACAAGTTTGGAAAGTTTTACTTGTGAAATGCTAAGTACTTTTGGTCACACGATGTCAGGAAGTGGAACATGATTACCTACTTATCGTTGTATTGAAGTATCGCATTGACGGAAGCGTTAGTGAGTTAGCATTGGCAGTGTAAAATGCTTCTGTTGTGTCGAGGACAGCAGTTTTATAATATTTTTGTTGTAATTTGATATTCGAACGTGATCAAATTACTAGAACAAGAGTACAGTGACAGTGAGATATGCGTTTCATCTTAACAACATACCGTTTCATCACTACCCTCACTTCATTAACCGTTCACATCCACACGACTATAGTTACAGTATCACTTTCATTGCAAAAAGCTTTGTAATTAAACAAAATATTTTTTTCAGTCCTGTTTCGGTTTATAGGGGTGCTTGTAAATTGTTGACTCGTGAAAGCTTTGAAGGCTACACTTATTGTGAACAGGTTTGTGATCGCAACTAGCCGAATACCAACTGAAGTCTATGCTTTGATATCTTTCAAAAAATCCCTAGAAGGTAGTTTAAGTCTTAATACGTCCCGAAACGCCCTCATTGGATACATTAAGATTTCTCTTTAAATACAGTTTAAATCAAAAATATTGCTCTGGCCTGCACTCTGGAAGTCTTAAACTTAATTATAAATAATATTATTTACAATTAAGCAGGCCTTTGGGCATTTGCCCAAACGCAGTGCCATTATAAATAGATAATACAAATAAATAAATACAATCCTAGTTGTAATAATAATAATAATAATAATATAATAATAAATGTTTTTGCACAAACACACAGCACCATCTAGGTCCACAGTAATAATCTAGGCTTGTGTTATGGATACCAGATGGTTGATAAACTACACAAATACATATTTTTTTTGTAAATAAATACATGTATAAATGAAAAACATCCATAATTCGGGAACACATGTCTGTATTCATCATACAAACATATGCCCCTAGCGGGATTCCAACCCGCGACCATTTGGTATAGTAGCAGAGTTTCTAACCACTACACCAAACAGGTCGTCAAGGCTAAAAACTATTTGCTGATTATAATCTCCTTCAAGCAAAACCGGATGAGACAAATGAGTTTGAAGGAAGGGAAGAAGTCAATCTCAGTTAGCTTTCTATCAATTTACATTTTCACGTATAATAGTTAATAGTCGTTGTTATATTAGTTAATTGAATTATAATTGACAGTTAAACTTATTTAATCGTGAATAAAGTCGTAAAGCACCTAACATATATATATTTAATGTTGTTCAACGTGATTATTTTTAACCCCCGGCGTTTTTCTTTATATGTTTCGTAGTTGTGTGTGTCCAGTGTTTGTCCAGACGTATCTCAGTAATGCGTGGTCCGATTTGAGACCGGTTATTTTTTATTTTAAATACTAAACGAGGGGACAGGTTCTTATAGGACACAATTTTTTTGGTGTATTTCAATTATATCATAGTCTATCGAAGGTTTTCAATATATATATATTAAATTTAGGATTAAACTTGGGGACAGTTTCTTTAGCTTTTAACACAGTTGGTTTGGTTTATCTATATTATATAATCACTAGCTGCTGCCCGCGCCTTTATTCGTGTTTACCATTTCATCAAAATCTATCTACCTATATGTTAATTCAGGTTCTAAATTATCTACCAACAAAACTTTCATCTAAATGTGTCCAGCCGTTTAGGCGTGAAGAGGTAAACATTCATAATACACAAACACAAACTTTCGCATTTATAATCCCTCAGTTGGGATTTGTTTCCTTGGGGATTTACTAAATATTCCATTTAATAAAAAAATTGTTTACTTTCTCACCACAAATGACGCTTTACAAAGTGATTTCAGGGCTAAGTAACTTAAAGTAACTTGTCCGTAACTTTTAAGATAGGGGCGATAAACGAAAATCCGTGAAAAAGAAGACAATTTAGTGAGATTATAATATCACGCTTTTGACAAAATCCCTGCGATATATCCATCGATTTCCCATAATCATTATCAAGTTATCAGTCCATTTAGTTGATGGATCGTAACCAGTAGCTACTCCAACAGTTATTGGTTCTACGAAGTATGTGCCCACTCCATCTATAGTTTATTAATCATTCTATATAAGCGACTTTATTTCCAACATAGCCGTATTAGTAAGTTAGCGATGTTAGTAGCCTAAAATAGATTGTTCATGCCATACCCTACACGAACATCAAGGCCAAGTTTTCTTGACACCTCAAACGCGTATAATAACCTGCTATCAATATTGTGAGACGTTGCGTGCCAGTCAGTAATGATAAAAACATACAGTAAGCTCTTGGTTAAGGAGCAGTAAATCTACTTTAAACTATTACACGAAAGCGATATGGGTGCCATTTCGACGCGAAACTTAAGCCAAACTATCTGGGATAAAGGGAGCTGGTTTCATCAGAGATACGGTAGAATCAGTGGTCCGGTCAGCTGAACAACGCGGACAGATGGCACACGAACGAGTGGATGGACGACATCCAATGAATAATTCTCTAGGGCGGGATGGATTCGCCGGCTGTGTCTTTATGTCACTCTGAATACACTAGATTCAATCTATATGAGAATGATTTCCTTAGAATGAAACGATACTACTTAAGTACGTTAGGGAAGTTTTCAGAATAGGTATGGCTGGATGTCGTCTAGTTCAGTTACTGCATTACTAATAGACATTAATGTGCTGTGGTCGTGGTACGAGCAAGTGCGACGTCGTACCACCCCCTACCTTTATAATCACACCCCTACTTGTCCGTTTAATTTACATTTTACAACAATAGTTTCGCTCATTCTTGTGCCAGTGACAAAGGTTGACGCTTCAGTTTCAAAGTTGAGGCAAACTTACGAGACGTCCGCGGAAATATTGACTTAATTTTCAAATTGTAAAAATTTTTAAGGTCTTGAGGAAAAACAAGAAAAAAGCAAAGCAAGCACGCGAGCATGTCTGTTGCACAAAGCTTTTTCAGTAATAGTTAGACTCTATTGTAAGAAACTTCATTTTCACTGTGCTCGTTTAATTTAGATATTCATATCAACATCTTTCAACAAAACTGATCGATTAGGTCCAAAAATGTTTGTGTGTGGGATAAAAGGTGGCTCCAGCGACGAGGAGGAGGAAGATGTCATGGACATACTCCAGGTTTGCCTTATACCTGGCAAAATTTAGTAATTACCCCCGGGGCGCCATATTGTCATTTTGTTCAACAAATGGGGTAGGTAATGGTGCACTTAATGGAGAAAAATCTTATTAGGGTCAATAAGTGGATAAAACCTTAACATCGACACAATCATTAGTTTTATAAAATTGAGCCTTATAGTATGTATTCTCCACAGAAACGACGGGAAGAATGCGAGCGCAAAGCGAGAAGGGGGGAGATGGACCCCCGGCTGGAGTTCACCTTCCAGCTACTGATAGACGGGACAGGCCTGCCACGGCACGCCATCATGGACCACGTATTCGAGGGAAACATGGTAGGTTCACTTTATTAAAACATTTGGGGTACTCTGGTTTAGTTTTTAAAGAAAATATTTATATTTTATCTAGGTCAATAAACCTTTGACAAATCTCCATCTTATAAATCTGACTTTGTAATACTTCTTCCATAGTTGGATGACATCAATCAGCTTTTTCTCCCACATATGAGGAACAAACTCCTGTGGTACTATCAGGATGTGGAGGAAATAGAGCAACGGCCGCTGCCAGAAGGCACCAAACCTCGCCCGCAGGGTCAAGGAAAACCACCGCCTCCTCAAGTGACGCTAAAGAGAAAGCTCTTCTTGTCCGATGGTTGGGACGTCAGGTTTACGGGAATTTGTATCTATATGTTTCGGATTAATGTCAGCAAACAACTGCCTGAAGAAGGCTTTCACAAGGATCTGTAAGTATTAGTAGATGAAGTATCATCGTTAGTAGGTACTACAGTCCACTGCTAGACATGGGCCGCCCCAAAAGTGCACGATCGTCGGCTTTAAGTATACCGCAACTACCAGCCGTTCTGAATAGATATTCAAATAAGTATTTCTTTTACTTTTAAAGAACACTTGACATTGCACAGCCGGTGGCAGCTGACCCCTAAGCTTGGCTTTTGATCTGTTATCTTACTTATCTCTCTATGTCCTCATCGATAAATATACCTTCAAATTCAAAGTAATGCAACTGAAGTGTTCTATTGTTCATAATTTAATCCAGATTCTGTGGAGTCTTGAACGCGGAGAAGGTGGGGCTGGTGACGGCGATCGAGCGAGTAATGGAACATGTCTATATGAGTGCGCTGGCACACCCGAGTAGCGACGGAGACGAGGACGAGACGAGGTTCCCCATCGTAAAGAACCAGCTGCTACCTGGGCTGAGGTCTTTCTGTAGCGCTTTGAAAGGTGAATAATAAGAATACTTGACGACCGATTGGTGTAGTGGATAGTGACCCTCTCAGCGAAACCAACGGTTGCCGGTTCGAATCCCGCGAAGGGTAAATGTTTGTGTGATGAATACGAACATTTATTCCCGAGTCATGGATGTCTATATAAATATTTATGCATTTTTATCCGTCATCTAGTATCCATAGCACAAGTTTTGCTTAGTTTGAGTCTAGAGCTTTGGTGTAAGTTTCCTAAATATTTATTATTATTCATTAATTATTTCATTTTGGAAATATAGTTTTTGTTAATTTATTCTCTATTGTGTTCATATATTTGGACATAAATTTTTTTGTAAAGTAATAACACATGCTGGATAACGGAAAAATTCTTTAAACATCTTATTCATCTTAAATTATCAATATTCAATGTGGATGTGCTTATTTTAAACACTGAATTTTCTCTATCTTAATTTTCAATAACCTGTTCCACTTCTTCATTTGTCTATTCCTATAGAAGCTACGTACTTCTATGAATTAACAACTCAGACACTTTGCGATGATGGACTTTATCTGTAAGATGCTATGGGCGGTACACATATCATTATGTAAGCTGCTTGTTAGGCCAAAGTTTATGAGTTAATGAGTAGATGTTTTATTATCAAAATTTTTGAGTTTGGATTTGCTCACTTGCAACATGACCCCCGGTAAATTCTGGCATCAACGTCACCCAAACCCGTCTACCTTTTTGTTCTGCAGTGTGCGAGGACGTCTGCAACCAAGTAAACTTATTCGATGATGGACAGGCATTGATGGCGACTGTACACGATCACGCCGAACTCAAGGAGATGACCAAAAGTCCGACAACAATCGCCATGCTAGAAGAGCGCGTCATCGAGTGGATTAAAAAAGTTATGGAGGTAAATAAATAATAATATAAGTTTAATAACTATGAGCGTCGTTAACTCAGCGGACGCGGTCTCCCAATTTGGGATTTCAGGCCATGTACAATACAATACAATACAATACAAATACACTTTATTGCACAAAAGGAGAACATAGATTTTATAAGGCACAATATTGAAAAGAGTATAATTAGGCGGCCTTATCACTAAGAGCGATCTCTTCCACGCAACCTTTGGGTGTAGGAGTATAACTTTATAGAACAGGCGGGTTGTGCAAAATACGGATGCAGATATGAAATACCTACATAATCAATTACTTATTTAAATAAGTAATTGATTATGTAGGTATTTCATATCTGCATTTCCTTATTAATAAACAAAAGCTATTTATGTATGGTTTTAGTTTTTGTTACATATAGATGGATACCAATTACGTAACAAAAATAATACACTCATAAGTACCTTATAATAAAAGAATTAAACAATTTGTAAAGCAAAATTACTAATTAATGATGACCGGTGAAAAATAATAATAATAATAAAGAGAAAGAATGGGTTAAAGAATTAAAAAAAGCTTTTTAACTCCTGCCTTGAAAACATTCAATCAATGCGTTTCTAAATTTAATTACTTATATGCATTTATTCGACTGCTCTTAAACGGTGAAGGAAAACTTCGTGAGGAAACTTGCATGCCTGAGAATTAAAATTTAAAGGCATGTGAAATCCCCTATCCGCATTGGGCCAGTGTGATTGACTATGGCCTATACTCCCTCAAATACAAGGGAAGCCCTATATCCCTGCAGTGGGATGTTTACGGGCTGATGATGATGAATTATTTAAGTATTTAAAAACCTAAAACCCGACAGCACTTTGCAGGCGCCATGTTGGATTTTTTTATTTTAAAATGTATCCTATGACGCTCTAGATATCAAGACGAATCGAACGACCCCTTGCACTTCAAAATCGGTTAAGCCGTTAAGCTACAAGAAGTAACATGGTAATCTAAATACATACATAAAAAGAAACAAAAAAAAAACTTGAAAAACATTACTCTCCTTTTTGGGCTGTCGGGTAAAAACCAAAAAACCCGACAGCGTATTGTGCATTTCGCGGGTCCTTGTTGGATTTTTTACCAGAAAATGTATCCTATGACACTCCAGGGCTCAAACGAATCAAACGATACCATGCACTTTGAAATCGGCTTTTTTAGACTTTTTAGGCTACAGGAGGTACCACAGAAATCTATATACATACATACACTCGAAAAACATTACCCGCCTTTTTAGGGCTGTCGGGTAATAACAAAGTGATTGTAGTTAAAATAAAAAAATATTCAAGTATCAAAAGTTATTTTGAATTTACCGCGGTTTGTTTCCTTAAGCAACCCGAAGCCAAGCCGGAGAAAATTTTATGGCTCTCAATCTTGGACGGCAAATTTGGCCGCGCATACCAAGGTGACAGAACCATGGTAGAGATAGAAATTCCGCAATCCAACCACTTGCCCTCCGCCCGGGATTTACAGTTTAAAATATTCACAATAGGTTACAATTTGCAATCAGTGACTTTAGCGGCTTTGACACATACATAAGATACTCATATAATGAAACTCGGTCGCTATTGATAAGTATGAGAATTATTAAACAATGTAACATGTAATATATCTCTTTGCTAATACTGCCTACCTAGAGCAGTCGTATAAAAACACAATCATGATACAATACATATTACATAGGTATGTCTTCTTTCTCTCTAATATTGGCAATCCTTAGCCTATTCACACGAAAATTCCACCATCAACCTCCTGGCTCCATCATTAGATCCCGTCTCCAAGTTAATATATTGAACTCGTCAAAACGAATCGTGTGAGCTCAATTCGAGTAGTTTACTAGTAGCCACTGAAGAGTTCTATCATCCACGGCCTGGATCCATCATCAGACCCTCGACTCCAAGTGAAACATATTGGACTCGTCTAAACGAATCATATGAACCCAAACTCGCGGTGTTTACTAGTAGCCACTGAAGAGTTCCACCACCCACTTCCTGGCTCCATCATCAGATCAACTCCAACCAAATTATAGTATTGTCATCCGAACTACATATACATACCAAGTTTCATTTCGATAAGACAATTAGAAGTAGGTTAAAATTGATTGCCAAGATTTGTTAGTTACAAGTGAAGCTAATAAAAGCGTGATATAAACTAATTAGCTGAACTGTTTTAGTTATTTAAAATAATATAAAAAAACCTTAATTTTTTAAGTAAGTTATACAGGGATAACCGCATCCGCTAGGCTCCGAGGCAACCATAATACATAAACAAAAACCATAAAACGGCAGGCATAACTATAAAATTGATAGATAAATTTTTCTTTCAGTGTTCGATGGATAATGAATATTATGTAGATTTTTAGTTGGATCATTGGTAATGATTTTTTCTTGTAGCCTGGTGGGACTACGGGAAAATATCTTTTCCCGTAGTTCATCTGAGCGGATCATGGCAAATTATTTCTTCCGTTTTGTATTTCCAAAAACCGCCCATGTAACTTTTACAGCATTATTTTTCTTACAATACTTGTTCAAATGTACCAGGAGAGCAGAAGGTCCTTAGAGGTTCGATTACGACTCTCGGTGCGCGCCACCGTCGACTCGTTTATACGATTTTTGTCATTGTCAACTGTTCGTATCTGTCCTGTTTTTACCTTTGCTGTGTGGTTTCGGCGCGTAAAAATAATGGAACCAACCCGGCTCTTCCTGTGGGTGTTGTGAAAGGCGACTAAGGGACTTTCCATCTAAGAAACATCTATAGATTCAAAGATAATTTCTGTATCTTTTGCAAGGTGAACTGTTAGATGTTGTTTTAAGCAATATATTCTTAAGGTTTGGAACACCCAAGCACTAATGTTTGGGACATCTCTGACCACCCCATTTGCGATAAAAGTCGTGATGGTATGTACGTACATACCTACGACGCATTACGTAATATAATAAGATATAATAAGAAAGTATAAAACAATATAGGTACGTACCTATATATTGTTTTATATTTTCTTTAATGCGTCGTTAATACATACTGAGAAATACATATTGATTTTATAATATACATATTGTATTATTAGTACTAATGTTTACGTATATTTAATATTCATTATATGCATGTTAATCCTGTAATGCTTCTTACATTAATTTGAATATCATGCACTATTTCCCAAACATATATTTTGCTGTGTTTCTGTATGTGACTACCTGTGGAGACTATTTTGTCTATGCAATGACTATTTGTACGTTTCCTAACAATAAATAAATTAATGAATTGTCAGTTGTTTAAATATTAAAATTATTTTGCCTTAGATACTGAGCGAAAGTGAACAGCTGAGGCGGGAGGTAGACTCAAGCGGTCCTCAAGATGAACTCGAGTATTGGAAGAAACGGGGCGCACAGTTCTCGCAACTTGTCTCGTATCTACAGGTTTGGAAAGACTTTAGTTAGATAACGTTTATATAAAGGTATAATCATTATGAAGGTATAAACCTTCATAAGTAAAGGGTTGGTGATAGCAGCTCAATAGGAACTTCGCTGATGTCCATACATTGGTGTCAAAATTATTTATATTATTGTAATATTTTTTAACTTTATAAGGGTGTATAAGTTTGAAACATTCTGTAGAAAACCACGTGCATCGATTAGAAAATGGCTTTTGGAAAGCTGGTTTGCATGATGCTCCTTAGCTATGGAAAATGGAACAGCCGTTATCAAGATAACTTTTAACGCAGTTAGTTTACGGGGGTTTTGTACATTTTTCATTTTTCCATGTTCACTCGGCGACGTTTCGATGTCACTATAAAGTTTTTTTAAATATTTCTTATAATATTGGTAATAATCGTCTTAAGTGTTCTATACAAAACACAAGTCGCTTTAATACGTTTTTCAAGTAAATATAAAAAAATGGCCTTGTAGATAAAACTTATTCGATTATATTTATTTTATTGATCAATCGCAATAAAATAAATATAAATAGACAATATAGAATGCTAACAAATTATATTTACCTACCGATTTTTTTAAGGATAGAGTCCTTAACGTTCTCATCAAATCTATCACAATGAGCATAAACTTAAAATATATGCAAAAAAAACGTTATTTAATTAGGAACAATATAACCAGCAATCGTTTACGAGATATTGCTTTGAAATGTCAGAATAGATAGCCAACTGCCAATATTTAAGAACGAACATTTCAGATATAATGATTAAATATAGATTTTGCACGTTATACCGCTATCTACAATGAACGAACAATTAATGAATGATTAACTTAATTTTGGAATTGTTGCGAGGAAAGAGCTTTTTTTTATAGGTACGACAGTAGCATGTCTGACTGTTATTTTGATAAAACCACAGATATCCTATTACTAACGCAAGAATATTTTGTATGTTTAATTTTTAATACATTATAGGGAATATTAGATAATAGTTAATTACTAAAAAAACCTGCCTCCTCACAAATTTTGGTCTGATGAGGACGCAGGCCAAGACGCAATAACGTCCGTATTGACGCATGTATCCGCAGGAGTACTAGGGCGACAGGAATTGCGAGGCGATTTGACTATACTCAGCCCGCCCGACTCACAGGGGTGTGGCTGTAGGGGTGGGATAGTAATAGGAGATCTTTGGTTGTAAGAGTGAGAGAAAGCTACGCCACAGTGTAATGGAAATTGTTCGTAGCGAATCAAATATTAAATTGTGTGTACGAGAGTATAGATTCTGTTGAAATACTGCTATTGCATAAGTATCTATCATAAGTGATACACCTGTCTTTACCAACATCACTATATTTTGGGTGAACCTACTGACCTCTAAGATACAGGTAATTACTACCTAGTTTAGAGCTCAGCAGTCCAACCTTGCCTACTCTTTAAAGCATGTATCCAATAGATTTCTTTTTTCTTTATAGATTTCTTTTCTCTATAGATCTATAGGGTGATATTACAACGGCCATGTGTCCAGACGTTTAATGTAACAATTTAATAATTTTAGTTTTTGGACTAGGTATTATTTTTTCGGTTATCTAGTGACAAAAAATATATCTAAAAATAAAAAAAATATGTTTTTAACCTACATTATCACGTTCAGACGTCCACATCCAAATCCCCTAAATGTATATCTTTTAGATGAGGTAATTTTATTATTATTTATAATTAGTGATGACATTATGATGATGTATTCTATTTTTGTTTGTAGTTTGGCTTTACACTACGCTGTAGTAGTACGACGAAAACAACAAAACCTGTATACCTACAAGTTACCAATCCTTCCCATATTCCTCCCTTATGACATAGTATACAGTGGTTGACTGCCCGGCGGTCAAAGAGTGGTGCTTTGCAAACAACAAGATGGGCGTATCAAAGTGGAGCGTAACAAGACTATCCATAGAGCTATTTATCACCAGGTAATAGATGAAACTTGCACACTAATCCCCATCGCTTTGTCAAAGGAAGTACTAAATGAGTTAAATGATCAGCATTATAAAATTTATTTCCGAATCCAACAAAAATCTTCTCCGCTAGCCAGCACCACAGCGCCGGAGTTCACAATAATCATTTTTGATAACAAAATTAAGGGCTACTTTTAGAAATAATGGATATTCGTGCATCAACATACTCTTTCAAGGTGAAACTCCGATGATTTTCAATTGTATATTATTCGGGCATTTTCATAAAGTCGTTTTTGCATTATTTTCGCTATCGCATTGTGTCGCAACATTTCATAATACTGTCAAATCATCATTCATACCTACATTATAAATATAAGTTTTTATACAATATCTCCTCTAGTACTAGTTGAAAAATCTTCCGTTGGACATTATAAACACCGTTTCCCACGTGGTCCCTCCGATTGAAAATAGATCCTCGCGTTTCTGTCGTCCTAGTACTGGCGTGGCGAACTTAGTTCGGTGTGACATTCGGGAACTTCGGGATTTTGCTTGCTTGCCCAAATTGCCCGTGTAAGACATGATTTACTTCATTTTCATGGAAAATTAAGTATATCAGCAATGGTTTCGAAGATGGTTGATGAAACATTATCTCCACGAGCATTTCCATTTAATTCGTTGTTTTGGTATACGGAGATTTTTAAGAATTCCGATAAAATTACGCTGTTGAGCAATAAAATTTGTGATCATACAAAATATTATAATTAAAGCATTTCTTTTACGAACTTCATTGTTCCAGTCGTAAGTTTCAGAAATAGGTTGGAGTCGTGCGTCTTGCAAGTAGGTACTCGTCATTGACGAAATGAGTTCCCAAGACAGATCAAACAAGGACAACAACAAAGCCTCTCTGAATTGCCGTCGGTTACCAATAGAGGTATCATGATACCTCTATTGGTCTTTTTTCTTGTTTCTCATTTATTATTATTATTATATTATGCATGAAGCAAAACAGGTGTGTCAGGTTCGTAGTAAGTGGAAGTCTATGGTCTCTGCCTACCCCTATGGGAAACAAGCGTGACGTTATATGTTTCCCAACTAATATTATAAATGCGAATGTTTGTGTCTGTATGTTTGTTACCTCTTCACGCCTCTACGGCTGGACGGATTTGGATTAAATTTGGTTAGTAGACAGATTAGGGCTTGGATTAATATATAGGCAAGGTTAAATGAGGTACACAAAATGAGGAGGTTAATGAGGTTAACTCAAGTGAGTACATACTGGCAGCAAGTATGATATACGTTACATATAACAGGGTAACAGCAATTTGGTACCAAACTCCAAAATTCTGTGTAAAATTTTACAAAGATCAAACTGTGCATGCGTAAGATTTGTTTTCAATTGTAACAAAACAAATAGACATATAGACACATATAAATGGAAAATTTAGAAAACCCTCGAGAAAACAAGCGATTGTCATCCAGATAAAGCAAGCCAACTGCATTAAAAGCTATATCTTTTCATCAATTATGGCTAAGAACCTATCAGCTCGTTTAGTCTTTAACATCAAAAAGCCGCATTTTTTTTTATATATATGGCTTTTTATATCATTCAAATCGTACCATGTATTACTGACATACATCCGGACAAAGTCACACACACACATAACTCCCATCGTTTTTCGTCGGGGGTGAAAAGAATAAATTTAGTGATGTTTTGCCATTATGAAAAGTGAATACCTAAGAAAATGTAGAACGGTTAATTTTTTGGGGATACCAGGGTATAAGAAAGGTTCTAAACCATTCTCAACCAACCAGAGTTAAAAAAAATTACTGAAGCTTATTCTAAAAAACCAAGCTCATGAATACTTCTTCCAGTATATGACTTTCTATTCGCTTTCTCCAGGATTCCGAGGTGCAGCTCACTCTCACTTGTCTCCAACTATCCAACTCGAAACTGATCAAACTTTGGCGCGACACGGATCACAAGATCACATTCTGCTATAACGAGGCCAAAGACAACGCCAAGTTCATCCAGGCGATGGAGAAATGTTGCCATTCATTGTATCTGGACGACCCGGTTAAGATTAAGGACTCCATCTTGAGTCTCCTGCAAACTGTCCGCCTAATACACAGCGTGTCGCAATTCTATAATACCTCCGAAAGGATCTCTTCGCTAATGGTCAAGGTAAGTTTGAGTGGGTGCATTATGGTTTTCCATACAAATGGATAAACCGAACCTAAAAAAACTTAAAACAATAAAGAAATCTAAATAGTCAAAGACATTTTCGAAATGTGATATGAAACCCGACAACTCTACACACTATTAGCCCGAGTAATAACTTCATGTTTAATTATTTTTAGGTCACAGTAGGAGTTTTATAATAGGGGTTTGGTTTTAATCCTCTTTATTTAACCCCAAACATTGTTTTTAATTTTGTAAATATGTACATCAAACAACAACTAATTTTGTAAATATATATTTATTTATTTAGAATTTGTAACTTGTATGTGACAGTGAGTTTTTTAATTTTAATTTAATTACTTATGTGCATTTATCCGACTGCTCTTAAACGGTGAACGAAAACACCGTGAGGATACCTGCACACCTGAGAAATAAAAATTCTAAGGCATGTGAAGTCCCCAAACCGCTTTAGGCCAGCCCATACTCCCTCATTATACGAGGGAAGGCCTATATCCCTGCAGTGGGATGTTTAGGGGCTGATGATGAAATTGTATGTTCAAAATTCTTTGTGCATTTTTTATTATTTATATAAAGTAGATTACCCCCGACACAAGATGGGTGTTCTAAGTTTGAAACTTGTCTGCCAAAAAGTATGAACAGATTTGAAAGTGATGGTAATCGATGCATCCGTTTCGAAGTCCTTTACTTTTTAATACTACTGGTTTGTTTACCTATATTCATATAATTTAATAGTTCAGGGCGTTTCTCTAAACTTTAAATTCATCATCATCATATCAGCCACATGACCTCTGCTGACCATAGGGCTACCCCAATTTTCAATTAATGTTATTTATTACCTTACCTTTTTAATGGTCCGCAATCTGTTACTAATTCTGAAGAGACATCCTAATTTAACACATTTTTATTAGATTGAGAGTATTTCTATTTCCATCTTGTTTCCATCGATGCTTAGAAACAGTTAGGTAGCGATGTGACGATTAAACTGCCGCATTAACTTCACAGATAACGAACCAAATGATCGAGACGTGCAAACAGTACATCACTTGTCGTTTCAAGGAGACCATCTGGTCTCAGGAGCGTGTTCTGGTCCGAGACAAACTGATCCACTGCATCAATCTGAACAAGACCTACAGAGAGACGTATCTCTTCGTCAAGAACCAGCCGTTCCTCCCTAACACAGAGCAGTTCAGTTTCTCAGAGAACTACGTATTTGGGAAGTTCGATACATTTTGTAAGAGATTGCATAAGATAATAGCCATGTTTGATTTAATGGATGACTATAATCACCTGTTTGCTAAGAGGATGGAAGGCTTGCTATTAGGGGAAGGTGAGACTTGACTGCCTAATATCTATTTACTGCATACGTAATATTCTAAATTCACTCGGATCTTGCATTACCTGGTTCTAATTGTAGGTGTCTACTGTAGAGTTGTCTGTTGCTTCTGTCGAGCGATTAACAAAACGCAGAGTCCCTTTTTGTAGGAAAACGCTTAAAACCATTCACAACACGACACCGCAGGACTGCGTGCGCGTTATCGCCTCGATCTATGGCATTACTACTTAGATTTTAGGTCTATTAGGCATTGCTCCTTTACTAGTAAGTAAGCAAATCGATTACTTATTAAATTTAACGTGAAACTGAATGTTATTTTTGGAGTGACGACCACGTATCGGCAAACGAAGAATGCTACGGATAGGACAGGCTGATGACGATGATTCCACTTAAAATATCATTTCAGACTTAGAAGAAGCTATCCACAAGTTTGACGAAGCGAAGAAAGCCGTAACGACGTGCCAATATGACTACTTGGACTACCGCAACCATGAGTTTGATAAGGATTACCAAGCCTTCGAGGACAAAACTAACGCCCTCCGCGAGTCTATAGGGAACACCATCGAACTAAATTTCTCAAGTGTGTGGGAGACGCCGCAGGGGATCAAGTTCCTTACGAGATTTGAGAAGGTAAGCCTAGTCTTTCACATCGCAAGGCTCAATTAACAAATCCAAATCGATTCTTTGCGATAAAAATGAGGGGCTCACATTTAACCGTAATTACATTTGTACAACCTGATGGTATGCGAAGGTGAGGCTGAACATAACGCTATCAATATTGCTGCTTGATGGCAGACTTAGATAAGATGGTGGTAGCTGGCCAGGCGAACATTTAAAATTTACCATCCACCAAACAGAGTCCTATGTACGTATACCTAATTCACGAGCTCCATTTCGTAAACCTAATTTGCTTACACTGAACCACGGAGACGGCGCAATCAATTTGATTCATTCTTTATATGTAATATTTTATCCTCTATTATGGCATATGAATTTTGTTATGCTTGTTTTGTTATGATTGCATGTAACAGACGTCTGTGTTTGGGATATCTCTGAGAACCTCATTTGGGTTATAAGTCGTGAAGTTATGTATGTATAATGTCAATCAACTAATAATAATTTTTATGTGTAGGTGGTACCTTTTCATGCATTTTACTTGTAAGATAATATTAACATAGTTCTAGTTAATGCTTTTCCCAAACGCTTTGATTCTTATTTCTTAAGAAAGTTTGTTCAGTAGTCATTAAATGGCTGCTATGGTATAAATTTATGTGGCAGGATAAGAAGTAAAAATATAAATTTGTGCCTGTATAACTGTCCGCTTAGTGTCCTAGCCGCCTATGAAACAAAAAGTTATGTTGGAGTAATAATAGTTTACCATAGTGTGCACGACCTCCTTATTATGCAAAGGAAACGGTAAATAAATAAATAAATATCCTTGGACATACACACAGCGCCATCTAGGTCCACAGTAAGGAACTATAGGCTTGTGTTGTGGATACCAGATGGTTGATATAATACATAAATACATATATTTTTTTTATAAATAAATACTTATCATAAATGACAACATCCATAACTCTGGTACACCTGTCCGTATTCATCACATAAACATATGCCCCTAGCGGGATTCGAACCCGCAATCTTTTGATATAGTGGCCAGAGTTGCTAACCACTACACCAAACAGGTCGTCTTGATGTACTTACAATGAGACATGCAATAAATGATTTGAGGTCGAGGCATCTGTTGGTAGTTGATACTATATATATTTTACCGGGCGAATATTTACTTTTTTAGGAGCTTGCATTGAACACCAAAAGCCAAAAGTCTAGTTACGCGGATTAAAACCACACCTCGGCAATAAAGTATCTCCCTCCGATGACTGTTAAATTGGTACACTGGTAACATTGTAGTCAAGGCGTTATTTCTCAGGCTTGCCAAGGCAAATCGCCTCTACAAAACTCTTAATAAGTTATTATGCCCTGGTACCACAGTCAGACACTTCATTGTTTTTTAGACAAACTTTTCTTACGACGTTTGCCATTGTCGAGGTATTTTCGATATCCTTACAACTTATCATATCCTGGTACCATACCAGCCAATCCACGGCTAGGCGATTTTAATACGCCACGCCCTTCGACTGAAACTGCAACCATGCGAATTTCATGCCATTGCAAAACGTTTGTAAACTATAAAATTAAGTTGAAAAATAGGAACCCAAGCTACACTAGGCACACACACAGAGAGAGGGATGCAACCCCCTTCTTGTACGGTTGTAGTACAATATATGGGTTAAGAAAAAACAAGGTCACTGACCGGTCACGGTCAACGGCGGCGCCGGACATGACCCGTATTCCATGTACTGTGTGTACGAGGGCACCGACTGCTTCATTCAATACCATTGACTAATAAATCCATAATTGTCTGGAAAGTGGAATATTTTCATGCAATGAATTTCATTTTTAACCCTTGACGAAAAAGGACGGGCGTTATGCGTTTGACGACATTGTGTGTGTGTCCAGTCTTTGTTCGGATGAATCCTCAATAATTCGTTGCCGGATTTGAGTGCGATTTTTTAATATTTAAGACTAGCTTTTCGCGGGAACTACTCACTTTATCGAGATATAACATATTCATTTTTTTCATCCAAATCCGTTCATCCGTTTCGTCGTGATTAAGCAAAAACAAACATCCAAACTATCGCATTTATAATATTAGTTAGATACTACAGCAAAAATTCTTAGCAACTTTTGATGGAAAGCGGTTAAGGCGTTTCGAAGGTAATTTAGCTTTCAATATAGTTGCTTTGGTATATTTGTAAATTATTGTGTGTATTTTGTAAATTTTCAATTTACTTGATTTCTCGAATACTTTACATGTTAATGTAAAGAGAGAGACATGTTTTATTTGTTCTGTAATATTCGTCATTTTAGCACAAATTATTGCAGAAGTTGTTACAAAACAGGACCCTTTCAACCTTAAATTCACTTAACATCAGATGGTGGTATATAAATCGTTGTGAACTAAGCGTGCCTATAAAATACCCTATGTATGTATGTATATTGTCTCCAAAATTAATATGATTCCAGAGTAGAGGATAAGAGCGACATTCCATATTTATCTAGTTATTGAGGTTGCGTTCAACCATTTTTAAAACTTTAATTATTTGCCTAAAATATAATTTCACCATGGCTACACTTTTCGGCCTTAGAAGCTTTTGTACTACCAATTCGGTGACAAGAAATCTACACTGCTGTTATTACCTTACATGCTTATCATACCCTGGTAGCAACAGTCGACTGAAACACGTGGCCGGGCGAGCAAAGCGACGTTGCCGTAGTCATAGCCCGCACTCTGGCGAGTTGTATCCAAACTCTACTACTGGTAATATCTTACAGCTTATCATATCCTGGTAGTAACAGTCGACTGAAACACGTTGCCGGGCAACGTAGCAAGGCGACGTTGCCTTCGCCGTAGCTGTCGTAGTCCGCACCCTCGCGAGTCGTACATTCAATGCATTGTAGACTCTATTGCAATGTGACAAGATAAAAAAGGTAGAAGAGGTTGATTACATCCTCTCTCTCTCTCTCAATCAAGAATTTCGTAAGGGACGAATCGTTCCGTTGGGACGTTCAATTGGAACGAATTTTAAATTGGAGATATTTCATTTTGGATGAGTATTGGAAATTAGTCACTGATTGGACATTTTCCATACTAGATATAAAGTATAATTACTGTTACTCTGCCGTTTCATAGTATGTGACACATTTTTAACCGACTACAACAAAAAAAAGGAGGAAGTGCTATGCTCGGCTGTATTTATTAGCTTTTGCTAGATAATATAGAATGACTCTTAAACAACAGTAACACAATGTTTTTCCTGGGCCATTATTTGGCACTATTTCGGCACAGTTATTTGACATTGTCAAAATAGTGTATTCGAGCAAAATATTATCATTTAAGAAAAATTATGTTAAAAAAGTCAATACAAGAAGTAAAGATAAACTTGCAGGTCACATAACTCGTGTCCGCAAAATCAGTAATTTATTCAAAGGTAAATAAAGTATACGTTTTTTCAATAAGGTTCCCGTTGATATATATATATATATTTCTTTCAACAAATTTAAAGATGCTATGAAACAGAATCAATACAGTACTTAAAAATATCCTTTATTATACAGCAACAGTATTTACAGTGTAAACCTGTTAAGAAAGCATATTAAAATATCAGACTATTTAGATGATAAAAAAAAATCTTTACACATACACACAGCGCAATCTAGGTCCACCGTAAGCATCTAGGCTTGTGTTATGGATACCAGATGGTTGATAAACTACACAAATACATTTTTTTTTGTAAATAAATACATACATAAATGAAAAACATCCATAACTCGGAAACACATGTCTGTATTCATCATACAACTAGCGGGTTTCGAACCCGCGACCTTTTGGTAAAGCAGTTAGTTTCTAACCACTACACCAAACAGGTCGTCTATAATAGATAATCATCCGTGGACAAAACCAGCTCGCATGTCAGGATATTTTACACGCACAATTAATAATGAAATATTATTGTGTCTTTTCTTTAAGCTAAATTGCAGAGCCTTGAACACCGTCGCAAAGTCGCCTGTCTCTCAGTTTTTTTACAGGATACATTTCGGGGAGTGTGCGTTGGAATTACATAATCTTATTCCACCGTCACCCTTCCATCTTCGGACCACTAGGCGTGGGGAGCGATTCCACCCGTATATAGTTAATATACCGAACATTCGCACTAAGAAGTTCGATTCTTCATTCATCATCCGAACAGCCAAGGCATGGAACTCCCTTCCGGCGTCAGTCTTTCCTGAATCCTACAACCTTGGGATCTTCAAGAGCAGAGTGAATAGGCATTTACTGAGATCGCGTGCTTCATCTCCGACCACATCGTCACTTTCCATCAGGTGAGATTGTGGTCAAACGCGAATCCAGTCAATCATAAAAAAAGCTACTCTTGTTCAAAATGCAATTTGGGTTTTTAAATCCGTTTTTTAAATGACCAACTTTTCGAGTTTTTTGCTTGTTCTTCTCAGGGGAAAATTGCATTTTGAACAAGAGTAGCTTAAAGAATGTAAAATCTAATTATTTTAAGTGTACCCTGTGTATCTACAAAATAAAGAATTTTTGACTATTGATTATCATTCCAGCCTGTCAACCATAGATTTGAGTCTTGTGGCGATCAGTTATTGTACTGGTGGGTATTATGAAAGCATACATCACAAATTGCCCCTTAAGTGACTTACAATAGCGACTTATATAAGTAGCTATTGTAAGTCACTAGGGGCCATTGACTTGTACGGCAAGTTTATTTTTAGAAATCGTATATTTACACTACATGTTTCGTTATTTTTTTACAAATTAAGATATTTCTGTTTGTGCATGGGGCCATAGTGAACGGTATCATTACTAAGCCGACCAATCAGAGACCAAATCCTACATCGCGCTAACGAAGTTTCGCTCAAGACAATGTAAAACGATAATAACTGTTGGACCACGGTCCCCAAGCAATACCAAAAACCCGGTGGTAACATAAATCTTTCCTTTTCTTCCACCCATGTCAATCTCCCACATGTTCAGATATAATTAATTGAAAATATGGAAAGCCCCCAAGAAATTATATTATCCAGATAAATGCTCTTTCGATACAGCTTAACAGATTTCCATAAAATATGGCTAAGAAACTTTAGAAAATTCCCGAAAGACATTAAATCGTTTAGTCTTTAATATAAAAAAACTTCACTCCAATCGGACCACGCATTGCTGAGATACATCGAATAAAGTCTGGAAACACACAACGCCGTCAATCACTTTTCCAAACATTTATGAGTTATCCGTTAACACACATAAATATGCATTTTACAGACACATTAACCCGTCCCTTCTAGTGTTTGTGGTAAACGGTGACGGGATCGTGGGTTACTAGCCTACACCAGTTTTAGGCAGCAGCGCCATTGGGACGGCCCTTTCAAATCATCTATGATCGCCAACACTTCCAATGTGCAGAATAGGGCAAATCATCTCATGTAAAGCGATGGAAATCTCACTTTGATTGAGGTCGTATCTAACAAAATATATTCGCATATCTTACTGCTTATGTTATCCTGGTACTGAAAATATTGCCGGGCGGCGTTGCCAAGCCACATGACAGGCGGAGTCGAAAGCCAGGCTCAGCCAACTTTTCAGGTGGAGACTAGTGAAAGTTACCACCCAGACTGAAATCGCATATCCAATCATTCAATTGCAAAATCGGTTAGTAATAAACAACGTCCTTTTAACTCTATTACGCTAACAGATAAAATTAGGAGCGGTAAAATTACTATTTTTATTTTCCACCTATTATAAAACTTTGGCGACAGCTCTAAGTTAATCAATTAACCAATTAGAGTATAATGCCTCATATGTAAATTTTTCTTAAATATATGTTACATTTATGTTTATGTATAATTAGCAAATAAAATGTTATTAAAATATTTATTGTGATTGGGGTCTACTACGAATACTTTATTAAATGGACTCATTTAATAACTTAATTGATTTAATAACCGAATTCCGTTGGGAGGCTTTGAATTATTTTTTTCAATTATTATGACTGGCAAAGCTTCATAACGACGTTATTAGAAACTATAGGAAATCCTAAAAGGCGTAAGCGAATTTTTTTCGACAAACTTTTTCGGATTTTTGGAATGAACTCTACCTTCATGCTAAATATCAAGATTCTAGGACAACAGAAAAGCATTCAAAAGGCCTATTCCTGCATAAACCAGTCAGAAACCTATTATATGGGAGCACATGTTTGAAAGGACTTAAATTTTACAAGCTTTTATTTAATACATTGAGTTAAAGTTGAATTTTACAGGACTATAAAGATTTAAACATTTGATATTAATTTCAATTTGATATCTACGCTGTCGTTCCGGACAAGCAAACAGACAACAATCTTATAAGGGTCCCGTTTTCCCATTTGGGGTAAATATAGTGAAATAAGTTTCATTCTATATCGTTAAAAATTGTCGCAGCAAAGTTACAACAGCAAGAAATACCTGTAAGTCAATAATTTTTTTCTTCAGTTTTGTAAACTGAAATGGAACTTTTGGAAAACGGAATCACTCCTCATGTCCCTGTTGATTATTTCGTATTTTTTTTCAGTTCTCAATCTCATAGTTAATCGTAAAAACTCGATACAATGTTACACAGATTCACAAGGACAAGCCGGGAGTCATTGGTTTAACAGACAAACTTTGTCAACGAAACTGCTAGGCTTTTATTATTCCCTGGTATCAAAACTGGAGTCGCGCGTTGTTGCCGGCAACGTAGCCAGATCACGGCGCTAGACAACGTTGGCATGCTCATACCTACTCTTTCTCACACAATCTCACCCCGTTTGAAATTGGATATGCAATGCATCGTAGCCAGATCACGGCGCTAGACAAAGTTGGCATATTCATTCCCACTCGTTCCCACGCCAACTCACCCCATCTGAAATTGAATTGCACATCCAATATGTAGTTGATAATGGTTGTGATCTCTAATGTTGACACAATATGTAATTATAACTTTATAAATCCCATTGGTATGTAGGTATTTGTTTCCCAGATTTACTTTGCAAATTAATAAAAAATACAAATAAATCTTTAATATAGTGAGAGCGGATGCTGTTTCGCACAAGCTCTGTTAAAGGGGCCAATGTTATTAATTTATGCTCGTGCTTTTTACATTGTAGTTTAGTAATAATTTAATAATCTACCAGCAATTGGAAACCACAAACATTTAATTCGTTAATTTTTCTTAAAGTAGGAAACCAAGGTGTTTTCATCTTACTGTGTTTAGTTCTATGAATAATTCCAAGGATTTTTTTCTTTCGGCTTTTTGATTTACATCATCATTGCCAAATTTTTTACAAGCTTTTTCATAACCTGGCGCGTTGAAATGTAAATAACAAGGAGCGACTCAATATTTTGTATTTTGTTGTTGACATGTTACATTATTTTCTTTAAAATATTTCCGTAATAGGGATGAAAATGAGTCTAAAAACACCTTACACTTCAAAATCACACAGAATACACCTGGACTTTTCAATTAAGGCGCATAAGTCTAAAACGTTATGATGTGCATTAACTGCGGAGGGTTTATTATCCGAGTGTCAAAGAAGGAGGGGTAATGTTTTTAGAGTGTATGTATGTAGATTTCTATGTTACCTCCTGTAGGCTAAACGCCTTGACCTATTTCAAAGTGCATGGTGTCGTCGTGATACACGATGCCCGCGATTTGCAAAATACGCTGTGGGGTTTTTTTGGTTTTAAAACTTATTTTGATATTTTCGGGATAGGGGTTAATATTTTGGATATATGTTTACATGTAGATTTCTATGTTACCCCCTGTAGCCTAAACGGCTCGACCGATGAAGTGGAAGGTAACGTGCGATTCGTCTTCATCTCTAGACTGTCATAGGACACATTTTATGGTAAAAAATCCAACATGGCGCCTGCAAAATACATAATATGCTGTTTTTTGTTTTTAAATACTTGAATAGTTATTGCCTCTCTTTCTCATCGTTCCGGAACACAATTGTTTGCACAAGAATCGGATATCCGCCACTTTTCCTCCGGCAAATTATAAAAACGCGGGAAAACTATAAACAATAAACAATATTTTATTGAACCGAAATAAATTACACAAAAAGAAGCTTTGTTGTCTGTGGTAGTTAAAAACTGTGTTACAGAGAACAATGTCTTCCCCATATATTTTTTACAATAAGTAAATTTGGTAGGTATTCGTACGTAACACATTATGTTTGCCATATCTAAAGGTGTAGAGAGTTTGGAAAGTATATAAATATAAGTAAATAATATATACAGAAAACTAGTTAGAAATAGGGCCGATCGCGCTAAGTTTGAACGATAATACCAAAGCTAAACCATAACCAAAAACGTTACGTTAAGCACATTTCGTATCGCGATAATCATTTGAACGGAAATTAAACTAGTTTTTTTTTAATACTCGTGGTTAGCTCGAAACATTTTGGGTTTGGTTTTACTTTGGTAGCGTCAACGATGTAATCGTTGACAAAAAATAGTGCGATACCATTTTTTACATCAGCTAAACCAAAACCAAAAGCGTTCCGTTCGAACTGTAAAACCGTTGTAAAATAGCGCAATTGGTCCCTAGGTGTGGTCGAAATAGCACTTACATTCTAAGTTTATGGGTTTTAATGTGGTTCTCCATCAGTTCCTATATAAACTGAAGAAGTATTGAAAACCCAGATTAATATTCTTAGAAGATCGCTTGCCATTTTAAAAGTAATATTAATTGCCTTGCACACAATATGAAATGATGAATGAGTCCAAACCTATTCAACCTTTGTGAGGGGTTACTGGAGTTTGCTCGTTCGCAAAACTAACCACTTGTTGCCTTGGCTGGGTCTGTTTGAGCTTAAAAGTGTTCATACAAATTTGTTAAGAAATACTCCATTAGTTTTACTCCAAGTGCATTTTTATTTAGTTTTTATTTATTTTGCTTTGATATATAAAAGAGCGTCGGTGGCTCAGCGGTTAAGACGCGGTCTCTCAATTTGGGAGGTCCGGGTTCGATTCCCACGCAAACCATGTACTAATGAGTTTTTAAACTTAATTTAATTACTTATGTGCATTTATCATTTATCCGACTGCTATTAAACGGTGAAGGAAAACATCGTGAGGAAACCTGCATGCTTGAGAAATAAAAATTCTAAGGCATGTGAAGTCTCCAACCCGCATTGGGCCAGCGTGGTGGACTATGGCCCATACTCCCTCATGATAAGAGGGAAGGCCTATTTTCAATTTTTTTTAATGACTTTAAATATTTTTATTTCATTTTAGAAAATTTATTAATTCTAAAACTAATTTGTCGAATTTACAATTGGAAATGTTCATAGTCAAGTGGGAAAGAATTATCGTTTAGGTTTGTAGTTTTACCTATTTCAAATGTTGCGTGGAAAACCGCCAGTTAGCAGTACAACTCCTTCAATTTATCATGTCCTGGTATAGGGGTTGTAATCGTTGCGCGTTGCTAAGCAACCAACCCCACGTTGCCGCCCCGATTGAAAGAGTACCCCTTTATTCAATGCATCTGAGCGAGAGCGCAGTGCTTTATTGCGATGGCGATGCAACTGACTAAAGAGGGTGGGGTTCAGCCAATGATTATAAAAAAGAAGATGTGCTATATCCATTCGACGTAAAATAAACATAAAAATATATAAATACACAGTGCTAATTTTGGCCTAAATATTACCAATTTCTTTTGCTCCAGGCTATCGATGTTTTGAGTAGCTACTTCAATGGGTTTCCGTTTTCCGCGTTTATCACCAGATAACGGTCGAGTCTATCTTCAGCCCTTTCACGTCATTTAAAATAACCTGATATTCAACTATAAGCATAAAGTGCAATAACTCATAAAGGTACTTTCACTTTTAACAAGGAATTACGGTCTACGGTAATCCATCTGATCTTTGGGACCATCTAGTTCTAGAGAAATCGTGTAACGTAAATTATTATAGTTATAGTAAGTAACAACCAACATTTTGACAGAGGTGTAAAAATATATCTTACAGTAAAAAAACTTCCAACTCGTTTCCGCGAGGGATAGTGCCCAGTTATAGATTAACGAATGCCGCATCTGACGTTTTTGTATCTGAGGCGTCCATGGCAATTTTGCACTATGCCAATGTGATCTCTTCCAACTTCTCATATCCTAGTAACGAAAACTATTTTGGTTTCCAACGTTGCAGCTTCGACCGAAGCTCTGCATGTAGCCTGCAAATGATGAAAAAAGTAGGAGGCGGTTTACATCAATTTCTGTAAATTTATTATTAATTCACAAAATCCATTTGCATGGCATGTAAAGGTAACAAATGCACTTATTTTCGTTTAACTAAATCCACAGATTCCCTCCATTACCTTACATTTTAAAATTTAATAATAAGATTTACAATTATGTCAAAGTTATTCATTTAGACCATAAACTCATTGAAAATGCTTCAATAAGAAACCATTTCAATTACCTAATTAGAGAATGCCCTAAGACTTGGAGTATCACGCACAATTCATTTATAGTACTGTCATCATATTCAACTGTCAGTAGGATCAGAAATGTATTTATTATACCTACCTATATCAACGTACCTACGTAGTGACGTACCTACATCAAAGAAAGACTATATAATAACATTAATTGATTATTATATTCAATACACTATTAACTTACAGCTAAATTATAAATTATAATATAAACAAATTGACCATTTAGTCCATGCAAACCAAAGATTTTCTATTTTAAAAAAGTCGAAAAAGAAAACTCGTAGTGTACCTAATAATAAATAACGAAAGACACACCGTCTTTCAAGCAAATAAATTATAAGGTATAATTTAAATAGAAATGGTAAACATTTTTCATGTTGTTCCCAATCTATAAAACTAGGCTTACCTATTATTAGTATATCATCATCATCATATCTCACAGGACGTCCGCTACTGAACATAGGTCTCCCCCATGATTCCTGAGCGACAGGTTGGAAGCGGTCTGGATCTAGCGACGTCCCGCGACCTTCATCCACCTTCTTCGAGCTATGTGCACTGCCCATTGTCACTTCAACTTACTAATCCACTGGGCTTGGTGACTTTCGTTCGTCTATTTCTTCATTCCTGATTCGATCACGTACCGTAAGGCCGAGCATTGCCCTCTCTATAGCTCGTTGCATATATAACTTAGAGTAAAAATCTGAGATGATACGTAAGTACTTAAATAGTAATACTTCGGACACCTACATCTAGTCCCAAAACTTAGCAAAGCTTGTACTATGGATACTAGATAACGGATAGACATTACTCCCGAGTCACAGACATATATTTATAGATTTCCAATTTCATTCAGTTCCAAAGTAAGCAACTATAGGCTTGTGTTGTGGATACCACATGGTTGATATACTACATAAATACATTTTTTTCCTTGCTTTTTTGTAAATGCTTGTATTCAGCCCATAAATATTTACCCCACGCGGGATTCGAACCCAAAACCGTCACTATCGCGCCAATCGGTCGTCAAGTCCACCACAAGTGAAGTCTACCAAGTCTTGAAGTACCAAGTAAATAAAGAACTTTCCGGATCAAATCACTGTGTCATCCATCATGTAATCGTCGACAGCCTATAGAGGTCCATACCTGGCCATAAGCCTTTCCTATGGCGCAATATATATTTCTGTGGATTTTCCATTATTGTCACGCTCTGGCCAAGTGGGTCACGTGTTGCATTCCTGTCTTCCTGGGACGGGAAGGATACACAACCACTAATATAGCAAATAGAAAGAAAGAAAGAAAGAAAGAAAGAAAACAGTTTAATTGCCACAAGTGGGCACACACTAAATGTACAAAACAACTTAACATCTAAAACATTAAAAAGAACAAATTATATAACATTATATGAATTTTGAGTGCCACTGTGGCAAAAAGGAGTGGGACTCAGCATTATGCTCGGTTCCAGGATTTGGGCGCTGTTCTTCCGTCCCACCCTGGGAGAGGAAAGCTATGTGTAAAAAGAGTGTGTATTACTAATATGTGCTTGTTATGTAGCGGGAAAGTATTGTGTCATTGTATTGTGCAGTGTGTGAATGTGACAAAGAAGATAATAAATACATAAATATTTAGTATAACATAAATATGAATATATTTATAAATATAAAAATATGATATAACAACAAACATAAGCAAATATCATTTTTATCTTCTTTGGGTAGTTCACTGCCTATTCTACAAAAGAAAAATTATAAATATTAAAACTATAGGCCAGCAAGCTTTCATTGAATAACAGCTCTATTGTACACCTAATAATAGCATAGATCCTTTATCAACTACTAATTTTATAATAATATTATAAATTAATTAGCTTCTTCGTCTATTAAAACATACCTACGACGCATATTTTTGTAAAAAAATGCAAGCCGTTGAGTACATTTAGAGAGAAAATATTAGCCAGAATATTTTGAACTCCGTTCTTCTTCCTCGTGTCAATGTGTCCAATCAGATTGACTCCGTTGAGTCTGCTGTTAAAGAGATCAATTCGAGGATCGGCGCACAATTTATGGAAAGCCGTATATTCTTACAAAGGAGTTATTTTTCCTATTCAATCTTATTTTGGACGAAGTGTAAAGGCAATAGATGAAGATGGATACACCAGTGATCATGTTCACGTTTAGATAATATTTTTTCGATTTCTCTCACTTTTAGTTGCATTAATATCCATAAGCATGGGTTTCAGATTCGAGTGGCATATTCCAACGGCTACTAACGTAAGCACAATATAAAATTTTAATTGTTTAATTGTAAGTGCGCATGATAAAGTCAAGATGTCTTGTATAGAATATATTCAGGATTGAATAAAATCTTGTTATCATGTATATTTGTATCATGTATAATCATGTACCTTGTCGTGAGTAACCATGCTCTTAACATTATGTATTCGGATAAATGTTATCAAAATAAACTCCAATAACTATAAGAGTTAAGGACTACCTGTTTAATGCATATGAAGCGAGCCATCGATATAAATTCCACCGAATACCGAGATCATGCAGTTTTAAAATACCTAATAAAAACTTATCCAAAAATTCTTGTAGAGAGGAACGAACGCCGCATCTGCGGCATTTGTATTTCGATGGAAATTCTGCACTATGCAATTGAATCTCCTACAATCTATCATATCCTGGTAGCTGAAACTATTTTTGGGTCCAGCTCGACCTAACTGCAGTTTCCATGCGCTGTGCCAATTATGAAATAGTTAAGAGTGGTTTAAGTGGTTTCTTCTATTAGGTCCTTACCTATGAAATTGGCGTTTTGTATGAAGAATTTCATTAAGACTGTTTTCTCCATACAAACATTTTTGATTTTTTTTTTGGGAACGGCTAATCCAATTTTATCCTAAACTTTGTATGTATTATCGGATAACATTAAGTTAAGTATAGGCAGCGTTAATTTTTAAAAGTAGCCGCTTTATAAAAGTTTCAGCGAATCTAAGAAATGATTATGGGAAGCACATGAAAAGAGCTCTGTTCATATTTTTTTTATTATGTGATTTAGTCCAGAAATTAAAAAAATATTTCATGTGAAACCTTGAAATAATATTCCATTTTCAAAAAAAAAAACATGTTTGGATATAGCCTTGAAAATCGCAGGAATTGGTTACATATGATTAACGAAGAAAAAAAACTCGAATTTCATAGGTAAAGACCCAATATTTAGTCATTCTACTATTACTTTATAACCACTGACTTCAGTACGGTTCCGTTCTCCATCTCCAGAGTGTATCATCAGATTTCTTTTTTGTTTTGTAGACTTAAGCTGTTGCAATGAAATCATTTTCATTTTCATTATTCCCAATAAGACGCTCTGACGATACCTTTTCAAACTAAAAAGGATTATGGGAATCGGTTCACATATTATGTCGGAGATATTGCAAGGGCTAAATTGGAATCATTGTCTAAGTCGCGAAACATTATGTACATAAAAAAAAACAGTTGTTTTCTTTTTGGAAATCAGTTTGAAATACATTGATTTATATTAGTGTTATCCATCATCATAATCCACATTCTAGAGAAGTCCACTGTTGTGTAAAAGCCTCTCGAATGCACATACAAAGCCATTCGCATATAAACTTCAAGTTGCAGAATTTCCATTAAATCTCTCACAACGCTTACGACCTATGATATCCTAGTAACCGAAACTATTTTCGTTACCTAACTGCACATCCGATGCGCTGTGCAAAATGCAATTTGCTAACAGGTGGTTTTACTGTGATTTCATTCTATTTAGTTACTCGTATAAGTTATGCCTTAGGTAATTATTTAAATTATATATTTATACAACTAAGCAACATACATAGTCTAGTAAAATACCTATAACAATAAATGTTAAGTATAAATAATAATAAGACCAAATTTAAATAGCTTCCTAAAGAACTTCGTTTAGAGGTGGCACAGGTTCTATTATGTTATTATTAATTAAACCGCCGAAAATTGGCAAAAAAAAGTTCTGTTCTCTATCTCCAGTATGCATCATCACATTTTCACCAAATCGTTGGCCTGGGTGTATACGCTTGCAAACAAAAAAAAAATATTGAAATAGCTTCCCAAAAATGTCGGAGATATGCCGGAACATACATAAAAAAATACTGTCGAATTCTAAACCTCCTCATTTTTGGAAGTGGGTTTAAAATACTTCGATTTGTACTACTGTATAAGCTAACCTAATCTAATCTAACTAATATTATACTCGTAAGTGCGAAAGTTTAGATGTTTGTTTGTTACTCAGTCGCGGCGTAACGGATGAACGGATTTGAATGCAATTAGGTATGTATGCAGTTTACCCTAGATTACAACACAATATTATTTATTCCTGTAAAGTGATCAAGTTCTTCCACGTAGGCAAAGTCGCTGGCGGTAAGCTAACTACAACACGATGTAGCAACAAATGTAATTAACGAGTTAAATAACTAACCTTCGAGGAATTCCATTACTTCGTTTAGAAGGTGGAATATGTTCGGATCGTTGACTCTACCTATGTTATTATTAATTTAACCGCCCAAAATTGGCAAAATTTGTTCCCCATCACCGGGGTGCATCATCAAATTTTCACCAAATCTTTGGTGGTTTTCGCTTTCCGACAAAAACAACTGGAAACGCTTCACAAGTATATGGAAGATATGGCGGAACATATCTACATAAAAAAATATATTAAATAACCTCCTCTCCGCCTTTCCCTTCCCTTTTGGAATACTACGATTTGTATCAATTACAGCCTAGAGAAGTCCACTAACTGTACATGCCTATGTCATGGCGCAATATAGATCGCGTTCAAACTTAAATAATACGCGGCAATACTATTATATTTGTAATAGTTGTCGAAAATCAGTACAAAGATTAATAAGATTTCTAAAACACAACTAATTTGTTCTTGACACATACAATTTTTATTATTCGAATGTCGTTTTGGAATAATTAACATTTACTCAATGATAATCAGACACTTACGTAGTTATAATGAAAATCACAACTTAAAATAATAACATTGTAAAAACATTAAAGTTTTTTGCAATTCACATTCAATGTCTCACAACGCTACGCGGCACTATTAGTTAAACTGTGGCAACGCTTACAATTTATCATATCCTGGTATCAGAAACTATTTTCGTTAACTAACTGCACTTCCGATGCGCTGTAACCTGCAAATGAAAAAAGAGGTTGGTTTACTGTGATTTCATTTTATTTAGTTAAAAAATTCAATTCTTATGTAATTATTTATTTACACAACTAAGCAATACAAAAGCTAATACAATTACAATATAAATAACTAACCTAAAGAACCCGTGTTCATTTGGACGTTAACACAGGTTCGGCCCGTTAGCTCTATTTATGATATTATTGATGAAACCGCAAAAAAATATCAAAATAAAATTCCGGTCCCATGTATCTACGGATTGCATTATATCACCAAATCATTGCCCTGGGGCGGTATACGAACATTATTAAAATCGCTTCCTCATAATATCTGAGATATAAACATAAGAAGTGTGTTAAAAATACCTTACATCTTACATACCTCTACATCATCAACCTAGACAAGTCCACTGCTGGACATAAGGCCCTCAAATTGCACAATGTACATCGCTATTAAACTGGTTTATACGATATGATGGATTTTTTTTACACATATTTGCCCTCCACAGAGCAGTATACCGTGTTGGGGGAATTCCCCATTTTAAAAATTGTATAACACAATAAACGGCTGTGATATTTACAATGATTCTATTGACAAATTTTATAAATTGAAGCGAATAAGTATTAAGTTTTATGGCTCATTGATAATTATTAGCAATTTGTTTACTATTATGGTATTAGATAGTATTGTACTCTTTAACGTGCTTTGTATGCTTTTAAGTGATTGATACACTTTAGACATTACTTAAATAAATAAAATAAATTTGAGGCAATATTAACATTTGAAATCATCAAAAAATAATTAGACCTCAAATTAAACAGAAATATTACATCGAACTCAACAGGCATTATCAGCCTGAATTCAATTAAGTTATTGACTTGAAGGTAATTCTCGTAAGACAGCCACGGTGCTGCAACTGTTTTAAATTGTAAATTTTTGGAAGTTGATTAAATAGACGATTAGCTCAAATCTAATCGAATTCACACAAAGCTCTGGTAGATCAGATTAATATACAAATTTATTTTTAACTATCTAGCCTATCAGTACGCGGTGACCGTAAGTACATTGCACTAACTTTGTGATACCTACTAATGAAATACAAGCAATTTTTTTAAAACTTTTAAGACTCTTCTGATTGAGTCAATTACAGTGAAATATCAGCTAAATACTAAATTTAAGTTAATAAATGATTTTTGCTCTGGGTTAGTAAATATACAACTAAACATAAGAATAGACAATATCTTTACAATGTGACGGTATGGATGCATTGGGAAGAAACGCAGGATTATTTTATTAGGTGAGTCTTCTCATTATGCGTTAAACCCTTAATGAATTCCATGCCGCCATACACGCCATGTGTAATCCACCATTAGATTTTTGAAACTACCAAGACAGCATCTTCTCAAAAAGGACAAATCAAAAATAATCACCCAAAACTATATAGTGGAGTCACTTATTAGTAATCTGTGGTGGAGTTATAAAGAGAATGTTACCCTTCTGTGCAAATACTGCCTGCACTGTAGCAATTTAAGCTCTTGCAACTTATCATATCCTGGTAGCAGAAACTATTTTCGTTTCCAACGTTGCACTTCCGATAGCAATTTAAGCTCTTGCAAGTTTATCATATCCTGGTAGCAGAAACTATTTTCGTTTTCAACGTTGCACTTCCGATGCGCTCATCATAAAAATGTTAAAAGTAAAATTGGTTTACTGGTTTTTAGCTATTTATTTATTTATTATTGCCAGAAAAATGCAAATTTATTGTATTAAGGAAATAGAAACGGATTTTCGAAAACATTGATTTCAAGTTAACCCTTACTTTTAGGAAACTATCAAAATGGGGTCAGCAGTTCTGTTGTAATCAGAACTAAACACTTACTCATTTTTGCAGTATTATGTTACAGATTTGCAGGGAAGAGTGCAGTATTATGGGAGCACTGAAATGCCAAAATATACAAGATATTCACTTTTTCAGGTGAGCCAAAAGATTCAGATCACAAAACTGAGCGAAAAGTACGACCGCGTGCTGAAATACTGCGAGAAGGAGGTGGATAAAATCACTAAGATGTTCAAACGACAGAAGGAGGACCCTCCGTTGCCGAGGAACTATTCGCCTGTTGCAGGTAATAATAAAATTACAGCCACGAGTTCAGGATAACTTTAAACTAGCGCAATTTGCTAGCAGCATATAAAATTAAGAACTCGTTTTGCTCCATATGTGTCACGAACCGCAATATTATACGAAACCGAAAGGGGCGAATATTACGCTCGTTTGACCCGAATGAAGCTCCGTCCTATAAAATCTTTTTAGCTTAGTAGCCTCAGTATACCCACCCTCTTTTTCTGTATGTAATATAATTGATCACGACGGTCGTCACTTAGTGGAAGTGGAAGACTCTTCGGCGTTATATAAGACGCCTAACACAGGACTACCTAACATATACCATATAACATATAACAGGACTACTTAACATCAGGTGTGATTGAGGTCAAATACCAACCCGTTCTACATAAAATAAAATAGGGGTAATTTTATCCTCAAATTTCAAATAAATTCCGTGGGACAATAACTTGATTCCATAGGAATTGGTAAAAGATGTCTTATAACAAAACAAAAGTTGTTCTAACCACAGAGCAAAAATATTTTTTTACTCTTAATTTTACAAGGACTTAGTATATGCATACATCTGTACCTAGATTAAGTACTTTATAATTTGTGATTCTATAATCCAAGCATACAATACAATGAACAGCTTGACGCCATCTTGCCTCGAGATTGATGTATAACCAAAGAGTTCTCTAGGAAATCTGTGTGTATGACATTTCCTTTTTTTAACAAACTGCGTCAGGACGACGTCAGGGTAGCTCTTTCCTCTGTCTACATGGATAGCGATGACAGCCAAAGTTGGCAGCACAGACTACCATTTTTTTTATACACAACGAGTTGCTACTTGATCTCCATCACACCTGATGTTAAGTGAAGATGACGTCGAAGGTGGAAGCGTACTGACCCGGAAACCCCAACACATTTGGAGGACCGGCTATCTTATCTCTGACAACCGGAACACAACAATGCTATTAACATTGCTGCTTGGCAGCAGATTTGATAAGATGATGGTCGCTAGCCAGGCGGACATTTAAAATGCCCTACCACCAGCCAAACCGCGTACTTAAACATGTACCCCTGGGGATCGAACCCGCGACCTCCGAATCGTAAACCCAATATTGTTTACATTGAGCCACGGACGCGGTCAAACGTTTGCGAGTTCTAAACATAGTCATTATATTCTCTTCGCATAACAGTTTTCTTCTGATATCTGTGATATTTTTGTTGACAGCGGGGGATGTGGGTGCAAAAGATGGTAGGCAAAAATGTCATACCATATATCGTTCTCGGGGTGTATTCTATGGCAATTGTTTTTCGATGCAGTTTTATGCAGTTCGATGGTAGTTTTGCATCTCCGTGGGGTGGAAGGAGTTACACCGTTCTTTAAATTAATGCTTCTAGTAATGCAATCCCACTAATATTTGCGCGAAAGTTTGCATGTTCGTTTCTCAGTCACGCCATGACTTGTGAACGGATTTAATGCAACACTCCATTGCTTTCTATTAAAGCTTTTAAATTCGAGGTTATTCATCAATGAACTTACCTTACATAACTAGTGCAAATGTTTCAAACTGACTGACCACAAATCGATTTCCATAATAATTTACATTTTCAATGTGAGACAATAATATTGTCTATCCTACTTACACACACGTATAAATGAATCATGGAAATGGAAAGCCAATGAAATCTAGTTTTCAAGGTGAGTGCATTCTTCTTATAAAGTAGTAGATGCAAGCACACACACCACCATACGTGGATTCTAATAGAACTCTTTCATTTTATAAAGTCCGTGTACTTTATTTTATCTTTATCACTGCAAATCGATTATGCAAATCGTTCTGTGAAAGTGAAATCATTTCCCTCGTTCAATGTATTGTTGGTGGGTAAATACTACTTCCGTTTTATGGCTATTTTTATTCATAAAATATTTTCATCCCTCTGGGCCTTCTTCTCGATGTGATTATCTTAATTATTCTAATGTAATAAGTATAAAAAAATATATTTTTATGCTGCTAGACGTAATCTCTGCTGTCTTATGATTTAATGTATAATTAATGGCTGCCATACCCAATCATGGCATCTTTGCTAATGGTCTCTTAAAATATTGAACCATAATAATAATCTCCAAATTTATCAGTCATGTCAAATTTAAATCGTGTCTTATGACATTTATTAATTAATATTTCTGTTAAAATCTGGTTCAATGGCAATGCGAATAATTAAACCGTATATGTAATAATTGTTTTAATAATTAACTAAAGTTTTTTGCCCACCATCCTATAAAAATAATCAAAGCTTCATTCATTTTCATTTTCATTCATCAAATGCGCTCGATATGATCTTAGTCAATATAATTGAGTAGGTGTCACTATAATATACTGACTTCCTTAAATTTAATTGTCTGGAAGTCAATTTGTAAATAGTTCATTGTGAAAATAATAATTTGGGAGATAAGAAGTCGTTAACATGTCTTAAAATCCAACTGGGTTTACGACTTCGTCAATGTATGGGACAGGTAATAATCACTGATTGCAAGCTTGGTGCCATTTACTCAGTAATATTAAATCAGTAATCTAAATATATAAAGGAAGAAACTGACTGACTGACATATCAACGCACAGGCCAAACCGCTGGGTCTAGAGTTTCCAAATTTGTCACGTAGGTTCCTTACGAGGTCTAGGGGAGCACTAAGAAAGGATTTTTCAAAATTCACCCTTTAAGGGGGTGAAACAGGGGTGGGAAGTTTGTATTAAGAAACAGTATAACTTGGACATTTCGACTATTTTCGACTCGAAACTTCGCAAGAGTACTCCTAGGAACAAATAAGCTAATACGTGTTTTGAGATTTTTCGAAAAACAACCCCCTGGGTTGTGAAATGGGGGTTAAAGCCATAAAATCGATATTGGTGTCGTTATTTAGGTTTTATGGGATGTTGATTATGAAAATGACATTTATTTTAAGTTAACCCTCTAGGGTTGAGATACAGGTGGGGGTTGCTACCAAAAAAGTCTATATTGGACAACCCCCTGGGGTGTGAAATGGGGGTTAAAACCATATAATCGATAATGGTGTCGTTATTTAGATTTTATGGGATGTTGATTATGAATATGACATTCATTTTAAGTTAACCCTCTAGGGTTGAGATAGGGGTGGGGGTTGATACCAAAAAAGTCAATATTGGTGTCATTATTTAGGTTTTTTGGGACGTTGATTACGAAAATACCATTTGTTTTGAAGCTAACCCCTTGGGGTTAGAGAATGAGATAAGGGTGAGTTGAGATTTTTCGAAAAACAGCCCCCTGGGGTGTGAAATGGGGGTTGAAACCATAAAATCGATATTGGTGTCGTTATTTAGGTTTTTTGGGATGTTGATTATGAAAATGACATTTATTTTAAGCCAACCCTCTAGGGGTGAGATAGGGGTGGGGGATAATACCAAAAAAGTCTATATTGGTGTCGTTATTTAGGTTTTTTGGGACGTTGATTGCTAAAATGACATTTATTTTGAAGCTAACCCCTTACGGGCTGCGATAGTGGTAGGGGTTGAAATCACAAATTCAAATTGGTGTCGAAGTCGAAGAGTCAAAGTCGAAGAGTCAATGTCGAAGATTCAAATTCGAAATTCAAAGTCGAAGGCTCAAAGTCGAAGGCTAAAAGTCGACGACTCAAAGTCGAAGACTCAAAGTCGAACGCTCAAAGTCGAAGGCTCAAAGTCGAAGGCTCAAAATCGAAGGCTCAAACACGAAGGCTCAAAGTCGAGGGCTCAAAGTCGAAGACTCAAAGTCGAAGACTCAAAGTCGAAAAGTAAAATTCATAGTCAAAGTCATAGTCAAAATCATGAGCAATAAAAGATTGATGGGTGGTTTGACTATATTGCTGGCGGACTTTCGTCAAACTCTACCAGTAGTTCCAAGGGGAACACGTGCCGATGAGATAAAAGCGTGTCTTAAAAGATCATCATTGTGGTCCTCGGTCAAAATATTAAAATTAACAAAAAATATGAGAGTTCACCTTGGAGGTAATGTTTCCGCCGGCCAATTTTCAGACCTTTTGCTAAAACTGGGTAACGGTGATTACCCCGAAAAAGATGGCATGATATCTGTCCCTGCCGGTCTGTGTACTACAGTAACAACAGTTGAAAACCTGATTTCAAAATTTATCCAGACATTGCTCTCATTAAGGAAAAATCAATAGAGTGGTTATGCGAAAGAGCTATACTGACCCCAAAGAACGACCAAGCAACGGTCATCAATGACATATTATTGAACTCTTTTGAAGGACAACAGATTATTCATAGTTCAATAGATACCGTGGTAAACACCGACGATGCCGTTAATCCCGTAGAATTTTTGAACACTTTGAACCCACCGGGTATGCCATATCACAGACTTTTACTACGTGTGGGCGCACCTGTTATGTTATTGAGAAATTTAAAGCCACCCAAACTTTGTAACGGTACTAGGTTGCAAGTCAAGGCTTTGCACCGGAACGTAGTAGAGGCCACTATTTTAACAGGACCTGTTCAGGGAGAAACAGTGTTTGTACCGCATATTCCATTAATACCAAATGATCTTCCCTTTGAATTCAAAAGGCTCCAGTTTCCACTAAAGGTCTGTTTTGCCCTGACAATAAATAAGTCGCAGGGGCAAACTCTCAAATTCGCCGGAGTAGACCTAAGAAAGGACTGTTTCTCTCACGGTCAGTTCTATGTGGCATGCTCCCGTGTAAGTTCACCTCAAAGTTTGGTTGTATTGCTACCACCTTCAAACATGGCAAAGAATGTTGTTTATAAGGAAGTACTTTAATAAATATAAACCAGAATTTTTCAGAAAGGTCTTTTAATGGATCCCTGTCTTAATTCATTTACCTGACAAAACACCAGCATGGTTCCACATACCTGTTATCTGCCCAGGGTCTTTTCCTGTTTGAGATAAACTAACTCTACATGGTAATTTTTCTGCTGAATGTATTCCCGTGGGAAAGTAATAAAGTGTTGATTCATGTAGTCTACGCGGACGAAGTCGCGGGCAGCTGCTAGTATTAAATAAGATCATAAGGAGTGCATTTAAAAGAATACAACAGTAACTGATTTTTTATAAGACAGAGCGAAATGTCAATTAAAAAAACCAGTTACGAAAGACTTTCTATGATCCTTATCCTTAAAATCACTTATGTATGATACATATTAAACATTTACATTAGCAACACTAATTTTTAATTTAAACTAATTTAAGAAACAATCTATATTGACATTATGACGTAAATAGAAGATATAAAAACCACCGTTACTAATAGTGTGCATCGGGTCCGGGAGCGCCTTATTTGATAAATTTCAGCAGAACACAAATTCAAAACGTATTCGCTTGGTGCACTTGAAAAGTTATATAAATACTTTATATCGATATATCGTTGTTGCTATGTTCGGGAATTAAGAATTATAATTAAAAATCGTCGTTTATATCAATAAATAAATAAAATAAATAATCTAAGTTTATCAAACGAGGGTGCCACTGGATCGGAAGCGTTTTATTATAAATTTTCTGTCTATTAAAATGTTAAGAAGGGAAGGACATGAACCGCTCTGTGATATTCAATATGAGGATTGATTTATTTTTTCTTTGTTTTGTCGAATCACAAATTGTAATTAAAGATATTCATCATTCTCATCATATTTTAATAGCCACCGTGTGATTGAATGTTCCGTTCCCCTTAGCGAAACAAACATTTTGTAAAGTATCCCATAGGGGGCGCTGTACAACGCAAGCTGAGGGCACCGAGCGAAACCGTAGTTTTTACTCCTTTACTTTTATTTCCCTGGTACTCCGATACAAAAGGACGTTTTTTTAGTTCAGCGACGGAGCCACGAGAGGGCAGAATACAAAAATTTCGCACACATATAAACTAAATAAATAAATATAGAAATGTCTATTTCGTTCAACACAATAAACTAGATTACAAGGTTCAAAGTTAAAACAAGACGTTAAGTTTAATTATAGGAGGTTTGCTGAACAGTTATTGCACAGACTTTTTTCATGAAATACTCACCGCTACGTCATGTTTAATTATTGTATCAGGAAATCTCGCTCCCCAAAAGAAGTAGATAGAGATACAAATTTTATTTACAAAAAAATAAACAATATATCAAAAAGATGCTACTCTGCGAGATGGTAATTTATTTACACCGTTAGATGTGGACCCATTATCTGAAGCTCGGAAGTTATTTAAGGACTTATCCACTTGCCTTATTGAAGTATCCGGCGATCGTAGAGATGACGCATGCTCTGGCTAATGCATCAGTAATACGAGGTAATGCTGCCAGCATTCCGGGTGCTCCCGCATGACAGCGATCTTGAAGCCATTTTTTACCTTGCTTAGTTTTCAGAGCTAATTTTCCTTTAATTTTCCTAGTATTTTTTTTTTTTTTTTAATTTGCCTATCGTGCCCCACTGCTGGGCAAAGGCCTCCCCCAAACTCTTATTATTATTATATTATATTATTTACAAGAATAGATTACCAATTTGCAATATGGCTTCAGTAAAATGAAATAGAATAAGATCATGTAATAAAAGTAGATTGCAAGATTGTGGAACAGGTGAATGGTTGTAAAATGTATATTCTCCTTTTGTACAATAAAGTGTATTTGTATTGTAATGAGTTGCTACATATTATAATATTTTGATAATATATTTAGGTTTCTCTCTAGCCTTATATAGCTCTCTATAGCTCTCTAGTCTTATGATAGGCACAGTAATGAATGTTATGAAAAATATTAAAGATCTGCCATTATCTATGCAGACTGAAATTATAGTAGATAGTGAGTTTTTCATGCTTAATTTTTTTTTGTTTATTCGAATTTTTGTAATTAATTTTTCTTTTCTCTTTAGCGACGTCACTTTTCTGTACTTTGAAGAACTGTTGCACGTTTTATCGGTGGTTTCAAAGAGTGGTTTTTGTACTTCTTGCGCGGCAGGTTCCACAATTGAACTTTCTCATATAATTGTGGCAAATATAGTTATTCCATCTTTATAAGTGCAAAAATGTAACATTTGACTATTTCAAGTGTAAGCGAACGCTTTCTCAATGGTCTCCAAGATGACTGAAGTGTCAATATCCATAATCGCCGCATCATATACAAGCCAACCTATGTGGTTAGTATATGGTATGGGTGGACGGGGCTGCAATGGTTGTCGTGCGGCGTCGTTTGCAACGTCTACCAAGCCACTATTACAGAGGCCATATCAGTACTTTCAGGGGTATGGCGAATTGACTTAGAAATCCAAACGCATGCCGCCAATCGGTTTCATTTCCGCGATCTCACGTGAATCGACCGTAACATAGGCGACATGTCCCGTGTGTCTCGTCTGTTTTGCGGGACTTGTGCTGAAGTGGCGAACCATCTTATGGCCGAATGACAGGACCGGTGGGACTGTTCGGAGAAGGGAGGCAACTATACAGGTTTTCCCAGATATGAAGGATCGATTTATTAAGGGATTAATCACTGCACGTCTCAATTCTTAACCGGTCACGGGTACTTACGAGTGAAACTGTTTTCTACGGCACCGACCCATTCGCCGAATGGCGATTCTGGTCATGACGGTCAAACATGACACCAGTGTAATGTTACGGCTGCTTCAAAGCTATCATCTCCGAATCAATTTGGATAAGACTAAGATCATGTTTCTATCTACTCACAAAATTTGCATGTCAAAATGTAGGTACAATAATGTACTAACGTAGGTGTCTTTAGTGGCGAACGTGTAATGATAAGATTGAACTTCACACGGACAGGTCATTTAATGATCACATCAGTGGATTACTTTTTATATTGCATTGCCTCCAGGTAGCCGAGCCACGCATAGCAAATTAGTCAGTTAAAATCTTAATTAACGTAGATGAGTACTACGTGGTGCTACGTACTTCTACGAATGCCGTAGAACATTCGTAGCAACTCAATAGACTAAAGTTTATGCTTCGTTCAAGATGTTTCCAGTGAAAGTAGATGCTCTTTATGCAACTGCACAGCAAGGACGATCGCCTGTGATTGCTTAGCATAATAGTAAACATGATGGTTTTAATGCCTAATTACGCATTTGATACATTTCTTTATCTATATGGGAGGCCTATGTTCAACAGAATAGTATGGCTGTAATTATTTTATTTTCGTGTATGCAATAAAGTGTTGTGAATAAATAAAGTGACTACCGACCTTTACTGTATCTTGTAACAGAAAAAAATATTAGTACCCTAGTTGATTATATTTCACTATATTTAGCTTGGATTTTTAGTAAAGGCACAGGTTCTTAAAGCCGGTAGTGTCTACAACAAACGCCTCTAATTTTAGACCCATATCAATAATGCAGACTCAGAAATCTTTCTAAAAATTATATTAAGTAATCCGTTAAGGCTTATTGTCACAATAGCAATCTAATGTCAAATACGATAAAGCAATAAAGCAATTCGTCAAATACGTTTAGACATAATGTAGCTTTATTAGTCCTCTAATAGGCCATACAAACACATTTGTATTTTGCCTCTCGCTTTGAGCGCTCTCTTCGTTTCCCTCGCACATGGAGCACGGGACTCCCCCTTCGTGCCCGCCGCCGCCCGCTGCCGCCCTCCGGTCGTGCCGTCAGATGTAGGGCAATATGTGCTTCTGCCATTTATGTTTCCCTGGTATCAATCCGGACCGCTGCCTCGTGTAAACCGTCATTTGGCAAACGCATCATCAAATTGTTTCTTTCATTAAATTCTCATCATTTTTCCTTTATGAGATCATATGTCCTCTCAGAATTTTTGAGACACGAATGCGTTTGCGTTGTCTATTGTAAGATTTATCTCAATTTATACATAATAGGTTATGTGTAATACACCTGATGTCATAACCTTTAACCCAAATAGGGTGGTCAGAGATATACCCAAAGTACTCTTTTACGTTTCTTAATATACATACTTACATAAATACATACATATATAGACTCGTAAAATATTACCCTCCTTCCTTGGGCAGTCGGGTAAAACAAAAAATAATAAATTAAACAAATAACTATTTAAGTATTTAAACACCAAACAACCCGATAGCATATTTTGGATTTTACGAGGGCCATGTTGGATTTTATTACCATTTCCTATGACGCTCTAGGGATTAAGACGAATTGGTCGACACCTTGCACAGAATTATTTTAGTACTTGACCTGTATTTTGCCTTTCAAAATTGGTCAAGCCGTTTAGGCTACAGGGGGTACCACAGAAATCTATATACATACATACACTCGAAAAACATTACCCGCCTTTTTAGGGTAATGTTTTTCGTTGTTAGCAAATTGATTGTCGAGAAAATAAAAAAATATTCAAGTTTAGTTATTTTTGAATTTGCCACGCTTTGTTTCCTAGATAGCAAACCCGAAGCCAAGCCGGAGAAAAATTTATGGCTCTCAATCTTGGACGGCAAATTTGGCCGTACATACCAAGGTGACAGAACCATGGCAGAGATAGAAAATCCGTAATACAACCACTTGCCCTCCGCACGGGATTTGCAGTTTCATACTGTAAAATATTCTCAATAGGTTACAATTTGCAAGTAGTGCCTTTAGCGGTTTTGACACATACATAAGATATACTCGTATATTGAAACTCGGTCGCTATTGATAAATATGAGAATTATTAAACAATGTAACACACATCTCTTTGCTAATAATTATCACAGTGAAGAAAGTGACTGATTGAGAGATACGAGCGTTTAAGTAAAATGATTCTTTTCTTTCTGAGTGTAGTGGCTGTTTCAAGAGATTTTTTAAAAGTCGTTTTTTGTGGCGTAGCCAAAAAAGGGAAGGGTTATGTGTATGCCCCGTAGTATGTAGGTCCATCACTATAATATTCCCTTATATACGGCTGATCCGATGTTGATGAGTGATACGTCATAAGATTAGACTTTATTGCGCGAGTGTCATTGGGTATATCAAATACTAAAAAATCATCTAAATGGCGGAACAATGTTGCTAAATTGTATGTCTTCAATTTTTTTTTCAAAATCAATGGTAATTTGCAAGAATGGCCCTGGGTATATCAAAATTTAAACAAATCAAAACGGTGATTTTGTGGTGTCAATTTGTATATAACAACATAAGTTGGGAGCACCTCCACGCGGTGAAACTATATTCACCCAGATGCCTTGATAATATTTGTGCACTTGATCCAAGAAAGCTGTTAAATTATCCACATTATCACAACCATGTGCAGGAATTAAATCGCTCACGAAATCTTACACAAACTCACAATAACAAATGTTGAACTAAAAAAATGAAAATAAAAAAGAATATAAAAAAAATAAAAAACGAATTTAAAATGAATATATACATTAAAAAAACAAGTAAAGATAAGATAAAAGAGATAAAAAATAAAATCTCTCTAAATAAATAACTCTGGAAATAAAATCGTGTGGACAATATGGCACGAAATCATTATGTCCCGAAGAATAGAAAATTACTGTTTCCGGGTTGAAATGGAAGGGACAATCAAGGCCCGTTCCACTTCCACTTTCACCTCTTTCACTCCATTTCTACGTTTATTTAAAAAATGGTGACGTCTGCTCCAAAATTTAATAATTATAAGAAATTTTATCTCCATATTACTTGTTTTTTTCTTATTTTTAGTGTATAAACTGATTTTTAACATTCGTTACACAGCAGTGGGATATATTTTTTTTAAATACTTTTTTCTTAAAACATTTCTGTTTTTCCAAGCTTCTATTTAGTTTGTAATGTTCGTATGTAAAAAAGTAGTATGTTTCAAAATTTGCAAAGTATTTTTCAACCAATTGTTGATATCTGATTGAGCTGAAATTGGGCATATTTCGGTGATAATGCAATGTTACGATACCATTGAGCTGGTCTGATGATGGAGCCGGGATACCCCTACCCATAGTCCCTAAGACTGGAACTCCCTGATGGTAAATGACAAGTTAGTCTAATTTGGGTTACTTTGGTTTGTAGCCATTGCCATGAGCATTACACATACCTTATACATTTAAACCTATTTCACTCACGCAAACTAAACTCTAGCAACTTTTACTTAAATGTGGTTGATCACAATTTTTATGAAAGCTAGTTAAGAAGAGCCCTCATCCAGACTTTATATGCTATTGTCATTTTAGTACTCCTAGATATTATATTGTATGTTTATCGACCAATATATTATTATTCTGAGTATTGTATAAATGAAGAAATACACAGTTGTTTATAATGTACATACATGATATAATTAAGACTGACACATTGCTTTATCGGAGATATTATATAATGATGGAAGAGTATTTCAACGGAATTGTTTCTGTCTACGCGAGGACATTTGGTCGCACGTGGACCGGCCGCCGTAGAGAAAATCTGAATTTGATATCCTTAGTGGTTATCATATCCTGGTACCGGAATCCGATGTTGCGCGTGTTGCTACGCAACGAAGCACGAGAAGCGACAGAGGCACATTGCTATCCCGCTTTGACACCCCGGAAGCCTATTCATACACAACCTTCAATCAAGGCGTCTGATACGTTCCTGTACCAGAAACCATTGAAAGATGGCGCTTTACATCGCTAAATTAATTTAAGCTGGGTGTATTTCGTTAACTCATAATTATCGCTACGTACTCAGTAGAGGTTCGTTTGCATACTTATTTAAGCTTCTCGTGACGCTGACTTTAGGATTCTTATACAACAGTTGTAATCTAAGTACGGATTCGAACTCTATGGCAATGCTACAAGATAAAAATTTATAAAACCTCGTGGGGAAAAGCCTAGTCAAAATATCTGAAAACCAGCCAAGTACGTAACGGGTACACACTTAAAGTTACGTAGCAATTCTACTTTCGACTTTTCATCTAATTGTAAACATTTGAAACCTATTACTGTTAAAAAAATTACTATGTAGCTGCTATTTTGATTTTATTCAAATTTTTGATATGCATAGTTAATTATATAAATTGAAGTTTTGGAAAACGTCACGAATTTAATCTTAAATATATTTAAAAAATGAAAATTTGGAAAAGCCTCGAAGACAATAATATCATCGAAATACACCAAAAACTTAAGTTAAAGCTAAGTATCTGCGAAACTACGGAATTCGTAGACGATCGTAGCACGTCGTAGTACCCATCTACATACAATAATTAAGATTAATTTGCTACGCGTGCAATATAGAAATGAATCCACTTATGAACTGCCTGTGTAAATATGTGTGTTATCCAGCATATTGTACGCATTTCTTACGATATACAGGGCGTCCCAAAGTTATGGGACATGAAGGGGAAGTACCTTAAATATCGTAGATAGTGAATTTTGCTCAAAGAAGACTTTATGTTATTTTTAAAAGTTAGTAATTCTGCATTCATAGATTTTCTAAAAATTATTTGCTTCGGCTGGGAATCGAACCGACTCAAATGTGAAAAAAAAAACACCCTACTTTTATGATGCCAATCGAAAGAATAGCTAAAAAATAATAACTCTGCCTAAGTAACATAGTATTTTAAAAGAAAGGAACAACGTGAAATTAATCATTTTAATCAAATAAAAAACATACATGAAACTGCCGTAGTCAATTAAGTAGGTATTTTTTTGTAAATTAATTAATTAAATGCTCAAAATGTGATCCCTCTTGTCTTACGCAAATCGCCAATCTTTTAATGAGCCCGCTGCCTGTTGATTTTCTAATCATTTTATGGTGAACACTCGATGTGATATGGCACAATTCTGTTTGCAACTCGCCTACGTTCTCGTAACGCTTTTTGTATAGCATATCTTTCACGTATCCCCAAAAGAAGAAATCTAATGGTGTGAGGTCCGGGGATCTGGCCGGCCATCTAATCGGTCCATTTGTACCAATCCATGTAGGAAAACATTCATTTAGAAAATCTGCTGCTCTCCGACTATTATGAGCCGGAGCTCCATCTTGTTGGAAAATTAAGTTTTCTTGCTCCGCCGCGGAATGGTTTCTTATCTTATCCCTTAAAATTTGAAGTATTCCTAAATACTTTTCTGTGTTCAAGGTTCCTTGGTAAAAATGGATTAAGAAAACCCGGTTTTTTAAAAGTCCGCACCAACAGTTGAGTGAAAAACGCACTTGGTTATTAGTTTCAGTCACTCGTAGGGGATTTTCTTTAGACCAAATACGATTATTGTTGCGGTTATACATACCGTTATTGCTAAAGTTAGATTCGTCTGTCCAAATAATATTATCCAAAAAATTTGGATCTTCGAGCAATCGTGCCTGGATATCAAGACAGAAATTTTTTCTCCTTTCTGTATCGCCCGGAAGTAATTTTTGAACCAATCGTCCTTCAACATAACTCTTAAAACCGTGTTTTTTTAATACACGGTGTATTTTACTTTTTGAAACTCCAATTTCATGTTCTCCTTCTCTCACCGATGCTTTCGGAAAAGCCGAAAAGTAAATTAAAATACCAAGTTCTTCGTCGTTGATCGTATGGTTTTCTTGCTGTGGTTCTCTTGGGCGTTTATCGAAACGTCCCAGAGTTTTCAAATTGTTCACAAGCCTTTTCAAAACTTTACGAGACGGTATTTGTCTATCAGGATATTTTACGCCATACCACCGCAAACTTCTAGAGATATCTTTATCGTTCAAAAAATATGCTTCCATTAGATCAAAACTTACTTGATATGCCATGTTCGCAATAAATTAACACAATAACACTTGTGTAAGTGAATTGAGACTAAACAGATCAATATCCGAAAAACAAACGCTCGCACATACTGTTCCATTTTCAAATTTAAGAACAACATTTAAAAATATCACTTCTTTTTAAAATATCTTAAAAAGTATGCATTCAAACAAACGCTGTCATAAACTGTTCCATTTTCAAATTATAAATTATTTATTTTTGTTTTTAATTTGCCTTCTGTCTAGCTTACAGAGGACGTATTGAAATACAAGTTTTATCATTTCATCTACACGTGCACTTATAATAAGGAAAACTATGTTAGTACCTATTTTATGACGTGGGTACTTATTTACGAATAATCAATGCTATCTTTGGTATGATAATATCGCTACTTTTCGAACGTCGTCGGCAATAAATAACTTTCTTGAAATTTGACTCAATCATTTTATGTTGTTCCTTTCTTTTAAAATACTATGTTACTTAGGCAGAGTTATTATTTTTTAGCTATTCTTTCGATTGGCATCATAAAAGTAGGGTGTTTTTTTTTTCACATTTAAGTCGGTTCGATTCCCAGCCGAAGCAAGTAATTTTTAGAAAATCTATGAATGCAGAATTACTAACTTTTAAAAATAACATAAAGTCTTCTTTGAGCAAAATTCACTATCTACGATATTTAAGGTACTTCCCCTTCATGTCCCATAACTTTGGGACGCCCTGTATAGTTGTTTAAAGTAGATAGAAATACTAGTAATAGTTTATCTCGTATGAGAAAAAAATTTAAAATACTCGTAGACTCTTCAATGTATCATACCACAACACCTCTATATACAATAACGCTGTTGGAAACCAGCAAGAACTTTTACAAACAAACTTAGTTTTGCGATATAGAAATTAAATTTATGAAAATGTTACGGAGCTTAGGGATATTTACACAAATCGCAATGTCTCGCATCACTGCCTAAAAATAATGCAGTATTTATAGATTTAAACTATCAAATCTCCTTCGTTATAAATAAATTTCTCTAACTCCTTGGAAAATTTCCTTGACCTTTCCCACGTCGTCCGATTGCTTGATATAAAATATATCCTGTCGTTACTGTCGCCCTAGTACCTGAGCGGCTCACTTAGTTACGTGTTCAAGTTGAAATTTTTATATTGCTGTCGGATTTTACATATGCACGATAACAGCTGATTCATTTCGGATATATGTATAATAATTAGCGATTGATCTTGGTTTTAGTTTCACATAGAGTTATAATTATCATACCGCCGCCGTCGTGATTTCCTGTCTTTTATAGAAATATTTGTAATCCCGCTACATCGGCATCACTAAAAATGCCGAAGAATACCTATAATATGTTTATGTGAGCTTACGACGTTGTCTCAGGAAATTTTACAAAATTCGTTTGATGCGGTGACAACTTTTGACTTTTTTCATTTACATTAATCGAACTGTCTTTTGAGCATTTTCATGCCGGTTGAGTTTAACGTTATTAGCATATTAGCATTTGTTTAACTTTCTTAGCAAGTTCGCCGAAATAAGCGTTTTCGTTTTCTGATAAAGATTTCGATTTTCTTTTATTCTTCCATTGAACAAAATTTTCGTTGTCAAACAAGCTGTTTATTAGGGCTCTTGCTGCCTCTTGAATTTCAGGTGCCGTAAAAATTCACTTCACTTCACTTTTTGGAGGTTTTATGGCTCCATCGTGTTTGACGATGATTCTGCCAAAGTCAAGGTTGACAGAAACACTGACAAAAACAGGATTAGGAATACCGGTGGATAGAACAAGATAAACAGAAAGAGAAAATAAATAAAGACAGTTGAGAGTACTATAACTACTGATGGATATATTAAATAAAAATTATTAAATGCCAAACAAAATCAATGACGAACAATAATTCACGCGTCAAAATATCCATTTGTTTTTTATGAAACAGCTTTCTATTGGTAAGCCTGTTCGAAATTTAAATAAAACCTTGGACAAGTTACCTCCGTGGTTGCAATGTCTCAGAGTAAAAGAGTAGTTCCATTTTTAAATTACACGGCAGATAGAAATTTATTCGGGCGCTAAACACGTCGGATTTCTATACAACTTTGCTGACCGCTGCTCCCAGCTCAGTTACATAATAACATAACATAAGTAAAGGTACTTAAAATCTTCAAAAAAGTGTACTTAGTGTTGTCCAATATGGAAATCGAGCTAAATGTATGGAAGGGTTGATTTTTTTATGAGAATAAATAGTATAAGAAAGGTTGTTCGGAATAACAACCAGAGTTAAATAAAATATACAGTATGAAAGATCAATTAAAGTTTATTCTCTAATTGATCAAAAATGGTTCCAAATTGGCGGGTGGAAGAGAAGTTCATGAATATTTCATCCAGGATATTCCTTCCAATTCGTTCTCTCCCGGATTTTGAGGTGAAGCTCACTCTCACTTGTCTCCAATTATCCAACTCCATACTGATGAAACTTTGGCGCGACGACGACCACAAGATCACATTCTGCTGCAACGAGGCCAAAGACGACTTAAATGTGCAGAGTATACAGAAAGGCGCGTTCATTAAATTTAATCCATTCTTTGCATCATAAATACATATATCATATATAAAGCTATGTAGACATATAATTTTTGTAGCATATATTTTTCCATTATGATGTAGGTGGTCGCGTGTTCAAAATGTATTGTTTGGACGTTTTCATGCATTTCCCAAACGCTTCGATTCTTAGGTATTTCTTAAGAAAGCTTGTTCAATACGCAATAAATGGCTGCTATCGTAAAAGTATTAAGGTCAAAGTTAAAAATGCTTTATTTTGTAAGTACACAGGGTATACTTAAAATAGTCAATTTTTCGTAGCATGGGGCAGAAAAGGCAGCATAAGTTTAAATTTGTGTCTGTTCGACTTGGTTAGTTTATTTTTACAAGCTTTATAAATATCCCCCTAGTTTCTTAGCCGCCTATGAAACAAAGTTTTAGAAAGTTACTTGGACCAATAATCGTCTATGGAGAGGTATGAAAGGAACAGATTTATTATAAAATTTTCAAGAAGGAGAGAGAATGAATATCGTAAATTGGTTTGTTCAATGTGGACCGTGGGTTGAGTGAAAGGGATGGACTAACTCACACTTGACCCACACCGGTTTCTCTCTGTATACAGTATCTTTATTATTTATTATACCCTGGTACTAAGTTGGTGAATGCGGTGCACGGAGGACGATGTTATACCAAAAGTGGCGCCATCTCTTATTTCTTGCTCTAACTACAAAGTACCAAAACATAATTATAGCTATAACTGTATACAACCCAACATACCACCTACTGCTATGGCCACTGTAATTGTTCACTCGAGAGCCAGAAATAAGAGATGGCGCCACTTTTGGTATGACATCGTCCTCCGTGTACGCATTCACCAACTTAGTACCAGGGTATAATAAATTGTGTGAGAGTCTCCAATAGATATAGGGACGTAGCTTTTACTAGTAAATATGCGTATAATCTTCGTAATTATTTTATATTGTTATTCCAGATCATGCTTCCTTCCCGGTTTGACATAACTATTTGGATCCCTCGATTACATAATAAAAAACATGTTTTTTCTTTCTAAATTCTTCTATCAATAACCTCCGCTAAAAACAAACTACTTTTTAACATATTTTAATTGTCAATAATTCAAATTCTAAAAGAATGTTTATTTATATATTTACTTATTTATATAGAATCAACAGCATTATTGCAGAACTTATATTATAGTAAACTAATACCAAACTTATGCCCATTAGTAATTCTTGTTATGTTACTGACAATAATTATAGTTCTAATTGAGTGGGTAACGTTTCATTTATATTACAAGACAATTTGTACTTTTACATTATTATTGTATAGGTATCAATAAAACAATCCTCAGTAATATACGAGTCGTTATGTTAATGAGTCTAAATTGCATAGTATTAAAAGTCAAACTAAAGAAATGAAGCCAAATAAAAATGTCACAAATGTAGATCTATAATTAACTAATAAAAATAATGATGAACTAAAATAACTTGTCGCATGTGTACAAGTTAACGACTTCGATTGAAGTGTCTGTGGGTATGTGAGTGTGGGTGTGTATATTTATTTAGTATGTATGGTAATTCAGTACTTTGTTAACCTGCCACCGAGCGCCGCCTGCCTGTATGGGTAGGCTGACGTAGTATGTTTACGTGTGAAGCGGGATTGTAGGTTGTAGTGGTGAACCCACTACAATACAGCCAGCTACACCACAATACAATGTATGCCGCGAAATACAGCCGAACAAATCATTAAATCATTTAATCATTTGTATTTATGTAACTAACTGTTTATTTCTTTTCGCGCCCAATGCTATAAGCTCCAACTTCAAATATACGATTTTATAATTTCTCGCCCCTTAATTGATATTGTGCCTGGATCTCATCCAGCACACTATAAATCAGGGCTCTGTTCCGGCTCCCCCGGTGGTGTAGTGCCTCGGGAATGTTTGCTGACGCCAGCGTGGATGACTTTTACGCCATCATGCGTAAAAAAGCAGCATCCCTGGTGCAAAGGGTACGGGGGAGCTCGAACACAGTGCTGAAGGTAGTGGGTGACAGGCTGGATTCCGCTTTGGTTGGCAGGTTCACTGAACTTCATGTTCTGAAGGTCAGGTGAGCATGCGGACGGATGGGGAGTCCGGACTGTTTATCGCACATCTTTTCTTTTTGTTATGTTTAAGTTCTAATTTATGTATTAACAGTTATTACTAACATTTTTAATCACATTTATGGACCAAATAGTCTGAAAATAAACAATTTTTATTTTTATTTTTTATTATAAATTAACATTTGCTTTACCTGCCTATGTCGGAAGATAAAACATTATAATATTGGAATATGTGACTCTGCTAAAGGCCTGAAATCTGCTTGGTTAAACCTCTCCGAGCAATTTGCCTTACAAAACAAAACCGACAAAAACCTCTTCTAACACACAATATCCCATTCGATCTTTCCTATGACTAAAGATACTATTTATTGAACAATGAAAATTGAAATTTAAAAAAAGTTGCTAAATAAATATTTTTTATTTTTGGCTTGTGACTGCCCTTAACTAATCCTTAACATAATCTAAAACATCTATATTTAACCTATTTCCTCTGTTATAAAACTCTTTTAAGGAAACGAAATAAAATTCAAAGGCACAGAGCATTGTCAGTCGAGATAAACACAGTCATGTCAAGGTCAATCAAACAACAATATGTTGGTAATGATCGCAAATAACAAGGAATAATAAAAAGACATTCCTACGGGTTAGAATATCTTTTACTGTCAAGTTAGTCTCTTCCTCCCCGCAAAGAAAAAAAAAGGATGTTGTAGATCTATTGAAATAGACCCGTAAAAAGTTATATTTAGTTTGATATGTCTTTGTCTTCATATGTTACTTTCATCATCGTTATCAGCCCGTAAACAGCTCATTGCAGGGATATAGGCCTTCCCTCGTATATGAGGGAGTATGGGCCATAATCCACCACGCTGGCCCAATGCGGGTTGGGGACTTCACATGCCTTCGAACTTTTATTTCTCAGGCATGCAGGTTTCCTCGCGATGTATTCCTTAAGAACAGTCGGATAAATGCACTTAATCGTAAGTAATTAAATTATTCACCTTTTACTTTGCACTATCCAACTACTTATTAAAAAGCTTCTTTAACTGAGATTGTCTGGAAAAAATCTCTATCAGCGATAAGACCGCCTTTGTACACTTCATCATCTACGTTAAATGTTCTTTGTATTTCATTTTTGTGTGTAATAAAGAATTTAATAATAATAATAAATTAAATTTAAAAACACATTGGTGCATGGCCTGCCTGGGAATCGAACCCCGACTTCTTAAATTGGGAGATCGCGTCTTAACCGCTGAGCCACCGATGCTCCTTACTGTTACTTGTATATGTTATTTTATTTAAGCAATTTTATCAAATCGTCCTCCTTATGATGAACGCTTAGACTCATGAGAATCTAATCACCATGGCACTTATGCCCATATACGGTGTGTGCATCAAGCAAAAACCTTCGAATACCAACATACAACTATCATTAAACTTCCCTTTTATATCAACATATTAAACAATAACAATCTTTTACATTAAAACAATTGACAAATATTAATAATTAACATAAGCTAATAAACAAAAATAAAAATAAGACCTTAACATACGGTTATAGTTCCATGTCCTATCCTATTTTTCTAATCCCATTGTTTCTTCACAGAATGTCAGCAACTGGATTAACTCTCATCTATAAATGTTTCTTCATCACTGATTATTATCCATCTTCATCTCTTGGATGGATCCCTACTATGAATTCTCCAGTCCAATACTCGAATATGCGTGATGTACAGGAACAGAAACAACACACGCATTGTATTCCCTCCCTCCAATAGAATTTCCCTTGAAACATTAATGGTCATTAGTAAATTGATTTGGGTTTCTTGTTGAAGATCATCATCTGAAGAATTTTGACACGCCGTAGGTTCCGTTTCTTTAAATATTGTTACATTGTCATCTAGGGAAAATTCTTTCAAAATAGCATTAATTTTGTCATTATAAGACAATTATTTTTTAAATATCCTTTTTTTTTTAAATGGGCCCGTTAAATATAATGCTATGCTCATTTTTTTATTGTCATCACTTCAGTTGCGTAATGATGCAATAGCGTTGTACTGCATAACAAAATCCTTTAGATCCATATTGTATCCATTAAATTTCGCCATATTGAAAAAAAATCTAAACATAATAATGTGTATAATACTTAACTTTGGCTACGATGAATGACGCACTTCACCATTTAACGTTTTGTTCGTTAGGCGCCTTCACCATGTAATGGTTCACCTCGAGCGTGTGAGAGTCTCTAATAGATATAGGGACGTAGCTTTAACTAGTAAATATGCGTATAATCTTCATAATTATTTTATTTTGTTATATATTGTTATTCCAGATCATGCTTCCTTCCCGGTGTGACATAACTATTTGGATCCCTCGATTTATTACAAAATTAAAATATGTTTTTCTTTCTAAATTCTTCTATCCATAACCTCCGCTAAAAACTACTTTTTCACATATTTTGATTGTCAATAATGAAATGAATGTATTTCTTTTCGCCCCCAATGGTATACGATCAAACTAGAAATATACAACCTTACACTACTTAAAGTTTTCAATTTATGCTATTTAATGCAAAGAGTAGTACATACACTATGTGACAAGTTTGTGTATAGATACTCTTTAAATTAGTAAATTGCATAAATTGTTTATAATAAGGAAATTAGAAGGAGAGATAAAATAAAACTCATGCTTAATATTTTTCAAGTTTTCTTTTCAAATTTTCTATCACTTTCGTAAAAGTAGGATTATTGACTAAATTTTTGGCCATTTTTAATTCCTTCGCTTACCTCCTTGTTCGACTGAGACATTTGTTTAATTTTGCTTGGAGAACAGCTAACTTCTTCATCATCATAATGCTGAAATTTAGACATTTTCACACGTTTTGTAACATGGGTAGAATCTCTTGTTTTACCTGAAAAAGCGATATTGTTAATGTAATTATATATACTAGAAAGCTAGCTATAGTTGCGACAATTTAATATCAGACTCGACCGTTATAGGCATAAACATTTATTTATCTTTAAATAGTGTAAAACCAATGGAATCAAGTTCTAAATCATATTTTGATACAGTTTTCATTATTATTTTGAGAATTACTTGAGGAAAGTTTTTATATGGTATAATACGTATATTACACATAGGTAATTACACCACCAGTGCAAAACTGGGGTGGGTCCCTAGTCGTAAGTAAAGAATATTAAAAAAAAAGAAAAAATATTTAAACCCATCTCATGACACATTCAGGTACAAGTATTACACAGTCGAGACACATACAAAAAGTAAACATATTATGGTGATTATCCTGTATTACATGTTATATCGATCTGTATCACAGGATGGGTTTATGATTTACATTAGTACTGTTAACAATTCGTACTAGTTTAGAGAACCAATATTAAAATTTCAAGCAGATCGAAAAAGTATCCACCTTTTTCGAAAACTAAAATAGTACTTAAGAAAAAAATGGATGTGTTATAGAATACTTATGTTCATGAATTTATATATTATTTATAAATATTTTGGTTAGTAACTTAAATTACGCTATTGTATATAACTGTGAACAGAAGGGACCATACGACTGCTGCGGCACAATCAGTATTATTTGGATCAATGGATTGTACTCTCGATTCTAATTAAAATATCGGCTTTTTCAGTTTTAAAGAAACATCCTGTATAGGCACAAGGTGAACAAATTATTTCAGTTAGCTAGAGTAATGTCAAAGTCAAAGTAAAAAATGCTTTATTTTGTAGGTACACAGAGTACACTTAAAATAGTCAATTTTACATTTTTTAAGCTACTGCATGTTCAAAATGCAATTTTCCCTGAGAAAAACAAGCAAGAAACTCGAAGGGTTGCTTTTTTAAAATCAGGCTTTGATTTTACATAAAGGTTTTTATATTTCATTATTAAATGTGAAATAGCCTGGCAAGCGAACGATCTTGCCAGGCTATTACGAAGGATGATTATCATCTAAATAGTCTCATATTTTATAATATGCTTTGTTACTAAGTTTCTGTTTTATAGTATCTTTAAATTTATTGAGAGGAAGAGTTTGTATATCAACTGGAACCTTATTGAAAAAACGTATACATAACCCTTTGAATGAATTACTGCATTTGCGGAGGCGACTTATGTGACCTGCAAGTTTATTTTTATTTCTTGTATTGACATCATGTTTATCACTATTTTTCCTAAATGATGCTATATTTTTTTTGACATACATTAGATTTTCTGTTTTTTACCATCAATAATCTCATTTACAGGTCGTTGGTTCACAGACCTACTGGGTTGATTCAGGGGATCGGTAGAATAAAACAAACACTTATTGACATAAAAATGTTTCATTCTTGATGTGATGAGTCATAGACTTATTCCAAGCCTGTACTGTAACATGTAAGTAAGTGGTTGTACTTTAACACACACATGATCTTCATTAGGATTAGATTTGGAGCGTGGAAGTAATTTATATTACTTATTGTAAATTATTTTGCGCAATAAAGAGTACTTGTATTGTATTATATGCACTACTCATAATTGCAATATTTTAACCGGTCTCCCAATTTAGGAGGTCCGGGTTCTATACCCAGGCAGGCCATGAATTTTTTTATGGTTAACTGGATACGCATTTGACCACAATCTCACCTGATGGGAAGTGACAATGAGTTCTTAAATTTAATTTAATTACTTATATGCATTTATCCAACTGCTCTTAAACGGTGAAGGAAAACATCGTGAGGAAACCTGCATGCCTGAGAAATAAAAATTTTAAGGCATTTGAAGTACCAACCCCCATTGGGCCAGCGTGGTGGACTATAGCCCATACTCCCACATATACCTACGAACGAAGGGCTATATCCCTGCAGTGGGATGTTTACGGGCTGAAGTGATGGTGATGATGAATATTAAGATAGGTATGCACTTACGCCCACTGTCTACAGACAAAACAGAAATCGTAACAGAAAAATTAATAAAAACAATAATCTTATCTTAAATTTATTGTTGGCTACTTCATTTCGGAGCGTGGCATTAGCAGCGACATCTATTTACATTTGCGATCAAGTTTTAATGCTATTAATTTTAAAATCAGTAAGCTAAATAGCTAATAGCTACCTCATCTTCACTTAACATCAGGTGTGATTGAGGTCAAGTACGAATCCGTCGTGCATAAAAAAAAAAAAAAAACCTTTAGATTCCAACTCATATGTTTCTTATTCTCGTACGGATTGTATTAGAAATTTGTCCACAGAATTTCTTCTATGATTGTATAATGTGATGCGTTATTTGTTAGGAGAAATGCAACGCTCATATTCGCCTCCGGTAGAGGCCTAGTGGCGTGTCTCTTGCGTATTTTTTTCCGCATTTTTACGCAATTTCCGGAAGGCAATACATAAAAAAAACTATTCTAACTGAATCTCTAACTTATTCTGATTTAAACTATAAGTATTAATTAAATGTTTACGGTCTACGTTATTATCCCGCACACAATGGCACGGTTTCCAACAATGACAACATTATCAATGATCGGTGGTTTGAAACCAAAGGCCTAGGTCTTGGTGGTTGGCGTAGCTAGCTACGCGGATTTAAACCACACTCGGCAATAAAGTGTCTCCCTCTGGTGGTGACTGATACTGCTCTACAGTATCTTTCCATTTATCATACCCTGGTAATATTTTAGTCAAAGCGTTATTTGTTAAGCAGATTCGCCAAGGCAATTTTGCTTCTGGAGACTCTTGATAAGTTATTATGCCCTGGTACCGTAGTCAGATACTTCATTGTTTTCTAGGCAAACGTTTGCTTACGCGCCATTGCCAAGGTATTTTCGATATCCTCACAACTTATCATGTCTTGGTACAATACCAGACAATCCGTGGCTGGGTGATTTTAACACGCCACGCTCTCCGGCTGAAGCTGCAACCATGCGATGCTTCCATGCCGATTTTAAACTTTATATTGCAGCAAGATGGAAACTGGGAACCCAAGGCACAGAATTAACCCAAGGCACAGAATTAATATAGTACTCCCAAGGGTTCACTAGGCATACACGAATTTTCGAATTACCTGATTTCTCCAAATTAAAACAATGTAAAGTGTCATTTATCAGTTGGTAGGATTCATTCTCCTTGCCAGACCTAGCTGGGTGGGTATCACCCTCATTTTGTGTCTGCAAACGTCAATACTCACCTGTATTCCTATAATATTAGGTCCTAAATTGGCTAAAGAATTTCTTCTATGATTGTATAATGTGATGCGTTATTATTTGTTAGGAGAAATGCAACGCTCATATTCGCCTCCGGTAGAGGCGCTAGTGGCGCGTCTCTTGCGTATTTTTTCCGCAAATTTACGCAAAATCTTGCATATTTTCCCTTTCCGGTAGGCAATACATAAAAAAAACTATTCTAACTGAATCTCTAACTTATTATGATTTAAACTATAAGTATTAATTAAATGTTTACGGTCTACGTTATTATCCCGCACACAATGGCACGGTTTCCAACAATGACAACATTACCAATGCTCGGTGGTTTGAAACCAAACCCCTAGCTACGCGGATTTAAACCACTCTCGGCAATAAAGTGTCTCCCTCCGGTGGTGACTGATACTGCTCTACAGTATCTTTCCATTTATCATACCCTGGTAATATTTTAGTCAAAGCGTTATTTGTTAAGCAGATTCGCCAAGGCAATTTTGCCTCTGGAGACTCTTGATAAGTTATTATGCCCTGGTACCATAGTCAGATACTTCATTGTTTTCTTGGCAAACGTTTGCTTACGCGCCATTGCCAAGGTATTTTCGATATCCTTACAACTTATCATGTCTTGGTACAATACCAGTCAATCCGTGGCTAGGCGATTTTAACACGTCACGCTCTCCGGCTGAAGCTGCAACCATGCGATGCTTCCATGCCGATTTTAAACTTTATATTGCAGCAAGATGGAAACTCGGAACCCAAGGCACAGAATTAATATAGTACTCCCAAGGGCTCACGAGGCATACACGAATTTTCGAATTACCTGATTTCTCCAAATTAACACAATTAAAATGTAAAGAGTTATTTTATTTTGCGTGTCATTTATCAGTTGGTAGGATTCATTCTCCTTGCCAGACCTAGCTGGGTGGGTATCACCCTCATATTGTGTCTGCAAACGTCAATACCGACAAGTATTCCTATAATATTAGGTCCTTACCTATGGAATTGGCGTTTTGTATGAAGACTTTCATTAAGACTGTTTTCTCCCTACAAACATTTTAGATATTTTTGGAAACGGCAAATCCAAATTTCGCTAAACTTTGTGTGTATTATCGGATAACATTAAGTTAAATATAGGCAGTGTTAATTTTTAAAAGTAACCGCTATATAAAAGTTTCAGCGAATCTAAGAAATGATTATGGGAAATGAAATTGGCGTTTTGTATGAAGACTTTCATTAAGACTGTTTTCTCCATACAAACATTTTTGATTTTTTGTTTGTGAACGGCATTTGCCGTTTAAGTAATGTTTACACACAAAGTTACTTTGTGTGTATTATCGGATAACATTAAGTTAAGTATAGGCAGCGTTAATTTGTAAAAGTAACCGCTTTATAAAAGTATCTGCGAATCTAAGAAATAATACTGGAAGCTCATGAAAAGAGCTGTGTTCAAGTTTTTTTATTATTTGATTTAACTCAGACATTAAAAAATATTTCATGTGAAACCTTGACAATATATTCTATTTTCCAAATAAAAAACAAATTTCGAAATAGCTATAGAATCGTAGAATTTGGTACATAATTATGATTAACGAAGAAAAAAATCTCCAATTTCATAGGTAACGACCTAATATTATATCCTATAAATATTATCCCATCAAAAACATTTCATGTAAAATGTTGCCAAGACGACCACATAAGGTTTGCTCTGATCTCATGTAGAGCCAAGCTTCTGTATCTACACGGCCTAACTCTACCGACCTCAACTTCAACAAATTCTACATATCAATAAATATGTATGGCTTGGCTGTTTCGTTACTTACTTCAGAAACCTGCTTGCTAATTTCTTATACCATGACATGGAAAAAGACCGTCGAAGTAAGCGACATGTAAAATTTAAACAAATGTCAAAGTTTTATTTGCTTATATGCAATTTTCCGTGCTTTCGGGAAACGAAGCATTCGAACTACCAATGATACTACAACTCCCCCGAAAAGTCCATCTCACCACCGGGGTTCTTAAAAAACATTTTAAACGCATATCACTTCGTTTACAACAGTTGCTACAAAAATTTATCTTACAGCTTATCATACCCTGGTAGTAACTGTGGACGGAAACACGTTGCCCGGCAACAAGCAAGGCGACGTTGCCATCATTGTCCGCACTCTTGTGATTTGACATTCATTTCATTTTAGACTCCATTACAAGGTAATAAAATAAAAAATAGAAGACGTTGACTAAATCCTGTCTCCCTCTATCATTTCATAGGGGACAACAGGTTGCACGAATTTTAAAAGCAGATTAAAGAAGTATTTATTTTTGGCTTTTTAGTATTTTAACGTGCTTGCCAATCTGTCTGAGGATTTTTGTGTAATGGCGACCCATTTAGCTCCGACAGCTTAGATGAACAGTTGTGGTATATCAACATCAGTGTTTTGAACAAGGAGTGCGGAAATATACTAATGGCATCTATTTTCTTTCTATGAACTAACTTCTTCTTTTCGAGTCTAGATAAGTTTAAAATTTTATTGGACCAAAACTTAGCCACTCTAACAGCATTGGCGTTAAGGAGGTCGTCAAAGGATATTTTCAAAAATATCACTTGTTTTACAATTTTTGGAAATATAGTTTCATCATCATCTGATTTAAGAGCCATGCTCTTGTCGGTGGAGATTTTTCCATATCTCTCTGCTCTCCGCCTTCCTCTTGACCTCCTGATACGACACGACGTTCAACTTCTCTTTTATAGTTTACAACTTTAAAATTAAATTTGAATACAATGTTTAAATATAAAACCAATATCTCATAGATGATTACAATAAAAAAAAATGTGTGGATTACAATATTAATTTCTTCTTATATATTTGAGAAGGAGAGAACGGCTTTTATAACATAATGTTACCAAAACTTTTAATCTTTAATATTATGTTTTCTCATTGTTATATACTTTATTCTTAACTTTGAAAAGAGATAAAAAAAAATCGCTTTTTCTCTACAACTTTTTCACATTCCTTTACAATACAAATATTCTTTATTGCGCAAAATACTTTACAATAACTCCTCCATTCCTCTAGTGTCATTAGTGTATTATTTAATTATTTATTTATTTAACACTTTACTGTATATAAGCATACACGTCAAACAAAACAAAAAAAAACAGTTTATTTTTTATTTAGTTTATTTGATTTAATATTATGCATGATGGTTTACATGAGTTATTTATGTTTATTAAAAAAAAAATGTTAATACAGAATTATTATATTTTAATTTACTTTACAATTAAAATTAAATAAACAAAAATAAATAATATTAAAACATATTGATGTTTTAATTATTTATTTTATTTTTTTTATAATTATTTAATTTCTTCACCCGTATTTCTTTTATTTTCATTTTCCATTTTTTAATTTATTAATCCATATTCGAGTTTTGCGAGTTTTAATTCTTATTTAAGCAAGCTATTAATAACTATCAGCGAATATGATGACTGTGCATAGTTCAGCTGTGTGGCTGCTGGCCGAGTGCATTGGCCTGCGTGTACTAGCTACGTTGTGCAAAAGGGATGACATTTAGGGCGCACGAGCCCACTGACAAATATACTTCACTAAGTATATTGGTAGTACGTGGTCGTAGCTACGAGCTTCTACGGCGACCTTCGTAGGTTATCTTCTACGCGACGGAGTTATTTTTAGATTACTCGACTGCTAAAATGAAGGAGTATGAGTTTAGCTTTTTGTGATTCACACTTGAATAAATGATTAAATTTTATTTCAATAGTTTGTTACTTGTCCTGTGTCATTAGGTGATCAATCTTATAACATTTCCGAGTCTTATGGACAATTACTAAAAAATATCTTGTAGATAATAAATCTAACTTGTACTCAGTTACAAAGTGATCAATCCTGCAAAGTTTCTAAGGTTAACTTATTACTTAGTGAAATTTTGTCAAAGTTGTGAGGCCCTTTTGTGTTCGTTGTTCGTTCGTAAACGTATTACCAAGATTTATTTTGCTTTTTATAGTATTTCAGCGTGCTTGCCAATCTTCCTGACCATTTTTGTGCGATGGCGACCTTTCGGGGTCCTACAGTTTAAACGGTGTATGACTCAGTTCCCATTGGTCCCAAACTCCTGTGGTAGGTAACACCAATGAAGTGGTTTCAACGACCCGCTCCATACACAGTAATATATAAGTCTATGGTGATTCTATTATTACAAGAAATTTAAGGTGCCTCTTTCTTTTTTTCTTTTATGCACGACGGGTTCGTATTTGATTTACCTACGGGTACGGGTACGGGTTCGTACATAGCCAGGCGGACATTTAAATTGGCATTTTGGCAAATTGGCATTGGCGGACATTGCCTTTTCTTAAGGGGCTCTGCCGAGGTTCTTTGACCGATTCCATTATAAGTATATTCTGAGATACCTCGGCCAATCGTGTATCTATTTCGATAATTTGTTTGAAAATGTATTTAAGTAAATATTAGGTGAAAAGTGACAGCATGATAATATTTAAGGGGACCTTAAATCGGGTTTTCCGGGCGTAAGTGTGCGAGCCATTTAAATAGGGTGGAATTCAGTTGGTGTAATTAATTATCATCCCCCGTTCGCTTAATTCGCAAAGCCCTTTGTTCTTAGGGCAATCACGTTCTCACCTAGACGCGGGTAGCAGAAGTCGGCAAGAGTTATCCGGTGGCGACTCACTAATACACGTCAGCGTCTAGTTTATTTTTTATTATGAGCTATGTGTGCGTAGCCCGCTCCCCTTTGGTCGCCATGGAGGACCGGAGGATTAAAGAACTTTGTACGACTTCCTTCGAACAAGTTATTTTTCCACCTACGTAATGGGGCGGCCATATTTATTTTTTGGTGTAATTAGTTCCCTGAAAGTCTACTTCTGGTATAGATTGACCCTGCATGAGATTTTTGTTGATTATGAATACTTAATGTTAATTTTATAATAATTAAAAACTTATTAATAACTCTTTTTACCGCGTTCATGTACTCGGTAATTCATCAGTATATATTAGGTCCTTACCTATAAAATTGGCGTTTTGTATGAAGAATTTCATGAAGACTGTTTTCTCCATACAAACATTTTTGATTTTTTTTTGGAACGGCAAATCCAAATTTAGCTAAACTTTGTGTGTATTATCTGATAATATTAAGTATAGGCAGCGTTAATTTTTAAAAGTAACCGCTTTATAAAAGTTTCAGCGAATCAAAGAAATGATTATGGCAAGCACATGAAAAGAGCTCTGTTCAATTTTTTTTTATTATGAGATTTAGCCCAGAAATTAAAATTTATTTCATGTGAAACCTTGAAATAATATTCCATTTTCCAAATAAATAACAAATTTGGATATCGCTTTGAAAATCGCAGGAATTGGTAAATATGATTAACGAAGAAAAAAAACTCCAAGTTCATAGGTAAACACCCAATATTAAGGTAGATGAGGTAGGAGACACACACTGAGTACATATTTTTGAACCAATTTGTGATACTGCGTCGTACACGGATAATCGAAAATTGTAAACTTATCTCTTTGTCGTTTTTAAGTATAATTATTTTTATTCACACATAAATAAACAGACAAATCTGTTTATTTATGTGTATATGAATGCAGTGGCAGAAATAAATACTTTATCTATCTATCTATATTTGCATATATATAATTATCCTTTTAAAGATGCATTCCAGAGATAGGCAACGGATTGTAGTTGGTTATAATGCCAATTTTAGAAAATTGATCCTATTTTAACAATGGAATCAAATATTAACCTGAGCAAACACTAACCTTTGAGCTATGAAGGTGGTACAAATATCGCTTCTGTCCCACACAGGTCGTATCAAGTGGTCTCGGTGTCTAATGTACAACATGACGGAGACCGTGGAGAGCGTGTGTGCACACCCGGTGCTACGCGCGCTGCCCGCCTCCGCTGACATGATGAGGAAGTACACCAACACGCGGTCCCTCATCAACGGCTACGAGGAGACCATGCGGGCGGTCTGGATGAACCAAAACGTAAGAAAGAAAATTCATACTTGAATCAATGCTATGGCCAAATGCAAAGACTATTTTAATGCACACGAGCCGAAGATAAAGTATGTGATCTAAGTAAATGCTTATTTAAGTTGCTCTTGGAAATCCCAAGATTGTAGAATTTCGCAAAAACTGTCGCCTGAAGGAACTAAAGGAGTACTGTGTGGTTTCGGCACTCAAATAGAATAGTATCAAACCGTTTCTTCCAGTGGGTCCCGTCGTAAAAGGCGACTATGGGAACTTCCACCAAAAAACATCTATAGATTTGCACTTTTCAACGGCGATAGGCTCAACCCCTGTCACGTGTGCATTTCTGTATATTTCGTCAGGTGAAGCATGGTTGTTGTTCAATCATTAAACTCATAATTGCTACGTACCTGAGATCATTTCGTTTTGGAGGACGATGGAGATTGTGGTAGTTAGGCTGGAGTACATTTAGAAATGCCATTTTATCAATCAAACCGAGTACTAAACCAATGGGAATCTCTACCACGACCACGGAGACTTATAAACCGTGTTTACAGAAACTGAAAACACATGCACAAAACGTCTAAAAAAAATTAATACGAGCAATTTGTGGTGTGGCTCAAGATTTGTTTTGTACATCAGTCTTAGAGGAACTTAAAATTTTATAGATACCAGGGACCCTAATAGATGAATGATTATAGAAATTCTTTTTTTTTATATTTTATGTTTTTTTTTGTTATAAATTATCCAACTATGTTAAAGTTACGTACGTACTGTTCTTGCGCTCCACAACTTAGAAACACTACGTCTCTTTATATTCACTCGCACCCACTATCACTCATCAATCACTATTTCAAGAGTCTGAAAATTGCTATTTACTAATTACTCACTGTTTCCTCAGGTTTAGGTTCCAAGTTGGTCTGCTCCTTAGGGGATAGCTGAAAATCACTGTTTTGCTCAATGAGCAATCTAATACACTGAGCTATGACCCATTTGTACTGCTGCAGCACACACATGCGTTAGTGTTACAATATTATGTTATTGTTGTTGATGTATTACCTTATCTGTTACAATATGTATAAGTCAAATGTATGTGTGTGACTGTGGAAACAAATAAAGGCTTTATCTATCTATCTAACTTCCAAAAATAACACTGTATCAAAAAGGCTGCTATTTTATGGGTAGAGTAATATACAATAAAATTCCACGGCTTATAACATATCCACATTTTTTTTTATTTGAGAGGGCGGCAAACGAGCATCCGGGTCACCTGATGGAAAGCAATCACCGCCGCCCATGGACATCCGCAAAACCAAAAGGGTCACAGATTCGTCACTTCTAAATAAATTCAGAAACCATCTACGAAATTGGCTTCTTGAATACACGTTATACTCTGTTAAAGAATTTTTAGAGCACGACAAAACTGGTGTTTCATTATTGTTGAATTGAAATGCATTCTTGACTTGTTATTATTAAGTAAATAGGTATGTCAAAATTATTAAGTAAATTGTATGATTTATCCCTACGTTTACAATTAGCATGATCTTAAATATGGTTGATCTAGGCTAACTTTACAATATTGTATAAGATCATGTATTCGGACCCTGTCCAAATGCAAATAAATACATTACAATTATATTATAAACAAAGTAGGTAGGATATTATATATATTATCTGTTATATCTTTCCATATTTCCATATCATATGGTCTTAAAAAAAATGAAATTATGCGTTATGTGACTAGGGTAGTTATGAGATACAAAAAAAAATCTTGAATCTGCTTTTCGAAATCATTTTGGTAAGTTTCACTTTATGCAATGAGTCATTGTCACGATGCGAGAAAACCTGATAGGACCTTTTTGATTCAACACACCAAATACGGTTGGTTTAAGACAAACAAATGGCATTCACGGTTTTTTTAGCTGAAAGCTGATAATAATCCATTCCGATCGATCCAATTTCATCGAAATCATGCACGAAAATGTTCACGTAAGAATTCCATTTTTGCAAGAAAAACTTGGGATATTCAATAAAAAATTCTGACTTTCTGAATAGTGGAATAATGGTAATGCTATCTCTTTTAATAAACATGTTCATATCTCTATATTAAAACTTCTCTGGTAACCCATGTATACGAACATAATATGAATAACGGAAGTCACCACGATTATGTCATTAAGTTACCACAAAGCGCGCCTCATTCATTGTACGAGTATCTGCTCATTTAATCAATCTAAATAAGGTTGGTTCTTGACAATGTCAATAATAATTTACGTCTAAATATGGAACATACATTATTATATCAAATTTGTGGAGTCCGTTAATATCAATATTCTACATTAGATGTCAACGTCAAGAGTCGACTGAGTGAACCGTGTGTACGGATACGACTCGACGCGACGGAGAATCCATTCATCTGCCGGTCCGCCTATACAATAAATTGCGATCGCGTAGTCACCTTCCTGCGTTTCTGTCGCCCTAGTACACATGCGGCTATTGGACGGATTGTTTTATCCGCAAGTAGATGCGTTGTATGGGGAAACTGGAATTAATTTCTTTTCTGGAAAACTCTACATAAGTTTATCAAATACGGATTTCTTTAGATTTAAAATATAAATGTATATAAATATATATTTTTTTAATTTACACGAATTTTAACGTAGTATATCTTTTTCATTAATTTTGCCTGTGATGTCCTTTATAAACAATTCCAATTTTATTTTCTAGTTAAACCAATTAAAGGAATGGAACACATCGCTTTTCACCTAAGTGAACTGCATTTTTATACAAGTGCAAGCCAAAATTACATAATTTGAAAAAAAAAGTATCAGTCACTGAAAATAGTAAACGCCAGTACACGTTGGTACTGAGCGCCATAGATTTTATCTCTATTTTATTTTAGAACATCCTGATTTTTTTATTAGCCGAACACAATTTTGACTTTAGTTTTCCTTCTGAAAGCATATTTTCGTATTTATTTAAGATAAGTAAACGGAGCTTGTAATAATATACGTATAATATTTTTTTTTTTAATAAGTAGAAATTATTTACAATCTTAGCTATGAGGTATTTCATAGAGCATATTTAATGAATCACATTACAAGGAAATAAAATATTTGCCTTTTTTTTTTGCAGTATATTTATTAGTAGATAGTGTGATTGGTAGTTATGTATATATTTATACCCAAACTATATTATTATTTTCGATATATATAAACTAAACTGTGTTAATTAAATTGTGCAATGATTGTTGGGCAATTTTTTAATCTGCGTCCAACTTTAATACTGTGAAAACTGCTAAATATTTTATATTTGTAAATTATGTTCCTCAATGTATTCTCTTCATACCCAATGGTAGCCTCAACCAAATCAATATAAATTGATAACTGATTTTGATTTGGTTAAGGCTACCAATATATATGAAATTATAGTTTCTACTCTTACTTTAGAATATGTATAGACTAGAAGTGGTCTCATAATTGATCCATTTATACGTCCATATCAATACGATACGAATGTGGCCGGTTTGATGACCGAAATCTTATAAGTTTTCATGTCAATAAATCGTTATCAATCTGGGCAGCCGACGGAACAGTACTTATATTTCAAAGATGTTCTTTAAAAATAATCGCACTCCCCCATTTTCAGTTATGGGACGTAGACGACTGCCTCAACAACACGTTGCTGCGTATCGACGAGGCAGGCCGCATTGGGGTCAACTTGGATCACACGGTGCGACTGCTCATCCGTGAGTCCGACTGCCTCGTCAAGATGGGCGTGGACCTACCAATAGTGTGCCATTCACTCTACGCCAAGAAGAACTACTTCACACTGGTCAATGATTCCCTTCAGGTATTTTGGGTATTTAAAATATTGCGCTAACCACAATTTAATGACATTCTCGTATGGGAGTTATACACGTTATACATTCGGTCCCATTGTCTCACTGTCTTCAACAAGCCAAGTCTGAAGTTATCAGCTGGTCTCCAATCTAATTCACCAAAGAAATAGACTTTCGTATACACTCAATAATTGTGAATTATTAAATAACATACTGAAATTATATTGCGTTGTTTGCTTGCTAAAGGTGTGTGCAACGTCCTTCAGTATTCAACTATCGGTGCACACATCTTCACGTTAGCGTAGATGCGGTAAATTGATCCTCCATTTTATGCTTTCCTAGTACGTAACCTGTTTATATTCCACAAATTCTTGGCTTCTTGTTTCTTAAATTCTTGAAACTATCTTGAATATACACTCCAAGAACTTGCGATACCAGGAGATAATGAATTGTAAAGCGATCTAGTGTATCCAACATATAATATCAACTTTGCTTATTCTCAGTTTTTACTGGAAGACTACCTTCGCACAGTGCGCCGAGTAAAATTGGAAGTCCGCCCTCTCTTTCTCCCGCAAGTGGTTCGTCTATCGTCTCTCCTGCTTCCCGCTCTGAGGACTGTTTGTTGGACCAGTGAAGATTGGAAGGAATTCATAGACCGTGCCAATGCTGCCATTAAGAGCTTTGACGTACTGGTAACTAGGGTCCACGATATATACACAAATAGAATCATCTATATGTTGACTGGAATGCAAGAGGTCTCCTTGATAACGTTGCCAGGTAAGGAAACTTTTACAAAGTGTTTTAGTATTTCATTACTAAAAATTGAAAATTTACAAAACCCCAGAGAAAACAGGCGATTACATTATCATCCAGATAAATCAATTAACACAGAGGTTGTTTAAAAGCTGTATCTTCGAAATGCTTTCCAACCGATTTCCTTTAAATATCGCCGTTGAAAGGACGCAGTCTGAGAGCGGAAAAACATGGACAGACGTCGAGATTCTAAATCAAACGACAAAGCTATGCACCTGTTTTTTATTAATTTAAAAATTTACTAGTGCCACACGTTAGATAATAAGTAGGTAATCAATCAAGCCGCGCCAAATTTCTAGGACACTTTTATTACGCGCGCGTTAAAGCATGGCCGGAACTACCAATGCTCGCTGAGTAAACTATTCCATAAACGTAACCTAATTATGAGTAAAATATTCAGTTTTCAAGATTAATTTACTTTTCAGATTCCATATGTGTCCATACATTTGCATATGTCTGAAAATTAATGACGAAAGTGATGCACAATACGCTAGCGCATTGCGTCCATAACTTACCTAATTTATTATATTGATACAGTATTATTATTAAATTCTTTATTGCACACCAAAATAAAATACAAAGAACATTTAACATAAATGATAAAGATACATATATTCGCCATAATAAACGTATTAACAAACAGTGTCTGAAAATAATTTATTCATTTATTCTACAGAGGAAACGCCTTGGTCCATGGAGGATTTTATGGAAAACATCGAGACTGGCTGTCGGTAAGTTGTATTTGTATTGTAAAATTAATTAAAACGTACCTACACATAATTCTTCTACAACTTCACGACATTAATCCCAAATAGGGTGGTCAGAAATATCCCAAACATAGACTTCCATTAAATACAAATAGTATGTATCTTTCTGGGAACCCGATTACAATTGAGCTATTAATTGATTAACATAGCTAATATATTTATATATTAACCAAAAAATTAATACATTAAAGCCGCCTCCGTAGCTCAACCTAAGCCACATAAGGCTTACGAAACGGAAGTCGCGAGTTAGAATCCCACAGATGTACTTGTTTAGTACTCGGTTTTGTGGTTGATAATTTTTAAATGCCCGCCTGGCCAGCTACCACGACATCTAAGTCCACCGCCAATTAACAATGTTGATAGCATTATTGTGTTCCATCGGTTGCAGATAGGTATGCCTATCCCGCAAATAAGCTGAGGGTTCCAATTGATTGAATTCAACAAATAATATTATGTTATTTCTTACGTTAAAATAATTGCTTGAAGTTTGAAGGTTGCAGTTAAATGCATTCTTTCTGTAATTATAAGTAATGCCTGGCATTTTTTATAATTATTATCGTTATTGCCGACTTCTATGAGGTTATCATATCGATCGTATTTCTTTTTTGTATGATCGCGAGATGGACCGATTTCAATAAATCTTTTTTGTTTTAAAGGGTATAACCATTGTAGTTCCATATAAAGTTGGTTAAGGTCTGATGATGCATTTGCCCATTTTTGGCGGTTCAATTAATATATTTAGTCGCCAGCCGACTACTCTGATAGCTCGAAGTAGGCAGTCGTACTCTAAGTAGAGCGCTGTGTTAAATTTTAACTGTTCGTAATACAATGAAACATTTCTTTGATAGTTGATATGTTTGCAAAGGAGGACAACAACTAAGACACGTTGTTAAGTTGTTAAGTTGTTGTTAAGACTACTCGCCTGTTACCTAGCTAACCTTATTCATTGTTTAGGCATTGAATGACGCGTCGGTCGACAAGTATTTGTAACACTTTTTGAATTGGGTTGTAGTAAATGCTTGACGGGCGAAATATACACTTACGTCAACGAATAACCCGATTATATATTCCATATGGGTCGGAGGGAGATATAATTATTCTTTAAATTTACTTTGTGGTTTGTTGTCGTATTTTAAATGGGCCAATATATCTATAAATACATACATTTACATAACTATTGAGCCCGAGGACGTCTCGATTTCACGATAAGAGAGCATGCCCGAGATGTAAACAAGCTAAATACCTACCTACGGCTACGTCTCAAGTAATTTTTTCTGCTTAAAATGACTGTTTCACATTGTTTATGTCACTGTCATGAAACTAATAACGCATTCAAAATTCAAGGAGTCGGTCGACAACTATGTAATACATCTATTAGATGTCATGTTTATCGATTGACGAATTTGAAAAGTTTTCATACACTTTCTGGGAATCCAATTTGGGATTTTTGAGTTAATGTTCCGATGCGGCAAGGAGGTCAATCAGCAATCCCAGAGGCTTGATAAAATTTTGACGTCCTCTCCACCAGATGATAAGCTAATATAGGGATATGTAGTACATGAAGCTTTCTATAATTATTAGCAATGCATGCGTGGAGCTGAACCGCAAGAGTCTAATGGTGGAGGAGGCGGTTGAGGAGGTGCTAGACCTGGTGAGGAAGGCGGCACAGCAGATTCGACCCGCTGAGATCAACCCAGACTTCGAGTTCCTCATCGCTGACGGTAATTCTTTTGAATAAAATATAACTAACCTGTCTCTTCCCGTGAGTAATGTAAAGGGCGAATAGTATAGGAGTAACGGTCAAAGTAGCGAACGACAAAAATGAATGACATGGGACATTGTCGTTACTGTCCGGTTGCAGGAAGAAGTGACAAAGATACATAGTTATTATATAAAAAGAAATATTATTTAATCAAAATATATTTGTTACACTTTATTTAAATGCCAAACAGCATTGTTGATAGCATTATTGTGTTCCGATTGTTCAAGATAAGATAGGGAGTTGCTCAAATAAGGAGGATCCGGGTGAGCGCACTTTCAACTTCGGCCTCATCTTCGTCTAACATATCGATGTGATTGAAGTCAAACGTTGGCCTGCCGTGTATAAAAAACAGAAAGTTTTCATAAGTGGGTGTCGTCCATCTGTCTAATAAAGTTGGATGATGTGACGTGTTTTTGCAACACGGTGTTAAGTTTGCCGACATTGAAGTTGCTATTTACATCTAATTACTTGGTGCTAAGGAGTGATGTCTACCCTCGGCCTCATCATACCATATCTGTATCATTATTTCCAATCAAATTTCCAAACCAATCTGTCCGTGAAGTATCATCACTTGGTAACCGTACGTAAAAGGTAATGCTACATCTGGTAAATTAAAGAATACCATCATCCACTTTTTAAGGAAAAACCGACTCAATTAAACAAAAATAGTAGCAAAAGTGAAACGGGACCACGGTTCCGGAGTGAAATTGATTATTAGAATACAATACCTTTATTCATTGAGAATAATACACGATACACTCTATGCAACAAGTTACAATAATACAAATACAAATACTCTTTATTGCGCAAAATAATTTACAATAATTTTTGATGATAACAATAGAACACAATTAGGCGGTCTTATCACTAAAAGCGATCTCTTCCAGACAACCCACATCTAATAGTAATAGAAAAAACCAATACATGATTTTTACAATTGTGGTATTTCGGGTGAAATCCACACCGCTATTATTTACTGTCTATCACAATTCATCCATGTCCTCTTGTCAAAAGATGTCAAAAAGATAGTTTACACGTACGGCTTTTTTTTAATTGCAATCGGGTCACCTAGCAATCGCCTACATTATACTTATATTATACTATGATTAATTAGACCAATCTTAGAAGATCCAAACACAGGATCTCTTTCACAACATTTTTAATGACACCATAGATAGATTGCAGGATATTTTTTCTCTTAAATTACCATTATTTGCTGGAAGAGATCTCTTATAGAGATAAGCTCGCCTTTTGTATATTTTAATATTCTCCTGTTTTTTTGTTTTGTTTGACGTGTATGCTTATATACAATAAAGTGTTAAATAAATAAATAAATTATTTGAATAAATTTTATTCAATTCTGAGTTATTGCCGAATTGAAAAAGAAGAATGTGTATTCTTGTAGTCTATGAGTATTTTTATTCATGATTCATACTTTAATAGTTCCCGGTAGAATACTTCGGGAATGTGTTCTCATGATGTAGAATAAAAGAAAAACACACACACACACACACATTTAACTTGCTACGTCGGTCGGTACGCTACGTGGTACGCTGATCGCTTGTCGCAGCTGACTCTTTCTCACCCGCACATTGCTCTTGCTCGTTCGAATACTCGCCGACATGTGGATACTTGTTCTGATTTCTGTTACCCGCGGACTCACCCCTTTTCGAATGAAGCAGTGGGGCTAACGTTTAATGGCAGACCGTTTCTGTGGAAACTGGGTCATTGAAATGGATGATGATACGGATCTACTTAAATGACTGGATTAACTTTATCAAAAGGAGAATATTGCTTAATCGTTAATTGATTTAAAGATAGGTATTTAACTACTCGTAATTAAAAAAAAAGGATACTATAATATTATAAAATATATTTATTTCTGCTTGTGACAACCTACGTAGTAGATTTATACGAAGAATACTTTATTTATTTGAAAAAATAAATAAATAAAGTATTCTTCGTTTAAATATAGGTTGTCTCAAGCAGAATAATCCTGTACAAAAAGCCAATACTGTATTTGCTGTAACCAAATAAAACATCGCAAATTGTTCATAATTTCCTGAGGAAACTTAAATTGTATTATGCAGCAAGGGGAATTCGGTGGTCTCTGCTTACCCCAACGGGACACTGGCATGACTTTATATATGTATGTATAAGCAATATATTACAGAAACTATGCCAATAAAAACCTGTAGATAAATAACAAATTATTATACCTAAATTGGATACTGATTCTATGTACCTATGCATTATCTAGGTCTGTAAAAGTTTATTTGACGCATTAAAACGTCCTTGTATTTTCTTAAAAATGCTAAAATGTTGGCAATTTATATGCAATTAGCACATTAAGTTAAGCATTCCTGCATCCGTATTTGGATTTACCATTTACGTTAACATTAAATTTTGTTTGCGTTTTCCGTGAAGAAAAAGCAAAAAAACAGATTCGATTTCGAATACGAGCCACTTAACTTTAGTGTAAATTTGAAGTCTCTAGAAAATATAGTGGTTTAAATAGCCACCATATTATTTCAATTTGGAATCCATGGCTGTGACTGTGACAAAGGATAAGTATTTGCAATTAGGAGAAAATGTTTAATAGGCACACTGTAAGGATGTATGAGAATTTAAAAAAATTAATTGCTGAAATCCAGGCTATCCAGTCTTTGCAAAATCAATATTCGTGTTCTATGTAAATATATATGTTTTATTTTCGAGAATAGTAAGCACCGGCATATAAATTAAAGGAAAATTAATTCAGAGCCATCATTATTCCGCCACCAAACCGCGATATCGGATCTGCCCAGTATGGTCTGCGGATTTGTTGCCCAATAAATCTGCGGATCTGTTGTCCAAAATTATGTCTGGATCTGTCGATAGATTGAGCGCTTTTTGCCGGCGTAGTACTAGGGTATCAAGAACGGCAGAAACTTTCATTGAAATGATAAACACAACTCACGTGGCGCGTGGCGTAGGGCGCTAGTACGCACCCCAACCCCACCCCTTTTAATGTGGGTTGATCTCCATAGTTCTGTTTCAACGAGGTCCATAGTGTGAATTTCGCATCTCTTTCGGTTTATTTCTCCCTTACTCCCAAAAGTGTTATGGGAGGCTGTTTGAGTTTGTTTGTTTTGTAAACAAAATATTAATTCAAATAAAACGTGGCCAACTTATTATAAATCGTGGGGTCGAATTGGATAAATCAATTATCAAACCTGACCTTAGCCATAACTCGTGTTCCATTCTAATTTTAATACCTTGAGAATGGACAGAAATTTAATGATTGTGTTAATAATTTTTTCGTGATTGTAAGGAAATGTGTGGAAATTTTGTAATCACTATTATTAATGTAATGCCAGTTACTGTTATTAAATTTCCTAAAGTTAATTCTTCATAGATAAATAAATTGCATTTGTCCGCCGCATTTCCGCAAGTAACCATACTCGCGATCCCTTAAAAACTACGGCGGCGACTACTGTGTCATCATCTTCAAATTTCTGGCCCCTGAAGCTTTCCGCCCGCGGCTTCGCCTGCGTGGAATAACTTTATCGCATAATTTTGTTTATGCCGTGGGAACTGCTCACTTTATCGGGATAAAAAGTATCCTATATATAAAAAGTACGATATCCCATCCTCGTCGCCACTGATGTGTAGGTAAGTACGGAATCAAACACAAGCGTCACTGTTAACGGTCAGTTTATTACTGGCTTCACATAGGTGCCGCGTTAATGCATACATGTCAGTTTTAAGCCAGGGTAGATTCTACATATATAACAAATTTCATCCAAATCCGTTCATCCGTTTCGCTGTGATTGAGCAACAAACAAATAAACAAACATCCAAACTTTCGCATTTATAATATTAGTTAGATGTTCCATCAATTCGAAGCCAGCTTCTTGGATGGCAGCCATCGCAAATTTAGACTTGTGCACAGGGGCGTTATCTTGGTGAAACAAAACAACTTTAACTACAACAAACCACGCCGCCGTTTCTTGCGTTTTTCCTCACGCAACTTTGTTATTTGTCCTGCGTACAAAGTTCCCCTAATAGTGGCTCCATGATTAAGGTATTCGATTATTACTATCACTTAGCGGTCCCAGAAACGAGAGCCCATGATCTTATCGACGGAGGGAAGCGCCTTAAATTTCTTTGGAGTTGGAGATGACGGTCTCTTCCAAGTCATGGACTGTTTTTTCGTTTCTGGGTCATAATGGTGATGCCATGTTTCGTCCATAGTTATGAATCGAGCCAAAAAAGGATGTTGTTGTAACAAATCCAAACAGCTTTGTGAAATTCTCAATCTCGTTTGTTCTGCGCGTCAAAAAGCATTCTGGGCACCCAATGCGCTGACATTTTTTTCATACCCAAGGGGTCGTGTATAATGGACACTTCCTATCGAAATCTCACTTTTTCTGGTATAAAACGAATAGAAATGCACATAAGTATCTTAATATCTTAATCTTAATATCTTAATATCTTTATTGTACACAAAATCGTTACAGAAATATGCATTGTATATAAAATGTACAAAGGCGAGCTAAGTAATTAAATTAAATTGAAGATCTCATTGGTACATGGCCTGCCTGGGAATCGAACCCGGACCTCCTAAATTCTTTAAGATTTATTAATTATGCTTGCGAATACTTCCATAATTGGGAAAGTATTTTCGGTTGTATAAATGGCTGCTATAATAAAAATATCGGAGCAGCAAACGTCGAAATTTCGCAGATGTCACATTTTTTAATTAAGAAGTTTTTTGTTTGTTGAAACATATTGTAACAAGTTGAAATGAATAACGTTCATTATAGATTTGTTGGAAGATTGAACAAATTGCTTCATAATTAATGACGAAGTTAATCTGTGAAAGTCCAGGAAGAAGCAAAGGAAAAAAAAATTGTAGTTAGAAATCTAAGGCGATAACACTCCTTTTTAACACGTTTTTATTAGCTTCATTTGTAACTAACAATGTAATCAAATCTTGAAAGTTAATTTGAACTTACTTTTAATTGTCGTATCGAAATGAAACTTCGTATGTATATGTAATTCTGATGACAATACTATTATTTGGTATCTTGGAGCCAGGAGGTGGATGGTGAAACTCTTCAGTGGCAGTAAACCCCTCGACTTTGGGCTCATATGATTCGTTTTGACGAGACCAATGACACTTGGTGTCTATGATCTGATGATGGAGCTAGGAGATGATGGTATATATAGGGTGTTTTTTTTGTTTTTTAAACTACATATTATTATTGTCTTTTTTTAAACTAGATTACTTACTAACTCTATCTAATCCAAAATTGAACAAACGACGAGAAAAATTTTGCACGGAAAGATTGGCAAAGTGGTGGTGTCAAATTTAGCGAACATCATTAAAATGTCACGTCACTCGACAAATAAGATTTTATATATTATTTGACCAATCAGGCAAACACAAACCTTTCATCGTAATACGTAATACATACTCTACATTTACAACTATTTCGTAAACTGATAAATAAAAAATTATACGATACAATCACACTAAAGTACTTCGGAAGTAGCGTCGAAACCTTCCCGGTGGTATTGGACCGCGGGTCAAAAACACCCGGCTAAATAACCCGACGCCAAGCCAGATACGTCGAACGGGAAAAGTTTATGTGGCTCGCAATCTTGGACGACACGTTTGGCGCACTTGTACTAGGGCGACAGAACCGTTGTAGGGATAGAAGATTCCCGATCAAACCACGTCCGGAGGAGTTTACAGTTTCATGCTGTAAACCTTTCGCAATAGGTTACAATTTGCATGCAATGACTTTAGCGACTCCTATTCGTACATTAGGTTATACGTTGAAACTCGGTCGCCACTAATAAATATGAAATTTGGGTTATTAAACAATGCAACAAATTTCTCTTTGCAAAGCAGGCGAATAAAATTGAACCGTATAGGGCATTTGAATCATTTAAACCGAACAACATTAGGGTATTTATTTAACATGCGATTGCATTAAATGCTTATTCACCCTATTATGTAATCAATTTAGAAAAAGAAAGAGCTGTTTCATCAAAGGAGTGTATCCATCCATCCGGAGCGGGCGGAGCATATTGTACAAGCGGCCGCACGACGTCCTTTCCAGTTTATGTAAATCTCGCTACGTTGACATTTGTGATAATATAGAGCGTCAGCTTTTACTGATATTTTACAATCATCATATCATGTCGTATTTTACAATGCTACGCACAAAAAATACACGTGCGAAAAATTGTTGCGGTCGTTGTCATTTTAATTGTACTTTACACTCTGGAGGGGACAATAGTAGTACACGAAGCTGTTGTATAACAGGGCTCAATAAAGCGAGTGTGTGTTTAAAAACGGTGCCGTAGTCGGAGTTTACACTACTTTGTCTAAACTTAGGTAGGCAACTACGTATTTTATAGAAAGTTGAAACATCAACAATTATTTTTTAACAATTTTGTCACCATAATATAATCGAGTAACAACCAAGTTGGACGACGTACGTTTCTACCTCTGTCAACAAAATTATTTTTTATAATAATTATTTTAGTGAAATTTAGCTTTAGTGAATTGCAATTATCGACTATAAAGTATTATTATCGAATGTGCTCATTGATTGTGTTGATTCCATAAAATTTCCATAAAATATCGTATTCTTAATTTTGCTGGAAGGTGTGTGCCTGATTTTCATTGCTTTTTCCAGAATGTCAGATGGGTGGTGTCCAAAGGAAAATTTTTGGATAGAGTTACATTGTCCTACCATCACTGCTACTTTCAGACAGTTTTGCTTACAATAAAGGTTTTGACCAACAAATACACTACAGTAAATACTAAATTACGTGACATAAATTAATTATCACGCCCGAAGTCAGCAAGTCACTACGCACTGACGTGTGCTTGCGCTTTAGCACACACCCGCCGCCGCTACTTGAGTTGTACAGCAGCTAAAAAATGAATTGAAACCTCATTGTTCGCGCTCCAGTGTACTGTAATTTGAAAAAAAATAGCATTCATTTATTAGGGAAATAATGCTATTGTAATTATTTTACTATTGCCTGTAAATATTTTACTAGTGTCTGTAAACGCTCATATTATTATTTTCGCTGAGTGAGAGAATGCATTTTGAATTTGGAAAAAGCACGAATTATACAAAATAAATAAAACGTGCTTAACGTACTGGCTGGCTGGTTGAAATTGTCTCATTTAAATTTAAAAAAATCCACATCTGTTGTCGTGTTGATGTGTCATTGAAAAATCCAATATAATAAAAACGATTCCTCCAGTCACGACAATGAGAGGCTGACTCCGAATCGATCAATTTCGTGTTAAAGCGGCAATTATCGTATATACAGTGGTGGAATGAAAAGGTTCGTCATCTTAAAGTTGATTTCTGCCTAAAGACAAGTTCTTGATTTGACATTCAATGCTTCAATGCTTTGTGCCGCATTATGACATATTTATTTATTTACCGACCTTTTCCGAGCTCATGTCACCATTTGACATATTTCGTAAATATTGCATGGCATATGACAAAGATAGTAATAGCTTTTTTAACCACAATCTTTGTCCGATGCGCTGTTACTATAGCAACAGATAAACACGCTGACTGTGACGAACGGTTATTGGTTGGGTGATTTGAAAATATTAATGGCAGGTCAAACTAATAAAAAAGGTTTTAGTTTAACTATTCATAGTCAAGGAACAGTAGTTCAGCTAAATATGAACCCTGTCGTCAAAAAGTTAAGCATAATTTTCTACGCAACAGTACGCAAAAAGGTGTGCTTGCTAAGTGTAAAATTAAAGTAATTTTAAAATTTAGAACCTTTTCCTTCAACGACTGTTACGTGTTAACTTTCAAACCCCAATAAAATTATGGCATTTCATTTAAAAAAACTATTCTAATTGCTCTACTAATTTTAGTGTTTCTTTTTAATGCTTTTTTTCTGTTATTATTATTATTTTTTTTTTTTGCACATACACACAGCGCCATCTAGTTCCACACTAAGCAACTAGGCTTGTATTATGGATACCAGATGGCTGATAAACTACACAAATACATTTTTTTTATAAATACATAAATAAATGAAAAACATCCATAACTCGGGAACACATGGCTGTATTAATCATACAAACTTATGCCCCTAGCGGGATTCGAACCCGCGACCTGTTGGTATAGCAGTCAGAATTTTTAACCACTACACCAAACAGGTCGTCAAAATTATTACCGATTAGTTGTAAGTATAATGTCAAAGTCAAAAGTGCTTTATTTTGTAGGTATACAGGGTACACTGAAAATAGTCAGATTCTTACATTTTTTAAGCTACAGCTTGTTTTCAAAGGCAATTTTCCCCCAAGAAGAATAAGCGAAATACTCGAACGGTTGTTTTTTAAAAACGTGCATATTACAAAAGGTACAATAATTCATCATTAACTGTGAAATAGCCTGGCATGCGACGGATATAGTCTGATATTTTACAATATGCTTTCTTAATAAGTTTCTGCTTTAAGCATCTTTAAATTTATTGAAAGATTTTGTTTATATCAACAGGAGCCTTATTGAAAAAACGTATAGGTACTTGATTGAATGACTGACTTTGTGAAGGCGACTTATGTGACCTGCAAATTTATCATTATTTAATATCGATACGATACTACCTACTGTTTATTTAGTCTCAGTCAATAATAATAAGTAGTGTATATAACTCGCGGAAAAAAGTTTAACTCGTTTCTTCGCATTCCTCGTTCTTATATTTTAAGATATTGATCATATTGTGCTACATGTTACTACATGAATATGAATTCGAGAGTAGTGAATAAACATTCTATAATCCATCGCTGCTCACAGAATCTAACTTAGTCATCATCGTCATCATATCAGCCATAGGACGTCCACTGCTGAACATAGGCCCCTCCCATAGAATTCCAGAGAAACCGGTTGGAAGCGGCTTTCCCGCGACCTTTATGCAACTTAATCACGGCAAGGAATTTCCCCTTTTTTCACTTATTGTGTAATCTACTATTTTGGCAGGAATTCATAATAAGGATTTTTCTATATGATATTATATTATACGGCTGATGTTTACATGAAAATAACTTGTACAGTATTTCCGTCCCCACTGCTTCAAAAAGTTGATAAACAAGTCCAAATGGTAACTTCAACGGCTTTCTGATTAGATGATGCCCAAAATGGCAGTGCGGCTGCGTCGACGATGAACGAGTCAACGTCGAGCGGGCAGCAGGACTGGTCTGCGGTGTGGGAGTGCTTCGAGAACCCGCATCGCCTGCTGTCAATGCCGGCCGGCGGGTTGTCCAAGGGAATGCAGGTGTGGTAAAAATTGTGGGCGGCTCTAACTGCTGGTCGCTTCAATGTCTTAATAAACAACTCTTTACGATACCATTTTGGTAGAATTGTAGCTATTCTGGTCTGACTGGAAGTTGTGTTCCGTTGGCCTTAAAGTAGATACTGACAAGCTTATGCTCGACATTCGAAATCATATCTCCTTGAATTAGGAGATATTAGCAGAATTTCAGTATAATGTGCCAGTAATGAAAAATTTAACTCCGCAAATTATCACGGGGTTTCAAGTGTTTTTAAAAGATCACGATGACATGGTCTTTCGTCCGTACGAATATGGCCCGACATCATTGTCGCTAAGCCTGATGAACCCTTATCTGAACAAACTGTGAAAGCTTTATGTAACACAGTTCAAAAAATTACATCAAATATTGCATTGAAAACCATTTCAAATGTTAATGTCTAAGCATGTATTTTTCACTTTGTATAATAATCTGCAACATAGTTTTAAACCTTTACAAAATTCATATACTATCTACAAGATTTTACTTTACGCATTTGGATACTCATAGCTGTAATACTTAATAAGTAATTGCCAATCCACACTTTCGCTGAAAACACCAGCATCAATCAAAAAATAAGACAAAAGAATATTTAATCTAGGAAATGGTGAAGAACGCTGTGAACGAGATGCGCCGGTACTACAGCCGCAAAGTGATCGACGTGCTCATCAGGGTCACGCGCCGGACGCTGGATCTCATCATCAAGCCCTTCGCGGCCGATAACGAGACCGTTTCCAGCGATGAAGGTAAGTGTAGATACAGTAGATAGAACCATTCCGATTACGACACGCAGGGCCGTTTGTGTTATCAATTTTGATACCAAGATTTAAATCAACTGACGCCTTCTACGCTACGATTTTTGAATCGTTCTATTTTGTATATACGCATGTGAATATTGCAGACTCTTAATCCAGTCATATCGGTGTGACCTCTGCCTACCTGATACCTGCTGCGTATAGTTTATCCAATAGTATGTTGTGGTCGACGCAACCAAAGGCCTTAGATAAAGTGAAACGTCACAACATTCGCATTCTCGACGAGTGGATTTACCTTTTTCGAATCCGAGAGTCCGAATACTGGTAATTTTGTCAGTTGTGCTTGTGTGTCTCATGAAAATACTATATACCATAAACGTACATATATTGAAGAAGAAGAGAGTTTCGTCGGTTTGTTATGCATGGCGGGTTAGTGCTTTACCTCAAGCATTATAGTGAAGTGTATCTCAAACAACTTCGACATTTCTACAGTTTTCTCATTATATTATTGAGAATTTTGAATGAGTATAAGCATAGTCGTCGTTGTGTAACTCGTTATTGCATACTTATCGCCCCTATATATTTTTTAAATGAGCTTATTTGACTATACTACCATATCTATTATAGAACAACAAAGACGGCGGTATTCAACAATAAAGGAAATGTCATATTTTCGGACACCTAAACTAAGTGAATATAGGTATTTTATGGATGTTTCATATTTCGAGGTCATGTAGAAGACGTACGCAAGGAGGAGTAGCTTATTTAGTATGACAATTTTATTTGTACGCGATTTTGACGTCGTAAATAACATAAACTGTCTACGGGAAACTCGCCTCAAATCATACATACCAATAAATATACACCACCTGTCGATTCCCTGTTTGTACTCCGCGGGTAACAGAAATCTGCAACAGGTATCGGCGAGTTGTTAATATACTAACAAACTGTCGGGAATTCCCCATCTCCGGCTTCAGTCGTCTATTCACACACACTACCACATAGTCAACGGAACCTCGAGACTCCGCCTACTGTAAATTAAAAGCCACACCTCCCTTTGAATATTTCTGTGCCTGTGTGTCCGCGCTCTCGTAACCCGAACGCTTATTTAAAAATAAAACCTCCCGTAGGATTGAGGCCGATTTTGAAAGAGAATACAAATTTTGAAACGGCTGGAGATATCGATTTAAAGGTCTGCGGCATCATACTGCGGTAAAAAAAATAATTTCTAGTGTGACACAGTAAAAAGACACAACGGTTCAAAACGTATTTTCATATTAAAAGTCCCACTTACTGACAGATCATCAAAATCTATGTGGGACAAGTAAATAATAAAAATCATTAATTTTCAATCCCGTTACTTACTAAAAAGTAAATTAACAAATCTATAGCTAATAACAAATTAAAGCAATCCAATATCATTAGATCGTCTAAGTACCTGACTAACCACATATTTAAGTTAGTCGGTTTAAAAAGGCTGTCAATGTTAGGTACGAAACCCGCAGAGAACGCAGTGAAAACCATAACCCTTCCTGACACTCGGGGGAGTAGTTTTCTTCTTCCTTGTAATAGGAAAGGCTAAGGAACCTGACACTCGGGTAAAAAGGCTTTGCACATAGACAGACGGACAATAAAGTGGTATCCTGTGTGCCCTCCAAGAAGTAACCATTTTCGATTTTTCAAATGTTGTAAAAGATATGAAATCTAGAGATGAGATTGATGATGAGACAATCGTCTCAGATCCTTTTTTTTATGCACGACGGGTTCGTACTTGACCTCAATCACATTTTTTTTATAATCATAATAAATAAATATAATATAATAATCATTTTTTTTTTGTAATATCGGATCGACATTGGATTTATATTACATAAATCTAAAAGTAAACTTACACAAATAACCAATACAATAACTAACAATACATTAAAACAAATAGTTGTAATTAATGGTAGAATTAATTACAATTTTGCTCTATCGCACTAACATACGTATTAAATTAGAAACAATTGGTGTAATTAATTGTCTTGTCCCCGGAGTAATTATGTTCACACTTAGCCACGGGTAGCAGAAGTCAGCAAGAAGTATTCGGCGACTCATCAATGCGCGTCCGTTTAGTTTTTTTATTAAGAGTTAACGTACGAATACTCAAACATTGAAACAAACATCATTCTGTCCTTTGAATTATAAGAACATGAAAAGTGACAGCATGATAATATTGAAGGGGATCTTAAAATCGTATTCCGGGCGTAAGTGTGCGAGCCATTTAAATAGGGTGGAATTGAGTTGGTGTAATTAATTATCATCCCCCGTTCGCTTAATTCGCAAAGCCGTTTGTTCTTAGGGCAATCACGTTCTCACCTAGACGCGGGTAGCAGAAGTCGGCAAGAATTATCCGGTGGCGACTCACTAATACACGTCAGCCTCAAGTTTATTTTTTATTATGTGCTATGTGTGCGTAGCCCGCTCCCCTCTGGTCGCCATCGAAACTGATGTTTTGTGACTGGCTATGTTGGAGGATTAAGGAACTTTGTACGGCTTCCTTCGAACAACGAGTTATTTTTCCATCTACGTAATGGGGCGGCCATCGAAACTTATATTAGAGGTGGAGTCAAATTGGTGTAATTAGTTCCCTGAAAGTCTACTGCTGGTATAGATTGAACCTGCATGAGATTTTTGTTGATAAGAATACTTAATGTTAATTTTATAATAATTAAAAACTTATCAATAACTCTTTTTACTATGAAATTGGCGTTTTGTATGAAGAATTTCATTAAGATTGTTTTCTCCATACAAACATTTTTGTTTTTTTTTTGCGAACGGCAAATCCAAATTTAGCTATAGTTTGTGTGTATTATTAGATAACATTAAGTTAAGTATAGGCAGTTTTTAAAAGCAACCCCTTTATAAAAGTTTCAGCGAATGTAAGAAATGATTATGGGAAGCACATGAAAAGAGCTCTGTTCAAATTTTTTTTATTATGTGATTTAGCCCAGAAATTAAAAAATATTTCATGTGCAACTTTGAAATAATATTCCATTTTCCAAATAAAAAAAAAATTGAATATAGCTTTGAAAATCGCAGTACATATGATTAACGAAGAAAAAAAACTCCTATTTCATAGGTAAAGACCCAATATATAAGACATAACTTCCAAACCATACTTCAAAATTTACAAATAACCAGAATACTTGCATAATTGAGCACACACCCATTTTTTAAGCTACATAGATTGTTTGTGGTTGCGTTGATTGAAAGTTTTTTTTTAATATAACATCATCTATTTTCTCCCCAAGCTAGGTGCACTGCTCCGCGGGTTAAAAAAAACAGAAGTCAACTGCAACATACAGCTCACTAAAACTGCTCTATTGGTGCCCCAATATCTTTTTTGGTTTGTAACAAAGTTATTCTATATTACTAAAGCAAGTTTGTACTGAATGTTCCTGCGTGTCTGCGTCAATGTTTCGTTATTTTAATGTGATTTTTATGGAATTATTATTTGGTCCGATATATGAGATAACTTTATGTTTATTTATTACCAATATCAGCAGTTACATTCACTCTGTGGAGAGTAGAAGTCAGAAACAGTTCTCCAGTAATTCTGTGATAGTAATTCATCTTACTTATAATGGCAATCCAGCGGCTTGGTTGGTGTTGCTTTGAATTATATTAAATGTAAACATATACACTTCGCGAGTTCCTTACTTTACAGTCACATTAAATAATTTGATTTGGACTATAATTATATTTGAGACTGATTTTGGGAATAGCTTTTCTATATGATTTTGTGCCTGACACAGCGTTTGTGAAAAGATTTTTCTTATATGTTATCTCAAATGTATCGAGATAATATGAATGATCTTATCAAGGACTGTATAGAATTTCCGTCTGTTCGCTACGGGTGCTACAATACGAATCTACGAATCCTTTGAACGTGTGACGCGCCGACGCGCTGCGCATTGCTCTCTCTCACACCTGTCAGTCTCGCTCGGCATGTAAACGATACCTCTCATAGATTTATTATCTCCTGGTGCGAGTTTGATACTTTGGGACAGTTTAGTCACCGCTGATCAGTTCAGCTTGATTTTCCCACTTCGGACCCGTGCAACACATGTACCCAGCGAAAACTGTTTCTAACTTCTGAGTTCCTGGTACTTGGTACTGTTGCGCAAAAAGTGTTTCGGCTTTCGAACAGAGAAGCCACGTGCGTGCACCGTGAACTTGTTGTAAGGTCAAGGTTTACTTTATTACGTTAGTGTTGATACATTTATAGCTATTCAACAAGAAGCCAAGAGGACGGTAATGGACGACGTTTTAATTCATCTTTTTAGAGATTATAATAATTTTAAATATGGATTAATATGAATATTATTTATATTAGGGACACGCCTCAATATCAGTATGCCGGTTATGTCCAGATGAAAACCGGTGCGAGAGGGTTGCGGTGAAGATTAGCAACAACATGCGTTTCCAAAAGCTGCTTTCGGTCACGGACTGTGCCCGCGTCTTGTGGATTTTTCCTCGTAGCAAGGAAATGCATTAAAACAGTATTTTCTTCTTAACGAGTCGATGGCAAAAACATCAAATTCTTGAGGATTAGAATGCTGCTATGCGTCCAGCATTGTCTGTGGCATAGTAGAGGACCTTGTAGCGTACAAGTGTCGCGACACCCAAGACAGTCTAGCAGTATAAAAGATGTCCCATAGTTTGTGGTGTATCACCGCACATGCACCGGTTGTTGTCCGTGTTGCCCCACTTGGGCATGACTTGGAAACAGGATAAAACAGTCTATAGTGTTTCTTATTTATAAGAAAGCCAACGGCGTTACAATTTGTTTAAAACATAGTATTAGAGTATACATAATGTATACTTTAACATGCATTGTGTTCTCAATAGTACAGCGAATAACAGGTTTTCCTTAATTAGACAGTAATCAGAATGGACATCATCTGCTTACATTTACCTAAGTACCTAATTGAGTTGGTTGGGAATCTATAAACATAGTTGCACATTATACAATAATAAAGTATCTGAGTTATTTGAGCGTCTGGTTGATGCATCCCACGATCGGAGGGCTGGCCAATACTTTGGTCAGAGAATCGGCCTCGCTATACAGCGAGGCCAGCCTTCTGGGTACCTTTCCACCAACCAGAGACTTGGGGCTAGTTTTTTATTTGTGATTTCTTTTTTTTTTTATATAATAAATTGTATTATATTATAATAAGTTGTTTATAAATATTGTACAAACATAAATAAATTAATACATTACCACCACAAACCATAAGTGCAATAATATAATATTGGGTCTTTACCTATGAAAATAATAAAGTATAAATACCCAATATTCTCCTATAATTTTCCAAAAATAAAGTTACAAGTAACGCACTATATGGTACGGTACGATGTCTATTAAACATGCCATATGCCAATAAAATGTCCCATTCCTGGAGGTCTACAAACGTAATACAATTTTCAGGATTTTTTTTTTGTATTCAGGGTGCGCCGCGGCGGATCACAAGTACAGTATTTTGATTTTACCGTGGCGGGCGACATCTAGTTCGTTCCGTGCCGTTCATGTGTACGTTACCTGAAAGTTAGCTGAATATTTTCAGAGGTATAGAGAAATCTCTCTGTCTCTTTTTCTCACATTCGCTTGAACTTGTATGATTTACTATTAAAAATATACGGACACAAAGATATTCATATGTATCTTGTTACACTGCAATAGAGTTTAAACTACAGTGTATTGGTTACTACCAAATGAATTACTTTTTAGTCGGGGTGGCAACGTCGTCGGTCTCACTGACATCGCCTGGCAACGCGCTACGAGACAATTTCAGTACTAGGACCTGATAAGTTGTAGGTGCTCTTTCGTCCGTAGAAGGCGGTATATCTGAGGGACTATCATTAAAAGTTTCGAACGGCGATGGGCTACGAATGGTTTATTTTTTAGAAAACACTTGGCAAAATAGAATTGAAAAGTGAAAGGAAATTTGCCGTCGTCAAAGTCAAAAAATTTCCTTTATTTTATAACATTCTTTACCCCTGCCGCGCGGAGAGATCATTTACACATTATATGAAGTCAAAATCTAATTTAATAACGAAAAAATCCAACAGCATATGTTGTATTTTGCATATAATGTCTGTGACACTCTGGGGTCAAGACAATTTGAACGCCACTTTTCTATTCAACAGCAGTCAACCTATTTAGGCTACAGGAGGCACATACCTACACTCGAAAAACATTACCTTCCATTTTGGAGCACTCGGGTAAAAATCACGAGAGTGTCCAGTGTAACACGCCGGAGACGGAGGTCGCATATACAAATTTCATCAATACAGCAATTACGAATTGATCGATCCGCACGGCAGTATCTAGGTGAGGTCAAGTTCTCAAAAAATTTTACGTACGAGGTAAAGCTCTCAGACTCCGGCCTAAATAAATTGAGCTATTCTACTTTTTGATTTCATCATATATAACCTTAGTCGTGTTTTTATGTTTTTTTTTAGTTTTTATTTTATTCATTCATGTATGGACGAATTTTACATCTGAGTACATTCATTTATTATAGGTGTGAGTAACTTTCCCAAATCCTAAGAACCCTTATAAAGTAGTCTTTATTATGAAATGAATATCATATAAAATAATATCTGTATACATTATAAAATGTATACAGATTCTTCTTTGCGATATATTGAATGTTTTTTGTTGTCTCAATTTGCGAAGATAATAATTAAAAACTTTCTCCAGAAGTCTTCAACACAATTCGATTTGGTTACAGTACTATAAAGTCCTAGTACATGGTGCAGACATAATTCTTTGTAATTCTTCTTTATCTTTGGACAGTTATCTGTTTATTTCCAATCATAAATCGGGGACGTCTTAAAGAAAGGCCAAGTCAAGAGTACCCTAAACCGACGAGCATGTATGAACAACCTTATGAGAGTGAAGGAAGCAGAAGAGGTGTGTCAGGATCGTAGCAAGTGGAAGTCTGTGGTCTCTGCCTACCCCAACGGGAAACAGGCGTGACATTATGTATGTATGTATAAATTTGTTCTATATGAGAGACTTGCCACCGTTTTCGCGATCTGCCACGTTTGCGTCTGGCGGTTGTAGGAGTCCAAATAATGGACGCAACTCGCACGGCATGCGGCCCACGTGAACCGCCCAGTCCCACTTCAACGTTGCCGCTTTTTTGCCTACGTCAGAGATCTGAGTCCGTGAGCTTAGTTTAGCACTTCTGACGCCTGACGCGGTCGGTCAGTTAATACCATCTATACAATACAATACAAATACACTTTATTGCACAACAGAAAAGAAAATACAGTTTCAGAAAAGTGGTAAGAATCACTAAAAGCGATCTCTTCCTCTTTGGGTATAAGACAGTACATTTGAAATAGGTAGGTTGTGCGGTATTAAATATCCAATTACTAAGACATCCGTTGTGATCGTTTGAAATCAAACAATATTTTCATAATAAAATAAATTATTTAGACGACGAGAGACGAGCTTGACGGTTAATAAGGGATGGTTTGCGCTCGCCAAGAACAAAAACGGCTGGAAACAGATGAGCGAGGCCTTTGCCCAACAGTGGGACACTATGGGCTCTTCATAATCATAATAATCATAAGGGACTATATCATAAACGCAAAATTTCTCGATTACAACAAACACAGATTTAATTCCTTGCTATTTCGGATTCAATGATGTCTACTCATTTAAAGCGAGAAAAATCACAAAGCTCTTTCTATCGATTCAAAAAACAGTTTATGGTGGTGAAAATCACTTTATCTGGGGGCACGGCAGTGCCCCCGCCAATTCGAGCGAAAAGGCCACGGCCGTACTATCCTTTTCTCGATTTCCTTTTTACCTACGGAGCTGACATTTTGCACGTCACGTCCTTTCTACTCCGCGCGGTCAATTTTAGACCATATCCTTCAAAACTAAGGTTTAATTTTGAGTTAATGAAGTACCTAAATGAAAACTCTCTCCAACTTATTTGATCCTAGTTTTCATCTCGCTTGAGCATTCACAGCGGGGCGAATCTCACTTTCGCCATTCGCCATCGATGTATCAGATTTACGCATTAAGTATTCCTCCTGTTTAACATCCGCATTAAATATTTCCTACTCCAGTGTTTTCTATTCAGGCAGATCTTAACAAGACGCAGATCTGTGAATTTGCTTCCTGTGTGTTATTCATTTATTCTTCAGTACCTATAAGTTAACAATAATTCCAGAGTGCAGATATTTGATTGACGTTAACGAACTAAGTCAGACTGCAATCATTGCGAATATTGTATAACTAGTTTCACCTGCGTGGAATAAGTTTATCACGGAAATTTGTTTATCCCGCGGGAACTACTCACTTTATCGGGATAAAAAATATCCTATCTCTTAATCTAGGGTTAAACAATTGCTACAACACTTCCCGCTATTTCTAAATAAATATATCTTATCTATATACCAATGTTCATCCGTTTCGCCGTAATTGAACAACAAATAAACATCCAAACTTTCGCATTTTTTTATATTAGTTACATTTAAATCTATTAAAAAAAATTAGAAAATTTAATATCTGGATAATTTGAAATTAGAATATACGTGCATCTAAAGAGTGTGCCGTTCTAAAGCTCCGCTTTTAATTGCTATTATTTATAGGCCTAATTCATTTAGTCAAGTTTTTGATACCATCTATCCCATTCTAAGAAATCCGTTGTGATCGTTTGAAATCAAACAATATTTTTATAATAAAATATAATATTTGGCCTATGTACGGCAGTAGACGTCCTGTGGCTGATATGACTATTTAGATAACACGTGCATTATGACTTGATTGATATTAAACCAAGCATAAATAGAGCATAGTGAAAACGCTTATTCGGAGCAACATTTTATAATTACCTAAAAATTGTTTACGTTTAAATTTTACTGAAAAGCAGTATACATTAAGATGAAACTATTAACTTACCTTGTAGTGGTGTGAAGTAAAGCGCCGAATACACAAATAACTACTTTAGTACGACTGAATTCCACTTTTTAATAAGTCTAATTAATGTTCTCTCAAGATGAATGATTTCTCAAATTTTCAAGCGCTTTCTGCAGGTTGAGAGAGCGGAAGTAAATATTCGCTCATTATTAAACATGATTTCCAATACTCAACTAATATACGATACGTCACATAGTGATTTGACCGACGATTTGTAATGTGTTGCCAAAAAATTATCGATTAGGAAAATAACTATTTTTTTTAAACTCGACGTTAGCTCTAAATGTTTTGCGTTTGGTTTGGCAACGTCGACAATTTATACGAACAGAAATAAGTTCTATTTAAAAATACTTTTAAAAATAAGCTTTTATTACTCCATAATGATTATCACATGTTATTCTATTACAAAGACGAATAACATAAAATCCATAAAGGAGTTCCAGTGCAACCTTCTGGCTCCATCTTCAGAGCCACGTCATGATGTGTAATGGAGAGCGCTCATGACAACAAAATAAACTAGCCCAAATTCGACTGCATTGCCATTTGCCATCAGGTAGTTCCACTTGGCCCAGGGAAAATACGGTTTGACCTCAGAAAACCGAATAACCGCGATTTTCTTGAAATATTTAATAAAGTGTTGTAAATGTATTAACAATTGCTAAAAATAAGCATTTGTAAGAAACGCAAGTACTAAGTAACTAAATAAGCTAAAGTTGAAAAATGTGTTTGTTTAAAAAAAAATGCTCAATTGATGGGTATTTCTTTAAATTCAAAACATTTAGGGAAATTATCGTTACAAAATATTAGTTCTCATTTTTATTTCTTAAGCTCGACGACATTTTCAGCTAAACACATGTATGCCTAACTATAACATGCTTAGTTTTTTATCCATCAATAAGTTGACTGTGTTTAACCTAATTAAATATCAGTTAGTATTTGATAAAAATTAAATATAGGGTTTTCTAAAAAAATCTAGATTAGGCGCTTGTTTTTTTTAGCAAAAGCTCACCAATTTAAAAATGTGCAGGTGTGAGAGGTAATGGATCAGTCGGATCATTGCTTTGTATACAAAGCGGTCGAGAGTTTAAAACTGATTCTATTTGACAAAGAAGTGTATTGAACTCATCATTAGTCAGAGTGAGTTGACCTATAACTCTGTTTTAGCCTTAATTATTAAAATTACATCTCAAATATACCTCTATAAGATAGCAATTATATAAAGTCGGTTCTGAATTATGTCTAGTTAAGCTAATTTTTTACCGTTTTTTTACTAGGTACTTTGCCTCACGGAAGCGAGTTGGACGGCTTATTTTTTCTATAAGATATAGGTATTTTTAATTGTGTTTTATAAATTTGTTGTTTTCAATACCTTTTTCAAATATATGTATATATATATATGGTATATTCAGTCTTACTATAATCTTTTATGTATTGAGAGAGATATATTGCCTCTCGGCACTGAAGAAACTCGCTTATACGTACAAAATCTTGTGGTTACTAGTAGTTCATACTTTCCAGGAAAGTCTAAATGTTCCAATTTTTAAAACGAAAGTCCTAAATAATTTTTAACCGCCTCCGTGGCCCAATGTAAACAACATTGGGTTTACGATTCGGAGGTCGCGGGTTCGATCCCCAGCGGGGTACATGTTAGTACTCGGTTTGGTTGGTGATAGGGCATTTTAAATGTCCACCTGGCTAGCAACCACCATCTTATCTAAATCTGCCGCCAAGCAGCAATGTTAATTATCATTGTTTTGTTCCGGTTGTCAGAGATAAGATAGCCAGTCCCCCAAATGTGTTGGGGTTTCCGGGTCAGTACGCTTCCACCTTCGACCTCATCTTCACTTAACATCAGGTGTGATTGAGGTCAAGTACCAACCCGTTCTGCAAAAAATAATAATAATAATAATAACGAGAGCGGTAGCGCTCTACATTCAATTTAAGTATATGCTATGCTAATATCCAACTTAAATAGAATAAAATAAAGTCGACATCCGCGTTTGTCTTTTCTAGTAATTTTCTCGAATGTCCGATTACCCAGCTATGGTTAAGTTTATGCTATGCCACAGCAGCAAAGTTGCCTATGTGCTTCTGATGTCTTCAACTCTTCTGCTACAAGAATTTAACTTTCTAAACTCTCTAATGACGTGAATGAAGGACAAAGAAACAAGCTTAATGTCGCATTTATAATAACTACATACAGGCAGTTCATTTAATCATCACATCAGTCAATCATCCATTCAATATGGATTACTTTTTATATTGCATAGCCTCCGGTTAGCCGACGCACGCATAGCAAAGTAATCAGTTAAAAACTTAATTATTTTACGTAGATGGGTACTACGCCGTGCTACGCCTACCTACGAATTTCGTAGTACATTCGTAGCAACACAATAAGTCTAGTTTATACCTCGCTTGAAGATGTTTTTAATAAGGGTAAATGCTGTATGCACCTGCGCAGTAAGGAGGCTCGCATGCGATTTTCAAGCGTAATAGAAAACACGATTGTTGTAACGCCAAATTACGCTTTACGTACTTTTCTTTTGCTACGTGGGAAGTCTATGTCCAGCTGTGAACGTCCTGTGGCTGATATGATGATGTAGTATATTGATAACGTTGCCTTATTTCGGTGTTTAACCGTAGCGTAATGGTTTACTGCAACATAAACGCATATCGCTTAGTCAGCGCCGTTACCGAAATTTTATATACGCTTGTAAATAATTAAAGGGCCTTGTTCGTGCAACATCACTATAGACAACGATTCATATATTATTTAAGAAACCCCTCCGTCCTTCGACCAACATATCATCACATGGCGACCCTACCACGTTCCTGCTTGGAAAAAGAATAAAAAAGACACGAAGTAAGAAATTATAGGAGAGAAAAGGACCCACCAGAAGAAAGACCCCACCCAGCACACGGCACGTGTTGGCCGTGCTGGCAGCCGCTGACGTCCGCAGCGCCGATACCGAAGTTTTATATACGCTTGTAAATAATTAAAGGGCCTTGTTCGTGCAACATCACTATAGACAACGAGTCTTATTTATGGAACCCTCCGTCCATCGCCCTATCCACCAGCTAAAATACCACACCATCTACTACTACGGATGTAACGCGTGTACGCGAGCCAGGCGCCACTGACACTTCAGTGGTAAAGTGTTGTCTAATTAATACGACCAATGAGCCTACCGAGAGACTGGTGTGTGAGCTATCGTGGAACCATTTACTTCTTTGCTGAAGTTGATTAAGATATTCAACGCTCCAGCGTGTCCAAAAATGTTGCTGTATAATTTGCCATCTAACAAGACGACTAATTTGATCATTTCTAAAATCAAATTCTGATAAGGAAGTGCAAAAGCTCACCAATTTAAAAATGTGCAGGTGTGAGAGGTAATGGATTAGTCGGATCATTGCTTTGTATACAAAGCGGTAGAGAGTTTAAAATTGATTCTATTTGACAAAGAAGTGTATTGAACTCATCATTAGTCAGAGTGAGTTGACCTATAACTCTGTAAAGGTGTGTTTTCACACTCTTTACAGCGGCCTCGAAAATTCCACCGAAGTGGCTTGCGTATAGGGGCTGAAAATGGCACGTTATTCCAAGATCGATTAGTTTTTTTATTTAACAGATACTGATTTGTTTCAGTTTTAATAAATGTAAAAAGTTCTTTCAGGGTGTCTGTTACACCCTACAAAGTTGCGACCACAGTCTGAGTAAATATCTGTACATGTTCCGCCTGCGACATATCAGACCAGAATAAATGTGAAATATCCTAAATTCACAAACCTATTATATTCATCACCTGTCATTTTGAAAATCGACCTTTTTTGGGAGCTCATAGCTAGGCAACGATTGGAGATAAATAAAAAGTGTAAAAGCCAAAGTTGTAGAGAATTTTAATAGGTTTATTATGTTCATTATTTTCCCAAAGGAAAATTGCATTTTTAACATGCAGTAGCTTAAAAAATGTAAAATTGACTATTTTAAATGTACCCTGTGTACCTACAAAATAAAGCATTTTTGACTTTGACTAAACTGAACGATTTCTAATTATCGCGCGAATATTTGCATTTTAGGAGCCTGCATTGAACACCTCTACCTTTTTACTTTCCAGTAGAGGCGCTAGTGGCATGCGATTCTTGCGTATTTTCCCTTGCCGGAAACCAATACATGAAAAACTATTCTAACTGAATCTCTAACTTATTCTGATTTAAACTATAAGTATTAAATGTTATATTAAATGTTTACGGATTCCGTTATTATCCTGCACACAATGGCACGGTTTCCAACAATGACAACATTACCAATGCTCGGTGGTTTGAAACCAAAGACCTAGGTCTTGGTGGTTGGCGTAGCTAGCTACGCGGATTTGAACCACACCTCGGCAATGAAGTGTCTCCTTCTAGATACAGTATCTTTCAATTTATGATACCCTGGTAATATTTTTGTCAAGTTGTTATTTTGCCAAGGCAATTTAATATTACGGTTGTTACAGGCCATGCTGTTGCATGGTTTATGCCACAAAACAATTTGATTGCATTGATTTCAATAATCAAATGTTACTTGGATATAGATATATTCTCGCTTAGTTCATCCAGGTATAGAAAAGCTGTAATTTATACATTATGTTAATCTGTACATTAGACTGTCACATTCCCCGACGATGGAAATTACCCTATCCTTAGTGCGTCCTTAACCCAGCATTTTATGGCAATGTGGATGGATAACGCCGTGGACCATGCATCGCAAACAGGTGATTATAGTCATCCATTAAATCAAACATGACTATTGTCTTATGCAATCGCTTGCAAAATGTATCGAACTTCCTAAATACGTAGTTCTTTGAGAAACTGACCTGAAGGATTTCTAATATTTAAGTGGACCATGTGTATCTCCAAAATGATGTATTTATGACTGTTTGACTATTGCAATTTGTTCGATTCCTATGAGTGGTTGGGTCAAAATGCTTATTATCCCATTATGCATTACGATTTGGGGTGTGATTCTCACTTAGTCGAGATTTTAACAGGATTCACAATTACAGGGTTATTTTAAATTCGATGTATCCCTTTCACGACGTTAATTTACAGGTTTTTTGCATTCCCCCCATATGTATGGTCAACATTCAATTGTTTCGATATATTAGGAATTTAAAGTCTTTTACGCCAAAAACCAATTTTAACATGTTTTTCTTAAATAAAAAACTGCTTAACCAATGGCATCGAATTGATTGCCGGGCGCAGGCTGGCAATGTAAGCTTTACTTAAAAAAATTAAGAAAGAGCAGAGTATGTCTTCGGTATTATGTATGATATTCAGTGTTAGTAACCAATTTTGACGGACTGTCGTCTGTCGTATCACTTTGAAAGTATATTCAAAACAGAACTCTGATGCTAATACAATGTATGGTATGATCGAGGTGTTTTCACGGTCGAGCACAAAGGTGAGTGATGGACCCTGAGTCTTATTCATTATACATGGAGGTGCCGTAGTGTAATTCAACCGCATGCGAATAAACAACAAAATTCTGCAATAACCACAATTTGGTTGTTGAAAAATGCAGGAAAACATACCAACATATTATACTGTTTTTATGAAATTATTGTGTCATTATCATAATTGTGATAATGTTGTAGGTGGTTGGTCGAGCACGGGGGGGTTCCGTAAATAAGACTAGTTGTCTATTGTGATGTTGCACGAACAAGGCCCTTTAATAATGAACAAGCGTATATAATACATCGGTATTGGCGCTGACTAAGCGATATGCGTTTATGTTGCAGTAAACCATTACGCTACGGTTAAACACCGAAATTAGGCGAGGTTATCAAAATATTAGGTCCTTACATATGAAATTGGCGTTTTGTAAGGGAGTAACCTAAAGTCGATTTTTTCAAAATATAATAATATTTATTTAATCAAAGTATGTACCATTGCTATTTATGCACTTTTGCCATCTCATAGGTAGTTCATTGATCCCTTTACTAAAAAACCATTCGGACGGGAATCAATAAAATCTTTGAAGGCGCTTTGGACTGCCCCATTGGAGTTGAATTTTTTCCCTTGTAAGAAGTTATTCAAATTTCGAAAAAAAAATGGTACTCTGTTGAAGTAAGGTCTAGGAAGTACGGTGGATGTCCTAGACATTCCAATTGAAGCTCTTCTAATTTGGTAACTGTCTGTTGTGCAGTGTGTGGTCTAGCGTCGTCCTGAAGCAGCAGTGGCCTACGGCGATTGACCATTATGCCAGTTGACTAATGTAACGCAGCAGTCTACGCGCGTTTGTCGATTTGCTCCACTCAATTTATGAGGGACCCACCTTTCAAGCTTTTTACCTTCCCAATTTGCTTCAAGTGGATTAACACAGTTTTGTCACTAACACCGCAGCCTGCAGCTAACTCGCGACTTGGTTTGAGATGGATCGCTTCCACAATATCCTTCAATTCTTCATTATCAACCTTGGATTCCGGCTTGTTTTGCAGGTCTGTGTGTGTTTTCTTTTGCGACACCACCGCCATACACATCATTAATCTGCAGTACTGGTGCCACAGCGGAACTCGTACTCGTAAATAACGCGATATTTTAAGTTTTCCATTTTGTAAACTGAGTGACGCAAAGAAAAAACCAATGATGGAAAAAACATATGGATTACAGATTTCGAAAAACAAATGCATGAGTATAAACGCTGTATAAATTTGAAATTGGAATTCCTAACCAAAGAGGAGATATTTTAGATCAAAGTGGCCAGTACGACAAAACGCCAATTTCATATGTAAGGACCTAATACTACAATGGTGTTACCCGTGTCGTCACAGTACGCATTGGTAATACACTAACTTTTTTTTTTGTTTTATTTACCCATAGAACATTATTTCATCAATCTTCACTATAAGACGCCTACGAAAACCTGTAAAGGTTTGTGTGTAGTGCGAATGAGGAAACTGACCCATCGCGTTATTAATTATTACAAAAGGTATGTAACTTAACTTATTATCTATATACATAAAACAATGTGCGAAAGCAAGTAGACATGTGTCTCTCTATCGAAATAATATTTGTTTGCAAAGTCACTTTCTACCTAGATCAATCTATAAAGTAATTCTTCAATGCATTTTTACATTGTTTTATGTTATATGAATATAGTTCACCAGGAATACTATTTAAAATATCTGGTAAAATATAATTCTATATTCTCATGCCATATACATTATTAAATTTAGGTAGTTGATATGGTGGTAGGTATGCCAAATTACGTAGATGACTTAGTCTACTTTTGTTAACAATGCTATGTTGGAATTTTTTTTCAAAACTATTAACATTTTAATTTTGTAGTACACGTTCGCCAATACGAAACTGTTTCAACTTGTAGAAACAATACAGTATTGCACAGAGATAGGGCGGAGCTCATGAAAAGTGAAAAAAAAAACATAAATTAGCCTTGCCAGTTGGCAATTCTGTTCTGGCAGTTCGGGTCGTAAATTGCCCAGTTGGGCAATTTACGATAAGAATTTTTGAAATATTATAAGAACCAGTGCTATTGAAGAACGAAGATTACAAGAAGAAAAAAGCACATAACATTGGGAAATAAAAGCTACAGCGCCATCTAGTATTCAGTGGCAGAACTATATCTATGCACTATACGGTCTTGTGACAACCTGTTGAGTTAGTTGCAAAAGTTTTGCGGGAATTTCGGGAGATGGCGATAAACTGCTATAAATGTAATATGGAAATATCAAACAAGGAATTCTTGATTTGTTCAATTTGTAAACAGACATATCACCTTGACTGCTGCAATGTATCCATTAAAAGATTTCACCTGATGGAACCAGAGAAAAAGATTGTCTGGAGATACGTTCCCTGTATAATGGGATCAGAGTCATCTCACCCAAATATCACAATGCGTACAAAAGTAAAACATACTATACCTATAGATAACTCATTTGATGTCTTGAACAGTTTGTCTACTCATGAAGAATCTTGCCTCTATGCTACAATACAAAGGATAGGCATAATAGAAGCTGCCCGGAAAAAACTATGATTTACACAAAATCAGAAGAGATGGAAAAAAATATTGTTGAATTACGTGAACAATTACAATCAGCAGAAAACGAGATCGAGAATTTACTTTTCGAAAATTACACTTTAAAGAATCAAATCACGGGTTACGAGAGAAATGTCGGTTTGCTGAAAAGTTTATGTAAATCTAAACCAAAATCTTGCATAACCAGTAAAACCGGAATGAGTCTAAATAAACAGAGCATAAACCAAAGCTTCATCTACTTTAACGTAGAGCAGACTCACTACAATGGATCCGAAAATGTTCCACAGCAAAGCCAGCCAATAACACCAACGTCGCCGGTCTTCGAAAGCACACCTAAAGCTCCCAAAACCTCCGAGCAAATAATCAAGGCTCGACCTAGCCCAACTAAACCTAAAAAGCCTACTATTTACATCTTCGGTGATGAACAAGTACGAGTTTCGTCGTCCCTAACATAAGTAGCCATAAAATGGTATCACGTGATTACTCTACTATGCCTCTTACAAACAGTTGTGATACCCTAACAATTTTCAATCAAAACATCCGTGGTTTTTGTAGCAAAATTAATCAATTACATATTTGTAATTGATCAATTTTGCTTTGCGTTTGCGATATTTGGGTTGGACGAATTGGAGATCAAAGCTAGTGATATTGATATAGTATGCCTAAGTGAGATTTTCATTAAACAAAGTTCTGAGACTAACATCAAACTAAGAAATTATAAATTAGCCGCTACCTACTGTAGACAAAAAAGTGAAGGAGGGACATGCATTTTAGTAAAAAGTATCTTGAACTATAAGTCTTTGCCTTTCCTAACAGTATTTGCTACAAAATTCTATTTTGAATGTTGCGGTATCGAAATCACAGCCCTTGGTATTATAATAATCAACATTTACAGAATTCCAAAGCATACAAAAGCACATGTAGGAGTTTTTCTATATAAACTAGATAAATTATTAAACTACCTAACCTCTAAATACAAGCAAAAGAAAATTATAATTTCTGGTGATTGCAATATTGACATATTAAATAAAAATAAAGCTGCTCAGAAACTTTTTTCAGTTTTATACAATTATAAATTTGAACCTATCCTGCTGCCTACGCGATTAAAATCATGTATTGATCAAATTGCCAGCAACATAAAATCGGTAGAGTCTAAGATTCACTATCTTGGAATCATGAAACCGCTCAAACTATTATACTGTAAAGATTAAAAAACAGAAAGCCTACTCGAGCTGGTATGAATATAGGCGCGACTATGATTCTTGTAATGTTTCGAAGTTTTGTGAATGTATTGCCTCTCTATCCTTTTCAGACGTTTGGAGTGCAATTGATGTCTCAATCGCATTTGAATGCTTTTATGTCTTAATATGCTTATTTTACGATTTAAAAAACATAAATAATAGGCCAGTGAAGTTGAAGTAGCTCACAAAGGGCTTGAAAAAATGTTGTAAAGAAAAACGTAATTTATACTTAAAATATATTGAAAATAACAAAAATAAACAATTAAATAAAAATAAGTACAAAATTTACAGCAATATATTAAGAAAGTGCATATTAAAAGCCCAGAAAGTTAAAAGCAATAATTATATTCGATACTTTAAAAATACATTTAAAGCAACCTGGGACATAATTTCAACAATAGTTACTGATAATTTACATACTAATGACATAAATAAAATTCAATCGATGAACTCTATATATTCTAACCCCAATGACATGTTTTATAAATTTGACTAACAAAGAAAATTTGACTCCTATTAACAAGACATTTAAATACAACCCAATAAAAAGTTATCCACAATCACATACAATATTCTTGAAAGCAGTGGATGAAAAAGAGACATTTAACATAATAATGTCCTTAAAAAATAGCAAATTCAGTGGATATGACGGCATAACCACTAGGATTTTCAAATTATGTGCGGCCTATGTATGTCGTCCACTGTCTCATATACGTTTGGTGTTAAATGTATTACTGAATTATTTCCTGAAAAATTAAAACGTAGTGTGGTCAAACTGTTATTTAAGAAGGGAGATAAGCTCGACCCAAACAACTACAGACTCATAACTTTAGTACCAATAGGTACCAATAGATAAAATATTATCTAAGATATTTAAGAAGACTATTCACATTAGACTAAATGATTTTTTGGATAAACATAACATACTCCATCCGGCACAATATGGCTTTCGTAAAGGTTGCTCGACGACACTCGCTTGCTTTGATTTTGTAAAGACAGTAACTGAAAATATTAATAATGAATGAACGTCAATATTCCTAGACATGAGCAAGGCTTTTGATTACGTTGATCATTCTAAGCTTCTACATAAACTTGATCATTGTGGTATTAGAGGTAGAGCTTTTGAATGGCTAGAAAGCTATTTGAAAAATAGGTTGCAATGTACTGAAATAACCAAAGTTACACAGCACAAAAACTTTCTTCTTAAAAAAACGTACCGATCGGAGTTTAAAGTTAATAATACCTGTGTCCCGCAAGGAAGCATCCTTGGACCACTTCTTTTCTTAATTTATGTAAATGATCTCTCGAAAGCCACTATGCACAAGAGTATTTTGTTCGCTGATGATTCAACGCTTTTAATTAAACGTGACAACAATGAAACTTTTGTATCAGACGTAAGTAAAGCACTAACAGTTATAATAAACTGGCTGGACCTGTATAATTTACATATAAGCATAAACAAAACAAAATTTATGCAGTTCGTATCTTATAACTCTAACCCTATACCTATTCAATTAAACTATAAAAATGAAAGTGTAAACAGAGTGGATACCTTTAAGTTTCTTGGCTTGGTGTTAGACAAGCATCTTAATTGGAAAGAACACATTGCACAAATTTGTAATAGACTAAATAGATTCGTTTTTGCATTAAAAAGATTAAGAGAAACAGTATCCGTGGAAGCCACTACAACAGCTTACCATGGTTATGTATCATCAGTGCTCAACTATGGTCTTATAATATGGGGAAACTCAGTAGATAGCAATAGCGCTTTTAAGGTACAAAAGAAGTGTGTTCGAGCTATTTGTAATGCATGGCTTGATGATTATGATTGATTGTGCCATTATTTAAGAAACTTTATATATTACCATTACCTTGCATGTATATTAGAGATATTTACATTTTTGTTATCTCCCACCCTGAATATTTTAAAAAACGCAGCCCAGTTGTTCAGAGGCAGACTAAAGCTAAGATTATGAATACATTATATAAGCCACTTGTTAAGAAAAATATTTATGAGGACGTTTTTAATATGTGTATTTCAATATTTAACAGTTTACCAAATGACATAAAATCAATGCTTGGTAATAGGTTTAAAACGATACTGACAAAATGGCTACTAGATCATTGCTTTTAAAGTGTTAAAGAATATTTGGAATTTAAAAATTAAATTATTAGTCAATATGTCTAGATATAGATTCAAATTATACTGAATATTTGCATGTCTGCTTGCGGGCTGAATACAATGTACTTATTTTTAATTATTAAGATCTTGTTCATACTGTATTCTTGCAAATAAACTTATTATCTTATCTATCTTATCTACTTAAACAATTCCTCATTATTTTGCTTATACTTATTTCTTATATACAGGGCGTCCCAAAGTTATGGGACATGAAGGGGAAGTACCTTAAATATTGTAGATAGTGAATTTTGCTCAAAGAAGACTTTATGTTATTTTTAAAAGTTAGTAATTCTGCATTCATAGATTTTCTAAAAATTACTTGCTTCGGCTGGGAATCGAACCGACTTAAATGTGAAAAAAAAAACACCCTACTTTTATGATGCCAATCGAAAGAATAGCTAAAAAATAATAACTCTGCCTAAGTAACATAGTATTTTAAAAGAAAGGAACAACATAAAATGATTGAGTCAAATTTCAAGAAAGTTATTTATTGCCGACGACGTTCGAAAAGTAGCGATATTATCATTCCAAAGATAGCATTGATTATTCGTAAATAAGTACCCACTTCATAAAATAGGTACTAACATAGTTTTCCTTATTATAAGTGCACGTGTAGATGAAATGATAAAACTTGTATTTCAATACGTCCTCTGTAAGCTAGACAGAAGGCAAATTAAAAACAAAAATAAATAATTTATAATTTGAAAATGGAACAGTTTATGACAGCGTTTGTTTGAATGCATACTTTTTAAGATATTTATGATTAATTTCACGTTGTTCCTTTCTTTTAAAATACTATGTTACTTAGGCAGAGTTATTATTTTTTAGCTATTCTTTCGATTGGCATCATAAAAGTAGGGTGTTTTTTTTTTCACATTTGAGTCGGTTCGATTCCCAGCCGAAGCAAATAATTTTTAGAAAATCTATGAATGCAGAATTACTAACTTTTAAAAATAACATAAAGTCTTCTTTGAGCAAAATTCACTATCTACGATATTTAAGGTACTTCCCCTTCATGTCCCATAACTTTGGGACGCCCTGTATATTGGTACAATATTTTTAAGTAGACTAAGTTATAGCTTATATAATCCATATATGTTTTATAAGTACGCCCATAACTACCCAGTCCGTAACTAATTAGAAAATCTGCTAGAGATAAGGACAACATGCGGAGTATGTTATAAGGTAGCTTGTATTTAAGTATAGCAAAATTGGCTTGATTGATCTTAGTTAATTATATACATATTCTATATATGGACCCCAGTCAAAATTTTGATCGATAATTAATCCGAGATAATTATGTCTACTAAAAGACCTGTAAAAGAACTAAAAGACCTGTTGTTAAGGTCTGTCATTTGCCTATCGAATAGGTATTTGTTGTCCTTTCTTAGTTGTAAGTTAGGATAGTTTCTTTGCTTTATTAAAATAAGGTAGTTATTTTAAGGTCGGCGGCATGTTCCTTACTTTTAGTTTATTAATTTGTAATGGTTAGCACAAACTTTATCCGCTTTTCTTATTTTCTTTAAAACCCTGTAACAAAAAGGCACTGTATTGAGCACAATATCCGTGCTAAAAAACCGCAACGACGGTGCTCCCATCTACTACTGTTCCAACTACTCCCGCGCACTCGATGTATCTGCGCCCGGAATAAATTACTATAAGTTCTAAATTCGCTATATATCCAAAACTAAAGTGTTAGTGCAGTGCCTAGACGCGCCAATTACCAGCAGCTCATCATCAGGGATACCCCGAGAAGACGAGGACCTTCGATCTGGTGAGTCAAGATACAAGGCGATAGTCATCTGCGTTAAAATTCCCATACAAATAGATTTAATAATAGTTTAATTTTTGCCATCGACTCGCTAAGAAGAACAATAGATTTAATAATATCAATCTTCTTTGTTTAATAATTTATTCGTTCTGTATTAAAAAAAAGTTAACACGATTTCGATATTACTTTAATAGGAATAGACTCAACAGGGATTAGAAACGTAATTATGCTTTCAGTTTTAGTCGTTTCGTTAAAATGTTATTTTATATTATGATTTATTATATATGTATTTAATTATTTTTTTTTTATCTTAGAAAATAATTTTTGATAGAGTACTTAGTCCCGTTGATGGGTATTTTGGTAGTATGGCGTACGTAGGGTACGCATTATCAGGGAGTTGCCCTAACCCAATGCATGTTTTAAGGAGGCTTTTGGCGTTGGTAGGAATGAGTAGGTTGTTTCTTCAAGCAGGAATATACTATCAGGAGGCACGGCTGACCTTCCTGTCCAGTAGGAGTTCATTAAGACAAGTACCTATGTGGTGATTTAAATAATTATATTACCTTATGACTTTCAAAAGATAACGCCTGACCTAATTACGTTAATATGTATAGTTAGGTACGCCAGCTGCTCCTACGTAACTTGAGCATGCATGTAAAACGAGCGCGCGTGGGTACGCGATGTATAAAATAATGTTTTAGTAAATGACACTAAAAGGAATTGCATAAATTATTAAATTCATTTGAGGAACAATTGATACTTCCATTCTTTAACTTGTTTAAAAAAAAGTTTGCCATAACCTGAACCTTAAAAATAGATGCTGTATCGCACGCGGTAGGTCTCTGTGACGTATCCAAGCGAGCGGTATGCCTAAAGCATTTTCCCTACGAAAAAAAAGTCATTCCTGTCGGTGCAATCTTTATCGTAATTTTTTAAACCCATTTTATTAAATTGCCGTAATCTTGTAGCCAGAATAATCTTCTTTCTTCTTTAATGTAACTTCTTTCTTATATAATTATACTGATAAACCGTGAAGGTCGGCAGTTTTTTTCTTGTCTAAAGATCAAAATGCCTTTAAGATGTGTATAGGACTTACATGATTAAATTTAAAATGGGAGTCACAAATCTCCACATTTTGTTTAAGTAGCGATTCAGCGAGTGTGGGACATGAATTCAGAGATTTTGTAGTTAATATTGGAATATTAGTAAAGAATTTTTATAAAGCTTCTGCAAGTTCTAATTGTGAAGTTAGAATTCGATCATTAATTTTTAAACGCGTATCAGTGTTAAGAGTTTTAAATTTGCCAGTTTCGCTATTTATAACTTTCCAAGTTGTCTTTACTATGTTCGCGCTATTCTTTATTTTATTATTTATAAAATTTGCTTGTGCTGTGGCACATGTGGAAGTAGCGTTGTTCACGTCGTCATAATTTAATTTTAGTCTATTTACTGTAAACAATACAGAGGTATCGTCAGCAAACAATACTATTTCATGTTTATCCTTTACAGGGTTATATCTGAACTTAATTTATTTAAAATAGATTTATCAATGGGTCATAAATTCGAGAAAGTATTATCAATGCAAGTAGCTGATGTAGAAGCTATTCTAGTGGGCACTGAAAAAAGATTAACAAGATTATATCAATCGAAGAAAGATTTAAATCTTCGAGTTTGAATGATATCTTCTAATATTTAAAATCTCCGCAAATTACAATGTATTTATTTGAATCACTAATTTTACACAGGATTTCATCCATTATTTTCTCAAATAATTCATAAGATGAAGAAGGGGGTTTATATACGCATAATACAGTAAGCTGCGCAAGCTCCACGCTGGCTATTTCAATAATTCGCTTAACAGAAAGGTTTACAATATCGAGGCGCTCTTTAACTTTTATATTATTACGAATTATAGTGATAGAGCCACGCTGTAAGCTATTAGCTTGCAGCATGAATGGGCCGGCTCCACCGGGGAAGTACCACCCACTCGCAGAAGACCGACGTCTGAGTAGTGGCATTTTGCCACTGCGCTTCGTCCGGTGAGCGAGGGCGCCGGAGGCCCACCTTCCAGTCTCTCTCCAGAATGGTAGCGGTATTTAAAGAGTTAGTACCCCAGGAGGGTACCAGCACTATTAGTGCTGGAGAATCCCTCATCGCTCAGGCTGCCCTACTTATTCTGGGGTGGACACCTTCCTCAAACGCCGGCAACGCATCTGTGACCCTTTTGGTGTTGCGGGTGTCCATGGGCGGCGGTGATTGCTTTCCATCAGGTGACCCGCATGCTCGTTTGCCGCCCTCTCATATAAAAAAAAAAAAAAAAGAATTAAAATTAGACTACCGCCTCATATTGCTTTCCTCCTGCTGAACGAGCTTGCAATCTACTACTCCTTGAAGCCCAACATGAGCTCACATTTTGCTTATACCAGTGCTCCGTTATACACAATACATCAGTGTTAGTGCAGCTCATGAACAGCTCCACCACTAGTTCTTTGCCACTCATCAGGGTAAGTGTACCAGTATTTATCTATTTTGGGGCGTGGCAACATTTTTTTCAAACATTTTTTTTTATAATGCCTGAGGTTAGTCTCTGTTGTCTTATGATTTAATTAAAATTATTTGGAATGATATCCAAGAATTTATTAATAATTAATGGCTGCTCAATAGAGCTACTGCTTGTTCAAAATGCAATTTTCCCCTGAAAAGAACAAGGAAGAAAGTCCACGGGTTGCTCTTTACAAATAAAGGTTTTTATATAACATATAACATAACATAAATAAATAAATAACATAAATATCCTTAGACATACACACAGCGCCATCTAGTTCGACAGTAAGCAACTATAAGCTTGTGTTGTGGATACCAGATGGTAGATAAACTACATAAATACATTTTTTTTTGTAAATTCTTATTAATTATAAATGAAAACATCCATAACTCGGGTACACATGTCCATATTCATCACACAAATATATGCCCCTAGCGGGATTCGAACCCGCAACCTTTTGGTATAGTGGTCAGAGTTGCTAACCACTACACCAAACAGGTCGGTTTACATTTCATTATTAATTGTGAAATTGCCTATAGAATGCGCACGAGCCTGTTATATCCAAGGATAATATCTTCTAAATAGTCTGATATTTTATTATATGCTTTCTTAATAAGTTTCTGTTTTATAGCATCTTAAAATTTATTGAAAGGAAGATTTTGTATATCAACAGAACCTTTTGGCAAAGCGTATACATAACCCTTTGAATGAATTACTGAATTTTTCAGAGGCAATTTATGTGACATGCAAGTTTATCTTTATTTCTTGTATTAACAACGTGATTATCACTATTTCTCTTAAACGATGCCATATTTCTTTTTTACAAATATTAAACTGAGTTTGACTGGAAGAGATCTCTATTAGAGATAAGCTCACCTTTGTACAATATTTCCGACTGATTGTCAACATGTTTTTTTTTATGTGCAATAAAGAATATCATAAACTAAAATATACTGTGACGGGAAGATTAGAATGTTATACTTTTTAAACTTATCTCTAAGTGACACTGCAGGTCTCAATTGGGAAATCGCACGAACGGCTCGTTTCTGCAAATCAAAAATTATATTTATATCCGCGGCATTTGCCCACGACAGGATACCGTAAGACATCAAGCTATGGAAATAACTAAAATATACTAATCTGCGACGGGTGGTAGGGTTTCACCATGTGATGTAGACTGTTGAAGTAGGAATGGAGTTGGGTTCCGTAAGAGATGAGACAGGGCCGTGAGATCCGCACCTATTGGTCTAGCAGACTTGCACTGTACAGGTGATGACGGTGAATGAATAGTGGTAGATAGTTTTTATTAAACAATCGCACAGATTATTAGGTAAAAACAGGTTTTTAAAAGAGAAGAAAAGAGCATAGTCGAAACCGTCCTCTCCGTAGCTGACCCGGAAAACGACTGTCCCCTGTTTCAGAAAACAATTTCGAATTTCGAATTTTGAATCCAATTCTAAAAAAGTAAAAACCAAATAGCATCCAAATGAAAAAAGGTCGAGGTTGAACACCTCGTCACAAATCTAGAAGTTTACGTCTGATATTTGTCGAATTTTGACTGCATACGCTGCAGAGCTGAGGCTTTTCTCAAATTTATGGATATGAGGATTCCATTGCATTTTGGCGTCTAATGTCCAAAAAACAGTAGAATCAACGAGGTCTAAAGTGGCATTTTTTATCATTATATTTGTGGGCACCACTCTGACATTGGATAGTACAAATTTCACACATTTACTTCCAAGTTTTTTAAAAATTTATGAGAACATAATATATGCAAAGGATATTGCCCATAGGCAGTATCGCTAAAATGTAAATTGTGTCACAGTTTCGTGACGTCGATAATTCCTGTTTTTAATTCTAAAAATTACATGGCGTAACATGAAATCTTGATTTTGCCGGATAAAAACTAGAAATATTGTTATATATTAATTGTTATTTTTTTACTACCGCCAAACTTCCGCCTAATATGACTGTCTGTCAGCGATGTGTGGTGTTGCCACCCGAAGGAACATCCGGTCCCCGTCAGCGATTACCTACTCGGTAGACAATGAATCGATTATCGATTACGGCTCGGCTGTTACCTTTTTATACAATTCCTCATTTTTTTTATTTAACATGACGAATACGGCCCCAAGGAACAGATAATAAATAAAAGTTCAATTAATGAACGATTCAACCCAAAAATGAATTACTACACAGAAATCGCACACACACTCAGACATTTACCAGTTTAAATATATATGTATGTTTATCCGTTATCTAGTATTCATAGTACAAGCTTGCTTAGTTTGGGGCTAGATGATTGGTGTAAGTGTCCGAAATATTTATTTATTTTATTTATTTATAACATCACATTTTGATCACATTATTTTGATTTTTAACAATATTCGCATAAATCCACTTTTACAGTATATTGACTACATTATTTATTAATGTTGTTTATTGAAAAAGCATTCCTAGTTATAGCCTTTGTTATATAAAATATGACAATGCCCAGTATGTTTGGTCTAACATTGTGTACCCTGAGACCGATATGAGTCCGTTGACTGTGGACCCAATTGAATGGTTCACAGGAGTCGATATGGCATATGTCATGGTATATAAAACAAAACGATGTTAGCTAAATGCAAGTGTCAGGGTGAAAACTCAGCCTAGAAATATTCGTCAACCTGGATATCCAGGTGTAGCTAATTCACTTGCGTTACTACATTTAAGAAGTTTGGTAGACACTAAAACGGGCTTTTAACAATGTGTAACAGCCTTGAGTAGGAATCCAATAGTTGCCATCGTAGCAATAACGAGCTAGAATTCGTGATCTAATTACCGCGAAATACGGAAAGTTATTTTGAAAGAGCTAATTGTATATCAAAGGCTAAAGAGAGTACTTCAAACCAAGCCACATTACATTGTGACACTATAAGTTTGATTCCGATACTAGGTCCCATAGTCACTTGGGCAATGTCCTTTCTGACTTTTTCGAAAAATATAATATTTTGGACCACAGACAATTTGGATTTAGAAAATCACGGTCTACGTCACAAGCTATTTACACTTTCTATTAGGAACTGTGTCAGTCATTAAATGACAAATATGATTGTGCTGCTCTCTTTCTAGATATGTCCAAGGCATTCAATTGTGTTGTACATTCTGTTTTGCTGAAGAAATTAGAATACGTTGGTTTCAGAGGAATTGCTAATGATTTACTACGGTTGTATCTAACTGACAGTCAGCAAGCACTGGTACTAAATTCTTATAATGCGTGTACTAAAATCATAGAAGACGTAAAGTCTTCAAATAAAATCGTGGTTCGTGGAGTTCCACAAGGCAGTGTATTAGGGCCATTACTGGTTTTAATATATATTAATGAACTGCCTAAATTAACTGATCATTTATTTACCATGTTTGCTAACGATGCAACTATTTATTTGACAAAAAAAAGTAATAACTTTAATCTTAGCAATGACATATTAGAAACAATTAGTAATATGACTACGTGGCTACGCAGTTTAAATTTAGATATAAATCTGACAAAAACAAATGTAATGCAATTTGGAAATTATAAGAAAATATATAATGACATCAAAATAAATTATAATGGCATAGATATTGAAGAAGTACAGGATATTCGCTTTTTGGGAGTAACACTCGTTAAACATTTAAATTGGAAAGCTCACATTGAAGGACTAAACAAACGAATTAGTAGTTACTGTTACGCACTCTCTGTATTGAAGGATGTTGCATCTGTGGAAGTGGTTACGAAAGCATACTATGGAAATGTATATCCTCTGCTTTCGTATGACGTAATATTTTGGGGGAATTCTGTTAATGCTGTCGACACATTTATGAAATGAAAAGATGTCTGCGAATAATATTTGCAAATCCTAAAGATTACTCTCTCCGAGACTTATTTAAGGGTAAAGGATTTTTGACCCTAACAGGTATATTTATAATAAATAAAATATGTCAATATTTAATAAGGTGTCTGATGTCGTAAGTGGTCGAAACTTGAGGGATAGGGATCGTTTGGTCTTGTCCAGAATAGCATGCATGATAATGGACAAAAGTACATATACATAAGAGTACATAAGAGTATATAATAGGATCCCGCTTGAGGACTGTCGAACCAATGCAACAATATTGTAATATCACCTATGTACCACAGTTCTACAATAGATTGATCCTGAATGAAACGGATGAACGGATTGAAATTTGGTATATAGATAGAATATACCCTGGATATATGTTTTACATAGGATATTTTTGATCCCGATAAACTGAGTAGTCCCACTGAATAAACCCGCGATGACGTTATTCCGCGGCGAAGCCGTGGGCGGAAAGCTAGTGTATTATAATTTGTAAATTTATTATTTTTTAAATTTGTTATTAATAGGTCTTTACCTATGAAATTGCCGTTCTGCAGTACTGGCCATTTCAAATCAAAATAATTTTTGTTTGGCTAAGAATTCTAATTTCAAATTAATTTTATTTTAAAAACATGGAATTCTTTTTCCAAAATTCGAGTAATTATTGAATATGAGTACCGACGTGGCGGCAACGCAGCACAAGCGGCACGCAACATCAACGACGTTTACGGAGCTAACACTACAAACCAACGCACCACCTTATTGGTTTGCTCGCATCCGTTCTGGGAATTTCGACCTGAAAAATGAACCTCGCGGTCGTCCGAAGACTTTGGTCGACAATGACGAATTAAAGGCGATTGTGGAAGCTGATGATACACAATCTACGGCTGAATTAGCAGCAACTTTCGACGTTAGCGTCAAAACAATATTGGTCCATTTGCGTCAAATTGGCAAGGTAAAAAAGCTTGACAAATGGGTGCCCCACGAACTCAATGATCGCCAGCGCGAAGTATTCGTCGAGACGAGCCTTGCACTGCTCAATAGATACACAAATGAAGGAATTTTGAACCGCATTGTTACCTGCGATGAAAAATGGATTCTGTTTAATAACCGCAAGCGCTCAGCAAGTTGGTTGGATCCTGGTTCAGCACCTAAACAATGCCCTAAACGAAAACTTACCCCTAGAAAAGTGATGGTCACTGTTTGGTGGTCTAGCGCCGGTGTGATTCACCACAGCTTTTTACCAAACGGGATGAGAATTACTGCAGATGTGTATTGTGAAGAACTGAACACAATGAAGGAGAAGCTGGCACATCTCCAACCAGCATTGGTCAATCGCTCCTCTCGGCTGGTCCTACATGACAACGCACGATCTCATACTGCACAGCAGATGGTCTCCAAGTTGCAAGAACTAGGGTTGGAAGCTCTCCGTCATCCGTCCCACTCACCAGACCTTGCGCCTACAGACTACTACTTTTTCCAGAATTTGGATAACTTCTTGGCAGGAAAAAAATGCCTTTGAAGATATTGTTGTCTCCCGTCCAGCTGATTTCTTTAAGAAGGGCATCAATAAACTGCCACTGCATTGGCAAAGATGCATTGATTGCATGGGTGATTACTTCGATTAATACAAATAAAAAATACATGAAAAAAATTAGTTTATTTTTTTTCATACAAAACGGCAATTTCATAGGTAAAGACCTAAAATTTTGCTTCACTTGAAACTGATTAACAAATTTTGGCAATAAATATTAACCTACTTCTGATTGTTGTTTATTAATTATGTAGTTCCGATGACAATACTATAATCTGGTATCTTGGAGCTGTTCTGATGCTGGCGCCAGCAGCTGGATGATAGAACTCTTCGTGGCTTCTAGTAAACCTCTCGAGATGGGGCTCATATGAATAGTTTTGACGAGTCCAACATATTGCACTTGGTGTCACGGTCTGAATTTTAGCTTTTTAACATCTAAGAACCTCCCATCGTTATAAAGTATGGAGGTATGCTATAAGCTAATGCCGGAAATAGTCTGTCTCATGTATATATTAGGTCCTTACCTATGAAATTGGCGTTTTGTATGAAGAATTTAATTAAGACTGTTTTTTCCATACAAACATTTTTGAATTTTTTTTGGGAACGGCAAATCAAAATGTAGCTAAGCTTTGTGTGTATTATCGGATAACATTAAGTTAAAAATTAATACTGCCTAATTTTTAAAAGTAACCGCTTTATAAAAGTTTCTTTGAATCTAAGAAATAACATGGGAAGCTCATGAAAAGAGGTGTGTTCAAGTTTTTTTTATTATGTGATTTAGCTCAGACATAAAAAAATATTTCATGTGAAACCTTGAAAAATTCATTGTTTATTTTCATTATTTATTATATAACAACAAATATATATTGAAAATATATTCTATTTTCCAAATAAAAAACAAATTTGGAAATAGCTATAGATTCGTAGGAATTGGTACATTATGATTAACAAAGAAAAAAATCTCCAATTCCATAGGTTAAGACCTAATATATCAATTTAATATGCTTACTAAATAATAAACTGATATTTCATTTTGAAATCACAGACTCACGTACTTTAAATCCTTTTCGATTTGAGGATTTGCATTAATTGGTCTTTTGAAAATTAAATATTTAATTATATTGTATAGGTTAATCGTGGGCATAATGTTCTTAGCCATGTTTGACAGAAATCGGTTAAGCCGTTTCAAAAATATTTAGCTTTTAACCAGGTGATTTGGTTTATGTGGATGATATAATTTGTAGTTGTTTTCTCAGGGGTTTTCTAAACTTTCAATTTGTAGTATTTACACACACCTAGAGCTTAAATGTATACAACTAATTTACATGAAACAACAAATTTATAAAACACAATTAAAAATACCTATATCTTATAAAAAAAAAAAAAAAAAAAAAAATACGTTGTCCAACTCGCTTCCGTGAGGCATAGTACCTAGTACGCTAGCGCTATTGCCCCGCTGAATGCATAAGCTCAGCTGCTGAGCAAAGTAGGTACCAGCTCTCACATCTCCAGAGGCGTGGACCAGTCTCACGGATAAATCCTTTACAAAATGTTTCATGTCAGAAGACCGCGGGCCCAAAGTCTCCACTGCAAGCGCCGCAAACTCGTGGTTTATAGAGATTGACGCATATTTACGGCGCTTGTTACTTTGAGCTTGTTCAGCCGCGGTTCCAGCTCTTTGCGCAGTTCCTTGTATATGGGACGGTGCCAAAGTGTCCGCACAAGTTGCGTCCCATACCAAGGTGCGCCCCAAGCACCAGGGTACCAAGGTGGCTCCATCAGGTCTTTTCCCGTCGTCCCTGAATGAGCCACAAGGCTCCAGAGACGCCGGGACCGCTGCAGTGGCGAGAGCGCGCCTAATTAGCTGATTGATTGCACCATGGCGATATGCGCGGCCGGCACTCTTCACGCAAGAGAGCCCGTGGCGTCCTAGCTGGTCCACAACCTTACCACATGAACAGCGATGAGGTTCACACAACTTAGCACCCAAACGTAAACTAATGGAAATACGTAGGGCATTGGGATCGAGGATGGTGCCTAGGTTTTGGGAAGGAAGAGCATGTAACCAGTGTCCAGACTCTTTTTCCGAGACTGCCAGTAGACGTGCACGCTCAGTGTCGTCTTGACAATTGGCCAAAAGCTCCTGGTGGGTTGTGCTTAGAGCTGGCTTGTCCCATAAGCTTTGGCTTCCCAAATCCGAAGAACAATCCTCTTCTGGAAAAGACGCACACCAGGCAGATCTGGCCTCCGACAAGCACGATACCTCTGCATCAACGAGCGTATGGGAATTTAATATCTCACTGATGAGAGGGAGTGTGCTGTAAGCGGAGGAAAGAAAAGCAGGGAGTGCCAGGCTAGAGGTTGTGCGTATGCCAAGTCCGCCATATCTAATTGGAAGAGTAGCTTGTTTCCAAACGCGATTCTCGAGTTGTAAATTCAGAATTTTGCAAATAGTGCTTTTTAAAAGTCCATCAATAGATTTAGTAATCAAAGGAAATTTCCAAAAAGGGGAACATCGTAACAAATACATAAATTTAGGGGTGAAAAGGCAAAGCCGAAGTATATAGATTGCCATGTGTGGCTTTATTCCTAAAAGCCGCACCGACGATTTATTAAAATATTCTAATTTTGATTCGACCAATGAGAGGATTGCGTCTTCAAATAATGGAGCCCCGAGTAGAGTGAGAGACATCTTGAAGTTGAATTTGTAGTTGTTTATTTCGTATTACTTATTACGTATAGCGTATTTTTTTTCTAGAAACATCAAATATAATTTCAACCAGACATCAACTCCAAAGTCAACGGAATGTCGACTCATGTAATAATTAACTCTTGTTAAATGAGTAAATTGTAACATAATATTATATTTAGAACAATCAGTATTTTTGTTTTAAGATTTTTAGGATTGCAGCCATACAAAATTTTACCTAAACGCATTGCAACAAAGAACTATTTTCCAGTACTGATTCTGAATTCAAGCTAAAGTGTAGAGAGAGGCGACATACTTGCCACCCCATTCCACCCTATTTCCATCCCATGCACTCTGTGTTTCTCTATCGAGAACTAGATGGCGCGGATCGTTTTTAAAACGCGATGTTGTTGTGTGGAGGACGATTGGATATATATTTGGAGCGACTCCTTCGTCGTTGCAGTCCACTGTGATTGCGCTAGGGGATAGACGTGTCTGTCCTCATAAACCGACTGTGTCGGTGAATTTTTGAATAAGGCTTGTACCTATTAGTGTACGAGCCGTGTTAACATTGAAAATTTACCCTGTGAGGGCCAAATGTGTACCGCTTTTGTGTACAAATTCGGCCTTTCAGGGTTGAAAATACCTGTCAAAACGTCACGACTTGGCCGTGATGATACGTCATTCCGACGGTCAGTCAGTCAAGTCATGTCGTCATTGTAATTGCTCCATGCGTATTCCTATCTCATCTGCGGTATCGTGTTTTTTTTATAGAGTATTTTATCGGGATAAAAAATATCCTTTATTTCTATAGAACATATTCTATCTATGTAGCAAATTTCATCCAAAGCCATTCAACCGTTTCGCCATGATTGAGCAACAAACAAACATCCAAACTTTCGCATTTATAATATTAGTTAGATTTAATTGTTTATTAATTACATATAAGAAACAAAGTCAGCAGTAAAGGAATCAACACATGTGCTAGAGTCTCATAATAAAACAGCATGAGTGTAGTAATGTCCATTTAATTTCTATGAGCTTGTCATTTCTTTAATAGGCAAGTAGAAATTTGAGAGAGCATGTGGAACTCGCAAGGAAGTTATCAGGTACTATTAAAAGTTCCTTTTGTTTTAAAATTCTTGTTACTTTTTAATTAAAACGGTACAATTAGTAGTAAAGTGCATTCTTATGCGTAATGGACAGTGCACTTGGATGCAATATGGGATGTTTTAAAGAAATGTCAATGTCAAAGTCAAAAAACTTTATTTTGTACACTTAAAATAGTCAATTTTACATTTTTTAAGCTACTGCTTGTTCAAAATGCAATTTTCCCCCGAGAAGAACAAGCAAGAAACCCGATGGGTTGCTCTTTTAAAATTAGGCTTTGATTTTACATAAAGGTTTTCATATTTCATTATTAATTGTGAAATAGCCAGGAATGCGAACGATCTGATTATGTCCAGGGATGATTATCATCTAAATAGTCTGATATTTTATAATATGTTTTGTTAATAAGTTTGTGTTTTATAGTATCTATAAATTTATTGAGAGGAAGATTTTGTATATCAACTGGAACCTTATTGAAAAATCGTATACATAACCCTTTGAATGAATTAACAAACAAACAAAATATTCTTTATTGTACAACAATAAGAAGCATAAAAAAAATCAATAAATCACCCATTTAAATACATACGTTAATTGAATACATACAAACATACATACATAATATATATAAAAATATATATACATGTAATATATACACATATTTGAATTTATACTAATTAAATAGAATAGTACGTAACTAAGCACACAGTAATTAATGCGAGTATGAAACGAAAAGAGGATACATAGAGGAGCTAGAGGGCTAAATACAACTCTATTTATTATTTACTTATTACTATAACTCACTTTGCGGAGGCGACTTATATGTGACCTGCAAGTGTATCTTTATTTCTTGTATTGACATCATGTTTATCACTCTAAGTTTTATTGAATATGTTAGGCAATATCGAAAATATTCAAGCGAGCTTGTCGCCACAGCAAAATCAAATTTTATAAATAATAAAATAAAGAATAGCGCGGACATAGTAAAGACAACTTGGAAAGTTATAAATAGCGAAACTGGCAAATTTAAAACTCTTAACACTGATACGCGATTAAAAATTAATGATCGAATTCTAACTTCACAATTAGAAGTTGCAGAAGCTTTATAAAAATTCTTTACTAATATTCCAATATTAACTACAAAATCTCTGAATTCATGTCCCACACTCGCTGAATCGCTACTTAAACAAAATGTGGAGATTTGTGACTCCCATTTTAAATTTAATCATGTAAGTCCTATAGACATCTTAAAGGCATTTCGATCTTTAGACAAGAAAAAAACTGCCGACCTTCACGGTTTATCAGTAAAAATTATTAGTGCCGTAATTGATTGTATTTCACCACACTTAGCTTATATCTTTAATAAATGTACCGATGATGGCATATTTCCTGATCTGATGAAGCACAGTAAAGCCATACCTTTATTTAAAGCCGGTAGTACATCAGATCCCTCTAATTTTAGACCTATTTCAATACTACCGACTCTCAGCAAAACTTTGAAAAAATTATATTAAATCAGATATCGAGTTATTTTTACAGTAACAATCTAATGTCATATAAACAATTCTGTTTTACTAGGGGCCGCTCGACAACCGGTGCAGGTGTCGAGCTCTTACAATATATTTTTGAGGCTTGGGAAGATGCGCAGGATGCAATAGGAGTATTTTGCGACTTGTCCAAGGCCTATGATTGCGTTCATCACCACACTTTAATCAGGAAGTTACGTCATTATGGTGTAACCGGCAGAGCTCTCGACCTTCTGAATTCTTATTTGAGTAACCGAGTTCAGAGGGTTGATATCAGTGGCAATACATCGTCAGGGTCGACAGTCTGTATGGGCGTCCCAAAAGGCTCCATTCTCGGACCACTTTTGTTTTTGGTTTACATAAATGACTTGCCAAACCTTGTAAAGGATAAACATGAAATAGTATTGTTTGCTGACGATACCTCTGTATTGTTTAAATTAAAGAGACTAAAATTAAATTATGACGACGTGAACAACGCTATTTCTCAAATAGTAGAATGGTTTACGGCAAATAATTTGTTACTGAATGAGAAAAAAACTAAATGTGTTAAATTTGTACTGCGTAATGTCAGGGAAGTGCCCACAAATATAATGATAAAAAAAGTCACTCTAGACCTTGTTGAGTCCACTGTATTTTTGGGCATTACTTTGGACGCTAAATTACAATGGGGTCCTCATATCCATAAATTGGCGAAGAAGCTCAGCTCTGCAGCGTATGCAGTCAAAAAAAATAGACAAATATCGGACGTAAATACTGCTAGATTAGTATATTTTAGTTATTTCCATAGCCTGATGTCTTACGGTATCTTGCTGTGGGGAAATGCCGCGGATATAAATACAATCTTTGTTTTACAAAAACGAGCCGTTCGCGCAATTTATCAATTGAGACCTGCAGTGTCACTTAGAGACAGATTTAAAGAGTATAATATTTCGTACCTTATACCTTTTCGTCGCAGTAAAATGTCCTGTGACGAAGAGGTTAGAATACCATATACTTTATCTCTAAGTGACACTGCAGGTCTCAATTGATAAATTGCGCGAACGGCTCGTTTTTGTAAAACAAAGATTGTATTTATATCCGCGGCATTTCCTCACAGCAAGATACCGTAAGACATCAAGCTGTGGAATTAAGTAAAATATACTAATCTAGCAGTATTTACGTCTGATATTTGTCGAATTTTTTTAACTGCGTACACTGCAGAGCTGAGCCTTTCCGCCAACTTATGTATATGAGGACCCCATTGCATTTTGGCGTCTAAAGTAATGCCCAAAAATACAGTAGAATCTACGAGATCAAAAGTGGCATTTTTTATCATTATATTTGTGGGCACCACCCTGACTTTGGGTAGTACAAATTTAACACATTTAGTTTTTTTCTCATTAAGTAACAAATTATTTGCCGTAAACCATTCTACTATTTCATAAATAGCATTGTTCACATCGTCATAGCTTAATTTTTGTCTAATTACTTTAAATAATACGGAGGTATCATCTGCAAACAGTACTATTTCTTTTTTATTATCCTTTACAAGGTTAGGCAAGTCGTTTATATAGACCAAAAATAAAAATGACCCGAGTATGGAACCCTGTGAGACGCCCATGCAGACTGTAGACCCTGACGATGTGTTGCCACTGATATTAACCCTCTGAACTCTGCCACTCATATAAGAGTACAAAAGGTCAATAGCACGGCCTTTTACACCATAATGACGTAATTTCCTGATTAAGGTGTCATGATGAATGCAGTCAAATGCCTTGGACAAGTCGCAGAAAACTCCTATTGCATCCCGAGAATCTTCCCGAACTTCAAAAATATTTTGTAAGAGCTCGATACCCGCGTCAGTTGTCGAGAGGTCCCTAGTAAATTTACCGAATTATTTATGTGACATAAAATCGTTACTGTAAAAATAAGCCGATAACTGAATTAATATAATATTTTCAAAGATTTTACTGAGAGTCGTTAGTATTGATATAGGTCTAAAATTAGAGGGGTTTGTTGTACAACCGGCTTTAATTAAAGGTATAACTTTACTGTGTTTCATCAAATCAGGAAATATGATATCATCAATACATTTATTAAAAATAGCTAAGAGTGAGGACACACTGTTTGTGGCAGTGATAATTTTTACTGATAAACCGTAAAGGTCGACAGTCTTTTTCTTGTCTAGAGATGCTTTTATAATGTCTACAGGACTTATATGATGAAATTTAAAATCAGAATTACAAATCCCCACATTTTGTTTAAGTAGCGATTCAGCGAGTGTAGGACATGAATTAAGAGAATTTGTAGTTGAAATTGGAATGTTGGTAAAGAATTTTTCAAAAGCTTCTGCAACTTCTAAACGTGTTATTAAAATTTGATCATTAATTTTTAGTCTAATATCGATGTTTTTTTTTTAATTCATTAGGGACAATAAACAGTTTTACAGTGTGTATAACTTACAACATAATTAACAAACAAGTATGGATGATTGCAAAACCAGCAGCATTATCCACAAATTACTAACAACTCAATACAAAACTAAAGGAATAACTAAACTAAAAGTAAAATAAACAACGCAATCTGCCTGTTATATACATGAAGTAGTATCTATCAGATGTAGTCGTAGAAGCTACAGTTTAAATATAAGGAATATAATATGTAGAAATAGTTGACGACAGCATAGTGTAGATGACAGCAATTTAAAATTTATTGAAATATTATTTATTTATACATTTTGTAAACACACACATATGTTTGCAAAACAAGGAAGAAGGAAATATATACGGTGACCTTTGTTTATTTACTTGTTTAATTATTTAAATAATTAATTATCTATTTACTTATTTTGTTTTTGCCCAAGCGACATCACAGTGAAGATACTTTTCTTAAAGGAACCCATTGTGAGAGCGAACAGATCCACATCTTACAGGTGTTCATTGTAAGATGACACAATCCTATATAAGGGTGCACGTCGACCGGCGTTTTTATTATTGTGTTTTAAGGAGAATGGTTTGTGAGGATACTTATCCCGAATACGGTGTGATGTACTAGGAGTTTTGTAATAAATAAGATTAATTAACTCACTGCAGTTATACCTGTTATTAAGAACGAAAGAAAGAAAGCATCGAGCAGCGTTCTTCTCATTTCCAAAGTAGACAAAGAAAATTTATTTAGAAGTTGGTCATAAGAGGACTTAGCACGATAGCATTTAAATAATTAACACGTCTAACGAATTTACGTTGTACATATTCTATTAGTAATATTTTTATATTTGTCATAGAAAGGGTTCCAAATGACAGAGGCATATTCCAGTTGTGACCTGATCAATGTTGCGAGGCTTGTCTTTTCCAGTTTCGCTATTTATAATTTTCCAAGTAGTCTTTTCTACGTCCGCACTATTTTTTATTTTGTTATTTATAAATTTTGCTTGCTGTGGCACAGACCCGCTTGAATGTTTTGAAAAAAAATATAAAATGTAATTTTGTAAATCTGAAAAAAATATTATCAATGGAGGTAGCTGATGTAGATGTAGAGGTAATTCTAGTCGGCACTGAAAAAAGTTAACAAGGCTATAGCAAGTGAATAAAGACTTAAGCCTTCTACTTTGACTGCTATCCGCCAATATATTTATATTAAAATCTCCGCAAACCACAATGTATTTATTTGAATTACTAATTTTACAAAGTATTTCATCCATATTTTTTTTAAATAATTCATACGATGAAGAAGTGGATCTGTATACGCTTAATATAGTTAGCCGAGCAAGTTCTACATTGGCTATTTAAATAGTTCGCTCAACGTTTACAATATCGAGACGCTCTTTAAATTTTTTTTATTTTTATTTTATAATTTATTGTACACGAGTACACATAAAGGTCAAATACATTTAATATTGTTATGAATTAAAAATAGACTACTGCCTCGAATTGCTTCCTTCTAAACGAAAGCTGCGTCCTGCTAAACGAGTTTGCAATCGGGTACTCCTTGAAGCCGAACATGAGCTCACATTGTGTAAACCAATGTTCCGTTATGCAGAATATATCCGTTCCAGTGCAGCTTGAACAGCTCCACCTCTAACTCCGTACCACTCTTACACCCAATATTTTGGTGTACAAGATTAATAAATTTTTGATTTTTATAACATATTTTTCCCGACTTGTTTTGGGGAGCAGCAATACTCGTACCCCTATTTGTTATAACTGTATGTTTAATAATGCCAGAGGGAGTCTCTGTTGTCTTATACTTTAATTTAAATTATTTGGAATAGTTTTCAAGGTTTTATTAATAATTATTGGCTGCCCAATAGAGGCAGTCGTTGGATCAGTCACTAATATGACTGAATTTAAATGTGCTAATTGTCTCTTAAAATATTTAGGAAAATAATAGTTATCTTCTGTCACATAAAAATATCTAGAATTAATAAATTTATTAGTATCAAATATATGAAATTTATTTTCATGACGACATGTCAAAGTATGTAATGTGGAAAAGAAAGCCTATGTTTGTTGATGTACCCTGTGTATAAGTGTGTCAATGTATATGTCTGTGTTAATGGCAAACGGCTGACCAGATTTGATGGCTTTTCATTTTCGAAGGCTGCATGGTGTTCGCGAAATGGTAGTTTATAGTCAAATATTCTTTATAAATAATTAATAAACATGAGAACGAACAAAACGAGCTGGTTATGTCCATGAATGATTATCATCTAAATATTTTGATATTTTACAATGTGCGTACTTATTAAGTTTCTGTTTTATAGTATCTACTTTAAATTTAATGAAAGCTATCTGTGCACATCAAACTATTACTTAGGTATTTTAATAATACATAGGTACGTTAACATTTCAAAATACACTTAGAATCCTTACAGGAAGATGATAAGTAAATACTAATTTATTAAAATAATATTTCGGAAATATCAGCGACTCCAATTAACTGTTATTACATTTGAAATGTTGTTGAAATATAACTGAATTAAAATAAAGACGGTCAAGTGCGAGTAGGACGCGTGCCCTGAAATAACGTCACAATTTTATCTTATTATTGTTTTCTACGCTTCAACCTACACATCAATTCGCTTATCGGCATCCCATCCCATCAGCTGCAGCGCGCTCTCCAATGAGGATGCTTCTCATTGACTAATAGTCTTGAAGTTTGGTCAAGTGAAATCCAGAAATCCTTTATTTCAAATGCCATCAACGATAATAATCTTTTATTTACAGAACTGATGAGTATACATGGAACTTAATAACTATTTATTTATTTATAATAGTTCAACATCACATATATTTATACAATTTCAGATTATTTGTAAATGTAATTATTTCTAATATGTGAGTAGTATAAAAATTTGAGATCAAACGAAAATAATATGATAGCTACTTAATTGACGAAGTCTATAGCTTTCGTTTGAAGCTGCTAAGCGAGTCGTGGTCTTCCACGACGAATATAATTCCATCCAACCCCGTGATCCAGACTTTGACATCTTTGTCAAAGTCTGGATCACGGGGTTGGATGGAATTATATTGATCGAGAATTCTACTCAGGGGGGATTGAAAACCTTGATTAGTTCTAGAAAACGAAGTGTGAAATATTTTACTAATTTTGGACCTAGGGTAAGAGTGAGGGACGGCAAGAGATATGTTTCCAAAAGATGACTTCATTGTATTCGTTTGTTAATTAATTTATAAAGAAAACAGGTCATGAATACGTCTCCGATCACGAAGAGTACTCATATTGAACTTAGACAAGCGCTGATCGTGTGGATTTCTATGAGAGAAGCCACTGCAAGAGAAAGCTAGATGCCTGGTGAATGCTCTTTGTATCCCGTCAACTCATTGTGAGTGTTTTGTGTAAATTGGAGACCAATAACACTGGCGTATTCGAGACTTGTGCGCAAGAGCGTTATACAAGATTATTTTGGTGTCGAGATTTTTAAAACCAACTGTATTTCTTTTCAAATAACCAAGCATTTGAGCGGCTTTGATTGCGGTTTTGTTAATGTGAGAAACGATGGTCAACATATTATCGATGATAATACCTAGGTCTCGGATTTCATCAACCTCTGTTATTAACGCACCACCAATCTCATACGCCGTGACAAGTGGTTTTTTCTTTCCTGGGAAACTTAATATGAAAGCATTTACTAATGTTGAGGGTCATATAATTTGCGTTACACCAGCTAACAATTTCATTAATATCATCTTGTATTACTTTAGAATCAATGGTTCATTTAACTGGACAATAAATTTTGAAGTCATCAGCAAACAGGGACATTTTACAGTGTTTGATAAGGGGCGTAATATCGTTAATAAATATTAGAAAGAGCACGGGTCCTAAATGCGAACCTTGAGGAGCGCCAGACTGTGCATAATAAGTGTGGGACTCATAACCATTGACAACAACGTTTTGTCTTTCGTATAATAACTAAATAAAATAATAATATAAAATAAAATAATGTATACAAAATAATATAATAATAACTATCTAATAAGATAAAATAAAATTCTAATCTCTGTCTATATCTATACAACTACCAATTTTAATTTTCTTTTTTTTTTCTTTTTATTGAATACTTAAGTAACAAAATATTTACGCATTTTGGTGTTGAAACCATGGGACCGTTGGGGCCAGAAGCGCGCCGATTGGTTAAAAACCTCTCGGCCCGTTTAGTAGAAATGTCTGGTGACCAGAAGGCAGGCGCATCAGCACGGCAATCCAAAGAGGGAACGCCGCCTGCCTTTTGGGCACATAGCCGCACGGCCGCATTCTAGAAGAAATTTTGATTTGTAAGTATAAAAAAAAAGTATGTATATTAATATTAATATTTCTAACACAAAAAAAAACACATCCTTAGATATTATATTCCTTAATCGCCTTTTATGTTACAGTTACGAGTAATATGTATAATTTATGAAATAATCAAATTTCGGTTACCCATAAAAAGTAAACCAGTAACAAAATTTAAATCACAAAGAATAACTTACATAGGTATGTAAACACTGGTGCCTAAACTAGGTATTTCAGGCGAAAAAGTGCATAATTTTATATTTTAAAGTTAAAAATGACAATGTGTTAAGTTACTTAGACGATAGATCTCATGATATTAACCGCAAATAATGTTTGTCCTGTAATATTTCTCCACTGAATTTGTAACTAATGATTTCGTTTTATATCTATACTTAATAAGACCTCTCGTTTAATTTTGATTATCTGTGTGAGTGGGACTAGACTGTATGTGTGTCTGTGTCCAGTCTTTGGCGGGATGTATCTCAGTAATGCGTGCCTCGATTTGAGTGCGGGTTTTTTATGTTTGATGAAAAGCGGTTTAGCAGTTATGGAGATATTTAGCTTTTAACACAATTTTTTGGTGATTTTGACGATATCATAGTCTACAGAGGGTTTTCTAAATTTCCAATTATTTTATATTTAAGATTACACCTGTACATGCGTTCTTCGTCTACGACAGAGCGTCGGTGGCTCAGCGGTTAAGACGCGGTCTCCCAATTTGGGAGGTCCGGGTTCGATTACCACGCAGTCCATATACCAATGAATTTGAAATATATATTATATGTTCGAAATACATAAATAAATGTCTTTGGACATACACACAGCGCCATTTAGTTCTACACTCAACAACTAGGCTTGTGTTATGGATATCAGGGGGCGGATCGCACTAAGTTTGAACGATAATACCAATGCTAAACCATAACCAAAAACGTAACTTGTTTTTCGTTTAAACTCGTGATTAGCTCTAAACATTTTAGGTTTTGTTTTACTTTGGTAACGTCAACGATATAATCGTTCCCTAAAAATAGCGTGGTACCATTTTTTACATTAGCTAAACTAAAGCTAAACCAAAAGTATTCCGTTCCGTTGATATACTACACAAATACCTACTTTTTTTTGTAAATAAATACGTACATAAATGAAAAACATCCATAACATATGCCCCTAGCGGGATTCGAACCCACGACCTTAACAGGTCGCCAGATATTTAAAGATGGGGAGACGATCTGCTCCTTTCAGATTGGCAATACCGTTGGGAGACTACTGACAAGAGCCGTTACCTGTAGGTATTGTTCCTTTACCGACATCATGGAACGATTAAAATGTCCTTGGTTGGAGCTAAATCGCTGTGTGTCGCAGTTTCTCACCGGTCAGTGCAATGTCAAGGGCAAGTTTTCCGCTATGATCTTGCTGGCATCTCCTGAATGTGACTGTGCATACCTATACAGAGCAAACTGCATGCCCGTCACATTCTGTGGGATTGCGCACGCTTCTCTAATGATTAAATATCACACTGGATATCATCATCTAAGCATTCGGTCTTCTACACCGATTTAGTGGTGAGGCGATAATTTGACATAATTTTCAAACCTTTATTTGCATTATTATTCGCGGTAGGGGTTTTACTTCCTAAACATTAACACTCACTGGGTTGTAGCGCTGTCAGTGGTGAATCAAAACTAAGATGTCAAGCATAATTTTTATTAAGCCTTATGGCTGATTTAGAATTCAATTAGCTACATTTGCCGAGAAGCCTACTTCACACCTTAAGGGTGCGTTTCCACCAGAACTGTGCGGGGTAGCTAAGCGGTGTGTGTAGAAAATACCCACCAATATTATCACCGGGTCAGGAAAATGAAGTAATGCTTTTGGTGGATTTTTTCCTCGCGCACCGCTTAGCTATATCACACAGCTCTGGTGGAAACGCACCCTATTAGCCTGGGGCCCAAAGTAGCAGTAAAGAGAAGTAAGGCACCTTCTACTTTCAGTAGGGGCAGTGCGGAGTACCGCTGTTGGTCCTGGCTTACAGGAGTTGCAATGGGAGGAGAGTGGAGGCGAGGTAATAACTGTGGTAACTTAACGGGCGTTTTATAGTGGTAGTTCTAGGAGTTTCCATAGTTATAGCAGGCCCATGAATTCGACATGGAAGAACCCTTATGAATGCCAACATATTCCCTTTTATTACAATATAGAGAATTTATTTGAACGCCATCTGTTGCCACTTTAAACTTCCCGCATGTACTGCACAGGCGCAGTTCCATTAAATAGCAAGAGATAGGGTAGGGGTCAATGAAAGTAGTACTGTTAATTTCCGTAAGATGGCTCTGTTTCTAACAAAACTATTCGAAATTGGGGAGCACATTTTATCTAGTTGTTATAATAACTTTTATTTAACTCTCACACAAAAGTATTATAGTTTACACAATTTGTATAACAAAACAAGACAGGAGCCCAAGTTAGGTAACGCTGTGCTATTGGCGTCAAATCAAAATTTAATTCGAGAAGCATAAATAATATAATATCAGCGCGTAGACAGAATTATTTTCACAGATAGCTGAAGTCGAAATATAACAGTTTAGACAATTTATTTTATAACAAAATTTACAAATATGGTAAAGTAGTCCCATATTAAGTATACTTATACATTTTTTGCTTATTATTAATACTATGCACCATTAGTGCTTTATTCAATCATTCATTGTGACAATATCATTATATAGCATTTACAATAAAAAGTTTTATATATTATTAGAAACAGTAAAATTAGGAAAAAAATAAATAGGTTAATTGAATAACAAAGATGAAAACAATATCTTGTTAACTTTAATCGTAAAAAGGATTAGTTTATGTATTTCATAATTGTAGTAGGTAGGTATACAATTCGCTTTGCGCGCACATACTTAAGGATTTGATTCACAGAGATTCGTTTACAGTTACTTAGTTAGTTTCTTCTTTTATGAAACCTTAAATACTTAAGATTGAAAACTATTCATGTATTCAGTTCATACTTAAAGTACCGCTTAATATACTATATTAGAAGTTCTAGTGCCACGGAACTATTGGAAAAAAGTCTCACTTGTTCCGCCACGGAAGTTCTTCTACGGAACTACGGGGAATAAAGGGACCTGGCTGCTGGATGAGCTCACTCTCGAGCAGGTCACATAAAACTGGCCGTTGGGTGATATCAATTCCTGCTCAATGACTTGACCGTGAGACTTATTACTCCCCATTGCAAAACAGACTTTCAGAGGGAATAATTTTATCTGCGAGGATGGAATATATGCAATAACACACATGGAGGACAAAAGAGTGGGGCCGATGAAAAGTACAGCCCCTTTTCAGGAGTGACTTCGTCGTTCTTGAAGAACTAACTACATATGTATTTATGGGACTTGTATGCAGTTCTATGGGATAAAAATTATATTGCATATAAACGTGGGTTGACTGAAAGCGTTAGACATAACGAAAGGAACTAAAGAGATAGAAACAGAAAATAAAACGAAAAGCAATTCGAAGTAAGATGTAGTTTGATTACGTGCGTGTTAGAATACCTACACACAGATTCAGCTATTTCTACAAAATCGAAAAAATATCTGAAATTGTGTCTAATACTGCCCAAAAGTGCCACTGTTGTTTATGAGTTATTCAATAATTTAAATATCATTCTGACGTCACGTAACTGTGTTACGTGTGGTAAATGTGAATGAGGATTCCAGATATGCGCAGGGACTGCTTTACCTATGGTTATAATTTATAACCCAAAAAACTGTGCATAAATAGCGCCACTAACATGATGATGATGCTTCCTACCGATTTCGGCCATGTCGACCACTTCGCCTCCTAGTCGATTCGGCATATCCCCATAAATACTTGTTCAAAAACAAAACACAAAACACAAAACAAAACAACAAAACAACGAAGTTATACTTATACTAAGTTATACTATAGTCTATATGTATACTATAGTCTATATACTATAGTCTTTGTGAAAAGAGGCAGCGCAGATAACGGACGTTTTGCCTTGTTTTTCTTATTATTTAATTAGCAATACGGCAATTAGCAAATTCACTAAATTGCGATTGCGGCGACAGCGAACTATCATCACATTTTGTGGGAGTGTGTAAATTGGAGGGTGAAACGTGAACCCATGCTTGACAGTCTATAAAGTCAGTACTTCGTCCGGTGCTCTACAACGACCGGTCTCGAACCGACACAATTTCCAAGCTTTTAAGCGTTTTTGTCACTCTTATTGCTGGCACTTTTATGCTCACTGCATTTATGATGACGGTGATGGTTCCGACCGATTTTCGACCGACCACTCTTACTTATTAATAAACCGTTCTCAAGATTGACGTGGCCTCAAGTTGACGCTTGAGAATCTGTTGCATATTAAAACAGCATCAGAAAAAATGGTCTTGAGACTGAGATGCGATCTCAATCTCAAGAACGATTTATTAATACGGGCCTTAATCTACATCTAGTCCAATAAGGATACACTTTTAACTTCCTATAACTTTAATGGCGTGATTTTTTGCACATGGATAGAGCACCTGTCAATGATAGAATAAAAAAAAGTCTAATAAAGCCGTAGCTTGCTTTAGATAATAATATAGATACCTACCTATAAAACATAGATTATATATTTAAAATTACCACTGCGAATTGCATTGCATCGGAGAATACCAGTGACGGATTAAGACTACTTGATGCCCTAAGCAATCCACGCCTGTGGGCCCCCCTATCCGTATGTCAACTAGAATCGGTCTTTAATGCCAGGCGGGGGGCCCGCGGGGAAGGAGTGGTTTGTGATTGGCTGATCGCAATACCGGTGCTTTCGAATTGCCGAATGCACTAGACTAGCGGGCAGCGAGTGGGCGCAAGCGGGAGAGCGGGGTAACTCTAGGTCGGCTCTTATGTTAACTTAAAACGCTCGAATTTTCAATTTAGTCTTATAAACTTTTTTTGGTGTGGTTTTTGGTGACGTGAGAGTGAGACGTGATGCCCTAAGGACGGACTTTTTGTACTTCTTCTGGTGCCCCCCCAGACGTGATGCCCTAGGCAATTGCTTAATTTGATTAAGAGTTAATCCGTCACTGGAGAATACATATACTTAGAACTTCTGTAACAATTTTCAAAGAAAACGATCAATGACGTCTTTACATTTATGAAAAATTTCACCGAGGGCATATATCACTATTCAATAAACTATTTTAGAAAATATAAAGTGGCCATTGATTAATTTTTTAGAAAATTGTTCTAGGAGATCTTAGCATCTTCTACTATGTAATGAAGTTCACAGTGGTAAATTTTATTTAATGTTGTAGATTTTACAATTAAATAGCTATACTATAAAGATAAAGATAAGATAAAATTTATTTCAGTATAAAAATTAACCTAAATACATGACTTATTCTATAGTAACATAGTCCAAATAATACTATATTATGTTACCTGAACTAAGTAAATGTTTACTTGTGTCTTAACAAAAAGGCAACACGATTGTTAAAACAAAAATAATGAGACCTATACTTAACTCTTAAATAACCTTACTTTACATTTACCTATCTACTCACTTACTCAGAATGCGTGATTATCTTACAATTAGGATCTAAGCTACTACTATACCTGAAGCAAGCTACAGAACTGTTAGAAAACATTTCTATTTGATTACAGATGGGTCTATCCTGCTACAAAAAATCAGGAACTTTAAAATTATAGGAAACACCACAAAAATTGCGTATTTTTACAGGACTACTATGCGCATTACGTGGTGTATACGAATAAGCTACAAACGCGACCGTTAAATGACAAAATTAAAGCTTTATTCCATGATGGTTTTGAAAAAATAATTAAACTAGCTGTGCCAATACCTTCTATTTCACTTACCTAATATGCCCTATTTGTTTCCTTACGGTAATGAAACTCATCCGGTACATTTATTGAACTAGGCCTTGTTTTACTCACTCGTGGCGCAGCGAATTCGCTATTTGTTTTCGATTAGCAATAAGCAAAATGTCCGTTCAAAATTTACAAGTGAAATTAGAACCATTTTAGTTTACCTAAGAATTGGAGATTCTTTCAGTTCTGTTGACAATACATTCATATATCTATAACTATCAAAGCACGTCGTAGTATACATACCCATCCATATACAATAATAATAAGATATACAACTTATTACTGTATATGGATGCGTACGTACTACGACGCGCTACGACCGTCTACGAATTCAGTAGTACGAGGGCGGTCCCATAAATACCCGACCTTACTTAATTACTGGCAGTTTTTATTTGATTAAATACTCTTTTTAGGAAGCGTGAACATTAGGAAATTTAAATTTAGAATTCGAACGCGCTAGGTCATTTGGCATTTTGTTCTGAAGCATATTTAGTGAAAGTTTTCATCGAATTTTTCGACTATGGATAAAATTGGTGTTCGTTACGTAATTCAATATTTTTATTTGAAAGGTCTCAGCCCAACTAATATCAAAGTGGAGCTAGATTCTACTTTGGGGGAGTCTGCTCCTTCATTTACAACAATAAAATATTGGGTGGCAGAGTTCAAGCGCGGTCGCTCGAGCTGCCAAGATGAGCATCGCAGTGGACGACCAAATGAGGTGACTAATCCAGAAATAGTAAAAAAAATCCACAAAACGGTACTGGATGACCGTCGACTGAAAGTGCGCGAGCTAGCAGATATGGTAGGCATTTCAAAAAGTGCAGTCCATCGTATTTTAACAGAAAACTTGGACATGAGAAAGCTGTGCGCAAGATGGGTGCCGCGATTACTCACAGTAGAACAAAAACAGCGTCGTGAGGATGTGTCAGTCGAATGTTTAGCAAAATTTCGCAGCAACAAAGCCGAGTTTTTGCGTCGATTTATCACCATGGATGAAACATGGGTCCATCACTTTACACCTGAGACTAAGGAACAGTCAAAACAATGGACTGAAAGAGGAGAATCAGCTCCAAAGAAGGCACAAACAGTTCCATCGGCAGGAAAAGTCATGGCTTCAGTTTTCTGGGACGCGCGTGGCATAATTTTTATAGATTATCTTCAAAAAGGAAAAACCATTAATGGCGAGTATTATGCGAACTTATTGCAGCGTCTGAATGAAGAAATAAAGAAAAAACGGTCTCACTTGTCAAAGAAAAAAGTTTTGTTTCATCAAGACAACGCTCCAGTCCACACATCCGGCATTGCAATGGCTAAAATCAAAGAATTAAAATTTGAATTGCTTCCCCATGCACCTTATTCACCAGATTTGGCCCCGTCAGATTATTTTCTGTTCCCAAACCTAAAAAAATGGCTCGGCGGGAAAAGATTTTCAAGCAACATAGAGGTTGAGTCTTTGGTTAATGGCTATTTTGAAGAGTTCGACGATTCCTACTATAGACGTGGCATTGAAGCTATAGAGTACCGCTGGGAAAAGTGTATCGAGCTACAAGGAAGCTATGTAGAGAAATAAATATAGTTTATCCCATTTATTTTGATTTTTCTTGGTTAGGTCGGCTACTTTTGGGACCACCCTCGTACATACGTAGCAATGCAATATGCCTCGCTTGAAGACGTTTTTAACTCTCGACGAAAAACAATCTTTGACGGCATTGTGTGTGTGCCCAGTCTTTGTCCGGGTGTGATGGTTTGATTTAGTTAGGTTTCTTATATTAAAGGTTAATCGAGGGGACAAGTACTTAGCCATGTTTCATGAAAATCGGTTAAGCCGTTCCGAATATATTTTGCTTTTAACACAGTTTTTTGGTGTATTTCGATGATAGCATGTCTTTCGAGGGATTTTTAAATCTTATTTTTTTTTATTCAAGATTGAACACGAGGATTATTTCTTAGTCATTTTAGATGGAAATCGGTAAAGCCGTTTGGAAGATAGTTAGCTGATAGCACAGTTTGGTATACGGATGATACGAGTATGATATACCCACTTGTTTTCTCGGGGTTTGTCTACATTGAATTTCAGTAAAATCTAACTAATATTATAATTGCGAAAGTTTGGATGTTTGTTTGTTGCTTAATCACGGCGAAACGGATTAACGGATTTGGATGAAATTTGATATATAGATAGAACAAGACATAGGATTAGGTAGATTAAGACATAGGATATTTTTATACCGATAAAATGAGTAGTTCCCGCGAGATAAATAAATTTCGGCAATAAAGTTAATTCCACGCAGGCGAAGCCGCGGGCGGAAAGCTAGTAAACTATGAATATCAAAAATTAGAGTAGTCAGTATAACTGTTTCAAAACAATACATGTCAACAGGTTTTTAATATTTACAATTTGATGGTAGGTAAAGTCGAACATTAGCGGTAAAACTGCTACGTAATTTGGCTGACTCTTCACGAATCTTCGAAACGATATTTGTATAGGAACCTAGGTATTGTATGGATATGTTTCCAGACACCAGCCAGACAGACTGCAATGGGGTGAGTAGCGTCGGAGGGACGACGGCAGAGCGCGATAGCACCGTGCCCCTCTCGCTTCTCGTGTCTCGTTGCTTAGCAACACCCGCGAATCCGAATTCCTGTACCAGGATTTGAATTCCAAAAAGGGGCAGGTTACCAATTACACAGTATATATCTAACAATAAAAACGTAAGCCCAGAAAACCAAGGAGATGAAATTTTGAAGTCCAGTTGGACTCGCGTGGTGATATCTTAAGGCCGTAGGGTCGTAGCTACAATCGAATACTCTAGTTATTTCAGAGATTTCCCCAACGCGGTGAGCCAAGAATGCCTTGAACGTCCTAGCATCACTCCGCAGCCACCTGAGAACCGTTATAGAATCAGACCAAAGAAAGAGTCCGTTTAGGTTTGTATCTATGCGACTTGAACTATAAAATTGGCAAACCGAGCTGCAATTAAAGTACCTTGTAATTACAACCTCGGAATAGAAACAACTTTATTTGGTGCTACTCTCGCTTTGCCGCCAACGAGAGCCAACTTAACTTCTCGCCGCTTTTATAAACGCATAAACCACACACGCATAAATGAACTCGCTGGCATCTGCAAAGACGTGAAGGTACCTCTGTAGTGGTTCATCTTGGCTCAAATAACAGCGAGGAATAGATTCATTAGCAAAATTTGACAACTCGTTTAGCCAATCTAACCACTTATCAATAATATCAGGGGAAAGCTGCTGGTCCCAGTCCACTTAAAGCTTCCAAATTCGTTGAAAGAGAATTCTACCCTTCAGAATGAGAAGAACGTCGTAAATTATGTTTTACCTTACAATATGAACAGGTTAATAATTTATTTTCAAAATGACTATGCAATTTTTGATTAATATCTGTGCCCCTAGAAAAAGTCAGCGGAACTGACTGCAATGATTTTTTTTTGGAAATAGCGTGAACCCTCTCAACTTTTTTAGGAAAAGCTGACGTTTCTGCAATGAAACCAAACCTGAGCTGCAAGTCCACCTCTCGCGCTAAGAATCGGACCAAAAGCTCAAGTCTAGTTACCTACTTCTTTGTCGGCAGAATAATAATTAGCCCCAAAATCTGCAAATCGGGTCCGTAACAGCGGAGTGAGTTTGCCTAGCATAGATTGTAATAACTAAATCTAAATATGACCACTTTCACACAATTATAGACTCTACATGCGAATATTATGTAGATCACTGCCATGACTGACAATCCTTGGAAGACCACGGACTGAAGCAATTTCTTGCATAACTATTAACTTTGGTCTACCGAACCTCATTTCCAAAACATCCAAGACCTCTGTTGGGTCTCGGGCAGACACCAGCAGAACCGCGACAGCGTCAGGTACAGCTCCGCGCAGTGCTAGAGTAATTCGAGTCAGATAATAAGAATAAGCTGTCTTATCGTCGTAGGCTAGCTTGGAACAACCAATCAATAGGCCTACCGTCGGTAACCGACCATCCCCAAATCTCGGTTTATTGTAAGCACACTGCTAGCTAATGACGTGATGGCTTGGGCTAGTAGTGCTATGTCTGACGATAAGACTCTATTTTCTGTTTTTCATTCATTCATCATTCTCAATCAATCAATCTCTCATTAGGTTTGCAGCAGGTAGATTGCAGCCTTAGTGACGAAAAGTCAGTTCAAGTTTATTTTTCACATTTTATGTGACGCAACATTCGCGACAACTTTGAACATGGGCCACCCAGCCGAACGGTGCAAGAAAAAGATTTCACTTTTTCTACTAAAGCATCGTTTGCGACTGGATTTAAGGCGTCACCTATTGTCACTTATAATAAGTGACAGTGTTGAAATGTGTAATTTAACCCCAGATGGTATACTTGTCCAAATATTGAACGATTTATTCAGAGCTTACACGGTAGTCCGTGTGGATCATCTTTGTAAAGAGATTTCATGAAATCTGTTAGGTTTTACTCATTGTTTGAATGTTACGTATTCCTTTTTTTAGAATCACTGTTGTACTATTTGTTACAATTATCCTTTTTTGCTGGTCATCGTGATATCTAGCGTTCATAATCTAAAGCGTTCGCCTGTGGGGCCCATTTCTTCTCTCAATAATTTTTTATTGGGAGCTTCACTTAAAATATGAATACTAAAATAAGAATTAGCAATCAAGTCACTAAAGGATTATAATGCTAGAAATGACAAATATGTTAGGGCCACACAACCCAATGTTCATGTAAAATAGTCACATTGAATCAGCAACACTCCAAAAATATGGGAAACCTTAAAACGTCGCTACAAGTAGTATTCAAAAGTAGCGCTGTGTCTGTGTAGATGAACAGTCCCTATTGGCGTGTATTTAAAATGTAATTATAGGCAAAACAATTTTAAAAAAATGGTTTTCTCACGTTCATGAAAAGTGACATTTTTGAATTGAACCCCTTTTCACTAGAGGCACAGATATATATTCATTAAATGAAAATACAAAAGACCAGGCAGTATGCTGAAATGACCTCAGCCTGTTCATTAAAGTGATGAACGATTACAACAATAAAAAAAAGCAGGCTTTTTGGCGGGAACTCGGCGAGTGAAGTAGCATTTTTCTTTATAAGTCTTATAATTTGTGCATTCTAACTTTTGAAGCTTAATAATGGCAGAATATTGTGCAGCAAACGTTAGTGATAGTGTACAAGTGAAGGGAAGTGTAAATTAAAGTGCGTAACGGAGCTTTCGGGTTCCCACAAGAAGCCGCTAAAATCTTTTGTAAAGCATTCTGCCACTTTACTGAAGAATGACTTGACCGTGACTAGACTCTGTATACGCCAAGTATACGACGAATTACTTGTTTTGACTGAGACTGACTTACAAACTGAAGAAATAAGAGAAATAAGACATGGCTGTTATGGGCTAGATCCCTTTGCCTTCTCCTAAAGGAGAGAATTAAACCAAAAAAAAAATAAAAAAAATAAAAAAAAGCAAAAACATCAATATTCAAACAATCAATACCTGTGCTAGGATCACCTCATCCATTTTGTGTGAGATTTGATTTTTCTTAAATCTAACTAACTATTTTCTGAAATCAATTACCAGCAAACAAAATGGAAGTAGACTCGGACATCAGCTGCGATGAAGTCAAATTCTTGGATGCCAATGAACAAGGTACATCTCAGAACATTATCCCTGTGCCTTGTAGGAACCTGCAACGGTTACGTCGAATGCAGAAAGCTAATAATTTACTTGACCAAAAATTCTTGAAACTTGAAAGAATTTTAACTGGCCGACTGCAGGACTGTCGACGGCGGCTTAAGGATTTATTATCGTTGTCCCCCACCGATGCTGATAAATTAGACAAAACATTCCGTTACAAACCTTACTCTAAAGATAAATATGCTTGTCTTTTGGAACAAAGAAAAGGCAGATTCGTGCCCGAAGAAGATGCTGTTATTCTCACTGGTGTTAGAAAGTTTGGTACAAATTTTAACAGAGTATCAAATTACTTACTATCCCGTTCTATGACACAAATACGTGCAAGGTACAATGTTCTATCTTCTGCCACATCAACAGTATGGACTGTAGAGGAAGATAGGAAATTAATTGAGTTCATGGCTAATCAGGACACCTTGATAAGCTACTCTAGTTTGACTAAACATTTTAAAGGTAAAAACAGAGCTCATATTAGAACTCGATATACAACATTAGTAAAATGGATGAAAAAGCATCCCGATGTTGACATTGCTAAAGCCCCACGTCGAGGTGCTCGACAGTTGCGGCATGGACACGCCTCCCAAGACTTAAATTTGGCAATTGATAACTTAACAAAAAGATTACAGTCAGATGCGCGGAACAGAACAGCGACTAGGCCCAGAGCAGGCTCTGCTGAGGATGTAATTGGAGATGAAATTCTGTTGAATAAAAGCTTAAAAAATAAATCAGCAGAGAAATCTGTAGTATCTTTTAGTGCCCAGGAAAAACAAATGGACTCCTTAGTACCACTAAATACCACTAACTTTGAGCCAATGTTGGTGCAGCTTGAAGTAAATTTGGACAAAGTCGATTTCTTACAAAGTTCTTATTATAAAAATTACCATAATATGACAAAATTAGCCAATAACTTACACCCTGTTCTTAAGACTTATTCAAAAAGGAAAAATAGTGAAGTAGCAGCAGTCCATGATAAACCTAGTTGCAGCAAAGTATTGGACACATCAGAATATACTACTGTAGCTGGCTATCGACAACTAATGAGTGTCACTGCAAGTCCTCCGGCTGAAAATTTTAATGCTATGTTGACGGAAATGACTCTAAAAAATTGTTCTTTTGAAAATCAATTGAAGATTTTGCTGGGACGAACTATGACATTATTCCTATGCCCCATGATGACTTCAAATGGAGCTCCAGATGAAGCTCCAGATGAAGCTCCAGATGCAGCTCCAGATGAAGCTCCAGATGCAGCTCCGGATGCAGCTCCAGATGAAGCTCCAGATGCAGCTCCAGATGCAGCTCCAGATGAAGCTCCAGATGCAGCTCCGGATGCAGCTCCAGATGCAGCTTCAGATGAAGCTCCAGATGCAGCTCCAGATTCAGCTCCAGATGCAGCTCCAGATGAATCTCCAAATGTGAGCACTGTCCAACCTGTATTGCAATGTGAAAATAAACGGAGCCTGATAATGCCTGGTGAACCTGGAATAACAATCTATAAACCTTTGGTGGATTTTGTATACGAAAATATTGATTTAGAGGAGGAATCTGAAGATGAAGATAATCAACAAATAGAAGTTCATGTCGGTAATGATGATTTCATGTATTTAAAATAATTAACGGTTTCTGTTTGTATGTATGGATGGATGCAGGGAAGAAAAAATGTGGTTGTTTTTACACTACTTGGCATTATAATAAGTATGTATTTATTTTACAAATACTAAAATAACAAAAACAATATTGTCAAATCATGCATTGATTTTTAGTAATCGAAAGCATGCTTTAAGGCTTTATTATAGGACAGTTACTAAGATCTGTGAAACAATAATAAAAGCATGCTGTGTTATTCCATATACAAAGGAAAGTAATGCATATTAATGTAACTTTATTCCCTGCCCTCAGTGAAAGTACTCGTACGTTACTTGTATGTTAAATTTAATTATAACAATTAAGAAAACTACTTACATAACTCATTACAGCATACATCATCAATCAAACAAAAATCATGTCCATGGTTTAAACATGTAAGAGACTCTTTGAGCTTCTATTGTTCTTGATATTTAAGTGCAGTGTTAAGTCATAAATGATAAATAACTTCTACTTTTAGTGCAGTTATAAAAACTTTAGCTGTAAATATTTCGACGAGCTGTTTGGTGTAGTGGTTAGAAACTGACCACTTTACCAAAAGGTTGCGGGTTCTAATCCCACTAGGGGTATATGTTTGTGTGATGCATACAGACATGTGTACCCGAGTTATGGATGTTTTTATTTATAATAAGTATTTATTTACAAAAAAAATATGTATTTATTTAGTATATCAACCATCTGGTACCCACAACAAAAGTCTATGTTGCTTACTCCACAGTAAGTAAGAAATCTAGTCAAACTTCAAGCATTTATTTCAACGTAAGATACATGATATCATTTGTGAATATTTATTTATAAATATTACTTATAGATATTTAGGCACTGGTCCCACCGCCGTCAATAAACGAGAAGTGATTAAAGCTTGAAACTAGAAATGAGTTTGCAAGCAGCGAGGAGCGAGTGTGTAGTTCTGATAGTTTTGTCGCTCGGCTATAAAGCGAGTGTTCGAGTGCAATGTACGATTACTCGCACCCACTCGCCTCGCTCAGGCTATGCGGCCGAGCATAGCTTGGCAAGTACCGCTGAGCGATTTTTATCGTTTATAGCTTTTCTCACTGCGATCAACTAATGAAGTCCTCGCCGGCAGTGTGAACAGTCAGCGATCTCTTATGTCTAGTGTTATTTAAGAATAAAGTTAGCAATTAAATACTTGATAAATATTTTAAAAAGTAACTTACCAATAATCGCGTTTAAAATTAGAGAGTAGGTTTTTCCAGATTTATTGGGCTAGTAGCCCAAAAAGTGTGAACTTTATGTAAAAGTATTTTGTTGGGGTACAAAAGACTTTCCTAACATGTTTTATTTTGAATTTAAGGCCGCGGTGAAAAATAATGCCAAACCTATATTTTTTTTAAATATTTTTTTAAGGTAAGACTTAATTCCAGTAACTCTTAAATATCAATGGTATCATTGTGTAATCTCCATCTTTAATTGTAATCTAAAAGCTAAAATTATTTTGATAGAAAAGAACTTTATTTATTATTATGAGAATACAACAAAAACAATAAGATAATAATACATAGGTAATATGTACTAGTCATTATTTATAGGAATATTAAATTATTCAATAAAATACTATAAGTATGTAACTTGTAACTTAATTAGTATTTTGACATGAAATTGACGTTCAATTTCAAAATATTTTTGAAAAATTAAACATAAAACAACTCTTTCAAAAACAGACTGGACAAATATTTAAAAAATAATTAGACCAAACACAAGTGCAGGGAAATACTACACGCATCAGCTTAAAGCTGCTAGTGTATTATTATTAATGATAATGTCATTGATATTCCACATTCACCTAGGCGTATCAATTTTAATCTAATTAAGTACCTACTCAACTGTAGTTATTAATTAATGATGTTGCATTAATCAGAATACTTACATAATAGTCTAATAACTTTTCATGGAATGCAACAAAGAATTGAATTGAAAATATTATCGACTAGCTTTCCGCCCGCATCTTCGCCTGCGTGGAATTATCGGGGATGTTTATTCAGCGGGAACTACTTTATCGGGATAAAAAATGCCCTGTATATATAATAAAATATTTTAGCTATATACCAAATTTAATCCAAATTCGTTCATCCGTTTCGCCATTTTGATTGAGCATGAGCAACAAACAAACAACCATATCCAAACTTTCGCAATTATAATATTAGTTAGATTTATAAAATCAAAATTGCTTTATTTTGTAGGTGCACAGGGTACACTTAAAATAGTCAGATTTTACATTTTTTAAACTACTGCTTGTTCAAAAGGCAATTTTCCCCTGAGAAGAACAAGCATGAAACTCGAGAGGTGGATCTTTAAAAAAAAAGGTTTTTATATTACAAAATTATTATTTTTTATTTTATATTACAAAATTATTAATTTTTTATTTTATATTATAAATTATAATATTTCATTATTAATTGTTATCATCTAAATAATCCGATATTTTATAATATGCTTTCTTAATAAGTTTCTGTTTTATAGTATCTTTAAATTTATTAAAAGGAAGATTTTGTATATCAACAGGAACCTTATTGAAAAATCATATACATAACCCTTTGAATGAATTACTGACTTTGCGGAGGCGACTTATGTGACCATTTCTTGTATTGACATCATGTTTATCACTATTTTTTGCTAAATGATGCTATATTTTTTTTACATATATTACATTTTCAAAAATGTACTATGACAAAAAGGTTAGAATATTATACTCTTTAAATCGTTCGCGCAATTTATCAATTGAGACCTGCATTGTCTCTAAGTGATAAATTGCGCGAACGGCTCGTTTTTGTAAAACATAGATTGTATTTATATCCGCGGTATTTCCCCACAGCAAGACACCGTAAGACCGTAAGGCTATGGCAATAACTAAAATATACTAATCTAGCAGTATTTACGTCCGATATTTGTCTAATTTTTTTGACTGCATACGCTGCAGAGCAGAGCCTCTTCGCCAATTTATGGATATGAGGACCCCATTGTAATTGGCGTCCAAAGTAATGCCCAAAAATACAGTGGAATCAACAAGGTCTAGAGTGACATTTTTTATCATTATATTTGTGGGGACCTCCCTGACATTAGGCAGTACAAATCATTTAGTTTTTTTCTCATTAAGTAATAAATTATTTGCCAGAAACCATTCTACTATTTGAGAAATAGCGTTGTTCACGTCGTCATAATTTAATTTTAATCTATGTATCGTAGGTGTCGTCAGCAAACAATACTATTTCATGTTTATCCTTTACAAGGTTTGGCAAGTCATTTATGTTAACCAAAAACGGTCCGAGAAAGGAGCCTTGTGGGACGCCCATACAGACTGTCGACCCTGACGATGTATTGCCCCTGATATCAACTCTCTGAACTCAGTTAAGTACTCAAATAAGAATTCAAAAGGTCGAGAGCACGGCTGGTTAGACCATGATGACGTAATTTCCTGATTAAAGTGTCATGATGAACGCAATCAAAGGCCTTGGGACAAGTCGCAAAACACTCCTATTGCATCCTGCGCATCTTCCCAAGCCTCAAAAATATATTGTAAGAGCTCGACACCTGCATCGGTTGTCGAGCGGCACCTAGTAAAACCGAATTGCTTATATGACATTAGATTGTTACTGTAAAAATAAGTAGATAACTGATTTAATAGAATTTTTTCAAAGATTTTACTGAGAGTCGGTAATATTGAAATAGGTCTAAAATTAGAGGGGTCTGATGTACTACCGGCTTTTAAGTAAAGGTATGACTACTGTGCTTCATCAGATCAGGAAATATGCCATCATTAGTACATTTATTAAAAATACAAGCTAAGTGTGGTGAAACACAATCAATGACGGCACTAATAATTTTTACTGATAAACCGTGAAGGTCGGCAGTTTTTTTATTGTCTAAAGATCGAAATGCTTTTAAGATGTCTACAGGACTTACATGATTAAATTTAAAACAAATCTCCACATTTTGTTTAATTAGCGATATTTAATATAGTATGTAGTGTTATTCAAGTGAGAAATTAAATACTTAATAATTATTTAAAAAGTAGAAACATAATATTTATTTTAACTTGTACTCTTTATTTGATTTAGCTCACTTTTACAATGATGTGCATGTCGATTGAGTGATCTCCAATCTTCAGAAAAATTTGGGAGAATTTCGTAAAATAAATTTAAAATATTATGGTGAAGTTAAATAATTTGTAAAACTGAAGATAAAAGACGGATGGTCAATAAAATGGATCACTCAAACCAAATTTCATTATTAGAAGAATGCCTTAAGTTATATCTGTGAATCAATAAACGCTGGACTTCTGATTTCTATTTCAAAAAATTGTAGAAAATTGTAAAAAGATACTAACAAATTAAGAACTCCTTTGCATTTCCCGTTTACAATCCATAACGGTTTATTTGGATCACTCAATCCGCGCACGAGCGATGTGAGTGCTCCTAAGAAACATCATTATATACTGAACAATGGCAGATTATTTTTGTTGTTGTGCATACATAGTTGGTCCAAGGGAGAAGCGTGGTATATTTTAACTAACCTAAGAATGAATTTGTAAAACAATGATCATGACAAAAACTTGTATTCGAAAGAAGAAATAAGTTTCTTTTTTCATCCTATATGCCGTCTGAGTGATCCATACTTTGGCCTCTATTGTCTTACATACACCTCGTATCCAGACTGTGATTATGTGGAAAATTATTAAAAAGTTTCTACTAAAACTTAGCATACCTTCTATTTTTATAAGTGTGATACTTTAAGAATTATTTTAATATGTACATTTCCTAAACAAAAGAGTTGCGTAGGGTGGGTGTATTTCATTATTTTGTGAGACTTTTTTCATCATCTACCCTTATTGAATTCATCAGATGCGACAGGAGCATATTCATATTTAATGCAGTTTAATTAATCATATTAATATTCAAAACAAAAATTTTGAAAGACAGGATTGACAAGTTTTTAAAAGTTCATTTAGAAAACTTAGATGGCCAAGTAAAAATCGCAATAAGTGATCTAAACCAAGGTGTAACTAACTACAGATCCGCTGTGGTACGTAGTAAACTACGGTAGGTGTATATAAAAAAGTCAATAGAAAAAAGAAACTTTAATAAAGAAAGTTTATATATTTCGAGATATAACTTATGGCATTCTCCTAAGGCGCGCGGTTTGAGTGATCCATTTTATTGACCATACTTCTTTTATCTCTGGTTTTCCAAAGTTTTTGACTTCACTGTAATATTTTTACAATTTTTTACGAAATCCAACCTAATTTTTGTGAAAATTGGAGAGGATCAGTCAATCCACATGCACATCATTATACATACATGTCATAATTTATAGAATTTACACAAATAATAATTATAAGCATTGTTGTCTATGTCAAATATGAGTACAAGATAAAACAATAAGATAATTCATAATGTGTATGTCATAATTTACAGAAATATTAAATTATTCAATAAAATACTATAAGTATAGTTACCCATGTAACAATTGTATTGCTAGTACATCTGTCATAATATTTTTGGAAACTAAAATTAAATATAAAATGTCATTGATGTGCCATATTCATCTATGCCAATAAATGCCAAAGTAAGAATAAAATTAGGAACTTAAGTGTTTTGACTTTTTTTTCTATCTTTAAGCACTCTACAACCTAAAAAGAAAATAATGCGTTTTTCATTTTTATTCCACGAATTTCGGCAGCCGTAAACTCCTTATTTGTATAAAATATTGAACCACCATCGAGCTAGGTATCCAGTCTTGGCAGATTGTCCGACTGGCCTTTCTGAAATCCTTCCATCCAGGAATTTATTTTATGTATGTGCTGTATAAATACAGCTAAATTTCTAAGATAAATCTTAGAAAATTCTTTTTGATAGGTTACTTAGTCCTGTCGATAGGTAATTTGGTAGTAATATGAATGAATGTACCACTCCCAAACAGTAGCCCTGCACAAGTACTTAGGGTAAGCATTATCAGGGAGTTGCCCCTGGCTCAATGCATGGTTGGGGAGGGTTCTGGTGTTGGTAGGAATGGGTAGGTTGTTTCTTCAAGCGGGGTATAGCTGTCAGGACGCACGGCCGACCGTCCTGTCCAGTTTCATTGAGACAAGCACCTACCTATGTAATGATTTTCGATAATTTATCATATGATAGAAATTTTATAACTTTAAAACGATAACGCGTGACCTAATTACGTTAATACGTATAGGTACGCCATTTGCTTGTAACCTGAGAGCATGCTGTGAAATGACCGCACGTGAGAGCGCGATGTATAAAATTAATGTTTTAGTAAATGACACTAAATTGGTCCAGCAGACTTGCACTGGACAGCAGTCTTGTGTAGGGGATGTCGGTGAAAAAAAACAGGCTAAAGTTCGGTGTTTTATTAGCAGTCACACTTTTAGATTAAAACTATTACACGTACAAAACCAATATTAATTGAGAATTATTATAAATATGGTGAAAAAGAATAACATCTGGATCCTCGTAGCAGTACCGAAAAACGCCTGTCCCCTGTTTCAGAAAACAATTTAGAATTTTGAATCCAATTCCAAAAAAGTAAAAAGCCAAATAGTATCGAAAAAAGAGGTGGAGGTTGAACACCTCGTCACAAGTTCATGCAGTGACTTCGTCATTTAACTCGAATTCGATGTGATTTTTAACCAACTTCAAAAAAGGAGGAGGTTCTGTATTCGGGGCGTATTTTTTTTTAATGTATGTACACCGATATCTCCGAGATTTGGCGGTTGATTCACATGGTTCTGTTTGTAAATGAAAGGGGATACCGTCGAAAGAATTACAATGGGACCAATTGTAATTTCAGCGCAATCGGTTCAGTAGTTTTTGTGTAATCATGGTAAACATCAGAATGGCATTACATATTTAGACGATTGTGTAGTTTTTACACAGGGAAACTAAGTAGATACAGTTTGGGTTTGTATGGAAAAAGTGTAGAGAAGGTCGGTGTGATTATCAGCAATAAATATGACAAATCGAAGACATCAGGTCGCGTTGGTACACCCGAACTGCCCATCTAACCTGTAGGAGCGAGAAGGTTCGCCATCGCACAAAAAATATCAGGGAGATTAGCAACCACGGATAAATATCTACTAATAACTTTTTAACCGACTTCAAAAAAGGTGGAGGTTCTGTATTCTTTATGTATGTACATCGATGTGAAAAATATTGCGAATAATAACGAATTTAGTAAATTCTATGTAAATCTAGACTAATTGTCCTCTGTAATAATAAAATCAAATCAAAATATTTTATTTCATAGGATAAAATTATCACTTGAAAACGTCACTATTTAAATTTACGGCTCATTCACAAAGCTGATTCCCCAGAGAAGTACAAGCAAGAAACTCTAGGGTTGCTCTTTTAAACAGATTATGGGTTACAATTTGTGATTTGATAATTATATGAATAATAAGACAGCTATGTCCATGCTTGCTTATCATTCAAATAGTCAGTGATTTTATAATAGCCTTTTGCTACCACCAAGATGTTTGTATTCAGTTAATTTTTTGTGGCAAAATAAGGCGATATTACACACTTCACTTCTTTCTACCTTTCAATTTGGATGAAGCAACCAAATTGAATCATTAAACATAAAAGTGAATCGTTCAATGTCAATGTTGAAAGGGGCTGAAGTCAAAACATTACCTTTGACTTCAGCGTCTTTCAACCAAAGTGAATCATTTGGTTGAACCGTGTAATATGGCCTTTAGGCTAACGTGAGTCACGTACGTCGATCTTCAGAATACATATATTTTATATAGCTTCTAGTTGCGTCGAGCTACATTAGATCCATGTAGACCTACATTAAATCCACCCGAAGCCACGCAACGTACTAGTTGTATAGTTGAAAGTCGTCGTTGACGTATGCATCGGCCTATTTTAGTCTGATGTACCATGTCATGTTAGATTACAGAGGAATGAGAAGTCTGACTTGTTGAAAAATCATGCAATATTGAAACAAAAAACGCTGTAAATAATATACCTAACTACTTGAGGAGTTTCCTGAACTATTTAAGAATTTAAGGTGTGGAGGATAGTTAGAAAAACAATCAGTATAACATTGGGTCTTTACCTATGAAATTGGAGATTCTTTTCTTCGTTAATCATATGTACCAATTTCTGCAATTTTCAAAGCTATATCCAAATTTGTTTTTTTTTTTGGAAAATGGTATATTATTTCAAGGTTTCACATGAAATACTTTTTAATTTCTGGGCTAAATCACATGGTAATAAAAAAAAATTTGAACAGAGCTCGCAGATAAAGCGGTTACTTTTAAAAATTAACGCTGCCTATACTTAACTTAATGTTATGCGATAATACACACAAATTTTAGCAAAATTTGGATTTGCCGTTCCCAAAAAAAAATCAAAAATGTTTGTATGGAGAAACCAGTCTTAATGAAATTCTTCATACAAAACGCCAATTTCATAGGTAAGGACCTAATACTATTCAAAATCGGGCTTCCTTATTTGCTCTGGTTTCTTAACTATAGTAGTCCTATTAAATGGTGCAGGTTCGACGAGGGTGGTAGAGTGATGAAATGATGGAACAGTTTACGATTCAACTACCTTATATTGTGTTAACAAAACATTGTTAAAATTAAATACGAACGCGGGCGTTGGGCACGGATGCTGCAGATCGAATGAACGATATAAATGCCTCTCGGCGTGGCATAACATACTGCCGCTCTTGGAACGTCCTGTTCTAATACTGAAGTGGCCACAGTCTGTTGAAATCTCTTCTCAATGTCCCCGACGAAGTGTGCTCCTGCGCCACCGCGCCCAAGTAAATGTTTCGAAAATTTCCCGTTCTCTAAACTCGTCACCTGGAATTTCGGAAAGATTTCGTTGTCATTTTGTGCGGAATCAAAATCACCGTACATTTCTTGCATTTTGTCCAATAATAATAATTTGCAATTTATTCAGCTCCTTGCTAGGCAACTTATACTTCAACTAGACTTAACACAACTACTAGACACAACTAGGTACTTCCTAATAAGAATTTAAGTATGGTAAGCTTTGATTTATAACAAGCATTAGTTATTCTTAAAAATATAAAATTCTTATCCATTATGAATGCAATTAGCTCTAGAGAATGGTCGCGTCAAAATCAGTTGATAATGAAATCAACCTACAATTTGTCCAGCTGAAATATATTTGTGCAAGCACATCAATAAATGAGAGCAAAACTGAACCGATACTTAACTTTTAAAACAAGTGCAGAAACAACGCGGAGAGAAGGTAGGCAGCAATCGGGCAGAGCGAGGCTATTTGAAGTGCAGAGAAAACCGGATAACCAGCCTTGTTCATACAGCGTGATCTGTGCGTGCCGGCCGGCTGGCCGCGTGACTTCAGCTTCACTAGAATAAATAAATAAAATAATATATAAATATTTCGGACACTTAGACCAATCATCTAGTCCCAAACTAAGCAAAGCTTGTGCCATGGATACTAGATATCCATAAGAGATAATGATCCAGATTTATAAAAAAGTAGGTACGTTTAAAGGCGGGAATATACGTCAGAGTTGGTTTCCGATTGTCTGATCAGACTCGTATTTACTGCGTATGAGTTGTCACTCAAGTAAATAATTATATATCTCATAAACAAAGCCTTAACAGGGAAAAACAAGAATGTCAAGCTGCTGTTGATTCAGATTCCAATATCTTCAAGTATTACAAACAGTTTAGTGCCCCTCAGATAACTAACAATCGTTAAAACGATTTTCGGTGTCCATGCACGGTGGTCCGTTTTAATGATTTTGGATAATCTGAGCAATACAAATTTGCAGTAATTTAAAACATCGGGAATCTAAATCAAGTACAGCTTTACATTCTTGTTTTACAATTTAGAAGTTGTTTTTTTTTTTTTCATTTTACGTTATGTGTATTTATTCATGGTACGTAAGCCTAGCTGAACTAGGATATCGCAATAAAGTAGAACAAAAGGAAGTGTAGGAAACACGAATAGATTTTTGATAAAGCCACAAATATGGAGCGCTCAGAAAATTACTTTCATTTGATTATTAAATTATGTTACTAATTCTATTAAAATAAAAATCAGGTTGGTAGTATTTAATATTATTAACTAATACAATTAATTAATAATTGTATTAGTGTTTACATAAGTTTATGTATGTGAAACTGTATTATTTATATTCTTTATATGCTGTAGGTGATTTTAAGTTTTAAATATTAAATTATGCTCTTTTCCGCCTGTAACACAGGAATACCTAGTTCAGGCATCAGTGCTTACATACCTATGTAAGTTATTGTTTGTCATTTTAATTTTGTTACTTAAGCATTTCAATAAAAGATTATTATTATAGATTCAAGTATTATTTACTCTTCAATCTCACAATTGTTAACACTTTCTGGCCATTATTTCGTTTTTACTAAGTCACTTAACATCAATACTTTAAAAAAATATATATGCGCTGATTTAATGACCCTTTTACCTAAATTCCCATTTTTCCTAATCTTATGTTCAGATATCATTTATTTAAAAAATAATGGATGGATTTCAATGATAATGATATCAAATTAAAGCTGACATCTTTAGCTTCCGACTGACATATCATTTTTATAATTACCATTCATAAATCTTATCTATCATAATATATCTTAAATTGTCTCACATATACTTGATTCTTGTTGTTAGTTCACCAAAAAGCAAATAAATAATTAAATTTTTTAATTTTAGTCGAATCAATGTACATACATTGAGTGCGCCGATAACTGTTGAGTCGATTTGGTCGCTTGCGAGTGTAGATTGGCTGTGATTATGGCTTCTGCTGTTAGTTCTCCTGGAAGTATAAAATTGTATAATTTAATTTTAATCTTACAAATCCAAGAAAAGTAGAGCACTCTTCCAGAGCATTTTGATGGAAATCATGTGTAAAACAGTTAAAAATTTCATTCATGAAAGTGTGGCAGTTAATTCACCAGTATACCTAATACTGAAATGTTCCCTCATTATACAGGGCGTCCCAAAGTTATGGGACATGAAGGGGAAGTACCTTAAATATTGTAGATAGTGAATTTTGCTCAAAGAAGACTTTATGTTATTTTTAAAAGTTAGTAATTCTGCATTCATAGATTTTCTAAAAATTACTTGCTTCGGCTGGGAATCGAACCGACTTAAATGTGAAAAAAAAAACACCCTACTTTTATGATGCCAATCGAAAGAATAGCTAAAAAATAATAACTCTGCCTAAGTAACATAGTATTTTAAAAGAAAGGAACAACATAAAATGATTGAGTCAAATTTCAAGAAAGTTATTTATTGCCGACGACGTTCGAAAAGTAGCGATATTATCATTCCAAAGATAGCATTGATTATTCGTAAATAAGTACCCACTTCATAAAATAGGTACTAACATAGTTTTCCTTATTATAAGTGCACGTGTAGATGAAATGATAAAACTTGTATTTCAATACGTCCTCTGTAAGCTAGACAGAAGGCAAATTAAAAACAAAAATAAATAATTTATAATTTGAAAATGGAACAGTTTATGACAGCGTTTGTTTGAATGCATACTTTTTAAGATATTTTAAAAAGAAGTGATATTTTTAAATGTTGTTCTTAAATTAGTTTCATGTATGTTTTTTATTTGATTAAAATGATTAATTTCACGTTGTTCCTTTCTTTTAAAATACTATGTTACTTAGGCAGAGTTATTATTTTTTAGCTATTCTTTCGATTGGCATCATAAAAGTAGGGTGTTTTTTTTTTCACATTTGAGTCGGTTCGATTCCCAGCCGAAGCAAATAATTTTTAGAAAATCTATGAATGCAGAATTACTAACTTTTAAAAATAACATAAAGTCTTCTTTGAGCAAAATTCACTATCTACGATATTTAAGGTACTTCCCCTTCATGTCCCATAACTTTGGGACGCCCTGTATATTCAATTAAAGAATGAAAGACTCAGACTTAAAAAGCCATTAGGTTTTTCTACTATATTTAAATTATTCACCCAATCAGTTCAGTTGGCTCTATAACTTTAAAAATTATATTATCTTTTTCAAAATTTAAAGCTTCTTTCAATCTACTTTTAAGAATTTACGGGTAGGTTTCACAACTGCTATGGTATCATCTTCAAGGGTAATTTTATATTCGAAAGGAAGTTTACCTAAACTTGCAAATACATTTCTATTTTTTGCTAGAAACTCATCTGTGTCCTCTATATCATGAGCTAAACCATCATACTTTAATTCATACTCACTTAATTTAAACTTTACTCATGTGTCTCTTCCCAGTATTGGAATAAATTGAAGCACCTTTCACAACAATAAATTGTATTATACCAGCTGGCTCGCCTTGAGATTGGCAAAGAACTCTTACTACACCTTTGGGTTCAATTAAAAAACTACCAAGGCTATTGAGCCTTGACCCAAAAATACCCATAGAATATTGATTCTATGGGTATTTTTTTACATTTTGACATGCCCGCTGAAAATAGGCAAATGGTAAAATATTGACATTGGCTTCTGAGTCAATATTGAAATTTATATTTAACCCTTTCATGTATTTTTGATCTACACAGTCGTCACTGATAGATTCTATTAATATATTCAACTCCTGAATAACAATTTCCTTATCCGCTTAACAACCTCATTTAACTGTTGACTTTTTATTTGTCTCCTACTTCTACATTTCACAGCAAAGTAGTAAATTTTTCCACACATATGAAACATTTTATTCCATAAACAGGCATTGATTTATACCATGTAAGTTTCCACAGTTGTAACAATTAAAGTTATTCATTTTGTAAGGACGGGGTTTTTTCTCTTATTGTTTACTCTGAATTTTACTTCTTAATACATCCACTGGTGACAAGTTATCGTCTCCTCTCATAGCATTAATTACTCTTTTACTTTCTTCAAAACCATGGCAAATTAATAATGTTTGTTTTAATATTAAGGTGTTCTCCCTTAACAATCTTTCTTGAAGTCCTTCTGAGGCTCTCATCATGACATCTCTAATGAAAGATTCTTCTTGTTCACCAAATTCACATTTTTTTCAATTTCAGTGTGAAAATTGTCACGGGTTTACCCTTGCTGTAGGGATCTTCTAAAAAATTTATATCTGTAAAATATTGTATTTTTACCTACTCTTATAACTTTAGCATGACACTTTTTAAGGTTGTTATGTTCTCCTTTTGAAAGGTCCTATACACTCTCATAGCTTCTTGACCAATACAATACAACAGCATTTTGACTCGCTCAAGCTTTATATATTAAATTGTTGTTTGAATACAGACCAATTGTCAGCTAAGTCGCCGGTTAATGGCAATCCTCTTGGTGCTTTGAACTCCATCCTTCGCAACTCTAACACCTAACACCATGTCTAATTTACGAAAACGATATATTTTGTAATTGGACCTATAATTATGCTTATGTATTATTATTTTTTCGTTTAGTTCACTCCTCTCGGAGAAGGCAAAGGGATCTAAGCACTTTAATTTAAACTTCCATTCACTTGTACACCATCACTAACTTTTGCTGCACAATATTCTGCCATAAGCCTCAAAAGTCAGAATGCACAAATTATAAGAATTATAAAGAAAAATGCAACTTCACTCGCCGAGATCCCACCAAAAAGCCCGATTTTTTTAATAATAGACCAAAAAGCCCGAATAATTGACAATAAAGGCGCGCCGGCGCGCCGAGGAAGTTTTTTTTTCTTCATTTCATTCCTCTCGGAGAAGGCAAAGGGTTCTTAGTTCATACATCCATGTTTTTTATTATTACTACCCTTATTTCTTCAGTTTAGTGAAGTCAATCTCAGCCAAACCAAGTCATTCGTCGTATACTTGGCGTATACAAGCAGCGTCAAGTAATTCTCCAGTAAAATGCAGTGCAGAGGCAGTGGAATGTTTACGGACAGATAATACCTAAAATCGTATTTCATTTGTTTTTGGCAACACAATATCAATGTTACTATGTTATAGTTGACAAAGGCTTGGCGGGGCGGATACACCAAGGCGGTCGATATAATTTTTTACCATACAGCCCCAAAAAGGAGGGTTATGTTTTTCAAGTGTATGTACGTATGTAGATTTCTATGTAACGTCCTGTAACCTAAACAGCTCGACCGATTTTGAAGTGCAAGGTGTCGTTCGATTAGTTTTTATCCCTAGAGTGTCTTAGGATACATTTTGCAGTAAAAATTCCAACGTGACGCCCGCAAAATACAAAATATGCTGTCGGGTTGTTTGGTTTTAAAATACTTAAATAGTTATGTATACTAAGTGTTCTTTATTTTTCCATGTAAAAAGTTAGTGAAAATAATCTATAAATAGGTACCTAGTTTACCGACCATTATTAGGCAACAAAAGCCCCATATACCTCGATCATATTTTTACATATTAATCAAAAGATGTGGTGGCGATTCGTCGCAGCAATGCGGATAAAATGGCGGTTGTATTTAAACAATATAATACACTAAACAACATCATCAATATAACAATATCTTCCTGGACATGTATAATATGAAAGCATACATACAAATTATTTGATCGGTATATTATTAGATTTGTGCCAACAAACATCTCCATCATAGAATTAGTTATATTCCAAACTCTCATCAATATATGAAATTTTTGCTCTAGGGCGATTCACAAAGAAAGTTGGAAAAAATGTGTTCCATTGCAGAGTTGGCGTTACATTCTTGTCTAATTCACCACCCACCCGATTGTGTCCAATATAACCTTTTTTCATTTAAAGTTTTCGATTAGGTATATCCCACTTCTGCAGCAATGTTATCGCTGCTTGAATTTTAATCACTCTGCGAAAGTTTGTAATGGAAAATAGCGCTGCAACTGCTGTGCTGGTGATCATTCATTCAAGGAATGTGACAAACCTGATGAGCTCTGCTGTACTAACTGCGGTGGACATCATTTGGCAGTAGCTAGAACCTGTCCGGTTAAAACACAGACCAAATGAGGAAGATGCTGGAGAAAAGAAGTAAATTAAGCACCTACTTTTGCTAATTTGAAACAGATTTTCCTCTTTTACCAAGCCGATCCCAAAATGCAAATAAAACACTTGTTTATATTGCAGTTGCTTTAACTGTAAATAATGTAAGTACCTACAGCTGGCAGCGATTGAAATGTAACAAACAAAATAACACACTCTGAGAAGAAGAATGCTCCTTCATGAAATTATAGCCCAGATAATTGAAAATAATTATGTACACATCAGTACTACACGCACACGCACAGTCGTACAATTAGGTTACAAAAATGATGATGGGCCTATAATAATAATAGGAGATTCCGCCTAACATCGACCTTTACCGATGGGTAAAGCTGATGAGCTTTCCCAATGAACGGTAGTTTTTAGCAAACGTAATAAATAATACATAATATACAGGGCGTCCCAAAGTTATGGGACATGAAGGGGAAGTACCTTAAATATTGTAGATAGTGAATTTTGCTCAAAGAAGACTTTATGTTATTTTTAAAAGTTAGTAATTCTGCATTCATAGATTTTCTAAAAATTACTTGCTTCGGCTGGGAATCGAACCGACTTAAATGTGAAAAAAAAAACACCCTACTTTTATGATGCCAATCGAAAGAATAGCTAAAAAATAATAACTCTGCCTAAGTAACATAGTATTTTAAAAGAAAGGAACAACATAAAATGATTGAGTCAAATTTCAAGAAAGTTATTTATTGCCGACGACGTTCGAAAAGTAGCGATATTATCATTCCAAAGATAGCATTGATTATTCGTAAATAAGTACCCACTTCATAAAATAGGTACTAACATAGTTTTCCTTATTATAAGTGCACGTGTAGATGAAATGATAAAACTTGTATTTCAATACGTCCTCTGTAAGCTAGACAGAAGGCAAATTAAAAACAAAAATAAATAATTTATAATTTGAAAATGGAACAGTTTATGACAGCGTTTGTTTGAATGCATACTTTTTAAGATATTTTAAAAAGAAGTGATATTTTTAAATGTTGTTCTTAAATTTGAAAATGGAACAGTATGTGCGAGCGTTTGTTTTTCGGATATTGATCTGTTTAGTCTCAATTCACTTACACAAGTGTTATTGTGTTAATTTATTGCGAACATGGCATATCAAGAAACCATTCCGCGGCGGAGCAAGAAAACTTAATTTTCCAACAAGATGGAGCTCCGGCTCATAATAGTCGGAGAGCAGCAGATTTTCTAAATGAATGTTTTCCTACATGGATTGGTACAAATGGACCGATTAGATGGCCGGCCAGATCCCCGGACCTCACACCATTAGATTTCTTCTTTTGGGGATACGTGAAAGATATGCTATACAAAAAGCGATACGAGAACGTAGGCGAGTTGCAAACAGAATTGTGCCATATCACATCGAGTGTTCACCATAAAATGATTAGAAAATCAACAGGCAGCGGGCTCATTAAAAGATTGGCGATTTGCGTAAGACAAGAGGGATCACATTTTGAGCATTTAATTAATTAATTTACAAAAAAATACCTACTTAATTGACTACGGCAGTTTCATGTATGTTTTTTATTTGATTAAAATGATTAATTTCACGTTGTTCCTTTCTTTTAAAATACTATGTTACTTAGGCAGAGTTATTATTTTTTAGCTATTCTTTCGATTGGCATCATAAAAGTAGGGTGTTTTTTTTTTCACATTTAAGTCGGTTCGATTCCCAGCCGAAGCAAGTAATTTTTAGAAAATCTATGAATGCAGAATTACTAACTTTTAAAAATAACATAAAGTCTTCTTTGAGCAAAATTCACTATCTACAATATTTAAGGTACTTCCCCTTCATGTCCCATAACTTTGGGACGCCCTGTATAAACCAACAAGTCGGGCATCATTGTCAAATTATTTTTTGTCAAGGCTATCCCTAATTAAATATGTTTTTCTTTTTCTAATTAAACACTCATTTATTTTGTCAGAGAATCCAGGATCAATCCTGAGAACGATGCATAGGAAACAAAGGATTTTTTTTTAATATTTTTTTATATGAGAGGGCGGCAAACAAGCATGTGGGTCACCTGATGGAAAGCAATCACCGCCGCCCATGGCCACCCGCAACACCAAAAGGGAAAAAATTGAGGAAATATTTCTATGGATACGTGATTTTCGGTAATTACGGGCTCGGATCGAATTTAGTTTTTATATTCTTTATTGCACAATAAATACAAACAGATTACATTAGAAAATGTGTACAAAGGTGAACTTATCTCTAAAGAGATACTTCGGTGTGTGTGTGTTACCTAAGAATAAACTAACAAGCAAATTACATTGTTAAAGTATGTGTAATTAGGTGAGAATAGACAGGTCCACATTGTGGTTTGAATGTAAATTTTATTAGAGTAGTAGTAAGTATAAGTGACACCTGGAGCAGGCTTATATATAAGATATTCTGCTCCTCACAATATTTTTGCAACTGACGACCAAAATTAGCACTTGGCTATGCATTCAAATCTCCTATATCCTATGGTATATCATCAATAATTGCGCTTATTCTAGCTAATCAATCTGTGAAATCCCCTACGTAGACTGTTTAGATGGTTCGGTTTCTTGTTTTTCTTATTTACAATGAAATGGTTCAATAGCAGCGTAATGGTAGATTTAAATTTTATATATCTTGTAGTATAAATACTATACAAAACAGAATTAACTACCTTCGTCAATCACTAACAATTTTCAATTTTCATTCAAAATAAAAATCTGCATTTAAAAATTAGTGCAACCTGTTCCAGTTGTCTCATACGAAATGATAGAGGGAGAGAGGATTTAATCAACCTCTTCTATTTTTTATTTTGTTACCTTGCAATAGAGTCTACAATGAAATGAATGTACAAATCACGAGAGTGCTGATGAGCAACGTCGCCTTGCTCGTTGCCCGTCAACGTGTTCTTGCGTAAATAAACACCGTTCTAACTGTATCTATATTACATATTATACATACATACATAAAGTCACAAAAGGTTTACGGACGCCGTTATTATCCTGCACACAATGGAACGGTTTCCAACAATGACAACATTACCAATGCTCGGTGGTTTGAAACCAAAACCTAGCTACGCGGTTTTGAACCACACCTCGGCAATAAAGTGTCTCCCTCTAGTAAATAGAATGGAAAGATACTGTATCTACAGTATCTTTCCATTTATCATACCCTGGTATTATTTTAGCCAAAGCGTTATTTGTTAGGCAGATTGCCAAGGCTATCAGCATCTGGACACTCTTGATAAGTTATTATGCCCTGGTACCGTGGTCATACACTTCATTGTTTTCTAGACAAACGTTTGCTAACTACGCTGCCATTGCCAAAGTACTTTCAATATTCTTGTAACTTATCATGTCCTGGTACCATACCAGCCAATCCGTGGCTAGGCGACTTAGCTGATTTTCACGCTCTCCGGCTGAAACTGCAACTATGCGATGCTTCGCAAGATGGAAACTCGGATCCCAAGGGAATTCTCGATTTACCCAGTTTGTCAAACATTAACATATTTAATACAAAGAGAAAGACATTATTTTATTTTGCGTGTCATTTATCGGTTGGTAAACTTCATTCCTAAATATTTTTCGTAAACCTTTTGTGACTTTATGTATGTATGTATAATATGTAATATAGATACAGTTAGAACAGATGTTTATTTACGCAAGAATCTCGCGCGTTTACCAGCAGAATTTTTCAAATATTGGTTCGGTGAAATATAGTCAATCAGCAAATAGTCCTAATTTACTCATATAAAGAGTATCTAGACGAACTTATCACAATAGTGTATGTTACTCTTTGCATTAAATTGCATAAATTGAAAACTTTAAGTAGTGTAAGGTTGTATATTTCTAGTTGGATCGTATACCATTGGGGGCGAAAAGAAATACATTTTTTTAGAATTTGAATTATTAATTGCAATCGAAATATGTGGAAAGGTAAAAAGGTAGAGTAGTTTATTTTAGCGGAGGTTATGGATAGAAGAATTTAGAAAGAAAAACATATTTTAAATAAGTAATAAATCGAGGGATCCAAATAGTTATGTCAAACCGGGAAGGAAGCATGATCTATAACATGAATAACAATATAACATTTTAAAATAATTACGAAGATAATACGCATATTTACTAGTAAAAGCTACGTCCATAATCTATTGAAGACTCTCACACAATTTATTATACCCTGGTACTAAGTTGGTGAATGCGGTACACGGAGGACGATGATATTCCAAAAGTGGCGCCATCTCTTATTTGTGTTTTGGTACTTTGTACTTAGAGCCAGAAATAAGAGATGGCGCCACTTTTGGTATAACATCGTCCTCCGTGTACCGCATTCACCAACTTAGTACCAGGGTATAATAAATTACTAGATACTGTATACAGAGAGAAACCGGTGTGGGTCAAGTGTGAGTTAAGTACAACTAGTAAACAAACCAATTTACGATATTGATTCTTTCTCCTTCTTGAACATTTTATAATAAATCTGTTCCTTTCATACCTCTCCATAGACGATTATTTGTCCAAGTAACTTTCTAAAACTTTGTTTCATAGGCGGCCAAGAAACTAGGCGGATATTTATAAAGCTTGTAAAAATAAAATAACCAAATCGAGCAGACACAAATTTAAACTTATGCTGCCTTTTCTGTCCCATAATTTCACCATAGCAGCCATTTATTGCCCATTGAACAAGCTTTCTTAAGAAATATCTAAGTATCAGAGCGTATGGGAAATGCATGAAAACGTACAAACAATAAATTTGGAACACGCGACCACCAACATCATAATGGAAAAATATTTGCTACAAATATTATATCTACATAGCTTTATATATGATATATTTATTAATGATGCAAAGAATGAATTAAATTGATTGAACCGCCTTTCTGTATAGGTACTCTGCACAATTAAGATATCTTTGGCCTCGTTGCAGCAGAATGTGATCTTGTGGTCGGCGTGTCGCCAAAGTTTCATCAGTTTGGAGTTGGATAATTGAAGACAAGTGAGAGTCAGCTTCACCTCGAAATCCTGGAGAGAACGAATGGGCAGGAATATCCTGGAATAAATATCCATGAACTTGGCTTGTACCCGCCAATTTGGAACCATTTTTGATCAATTAAGAAAATAAACTTTTTTAATTGATCTTTCATACTGCATATTTTATTTAACTCTGGTTGTTATTCCGAACAACCTTGCTTATACTATTAATTTTCATAAAAAATCAACCCTTCCATACATTTAGCTCGATTTCCATATTGGTCCACACTAAGTACACTTTTTTTGAAGATTTTAAGTACCTTTACTTATGTTATGTTATTATTTAACTGAGCTGTGAGCAGCGGTCAGCAAAGTTGCATAGAAATCCAACGTGTTTAGCGCCCGAATAAATTTCTATCTGTCGTGTAATTTAAAAATGGAACTACTTTACTCTGAAACATTGCAACCATGGAGGTAACTTGTCCAAGGTTTTATTTAAATTTAGAACAGGCTAGCCAATAGAAAACTGTTTGATAAAAAACAAATGGATATTTTGACGAGTGAAAAATTATTATTGTTCGTTGTTTGTCATTGATTTTGTTTGGCATTTAATAATTGTTTTTTTTTTTTATATAAGAGGGCGGCAAACTAGCATGCGGGTCACCTGATGGAAAGCAATCACCGCCGCCCATGGACACCCGCAACACCAAAAGGGTCACAGATGCGTCGCCGGCCTTTGAGGAAGGTGTAGGCTCGTTTAATAATTGTGTTGACAATTTGACAAATGAATTCAAGCAAAGAAATCAAGTGTAATGAATACCTGCCACCTGAAATTCTAGAGGCGGCAAGAGCCCTAATAGACAGCTTGTTGCCGCCAAAATCAAAAGAAAATATATTTAACAACGAAAATTTTGTTGAAAAAAAATTGAAATCTTTATCAGAAAACGAAAACGCTTATTTCGGCGAACTTGCTAATAAAGTTAAACCAAATACTAATAATGTGAACTTAAACAGGCATGAAGATAAAAGACCAAAGACAGTTGGATGAATGTAAATGAAAAAAGTCAAAAGTTGTCACCGCATCAAACATATTTTGTAAAATTTCCTGAGACACGGTCGTAAGCTATAACATCACAACTTTAAACATATTATAGATATTCTTCGGCATTTTTAGTGATGCTGATGTAGCGGGATTACAAATATTTCTATAAACGACAGGAAATCACGACGGCGGCGGTGTGATAATTGTAACTCTATGTGATACTAAAACCAAGATCCAAAATTCCAACGTGAACACGGAACTAAGTGAGCCGCTCAGGTACTAGGGCGACAGTAACGACAGGATCTAAATAGATCCTGTCGTTATATAAAATTATACCAATTATACCAGGTATAAAATTATACCAAGCAATCGGACGAGACGTGGGAAAGGTTAAGGAAATTTTACAAGTAGTTAGAGGAAATATTATATATAAACTTTATTTTTAACGAAGGAAATTTGATAGTTTGAATACTGCATTTGTGTAAATATCCGTAAGTTCCGTAACATTTTTATAAATTTAATTTCTATATTACAAAACTAAGTTTGTTTGTAAAAGTTCTTGGTGGTTTCCAACAGCGTTATTGTATATAGAGGTGTTGTGTCATACATTGAAGAGTCTACGAGTATTTTTTATGTTCGATCGGTTATGAATATAAATTCTAAATAAAAATTTAAATAACAAATGGTTTCGAAAAGGTTTTTATTACCAGATTAGTCAAAGTGGTATATACAGCAATAAATAAATATATACGACACATAATGTATTTTATTATTAACACATAGGGTATTCAAATCGTCCGTTTTGCTGGTCATTATTTCAATATGTCATTTTCATTAGAAAGTTTAGCGAGTGTAAATGGGTCATGTCAGATATATTCGTTAAGCGCTTAGGGAGCAAATGGGTATAGTACAAGAAAAATTCTTTATTGTACTCTACGTAAAGAAAATATACCATAAAACAATTTATACAAATTATATATATTTATAAAAACAATTTATACAATTCTCTCCCAGACTCACAATGGCAATTATAAATAAGTATCCATTTTCATTAATTTAGCTAAACTTTGTGTGTATTATCGGATAACATTAAGTTAAGTATAGGCAGCGTTAATTTTTAAAAGTAACCGCTTTATAAAAGTTTCAGCGAATCTAAGAAATGATTATAGGTAGCACATGAAAATAGCTCTGTTCAATTTTTTTTTACTATGTGATTTAGCCCAGAAATTAAAAAATATTTCATGTGAAACCTTGAAATAATATTCCATTTTCCAAATAAAAAACAAATTTGGATATAGCTTTGAAAATCGCAGGAATTGGTACATATGATTAACGAAGAAAAATACTACAATTTCATACCCAATAATATAAAATTCTCAAAAATAGTAAGATTCAAAGCAATTAACTATTTACCATTTTTCATGATTTGCCATACAAAACAGCTGAAATATTTTGTATGGCCTCCCCAATTTTTTGTTGCCATAACAATAAATATTGATCACAGTATTTGCTCCTAAAACATTTCTTAAATTTTCTTGCATAATGAAAAATTAGGAGAGACTGCTGCCACGTAAAGCACCGCTGCGGTGTAAAGAGGACTTTCTCTAGTTGCCGCTCCTTGCGACCCTTCCATTGACTTGATTACTTATTTCTAATATTGAGATGTACATTGATACTGTACAAATTTTTGCCCGCATTATTTCTTTTATTTTCCTGGGATGAACGTTAGTCTAACTTGGGCCCTTCAACTCTTCTTCTACAATAAAATAAATAATTCTGATTCTCTGTAACAATCAATAACAATAGGTCCTTACATATGAAATTAGCGTTTTGTCGTACTAGCCACTTTGATCTCAAAGATCTCCTCTTTGGTTAGGAATTCCAATTTCAAATTTATACAGCTATTTACGCATGCATTTATTTTTCGAAAACCGCAATCCACATGTTTTTTCCATCTTTGGTTTTTTCTCTGCGTCACTCAGTTTATAGAAAACTTAAAACATTGCGTTATTTACGAATACGAGTTCCGCCGTGGCACCAGTGCTGCAGAAACGGTTCGAAGGATTAATTATGTATATGGCGGTGGTGTCGTAAAAGAAAACACAGTGCGTTTTTGGTTCCAACGTTTTCGTTCTGGAAATTTCGACCTGCAAAACAAGCCCCGCGGGCGGCCGGAGTTCAAGGTTGATAATGAAGAAATTGAAGGCTATTGTGGAAGCGATCCATCGCAAACCACGTCCGAGTTAGCTGCAGGCTGCGGTGTTAGTGACAAAACTGTTTTAATTCACTTAAAGCAAATTGGAAAGGTGAAAAAGCTTGAAAGGTGGGTCCCTCATGAATTGAGTAGAGCAAATCAACAAACGCGCGTAGACTGCTGCGTTACATTAGTCAACTGGCATAATAATGAAGGGATTTTAATATGATGAAAAGTGGATCTTGTACGATAATCGGAAACGCTCATCGCAATGGCTGAATCCTGCCCCGAGCGAAAATTGAGTCAAAAAAGGTACTTGTGAGCGATTGGTGGACTAGTGCCGGTGTTGTTTACTTCAGCTTTCTTAAATCTGACCAGACGATTACGGCAGATGTGTATTGTCAGCAATTGCAAACCATGATGGAAAAGCTAGCTGCTAAACAACCGAGGCTGGTCAATCGCCGTAGGCCACTGCTGCTTGAGGACAACGCTAGACCACACACTGCACAACAGACAGTTACCAAATTAGAAGAGCTTCAATTGGAATGTCTAAGACATCCACCGTTCCCGGACCTTGCTCCAACAAATTACCATTTTTTTCGAAATTTGGATAACTTCTTGCAAAGGAAAAAATTCAACTCCGATGGGGCAGTCCAAAGCGCCTTCTAAGATTTTATTGATTCCCGTCCGAATGGTTTTTTTAGTAAAGGGATCAATGAACTACCTATGAGATGGCAAAACTGCATAAATAGCAATGGTACATACTTTGATTAAATAAATATATTATATTTTGAAAAAATCGAGTTTAGGTTGCTCCCTTACAAAACGCCAATTTCATATGTTAGGACCAAATAATTATAATTCTAGTATTTCTATCTATTTTTTAGACATCTATATATCGTATCCAATGCGTACAATATGCTAGATAACAAGTTGTAGAGGCAGTTCATAAGTGGATTCATTTCTATATTATTAGCCGACGCACGCGTAGCAAATTAATCTTAATTATTGTATGTAGATGGGTACTACGACGTGCTACGATCGTCTACGAATTCCGTAGTTTCGCAGATACTTAGCTTTAACTTAGGTTTTTGGTGTATTTCGATGATATTATTGTCTTCCGAGGCTTTTCCAAACTTTCATTCTTTAAATATATTTAAGTTTAAACCCGCGGGGTTTTCCAAAACTTCAATTTATATTTCAACTATGCATATCAAAAATTTTAATAAAATCAAAATAGCAGCTACATAGCAATTTTTTTAACAGTAATAGGTTTCAAATGTTTACAATTAGATGAAAAGTCAAAAGTACAATTGCTACGTAACTTTAAGTGTGTACCCGTTACGCACTTGGCTGGTTTTCAGATATTTTGACTAGGCTTTTCCCCACGAGGTTTTATAAATTTTTATCTTATAGAATTGCCATAGAATTCGAATCCGTACTTAGATTACAACTGTTGGATAAGAACCCTAAAGTCACCGTCACGAGAAGCTATAAATAAGTATGCAAACAAACCTCTACTGAGTTACGTAGCGATAATTATGAGTTAACGAAATACACCCAGCTTAAATTAATTTAGCGATGTAAAGCGCCATCTTTCAATGGTTTTTGGTACAGGAACGTATCAGACGCCTTGATGAAGGTTGTGTATGAATAGGCTTCCGGGGTGCCAAAGCGGGATAGCAATGTGCCTCTGTCGCTTCTCGTGCTTCGTTGCCTAGCAACACGCGCAACATCGGATTCCAGTACCAGGATATGATAACCATTAAGGATATCAGATTCAGATTTTCTCTACGGGCGGCGGCCGGCCCACGTGCGACCAAATGTCCTCTCGTAGACAGAAACAATTCCGTTGAAATACTCTTCCATCATTATATAATATCTCCGATAAAGCAATGTGTCAGTCTTAATTATATCATGTATGTACATTATAAACAACTACAATCATTACAACTGTGTCTTTCTTCATTTATACAATACTCAGAATAAAAATATATTGGTCGATAAATATACAATATAATATCTAGGAGTACTAAAATGACAATTGCGTAAAGAGTCTAAAAAGGCTCTTCTTTTCAACTAACTTTCATAAAAATTGTGATTAGTCACATTTAAGTAAAATTTTCTAGAGTTTAGTTTAGTTTGACTTTAGTTTGCGTGAGTGAAATAGGTTTAAATTTATAAGGTACCTATGTGTAATGCTCATGGCAATGGCTACAAACCAAACTAGCCCAAATTAGACTATCTTGTCATTTGCCATCAGGGAGTTCCAGTCTCTACATCCCGGCTCCATCATCAGACCAGCTCGATGGTACCGTAACATTGCATTGTCACCCAAATATGCCCAATTTCAGCGCAATCGGATATCAACAATTGGTTGAAATATGCTTTGCAAATTTTGAAACGGACAACTTTCTTACATACGAACATTACAAGCTAAATAAAAGATTGCAAAAACAGAAATGTTTTAACAAAAAAGTATTTTTTTTTTAAATCCCACTGCTGTGCAAAGAAAGTTCAAAATCAGTTTATACACTAAAAATAAGAAAAAAACAAGTAATATGGAGATAAAATTTCTTAAAATTATTAAATTAAGCAAACGTTACCCATTTTTAAATAAACGTAGAAATGGAGTGAAAGAGGTGAAAGTGGAAGTGGAACGGGCCTTGATTGTCCCTTCCATTTCAACCCGGAAACAGTGATTTTCTATTCTTCGGGACATAATGATTTCGCGCCATATTTTCCACACGATTTAATTTCATGAGTTATTTATTTAGAGAGATTTTATTTTTTATCTCTTTTATCTTATCTTTACTTGTTTTTTTAAATTATATATTCATTTTAAATTCGTTTTTTATTTTTTTAATATTCTTTTTTATTTTCATTTTTTTAGTTCAACATTTGTTATTGTGAGTTTGTGTAAGATTTCGTGAGCGATTTAATTCTTGCAAATGGTTGTGATAATGTGGATAATTTAACCGCTTTCTTGGATCAAGCGCACAAATATTAACACATCTGGGTGAATATAGTTTCACCGCGTGGAGGTGCTCCCAACTTATGTTGTTATATACAATTTGACACCATAAAATCACCGTTTTAATTTGTTTAAATTTTGACATACCCAGGGCCATTCATTGCAAATTACCATTCATTTTGAAAACAAATTTGAAGACATACAATTTGGCAACACTGTTCCGCCATTTAGATGTTTTTTTTTGTTTTTGATATACCCAATGACACTCGCGCAATAAAGTCGAATCTTATCACGTATCACTCATCAAAATTGGATCAGCCGTATATAAGTTACGAGGGAATATAGTGATGGGCATACATACTACAGGTCATACACATAACCCTTCCGTTTTTTGGCTACGCCTCAAAAAACGACTTTAAGAAAATCTCTTGAATCAGCCACTACACAGTAAAGAATAATTTTACTGAAACGGTCATATATCTCAACCAGTCACTTTCTTCACTGTGATAATTATTAGCAAAGAGATATATGTTACATTGTTTAATAATTCTCATATTTATCAATAGCGACTGAGTTTCAATATTCGAGTATGTTTTATGTATGTGTCAAAGCCGCTAAAAAGTCAGTGCTTGCAAATTGTAAACAAACTGGAATTGGAATTGGGACCTATTGTGAATATTTTACAAATCGCGTGCGGAGGGCAAGTGGTTGGATTGCGGATTTTCTATCTCTACCATGGTTCTGTCACCTTGGTATGTGCGACCAAATTTGCCGTCCAAGATTGAGAGCCATAAACTTTTCACCGGCTTGGCTTCAGGTTTGCTATCTAGGAAACAAAACGCGGCAAATTCAATCCTTTTGATACTTGAATAGTTTTTTATTTTAACGACAATCAATTTGTTATTACCCGACAGCCTTAAAAAGGCGGGTAATGTTTTTCAAGTGTATGTATGTATGCAGATTTCCATGTTACCTCCTGTAGCCTAAACGGCTTGACCGATTTTCAAGTGCAAGGTCAAGTACTATATTAATTCTGTGCAAGGTGTCGTTCGATTCGTCTTAATCCCTAGAGTGTCATAGGAAATGGTAATAAAATCCAACATGGCCCTCGTAAAATCGAAAATATGCTATCGGGTTGTTTGGTGTTTAAATACTTAAATAGTTATTTGTTTTATTTATTATTTGTTATTTTACTCGACTGCCCAAGGAAGGAGGGTAATATTTTACGAGTATATATTATGTATGTATATGTAAGTATTGTATAAAAGAGTACTTTGGGTATATCTCTGACCACCCCATTTGGGCTAAAGGTTATGACGTTATGTGTATTACACATAATCCTATATATAAATTGAGATAAATCTTACAATAGACAACGCAAACGCATTCGTGTCTCAAAAATGGATTCTATATGCTCATAAAGGAAAAATGAGAGATTTAATGAAAGAGACAATTTGATGAAAGCACGTATGGCCAAATGGCGGATTGCACGAGGCAGCGGTCCGGATTGATACCAGGGAAACATAAATGGCAGAAGCACATATTGCCCTACATCTGACGGCACGACCGGAGGGCGGCAGCGGGCGGCGGCGGGCACGAAGGGGGAGTCCCGTGCTCCATGTGCGAGGAAAACAAAGCGAGAGGTAATATACAAATGTGTTTGTATGGCCTGTTAGATGACTAATAAAGCTACATTATGTCTAAACGTATTTGACGAATTGCTTTATTGCTTTATCATATTTGACATTAGATTGTTACTGTGACAATAAGCCTTAACGGCTTACTTAATATAATTTTTACAAAGATTTTGCTGTGAGTCGACAGTATTGATATGGGTCTAAAATTAGAGACGTTTGTTGTAGACACTACCGGCTTTAAATAAAGATAAGAAAGAAATGTACCAGAACCTGTGCCTTTACTAAAAAATCCAAGCTAAATATAGTGAAATATAATCAACTAGGGTACTAATATTTTTTTCTGTTACAAGATACAGTAAAGGTCGGTAGTCATCTTATTTATTCACAACACTTTATTGCATACACGAAAATAAAATAATTACAACCATACTATTCTGTTGAACATAGGCCTCCCATATAGATAAAGAAATTGAGTTGCTACGAGTGTACTACGGCATTCGTAGATGTACGTAGCACCACGTAGTACTCATCTACGTTAATTAAGATTTTAACTAACTAATTTGCTATGCGTGGCGCGGCTACCCGGGGGCAATGCAATATAAAAAGTAATCCACTGATGTGATCATTAAATTACCTGTCCGTGTGGAGTTCAATCTTATCATTAGACGTTCGCCACGAAAGACGCCTACATTAGTGTATTATTGTACCTACATTTTAACATGCAGATTTTGTGAGTAGATATCAATATGGTGCATATGATCTTCGTCTTATCCAAATTGATTCCGAGACGATGGACTTGAGGTATATAGCCGTATTACATGGTACAAAATTAATCTTTTTTCTTTCAAACTAAATCTGTGGCATTCAGTACACACCATGAACATACAGTCGTGGAATGAAAAGGTTCGACATCTTAAAGTTTACTTTTGCTCATAGACAAGTTCTTCATTTAACATTCAACGATTCAACATGACGTTTGTGCCGAATTATGACATGTTTATTTACCGCCTTTTTCCGAGCTCATTTCACAATTTGTCATATTTCGTAAATATTGCATGGCAATGACAGAGATAGCATTTCTTTCTAACCACAATCGAATATAGCCGACTTTGTCAGATTTGCTGTTACAGAAGAACAGATTAACACGCTGACTGTGAAGAACGGTTATTGGTTGATGTTATGGGTGATTTGAAAATATTAATGGCAGGTCAAACTAATAAAAAGGTTTTAGTTCAACTATTCATAGTCAAGGAACACTAGTTCGGCTAAATATGAACCCTGTCGTCAAAGAGTTAAGCACAATTTTCTACGCAACAGTGTGGTGTGTTACTTAGTTTAGAAAGGTAACATGTGTTTACTAAGTGTTAAATTAAAGTATATGAAAACTGACGAGCCTTTTCATTCCGCGCCTGTACAATATAGTTGGGTTAAAATAATAAAAATTATAGCTTCTACGAAAGTATGGACTCCTAGTAACTAGAAAGTTTTGTGTGCCGTTAGACACACGCCAATGTACACTTTAGATGGCGAAAGGTATAAAATGTCCGGAATGTCACCCGCATCGCAGCGAACCTCACTTCCTAATAACGAAAAGCTATTTGAGTAGGCTGTGGCGTGTTGAAACACAAAGTTACCGTTTTTAGATATAATCAACTAGCTTTCCGACGTACTGATATGATACGTAATAAAAATAAAGTATAATTGTAATTGTAATCTTCCGAAAGAAATTCTCTAATGATAGTGACAACATTCGTTGCGTAAGAACAAATCGACTGACGTGGATAGCGACTTTGTTCTATTATATTTAGGAACTATATCATTTAATATATGGCATGGTACATACTTAAATTGAACGTAAGTTATCGGTCTCGTTAGGAGTTTCATTTTAGAAACTGTTTAATAATACATTCCTAGAAAGTATGAAGTCCTATTAACCATAAAATTTTATACGCATGGACAAAAAGAGAGTTACCGTTCAGTGCAGAGAAGTTAAAAATATCTACCTAGATTTTATCTAGCTCTCTCAACACGTAAAGAACTATTTATTTACAGTAATTCTGAATATGCCTTAAATACGTAAGGTGTTGAGCGAATGAAATTAAAATTGTAATAGGAATTTAAAAAATTGTAATTTCAAAGGGTATGCGAGGTAATTATTTCGGATCACGTGAGCGAGATGTATGAAAGAGACCGATTTTGGAAATGTCATAATTTAGTTAGTTTCAGTTTCAATTGAAGCATGCGTTGAGGGAAAGGGAGTAACTGTACTAACCACCCCGTTCGTAATAAATTTTTTTCTGGCACGTCATCATAAAATCATTAAGCGTGTTCGGCAGGAAAAGGTTGACATTCTGACAAAGATCATAATTTTGGCAGTAAATAGTTTAAATATAATAAAAAACCGTATTTTAAACAGTGTGGGTATGCTAAGTAGCCTGGGTGCTAATAACATATTTTTATGCGCTTTCCATTTGTGAAAAACGTATAAAATTTTGTAAATAAGTGTATTCATTCACTGAATACAATTTGCTCGGAAATTGTGACGACTAAAGACCAAGAACCCGTGACGGATTGTAAAATTTAACTTGCGTTCCGTCGTCCACTTACACTGGTGTCATTCGGCTAATCGGTCGGTGCCATAGAAAACAGTTTTGCTCGAAAGCTCCCGTGTATAATTGCCTCTTGGAAGAGTCCCACCGGGTCTGTCATTCGATCATAAGATGGTTCGCCACTTCAGCACAAGTCCTGCAAAACTGACGAGATACGCGGGACATGTCGCCTATATTATGGTCGGTTCACGTAAGAACGCGGAAATGAAAGCGATTGGCGGCATGAGTTTGGATTTGTTAGTCAATTAGCCATACCCCTGCCAATAGTGATATAGTTACTGAAATGGTGGTTCGGTAAGCTTTGCAGAGAAATAGCAATGCCGTTCTCTGACTTTGGAGCAAACGACGGCGCACGGCAACCATTGTAGCCCTCTCCACCCATACCACATATGGGTAGCGTTGTATATGAAGAGGCGATTATGGATGGTAATAATAGACCCCATGTCACCTTGGAGATCCCAGAGAAAGCGTTCACTTACACTTGAAATAGATGCAAAATTTTTTCACTTATAAAGATCGAATCTATATTTGCCACAATTACATAACAAAGTTCAAATTGTGGAACCTGCCGCCCAAGAAGGTCAAAAACCAGTATTAAAAACCACCGATAAACCATTACGCCGCCGCCACCAATTGAATGTCAAGAAATGCCCCTGCATTCTATGTTACTCTGGTACGTTGCGGACCGCTACTGCCGTGTAGAACCGATACAAATTTTACAAAATGTTTGTTTCTATATCGGAAAATTCAATCACACGGTGGCTGATATGATGATAATGATGATTATCTTTAATTACAAATATGTAATTCGACAAAACAATGAAAAAATAAATAAATCCTTATTTTTTTTATTTACAATCAAAAGAATATAGTCATGCAAAGTCCAAAGGTTTAGAATACCATACAACTGTATTGAGATGGTTCGCCTCCTGTAGTGAGAAGGACCATTTTTATAATAAGTTCTTATCAAAGCCTGCATAAAATTTCCGTCTGTCCGCTACGGGTGCTACGAGTTCTGTCTGTGACCGTCTGACCGTGTGCCGCGCCGATGCGCCGCGCATCGCTCTCCCGCTCAGTCAGTCTCGCTCGGCATGTTAAAGATACCTCTCATAGACTTATTATCTCCTAGTACCTGTTAGATAGTTACGGAGGCTTTAGCGCGCGTCCATGCGCTTTGCTGTTCAAAACACGTGGCATTGATATGATACCTGTATGATATTGATATGATACAATTGATACATAAGAGTTATACATTTATAATCAATACCTGTACAATTTATTTGAAAAAAAAAATCACAAATAAAAAACTAACCACTATAAACTTGATAATGATTGAGTTTGGAACATAACGAGCACACTTTTGCCGACTGGCTTTAAGCGTATTGGTTTTCAATAAGCTCTGAATAATAATATAAGCAAACTTATGTTTGCGGAAAGGGACGTTAAGAAGATTCAATGTAATGCTATGATAGATGGTGTAAATGCTGAGCAGGTGATATAATTTGTGAATTTGGGAAGTATGTTTAATAAAGACGCCAGTTGTGACGAAGATATTGAAAGGAAGAAAGCATGAAACTGCGTGAATTAGGCATTGCGTGCCATAGTGGGCAGGCAGTCATTGTCAAGCCAGGCAAGAGTGGCGATCCACAATGGGGTGTTGGTGCCCACACTGATCTATAGGAACGAATGTTGGACATAGCAGAACAAGCCTGACAACAGAATCAACGCAGTAGAAATGCGTTCACTGCATAGTAGGTGTTGCGTGACTTTGAATGATTGTTTAAGGAATTGTGTGACTAGAGAAAGGTATGGCGTGCAAGATGACGCAGTGAGTAAGATATGGAACGAATGAGTGAAAAGAAGGGTCGGTAAAGGTCGCCCAAGAAAAACGTACGTCAATCAAGCGATTGACGTGTTAACACAAGGTCAGATGCGGTCAACCACAAACCGACAAGCGTATATGAAGCATTTGATGAGAGTGAAAGAAGCAAAAGTGCCCCAACGGAAAACAGGCGTGATCATTATACCAATATGTGTGAATAATAGATAATACTAATATGGGTCTTTACCTATGAAATTGGAGTTTTTTTTCTTCGTTAATCATATGTACCAATTCCTGCGATTTTCTAATTTTATTTTGTTTTTTATTTGGAAAATGGAATATTATTTCAATGTTTCACATGGAATAATTTTTAATTTCTGGGATAAATCACATAATATTAAAAAAAATTGAACAAAGCTCTTTTCATGTGCTTCCCATAATCATTTCTTAAATTCGCTGAAACTTTTATAAAGCAGTTACTTTTAAAAATTAACACTGCCTATACTTAACTTAATGTTATCCGATAATACACACAAAGTTTAGCTTGGATTTGCGTTCCCAAAAAAAAAAACAAAAATGTTTGTATAGAGAAAACAGTCTTAATGAAATTCTTCATACAAAACGCCAATTTCATAGGTCCTGGACCCAATATTTTTAAACCTGGAAGTAAATTATTTATTAACAACATAAGATACATTAAATAAAATTATCTAATGTAATCTAACAAATATCATAAATGCGAAGGTTTGGATGTTTGTTTGGTTGTTTTGAACGAATTTGGATGAAATTTGGTATATAGGTATAATATACCCTGGTTTAAGACTTACCATATTTTTATCCCGATAAGGTGAGTAGTTTTCGCGAGATAAACAAATTTATAATATATAAGCTGCGGGCGAAAAACTAGTATAATATATGGCTTACATTAATACATTTGTATATGGCCTTCACGTCGAGTGCTCCCCTCGCTCCCCGTCCGCGTAACCACGCCCACTACGCCGCCATCAGTTGGATGTCAAGAAATGCTCCTTCATTCTATGTTACTCTGGTACGCTGTGGACCACTATTGCCGTGTAGACCGAATTTATACGCATTTTACAAAATTTGCTTTTCAATATGGGGAGCGGAAAATTTTATCACACGGTGGCTGAGATATGATGATAATCTAACCTTTAATTACAATTTGTGATTAGACAAAACAATGAAAAAAAAATGTAGAAATTCACCTTAGTAGGTTGTAATGAATTTCTACATTTATTTTATTTTTTTGCAATATACTTTTATTACATGTGGCCTTGTTATTTCATTATTTACTGAAGCGATATTACATATTGGAAATTTATTCTGAATAAACCAATTTTTTATTGGTTATTTATTTACAGAACTGAAGAATATACTTGGAACTTAATAATTACTTAATAAGGTAAAATAAAATTGTAAATATCTTTCTATTATCTATACTACTACTAATTTTACAAAATAAGAGCAACTTATAAACCTAACGTGAATTACTAATCAAAAGAGCCTTGAAATAATCTTGTAATACACATATAATACCAGAAAAAATAAAAGAAACCTAATCAAATTTAAACATGTATTCAGCCCCGAAATTTAGGTAAGGTAAAAAACGTGTAGATCGCTATCGTGTGGTAGCAGATGACCTTGTTGAATGACGCGTAGGCCAAGGTAAGCGCCAGCTCTGCGATCGCCGGATACCTCATACATAATTCTACATTTTATTATTCTACGGCTGTACGAGTACGAACGCTTAGGTGATATGGACTGGTCTGGATTGTTCAGCGCTGTCAACGTTTCAACACACGTGTACTAAACGAAAACTGCTCCTAACTTCTGAGTTCCCGGTACTCTGTACTGTCGCGTAAAAAGTGTTTCGGGTTTCGAACAGACAAGCCATGCACCGTGAACTTGTTGTTCTTTAATATTGAGTTCAAGGTACGTGAGCGGAAGAGGCGAAGAGGTCGGGAGAGACGATGACTTCGAATTTTAAATTGAATTAAATCTTATAATCTAAGATAATATTATTAGATTAGGGACGCGCGCGATCGGTAGACCTAGCGAAACTGTCTAATGAGTAAACTGGTGTATCGGTGTGAAATTGACAAGTAAGGAAACTGACCAGTGGTATGTAGATCCGGCCCGTTATCTGGGCATAGCGGAAATTAGCAATGGCAAGTCGAGTTATTTTTTGGAGTTGACCAGACAGCGAGTCAACTCGAGTATGGATGTTTTCATTTATAATAAGTATTTATTTACAAACAAGATGTAATTATATATTACATCAACCATCTGGTATCCACAACACAAGCCTATAGATGGCATTGTGTGTATGTCCGAGGATATTTATTTATTAAACCGGACTACCATTCATCATTCAAACATTTAACACCTGTTCTTTTTCTTCGGGGGGTAAAAATAATGAAACATACAACTTAAGAGCTTTTAGCACAAATTTAAACATAAAATGTTTACTACTTTAATTAATTTTAAACTTGGTAGTTTTAACTCACCAGTCACATTAAGTGAGCAGGTCCATTATCACGAAACTTGCCAACCTTCAAAATCAAACGTACAAATAGTATTATCGCATTAAGATATTCTGCGACATACCAATTTTAGATTTATTGTTCAACAAAGTAGGTCTTATTGAAGTCATTTATTCGATACTCTTGTGTCAAGACTTAAAGGGAGACAATGTACTTTGGTTTTGTTAAAACATCGAAGTCTAGAAACTTGGCATTAGATCTAAATTTTGAACTCTTTTGTAGGTCTAAATGACAACCGAATGAGAAGTTGTCAGCTTGTTTTATAGTAATGTTTTAACGAGATTAGGTTTTACTTTGTAGTGGCTAATTCAGTGAAATCGGTTCTTTTTTGTTAGTTTAGTCAAAAACGTTTTAAACATCGCAACAATGTGGCTTACAAATATGACTGTCTGCTCAATTATTCATGTAATCTGAAAATTGGTAAATTAACTGAAAGAAAGAAAATGATTCACTAACTAAAACACGCAACAATACTTTACTATACACATAAATTCTTAGAAAACTAATAAATAACTATGCCGTGTATATTATAAATATTGCTATGTGTGCCACACTAGTGAATGGGTTACGACTCAGCTTAATGCTTCACTGAAGGGGTTAGGCGCTGGTTTCCTGTCACCACATGTGAGGCACTTTACACAATGTAGCACTTAGGATTTTCCCGTATTTAAGGTTTTGTATGTGTAGTACAGTAGGCCTTGTAAGTGACAGAGATAGCGACTCGACAAAGTCTTTTCGTATCACGACTTGACAGATTGAGAAAATTGGCGTTTCATAATTGTAGAGGTCAGAGGTCACATTACTATCTCGGCGGCGATATGCATGTGTAATTCTTTCATTCCATAGGCTCCATGTCGCGCCCGCGACGTTTCGTCACTCAAGTCGCGCGACTAGTGCCGTGGTGATCGTGAAGTGCCACTTCGTTTTTCCTTTTGAAAATTGTTTGTATTTGTTAACTAATTACGGTTTGAGTGAATATTGTATACATTTAAAAAAATCCTTCGTTCAGTTTCTCATTAGGATATCAATTATTTGGCTCTATCCCCACTTCAAAACTAAAAAGGACCTTCGTTTCGATGTCAACCTGCAGTTAATTTAGATTCTGATGTTTTAAACTAGTTACTGTAAATAATTTTATGTTGCTCAGATAACTGACAATCGTTAAAAAGATTGTCGATGGCCAATGTGATCCGTTTTAATGATTCTGGATAATCGGAGCAATACAAATCTATCTGCACCTATTTCTTATCGGAATCTAAATCAATTATAGCTTGACATTCTTGTTTTTCCCTGTTAGGGCTTTGATTATGAGATATTAATATATTATTTACTTGAGTGGCAACGCCGTCGATTGAAATTTTATAGCATTTTATATAGCATGGGGTATATACACCTAAAATAATATAAATAAATCAAATTTTTGTAGCATTTGAGGTTCTATCATAAATACTTGTACAGGGTTTGCAGATATTTCCTGCATATACTTTTTTATTGATTGCTGTTTATCATGAACTCGTGTGCATCCTACAAGTGTATATAATGAGTAGGTACCTTAGCTATGCACAATATGATGACACCACGAGCACACTTGGAATTATAGAAAACGTCGCAGATACCGCCTCCTTTTATTCGTCCTCCGTGGCTTCAGCTATTTAGCGAACTCGCTGAAGCAAACTTTACCCCACTCCATTGCCACGCCCCCTAATATAGTGGCGTCCCTCTCCGATTAGTGCAGTGAGAAAGAGAACTCCTATACCGTATTTCAGCTACTTTTACATTAAACGATTTTCTAACCGACTAAAGAAATGCATGTGGTGTATTGTGTTAAACATTTTGTTTAAATTAAAATTACTACTGTAAACTTCATGCGTCGTAGAAGAAATAAGAATAGATCTCCTATAACAATTTTCTGGAAAAATAATCAGTGGCTATATTATGCTTCCTAAAAATAGTTTATTGAGTCGTGATATTTGCCCTCGGTGACATTTTACATAAATATAAATCGATTTTGTGAAAATATTTAAGTTCTAAGTATATTCTCCAAAGCAATTAAATTCACAGTGGTAATTATAATCTAATAGTCTATGTTTTATTACTAAATACCTATACTATCAAGCAAGCTAACGATTCGTTAGGAAACATTTTAACTCTATCAATGACACAAAAAAATGTACAAAAAATCACAATCATTATAGGAAGTTAGAAGTAAAATTTACTCGAAACAAGAATAAAAATTTCTATTAAATCAAAATTGTAGTCTGGTTCATATTATTATCTTTAAATCGGTAAATAAAAACTTCTACAGACGAAGTCATAGAAGTTACAATGCTCATGCAATTTGACGAACTGTTTGGTGTAGTGGTTAGAAACTCTGACTGCTATACCAAAAGGTTGCGGGTTCAAATCCAGCTAAGGGCATATGTTTGTATGATGAATATAGACATGTGTTCCCGAGTTATGGATGTTTTTCATTTATATATGTATTTATTTACAAAAAAAATGTATTTGTGTGGTACACCAACCATCTGGTCTCCACAACATAAGCCTATAGTTGATTATTGTGGAACTAGATGGCGTTGTGTGTATATCCAAGGATATTTATTATTATTATTATTAATGGACCTACAAAGGGTTTGCAAGACGAAATCGTGATTCAAAGACGCTAAAATACATTTTATCTCCGTTGTAACCTGATTGCAAGCTGACAATAGTTACATAGGCGTTTTGGGTACTTTATAATTTATTAAGACATTATAAGTGTCGTATTCACCCGAAGGTGAAGGAACCCTACCGAAGGTCATTAACCTTTTATGCCTAGACCACAGAATTAATATAGAATTCCTAGACTACTATATTAATTCTACTACAATTAAAGTGACTGATTCACGGATTTCAACATATTACATGCATATTGTACTTATAATATCCAAATATTCTTTTTTTTATATTAAACATTAGTAGATATTAATGTTTATATACTTACCAATGTTCACGCTTGCTTCCCGTTGGGGTAGGCAGAGACTATTGATTTCCACTTGCAATGATCCTGACATACCAATTTTGATTTTTCCACTCTCATCAAATGCTTCATACACGCTCGTCAGTCACTTGACTGACGTACATCCTTCTTGGTAGACCTTTATTGACCCTTCCATTCACAATGTCGTTATAAATTGCTTTCGTCAATCTCCTTTCACTCTTCTATATGCCCAAACCACCTTAACATATAATATTACCTCTTTCTATCTTACTCACCTGTCATCTTGTACGCCACACCTTTCCTTAATCACACAATTCTTTAATCTATCATTTAAAGTCACTGTCATATCTATCTATCAGTGAACGCATTTCCACTGCGTTGATTCTGCTTTCATATTTCTTCTGCCATACCCAACATTCGTTCTCATACCTCAGCGTGGGTACCAACCAACACGTCATTATTACACTACTATTGCTTTGCTTGATAATGACTGACTGCCCACAATGGCGCTCAAGGCTCTATTCAAACAGTTTCCTGTTTTCATCTTCCTCACACTTGCCGTCCATTATATCTGTATTGTCTTGGATGTCTTCGGAGTAGTTAGGTAGTTAAAGTTGAGTTAGAAGGGGTTTTGTTATAAGTTAAAGAGTAGGTCAGTTGACACACCCGAATTATGAGCAAAAGGTTTATTGCTTACATAAATTACAGTGTTCGGATAGCTAATTGTGACCGATGTCGACTGCCTTTTGTTTATATGCCAAAAGTAGGGCGCAAGCGCAGCACAAATGAAAGTAATTTGTACTTAAACCATACAATAAATTTATAAAAAAGTGGCCGTTTTTATTTATAATTTTAAAATCTCGAAAATAACCATATTTGAAGCTATTTAGGTATTATTTATAATTAACTTTAAGGCTTTTCGTGTGTAGGTCAAAGCAATATCTTTGATTTATGCTGTATTTAAAAGAAGTCTTAATTTATATAATGAGCGCCACTGGACGGATTAAGCCACTTTTATTGTTGGACTGCGGATTGCTTTCTAGCTTAGAAATTTACGACATGGATATTATTCTTCATTTCACGGAGTTAAGCCATCAAAACCTTTTCCGAGAACGATTTCATCCATAAAGAGACATGAGTTACTTGTCTCGAGTTTCTTGCAGCAATAGAACTTCATTTTCAACACACTTGCTCGTAAGGTTGTTCTTATTACACCGCCTTTAGGCTCATAATCTATTATATTAAACACGCGTGCTTTTTCATTATATTACAGCACAAGTGCTATAATAACAACCTGACTAAGTTAAACATGTCTCTCATTGCAAGTTAGGTGTATGAAGACAAAGCCTTTCGTATTTAGTCGGGTATTAATGTTTTTTTTTCGGTTTTCATGTGGCAAAATGTATTCTACATAATGAAGGAAACAGAAAATGCGTTTTCTAAATTGTGATGATAAATGAATATTGAAATTTACTGATATACCTAGCCTTAATTCACTTAAATAAGTTACAAAAACAAACTTCTACTTTTTCACTTTTAATATTGGCTGTTGGTCGATGTAGTTCGCGCCATTTTCCATGCGCGCGCATAGATATCGCGAGCCAAGAAAAAGAATGCAACGTTTTTCGTAAATATTTGTTGGTTACGACGTAGTTTGAGTTACTTTGAGCTAGAATATTATCGAAAATGTTTATTTCAAGTGAAGAAAATGAACCTAACCAAAATTTGACGCCGCCGGATATACTTAACGAGGTAAGAAATGCGAGTGATAGCCTTTTACCATCAAAATCAAGTGAGAAGTACTTAGCGGCATATGAAACTTTTGTACAATGGAAAAAGCAGCAAGAACGCACACTCTTTCTCCGAAAATATTAGTTCATCGCCAACTTTCACCCAAGATACTGAAATAATTAATAATACCAATACTATAACACAAACTGTTCAAATACCAACAAAAACTGTTAATTACTGTTTTGAAAATTGTACTAATTGTTTTAATAATTAAAATTGTGTTAATACCCATGAGTTTTGTTTTCTTCCTCTCAAGTGTGTTGAAAAACGTCATATGAAACGCGTGTGCCTGATCATTACCAACTCGGCTATCTTATTGCGCGCTCGCTTGCAGCTCGCGCGCACAATATCGCCTCGTATGTAATGATCACCATAGCACACTTGTATCATAATGTACTATTACAATATCGGCTGGAGTTAATTAGGTATTTTTTACATCTGCGCTTGTATAACTCCTCATAGTTTATGTAAAAATACACATATAACAATGAAAAAGCCGATTAATACTAACAGTGGTGCGTTTGAATTTACCAAAATTATTAAACAGAGTACGCAATTCAGCATTTACGGCCTTTTACTAAAAAAGGTTAATAGTACCTACGCTTTTTTTTAATCTTTGGTAATTAAAAATATATATAGATAATTCCAATCAATTTTGCAAAAAATAATGCTTAGTTTTCTTTATTTCTTAAATTTTCTGAAAAAAGAACTTATATAATTGTATTCTCTCTCTATAAAATATCTTCCAATAGCAATTACAAATCGCTGTAATACATATTATTTAATAGTACTAACAACAGTATAATTTGTATAAAAAAGTACGTCGTCACGATGCAGGAAGCTAAAAGCACCCGTATTGCTTCAAATGTGACGTCACGAATACTCTACTTGGTTCATATTCTCCTAGTGAAAATGTAGTCTTTTGGACGCTTTTGCAGCCAAACCACGTGTTAATAATCGATATATTTTGTAACCTAGTTAGCGCATGCGCTGTCGTGCTCGGACCACGTGCTGGTATATAGAATCTGAATTTGGCACGTACTGTTGACTAATAAGGTTCATTTCAGTTCGGCGTCGTGGTCATCCGATAGTCATAATTTATGTGTTCCTGGTGTATGGTGCCATTGCAGAATCTATCCAAACGTGTCCGAAACTTACAAAACATGCATTGCCTAAATAAAATTGATGCGGTATATACTCAAAACTATGAACAAATCGAATTTATAACTTTTAAATACTGTTACTGTAAATTGAGTGATATTATGTGATGATTAAAATACTATATTTTTAATTCACAACGGTTTAGCACTTGACCTCAGTCACACTGATGTTAAGTGAAGATGAAGCCGAAATTTATTAATTATTTTCTTATTTTCCTCATTTTTTTTTAATATTCAGATTATTTACTACATCTTAGTTAAGCATAACTAAATTTACAAATAAGCTGCACTAGCCGGTGAAACTCTGAGCCACCAAAAAAATTATAAAATTTATGTCGGCTCGCTTGAATTAGCTTCAAACTACTTCGGGCAGGACGTGTCTTCCTCGCACAAAGCTCGGCTATATTAGCTATACTTTGCTCTTTTAACGCATTAAACTAAATAGGTTTGAGGCGTAGCTACGAATGCACTACGTAATCGTAGACGGTCGTAGCACATCGTAGTAATCATCTACGCGCAATAATTAAGATTAGAATAGAATAGAATTTATTTGCTAGAATAGATAGTAACCTTTATAATCGATTTGCTATGCATGAGTCGGCTAAGGGAGGCTATGCAATATAAAAAGTAATCCATTTATGATGGTTGATTGACCGATGTGATTATTAAATGAATTGCTTATGTAAAGTGAAATCTTGTAGGTATATTGTACCTCTTCCTCCAAAGACGCCTACACTAGTAGGTTAAGACATAGGATATTTTTTATCCCGATAAAGAGAGTAGTTCCCCGGGATAAAGAAGTTTCCGCGATAAAGTTATTCCACGGAGGTGAAGCCGCGGGCGGAATGCTAGTAAAATAACACATTTGTATATTGCTTTCACGTCGAGAGCTCCCCTCATTCCACTGGCTCCCTTACTCCGCCTACGCATTAGCACGCCACGCCCACTGCGCCGCCATCATTTGGATGTCAATAAATGCTCCTTCCAATTTATGTTACTCTGGTACGTTGCCGACCGCTACTGCCGTGTAGACCGAATTATACGCATACAAACCTCATCATGGGATCTCTTTTCTTTCACTATCTCATCCATAAACTGAAACGCAGTAAAATTAGTTTTTACTTTGTAGTGTTAGTAGTTTAACAGATTAAAGTAGATTGTCTTTTTTGTTAAAAAGTTTCTATTCTTTGCTCGTTTAGTGTTTTAACGTGCTTGCCACTTGATAACGACAATTAACCTGATGATCTTCGATTTGTCATGTTTATTCGGTGTGATTACACCGACGTTGTCTACGCTTGTCCTGTACATCCCAAACAAACATTAGTTTGGGATTGTATGGAAAAAGTGTAGACAATGTCGTCCGTCGGTTTAGACAAATTTACAGTGGGGGGCCACTGTAAATTCTTCTAAATATCTTCGATATTTTCGCAATACAAATGACAAAATATGATAAATTTTGACAGCTGTCATCCGCAAGAAGTTCTCATTGAGATCCTTCATTTTGATAAAGGCATGTGCAGACATGCCTTTATCAAAGGAGCAGTCCAGGCTCAGTAGTTTTCCAGATATCTGCGGTGACCGTGTTGCTCTATGGCTGCAATAGATGAGAGAAGCGCGAAATCTGAGTCGTTGAGAAGTACTCGTGTATCAGAAATTTATAAACGAATTTTTATAGCCCTTGCTATTTTACATAATTCGAAACTTTAATGCCGTGTGGTTTTGCGCGGTGTGGTATGGCCGGCACGTTCAAAGAATGGAAAAAATCGTCCTTTCCCGTGGGTGTCGTAAACGGCGACAAAGGGACTTTACACTATACAAAAAATATCTATTGACTTGCACATTTCAACGGCGATGGGGTCACCGCTGGTCGAGTGTGCATTTCTGTATATTTCGAAAGTGAAACGTGGATGTTCTTTCAAGTATTAAACTCTTAATATTTGAAACATCCAAATGCTTGTTTGGTATATCTCTGATCAACTCATTTGAGATAGACCGTAAAATTATGTGTATATGTATCGACATTTTATGCATAGTTTTAATACTTTTGAGAAATCGCTAATTCACACTTTTGATTGACGGCCCTCGCCCCGATGCATCGATCGAAGAATCGTTTTCAATGTAATAGTAAATTGACCACCAAAGAGATAAAGCGGTGTCTTATGTCATAGCATATTAAATTCTGAACAAAATGAAGGATTCTATAGTTATTATTATGGTAAGAACCGTGAATGAAGCGAAGGAGTCTAGTCTGTCCAAGTCTATTATACTTTTATCCGCGACGAGCATACTCTACTTTGTTCGCGGTAAAAATTGAGGATCGAAAATCATCGATTTTTTATTTAGATACTTAGTTCCGTAGACGAATGAAAGTCAATAGCTGAGACATACAGCCAAGTTTTCTCTTAAATATTTATCATAGGAGTAAAGTCTCTTTGATGTGTTAAATTTTATAGTTAAAAACTCCTTGGACCAACAACGTTATGCCTTGAATTGACTTGTTTTTTTTCGTAAATATTTTTACATATCTCTTGCTCTGTAAGTAGTCACTTACTTCCCTGAATGCCGGGGTGTATGGATATCATTACAGCATAGGTTTCAAAACCTACCATGTAATGTTAGCATTACAGCATAGGTTTTGGAATTTGAAAAAAGAACTGTCATACTCATACTGCAAGAAGAATATTTTTAAAAAGTTAATTTTTTTTTCTCGGTATCGATTATTTACTCGAATCGGAATCGAGACAATTTATATTAGAATTTATGAAGATTTTATTTTAAAGATCGAACTATTTGTTTCGCAGTCACATCGTATGTTAGTTGAAATCGATTTAAAAATAAAACTGGCCAGCACGATTTGACGCGCTTGCGTGCCATAAAATCGTGAAGAGTAAAAAAGGCAGTCGACTAGCTAGGCGCGAAAGTAAATTTTTCGTGGTTTGGAGTTCTTTTTCAAAAGTTTTGAAAAATGTCAAGTGACGAAGACATGGATCTAACCCCCGATTTTATAAAAGAGCAAGCAAAAACAGTTTTAGAAAATCTATTACCGCCGAACTCGAGAGAAAGATATGTAAAGGCATACGACGAATTTATGAAGTGGCGGTTAGAAAAAAAAGTTAAATCTCTTTCTGAAACTGTTTTATATCATATTTTAATGAATTATCTAAGAAGCTACAACCTTACTTTTTGTTTTTACTTACCTCACAATCGATATGTAAAGCAGAGTGTTTATCTCGGGTGTAAGCATCAATTGCATACTCGGGCTAATTAGCCCCCTCGCTGCGCTCGGGCGCCAAAAACCTCGTATGCAATTGATGTCATACAGCCCTTGGTTAACAATCTACTATTAAATGAATTTTTTGTTGACAATTTGGCGTTCCAAATTTAAATGTCATTATTACCCTAGGGTACTTCTGTACCACTTTAGCTCCCTTGGACTTTAATAACTTACTTTAAATTGCGAATACCTGACACATAACACGTGCTCCAGTTGCAGATGGTGTATAAAACAGTTTAACATATTCGGGCGTGTTCAGAAAATAATAAAACGAATCGTCCTCTAATGATTGTTCATGTTTATAAAGTGTTATTTTTTTTATTTATTCTAGATGGTGATGGGAATAAGCTATTTAATATATACCTTTTAAACTGGTTATCATTTCTGTGGCTCTACGTCGTCATTGGCAAAATTTAATCATGTTTTCAGTGAGAGTAAATGCTGTTAAAGCAATTACTAAGTAAGGAGACTTGCATGCGTCTATCAAAATAGACAACACAAGAGTGTTGTCATGCCTAACTACTCATTTCATAGATTTCTTTTTCTACGGGAGAGGCCTATGTTCAGCTGTGGACGTCCTGTGCCTGTGTGATGATAATGACACAATGATTTTATAAAAACAATAAATATTTGGTAGGTATGCTTTCTAGAATATTAAGTAGATAACAGGTAACAAACAAATAATGTTCTCTGGTTATTGCGGATTCAGTTGGAGATTCGCATGCGGTTGTATTACGCTACGGGGCGTCACGCCATGTATAAAGGACCATGATATTCCATTATCATCAGAGGTTTATTTTGCTTAAACTTTCAAATCGATACATGACAGTGGATTAAAGGTACTCCCACGGACTAATCACACCACATGCTGCTTAATTTCGCTAATCAAGAATAATTGTTAAGAGGGAGATGAGCGTCCAGTGCCCTTATTAAATTTTTAATGATCATACTAATTTTATAAAGGAAAGTAAAAAGTAGTAAGACCTGATTAAGTGTACTATTTAAGACAATATGTTTTTATTACTAATATTGATAAATTAATGATACATTGAATACTTTTATCCCCATTTTACTAAACGGTTCACGGTGGCCACCGATGTCCGTATTACAAATACTCGTTGTAAATTCTACACAATCCATTCTAGTCTAATCATTGTAAAAATATGAAATATAAAAACGAATCCCACACATATCTTTAATCAATTTGCGATCTTTAGAGAAGTTTTCGAGAATTTGAAATTCAAGTAAGGACCTAGTTACAAATTTCAATCTCATAATAAATTGGGTGTCCCCGATCTGTTCACGCACTGTCCCACTCACACTCGGTACTCGTTATAATAAGTTAACGTTCTATCACTGTCACACGCAGCACAACGAGTAGCACTACCCATAGTAGCGACGCCGTAATTCCTTCTCCTTGCATTTATTTCTCCCTAGTACAACAAACTCACTTGCGGCGTGCGATGTAGAAAATTATTCTCTCGTGGTACCGCGACATCTATCGAACAGAAGCTGCTACACGAGGCGTTGACGGGCGCGGGACGGCACCCGTAGTGATACCGTAATTCCATCTCCATGAGTTTATTTGTTCCTAGTACAACAAACTCAATTGCGGCGCGCGATGTAGAAAATTATTCTCTCGTGGTACCGCGACATCTATCGAGCAGCAGCTACACTAGAAGACAATGGGGGTGCAAGGGGTGCGCTACGACACCTGTAGCGATACTCTAATTCCATCTCCTTGAATTTATTTGTTCCTAGTCCATCAAACTGACTTGCGGCGCGCGATGTAGAAAATTATTCTCTCGTGGTACCGCGACATCTATCGAGCAGCAGCTACACTAGAAGACAATGGGGGTGAAAGGGGTGCGTAGCGATACTGTAATTCCATCGCCTTGAATTTATTTGTTCCTAGTCCATCAAACTGACTTGCGGCGCGCGATGTAGGAAATTATTCTCTCGTGGTACCGCGACATCTATCGAGCAGCAGCTACACTAGAAGACAATGGGGGTGCAAGGGGTGCGTAGCGATACCGTAATACCAACTCCTTGATGTTTATGTTTCCCTAGTACCACAAACTGACTTGCGACGCGCGATGTAGAAAATTATTCTCTCTTGGTACCGTCACTTACTTCATCGAACAGCAGATACACTAGAAGACAACGGGGATTGAAGAGGGCGCGGGGCGGCATCCATAGCGATACCGTAATTTGTTTCCTTCCTTGACATCCTTGAGATTATTTTTCCCTAGTACCACTAACTGACTTGAGGCGCGCGATGTAGAAACTTATTCTCTCGTGGTACCGCGACATCTATCGAGCAGCGGCTGCACTAAGAGACAACGGGGGTGTAGGGTTTGGGACGATACCCGCAGCTATACCGTAATTCCATCTCCTTAAATTTATTTTTCCCTAGTACCACTAACTGACTTGCGGCGCGCGATGTAGAAATGTATTCTCTCGTGGAACCGCGACATCTATCGAGCAGCGGCTGCTCTAGGAGACAACGGAACTGTCAGGGGCGCGGATCGGCACCGGTAGCAATACCCTAATTCCTCCTTGCGTTTATTTTTCCCTAGTACATAAACGGACATCGCATAGATTTGCGGCGCGCTACCGCGTACTTTTTTTTTGTAATGGCTTTGACTCTTCGCCAACAACTCGGGGTCGCGCGCTCCAAGTAAGTACTTTGCCAACGACATGTTGGAACTGTTTTCAAAACCGCGTACTTCGCTAGACACTAGGGGCCGACGACGGAAAGGGTTGTGAAGGGCGCGGGTACCGCTCTCTCTCTGACACTCATTCGACACTTCAAATTTACTCTATAATACAAATCAAATCAAATCAAAAATGTTTTATTTCGTAAGTTATGTATAACAATAACATTTGAAATCATCATGACATACAGTTATCGCTCATTCACTGGGCAGTTACCCCAGAGAAGAACGAGCAAGAAACTCAGGGGTTGCTCTTTTAAAATAAGTCAATACAAATACAATTTGGAATATTTTTTTTTAAATATAACATTTATTAAGTATGTACATGAAACAACAAATTTATAAAACACAACTAAAATACATATATACATTGGAATAATTGTTACATTTATGATTCGACAAAGAAAAATGAGAATAAAATATGCCGAGCTGGATATTGCCGAGCGGTTCATGCCCACGCATTCTTATCATCCAGATAGTCAGAAATGTTATAGTAGCCTTTGGCACATAGTTTCCGTTTATGGTTGTTTTAAATTTATTTAAAGGCAAATTTTGAATGTCTACCGGAACCTATATTATATATATATATATATATATATATTATTATTATATTCATGGTCCCTTGCATGACTTAGTGACTTTGTGTAAGCGACTGCTATGGACAGCAAGTTTATTTTTACAAAACATATATACGTGTTTCAGTGTTTTCTAAATTTCCTATACAAAATCTGCAAACTCCTTTCATATCCTTGCAAGTAAATTGAATAATTTATAATACAAAATATTAAATACGTGTTTCAGTGTTTTCTAAATTCAACTAGAAACCAGCACCCGCACTTGGCACCCGTATTGAAACCATATTCCATCTCCTTGACTTTATTTGTCCCTAGTACAACAAACTCATTTGCGGCGCGCGATCTAGAAAATTATTCTCTCGTGATACCACGACATCTATCGAGCAGCGGCTACACTATAAGAAAACAGGTGGCTCCTGTAGCAATACCGTAATTCCATCTCCTTGAGTTATTTGTCCCTAGTACAACAAACTCACTTGCGGCGCGCGATGTAGAAAATTATTCTCTCGTGGTACCGCGACATCTATTGAGCAGCAACTACACTAGAAGCCGACGGCTTTGACTCTACGCGTAATACGTGTTTCAGCAGTGTTTTCTAAATTCAACTTGAAATAAGTAGTAGTTGCCATTAAATAAAAAAGTGAAGTGAATTGGTGTGAAAGGAGTGGGCAAATGTTGAATCGGAAATAATATTATTCTGACCAGATTTACTTGAATCATGCTCTTCAAAACAATTGATGAGTATTTCTACGATTTTCAAAAATCGTAGAAATACTCATGTAATGTGATGCCAAAGTTTGTATGAAGATTTAAGTTTCGGTGGTTTCGGTATAAATGCTCTATAATTATATACAATTAGAAAAGCGTTTTTATAATTAAACCTCTAAGGAGTGAAAGGCAATGACAAATTTGTTTACGCAATAATAAATTCACTACTACATCAAGTCTCCCGGGAGGCGGGCGGGACGCACTCAAGAGCCGATGAAGTGTGAAGTTTAATATGTCCATATTTGTGACGGCATACCAGACAGCTCGCCCTTCAGACCAACATGAGAGTACTCTTGAATGATGACCCTACCATTATTGGTGAGTTTTCCCAGACTTTGCTTCAAGTAGGGGATGGAAATTACCCTACAGTTGATGTTATGTTTCTTATACCACCAAGTGTAGTTACGGTAGTAGAGTCGCTTACAGAGCCATTCACCAAAGTTTACACCGAAGTCGAAACCTAATAACTGACCGGTATTAATGATCTTGTTTTAAAATCATTCGAAGGAGAAGTCAGTATAAATCAATAGATTCGATAATACAAATTGAAGATACCGTAAATTGCTCATTAGCGATAAGACCGCTTAGTTGTATAATTGTATATAAAATTTGTTTAACAAATATATCCGTATTTGTTGTGCAATAAAGTATACTTGGTTGACCGATTGATTGATTAAATTACCCAGTTGAATTTTTAAATACGCTTAACAAAGCGGATCTTCTCCCTCATAATCTTACTCTTTAACATAGGAGCATCAATAATCTCATTATTAAATTTGAACCCTCCAAAGCTATGCAATGACTGCAAATCACGGCTCTACATGGAAATGTCATAGAGGCTAAAGTAACCATTGGATATGTTCAAGGGGTTTTTAGGAATGAATACTTTTAATACAGTCCGAATATCTCTTAAAGTTTAATAGATTGCAGTTTCCCCTTAAGGTACGATACTGACAATGGCCGGAGTAGATCTGAGAGAGGACTATTTCTCTCACGGGCAGTTGTATGTGGCCTGTTCAAGAGTGAGTGCCGCTAGCAGTCTGGTAATTCTAGCTAAAGCAAAACGACCACAAATGTTGACATATAAAGGGGTCGGAACGGAACTTGATGATTTATAAATATATGTTATGAACATTCCGTTCGAAAGATTGGGAAAAATTTGCAAGTGAAAAAGTCTCAAGCGTCCCAATACAAAAAGAATATAATTATACAATTTGTCAAGTGGGTTGTTTTTATTAGATGCAAAAGGCAAAATTATTTTTCTTCCAATTACATTGTAATTTCCTTGTGACTTTTAATTATATATGATTATATGCTCAGAAATCGGTACTTCTTTCAGTTCATAAAATTGTATAAAAACCAGTATCGAACTGCAAACTTTTGTTTTTTATAATACTTTACCAAAGTTACTGAGATACATTTAGACAAAGACTGCACATACACGCACACACACACACACATAACAGCGTCAAACACAAAGCGCTTGTCGTGGCGTGTACGAACACACGTTCGTAATTATGTACGGCACAATGGTCTCTCCTTGGAAGTACTTAAAATATGTTTTAAGATACCGTTCTTTTTATTAATCGACGAATCACAGTTTTTGTCTGAGTTGAAATTTAAACGATGATTTTTTATAGAACAAAATATTATTATATTATAACTGTGGTTATATTCATGATAGGTATTACAACTAATTAAACCATTTTAAGTAATAAAATTAAAGCATATAGATCATTTAAAAATAATCGTCATCTGAATGCATGTTGTGTTTGACATTTTTTTTTCATGGCGTGTGCAGGAATTAAACTTTCAATGTTATTATAAGGGTGTGAGTAAAGTCTAAGCAAGATACGAGTATTAACGTAGCCTCGAAGGAAAATTAGAAAAGGGTGTTCAGATCCCATTTTCTAAAATATATAAATAAATAGATATGGTATAATGTACATAAATTATTGCTTATTTTAATGGTTAAAAAAATATAATTTCTAATAAATCTGCAATAATACTGATTGTTATGATACTGGGATCTTCTTCGTCTTATCGAGTCAATGACAAAAATTATGATGACCTAAAGTAGGACCCAAAAAGTGTAGCCTAATCCGCTACAAAATATAGGAAATCTGCTACGCGCTACGCCGTAGCACTACGTCACAGCAGCATGTGATGTAAAAATTAATCATTTATTTACAGAATATTAAAAAAAGAAACAAGGTGAGAGATGTTGTGTGTCCCACTTTTTAGATACATAAAAAACATTAAGCTGTGCAAGTGCAATCTTACTGATATGCTTCTGTTATAAAATTTCGAAAAAATGCAAAATCCATTTCAGAGGTTATTAAATAATTATAATTTTTGCATTTCAAAATATACAATTTACAACTTTATGTTTAAAATGTAACAAGTTTTTATAATAATATTTACCTACTCGATTGATTTAGACTGATGAGTTAAGATTTGCCGACTGGAAAACCTGCAATAGATCCCGCTACAGTTTGCATATCGCTGGTTGCATGCAATATTAATGCAGTAGGATGCATAACTATACAGCTGCACATGTACAGATTGCATGCATTCATGGACATTTTGATTTACCGTTAACTCTTCTCAAATCCTGTTTGCCTGGTGCAAGAATGGTTTGTTTCGGAACTTGTCTTGCACTCGCTGACTCTAAAATGAGCCGCACGCCGTCCACCTCTCCAATCGTTCAACGTTCACGTTCGCCATGAATAATGTAACCTCCTGGGACGTTCGGTCTCCCTAGTATACATGCGGATAAAACTTTGCGGCTTGCGGAATTCTCTGAGATACGATGAGGGCTGAGTAGTATTTTTGGGAAAATTAATGTTTCATCAATGCAAAGTTCATTTAATTGATATTTATATATTTTTTATATAAAGCAAATGATATTTTTTTATTAGAACAGGTATATAAAAAATATTAATCGTTATTTTGGGAATCCCGTTAATAAAAATTCACGTTTATTTTCTATAATAATATGCTGGGTAAGAAAAACGTTTAGTTATCTTTTTGGCACAAAATAAGTAAACTATATTGAAAGAAAATTCAATGATAACGTTTAAATAAAACGTAATTAAATATGATTAGATATAATAAGAGTAACAAGTAAAAAATATCCGCCAAGAGTCTCCTGTAGGTCATTGTTATTACAAATAAATACGTCTGTGAACATTTTTTTTTTTCAATATCAGTTTTTATCAAGTTCGAAATAAACGAGCGGGCAGTGGCATAATTTAGAATCGATAACAGATAAACCTGTAGGCAGGCCGCCTAACTAAATTGCTTTGGGAATTTGTAAGCGTTTATGACGTCAATGTCTCCGTCCTTGTCATATCGTAACATAATGACAAGGACGGACAACTAAATAACTTAATGGCTACAGCATTGACTGACGGGAAGCCTTCTGGGTTCTAATTAGCGGAATGAGGGAATTATTTTGGTCCAATTTCCCTTCGTTATTGTCACAGAATTAATATAGTACTACGTACTATTGTTACAATAGCAGTAGATTGTGCAAGTAACAAAGGTGAAACACAGCGAACTGTTCCGAGCGCCCGCTGAAAGGTAGAGTATGCGAAGAGTCGGCGTGTATGCGAGAAGGGCGATGGACGATTTACTTGGTTACAAAGAAAATTCAATCAAATGGACTTATAAGTACGCCTGCAATTTTGATAATAATTTTGAGCTGAGCAGCCAATTTGAAATCTAGTCTGTAGTACTGGCCAATTAGTCCAGTCAAGATATGCATATTTAGGGGTGTAACTTCCTATAATCTTAAAGGCCCTGATTTTTTGTACATAGACAGAGTACATATCAGTGATATTGTAAAAAGTATTTTCTAACGGATCAGGAGTTTCCTTTAGGTATAGTGTAGGTATTTAGTTATAAAACCTACAATATTAAAATAAAGTTACCATCACTGTGCACTTCATTGCGTTTAGAAGATGCTAAGATCTTCTAAAACTATTTTGACCTATCTCTACGGCATACCAGCCTTACCAACAACAACGTATCGCATAAAACTACCCAAGTAAAGTGGCCTACTTATAGCGTAAAATTTAGCTTGTTCATGTATAGGTACATAACTGTGCAATTCCAACAAATTTTATTTTGATAGAGAGACATGTCTACTTGCTTTCGCACATTCTTTTATGCATCCTTAGATATTTAAGTTACATACTTTTTGTAATAATTAATAACGCGGCGGGTCAGTGACCTCACTTGCACTACACACAAACCTTTACAGGTTTTCGTAGGCGTCTCATAGTGAAGATTGTTAAAATAATGTTTTATGGAAAAACTACAAAGAAACTCCAAGACCCCACACGATGCAATAAATGCTTAGTCAGAGACCAGCATATGAGTTTTATGTGTATAATTCGAGCTTTATACATATAGTGCTAATACAGTAATCATTATAAATGCGAAAGTTTGGATGTTTATTTGTTTGTTTGTTGCTCAATCACGGCGAAACGGATGAACGGATTTCGATGAAATTTGGTATATACATAGAACATACCCTGCATTAAGACATAGTGTATTTTTTATCCCGATAAAGTGAGTACTTGCCGCGGGATAAGCAAATGTCCGCGATAAAGTTATTCCACGCAGGTGAAGCCGCGGGCGGAAAGTTCGTAATAGTATAATGTGTGTTTAGAATTTGTATTTACAACCGACTTGGAAAATGGAGGAAGTTCTCAATTCGACTGCATTTTTTAAAATATAATTGTAACGCAATTACATCGGCAATTGTTAACCGATTTTGATGATTTATATTTTTTTATGGGATTACCATCATTGGAGGTGCCAATTGGTGAAGATACATATGATGATTGACTCTTATAGAAATTTTGTATCTAATTATGATAAAAATAAACCATTTTAATTTTCACATACAGCTTGCCAAAAGAAGCCCATCTTTCTCCTACATGCTGCGCTGATGATCCCTAACGTATCAGTGAAACCGACACTGGAGGAGATCCAGGAGGCCTTAGTGGTGGCCGGCAAACATATCTCGGGCCTCTCCAAGGGCGTGGCGCAGTGGAGTGGCGGGAAAACATCACGGGTAACTTTAGTCATAGTGATTATGTGACGCAGTCGTTATTCGTTTTCGATTAGCGAACGCAACATTTGAAGCGGCTTCATTTGTGACCACAATGGCATTCTGAACCGACTTTAGAAAAACGAGGACGTGCTCAATTCGACTGTATGTGTTATTTATTTATGTTGATCAATTGTTAAGGGGTTATTTTTCTTTGATAGGGTTTACCAGAGTGACCCAATATAAAGATCTGATGATACACACATTCAGACACTTTTGAGATAGAGAAAAAATTTCTGAGGTCAGTTCAATTATATATGAGTGTTTCCATGTTTCGGTGGCTTAATTAAGCGACCTTGTACTGACACATCCACCAATCTACACAATTCGTATACTATATTATGACCCAGTGATAAACATCATTGAGTTCGTAAAACAAAAGTCGTGGACTCGATGGATTCCCAACAGAGTAGATATTTGGTTGGTGGTAGGGGTCATTTTTAAATTCCCACCTGTTATTTATACCTATCAATATCTATTGTAGGTATACCTAAGCTTTTCTCCTGTTTGAGATAAGGTAGCGATTCCCCAAGGAAGCTAACTTAACACTATTACCACCGTTCCGTATAAGGTCAGACTGACCTATTCTGTGTAATAAAATTTGTACAACTTTGAAATACCGCCTCAGTGGCCCAATGTAAACAACATTGGGTTTACGATTCGGAGGTCGCGGGTTCGATCCCCAGCGGGGTACATGTTTAAGTACTCGGTTTGGTTGGTGGTAGGGCATTTTAAATGCCCGCCTGGCTAGCTACCACCATCTTATCTAAATCTGCCGCCAAGCAGCAATGTTAATAGCATTGTTGTGTTCCGGTTGTCAGAGATAAGATAGCCAGTCCCCCAAATGTGTTGGGGTTTTCGAGTCAGTACGCTTCCACATTCGACCTCATCTTCACACTTAACATCAGGTGTGATTGAGGTCAAGTACCAACCCGTTGCGCATAAAAAAGACCTTACTCAAACAGTGCTAGCCTAATTTATTCTATTTTACGCTGTGTTCTTTTTCTCTACGGCAATCCTAACTTAATATTTCGAAAACTCGTATTCCTTATGGTTTTTGATAGGTTATCTGTCAAATATGTTCATAATAGTACACAATAGTTAACAATTCACTAAGTTTGTTTCTCAATATTATAGATAGAGTAGAATATGTTACTAATATTTGTTGTTTAGTATCTAACTTTTGCGTTTTATCCTTCACTTTCCGTTTTGTGATGTTAATTGTTTTGTACGATGTTCACCTGGCACCGTGTGACTGTGAATTCGTCTGCAAAAATCGTTGTGCTTCTTCATTTGGTTGCTGGTCACTTTGTGTGCTTTTCTGTTTTGTTACTTTCCGTTGCGTCGCATCCGTCCGCATGAATACTCCAGGTGAGCTGGAAGAAGCTAGCGGGTCACCAGTCGAACCAGCTGCTAGAAGTAGTCACGAAGCTTGACGAACAGGTCCAATCAGTGACGGCGCCGAATATTGCGATGGCGCAGAAGTCACTGAAGGTCATGGAGGCGGCAAAGATGAGAAGGAAGAAGCATTATCGGTTGGAGTCTGAAGAGAAGCCGTCGTTCCCCTTCCAGCAGAAGAACTTCTACAGCTACATAATGGAGAACAAGGAGATAGTCAAGACGTTGTCACTGCTGTCGTCGTGCACGCAAAATATTAAAACGGTGAATATCAATGAGCAATTGAGTACGGTGGTTATACAGTAGGGTGCTGCGTGGTGTCGGGGCGTAGAAAGAATATAACTAACCAGTCTCTTCCCGTGGCTGTCGTAAAAGGCGACTAAGGGACTTTCCACTAACATCTATAGATTTGCATGTTTTCACAGCGATGTGCTCACCTATGCATTTTTGTAAAAATCGTGGATGGTGTTTCAAACATTAGAATCTAATGTCGGACCAACCAAAACTAATGTTTAGGATACCTATGACCACACCATTTGGAATAAAGGTCGAGAAATTATGCACTTAAATAGTAAATAGCAGGTACTTTTATTACAAGAAAATAAGTAATAATAATTCAACCTGCAGTAGTCTATATTGGTAGATACTATTAGGCAGTGTCATGGTTTTAAGTCAAAACACAGTTTGAAACAAAATAATAATTGACGTGGTGTGGCCTACCTGTTTACGATAACGTGGCAGTGTGTGTGGGGTCGCATAATCAAAGATCTAAAAAGAGTAAGAAAACTTCAGGATAAAAAAAATGACACTTAAGATTAAAATAATAAAGCGTAACCAATTTTTGCGTGTCAATTTGGCTCTCGGAAGTTTTTCATTTCATTTTGAGCATGTTCAAAGTTCAGAGAATACCAATTTATTATAAAAATGGTATAGCAACTTATCTCAATGTTTTACGTATACGTATTTTTTCGATAAGACCCATTTTAAAATTGAATGTATATATTATATTTCAAATAAAAATTTGTGGGCCCTGTTATTAGTTACCTTTATTTTTGTTTCTGTATACTTAGTTATTTTGACCGTGATAAGTCGGCCAGTTTAGTTTTAAAGTAAACTATATATATATATAAAGAATACAATTTCCAATACACAGTTCTTATAATAATCCTGTATTGTACCCGTATTGAGTGATATCTTCGTTTTTATCGTTAAAGAAACAATTTCAACAATTATTGCATTTATTACAGATTCTATAGGTATACCTACATAAAACTATTTCAGTTTGGCCACCTACTTAAATTATCTATCGAAAAAAACACGACTTTTCTATTTGATTCTATACCTGGGTCACACTCTGTTAGTCAATGAGATAAAACAAAGCTTTTAAGACTAAAACCCGACTAAAAATAAACAAGAATTTGTGTATAAATATTTATAAATTAAATACATGGACTATGAAAATCTTCTTCCCTTCGTTTGCTTCATCGTAGTTGAAGACACAATACCTTGATTCCTATAAATCGATGAATGTGTTAAGATTTGAATTTCTAATACTTAGGAATTGAATAACTTGGTGAAGCGCTGGCGCCCTTACCACTACCTGTGGAAATGTGAGAAGACCCTCCGACAACTCCTGGCGTGGAACCTGAACGATTTCGAACTATCCTTGAAGAGGCACAGCGAGCTGGAAGCAAAGCTGGCCACCGAACCAGATGTGCTGATCATTAGAAACTGCCTGGCTGTGTCCACTGACAAACTAAAGTTGGGCCTGACTACAGAGTTGAAAAGTGAGTATTTGTAAAAAGAAACTGCCCAAGATAATGAAAACCTGATAATTTTCCGTCAATCTACAACTTATTGTTGTTGACGACCTGTTCGGTGTAGTGGTTAAAAACTCTGCTACTATACCAAATGGTCGCGGGTTCGAATCCCGCTAGGGGCATATGTTTGTCTGATGAAAACAGACATGTGTTCCCGAGTTATGGATGTTTTTCATTTAAATGTGTATTTATTTACAAAAAAAAAGTATTTGTGTAGTTTATCAACCATCTGGTATCTACAGGGTGTCCCTGGAAGTATGGATCAAATCGAACAGGGGCATGGGGAAGGTCATTCCCAAACTTTTTAACCCTATGAATGTCGGTGCCATTTTTGACGGTTCAAAAGTTATGATCAATTTTTTACATTTTCATATTATCGAATAGTGCTTATACAAAAAAATTTTTTAAAAGAAAACTAGCAAAGCTATCAGCTTAATTTTTTAATTAAAAATAATTAATTAATTTTTTTTTCTTATTTTTTTTTTTTTTTTTATTTTTTTTTTTCAGCTTAAGTTTGGGAATGACCTTCCCCATGCCCCTGTTCGATTTGATCCATACTTCCAGGGACACCCTGTATAATACAAGCCTAGTTGCTTAGTGTGGAACTAGATGTCGCTGTGTGTATGGGCAAAGATATTTATTATTATTATTTCCTAAATTCCAGAGTTTCAAAAATTTAAACTTTCCGTTAATGAATTCTCGTCTACATTTACAGTCTGTGGGCCCGCCTTTTTCTACAAAGTAAACCTACCGTTATTTTTAAAACAAATAAATATCTGTGAGGTGTTTCCATAAGTGTAACCATAACACCAATTTCAGACGGTACCCACAGGATAAGCCAAGCTATGCGCAAGAAGTATAAACGCGAGATGGACTACGTATACGCAATCATGAACGACCTAGAAAGAAAACTGGAGAGACCAATCAGAGACCTAGACGACGTACGCACAGTCATGGAGACACTGAAGAAGATCAGGGAACAAGAGGTCGATATGGAGCTTAAGATTGATCCTGTTGAGGTAAGAAAAATTAATCACGTTAGGTATCTAAAACACTGATATGTTTTAAATCTTAATTTTACCTATTTTCTCCTTTATAAGATAGAAAACCGTATACTTTAAACTGTACAACGAAACTTAGAAGGTGTAATTCTTTTACGTCGGAATTAGTATGAAATGTATATTTATGTACCTAACTACTATTACCTAATAAGTGTAAATTCAAATATCCTCACTATGATGCAGGAAGCTTTCAACGTCATCACCCGCTACGAGTTGCCAGTAAGCAAGGAGGACTTGGAGCAGGTCGACAACCTCCGCTACACTTGGCAACAGCTGCAAGCGACGGCGCTGGCGTCACACGTGCAACTCCTCAGAATGCAGCCTCAATTCGAGGATGACCTCAAAAACAACTTGGACAGGTTCTATTGAAAATTATCTAAGAGCAAATTACCTTTTTTGTTGTTTTTGTGATGATTAATGTCATATTTATTCATAACAAGACAGCATAATCTTTAGTGTTCAATGCTGAATGATTATGTTTATTTATGCATATACAGGTTCAGAGAAGACAACGCGGAATATTGTCATGAGTACCGGTACGCTGGTCCCATGCAGTCAGGGCTGAGCCCCAGAGAAGCCTCCGATAAGCTGATATTATTTCAGGTACTTATTTAGTTTTATTAGTGTGGTGTGGTGTTTTTAGTGAAGAGGAGTTTAGTTTGAAGTAGCTGGAGGCTGTAACACTGCCAAACATTATCAAAGTTATTGCTATTTATACCAATCGTGTTCTCACTATCCTTGTATTATTTACGTAGAATCGCTTCGACGGCATGTGGCGCAAGCTGCAAACGTACCAAAGTGGCGAAGAACTGTTCGGTCTCCCTCACACCGAGTACCCTGAACTCGCTCAGATTAGGAAAGAACTGAATCTGCTGCAAAAACTATACAAGCTGTACAATGACGTTATCGATCGAGTCAGCAGCTACTACGATATACCATGGGGAGAGGTCAACATCGAGGAGATTAATAATGAGCTCATGGAATTCCAGAATAGATGTCGCAAGTTGCCGAAGGGGTGAGTTTGGTGGGGATTTTTTTAGAAATACTTAGTTTAGGGTTTCACCAATCACAGCCTCACAGGGTATTCACTGTACCAAATTTAACGAATGGAGTGTCATTCAACTTGACTTGATTCAGAATATATTATATCCTTGCAGTCTGCTTGATGTTACAGGTAATTCAATGTGGCGGACGTTAGGATGTCATGTAGGTTGAAAAGTTAAATGTTTACATGATTACAATAATGGACTGTCTCGTTTGATTCTTGATCTAAATAAAAATAATAATAATAAATATAACTTACCAGAAAATTCAATATCGCGGCCGCTAGACTTCGAAATGTCACTAGTTCAGTCAACTGAACTGAACAACTGACACAAACCACTGATCACATAGGAAAGACCGCTTCTATTTCTAAATTCTTTAGAATTTATTAATTTAAGCACTTACTATTAATTAATCTAATTTAAGCACTTGATTTTCAATTAGCCTGAAGGAGTGGCCGGCGTTCTTCGCACTCAAAAAGACCATAGATGACTTCAACGACATGTGCCCACTGTTGGAGCTGATGGCCAACAAGGCAATGAAACCTCGCCACTGGCAGCGCATCATGGAGGTCACAAAGTACATATTCGAGCTCGAAAAAGAAGACTTTTGCCTCAAAAATATCTTGGAGGCCCCGCTGTTACCAAATAAGGAGGATATTGAGGTAAGTCCTCATCCCATCGTTACATAAATATTTATGTATGTCAATCAGGTGTAGGTATTCGTTATCTAGTATAATAGATAATTGATGTAAGTGGGCAAAATATTTATTTTGCGAAGAGTCAGTGAGGAAAACGCTTGTCATTTTTTTTAGGATTACTTGTTACATTTCACTCACCTCCCTTCCTCCTGGCGACTGCCAATTACAGTAACGCAATACAATACGAAATGGCCCATATCTTATGAAATGAAAGAAAGATAAACAAATGTGATATTTAAAAATGTAAAATGTACAAATACTACAAAAAAACCTATTTTTATTTTGTGAAACAGCTACGGTTGTGCGGCTCAAACAGATTCAAGAGTGAGTTACAAAGTGTGTTTTGTTTGCTTGTTATCTATACTAAAAATAACGCCACCAGACCCTTGAATGGGTGGCGGTATTTTTGGTAAACTATATATACATATATGTTGTGTTGAAAGGATTGATACAGGCATCCATTATTCGATCCGCGAGTAATTTAAATCTCAAGGGAGAGGTTGCACGTAAAAGAAACTGGAATATCTTTCCAACGGCGTACGTGTCTTGCGTGAACGGAGGCAGCAACGGCCCACATAAAATCAATACCGCCAGCCACCGGTGCAACTTCTTCACACCTGTACTAGGGCGACAGAAACGCAAGGAGTATGAACTATGTCTTGGAACGACTGAGTCGATGAACGCGGACTGAGTGGATTGAAATACAACAGATATTTGAAATTCAAAACGCAGTTAGGTCATTCATATATACAAGACATTAGAATTTCATACGTCTGAGATCAGTTTTTATATTCCACATTTTTACAGTGATGAAATAGATCTATAGAAATATTTCATTTCAGTTTCCCTAGCTCCAATTGAGACTAGAATAGTGGTGTGACAGTATTTATTATTTAACCGCCTCCGTGGCTCAATGTAAACAACATTGGGTTTACGTTTCGGAGGTCGTGGGTTCGATACCCAGCGGGGTACATATTTAGTACTCTGTTTGGTTGGTCGTAGGGCATATTAAAATATCCGTCTGGCTAGCTACCACCATCTTATCTAAATCTGCCGCCAAACAGCAATGTTAATAGCATTGTTGTGTTCCGGTTGTCAGAGATAAGATAGCCAGTCCCCAAATAAAATGGGGTTTCCGGGTCAGTACGCCACCAACTTCGGCCTCATCTTCACTTAACATCAGGTGTGATTGAGGTCAAGTGCTAAACCGTTGTGGATAAAAAAAATGTCAACAGGCCATTCCACTAACATTAATAAACTCTAATCTGTTATGGCAAAACTATTTAGTATTTAATCCTCTGGCAGTTTTGCCAAATTACTATCGCACGTCAAACAACACAATTTGAAAATAAAGCGGTAGTAATTCGTCAATTTTTGTCCTGAGCCACGGCCATCAACTTCAAGCGGCGGCGATACTGATAATTTTCCTGCTCCCACCTATTTAGCAACAAACTCTTTTGAAAATATTAATTCATCGCCAACTTTCACCCAAGATACTGAAATGATTAATAATACCAATACTATAACACAAACTGTTCAAATACCAACAAAAACTGTTGATGACCGTTGGGAAAATTGTACTTTTACTAATTGTTTCAATAATTAAAATTGTGTTAATACCTCATGAGCTTTTTTTCTTCCTCTCAAGTGTGTTGAAAAACGTCGTATGAAACGCGTATGCCTGATCATTACCTACTCGGCTATCTTATATCGCCTCGTATGTAATGATCACCATAGCACACTTGTATCATAATGTACTATAATGACATTATCTAAATTATGATCAATAGAAAACATAATTTATATTAAATGGATTAACTTTGAAATGTAAAATCGAATGTCTTTGGATTTGAATTGGGTGAATCTTATCCAATGTCCAATTGGTAGGAAGTCTTTAAAACAATGGCTGTCAACTGCGGCACCCGACACAATAGCATGATTGTAGAACTCAGTGCAGAACAAACAATGGTGATGGAATTGGGTATTTACAAAAACAACATGTGCTTATAATATATTCCCAAAACTGTTATTTCGCAAGTCCATTTGACATATTTATATATTAATCAGTTCACATATGTCACATTAAATTGTAAATATTATCACTTATATTTTTGAGTGTCATATTATTTTCAATAAACAGTAATTCACTTGATCATGATAAGTTATTCCTTCCTTAGAATTCTGGGATTTACAATAGCTGTCATTGCGTATAGCCTGTCCAAGAGTTAAATCACTAATAACTGAATCCCCAAAAATTGGCAACACAACCGACTTCGGTAACATTACATTTATATTGTGTATACATATTTGTAAGGCACAAAAACAAGGGACTAAGGGGACACTCTATGAAGCAATCTTAAACACTACTTCCTATATCAAACCGAGTAGTGAAAGTGTGGAAGAAATTACCAGAGTCAGTGATCAGTGCACCCTCTGTGAACTCTTCCAAAAACAGACTGGATAATTAGACCAAACACAAGTGCAGTGATATACACGCGTCAGCTTAAAGCTGCTAGTGTATTATTAATAATAATAATAATATGGGACCACTCTGGCGGTAATCCCTATCAATCAAAAAGATATCATCAAAATCGGTTAAGAATTGACGAAAGTACGGATGAAAATACATAAAAAAATACATACAGACAAAATCAAATGAACATGTATTGATATTATAATATGTGAATCAAAGTAGTTATTTCTGTAGGTATATGAATAGAATGAATAGCTTATTTTCAAGAACAAGGTGCAAATTAAATGATCTTAAGTGTAATAAAAGTTCGAAGTTTTATATCGTCTGTCAATGAGGAGAAAATCCAATTTTAATTTTTTTTATTTATCACTTTAACCCTTCTTTCAATGTATACAGCAACAAAACTTCTATTTTATCTGGTAATGTTTACGTGAACGTGTTACTACATATTAACTGTAAACCTAAACAAATCTCACTCTCGCGCCCCTAAATAAGTTCAGAAAAAAGTTGGGGAGCGAAACTTGTTCACAAGTTCATTGAGTGGAAGTGAATAGGGAGAGTGAGTGAGAGAGACAAAGCATCACGTTGTTCTGTTTGATTGCTGTTGATCAATAATTCGGGTCCGTCAGCGGCCTCGTACCACACGAATAATTTGAATAAATATTTATTCGTGTTGTGCTCGTACAGCACAAGTCCCCTTCGCGATTACGTACACCTGCCTACTGCGCTAGTACGTTCAGACCTTGAACGGTACAGCAATCGTCCATGGAAAGGTCTGCAACTGTCCGTGGAAAGGTCTGTTCTCGCTACTGTACTAGGAGCACATAAATTGCAAGTGTTCTTTAGCTGTTCAAACCGACGCGTTTCGCTCGCTCGCATAGCTCTATCCGGTAATGGCGGTAATTTTGAATGAATATCGTTTGAGCATCTAGCTTGAGAGCTTTTTACTATTTTTCTTAGCACGATAATGGTGTTTAAAAAAAGACTAAATAGAAACTAAACCGCCATTATGACGATATTTCCATATGTAACCAGTTTTGAAGATTTGGGCACAGATAGTATGGGAAAAATATGAAACCTGATTTTTTCATGGAATTCATGGAATTTTGAAAGGCACTTTGTCAGAATGCCGACATAAATCTTGTTTTGTAACCCACGACGGGTGTTATATATTAGATCCTTACCTATGAAATTGGCGTTTTGTATGAAGAATTTCATTAAGACTGTTTTCTCCATACAAAAACCAAACCATACGAAGATCGGAATTTAGAATTCAATTTGAAATTAAACGATAAAATTATTAGTAATGACTTACAGGTTGCCGAATCATTTGAAAAGTTCTTTACCAACATTCCAATCTCGACCACTAAATCTCTTAATTCATCTCCCGCTCTGGCTGAATCACTTATCTTACAAAATGTAGAACCATGTGAGATAAACTTTAAATTTACTCATGTAAATAGTAATAGTGTACTGAAAGCCTTTAAATCATTGCAAATGAAAAAGACTGCTGACGTTCACGGCCTATCAGTTAAAATTATTAATTCCATAATTGATTGTATTGCACCCCACTTGGCTACTATATTTAACAAATGTGTTGATCGTGGAGTGTTTCCTGATTTAATGAAACTAAGTAAAGTCATTCCATTATTTAAAGCAGGTAGTACATCAGATCCCACTAACTTTAGACCTATATCAGTACTACCCACATTTAGTAAAATTTTTGAGAAATTGATTTTAAACCAGTTAATGTCTCATTTTTATCAAAACAATATCATGCATCCCAAACAATTTGGATTCACACGGGGTCGCTCAACAACCGATGCAGGTGTTGAGCTAGTTCAACATATTTTTGATGCCTGGGAGAATTCGCGGGATGCAATTGGTGTCTTCTGCGATTTGTCAAAGGCTTTTGATTGTGTTCATTATGATATATTAATCAGGAAATTACACCATTACGGCATACAAGGTCAGGCTTTGAATCTTTTAAAATCATACTTGTATAATAGAATTCAGAGGGTAGATGTTAATGGCACTAAGTCCTCTGGGTCTGAGGTCCATATGGGCGTGCCACAAGGTTCAATTCTAGGACCATTTTTGTTTCTTGTGTACATTAATGACTTGCCTCATCTTGCCCGGAATAGATGTGAAATAGTATTGTTTGCAGATGACACCTCTGTGCTATTTAAAGTTAAGAGATATCAATCATCTTGTGACGATGTAAACACTGCTATTTTTGAACTTGTTAACTGGTTTACAGTAAATAATCTTCTTTTGAATGAAAAAAAAACTAAATGCTTAAAATTTACTTTACCTAATGTTAAACAAATGCCTATTGACATATTTGTACGAGGTGAAAAATTGGACCTTGTAGACACTACTGTCTTTTTAGGACTGACATTGGATGCTAAGCTTCAGTGGGGGCCTCATATTGAGAAACTAGCGAAAAAGCTTGCTTCTGCTGCGTATGCAGTCAAAAAAATCAGAAATTTAACAGACGTTCATACCGCAAGACTGGTTTACTTTAGCTATTTCCACAGTTTGATGTCATATGGCATATTGTTGTGGGGAAACGCTGCTGACATACATATGATTTTTGTTCTGCAGAAGCGTGCTATTCGTGCCATTTATAAATTAGGACCTAGAGAGTCTCTTAGAGATAAGTTTAAGGAAATTAATATCTTAACAATGGCATCTCAATACATTTATGAGAATTTGTTATATGCAAAAAAAAATATAACCTTATTCGCTAAAAATAGTGATAGGCACAATGTTAATACAAGGAATAAGAACCAGTTATCTATTTATGTTAGCCGACTTCACAAAGTTAGTAAATCCTTCAAAGGGCAATGTATACGCTTTTATAATAAGGTTCCAGTAGACATTCAAAATATGCCTTTAAATAAATTTAAAGCAATCATAAAACAGAAATTATTAACAAAAGGCTATTATAACATCACTGACTATTTGAATGATAAGCAAGCATGGACATAGCTGTCTATTCATATAATTATCAAATCGCAACCTATAATCTGTTTAAAAGAGCAACCCTAGAGTTTCTTGCTCGTTCTTCTCTGGGGAGTCAGCTTTGTGAATGAGCAGTAAATTTAAAGTAAATTTAAACTATAATGTAATATTAATATTAATAGTGACGTTTTCAAGTGATAATTTTATCCTATGAAATAAAAATATTTTGATTTGATTTGATTTGATTTGAAACATTTTTGATTTTTTTTTGGGAACGGCAAATCCAAATTTAGCTAAACTTTGTGTGTATTATCGGATAACATTAAATTAAGTATAGGCAGCGTTAATTTTTAAAAGTAACCGCTCTATAAAAGTTTCAGCCAATCTAAGAAATGATTATGGGAAGCACATGAAAAGAGCTCTGTTCAATTTTTTTTATTATGTGATTTAGCCCAGAAATTAAAAAATATTTCATGTGAAACATTGAAATAATATTCCATTTTCCAAATAAAAAAGAAATTTGGATATAGCTTCGAAAATCGCACGAATTGGTACATATGATTAACGAGGAAAAAAAACTCCAATTTCATAGGTAATGACCCAATATTTGACTGCATTATGTGTGTGTGTCCAGTCTTTGTCCGGATGTTTATCAACAATGTATCGATCGATTTGAGTATCGTTTTCTTTTTACAAACTTATTTATTTTTACTTACTGAAGCTTCTAAGAACTCGAATTTTGCCTACTCGTTTAGTTCTGATGACAATATATTGATATAATAGACATGAACTGATGCTGCAGCCAGAATCATCTCCTCCCGAAGGGAACTCCTAAACTGTTAATAGTACGGATACTAAAATTGGCATACACGGTTAGTTCTGATAGTTAAAAATGGCATTTTCGCAAGCAAGGATTCTCTCCCCAAACATGGATTAATAACACGGGTCCGAAATTATACACGGTTAGACTAGTCTAACGTCTAAGTAGTATTATTCTAGAATAATATGTGATAATGGTTGCTTGATGGATGGATGATGGAGTCGGTATTAAAAGTTTGTTTTTAGCGTATTGTATAGCTTATTATTAGATATTTAATTTTTACCACAATTGTTTTGTATATTTGGTTATTATTATTATATTTTTACCTTCTAGGCGGTTTTCAACATTTTAAATTTTTGAATAATTCATGGTTTTTTATTCACAGAATTTTAAACTGTCGCTTAGCCGAATACTGACAAGAATATTCTATAACATATTTATGACAGTAATTGTTAATATCAATAACAATGCGTTAACATAACTATAAAGTGAGCCTCGAGCTAGTCGCGTTGCCCCGCTGCACTGCCAGGCTTAATCTTCGTGCAAAGAAAGCGCCCGCCTTAAGGTCATCTGACGCCAGGATTAGCTAGTCAAACACGTTTATGATTTTTTTGGTGTCGGACGACCACGGGCCCAGTCTTTCGAAGAAACTCGTAATTAGTATTTAAAAACGCGTACTTGCGGCACTTTACTGTTTGGGTGAGGTCTGCGGGCTTAGCTCTGTGCCATGGGGCTAAAGCACATGTGGCACCCCAGGCCAGTGTGCAGCCAAGTCGCCAGGGTACCAGAGTGCATCCGTCAGGTCTCTAAAACTATAACCATAACTTCTCTATCTTTAAATTTATTACTCAGGTTCAAATTGTAAAATCTATGTCATTCTGTTATACAATTTTTCTTATCTTAAATGTATGATATACATATCTCTAAGTGCCGCTTTCTACGAAAGTAACCAAGTTTATTTGCAAAAGTCGGATGTACCTATTTCTAAGTTCCAAACACTAAACTGGAAGGGTTTTCTTCCCATACGTTTGTTCTCGGATATATCAAACACTTGGCCTAAGCATTTCGCTTTTTCTTCATATCTGTATATTTCGAAAATATGTTTTTTTTTCGTGAATGTAGCTTCAAACATTAAAACACAGATCCTTATATGTTTCTGATATCTGATATTGGGTATTAGCTTTATTTATTTTACTTTTTTATTTTAACACTTTATTGTACACACCCAATGAAATATACATTAACAAGAATTAAATACAAATGTACAAAGAGTGAACTTATCTGTATAAGAGATCTCATTCATCTAACCTGCGAAAGCGAAACAATTTTGAAAGGTAAACATACATAGTGTGTGCCCGAAAAAGATAGATAATTAACGTAACTTAATAATAATTAAAGGAACAGTGATGGAAAGGACTCCACCTGCAAGAGCATTGCTCTTAAATTGAAGAGAGAGAGCAAATTAATTAAACAAATAATGTACCTAACTAAATACATAATAAAATATGTAGCTTAAAAAACTAAAAATACGCGCTGTAATTCCACCATCCATCTGCTGGCTCCAGATCGTCGACACCAATATTGGACTCGTCAAAACGAATCATATGAGCCCAAACTCGAGGGATTTACTAGTAGCCACTGAAGAGTTTCACCATCCACCTCCTGGCTCCATTATCAGATCAGCTCCAACATACCATTTTATTGTATTGTCATCAAAATTACATATACATACAAAGTTTCATTTCGGTACGACAAATTAGAAGTAAGTTGAAATTAATTTTCAAGATTTGATTACATTGTTAGTTACAAGTGAAAGTAATAAAAGCGTGTTAAAATAAAATGTGGTGGGATAAATAAAGTAAAAGGAAACGTACTCGTATTATCAACTTTCGTATAAGCGTACATCTCCTATAGACTTATGGAATCCTGGTGGCATAGTCTGCCGGACTCCATCCAACGTTGCCAAACCGATCCGTGGCGTCGTTGCCACTGTTCTACATGAATGATACTCGAATTCATTATCGTTCGATGAAATTTTTTGTCACAGTGATTTCACCTGTGAAATTTCACAGTCAATGATTTTCAATCGCGATGGTCTAATACACTTGCTACTGGAAATAAAATATGAACTATTCTTGTTCGGAAAAGATAATTTTAATACAACCAAAAGCAGTACTATCTCCTATAGACTTATGGAATCCTGGTGGCATAATCTGCCGGACTCCAACGTTGCCAAACCGATCCGTGGGTCGTTGCCACTGTTCTAGATGAATGAAAAAACATACAACAGATTGAAAAAGTAACTACTAACACGCTTCTTTAAACTAATACGATCGAATCTTGATTAAAGATTCATGCATTATTTTGATTACACAATAATCCCAAGTCTCATGTGTAAATTTAATACTTATTATCATTAATGTTAGCGACCTGAGAAAACGCGCCTTGAAAGAGATGAAACGATATCGGACTATCTGACTTAAAATGGGGCGGAGATTTCCCGCCTTATAATTCCCAGTCATTTTCATTCGTTGTCGGGAATAGTGAATTAATGACCCACATACATTTGCTCGCTCAGCTGCGACAGTGAAATGTCTATCCTTGTCATGTCCTAACCCAGTGCTCCACGCTACTTCTGTATTCCTGGTAACGTTGGACGAATATTTGTGGCCTGGAGTAAACGGTTTTAAGCCTCGACTTTGTCAACTACATTAATTCTGTGACAATTTGCTGCCGGTATTCTAATGTTTGGTTGGACCATCGCCGTTCGCTTCCGTTTTCGATATATTTCGAATACGTTTTTGCTCACTGAAACGCATTCGTGTTCCTGAAATTTTCCCATACGCACCGAATATCGACATGCTCACATCCCATAAGTTTGTTCTTACAGTGATTTATTGTCGATTGACCAATTGATGAACCTTTAATTACCAACGGATTTTTCAACCTCACTTCACCTCATAAACTTAAAAGGACATCATTTAGAGGTGTCGAAAGTTCTTTGAGATTTAAATTCATCATCATTACCTAAATTAAGAACGTAAATTAAAGTAAATTAGTTTAAATCAATAATTTATATAATGCACGGGGAAACTTTGTGTGAGCTAGAACTTGACGAATACTGTAAATATCAAAGGTGCCCCGCGGCACTGACGCAGATTATTTTTTTTTGTGAATTTATTATCTTTCCTAATTTTTATGAAAACGACGGCTGTTATGTGTTTAGCGATAATGTGTATGTGTGTGTTCAGTCTTTGTCCTGACGTATCAAAGTAATGTGTGGTCAAGACTAAACGAGGGAATAGATTCTTAGCTATTTTTAATTAAAAATTGGTTCAGCCGTTTCGGAGATATTTAGCTTTTAACACAGTTTTTTGGTATATTTCGATGATATCTAAAAAATCTAATCTAATATCTTCTAAATTTTAATTTTTTCTTTAAAATTAACCCGGAGGTGTACGTTGGTAGCCATGTTCGATGTAATCTACCGGATGATATAATCATTTGTTCCATCGTTCCATACTTGCTGTAACAAAGACAGTAGATATTTATTCAATATTACAGGTCAGATTCATAGTAAAACGGTACCACAGGGTAACGGATCCGCAATTATAATCATTAATATGGTTCCTTGGTCAAAAGGTACTTTACAAGATATCCATTGTAATGCAAGATAAAGTAGATTTACAGTATCAAGTCAAATCAGCGCATTTACACGTCTTATTTCAAAAAAATACAATGCCAAAGGGCTGAAGCACAGATTACTAATAAGTTACTAAGCTGAAGTTGCACTGAAGCGGATCCGAGCGGACATTCTTTCTGGCATATATAGGTACAGTATGGTGACGCCATCTATCATAAGATATGAGTACTTTTTTCAGCGTCCTTGGGTAGCTTGCGGATAGTTTTCCGCGCGACAAACAATTTGGTTTACAAATTTCCACTGGGGAGATATAATACTGGAATGTAATTGTAATATTTTACATGTCGCTACTGGGAGTACATAAACGTCGACAAGTATAATTATGGCGTAAGCAGACACTTACTTAACCGAGTCAATACAATCCGCGCATGTATTTTACAGGTTGTTCAGCATATAGGAGTACTAGGAAAACATGAATGAAAAGGATGTGCTAGCTGAATATTTATTTGCGGGTTTCATTTCCCAGACAAGGAGAGAGCAAACAGTACAAACGTTCGTTTTCAGACTTTTATACGCACTTTGAAAAACAACGTTTATTCTTAGTATTTCACATTATCAGTCTATAAACTAGACTACATTTTGCCCATGGTCATGGTTGGTAGGTTGGTTCAGGATTCTTGGTTTATTTTTATCTAAACAATGATTCTGCTAACAGCTATCTACCAAACTGCCTGTGGTATCATTTCAGAAATTACTTACGTAACACAGAGAAATACAATTGAAAATGCTAGTAAAAATAATCTGGATGAAACTCTGAGTATTATGCTATGTTATACACTATTAACTTCTACATGCTATTAGATATAAGTAAATAGAAATTATACACAATACTTACGCTTTTTTCTTCAATATATCCACCGTCCATAGGCGTCGGGTAGAATATACTTTTAATGCAGGCATACCATATAATCGTATATTATTATTTATGCTAAGGGTAATAATTAAACCAACACTAATAATCACTATTTTATCACACAACCTTAATTAAGTGTTTAGCAGTTTTCAAACGCTTACCACAAATTCATGTCGACCTCTGTGCTAATAACATTCGCGTCTAGCCTCTGAAACCAAAATCCCTGAGAAGGGAAGGGTTTATTTTTTACACAGGTAGATTCCTGGATGACTATAGTATTGTAGGGCATACATAATATATACAAACATATATAAAAAAATTAAAAAATGTTTATTTCTTTCTTTAGGAATCACATGCAACGTATTGTTAAGATTTCCTTTTAGGTATAAGGATACCTGTGCCAGAAAATCTTGCTCATCCTTAACTAAGCATAGTAAACATTGTAATTATTAATAGATTAGATACTACCACTTAATTTTAAACAGTTCTTAATATTATGTGTGAGTGTGTGAGTGTGTGTGGTTTCGTGTGTGTTTTGTTTATATTTAGCTATGTCCAAGGAGTTTCTCCGTTTCGTCATACTGAATTGATTTCAATCATTTTAACAGCTTCATTTTAACTTCGTGTCGATTTGATAGGTACCTATATATTTAAAATTTTATTAAGTTGTTATATATATAGTTGGATATAAACCACATATACTTTCTCATACTGTCGTAAATTCCATTATAGACACCGTCATGTCTCATAATTTAAACTAACCTGCCCATCTGGCCGACTGAGATGTGCGCGTCTCATAGGCGCGGCGGTGTGATTTGTCGTGGCCATACATACGCTGTCTAAATATATTAGGTACATATTATATACAAAACTTCGCCCTAACGGGAATTATACCTGCGGTCGAGAGGTGGCGGCGAACGGTCACTTTACTTTACTTTCTTGCGATAGGTATAAATAAGTAAATATTTATTGTGGAAGCACTCGTGGCCCAGTCCCATTCCCTTTTTCTACATTCGATTAGCTAAGTTCAACAATATCCGTCACGGTCAGTCCTTGGATGGGTGACCTCTAGTGGCATTAATACGAGTGTACCCGTGCTGTGGAGGGTATGCTCGTTTGAAGGCAGTTGTTAAGCCAAGTCAGTGGCCTACAGGGGCGGCTTAAAAACACTAACGGCCAGTCTGACTCAAATCCACCAATTCCCGAATGAAATCTGGATTATGGCCCATATCCATTCCCAGTGAGAGAAGGCTGTACCCCAACAGGAAGTTTAAGGCATTTGATGATAAAGTAATTATATAAATTTAATTAACTTAGGAACCTATTAAATACCTTTTTTAAGAGCGTAAATATATTTACAACCTTCTGGGCACCCTGCCTCAAAGCAGTGGCCTGGAACATGTGTTCTACTTAAGTGAAAATGTGTTTCATGGCCCTTCTATTTTCTCTTTTTTAATGTATTTGTTAATATCTTTTATTATATCATCTGTTGTAAAATAATTATCTATGGTAAGTAAATGTATTTTTCAAAATTTCATATAATAAAGAGTAAAAATAATTTTTTCATGTTAGTGACGAAATAATTATCACGTTTATTATTCTTATTAAAAATCGTTGACGTGGTACAAGTCGAATGTATCGTGCAGCTGATGGGCACGTGCAGCAGTCTGAAGTACTTTGGTCAAGTCCCAGACATCTGCCGTGATGAGGCTACTAACGGGAGTTATGGCCGATAATGGTCCGGCACTACCTTCGGGTGGACATGGCTCCGAGCTTATGCTTATGTAGCTGTTTGTGTGGAACATATATAGACATATACCTAAGCAATGCGGGGTGATCAAACGTGTCCTACTCTACCCAAAAAAAAAATACTTGACTAATACGGTTTGACCTCGGAACGAATAACCGCGATTTTCATGAAACTTTTAATAAAGTGTTGTAGATGTAGTAACTGTCTTGGATATTGGTTTTGGAAAAAAACTTGTTTTCTCTTCTTATTATTTGGTTTAATTCTTGAGAAATTATACATTTACATTGATTGAGCAGACAAAAGAAATATACGCTACGTTCTTGCGCGTTGGGTGGATGATGCAAGAGAGCTCATTTTTGACAGCTCAAAAATTAAAAAAAATAACAATAGGTGCGTTCCGATGCGCGTGCGATTCTCTTCACGTTTCGTTGCGTTCCACTCATCCATGATGTGTAAACAACCTGGCCCCTCTTGAAAGCTTGTCTTTCAAGAACCAGTCATTGTGTTTTGGTTTCTTGTGCTGATACAGGTGACAAAACTGGCAGCGGACATATTCGATTAAAGGCTCTTATCATTATTCCCTTTGATGTTTGTATTTCAGCTACTCTAGCCTTTCCATCTGAGCCTGGCATCAACCGATGGATACGTCCCATGTGCCACTTCAATGGAGGAACACCTTCTTCTTTAATTAAGACTAGCTGCCCGGGTTGAGGACTCTCCTTCTCCGTGCGCCACTTGGAACGCTGCTGCATCTCTGCGAGATAATCTCTTTGCCATCGAGACCAAAACTGTTGTCTGATTTTTTCTATTCTGAAATGCCTTTGCAGTTTGTTATCGTTAGTATTTTCCAAGGACGGTGATGGCAAAGCAGTTAGTGGCCTGCCAATTAGGAAGTGCCCAGGAGTGAGACAGGAGAAATCGTTTGGATCGGATGATAATGGGAGCAACGGGCGGGAATTTAAAATAGCTTCTATTTGAGCAAATAAAGTACTTAATTCTTCAAAAGTGAGATGCGTATTTCCCATAATGCGTTTAATGTGATACTTAGCTGATTTCACTGCGGCCTCATGTAACCCATTGTGGTGGGGTGAATATGCTGGCGAAAATTTAAAACGAATACCTTCATTAGCCATATTGTTTGCTACCGATTTACAATTGTCCTTCAAAAAGGAACCTATTTCCCTGCTAGCACCTACATAGTTAGATCCATTGTCACTATAAATTATGCTAGGTTTACCTCTTCGAGCAATAAAACGTTTTAAAGTTAAAATAAACATTTCGGTTGTAAGATCACTCACTTGTTCAAGATGTACTGCCTTAGTTTTAAAACACACAAATATACATAAATAACTTTTGATTATTTTACAGCCACGACCCTTTTTTGTTGCAATATAAAATGGGCCGGCATAATCCGTACCTACAACTTCAAATGGGAAGCCTGCGGTTATTCTGTCCTTTGGTAAATTTCCCATAATTTGAGAAGCTACCTCACCCTTAACCTTCCTACAGTTTACACATTTTTGATAGACTCTTTTTGATAAAACTCGACCACCAATAGGCCAATATTCTTCTCTAATACTAGCAAGTAGCAATTGAGGTCCAGCGTGCATTAACCTTAAGTGTTCATATTCAAATAATATTTTACATAAATGATGTTTAGAATCCAATATTATTGGATGCCTTTTAGAGTAGGAATAATCTGAATTATCCAGTCTACCACCTACACGCAATACTGATTCAGAATCCATATATGGATTTAGTGGTAACAAGGCTGAATTAGAACTGAGTTTGTCATTTTTTACTAATTTACAGATGTCAGATTCAAAACTTTGCCATTGTGCAATTTTTATTAACTGTGTAAGTGCTAAATTTAATTCATCTACAGACAGGTTACCATGTTTTTTACTATTTTTGTTTCTGCAGTTATAAATGAATCTGGTTACATATGCAAAGGTACGCTTCAATTTTAATAATTTTGAAAACCTTGTGAATTCTAAAATTGACTCTACTTTTGATTGACTATTGTGTACTTTTATTTCAGGCATCTCTGGGGTTTCTGCAATGCAGTTAGATGGCCACTCATTTCTATTCTCTTTCAGAAATGGGGGACCCTCCCACCAAAGAGGTAAGTTTTGTAGTTGGTCCAATTGGACCCCTCTTGAAGCTAGATCAGCTGGGTTGGATGCTGAAGGTACATGTCTCCACACAGAAGTGTTATCCAAATCTTTAATGGTAGATATCCTATTTGCTACATATACTTTAAGCTTGCCAGGTGACATTTTGAGCCAACATAGAACAATTTTCGAGTCTGACCAAAATATACATTCATGTACCTCATATCTCAATGCCTGTCTGACCTTGCAACATAAGCTTGCACCCAGTACCGCTGCACACAATTCCAATCTTGGTATTGTGGTCGGCTTCACCGGTGCAACCTTGGTTTTAGCACATAGTAATTGGGTCTTTACATTGCCTTGGCTGTCAGTGGATCGAACATACACACATGTGCCAAATGCTTTAGTCGATGCATCTGAGAAAGTATGTAATTGAACGTTAACAGGCTTTACACACATGACATGCCTAGGTATTTTAATATTAAATAAATATTTAAATCCGCTTTCTAAGCTTGTCCATTGCTGTTTAATATCAGCAGGAATTTCCTCATCCCAATCTATCTTTAACAACCACAGTTGTTGTAGTAAAATTTTAAATAAAATTGTACTTGCACTCAATAAGCCTAATGGATCAAATATTTTTGAACTGGCAGACAAAATTACTCTTTTATTTACTTCTGAAGTGTTGCTTTTTGATTCTGGATTTGAAAAACTTAGCTCATCTAGCATGGGTTGCCACTTCAAGCCCAATGTATTAAAATTTTGATTTAATTGGAATGATTTTTGAGTGTCATCTGAACTACACAGACGGGGAGAATTAGATCTAATTTTATGTAAATTGAATCCAGCTGATCCTAAAACCTCTTTAATTGTGCTATACAAATGCTGTAATTCTGCCTCTTCTTCCTTTCCAGTTAAAATATCATCTACATATGCATCACGCTCTAGTGCTCGCCCTACCTCCTCATCTTCACATTCACGAGCGAGCTGAACTAAGCATCTCGTGCTTAGATAGGGAGCTGATGATGTCCCATAAGTAATGGTATTCAATTGAAGACATTGAGGTGGTTCATCAAGATTATTTTCTTCTCTCCATAAAATTAATTGTAATTTTCGTTGTGAATTATGAACTTCAATCATTCTATACATTTTCTCGATGTCTCCAGTGAACACAAATCGATGTTGTCTAAAACGAATCAAGATTGAAAACAAGTCATCCTGAACAACTGGACCTACCATTAAAATATCATTTAATGACATTCCTGAATTTGTAACTTGAGAAGCATTAAACACAACCCTAAGACGAGTGCTCTCTGCATTTTCTCGTATAACAGGATGGTGAGGTAAGTAATTACCCCGGTCTGGAATATCAATGACTGTTAAGTGACCTAGTTCTTTGTACTCATCAATAAACTCTTTATACATATTATATACTGCTGGCTGTTTTAGAAAACGTTTCTCAAGCCCAACTAATTGTCTTTTACAGATTGAATATGACTCCCCTAAAACTTCAGGAGAAGTCCTCAAAGGTAATTTTACACAAAATTTGCCATTTTCTAATCTAGTTGTGTTTTCCATAAAATGTGTTTCACTTGCCTGTTCCTCTACTGATAGATATTTAGATTTTGTTGGGATTTCCTCTGTTTCCCAAAATTTAGTCAACTGTGCATCTATGTCTCGACTAAAATTACAATATACATTATCCGTGTTATCAATTTTACCATTTACAGGCCCTACTACTAACCACCCTAATTTACTGTTTTGCAATATTGGTTGTCCTTTTCCAGTACACATTTTAGTGGTTTCAATGATGTCCCAAAAAATCTCACTCCCTAACAGCATATCAATTTCAGAAGGTAAAATAAATGTAGGATCAGCTAACTTTATATTCTGTGGAATGTTAACATCACACACTCTCTTACTGGGCAAATCATTTGTAATGTGTGGCACAACTATACAATTTACTTGTTGTGCAAATGTGTTATTGGTTAGCGATTTTATAGTCAATTTACAGCGCTGATTACATTGAAATGCAATATTATTTATACCTGAAATATTGATCGATTGAGCCTCTTGAGTGTGGAGGTTATGTTTTTTGATAAAACGTTGTGTTATAAATGATGACTGGCTTCCACAGTCAAGAAGTGCTCGAGCCGTTACTACTTGGTTGCTCTGGTGTTTTACAATATGTACTAAGGCAGTTGATAATAAAACTTGACCTTCCATGCATGAAGACAACGCCACTGGATTAGATATACTACTGGTTGCTTTTTCCTGATCATTTACTTGTGCTTGTTGCATTTGCCTATATGTTTTTTGTACGTGTAATAATGAATTATGTTTACGATTACATATTTTACAGGGCCCCAATCTACACTGCGGAGCAAAATGACCACTGCGGAGACAGTTTATACATAATTTGTTTTTTGAGACTTCTGAATTCCTATCCTCCGGGGTCTTATCCATAAAAGTTTTACATTGGAATATACGATGCTCTTCTTTACAAATGGGACATTGCGGCTTGTAGTCATGCATGGCTGCCACAAAGGATTTGTTTTGTGGCTTGTCAACTTTCTTTACATACTTAATATGATTATCTACATTATCCATCTTATTAGCTTGGAATGTTTCCAAAATATCAGCGCAGTTTCTCAAAAACTGTAAGAACATATCCAACTTAGGCATTGTATTTAATGTATTTTTATACTCCTCCCACTTACGAGTAGTTGTATTATCTAATTTACTTGCAAACATAAAAATTATTAAAGTATCCCAATTGTCAGTGGGCTCACCTAAGTTAGTCAAGCATGTTAGGTGCTTAGTTATGTGGTCAATTAATGTATGAAGCGTCACAGCTGATTCTTTTTTCATAGTTTCAAATTTTAATAAAGCACTCAAATGGTTATTTATAAGCTGTTTTTTATTATCATAACGATCACATAACATTTTCCATGCTGTTTGATAGTTTTTAGATGCAAATTCTAAAGCTTTTATAATTAAGGCAGCACTTCCATGAAGCGAGGATCTTAAATAATGAAATTTAGTTATATCGGTGAGTGACGTATTTTCATGAATCAGTGATTGAAATGTGTCCCTATACTCAAGCCATTTTTCATATGTGCCATCAAATGATGGTAAAGATATTGTTGGCAATTTTATGTTATAATTATACTCTCCGGAATGCACCGATTCCTCTACGGGCTCATTAGACCTAGCAATATTGGGTGATATGTCTTTTAAATGGAGATCAACAAGTTCTTGAGCCGTAGCGAGTAATTCAAAATATTGATCCTCAATTAGACCTCTTTCCTCAATCTCCTCTGTCATTATATCTACACTCTCCTCTATCTCGCCTTGCACAATTTCAAATTCCTGATACAATGACTGCATTTTACTTATTCTAATTTGAATTTCTTTTAATTCTCGACTGGAAGTACTTTCAGACATATCAAATGTAGATAAAAATGTTTTAAAAAGTGTTATACGCGCTTTTATACTACCTCTTTTTCTTTTTAAAGTTTTAATTTTATCTGTTTCCTCCATTGTAGATAAGTAAGAACGTGTGATAAAAAATTAAATTAAATACCTTATGGCCTTTTTATTGTATACTGCTTATTTCCCCACTCACAAATGGTTATTGAGCCACAATGAAGCCAGCCAGCATCCAGGCGATTGCAAATTGTCGCGTGTGGTGACGTAAAGCGAGGTTATGTACACCGCGTGCTTGCACTGACGCCGTATGCAACAAGCTGGAATTAGTCGGCAAGTGCGCGTAAGCAAGGGAAAAAACTCGATTGCAAAACGGGGGAGGGGTTAATTAAGTATAAATTATGGGTTTAGGATTAGGATATGCAAGGAATGGGCACTCCCCTGTATCGATGACTTGCTGCCACGCCCTGGCTTCCTTGTATATCGTGTCTTCTTGTCCTGTCACGGTCGCCAAAAACTGTCTTGGATATTGGTTTTGGAAAAAAACTTGTTTTCTCTTCTTATTATTTGGTTTAATTCTTGAGAAATTATACATTTACATTGATTGAGCAGACAAAAGAAATATACGCTACGTTCTTGCGCGTTGGGTGGATGATGCAAGAGAGCTCATTTTTGACAGCTCAAAAATTAAAAAAAATAACAATAGGTGCGTTCCGATGCGCGTGCGATTCTCTTCACGTTTCGTTGCGTTCCACTCATCCATGATGTGTAAACAGTAACAATTGCTAAAAATTAAGCATTTGTAAGAAACGCAAGTACTAAGTAAGTAACTAAATAAGCTAAAGTTGAAAAATGTGTTTCTTTAAAAAGAAATGCTCAATTGATGGGTATTTCTTTAAATTTAAAAGATTTAAGGAAATTATCGTTACAAAATATTAGTTACTCATTTTTATTTCTTAAGCAATGCAATCTTATCAGCTAAAACACATGCAAGCGTAACTATAACACGCTTAGTTTTTTATCCATCAATAAGCTAACTGGGTTTAATAACAGTTTACTTAATTCAATATCAGTTAGTATTTATGGTTATTAAGAGACAAATTAAAGATTGGGTTTTCTAAAAAAATCTAGCGCTCGTTTTTTTTAGGCTTAATTATTCAAAATTACATCTCTAATATACCTCTATAAGATAGCAATTAGTCGGTTCTGAATTATGTCTAGCTAAGCTATTTTTTTTTAAGCCCCAACCTGTATTGGGCCAGCGTGGTAGACTATAGCCCATACTCCCTCATATACGATGGAAGGCCTATCCTGCAGTAGGGTGTTTACAGGTTGATGATGAAGCTAATTTTTTACCGTATTTTCCCTGGACTAATGAACTAAAATCCCTTATTCCATCAGGACATTTGCATATCAGCGATGAAAGAGAAGGACATAGAGGCGAAACTGCGGCAGGTGACAAATGAGTGGTCAGTGCACGAGCTGACGTTCCAGACCTTCAACAACCGCGGGGAGTTGCTGCTCAGGGGAGACACCACCGCAGAGACTATTGGCCAGCTGGAGGACAGCCTCATGATCCTGGGTTCACTGCTTTCAAATCGGCGAGTGCTCTTGCTTGATACTTCATTGATTTTTGTTGTACGAAAGTTCCTTTTTGTTTTACTTGACCTAAATCACACCTGATGTTAAGTGAAGATGAGGTCAAGGTGGAAGAGTACAGAGACGGAAACCCCAATACATTTGGGGGACTGGCTATCTTATCTCTGACAACCGGAACACAACAATGCTATTAACATTGCTGCTTGGCGGCAGATTTAGATAAAATGGTGGTAGCTAGCCAGGCGGACATTTAAAATGCCCTAATTCCTAATTTATTAGTCTTGATCTTCGGTCAACAATGATCGACGATCCCGATCAGTGTTCCAAACAACTATGTTGTTTCAATTTATGAGCTATGTCGTGTGTGTTGTCAACGGAGTCCTATTTAATTTAATTTTTTAAGTTAAATACCAAAAACCCGACAGCATTATTTGTATTTTGCGGACGCCATGTTGGATTTATGTATCCTATAACAATCCAGGTGTCAAGACGAATCTAACGACACCATGCACTTCGAAATCCGTCAAGCCGTTTAGTCTACAGAATGCGCCAAAGGAATGGAGATGCTTACATACACTCAAAGGAATGGAGATGCTTACATACACTCAAAAAACATTACCCTCCCTTGACTCCCTTGTTCTTGAGCAGTCGGGTAAGAAAACCGAACCGCCTACAATTTGAGTGCTGCAACGGTATTTTTTGCAGAGAGGTTCGGTGATTTATTTTATTATTATTAATATAGGACTAATAAATTAGACCTTATAGTAATAAGGGAGAAGAGATGCCTGTTAGCCACAGTTGAGAACCGAAGAGGAAAGATGATAGGTCACTTGATACGACACGATTTTTTTGAAGAACATAATTGAAGGAAAGATTGGAGGAGAGAGAGGAAGTTTAAGACCTAGGCGTAATTACTTTGACCAAGTGAAAGAAAAGGTGAATGTCGTGTCGTACCAAGAGGTTAAAACGAGGGCGGAAAGTAGAGAGACGTGGTCATTACTCCACCGACAAGAGCATAGCTCTTAAATTGAAGAAAGTAATATAGGGTAAGGTAGGGTAATTCCAAATAAAAAACAAATTTGGATATAGCTTTGAAAATCGCAGGAATTGGTACATTATGATGATTAACGAAGAAAAAAAACTCCAATAAGTAAAGACCCAATATTTAAGTATTTAAAAACCAAAAAACCCGACAGCATATTTTGTATGTTGCAGGCGCCATGTTGGATTTTTTACCATAAAATGTATCTTATGACACTCTAGAGATCAATACGAATCGAACGACACCTTGCTGTTTAAAATCGGTAAAGCCGTTTCGGCTACAGGAGGTAACATATAAATCTACTAACATTACATACTTACACTCGAGAAACATTACCCTCCTTTTTGGGGATGTCGGATAATAAAAATAAAATTGATCTCTCACAAATTTTCCGTCTCTTTGAGAAGTAAAAAAACTTGCAGGTAGGTTGAAGCATTGAAATCGGTAAAATAATAATTACGACAGTGAACATGAATCTAAAAATGTTTTCATTATGCCCGCCCTAAACAATAATATTTTTCCCGTCATGCTTTGAATTGTTAGACGAAGACGTACATGGGGCACACTAAAAGTTTTGCACTTATAGGTAATCGGAACTAGTTGAATTTCGAGTGTTATATTTTTTGAAACAACTTGCAACCTTCTTAGTATGAAAAAAAAATTGGCGGTAAATCATTTGTCAATTGTTTTTTATCACACATCAAAGTTCTACGTACGCAACGAAAATGGAATTAAGTCGAAAAGATTTTAGAGCGATGTTTTTTCATGATTTTAAAAGTTCTCTCTCTCCGCAAGACTGTGCCGTTCGTCTTCAAAATGCTTTTGGGAGAGGAGCACCTTGTTTGAGCACCGTGAGGCGATTGTTTACTGAATTTGAGAGAGGTCGGGTTTCTTTACATGACGAATTTCGTGAAGGGCGGCCTTCAACTGCCGTCAACGAAAATAATGTGGCTACTGTTAAGCGGCTAATTGAAGAAAACCCGCGGATTACCTATGGGACAATTCGAGGACTATTGGGGATTGGTATGAGCCAAATATAGAAAATTTTACACGAAGAATTAAAAGTTCGGAAATTTTGTTGTCGTTGGATCCCTCATGAACTGACAGCGGAGCAGAAGCGGGCTCGCGTGGAATGGTGCTCACAGATGCTACTGAAGACGGACATTCTAATGCTGTTCATGACATTGTCACAGGAGACGAAACGTGGATTTATTGTTTTGAACCCGAAAAAAAACAGCAATCTTGTGAATGGGTGTTTGAAAATGAGAACAGGCCAACAAAAGTGAGGCAGGTGAGAAACGTTGGTAAAAAAATTATCGGGTTATTTTTCTCAGCTACGGGTCCCATTCGCACAATTCCAATTGAAGATCAAAGAGTGTTAATGCCGAGTGGTATTCTACCGTTTGTTTACCCAGGGTGTTAGAAAAATTTCGCGAAAGACGACCAAAAAGCCGCGTTCTCCTACATCATGACAACGCTTCTTCACACACGGCCAACAAAACAAAGTAATTTTTAGCTTCCGAAAAAGTACAACTCGTCACCCATCCTGCACATAGCCCCGACCTAGCACCCTGTGATTTCTGTATTTTCCCCGAAATCAAAGATTTGATGAGAGGTTTCACTTTTACCAACTCCGAAGAGGCAGTGATAGCGTTCAATCAGCACATAGAAAACATGCCTTCAGATCTCCTGTTTTAAAAAATGGTTCGATAGCATTAAAAAATGTTTAAAATGTAAAGGAGAGTATTTTGAAAAGCCATAAACATAATGTTTTGGTTATAACATGTTGTTTTTTTAAGTTACGGAAAACTTTTTGTGTGACGTACGTATAAGGGACCGACCGAGGTCAAAGACAAGAAAATTCTTGTCAAATGTGCATTACAATTTTATTTTCATCGCACCACCACTATGAAGTGTTGCACTTTTCTAGATGTAGGTAGCATTATTCGTCATATGTACGTTGTTGCCCCCTAGCCCTCACACCGGTACGCCCCGCCTACTTCGGCTGGATATACATTAATGCTCCTGTCATTTCTGTTGCGCTAGTATCAATTCGGTCCCGGTCGCCGTTTAGACCGAATTGTGGTCGCACAAAATCATCCATTAAAGATTGTTATTTCAATGTCAATAGAGATTAGTATATGTCACTTTCATAAGTGCAAAAATGACAATCCTATGAATGTTTACCGACGGGGGCCTGGTCATTCATTGTGACAATCCTATGAATGTTTACCGACGGGGGCCTGGTCATTCATTATGACAATCCTATGAATGTCTATTGCTGCAATTTTTTTTCTTTTATGATATCATCTAGCAACTCTGCACACAATCCAGCCATCCATTTTTGAGACACAAAAGTATTTGCGTTGTCTTCTGTAAACACAACTACTCCAAAACGAGATCTTATTTTCTTCTTATATATAAAAAAAAAAAATAATAAATAAGTATAATTGTTAGTTTAGTTTGTTATTTACGTGTAACTTGATCTTTTAATATAAAATAGACCCAAAAAATAAATAAATGTTAACTAGCATATATGTAAGCTAGCTAGCTTTTCTTTTCCAAATTATATTTTGTTTGAGAAAATTTACATATTAATTAGAATCGACTACCACAACTCAAATGTCCGCTGTGTCTACCTCTATCTACTCCTTCATCGTACCACATATTCTTCCATCCTCACAAAATAGGAAGTATCAATAAAAACAATTATTATGCAAAATAAAGTCCAGTAATTTCGTAAATCTACTAATAACACTTGGCAAGTTTCTTGCCGCGATATGTTTCCTTGATGCACCCCGAAGCCAAGCCGGAAACGACGAACGGGAATATTTTGCGGCTCTGAACGGCAAATTTGCCCACATGTACCAAGACGACATAACCACGGTAGACGTAATAGAGTAGAACGTTGCTCCCACAGTTGCTCCCCAGTTCAACCCGAAGCCGAGCCAGAAACGACGATTTTTATGGCTCTGCACGGCAAATTTGCCCACGCGTACCAAGGCGACAGAACCACGGTAGATGTAGAGTAGAACGATGCTCCCTAATTCACCCCGAAGCCGAGCCGGAAACAACGAACGGGAAAGGTTTATGGCTCTCAATCTTGGACGGCAGATTTTCCTGAATTTGCAATAGTTGCTCCCAGCGTAGCCCGACGCCGAGCCGGTAAATTTATGGCTTTCAATCCTGGAAGGCAAATTTTGCCGCACATGTACTAAGGCGACAGAACCACCATAGAGATAGACAATTCGCGATCGAACGACGTACGGAGGTGTTTACAATTTCATACTGTAAATATTCAGATTAGGTTATTATTTTCAAATGGTGACTAGCGACTCTGATACATTATGTATGTATATATAGGATATGCATTGAAACTCGGTCGCCACTTATACTGGATCGGTTTTTTTACCGTTTGGAAAAAAATAGGTCATATTAGATAAGTGAAATAGAAGGTATTGGCATTGACATTGGAAGGTATAGAATTGGCATTGGCATAGGTACTCGTAGTTTATTTATTTTTCAAAACCATTATCGACCCCCGCTCCTGCCGGAGATTGATATGCGACTGGCGGAATTCGTAGGGTTATCATGCGAAATTTATTTGGAACTAATTTTTTATTTAATTTAATTTAATGATGTAATTTTGTGGAATAGGCTACAGATACAACCCTCTAATGACACGACGTTTTATTATATTTTATGGTTTTGAAGAAAAAAAAAATAAACTACCTATGCCAATACCTTCTATTTCCCTTACCTTAATACGCCCAATTTTTTTCCTTACGGTAAAAAAAACCACCGGTATGTGAATTTGGAATTTTTAAACAATGCAAGTAATTTCCACCGTGAACATAAAAAGAGAGATACAAGCGTTTCAATATTATTATTTTTTACTTAGTAGTGGCTGATTCAAGAGAATTTTTTGAAGTCGGTAGTAATTTTTACCGACTTCATTTGTTAAAAAGTTTCTAGTTTTTGCTTTTTAATAGTTTAACGTGCTTACCAATCTCCCTGATGATTTTTTTGTGGGATGCGTACCATTTTAACTAATACAGTTTAGATGGGTTTTGGAGTATTCCAGCTGATGATCTTAGATTTGTTAAATTTATTTGTAATCAAACCGACCTTCTCTACACTTTATCCATACAATCCCAAACTGCATCTAGTTTCCCTGCATTACAAAATCGTCTAAATACGAGTATGTAACGCGATTTTACTGGTTACCATAATTACAAAAAAGCCACAAGCTTCATTACAAAGAACCGATTGTAATGAATGTGCAATGAGACCAATTTGATGGTATTCCCGTAATTACGCGAATCAACCGCGTTATCTGTGTACCTACATAATTAAAAAAAAAACATTCAAATGGTCGAACTGAAAACTTTCTTCTGTTTGAAGTCGGCTTGAAATTAAAGTAAATTAAATTTGTGACAAAATATTGGGTTGAATATGAAATGAAATTGGAGTTTTTTTTCTCCGTTAATCATTTGCACCAATTCCTGCGATTTTCAAAGCTATATCCAAATTTGTTTTTTATTTGGAAAATGGAATATTATTTCAAGGTTTCACATGAAATATTTTTTAATTTCTGGGCTAAATCACATAATAAAAAAATTTTGAACAGAGCTCTTTTCATGTGCTTCCCATAATCTTTCTTAGATTCGCTGAAACTTTTATAAAGCGGTTACTTTTAAAAACTAACGCTGCCTATACTTAACTTAATGTTATCCGATAATACACACAAAGTTTAGCTAAATTTGGATTTGCCGTTCTCAAAAAAAAAAACAAAAATGTTTGTATAGATAAAACAGTCTTCATGAAATTCTTCATACAAAACGCCAATTTCATAGGTAAGGGCCTAATACTATATTAATTTTGTGCTATTGGTACAAGAAAAGATTATTGTAAATATGTTTTTTACATATTTACAAAATAAAATAAATAAATACACATTCACAAATAAACAATTTGACCCAGATCTTACTGAATCGGAAGGGCGCTGAGGCTTTGCGTTTCCTCCTTCCGATCATTTGAAACTTCGGCCATACACCTCTGGTAAAAGACATCTGGCCCCCACGGCCCAAGGGTCCAAATTAATCCCCAGAGGTTCAGGAAAAATAATATCACCCCCACTTTACGTGTTAAGTTTTTTTAAGGTAAACCCCTACGCAAACATGTGTTTGAAGTATGTGTCTGTTTATGGCATTGTAGCTCCAAAACGAAATTGATGTATCTCTGTAGTGCGTAGTCTTTGGGGTACAATTTTTTTTATAGAAGAGACTAGAGGACATCGCTTATTAGCCGTGTTTTAATGAAAATCGATTAATAAGTTTCTAAGAAATTTAGCTTACTAACTGATGTATGCGAAAGTATGTATGTATGTATACTGTATGTATGTATTACTAACTGGTCCTCGCCTCTGGAGATGTGAGAGCTGGTGCCTACTTTGCTCAGCAGCTGAGCATAGCATTCAGCGGGGCAAAGCGCTAGCGTACTAGGTAGGTACTATATGCCTCACGGAAGCGAGTTGGACGGCGTATTTTTTCTATAAGATATATTTTCAATTGTGTATAAGTTCCTTATATTCATGAATTGTATAGTAACATTAATTAATATATACTTATACAATACACATAATGCCTATGCGAGATGGCTCTTCTTCTTTTCGAGTCGAGGCAAGTTTAAAATTTTATTGGACCAAAACTTAATCACTAGGTTTTTTTTTTAAATTCATCTAAAAAGATGGTTCTTATAAATGTTTGATGGAAACCGTACCGAGAATATATTTTCGTTTTTAACACTGTTGGTTTTGTTTACCCAGACGATATTTTGAAGTGTTAGTTGTTTCAGTACCGATTTGATCGAATTACTAATTTGACGACCTGTTTGGTGTAGTGGTTAGACCATTATACCAACAGGTCGCGGGTTCGAATCCCGCTAGGGCAATATGCTTATGTGATGAATACGGACATGTGTATTACCCGAGTTATGGATGTTCTCAGTCATAATAAGTATTTATTTACAAAAAAAATGTATTAATGTAGTATATCACCCATCTGGTATACACAACACAAGCCTATAGTTGCATACTGTGGACCTAGATGGCGCTGTGTGTATGTCTTAAGGATATTTATTATTTATTTATTATTTATTATGTTATTAATGCCAAGCCATGTCCATATTAATTTAATTAAAGCGTATACAGTGCCCCTAAAAGGACTATTGCTGTTCATATTATAATGTAATGAAATGAATGAAACAATAGCAAATATAGAATAACAAACCTGCTTTATCTGTTATGTTGCTCTGCAATTTTTTCGTGTAAATCCATTATATTCGAAGTTTAAAACTAATTACTTTGTTAACAGATATAATGCACCATTCAGAAAACAAATCCAGCAATGGTTGTACGATCTGCAGAGTACCAACGAGATCTTGGAGCGATGGTTACTGGTGCAGAATATGTGGGTCTACCTCGAAGCAGTCTTTGTTGGCGGCGACATCGCCAAGCAGTTGCCTAAGGAAGCCAAACGTTTCTCCAAAATTGACAAATCTTGGCAGAAGATCATGCAGAGAGCTCATGAGACACCTGGTGTAGTTTCCTGCTGTGTTGGAGATGATCTTTTGAGACAACTCCTTCCACATCTACAAGAGCAGCTGGAGCTCTGTCAAAAGAGTCTTAGTGGGTACTTGGAGAAGAAAAGAACAATGTTTCCGAGATTCTTCTTTGTGTCGGATCCGGCGCTGTTGGAGATTTTAGGTCAAGCCTCAGACTCGCATACAATTCAAAATCATCTTTTATCTATATTTGATAATATACGATACGTCAAGTTTCATGATATAGGTAAAAATTGCAACAATAATTCAAACCCTCGTATCATTTTTATAGTTGAACACTGTTACTAATAAAGATCAGACGACGGACTTTTTGGCGACCGCACTTTTGTGTTCATCGTGTTTTTTCATTGTTCCATTCATTCCATCCTCACAGACAAAATTGTCCAATTTGGATTTATTGACAGGCCTACAAAAAGTCCGTCATTTGCACTGCCCTTTTCCCTAAGCCATCTAAATAACTTCGTTGTTTTTGGCGAACTATTTGTGGAACATATATTTCGGTGGCACTATTTATGCACAGTTTTTTGGGATATAAATTATAATCCATAAAGCAGACTCTGCGTATGAGAATGAGGAATCAAGCGACATGGTGACGCCAGAATGCTCACTAAAATATTGAATAACTCTTAAACTACAGTGACACTATTTGGCACTACGACTTTGTGTATTCTAGCATCACGTACATGCTAAGATGATTAATATTTACATGATAAAAAATGAGATTTGCCAATTTATAGTTATTGTTTTCAGTTGAGTATGTCTGAGATCAAATAAGAGAATCTTGCTTGCAGAATACAACAAAATGATAGCAATAGTATCGTCTGAAGGCGAGGAGATCAAGCTGGAGCGACCAGTGAGAGCGGAGGGTTCCGTCGAGACCTGGCTCACTTCCTTGCTGCAATCTGCTCAAAGCAGCCTCCACTCTATCATCCGCAATGCCGTGGCTATCCTGAACGATCCCACTTTCAACATGCTTCTCTTCCTTGACAAGATGCCAGCGCAGGTAAGTAGCCCCAGAGGAGGCAAGGTCATAATATAGATATGGCTTATGTGTTTAGCTCATAGTTCTAAGAGCAGGCTAGACGTCATTATAACACTCCCTTGGGAATGGTAATCCCTTCAAATCATATTCATGCAAAATTGAGTACTACCTACCCGATTTCTTTTATCGCTAAAAAATCAATTTCAGTCATCTCATTTGATATAGACGTATTATTATGATAGAAAATAAAGTCTTTCGTCCAAGAGAAACATTCTTTATGTCAGTCTTGTAGTTATCTTACTGATATTTTAAATGCGAAAGTTTGGATGTTTGTTTGATTGTTGGTCACTCGCGGCGTAACGGATGAACGGATTTGGATGAAATTTGATACATAGTTACACTTTTTACTCCCAGGTATCGTGTGGATCCTTATCAAGTTATATTAAGCCTTTGAGCGCCACGCCGGTCACCGGTGACCGGAAAACAATTGATTTTCAATTGTGTCAGCGTCGCGGCAGTTAATTTTCCTCATTTATCTCACAGATAGGTCTCCTAGGCATCCAAATAATCTGGACTCGCGATGCAGAGCTGGCTCTGATGCAGGCGCGGCAAGACAAGAAAATTATGATAGAAACCAATAACAAGTTCCTTGAACTCCTGAACACGCTGATCGACCAGACAACCAGGGACCTGCTGAAGATTGAACGTATCAAGTTCGAGACGCTCATCACCATACACGTGCATCAGAGGGACATTTTCGATATGTTGGTGAGATCAGAGTTTAAAAAACCATTGCAATTAGGTAGTCAGTGCAACTAGATAAGGGCCTTTTGTTCTTAAACCATATGTTCCTACTGCAAGTGCACGGGTTCTGCTTACTAGGAGAGCGTACCGGCCGTAATCCATCACGCCGCTCCCAGTGCTAGGGAATGGCGAATGTTTTCAAACAGCCTATTGGTAACTGGGCATCGATGACTGACATTTTGCTGCTCTCTGAAGTACGAAGACATTCACATTAAGTAAATATTGCTTAACTTTGATAATAGTTTTCGATAGCGAACATAACTACGTACCTGTGTGTGCTTTGCAGATGTGTACATTTTTATCATATTCATCCCAGTGTCGTCTGAACGTGCGATCAGCGAATGACTTCGAATGGCTGAAGCAATGCCGATTCTACTTCAAGGAAGACGCTGACAAAACCTGGGTGTCGGTCACCGACGTCACCTTTGCCTACCAAAACGAGTACCTCGGCTGTACTGACCGGCTGGTCATCACGCCTTTAACGGACAGGTACTGTAAATGAAAATTTAAACAAATTGTCCGGTATTTTATACATCATATTGTATTTACGTAGAGAGTAAATACAGAAAATTGACAACCCCATACGTTACTCCCAATGCCTTTCATCATATCCAGTACTTAACATTGGCCTCCCCAAGAGATTTCCAGAGCAACGGGGTTGGAAACCATCTACATCCAACGACTTTCCTAGGGAAGACAGGGTCTAGACCCTGTCTCTACTGCCCCCAACGGCTATTAGTCGTACGCACTACGTGTAGTGCGCACTACCACTGCAATTAATTCACTGGGCTTTCAGTAACTTTGATTTTTCTACAAATCTCTTCATCTCCTCCTCCGTGGCTCAATGTAAACAACATTGGGTTTACGATTCGGAGGTCGCGGGTTCGATCCCCAGCGGGGTACATGTTTAAGTACTCGGTTTGGTTGGTGGTAGGGCATTTTATATGTCCGTCTGGATGGCTACCACCATCTTATCTAAATCTGCCGCCAAGAAGCAATGTTAATAGCATTTTTGTGTTCCGGTTGTCAGAGATAAGAGAGCCAGTCCCCCAAATGTGTTGAGGTTTCCGGGTCAGTACGCTTCCAAGTCAAGTACCCAACCATTGTGCATAAAAAATTTTTTTTTTTAATCTCGATCTCGTAGTGAAAGTAGTTGGACTTGCAAACTCAACTTACTTATTGTGACGAGTGACCCGTGTGGTATTTGCAGATGCTACATAACGCTGGCTCAAGCCCTCGCAATGAGCATGGGGGGAGCACCTTGCGGCCCAGCTGGTACTGGCAAAACCGAGACCGTCAAAGATATGGGCAAGACCCTAGCGAAATACGTAGTCGTCTTCAACTGCTCGGACCAGATGGATTACAGGTACCATAGTGTACTCGTGTCTTTAATATTAAGATCTTTAAGTGTATAAATACATTGGGGTTTCTTTAAATAGGTCTCGTGTAATACTAGAGTATGGGGTTAAGGGATGATTTCTTTGAGAGCCCTTTCTAGTTCTAGAGAGATTGGTCTAGGTGTTACCCTATCGCGAAAGATTGTACTTTGAATTCAATACTAGAGCTAATTACCTATTTATGCGATGATTATAAAATACCAACCTTTATTCCCGAATCGTTTATACGTTATCTTGTGTCCATACAGTACCTATGTACTTTGCCTATTTTGAGTCGAAATAATTGTTGTACCTATGCGTCTTAATAAAAATTTACCGGTTAAAAGTAAGTGTCGGTAATGCATCAACTTATCAGCTGAGTGTTACGGTCGTTCTACCTTCGACTGTACTAAAAATTATTATGTAGGAAAATTCAGTAGCAGAACTCCCACCCTATATACCCATTTTTCTTTTTCAATTTTCAACTAAATACAGGTCAAATTGGCTTATATGAGTTTATTGCTTTGAATTCAGGCTTGTTTCACGAATCAGTCTTTGTGTTGGTAATTGAAAATTGCCAATATCTAAACCGTTCATAACAATCTTGTTCATAATTATTTTCATTTATTAAGCGCTATTAACAATATTGATATTCTTTGTTCACTACGTATACGTAGTGTATACATACACTCGTAATTGGCAGGGAACATAATACGGTAAAATTTTTGGCTAAAGAAATCTACAATATATGAGGAGTGATGTGGTTTTCTCCATACCCTATTTTATATCACAGAACCGAAGAAAATAAATTATAAAAGTTGCCTCTATATTTTCCACTTGTAACCATAAATTACTCCTAGAATTTTTATTGAAACAGTATGAAAATTCATAACCATCCCAACTGATGAGGTGTCTTACATTTTGAAAATAATGCATCATCCATATAACTATCTTAGAAATAATCATATAGACCGAAGTCATATTACAGTGAACACGGTAATGAATCTGCCATTTCTACAGGAAATAATGTCTTGTATCGGAAATGTAACAATTGGAATTTACAGTTACATATTAATTAGTTACTAACCATATTAGACGACTTCTTACTATGTTTAAATATAACCGAACTTACACCGAATTTTCATGGTAAATTACAATGTCACCTTTGATAGTCGGCCTTGGATTTTCAATATCTTCCAGTTTATAATATCCTGGTACCAGAGTAGGCAATCCGTTGCTAGACAACCGTTGGCCCCACCCTCCGACTGAATACACGATTTACGATTCAAATTCATGCAAAGCGGTTTTAAACTCTATTGTAATGCAGCAAGACGTAGAAAGATAGAAATCTTAGTCACTGATCTATTGTAATATTAAGAAGTACGAATCTCCTTTTTTCGCACCGCAGTGTACCTAGGTTAAAAGGTTTTGATGGCATTCAGAGGGATTGCATCGACGATTTCAACCGCATATTGAGTTTCTCACACGAGAAAGTTATTCAATTGATTAAACAAAGGGACCGTCGTGCGGGCAATTTTTATCAAAGTACTTACAAACACGATGTGGTACTCTCTTACTGCTCCTGCTTGTTTACTATTTAAAAGTAAAAATTAAGAACAAAGAAAAAGTTTCCAACAAATGCAGAAAATTAAGTAGGTGCATATGCATATTTAAAATTATTTGTGGTAAAGGCATTGGACATCAGCATTTGCGGCCAATATGTCGTATATCAATTGACAGCGCTAGTTTTCAACACAACCCCTTTTTTACTTAAGTTTTAATAAATATACAATAAACAGGAAAGGCTTTGCAGTCAGTTGTAATAGCTTGTTTGTATCGAAGTATAAACACGTGGTGGCGCCATCGTCGCCATATGTGCAACCAGCCGTAATTTCAATTCACTTTCAGGCTCTGAGGCAAGTTTTATCCGCAGGGGCTTAGGACGCATCTACAAGGGACTCGCGCAGTCCGGTTCATGGGGCTGCTTCGACGAGTTCAACCGCATCGAGCTGCCTGTGCTGTCTGTTGCCGCGCAGCAAGTCGCTGTCGTGCTCTCAGCCAAGAAGGAGAAGAAGAGGACCTTCATCTTCACTGATGGAGATATGTCAGAGATGTGTCCGGAGTTCGGGATATTCATTACCATGGTAAGGAAGAAAACAATAAACAATACGAATGAAACCAGCGTCGTTTGATAGATTTTGTATCGAAACTATTAAGCATTATCTATGAAAAAAATGTTGTTTTGTAACGATTTTATTCACCCTTGAATATATATTGATTGTAAGTTACCCCATAGAAATTACATCAAATGGTTTACGTCCTCACTTTGGGTCACAGCCAACTCTTACTAGGAAAGCATGTGGACACGGGCTCATGCTCAGAGCGGATTGGTAGATTTGTGTCAGGGTAGTGGCCAATTGACAGTGTTTTCAAGCCACAGACTTCCTTCAATTGAAAACATTCGTTTGAAAATGAGACCATCCAATGTCAGACTAGTTACTGGCCCCTGACAGTTTTTTTTTTATCCACAATGGGTTTGTACTTGACCTCAATCACACCTGATGTTAAGTGAAGATGAGGTCGAAGGTGGAAGCGTACTGATCCGGAAACCCCAACACATTTAGAGGACTGGCTATCTTATCTCCGACAACCGGAACACAACAATGCTATTAACATTTCTGTTTGGCGGAATGCCCTACCACCAACCAAACCGAGTACTTAAATATGTACACGGCTGGGGATCGAACCCGCGACCTCCGAATAGTAAACCCAATGTTGTTTACATTTGAGCCACGGAGGCGGTTAAAATTAAAAACAGTGTTTACAAGCTGCTTCTGTAGGCCATCGACTTACCTTTACGACTGCCTTCAATTGAAAATAAGTACAGCGACCACAGATTAGATAATAGTTACTACGTAATCGAGACCGACTGTTTAGCGTGATCTTCGGAACACGAAACATTCGTATGAAAATACTAATGGTCATCCATCCAAACACTAACTTATACGTTACTTAACTTCGCTAATCAAAACTAGTTACAAATACGACTGCGCAATGGGTAGTTCGTTAAAAAATTATTCGTTCAATGTAGTAAAAGTTGTCGTCACTCAACGTTTCATTTTACTGCTCATTGACAGATTCCACAGAAGTTGCTCTTCTTTAACCGAAAAGGAGGAGGTTGTATGTATATTTTTATAAATTTTCAACCATATTTTTATCAATTGTTAATGGACTTGATGATTGTTCTTTTTGATTAATAGGGTTTATTACCACGGTGGTTCCATATCATTATATGGAATATACACAGAGAACGTAAAACAGTATATGTAAATGACACTCAACTTAGCTTGTTTAAAGTATAATGTGTGTTTAGAATATGTATGGATAATCTATAATAGAATATTATTATCATCAAACATTATGTAAATTATTTTGCGCAATAAAGAATATTTGTATTGTATTGTATTGTATAATCGACTTGAAAATAGGAGAAGGTTCTCAATTCGAGTTTTTTTTTGCATATTTGTAACTCGATATCTTCGTCAATTATTAACCGATTTTGATGATTGGTATTTGTTTGATAAGTTTTATCAACAGGATGGTCCTATATAAATTTGGTTCAGATTTGATGTTGCACTCTGGAGACAGGGAGTAGAATTAGTCGGTTCTTTGGCAATACAATATCACAACAGAAAAGAAAATTCAGGTACAGAAAGTGGCAGGAGTATAACTTACAATTTGGCGACCTTATCATTAACAGCTTAATCTCTTCCAGGCAACCTTTAGGTATAAGGACAGTACATTTGAAATAAGAAGGTTGTGCTGTATTAAATATGTAGATATAAACTACTTACGTGAATAGATTTCATATACTTACACGCACATACTTACACACATCGATAGACAACTATACACTTACTTAAACATAACATATCATATACTTAGACAAATTTACCGAGTTAAACATAATATCAATACCTATAATACAACCAAATATAAAATAGCAACAAAATATCAAATGAGCAAAAATCAATTAGCTGTACCTTTTAGTAGACTTAGTAAAGTTAATAAGTCATTCAGAGGTCAATGTGTGCGCTTCTACAACAAGGTTCCCATGGATATACGGAATCTTCCGCTTAATAAATTTAAACTTATTATAAAACAAAAATTATGTAAAAAGGGATATTACAAAATTTCAGACTATATTAATGAAAGTAATCCATGGGATTAAACGGCTCCTCTACACGATATATAAAATTGTTGTAACCTTTCTTGATTGTACATGATTTATTGAAAAGAGACAAACCCTCTGAGTTTCTCGCTAGCTCTTCTCAGTAGTGGTCGCGTTCCGAGCTAGTGGTAGTTTAAAAAACAAATGACGTTCATAAGTGCATATTGTATTGCCTACGTGAATAAATGATTTTCATTTCATTTTCATTTCATTTTCATTTCATTTCATATAAACGTAACATAACATAGGTGTACGAAATAAATATTTATTGATATATAAAATAATAATAATTAGTTTATTGCCCCATGGTCCGATCGCCGAGTTCTACTGGTCGATCCATGGGGTTATTTTTTTTGCCTGTGGTTCTTTCAATCGGACCATCATTATTAAAATATAAAATTGTATTGGTACTGGATCTACTGGAATAGTATTACCAAGATAAATATTTTTTATTTTTTACCCATTTACCCTACTATTAACATTATTATTGGTATTAATGTCACCATTTGTAATTTTTCAAACGAAGAAAATAATTAAACATACTAAATATCCCCAAATGCTTCATATCTATTCTATTAAAGAGTATATGGATATGACATTTTCATAACCTCCTGACATGTTTTCTATTTTAATATATCTATTTTAACTTGTATTCAACTATAATTTGACAAAGGTGATTATGGCATATCAATAATCTCATGACATGGTTTATATTTTATTTTGTTTTGTTTTATTTCATTTTGATTATTCTAAAATGGTATGACGTTGACGTAACAATGGTTACATACTTATACTTTCTTAATTAATTTTGACATACATATAACAATATGTTTTACTATTGTATACAGGAATTTGTTTTTTATGTTATTATTTTTTGTTTTATGTTTGACAATCACTTTTATTTTAAATTTCATAAATTTACGAAACTGTATGTATGACATGCTATTGTAAAAGTGAACTAAATAAATGTAATCTAATCTACTAAATATTTAGTCAGAAATTGTATTATGGAGACCTGGTATTTGCAAAGTGTTTCTTAGCCATGTTTTATGGAAATCTGTAAATCAGTTTTATAGTTTATTGTGACGGTAGTTTTGTATTATTTAATAAAGGCAAACTTAAGTGACTACGGATAACACTATTTAAATTCTATATGTTCAGCTGCTACCCTACTGTCTGTGACTCACTACAAAAACAAATCACCAATTCTCCTCAATCCAGAATCCAGGATACGCTGGGCGCAAGGAGTTGCCAGAGAACTTGAAGATCCAGTTTCGTACGGTGGCCATGATGGTGCCAGATCGCCAGATCATCATACGTGTGAAGCTCGCCTCCTGCGGCTTCCTCGAGAACATCACACTCGCTAGGAAGTTCTACACCCTGTATAAGCTATGCGAAGAGCAGCTCACTAAGCAGGTTACAATCTTTGTATCTTAAAGCCAGTATGACGACTCGTTTGATGTAGTGGTTAGAAACCACTAAACCAAAAGGTTGCGGGTTCAAATCCCGCTAGGGGCATATGTTTGTATGATGAATGCAGACATGTGTACCCGAGTCCGCACATCAACATCGAGATCATCGAGATCCACAACTCAAGCTCATATACTTGCTTAAAGTGGAACTAGATAGCATTGTGTGTAATGTAGATAGGATATTTATTTATTAAAAAAAAAGTATATATATAATAAATATAATACATTTGCATTGAGTTGACGTATTGACGATTGACGAAACATATTGACGATTGTTCACATAATCGTTAGATATTCATATATTATATTACAAAACTGTCTTAAAAACAAATTGATTATATGGAAAGGTAACACACCTTTTAAGAATTTAGGCCTTATCAATAAAAACATTCACCCAATTACCATGACATGCCAATGCTTTACCACCGTGGCTGTCACTATTTTACTTTGTAAAAAGAATGGAACAGACTAGACACCACCCTCACATTCGCTGCAAAAATTACGCGCTGTTGAGGTTTTGTTTCCATATGTTGAAAATGTATTTAATTTGCTATGAAAGATATCGATGTGACCATAAAGCTCATCATACTTTTTACACGCTCTGATGATAAACCGGTTCTTTGTATAGTTAGAAAAATTGAAAATATTTGCGTTGGATGTAGACCGTAGATTGGCTGTCGGAAACTCATGTGCAATGTTACCTAAAAGATATGAGTCGATTAAGTTGTGCAATATTTTATAAAGGAAACATTGATCTCTGCGCTATGCACTTAGCAAAACCAAGTACTGATTCAGGATTGAAACACTTAAATTTACACTTATTTTGATTATTTTTTGAATTTATTTTGAAGCCGTTGCCATTGACATATAAATTTGCCATATTGAGGATTCCGAACTGCTGCGTACTTAAGACGAGTACGAACGTATGCATTATATAAAATAAATAGTGTGTCAATCTTTTTTAAGCCGAAAAATTTCTGCCGAAAAATAAGGATAACATTTTACACGCATAGTAATGTCAAAAGTACGATTATTAAGAAACTACTGTGGATAACGAAAAAAAAAAACAATTACAAATGGCGCCCAACGTGGGGTAGAAGCAACAATATCCCCGGAAACTAAAACAAAGCATTCCCATTTCACTTGTTATTTACATAATTTCCATTTATCATTTATGTTGCTTTTTCAAAAATTATCACACTTTATGTTTCGATATAAAATATCCCAATTAAGAGCGTGACTAAGTAACCTCGGAAAATTTATAAATTGCAGTCCTGGGAGATAATTTCCCTAAATACAGTCGGCAGCACAATGACCGTAACACTACCAGTGTAAGCTGACTTTTATTTCTTTTTTATTGCTTTTTTTTTCTCTTTTGTTGTTTATTTGCAGACGTAAGTTCCAAACACGCCATTTCGATTAATTACTAAGAAATAATTTACTGGTACCCGCCGTCGACACGAAAAGAAGAATGTTACTATATAATATGTAAACTATCATATACCGAGTAATATTTTATCAAAATCGTTTAGTTTAATTGTAGTCGGACAAACAGACAGATAGACTTTCACATTTATAGTTTGAAATTAATTTGTAAAAGAATAGTAATAAAAGTAGATCGCTTGCAAAAAAACATCTATTTTATGTAATCCGAAAGATTATAGTCATTTATTATGTATACTCTTAGTATATAAATTTTTTAGTTGCACAAAACTATTACAAACTTAATTACAATATTATAACAAACTTACATAAGAGTTTTTATTCTTATTCAAAATCGTTTAGGTACACTACGACTTCGGGCTTCGTAACATCCTCTCCGTCCTTCGAACCCTGGGTGCTGTCAAACGCGTCAACTCCAAAGACAACGAAAGCACCATCGTTATGAGAGTCCTTCGGGATATGAACCTCTCCAAGCTCATCGACGAAGACGAGCCGCTGTTTATCTCCCTGGTGGCTGACCTTTTCCCTAATCAGGCGCTAGAGAAGACCACGTACCCTGAACTCGAAGAGGCGATCAGGAAACAGGTGGACCAGACCGGCCTGGTGTATCATCCGCCGTGGATATTAAAAATAATTCAGGTTAGTTATGATGTTTTTGACGACCGATTGGTGTAGTGGATAGTGACCCTATCAGCGAAACCAACGGTTGCGGGTTCGAATCCCGCGAGGGGTAACTGTTTTTGTGATGAATACGAACATTTATTCCCGAGTCTTGGATATTTATATTAATATTTATGTATGTTTATCCGTTATCTAGTATCCATAGCATAAGCTTTGCTAAGTTTAGGACTAGTTGATTGGTGTAAGTGTCCGAAATATTTCTTATTATTTATTATGACAATCATTGTTATTATTATAAGTCATTCCAAATTAAAAGGTGCATCGTCTAGTGGCCTCATTAGATAAATTAATAGAAATAATAGATGTTTTTAATAGGTGACGTACAAAAATTTAATGTAGGTACCTACTCCAAAAGGAGGTTCTTTTGTCATGCCCCCGTACATGATTATTTTATCTAGATAAAATATCTAGATATAGGCAATTTAAATAGTAATTATATACGCCAAGCTTTAAACAGTCAATATTATAATAATAGCAAATAAAAATGATTAAAAAACCAACACAAAATTTGAACATAGAAGATATATATATGAAAATAATAACATTTGAAAATTCAAAAAAAATCCTTAACTGATATCATTTAAATACACCTGCGTAAACAACTGCGTTAAAATCTAAATATATTCGAAACGTTTTAACCGATTTTCATCAAAAATGGCTAATAACCGTGTTCAGATTCTGTCTCGATTACAATATTTACTTGCATCCATCTTGGATTTTTTCAAAATTTTTAATTTTGCTCTTATTTTCAATGTGCAGATTTCTGCCTTTACGATTTAATTATACATATGTTTAGATGCATGCTAACATTTATAGAGAGTAATTGCCACCCGTGCGAAACCGGGACGGATCGTTAGTATTTTATATACTCACTAACGCACATAGTTATGTGACATAACTTAAGGCCCTAATGTAGGTAGTAAGCAAGACGCTGAGGGCTGCCTCCTTGCGGGCTGACATAATGTGCCCATAAAAATATATAGATATGTAACTATATGTTATGTTGAAGAGCATCGGTGGCTCAGCGGTTAAGACGCGGTCTCAGAATTTGGGAGGTCCGGGTTCGATCCGCAATGCGGCATGTACCAATGACTTTTAAATTTAATTTAATTACTTATGTGCATTTATCCGACTGCTCTTGAACGGTGAAGGAAAACATCGTGAGGAAACCTGCATGCCTGATGATAAAAAGCGTGGGCCAGCGTCGTGGTCTATGGCACATACTCCCTCATTATACGAGGGAAGGCCTATATCCCTGCAGTGGGATTTTTACGAGCTGATGATGATGATATGTTATCTGAATGATATCGGATGCACGCGTTAACCCAATGATACCTGTTGGTCCAGTTGTACGAAACGCAGCGTGTACGTCACGGTATCATGACCCTGGGGCCGCCGGGAGCAGGGAAGACCACCTGCATCCACACCCTTATGAACGCGCTCACCGACAGCGAAGACCCACACAGGTAAAAATAAACTTGACGATCTGTTTGGTGTAGTGGTTAGAAACCCCGACTGCTATAATAAAAGGTCGCGGGTTCGAATTCCGCTAGGGGCAAATGTTTGTTTGATGAACACGGGCATGCGTACCCAAGTTACGGAGTTATGGATGTTTTTCATTTATATGTGTAATTACTTATAAAAAAATGTATTTGTGTCGTATATCAACTGTCTAGTATCTATAATACAAGCCGAGTTGCTTAATATGGAACTAGATGGCTCTGTGTATATGTGCAAGGATATTAAACGACTCCCAAAGAAACTAGGGCGATATTTTTTATACATGGTCATATAGATAGTTACTAGCATGTGGTAGAAAAATGGTTTACAAAATTTGAAACGGACAACTTACATACGAACATTGCAAGCTAAATAAAAGCTTAGGTATATAAACCTACAATCTACAATTGTACAAACGTACAATTGAGACTAACCTCTTTTTTACCCTCCATATTTAGTATTTATCGGTCACCTTATTGGATTTTTTTACCATAAAATGTATTCTATAACACTCTGGGTCTCATGGTGAATCTAACGACACCTTGCACTTCAAAATCTATCAAGCCTTTGACCGCCTCCGTGGCTCAATGCAAACAACATTGGGTTTACGATTCGGAGGTCGCGGGTTCGATCCCCAGCGGGGTACATGTTTAAGTACTCGGTTTGGTTGGTGGTAGAGCATTTTAAATGTCCGCCTGGCTAGCTACCACCATCTTATCTAAATCTGCCGCCAAGCAGCAATGTTAATGACATTGTTGTGTTCCGATTGTCAGAGATAAGATAGCCAGTCACCCAAATGTATTTGGGTTTCCGGGTCAGTACGCTTCCACCTTCGACCTCATCTTCACTTAACATCAGGTGTGATTAAGGTCAAGTACGAACCCGTCGTGCATAAAAAAAAAGCCTTTTAGGCTGCAGGAGTACGTACGTGACGCTACAATACACAAAATAATGTCAAAAAGTGTACTGAAATAGTGACCAAAAAAAAATATGCCACTGTAGTTAGAGAGTTATTCTCAGTAATTATTCTGGCCTCACGTGTTGCAGTAATCCTCATTTCTCACACGCAGAGACTGCTTTGCCTATGATTATAATTTATTTTTCTAAAATCTGTGCTTAAATAGTGCCACTTTTCAAAAACAATGAAGTTATTTATTATATTCCAAATTCACGTCTACCGCTTTATCGGCTGCATCAATATCGCTGACAGCCCTTACGGTCAGTCTTATGATCGACCTCGTCGTCGCCGGTTGTCGATTGTTCGGCTATAATTGCTAGAGGATCCTCTGGATCTTCACCTCGGAGTGTACGCATTGCTCTTGAAGCTCTGGCTATCTTGTAGCCAGTATCGAAGGACGCTATTATAAGGTGTAGCATCAGTGACGGACGACCAGAGAACCGAGAAGAAGCGCTGCGAGGCCCTGAAGAGTACCAGCTCAAGACCGTGGCTAAGAGGTGATCGTAGCTTTCCTTGGTGCAGCCCCTTTTTATCAAAGGTCAGACGTTACGCTCACTTTCGAAAACCTATGGATACCGCTCGTGGGTTAGCGATCACCTATATAGCTTAGCTGCCGCGTCCACATACATTTTTTTGTGAAAAGGGACAGCGCAGACGATTGACCTTTAATCGCAAAAAAATCGAGATCGGACAGTTTTGACCGCGAGGGTGGAATGTATGGCATTCTATGCAATACAAAGAACAAAAAAGTCCGTTGCCTACTAGCCGATTTACCTCAAATATTGCTTATATCCGTACATTTGTACATTTGTATATGAACAATAAAAGAGCAGTGTCAAGATCGTAGCAAGTAGAAGTATGTGGTCTCTACCTACCCCTACGGAAACAGGCGTGACTTTATGTATGTGTCGGATATGGGGGTTGACGTTGATAGCGACCGGGATGGTGCCAGCCTAGTGGTATAGGGTAGCGCGGGCAATGGCGATATTATTGCAAGCTACTATAGGCGAATAGGATACGAGTATCAGAAGGCAACTAGGAATTTAACAGAATGAGGTAATGGTCTGCCATGGATGGAACATAGGCCCGATAACCCTAAATCTTTAAGGTGGCAATTACAAACCAATTATCTACAGACAACGTATTCACATTCAATTATGATCATGAAACCTGAGATGCTTACTGGTGCACAGTAAACATTTACACGCCGCTCATGGCATACAACTTGGCCCTCGCTTGCAGTCTGTGGAATTCAGCCTAGCTAATCTACAATTTCTCCTTGCTCAAATTCCATAATCAACTTCTTACCGGATTCTTCTAAGCGTCGGTGATAGTGGGTAACCAGAGTCACTCACAGTCGTTGATGTGTTTTTATTTTTTATTTTATTTATTTATTTAGGATCACCAACAATTGTTACATCAGTACATAGTCCATCTAACAATTAAGGTTTAAATGTACAACCTTTTATAGGTGAACACATCATCCAAAAATCTTTAAAATAAAATAACAGTAAAACCAAAACTTATTTAACCTAAATTTACCTCTACTTTGCTTTGATTGGTTGAGCAGTTTCTTGCCAAGTTGCGGTGATAAGGTAGTGAAAATAATAACTAGAGAGTAATATATGTGTTCAGTGGAGGTTCGACTCCTTTGAATGTTCCCATTTTCGATGTTCAGACCCAATATTACTGTTAACGTCGTCACCGCGCCATTTCGATACTAGCACCTCCAGGTTTACTTCCCATAGTAAACCGCTTATTATGATAGTCATTTAACCGCTCGAAAAATGACAACTTATCGCTATCTACGACATATGTATGTATGAACAACAAAAATCCCAAGTAAAATTATGGTTGACTGGAAGAAATCTCTCTATGGGATAAGTCCGCCGTTGTACTCAATTTCTGTATCAATGCTAAATTAATGTAGTGCCTTTTTGTACAATAAAGCGTTTACAAACAAACAAACAAAATTAGTAAAAAGACAAAAAAATTAAAAAGTCACTATTGTACAAGATGAACTTTATTTTATTGCGACTAGTACAAATGTTTTACTGAAATACCTGTACCTACAATATGGTACAGTTTGAAACAGAGCTTCATAATTATGTACTTATACAGGCCTTAATACAAATTAAATCATTTTATTTATTTTATCATTTATTGCACACAAGAAAAAAACATACAAATACAACATAATAGAGACGACACAACAACAACAACAATCATCTGAAATAATCATGAACATCTTTGCATAATTTAATTACTTACAGCAAGTACTAAGTTTAACAATAGTTAAAGGTATATGTATAAAAAAATCATGATTTTTTTGGGTAAACTTAAATTGTATTATGCCCGGGCTGTACGTACGTACCCGTACGGGTAGACTGTACTGTTCTAGAATGCTTTATAAGTTTTTTTTGAGTTTGTTATAACGACGTTTATTTTTTTTGTTTGTAAATAGAAAATCAATTTTAATTTCCCGTATAAATCAAAATCAAAAATGTTTTATTTCGTAAGTTATAAGAATAACATTTGAAATCGTCATGCCATACAGTTATCGCTTATGCACTAGGCAGTATCCCCAAAGAAGAACGAGCAAGAAACTCAGGGGTTGCTCTTTTTAAATAAGCCAATAAAATTCAGCTGATCGAAGCGATCTTGAATGTTGTGAATGGATTTTTTTATTTATTTATACGTTGTAAAGTAAGAACGGAACACATAGTAAGCGTGGCAAGTCAGAGTCGTTCATTGTTCGATACATCGCACATTCAAATAAATCGAAAAAAAAAATGCGATGTAATAACTTTCGATCTAAGTTTTCGATTAACACACACACACACATCACAGTCACATGACAGTCAATGAATTAACATTCGATATTGCATAGTAGCTCCCAAACTAAATTAAGATTATATGAACCCATGGATAACCCAATGGGAGCCGTTTCCAAAAAATTTAAAATATGCGTTTTAATAGGAGACAGATCACAGAAACTAACATTTTCGTCATCAAAAGTTTTTTAAAAACACAAACACAGCCCTCCCTCTTACACACCAATCGATATTTTCCTAACAAAACAATCCTAATAATGTAGGTCTGTGATCAAACGAGATTATAAGACGAAACCATTGGCTTGGCCAATCGGATCCGTCTCTTCAAAAATTGTACAAACTTCTAATGTTACCTTGCAAATTATGATCTTGCGGTACCAAAAACCGTTTTCCTTATGTGATTTTGACGGAACACAACGATACCGCGTTGTAATTTCGGTGGCGCGCCATCTAGTGACGGTGACGCGTAGTTTACCTACGCAAAGGGGAAAGAGAAATACCAATTTCCTTACTATAAACACACATTCAAGATGAATCCTTTGATCTACTATAAGAATTTTGTATCACAACTGGATATCTGGATATGAATCTAGAATTTATCAAAATCTCATGTATCAAAGTATTCCCGACATCCTATACTTAAAAACCATAAAGTGTCATACAAACGTTAACGTCTAAAAAATACTACATTTTAGTACTGTAATGATTTATTTATAACCCCCGATGAAATTCGACGGGTATTATATATATTTGATGGCGTTGTAGGTATGTGTGTGTGTGTGTATCTGAGTAACGCTTGGATTTGAGAGCGGTTTTTTATATTAAAGATAAAACGAGGGGATGTTCTAAGCCACGTTTGATGAAAATCAGTTAAGCCGTTGCAAGGATTGATTTCGGTTTTAATACGGATTAGTTTTTTGGTGTGTTTCGATGATATTTTGTTTGGGTTTTGTAATTATTTTTTTTATATTCAATTCATTAAACTCCAGGATGTTCTTAGCCGCAGTGTCAAAGACATTTAGCTTTAACACAATTGCACTAACGTGTAACGTGTGTAAATAAATTTGGAATATTGGGGTCACTTTTAGGATGGCACATTAGAAAATTTAAAAAGTTTTGCAAACGTTTTTAAATTAATTATATCAAATGAAAGGGCTTGTTGTGAGGATCTCTAATATATATTTTTACAATTTAAAAAACAAATGGTTTATAATATTTAACAGAATAGATAAAAAAATGACATTATATCCGAAACTACTGATCCTTAAATTTAGGAAAAATACAGAAATGTATGAATTCTACATGGTACATCGATATAGGTACCTATATTGTTTGTTCACAAACTTCGTCAAAAAAAAGACAACCGACTTCACATCACAAAATCTCTTGAATCAAAAACGATTTACTGTTAAAAAAGTAGGTAGGTAATTCAATCTATATTATAATCGAAGCGACGACCGGTAGGTAGTGGATAGTGATCCTGTCAGTGAAACCAACGGTTGCGGGTTCGAATCCCGCGACGGGTAAATGTTTGTGTGATGAATACGAACATTTATTCCGGAGTCATGGATGTTAGAAAATATCTGATTGAGATATATAGCGTTTCAGTAAATAATGTCTTTACTTTGTAGTGGCGGCTTTAAGAGATTTTTATTATTAAGGCCTTTACATATAAAATTGGAGATTATTTCTTCGTTACTTATATGTACCAACTCCTACGATTCTATAGCTATTTCCAAATTTGATTTTTATTTGGAAAATGGAATATATTTTCAAGGTTTCACCTTAAAAACAACCAGTATAATATTGGGTCTTTACCTATGAAATTGGAGTTTCTTTTCTTCGATAAGAATTGGTACATTCCTGCAATTTTCAAAGCTATATCCGAACTTGTTTTTTTTTTAGAAAATGGAATATTATTTCAAGGTTTGACATGAAATACTTTTTAATTTCTGGGCTAAATCACATAATAAAAAAAATTTGAACAGAGCTCTTTTCGTGTGCTTCCCATAATCATTTCTTAGATTCGCTGAAACTTTTATAAAGCGGTTACTTTTAAAAATTAACGCTGCCTAATTAATGTTGTCCGATAATACACACAAAGTTTAGCTAAATTTGGATTTGCTGTTCCCAAAAAAAAATCAAAAATGTTTGTATGGAGAAAACAGTTTTAATGAAATTCTTCATACAAAACGCCAATTTCATAGGTAAGGACCTAATTATTGCAAACTTTTTTACATAATTTAGTTTTACCTGTCCCGGTGTCCGTTAATAAATCTTACAAGTTAAATTTGATCCAATTCCCAGTGTTCAATTGAGATGAAATTTTGCACACATATATGTAAGTCGGATGACAATGCAATATCATGGTGTCATTGAGCTGGTATGATGATGGAGCAGGAAGGTGGTCATACGAATTCTGTGATTAAACAATGCAACCTCATTGAGTTTGACCTCAGTTAATTTGTCTTCACAAGCAATCTGATCGTAGCTATGTAGGGCCTGATGGTGGAGCCGGAAAGTGGCCATAGGAACTCTGTAATAAAACGACACAAACGCATCCAGTTTTTGCTTCTTAATTCGTCTTGACAAGTATCGTTGTCCTGGATGGCATCCAGAGTCTGATGATGGAGCCGAAGGTGCCCATGGAACTCTGTGATAAAACGAGGCAACCTCATCGAGTTTGGGCTCGTTTGATTTGCCATGACAAGTACTCTGTTCCTCGATGATAGCCCGGGTCTGATGATGGAGCTGCAAGGTGGGCAAAGGAACTCTATAATAAAACGACGTGACCTCATCGAGTTTGGGCTCGTTTGATTTGTCATGACAAGTACTCTGATCCTCGATGATATCCAGGGTCTGATGATGCAGCCAAAGGTGCCCATAAAACTCTGTGATAAAACGACGCAACCCCGTCGAGTATTTGCTCGTTTGATTTGTCTTGACAAGTACTCTGAGCCTAGATGATAGCCAGGGTCTGATGATGAAGCCGGAATGTAGCCATGGGAACTATGTAGGTATAAGCGACGCAACCCCGTCGAATTTGGGCTCGTTTAATTTGTCTTGACAATAAAACGGCGCGACCCCATCGAGTTTGGGCTAATCGGATTCATCTTGGCAAGTACTCTGATCGTACATGATAGCCAGGGTCTGATAATGGAGCCGGTAGGTAGCCGTGGGAACCCTGTAATAAAACGACGCAACCCCATCGAGTTTGGGCTCGTTTGATTTGTCTTGACATGTGCTGGTGTCCTAGATGGCATCCAGAGTAGATGTGAATAATTATGGGTATGACCTAATATTACCTATGAAATTAGAGTTTTTTTTCTTCATTAATCATATGTATCAATTCCTGCGATTTTCAATGCTATATCCAAATTTGTTTTTAATTTGGAAAATGGAATATTATTTCAAGGTTTCAGATGAAATAATTTTTTTTGTGGGCTTAATCACATAATAAAAAAAATTAAAACAGCTCTTTTCATGTGCTTCCCATAACCATTTCTTAGATTCACTGAAACTTTTATAAAGCGGTTACTTTTAAAAATTAACGCTGTGTATACACAACTTAATGTTATCCGATAATACACACAAAGTTTAGCTAAATTTGGATTTGCCGTTCCCAAAAAAAAAATTCAAAAATATTTGTATGGAGAAAACAGTCTTTATGAAATTCTTCATACAAAATGCCAATTTCACAGGTAAGGACCTAATATAATACATTCGGACATTAATACAATTGGATGTCTTCCAAAAGAACTAGAATTGATGTGATAAAGTTTATGTTTAAGTCTAGCGTCGACTTTGCTAAGGGACTTATGAATGCAACAATAGATTAGGTGGGTAATAGCTGAAAATCAGTGTTTTGCTCTCTGAGCAATTATATACACTGAGCTATGACCCATTTGTACGGCTGTAGCACACACATACTCTAAGTGTATCCTGATGTTACTTTTATGAATTGTTATAAAATATGTTTATCCAATTGCTTTGGAACTTATGGTATGTGTGTGACTGGAGATACAAATAAACGATCTATCTATCTATTACAGAATATCATAGCGCGCTCAACTATATCATCATAATCATCATCATATCAGCCGAAAGACCTCCACTGGGCAAAGGCCTCCCCCAAAGATCCCCACAACGATCGGTTCCGCGCTGCCCGCATGGATGCGGCTTCCGCAATCTTTACCAGATCGTCGGTTCACCTCGTGGGAGGCCTGCCCACGCCACTGCCCTGTGCCCTGCCCTCTGCCACTTAAGTTTGGCAATTCTTCGGGCTATATCGGTCACTTTAGTTCTCCTGCGGATCTCTTCATTACTGATTTGATCCCGCAGGGTGACTCCGAGCATAGCTCTCTCCTTTGCCCTTTGGGTGGGATTACTAATTTTTGGGCAAAAAACGTTTCCCAAAGTGTCACATGCCAAAGCATGTTTGCCAAATTTTCATTTCACAAAACAACTTTTCGCCATTTTACTGTTAGCAATACTATTTTAGGCAATTTATTGTTTAACAAATAATTACATGGCAATGTTTCATTTTACCAAGTATTATGTAGTCAAATATGGTTTGGCATAACATGCTCTTCCCAAAATATTGCATATCATATTATTATTAAAGTCTAAATTCACTACATTAAATGTTTGTTTCACCTTGGACAAATAATTTACAGGTAAGAACTTCTAAAATAATTATATTGTTCTAAAAAAATGAATGTATATGGGGTCACAGTTCTTTTTTTTTTTTTTGACGGTGGGAAATCGCGTTTACGCTTTCTACCCGCCGCTAACGGGGATCAGCGGCGGGGATATGTGGGACTCACCGCTCCAGACGGGAGCGGTCCTACCCACTAAAAACCCGCCGGTGTTCCTCCGCGCGCACCGAAACGGCGTGGCCACGGGCACCCCTCGGTAATCGTCCGCAGCCACGCCAGCGCGGCGCCCGCCGCCAGGGCAACGGCGGCGGCGGGCCCTCCTATAGGCTGGAGCAGGGAGGAATCTCCTGGTCCAGCCACCCCAAGAAGGCGCGTGGGAACACCACGCCCGCCTTCTCGCGAGGCTTGCCTCGCTAGGTAGGGGGGAGAAGGTGGGCATATGCCCTTCTCCGGGTCCCAGTGCGTCTGCGGCGGATGGGATGAGAGGAGGGATCGGCCTCCCTCTCTCTCTCCGCCGCCTCCTTCTGCGAGATCACGCTCTCGCAGAAGGAGAGGACCGCTTTCCACGACCTCTCGTCGCCGACTATGGCCGGCAAGGAGAGATCGTCCCCTACCGCTGCGACGAGGTCGCGGCGCTCCCCTGCCCAGGCTGCGCATTCCTCAAGGGTGTGCTGCGCCGTGTCCTCGTGGCAGCCACAGTGATGGCACTCGTCGGTCACTTCCTTCCCGTGCGGTGATCCGGTGCAGGTATCTCCCGAAGCAGCCATGCCCCGAGAGAACCTGCACCGCTCGGAAGGTAAGCGAGCCCCGCATGCGCTCCGTCCAGTCCCTTATTACTGGGCGAAGCGCCTCGACAGTCCGGGGGGGGGGGGGGGGGGGGGGGGGTCACAGTTCTAAACTAACCTAACCCACTATTCTAGCAGTTCTAATCTAACCTACGTAACCTATATGAAATATTTTTTTACAAAATAAAGCATTTGCTTAATGTATATTTGAGCAAGTCAAAAGTTGCCAAATTAAATAATTGGCCAAGTGATTAAAATGCGAAATATAACTTTGCTAATGATTCTTTTGGGTAATGAAACTAGTGCGATAAGTTTTTTGGGAAGTAAAATTTGACGAAATATATTTTGCCAAACGAAAGGATACCCTTTTGGGTGACTTGAGCCTTCTTATAAGGCCCAAAGTGAGCGACCACGTTTCAGTTCCATATGATGACATATGGATCTGAAACGTGATCGCTCACTATAGCCAGTTGCCAGTGATGACACTGGCAACAAACTTTGATCAAACACTTTCTTCTTGAGACATTGCGGTGTTTAGGACGAGAAGATGTTACGTAGTTTCCCAAACGCTGCCCAGCCGAGCTGGATTCGACGATTGACGTCCTTCTCGAAGTTGAATTTACCTAACTGGACTGTTTGTCCCAGGTATACGTACTCGTCGATAACTTCGAGGGTAGTGTCCCCTATCTTCAGAGGTGTGGGTACAATATGAGCATTCGTCATGGTGTTTGTCTTGTCCATATTCATTTTAAGACCCACTCCTTGGAAGACTCTATTGAGGTCATCGAGCATTTTGGCGAGATCCTTCAGGGTCTCAATTATGATTACGATATCGTCGGCAAAACGAAGGTTTGTGATGTACTCGCCGTTAATGTTGATTGCCGAGTCCTATATCAACTATATCATAGCGATATAACTCCGGTTCGCATGGACTTCGGTAATGATGACATTTACGTAATACAGTCTAAATTAATTCAATTCCCTGCTAAATTTAACGACACAGTTGAAAGGAGAATGCTCCCAATGTCTTGTCTTGGACTTCAACCGTGCGCAAAATGCAAGGAACTAGTGTAGTAACAGGTCTTTAAATCGATGAATTATACTGGTCCAAGCTGACTTCGAAGAAACCTTGCAATGTTGTTGCTTTAAACGAAATGAGAACCGTCATAAAAAACTAACATGTAATTAACTAATTTGAATATTATTTAACCATAAATTAAAACGAGGATCACAATCTCATAAAAAAATTAAATTATAAAGTCCTATTAATAAAATATAAGTAAATTCGGTACTTTGTAAACTAACTATTTGATTCCGATTGCAAATAAGCCGTTTCATACCTATTACTTAACTTTTAAACGATAATAAACTCAAACCATTTGATATTATAGTTATATTTCTAAATCTTGAAACTTCACAGCTTATATTAAATTTGTGTGTACTTAACACAGTCTCAAATTTTGAAATAAAAGCGTATTACATTTTAACAAAGAAATGAAAAGAGGTTGTAAGACGCTTTTATTTCAAAATTTGAGACTGTGATAAGTTACACGCAAAATTTGATATATGGTGTGAAGTTTCAGGGTTTGGAAATACGAGTATATAATTATAATATGCCATGGTTTGAGTTTTATTATCGTTTAAAAGTTAAGTAATAGGTACTTGTAGGTATGAAACGGCTAATTTGCAATCGTACTAAAATTATTGTTTACCTTTTCGTTCTTTATTTATAACAACTAATAAAAGCTTGTTTAAAAAAAGGTTTCTTCGTTTATTTGTTAAAAAGTTTTTTTTTTAATAGCAAATACTGCAGTACTATGATATTTCGCTAAGTTATCAATATGTGAACCCAGGCAATCTGAAATTATTCTTGTGATTTTAGAACATATTTTTTATATTTATGTTAGGGTTCCAAAACCATATTAATTTTTCACTTTTAATTTTTAAAATTTTGTGAATTAAATTAGCTAATCATAAGTAAATTTGATAATTATTCACATTTGTATCTTTATAAGATTCGAAATTGTAGAAATATTTTAATTAATCAACTGTCGTCCGCTTGATGGGAGTAGTGGCGTGTCACCTACAATAGTTAGACGAAAACATCTGGGATCGATCGAGGTCACACTGAAGTTGACATATGAAGTGTTGCACTTTTATAGATTCAGTAGCGTTGTTGTTGGATGATGGATGGATATGCGACCAAGGAGAATGAAAGAGTTTTTAATGTGATATTTGAAGGTATTATTTGATATTAGCACTTGGAACGAACGTCTAATCTTTGTACGAGAGAATAAAACACTTTTAAATTTCTAAAGAATTAAAATGTAAAATCTCAAACTTTTCACACTTCATAACAATTTTCCAGAAATATAAACAATCCGTTGACACATAGAAATAGTCCAAAGTTCTTAGAAGTAATATAGGGTGTACTTACAACAATGTAGCATGAATGCAATTCGGAGAGAATGTAAACACTGCACGCAGCGCTCCTTCCTCGCTCTGGAACGATCCGCCCCGGCCGGTTGTATAAATGCTCCTGCCAATTTCTGTTTGCCTGGTAGCAAGCGGATCGCTGCTGCTTTTCAGACCGAATTTATTTGCAAACTACGACAAACAAACAAATTATTTTTTATCGACTGTGACATGACGAGAAGTAAAAGATTGACGTATCACTATTACAATTTGTTAAAAAAAACGAAGACTTTTGAAAGAATCCTATAAATCTTTGAATGTGCACAATTTCACTTCACATTTACTATTGCACTATTTTATTTTGCAAAGAATAAATAAAATAGTGCGTGAGCGTTGCTAATGTCACCACATTTTCTCAACTATTTGAAGGAAAAATATGATACAAAATTGTCTCTTAAGCGGCACCCATATGATTAATTTAATTTCAATACTACTCCATCTCTTCTCTTAGGCATAATAAGTATACCTACATTACTGCAGCGGCCGTCAAAAGAAGGCGAACATCAGTGCTGGTTGCGGCCAAGTCTTGTATAATATATATAATAAATACTTTGAGTTTGTAGTAGTAGTAGTTTTCTCAAATAATGTGCGGGAATTCGAATTAACTAGTACCTACCTTAGGTTTTCAAATATATTTCTTTTGATTTTGGCGGCAACAAATTATGGCTCTGGCCGCCTTTTGAATTTCAAGTGGCGTCAAAGTATGTCCATCACACTCTCTTTTTCACTTAAACTCATTTTCTCAAATTACACAAACAAAATCAGTGGCGAACCACAATCATATTTCACGCGCCATAATGTTCATTTGTTTTTCTTTTATCAAACAGCTTTCCATTCGCATGTCAGTTCAAAATTTAAATAAAACCTTCGATACCTCCGTGGTTGCCATGTTGCCATGGTTCAATTTTTTTGTTCAAAATTACACGGAATAGTAGGTAATTTATTCATTTCATAGTAATATATTCGGCCGCTAAACATGACAGATAAGGATTTCTTGGAATTTCTATACAACTTTGCTGACCGCCGCTCGAATGTATTTGACGTACAGCTTTTTCCATTTATCTCGACGAAGGTTGCCAAAATAATGCTCGAATTCCCAAGAGTGATTGAGAAAATATTTTTTCCTTCTTGCTTAGTTAGACGTTTAATGGGCTTATCGAGAATAAAGACGTATCAAATGTTCAATACAATTTTATTTTCAATGTACCACTGCTATGAGCTGTTGCTTTTAACTACATGTAAGTAGCGTTCTTCGTTATACAGGGCGTCCCAAAGTTATGGGACATGAAGGGGAAGTACCTTAAATATTGTAGATAGTGAATTTTGCTCAAAGAAGACTTTATGTTATTTTTAAAAGTTAGTAATTCTGCATTCATAGATTTTCTAAAAATTACTTGCTTCGGCTGGGAATCGAACCGACTTAAATGTGAAAAAAAAAACACCCTACTTTTATGATGCCAATCGAAAGAATAGCTAAAAAATAATAACTCTGCCTAAGTAACATAGTATTTTAAAAGAAAGGAACAACATAAAATGATTGAGTCAAATTTCAAGAAAGTTATTTATTGCCGACGACGTTCGAAAAGTAGCGATATTATCATTCCAAAGATAGCATTGATTATTCGTAAATAAGTTGCAAACAGAATTGTGCCATATCACATCGAGTGTTCACCATAAAATGATTAGAAAATCAACAGGCAGCGGGCTCATTAAAAGATTGGCGATTTGCGTAAGACAAGAGGGATCACATTTTGAGCATTTAATTAATTAATTTACAAAAAAATACCTACTTAATTGACTACGGCAGTTTCATGTATGTTTTTTATTTGATTAAAATGATTAATTTCACGTTGTTCCTTTCTTTTAAAATACTATGTTACTTAGGCAGAGTTATTATTTTTTAGCTATTCTTTCGATTGGCATCATAAAAGTAGGGTGTTTTTTTTTTCACATTTGAGTCGGTTCGATTCCCAGCCGAAGCAAATAATTTTTAGAAAATCTATGAATGCAGAATTACTAACTTTTAAAAATAACATAAAGTCTTCTTTGAGCAAAATTCACTATCTACGATATTTAAGGTACTTCCCCTTCATGTCCCATAACTTTGGGACGCCCTGTATATAGTGCATACATTACAGATACATTTGCGTATTGCCTGCACGCCTAGCGCTGCTCTCGCTCCATTACCACAGTACGCCCCGCCCAGTTCGCCACCTCCCGGTTGGATGTTAAAAATGCTCCTGCCATTTATGGTTCTCTGGTACCAATGCGGTCCGCAGCCGCCGGGCAGATCAAATTTTGCACAATAAAAATCCTAAATATGTGATCGCACACGTTTTCATTTATTTCCATGAAACTAAAAAAGATTGTATTACGCCTGGCCTAAAATTCGGCTGCAAAATTTTATTAGTTTTTCTAATAATATCATCCCTCATTTCTGCAACTCTTCACACAACCCAGCCATCTATTTTTGTGACACCAATGCGTTTGCGTTGTCTTAATCCAACTCCTGGACAACGTCGCCTGTAAACAAGTTTCTTCACAGATTGCAAATTAAAAGTTAATATTTTATAATCAAAAAACATTTATATGAGTACACTGAATGTTAACTGGTTTAAGTGTGTTACTTTCCAGATTATTATTCATTGTTTGAGAAAATTATTTTAAATAATAAATGGAATCGGCTATATATTCTTTTATCCATACAAAATAGGAAATATCAATAAAAACAAGTATTATGCAAAATAAAGTCGAGTAATTTCTTAAATCAACTAATAGCAACTAATTGCATTTTGCAAGTTTCTTGCTAAAGCATGTTTCCTAGATAGCACCCGGACTACGAGCCGGAAACTACGAACGGTTTTTGGCTTAGAATCTTGGACGGCAAAACCCGCACGTGTACCAGGGCGAAAGAAGTAATGTAGAGATAGAAAATTCGTGATCGAACCACGTGCCCTCCCCACGTGCTTTACAATTTCATACTGTAAATTTCCACAATAGGATACAATTTGCAATGGTTTTAGCGGCTCCTATACATACATAAGATATACAATAAAATTTGCCGCCAGTGATATTATAAAAACTTTTGAATTATTAAACTATGCTCAAACTCTTTGCAAATATTGAACACGGTGAACATAAAAAAAATACTGATTATGAGATTATGGGCGTTTCAGTAAAATTATGTTTTACTTAAGTAGTGGCTTAAGCAAGAGATTGTTTGAAATCGGCTGTTTATAACATTGAAAAGTTTTATGGTCGCTGTAGCACCGATTTTCAGCGAAAGTGCGACATCGCCCTGGTGTCGTGGGTTTTGTGACTACGTGGCTAATTGGGGTGTCAAAAGACGAGTCACGACGGGAACTACAAATTTTTTTAAATCTCAAAACTTTTTTTAAATTAAAAAAAAAATAATAATCGTCGTTTTTCTTCCGATTTCGGTCAGAAAATATTCATATCTGGACAAAATTACTTTTAAAAAATTATTGTAGTCGCATATTATTGATGGGTTATTCAGTAGTTGTACCTTTGAGACGCGGAGAGCACGTAAACGCGCTAGGGACGGTGAAGAAATGTTTTGGAGCATGATTTTTGTTTTATTTAAAAAATAATTCACTTCATTTGGCAGATTAATTTTCATGTACCTGAAGGTCACGGCATACACGAGATCTGTGAATTTTATTTTTTAGTAACGAACACTGCAAAGCTGTGATGTTTCGTCATGTTATGTGGACCCAGGCCATTTGAAGTTATTCTGACGACTTTAGAGCATATTTTTTATTTGATCGTACGGTTCCAAAGTCATAATAATTTTTCAGTTGTAATCTCAGAATTGAGATCGATAACTCTCAATACAATTTTTTTAATACTGTTTAAATACACAAGAGTAATCAAGTATCAACATAAGTTCACGTCGATCTTGAGATCGTTTTATTAATACGAGTCGTAGTTATGTAAATTCGCCTCACGACACCGCTATTCAACGAACGAGGTCACTACCTAGTGACTACTAACGTACCGTGTGGACATTATTTTCATAAATATTTGATTGTCATGTAATTTTTACCAGAGTACCTAAAGGTTATGTTTCTCGCATGTATCTATGTATATGGAATTTTTTATTCCTTTGTAGCACCCAAACGGTTTGAAGGATTTTAATTAATGAGGTAACGTTAGATTCGTCGTAGATTATATCACATAAACTGGCCAAGTACTTATCGGGCCACATGCAGTGTAGGGTTCAGTACTTGCCCTCACAATATGCGGACTTAAACCAAGTCGCCTGCGAGTGTTTAATAAAACATTAAACATAAAACAATCCAAACATTTATTTTCATACACATTTCGTCTACTCCGATTGTTTTATTTAGGTTAAACAAAACATTGTTTTGTGTAAACATAATTATGAGTTCTTACGATATTAGTTATTATACCGGATGAGTGTTTTACCGCAAGAAAAAAAAGGACATATTTTTTTTTCTTGTCAAACCATCATCGACCCACGTGCTTACGATTGATAAGCGACTGGCGGGATTCGTACGGTTCCTATCATGCGAAATTGATTTGAAAGTCATATTTTCTCCAAGTTTATTTATTTATTTAATTTAACAATGTTATTCCTGTAATTATGCGAAATAGACTACAAACGCGACCGACAAATGAGACAACCTTTTAGCCCATGATGGTATTAAAAAAGTAATTAAGCATATACCAATACAGAAGATAAGGTAAGGCATTTCACTTACCTAATATGCCCAATTTTTTTCCTTACGGTGAAAAAGTCATCCGGTAGATCTTATAACAGACAGAAAACACAGATTTAGAGTCAGATCATCTCGGCCGTCAACTTTTTAATATTTATCAGGAATTAAGAATAGAAGACCGATTTGAATTAGGCAATTTATTTAGTCTCTGAAACTGATATTGAAGAACTGGTTTTACTTATTACTGCCCGATGTGCAAAAGAACGCGAGTTAGGCCTCCTCTCACTAGGAGAAAGTATACGGGGACCCAATATGGGCCGGTGAATTTTTGTGTTCAATGGGCAATAAATGGCTGCTATGATAAAAGTATGGGGCAGAAAAGGCAGCATAAGTTTAAATTTGTGTCTGCTCGATTTGGTTACTTTATTTTTACAAGCTTTATAAATATCCACCTAGTTTCTTAGCCGCCTATGAAACAAAGTTTTAGAAAGTTACTTGGACCAATAATCGTCTATGGAGAGGTATGAATGGAACAGATTTATTATAAAATGTTCATGAAGGAGAAATAATGAATATCGTAAATTGGTTTGTTTACTAGTTGGACTAACTCACACTTGACCCACACCGGTTTCTCTCTGTATACAGTATCTTGTAATTTATTATACCCTGGTACTAAGTTGGTGAATGCGGTACACGGAAGACGATGTTATACCAAAAGTGGCGCCATCTCTTATTTCTGGCTCTAAGTACAAAGTACCAAAACATAAATAAGAGATGGCGCCACTTTTGGAATAACATCGTCCTCCGTGTACCGCATTCACCAACGTAGTACCAGGGTATAATAAATTGTGTGAGAGTCTCCAATAGATATAGCGGCGTAGCTTTTACTAGTAAATATGCGTATAATCTTCGTAATTATTTTATATTGTTATTCCAGATCATGCTTCCTTCCCGGTTTGACATAACTATTTGGATCCCTCGATTTATTACATAATAAAAAAGATGTTTTTTCTTTCTAAATTCTTCTATCCATAACCTCCGGTAAAAACAAACTACTTTTTCACATATTTTGATTGTCAATAATTCAAATTCTAAAAGAATGTTTATTTATTTATTTACTTATTTACATAGAATCAACAGCATTATTGCAGAAATTATATTATAGTAAACTAAGACTTTAAGACTTTAAAATTTCTCACTCACATAATATAATTTGCTGCAAGAGGCTTTCGCCTTTTGTATATTTAAAGTACTAGTATGTATGTTTAACTTATATCCTATAAAATATTAAATAAATGAATAAACGTTTTGCCATTGAAGTCGTCCCAATTCATACTTGACCAATTTCTGACGTTTCCCTTAACGTGCACATAAGCTAAAAGTTAAATTTCAAGTCTCTACGTCCACTGGAAATGGTCATAAGCTTTGACGATCTGTCAGTGAGTGAGTCAGTCAAATAATGTCAAACCTGTTTTTTTAGGATCCGTATCTCAGTATCTATTACAGTTATAGTTTTGAAAATGTGAATAGCTGGATGGTTGCAAATTGGCTCGTAATATACTTATTACACGGCGTACGAACGGCCATTTCTTTTTTGTGGAATCTTCCATATGACGAATGCTGCTTTTCAATCGTAAACGATTGTATCTCGATATTTTATTCAGTACCAAATGCATTTTTTGTCATTAGGTTTATTTTATTTATTTATTTTATTTATTTATTTTATTTATTTACATAGAATCAACAGCATTATTACAAATTCTTATGCAGATAACTAATACCAAACTTATGCCAGTGAAAGATTCTTGTTATGTTACTGACAATGGTTACCGTTACAATAGAATGGGTAATGTTTTAATTAAATTACATTATAATTACAATAAAATTGGTACTATTACATCACAAGCCAAATGAAAATGTCAAAATTATAGATCTATAAATATGTACAAAATATGTGCGTTGTGAGTGTCTGTGTGTGTGACAGTTAGTGTGTGATAGTGGTGGGTTTTGCATTATGGAGTAAATTAATACTTAATTGTCTTGATAATAAGCTCAAACCTTTGCTTTCTCAGGGAAATGCGCATGAATCCAAAAGCAATCACAGCGGCTCAGATGTTCGGCCGCCTAGATGTAGCCACCAACGACTGGACTGACGGCATCTTCTCCGCTCTCTGGAGGAAAACCCTCAAAATAAAGACCGGCGAACACATATGGCTCGTCCTCGACGGCCCTGTCGACAGCATATGGATAGAAAACCTGAACTCTGTACTGGATGACAATAAAACGTTGACTCTTGCTAATGGGGACCGTCTGACGATGTCGCCCACGTCCAAGATTATATTTGAGCCTGAAAATATAGACAATGCCTCGCCGGCCACCGTATCTAGGAATGGGATGGTGTACATGAGCTCATCGGGTTTGGATTGGGATCCAGGTATTACTACGTGACGATTTTAAACATAAATTCAACTATTCAATCAATCAAATACGCTTTATTGTTTAAATAAGGAAGGTACATTTAAATATCTATTTTGTTGACGAGTAAAGAAACAGACCAGTGGTTCGCTGATCCGTTCTCGTCATGGGTTCTTTCTCTTTTTTCCGCACGGGTGGTGTCTTAAAAGAGAAAGGGATATGCGGGAAACAATAGTTGAATGTAACATCGAATTTATACTATCTGTGCTATGTATGACATAAACATTTATTTTTTATGCCTTTACTGGCTGATCACAGAGATCAAAGAAATACCTGTAACCACCTACATGTTTCCATTGGTTGATTGGGAATATAACAGCATAGTCAAATGGGTACTAGAGTCAACTGTTAGCCTCCAAAAAAGGTGTGATCGTCAACGACCATCAACTAGGCGATTTGGTCAAATGCTTCCGTATAGGCAATTACTGAGATCGCGTGCTTCGAATATATCGTCACTTTCCACCAGTGAGATTGTGACAAACATGTCGCTACATTATCATCATAAAAGAAAATGAAAAGCAATGCAAATAGCCAATAGTGGATTTCCATAAGATCTAATACTGCTCCTATAGCCTATTTTCTAGTCCCGAACTATATAGAACATGATATCAACAATGGGCAAATAAACATAAATTAATATTTATATCCATTATTATTAAAACATTTATTCCCCGTGGCACTGTTATTAGTTACTTTAAAACTGGTTAAAAAGGTTGGCAAAGGGTGTGCAGTTTGAATTACATATCTATACACAAAATCTCACAAAATCACTAAAGTTTTTGGATAATTCTCTATTTAGTTACAACAATCACTGTTGAGTTCAACAATGTAATAAAAATCACTATCGATTATCAATTATTCATGATTTGTTGTGAATATTTAATTTGTTAATGTTAATGATGTTGTGTTTCCAGTTCTTCAAGCATGGCTCAAAACTCGCTCGTCCCGGGAAATAGAAGTTCTCAGTGATCTGTTCGAGCAAACATTCCCCATCGTCTACACGTGGTGCACGCAAAACCTCGTCTTCAGCATGCGAGTACTGCAGAGCAATATTATACTGCAGATGTTGAACTTGCTTGAAGGTCTGGTACCTCCTCAGGTAGAGGAAACAGAAGATCCGTGCACCACCAAGTCTGTCAATGGCGATATTGACGACGAAGAGGACAAAGAGAAAACTGAAGAAATAATACTCTTCACGCACGAACACTTGCACAAAATATACGTTTTTACACTAGTTTGGGGATTCGGGTCTCTCCTCGAAACAGTCGACCGAATTAGATTTGACACTTATTTAAAAACCACTTTCGCCGAGGTCTTGGACTTTCCGAAACATCCAACTAATAAACCTTCGATCACATTCGATTTCTACGTAAAGCATCCCGGAAAATGGGAGCTGTGGGACGACTTAGTTACAACCTATCAGTATCCGGACACAGCCTCCCCGGATTATTCAAGTATCCTGGTGCCAATCGTCGATAATGTGAGAATTAACTATTTGATACATTGTATAGCAAAACAAGGGAAGGCAGTGCTATTGCTGGGCGAACAGGGCTCTGCAAAGACTGTTATGATGAAAGCTTATATGAAGAATGCAAACCCAGAACAGTTCATGGGACGCGCTTTCAATTTCTCTTCGGCGACGAGCCCTTATCAGTTCCAGAAGACGATAGAAAGTTACGTGGAGAAACGCAGCGGCATGACCTTTGGACCACCAGGAGGGAAAAAGATGCTGGTGTTTATAGACGACATAAACTTGCCTCAGATCAATGAATGGGGCGATCAAATCACGAACGAAATCGTCAGGCAGACTATGAGCATGGGTGGATTCTATAGTTTGGAAAAACCTGGTGACTTTACAACAATAGTGGACATTCAGTTTTTGGGTGCAATGGGACAACCCGGTAGGTGTATTTCATATATATATGAATTCACGAAACTAAAAATGTAAATAAGTAATTATTACATGCCTGGTACCCACCGATTGTTTAATCCACTTATTTATTTTATTATATATCTAGTAGGTTTCAAAAGTAGTCTAGCGCAAACTCAATCAATTTAGATTTTTTTCGAACACCTTAAATTTCGAACTTTGAATTTAATTCTTGTGCTGTAGATAGTAGTCACTAGAAACTAGATTTTTTTAATCATAATTAAAATATGCACGAATGAAGCAAATTATACCTTTAATTTATATTAATTTTGTACATACACCACAATAAAAGAATTAATTTCAGGTGGCGGCAGAAACGACATTCCATCACGACTGAAACGTCAGTTCGCCATTTTCAACTGTCCTTTACCAAACGACGATTCTATAGACAAGATCTTCAAAGTTATCGGGGAGGGACACTATAACGCAAAACGTGGATTCACTATTGAAGTCAGGACCTTGATCAAGAAAGTCATACCGCTAACTAGGGAGCTCTGGATGCGAACCAGACAGAATCTATTACCAACTCCTGCGAAGTTTCACTATGTGTTTTCACTGAGAGATTTGTCAAGAGTGTGGCAAGGAATGGTCGGGACCTTGCCAACTGTGATAGAATCGGAGAAGTGTTTGATGCTACTGTGGAAGCACGAGTGTTCGAGAGTTTTCTCTGATCGGTTCACGCATCAGCTCGATAAGGATTGGTTCAACAAGACCTTGTACGAGATAGCGGAAAAGTTGTTAGGTGTGGAATATAAAAAAATGATGGAAAAGGAACCGGTTTTCGTGGATTTTATGAGGTAAAGTATTCATTTATCTTCTTCTTATCTTCAAGAGCAGGGTGATTAGGCATCTACTGAGATCGCGTACTTCATCTTCGGCCACATCGTCACTTTCCATCAATCAGGTGAGATTGTGGTCAAACGCGTATCCAGTTAATCATAAAGAAATATCATATATCGTAGTATCATAGATCGATGGAAACTATTCAAACCAAACCTATTTTATTACAAAGCTTTCCACTAAATAATATACTTATTTGTAATTAAACTATTCACAGAGATGCTCCAGAGCCAACCGGAGAAGAGGGCGAAGACGCCGATATGGAATTGCCCAAAGTTTATGAACCAGTTTTTGACTACAGTGAACTACGAGACAGATTGGATATGTTTCTATCCCAGTTCAACGAAATGGTCCGTGGATCAGGCATGGATCTGGTCTTCTTTCCGGATGCTATGTTACATCTGGTGAAGATATCACGTGTTATTAGACACCCTCGAGGGAACGTTATGTTGGTCGGAGTAGGAGGGTCTGGCAAACAGTCACTAACAAAACTGTCTACATTTATAGCTGGTTACCGGTCCTTCCAAATTGCTTTAACCAGATCTTATAACGTTGGAAACTTCTTGGAAGACCTGAAACTACTTTATAGATCCTGTGGTGTACAAGGCAAAGGCACGACGTTCATTTTTACTGACTTAGATATAAAAGAAGAAGGTTTCCTTGAGTATTTGAATAACATATTGTCTTCTGGAGTGATATCAAATCTATTTACCAAAGACGAGCAACAGGAAATAATTTCGGAGTTGACTCCGATCATGAAGCGAGAGAACCAGAAACGGTCTCTCACCAACGAGCTTGTGATGGAATATTTCCTGAATAGAACATGTCAAAATCTCCATGTTGTTTTGTGCTTCTCTCCGGTAAGTATGGGACTAGAATTTAAACATTTTTAAACGTTATAAACACCTCCAGTGATTAATCTTCTTTTTAGGTAAGTGAAGCCTTTCGTTACCGTGCACTCCGGTTCCCTGCTCTCATATCTGGTTGCACAATTGATTGGTTTCAACCCTGGCCCAAAGATGCACTGGTATCCGTTGCTGATCACTTTCTCGCCGAGTTCGAAATTGAGTGCACTAAAGAAGTGAAAAAAGAGCTTGTCACAGTACTAGGGACCATACAAGATGTCGTATCGCAAGTATCAACTGAATACTTCCAAAGGTTCCGAAGGTCATCACATGTCACTCCAAAATCGTATCTCAGTTTTATTGGTGGCTATAAGACAATATATCAGATGAAGCAGAAAGAGTTAGGCGACGGTGCATTAAGAATGGACACTGGATTAGAGAAACTTAGAGAAGCGTCTATATCTGTAGAAGTATTGAAGAAAGATTTAGCAGTCATGGAACAAGACCTAGCTCTTGCATCAGAAAAAGCTGATCGAGTGTTAACCGAGGTAACAGAAAGAGCAATGCAAGCAGAAATAGTTAAAAACCAAGTGCAAATAGTGAAAGAAAAAGCAGAAGCCTTAGTTGCTTACATAGCTGAAGAAAAAGAAAAAGCAGAGAGAAAATTGGAAGCAGCAAAGCCAGCTCTGGAAGAAGCGGAGGCAGCATTGAACACGATCAAGCCAGCTCATATAGCTACTGTTAGAAAACTGGGCCGACCTCCACATCTTATAATGAGGATCATGGACTGTGTGCTAATCCTGTTTCAAAGGCGATTACATCCGTTGATATCAGATACTGCCGCTCCGTGTCCAAAGCCGTCGTGGGCAGAGTCACTAAAGGTAAGGTACGATGTAGGCGAGCAAATATGTGTGTATTAATAAATTAATTAATAAAAATGTGTCCACTAAGTTAAAACAAGAACGTTTTCCTTCATAATATTCACGTTTTTTACATTTATTTAGATGATGGCTAGCACAACGTTCCTCCTGCAATTACAAAATTACCCGAAAGATATAATAAACAACGAGATGGTGGAACATCTGGTGCCCTACTTCGAGATGGAGGATTATAACATGGACACGGCAAAGCGTGTCTGCGGTGATGTCGCAGGGCTATTGTCGTGGACCAAAGCTATGGCGTTCTTCCACAGTGTCAATAAAGAGGTGCTGCCATTAAAGGCCAGTTTGATGCTGCAGGAGGCCAGGTTGAAGGTACCTACTGAGAACTTTGACATAAAATATGTAATTACATAGTTTGCTTGAGATCGTCGGTGGCTCAGCGGTTAAGATACGGTCTCCCAATTTGGGAGGTCCGGGTTCGATTCCCAGACAGCATACCAATGAATATTTTAAATTTAATTTAATTTTTTATGTGCATTTATCCGACTGCTCTTAAAAAGCGAAGGAAAATACCGTGAGCAAACCTGCATGCCTGACAAATAAAAATTCTAAGGCATGTTAAGTTCCCAACCCGCATTGGGCGAGCGTGGTGGACTATGCCCCATACTCCCTAATTATACGAGGGAAGGTCTATATCCCTGCAGTGGGATTTTTACGGGCTGAGATGATGATGGTTGCCCACTGTCTCAAGAGTACGTGAAATATAGCTAGAGGCGTCGTACGTAGGGTAACTACTGCTGCGCAGTCTTTATTATTAGAAAACATTTTTGCCTCGCGTATATTCGCAAACTCGTGGAACAGAATAACACAACTAGTGATGATAATCGAATACTTAATATTTTTTGTATAGGTGGCAATGGAAGATTTAGCTTCGGCAGAGAGACAGCTAGAAGAACGAGAGATGTCTTTAAGGAAAGTAAAGGAGCAGTACGAATCAGCCGTATCAGAAAAACAACAGCTCACTGACGCTGCTAACGTGTGTCTGAGAAAAATGACAGCGGCCACAGCGCTCATAAATGGTCTGGGCGGCGAAAAAATCCGATGGACCCAGCAGAGCAAAGACTTTAAGGAGCAATTGGGAAGATTGGTTGGTGACGTTGTTCTAGCCACTGGTTTCTTATCTTACTGCGGCCCCTACAACCAGGAGTTCAGAAATAACCTACTCAATACTTGGATGGGAATTCTAAAGAATAAACAAATACCTGTGACAGACAACTTAAACATAACAAACATGTTAGTAGAAAATGCTACCATCTCTGAATGGACACTGCAAGGTCTCCCAAATGATGATTTATCAGTACAAAATGCTCTCATTGTAACGAAATCCAGTTCGTACCCGCTTCTAGTGGATCCTCAAAGTCAGGGGAAAAACTGGATTAAAAATAAAGAAAGCACTAATGAGTTACAGATTACTTCACTGAATCATAAATATTTCCGGACGCATCTTGAAGATAGTCTGTCTCTTGGAAGACCACTGTTAATTGAAGATGTTGGAGTTGAATTAGATCCAGTAATCGACAATGTGTTAGAGAAAAACTTTATAAAGTCTGGATCCATAGAGAAAGTTATAGTAGGTGACAAGGAGTGTGACGTTATGCCCGGTTTTATGCTGTATATTACTACAAAACTACCGAATCCAGCCTACTCGCCCGAGATAAGTGCAAAAACATCAATAATAGACTTCACCGTTACTATGCAAGGGCTTGAGGATCAGCTACTTGGAAGAGTTATATTAATGGAGAAATCAGACTTAGAAGAAGAGCGGGTAGCTCTCTTCGAATCTGTTATGAAAAACCAAAGAAGCATGAAAGAATTGGAAAGCAACCTTCTTTGTCGGCTGACATCTTCAGAAGGTTCTTTAGTAGATGATGAGGCTCTCATTCAAGTCTTACAGATCACAAAGACGACTGCTGAAGAAGTCAATGAGAAACTGAAAGTAGCTGAAGTTACTGAAAAAAAGATTATAAAAGCCCGAGAAGAGTTCCGAGCAGTCGCCGCCAGAGGGTCGATTCTGTACTTCTTGATTGTAGAAATGAGTAATGTCAACATTATGTATCAAAACTCGTTGAAACAATTTCTAACTATCTTCGACAATTCGATAACGAAATCTACGAAGAGTAATGTAACAGAAGAACGCATAAACATAATTCTGAAGTATTTAACGCACGAGGTGTGGGCGTTTACGCTGCGTAGTTTGTATGAACGGCATAAAGCGCTGTTCACGCTGATGCTGGCTATGAAGATCGATTGTCATCGAGGTCTGATATCGCACGACGAGTTCACGGCATTTGTGAAGGGTGGCGCATCGCTAGATCTGAACGCCGTGACGCCGAAACCATTCAGATGGATCCTAGATATCACGTGGCTGAATTTAGTAGAGATCAGCAAATTGAAAACTTTTTCCGATGTCCTAACCAGGGTAAGATTACTTATTTACTTTAGTATACTATAGATTCGGAATTCGTTTACGTTTAAAGATACTTTATTCTCATTAAAGACAATGTCACTTACCTGAGAAAAGATGTAACTTACAAAAAGACACTGCTGTTCACCCCCACAGATTAGACGATTGTAATAATACACTGAGCATTCAGTATTTGTAGGTATTAGATTGTCCGGCCGTAGTAATGGTATGGTAAAAGGGAATCCTTCAAACAAAACCTAAAATATATGTTGGGCTAACTTATGCTTGAAATTATTAACGAACGTAGTAAACGTTATCATGAACAGCCTTACACTACGCGCCTCCACTGTTGAGGCATGGTTTCCTCTTACTGAGAGCGTTGATAGGCCATAATCCACCACGGATCAAGTGTGGATTGGCGGATTTGTGTCAGAATAGTGGCCACCTGACAGTCAGTGCTTTCAGGACGCCCACTAGGTCACCGATTTTACTTAACGCCTGTCTTCAATTGGTAACAACCGGGACCGACTATTTAACGTTCCCTCCGAAGCTCGGAACTATAGAACACTCGTAATATAATGTCACACAGAAATTGCTTAACTTTACTAATCGAAAACGAATAGCGATTGTAACTACCACACGAATGCTTCCATACGAGTAAGTCGTTCCATAAATTCCCTAAGGTGTGAGCGTAAATCTTCAAAATTAACATGGGAAATTTCAATTATTTTGATCGTGTCAAGGACTAACGCAAAGGTGGTAATTTTTAAAGTTTCTTGCAGAATTGTAGTCCGTGAGGACCTTGGGGTTACGACAGCTTATATTACAAAGAAAGTCAAAATATTAGAATGTTGGATTCAGTATATTCAGATCAGGATTGTTCTTAGTAACAAATTTCTAGACTGACGTAATTGTGATTGTCATACTTAAGGGCCAGCAGCAGGACAAAATATAAAGAATAGTTCTGTCATGGGAATCACCATGTTGACCTGTCGAGTTCCGGAATTCCAAATAATTCATATATGTCGGCGAAAATGATTAATAAAGGATTGATTTGACTACGAGGCACAGTGCGTGTTCGTGACGTATCGCCACCGTCGGGAACACGTGCTCACGGAACGTCGGGGGGCCGGCGTGGAGCATCGAGGCATTGCTGGTGCGACACGCGTTCGGTGCACACGCATACTCCGACGGATCGTTTGCCTCTAAAGTCATTACTTGATTTATTGTACTGAGTGTTAGTTTAATTATTCACATTAAACCTTGTTGATTTTGTAACGGTGTTAATTTCATTTAGTTGCCCGCCTCTCTCAAGTTAGGTACTCGATTTTCGTATAACGCTAAGTCTGAGTCGCAAGAGAACGCCCGTGCTGTTTCTTTTCCGACATCAGAAGTGGGATACGGGACCCGGGAATACGCGTGAGGCGGCAACGCAAGTGAACATGAGTGAACCCAGTGCAACTGATTCCGCGAATGCGGATCACACCCAAGGCGTCGGCGCAGGCGAGTCCGCCGCCGCGCTGCTACAGCTGCTACGCGGGTTGACCAGTGGGTTGCAACCGCCTGCTCCGGCGGCGCTTATCGAGTTCGATCCCGACGATCCGGATGCCGACATCGAGGGCTGGTGTAAGATCAATGAGGTTATCGTAATGCACAAGAATCTCGAAGGTACCGATTTATTATTACCGTTAATGAAGGCCTTACGTGGCCGAGCTGCCACGTGCTTAACCAAGTTGCAGCCCGATTGTATAACGTGGGTAAATGTGAAAAATACTCTGATCGCAAAATTTGCAAAACCCATGCTAATGCAGGATTACTTCGATCGTGTTATTAAATTTAAAATGCTAGATAAAGAAACAGCGGCCGACGCAGGATTGCGTCTTTGGCATTTGATTGAGACGATACCTAAAATTGAATTTAACGACGAAGTAATTACCGGCTTTGCTGTGTCCATTTTGTCAAATTGCGAACAAAATTTAAGACGTGAATTAAACTCTCATACTATAACCACAAAGACGCAACTATGTCGCATATTACGTGGTGTATCAATGAAGCGACAAAATGAGGATCTGACTACGTACGTCGAGAATAAACGCCCGAGATTTAATAGTCAGCGCCCGGCAACGTCTATTTTCAGCGGGAGTTGTCATCGGTGTGGTGAGAGTGGCCACAAAATTTTGAATTGTCCTCACGGTCGTTACGAAAGTTCACAGATTTACAAACCGCCCACATCACGATTTACGCCATCAGCGACCCCAGCGGCGCCTCCACGCTACGAAGAGAAGCGTCCCGTGGTGTGCTACGCATGCGGGAAGCAGGGGCACGTCGCCAGCGCCTGCGCTGCTGCTGCTGCCCTCCGCGAGGCCAACCAACCTCCTAGGAAAGAGGTCAAGCTATGCAGCAAGCGGGCGGTTACTGGTGAGCTACATGCTGCAGGTATGAGTTGTCGTTTTCTTTTTGACTCCGGTTCGGAGTGCTCTCTAATGAAAAATAGTATTGCAGAAAAATTAAATGGTGCGTTATTTTATGACACTGTAGTATTGGTAGGTATAGGTAGTTCGGACGTAAAATGCACTAAGCAATTGAGATGCCCAGTTAACGTTCAAGGCTTAACTTTGAAAATTTTATTTCATATTGTTGATGATTTGAACTTGGTCGAACCCGTCCTTCTTGGCCGCGATATAATTGATATGGGGGTGCATGTGGAACTCGGTGCTAATGGCATCAATTTATTTAAATCTAAGTTTTCTCAGTTCGCTTCTTGTGTCAGTACCCTACTTGAATCACAAGTAGATACGGCTTTAGTGGACGATACTAAGGGTTCCCTATTAACTCTACTACATTCCTATTCAAAGTATTTTGTGGATGGTACCCCGACAAGGCGTGTTACTACGGGAGAAATGAAAATTGAGCTCATCGATCCTAATAAAGTGGTACAAAGGCGTCCCTACAAACTATCAGCTAGTGAACAACAAATCGTAAAAGATAAGGTATCTGAGTTACTCGAGGCAGGCGTCATTCGTGAAAGTAGCTCTCCTTTCGCCAGTCCCATTCTGCTGGTCAAGAAGAAGGACGGGAGCGACCGCATGGTTGTTGACTATAGAGAGCTAAATTCAAACACTCGCAGCGACAACTATCCTCTACCGCGAATTAGTGATCAGATCGATAGATTACACGGCGCTAATTACTTTACCTCCCTTGACATGACGTCAGGCTTTCATTGTATCAGTGTAGAGTCTGCCTCCATTGAACGTACTGCGTTTGTTACCCCTAACGGGCAGTTTGAGTACATGGCTATGCCCTTTGGCCTCAAAAACGCACCGTCGGTGTTCCAAAGATGTATTCAAAATGCTCTGAAGGGCTGTGAATTTGCTCAAGTTTATATTGACGACATTTGCATTCCATCGGTTTCGGTAGAGCAAGGATTAGAACGTCTTGAGTTAGTTCTCAATGCGCTTACGAAGGCTGGGTTCTCTCTGAATTTGAAAAAGTGTAAATTCCTAAAGCGTGAAATTTCTTATTTGGGTTATGAGATAAAATCGGGGGAAATCAGGCCAAATCGTAATAAAGTACAAGCTCTGGTAGAGATCCCAGCCCCTCGTACGGCCACGCAAGTTCGCCAATTTATTGGGCTGGCATCATATTTCAGACAGTTTATACCTAACTTTTCATTACTCATGGCCCCTCTGTACCCACTTACGCAACACAATGGTAATATCAATTGGACTGAACAACATAGCGATATACATAGGCGTGTAGTAGATATTCTGACCTCTGAACCGGTGTTAGCAATATACGACCCAGATAGAGATGTAGAGCTACATACGGACGCGAGCGCCCTGGGCTACGGCGCTATTCTGATCCAGAGGCAAGGGAGAGCGCAGCACGTGGTAGCGTACTATAGCCGGCGCACCTCCGCCGCTGAGTCGCGCTATCACTCATATGAGCTGGAGACTCTGGCGGTGGTGCGTGCTGTAGAGCACTTCAGACACTATTTATATGGACGCCACTTCACAGTTCGTACCGACTGCAATGCGCTTAAGTCATCTAGCACAAAAAAGGATCTTACGCCTCGCGTACATAGGTGGTGGGCAATACTGCAAAGTTACGATTTTAATGTAGAGTATAGAGAGGGGCGCTTAATGCCACATGTAGACTTTTTATCTAGAAATCCATTACCTCACTCGGACACCGATGATAATAACATTGATGTGGTGTCCCAAAAGAAGGTCCAACTCTTAGATTTGCAACAAGAATGGTTAGCTGTGGAGCAGCAAAGAGATAGTGAGATAGTAGACATTATGAACAAATGGAGAGTCGGTGACTTATCGCGAGATTCTGCCCAATCATATGATATTAGAAAGGGCGTTTTGTACCGAAAAGTGCAACGCAATAAACGCAGCATGTGGCTGCCTATAGTTCCCCGGTCGTTAGTGTGGTCCCTTATAAGCCATGTACATTCGGAAGTAAAGCATCTCGGGTATGATAAGACGCTTGATAAATTGTTTGACTTATATTGGTTCCCTGGCATGGCAAAGGCTGTAAAAAAGTTTGTAGATGCGTGCTTGGTATGCAAAGCTTGCAAAGGAACTTCAGGGGCCCAACCTATTCAGTTACACAGTATACCGAAAGTTGCGGTACCATGGCATACGATCCACATAGATTTAAGCGGTAAACTAAGCGGTAAAAGCTCAAAAAAGGAGTATGTGAGTGTCGTTATCGATAGCTTTACTAAATATGTTCTGTTACGGTTGACTGCGAGCTTAGATGCCAATAGCGCTATAGAATCGTTAAAAGAGGCCATCAACTTGTTCGGTACACCGAAGCGCATTATTGCTGACCAGGGCCGTTGTTACATAAGTAGTTATTTTCAAAAATTCTGTTCAGAAAATAATATAGAGCTCCATACTGTCGCGGTTGGGGCTTGTAGAGCCAATGGGCAGGTGGAGCGAGTAATGCAAACACTCAAAAACTTACTCACTATCACTGAAAATAGTTCAGATACCGTGTGGAGAGACGAACTTGGTGCACTTCAGCTCGCGTTAAACAGTACTAAATGTAGAGTCACCGGTTACTCGGCAACTGAGCTCATGTTTGGGATCAAATCGCAGCCTTTAGGCATCTCTAGGATAGCTTGTAATGATGAGACTTCCGAATGTAGAGCCGACTTAAACGAGATTCGTAAGAACGCCTCCGACAATATAGAACATATAGCAGAGTCAGACATGGTACGTTTCAATAAAGGAAGAACACCAATAAGGTCATTTAGTAAGGGTGATTTCGTATTTCTTAAATGTTGCGAGCGAAACCAAACTAAGTTAGATAGGAAGTTTAGAGGGCCTTTTAAAGTAATCGGAGTCTTAGAAAATGACCGCTATGAGCTGCAGCACGTAGACGGCTCAAAGAGAAAGTACAAATACCCCCATGAAAGCTTGCGTAAGGTTCCGGGAGGGCGCGAAGGACTAACTGAAATGGCAGAAGCTTTATGTAATCAAGCGTTAGAGCAAGATGAGCCTGTGTCGGCGGATAATGGTAGTGATATAGAGGTTAATAACTTGGTCACGGGTAGCACTGCGGCGCAGGTGCACCGTGAGGCAGAGAGTGGTGCGGTGGTCGTTGAACCAGCCGGCACAGAGGATGATGTTGAAGGTACGTTAAGTAGCATCTCGCTATTGGCCGCAAGCTGCTGGCCTGCCGCGTGCTATATGCATGTCGGTCCCCAGTGCGTGGCGCGGAGCTGTAGTGAGTGCTATACGCGTTACTTGTACTGGATGCTTTCGATGAATGAAAATATTGGGAATTTGTAGAGTTGAAGTCTTTTTAAATTGTCTTAATAACCTTTTATTGACAGTAACTTTACTGAGGAGTTTACAATGTAGAACTCAATACAGTGATTGATAATGAATTTGACTGTGATGGTAATGCCGGGTTTGTGTTTTTCAGATGAGTAACGCGCGAGGGCGCGCGTACGTCAGGAAGGCCGTGTCGGCGAAAATGATTAATAAAGGATTGATTTGACTACGAGGCACAGTGCGTGTTCGTGACGTATCGCCACCGTCGGGAACACGTGCTCACGGAACGTCGGGGGGCCGGCGTGGAGCATCGAGGCATTGCTGGTGCGACACGCGTTCGGTGCACACGCATACTCCGACGGATCGTTTGCCTCTAAAGTCATTACTTGATTTATTGTACTGAGTGTTAGTTTAATTATTCACATTAAACCTTGTTGATTTTGTAACGGTGTTAATTTCATTTAGTTGCCCGCCTCTCTCAAGTTAGGTACTCGATTTTCGTATAACGCTAAGTCTGAGTCGCAAGAGAACGCCCGTGCTGTTTCTTTTCCGACATATATTTTAAATCCATTAGAAAACACTACAAAAATGTTGTTTAATAAACAATGCTACTTCTTAAATAAAATATTTTCATTACCAATTTGATGTTTTTGCCATCGACTCGCTGAAGATGAAGATCACCTGAATTTCCAAGTACTAAACAATATTAGTTTTCCATGTTCTGTTTGGGACATTTCCACTCCATTTGGGATAAAAGTCGTGCGTTTATGTATGTATGTCAGTACATTATAACACTTAGGTAGGTACTCATAGTATTTATTATAAATTATTTTTAATATGTCCGCCTGGCTAAGTCTCGTCAAGCAACAAAGTTGACAGCATTATTCCGGCTGTTTGAGATAGTTTAGTTAGCCCCCAAAAAGTTGCGGGTTCTGGGTGTGCGCGCTTTCACCTTCAACCTCATCTTCACATAACATCAGATGTAATTAAAGCAAGCGCTAACCCGTAAATGCAATAAAAAAACATTTAGTGTGCTCCGTCCGAATGGTTCTATCAACGATACTACAGATCACAAAGCCGTCCTAAATGGCGCGTCAACAATATAACGACGGCGCGCGGCACTGATGGATCATAATAAACAAGGTCATACATAACAAGAGTCACATAAGTTGGGTTATATCGGACTTCTCGGGTTGCCAGTTTAAAGAGTTACTTATCTGATCACTGCATCACAAGCAGCATCGGCGTATTCTATAGTGGATAGTGACCCTGCCAGCGAAACCAATGGTTGCGGGTTTGAATCCCGCCAAGGGTAAATGTTTGTGTGATGAATACGAACATTTATTCCCGAGTTATGGATGTTTATATAAATATTTATGTATGTTTATCCGTTATCTAGTATCCATAGCACAAGCTTTGCTTAGTTTGGGACTAGATGGTTGGTGTAGGTAAGTGTACGAAATATTTATTATTATTATTTATTCTAATATTTCCGGTGTGTAATAAATTTGTCGATGTTATAGAGATGATTTTGATCGGCAGGTACCGCATTATAACTGAAGAGTAAATACAAAAATTCATATTGCTTTCTCAGATTTCATCAAACGAGAAGGAATGGCGGGTTTGGTACGAGAAGGCTAAGCCAGAAGAGGAAACATTGCCAAGCGGCTACCAGGAGAGTCTCGACGTGTTTCGGAAATTGCTCCTCATCAGGTCTTGGAGCCCAGACCGAACTCTATCGCAGGCCAGAAAATATATCGTTGGTTAGTTGACAGCCGTTGATGATATTACCTTAGTCATGAAAAAAAAATGAAATACTAGACATAATTTCTAAGGTTTGAAATTGTTAAGACCATTAAAAGTGTGGGGAAATCGAAGTGAAAGTCCAAAGCAATGTTACGGACCGACTTCGACCCTCGAAAATTATCCGATATTGAAACGATTTCCAATATCGAATAGTTGGGAGCGAGTCTAAGGGCTCGAGGTGTGCGGGGCGGGTATTATCATAACTATAAATAGAATATTTTGAAAACCCACGTAATATCATCAAATACACCAAACATCTGTGTTAAAAGCTAAATTTCTTCGAAACGGCTTCATTAAACATGTCTACTAACCTCATTTAACCTATAATATAAAAAAATAAATCCGGATCAATCCTGGACATACACACACAAGCCTAAAAATTATAAATAATACTTGCAAATATTTATTTTTCAAATAGAGTCGATAGACTCTTAAATATTGTAAAATATTACGACATTTTCCTGTTTCCATTAGCTGAAAATAAATGGTTATTATTTCCAATGAAATGTGGATTTTCATCATGCATGACCGTAGGACCACTGAATGACCGAGTCATAAATTATTATTTGTCAATCATCTATCGAAATATATATGTATCGAAATCACTCAAATCATAGGATGATGCGTGCATAAGGGCACGCCTCGGCCTCAATATATGAATTTGACATTACTACAATTTTCATTACAATCAGATCCATCAATTAAATTTTGGTATGATGACGACCTGTAGTGTGCTAGCAAATTAGCGAATACTTTTAGGGCTGATTACAAGTCTGGATGCAGTTGTATGTGAGGCATTATGTCGAATGTACTATGAGCATGTAAATTCTCGGAGAATCCTAGGAACTTAATAGAGATTTCAGGACTGGAGAATTTTCATCCCTCGAGATGGTGTGGGTAACCCTCTGTATAATTCGCATAGGTGATAGTGATTTTAAATATAGTGTTAATTTCCATAACTTAGTTATTTAAATAAGACAACAGTTGCTATCTGTCCAACATACGAACATAATAATTTGCTTACAAAAATTCAAATAAACAAATATATCTTCAACAGAAATTGACATTATTGATACGAATTGATTGCTGACGATGGCTCCGTATTATTTAGAATTAATAGACCAAAAAGCTCTAACTCTCAAATAGTGAAATGGATTAAGCCAAATCATTCTTCGTCTTCGTCGATATCGTTCGGGTTTGATTGAAATGTGGGATAAACTTTTCGTTATAGTCCCTCAGTTCGAGAATTCAAAGATAACCTACACCACAAGTTATCATGCCCTGGTACTGAAATTGTATCCGTTATACGGGTCAGCCAGGTAGACGTTGCCACTTCGACTGTACTGTACTTCTGTAGCATAAACTCCATTGCAATGAATTATCTGATTATTTTGCAGAATAGAATCTAAAACACAATGAATTTATTTTCATAGATTTCTAAACATTTAGGCTAGTTTATCCTATTTTAACTAATTTCGGCACGACGAAATTAGGTACTTAAAAGGCGGGCTGAGCGGTGAGCGGACCCTATAACTGGAAATAAATCAACAATGACTAACTTTTTCTTTTTTTTTGTTTTATATTTTAAAAACTAAAATAGTTTTATTACTTGTATTGCTCTCGTTAAATAATAAAAGTTAAATATAAAAACACTCATTTAATAAAAAAAAACCTGGACGGTTTAGTAAAGAATAACAAGTACACGGTGCTTCAACTACGTGGGTCCGAAACCCGAAACACTTTTTGCGCAACAGTACGAAGTACCAGGAACCCATAAGTAAGGAACAGTTTTCGCTTGGTACACTTGTCAAGCCAGACTACTGTGAATATAGGTCTGAAGTTGGATGAAAATCAAAACGCTGAAACTAGACAATTTATATCGGCTATGTACTCGTATGTTACGTACATACGAGTACATAGCTATCTTTATCACTTATGCGTTAGCACAGACACAGAATTAATATAATACTAACGGCACAGGCCTAAAATAATAAAATGTCGTATTATATTTTATTATTCAATGAAAAACTTGGTAAACACCAAAGTATTGTCAAAAAGCCGGTCGGCAAAAAGTTTGTGCCGGACCGACATTCCAAACTCAATCATGAAAGCCACGTGTTCTTACTGCAAAGCAGGCATACAAGAAGCATGACAAAAGCCTGACAAACTATCTGACTTGAACCAGGAGATAATAAGTCAATGAGAGGTATCCATTTGAACTTTAACATGCTCCGAGACTGACTGAGAGCGAGCGCATGCGCGTCGCGTCGGCGCATCACAGGGTCATTGCTTTTCGTGGCGAACCGAGTTCTGCCATTCGTATCGTAGCACCCGTAGCAGAAAGACGTAGAGTCTATACAGTACTCATCATGAACAGAATTTTTCGTAAAAATGTTTCTTCACACAACGCGAGGTTAACCATCATTTTCATTATATTTATGGTCACTAAAAGTATGCACTTTGTGGCACGATTATGTAGTTCCAATATTATTGTAGCAATTTTTTTATTTATTTTTAAGCACAGAAGCGGAGTTTTTAAGTGTGTCCGGATGCGGCACTGTAGCGCCACCGAAATACATCTAGTCGTTTCGAATATATTAGGTCTTTACCCATGAAATTGGCGTTTTGTATGAATAATTTCATTAACACTGTTTTCTCCATACAAACATTTTTGTTATTTTTTTTGGGAACGGCAAATTCAAATTTTGCTAAACTTTGTGTGTATTATCGGATAACATTAAGTTAAGTATAGGCAGCGTTAATTTTTAAAAGTAACCGCTTTATAAAAGTTTCCGCGAATCTAAGAAATGATTATGGGAAGCACATGAAAGAGTTCTGTTAATTTTTTTTTTAATGTGATTAAGCCCAGAAATTAAAAAATATTTCATGTGAAACCTTGAAATAATATTCCATTTTCCAAATAAAAAACAAATTTGGATATAGTTTTGAAAATCGCAGGAATTGGTACATATGATTAACGAAGAAAATTTAATAAATAATAAAGAAGATAAGATAATTTTCAATTGTTGTGTACACTATTTTCTGCCCAATCTAATAAACGCTACGTATCTCTAAGGTTTGCTGGTAGAAAACTCTATCGGAGTTAAGCTCGCCTTTGTACATTTTATATACAATGCATATTTCTGTAACAATTTTGTGTACAATAAAGATATAAAGAAAGAAAAGAAAGAAAAAAAAATCTGCAACTTCATAGATAAAGACCCAATATTTAGGTTTTAATACACTTACATTGTTTACGTAGATGATGTATCCATAGTATTTGTTTTTCCTGTCACGATCGCCATAAGTTGTGGTCTCAGCACTCCCTTGAACCTTAGCTTTTTAATAATTTTTATATTGATATTTGGCGGGACAAGTCAGTGCTGAAACCACAACACATAGTCTCTCGATAACTATATATATAAATATAAATATTCAATATTTAATTAGAAGAGGAGAATAAAGACAAATATGCAATTTGTTACATACTACATTACCAAATCGTCGGGTACCTAGACTGATTTAAAAATGATATTATCAGAAAGCAAAACGTTATTAACAATAATTTTATTTTTGAATGCCGAGCAGTGCAGCCAATACGTAAAGGTTATGTGTGCGATTTAATTAAATTGCTTTGTGTTTGTCTTACGAGTTTTTTAAGTTGATTTTTTCAAATATCGAAAGAGTTTGTGAAAACATCTTCCATTTTGTATCCAAACCAACTTTATAACGAGTATGGGATTGGTTAGGTTATTAATGCCGGAATTCCGACGATGAGGTCTAACAAGGAAAATCAGTCTCGGAATTTTCGCCGATATAATTATTTTTTATAGAATATTTATTTTTTCGATGCCGTAACATTTTACACACGATATTAAGTTAGATTACCTGTGTAGATAGAAGAAAATTACACTGTTCTAAATGTGACTGTTATTTTCAACAATAAGTTTAATTCTTTTATGTTATTTACATGGCTCTCTGTCAAAATCGTTTAATTTATATAATTATGTACCTGGGGACTTATTCCCACATGTAAGTTTTTAACTGCAAATATCTTAACTTATTAACCTGCAAATATCTTAAATTATTTCACACAATTAATTCTTCTTGTTAGTTCTCCAAAAAGGAAATAAATAAATAAGGATAAAAACGAGTTTCAAACGGTATTAAAGAAATGTCCAATAATATTTCGGATAATTGGTAGATATTACAACGGATTTGACCCTTTTCCATGATAGCTGAATTTATAAGAGGTAGATGACTATTGTTCTGAGCGAATTCACCTCTACATATTTTTTTTTTCATAAATAACTTGATACACGTTTGAACACTATTTCGCCTGATGGAAAGTGACGATGTAGTCGAAGATGAAACACGCGATCTCAGTAGATGCTTATTCACCCTGTCCTTAAAGATCCCAAAGTTGTAGAATTCAGGAAAGACCAACGCCGGAGGTTTGGCTTTGGCTATTCGCATTTTATATGAAGAGTTCGTGCGAATGTTCGGTATGTTAAATATGTAGTTACATAGTAAGCCGAAGATGGATGACTATTAATTGAGATAGAAGAGTTTCTATAACATATCTGGCTGAAACATTAAAGATGATGAACTTGTCATGATCTACAGATTCATCACGCCAGAGTTATGTTAATAGTTATTTTCGAACAGCGAAGTTATTATGAAGAACTTCGAATCACAAAAACTCCTAACTGATATATAAATTCCTTCCTATTAATTTAAGCAGGTTCACATACAAATCTTACTACGAATTGCTCTTTGTTTTATTTTCTCTTTCTAACAACTACAGTTACTTAAATTGGTCTATCCCTTTCACTCAACGCACATTCTAAAATGAACTAACACCAATTTACGATATTTCCAAGCATTCTTTCTCCTTCGCACATAATATTTTATAATAAATCTGTCTCTTTCATACCACTCTCTTGAATGATCTGAAATAATACCTTACACATACATGCATACCATATCTATAGGAACTTCAAAACTGAGCTATATTGACTCCTCTAAGAATCTATTTCCAAAGAACTTTATATGAAAACTTGTTTACCAACAGCAAATAAGAATTTTCAAATTTTTCCGGGCGTATGAAACGCGCTGCCTACTACTAAAACGTACTCCGTCAATGCCGTCATTCCTGCTCCTTGCAATGTCTGGCGCCCTGGTACTGTTGAACAAAAACCATAATCGCGTTTCAGAAAATCCAGCAGCGCCATCTATTGAGAAATTAAGATACTTTGCATATAACAAGAAGCTATTCATATTAGACCGCAATATCCTTACTCTTACAACAGCAGGTATTGCTGTTTTTGAAAATTTTGAATTATAAATAAGTATGTAGCTGTTTCTATCAATAATATAAAACTCTGGGAAATGGTAGGAGTAAAGGACATTTAGGTGTTTATTTAATTTAGTAGTTTTCTTGGCATTTTACTTGTAGTGTATGTTGTATTTACAAGAAATCTTCAAATAACAACTAAACGCGACAGACCCTCTAAAATATTGTAAAATGATTAATGACATTTTTTCTCGACTTACAATAAATCCTTGATAGCTTAAATTCTTGTGAATTTCAAATTATAAATAAAGTATGTAGCCGTTTCTATCAATAATTTAAATCTGTGGGAAATGGTAGGAATCAAGGATATTTAGGTGTTATTTTAATTAAGTAGTTTTTTGACATTTTAATTATAATGTATGTTGTATTTAAAAGAAATCTTACTTTAACAAATAACCACTAGATGCAATGGATCCTTTAAAATATTGTAAAATAATTAATGACATATCTTCTCTAGGTACTCACAATAAACAGTTATTATTTGCAATACCAACCTACTAGTTGCATTAAATTATCGATGCCCAATGTTATTTACGTTTCAGCTCAAATTGCATTACATGATGTCTCTTTGCATTTTGTAAATGCACCAAAGTCCTGGTCTAACCTTTGACTCGAAGCTACAATGGGGTACACATAATGTAGCTTCCCTTGTTAGTAAATTAAACTCAACAGTAGTTGCCGTTAAAAAAATTAGACATATAAGTAATCTGGCGACTGCAAGGTATACTTCAATTATTTTCACAGTTAATCAAATAAAATCCGCTTTATTGTATATTCAAGGAATTTAGTGTAGTAAATTTTAAAATGTCATAGAGAATCTACTACTATGTGGAGATGCAGCTGATATTAAGGAGTTTTTGTACTGCTCAAACTCGCAATTAGGGCAATGTACAGTTTGAATTTTTCAAGAATGATAATTTTTCAAGAAAACAAAAAATATGACATTGCCATCTTTATACACATTACGCTTAGCACGACGATCGTAGAATTTCCCTCGATGCGTTCACATTTCTACTGTACGTATTACATACATTTATTTAACACCAGTCGACTGCAAATATCAAACAAAACTTATTTAGGAAATTGTGTATTACTAAATTTTAATAAAATTACTAATAATTACTGGAACTTTCAGAGCGCAAAATTAAAAATAAAATGAGTACCATTGGCGAAGCCAAGACAAGACTACATAAGTGATAAAAATGCCTGACTCAAATACCGTATTGTAAAGATGACAATGATCCTTTACAGCAGCTAACTTTGACTAGCTTATAAGATAATTGACAATGCTATTGTGCAGCACTTTTATTTCAATTGTTTTGGGTACTTTATATAATTTATGAATTATTAATTTGTCTACATATTTTCTCATATCAGCCACAGAAAGTCCACTGCTGGACATAGGCCTCCCCCATAGATAGTGAATACTTGGGAGCGGCTTGCATCCAGGGGGACCCGCGATCTTCATCAGGTCGTCCGTCCATCTTGCTACGCTTGCCGGTGCGTGGTCTCCACTCGAGAACTTTAATGCTCCATCCAGCTCCATCGGTCATTATGTCTTCGAGCTATGTGCACTGCCTACTGCCACTTGTACTTACTAGTCCGCTGGCTATGTCAGTGACTCTCATTTGCCTACGGATTTCACTTCATTGCCAATTCGATCACGTACTTAGTGAAACTCATAGCATCGCCCTCTATAGCTCGTTGCGTTAAACTTTCTTATGAGGCTCATAGTGAGAGACCACAATTCAATGTCATCAAAGTCGGGAATTGCGAGGCCGCCGCGGACTGGGGGCCTGGTCCTTCTTCTGTCTCCCATAGGAGGGGTTTGTCATATCAGTATGCTAGGCAAGCGGGTTGGCGAATGCAGACCTCGGGGAGTTTAGGCCAGTAATCAAGTATGCCCATCACTGTACCAAGATGTCAGAAACCCTCTTCATATCCATAAGTTGCTTTGTGCGACACCCACGGGATGTAATGGGATGGTTCTATCCTACTCTGCGCAAAACCACAGGGCAAAATTAATTATCATCAATTGTCCTATTTATCAATGTTGACGTGTCTAATGCTCTTATTAAAGTTAAAGACAAAGAATTATGAGTACGAGATTAATGAAATGAACAATCGATCATGCGTTACCGTAGGAATTACGATAATGCGTTACTGGAATGAAGCGATGGTAATGTCTCCTTAACCGCGCACGAAGTCACGCCTCTGTCTCAATATATGAATTAAAAGTAATCCATTCATTATACATACATTCATATGAAAAGGGTACATGTATACATTCCAAGTTTCACGTCATTTTTTCAGTCAAAAGTTCATCGAGGTACCACAAAACCTCGCTGAATGCAGATACTTAAGCGTTGAGCAAGGAAGCAGCTAGCTCTCGGGTCCCCAATGACACCCCTTAGTCTGAATTATACATATAATAACATTTTGAGAAAAAAAATGAGAAAATTTTTCCCACTAACGCTGTATCAGGCACAAAACGAAAGTTTTTCCCAAAATCATTCTCAAACGTTATCTTAATTCAAATTACATTATCTACTTATTGTACAGGACAATAAAATAAGGACTAAATAAATTCTATTACATACATTTTGAGCATAATAAATATGAGCAGAATTCTCAAATTGTTTTTTGTTCAAGAAATTTAAAACAACACCATCTAGGCCAATAGATAGCATAACAAATATGAGAAGAATTCGTCAAATGTTTTTTGTTCAAGTAATTCATAACAACACCATCTAGGCCAATAGATGCCAACTAATTTGATTTGGAGTAGAGTAAGGTGTATTACTTTTACTAAGGAATTACTGGAGACCTCTTCCCGACTTCTGCTACCCGCGGCGTCAATGTAACTGATGTTAACAGAATCAGAGGAAATATACGTTACATTGGACACGAAACGACCTTGGGGCACAAAGTAGGCACGTAGCGGCAGGTTCAGCCCAATATGCCATGGCACCCGTTGTGCATAAAAAAATTGGTAGTACTAGTAGTTATTTAAAGTAGTTACTTAAAACTTAACTTACCATCTTTTGTACGAAATGAACAATATTTGGGGCTGTATTTTCTGTTACCACGCTGTAACGCACATACGATGTCTAAAAAAATCAAGGCAACATAGCTAAAACAAAGTACATCCATTAAGTGGGTGAGTGCTCAATTCAATCATCTTGTAGATTGAACATTCCAAAAATAGCCGAGTACAAAGCAGACTAGTTGTTATTAATTATTTAGCTATGAGTGAGTACACCACGTCACCGTTACGTATTAATATATATTCTAAGCCATTACTAAAAAGATTGTGCCTGGTTGTAATAAACCACATAGTCTAGGTAATACTGATATAGATTATGGTTATTCTATACTTACACAGCGGTACATTTTCATGGAATTAAGTACGCCAATTTGATTGAGATGGCGGCCGCATGATGGAGATGGAAAATAATTCGTGGTTCGAGGGAAATCCTACAACATATTCGTATCCAGTTACAAAAAATTAATTTCGATGGCGGTCGAAGGGGAGCGGGTTGCGCACACATTGACATTAATAAAAAATTATGGCGCGGTCGTGTATTAGTGAGTCGCCACTCGCCGGATACTTGTTGCCGACTTCTGTTACCCGCGGCTAAGTGTGAACGTAATTGCTCCGAATGAAGAGAACAGAGGAGTGTTAATTACAATCGTTCCACCCTCTTTTTATTAAACAATGGCTCACACAATTACGTCTGTCACTTTCATGTTATTGACATTCAAAGCATGGAGTTATGTCTCGGAGGCGTTAGTTAGGAAGCGTTTGAGGAAGAGTTCTTGATAATAATTATAAGCTAACCGAACGCATATTTGTGAGTCGCCGAATATTTATTGCAAATTTCTGCTACCCGCGGTTATATGGCGACACAAACCGGCGAGAAATTATTATTTATGTACTTAATAGAATAAGAAAACTTTATTTGATCCATACTTACACATTTAAGGTAATTGATCAGGTTGTATGTACTACATAATAATTAATTGCTTGTTACTTCTTTCAGAAGAGTATTTAAGTGTAAAATATAGTGGTATTGAAGAATATACAAGGAACTTAATAACTACCTAATAACAAATAATATACGAGGGAAGGCCTATATCCCTGCAGTGGGATGTTTACGGGCTGAGATGATGATAATGAAGATATAATAATATAAAATTCTAATCTATGAAGGAGCCTGTGTCACCCATCACTTAGTTTAGAAGGTGACACAGGTTCGGCCTATGTAGGATGCTGGCTGCATTACCTCGCTGGATGGCAATGTTTAATCCTTGGATCGCCTGAGACGTCGACCAGTTTGGCCGCCAGTTATGATATTACTTAGTTGTTTAAGATTCTTTATAATGATTTCGTGTTAATTATGACGTATTTATCCAATACAGATTAGTCTCCACTTCTGAGGAAAATTGTCCGGTCAAAATTATTTTTTTTATAAATAAATTTAAACCGGTCTCGTCTTCAGCCTACCAGAACAGTTTTAATTATAAATATTTTTAAGCGATTACTTACTGTCATAAAAGTTACATTGTGTTTCGCGTAAATAGTCCTTTTGTATTCTATCCAATTGTCACTTATTTTTCCACAAAAACAAAATAATTTATTATATAAATATATAATTCAATTATATTTAGAAATGTATTACTTATTGGAATATAAATACCTAGTAATAAATAACTTTCATTATAATATAGAACCGTATTGTTGTCTTTCGCAGACATGAGTTTGCAATTGCGCTAAATAAATGAAAAATCTGAATCCACAAATTAACGCCTCTTGTTACTGTTACTGTATTGTTTAGCAAAATTAACTTATACTTTTATGTTGAACTTCCATATTGGCTTCTATTCTAAATCGAATACCAATCGAAGATAATATTGCGTTGCTTATTTACTACAAACGGTTAGTTTCAAAGTAATCTGTGGATAATGTCGCTGGGTGTACATTTACCCACAATAATAATTTGTCAACACTCTTAAGTAACATGTAATGTATATCTGTTTGTTATCTTTAATATAATAATAACAATCTCCTTAATGTTGCGCACAGATTCCCTGGGCCCAGAGTATGGCGAGGGCTGCATTCTGAACCTGGAAGCAACGTGGGATGAGTCTGAGCCACGTACGCCGCTCATCTGCATACTGTCGATCGGGTCAGACCCTTCCGCACAGATCGCTGCACTTGCAAAGTCTAAGGAGATCGGTGTGTCTTTTTTTGTGCTTGCTCCATAATACATAATAAAGTTCCTTGTTCATAGCATAACACCATACTCAAGGAAGGGCCCACGCCCATAGCCAGGCGGATATTGAAAAATGCCTCTAATATAACCAACCGAATTTCGAATTGAATTCATTGGAAATTGAACTGAACCCGCAAACTACAATTTTGTAAATTTTATTAAGGAAGTGGTAGAAAGTTAGTATTCTTTGAAACTAGCATCGAATAACTTATATTTTCCACCCATACCGCCTCCGTGGCTCAATGTAAACAACATTGGGTTTACGATTCGGAGGTCGCGGGTTCGATCCCCAGCGGCGTACATGTTTAAGTACTCGGTTTGGTTGGTGGTAGGGCATTTTAAATGTCCGCCTGGCTAGCTACCACCATCTTATTTAAATCTGCCGCCAAGCAACAATGTTAATAACATTGTTGTGTTCCGGTTGTCAGAGGTAAGATAGCAAGTCTCCCAAATGTGTTGGGGTCACCGGGACAGTACGCTACCACCTTCGGCCTCATCTTCACTTAACATCAGGTATGATTGAGGTCAAGTGCTAACCCGTTGTGGATAAAAAAATATATATTTTATTGAAAGTGATACAGTTTATGTGATGTGCCTAAACGCAACCGAACTGAAGTAATTAATTACTTACCTACTCCTAATGTATACCAAAGTACTTAGAGCGCTTTATACACATAATAAGATTAATGTATGACTTATTACGTTATAATTTTAGGTTATCTTATTACTAATTCATTTGATTTATTCATTTACAACCTTTTTTATTCAAATAAAATCAACGGCGAATTTGATATTCAAAATATTCGTAAGCGATTATGACATCTTATAGCTTAAGTAGGATATAATTAAATCTAGGGGCGGCAATATACGTCAGATTTGGTTTCCGATTGTCTGGTCAGGCTATCTAATCGTATTTACTGGATACATGTCCGATTGTTACGAAAGACTTTTTGTGTACTCAGTCGTTCTCGAGCTATTATCCCGACGGCTTGCATACGGAGTAGAAAGAAAAAATGGACGACGAATTACTGTTACTTGTTGCATTCATTTATAGCAATAAAATGAAAATATTTAGCCATGTTGACGCAAAAGAACAAAAAACCGGTAATAAAATCGTAAACACCTCGACGCTGTTTCCGACTCGGAATCCGATAGTCGGATTAGATATCGGATCCGACTATCTGATGAAAAAATCTGACGTATATTCCCAGCTTAAGTCACAGAATTAATATAGTCCTAAGTGTAAGAGATTTTCGAAATATGAAACAAGAAAAAAAATTTTGTGTTTAATATGAGTTACTGTGGAATACTCAGAAGCGCTTTATTTTAGACTACAAAACTTTTTAGACTTATATAACCTGCTTATGCGTATAAAGATTCACTAGAATCGGGTCTATTCATTTAGTAGTATATAATATGGAATGCCGTGAGGAATGTTTGGTCTTGAATTAATCAAAATATTTACATTACAGTCCTAAAAGCAGTGTCAATGGGACAAGGTCAAGAAATTGTTGCCCGAAAAATGATCTCGGACTCAATGGCTGAAGGCGGTTGGGTACTGCTGCAGAACATTCACCTTTCGTTGCCATTCTGTGTGGAAGCCATGGACGCTCTCATCGAAACCGAGCACATACAGGACTCTTTCAGGCTTTGGCTGACAACTGAAGTACACACAGATTTCCCCATAGGCCTGCTGCAAATGGCAATCAAATTCACTAACGAACCTCCACAAGGCATCAGAGCCAGCATGAAGAGGACCTACCAAAACATCACCCAAGATACCTTGGACTACTCGTCGCTACCACAATGGCCACCTCTACTGTATGCGGTAGCTTTTCTACACACAATAGTTCAAGAAAGAAGGAAGTTTGGCCCACTAGGTTGGAACATTCCTTATGAGTTTAACCAAGCTGACTACGCAGCCAGCGTCCAATTCATCCAGAACCATCTCGATGAAATCGACCCAAAGAAAGGTATATCGTGGCCGACGATCTGCTACATGCTAGGAGAGGTACAGTATGGTGGTCGGGTTACTGATGACTTTGATAAACGGCTGCTCACCACCTTCACCAGTGTTTGGTTCTGCGATGTCTTGCTTAGGCCGGGCTTTGAATTCTACAAGGGATACAAAGTGCCCCAAACGAGGAATTTGCAAGGATACGTGGATTACATTAACCAACTACCCCTGACAGATACTCCAGAAGTGTTTGGTCTTCACAGTAACGCTGATATTACGTATCAGATTAATAGTGCGAAGGATATTCTGGATACTATACTGAGCGTGCAGCCGAAGGAAGGTGGTAGCCAGGGTGGTGAGACTAGGGAAAGCATCGTCTATCGCCTGGCAGAGGATATGCTGGAAAAACTGCCCAAGCAATACGTCAATTTCGAAATCAAGGAGGCATTACAAAAGATGGGCGCTTTTCTACCAATGAATATCTTCTTGAGGTGTGTATATATAAAGGAATAATGTCCAAGGTATGAATGAAGAATTTGCACAACTTCACGCTCCCCTATCCTCGAACATAATTAGCACCGTCACAGGAGATGACTAAATAAATTAGATAGGAGTCCACTTTTAATGACCATTAGCTCCGCTTGAAATTTGATTTATTTTTGTCCAGTATCATAATACTGTTTCATCACAAAGTGAATGCATATTAACTCCTCCATTGTTGAATAGCACGATCGGGTAGTAGGAAATGGAAATAAAGCGTTGACTTTATTTTCCTTTCCTGCTATCTGGTTGTGCAAATGAAACCTACAAATGTTCCCTTGCAGACAAGAGATCGACCGGATTCAGCTTGTAATCGAGACAGTGCAAACGACGCTCTGTGACTTGAAGTTAGCCATCGACGGCACCATAGTGATGAGTCAGGGCTTGCGCGAGTCCTTAGATGCCATGTACGACGCGCGAATACCACAGAGTTGGTCCAAGGTTAGATTGTATTTCGATGCATCAAACTAAGTCTTTGGGTCTATTATGTAACTTCATCGTTATCATTGTGGATAACGGTGACCAATAAGAAAAAGTCAAATTTCTGTGAGAAATAAGTCAACCAATCACGTTAGAGAAACTAATCGATAGCGAGAGTAACTTACATAGTAGCTCACCTAAAATGGAAGTCATACGAATTTCCGATGGTATTGGCTTGGCTTTAGCGACTCCCTAAATGACTAGATCTAAGAGAAAGATAGTAATGACAAAACGTTAGCTTTGCCAGTAAAATTACATATAATTGTAAGGTATGCCAACCATGTTGGCCCAAAGTCTTTGAGAGTGATGGAAGATGTGAATTGTGCCCTGCAATGCTACGTTTATAGGTTGATAATGTGATAACGCAATATTTATCTTGTGGGTGCCGTAGGTGTCATGGGAGTCGGCGACCCTCGGTTTCTGGTATACAGAGCTGTTGGAGCGAGAGCAGCAGTATCGTGCTTGGCTGCGCAACGGGCGGCCCACGGCCTTCTGGATGACCGGCTTCTTCAACCCGCAGGGTTTCCTCACGGCCATGCGGCAGGTTAGCGAGAATGACACCTTTTCAAAACCTCGACTATACTGATTAACTACGTTGCATGTAACACTTGGCAACCAAAGTAGCCTACTCCATTATCGGTATTCAAACTTTACACTGTATACGTTACTTAGTTCACAAACCATTCATCTATATGTGTATGTAGGTATATAATAGTACATTACGATATAAGTACGTTATGGTGGCTATAACACACGAGGCGGAAATTCAGACCGAGCCGAAGGCGAGGGCGTAACAGAGCTGAATGTGTTTAACCAATATACGCGCGCATATCGTACGACGTTTTTCAACATATTTGCGAGGAAACAGAATAAAAAATCACGCGGCGCGCTGCCTACTGTCTGGCTACTTGAAAATAAAAAACTTGAGGCATATTTTTTTTACTGATCTCCATAACACATGGAGATCAGCGACATTTTATTCACCCAGCTGATGTTTTAACTTGGCTGTATGAGAATTATGTTCTTTGCCATAGCAAATAGTTATTTATAATAATTAGGTATTTATTTACAAAAAAAGAAAATGTATTTATATAGTATATCAACCATCTGATATCCACAACAGATCCACACAGATAAGCGTGTGGTTGCTTAAAGTGGAACTAGATGGCATTGTGTGTATGTCCAAGGACATTTATTTATTTATTTATATTTAGGTAGAAAAACAGGTAGGGTGCACGATACTACCAACTAAAGAAATGATTATAGATAAGTATGCATAAATATAATAATAATATCATATTAATGGACTTACTTAATAATATAAATATATATATAAATAAATAAATACTTAATATATAGTATAAAACACGATAGCTAGAAGCACTTACCGATAGTCAACTAATGTTCACGAGGCGGGAGTTAACGAAAAGGAAAAAGTCAGAGACCTAAGTAATGGTTTTTGACTTGAAATTTTAAAATATTTAAAGATTAAGCTTCACATATACATATATTCATTCATATTAGGCTGAAAAGAAATTAAGCGACAATTGACGCCTGGATTAAAACTATTCACACCGCAGGAAGTGACGCGTAGCCACAAGGGCTGGGCGCTGGACTCCGTGGTGCTGCAGAATCACATCACCAAAGTCAACAAAGAGGACTTACATGAAGGACCAGCGGAGGGCGTCTACGTGCATGGTCTCTTTCTTGAAGGTTAGTCCAAAAGAGCGCACCTACAACTTACCATTTATGACTGGGATATTTGAAAGTATTTATATATTTATATCTATGGTATAGAGATATAACGGTACAGATATAGATAAAAATTCGTTTATATAATTTGTATTTATCCCGTGGGAACTCATGTATCGGGATAAAAACTATCCTGTATCCTATTACAGGGCACTACCTACTTTTCTACCAAATTTCAACCACATCTGTTCATACGTTTCGCTGTGATTGAGCAACAAACAAATGCGTTTCATTTGTTTATCATTTCATACAAATCTGTTTATCCGTTTCACAGTGAGTGAGCAACATACATACATGCAAACTTTCGCATTCATAAAATTAGATTCTTGCACTTGATGGGATTTATGTTTAATTTTTAAATTGTACTGCGGATTTTGGAATTGACCATAAATTCATTTATTTATATCGAGAAGCGATATGGTTAAAATTTTAAAAATTCCAAAATTGCTACAACTGGTAGTACCACGGGCAACAAAGTAATCTTTTCACATATTATTATTCACTGACGTCCTTACTTTTGCTCCGGTATTAAAAACAAAGTTCTGGATACATGTCTGCGACATGATAATGATGACAACAAAATGACATTCAATTCTATCGACAAAATAATTAGCTTTTCTGTCATACATGAGACAGCGTTTACGAATCATTATAGAATGTTAAAAACTTATACGGACCCTTAACACTTTTCGTGTTTAACTAAAAATACTAGTACGCATATCCATCCGTTCATTATTGATTATATGGGGATGGGAAGGGTGGCTGACTGAATGTTGATGTTGCAGGACTTTTTATAGTTGCATATTCATTGCAGGAGCATCACTCGACAGGAAGTCGGGCAAGCTAATCGAATCGAAAGCGAAGGTCCTGTACGAGCAGATGCCTGTGATATACATCTTTGCGATAAATACGACGGCGGGGAAGGACCCCAGACTGTACGAGTGTCCGATTTATCGCAAACCGCAGCGTACGGACGCCAAGTACGTCGGCTCCATCGACTTCGAAACAGACAGCAACCCTCGCCACTGGACCCTGCGTGGAGTCGCACTTCTATGCGATATCAAGTAGATGCGCCTTTATCTTCATCCGGGGGTTAAAAGGACCAACCCATAAAAAGGAATGAGGCTTGACATATCAACATTTAAGCGGGCGTGACTACGGCTATAGGCGATAAGGATAACTTAATATACATAATCGAATCAGCACATGAAGATGGTAGAGGGATGACTATTAAAATATCAAACCTACTATGGGATTTAAATTCCACTTCTTTGCGTTAAAACTACAGACAGTAAGTCTAAAGATTTTATCTCTACATATTCAGAGAGTGAACGATATATCAATTAAATCTATAACAAAATGACTCGTCTGCACAAAATTACTTAATAATGTACAATAAAAATAAAATGTAATTCTATTCATGCACAGTTTTATATTATTACAAGTAGATATAGTCTGCTGCTATCGATAGTAATCCTTAGGTACCTAGTATTCATTGGCCCTCATTAAGTCATTACCACGTGCCGGCGTGATTCGGCCAGTACCTACATTGTGTCACTACCTTTCTGGGCACTCCGTACTTAATATATCACTTTCTTCAGTTTTAATTATACCATATATCTCTCAATAGTTATTTTTTTTTTTACCGAGAAAAAATGCTGCTAGGATCAATAATAATAAATACACCAAACGACTGTGTCACAAAATAAATATCTTTAAAACGGCTTAACCAATTTTTATCAAACATGGCTTAGTCTTTAATATAAAAAACCGCTCTGTAATCGGACTACGCATTACATTTATACAGTCGGGTAAAGAGTTAAGTTAAGCATGCTCGTTTGCCGCCCTCATATAAAAAAAAAATAAAAAAATAGTGTTTTCATATCCCTTGCGAATTAAAAAAAAAATCAAGTTACTCGTATCCCTGCGTGTATTTTGATAAACTAAATAAACTAGCCGTGTCGATTCAGTGCACTCAAATATACGTGTATTCTAGCCTCTAGCATTTACTCCTGAAGATATTCCCAAGTTCAAGGTATAAGCTGGATATTTATGTCTAAAAGGTCAGCGGAGAAGTTCTTCATTAAATACTTTTTAAATTACTAAGCTTCTTTAAGAATTTAATGCTTGTTCACATATTATTCTAGTACTTACTCACAAAGACGATTAACATAAGTTCCAATTCCAAAGTTTTACTATATGCCGTTTTGATGACTTCCTCTGCCCACCTGCTGGCTCCATCATCAGACCCTGGATACCATCAACTATCAGACTACTAACCCAAACACGATGGGGTCCGGTCAAACGCGTCACCATGACTGAAATACCTATATACTATTGCAAAATCTCAGCTCATTTAGGTTCATTTCAAGTGAAGCTATTTTCCTCAATTGAAAATCACTCATGTTTTCTATAAAGTTTTTCGAAAATATTCTCTAGTGATTTATAGTGACAAATAAAGAATTTAAAGGACCGGTTGGAGCGACCTGCATTCAGCGAACTTTCCATCATCTATCTACATAGGTCGTCCGTCCGTCTTGAAAATTTATGAGATAGGCCTATATCAAAATGGTCTTCATCACACTTCAAAATAAAATATATATATGCAAATTTATTTAATGGCACATATTTAAAACTGATAGAATAGTACTCACGCAAAGTCTCACCAAAATGAGAATCATACACACGCAGTTACGATTAAAAAAACTGTATTAAACAAATGAATCATAGCACAATAAGGCTATACCTTATAAATTATATAAAATACACCACCTAGAAAATTTAACCACCACCCCTCACGACCGGACACATGGACAGTCTCGAGTGACGCTACGCAACGCACGAATCGTTAAACGTTCAGTTCTCAACTTATTCCGAACTAATTCGACATTCGGTAGGTAATATAACTAAAGTAGATTCTTGATTTCATCGTAAAGAACGAGTACGAACGCGGCGCCGGCGCCTCTCAGGACGTTGGAGAATGCACCCTTGAAGAAGGCTCCGGCACCTTCCTGCTTGAGCACGGTGGCCCAGCAATGGGCCGTGCTCTTGTATAGGCGCTCATTGGCTGGCTTTCCGGACTGCATCATCATTCGACGCCGCACTGTGTCCAGCGGGTACGACGTGATGCCAGCGATCGTCGTCACCGTCTGCACAACATCACACAATTATTTATAACAAAGGATTGTCTAACTTCAATGGTTAAAGAACTTAATTCCATCTCCTCGCCATTAGTCATCAGATGAAGATCTACTATCGATCGAATTTCATAGACAAAAAGGCTTACTTTGCAAACGTCATGTTAATTTAAACGTTACAGGAAACACTCGTGACACAGCCGCATTGCCATTAGTTATCGATTGGCAAAGTAAAGCTACATCTGGCGCGGTCAGTCCTTGGATACCTACCTATCCTGGCCAGTAGTAATTTTCATACGAGTGATTGCGTGCTTCAGAGGTTTAACAGTCGAAAACGGCTGTTTTCAACTGAAATTAGTTGGAAAGACAAGTCGATGGCATATGGAGGCGGCATGAAAACCTTGGAAATACGATGGCAATGGCCTAGCATACCTAATACCAAACCGCAGTACTCTCGCGGATGTAAATATCCGTGTAACAAGTCGCCTAATATTCCCAGTATGTATCCCAAATTGACATGATTAGGGGCTACATGTTCTCATTGGCCTAATTTTATAGCGGACTTCTAAAATGACTACCGCGGAATTTTGCATCAATCGCATAAGACAGATTTTCAGTATCTTTTTAACGAGGGAATGAGTGCAGGTAGCCCCTAATCTTTAGAATATTGGCTCCAATATATTGACACGTTTATAAAATACGCGACAGGTGGTAAGACCTTGCTCCCTTGCCACTATAAATACCACACTATTTCTACCGCCAAGCATCCACACCTGCATTGTAAATAGGCGAGTGAAATTACAGGTTTAAGATGCGTTTCTATTTAATCCTCAGGGTATCTGTGACCACGGCTTTTGAGGTAGAAATCATTTTCGAAAACAACAAGGTATACAAAAGAAGGATCGCGGGTTCGATTCCCAACACGGTACAGTTGCTACTCGGTTTGGTTCAAAGCATTATTAAATATCCGCTTGGCTAGGTACCACCACTTTATTGAAGTCGGCCGCTAAGCAGCCTAGCATTGGATGAGCTGCTCGCTCATTTGTCATACCATGAACTTAATGTTTTAACTGTTGATGAGATATATACCTGAGCTATAAGCCACATGACCACTAGGGGCGTATTCTTGGGGTCAGGCAGCATACCGCGCGCCGTATCGAAGAGGCCAAAATAGGTGGCCCGATAAATGATGATGCCCTGCACCGACACTACGAACCCTCGGTAGAGCCCGATGGGGCCGTCCGACTTCAGGGTCTTCATGAGGCAGTCAACTAGGCCATTATATTCTCTCTGTCCCTTGCCTTTCCCCACATCCGCCGCTAACCTGTTACAAGCGTATTTCTGATTATTCTGATCAATTACCGCAGTCTTTGTAAGCAAAGATCAAATTACCTAGGTTCATTTCTGGACCGAGATTGAACTTGGTGATCTGAAGTATAGGTGTAAATCCATATTTAAACGCTTTGGAGATATTGAAGGAAACATAATAAAAACGGTTCATATAGTATATAATAATAATAACAAACATCCTTAGACATACACACAGCGCCATCTTACACTAAATATTTCTCTCAGCATTTATAATATTTTTGAATGAAGAGAATGAACGCTAGCATTTTGAACACCTAAGCGGTGATTACGTTATGACGGCAATAGGCATCTGTTCCTGCCAAATATATTTGGTTATAATTTTATAATATTGTCACTTATGACAGTAGTACCTATATTCATTGACAAAACATGAAATGCATGATAAATAAACGCAAGTATTTTATTATTAAAAAAGTATCAGTATGACAATTGGTCCTTAATATGCAGTTCTAATTCTTATGTCACCCCTGAAATGAACCCAGAAATCCATTCACTGTCAATAAGTAAAGGACGAAAGTTCGAACACAATCATCCAGAACCCCCAATTTAAGGAACTGCTCAACATTGATGTCTTAAACAGCCAGAACACACAAATGTTAACCGATTGTGATAATATAATCATTGCCTTCTCCGTCCCTTGCTTTGCGAATATTCAAATGTAAGGATCCAACATCATGCTGTCACTTTCTATTTATTTATTAAAGAAACCAGAAGCGTTACAGATGTGTATAAATATTACAAAGTACGAATGCAAAAAATAAGGCAAATTACAGGTTTCATCATATAAACTATTTTTCTTTTTTTTTTTTGAAGTTCAAGCTAAGTAGTTAAGAACCAAGAAATGGGTAATGGATAACTTTACGTACATTGAGACAACATATTGTTGACATTCAAAGCGACAGAAAGATGTAAGTATAATGGATCGTTAACTTTAAAAAGCATTCGAGTATTCGAGCGTTGCACAAATCGTGTTTCTCATAAACCATGATTGTTTTTGATAGTAGTACTTTTTGTTCATTGGAGAACTCGATAATTGCGTTGATTAAATATAAAATTTACGTCCAGCGGGCACACTATATCACTTAATGTGCTGGGTGTGCTGTACTATACTATGGTAACATAGCTACAGCCGTACCTACTGTTTTTTGCCCGACAAGAATTATTAATCACAAAACAGTACTTATTACAAAAGTTGCGTTATGAACCTACTAAGTACTTACAGCAAAAAAGGAATACCTACAGTAGCGAAGAATGTACTATTCAATTAATTTACCAATTTATTATATTCGATAATGAAGGATCTCATTAATTTACTGCAAAATATCGGTAAGGAATCAACGGTCAGGATCAACGTCGATCTTCACAGGATACAGGACTGTGTATTCATTCATAGTTTATTATAGTTAATGGTATAGTTAATGTGTATTCATTATAGTTAATGGTTCAAAACTGATGCAAAAATACCTTTCATCATCATCAGCCCGTAAACATAGGGATATAGGCCTTCCCTCGTATATGAGGGATTAGGGGCCATAGACTACCACGCTGGCCCAATGTGGGTTGGGGACTTCACATGCCTTTCGATTTTTATTTCTCAGGTATGCAGGTTTCCTCACGATGTTTTCCTTCACCGTTTTTGAACAGTCGGATAAATGTACATACGTAATTAAATTAAATTTAAAACTCATTGGTATATATGGCCTGCCTGGGAATCGAACCCTAATTCCTACCCTATTCCTCCTCGTAAATTGTGAGACCGGGTCTTAACCGCTGAATTTTTTTTTTCGGTAAAATACTATAAGGACTTATATTTATAAAACATACCTTGTTCGCGCATAATCCAAGGGATATACGAAACATAACGAGGTGGCCCCTGCGGCGCCGCCGGACGCCAGATTACCAGCGAAGTACCTCCAAAACTGCGTGTTCTTGTTAACACCCTCCAGAAACACTCCCTTATATACGTCTTTGAAGGAAAAGTTCAAGGCCTGTGTCGGAAAGTACCGAATCACATTGGCTAAGTTACCCCGCCATAGCGAGCCAATCCCCTGTTCTGCGGGTATGCGAATAAAGGCATCGACTATACCTGTGTAATAAATAAATTATATTTCAATATATTTTTTCACGACAAGGTTTAGCGATGTTGTTATAGATTAAAATGTCAAACACATTTCTACGATTATTTTCGGTTTACGGTTATAGTCATGATTAATCTAATAAAACGATATTAATCAAGATAATTTGATGAGCGAGAACTCCGTCTCAGCAATGATAATTAAACATATAAAAAAGTTAAAACGCTAGGTATGAATCTGATTCGTAATTGATTGATACCTACTTATTATTATAGTCCGTTGTTCCCATTTTTTTCTAAGGTCGAATAGCTTAGAAACATGTGTAAGTACTAAGAATAAGGGCCGCCATCCATCAAAGCGGAGATAGCGGAGTGGATAGCGACGTAGTGGGAAGTTATTTTCACCAAAGTCAAGTGCAAATGTGTGTGAGTTAAAACGGAGTGGTGATTTGATTTGCGAGCCCGTCGTGCTGATAAACATATTCCATAGATGTTTGTGTCTCGAAAGGTAACTCACATATTTTCTCCTCCCCGCTTGCGGTGGAAATTGGTCGAAGTTTATTTCCTCGTAAAAGCCGGGCGACGGATTCACCAGCTTTACAGGATTAGAGAAGAATCCCAAACGATTGTTACTGGTACTTATGGGCCCGCGCCAGACTGCCTTCTACTCGGAGCTTTCCAGCAAAGCCTGCTCAAACTTTTTCAATATGATCGCGAGTATTGACCACCATGTCCACAAACACATTGTGGCAGAACGATGACAATAATCCTCCGCTCTACGCCCGCAGCACAGCGCGCACATCGCTCCCGATCACCTCTCAGCTGCGATCCAGTCTATAAAAAATAGATCTCTCTACCTAATTCATCCCCACTGAAGCTAAATGGAGAAATGTGAAAACTACGTAATCCTGTTGGCTACTTTGTTACTTATTATCACACACCTATCCCCTCCTCCCATCTCCGCCTCATTGGATAATATAATATAATGACCGCTTGATATACCTTTGTAACGCTTATCAGCTGGAATCTGTTTGTTCACGTGTTGCACCTGTAAGATTAGTTTCACTCTCTCTATAGGCGCGACGGCTGTCTTCGATACCGCGGCGGAGATACCGCCTGCGAGGAAATCTTTCAAGAAGGCATTCGTTGATGATTCCTTTTTCTCTCCTTTTTTGTCTTTCTTGTCACCCATTCTATATTAGTGACTAGTATTACGATGGATATACCCTTAAAAATTAATAGAAACGTTAAAAAAATACCGATAAACACAAGCCGTTTTTCGGCAAAGAATTGGACCTACCAGTGTAATCCAGTGGGTGTCGTGAAAGGAGTCAAAGAGATGTGAACATAATAGTAATTAAATCCAGTTTTCATTTATGCTTGAGGCTATTAGAGAAAGAATCATGCCAAAGTCAACGCAAATTTATCCCACTACGCGCTTATCTGCGTATTTACTGCTGGCTTTACAAAAAAATTGTTGCATGCGGCTCGTACGAGGCGAGGACGAAGTACGCTACCACCACGAGGATTCACAGCATAGGGCATTTGACATATTTCTTTCCTGAATAAATAATGGCAGAGTTGAAAGTCACCTACCGTTACTTTATACGGGTGCTAGAGGGTTTTTTAAGGCGACACATGGAATACCATGTTATCGTACAAATTCTCGCAACGTGAATTTCACTGAACACCACAATCTGAATTTATTTGAAAAAAAATTGTGTATCACTTTGACTTTGATGGTTACTAGGTTAAATACAAAAGACGTGCGCTGCTCATTTTTTTGAATTCAGAACAAGTTCATGAAGTGCGAAAAGATTTTCAGCAACAGGCCTATTCTTTAATAAATTATTTATATGATATAATAATATCGTCGAGATTTAAACTATGCTTAGGTTATCCTGAAATTGAAATACAGATCCGTTAGAATTTTGTCTTCAAGCGTAGGGGAAGTCCGCTCAAAGCGGTCATAGGAGGCAAAGCGGTTATGTCGTATTACTCGGTCATTTTAAATGGTAGCGCGTCCTCGATATGTTGGGAGCATAAACTACCCCGCGTCCGCGTCCAAGCAGTCGGCCGGCAGTAGTAAGTCATTGAACGCGCGTGCAGTGAGAAAAATTAATTTCACGGACAGTTTATTAAAAAAATATAAGGTAAGTTCATTCTGTTTTGTTCAAAACTTACTATGATACATTACTGTGGTTAAGTTCTTCTTATTTTATGTCTATTTGGCAGTATTTTCAGTACATTTTCCCAAACATAAGTTAAAAGTATGAAGTTGAGAATTGATTTTTAACAAAATGGCCGCAAAAGGCAAAGCGGTTCGGGCAAAGCGGTTATACCGCTTTACCCGAGTAAGTAATTGTGTTGACTGACAGCAAATTTTTTTGCAAATGGTGAATAATTATAAAAGGAGAACTAATCAAGCGTCATGGGATGAGGTATCGATGGCACAAAACTCAAAATTAATAAAGCTTCAGAAAAATCTACAGCCAAAAAATATAACATCCCATTAACACCCACCCAGGGAAGATTGGATTTGCTCTGGCGACTGCAAACTGTGGGCCCATGAGGCATGTACATCCTACTCCGGTTTCAGATCTTACTTTTGCGACACTTGCCAGGTTTGATTAGACCAAATATAAAAGACTATACTATAAATAAAAATGAATACAAGACTGATTAAAATTAAAATCTCAAACATTATATAAACAGCTAATCTGTTGTATGATTTAATGTCACTTTTATGCTTTATGAAAGTGCATGCATGTTGATTATTGATTAACTTATTATGAGAAAAAAAAACCTATGAAGACAAGTTTGTTATTAATCCTGTCTGTAATTATTTGAAAGAGTATATTTTTGTTTATTTTTTGAGTGTTGTCTTTAGTTGTTAATAAATATTATGCTTATTACTCATTGTTTGGTATTTTGTATTGTATTGTATTGTATGTGTGTGTGGCTGTTGCAGGTCATCGGAGACCTGTATCACTGCGACCGTTGCCGATCTATTGTGATCGCCACTAACCTACAGTTCGTTGCTCAGGTTTGCCTCTTTGAGGAATTGGATAATTTTCCTGGCACCGATGGTTTTTATCTCATCCGGGTGTAATAAGTGGCTGCCCAGGTGGATATTGCGTTTACGCATTAGCGGGCCACATTCACACAGCAGATGTGCAGGTGTTTCCTCTGCGAGGAGGCAAAGTCTGCACATTCCTGTTTCTCGGAGCTCTATGTTGAGCATGTGTTTGCTCAGACAGCAGTGTCCCGTTAGTGCCCTTGTGAGAATGCGTAAATTGTTCCTACTGAGTGCCAGCGCTTCGCCGGCCGCCTTCTTGTTGAAGGCTTTGATTAGTAATTTGGAGTGTGTTAAACCTGGCGTGTTCGTCCAGAGTTTAAGAGCTGCTTGGGTGCACCGGTTCCTTAGGGTAAAGCGAATTAGGCTTTTTGAGATACCGCAGAAAGGCTCAGGGCCGTACTGGGATCCGCTAGCCCCTAATTTCGCTATGTTTGGTATTTTACTTCAAAACCCTTTAATAAATCGCCATATCAGTTGTTATTTTGCCCATAAAAACTGCTATGCCCAATAGTAACCACTTTGCCCAAAACCGATAATCGCTTTAGGCACCCCCCTTGGGCAAAGCGGTTTCGGGCAAATGTTTAGTAATTTGCTTTTTAAAGTGTCAGGTAATAGAGTAATGTAAAATTGAACTGCACATTGTCAAACTACATTAAACTTCCTTTCAGTTAGTCTAAAGTTCTTAGCAAATACTTGTCCCTTTATATATTTTTTCTTTATTCAAAGTTAAAAACTTTCAAAAAACTAAAAACTTTCATCCAACGAGTGTTTAATTTTAACCGACCTCCACGGACGTACCAAACATTACAAAATAAATATATAGGTATTTTTTATACGCATTATTCCTATTGCATTTTGGCGTGCGCTACCGGCCTTTACCACCCAGGGATAATGCCCTCCAACCAGTGTTTCACTCACATACATACATACACATGCTCGTCGGTTAGTGGTTGACCGCACCTAACCTTTTGAGAGTACGTCAGTCACTTGATTGACGTATGTCCTTCTTGGTCGATCTTTACCGACCCTTTGATTCACGCTTTCGTTATATATTGCTTTCTCCTTTCACTCATCCGTTCTATATACCTAAATCACCTTAACATACTTATCTCTTTCTATCTTACTCACTACGTCATCTTGCACGCCACACCTTTCCCTAATCATACAATTCTTTAATCTATCATTCAAAGTCACTCCACACATACTATGTAGAGAAGGCATATCTCTACTGAGTTAATTCTGCTTTGTTTAATCTATCATTCAAAGTCACTCCACACATACTATGCAGAGAAGGCATATCTACTGAGTTAATTCTGCTTTCATGTTTACATCAGCGTGGGCACCAACACGCCATTATGGATCGCTTAAAGGCATGAACGAGATAGCAGTTCTATATTGTGGCTTTTAGTGGCGAGGGTTTGTCCACCTAAATCACCTCTCAGCCCTTATCTTACACTATGTGGGTATTGCCCTCTGCCATCATCTCAATACTCACTCCTCTCATCCCTGTCATCTTTCACACAATACAACCATCATTTGTTTACCTCTATTCTTATAGGCTTATATAATAACATACGAACCACTCTTCTCGTTACATGGATTTCCCCCGAGTCTTCAGGTGGTTAGTTTGCTGGCCTCAAGAGTGACAGCGTCTCTGTGACCCATGTAAGAGTATGTCTTGTGAGCGTATGGGCTCCTCGAATACCAATTTTTACACCTTGTTGACATGAGAATTAATAATACGCTTAAGTTCTCTCAATCTTTTAGAATCGTACATTCGTCAAGTGTGTACAATGTTTTGCTATGTATATGTCATAGGCAGGTTAAATTAAACATTCAATTCCTAAGCGGATCGTTATGTATGACGGACATTTTCTGTATTATAGGACACTGCACCGCCAAGATGGCAATGCGTGGGGCTCTTCAGTAGTTCAAAGCAAGCTGACAGACTGAAGCTCTGAGCAAAAGTTTTCTGTAAAATAGGAAACGTCCGCCATACAAAGCGAACCGTTTAGATATTCCATTGAATGGCGAATTTATATCTGACTACGAAACATATACTACTATCGATAACAAACTGGCAGGGCCAAGAGCGGTAGTACTTATCGTTGACCTGTGTCTCCCTGCGCACGCGCCGCTACTAGTGATGTAGTTAAAAGTTTTATCAGTTTACTACACAGTTCGATGGAGCCTCTTGGCTTGTGTTGCAATAATTTTATTTTATTTATTCGGAAAACCAATATACAGAAATATATTATAAAATTCTATAACATGCATTATCACACTTGTACATTTTTTGCCCTCGCGGTACATATACCAGATTCAATAATTGGCAAATAAAAACAAATTATTTCTAAATTAAATTAAGTCATCAACATTTGTTGACTGAGTTGAGGCCTCGCTGACACTCATCAAGCGAGACAAGAAGGAGCGAGAAGCGTAAGTATTGCTTAGATAACATTCTTATTTTTCATTGAAATCCTATTGTATTAATCCTAGTCTTCCGCCTGAGGTTTTAAAGATACTATAAAACAGAAACTTACTAAGAAAGCATATAATAAAATATCAGACTATTTAGATGATAATCATCCCTGGACATAATCAGATCGTTCGCATGCCAGGCTATTTCACTATTAATAATGAAATATAAATACCTTTATGTAAAATCGAAAAGCCTGATTTTAAAAGAGCAACCCTTCGAGTTTCTTGCTTGGTTTTTCAGGGGAAAATTGCATTTTGAACAAGCAGTAGCTTAAAAAATGTAAAATTTACTATTTTAAGTGTACTCTGTGGTACCTACAAAATAAAGCATTTTTGACTTTGAATTTGACATTAGTCTAGCTAACTGACATAATGTTTCTTTGAAACTAAAAACTTTAGACACCCCAAATGGTTAAATTTGTAAAAATATCCCAGCTTAAAAACATAATTTAACTGTGTTCCTATTCTTATACATAATACATAGTATACCAGGGATTACTTCAACTCCACAACAGAGATAATGTAGTATTCCTGGCAAATCGCAGGTAGCTAACAATTTCTTAAAACTTACTTGTAGAGTAGTCAAACTTCTGACCACAGGGTTAAGTAAGATTATACCACATAAAAACCTTCCTGAAGTAATTCCTGAAAAAAATAATAATGAAAACTGTATCAAAATATGATTTAGAACTTGACTGACGTGGTTTTTATACTATTTAAAGATAAATAAATGTTTATGCATATAACGGTCGTGTCTGATATTAAATTGTCGCAACTATAGCTAGCTTTCTAGTATATATAATTACATTAACAATATCGCCTTTTCAGGTAAAGCAAGAGATTCTACCCATGTTACAAAACGTGTGAAAATGTCTAAACTTGAGCATATGATGATGAAGAAGTTAGCTGTTCTCCAAGCAAAATTAAACAAATGTCTCAGTCGAACAAGGAGGCAAGCGAAGGAATTAAAAATGGCCAAAAAATTAGTCAATAATCCTACTTTTACGAAAGTGATAGAAAATTTGAAAAAGAAAACTTGAAAAATATTAAGCCTGAGTTTTATTTTATCTTTCCTACTAATTTCCTCATTGTAAACAATTTATGCAATTTACTAATTTAAAGAGTATCTACACAAACTTGTCACATAGTGTATGTACTACTCTTTGCATTAAATTGTATAAATTGAAAACTTAGTAGTGTAAGGTTGTAAATTTCTAGTTGGATCGTACACCATTGGGGGCTAAAAGAAATACATTCATTTCATTATTGACAATCAAAATATGTGAAAAAGTAGTTTGTTTTTAGCAGAGGTTATGGATAGAAGAATTTAGAAAGAAAAAACATATTTTTTATTATGTAATAAATCGAGGGATCCAAATAGTTATGTCAAACCGGGAAGGAAGCATGATCTGTTTACTAGTAAAAGCCACGTCCCTATATCTATTGGAGACTCTCACACAATTTATTATACCCTGGTACTAAGTTGGTGAATACGGTACACGGAGGACGATGTCATTCCAAAAGTGGCGCCATCTCTTATTTATGTTTTGGTACTTTGTACTTAGAGCCAGAAATAAGAGATGGCGCCACTTTTGGAATAACATTTTCCTCCGTGTACCGTATTCATCAACTTAGTACCAGGGTATAATAAATGACAAAATACTGTATACAGAGAGAAACCGGTGTGGGTTAAGTGTGGGTTAGTCCATCCCTTTCACTCAACCCACGGTCCAAATTGAACAAACCAATTTACGATATTCATTCTCTCTCCTTCTTGACCATTATAAAATAAATCTGTTCCTTTCATACCTCTCCATAGACGATTATTGGTCCAAGTAACTTTCTAAAACTTTGTTTCATAGGCGGCTAAGAAACTAGGCGGATATTTATAAAGCTTTTTTTTTAATCTAGATTTATTTATTGAGGGTTTTAATTGTGCCACCATCTGTGCATTTATTAAAAATTAAGCTAAATTATGGTGAGACATAATCAACTACGGCACTAGGTAATAATTTTTAGTTTTACGGTCGGCAGTCTTTTTCATGTGTAAAAGTCATAATTGCTCATTGATCAAACTTTGTAAGTTACAGGCACTCAATTATGACCTTTACACATGAAAAAGACTGCCGACCTTTCGGTAAAACTAAAAATTAGTACCTAGTGCCGTAGCTGATTATGTCTCACCATAATTTAGGTAAATTTTTAATAAATGCACAGATGGTGGCACATTTCCCCATTTGATGAAGCACACTTTACTTATATTACTGATATACCCTTATTTAAAGCCGGTAGTAGGTACTTAATCCAAAAAACCCCTCTAATTTTAGACCCATAACAAAATCTTTGAAAAAATTATATTGAATCAGTTAACGGCTCATTTTTAACCGACTTTAAAAAGGAGAAGGTTCTCAATTCGGCCGTTCGTATTTTTTTATAACAAAAATCTAATGTCGCATAAAATATACGGTTAGATGTATACGTAGCTTTATTCGTCTTAATTAATAGATAATTAGATATTAATAGATAGAGAATAAACAAACGTCGAGCGCTCCCCTCGCTCCCGTATTCCTTCCCCGCACTACCCCGCGCACGCCACCCGCCGGTGCGCCACACCACACCGACCGGTTGAATTTCAATAAGTGCTCCTGCCATTTATGTTGCTCTGGTATCAATGCGGACCGCTACTGCCGCCGTGTAGACCGAATCCATTTCGCACGCAAACAAATTTCATCATGATACTATGTGCGGTCGCGCAAAAGTTTTTCTTTCATCTCATCCATAAAGCTAAAAAAGATTTTATTATGCCCGCCCTAAAAATGCAGCCGCAAATATTTTTTCCCTTTGATAGGTGATTCGCAATCATTCATCTGTAACTTCAAATAATCTAGCCATTCATTTTTGATGTACGAATGTTCGGTTCGGTCGGTCAACGGTGCGGTTTGGTTCGTCCACATCGTACTTCGTCAAAAGCATTTTTAGTCAAAAAATTCATACACACGCCTAAAGTCACGACCTTTATCCCAAAGATGGTCAAAGATATCCTCTTTAGTATAACGTTACAGTGCTTTTGTTTTCTAGATTGTATATTCATTGTTTGAAAAAAAATTAAATATTAAAATTGAATCGGCTATCGAATTCATATCCACTTTTCTTTTCTTTTTATCTACTTGCTCGTTATGTTAATCCGCCCTACATTTCTTTCACCAATCTAGGAAGCAAATCTAACTAATTAAACAATAAAACAAAATCAAGTAATTTCGTAAATTCTAGTAGGCAAGGGTTCTTTCCGCAAAATGTTTGATGCCGAGTCGGAGAAAAATTGGCCTGGACGGCCCATTTTGCCGCACATGTACCAGGGCAAAAGAACCACTGTAGAGATAGAAACGCGCGATCGAACTACGTGGCCTCCGAATGTGGTTTACAATTTCATACTGTAAGTATTCACAATAGGTAACAATTTGCAAGAACCGACTTTATAGCGGCACCGATACATACTTAAGATATACATTGAAAACTCGGTCGCCACTGATAAATATGAAATGAATAATTCAACAATGCAACAAACTCTTTGCAAATAATTACCACAGTGAACATGGAAAGTAAGTGATTGAAAGATACGAGGCTTTGTGTAAACTATTTGTTATTTTGTACTGGCTGATAAGTGACTGATTCACGATATTTTGTATCAAGTGTGACAGAGAAAAATGAAACAGAGCCGCCCGCTAAATACTTAAATAGTTATTTATAAAGGCGGTTGTCTTTTTTGTTTGTTAACCAATATACGCACGTATATCGTACGTATATCGTACGACGTTTTTCAACATACTTGCGAGGAAATAGAATAAAAAAAAATTATAGCCCCTACTATATAATAGGGTAGATAGGTACCTAATGTTTGTTTTTTTACTTACCTTTGAAGAATATGGGGAAGGCCTATATTCATTAGTGGACGTCGTGTGGCTGATATGATGACAATGATGAATGTTTTATATTAATTTCCGGATCTATAGAACTAGTCTAATTCTGAGTACCATTTTTTTTCTGTTCAAATACTCAAGTTCAAGAATGAGTTCGTTTGACGAGCGTTACTCGTACTTCCAATAGCTAAACAAAAAGTATGTAAGTAGCCACATTTTAGTTTCCAAATATGAGGATTTTAGGCTGCGATAGTTCCTCAACAACAGTCGCCAGTGAACCGGACCAATGTCAGCGAGCAGCATTTATTATACGGCCCACTTAACTTGTTTTTGTTGATAGAGAGCAGGGGCACTTAGCCCTAATACCTACTTCCAACGTTACTGTAAATACTGAATTGATTTTATTCATCCACGTTGGTATACCACTACTATTTTTTATTGCAATAACTGTAAGATTAAGGATCCGCAGGATTGAGAAGCCACACCAGATTATAATGAAAACGAAGAGTATTATTGTTTAGACACCGAAATATACATATACATTTCTGCTAAATGTTAGGGTTTTTGATTCCTTTGTGATCTTAGGTAGGCGTGGTGTGTCTCCGAATGTTTTAATTGTTTTTAATGGTAAATATACGCTTGTCCATAAAAGTAGGATAAAGCCCTATCATAAGTAAGTGTTAGTGCCGTTAGCCTAATTGTTATCATCAAAAATTATTGTAAATAATTTTGCGCAATAAAGAGTATTTGTATTGTATTGTTTTGTTAGCTTATATGTAAAACGAAAAAAACTTTAAACAATTTTGATTTTTATAAATTTTAGGGAGTTGGTGTAGTGTGGTGATGTATAATGCAAATGTGCATACTTACTGCATACACTTGTAACGCGCAGCCGCGTCCCTTTCGTTTCCATGCTTAGTGAATAAACGTAGTGACGCCCATAATGAAGAGTTTCATTTGGAAGATATGTACCGTCTGCTCCTCTTATCCACTTTGCATAGGTACAGTCAGGATTGAGTAGCCAAATAAACTGTGTTCATTTACCAAATTCACTTTCTATTTCATTTCTATAATAATCAATGATCACAATGTTGAATATATTAATTGACCGATCACATTCATGGAAATTCTTCCTCATAAAAGTAAAATGAGGAGCCATACTAATATTGTATTTACTTGATTTCCAGCACTACAGATACACAAATTTCAAAAAAATTCAACTATTACAATAAGATCCACGTGGTTTCTCAATTCTGATGTTTCGATTGAGAAGATACCTATTTTTGCATTTGTTTGTGATATATTTTGCTGTTAAATCCAAAATTTGTGCTTCAAAATCAGCTTCTTTACGGCTAAATAAGAGTGTGAGCTGCTCTTAAAATCTGGCATGGCTCCTTTTTTTTTATGATTGACTGGATTCGCGTTTGTCCATCACCTGATGGAAAGTAACGATGTGGTCGAAGATAAAGCACGCGATCTCAGTAAATGCATATTCACTCTGCTCTTGAAGATCCCAAGGTTGTAGGATTCAGGAAAGACTGACGCCGGAAGGGAGTTCCAAGCCTTGGCTGTTCGGATGATGAATGAAGAATCGAACTTCTTAGTGCGAATGTTCCTCAAACCATAAGATTAATGCTTGAAACAACGGTTCACCTTCGAAATATACAGAATTGCACACGTAAGTTAAGTCGTTCAAGTCTATAGATGTTTTTTGGTGGAAAGTCCCATAAGTTGCCTATTTACGACACCCAAGCGAAGAGATGGGTTGGTTCTACTCTTTTTACGTGCCGAAACCACACAGCACTGAATATTACTCTATTTCATTATTTACTCAAACGATATTGTAAATTGGTTATTTATTTATATGGTTATCTTTTTATTACATTATTTTATGCGATTAAATTAGGAAGTGCGAGACTTCCTGATACAAGTATCTTTATACTTACTAGGAGGTCTCAACCTTGTATCTAGTTATAATAATAGAACTATGAAATTGCCGTTCTGCAGTACTGGCCATTTCAAATCAAAACAATTTTTGTTTGGCTAAGAATTCTAATTTCAAATTAATTTTATTTTAAAAACATGGAATTCTTTTTCCAAAAGTAGTCATTTGTTTATTGATTTTCATCGCATTTCAATCTTTTTTCGTCATCATGGATACGTTAAAAATTCGAGTAATTATGGAATATGAGTACCGTAACAAATGTTAGAAGTCAATTTTAACCTATTACGCTATTACCTACTTCTATTGTCGTATCGGAATAACTTGGTATGTACCTATATGTAGTCCGGATGACAATACTATAAATTTTTTTTTTTTTTTATGCACGACGGTTTCGTACTTGACCTCAATCACACGATGTTAAGTGAAGATGAGGTCGAAGGTGGAAGCGTACTGACCCGGAAAACCCAACACATTTGGGGGACTGGCTACCTTATCTCTAACAACCGGAACACAACAATGCTATTAACATTGCTGTTTGGCGGCAGATTTAGATAAGACGGTGGTAGCTAGCCAGGCGGACATTTAAAATGCCCTACCACCGACCAAACCGAGTACTTAAACATATACCCCAATGGGAATCGAACCCGCGACCTCCGAATCTTAAACCCAATGTTGTTTACATTGAGCCACGGAGGCGGTTTAAAGTTGCTATCTTGGAGCTGATCTGATGATGGAGTCAGGAGGTGGATAGTGCAACTCTTCAGTAGCTACTAAGTAAACGGATCGAGTCGGCTCATATGATCGTTTTGACCATTCTAATACATTTTATTTTTATTTTATTTATTCAGGTTAACAACAGTTTTAAAACACAGATTTACAACTAGACTAATAAACGTTAACCACAAATTATATAAAACAGAGAGTAGATATTGCACAAAGCGTATTTTTTTTTTTTATTACATATTTTTATTTCTTTGTTTATTTTATTCTAGACGTTCAACGTATGGTCCGTCGCGTCAAATCCGTGAAAACAAATCTAAACGCGAGACCACCACGCACCGTGCCGCCGAAATTCTAAAACGCGCGTCGCGCGGTCTCTTTTTGCCTCGGTGTACCAGGGTAAAATAAACGCGAGGAGTTACTTGCTCGTTGGGTCCTCTGGCGAACAGTCAAGAAAATGTTTGATTCGCCCTTCTCTTTCTATTATGATTCGCGCATGCGTCCGGGAAAATAAAATCAGTACACCCTAGGAGCTACGGCTGAATGCGGCATAGGTGACTCACAAAGGCGACGTGCAAGTCGCTTCTGCGAGTCATCTAGCCTTTAAACATTTAATAAAAATCCCACCTTTAGAAAAACACGCGGTTGCATTTGTAGGGTGATTTTGCTGCGCTGGACCTTTAAATAGGAAATAGTGAATTCCGGAAACTGAAAACATTACAATTCCACCTGATCTTGCCACACTTGTGTCTACCGAAGGCATAATAACCCGAATATATCCAACAGAGCATATCCACGGAGTCGCTGTTTAAACGTCTGATTCAGATGTCTAAGATGGCGATGGGTCAGGCTTCCGTCATTAATGAAAATCCTTCGTAGGTGCAAAATACCTGGCGGGGTCCTATTGGACGCCGAGTGCTAGAAATTGGAAATTTTACTAACCTCTAAAATCATTCAATGACGTTGCCTTGCATCATTTAGTACACTTTATTACCTCATATGCATATACAGTCAGCTGCAGAGAAACCAAACCTACGGGGGTTACAAACATTATGTGAAAAGACGGCCTGGTTTCTCTGCAGCAACAAAATAGGTACCAGGTTTGGTACCAGTAATAAATTATTTTATTAATTCACCGATGCATGCCGAGTGTCATACCGCTCACAATGTGGAAGTTAAAATAGCTCTTATTATTACGCCCATTACGATTCAAATTTATTGAACATGCGCCCAGCTTATTCTCAACTCCAAAGAGGGGTGCGGGCTTTCTTTGACGCCGCCGCCGCTCGTACTTGAAGTGAAATGGCTAAATTCATTTGAATTTACTGTGGTAAATTCCACCCGAGCCGCGCCCTGTGGGACGCGGCGCCTTTGTGGCTGTCGGTCACAGATTTTTGGTAATTGACAATTTATAGAAATTGAATCTTACTATTTAAGAATTAAAGTTTAATTTCGTTTTATAATGTAAAAAAATTTGAACCAAATATTTTATTTGCAATTATTTAATTCTTTACTTCATTGTAAATTTTTGAGAAATTTTACAGAATTTAATTATTGCTAAGGTACCTAAGTCTGTTTTGTTTATTTATTGATTTTGGGCAGATTTGCCTGAGTGGATATCGGCCTCTGCCTCCGACTTCAAAAAAGGAGGTTCTCAGTTTAACCTGTATGTCTCGCGTTTGTTTGTGTGAACCTATTTTGATGCGGTTTCCACAAAAGTATTTGTTTTTGTATATTTATTTAAATTTATTTTTAAGCGACTTCAAAAAAAAGAGTATATCTGTTTGACCTGTAAGTATGTAATATTGTTGGAATTGGATAATATTTTGAAGTGTCATTGGCATAAAATGCATGTTATAAAAACATAGAACCGACTTCAATGAAGTAGAAGCCTTCGTTTAACTTGCGCAAGCGAAGATTTCATTGAAATGTTGTAAAGTGCAATTTCGTTCTTCAAATAATTTAAGTAAAATAGATGAAAAAGTAGATCGAATATTGACGGGGAAGATTTATTTAATGAGTTAGATTGTTGCCAATATTTTCCTCAAATGCTGATATATCTCCACTTTTTAAGTTATATGTATTCCAATAATTTAATCTGTGTTTCCTAACGTTTCAACATCATTACGTGTATACTTAACACTTCCTGTTACAGTAGTGAAGGCGAAAGATCTTTTTCAAAATTAAATTTAATAAAAAATATCTACGTTCAGCCATGCATGACACAAGAGTGACTGACGAACGTGGTCTAATGACATCATTGAAAAATTTGCCAACACAAAAGCCCGAAAAATTTAGTTTTAGTCTTTGAAAGTTATTATTAAATAATAATTTTAATAATTATAATGTTATATGTTAATTAAAAGTGGATCGTTGTGGAGATCCTTGGGGGAGGCCTTTGTCCAGCAGTGGACGTCTTTCGGCTGATATGATGATGATGTTAATAAAAAACTAAAATATATTTTTGATTTGTGTGTGCATTTTTTGCCAAAAATAAATGTATGATTTAAATTATATTGCGTTTTTTTTACAACAAAAGGGGCGCAGGCTGATCTCCCGCACCCGGACGCGGAATATGCTAAAGACCGCACTGATGCTAAACTTTCAGTACTCACGAGTGCTAAACACTATTCTGTGGAGTTCCTAAATAATATAACCCACTTGGTCTACCGCCACACACATTTAATTTTATCCTCAAAGTGGGAGCTCCAGTAAATGCTGCCGACAAAATCTAAATCCGCCCAAGTCGTGGGACCAGCTTACGTGTGAAAGTTTTTTTTTTATATGAGAGGGCGGCAAACGTGCATGCGGGTCACCTGATGGAAAGCAATCACCGCCGCCCATGGACACCCGCAACACCAAAAGGGTCACAGATGCGTTGCCGGCCTTTGAGGAAGGTGTAGGCTCGTTTCTTGAAGGTTCCAATGTCGTACTCGTTCGGGATATAACATAATTATAGTTAAAATACTTTTAAATCAAGCTTTTAATAGTCATGATTATTGTTTAACTATGTGTATGCAGAATTTCGTATCTGTGCTATTAACCGCAGTGGAGATCCCGCTTGGGAAGGCATCAGATGTGTAGCTAGCAAAACTAACCGTATATACTTTTACAGGAATACAGGAATTTGAATTCCTGGTGACGCCGCTCTTGACCACGAACAACTTCCCATAAGGAACAATAGTCGAATTCGATCAAAAAATTTTCGATTACCTATACAAAGTAGGTAAGTCATCTGAAACCAACTTTAGTATGGAAACAAACTTTTGGCTGATGACTCAATTCCTGTTTTCGAATAACTTCCCATTAGGAACCATAACCAAATTCGCCGAAAACTTCCATATTAAAGGTGGCTTCAGAATGGTTACTTTGTAGTACGGGCGCTCGAATTTTTTTTAGATCGAATTCGTCTATGGTACCTTGGGGAAAGTTGTTCGTAATCAGGAGTGGGGTCACCAGTAAACAGGAATTACACGAATTAAAATTCACCTGTATAAGATTTCATATGCGTGCTATTAACCGTTATAGTTACTCTCGTGAGGAGAAAATCCGGGCTGGCATCAGTTCATGTCTATCACATAAGTGTATTGTCATAGAAACAGAACGAGTCGGCAAAATTTCAGCTCCTCAGGTAAACAGGAAATGTATAATTTGATTTGCAAAGTTTGAACGGTACAAACGAAGTTAAATAAAACCTTGTTGGAACATGGTAAAGTATGTGGTATGCTGCGCTAGAGGTGAATCGGGGTATATACGCTGCAATCTGTCAGTCACTGAAAACAGCAGGAATTGATCTTGGGGGGATTAAAACTCACATGTTTAAATAGCTCTTTATTTTAACTTCATAATGCGAATTTTAAATATAATTGGTGTTTCGTGGTTATTTATTTACAAATGCTTAGTCATTTCCAAAAGTACTACGTAAAATTGATATCTATTGTTTTAAAGGAAAATACAAAACAGAATAATTGTTATCTTGCAAGCCCATTATGTCATGTCAATCAATACTTTAAATCGTCATAATTTAAATACTTACGTGTCATACGAACTAAACAAGTTTACGTTACTATGGGATCAAATTTGTAATCACGAGACAAAAATCAGTAAAATCCTCAATATTTACTCGACCCAATGACCAAAAGTACGTATTCTCTCGCGTTTCAGAAACAAATGTTAATTTATATTATATTATAGTGTGATTAAGGTCAAGTACGAACCTGTCGTGCATAAAAAAAAAATTGTTCCCATAGTAAGGGGGTATTCAGGCGGATTTTGGACACGTATTTCACGATAAGTTTGTAATTTACTGCTTCATTTCGCTCTCGCACTAGTACATCGTTTCTGTCGTCATATGAGCTATAGATATGGAGCCTATCGTGAAATATGAGTACCATAGGAATTTCACTAGTAAATTTGTCAATACGTTAGTAGCTAAGCAGTTTAATGAGTCCATGAGACACTTATAGATCATGTTTTAGATTTACAGGCCATGTGACGAGGAGCACACAAAAGCTAGACTAGCTAAATACAAATTTTTGGAGTAAACTACAGATAGAGGCCTGTCAAAAGTTGTTATGATAATTATTTGTGGCGAGTAAACATGGGCTTGCGTATTTATAATACATTCAAAATAATACAGCCAATTATTACTAAATTAAATCATAACATAAATATTACGGTTGGGGCAACTTGATGTAATTAATTATCCAAATTATAAATAATAAAATACGGTAATGAGGGCATTCGATTAACAACCTATTTTAGCGGGATCTAAATATCCAAAAAAACTTCCTATTAAGTCTACGAGGGTGTTAATAATGTTAGGAAGGTCTTTTCCCCACTGCATTTCATACAAAATAAGTTGTAAATCCTCGAAATCTAATCGAACATACATAAGTCTAGGTAGGGCACGACATTTTTTGAAAACAGTATTGACACCAAATTAGAGCGGATTTAAGTTCTCCATAGTAACTGTAGCCACTTTTTAGTTACTTCTAAAATGTCTACTATTTAGACTAATGTATACTTTCATTGGATTTGGCGTATTCATTTATAGCACTAAGTTTGTATGGAATGCACCCTGATGAGGACTAAACCCTCTTAACAACCGACCTGAGCACACTTTTCTGGATAATAATGTACTTGTAAGAACATACATCTTAATGTATTGAAAGGAATATGGTTAAGTTCAAGACTGTACGGCAGATTATCATGAAAATGTAAATACTAGCATAAAAAATATAAACCAGATTCGAATACTCGTCAACCCCCTAAGTGCTCCTCTGAGGAATAAGACAGTCTCTTGCTTGCCAGTTGTATGGAGACCATGCGGGCCTGCTCCCTGTGATGCGGATGTTAAGCGTCGCAGTCTCTCCCAGCTCTTATTTTGGTTTGTATTATTATTAACTGATTCAATATATAGCTGCTTAGGTAACGTGGAGGGGTTTTTAAGCTATTATGGAATTAGCTTGAAAACGTCGTCCTACGGTCCTATTTTCCATTGTAAACTAAATTTGACAATTTGTATTACTGTTCTTACAGACTTCAGAAGTCTTTGAAAATGATGCGTGAGTACACAGGTTTGGGGAAAAATCTAAATCGTTACTAAGAGGTTACTGTACATTATTACCAAGAAAAGTATAATCCAGCTCGTAAAATCCACCTATCGCGGGTGTCGTGGTTGCAAAACATCGTAGTTGCATTCACCAAGCGTGTTTTGCAACCATTTGCAACATTCATCTGCAATACTTTAGAGATTCAATGTTAGTGTCGGCAACATTTTGAGGCTAATTCGAAAAGGCTCGTAAGCAAGTCTTGCAAGCAAAATTCATATAAATACTACCAATAATACAAATTATTACAGCGATTCGTTTATGTTCATAAATATACTGATGATTGTTTACAAATTTCAAAAATTACAATTAACATTCATGAAGTTTTACCACTCCATTGATGGCAACAAAGAATCTGTAATATAAAACCGGCACTTGAACTCAACTGGACTTTGATTTGCGATGCTTTGACGCTTTATTCACGATATTATATTTATTATTTGGACTTTGAAGAAATTGTTACATATTTATATTATTCGTAAGGGCAATGTTTTACCTCTTAGCAATAGGTTATTCGTAATAATTTATTGGTAAATAGACCATCATATGCTAGGCTTCATGAGATGCATGCAGAAAGCTTATGAACGCTCTGGCGATTGCAATTAACCGAAGAAACAATATTTTACCCCAAGTGGCATTCGCGAAGTACTGCTATCGTATTTTACATGTACCTAAAGGGTGGACTATATCTCTATCTGGTTAAGTAAAATCATTCGAACTTATTTGGCTTCAATTATGTATTGACACGAGAGAGTTCTGGAGAGTATGTGTGCCACGATTTGGGCTTTGGGATTTTATTTGTATTAATTTGGTACAAACAATAATAAAAAAAGTACAATAAACTGAATCCCTAATGTATTGCAGACTTAAAGCCTTACACACATCAAACCACCTTTGTGCACAACGTGTCCCATCGTGTACGGAATTACTAATACGCGACGGTTTGCCATTAGCCGTTCAGGGTGCTCCGACATTTGCATGAACAAGTTACGCAAATGTCAGAGGAGCGTCAGTCACATTTCAAATAAGTTGCAGTAACATTAATTATTGTATCAAATGCATTTAAGGTTATCTCTAGTGCGTTTCTTCCACGGTGATGCATGAGGGAGTGACACGGTCGGTAAGAGTTTAGCATCGCACTGAATACAGAGCATCACTGGCAAACGCCGCATTACCACATGCGGCTTCGTGGGAGAACTACCTCACTGTAATGCCTCCATATCACGCCAGTCTCAAGTTAGTACTATTTAAAAGATTTGATGTCATGGACTTTCTTGTCGCTTCTCCCTAACCATAACCTAACCTTGTGAAGCGTTGTAGTCCAAAAAGAACCATGGATCAATTTATTTTTATTTTCAATGCCGCAAAAGCAGACAACCGACGTATTATGGACGCGTTACGGTATGATTACTATAAACGTATTTGAATTATAATTAATTTCACTTACAAACAGTCATTTGATATGTGCGAATACACCTTAAGGGCCAGCGCGAACTTTCGACAGCCGTCGCTGCGAGACCACCTTGTTGTAGATAATTATTAACACTCGTTGTTATCATAAAGGTCGCAACGCTGCCACGCCATAGTTTACGCTAACCCTAAGGGTTACTGGGGGTTGGGGAAGCTGTAATATCATATAACTATCAATAAAGCATTTGCCTCTCTATGTTTAACTACTTAACTATGGAATTAGCACCTGTACATATCGGGCTGTCAGGTGTAACTTAACATTCCTTTTCTGGGGACATGTCATGTTATTTGTAAGTGTGGCAATAAGGGCTTTTGACATCAATTACTGCGGCTCACACATCTACCTTGTCAGTTGTCATCTTTGGACTTGACAAATACATATGGACGGTTCAATATTTCCAAGATATTCTATCTATTTAATGCGGGGTTACACCGTTCATAATTGAGAAGTTTTCACACGTCGCCCTTTAAAATGAATGTGGATTACCACTGACGCCCGTTATGATGTCGTTTTATTACTTTTCACTACACTCAAACATTAAAAAGTCAACAGTTGTCTAGCATTGATCTAAAGACGTCATAAGTATTAAGTAAGTTCGTCTTGTTTTTGAAAATAGCTAAATATGTAAAGTAATGTCACACACGGCGAAGGTATATAGAAACGACAAGGTTACACTGCTGAGTTGTTGTGGCACTAGCGGTGAAAATAGACAAACAACGACGTCTTATCCTACCACAAAAACCTTAGATATGTATTTAATTTATATTGCTTTTTTCTTCAAATAGACGTTTAAAATAACAATATGCAAAAGCAGTCAAGACGCTGCTTGAATAAACACGTTGAACTTTTTGTAGTAAGACAGGGCGATGTCGTGTCATGTATAATATAACACGACTGGTAACTTTTGTAGTAGGTAACATAAAGATAAAATGACAATGTACAGTGATTCGTTGTTGAACAAGCTGACCAATCCTAGACTGTTCAGCTATTGTACTAACCAATTACTTTCTAGTTGACATTTGGTGTCACACTGTTTCATAAGTACATACTACATAAGTACATAAGTAATCGACAGTACGAAGAAAAGTTGTTAAGTCAAGTAAATTGAAGATATTTCGCATAATAGATTATTTAAACAACACATTTATTAAGCTCTTATTGTCGATCTAGGAATATTTGGTTTCACAATTTATCTGCTTTAACATTATGCAACATTATTATTGTATAAAAATATTTCGACTGGTATCGAAGCCGGACAAAAGGCGAATGGTCACCGTATCAATAGAGGATACAATTTATAGGAATTTATTTATTTGAATAATTTAACGATATGTAAATAGAGATTAAATTCCTACAAATTATTGAGTTCAAATGGCAAATATATTCTTAATTGATTTTGTGACACATCGCCTTTTACACCTATATTGTCCAATTCCGGTATACGATCTCTAGATGAGATCGCTTTTAGTGATATAAGGCCGCCTAATTGTACTCTAGTTACCTATCATCATTAAGACAACATTCAAATAAATAATAAGTACATCTCTTATTGCAATTTTGAAATTACCTTAAGATTATTATTGCTTTCACCAATGGGATCATCCAGGCATCTTTCACTTTTGAAATTATCATCCTTTTTTTATCAATCGGTTGCCTTTACCAACTTTATTGTAATGAGTATTTCTATTGTTACAGCTGGTACATACAAAATGTATCTGTCGGTACAATTGTAACAAAAACCCTGTTTAACCCTCAAAGGGCTTTTATACTCATATTGAACTAGGGTAACAGAAGTTACCCACTATCCGTGATCATTTTCGTACCCTTAGTAAGCCTAAAGCGCCTTTTACGGTACTCTTATGCCTCTAAATTCACTCCCACTGCAAAATTAATTTGCCTTTGAATCGGCTCGCTTCTTTCAATCGTAAAGAAGTGTCGCAATAGTAAAAATAAAAATGCGGCATGCTTAGTTTCACATAATTTGGAGTACATGCGTTGTTTAGTCATATAGGTTTGTAGTGATTTAATATAAATTTGAAGAAATTAGTATTATAATATAACTGATCTGTGATCTGTCACACAGGTTTCCTAGTACGGACACCAGTCTCTTTTAAGCAGCTATTGTAAGAGAAAATAAAAACTTTTTGTATTTGTATAACAATGGTATGTACATTTAGGCGAATTTGTTAAACGCTAAGAAAATTCAATGTCATTCGTTGTAAAATAGTGATAGACCGATATGTAATATAAAAATATATGTAATATAAGAACATATATAATATAAGAATATATGTAATGTAATATAATATAAGAAATTAGAACCAGGTTGTTCGTGTTAACCAACTTCCAAACTTAGTAAATCCTTCAATGTGTATGCTTTAACGTCCTACTGACATCTAAAACTTGTCTTTTCATAATACTGTTATTTAAATTAAAACGCCAATAGTGCGCTTAGGGATATCATACAATAACCGATCACTTGAGCGATAAAAATACATAGAACTAACTTCTCGACTATCTATTTTTATTTAACATATTGACAGTAAAAAAGCAACGCGTTAATGTGTTTTCTGTAAATTTCGAACGTGTGGTAGCTTAAAATGTCTACTTTTACTTATGAAAATAATGTTTAGCACAGTACTCAAGGAGGTAAAATACTTTTAGAAATTCACGTAATATTTCTAAGAATAGCCTTACAAAGTAAACAACCGATTGGAAAAAAAAATGTATGTAGAGATCGATTTTTGTTGTGAATTTGCACAGTCGTGGTCGATGCTTGCCCGCATGAAAAGGGTACAGGGTTTTTGTTACATATTGTAGAACTCGTTACCATGAGGTAAAAATGGCAGCGATGGTGCATGTCGAGTGGTCGACGTACACACGAAGAAAGGCTTGATTCGGCGAGCTGTCACCCGACTACCTAAAGATTCCCATGAGCTCCTTGAAAGAGGATCTTTCAAGGGGGGGGGAGTATGTTAAGAACAGCACTATGGAGTGAGAGGGCTGAGGGGCGACGTGGAGCGGCGACGGCGGCCGGTCAGCTGGCAATCCTTTCTCCAGCACCGTCATGTGCACATCGCCATATTTTTTTATAAATTCTTAACAAATTCTATTATACGTAATTCAAACAAGTTCCGGCCTTCAATTATTATCCCCATCGCTTACATTTTTGCTTCATGCTTGACCACGCTAAATGAAACTCTTTCATGTCATCCATCTCCCACTGCATCTACACGGTTATAAAATTTCTATTATCATTATTATATTTCAAAATTCCATAATGTAGCGTGTTGTATAATATAAGTAAACAATATCCTATGATGTATATACTACTATGTCTGTATCACATATTTTGAAGTTCATACTGTATTACAAAGCACTTACGGACTTTTATAAATAACTTTTTTATAGTCATTAACGTTCACGCAACGGTCGATATAAAATGGGCACTATAATGTATATTCGTTTATGACAAATTAATTTACTTACTTCTACGCTCTAACATCAGTCGATTTGGGAAGAATTGTCACAGGCTTATAACCATGCCAAAGAAATGGCACTTCGGCAGTGTTTTTATAACCGTTTTGCCAAACATTTTTTTCTGTGTGATGATTGATTAATCACGTTTTTACTCCAGAATTAATATTATATCTACTCTGGCAAATAAAAATGTTTTTTACAAATATTACTATGACAAAATTATTTAAATATTCAATTAAATTGCATATAGTTTATTAATTGGCAGACATAAAACATAGTACGTGATTGATGATTCAAACCTATATGAGACATATTTTGGAAAACAGTGATAAAATCACCCTGTACACTCTGATTTCTTTTAAGGAGTCCCCGTTTCAATGCTGTGGTCTTATGTTATAAATAAAACCACAAATACCTGCACCAAACAAATAATTGCTGTCACAATCTGGACAAATCCGTGTACAATGGAACTATTTAACGGATAAACTTATGACTCGGGTATAAATGTTCGTTTTTGTCATACAAACATTTATCCCTAGTGAGATTCGAACCAGCAACCGTTGGGTCTCTACCAACTAGACCAATCGGCCGTAGTGAAAGGAATGACTAATCAAAAGATTGAATGAATGACTAATGATATGAATGGACGATTAATGAAATAAGTAAAGATGAATGACAGATCGCGTGAAGATCGTATTAGTTGACAATAAATACATCAAAACATTTTTATAAAGACTGCGTACTGTGCCACCAATCCAAGTATCAGTAATGCGACCATTCTAACTGGTAACAACACTATTTGGTATCTGATACATACATTATTATTATAGATTAATAATCAAGCAGCAGATCTGTATTATGTTTTAGTGGCGGATGTGTACCATCCAACTTGCAGTCAAATTTTAATGATTAATGCGCAATTCCTTTTTGGCATTCTCCTAATAATTTATCGAGAAATCCATATTTAATTATGTTGTAAAACATTTAGATGCACTTACCACTGGAAAATTTATGGTATAACATTTACTTTCAGCGCCTTACTGCGGGCAACAATAAAAGCGAAGCAGAAGCTTTAAATTGTAAGCCGCATACTGTAGAATTGCCAATACGATATTAACAAAATCCTTATTGTTATGCTTCGTTTTTAACAAACAAAAATTGAGACAAGTAAAGTTTGTCTCAATTTTCTTTTTCAAAGTACATTCTTTTGTGACAAGTTAACACCATTTTAAAAAGAAACACAAAAAAGTTTAACAACAAAATTGTTTGACAAGCAAAATACTCGCCAGTAATGTTTTGTCAGTGTTGTCCTTTCATTATTTCAGAAGTACATAATTATTTAAATAGCATAAAACCAACACCACGGAAAATAACTTTAAAATGATTGTATGGGTTAGTTGTTTTTTTTTGTTATGCCCAACGGATCAGTGGTAAATACTAATAAACAGAAATTATTATAAAACCTATTGCACAAAATTACTTTTTGCGGTTGATAAATAATTCATAATAATGGAGCAGAGTTTATTTGGCGCAGATTAAATGTACCTTTGCAGACATATAAACACAATAACATGGCATTGAAAGGGAATTTCTCGCAAAAATCAGAGCGTGTGACATTTGTTTTACATGGCAATACGCCAGACATTATCCCATAAGTCGCATCACCCTGAACGAACTAATCGGCAAACACGTCAGAACTACACAATATTATTATTTATTTATTATAATACTTCTATAACTATGCTTCAAGTAGGCAGCTTATAGAATCACAATCCTATGTCCATCGATCACATACTGGTCAATGCGACTCTCTCTTGTTAACACCTGCTACTGCATTACGCAACTTCATCGTTATCGTTAACCAATCAGTAAACGTCAAATTTGAAAAGTAACAGAGATCCAGCCAATCACATGTCATAACACTAACGATGAAGTTACGTAATGAAGCTGATTATGATTCGAGGAGCACAATTAGTTATAGCATTCTTACAATCGATCAGAATTTCAGACAACCGAAGCAAATATATTGGGTTTTAGGAATGTTAGTTAAGTATAACAACCTGATTTGTGGGTCCGCAGGATAATCAGCCTGTAATATGAGCGACAAGCTTTGAATATAAATAATCCTTGGAGATTAGTAGAGTTATAAAAAGCCGGCGTGATGTGAATATGAAAATTGTTTACAAATTATTCACATTAAAAAAACTATTTGATTGATCGGGATGTTACTTTTCTAAATTATTTAATTACGCATGATTGTCTAAGCGGCAGTCGCTAATGGTGCGCGGTCATTTTAAAGTGACACACGTCAAAATTCGTTTGTATTAGCGTATCCCAAATATACGGGTAATGTGAATGCACCATAAGCCACCGCATAATATTAGGAACGGCAAGCGCGTTCAATAGATAAAAACTTATTTTTCTCGGAAATATCAAGAACATTTTGTGACGCATTCTCCAGACAATTGAATCATTACGGCGACAGCTGTCTCATATTAACGCCCGCGTTTGAGCGAGACGGCATTCAAAGTCGCGAAGAGTACTACGATGGTTTCTCGCAGGTGTTAATCCGGAGAGAGCCTAGCACGTAAATAAGTCTAAAGATAAAAAGCTAAGCATTTGACTATTTGCGTATCTTGGCCGCATTGTCGGCGTTCTCTTTCAGGATCTTTGATTTGAGATGGTCTTTGTATTTGAGGATGCCGCCTTCCCACTTTGTGACGGCACCGTTCTCGCATATCCAGATCGCTTCTGCCACCTGAAACACAGATTTCAACCTCTTTTATATAAAATATATCTCTTTTATATACACTACATAAGTAGTCGGCTTCTAGTGACTGGGATTATGTCATAAAGCATCAATTGTTGTTCCGGTGTGAAAGGATAAGTTTATGACAAAGAATCATTCCTTCAAAAACAGCAGCAGTGGATTAAACACTGTATGCTATAATGTTGCCTCGATAGGTTCACAATGGGCATAAAGTGTTTGCAGCACCGTTTCCATACGGGATCCAGTGGCTCCCATCATTTAATAAATTAACACTTTTGCGGACACTGAACGCCTATAGACGTGATAACAATGAAACTTCTATTGTCGGGTTCATTATCCGTGAAAGTGTTAAGATTTCCTTTCAAAAACAACACTAATCCAAAATGTACTCACTAGGTGCACTGGAAAGGCCTAAAAGCTAATCATAAATAATGAAAAAATCCTGCTATTTTCGAGTTTTATTGTGAATAAAAGTGATCGTTTTTATCAAATCGTCCCGTTGGCTCGGAAATGTTCCTCGACAGGAATCGAATAGGACGTGGTAGCCGCTGTAAGACACCGTGACGGAGGCCAATAGAGGATTCCTCCTTCGGCACTTGTATTGATTATTCTATATTATATTATCCCTAACCACAAATGACCTACACTGCCAGAAATTGCTAATTCAAGTTCTGTCGTAGAACGAATCATAATAAATGTTTCCAATGTCCTCGGTAAATTAGTAAGTAGTAATAGAATATTGAACAGTCAGCATCAAAAACATGTCAGCAAAAAGTGGTTCCTATCACTTTTTTTTAAATAAAATTATTTACTTTAATCAATTTTTCTTTTATATTGCCGACGGTACCGAGATAAAAATGACTACATATAAGCTTTACTTAACCCAGATGGTGAGATTACCTGAGTTGTAGCCTGATCAGAAATATCATGCCATCACTTTCATGTGGTCGACATTCAAAGCGATGGAATGATGTTTAACATACATAATGTCACGACCTTTATCTCAAATAGGTCTGAGATAGCCCAAACATTAAGAGATTGAAAAAACATCCACCTTACGGAATACACAGAAATGCATGCATCGCAATATATTTACGAAAATTTAATGTACGTAAGAAAGAATCTGCATTGGTTAGGACAAATTGTGAAATACACAATGTAAATACAAGATATAAAAATAAACTTGCTGTCCATAGCAGTCCCTTACACAAAGTCACTAAGTCATTCAAGGGACAATGTATACGCTTATTTAATAAAGTTCAGGTAGACATTCAAAATCTGCCTTTAAATAAATTTAAAACAACCATTAAACGCAAACTATGTGCCAAAGGCTATTATAAAATTTCTGACTATCTGGATGTTAAGAGTGTGTGGACATGAACCGCTCGGCAATATCCAGTATATTTTATTCTTATTTTTCTTTGTCGAATCATAAATTTAACAATTATTCCAAATTGTATTTGTATTGACTTATTTAAAAAGAGCTGAAACCCCTGAGTTTCTTGCTCGTTCTTCTCTGGGGAGACTGCCTAGTGAGTAAGCGATAACTGTATGTCATGACGATTTCAAATGTTATTCTATATACGATTATAATTATACGACGAATTATAACTTACGAAATAAAAACATTTTTGATTTGATTGATTTTTTGCCCACGTGACCGGGTGGTGTTCAATAATCTATAGATCATCTAAAGATATTCCCACTGGAAGACGGGTTGTTCTGTTCTTCTTACGTGCCGAAACCACAGCACCGAAATTGTTTTTTTTTTAATGTGTTTTGCCATCTAACAGTCATTGCTTCAAAAGAATACAAAAATATTAAACCCCAAAAGGCTTAGAGTGCCCAATAGTTGTATGTTTAAGAGGCTCTTAAAGTTAAGAAGCAAATTAATTCGACCTCCCTGATAGCTCATTTACAGGCTGTACCTATTAGAACTATTGTTACCTGGTTGATGAGCCTGAAGTCGTGGCTGACGAGCACCATCCCGCCGTCGAAGTCGTTGATCGCGTCGGCGAGTGCGTCTATGGTCTCCATGTCGAGATGGTTAGTGGGCTCGTCCATGAGGAGCAGGTGAGGCGTCTGCCAGGCGAGCCACGCGAACACCACGCGGCAACGCTGCCCGTCCGACAGCTGACGCATCGGACACACCTGACAAGTACACACGAGTTAGGGCACCCAAGGAGACGAGTCGTAATACGATCTGCAATCTTGCTATTCCATATCTCATTCGAGTATTAGAGTAAGAAAGACAGTGAAGTAGAGACATATAAGAAGGAGGATAGATAAATATGTTAATATAAAAGTAGATATAAATATTGACGATTTATTTGATTTATACCAGGTGTGATTGAGGTCAAGTGCTAACCCGTCGTGCATAAAAAAAATGCATTTTAAATTTAATTGCTGTACCCCAGCCAGGTTTATGTTTGATACAATTATAAATATTTTTAAGATCTCATGTATACAACATAAATGCAATAAATTAAATAATAACATAGACTTTACTATCTAAATGATGTTACGATGAAGCATCCATCGACGTGTGCGCGATTTAAGTGATAACAGTTGTATGGGGGTAATTTCCACTTTTCTATAATAGGTATGTGGATAAGGTATTTCCACTGCATCAAATACACTTAATGTAATGACGTTTTAAAGATTTTCATTTCTATTATAAAATAGGAAATGATAGATGGAAATGAAGATCAATGACGAGATTACGTATGCTTGCGTTCAGAATAGAAACCTTAGGTCCTTGGGGACCGGGCGTTTTCAAATTTTTCTTTAATATTTCAAAGCACTTAGTCGATGTCACTGATGCCAGAGAGCTGGCTGATTTCTCGCTCAACGCTTAAGTATCTGCATCCAGCGAGGTATAGATTCCAGCGTTTTGGTATCTTACCTCGCGGTCCTAATTTTTCACATTTCTTCTAGTTTATATTTAGAAGTCTACATTTGTTACTGTTTTTAAATAAATAATTAGGAATAGTAAAGGAGAAAACATATTAATTGAAATAATTGAAACCAGAAGAAGGAACATGTTGGGACACCTGATAGGACACAACAACTTCCTCGGAACTATTAGAAGATAATATGAAAGAGGAAGAGAAGTATACCTCGTAGAAGATACACGCACCAAATGGAGAAGAAGCTAAATGTAGTATAGCAGGAGGTCAAGGCAAGAACTTCAAATTCAAAAACTAGAAATTCAAGGAAAGAACTGGACTAACAAAAGCTTTACTGTTAAATATGAAGAAGGTATTTGGCGCGACAGTACGTCACTCCGGCGTTTCTAGCATCTAATTAGAAGGCATATTTAGTTCTTTTACGCCACAACGGTCCCGTTTACGCACATCTTCCACTTACCTGCTGTCTGCCGGTGAGGCCGTATCTCCCGATGATCTTCCTCATCTCCTCGCGCTCCCGAACCTCGGGGAACTGTTTCATCATGTAGTCGAGCGGCGACAGATCAAGGTCCAGGAGCTCGTGAAGGTGCTGGTGGTAGCGCCCTATGCGCAGATGAGAGTTCTTCCGGATCATGCCCGTCGTAGGCACCAGCTGGGAATTTTAATATTCGAGTATGTAATATATAATATATAAGCGTCGGTGGCTCAGCGGTTAAGGTCTCCCAATTTAGGAGGTCCGGGTTCGATTCCAAGGCAGGCCACGTACCAATGAGTTTTAAATTTAATTACTTATGTGCATTTATTCGACTGTTCTTAAACGGCACAGGAAAACATCGTGAGGAAACCTGCATGCCTGAGAAATAAAAATTCAAAGGTATGTAAAGTCCCTAACCCGCATTGGGTCAGTGTGCTGGACTTTGGCCCATACTCCCTCATATACGAGAGAAGGCCTCCCTCATGCTGATGCTGATGATCACAGCCTATAAGGTCAATGCTTTCCATGGAAGGGCTTGCCCTAATTACCAAACCAGGTACGCGGGTAGAAAATCGCATAATTGTTCTAATTAGCGTATTTTCTAAGTTTCTAAGTGGCTCGCGGTTCTTGGTTCACATAGGCTATACTTGAGATGTCTTTGTAACACTTATTACAGCGTGCAATTAAGTGTTTAGGGGCTGCAGTCTCAACATAGATACCAACCGATTTCAGTCGTAAGTCCTAACGACTTTATTCTTAATTTGAAAGTGTTAATGATGATTTGATGACCTATTTGGTGTAGTGGTTAGCAATTCTGACCACTATACCAAAACGTTGCGGGTTCGAATCCAGCTAGGGGCATATGATTGTGTGATGAATACGGACATGTGTACTCGAGTTATAATAAGTCGAGTTTTCGTTTATAATAAGTATTTACAAAAAAAAATATTTATGTAGTATATAACATAATAATAAGGCATTTCTCTGTCAGTCCAAGCTACTACCGTTTCCGAAAGGGAAATCAAATGTGGGAATAGAAGCTGCGAAAGAAACCCACAGATATCTCTAACTGGTTGTCTGTTAAAGTGGATAGTTCGCTTTGATTTTGTATGCAACTATGTGTTGATAATATTGTAGAGATGTCCAACTCACATCTCCATAAAGCAGTTTGAGCAGAGTGGACTTGCCCGCGCCATTGGGACCGACGAGCGCTAGTCGCGTGTCCAGGTCAATGCCGAACTCCAGGTTCTTGTAGATCCAAGGCCCGGTGTCGGTGTATCTGAAGGCGACGTTCTGGAACAAGGAGAATATTTATATTCAACAAAATTAAAGTTTATTCTTACGGCATTTCATAAAAAAAAATAAAGGAGCAAACACAAAGGTGAATGTCAATACAAGGAACAAAAATCAATTAGCTGTACCTTTTAGTAAACTTAGTAAGTCATTAAGAGGTCAATGTGTGCGCTTCTACAACAAGGTTCCCATGGTTATACAGAATCTTCCACTTAATAAATTTTAACTTATAGAACAAAAATTATGTAAAAATGGAAATTACAAAATTTCAGACTACATTAATGATAGTAATCCATGGGATTAAACGGCTCCTCTACACGATATATAAAAATTGTTGTAACCTTTCTTGATTGTAAATGACTGATCGAAAAAAGACAAACCCTCTGAGTTTCTCGCTAGCTCCTCTCAGAAGGTGGTCGCGTTCCGAGCTAGTGGTAGTTTAAAAACAAGTGACGTTCATTTTTTATATTCATATTTTATAGCCTACATGAATAAATGATTTTCATTTCATTTCATTGCCATACATTTTCCTATTGCAGTAGGTAATACCGAAATCTTTACCCAGTCACCAAATGAAACACTGATTTTTATTCACGACACCTACTTTGTTTAGCTTTAGAAAAATCACTGAACTTTTGAAATTAACAGATTTACAATGTCTATAATGATACATACCTGGACCATAATGACGGGTGGAGGCACCTTCCCGCACGAGGGGAAGTAGAAGTTGAGGGTCTTGTCGTCGATCACCTTCTCGGTGAGGCCCTGAGCCACCATCTTGGCGAGGGTCTTCTCCTTCGACTGCGCCTGACGGGCTAGCTTCGCGGAGCCGTGGCCGAAACGCGCTATGTAGTTCTGGCGGAAAACATACAAACATCATCAATATACTGTCTTTACAAAGGCAACACAAATCGATAGAATAAAAAAACGTCCAACGAGTGGGCCAACTGATATGTTACACCGATTTAAAGTTCCAGCTGGTTGCGAAAATAATTTATTATCAATTATTATTGTTCAAATCCACATGACATCACCGCTCCTATTTATGAGGAACGCGTGAAGAGGGGCGTCGGCGGAGATAACAGCGATATACGCGGCGTTCTTGAAGTAGCGTCTTTCCTTCCTGGCAATCAGAAATTGGGAATGCTTATTGTTCTGTCCAAGGAAAACGGCACACCTCTTACCGACGTAAACGCCTACACGTTGGTACTTCTTCAATCACATCTGAGTACTGACCCGGAAACCCCATCTTATTTAGGGAACTGGCTATAATTTAAATTACTTCCAACCATGATGCTCAGCTCGATTTATAAGTGTGAAACAGGTCACTATGGTGGATGTTGTAATAGATGACCATCTCCTCCGCACTTCACATGCTTTATATACTGCCGCGTGTTTCTGTAAGATGTCGAGTCCTGGGGAATTCGGTGTCCCGCACTGCGCATCCTTTACAAGGGCACGTTCGTAGCAACGGTTATGTACCTACAGTTGCCTGATGTCACTGGGCTCCATTGTATGTGGTGATGAATCCAAATTTTTCTACTGTTGCTGTTATCGGGTCATGGATGTTTTAGGACGAAGGCTAGGAGCATGAGCCTGCGTCGTAAATCATCAGCAGCGGGAATGTGGAGAAACAGAATGCCAATGTGATGGGGCATGCCTACTGTATGATGAGAGGTCATTATCATCATATCAGCCACAGGACGTCAACTGCTGAACATAAGCCAAGTAATAACATAAAATTCATGAAGGGGCAACCTATGAGAACAAACGAATTAGTCTCATTAGACTGGAGTTAAGGTCAGGACTATTGAGTTTGGCTTACTAAGTTATAATGAGAGGAATGTGGTGCAACTTGCATCGCTTTCTGTGTGAATTTGGGTTAATTCATGATAATTCCCTTCTAAACTATTTAGCTTATCTAAATATATATAACTCAAAGGTGACTGACATAGTGATCTATCAACGCCCAGCCCAAACCACTGGACGGATCGGGCTGAAATTTGGCATGCAGGTAGATGTTAGTTATGACGTAGGCATCCGCTAAGAAAGGATTTTGATAAATTCTACCCCCAAGGGGATAAAATAGGGGATGAAAGTTTGTGGTTTGTATTTTGATAAAATCTTCCACGCGGACGAAGTCGCGGGAGGAAAGCTAGTTAAGTATATAAGTAATAAAAAATAACATATCGGGACCGAATCAGAAATGAGGAAGTCCGCAGAAGAACTAAGGGGACCGATATAACTTGAAGAATTGCCAAACTTAATTGCTCATAGGACCGATGGCCGTTGGGACTGAAAGGTTGTCTAGTGGCGATCACGCATCGTAAGACGCAGCGCCGGTAGGCCCCCCAAGAGGTGGACCGACGATTTGGTAAAGATCGCGAGAAACCGGCAGTGCAGGACCGATTATTGTAGAGATCTTTGGCGAGGCGTTTGTCCAGCAGCGTCACGTCATCACGAATCACTCGTGGCACATTCGCTATTCGTTTTCGATTAGCGAAGTTAAGCAATGTTTAGCGCGGTCATTTCTTCGGTGGCACCACTAGTGGCATTTTAACATGTGTTTCCGTGCTTCTGAGGGCAGGTTTATAGTCGTTTCTGGTTGTTTTCATTTGAAGGCAGTCGGGAGGTTAGAGGGGGCGGCTTTAAATCTACCAATCCGCACTAGGCCCCCAAGGTGGATGGTGGCCCATACTCTCTCCCAGTGAGAGGAGGCTGGGCCCCAACAGAGGGGACGTGTAAGGCAGATGATGATGAATAAACACATCATAATCTGATGACGCGTACCTTCATGTGAGCGATCTGGTCCTGCTCCCAGTTATACTGCTTCATCTGGTTCTCGAGTAGTTCGCAGCGCGTGCGCACGAACGCCTCGTAATTGCCAGTGTAGTATTTGAGTCGCCGTTTGCTCATGTGCACTATGTTGGTGCACACACCGTTCAAGAAATCTTGCGAATGCGATATAAGAACCAGGATGCGTTTGTAACTGTGGACATTGACATTTATGTTTCATTACCATCAACCAAACCAGACCATACAAGAAGACTGTGTGGACTTACAAGTTTTTATAAGTGAGAGCTCTCGTTGCAGAAATTACTCTACCCATTGAATATATATACATCTCACGAGAGGAATACGTAACTTCAAGTTTCTCGAATTGGTTACGTTACGACAAAATAACAAGTATTCTCATTGGTTTATGTTATGTGTTATGTGGCTGCAAGATCGATAACTCTAAAATCTGATTTTGGATGGATATAATTCACTTAGACGCTAAAACACTGCAATTAGGTGTGCCTTTTTGTCGCAGACGCATCAAGTTTGATATGTTTTCTGATAGGTACTGAAACCTATCAATGTTTTCTGCTTGAGCTCCTTTCCGAGCCTGATACAAGCGTGTTCTGATCCGAACTTAAACACGGCTATACTTTCTGCGTGAATTACACCTCGAGCCGGATCTGGTTCGAAGTCGATGTCTCAACCGGTCTTGCTTCAGCTTCTCGAGCCGGATGCAGGTGTCCTAGCCTAACTAAAATACCCGATCCAAGCATCATAGTCTAAACCAAGCTAAATATGCCTATACTCACTGCTTGAGCTCCTCTTCGAGCCACACGCAGGCGTCGAGATCCAGGTGATTGGTAGGCTCGTCCAGCAGTAGCAGGTGCGGCTTTACGTACAGAGCGCGCGCCAAAGCAATGCGCATTCGCCAACCTAGTCACAGGATGTATCAGTTAGTAGATGATAAAATCACTATCAATAAGCGATTAGGTAGAAGGAACATTAAAATAAATTATTCTAACTTTTTTAATCCTATTTATCTAGGTGACTCTCATCTTCACATCAGGCCAGAAGCTTTCTTTATACAGTGTGAAGAAAAATGAAAGCCAATTATTTTCATAGGACACAAACTAATCTTCAATTAATAATTTAAAATTACCGTTTATGCACGACGCTAAGTTTCAGAGAAGAATAAGCAGTACAGTCAATACTATGTTCTACGCTTTAGCTATAACATTGCATATGATATATTTTTTCAAGTAACGGTAGCAGATTACGATGACATAGGTTTGTTGTATACAGCATCAACAACCTTACGTTTCCTCTATTAAGGCACAGCCCACTCTCACTAGCGAAGGTACGGGCCATATGACCCAGTGCGTATTGGCGGATGCGTAGAGTAGCCACCTGGACAATCAGTATCTTCAAACCGCCTCTGTAGGGCACCGACATGGTTTAACGAAAATTTAAAACGCACTGATCGGAACTGACGTTGTTTAACTTCGCCAATCGAAAACGAATAGAGAATGTGCGACCAGCACGACCGCTTCTTATTTTATACATTGAGCAGATATGATATTTTAAAGAAGTTTTTTGCTTCTATATTAATGGAAAAGCAACCAAATAAATGATCAAGGAATCATTATACCTTTTGATCATATAACCATGTAATCCATTATTCAATAGAATATAACATGCTGGTACAACATGGCGGCAAATAAAGTCATCCAACTATATGAATAATATTTGTCAATCGCAAAACATCATTCGTTAATTGAAAAAGTAGGCATCGGACAGTGCTAAAGCTTTGCTATCGACTCGCTCGCTGTCGAAAGAGAATACTATAGAAATACATTGGTCACACCTCCGGAGAAGTCCTTGGTGGCCTTCTGTTGCATCTGCGTGGTGAATCCGAGCCCGTGGAGGATATGCGCGGCGCGAGCTTCTGCCGTATCAGCACTCAGGTCCTCCAACCGATCGTACACATCCATCAACTGCTCCTGCGCCTCTGTGGACCAGGGATTTAAAGTATGAGTTTGTTGAAACGAATCTCCTTACAAGCATAAAATCACAATTAGACTGGAGCGTACACGATCCGAGCGCCCAAATAAAAATGTTCGTGTAATTTAGCAAAAATTGCCCAGAGGAAAATATTAGTGTCTGTAATATGTAATAATAATGTAATATTAGTGACTGTAGTTTAAGAGATGTTGAATATTTTAAGTCACATATTGCCGAAATCCTCATTCTTATAAGCAGAGACTGCATTACCTATAATTATAATATATTATTATATCCCAAAAACTGAGCATAAATATTGCCACCGAAATATGAAAGTCACATAAATAGTTCCTCAAAAACAAAGAAGTTATTTACATGTCTTTTTGTTGGGATATAAATTATAATCATAGGAAAAGCAGTCTCTGCAAATGACAATCAGGATCCCAGCAACATGTGACGCCAGATTACTCAATTAATATATTGAATAACTCTCTAACTACAGTTGCATTATTTTTTCCTTTGGGCTCCATTGCAGCACAATGCCTGTTTCCCGTAGAGGTAGGCAGAGACCACAAACTTCCACTTGCTACGACCCTGACCCACCTCTTTTGCTTCATTCTCTCATAAGGTTGTTCATACCTGCTCGTAGGTTTAGGGTACTCTTGACTTGGCCTTTCTTTAAGACGTCCCCGATTTGATCATGGTACGTTCGCCGTGGTCTTCCACTACCATCCACATTCGCATCGTATATCTCCTTCGTTAGTCTTCTTTCACTCATCCTCTGCACATGTCCAAACCATCTCAGCATACCTTTTTCAATCTTTGTCACTACGTCTTCTTTCACGCTGCTTAACTTTTCGACGTTATCAATATAGCTGAATTCGACTTTGTATATTGTAGCATCACATACGTTAAATCCTCCCATGGAATGCGAAGCATATCGCATCTTGGGAGAGGCTTGGGTTCAGTAGTTGACTTTTATAGGCTGTTCATGTGTGATTTGTTATTTATTACTAAGACGTGACAGAGTAAGCAGTTCTATTGATTGACATGAGATGGCATACAATACAATTACAATGACATCTATTTGTGTTAAATTCTAATCTGTAATAATATGTAGATACCAGCACAAATAGCAAGAATGTAAACAATACAAAACTGAAGTATACATGTTTGGAAGCAACGCGGTTTGGTTGGTGGTATTTTTAAATGTCCGTCTAGCCAGCTACCACCATCCAAGTCTGCCGTCAAGCAGCGAGCATGCGTTTGTGTGTGTGTCCAGCCTTTGTCCGGCCGTATCTCAGTAATGCACGGTCCGATTTAAGTGCGATCTCTTAGCCAGGTTTCATAAAATTCGGTTAAGCCGTTGCGAAGATATTTAGCTTTTGCCATAGTTTGGCCTATCTAGATGATATTTGTGTTCTCTGTCTGCTGTCTAACCATCGTCCTCGGACTGCGCCAACTCCTCAGCCAGCCGCTCCAGCTGCACTCGTTCCTCGTCCACCTCCATAACGCACTCCAGTGCGGTCTTGTCGGAGGCGGGCATCTCACGTGTCAGGTGGAAGATGTCGATGTGGGCCGGGATCGGAACCTCGCGCCGCCCCAGCGCCGCCAGCAGCGAGGATTTGCCTGGACATCGAGGAGTTATTCACATTCAGTAAAATAAATACTTCAGACTGTTACACCAATTCGCTAGTCCCAAACGCCTGTGCTATGGATACTAATTAAGTAATGGATAACCATTCTTGAATATTTATATTAACGTCTAAGTCTTGGGAATAAATGTTCGTATTCATCACAAGCATTTACCCCCAGCGGGATTCGAATCCGCAACCGTTGGTTTCGAACTAGAACAATTCTTTTCAAGAGACAAATGACCAATGGTCAGAAATAAAGGTGTGTCAAACACTGTTTTTTTAAATTAGCCTTGGTAGCTAAGATGAATAAAGAGCATAATTTCGCAACTTTGCTTTAGTAAGTAAGGAACACATTTAATAAATTAATATTAATAAACAAACACGCACAAACAAAATAAGGCACAATTTTCAGACATTTGACAAATATTTATTATCAAAGTAATATACGTGATGCATTACACAATGCAAATCATAGAAATATTTTTTAAACATCCTCGTCAGTGTCGTAATCGAATTCATTTACATCTACTGCTGATATAGATTATCATAGCACCTGCAACGTTATTAAAAAAATTGGAAAAATGAATTGAGTAAATAACACATTTTAGCGCTCCGAATAAATTAATCAAAGACTGGGGAAGTCGTTCAAATGAATGGAAGTTCGCCCTTGTATTGGAGCGCTAACATGTGTTATGATTAATCTATTATTTTCTACATTTTTTGTAAGAAGGTCTGGATACGCGTTTCTTCATACTCTCATACCTGGTGGAATGTGACTAAGTACCCGAGGATGAAGCACGCGATTCCCGTAATTGCCTATTCACCCATTTGACAATTGACTCCAAGATGCCAAGATTGTAAGTTTCGGGGAACACCGACGCCGCCGGCAGGGAGTTCCATGCCTTAAGCAGCTAAAGGCTTAGGGCGAATATTCGGTGTATCGATAACAAACGGACGGGAACGCGACTAGTAGTCCGAAGACGGAAAGGTGATGGAGATGCGAGGACGGAAGAAAGGAAATCCAAGCCAGGTGAAATCAATATCAGCAATAGACAAAGTGGTTTCGTGGAAGCACATTAATATGATTACACCAAGTATTAGCAACTCTATTCAAACTGACGCAAATATAAACCTAAAAGTCATCCATCAACATAAAATCTATATCTAATAGCGGTGTGGCGACGCTCTTACGACCCGGAAAAAAACGAGAACTTCTTACGAAGATCATTGTAATTATTGTAAATTCAACAAGAACTAAAAAAAAGTCATAAAGAAGACATATTCCTTCGTCAAAGATAACGTGTCTGTGAACGGGTATATCGACGGAAAATCATTTTATTACATAGCTAAGTACAAACCTAATGATGACTACTGTGATTGGCTTAATCATTACGTATCGGTACTAAACAAGTACTTTGTTTTAACCAAGAAATGTTTTCCTTAAACAAACGCATTAATGTACTTCATAACACTTACTAGTTTTCACCGGCAGCTTCGCCGCTGTATTTACTATTGACGTTAATAACAAACTTGAAATTTCGGTATAAAAAATCCATAGCTAATGTAGGACATGTAGGTACCAATTTTCATCGGATCCGTCCAGGCGTTTTAGATTCTATAAAACAGTCCTTGTGCTTAGATGCTGTGTAAATGGCATATTGTGTTAATTAAATTAAAATACTAGTGTCAATTTGATTATATGACTTGCATAGGCTACATAAATCTGAGCTCACATTCGCTTGCACATAATAAATTATACATACAAGCTACAACGGATAAATCAAAGACTAAACGCAATTGTAGGATGCAGCAATCAATTTTCTACTGTTATAAATTATTGTCATACGGATGCAGCAATAAAGCGTAATGTGATACAAAGACAATAAAATGGGATTGAGAACACTCGTTGCAGAATGTCACGTGTAATATGCTGCTACCAATAATCTGCTCAGCGTAAAGTTAGGGTAAAACAAAAATCGTAAATCCCCTTTGTCCAGTAATCTTTAGCAAGACCTACACTTTCGTTTATATTGTACAGCTGTCTTTCAAAGGAACGTTCCCTAAATATCAAAACAACAGGTAACCAGTCGCAAATAAAAAATAAAAGTAAGCGCATTACAATGGAACGTAGAGCTTTAACAATGATCTAAAACAATGGCGGTATCACAAGTTCACCCAAAATTTTATAAATCGCAAAGCGGTGTTCTGTAATCAAATGTTAAATAAACATACCTTACGCCTGAAATAGTCGCAATTAATTACTAACAAATAAAAAATACCTTAACCTACCTTGTTGTTCTATTCACGATTTTTTTACGGTTTTTACATTCACTGCTTTTAGAGCAAATTTTATCAAACAAATTTTTATAATAGAAAAAATAATGCACGCCTCATGCAAAATTAAATGATGTTCAAATCGCTTGGCACGTACTACGTATTTGTACACACACATTATTTTATTTTTCGGACTGCTCGCCTGCTTCAGGGTCGTTATGGTTGTGTGGAAAATCGATAAAAAAATATATAAAGAATGCACTGATGCATCGTTGGTTAATATAAATAAATGAAACGACGGCTGCGCCTTACTGCCTATCAACCCTACCTACCTACAATCAATTTCTAGGAGGGTAATCAAAGCGCGCCGCAGCCAGATTTAAACTCGGATACTAGACAACTACAGTATGGGAATCGGTCTCTACCTGTGAGAATCAAGAATAACGTATTGAGGACGTGACCTAGATGGATAAAATATCTCCTTCATTTGAATTTTTCACCCGTTTTGTCACTTTTCGGTGCTTTGTGTGTGTATAATAGATTCCAACAATTCTAATCATCTCATACCACGGGTGTCATAAAAGACGACTGAGAGATTCAATAACAAGACATAGACATATTTATTTGACACCACACTATAGGAACAACGATAAGCATACTCACGCAAAAAAAATAACTTAAATTCTTAATACAAATGACGCTTTGATTATGCGCGGCTTATGTCCAAATTATCGAGAGCGAACCCTTCAAAATATGCGTGTCTCATTAAAATTTACAATAACTCTATTGGTACTATACTTTTTTTCAATGCCCAAGAGGCAATCGCATTAAAACTTTCTTACAAATTGTTATTGAAGGGTGTATTCTTTTAAATTAATGTCTGACTTAAATGTGTCCGTGTTCACCGTACTTAAATATACTTACATATTTCAATGTGTTAATATCGCTTCAAAATGACTCAACCATGTCTGTGTTCAATATAGTCAAAGTCAAAGTCAAAAATGCTTTATTTTGTAGGTACACAGAGTACACTTAAAATAGTCAATTTTACATAGTAAATTTTAAATTTTTTAAGCTACTGCTTGTTCAAAATGCAATTTTCCCCTGAGAAGAACAAGCAAGAAACTCGAAGGGTTGCTCTTTTAAAATCAGGCTTTGATTTTACATAAAGGTTTTTATATTACAAACAGGTTTTTAAATTTCATTATTAATTGTGAAATAGCCTGGCATGCGAACGATCTGATTATGTCCAGGGATGATTATCATCTAAATAGTCTGATATTTTATAATATGCTTTCTCAATAAGTTTCTGTTTTACAGTATCTTTAAATTTATTGAGAGGAAGATTTTGTATATCAACTGGAACCTTATTGAAAAAGCGTATACATAACCCTTTGAATGAATTACTGACTTTGCGGAGGCGACTTATGTGACCTGCAAGTTTATCTTTATTTCTTGTATTGACATCATGTTTATCACTATTTTTCCTAAATGATGTTATATTTTTTTTGACATACATTAGATTTTCAAAAATGTACTGTGACGAAAAGGTTAGAATGTTATACACTTTAAACCTATCTCTAAGTGACACTGCAGGTCTCAATTGATAAATTGCGCGAACGGCTCGTTTTTGTAAAACAAAGATTGTATTTATATCCGCGGCGTTTCCCCACAGCAAGATACCGTAAGACATCAAGCTGTGGAAATAACTAAAATATACTAATCTAGCAGTATTTACGTCTGATATTTGTCGAATTTTTTTGACTGCGTACGCTGCAGAGCTGAGCCTTTTCGCCAATTTATGTATATGAGGACCCCATTGCATTTTGGCGTCTAAAGTAATGCCCAAAAATACAGTAGAATCTACGAGATCTAAAGTGGCATTTTTTATCATTATATTTGTGGGCACCACCCTGACATTGGGTAGTACAAATTTCACACATTTAGTTTTTTTCTCATTAAGTAACAAATTATTTGCCGTAAACCATTCTACTACTTCAGAAATAGCATTGTTCACATCGTCATAGCTTAATTTTTGTCTATTTACTTTAAATAATACGGAGGTATCATCTGCAAACAATACTATTTCATGTTTATTATCCTTTACAAGGTCAGGCAAGTCATTTATATAAACTAAAAATAAAAATGGCCCGAGTATGGAACCCTGTGGGACGCCCATGCAGACTGTGGACCCTGACGATGTGTTGCCACTGATATTAACCCTCTGAACTCTGCCACTCATATAAGAAATCAAAAGGTCAATAGCACGGCCTGTTACACCATAATGACGTAATTTCCTGATTAAGGTGTCATGATGAACGCAATCAAATGCCTTGGACAAGTCGCAGAATACTCCTATTGCATCCCGAGAATCTTCCCAAGCTTCAAAAATATGTTGTAAGAGCTCGACACCTGCGTCGGTTGTCGAGCGGCCCCTAGTAAAACCGAATTGTTTATGTGACAAGAAATCGTTACTATAAAAATAAGCCGATAACTGAATTAATATAATTTTTTCAAAGATTTTACTGAGAGTCGGTAGTATTGATATAGGTCTAAAATTAGAGGGGTCTGTTGTACTACCGGCTTTAAATAAAGGTATAACTTTACTGTGTTTCATCAAATCAGGAAATATGCCATCATCAATACATTTATTAAAAATACAAGCTAAGTGTGGTGACACACAATCAATTATGGCACTAATAATTTTTACTGATAAACCGTAAAGGTCGACAGTCTTTTTCTTGTCTAGAGATCTAAATGCTTTTATAATGTCTACAGGACTTATGTGATGAAATTTAAAATGAGAATTACAAATCTCCACATTTTGTTTAAGTAGCGATTCAGCGAGTGTAGGACATGAATTAAGAGAATTTGTAGTCGAAATTGGAATATTGGTAAAGAATTTTTCAAAAGCTTCTGCAACTTCTAAATGTGTTATTAAAATTTGATCATTAATTTTTAGTCTAATATCGATGTTGCGAGGCTTGACTTTTCCAGTTTCGCTATTTATAATTTTCCAAGTAGTCTTTACTACGTCTGCACTATTTTTTATTTTATTATTTATAAATTTTGCTTTAGCTGTGGCACAGACCCGCTTGAATGTTTTCGAATATTGTCTAACATATTCAGTAAAACTTTCGCTCTTGTTATATGTCCTTTCTTCATAAAGATCATATAACTTTTTCCTACTTTTATGGATTCCAACCGTCGCCCAATCACTGAAAACGAGGGAATTATTGATTTTAATTGTTTTTGTTACGAAAACATTATTACTTTCAGTTTTCAACATTTCAAAGACTGATTTATATAATATATTTGGATCGTCACAGTACGGTAGATAATCCAGTTTCGCCGTCACATTACTCTTATATTGATCAAGCCGTGCATCAGTTACAGGCACATATGTGAAATCTCTTTTCAGTGTCTTTTTAACTGCTATATTAAAAATGGCTAACTGACCACAGTGATCTGAACTTAATTTATTTAAAATAGATTTATCACTGGGCTGTAAATTTGAAAAAATATTATCAATGGAGGTAGCTGATGTAGAGGTAATTCTAGTCGGCACTGAAAAAAGATTGACAAGGTTATAGCAAGTGAATAAAGACTTAAGCCTTCTACTTTGACTGCTATCCTCCAATATATTTATATTAAAATCTCCGCAAACCACAATGTATTTATTCGAATTACTAATTTTACAAAGTATTTCATCCATAATTTTTTCAAATAATTCATACGATGAAGAAGGAGGTCTGTATACGCTTAATACAGTAAGCCGAGCAAGTTCTACACAGGCTATTTCAATAGTTCGCTCAACAGAAAGGTTTACAATATCGAGACGCTCTTTAAATTTAATATCGTTACGAATTAAAATTAGACTACCGCCTCGAATTGCTTTCGTTCTGCTGAACGAGCTTGCAATCTGGTACTCCTTGAAGCCGAACATGAGCTCACATTGTTTATACCAATGTTCCGTTATGCACAATATATCAGTTCCAGTGCAGCCCATGAACAGCTCCACCTCTAACTCCTTGCCACTCATACCCTGAATATTTTGGTGTACCAGATTAATAAATTTCTGATTTTTATAACATATTTGACCTGACTTGTTTTGGGGAGTGACAATACTCGTACCCCTATTTTTTATAACTGTATGTTTAATACTGCCAGAGGTAATCTCTGTTGTCTTATACTTTAATTTAAATTATTTGGAATAATTTCCAAGGTTTTATTAATAGTTATTGGCTGCCCAATAGAGGCAGTCGTTGGATCAGTCACTAATATGACTGAATTTAAAATAAAATAACATAGCATACTTGCTAATTGTCTCCTAAAATATTTAGGAAGATAATAGTTATCTTCTGTCACATAAAAATATTTAGAATTAATAAATTTATTAGTATCAAATATATGAAATTTATTTTCATGACGACATATCAAAGTATGTAATGTCAAATTTAAATTGTGTCTAATGTCATTTTCTGTTTTCGTTAAACTTTGGCTAAATACAACCTTATAACATGATAAATAACATATGATAAATAAAACCTTATTAACATTTTTTAAAGAATTTAAATGTGAAAAATAATTAATTAAAGATTTTTTATTGACATTTCCCCTTCTACCTATAAAAATAATTAAAGTTGTATTCTCTTTAAATGTGCTCGATAGGACCTTATTCAATATAGTTGAGTAGGTGGCACCAGGCATACAGGTATTAATTATTGCCTGTTCCATATATTGGCTAAGTCGCAAACCCATGTCTTTGCCAACTTCATCACTAAACATTACGATGTTATGTTTTTTGCTACTAGACCGTGAGAAGGAAGTATGTCTAGTCTCGTCACATTCACATGGCTCCTGCGTCAGAATTAAGGAGTCGTTTGTCTGACACACTGTCGAGGAGGAATCCGTTGAAGTTTTAGTCATGATATTACAATCACATTGGTGATTATTTGTCAATGATTCGAATCTGTCATAGTTATATTTACACAACTCCAACAAATTGTCCATGGCCAGTGTGTGCTCCCTAATTTGGTTCTGTGATAATTCATATTGAGTGTTAATATGATTTAAAGAATTATTTAAATCTAATATTTCTGACTGGAGGCGCCGTGTGTCACAATCATACGCAATTTGATTTTTTTCTAAGTTCAGTTGACATTTATTTAATTCACACAATAGTGCCTTTCTTTGTTTTATTAAATTAATATTTTTACAAAATAACTTATTTCTCTTAATTAATCTATTTGTCTTTTTAATACATTTTTTAACTTTCATAATTTTTTTAAATTTATTTTTACTCACGGTCGTGGGCATTGACTCGGCAGTGGTCATATCAATGGCGACAGTGGGGTGGTCATGGGAGGAGATGGCAGAAATTAAGGAAGGTGCAGTGGTGACAAGTTCTTCGAACAACGACTGGGTTTGACTCGACTTGAGGTCACCATTTTGAGTTTCTAACATGGAAATGTGGTTATGCGCATCGCGTAGATCCTTCTCCAGGGACGAAATACGTTCCAGGGCATCCTGGTACAAGCTGCAGCTCTTATCAAACTCATCCACGACTCGTTGTAGTTGGTCTCGATGGTCTGCAACGTCGTCTAATCTAGTGGACATTTCTGCCATCTCACTCTTTAAGAGTTTATATTTATTGTTGACAGACAATATTTCCTTCTCATGATCATCTCTCTCTTGAAGTAATTGCTCACACAAGGTCCTTGATGTTTGTAGTTCTTTCAGTGTCAGCTGAAGGTTGTCCTCCAGCTGACGAGTTTTGGTGGTCATACTACGAGTGGTCATTATTGTAGTAAATAGGTATAACAAAAAAGACGTACAAAACACAGGTGTCAATAAAGGATCGGTGAGCAACCACTATCGGCTATTTGAGTTGAGGTTAATTTCAAATGATTTAGTTAAAGAACTATTTCGCAATAATTAACAGTATACAACAGTATAATGGTGTTATTTACTTGTGATAGAAACCGAAAAACAACACCACAAACAGCCACTAGAGATGATTTAAAATTTTTGTATGTAACAGTTTTACGTCACCGTACTTACGTTGAAAAAGCACAATAAAACACAACTTAAGCACTTACAAACTGTACAATTATTTCGTATATATACTTAAATATAGTAATGAAGTTGGTTTACACATAAATTATCGTAATTAATATTAAAAATCAAATAAAACCACGGAGTAGTTTTATTTACGACTTAGCCCGGTGCCTACCCTCACAAAAAAACTTATACTTAAGTACAATTACATTATGGACTACATTCCAGGTTTCATGTTTTTCAAATGTACTAATGGAACATGAATATCATTAACCTTCATGTCTTTGGAAGACGGAGAAGCACTTATCAACTTCATTTCTTTTATTCAGTCGCCTGAGTAGTTTAAAGTAAAAGGCTGAATATGATCATCTTTCAATGTAAACTGTATTTACATGATCGTAAATAATAACGATTTAAAAACTGGAATAGTTTTGAGTTGTGAGATTCAGATAAGTCGTTCTGCTAACAATTATAAATCTATCTACGTTGATCGTTCTGTAATTTTTCTCTTTACGTTGATTGTCCGTTGAGCGTCATTTATGTTACAATACAACAAAAAAGAATAGAACAAGTCCCCGAGAAGCTCAAAAAGTTTTTTCCGAGTTCGATAAACAATTTAAAGATAACTTCTTAACTTTTCAACTTTTACCATTTCATTTTGAAATCAGAGTATCGCACGCAAGCTGTTTCGAAATTCAAATAAGTTCCCCTTTGGAAGCCATTCAATTACACATTGTGTAACAAACAGACGCTGAATGTAGGCCGCTTTCAACCGCTCGCTCTGGAGATCTATGCGGAGGCATACGTTCCACTGCTGAACCACGTCCTGTGGTTGATATGATGATGATAATCAAACATAGCCGCTTACATGGTAATACAAATTTAAGTTGCGGATTTGTTTTACAACGGCGCCAAAGTTTAGTGCTCGGTTTGGTTGCTGCCTTTAAATGCCTCGTGAGCATCCACTACTACACTACACCTATGATTTCTATTAAGCACTATTGATACCATTGTCTTATTCAAACTGTTTGAGATAGTCCCCTCAATATGTTGGGGGTTCAGAGGGGCCGCCCTTCTACATTTGGCCTCACCATCACTTAACATTAACGTCAACACACTGTACATAAAAAAATTACGGATAACATACCGCATCCATTCAGCCCAACGAGTCCGTACCGCCGTCCGCAGTTGAGCTCCAGCAGCGTATCCTGCAGAAGCTCGCTGCCGTAAAATGTGATGGAGAAATTGGCTATCTTGATGTCCCTCGAGCGGGGGTGTACGGCCAGCGACCCGGTGCATGACCTCGCTTCCGAATTCATCTTCGCCTCCTCCTCCAACTTCAGGCATAACGCCTCTGGAATTGAATTGTGATTACATAAGCAACCTATAAAAGTCCACTGCTGGACGTAAGGATTTGTTCCAACTGCCCTGGGGACGCGGATTGATAATCGCGGATTTTTTTAGCGTCTCCACATTTAAGACGCTGCGTTACTTAAATGGTCTAACAGATCCACATTCATGGATATCAAAGTCCCTAAGTATGCCCGGAACGATGCAGAAAGAAGGCAACTTCAAATAGTATATAATTTGTTTGAGATAGGCGGTTGTAACAGTGTCTTGGCGTCCTCAAACTCGGTGATGGCTAGGATGCTGTATAAAATTGTGAATTTAGGTATTAAGCGGCGGTGATGGGGTTTCAAGCAGATACTATGAGGGTGGCATATTCTGTACAGAACAAAGCCTCTTAAAAATTTATAGATTAAAAAAATAGTCCCTAAGTACGTTAACTAATCATGTACGTACTCGTGCGGTATGCATCTTTGGCAGGGCCGCTGCTATGAGTGAGTGTGGGCTGGCAAGTGAAATACAGTCTTTAGTCATCATTATGACACCCATTATAAAAAGACGGGTCAGTGCCATTCTTTCTCACTCCGCCCTCTGATCTGGTCATTTGTCGTCATCAATTGTTTTCAAGTGATTCGTGATTCAAGTGATGGCGCTGTTTAACCGCGAAAGATAGATTCACGCGACCATTATTCCATAGTATATGCATGTATATAATTGATTGGCTCATCGCTCACTCGGTAATTTGACGGTTTCTCATCGGTGACCTTTAAATTTTCTTATTTAATATATAATATTGATGTTAATACATTCCACATTATTAAAACTTTTAAAACCTATTGTAATTAACTTGTTGAGAGTTGGTTGGTTTATGGGTTAAATACACTGTTATTGTAATTTAAGAATTTATTGCAACCGTTTGTTTTTAGACAATAATGAAATGATAAATTCAATTCAAACGCTCGGATGCAATTAAATATCGCGCCGCCGCGCTGCCCCTTGCCGCCAACCGCGCACCTAAGCGCAAAATGGCGCAACGTCTTAAGTGACGTCACTCCGTTTGCTGTTCACGCTCGCTCTGTCATTTGGAATGACGATAATCAAGACTGGGAACGTGCCATGATTTTCGGTAGAGTTGAGCAATTATTTAGAGTACAAGTTCCTATGTTGTAATGTAAAACATGGCTTGTTATTTTATTTTTCTGTCCTTCCGTTCCGTATTCTGGTTTGTCTCAATATGTCCAGAGTCCCTCCAGTCTAATTAGCGTCTTCATACGAGTATCTATATTTGGTTCCATACTTTTGATTTTGAGGCTGACTGTACATAACATATTTTTGATATTAACCGTTTAATTTAACAGACCATTTCGACGATGGCGTAATGTAACAGCCAAGTTCGTAGAAAAATGTCCCAAGATTGTCAAGTCATGGATCAATGACCGGATCTCTCTCTTAAAAAGTCAGTGCAAAAGAACGAAGATTATTCATTGGACGTTAGTTATGCATGTTGCATCACTGCGTTAGCCTACTTGCAGCATAAGAAACTGTATATCTAGCAATATAAAATCAATTTTAAGGTTTAGGATCTAGGTAGCAATTAAAAGGGGGTTAAAAACTAGCTTCAAATTTAACTGTAATGTGGAGCGCTCTGTCAAGAGAGAAACATAACAGCTAAAACGTGTCTCGATAGAAAAGAATGCGAAGTCATATTCTATTTTTTTTCAGTAGGTACTCTATTATTGGCTTAGAGACCGAGGGCTATGTCAAACGGATTACTACTAGCTACTGAGAAAACTTGCAAAATAAGACATGAGCGTGACCGTCATAATGACCACCACCGTTATACCAAATATGACACCTATTGCCTATATATATCTCACAATTAATGAGGTAGCATAGATTCCATTTATTCTATAAGATTTCATGACTTTCAGTAAGAACATCCTGTGTCAAGCATTAGTAGCAGATTATTTCTGATTGTACTCCAAAAACACTCGAGCTGTCACAATCGATAATAGCTTTCAATAAGTTAAGCGACGTTTGGTGTGGTCAGTCCTTGAAAGTGAAATGGACTCCTAGATGCATTTATATAAGGGTGCTTGTATTTTGGAAGGCACGTCAAAGAGTCTTGCGGATGTTTTCAATTGAAGGCAGTCGTTAAGCCAAATTGGTATATTGGAGCGGCTTGAAAACACTGGCCTTCCTGGCAAGACGTGAGATCTAATCGCAAATAAATGAAAACACGTTCAACCGATTTTTGCGGCGCAAGGGACTCAGTTTTACTAGGAATATTCACACTACTGTGACTATTTACTTCCGTAGGTACTAACGTCACCACGCACGTATCGATCTTTGTTCCAGTTCTTCCTTTGTTGTGCAAACGCTCATTCCGCTTCCTACCACTGTCTCAACCTACTTGATATGCAATCCGACCCAAATTTCCAGGAAGTACTTGGTGATTATTATCACGACTCACCAGAATCTTTTCAATTTGTATTACCATATTCCATAACATGTATTTGCAAATGAAAAGATACATGACCCTGTAACTTTAACACCATTACACTGAACATTTTAATCATACATAGTGATAGACGCATTATTTTACCAAGACTATCTTCTCCATATTCTCATGGCAAGTGGGGTATGGACGTGATTGTTATGGTTTACGCCGTACATCCAGTAGTGAATTCGTTCAAGGCTGTTGATGATACCTAATCAATAAAATCTACACGGCCAAACTAAATTAACCACCGCCCATGGCAATATAGGCCTTATAAAGCGGAGGTCGCAGGGTTAATTCGAAGTCAATAAGTTGGGTGTACCGAGTGAGCGCATTTCTACATTCGAGCTCTTCTTCATTTGACATCGTTATATAAAATATACTATTTGGAACTTTGAATAAATGAGTTTGTAAATATTTGTACTTGGTAAACATTGCTAAGTGTCTATTGGGGAGACCTATATTCAGCAGTGGATATTCTGTGGCTGATATGATGGTGATAGGCATGGCTAATCGCCATGGTATCTACTTTGTAACAGGACTAATTAAACATTATGGGACAGGATTGATTAAAGAAATGTCCACTAATATACATATACATAAATTTATTTAAATGAGAAACTAACTCTGCGCGTTTGTCTGTTTGTTACCGTTTCACGATAATACCTCTGAACTAATCGTATTGAAATTTGGTAGAGAGGCAGCGTAGAACCTGGAGAATTACAAGGCTATTTATACTAAAAAAACAATTGCGATAAAGTAATTACACGCCGCGGGCGGAAACCCGACTCATTATCATCATCAACATGTCAGCCGAAAGACGCACACTGCTGTACAAAGACCTCCTCCAAACCTAGTAGCCCGACTATTCATTTCCAAATCTTTAATTTATAATGCTTCTGTATATTATCCAAAAACGCATACAATTTAAGATCTTTATTTGTAAAAAATTATTAACATTCAGTTATAGAGTAAGACAGTAGGTTTATTACACAACACGCAGTGGCATTCTACCACAGAGTGAAAAATTCACTCACGAATTATTTCCATTATTTTATGTTTGTAATATAGAAGCAGGCACAGTAAGCACGAAGCAAATCAAAAAATTTCAACAATACAGGGTCACTTTGAATTCGTGTCCATAGCCAAATTCGAACAAAAAATTATATTCGCTTACCCATACAAAGTAACCATTCTGAAACCACCTTTTTTAGTATGGAAGTCCAACAATATCCGGCTGAATTCGGCTATGGTTCCTAGTGGAAAGTCGTTCGTAATCAGGAGTGAAGTCACCAGCCGAAAATTGTTGGAATTCCATACTAAAGTTGTTTTCAGAAGGGTTTACTTTGTATGGGTAATCGAAAAATTTTCGATCGAATTCGACTATGGTTCCTTAGGGAAACTTTTCGTAATCAGGAGTGGCGTCACCAGTTAATGGGAATTCCACGAATTCAAATTCACCCTGTATATACACACATAAGCTGATATAATTTTTTAAATTGAACTTTTATCAAGAAAAATTGATTGTTGTGTGTTTTCTTTAAATACAAATACCCTGTTTGAAATAAAAAGTAAAGTTATTTTTTAGTAACAAAAATTGAGTAATTAATCACAATATAATTGTAACAGGAATTTGATAGAAAAAGACCAAACCTAAATGACAATTTATTAAATAAAAGGTTTATATTCAATATAATATAACTCCTCCCCTGGCTCGAACACATGCGAAGATCCTCCTAGGCATGCTGAGGATCAAGTTATCCAGTATCTCTTGGGGTAACCTGTCCCATTCTTGAATAGTGGCTTCCCTCAAATCTGGCACTGTCTGAGGGCATGACTGACGGTTTCAAACAGGATGCTTAAGAGCATCCCACGCATGCTTTATTGGGTTTAAGTCAGACGAGCCGGCAGGCCATTCTAAACTTGTGATGTCGTATTCTCAGAAAGCAGCATTGACTGGTTGAGCTCGATGTGCGGGCGCATTTTCATCGACCAGTACAAATTGGTGCCCATGGTTTACTCGGAATGGTGTGACAATTCCATCAATAGCAACTGCTTTATAGATGTCTGCTGTCATGAAGCGTCGATCGATATGGGATCATAGGCATCCTAGCTCCAATCATAATACCACCCCAAAAGGACACCGATTTCCCGCCTCGCTGAACTGTTCCAGTCACAGTTCTTTGCCTTTCACTGTCTCCTGGTCTTCTCCAGACACGGACACGTCAGTTATCTGGCTGAGTACTGATTCGCGATTCTTGCGCGAAGTTTTGCCAAATGTTATTGTTTTATATTCTAATTCTATATTTTTAAATAAAGAAATAGATTTCGATTTTTCAAAGTGATCTCAAGCTTTTTTGATGTGTGTATTTGTCTACGCCAAGAACTATAAACTTTAAACGCACCCGCTGTTCCCGCGCGTACCCCTAATGCGCCGCCTCGGCGGCCATCTTACATACAATACAAGACCTATGGAACTCTATGCTCCTAGTGTCATATCACAATATTTTTAAATTAAGCTTAACTATAATAAGAACGATTAATAAACTCCACCATGATAATTGATATTAATTTCCACAAGAAAACTAAGAAAAATATGTTTAACTAACATTTACATAATGTAGGTAGATATTAATATTTGAAAGGTCTTGCGGGTAATGGTTTGATTGACATAGTCAGTAGGTAAATACCTGATGATATTATGCATTGTTCCTTCAGTGTTTTATAAGGAAAATCTGTATACTCATATATTATTTATTAACAAAAATTAATAGGAACTTACTCAACATTGCTGTTTGAATCTCATAAAAACACTAAATATTAGTTATGTGAATTCGCCAATATTTTGATCCTCTGCCTATTCGCTGAAATTTGTTTAACCGATTATCAGTTGCCAACAAACCTTTTGCAGAAATTTATTTTGCCAATTTGTCATATAATTTGTGTTATTTCCCAACCTTACATTTACCAACTGTACGTTAGGTCTGCTTTTTATAATGACCCTTTTCAAAATGTCAACTGTCAAGTAACAGAATGTTTTAGTTAGCGTAATATTCCTTTAATTGTTTATTGTGTACTCAATGTTGTATTAAATAGGGTTTCATTAGTCCATGCATACATGTCAACCTAACAGAAGAGCATGGCAACACTCACATAAAGTCGGTAATTGAACATAATGTACCAGTAATAACACACTCTGTCTGGGTGCTATTCAGTTTGATTTTGTCTTGATATGTCCAGAGCTGGTAAATTATACTTTATGGACTCCAAAATTTCATCATCAGCATCATTTCTTCTATGGCTAAATTACTAATTATTACATACATATATAACATCCAGACTTTAATCTCAAAATGCAGATGTGCCCGGGGGTGAGTCCATCACCATTGAAACTAATTATTAACAGTAAGAAATACTCCATTATACAATGCAGATTTGGCATAATGCATAGGCCAATACCGAGCAGTGGGTGGATGTGGGCTGAGATTGATTGATTTAGTAACAAATTATTGAAATTTGTTTAAAATAACAAACTGGTAAATATACTACTTGTTTACAAACCCAGAGATAATTTTATATTCAAAAAGGTATTTAATCAAAAATACCACATCTCAATATAAATAAAAAATGGTTTGTTGTTTAGAATTTTTTGTTGCATGTTTCAGTCAGAATTTGTATGCATAAATATAAATATTTCGGACACCTACACCAATCACGTAGTCCCAAACTAAGCAAAGCTTGTACTATGGAATCTAGATAACAGATAAACATACATAAATATTTTTATCAAATATCCATGACTCGGAAATACATGTGCGTATTCATCATACAAACATATATCCCTCATGGGATTCGAACCGGTAACTGTTGGTTTCACTGACAGGGCCACTATCCACTACACCAATTTACATCGCAATGTAATTTCATTATCCTTTCCCTTGAAACCCTTTGGTTTTATATATCTTGTAATAACAAAATAATTACATGGACACCTAACCTTTTCACCCTGTCATAAGTATTTATACAGTACAAGATAGATTTCAATGGCATCCTCAAACTACATTAAACTAGCCTAATACTATTGAAAAAGATAAAATACACAAAATTTCTACTTACACATAAAAATAAATGACTGAATAATAAAAAAATATTTGTGTGAGTAGAAGATATATATCTCCGATGAAGTGATGACTGATGAATGATAAACTTGTACCATAAGTATATGCTCTGAATTATATCCTTAGGATCATCAATATATTAGCACTGAATCTTATGAACGTGCATACAATGCATAAACGTCCGCCTGACGACCACTGCAGTCGAATTAGGTTAGACTGCGGAAATAGGACGTAACAATTAAAGGATGGCTCCGAAAGTCCTAATGCATATGTCATAAAGCGCCAGGTGGCCAAGCTTACCTTCAGCAGTGAGTTCGCGGTCCTCCTTAGACGTTCCATTAGTAACAGTGCCATTTTCGTCCGTTGTCACTCTCGCCACGGGCTTCTTGTTCCTATTAGTAGCTTGCTCCTTCTTCTTCTGTTGTGCCCGTTTCTTCGCATCGGACGGCATTGTGGCTACCTAACCTGAAACACAACAAGTCTTACAGTATTCCAACACACTAAAAACCTCACAGTCATTTTTTTATTAACACTTCGCGAAAAAAATTCCACACGTGTAATGCGGTCTTCGTTGTTTATTAGTTCGATGATCAATTAAATTTACAGATTATCGTCAGTTGATTCCGGAAGGCTTCACAAGCTTGTGTACCGTCGATGGTGGTTGTACAAATTAATTTTACCTAAATAGTTTTAGCAGATGATAAGCAAGTCGACCGCGTCTACACGTGCTGCATTGAAAAGAAAGACAATTTGATTGACAATGACGTGCAACCATAGAATAGAGAATAAATAATATCGGAATGTTGGGCATCGGCCTTGGCATCGGCACGAACGCAATAAACTGCAGCGCCCTCTCGTGACAGTTTAAAAAAAGTTTCAGATTATCGTCAGTGCATAAATTAATTTTATCTAAATAGTTTTAGCAGATGATAAGCAAGTCGACCACGTTTACACGTGCTGCATTGAAAAGAAAGACAATTTAATTGACGGTGGTGTCGATTCGGATGTACACGAACTAAACTAAAACCAGTTTTGGAGTGATGCCGTCGCATCGTACTGTTCCAGGGAGAAAGAGACAGTACTACTCTAAAACTTGTTTTAGTTTAGTTAGTGTACTTCCGAATCGACACCAATGACGTGCAACCACAGAATAGAAAATAAATAATATCGGAATGTTAGACCTCGGTGCGAATTGCAATATAATGCAGCGCCCTCTCGTGACAAGCTCAATTATATTTCCACCATCAATCTCCTGACTCCATCATCAGATTGTCGACACCAAGCGTAATATATTGGACTCGTCAAAACGAATCATATTAGCCCAGACTCGAGGGGTTTACTAGTAGCCACTGAAGAGTTCCACCATCCACCTCCTGGCATCATCATTAGAATAGATCAGCTCCAAAATAACAAACTATAGTATTGTTATCCGAACTATATATCCTATAAACCAAGTTTCATTTAGATATAGCAATTAGAAGTACTACTCTGTGATGGAAGTACAGGGAAAAGATCAATAATACACAAAATGTTAGTTATCTAACAGCTTGGATACTCTTAACTTAAACCACAGGTTAAATATAACTTAAACAGTTATGCAACAATTCGATAGGTGGCGCAAATGTGGTTCATCTTCCACTCAGTCTCTCACAACCTTAGTCTGAGATCTTCCACAGGAGTCTCGTTCTCGCCTTCGTTTTTTAATCTCTCGGTACGGACTCTTATCTATTGACCGAATAATAAGTCGAATTCAAGCGAAACGTAGGTACCCATTCTGACCTATTTTCTATTCGATTTGGATGTTTGCTTTAATTTTAAAACAATTCTAGGGACAATTGGCCAAGATCCTGACCTTCGAAACTTACTTTACAATTTCCGAACGATGATCCCTTCATTTTTCACTTACACTGAGCGGTATTTAAATGGAAAAGTTGAACGTAGTATCTCCTGTAAACTGTTTCAGAACGACGCTTTTGCCATCTTTTTCTCGCGACTGACAATCACAAATTCTCTGAGAACCAAAAAATCACAAATTCTCTTTTGCGTGAATTCAAAACATTTCTATCAAATATGGCAAACACCAATCTCTCAAACACCCTTTGAAATTAAAGAACACATTGCAAATTAAAAAAAAGCCGTTCCCAAATGGGTTCATCCGTTTTGGCGCTACAATGCCAGGTGCCAGACATATAGATTGAGGTTTCACTATTATCTAATTACACCATGCTTACACCCCTCTTTGCTTTGGGGCACAGTATTACAATAGTACATTGTGATATAAGGGCCCAAAGTTGATCATTGCAGCCGAGGCTTGATTGCTAGCCCGAACCGTAGGTGAGGGCTACAAAAAAAGCTGAGGCTGCAATTATCAATGGGCACGTGTGTCACACGACGTTTTATAACACATTTGTGAGGAAATAAATAAAACATGGGGCTACTGAAATGAATAAATCTTTAATTATTTGTTAAAACAGTTATAAAAACCAGAACAATTTGAAAAATGTAGTACTACGTTGCCAGTCGGCATTTGTAACATAGTCGTACTGTTAACTGTCTTCCTCTCACTCTCCTGAGTGAAAGTAGGAGAAATGAGACCAGAATAGGGCTCTGGCTCTGTAGTTAAGGGCTGCGGCGGCGGAGGTGGCTGCGGCGGCGGAGATGATGGCGGGATGTATGTGCTCGTTGATGGTCGAGAGTCAGCACGGCCCGGCTCCAAATTAATATTTTTTGTAATACAGGAACTGATTTTTTCTTTATTCCTGACTGAATCGTGAATGTAGCCCTCGGCGACGTTGGAGGAACGCCACCCTCCGTGGCGTTTCAGTGTCAATATATCCGCTCCTGAATCGGCGAGCAATGTAGCCGAGGACCTTCTAAAACTGTGCCCTGTGTATTCATGTGCGTTCTGTAAGTTGAGAAAAGTGGCGATTTGTTTAGGCATCATTCCAAATTTATTACGGCCGATGGGTTGGCTGGTGCATTTACCATTCTGGTAATTTAGAAAAAATCGATTAGTCTTCGCTTTTGTGGAACGGAGTGCTGCGTATTTCGTTACGATTTCATAAAAAGGTTGTTGTATTGTAAATGAGCGTGGTATTTTATTCTTTGTGTTCTTGATCTGGACAAGGAGAATTCGCCCATGGTCCTCGACATCATCAGTGGTTATATTTGTCAGCTCTTGACGTCTGCATGCACCATTTATGCCGAATATTAATGCAACCTGAAAAGAAACAAAAACTGTGTAAGTAGGTATAAAATAAAACCGAAGTAGGTACTTATCTAGTTATATCGTAAATAAATACGAAAATTAAAGGAATTATGTTTAATAATTTAGTTTTAACTGACCTTTGTTGCCAAATATCGGCTATCCGGAGCTTCTTTCAAGTATTTCTCAATATCATCAGCCGCAAATACTTTAGATTTCTTGCTGGTAAAGCCTTCACCTTTTCTTTTCAGGTAAGCCAGCAAATTTGAATACGGCTTGATATCAACACCATGTTTCGTTCTTACAACACTTTTAAGCATTGAATATTGACTCCACAACGTGCTCGGCTTATATTTTTGTGAGAGTTCCATGAAGTAGGCTAAAAAAATGCTTTCTGAAAATGAATGAGCATTTTTGTTTTTTTTCCAGAGTATGAAATTTTCGTACGCTTGCAAGTACACCTCAACTGATTTTTCAGGTAGAAGGCTTAAAGTAGCTTGTTTCGCCGCGTTTTTAAGATCCGGGGGCGTAGATTCCATGAAATCCTCGTCGCTTGAAGACATTTTTGCAAATTTTCACAGAGCGCGCGAAATAACTTTTACTTTTTTTGCTCACAAATTAGCGCTGCGCGCGCACAAGCGTTTTTTTTTAATTAGGCAAAGGATACTGCAGACAGCCAGTACAGACAGCCACTAACAAATTAGGAAATTAAAGTTTTGTGTTCTTATTATAAATAAATGGTTGTTATTTCTTGTCGAAACTGATTGAAATAAAGATTAATAATTTATTTTAGTGTACAAATACCTCTCAAAGTATTTAATTTTTTAAAATTTTTATCAATTTTCGGAATAAAAACTCTTTGCTAGGATTAAAAAAATTACCATAGACGAAACTTCTTGACATTTTAAAAAAAAAAAACCGTACTACTTTTTAGCCCGAGGCCAAAATGCGCCACTTTTTGAACCTGTTTTTCATAGAAAAAATATCACTTTTCGAGCAAATGTGTTATAAAAGATATTGTAATACTGTTTGGGGGCTTCGACCATTGTTTGGGGGTTTAAAAATAACATTAATAGGTAGGTATACCTAATTTAACAAAAATATAGACGGGAAATGGCCGATTTTGAATGTTTGACCAACCAAAGAAACTAAAAGTGTGGAAACAGTTGTTCGAAGTGGCTTACATACCTACTTCGTTTGCATGAAATGTTTCATTAAGGTTTAGGTGCAGGGAAATGTAAAAAAATAGGGGGTTCATTTTTTTAAAGTACCTACCTAGGTAATTTTATGTTTGTTCAAAATAAATAAAGCAGTACTGCTCACTGACTTCTCCCAGCGGAGACGTAGCCCCGGGAAAATACGGTAAAAATTAGCTTAGCTACACATAATTCAGAACCGCCTTATATAATTGCTATCACATAGGGGTATATTAGAGATGTAATTTTGAATAATTAAGCCTAAAAAAGCGTGCGCTTAGTCTAGATTTTTTTAGAAGACCCTAGTTTTAATTTGTATCTTAATAACAATAAATTTTAACTGATATTTTAATTAGGTAGACTTTTGTTAAACACAGTTAACTTATTAATGGGTATAAAACTCAGCATGCTATAGTTAGGCATAGGTTAGGTATAGGGACACATGGGGACGCGGCTATAGAATAAATCTATAAGCTCCAGCCATTCGTGTTCTAATTTTTGGCGTGGATCGTCGTAAATTTATTGAAGCGTGAAATTCAACAAAATAGGGTTCCGGCGTCAGAAAATATATATTTAAATTCAAAAAATTTTGCAGTTGATTTATGTGTATTTTATTTAACTCTCGACGAAAAACGACGGGTGTTATGTGTTTCACGGTGTTGTTTGTCCAGTCTTAGTCCGGACGTATCTCAGTAATGCGTGGTCTGACTGGAGTGCTGTATATTATAGACTAAAGGACAAGACAGCCATGTTTGATGGAAATCGGTTTAGTTGTTTCAAAGATATTTAGCTTTTAACCCAGTTGGTTTGATCTATCTGGATGATTTCAGGAGTTTTCTAAATTTTCAATTAATAGTTATGTATGAAGTTTAAATATTCCTTTTAAAGTTGAGCCCCAAGTAGAGCCTACTTAACTTTGACGAGTTTCCTTTCGATTTCGTCATTGGTACCTTACCTACACTGTGTGTAGAGACATTTCAAGTGTTCTAGCGGTTTAGCAAGTGCTGCCTGCGTAGCATGACATCGTTTGTCGCGCGCGACGTAGGAGTGAAACTGGGATAGTTGTATATTGAGTCCAGTCTAAGATTAAACTTAAAAAAAAAAAAAAATATCTCGCGGGACTTATGCGGTTGTCGCGCCTGTATACTACGGTGGCTAGTCGAAAAGTAACTAACAAAAATGACTAAGCTTAGGTATAATATTTTGAAAAAGTATTGAGGACAATCCCCAACACTTTTAAAAGACCTATCCAACGAAACCTTACAGGCTACATGACGGGGTATACAAATACTAAGAATTCCTAATTTGGCTACGTACCTACCCATAAAATATGAAATAATAAAGTTGAAAAAGTTTGAAGTAATTTATTAAGTTAACAACAGACAATTATTTTAAATAGTTCAACAAATATTTCTTTCACTAAGTAATAATAAAATTGCAAGCACTATTACAATTTACTAGTTATTGCACAGTTGAGGTTAAGTAGAAGGCATCGAAATTTATAATTATATGTATAAATTATATAATAGTAATACACGTGGAAAGCTTATAAGTACATACAACTTTTATTGTTGGTTTGCGTGGTTCTCCTAGCGGTAGGACCACAAGCAATCAAATAGTCATGTAACGGTTTGTTTTACCTAGAATTAGCCAGCGGATAATGTGAGTACATAGAGCATAACCTTTCCAACTAGTAAGCAACAGATACTAATTAAAAGTTCAACAAATACTTCTTGCACAAAGTAATAATAAAACTGCAACACTATAACAATAGGTACTATTTTTTGTAATTGAGATTTAAACAGAAGGCATGATAATTAATACCTACATTTTATTTGCTATTATTATTTGTTACATACAAACATAAGTATAATTTGTTACAATAACAAGGTTACAATTATGAAGGAACCTTAAAAACAATAATAAAGATTTAGTTTAGACATACAAATATACTTTATTGCACAGATCAATCTCCATAACCATCTCCATAGCATGGGCTATCAGTAGGGTTGCCATACGTCACGTATATACGGGACTGTCACCGTATTTGACCATCCCGTCCCGTATTACTATATGTCCCGTATTTGTCGGGAGCGCGATAGCCACTTCTGTGGAGATCAAATCTCATCAGATCAATACCCATCTGTTAGAAAACTCATGCTACGTGCACATGCATGCAAAAGTAGTTAAATAGGTTCGAGTTTTAGGAATCAGATAATAAAATGTCCCGTATTGACTTCTAGAAGCTATGGCAGCCCTAGCTATCAGGGTTCTATCAGGGGACCGAGTTTCAAATCATACGGACGCTTTCTATTGTTTTTCAAAATTCATTATCGTCATCAACAGCCTTACATTATGTAGCCTCGTCACACTGGGAGAGGGTATGGACTATTATTCATCATGCGAGCCCAGTGCGGATTGGTGGATTTGTGACAGATTAGTGTCAGCACGGAACACACCCATAACGTCAAGATCTTTATCCCAAATGGGGTGGTCAGAGATATTACAAACATTAGTGTTTGGTGTTCCAAACATTCGGATTAAATTAAAACACTTTTTTTGACGTGACTTTTTGATGTAGGTAGATATAACAAATATAATTCGTATTTCAAAGCAATTGTATTTGGCGAGCAAATGCTGCCAGGGTTGTGGACACCTCTCCTTTGGGCTTAAATTCTTACACTGTTTTAGTTACATAATTTTAATTTATATTTTTCCATACTTTAACGGTCATTTAGAATTATAAAAAGAACATCCTCTCCCCATTTTTAGTGGTAATGGCTTTTCGTTATCCAGCATTTGTATCCGAGTTACAAGTATTTCTAAATTTCGTACAGAGATGGACTACACCGTGGATTATTATTCGGAGCACTTTATATCCCTATATTTATAATAAATCTCGAGGAATTATAAACTGATACCACGTGGGCGAAAGGTTAGTTTAGAAACAAGTGGAAAATGCATGAGCAATACTAAACCTTTGTGGCAATACTTAGCTGTTGAATCACTTCACAAATATGCGAATTAATCAAACTATTCTCAATTGCAACAAAGTGTAATGCGATGTACCACGAGTGACCCTTGCCCCTTTTTAGCCGATCAGTATATGGATCGATGTGGAATGCTTATACAAATCTGTCGCTGATTTGCCTTGGTCCTACTAGCAGGACTAAGGCCCGTATTAATAAATCAATGTCAATAGAAGTCTTGAGGCCGTATCAACCGAGATGCGTCATAAGCAGTTGAGGCTATCTCAAGCTCCGTGCTAATTTATAAACCAATCTTGAGGTCTAGGTAGACCTCGGTAGGTCTGAGAAGTGATCTCAGCTAGGTAGCTGGGATCACTTCTCAAGTATTCGCCTCAGCGGCGAAAAATTATAGTCTTGAGTTTCGTTTATTAATACGCGCACCTCTCAAGTGAGTACTGCTTGAGTATGCACGTGCTTTTCAGGTCAAGTTAGGTTTATTAATCAACACGTTTACTTGAGACCGGTCACAAGACTATTCTCAATCTTGAGAATGCTTTATTAATACGGGCCTAGGTGGTAGGGACACAGGCAACTATCGAGTCTTGTAACGTTTATATTTCGGTCAGTAGATCTAGTCGAATAAATGATGGAAGAAGGTACCTATACCTAAGCATATACGACTTATTTCGGTAATCTACAAATGTAAAAAATAGTGACATCTATACATTGCCGTTTACCGTAGAAATATTTATAAACGGCAGTATTGGGATGTTTACTAAGCGTATCTAAAATGTATTCTAGCTAGACTATTCAATTTTTCCGTAGTTATTTCAATGGATCGAAAAACTATCGGTTTGTCATTAGCCTTATATAATGTAAACGGAAGTTATTTCTTCCTTATTGCTTGAGTCGAACGTCATATAATCGAAATGCAATACCTCTCGTACATTTAGCAAGTTACTGGTACTCTATCACGTCGAATGTGTTCCTTTTATTACCTCGATAGCTATCTATCTTAAATAGCTTTAAAAGTAAAGAGCAGGGAATCGGTAAATAACGTTATTGACATGTTAGCAGCTTGAAGTAATATATAAATGTAAGTAAGTATGCCTAGGCATATATCAAAGATAATAAAAACCAGTATCAATAGTCACCGTCGCCGGTGATTCACAAATGATAATATATAATAAGTACTAGGTATGTATATTTCTAGTAATATGTAAAAATATTATATGTTCCTATTTGTTCAGTAGCAGAGGTCCGGTGGCTGATATAATGATGATTAATATATTAATATTTAAAAAAAATTACATCTAGGCATTTAAGAAAGACAATAAATACCTCTGTGAATGGTTACCGTATCGGTAATGTTATAGGTAGGTATATATTATAGGTAGTATCTATATATTTATTAACTGTCAACATTTATCAAATTTAAAACCAAATTTAATTAGCTTTTTTGAGGCATTGAACAACGTTTAATGTAGGATCGATAACTTGCTACAAACATCAGAGCCTCGTAATTAAATGACGTCTAGGTATTGCAGTTCAATTGAACCAGACATAATAGAATTATTGCTATAGCAGTTCTAAATCCGCGAACGTGTTAAGAGGGGGTATTACAATAATCAGTGCTACACGTCATTAATAAAAAGTGTGTCGTACTGAAAGGTAATTGGTGTCAAATTCGTTAGTTCTAATCGTGGCGTGGTCATGACGCTCTCGCATCTATTGCCGAATTGTAAAAATCTATTTACTATACAACCCTCTAAGGTTTTTTACAAGGTCTATGTGAATGTATCAAAAACATCGGAAAAAAATATGAAGTTTTCTATAGATACAAGTTAATAAGTCTCAATATATACTTTAACTACATTTAACTACTATTCAGTAGGGAACGATATTAAGTCCTAAGTTATGGGGGATATCTATGTTCAGCAGCGGACGTCCTGGGTTTAATAATGACGACGATGGGGATGAAATTAAGTAACACCAGAAAAGCTCTAAAGCTGAGCTGATTCGCATTATACCCCCTCTTAAGCAGTATAACTATGCATACTCTGTACGCATCAAAGGCAACGTAAACTTCTTATTATTAACTAGCCCTAGTCTTCTAGATAATATTTGAACTTTAATGAAGTTTAAATTCTTTTAAAAATAGTTAAGTTTTTTTTTTTTGGTAAATCTATGGATACCTAATGGTTATGGTTAGTTATTGCTGGAATGCCTACTTACTTTTCTAATAACAATAATAACATCAATAATTATTGTTCAATTATCCGATAAAAGGCAAATAACTGGAATAATGGCCCACTTTTTATGCCCATTCTAATACACATGAATTTGTTTGCTATCTACTAACATACAATACAAGTTCGCTTAAGGCAAATTATTAACATGGAAAGTAAAAATTACATTAGAAAACATCATACATACTCGTAGATTATACATCACGCGTATGCGTTTCACAGCCAGCGCCACCCGGTCACAATTTTAATACATATCTACATTTCAAAAACCGACCAATTGCGTACCGGTTTCGTAACAACTTAGGGTTCCATAGCATGTATCCCTTACTCTTTATCTCGCAAAAGAATCATTTAATTAAAAAAGAACTTGATTTAATTTTTTATGACCGATGATTACGAAAACGATGAAGTGAACAAATAAGAAAATTTTCTTTTTTCAGTTCTATATTATTGAATGAGAAGTGGAAAGAGCGTTACCTGTAAAATATAGTTATTTCACAGTTTTACTTATTTATTACGCATCAGTAACGTCGCTTTTCAAATAAGAGGGAGCTACGAGCTTCAAGGGGAAACTCCGTTTCATTAACAGCGATATTAGATAGCCTGTGACATACGGAAGGAAATAGTGAAATCATAAGAATTTCGGCTCTTGCCACTGGCTAAGGAACTTTAATAACTTTGCCAGATAATATAACAGGTGACATTTCGATAGAATAATTAAAAACGTCCTTTTTAATGCAATTTAGAAAGTCGTATGATTGTAACCGTAATACATTACGTTACAAAAGAATAAATCTTCCTCTCGTTTCTTAACCAGTTATAAACAAGAAATATAACGTAGTGCTTATATTTTTATTTATATACATTTATATTACGTTAAGTTAAAGGATTTACTATACTTAATTTATAGTATATCTTCATAAGTATTCTCGCAGTTTAAAACCTATTTCATTTTGTACTAGTGTAAAAAAGTAGCATATCTTCACGACTTAAAAAAAAAATTATTTTGCCGGTTGATGTTTTTTCATGGGTTGCTTTGTTTAATTATCGGGTACTAGGTGGCGCTGTCGTGAGTTCCCTTACGAAGTTCACTCAATACGGTAGTGTAGACTTGTCCCAAGCTCCTAGTTGTGAACTGCCATGCCAACAGCAGCGCCAGCTGTCAATATAGGCAATTTATTTAAATCAAGATAATTCATCACAAAATCTGTAGGTTTACTATCTACCGTTTTTGTCAACAACATATACTCAGTGACATATTTTAAACTTAACTACATTATATCCTATAATATAATGATCACTTTACAACCGAACATAGATAATAATCACAATTCCAGAGGAACATTATTTAACCACGGTTTTTATTATTCATAGATAATCGTCAAAACTAAGAACATCTAAGTAGATTCTTTTAGCCACATTGAGAGGGCCATTTCAAATATAGTGACTAGGTCGGTGGGCACTCATTTCTTTATTACTTATTTGAGGTACTTTAAATATGTCTATATTTTTCAAATGTAGAGAAATATGCTTAAACGAAGCAAATTACAGTATTTTAGCCTACCTAAATACCGGACGACATTTTTACACACCTTTTGGTAATGTCTGTACAAAGCAAAGACTTCAAACTACGCACACATTCCCATTTATTACTTTTAATTCGATGCATTTGACACTTTGACAGTTACACCACACGTCAGTTGACTTTATTCCACAATAATAACTTAATTATTCACGCTTTAATATAATAAAAAATATATAACACATCTATCGCGCTCTAAATGTAACATCGTGTTCCATATATCGATGGATTAGCCATGTCGGACTAGATGTCTCAACTACGTAATGCGCGCTATAAATTCACAGGCACTAAGGTGAATGCTGAAAGTGTGATCGTACAGGCAGATTTCCCAAGGTCTTCCACTGCTTGACGCGGGAACACGAAAGCAGTGCTGAATCCACTTTTGGCGGGATTCTCCAGGCACTCTTTACTCTCGTGGCGTCCTCTTTATTCCCCGATGAGTGGTGGTATAACCCAGTAAGGATACGTAAAAATTGAGGTGTGACTTCCTATAATCTTAAAACTAATTTGTTGCAAAAAATGTATTCTGACAAATCGGTGGCTTGTCTTTTGATCTTCATTGCTGTTACTATTTTGTAAAAAAATCATTAATCACTTCTCTTTTTTTTAATTCCCGGACGGCAAATGTCGCGACTCAACAAACTATTTCCATAAATATAAAATAGCTTTCGGAATTTTTAGCTTTTATAAATATAAAATAGATCAATTATCGGAAGTGAAAATCGTTCGCTTACTGGGCTAGTATTATGTCTCGGGTTCGAGGTTCGGAAGGTATATCTATAGTTAATTTCCAGTGTGTTATTACATCGTCTATCCAGAACGCCAGATCACCATCCGTGGAGTTAGGCGATCTATATTGACCGTGTAATGTCATGGAAATCCGACACCATTGGGATCTGACACGATCACGTGCAGTCTGATAAAAACAAGACTTAAGATCTATTAAAATGACATCCGGTATAGTGTAATAGTGCAATTCAATTTATAACGTACGTAGATTTACATTAATTTATTTAAAACATTCTATTAGAGACCTAAAAGTCCTATGGGCAACTGGAGAAAATTACAATTCTATGGAATATCAAGGAATATAGTCTAGTTTAACCTGGAATAGTCAAATAGTACTCTTGTTTTAATTGGAGAGCGATAAATTCAAGTTAATTGTTAACATACATACTATTAAACTCTGAAGTGTATTTGGAGTAACACTCTTTAGAATATAAATCTCGAGCAACTTTTAAAAATTCTCTACTTTATTACCTAAGTATTACATTTTAACCTTAACAACAATGTTAAATATATGAAGAAATCTGTATTTTTATTAAATATCCACAAGACTCTAATTTTTAACAAACCTTTAAGTGCAGTTGAGATGTTATTGTGTTTCAGCTCAAGTTTCTATAGCCGTGTCCCAGCCGTTACAGTTAGCCATTACTAGGTACTACTACTACAACTGTAAAATTCTTTCCGACCGCGGTTTGTCCGCGTGGTATTACTTCATCTAATAGATATATTATTTATCATATTTTTTGATAAGACACAAAACAATAACAGCTATAAGAGTAACAATAACAAGAAAATTATAACACAATACAGTAAACAGGCAATTTTAAAATGGCGTGCTAGGTCAAAATTGGATTCGTCTCAAGATAAGCTGCAGCAATAGCGTTGCTTTTCAGGGTCATCCAACGTGCATAACCGTTCATCATCTTCTTCATAACCCTTATCCTTAAATATTTCAATACTATCGATTCAGAGGTTATGTTGTGAAAAGGAAAAAAAAAAAACAAGCAGACAGACAGACAGTTACTTCGACTTCAATAATATTTGTGTAGACTGAGTAGACGCCGTAATCACAAATGAGTATTTTGCTAAAATTCACTTGTTTTTTGTTGTTTGTTTTTTTTCGGTAATTCGTTTTTTTTTCATATAATAATAAATATACAGTGAGTGTAGGCAAAGTGTGACGGGTAGGGGCGCTTTTTGTACCTCATACGTACATCAGAACATACAACATGCGAAGAATTCTATAGAAACTCGAACTTCAAGTGTAGTGTACCCTTGCCCTGCTTCTCCATACTTATAAATAATTCCGACTAGTATCACAGTCCGCTGGTTTGCCTCTTAATTGTAGTCCACAAGGTACGATAAAAACGAGCATACATTCAGGATAAATCAGATTTCTATATAAAATATCTATGAAATAGCTATATGCAACATGAATTTTCTTGTAATAGTAGTGATTGCCATTTTGATTTATGTCAATTGCAAATTCAGCTATTGTTGTTTATATAACTGGGTTTCTCTTTCATTAGTGCATGCCATAGAGGAAACAAATCTCTACAAAGAAAAAACAAAATGGCTACCGATTCACTCTGGAGATTCCTAAAGCCGCAATTATTTTTTAGTAATACCACGTGGTTTGATGGATTTTTATCGACTCTCGTGGACTATGGCATCATATCCTTCCAGTAAAGACACATATATGCAGGTATTTTCGTGATAATAATCTAAGGAAAATAGGCTCGCAAGTTTATAATCTGTGGAGATAAACGTCACCTTTATTTGCTAGCCTTTCTCCAATGATATAAACTGATAACATTTGATCACAAGTTAGACAACATAAGTCAAGCCAAGTCAAGTCCTTGAAACAATTGGCTACGCGCTGCGCCGAACCACAGTGCCACAATCACAACATTTTATTATATATCAATAATGTATATAGAACACTGTAAAATAGTGTAGTAAATAAACGCAGATTAATACAAGGTGTAAGGGACGGATGGCGTCAGAATACTCGAACCAGTGATAATAGGTATTACCTAACCCTAAAAGCTATATGGGACCAACCCTGGGCTCTGCAACTCTGGACTTGCGGTGATTTGATCTGCCACTCTTACATATACATCGATAGATCGTATATTTAGAAGCAGGGTCTTTAATTAGCTTTTATAAAACCTAAGTAAAGACGGCGCCCTTATCAAGTATTCCAAATTGCCGCATTCAGAGACAGCAAATTGATTTTAATGACATTGAATTCTATTTCCAACAACAAGAGACTTTTGAGGTGCCTTAATCTGGATGCCACTAAATACTGCAATGAAAACTTTAAGGGTATTGAAATAGGGACTATTCTGACATTAACAGGCAACAGTAGCGCCTCCTGGCCAGTTTTTTCCCCACAGAGTACAACACCTAACATCCAATATAAACCATTTTTCCAAGTACAGTCCAGTTCAACAGTTCCAAGGTAAAATTACACATATATGGGTTGGTTCCATAGTAAAAGTTATTCATGGTAAGGACCCAGCTTATGCACGATCCATACAAACGTACTATCTTTGTCATAAATGACAAGATCAATTGGAATGAAATTTGAAATGGACAACCTTAACATATTCAAATGGCACTAATTTGTTTCGCGTTTATTATTGTCTAATAGAAATCAGCCCCAAATTTAGATATTTATCATAAGATTATCCGTGCAAAATTTCAATTCGGCTTATCGTCATTTACAGGTGAAAACGGTACAGTGTTTATGTCTCGAGCGTATTGGACTCGGCAGTTACTCACTAGCTTTGCTATTCGGACGCCGGTCTCTCACACCCTGTATACTATAATTTATATCTATTAATGACATACAGCCAATTATTTATTGCTTATTAGTTAAACGTACATTTCTCACATTTTTATATGCCAAATCCCAGCATGTCATACGATCGGCATTTCCACCGAACTAATGTAAACAAGCGTATGATATCACTATAAGATTTACTTGTACATCGACTGTAAATGAGTAACTTGGAGATTTGTTAAAATAATTGCGAGAGTCAGCAATTTTGCTTTCCTTTTAGGCCAAAAGTAGAATGTGAAAGTGGGTCCGAAAATAGTACATTTGGTGTTCGCTGTCTGCTCGTGTCATAGATAAAATAAAGAGCAAAATAACCAAGGAAACTAAATAGAACAAAAAAATGCATAAAAATTGCTGTACATTTGGTGTTCGTCGTCTGTTCAAGCCTAAGATAACAAGAAAAAAAACCAAAGGAATTAAAAATGGAACAAATAAAAAAGAAAATAAAAAATTGCATAATTTATTGTAATCACAGATGCAAGCCCAGCGTAAACGCCGGCGGGCGTCACAAACACATAATACCAGGTCAAAATTTTACACCGAAAAGCAAAAGAATTCACGTGTTCACCCTTAACAAGACGCTAAACCTTATTAAGACAGATCCAGACGAAAAAGAAATTATTTATAATAATTATTAATTAAAAATGGAATAATTCACATTATAATAAATAATAGGCTTAACATACACGAGAGCTATGTACAATCAAATGCAAAATTTGCTAATATGCTTAAAGTAGAATGTGATGTGGGACGAGCTCGGGCTGGGGGCGCGGGCGCGGGACTCGCGGGACCGCGGGACACACGGGACTCGCGGGACCGCGGGACACGCGGGACTCGCGGGATTCGCGGGACCGCGGAACTCGCGGGCGGGCAGGGGGCAGGCGCGACCTCGCGCACGATCACGTCATGTTCACACCGAGGGACCGGCTCGTGTACTCGTACACCACGTAGGAGATGGACACGGCGGGTATCACCTTGATGAAGTTGGGTGTGATTCCACGGTACAGGCCCCGCATCCCCTCCCGCTGCACGATGTCGCGCAGTACACCCCGCATCGAACCTTCTGTCGCTTTCGCCGCTTTCTCTGCAACAGGTGAAAAGTATGCTATGAAATAACATTAATTTTTGACCTCCGTATAAAAACCGAGATGACTGGTTCCAGCTTTAAAGTTTCGTTTCTTTTTCATTTTATGTAACTGTCGCAATACAATTTAAAGGTACAAAATGTCTACTTTTTCTTTCATGGTACTAAGGAAACAAACATATCATTTGTACCATCAATGGTACTAGCCAATGGTACTACTGAACAAGGGAATGTCTACTTTTTCTTTAATGGTACTAAGGATACAAACTTGTGTAATTTGTACCATCAATGGTACTAACCAATGGTACTACTGACACAAGGGCTTTATTTTTAAATAGCCAACTGCCAACATCCTATCCAAATCTGCAATGTTGTTTGAGTCAAGAAACAATCCCAACCTCTCATCTAAGTCAGCCGCCATGCAGCAATGTTAGTAATGTTCTGGTTGTTTCTTATTCAAGCCTGTTACCATGTAGCAAATAATGTTCTGAGTGATGATGAGATGGTCAGTCCTAACTTAAGAGGGCGGTTTGTGAGCGTGGGAAATTATTTTAGAACACATACATTGACATTTTCCACTAAGACATCTGCATTGCGTAGCGTGATATAGGTATGATTTATGATGATTCAAGAGGCTCTAATTAGATTGGAGCTGTTTACAATTATTTGAATTAAGCTGTGGTGGTCGAACTGGGCGGACGTGGTAGTCTCCAACCGGCACTACTAGAGGTGAGGGTTGTCGTACTCCTTTCAATACATAGTGTTAAATTCTCTGTATTCTTAGATGTGACAATAAATAAGTCACTACCTTTTACTCATAGTTTATAGATCGAGAATGAGTGTATGATGTGATGATGGATGACACTGGGGAGTGATTAACAAACGTCCAACTTCCACAATTATAATATTAGTCTGATTGTATGCTCGTAGAAAAAGTATTATATACAATTGCGTAATTACCGTCTTAGATGTGTAACCACTATTACGAACTGCGACATATCATCGAAGTAGATTCATTTCAATCAAATTATAAAATTAAAATCAATTCCAAAGCAACTTACAGTAGACAATTCATTTAAAATGTGGAATGGAATTACGGAAAATTACACGGTTACTGATAATTTTTTGTGTTCAGGTTGACCTTGATCAATAGACCATGGACCACAGTAGATAAAGGTCAGTGCGTATCGGCTTTGATAGTGGTTACTTTATTTATCTATCATTAATAAATAATATTATGATGAAATAATTGGACCGATAGCCGGAGTATAACAACCTCTATATACATATACCTACACATTGTAACGTAGATTCAAATTTAAAACTATTTAGATTTATAAAGTACCATTTTAATACTTGTGCAATGGAACATTCCACTTTCCATTACCTTTGGAGGTTTGCACCTCAATTATGCTATGACTCCTGAAAGGGATTTGGTACATAGATGGATAATAACCTGGTGAAACAAAAGTTTCCTTAATATACTCAATTAAAAAGAGAAATTTAACGACAAATTGATTGATCTATCAACACGCTGCCCCAACGCCTAGACCAGTTGATGAAACTTGTCAGGTGTGTTGCCTGGATTAGGTTTATAAAGGATTTTGTTAAATTTCCACGTGCGCTCTCAACGCGGGTAACACCTTGGGGCATCCTCTAGTTTCAAATAAATTCCGCGGGAAAATAAATTAATTCCGCGCGGGCGGACGGCTATACATACAGATGAATAGTACTCGATATTTGACCTACTTAAAAACGTGCTGGGGAAAAAACTAAGTAGTTTGAGCCGATGCTCGATGGCACTTACGAATATGAAGTAGTAAATACATACAACATGAACCCAAAAATGGTTAAAATGCGTCCAAATAAAGTCCATATGGATCTTTTCATTCCATTCCATTTTTCAAAATAGGTAAACTTTGTAAATGCGTGTTACTTTGCCTGTCGTAAAATCCTTAAGTTGCCTGTAAATGACTTCTATTTTTCTATTTAGGAGTCTACAGAAGGTTTACAGTGCATATATTTCGAAACTTTTCATAAAAGTTAAAAATAATATAACATTTCGCGTGCAGGTAAATGTCTCCACTTTGCTCCCATCGCAGTAAGTAATCGAGGTCGTCGCACGGCTTCTGCCGTGTGTCGCGATCAAAGTCTACCTCAAAGGTTATCTTATTGCAAGAATTATTTTATACTAATATCACTTCGCGTCGAATATAATTTGGACATATTATACACCTATTATGTAGGTAATGAAAAAGTGACTGTTTAATGGGTTCCTTGCATATTTCATTCACGGCTGGACCTGACCAGATTACATGAAAGCCTTAGGTCGCCACTGCGCACAGCCTCCTTTTATTGAGGAGGGAACATAATCCACCACGCGGTAAATTATATTAGGAGCCTATAATGTCCCACTGCTGGGTAAATGCAGTCGTTAAATCAAGTCAAGCCTATAGGAACGGCTTGTAAACAGTGACTGTCGGCAGAATAGGACCAACCCGTTTCTTCCCGTGGGAGTAGTAAAAGTCGACCTAAGGGATCGTGGTGAGTGTAACAGCATACACTACGGATGGGAACGAGCTTCATTGGTCGGCTATTAAAATTCAGAGATAGCCAAACCTCCCATGCTAAACGATACAAATCGCGGCCATGGAAGAGGCTTCACCACCAGCAATAGACTTTCTATGTTGTTGATATATGATGGCAGAGGAGCTTTGGTGTGATGATAGTTACCTTGTGCCTGCAGCCTCGTCCGTATGAGCGCCAGAGGGTATGAGCACACTTGCCCCAACGTGCACGAAGCACTTCCACACGCCAGCAACAGCAACATGCCTGGCTGTTCATTATGCGCCTGGTATTTGCTGATGTACTTCTTCTTCAGAGTCTCGTACACCGCCAGATCGATGCCCGCGTATGGGACGATCCCCAAGATATTTGGAATGTAACCCTTGTAGAAACACCTCAGCCCTTCTCTAGCGTAAATCTTCTTCGCCGCGTCGGCTATACCCTTGTATTGGCCGGTTTTCCTTAAAGCTAATCTAGTTTTTAGCACCTCGAGCGGGTATATTATTGTTTGACTAAAAGCACCAGCGCTGGCGCCGGCCAAGAATCGCTCGTGTATCTCTAACGGCTGGTTCTTCCGCTCGCCCTTTATAAGCCGTTTCACTTGTTCGTACGCGGCAAATTTAATGGCAGATTCTGGAGCTATTTTGATTACATTTATGCCGTTACCTCGCCATAGACCGGTCAGGCCACCTTCGTTGATCATTCTAACTAAACATTTGGACATGTGTTCTCTGGTCGGGTTCACCTGTAATTTAAAGACGACAAGCTTCAATAAAAACACTCTTATTAATGCAAATATACACCGACCTGCCTGCCGACCAACCTGGCAATGTTAAAGCAACATTGCCAGTTTGACCATCAACCATCAAACTTGAATATACTTCTTGATGCAATCTGCAGCCATGGTTGCAATAGGTTCTATGATAATTACTTTTTCGTTACATTTTCTTAGAAGCAGAAAGGCCAAGCAACCGCACGCCTCATCAGATATGCCAGTTGGTCATTCAAATCTATTGATCAAGTTGGTTATTTCATGCTTGCGCAATCTCATAAACTGAATTCTATCGGCGTTCATGCGGTGTCTAGCCATTTCGTTGGGATGGCGCGATATCTGATCTCGTATAGTCGGTCTACCATCACAATGAACAACTTTTATTATAAAGACAACTTTGAAACGTGGGAAAAAAGACAGTGTTTCATACATTTTTCTTGAGTAGATAAAAGCTTATCTATGGACATCTGATTGTTTCACTTGGTCTCGTAATAATTTTTTTTCTGTTTGATGGTCAGCCTAAAGCGCCTGACGATCACATAGTGTTAGAAATCTAATACATCCTTATCTATTTCCGCCGCAAAACAACAACGTCAGCATTGTTATGTTCCGACGTGAGAGATAAGATAACCTGTGAATTGTCATCTGGGTGGCAATGCGTGTGCAAATTCAACATTCCAGAACGAGAGTGCTAATCTTATTTAGAAATCTTAGGGGCGGCTGGGATCTCATTCCACCAGATAAGGGTTTGACATATCCTAAAGTAAAAAAAAACGGACACGGGCTTATTAGTGTCAAGTTTATTTGAAGGCTCCACTGAAAATCAGTACTGCAGTATAACTACAACCTATGCTAAGTGCGACGCTTGTGTGTTATCCATCTCATACGCCAACATCAAGGCTTGCATTGGTAACCGAATGAAGGATAAGAGAACTAATGAAATTACAATTTTAACAGGCATTTTTCTTATTCCTCTGGGCGACGACAGACAATTGCAGACATTTGAAGAGGAATCCTTCCTTATCCTATCCTTACAATGTCCTTGTGTCTGCGAAGTTACAGATGACATCGATGGGAATGGGCAATCCATCCTCCACACTTCTCCCACTAACTACTATAAGCTAAAATAGAGTGATACTCGACCCGGCGCCTACTGGAGGTAGACGGTGCTCTACGTGACTCTATTGCTACCTTGGACCCCAAAGAAATAGGGTGTGTAAATAAAAAAAGAGGTTTCCCACTTCCCTCTTCGAAAAAGGGAGTGTCACCAATGAAAAGTAACATGGCGCTAGGGCCATCCCTATCGCGAAGGAGGTCGAGTGAAGGTTGGCCCCCTGCTTTTGTATACACCATGGGAATGGAATGGACGGTAATCATGCATTTCGGGAGGTGTGCGTTGGAATTGCACAATTTTATTACAAGCATCCATTACTTCGGAGTACTGGGCGCGTTGACTTAACGAACATACAACCAATTCCCTTTCGGCGTCAGTTTTTTCTTAAGCCTACAATCTAGGACTGAGAATAGGGTGGATAGGCATTTACTGAGATCGCCTGCCTCATGTTCAACAACATCATCACTTTCCATACACTAATGATCAATCAAGCATGAAGAAAGATAAAGCTAGGTATATAAAAACACTGACTAAAACACATACCTGCAGGAATACTTTAAGCCTATCAAGAGGTGCCGTGCAGGTCCGACTGACGGCGCCGGCGATCCCGCCTGCCAACAGATGGCGCCACCACTTGCCAGTCTGGAGTTCACTCTGGGTGAAGTCGTCAGGAACGTTCATATCCTCGCCGATGTCGAGGTACTGTGGGCAACACAGGACATTGTATTGGTATTCCGGGATATCATCAAGTACTCATAGGTTAGAATGCCTTAGTTATTGGTGATGTCGCTAAGGTCCAGCTTTGCTGGAGTCGGATTCCGATGTTGATTTATCAGATTGGAAACATTTGTTTTTCGACAAGTTTTAAATGGCGATCTCGTTTCGCAGTTAGTATTACGATTACTGTTTTTAGAAGGGATATCGTTGTTTCACAGTAACGGACAAAGAAATGGATGTCAACTTGTGATTCTTCGACAGTACTTTGTTTTAATAAATTACTGCGATTTTACTGTGGATATGTAATTGGTTACATATTTTTCTTTGGAGAAAAAGAATATCAAACTAAATAAAAAAATCTATTTTACAGATAGATAAATAGGTACTCATAATTCTGATTTGTTACTTGTAAAACTAAATTGAAATAAAATACTGTGAAGCGTTTGAAATTTACCTGCCTCCTTGATAATAAAAGTCTTAGGCCCGTATTAATAATTGGTTCTTGAGATTGAGATCGCGACTCAGTCTCAAGACCTATTTTTCTGATGCTGTTTTAATATGCAACAGATTCTCAAGCGTCAACTTGAGGCCATATCAATCTTGAGAACGGTTTATTAATATGGGTCTTAGTGTAGTAACATATTAAATACGAACTCTCGTCAAATATTAGATGTTATCAATTCTATAATACATTGTGGGTTAATATTGGTGACACATTAATCTACATACGGAACAAAACGAAAAATACTTCGATGAATCATGTGAAGGTGACGACGCCTTACATTACAACTATGCACTTTGTGATCGTAATATGATTCATAAATACAGGATCAGAGATACGCCCGAACCATTAGTAGTACCGACAATGCAAAATTACTCGAAATAGTAACACAATAACCTAAATTATATAATCAAAATTAATACGTTTTACCCAAATCTCTGATCCCTTAGGGCTGACCTGGACACAGGAGGCGATCAGGTGAACTTTGTAAGACATACCTCGCTAAAGCCAAAAGTCATATTTCTGCGGTAAACACCGACGAGAAGTTGTGCTAGAAGAGCATGATATAAAAAGCCATATATATATAAAAAAAAGACCATAAGGCCAGGGAAATTACGAACTATGGGCATTAGTTCCCAATTCTTCCTCATGAGAGCAACGCAACTGTAACTCTTGCTTTGTAATTTGTCGACCATTGTCATTGCGGTGACTTTCTGCTGCTGCGTGAACGTTAGCCTTTGCGCTTAAAATACACCGGCATGAACGCGTGACCGCGTCCTGTGCACCCAAGCCCTTGGCTACATGTCGGTAAAGGGTTTGTCACGGTATTACACTGTCCCACACAACAATTCGTCTTCATCGTCGCATGCAGCTGAGACACCTTTCCGCCTCTTCAGCCTGCATCCCCAGATCTTAGCTTTGAGCCTTTGCCTCTGTTGCTCAACCTGCTATGTGTAAAAAAAATTAACGCTCAAGCCTTGCGAACACAGGCGCTAACGCCAATATTAAAATGTAACACCATAGGGCGAGAAATTAAAATACTATGTTCGAAAAAATGCAGATTCCGATTTAGGAATATGTTTTTGGTATGTGCAGGCAGTCACATGTGATATTATAACCATTAGTACCTAGAAGGTGGATCGATTTACGTACATTTATAAGTTGAACATTATTTTCATTGTAATAGCGTTCAAAACCGTTCACTCCTCAAGACTGCTAGTAAGTTCACCTAATTCTACAGTAAACCTACTATTGGCAAATAATATTTCAGTAAAATTACCGTTGCATCGTTGAAATAGCATACTATCCTGTTATCCCAATCCAATGTTATAGTAATGAAGGCGACGTACACCTTGAGAAACGTGGCCGATCTCATATTTGAGCCTGCGAGAACGATAAATTTTAACATGAATTCGGTAGTTTATCCATTATCAAACACTGAAATATGAAAGAACATTAGAAGGGATTGTTTAGGTTTTTCTTAGTACGGTCAAATAACAAATCGGAGACTTCACGTCAAATGAACAAAGTTTTTTTTTCAAATTACTATTGAAAAAAGATTGTATAAAATTGCTTGTAGAGAAAAACTCGGACGAAATTGTTATTGAAACGTAAACTTATTGCATTTTAGATTTTTTTCTGATAAGAATTTACAATTTGCACTTAAAATGAGAATTACACTTAAAATACATTACAGGCATTAGACGTACACAATATAATTTATATCGCATGAACAGTTCAATTCTCTTGGCATTTATTAAATACTAGCTTTCCGCCCGCGTCTTCGTCCGCGTGGAAGATTTTATCAAAATCGCCTTAACAAAAAAATAGCCTATATGTTAAACCAGGTCCTATTCTGTCTAACCACCAAATTTCGTCCAAATCCGTCCAGCCGTATACGTGTGAAGAAGTAACAAACATGCACACAAACTTTCGCATTTATAATATTAGTTGGGATTCATTGCGACCACCAAAGTCAACAACTTTTATTATGAAGCCAACTTTAAAATTGTTAAAAAAAAAACACTTTTATTCATAGAAGTTCATAGAACGGCTTATCGACTACTCTATACTCTACTATCTATATACTCGACAAAAAGGAACAATTTTTTTTTTGATTTCAGAATATTAATAGTTTGATGATCTGACACACGTGGCAATGTTAATGGATCCATACATACACGAGGTACAAGTAAAAAAAAATAAGGAGTACCTACTACCGCACACATTCACACCTAACCCAAACAAGTCGTTCAACAGTGTTGATACTTTAAGCAGACTGGCTACCTACATTTTTAGCAAGTCGACAAACGTTTATATGTTCGATGCTCATTATAAAGTGTGTCGAATTCCTCAAGCAATATTATGCATCCGGTTTCATATCTTTAGACGCGACGCGCGACGACGCGCGAGGTGACGAGTGCGACCGATGCCTCTTTCCGCAAGGTAGCCGCTGGTGAAACTGTGATTAGAAAGTGGATGCCGCATTACTGGTGAACACATTTGTCTCTGAAGAAGACAATAAATTAAAATTACTAACGAAATTGCGGCGTTTAATATGTATGTCAAAATTCAAACATCAGTTTTCAAAGTACACAAAATGTTCTCTTGAAAACATCGCCTGTTCTTAAAATCGCACATTAACCGGAAGGAGAATGAGCAAGACACTCAAGGGTTTGTATTTAGGCAATAACATTTTAATACGCCGCAATGTCATGTAGAAACTGATACTGCCACCTGATTATAGATAGATGTCGTAGGTGTGGTGTAACGCTTTGCCCAATAGCACGCAAATAACGTCACGAGGTCTTCCATTGACCTCTGGAAACGGACATGATGAATGGCTCTCATTGGTAAGCCCCTTCTCTTGTGTACATCGCTAGAGTGGCAAACATCATGGTCGCTACAAATGTCCGACAGATACAATAAGTGGGCTGATGAGCATCGAACCTCGGCGCACCTTGGCAGGCCGGACAGAACATCGACTGTATACGTCCATATACATACAAACTATAATATTTTTAAAAGTCGAGATTTGATCTTTTGTAAATATACTCGGATAAGATAAGGCAGGTTCGTTATAATCATATATTTGGAAAGCGCGTTGGCCAATAACTCCTGAACTAATGAGCTTGTTATTTTTTAAGGGCGAAGGAATTTCTTAAATTATAAGGAAATATCAATATTATAATCAATAAGTCAGGAATAATCCTGGAAGCAGTTTGAGCTTCACAGAACTAGACGTTTAACTTGGCAATCTTCAAATTGAAAGGAATTATCAACACCTGTTAAGTGCTTACGAGTAAGTCGGGCCTCAATAGGCAATACGGAGAAGACGTTGCGATGACAGTAATTTTTAAGTGTTTTAACATCCTGGTTTTGTAAGTCCAAGTGTATAAATATACAAAAATCCAAAAATATCAAATTACCTAAATGCTAAAGATGCTCTGCTATCGTAAATTATGCATAGCCAATTTTCTATTTCTGTGGAAGGATTGGCAAAGACTGGGAAGTACAGAAATGAAGTACAGAAAGATTCTGTGGAACGAGTTACCAAGAGACTCGCAGGTGACAATTCGATGACTGCTAAATTGCGGAGCCTCGAGCACCGTCGTAAGGTCTCTTGTCTATCAGTCTTTTACACGATGCAAGCCATTGAGTGTGCGTAGGATTTACATAATCCTATTCCACCATATCCATTCCATCTTCGCAGTACTAGGCTTGGGGAGGGATTTAACCAGTATGTAGTTAACATATCGAACATTCGCACTAAGCGGTTCGACTCTTCATTCATAATGTCAACAGCCAGGTTTTAAAACTCCCTTCTAACGTCAGTCTTTCCTGCATCATATAATCTTGGCTTCTTAAAAAGCTGAATTATTAGCTATCTACTGAGATCGCGTGTTTCATCATGGACCACATCGTCACTTTCGCTCAGTTCACAATCTCACATCGCGGTCAAACGCGCATTCAGTCATAAAAAAAAGGCAGAAGAAAGAAGCAAGCGACAAGACAAAGCCGACCTCAAATTATTGAAGTGCTCGTGTTGTCAATGGTGTAAATGTACCTATTTTCCGAATAAACCTACTACCACCTATTTTGCCAGACTTCCTGCAGTACGATAGACTCAAACAAATTAAAGTCATTGATAGCAGTAAACAACAGGTTTTCAGAGTCGGTTTATATGCCTGGTCTTGCGTTCTGTAATAAGTAACTTCAATTGCCTACCTTACAGGTAGTGGTAACTAAGCGCCCGATCGCCCAAACGCGACCTTTACCAAACACGCCTATTGTGGCGAGGTTCTTGGTATTGCGGTCAATGTCAACTCACTATACCGTCTATCAATTATTTAAGAGGTATTTATTCAGTCCATGAGAACTTAACACTTGCTACTTTAGGCTATTAGAAAAATATTCAAATTCATTAGTTCGAATGGAGGGGCTTTCTTTTGTTCCGGAAACTATATGCTGTAATTTAGGATAGTTTGATAAATGTCGAAAAGACTAAACTGTACGAGTAAATGCAATACAACACACAAAAACAAAATGTAATAATATTTAGATAATGACTAGATTAGTGTACAGTTTTGAGAGGAAAACATAGGATGAATCTGTTCACTGAAAATACCAAAATGTAAGACCTAAGTGAACGGTTTATTCTATTCCTTTGCCCTAGCAATTTTATATATTAACCACGGAGCAATAAACGAAAACGCATGTCATTCTTTTTAGCACCCAACGAAAAATGACGAGGATTATATGTTTGACGGCATTGTGTGTGCTTGTGTGTATTTCGAAGATACTTACCTTTTAACACAGTTGTTTGAAGTATTTGAATGATATCATCCTATTTCGGGTGTTACCTAAACTATAAATTTATTGTTATAAGGGGATGAAAATTCGGAGAGAGTAGAGCGTATTGATCTTGCGGTTATAATACACAAGAAATGTATGGTATCCCTGGTAAAAGCGATGAAAATCGATAATTATTTTATGTGCTGATGTGTGTGATTATGTGTGCAGTATTTGTAATAAAATAACTGGATCTGTAGACACATATTTTATACATTATTTGTATTTATTTATTAATCTAAAACTTTACAAAGATATAAGATGCAGATATATATGATAGACATGTGTAAAGGTGATAAGATTTATTAGTAAACTAGATGTGGCCGCGACTTTGTACCCGCAAATCATAGAAACTTCGGTGCAGCGTTTTGTCGTTTTTTAAACGCTCCTTCATATTATCAGGGTTGAAGTACATCCTCCAAGATGTACGTCAAGATGGATATCTTATATATGATGTCTTTTATGAAAAGGAAAACTTAAAGTACGTCAAACTTCCTCAAGAGAGCTGATATATCGGGCAGACTGAAACCTCGTAACTTCATCGTTATTATTATTAGCTTGATCACTGTCCTTGTATTTACGGATTCTACACCGTTACATATTTCGACGTTGATTGCCCGGGAGCCGCCCCGCGGCGATCGACGAATACCCAGTCTAACCTGAACTCTATTTATTATGCTCGACCATATAGATGGGAGCGCCACTAACATTGGCATTTCTAGATTTCTGAAACTATACATTTTTAAACAGTTTTATGTTTATATACTATTATATTAAATCAACTGGACAGTATTTTAATAGCATGATTGATATGAACGCTAAATGGTAAGTGAAGCTTACCACAATACATTAGTGAAAGTCGCACCCAAATCGGTTAAACCTTTTCTGAGTTTAGGGCGCATTATGCGCACAGATGAACAGACAAAAATTGTAAAATAATTGTTTTTGGGTTCTATTGCGTTGATAAACACCTTCAATAATAGTTTTTCTCAAATATCTTCCATATACAGACAGCAATCAGTTACAATTTTACTATAAATATAGAAGAAAATTGCTATTATATTGAACAATATTTTAAATTATCATTGTAAGAGTTTGTAGAGTACTGGATGGGCTCTTGTTATTGACGAACTACTTATGAATTCTGTCCTACATCAATTGTTATTGATGTAGGACAGAATTCGCATAATTTTTATAATTGAACCGGCAAAAATTCTCAAAACAATTCACTAAGATTCCATTCTAAAACATAAAAAAAAACAGTCGAATGGAGACCTTCCTACTTTTTTTGAAGTCAGTTGAAGAACGTATTGAAGCGGTACAAATATTAGTATTTGCAAAAAATATTACCCCAGATCATAGCAATTCTTTACTGATTCAAACGAGCTCTCTCAACCGTCAAACACTTGAGCTGTAACCCAACAAGCGACTCTCAAATCTAACCGAAAACTTTTCTGAGTCATTGGTTCTGCATAATTTGTGCAGGATATAGTAATCCCACCAAAAACATTCTGTAAAAAACTAGCCAAGTCTCGATGGAGCTGCTTGATTATCTCTAAAAAGTAATGAAATCTATACAAAGTCGTGCCAAGTGTAAGGTTCCTTACTGCGATTTCTTTATTATTATAGTTAATGTTGTGTGACTTGGCCGTTGAAGGGTACACAGGGGTACAAAACCAGGTGCTCCATGACACCATTGCACCAATCTGTCGCCAGAACCGCTATTAATGTTATTAATTATGTTATTAAGAATGTTCAACGGCAAACTATTAGCGAATAATCTGTGTGGCGTTTACATAACGTTCTTTATACGTTAGTGGCTTTATCAAGCCTACAATTGACTGGTTATTGAATCAACGTTTTCCAAGTGGCAATTTTCCATCGTCAATGCGTAGCGGTTCTGGCGACAGATTGGTGCAATGGTGTCATGGAGCACCTGGTTTTGTACCCCTGTGTACCCTTCAACGGCCAAGTCACACAACATTAACTATAATAATAAAGAAATCGCAGTAAGGAACCTTACACTTGGCACGACTTTGTATAGATTTCATTACTTTTTAGAGATAATCAAGCAGCTCCATCGAGACTTGGCTAGTTTTTTACAGAATGTTTTTGGTGGGATTTCACTTCTTTTTGTAGAAACGTGGGCATATTATATATATGCCCACGTTTCTACAAATATACTTGATACTGAAAGTTGAGTCAGTTCTACCATACACCAAGAAAGATATTGAAGGGAAGAGACAAGACCCGTCTTTGGGCATACCAACTACTTGGTAGCCACTAAGTTCATCGTCGTCTTTTAATATTATCGACATTTTTTACGATAATTATTATCTTGCGAAATCAAACACAATTAAACTCAACGACCTTTAGTATATGGACAACAAATCAGAAATACCGATAATATTTAGACTAAAACCTACTTATATCTTTAAGACTTCTTTTGTCTTAATAAAAAAAACTTAAAGAAAATATTACTCTGCCTACTCAATCTATACAAACTATAAGCAAAACGTTAACTCTTAATTATTAGACAAGTGTCAATATAATTAATTATCAATGAACTTTCTACCAAAGGTACTACCTACCTAGTACTGAAATACAGCTAAATTAATGATATTTTTAAACGTAACGAAGTAATATCTAACTAAATAAACTAAACTAGAATACTAGAAAAGTACTTATAAACACGAACGCGATTCGAAGTACTGCTTAACTGTAAATTAAACCTAGAAAACTAAAAGTAGGTACTAAATAATTAACAATTAAATAAAGTATTCAATTGAAACTTCTTTTAATTCTGATAATTAAGTAATAATCAGTAATCCGTCACTAACCATATAATTCCTAACCTGTTTAAATCTTTGAATTAATATAATAATAACCTGCCAATTAACCTTAGCAAACCTCACGAAATAATCAGCGAAATCAACGAAATGCAAATAATCCCTCCTAATCCCTAGCAAACATTTTCAAGCGCAATAGATGAATGTCGTAAACGACTGTAACGCGGCCGGTTGCCACTTTGCCATATAAGGTTATCGGAAAAACAAAACGTAAGCGCGTTTTAAAATACAGTCAACGCCATCTAGCGACGCGTGCGGGTATCACCGCCACTCTTAGCCAATGCATTATATTTTGACCAAATTTTCGTTTGTTTATTTAATTTGTGTAATGTTCGAGTAGAATAAAATTAATCGTTTGACTATTTCTTCTTGTAAACTAGTAATAAGTATAAGTAATTATAAGTATAAAAGCCAGTCTAGTCTTATCCTGAGTTTTCCTTTAATTTTATTTATATTCGTATTAAAAGCAGAAGGGGAAGCATTCGCCCAGCAGTGGGATGCTATAGGCTAGATTCAATTAGAAGATGTGTCCCACTACACTGGATTTTTGCAATGACAGTCGATTTTTCTATGTACCAATAGTAGAAGGGGGCATTACCATATCTCTAATACAGCTGAAACCAGCTGAGGGTTCTTCATCAGATACTTCAGACCTTCGATTTTTGACATCAAATGAAGCGGCCCACCAAGTTGAATATTTTTTGTAAAGGCGGTATATGTCGATCTCTAATAGTTTGGTTGGGCTCTTGTGTTTCCTAATCAGGGTCACCAGGTACTCCAGATCTTCGATTATCCTAATTTTTATAGTTTTCCCTTTATGTGGCCATTGAACCATAACTCTGTACCAAATTTCAGCTCTCTGAGTTTATGGGAAGTACTAGTTCTATTTTGATGATCATGAGTGAGTGAGTGAGTGAGTGAGTGTCATAAATGCGAAACTTTGCTTTCGCTTAACTTCGGAACTAAATGACTTACAGACTTGAAATTTTGGATTTTAAGTATGTGATTATAGCTTACTGGATGACGAAAATTTCTGCGTTCTAGTCTTATCCAGAGGTTCTAAAATAGGGGCCTGAAAATGCGGCGAAATGGTTCCAGTAAAGGATGGTACGGCAGTGTTTGCTTCGCGCTCGACTTGGCGGGGGCACTGCCGTGCCCCCAGATTAATTATCAATGAACTTTCTACCAAAGGTGCTACCTACCTAGTACTGAAATACAGCTAAATTAATGATATTTTTAAACGAAACGAAATAATATCTAACTAAATAAACTAAACTAGAATACTAGAAAAGTACTTATAAACACGAACGCGATTCGAAGTACTGCCTAACTGTAAATTAAACCTAGAAAACTAAAAGTAGGTACTAAATAATTAACAATTAAATAAAGTATTCAATTGAAACTTCTTTTAATTCTGATAATTAAGTAATAATCAGTAATCCGTCACTAACCATATAATTCCTAACCTGTTTAAATCTTTGAATTAATATAATAACAACCTGCCAATTAACCTTAGCAAACCTCACGAAATAATCAGCGAAATCAACGAAATGCAAATAATCCCTCCTAATCCCTAGCAAACATTTTCAAGCGCAATAGAAGAATGTCGTAAACGACTGTAACGCGGCCGGTTGCCACTTTGCCATATAAGGTTATCGGAAAAACAAACGACGCGCGCGACGCGTGCGGGTATCACCGCCACTCTTAGCCAATGCATTATATTTTTACCAAATTTTCGTTTGTTTATTTAATTTGTGTAATGTTCGAGTAGAATAAAATTAATCGTTTGACTATTTCTTCTTGTAAACTTGTAATAAGTATAAGTAAGTATAAGTATAAAAGCCAGTCTAGGCTTATCCAGAGTTTTCCTTTAATTTTATTTATATTCGTATTAAAAGCAGAAGGGGAGGCATTCGCCCAGCAGTGGGACGCTATAGGCTAGATTAAATTAGAAGATGTGTCCCACTACGCTGGACAGTCGATTTTTTTATGTACCAATAGTAGAAGGGGGCATTACCATATCTCTAATACAGCTGGGACCAGCTGAGGGTTCTTCGTCAGATATAAAGTTAATCGTTCGACTATTTCTTCTTGTAAACTTGTAAGTATAAGTATAAAAGCCAGTGTAGTATTATCCTGAGTTTTCGTTTAATTTTATTTATATGCGTATTATAAGCAGAAGGGGAAGCATGCGCCCAGCAGTGGGATGCTATAGGCTAGATTAAATTAGAAGATGTGTCCCACTACGCTGGATTTTTGCAATGACAGTCGATTTTTCTATGTACCAATAGTAGAAGGGGGCATTACCATATCTCTAATACAGCTGAGACCAGCTGAGGGTTCTTCATCAGATACTTCAGACCTTCGATTTTTGACATCAAATGAAACGGCCCACCAAGTTGAATATTTTTTGTAAAGGCGGTATATGTCGATCTCTAATAGTTTGGTTGGGCTCTTGTGTTTCCTAATCAGGGTCACCAGGTACTCCAGATCTTCGATTATCCTAGTTTTTATAGTTTTCCCTTTATGTGGCCATTAAACCATAACTCTGTACCAAATTTCAGCTCTCTGAGTTTATGGGAAGTACTAGTTCTATTTTGATGATCATGAGTGAGTGAGTGAGTGAGTGAGTGTCATAAATGCGAAACTTTGCTTTCGCATAACTTCGGAACTAAATGACCTACAGACTTGAAATTTTGGATTTTAAGTATGTGATTATAGCTTACTGGATGACGAAAATTTCTGCGTTCTAGTCTTATCCAGAGGTTCTAAAATAGGGGCCTGAAAATGCGGCGAAATGGTTCCAGTAAAGGATGGTACGGCAGTGTTTGCTTCGCGCTCGACTTGGCGGGGGCACTGCCGTGCCCCCAGATCGTGAGGATTTCCCAGCGTGATATATCGCGCATGCGTAGTATATTTATAGATGTACGGTACGATGACGCAATGTAGCGCCCGCGCAGCGTCATCCGTTCAACTGAATGACTCGCTTCGCGTAGATACGATACGACACGATCGATATCGGTACAAACAAAATGTATGGCCTGATTACGAATTTCACGATCATAAATGTGAATATAGTGAAATGTAGTTATTATCTGCCGAATGTAGCTCCTCTTCTAGTGAAATCGGTCTTTAGCTTTAGATCTACTGGTAAAAAACAGTGAGCTACAAGTTTAAGAACGAATAAGTGCATATATTTCGCTGTTTGGCGTTGAAAATCTCGGAGTCGGGACAAGGTGCTAAATGCCTATTCAATGGGATACCTAAGCGCCTATTTCTATTCGATGCATCCTAAGACCGGAAGGGTAATATAAATTTTGCAAAAAAAGTTAGTCTCGTACAATGACGAGGTAATTCGGCTAGCCGAGGGATCCTGAACGGTCCTATTTGCAACACTGGAGTAATATGGCCTAGTGATGATAATGAAATTTTATTCTAGAGGACCCCCCTGCTCAGTCCCTTTTTACCGTGAAAATTTTACAAAATCTTTTCTTATGAGCGACGCAAGTAACTAACACCAAATGCCAAATTTCATCAATAATACGTTTACAAAGGTAATGACGATTTAGTTAATGAAATATTAATTAGAAATAAGAATAAAGAAAATTTACACAAAACATCGCAACAAACAAACCATAGTGACGTCGAATATGAGTTTTTTCACTTTTCCTTATTTGCTTCTAATTCATCGCAAAGTTCCAAGAAACATCAATTATGAAAGTGTTCCAATAGTATTTAAGGATAAAATACACTTTAGAACAGTCACAACCAAGGTTTTCTATTACTGATGCAAGTCAAATTTTCATACTAAGGGTAAACAAAATTAGTAATAACATACAGACCTACTATAGAGTTTAATGAATGAGTCAATTTTTCCGTCTATGTGAGGAAGTCATCGCAAACTAGTGGCGATATCTTGTTTGAAATTTTGTATTTTGTGAATTTTGTAGCAAATTTAGCGGAAAAATGTTTAGACAAGGAACTTATTGAGTGGTTACGTTTCCAAATGACATCTCCTGGATTAAATTGGAGGTGTTGATGATATTTATTATAGTAATGTGCATTATGTTGGTGAGCTTCATACAAGCGTGATTAGACTTTTGAGAAGATTGGAATTAAATTACCGAGATTCTCAGCATAAACATTTCTAGAACTGAAGATGAGTTCCTCGGTTGTATCTTTATTATATATAGAACCACAAGGTACTGGTTCTCGACCAAAAACTAAAAAGGAAGGAGTGTAATTAGTAGTAACTGCAGTGTTCATAGCGAATTTAATTTTGTTTAAATACAATTCCTATGTACGATGATCGTCTTCCACAAAGGACGCAATAGCTGTGATAATTGTTCTATTGTAACGTTCAACAGTGTTGACCTGAGGACAATAACGAGGCGTATAGTGCACGTGTGGTATATTATAAAAATTAAATAAATTTGTAAGTTCTGTGCTAATCATTTGAGGACCATTATCCAAGATCATAGTTTCGGGTGTGCCGTAAACCATGAATACTAAATTCTCAAGAATGTGGCTAATTATCTCTGATGGAGCTCATTTAATTGGAAACAGCAAGCAATATTTTGAGAAACATGTTGTTACAAAAATGAATATATTTAATTTACGAGTGATTGGTAATGGACCGATTCTACGTAGAATGACGTCATTTGTCGCGCGCGACGTAGAAGTGAGAGTGGGATAATTGTATATTTCGTACAAGCGAATAAGCAGGACTAATATCTCGCGCGACATAAACTTTAATCGCCCGTCATGCTACTGGTGCTGGTTGGTGTAATTCAGGAAAAGATACAAAAAAAATGCTAAGTATTATTGTTTATTTTTATAAAATCAATAGAAAAAGTAACCTATAACTGCATAGTTAGGCATTGCAACACTCAACTCAACTAAAGTTAAACAGGCTAATGTAATATCTTCATATCAACACTTGGATGAATACACTGTCATCATAAACATATATTATGTACCTATACAAATAGCGCATATTCCGAGATGAGAACTATTACGCCAAGGTCAAATTTAGCTTTTCAATTTATTAAAATAACCAATAACGTTCCAATTGACATTTGAAATTGGGCCAATGTCTAAACGTGTCGAATTCGAATTCACTCATACTCGTAGTGCAACAGAGTAAGGTACTTGAAACTGGCACATCGTCCATGACTGCGCGTAGGGAGTGTACCTACTTGTACTATAGTAATATTAACCCAATTGATAACCGATAACGACTAGTTGTTCGCACGATCGTCCATATCGAGTGATATTTAGTGTTATAAGTAGTTTAGGCCCGTCCTCACAGAGAGCGGGGCACAAAGCTAGTTAAACCGTCACATACGAGACAATCGAGTTTTGCTCACCAACGAGCGTTTTGCTCGTCACTGTACATTTCGCGCGCTTTATAGTCAAATATCAATAGAACGATTATCCTGACAATTATCATTGACGAGTTTTGAGTAGTTTAATAAGCACTTATTATTTCACTCGTTGTTTTTTCTTTGTTAATAAAGATGGAGGTATCATTTGCACGTAACCAGGGAAAGGATACGTTATTCAAATTTCGGTATATGCGTCAATTTAAATTAGAGTTCGCTTCCACAAAAGGTATTGGTATGTTTACTTGTATAATGATAAAAAAATATTATTCCTAACAATTCGGATTGAAACAAGTCGTACACAAGACGCTAGAGACGACAATAAGATAACACCAGAAAAATGTCAAAGATAGAATATCAAAGTACAAAGATATGAGATAATCCTTGCTATCTACTTAGTTATCGAAAAACTTTATGAACTTCTATTCATATAATTACTGTTTTTCATACAGTTCATGCTTCTAATTTTATGACAAATACTCGTTTAAAAGAGCATATAAATTACCACAGGAAGTTGTAAATGTGGTGAGGATGATAGAAGCGGTAGAAAGAAATTACAGAACAAAATGGATACCGAAGATGAACGAGAAGGTCTGGCGGACCGAGTAGCACTGCCGATATAACGTGTCCTGACCCAAATTTACAGACTGTGACGTGGAAAAATTCCAGCCCTTTTGCCCAAGAGTGCCTTGGTCAGGAAGGTCACATTTAGGTCTTATTATTTATGGATGGAAGTTACAAGAATATATCCTAATTGGGTTTCCGCAACGAAATACGAAATAATGGCCTAGTTAGTTGAAGTCCGCTGTCTTGATTACACTGACGTATCTCTTTGAATATTTAGTGCAGGAGTAACTGAGAATAATTACACGTACCTACTTACTTACGTCTTACTTATTGTCTTACAACAGAATCGCTTTTAAACTTAAGTCTTTTTATTCTACAGTAATAGACCATATAATCCATGGTAAGGAAGTCATTGCTATTAATAAGTGGACAGTCGAGAGCATGTAAAGCTTAACATTTCTTTTAGAAACAAAGCATCTGGACAGAGTAAAGAAGGATAAATAATAATGGATTGTCCCTGTTACTCAAAGTGATACTCGCCGCCTGCTCCCGACTGTACAATTAGCGATTAACAAATGAAATGACCAATCTCTCAATTCCACGGACTAGTTGTATGGACAATTCTATTTAATGAATATTATCAATTATCATATTCGCAGAACTCGCTCAACCAATCAGCATATCCGCAAAGCTAATAGTTCGCTGAGGCTGATTACTAAGTTACAAAAACATACGAGTAAGCACTATTAAAAAAGGTCAGTTTCAATTAAGCGTTGCATCCACGTACCAAGTACATTATATTGCCAAAGTACTATTTTTCAAGAAGTTCTTTCAATAAAAACAATAAGGTAATAGTCGCAGAAACGATAAAGTCTGAAAGAGACAGAAAGTGCAATATTAATGAAGATGATCATGTTTAAGAGAGTGAAAGGGGACTATAATGTGAAAAGAAAGTTGTTACAAAGTTTGGAACTGCAACACTTAAATTTACGCATAGCTTAACATTATAAAAGAAAACGATTACCTATTCAGGTAACCTATCAATAACTTAACATTAATATTAAATGTGACTTCACCTCAAGACAGAACGAATACACAAACCGATGTTGCTTGACGTCAGCAAATAATAGGTAGAGACTACGTGTTTGAATCATGTTAATAATTAAAAGAAATGATTAAAGAAATTACTAGAATTGCTAGATTTTGCTATATTCAAGTCAAGGTTCATGCCTGACAGTTTTACCGCTTAGGATACGTCACGCCTTGCTCAAGGTTAATGAAAAATTATAATGTCGACCATGCGCATACTAAAAATTCAAGCGACAACGGCCCTTAGCAACAGTGAGACACGTGGTCATTGTCTGCACTTAAATAGGAGACTGCACATTCCATGTGCGAACGAAAGACACCAAGCTGAGACGAGTAGCTAAAAGGAGACAGCCAAACAGCAATTTCGGCGGTGATTTTCATTCAACACTAGCATGAATTCGATGATTGTATTTAAAACGAGTGAACATAAACTGTCGAATTACTATTTCGATTATCTTTGAGTGAACAACATTTTTGCAATCTTGAAAACGTTCCAAATGCAGCAGGTGGGTGTGTCAAAATCGCTCAAGGTTTCCGAGTGTAAGATATCAGAGCATTTCGCGATAATTTTTATTCTGGTACCTTCAGTATCCACTCCCAGATATCACCGTAGGAGTCCATATCCATGTTTGAAATTTGAGAAATCACAGGTGACACGGGAAATGGTTGATCCGATCCAGCTGTAGCGTGACCAACAACTGGCATCCACATCTACCAGCTGTAACGTCTAACCCGAATATAGAATGCACTTACCTTTGCCAAACATCGACGAAACACGACCAGAAAGTCCTCGAAGACATCGCCGGTCGCTCCTGTGATTTCCTCCAACTCCAGAGACATATTATCTTTTAACGTACTCGTTAAAATAATAAATTAATGTTCATAAACTTAAGATCACAGATTAATTACTTTGGAACTATGGTTATCAGATCGCGTAATACTTTAACTAATTCGAGTGTGTGCGGCTGCGGAGCGGCACTGAGCACGCCTGGTTGCGCTCGCGAGCATTCTCACACTGACTGTCTGGTACTGATAATGACTCCGTCCGCTAACTGCGAACAGGCGCGTGTCGTCAGCGTGCTTGCCCGACAGAACCGGGTCGCAACGGTTGTATGTGGCTGTGAACGACGACGACCGGCTATCGACTGCTACTCCGAAACACCACACGCCGCTCTCTAAATCCAATCTACACCGCTTGTACGAAGTGAAACGTCAGCTGGGACGCATACAGTGGTAGGGGTGTGGTAACAGCTGATAATGAGCAATGTTCGGGTCGAACGAAGTTCACTGGGGGCTCGGCCCATACGTTGTTTGTACTGAAAGCAAAAATATCGAAGCATACATACACCTCTTAGCGACTAGACTCGGTATTTAAGCAATGTGAACGAAGGTGAAGTGATAGGTAGGTATCTACATAAATATATTTGAACTGAGTAGGGAGAAATGGAATCTACGCAATGGAATATTATGTATGGAAATAACGATGTTTGTAGTAGACACACCACCGCGGTCAAACAAATTGTCAAGTGATTGGTCTATTGATTTTATGGTATATTTTACGCAGTGGAAGGTTCAGTTTGATTGTGGCGAAAGGTTTTTTTTTCGGTGTACAATTGACATATACAAAGCACCGAACATACATAAAAAAGCAGATTATAACACTGTACTTGCAGAGGCCGTAATGTTTATGTTTACAAGTACGTATATGGACAGCTAATTTATCGTACAGGTGTAATCGATCAAGGAAGTGTTTATGACGCAGATTTCGTTGTCGAGCCGCTATCGTGTGCGTTTCTTTGATTGTTTTAAACAAGTAAACGTTTAACACACGTCACTGTATCAACATTCTCTACCAGGTCCGGTCGTAGTGAAAAATTTACTCTGACATTGAAAAAAGAGGCCGTCAACCAGGATTTCAGTTGGATCAAATGATGGATTAAGTGAAGGTGTCCTTTCAGTTCTAAATACCTCAATGTCCAGTGAGTGGATGACAAAATGTTCAGCCATTATTTGGGCAAGACATCCAACCAGTTTCACTGAAGGTAACCTCAAAGTTTTTCTCTAAACGATGCGATAGAACACAGACTATTGATTTAGATTCCTTACATTATTCGAATGCCTAGGTGTTTGGTGCGTTGTCGAGACGTCTGCGATAACTGTAAATTCCTGGAACTCACACCACGATATTCATCACGTGATAGATTATCATTTATCAAATAAACAACTTGCTCATGTATGAGACAAAAACTTACATAAGTGTATATGCGTGCACACATTCGTTGATAATTCAAAGTACATAAACCTAGGGAATTTTTTGGCAACTATGCAAGAGTTTGCAAGGTTGTCCTGTTCTTTCTATCATCAAAACGATCGGACAGTTTGACGTAATTTTTTTTAGTCAGTGACTCATTGTTTACTCAAGGTTTTAAACTCTCGGATACAGAATGAGGAAAACTTAATGCTGAAAAAAACAGTTGCAACCGGAAGGAAATTTTCAACAACAATTGATAACATGTTTCCTGTGCTATGTTGATTAGAATCTCAGCAAAAGTAATCAATCAATTCTTGACATTAACAAGCAAAATTAATGTCAAATTAACAAGTCGGTTTACACGCAATAACTATTCCTGAGTAATTTTAAGTAGAGTTCGTAGTAATCTGCAGATGCGATTATGTGCGAGTTTAATTATGTAACTAATTTGTTGATATGAATCTGGAATTTGGTTGTAAACACTTTATTTTATTACATTCTATAATAAATTATCGGTATCCTTCACATTCTATACAAGCTTGAGTCTTCACAATAGCAATTCTGCGAATTCTTGATACTTCACAATCGTAATTCTTCCTATTCTATTACGATTCGTAATTATCATTTCATCACAGGACGTTCACTGCTGAACAAAGGCCTACCCCACAGAATTCCAGAGTGACTGGATAAAAGAGGCCTGCATGCATCCAGTGATTTCCCGCGACCTCTTTAATGCCTCACCGGCCATCAGTTCTTCGAGCATGTGCTCTGCCCATTGCCATTTCAACCTGCTAATCCGCTGGGTCAAGTCAGCGATCTTCGTCCGCCTTCGGATTCCTCATTCCTGATTCGATCACGTAAGTGTAACGCCGAGCATCGCCCTCTGCATGCCTGACTTTGAGCTTTCTATATGAGGCTCATAGTGAAATACTACGTGTTAGTGCTACTCGTATTCATCAGTGGTGACATACATTGATTATAGACTTTCTTTTTAAAGCACTGAGGTATTTTGGGGGAGAAGATGATGCGCAGTTTCCCGAACGCTGCCCATCCGAGTTGGATTCGTCGATTGGCGAAGTGTGACCTATCCAGTGGAATTTCTTATATATATATAGACATACTTGCTTATAACTTCGAGAATCTTACAACTTCGTGAATGAAGTTCCCAACTGATATTGGTATGGGCACGACATGGATATTCTCCAGAATTTTCGTTTTGGAAAGAATCAGTATTGTGAACAATTGCAAATACGAAGAAATAAGCACGGTGTGTTTCTACCCGTATTTCATTGATATACCCTATATTCGCACCACGGTTTGGCTCTTCATTCATAATGCGCACTACTAAAGTCCACAGTAATCTTACAATCTTAGGACCTTCTAGAGCAGGGTGGATAGGCATTTACTGAGTTCGCGTGCTTCAATTACCATCAGGTGAGATTGTGGTCAAACGCATATCCAAACAACCATAAAAAATGTTATTGTGAAGGTTGTGTTCAGATATCTAAATAAAAAAAACGATAAAAACTCTTGAAGACTTGACTCGAATAACCTACTCTCCTCTCAAATAAAAAAAATACCAAATGTATAAAGTCCTCACTGCCTAATGTCAAACAAGTAGCCAGTTGTGTTTTAGTAAAAAGCGAAGAGTAGAGCTTACTTTATTCCTAGGCATTACGTTGAATAAAGGAATGTATCGGCACAGATTACTAATAAGTTACTAAAGTAAGTATCGGGCTCTACATATCGATAAGTTGGACAAACGCCTCAGTTCTGTTATTAAAAAAATGTGGATGCCGCGAGGTTGGTTTACTTCAGCGTCTTAGCGAGTCGATGGCAAAAACATCAAATTCTTGAAGACCAGATTGTGGCTACATCAATGTCTACAGTGTCTATCAGTGGCTACAGTGTGTACAGCATAGCTTACAACATCCTGTTCCGGGGAAATGCCGCGGACTTAAATAGTATTACGTTTTGCAAAACCGCTTTCGAGCGATACATTTAAATAAAATCTTTTGACTGTTGCTCAAATGCAAATTAAAAAATATGCGATTGCGAAAGATCGAGATTGTGCAGAATTGTGAATAGTTGATTAGGTTATTATATATATTTTAACCCCAGACGCAAAAAGAGGGGTGTTATAAATTAAATATCCACATTCGTCTTGTTTTTGATTTTTATAGGTAAGTTTTCATACTTTTTCAAAGTTTTTATTTAGACACTTTTTTTATATTTATATGTACCACTTCTAATATTCAATTATTCCCTCGGGGGGTTTTCTAAATTTTCAATTTATAGTTATATAGATAATTCTTCTAAGTTCTGTGTATGTTCTTTTTTTTTTTGTGTTCATCCAATATGTGTTGGAGTCTTTGTTGTGCTATCCCTATGCTATACTATTGTACACTTCCATTCCAGTTCTATCATCTGTTAGGTTTACCATCTGTGTATGGTTGCAGAATAATCGATACTCTCTTCTGTTCGGTGTGACTGATAGTTTATGCAAACGGGCTATATCGAAAGCTATTGCGAGTAACGGTTAAGATCTACACTACAACGAAACCAGTTTGCGCGAACTCTTATTAGACCCACAATAATAAATTCGAGTAACTACCAACAATACGAACGCTTGCTTACTATTAACTATCCGGCCAATTCCTATCACTTTGTAACGGATATTTGTTAATATGTTTCAATCTATCAAACACGGTGAGTCGGCGACGACTGCTGTTTGTAAATAGTTACATGAAGCTATTTGTAGTGTTGTAAATTAATACTGGCACGTGTTATAGTCACGAGGGAAGGAAATGCGTTCGATAGTCGAACGTTTGAGAAACACCCTTGATAGTGAAGACATCGACGAAGTAAGCTCTATTTTACAACATTGGGCAAGCGTTGCTATTCCATTCTTTTCAAAATAGTCGTTAGGTATCCAGGCGGTCTATAAAGTAGAACTGTATGTTCTACTTTATAGACATTTGTAAAAACAAAATGGAAAACTACACAAAATTTTGTTTTATTGCTCTTTTTTATGTATGTTTTCGTCAATTGTTAACCGATTTGATGATCGTTTTATTGTTTGATAGGGTTTATCATCAGGGTGGTCCCATATAAATTTATTTAAGCTCTCATGATGTACTCGGGAGATAGAGAAATATTATATAAACACGCTTGGTGCACTTCGACTAGCCTTACCAAAAATTATAAAATCGTATATTTAAACAAAAAAGAAAAAGAGCAACAATGGTCCTGTGAGTTTCTTGCGCCGCTTCTTTTCCAGATGATTTCCTTTTCCAAAGCGGTAGTATCTTGGACATACGAGTACTGACTGACAGATAAATGCAATATGCTCTATTATGATTTCCAGTAGATTTAAATTGTGTAAACAAACTGATATCATTTTGAAATAAATGCTTGAAGTTTGAATAACTTTGCTTTATATCAAGAACCATAAACCAATCGAGAAAATATGTGAGTGGATTGTAAAACCAACCAGAGGATCTACAAGATAATTTCATCTTGATCGTAATCGTTATAATCTACGAGTATAACGTTTAAAGAGAAAGAAATGGGTCAACACACACAATTCAGAAACGTTATTGATAGCTGAAATTTTAAAGTAACTAAATAGTCCAACAGTTTAAGGCCCGTATTTCAGAATGTTGCTTGAGCAACATGCTTGAGCGTGGATCTGCGCTTGAGCATAGTTAGAAAGAGATGCCGCTATACAAGTTACATAAAGCTGTCCATTTTTAATTGCCCTGAAGCGGAGCTCTAGACATAGACATACATTATTTAACACCACACTTTAGCAACAACAATATTAATAAATAACAATATGAGTTTAAAATCCAAAAACCCGACAGCATATTATCATATTATGTATTTCGCGTGTGCCATGTTGGATTTTTCACCATAAAATGTATCCTATGACACTCCAGGGATCAAGACGAATCTAACGACACCATGTACTTTGGAATCGGTCAAGCCCTTTAGGCTACAGGAGGTAACATAGAAATCTACATACAAACACTCGAAAAACATTACCCCCTTCCTGGGGCAGTCGGGTAAAAACAAGAAAATTACTACAATATCCAGAAACAGGGAGATTTTGAAATGCGGTGACTGCAGATCTCTGCTTGAGTAACATTTTGTAAGATGTATTCAACAATAACCGTCAGGTGAGACCAGCATCTCGGTTTGTTTCGGTCTACTACATAATGTGTAACTTAATTAGATAATGTAGTAGTAATTAATACGCTTTATTGTTTAAATAAGGAAGGTACATTTAAATATCTTATAGAAACTAAAATTACATTACAGATACTTTAGTTTACAGCTCGATCTAGGTGTAATTCTGTAGGAATTGCATTAACTTCTAGCCAACGTAATTTAACTAAGAAATTAACTTCGTGTAAAGCCGAGAAGCACGACGACCGTAACACTACCAATGTCAGTTTATATTGGAACTCATGTACAAGTATCGGGTAGGATCATTCCGAATTCCTAGAACTGATCACCTCCAGCTTTGATTATGTTCTTTATATTATACAATAGAATTACCTATAAGGTATGCGCGTAGTACTTCTAATTGTTCGCTCAAGTCATTCTGAGTGTTTAAATGAATACACATTCAAGATTAAAGCAAATATTTGAAGACGTTTGTAATGTTATTTATAATGAGAAGTGAAAGATAATACTAAAATTAAACTGATTCATAGAAGTCCTAACCTGGACCAAGTGTTTTCTAAAGATCTTGTTTATTTAAATTTCTTTAAAACATTTGACCAGAGAGCTTGGTACATTTCTGTGGTTACTTTCTTCTTCGTTCTATAAGAAAATTAATTTTAAGTATCAATTGAATCTTGGACGACTACTAATATATTTCGCTCTCTCGTCTCTTTGGTTCAAAATTGTCTCAACTCGAGTAGTCCGATGCGGTTATTGGGGAAAGTTTCATAGCCATGCTTGATGAAAATCGGTTTCGAAGATATTTCGCTATTGATAAAGTTGGTTTGGTCTATTTGGACGACATAATCATTTGTTTCCTCGGGGATTTTTCGAAATTTTCAATTTACAGTTACTGTATTCTCTCTCCATCCATAGTGGGATTCGGCATGTCATAGTTCCCATGAAATATTTTGCATATATTCATAGGTACATACATCTTGAGAGTCCAAATTCGTCTCTCAGGTGTCAGGCCAATGAAAACGTTAGGTGATTTAATAAAAAAAATAGATTCTCCCAAAGCTCACGCTTTCTCATCTTTAACATGGTTTTTTTTCTTTCAACTATATGAAGAAGCGAATGATTGATTTTTAGAAAATACTTTCAGTTCTTAGTATCTTCAAGCAAGCTTATGTCGGACCGCAGCGCGCCGGGTCGCAACAAGAAATCCGCCCGCTACATATCTTCATTATGCCGATAATTTAATAATTTGCGTTCCCACAAATCGGAATCCGAGTAACCTTAAAAAGACAAACCTACATATCCAACATATTGATAACTGTACAAGCAATGATCATGATCAAACAATTCACTCAATGTAAGGAAATGTAAAGTCAAGGTTGGACATTATTTAGATATCTCCTTAGTAATGATGAATGTCTTTATCAGTCGTATGTTATGAAAGTAAAAATAAACATAGCATCATGCTATAATGTCATACATATCACATGCCTATGACAGGTTTTCTTTATTCAATGTTTTAGTGCCCCGTATAAGAAATGGCAAAAACCATCGCCATTTATTTTTAAAATTAAATAACGGTGTTAGTTTTAGTAAAGGATAAATGGAAAGTTTTAGTAATAGGGTCTGTTGTCACATGAAACCTTATTTAAAAGTAATTGGAATTACAGTAATTTAGTTGCAGGTAATTGTTGTGATTACTATTAAAACTGTAAACTCGGGCGGCCTTTTTGCGTGAAAATAACGTTCAACACACACTTTTTTTTAAAAAAACAATTTGGACTTATACCAAACAAAGAAAGCATAGATTTTGTAACTAGAATGAATATCGTCGAGAGGTTCATGACCATGCCTACGTTATTATATACATACCTACTTAGAAATTTTATAGCGTTTTGATAATTTTATAGCATAGTTTCCATCTTGTGGTTGTTTAGGTAAATTTTGAATGTCTATACGAGAACCTTATTATGAATATTAAAGGCTGAACTTCCACCCATTTTGGAAAAGCACCGGTCGTCGTTAGATTTGCATACATACTATCTTGATTACGATTTTCCTATTAAGATAAAACCCCTGACCTTGCTACCCAAAGTTTTGTAGTGTCATGTCATTACTTTTACTTTACCTACGAGCCATAGTTGGAAAAGAGTTTGAACTTGCTTTCGTTACTTCTTTGTAGTTTACTTATCTGTAGTCACGTTGGCGGCCCGTATAGCAGTACATAGGTTGTTATTGATGTGATGTGATGTAGTGATGATGGAACATAGTATTGTAATTTCACAGCTATCCTTTAGTGATATATGTATGGTTTATATATAACCCCTGATTTAACGATAAGGTATTTGACACGGTTTATCTTCATCCTTATCGCCAGCTATTTATAATACAATGAGCTTATGTAACCAACCGAAAATGTAATCATCTAGTCACTTTAGGTACGTAACAGAATTGATGGCGGAACGTGTTTCGAATGATTTTTTAATTTAGCCGCTTCGAATTGTAGTTTCTGTTTTAGATCATTAGTTAACATGTTTAGTGTTTCTATCATTATATTTTTCAATTTGCGTCTTCAATAAAGCTATGCCATTAGGTAACGACTTTAATTCCGAAATGGGGACAATGACGTCACAGTGTTCTATTCTTTGCCACGATATTTCTGACCTAAAAACGGCGTTCGTATTTTAAGCATGGCTGACAGAACTATGTCTATCAACGGGCTGATTTAGACTGTGGTATGGGTATGTTAGATCCATTATATATTCTGTGGTTTATATATAATAATTATTAATGAGTGAACAATTGAGCAACTGCTTTAGAATTAAAGGATATACTATATCTATTAGTGCTTCATTAGAGTAGCCTAAAATATTTATTGAATTAAGGACTGCCTCACGATGGAGGATAATGTTTTGCGGGGTACGTATGTAGGTTTCTATGTTACCTCCTGTAGCCTAAACGGCTTAATCGATTTTGAAGTACATGGTATCGATAGATTTGTGTTACATACATTTTATGGTAAAAATCGGACATGGCGCCGCCAAATACAAAAGGAGTTTGCCCATGGCCCGTTTCGCTAATTGGCTAAGAGTATGGACATGGGAGAATAATCAAAATTCATCACATTTTTTTTATAGTTGCTCTGGATTCAGAGACGATTTCTGTTGTGGGGTTCATAATTCCATTTTAATTGGATACAAACCGATGTTTACAGGCACTCAAAGAGTACATTTAGTGATCCGAGTCCCTTGATAGGGGTACGCCGATCTATCCCGTGGTCCGAAACACAAAAATATCGATAATAGGTTTGTGACATCTACGGTATGCATAAAAAGATACCATGATCGACTGTGACGCTGGTAGATTGCTGGGAAATTGTTTTTGTTTACTGTCTTTACATTGTTTCTGTATATTATTTGTTATACTCTCTGGCTCTATTCATTGCGTTTTACCTTAAACTCCGGAAATTCAAAGTAATTCGTCCTGTTCTCGTTTTCATTCCTTCAGAACGTGGTAAACAAAATGCAACAAAATTCAACAAGGTCCAACAAAATGCAATCATGTGCGCCTCAGCTACAATGCCTGGTAAAATGCCTGTAATTATCTTATGTTGTGCGTTATGTAGTACATATAACCTGATCAATTAACTGTAATGTATAAGTGTCGCTGAATGGATCAAATAACGTTTTCTTATTTATGTTCGTTTTATCTGTCAGTGGAAGATATTTTCATGTTTCATCATACTCCAAAGATAATCCATAGGCTACTTAGCTGGATAAGCACCCATCCGAGCTATGAACATGCAGGTGTGCCTTGTTTGTGGAACATCCATACTAAGAGCGATGACTCCAACAGCCCTGAAGAAAATGTTATCATGTCAAGCAAAACATGTTGACTTTCAATATCTATTTTTGCGTCCTAAAGTGAATAAAATATTTATATAAGATTTTGTAGCGTTGTGATTATTAGGCGAATAGTCCCCCGTGATGTTGCAAATCATGCCACGGGAGAGGCCTATGTCCAACAGTAGCTTGTGATTTGCTATAAACTAAGGCGGACCCCACATTGTGCCGTCCACCGGAGCATATTGAGGCAAGCTATGGTCTATAGCATTCAACGTATCGTAGCTTGTACGGTCGAGGTACCGTGCGTGTTTTAAGTAGGCACTGAGATTAGACAGCATTGCAAGTCGGCTGGTGCGTGATCCACATCACCCTTTCGCCCTCGCTAGGCATCTCGTTCCGTCTCCTTGTATACCTAAGCGTTGTGCGATGCAATATAGGGCGCCTAACCTCCAAACTGAACAGTTTGTAGCAAACTCCACAAAATAAATGGATAATTTTGATTTCTTTAGATAGTATAATATCGTTCCTCTTTTGTGTCTTAGTTTAGCTATCATACAAAATCATACGCAGCGCAACGGAGATTCATAGACATATGGGCGAACTCCTATGCTCTCGGAGTTTTTAATTTTTAAATATGTGCTTATATAACAATATAAGCGTATACGAGAACAAGTGCTAACCAGTTGTGCATCAAAATAAAACAAAAAATTTTGGCGGTGATGAAACTGATCATTCATCATTTCATCACAGCGCCATAGTTGACAATACACGCGCCCCGCGCACGCGCCGCTAACAATGACATCTCGGTCGCAGTGACGTCACGCGTCAGCAAAACAGAAACCCGCTAATACAGTAAGCAGTTAGCGCGGAAGGTAAAATTAACTGTAGCTGTGGTTTAAGTAATACAATTATGGGAATATTTTTATTCATTACGTAAGTACATGCGTTGCATAAAGACTTGGTCATTTTTTCTTCTTACCGTTAAGGACAGCAGCCTATGAAACCCACATTTCCTTTGCGACCAGGAAGATTCAATGAGCTAACCCCAGCGCAGCGGCTGCGGGCTGGGTCCAGAGCTTCGATATTGATTTATAGCAGGGTGAGTTACTATTGGTTAATAATAATGATCCCCACTGCTAGACAAAAACTGGGTAAAGCCTTGGTCCGATTTGCATTGCTATTACGAATGGTAAAATTGCTCGTCTTGACGCTCAATAGAAGTTGCGAAACCGACGCTTGCGGGTTCGAATCCAGCTAGGGGTACATGTTTTGTGTGATGAATACGAACGTTTATTCCTGAGTCATCTAACTAATATTTATATAAATATTTATGTATGGTTATCCGTTAACTATAGTTACCAGTTTGCGCAGTTTGGAATTAGATAATAAATTGGTGTAAATGTCCCAAATATGTAATATAATGTTACATAGTGCTGTGTGGTTTCGGCACTCAAATAGAATAGACCCAACCGTCTCTTCCCATGTGTGTCGTAAAATGTGACAAAGGGACTTTCCACCAAAAAACATCTATAGATTTGCACGTTCCAACGGCGATGCGCTCACCCCTGTCACGGGTGCATTTCTGTATATTTCAAAAGGTGAACCGTGGATATGTTTCAATCATTAAAGTCTTAATGTTTGGGATATATCTGACCACCCTATTTGGGATAAAGGTCGTAATGTATAAAGGGATTAAGGTCGTCGTTATGCATGTTACAAAAAAAAATATACTATTTTGTTCAGTCTTTTACCTATAATTATTTTATGAACATTTGTTTCGGGGTTACCCTATACATGATTTACAGATAAATAAGTGTAATAATTCCGACTAAAATATATATATAGTCTGCCTAAAATATATGTATATATACTCGTTTTTACTAACAACAAAAGAAAAAGTAATAGCATATCTTTAAATAAACACTTATGCCGGAATATGTGCAAATGCCTTATATTACTCCGTTCCAATTTTTGTAACGAAAAATAATATTTCCAATTATGTTCTACATCTACACCAATAGAAATGTCATTAGGATACTTGCTCAAGCGAAATAAACTACATCTCACTTCGATATAAAAGTTTAGCCTGTCGTAATAAGAATTACGCTTCATTTGCAGTAGATTGTATTTTAAACTTGGAAAAGTAGGCCATTCCATTATAAAACAGTATTGAAATGAGTACTTTTACGTTTTCTATATAACAACAGAATAAATTATATAATATAAAGTAGAATACAATGAATGTACCAATAAATGGTGCTAGCTCCATTATTGCAGCGCAGATTAGATAGGTAAGTAATGTATATACCTAATTTAGTTGTGGAATGGAAAATTACTGAATAGTGTCAGTCTAGCGATGTCTAGTCTAGCTAGACATAGATATACACTAAGCATCAGAGGGCGGAGTGTGAGTTTTGTTTCGACTTAACTTTACTACCGCGTTCACGTTTACGTGACGATTTGTATGGACAAATTTAATGTGCAGCGCCTCTAACGGATAGTTTGCAAAACGATTTTTTTCATAGGGATATTTTTCGTAAACGCGAACGCCATGGTAAAATTAAAAACGAGTCAAAACTTACACTTCGCACACAGGTAGGTTCGAAAAAATAAAACTCAACAAAAGTCAACCGCAACAGCGGTTCCAGGGGAAGGATCATGACGGTGATGGGCCGATAACAGTCTCAAATTCTCATTTCGTAGTAATTTTTATTGTAAAACTATAACATATTATTTATTTTGGTGAGTGTCGGTTAGGGGGCGGCAAAAAAAGTTTGAATATTCATACTTTTCTGCACTGCACTTTTCAATCAACGCTTCCTGTTACACCTCAACCGGGTTTTTAGTGAAAAATGTTTCCCTCAAAACGGCGTTAATGACCCTCTGCTTGCTTCTACGGGTCTGTTACTGGTGTTAACTATTACTTTATAGAAATATTTGTTGATTTCTTTATCATCATCATCTGATTTAAGAGACATGCTCTCGTCGGTGGAGATTTTTCCATATTTCTCTGCTCTCCGCCTTCCTCTTGACCTCCTGATACGACACGACGGATTTACACCTCCTGATTTCTTTAAATTCGTTCAAAATCATAGTCGGATTTCGTAGTCCTAAAACTTTTAATGAACCTTTTCTACTTTTTTTGTTACTTTAGCCGAAAGAACATTCTAATTTCGAATGCCTTTTTTTGTATATTCCGATTTAAGTTTTATTTGGAAGGAAATCTAAACTTTTAAAATGAAAGCGCCCTTGTACTTTCAAGAATTGTCTTGCTCATAAATTTTTATGCATTTTTTATGCTTTCTCCGTCAGTAGACCGATTTCAATAAATATTTTTATAATTGTTTAGCCTTACTTAGCTATACATGATGAAATTTAATTCGTGCAATTCCTGTTTACTGGCGACACTACTCCTGATTACGAATAATCAGAACCATAGCCGAAAATTGTTGGACTTCCATACTAAAGTGTGATTTCAGAATGGTTTAAGTAAACCATATTATATACAAAGTTGTATATATGTAAAATTGATCGTAATTAGAAGTGGAGTCACCAGTAAACAGGAATTACCTACACGAATTCAAATTCACCTTGTATAATTCTTATTTATCCTACTTTTTTTCTCTGAAAGGGTTATACGACATTTTATTTCGGCGGGTATATAAATGTTATGAATATCTGATCTATCTGGGATAGAGAACGATACTCAATTTAAGTCGGCTGTTTTGTTAAGAATAATGCTGTAGGTGACACACAACCGCTTGTCTCATTCGTTGTAAACAATTATCACCGTTCTAACGATTTATTCCTTTGTCAGTGTTGTGTTAACTAGCGAAGGGCACAATGGGATTGACATGTCCCATAGGACATAAATCCCTAAATAAAATAAAGATTAAAAAAAATATTTATTGACAACACGAGAATTGTCAAGTTTTAAAACCCTTTTCGGGGAATTTTAAACGTTTGTATACGTTAATAAATTAATATATCATACTATTAATACTATAAATACCCAAATATATCATACTATAAATACCCAAAGAGATTTAATTAAAAAGGGATTGAATGTCTTCGACACTACTATATGGTATATTCGGTCCAAGCCAATTTAAACTCAGTCGCCAATCATTCTGGATTATAAAATATCTGTTATAAAACAAGAGCCCAGATATACCCATACGTTTGAAATTTATATCCTTTTCATCATCATCACCATGATCAGCCGAAAGACGTTCACTGCTGGACAAATACAACCCCTTTATGACTGTCTATTTTATGGCAATGTAGCGTCAAAATGGCTAATAGTTTTTGAAACTGCTTCTCGACTCGAATGCTAGTGTTTACGAGATGGTTCTTACACATCTCTCATATTTTCTAGATATCTTTTAATCGATAATAATAGAGAGCTTTTAATCAAGATATTTATATTTAGTGGGTTTGTTTACCTAGACGATCTGCAGATAGTGTCGGAGTTTTCTTATTGTTGTGATGCACTCGTGGCGCATGCGCAATCGGTTTCGATTAGCCAAGCTATGGAACACTTACTCTCATCTAACACGAAGCCATCAATCCGAACTGGACCCGCGTGGATTATGGCCCACTGAAAGGATCTGTTCCAACAGGACGTGTAAACTGATCATGACGTATTGTCACTTTTTTCGATCGCTCTTATTATATCTTAATCTTTTTTATCAATTCATAATTGAAGGATAAGACCAATCATTTGGATAAATTTCATATAAAAATAACAGAACAACGCATGTAAATTATATGTAGGAGCTGTGATACTTAGGAAAAATAGGAGGCTTGAGGATATATCAAGGGTGCAGCGGGTTGGTTTTGACGTCTACACAATGTGCATAAAGTGTACTGAGATATGTCTAACGGGCGACGCCATGTCGCTCGATAACTCACATTATAACTAAAGTGTAGGTACTAGCATTAATATCGCCACATAAATGTGCTTCGTTTTCACACACGTGAATTCACTTGTGTGAGTGCCAATTAGTGTTAGGTTAAGTGCACTTGCATACACTCCGTTAAAAGCGGCGACCCTAGAATCTTATTAGGACAACATACTCTCCCTTGTTTTGAAGAAGTAATAAAAAGGATAATTTGCCGATGTGCAATCCACTAGTTTATATAAGTTCGTATGAATGAATAGGTATAAGCAAAACACTACAGTAAAGTGGAACAACATTTGTAAACAGAGTACCCTACCAGGATGGTAGCCAGAATCATTGACAATTTTCATACAATATTTTCATTCATATTTTTTCATTCATATATATGTGACCCACGAATGCCCCTGAAACTCAAGGCGAAAATTTACAAAACCACCATAAGACCTGTCACCATGTATGGATCTGAATGTTGTGCAATGAAAGAAACTGATGAAAGTAGAATGCATGTGGCAGAGATGAGAATGCTAAGATGGATGTGTGGTGTGACTAGAATGGATAAGATCAGGAATCAGTATATCAGAGGAAGTCTAAAAGTGGCGCCAATAACAGAAAAGCTGAGGAGTAATAGGTTAGCATGGTTTGGGCACATTATGAGGAGAGATGAAAGGCACGTAACAAGACGAGTGTTAAGTATGAATGTGGAGGGATACAGAGGTAGAGGAAGACCAAAGAAGGTGTGGGTAGACTGCGTGAGGAATGATATGTGTGTGAAAGGGGTGAGTACGGAGATGACGGCTGATAGAGGAGAGTGGAAGAGGATGACATGTTGTGCCGACCCCACCTAGAGTGGGATAAGGGAAGGAAAATGAAAAATGATTTTCATTCATATTTTTGGCCGAGCTCAGTGTCGGAGAAAGGTGTGCAAGGATGTCTAATTTTATGTTCAACTACAGAGTTTCACTAGTGTGAACGAATCAGGAATTCCTTTCCTTATTTTCTATAACTAGTACTATACAAAAAACACGAATATTGAAAAAAAGGTTGTTTTGACATTCATTCGTTTTTCGCGACAATGCGTCGGTCATTTCATCCTAAATCTGTAATCACAAAGTACAGTCCCACCAATCCGACCATCACACCATTAGTGAAATGGTGACAATTTTGAAAAATTAAAAGATTCGTGCAGATCTGGTGGTTATGTAACTTGAATAGTGACAGAATAGTTTGGACGTAGTGCGATCACTCTTATATCATAAGGTGGTGGAAATGTACCCCGCACTGGGAAAAAATTAAACCAAGTCGCAGTGGGCCTCGCGCAAACGGTCTGCTTTTATGGTATTGTACATTATTTGTCACCCACTGGATAGATTCACTTGATATAAAAGGAAACTTAGTGTATCCGAACAATTAAACCCAGAATGTGACGTTTTGGTTTTTATTTTCTGAAAGGAATCGTGACTAGTCATGCACGCTGACGATGATCTTACATGTTTATGAGGGCGTTATAGTGTAAAAAATAAAATATGCGAATATTAAATAGTGTTTACAAGATGAAAACCCTCAAGAAGAGGACATGGCGATCACCAGATGGGAGTAACTTTTAATGAGAATTACATTCTATCAAAGAAACCTAGCCACATAATAAACTTTGATATAATTAACAGCATGAATTTCAATACTGACCATATATACAAACTAGACTAGACATAAAAAGAGATCATTTTACAAATCTGCTAACGAGAAAAGACGGCAAGCAATGGGAAGAAAAATTCATGATGGCTACGAAGTAGTCTGTCTGTGCTTGAACAAGACTTTAAGAACTCAATTAACCAAACCAAAAACTACGAACTACTCGTAAATTCCAAAAAATCTTGGTCTGTTGTGGAATATAAAACAATTATATTAAAAATAGAACAAAAGAAATGAAGGCAAAAATAACACTAATAAGTGATGAGTTAAATAAAGAGTCACGAATTAAAGAAGAGCACCGTAAAGACACGTTCGAAAGACTGATTGGCACGGCCGGTGCCGTGAAAAAAGCATATAGAGAGCTAAGTCACAATGCAAGTTGAACTGTAAATATATCTAAAGATGGTAAAGTAATTCATAAACGCACATACTTTATAAAATAAGCAACCGACTCTAATCGCAATCTATATGCTTCCAAAGAGAGACCGGTGCTCAAACAGATACTTTCAAAAGACATGAGTGAACTTTACATTGCCAAATATATTAAAAATTATAAATGCAACAGAGATTATATATGCAGAACATTCGATGAAAGAAATAAACCTCCAGGCGAAGATTATATCACAAATGATTACTAATATCTCTACAGAATCCCTTGCAAGTTACCTTTAACAACATTCTGAAAACAGGTGAAACAGCAGAGCAATAGTCGAAATCCACGACAATCCTGCTACATAAGAAAGTAGATAGAGACGAGTTAAATAACTATAGCAAAATTAGCCTAATGTCGAATTTGTATAAAACATTCTCAAAATTATTGGTAAATAGAATGACACGAACGCTGATGATAACCAACCCCGGAAACAAGCTATATTCAGAAAAAGCTAACAACCGTGCACCACATTTGTGTAGTAATCCAAATTGTATAAAAATGTAGAGAATATGTAAGACTATACACATGTACTTCATAGACGTCACCAAGGCATTTGACTCTTTCGAACATATTGCAATTTGGGAGGCTTTAATACAACAAGGCGTTGATATAAAATACTTTATTTTTTATATTAAATACTTTACTTTATTTATTGAAAAAGTTCAACCAAGGTAAAATAAGAAAATGAGGATCCAGTGTTTCTTATCAAAAAGGGGATGAGGCAAGGAGATCCGCTGTCCCCAAAAGGGCAGTTTGACTGTTAGGAGTCAGATTAAATAAAAGGACTAAAAAACAAATGCAGGAGATATTGTATAAAGCATAGGAGTCTGGAATGGGCAGGACACTTGTATCGGATGGATAATAGACAAAGAGAGTACTTGAGTGGTTACCCAGAGATGGTCACAGAAAGAGAAGAAGATCGAAAAAAAGATGGCAGGGCATATTTATAGCAAGAGGTGGAGGTACCTAAATGACAAAGGCCCGAAACAGAGAAGAATGGCGAATGAGGCGACTACCGAAACTATTCGGAATAGTCAAATAGTTGAATTATATATTAAAGTTTTTGGCCTCATTTAATTTTAATTTCAGAGCACTAAATAAACAAATATAATTAATTTACTACAAACTGCATTAATAATTAAGTTAAATAAATTAAATCAAATAACTATAAGAAATGATTTGATTGAAATTTAATTATCTGATTTAGTTATGTAATGATTGAATATTGTTTATCGTTATTTTGCATGTATAGTCGATAGAATTAAGTTTTTTTTTTGTATTTTATTTTATTTTTCATTAATCAGGCTATAAACCTTAGTAGTCGATATTAAAATTTTAGTGTAGCAGTTGAGGTCATTCCACTGTATTTAGACAAGGGAGCTGGTAATTAGTAGAAGTGTTTTCAAGTACGAGTACTCTTTAGTGTTTAACCATCTCAAATCCGCAAAGTTTAATTGTATTTGTTTACTTATCCGCCTGGCTACGGGCCTGGACTATCAGAGTGGAGGGAACACATGTGACGCCGTGTGCGCTTCGAGTGTGAGTGAATAGAAAATTCCGCTGTAAACAATCGGGACGTAATGGTTGTGTTCCATATGACAGAGTAGAGGGCGGTGGTGCGATACAGGAGAAAGTCCCTTCCAATTACTTTACTATAGTCTCTATAGTTGGGCATTGGTGCTCGGTAGTACCGCTGAGACTTTACTTACCAAAGGTTACTACTACTACAGACATTATTTACCAAAGGCTACTATAAAATTTCTGACTATCTGGATGATAAGCAAAAAGACTGCTCGGCGATATTCAGTCTAATTATACAATACAATATAATTGTAACTCAGACTTATTTAAAAGAGCAACCCTTGAGTTTCTTGCTAGTTCTTCTCTGGGGAATCAGCTTTGTGAATGAGCAATAATGTCAAAAACTTTAATAATAAGATAAAAAAAAGTGACGTTTTCTGGTGATAATTTTTGTCCTACGAAATAAATATTTTTTGATTTTTTTTTTACCATGCGATTAAAGTTTAATGCTTGAAACATCGACAATTCACCTTTCAAAATGTGTCCCGTAACATGTGTGTTTCGTCGTATTTTACGACCCTGGTTAGTAAGAGATTGATTAGTCCAATTATTTTTAGGTTCAAACGGAAGTTCATTACAACATATGGCGATTCCAATACTATTAAAAGCGTTTCTAAATACATGCGATTTCGCAGTGGAATTGGTTTATGTTTACACAGCGACTGTACTGAATTCTTCTGTATTTTACTGAAATTGTGAGAGGGACCGTCGGACGTTGGACCTGAAGGAGGTTGTACATGAAGGTGTGGTATTGTTGGCTGAATTGCATTGTGCATTTGTACCATAAAGTAGGATAATGTAGTGTTACTATGACGTCAAAGCGATCGATCGACAGTCTAGACTAGTTAATTCTGATATTAGCGATGTATCAGAGCGATAAATTAACAGATAGTGTGAGTCGGACATTGGATGCATTTGGATGGTCATTATTGATATACTTCATCGCAGAATAACCTTCGTAACTTATTCCTAATCAATCTTTAAAACCTAAACTGTCTATGATCAAAGGTATTATATGATGTTCTGACCATTTTCTATTTTTTTTTTCAGTGAAGTCAAGCCACAAATAAACATCCGAACTTTCGCATTTATAATATAAGCAGAGAGTATTGTTCGCTATAAGATCGAGAAATTGCTCACTTTAACTTTCTAACACTTCAACTTATGAACATTGTTAAGCACCTAATAAATTAATGTTTCAACGTCGCAATACATAAAAGCTGTTTCGTCTGCAGGTGTTTATAAAATGTTGGCTGGTCGATTGTAGATGATAGTAAAAGTCAATCGATAAAATATTCACGAGGAGGGCAATTCTCGATGCTACGCTCAGACTAAAGAAATCCGCAGAGGAACGAAAGTCACTTCTTCTTTTCGTGTCGAGGCAAGTTTCAAATTTTATTGGACCAAAACTTAGCCACTCTAACAGCACTGTCTGTGGCATTAAGGAGGTCGTCAAAGGTGCAGCTGTCAGGACACGCGCGGTAAGACAATACGTAATCCATTGTCTGTTGGGAGACTCCGCAAGACTCCAACGAAAGTCACTGACATAGCCCAGCGGATTAGTAAGTTGATGGAGACCATGACAGGCAAGCGCAGTGACGTCCACTCATAAGATGATGAAGGTCGCGGGAAGTCGCTGGATGCAGGCGGCCCCCAACCGGTCGTTCTGGAAAGCTATGGGGGAGGCCAATATTCAGCAGTGGACGTTCTCTGATTGATATGATGATGATGAGGAATGATAAAGCCACCCTTGACCCGTAACCAGCATACATCTTAATTTGACAGTATTTCTTTCAAATAAAATGTAAATTTCTTTCAAATAATTTAACCGCCTCACTAGCCCAGTGTAAACAACATTGGGTTTACGATTCGGAGGTCGCGGGTTCGATCCCCAGCGGGGTATATGTTTAAGTATTCGGTTTTGTTGGCGGTAGGGTATTTTAAATGTCCGCCTGGCTAGCTACCACCTTATCTAAACCTGCCGCCAAGCATCAATGTTAATAGCATTGTTGTGTTCCGGTTGTCAGATATAAGATAGCCAGTACCCCAAATGTGTTGGGGTTTCCGGGTCAGTCCGCTTCCACCTTCGACCTCATCTTCACTTAACATCAAGTGTGATTGAGGTCAAAAACCAACCCGTGGTGTATAAAAAAAAATGTTTTATATTACACGTCTATTGGGGTAGGTGGTGTCTGGGTATTGATTGAAAATTTAGAAAACCCCTGTAACATAGAACAAATGGTTGTGTCGTCCAGGTAGACCTAGACCAAAAGATAGTGTTAAAGCTAAATATCATCGATTAACCGATTTCCATCAAGGCTAAGAACGTAACTCCGAGTTATAATATATTAGAAAACCCCCAAAAGACTATGATAACATCGAAAGACACCAAAAAACTGTGTTAAAATCTAAATATATTCTAAATTTTAACCAATTTTCATCCTTCAGTATCCTGACCTGTTTGGTGTAGCGGTTAGCAAGTCTGACTGCTATACCAAAAGGCCGCGGGTTCGAATCCCGCTAGGGGCATATGTTTGTATGATGAATACAGACATGTGTTCCCGAGTTATGTATGTTTTTCATTTATATATGTATTTATTTACAAAAATTAAATTATTTGTGTATTTATCAAACATCTGGTGTCCGTCCATAATACAAGCCTAGTTGCTTAATGTGGAACTAGATGGCGTTGTGTGTATGTGCAAAGATATTTATTTATTTATCTATCTAACGTGGCTGAGAAACCGACCCCTCGTGTGGCCTTTCATGTAAAAAAAAACCACACTCAAATCTGACCACACATTACTGAGATACGTCCGGACAAAGACTGAACGTGTGGGTCCAGTTAAACACATAACACTTGTCGTTTTCGTCGGGGGTTAAAGAGACATTTTGTTTCTATAATAAATAAATAAAAATAAATTTATTTTCTTCACAAGATCACATATAGTTTTAGTGCAGTATACCATAAGCTTAAACTAATACAATGATGTAATAATCCAGTACCATGGAGACTGGTGTCTATACTAGGAGGGTCCTGTACTACAGGATAGGACAAAAGTACATAATCATAAATACCTTGTAATTATTCCCTCCACAATGCCGCAGCCGATCGTTGCCATCACAATGCACAGGCATCCCCCACAAATGCAGGCAGGACCAGGCAAACTGCACTGTCCGAGCCGAGCACCGACAAGCAACAATTGCAATAGCTGCTCCTGCAACCACTTGTGTGGGAGGGCAGGCGGTTCACTACTGCTTATGCATTGTGAGGACATCGATCGGCGACGGCATTGTGGACGGAATTAATACAAGGTATTAACAAACTAACATTGGTTATAGATATCCGCAAACTAACGCCTGATTCGATTACGCAAGACAGTTTGTTAATGTGTATATTTATGAAAAAAAGTGTAGTATATCAACCATCTTCATTTTTTTTATGCACGACGCATTCGTCGTTGACCTCAATCACACCTGATGTTAAGTGAAGATGAGGTCGAAGGTAGAAGCGTACTGACCCGGAAACCCCAACACATTTGGGGGACTGCTGACCTCTGGCGATTCTTATACTTAGTATAACTGATCCAAAAATTTGATGATTTTCCATCGACTAGCAAAGAAGATAATTGTGACGAAACTCTTACTTCTCGAATATTTCACTGACATCGATGCAATAGTGGCGGAGTTATTATTGAGCTTTTGACATACAGATTGATGGACAGAGTTAGGACGGCAATAATAAGTAAGTAACACAATATTATGTTTAGAAAACCCCCGAGTTACAATGACATCAATCAGTAACCGTTTTCTTGAAGGGTAAGAATGAACTCGCAAACACCAGCTCTTGAAAATAAATAACCATTATCAACTCCCTTCAGACGTGTTTCAGCCAGTTACGTGTTACAACGCCACAGATACACAGACAGACGTAGGCTTCAAACTAAAAACACTCCTCTTTTTAAAATGGGGGTTAAAAAGATCTGAAGCAAACAACTGAATCCATTTCCATCAAACTTGGAGCAGTCTTGCAAACAGAAACTTTCGAAAAAAAAAAAGAATACTGCAGAGAGACAAAAGCTCTTTAAACTTGTTCCCCTTTTTGCGTCGGGGCTTAAAAAACCAAAGCGAAACCAGGTTTGCGGCACGAGGCCCTGTTCGGAAGTCGGAAGCGACATATCTCTACGCCGCGTTGATAACTATGCCCCCGGCAAATAGACCTCGTCAGATGAATCAACTGATTCAATAACGCTGTCCGAAAGGAAATCGAGATTGACAGAGGTGGTTATTTATTTGTTTGTTGCAAGTGCGTCGTGATTCTCGTTGTTTTCGTATAGGTGTGTCCGATGCGCAGTGTGGGATGATATTTGTCATTCATTACATTGTTTACACTTACATTACATTATGAAATTACAAACTGCAAGCGTTTATTTCATTTAACATAACATCGTTGATATCATTTATTGAATAGGCATCAGTGTTGCCATTCAATGAGGTAATGCTGACAGCATTCTGGGACACGATAGCAATCTTGAACACGTTTTCTGCCTAACATAGATTTCTCGTTTTAGGGACGTATTAATAAAACGATGCAGGTCGACGTGAAATTAAGTTCATACTTGAGATACTCTTTTTATGTATTATAATTGGTGACATACTGGCTATAAAAAAGTGAAAATTTCATTAAAATCGGTATAGTACTAGTCGGGTTACTAACTATACCAGACATGCTATGTATAGAGATTTATTTGGTGGGTAGATTTGTATGTTGACCAGTGTATAATACGTACATATTATATTTAGACAAATTGTACTCGAGCGAAGCCGGGACGGGGCGGTAGTTAACGTTTACCTTTATATAGACGTAAACTTAGAGTATGTCACAAGTCACAATGCTAAACATTACGTAAATCTAATACGTCAGTGTGAAGTGTTAGAACACGGCAACAGAAAATGTTATATGCAATCCCTTTCAGCTAACAAACAAAACCAGGTGACAACCTGCGTAGACTATACGTGTATTAGTTTGTTTACTCTCATTTTAAAACGGTACTCATGAATTCTCAGTTACGACTTAGCCACGACATCGCACGACGAGCAATTTTACAATTCACTGAGCGCTCTTCACAACGATCAAGCGACGAGTATTGTGATGAGCACTCAGTGAATGGTCGAGGTCGACATTGTCAGTGACATGGCATTGGTCTTCAATTTGTTATATTACCGGGATGCCGGGGAAGATTTGCTACAATTTAATCGTTGTCTATATTTATTTCTATTCTTCTATATTTCCTATGTAGTTTGTAACTAGGAAGCCTAACTATTTAGGAAGACTGATTACCAATGACTCCAGATGTACACCAGACTTAGTCACTAGAAAAGCAATGGCAAAGAAAGCGTTTAATACCAAGAAACATCTTTTCAAAGCTCGCATTTCAAGGCAGATTCGAAAACGTCTGATCACAGTGTACATCTGGATCATTATTCTATATGGAAGTGGAACGTGGAGTATGACACAACGTGATAGAGAAAGATTAGAAGCATTTGCAATGTGGTGTTGGCGAAGAATGGAGAGAGTAAGCTGGATGGAAAGAAAGAGCAACGAGGAGGTCCTGCAGATGGTTAATGAGAAGAGAGTGTTTTTGAAGATCATTGAAAACAGAAGGGAAAATATGTTAGGTCATCTGATACGACACGACAACTTTATCAAGAACATCATTGAAGGAAAAGTGGAGGGTAAGAGGAAGAGAGGAAGGCCTAGAAGAACATATATGGTACAAAAAGGAAATGCCGTGTCGTATCAGGAAGTCAAAGAAAAGGCGGAATGTAGAAAAGTGTGGTAAGGACTCCACCGAAAAGAGCATAGCTCTTAAATAAAAGAAAGAGAGAGTTTGTATCTAATCAGCTAAAAGGCAACTATTTGTAAGGTATTGGAATGCATCAAATTAAAATTGTAATTTCAAAGGGCATGTAAGGTATTATTACGGACCATGCGAGCGAAAGGTATGAAATGACAGAATTATTATAAAATGCGATGGAGATAGCTGGAAATATCGTAATTTGGTTAAGCCGTTTCGAGGATACTTGGATTTTATCACAGTTGTTTGGTTTCTTTGGATGATATCATATTCTTACTAGCCCAGGGAAAATACCGAAAAAAATTACCTTAGCCAGACGTAATTCAGAACCGACTTATATACATAGTTGCTATCTTAGAGATGTAACTTTGAATAACTAAGCCTAAAAAAACAATAGCTTAGTCTAGATTTTTTTAGAAAACCCTATTATTAATTTGTATCTTAATAACGATAAATACTAACTGATATTTAATTAGGTAGACTTTTGTTAAACACAGTCAACTTATTGATGGATAAAAAATGTTATAGTTAGGCATGCATGTATTTTAGCTGAAAATATCGTCGAGCCGCATTGCTTAAGAAATAAAACTAATATTTTATAACGACAATTTCCCTAAATGTTTTGAATTAAAAGAAATACCCATAAATTGAGCATTTTTTTATGAAATACATTTTTCACCTTATATTATAGGCTTACTTGCGTTTCATACAAACGCTTAATTTTAAACAATTGTTTTACAACACTTTATTAAATGTTTCAAGAAAATCGCGGTTATGCGTTTTTACGAGGTCTAAACGTAGTTTCCCTGGGTATGTATACATGTATAGTAAATTAACAGTTGCTTTGTGTTCGAATGTTCCTGCCAAAGTCCGAAGTATCCTCTTATAAATCTGTATCTCTCATACCTCTCGCTAGTGTGATAAGAAATGATATATAAATTCCATGTCAAAACAATTGCCGCCAATTACGGTAGAAGTATATAAACAAACCATAACCATCTAACTAATGTTTTAATCATCTTTGAATGTTTGTTTGTTGCTCAATCACGGCGAAACGAATGACCGGATTTGGAAGAAATCTATCACATAGGTAGAATATTGATTAAAGACAATAATAATTAATAAATTTAAAAATAATAATAATAAAAAAATCGAGTTCCACGTGGACGAAGTAACGGGAGAAAGCCCATTATCTATAATATGTACTTGTAGGTACTTAGCTATCTATAGTTTATCTGCATTTTCTAATACTTACATTCAATTAATGATTAATTACTTTTAGATTAAAACGACGCATTGGAAATGTTGTCGGCATGGGTCTCGATTTTTTTCTAACCAATTACGAAACATATGAAATTGATATTTATTCATTCCATTCAACACAAATCTGACATCATATTGGCATGATTGGTGAACTTTTACGAGAGAGCAAAAAAATATAACGCTTTTCAGTATTGTGCTTTGTAAAATGTATTTTTTTCTCCTTTTGTGCAATAACGTGTATTTTGTATTTGTATATAAAAAAAAACCGTCTTGAACTTTCATTTAAGAGACAATTGGGACCGGTCTAAGCTCTAAGGCTCTGTTTTATATAATTAGTCTAAATACATACGTCAATATGTTTATAGGATTTTGTATAAAGAATAAAACGAAAAATACCGTTTTGTTGCTTACGATTTTATGATAGAAGCTAGCTCGGGCTTCGAATCATCCAGAGACCAAGAGTTCTGTTGGTGAACCGTTCCCCGTACAACAGCGGTGAAACGTTCTGGCGATGAATCGCCCAGGAGGCCGATCGCGCTAAGTTTTAATGTTATTACCAAAGCTAACTCATAACCAAAAACGTTACGTTAAGCATATTTCGGCGCGCGCTAATCATTTGAACGGAAATTAAACTAGTTTGTTTTAATATTCGTGGTTAGGTTGCATTGTTCTAAATATTTTGGGTTTGGTTTTATTTTGGTAGTGTCAACGATATATCAATAAAAAACATTCTGTTCGAGCGGTAAAACCGTTGCAAAATAGCGCGATTGGTCCCCAGAGAGGTAACGTTCCGTCGCCGAACCATACATCAGTGAACGGTTCTACCGCCGAATCACCCACAGAGAAAACGTTCTGTCGGCGAACCGAACATCGGTTAAACGTTCTGATGACGAATCACCAAGAGAGGGATCGTTCCGTCGCCGAACCATACATCAGTGAACGGTTCTAGCGCCGAATTACCTAGAGAGAAAATGTTCTGTCGGCGAACTGAACATAGGTTAAACATTCTGACGACGAATCGTCAAGAGAGGGATTGTTCCGTCGAAGAGTCATTCATCAGTGAACGGTTCTAATGCCGAATCACCCACAGAGAAAACGTTCTGTCGGCGAACCGGACATCGGTTAAACATTCTGACGATGAATCGCCCAGAGAGGAATGGTTCCGTCGCCGAGCCATACAGTAGTGAACGGTTCTAACGCCGAATCGTCCAAAGAGGAAACATTCTGTCGGCGTACGATTCATCGAAGAAATGAATGTCGAAGAACAGTTCCAGAATCGGGTGTCACACACAACAAGTCACTATAAACACTGCCTTGCACTTGGTGAAACACTCGTTAGTTTAACAAACGGTGTATTTATCGTTAAACAATTAACAGATTAATTATCATTATTTATTACATTCATTTGAAACCACCTGTTGTAGAGTATGGAATAGAAGATAGGCACATTAATCGCGTTGTATTTGAATAATATGTAAGCACATTCAGACTCTAGCATCCGAATACTCAAACACTTCTTAACTTTACGAGCTCTCCGTCGCATTGAATGTCAACGGTATGATGGTGGCAGCATGATATTTGTGTGGGAATACATGGTGTGTTTGGTCATGATGTTACTCACTCCAACTCTTTCTCATACGGGTGCGACAGAAAATCAGCGCTTTGCTCTTTGATTGAAACATTAAGCTGAGTCGTCGTGACCACGCTACTATGGCACGCATAGCAATATTTATAAAATAAATAACATAGTTATTTAATTAGTTTTTTTATGAGTTTAAATGATAAGTAATATATGTTATTGTTGTGAGTTTTACGTGGTGTTATAAACTCTTTTCTTTTAAGGGGCTCATAAATCGAGAACTACCTGAGATAGCGTGCTCATCTTCGATCACGTCGTCACTTTCCAAAAGTTTATCCAGATCATCAAAAACAAATGACCATCAATTAGTACCCTACAAGGTTAACTCACTATCATTCCTTTAGCAGGTCAGATTTCCGCAACACGACGCTACATTGCGCCAATTTTACGTGTCATTATCAATATCATTGAACTCTGCGGCCCTGTAGACGAGTCGCAGTACAGTCGTGCCATACTATTGCGTAGCGGGCGGAGCAACTATTCAATTCAAGCAGTTGCTGATGGTCAGGGGTCCGACCGTCACAAGTGACTGAGATATCCGGTGGCGCAGACAGCTCAAACCCGGCAGCGTTAAGGGTCATGCGTATCATATTTAATGAGGAAGTTCATCTTACAAAGAGCGTAGTATTATTACCCCTTATAATAGAGAGTTGTGATTTAGAAATCACTGAGAAAATAATTGTAAATAGGGAGTACTCTGAATTCTAGAATCTAAGTTCGACGAAATTCTGCGATGAACCAAAGTGGTTGAATATCTCAAGTATTATGATACATATGTTTAGCTGTGAACGTATAGCCAATAGACTATACCGGTGAGTTTTTTTTTTACCGTAAGGAAAATAATAGGGCATATTAGGTAAGGGAAATAGAAGTTATTGGCATTGGTAGTTTAATTTTTTTCTTTCAAACAGCATGCATACGAAATTTGCAACTCATATTTTGTCCAATTTTTATTTAATTTAATGATGCAATATGTGGAATAGGTTACAAACGCGACCGTCAAATTACACAATTAAAGCTTTATTTCATGATTGTTTTGAAAAAAAAATCTACCTATGCCAATACCCTCCATTTGATTTACCTAAAATGTCTAATTTTTTCCTTACGGTATAAAGGCATGGCTAATAATATTGTGTGGCCATGATACTGTACACTTTTTTTTTTTTTTTTATATGAGAGAGCGGCAAACGAGCATGCGGGTCACCTGATGGAAAGTAATCACCGCCGCCCATGAACACCCGCAACACCAAAAGGGTCACAGATGCGTTGCCGGCCTTTGAGGAAGGTGTAGGCTCGTTTCTTGAAGGTTCCAATGTCGTACTCGTTCGGGAATACCGCTGCCGGAAGTCCGTTCCACAGGGTGGTCGTACGTGGTAAGAAGTTTCTTGAGAAACGTACAGTGGTAGACTTCCACTCATCCAGGTGATGTGGATGGAAATTTAATTTTCTCCGAGAAGTGTATCGGTTAAATTGAGCAGCGGGTATTAGCTCGAACAGTTCTTCAGAACACTCCCCATGAAATATGCGATAGAGAATGCAGAGGGACGCGACGTCTCTTCGCAACGCCAGGGGATCCAGTCGATCGGTGAGACTCTCTTGGCCGACAATTCGGACTGCGCGGCGTTGAACGCGGTCAAAAGGAAGAAGCTGGTACTGAGGTGCCCCAGCCCATAGGTGAGAACAATACTCAACGTGCGGCCGAACTTGCGCCTTATAAAGTTGGAGGCGGTGAGCCGGCGTGAAGTAACGAGCCGCTCTACTGAGGACACCTAACTTTTTGGAGGCCAACTTGGCCTTATCCTCCAGATGACCGCGGAATTGAACGCTACTGGAGATGTTCACTCTATTGGATACTCTTCTGTTCGTTCGTTTAGTATTTGCCGTTAGCGGGTTGACGATTGGGGTCGGGTGGCGATTCACACCACAAACGGTTCGCACCGCGGTGCGAAACGACCCATACAATTTTTGAAGAGCCCCTTTCGCACCGGTGGTGTGAATCGCCACCTGCAAATTTTGAATGGGTCGATTCGCACCACAAGGTAAATGACCTTTGATTTGGAAGTTGATTCTGTTTCGGACTCTTAATAAAATATTTCACCTAGGTAAATAGAAAAGTAGTAAGTTAAAATGTATAAATCATTTTTTTAACATAATAGATTGCTTTACTTTTATTATTATAAAGAAGTAAATGTACTCAACGGTAAAAATATTTTTTTTACTAAAAAATAAGCTTCTATGTATACTGGCTAGACTAGAGAATTACTACAATATAACCACAAAATAAATACAAAGTATTATTTATGATTATTTTAAGATTATCTATTTAGCCTACAAAGATTTATCTATTTAGCCCACAAAGATTAGTTTAAGTTTCATCATCATCATCATCTGATTTAAGAGCCATGGCCTTCCAATACAAAGTGTCCGGTCACGTGACGCAACTTAGTATGGGAAATCCAAAAAAAAATTTCACATTTCGACCTACGTTTGTATGGGAAAGTTGTTTGTTATCATATCACGGACACTATTACCAGTTTCTTTTTCAAAGATTGATTACCAAATTAAGAAATACTAAATAGATAATCTTGGAACAATCATAAATAACATTTTTAAATAATTATAAAAATCAAGTAATAAAAGTCATGTAAACTTAAACGGGAAAAGAAAAAGAGGAAGACCGAGAATAAGCTACATGCAGCAAACAAAATAGAAGTTGAACGTCGTGTTGTATCAGGAGGTCAAGAGGAAGGCGGAGAGCAGAGAGATATGGAAAAATCTCCACCAACAAGAGAATGGCTCTTAAATCAGATGATGATGATGAAACTTAAACTAATCTTTGTGGGCTAAATAGATAAATCTTTGTAGGCTAAATAGATAATCTTAAAATAATCATAAATAATACTTTGTATTTATTTTGTGGTTATATTGTAGTAATTCTCTAGTCTAGCCAGTATACATAGAAGCTTATTTTTTAGTAAATAAAATATTTTTAACGTTGAGTACATTTACTTCTTTATAATAATAAAAGTAAAGCAATCTATTATGTTAAAAAAATGATTTATACATTTTAACTTACTACTTTTCTATTTACCTAGGTGAAATATTTTATTAAGAGTCCGAAACAGAATCAACTTCCGAATCAAAGGTCATTTACCTTGTGGTGCGAATCGACCCATTCAAAATTTGCAGGTGGCGATTCACACCACTGGTGCTAAAGGGGCTCTTCAAAAATTGTATGGGTCGTTTCGCACCACGGTGCGAACCGTTTGTGGTGTGAATCGCCACCCGACCCGACGATTGCAGGTTGTATGACTGTTTTTCAGTTACATTCAACTTGTGGATCACACATGTGTACCTTACCTGTAACAGTATCTATATGCATTACCCTAAACATAACTCGGTATAATGAAGCCATCTATCACGCAGCGGGCGCGACCCGAGGGTTCTACGTCGGATGACACAGTTATACCAACATGACGTCACACGAAACGTCTTAACATAGATCACAGAGTTATAGGAGCCATTATTACATACCGATAGACTCGAAAAGAGTACCAAAAAGCAGAAAGTGAAGCACCTCAAGTACGACGGCGTGCTCATCAATACGTGCCTCATACACTCACACACTTACACAATAGCGTGTCCATCGTCACACGTCTTCTTAATACATAAAACAATAAATTTACTTGTATACAGGTTTACCTATTTACAATAATAATAAATATGTATGCACATATGAATATGTGCAGCACCATCTAATTCCACACTAAGCACCAAGGCTTTTCATGGATACCAGACGGGTGATGTACTATAATTTTTTTTTTGTAAATAAATGAAAAACGTCCGTAACCCGGGTACACAGTGGCTTGCACAACGTTTTGCCACCGCGTAGGCTGAAACGATAAAAATTGCTATTAAATGAGAACAAAATACAACTACAAAATAATATCTTATTCTTTTAGCAATCTTCGTAACTGTTTAGAATATTTTCTGTTCATATCAGTATGAATCTGCTGTTTTGACAATGGATTTAGAGGAAAGCTTACAATTTCTTGAGTAGGCACAGTCTTTTTGCCACGTCACTGCGGTTACATAATGTCCGAATTCATCATACAAACAATACGTCTGTGTAATTTTTTTTCAATTCTTATTAAAAGGAAACATAGATCCCAATAGTTTGTGTGTGTGTATGTCGTATGTATGTATGTATGTTTGTTACCTCTTCACGCCTAAACGGCTGCACGGTTTTGGATGAAATTTGGTTGGTTGACAGATTAGGACCTGGATTAACATATAGGCGAATTTTTTTGCTAAACCGAAGCTAGTAAATTGATAATTTAGAAAACCCCCGAGAAAACAAGCGATTAAAACAAAACGGCTAAACCGCTTTTGATAAAAACATATCTATGAACTACCGCCAGAAAACTTGCTTCCAAATAAAAAAAACTGCATCCAACTCGGTTCACCCGTTTAAGAGCTAAGGTGCCACAGGCAGACCCACACACATAGCGGTCGTACTCACAACACCTATAAGACCGTTTACATCACATCATTAAAACAGACATGTGATCTGACTTTTTAAATACTCAATTATTTTTTCAGCATACAAAAGTAGAGACTTGCGCACACGTACGGGGTGTTTCACTTATTAATTCTTCTGGTCCGTAAAAGTCAACAATTATAAAATATATATTTTATGCATTGATTTATTACAATATGCTATAGATATGGTCGTGCGAATACATATATCTTTTTCGAGCTTTTCTTAGTAGATAAAACAGCACCATCTCTTAGAACCCTCGAGAACTAATAGGACTGCTCAGAATAAATGGCCGAAAGGCGTGCACAACCAAAATCTTTTTAGTCAGTGCTCGCGGCCTAGAAATCGATCACATAAAAGTGTAAGAAAAAATTACAATATTGATTCAAAATACGAGTTTAAGTGTAATACATTATGTTTATATTTATAAGATACTCGCATGTTTTTTAGTTTTCTCTGGTAAGTGTGCATTTTTCCACAATATAAACTATTATTATGCTAAATTAAACTTTATGCTCAAAATAATTTCATATACTTTTATGCACGACGGGTCAGCGCTTGACCATACAGAAAAGGTTCGTCATCTTAAAGTTGACTTTTGCTTATAGACAAGTTTTTGATTTGACATTCGATAACACTTGCAGGTCAATTATAATAAAAAGGTTTTAGCTCAACTATTCATAGTCAAGGAATACTCCTACTACTACTAAATACTATGAACCTGTCCTCAAAGTGTTAAGCATAATAAAGCACATTTGGGTGTTGTTACTTAGTTGAAAAAGGTAACATGTGCTTCCTAAGTGACATATTAAAGTATTTGAAAACTGACGAAACTTTTCATTCTGCGATGTACATGTAATCGTTTATACGATAGACAATTTAGAATTAATTTATATTGATACCTCTTTCACCTGTTACAACATGCACATAATCCAAAAGAATTATACGATTCCGTTCCCTATTTTCCGAGTGCATCAACAAATACATCAGTTCTATCAAGTCATACAAAGTGTTCTAATTTGCAACAACAAATATTAGTATAGTAACCCAATGACAGTCCGTTACCCCTTTACAACCCTCGATGAAAAAAGAAGGGTGTTATAAGTGTGAAGCTTATGTCTGTCTGTGTATTTGTCGGTGGCATTGTAGCGCCAAAACGGCTGAACCGATTACAAAATATTTTTTACTTTCGAATGCGTGATGGCGATGTTTCATGGACATCGGTTTAGCCTTTTCTTGTACACAGTTGCCTTGCGTACATGGATGATATTCTTATGTTCACAGTTCGTCGAAGATTACCAATTTCTTATTTTATTGTCAACGGATAAGGGTTCCGATCTCTCTATGGGCACGACGACACGAATTCTTGATATAATTAAAATGAAACTAGCCCGAGTTTGCGAGTATGTTTCCAATAAATAAGTTTTATTTTTCTAAATCAAACAAAATAACGCTAGAGATGAATAAATTAAAATGATAAAATGCGCAACGGGCGGGGGTGTGTACTGTACGACGTACTTTCATGGTAACATCAATATTTTTGCAGCCGATACTTTGGTAAACATACACCGTATGTGTACGGACTACGCTAGGTAATCCCATATATTCGGTTTGCTAATCTTTGTAACTGTATAGTATTGACAACTAGCTTTCCGTCCGCGGCTTCGCCTGCGTGGAATAACTTTATCGCGGAAATTTGTTTATCCCGCGGGAACTACTCACTATCGGGACAAATATCCTATGTTTTGGAAGAACTTCTATTAAGTTAATAAGTATTTATTTACTTTAGGTAAATTAACAGTATTATATATATGTATATTAAAGCTCGAAGTGACATGTTTTAAGGTACAATTCTTATATGATCACCAATTACAAATGTAGTCAACGTTAATAAATGTAGAATTAAATGAAAAAGAAAATAATCCCGACTAATACTATAAATGCGAAAGTTTGTGTGTGTGTGTGTGTGTGTGTATGTCTGCATGTTTGTTACCTCTTCATGCCTATACGGATGGACGGATTTGGATGAAATTTGGTGGGTAGACAGATTATGACCTGAATTGACATATAGGCAATTTTTTTTGCTGAACCGACGTTGATAAAATCTTCCACGCGGACGAAGGCGCGGGCGGAAAGATCATGACGTTTTGACGATCCGAACGACGAACAAGCGTTTTCACGTTTTTCTCTTTATTTCCCTTGAATTTCGTTACCTTTTCCATTCCATTGTCTCTAGATTTAACGTAGGTATATTATTGTGTGACCCTGACCGCCCTTAGCATTCACCGCTGAAGCCTTACATTTCACGCACGTCATCTAGGCCCATGAATACTTAACGCTTGGGTTAATATAGGACTTTAATTCAATTATGTCAACTGTCAACGTCACCTGCTCGGTTATTATGTGAGTGTGTAAAAATGAATAGTTGGCGTTTGACCTTAATGAGTGAAGGCGACCTCATAATTTTTAGGGACTGGTAATGCCATGAGGTGGCAGCTATTCAGAGTGCATCATATTATTGGAAAGAACACACTGTCGGGCTGGCCTCATTTAAATTTCATCCAGAACCGATGACTGGAACCCCTTAACACACATGTAAGGCTTCACGTCTGCTTTAAAGCACAGTCGCCTCTCACAGTACCTCCTTAATAGTTGTCGGCAAACGTACCATAATAAATAAATATCCTCAGCGCCACCTAGTTCCACGCTAAGCAACTAGGTTTGTATTATGAATACCAAATGATCGATATGCTACACAAACACATTTAAGTAATTGGACTGCTATAGCAATATTTATGCGCAGTTACAAACGAGGTTACTTTGTACGATGTGATGGTGCTGAAGATGGAGTCAGAGGCTGTTTAATAATGCACTCTAGAATTAGAGAACGAAAACCGCATTGAAGTCGGATGTTTTGCTAGTTTCTCATCTGCGGCATGGTGTTGTCCATGGGTCTATGTTTCTTTCCTAATTTGCCACCCTTAAATTCTCTCTTTAATTAATTTGGGGTCCAAAGTAGCTTTTAGTGATAAGGCCGCCAATTTGTACTATTCCCTTTTTCTTATTTCTTTTTATGCTTCTTATTGTTGTACAATAAAGAATATTTTGTTTGTTTGTTTGTTTGTTTGTTAGTCATGAGGTACCGTCTACATTCAGTACGCACTTATAGAGTACCACAGTTGATCTTGGCTTATAACAGTTACAGTGGGAAGGGGGCGGAAGCGGGACCTGTTCAGTTATTCAAGGGAAGAGCTGAGTTGGTCCTATATTACCCAGCCAAGGACCACATATAACTACTTTCTTAGTCATTCTATCAAGTAACTGAATAGTCTCTGTGTTTGTCAATATTATGTACATGTATTCATTTACTACACAGAGACACTTTAATAGCACATTCGCTAAAGTGTTAATTCACGGTTTCTTGACAAGTTGCACTATACAGGGCGTCCCAAAGTTATGGGACATGAAGGGGAAGTACCTTAAATATCGTAGATAGTGAATTTTGCTCAAAGAAGACTTTATGTTATTTTTAAAAGTTAGTAATTCTGCATTCATAGATTTTCTAAAAATTATTTGCTTCGGCTGGGAATCGAACCGACTCAAATGTGAAAAAAAAAACACCCTACTTTTATGATGCCAATCGAAAGAATAGCTAAAAAATAATAACTCTGCCTAAGTAACATAGTATTTTAAAAGAAAGGAACAACGTGAAATTAATCATTTTAATCAAATAAAAAACATACATGAAACTGCCGTAGTCAATACAAGTTTTATCATTTCATCTACACGTGCACTTATAATAAGGAAAACTATGTTAGTACCTATTTTATGAAGTGGGTACTTATTTACGAATAATCAATGCTATCTTTGGAATGATAATATCGCTACTTTTCGAACGTCGTCGGCAATAAATAACTTTCTTGAAATTTGACTCAATCATTTTATGTTGTTCCTTTCTTTTAAAATACTATGTTACTTAGGCAGAGTTATTATTTTTTAGCTATTCTTTCGATTGGCATCATAAAAGTAGGGTGTTGTTTTTTTCACATTTAAGTCGGTTCGATTCCCAGCCGAAGCAAGTAATTTTTAGAAAATCTATGAATGCAGAATTACTAACTTTTAAAAATAACATAAAGTCTTCTTTGAGCAAAATTCACTATCTACGATATTTAAGGTACTTCCCCTTCATGTCCCATAACTTTGGGACGCCCTGTATACTCGTATTTACCGTTACAATGTGTTTATTGGTTAAGGCGCTTTACCAAAACTCGTTTTCCGTTTTAATTTGAAAATTTAATTTTTTGCGAGGATTTTCAAAATTTTCAATTTATAGTTATGATAGTTTAATGCTTTTTTTTACATTTCACAAGAACCTCATAGTACATACATTTCTACATAATGCTGACAATAATAACAAACCTCGGGCAAGTGCGAGTTGAGACTCGGGCAATGAGTGTTCCGTACTATCTGTAAAAACCTTTTTTACTTAAAAAGTAAGAAAGGTTTTGTGCTTTAATAAGCTTTCATATCTGTAATTTTCTACAACCACACGTAAACCAACGTCAGTAAGTTACCGAAATAAATGTACTGTGACAAACGAATAGACGCCGAGATGGTTCCAATGGATTGATGTTATATAGAGTAGGTACTACAATTTCTTTTAAAAATTTAAGAAAGAGATCGCAATAACGATAAAAAGGCTATAAAACCATTATCATCCAGTGACAGACATTCAGCCCTGACCGTAACCATTCTAAACCTTATATCGGCTTATGTAACAAAAACATGCGATATTATTGATGACGTCACCACGACAGCCAATCCCGAGCCCGCGTTAGAGAGGCGCGCGTGCGACCGTGCAAACAAATCACTTGCAGTACGCACACGCAGTTTATCTTAAAACATTCATTACACGATGTGTTTGCAAATATTTGCATTGACAGTCCTAACCATAATAAACAAAAGACAAACACTATATCAAAACACCACTGGCTTGTGTTCACACAGACAATTATCCAAATAAAGGTAGATACAGTTTTTAATTGTCTTTTTTTGGCTGTTTGGACTGTGCGATAATCTCTGGTCAAACTGGGCAGACTTTTCGTCAGTGATGCGTAGGCGAAGGAGGGTGTAACGTATAACGTTACTGCTACGTAATTAATTCATCATTGAATGTACTAAATATATCCCAGACCGGACTTCCTTTAAAAGACTCATAAACTAACACTTAATCGTATCAAATTAATAAAGAAATAACTTAAACCTATTAAGTTAATACCAACATTAAGGTCATAATATCCGCTTAACTAACCAAACATCTTTTCTCAATTGTTATTTTAAACTGGTAAAAATTAAAATCGCTTACACACAGACAAAATTATAGAAGATGCAAATTATTATTTTATATATACATTCCGTGCGCCCAACAAGTTCCTTTCACCACCGCTCCCCGATCTTCTCACTCACTCAGCGGACACGACACGCGAAGCCCGTGTCCATTTTAATGAACCTCGTAATATTATAATCGTATAGTTATTGCATATTGGTGATAATTGTCACATCTGTGAAACTTATAAGTGAATTATTTGTCCCATACTGGGTAAGTGTTGCATGATTTAAGTAGTTTTAGTGCTGTGTAACGTTAGATAAATTACGATTTGACCGGTAGGTCACCTTGACTCGACCTTTGTCCGTTACCGGATTCAATTTCACATTTTCATTCGTACTTCATTATATCATTTAATAACATTTTGCCATTATTGTATAGATGGAGTTCCGCTTTTGAGATAGTTGTTTAAAATACTTGCAATTAATATCGACGTTTAAGATTGTAATTTCTTTTACTTGCTAATGAACGGGACACCCGTATTAATCATTTCTAATGCCGATTGACTTCGATTGTACAAGTAACCGCTTTTTGAGGAGCTTAAGATGTGATTGGAAAACATAAAATGGATTAATCTATAATAAAGTAAGCAGCTCCGATGACCGAATTCAAACAAATGAATTAACGGTCATAGCGATTGCAATGATTTTCTGTGGTTCAGCCAATCTTATCTTAATAAACGGCGTTGATCGTTTTCCGATTTTAGGTGAGATAGAAAGTTACGTGTCCTAAATATGATAATAACTTTTAATAAATGATACCCTCAACTCTTATACTATCTTATCTTAAATGCAGTGAACTTATATTGGGGATCATTTTACTATCTTTTATAACTTTCTATCGAAGCTTGATAAACGCTCAAAGTTGATGCGATTAATCTACTGCTATGCATCTATCTTATCTTAATTAGCTTAACGCATGTGTGGATTCTCGTACCGTAATTAACTATCTACCTTTTCATAATTTTATATTTATTTTGGTCGACAATAATATTCGAGCCGGTGTTATTTGTAGATGCTACATTTTAGCGCTTCCACTATTACCGGTCGACATTTTGTCGGCACATAAATTATTTGCCACCTACCGTACTGAGTGCTCATATCTGTCATGGCTAGGGGAAATTTTGAAATTGTATTATTGTCGATCACGCCATGTCATGAAGATCATGTAATATCATTAATATAACGCATTATTCATTGTAAACTAGTCTTTTGCTGGATCGCCATGCTAGTTGTGGGTACAATTATTTTATGAAAGCGCTTACCTATTTTACATTTTATTTACTATTTTTTCCTTACATCTAAATACGGATCACCATCATCATCATCATAAATCCAAATAATTTATTATTATTTTATTGTGCCTACTTGCGTGGCCGTTTAGCTGAAGACTATTTATCATACCGCTTTGCATCAATGTACCTGGACTGCCGCAGCCTTCATCTCATGATTGCTTAATTGTAAATACCCACCCCTAGTTTGAGCGTATCACCTTCTGCAGTCCAGGACGAAGTCGTCATACTTTACTAATGCGAGCAATACTCGCCGCTTTCCAGGAACACCCTACGGGTTGAATAACCTGCTGCCTAGTGCAGGTTGAAGCGCTTGGTGCCTTCATGCCCAAAAGTAAGAAGGTTGCACAATCTGCAGCCTGGTACACCCCACCACCTAATACAGCTGCTAGGAAGCGGAAGGAACCCGACGAGACCACGGACGTCAGACCGAGGGGAGTGGTATTAAACGAGGAACCTCGCCATCCTCCGGATAGCCAGACCGACCTAGGCATCGAATCTCTAGACCGACCCTTGTAATTCTAAGCTTAAAGTATTCATAAAAAAATAAATATCTTGTCTTTAAATTAATCTCGCTTTTATTATTGTCAATACCGTTGCCCTATCAGCAGGGGGGGGGTAACAAGGTGACAAATGGCGCCCATAAACGTGGTTTAATATAGGTACCTAGGTCTTGGTCTATCCGCAGGAGGGTTATTCCTTTTCTTCTAGCATTCTGTGTGTTGGTGTGTGCATGTCTCAGATTTTTGTATTATAGCTAGTAGTAATACCTAGTAGTATTTTAGATTTAAGTAGAGCTTTTACGCTTTTTGTGCCTTGTCGTGAATCGTATATATTTTGCGCAATTTTTTTTGCCTCTTTTGTGTGCAACATTTACCTAGTTAATCAGTACAAATAAAATACGGGAGTCTGCATCCAAAACAATACAACATGTCTCGCCCAATTAAATTCTTACAATTAACTAAACCTGAGCTTATTTATGAGGTGAGAGTACGTGCCGAAGAGCCGAAGGATAAAGTTGAAGATCTGAGGCAACAAATAGCTAAACTGTCAGTAAAATTTCCATCAGAAGAAATTTTAGACTCTTGTTACGACATACTTGAGGATATTAGCGGTATTAAGCATACCCTTGCTAAAGCTGCAATTAATCTCGCTTCTCTTAAAGAAGATCATCAGCAGAAGAGTTTACTGGAACGTACTCACACTTATCTTAACCATGTCCACCATAGGTTGAATAGGATTTCGCCACCCGATTCAGATGAACAGTTGGCTTTAGTACGTGAAACACAGGAATTTTATCTTGAGCTGTGGGCAAAACTTCAAGGAATTTTCACCACCTTAGGATATAATGACAAACTCGCTTCTTGTAGTATTGCCTCCAAACCTGACCCGCAACCTAACCCCTCTCTAGCCCCTGCATACGCCAACGTTGATAGTGTCGATTCCAACGTCGACCCGCAACATACCGACCCTACTAAAGGTCTACATATTAAAGTCTCCTGTGATCGTGGCTTAGGTTCGGACATATCTCGACTCAAATTTGATGGGAAGTCTTGTGTCAGGTCCTTCATCACGCGGGTGGAAGAGTTCCGCCAAGCAAAAGACGTTTCTGATAGTAAGATGTTAGCCCTTGCGACGGAGATTTTTACAGGAGATGCTCTTCACTGGTTCCGCAGCGTGAAAGACATATTGACTTCTTGGAGCAGCCTGCTTTATTTGCTAAAAGAAGACTTCGACGTCATCGATTATGATTATCGCATGCTAGCTGAGATTAGGAACCGTAGCCAGGGACCTTCAGAAAGCATTACAATTTACTTAGCCATTATGCATGGAATGTTTAGTAGGTTAAGTAGAAAAGTAAGTGAGCAGGATCAGCTTGAAATTATCTTACATAATGTTAGGCCTTGTTACTCTAATGTTCTTGCTACTTGCCCTAACTTAACTTCAATTGCTGAGTTACGCGTGCTTTGCAAAAATTACGAGCAGATAAAAGCGCGCTCAGCTGACTATAAGGAACCGCCTACGTTATCCTCTAGCACTCTTGCACCGGAATACGTCTACCAGCCAAAAAAGGACGGAGGCAAGAACACATTTAGACAAATCCATGGGCAGACACAATCAAACATAACTCCCTCAAACCAAAACGTCACTGCTAGGCCAACCTTCGCTAAACCTTTTAATGTGTCTGCAATTACTAAAGATAATCCTTTTTGCTATCGCTGTCGTAGTAACTCCCACGCAATGAGTCAGTGCACCGCGGACCGTACTATATTCTGTTTTCGATGTGGTCTAAAGGACGTTAGAACCCCGGACTGTCCAAATTGCAACCCCGTAAAAAATCCCTCTAATAAGGCACAGCCAAAAAACTAGTTGATGATTGTCGCAATTCTAAATTTGATGGCCATGGCTGGAATAGCTGGCTCTTAACAATAAAACATTTTTTTAACACTTACAAAGTTGCGACAATCTTTAATTCTAAGCCATCCAATGATCCTCGTCCTTATGTAAGGGTTTTTATCGGCGGTGCTCCGGACATAACCATGCTTGGGTTGCTTGACTCTGGTTCAGCTGTAACCATTCTAGGTAAAGGAGCTCACGAGTACCTTTTAAAATTTGGTCTACACATTTTGGACGATGAAAAGGTTACGGTGACCGCAGCTGGCGGTCAGAAAATAGCTTCCCTAGGGTACATGCTTTTACCTCTGGTCTTCGAGAATGATAGACACGTGCTTAAGGTCCACATCATTCCTCAGATCGAGACTAATCTTATTCTTGGCATCGATTTTTGGAAGATATTTAAAATCTGTCCCAAATTTTTAGATAATATCGCTTACATATCCCCGCCTGAACCTTGTTTATCTGAACTTACGGCTAATTCACATGACGTTCATCTGCGCTCTTATGAATATCTTGATACTTCTCAAAAACTTATTGCAGATAACGTCATTCATCAGTTCAAGGATATTTCTTTCGAAAGTAAAGGCCTCGGTAGGACGTCCCTTACTTCTCACCGTATTGATACTGGCAATGCGGATCCTATTAAACAAAGATATTATCGGTTATCTCCTGAGAAGAAACGTATAATCACCGAACAAGTCGATGAAATGTTATCCCTAGGCGTAGTTTCTCCTTGTGAGAGTCCCTGGTCTTCTCCTGTTTTGGTTGTGGGTAAGAAAGACGGAAAACCTCGTTTCTGCCTGGACAGCCGAAAACTTAATTCTGTAACTAAGAAAGATGCATATAACCTTCCCTATGTGTCCGAGATTCTCGATAATCTGAAAAACGCGAAATTTCTCTCCAGCATCGATCTCTCGAAGGCATTTTGGCAAATTCCCATCCATGAGTCTGACAGGGAGAAGACAGCATTTTACGTCCCAGGCCGCGGAACGTTTATGTTCAACGTTACGGCTTTTGGCCTCACCAATGCCCCAGCAACTCAACAAAGACTGGTGGATTCATTATTTATGCCAGACTTCGAACTAAACGTATTCTGTTATCTTGATGACATCGTCATAATTAGTGAGAATTTTGAGGACCATGTATCTACCCTTCTGCGGGTCCTTGACAAGTTGCAGAAAGCCAATTTAACTATAAACTTCGATAAGTGTCGTTTCTTCAGAGACAGCCTGAAATATTTAGGCTATGTTGTTGACTGTCATGGTTTGAGGACAGACCCCGATAAGGTCCAGGCCATCCTTAATTACCCTATCCCAGCGAATAGGAAAGAATTGAAGCGTTTTCTCGGTACGGCTTCCTGGTACAGGCGGTTTATTCCAAACTTTAGTTCCATTGCCGGCCCTCTCAACAAGCTGACATCCACAAAAAAGAGCGGAACTCCTTTTGAGTGGACGATCGAGGCGGACGTATCGTTTCTTACCTTGAAATCCTGTCTTGTCGAGGCACCAGTTTTAGCTTGCCCTAATTTTCACTTACCATTTGAGGTGCATACGGACGCAAGTAACTATGGTGTGGGAGCCATGTTATCCCAAATTGTTGATGGTGCCGAGCACCCCATAGCTTTCATGAGCAAATCTCTGAGTGGTCCTGAGCGTAACTACAGCGTCACAGAGAGGGAAGCACTGGCAGTCTTGACAGCATTGGAACACTGGAGATGCTATCTGGAAAATGGGCGCACCTTCACAGTATATACTGATCACGCAGCACTAAAATGGTTTTTCTCACTAACTAACCCTACTGGTCGTCTGGCAAGATGGGGCGTAAGGCTCTCTGCGTTCGATCTGGTTATCAAGCATCGAAAAGGTAAAGATAATGTCATTCCAGACACTCTGTCTAGATGCGTCCCACTCGCGGATATATCTTGTACTTCCCCTCCAACTACGACTGATGAGTGGTATCTCAATATATATAACGGCTGCTTAAACTCTCCCACTAGCTTTCCTAACTATATGCTACAGAATCACAAACTGTATAGAAACATGAAACATAAGAGTGTACTTACCGCGGAGTTCAGCTGGAAAGAGGTCGTCTATAAAGAAAATAGATCGGACGTACTCACCAAATTCCATTGTCAACCAACTTCTGCGCACTTTGGGGTCTTCAAGACTTATAAGCGTATAGCTCTTATTTACTTCTGGCCGAAAATGTATAAGGACATTGTCGAATACGTGGCCAAGTGTGAGACGTGTTTGGCTTATAAGGCTCCTACACATGGAACTCTCGGAAAAATGGGAAGGCCCAAGGACTGCATTAGGCCCTTCCAAATGTTGTCCATTGATTTAGTAGGTCCCTTACCTAATACAAGAAAGCAGCACAGCTACATTTTTGTTAGTACTTGCTGTTTCTCAAAATATTGCCTCGTGTTTCCTTTACGTCGTGCTACAGCCGACGTCATATCTAAAATCATGGAGGATAGTATATTTCTGGTCCATGGTGTGCCTCAAACAATCATACTTGATAATGGGTGCCAGTTTGTTAGCCACGAAATGGACAACTTATTTAAAAAATATAAAGTACCGAATGTCCACTTTACTCCAAAGTACACTCCACAGATTAATACCGTCGAAAGGTACAATAAAACTATAGTTACAGCTATATCAACTTTTATAGACGACGATCAGAGATCTTGGGATGTGAACCTTTCCAAAATACAGTTCGCGATTAACAACTCGATAAACGAGGTGACAGGCTACACTCCAGCATTCCTGGTCCATGGCCGAGAATTGGTCTCGTGTGGGTCTCATTATACTGATAATGATAGCCCTAACGAACTACTCTTCCTGCCCCGTGATCTTTATGCTGAAAATCTTGGCCATTTGTCAGTCATATTTGATAATGTCCAAGCTGCCCTATGGCACAGTCATCAGAAGAATTCGCAGCGTTATAACACCAGAAGGAAGGCTGTCGATTTTCATGTCGGTGACATTATCTGGAAACGCTGCTATTTTCAGAGCGATAAAAGTGCCCACTTCAGTAAAAAGCTTGCTCCAAAATTTATGAAATGTAGAATTAAGGCCAAACGCTCACCCTTGGTCTACGCAGTTGAAGACATGTCGGGTCGTGACTTGGGATTTTGGCACGTCAAAGACTTCAAGCTATCAAGTAATGCTTATCTCGCTTGACTTATCACATAACCCTGTGTAGGGACGGGGAAAGAATACTATTCTCTACCGCCGCCGGATAGCGAGACGTAGAAGTCGTCTGACCGAGCAGCTGCCCGCTGGATTCTAGAGAGTTGTCGCAGAATTATTTGCTTCATTTTTTTACATCACCAGAAAGCAGCTGTAATTAAGTTAATTGATAGGACAAGGTTTTTATTTTTTTTCCTTTGGTTAATTTCTCAACATAGCTAGTCAGTTAGCCTCTCATATTTAGGTCATGGATTGTTTGTACATCAACATAAGCAGACCGAATACCTGTTTAGTATCTTACATATTAATAACTAGCTTATTAAAAGCCTACACCGGGGAGATTCTGTCCCTTGAAAGAATCTTCTCTCTGAAGCGGGTGGTGACTTCGTATTCAAAACATTTCTGGATGTTTATACAAGAACATACACAGCTAAAATAATTGTTCAGTCTCTTACGTACCTACTTTATTGAAAGCCTACACCGGAGAGGTTCTGTCCCTTGAAGGAATCTTCTCTACTTGAAGCGGGTGGTGACTTCATGCGCAAAATACCGTAGGTACGCCGACTACAATATTTGCTACTTACCTTCTCTAACTAGCAGGGTCCAAATCCATGCTGTTCGTTTGTTTAATCGTAGCCATGTACATACACCTTAGCAACAATCTACTTACTAGAGTGCTGTGTAACTATAATACGCAGACCTCTTTTTGTGACAAAAGTTTGTATACTATTTCTCTAGTGTCCAAACAATAAGAATGATGAAGAATGAACGTTGATGTATGAAAGCCTAGTCAGTAGAACCGCAGATCTATAGCTCTCGCAAGAATTTTTACTAGTAAAAATTCTTCTCCTAAGAGAAGGTGTACTGTAACGTATAACGTTACTGCTACGTAATTAATTCATCATTGAATGTACTAAATATATCCCAGACCGGACTTCCTTTAAAAGACTCATAAACTAACACTTAATCGTATCAAATTAATAAAGAAATAACTTAAACCTATTAAGTTAATACCAACATTAAGGTCATAATATCCGCTTAACTAACCAAACATCTTTTCTCAATTGTTATTTTAAACTGGTAAAAATTAAAATCGCTTACACACAGACAAAATTATAGAAGATGCAAATTATTATTTTATATATACATTCCGTGCGCCCAACAAGTTCCTTTCACCACCGCTCCCCGATCTTCTCACTCACTCAGCGGACACGACACGCGAAGCCCGTGTCCATTTTAATGAACCTCGTAATATTATAATCGTATAGTTATTGCATATTGGTGATAATTGTCACATCTGTGAAACTTATAAGTGAATTATTTGTCCCATACTGGGTAAGTGTTGCATGATTTAAGTAGTTTTAGTGCTGTGTAACGTTAGATAAATTACGATTTGACCGGTAGGTCACCTTGACTCGACCTTTGTCCGTTACCGGATTCAATTTCACATTTTCATTCGTACTTCATTATATCATTTAATAACATTTTGCCATTATTGTATAGATGGAGTTCCGCTTTTGAGATAGTTGTTTAAAATACTTGCAATTAATATCGACGTTTAAGATTGTAATTTCTTTTACTTGCTAATGAACGGGACACCCGTATTAATCATTTCTAATGCCGATTGACTTCGATTGTACAAGTAACCGCTTTTTGAGGAGCTTAAGATGTGATTGGAAAACATAAAATGGATTAATCTATAATAAAGTAAGCAGCTCCGATGACCGAATTCAAACAAATGAATTAACGGTCATAGCGATTGCAATGATTTTCTGTGGTTCAGCCAATCTTATCTTAATAAACGGCGTTGATCGTTTTCCGATTTTAGGTGAGATAGAAAGTTACGTGTCCTAAATATGATAATAACTTTTAATAAATGATACCCTCAACTCTTATACTATCTTATCTTAAATGCAGTGAACTTATATTGGGGATCATTTTACTATCTTTTATAACTTTCTATCGAAGCTTGATAAACGCTCAAAGTTGATGCGATTAATCTACTGCTATGCATCTATCTTATCTTAATTAGCTTAACGCATGTGTGGATTCTCGTACCGTAATTAACTATCTACCTTTTCATAATTTTATATTTATTTTGGTCGACAATAATATTCGAGCCGGTGTTATTTGTAGATGCTACATTTTAGCGCTTCCACTATTACCGGTCGACATTTTGTCGGCACATAAATTATTTGCCACCTACCGTACTGAGTGCTCATATCTGTCATGGCTAGGGGAAATTTTGAAATTGTATTATTGTCGATCACGCCATGTCATGAAGATCATGTAATATCATTAATATAACGCATTATTCATTGTAAACTAGTCTTTTGCTGGATCGCCATGCTAGTTGTGGGTACAATTATTTTATGAAAGCGCTTACCTATTTTACATTTTATTTACTATTTTTTCCTTACATCTAAATACGGATCACCATCATCATCATCATAAATCCAAATAATTTATTATTATTTTATTGTGCCTACTTGCGTGGCCGTTTAGCTGAAGACTATTTATCATACCGCTTTGCATCAATGTACCTGGACTGCCGCAGCCTTCATCTCATGATTGCTTAATTGTAAATACCCATCCCTAGTTTGAGCGTATCACCTTCTGCAGTCCAGGACGAAGTCGTCATACTTTACTAATGCGAGCAATACTCGCCGCTTTCCAGGAACACCCTACGGGTTGAATAACCTGCTGCCTAGTGCAGGTTGAAGCGCTTGGTGCCTTCATGCCCAAAAGTAAGAAGGTTGCACAATCTGCAGCCTGGTACACCCCACCACCTAATACAGCTGCTAGGAAGCGGAAGGAACCCGACGAGACCACGGACGTCAGACCGAGGGGAGTGGTATTAAACGAGGAACCTCGCCATCCTCCGGATAGCCAGACCGACCTAGGCATCGAATCTCTAGACCGACCCTTGTAATTCTAAGCTTAAAGTATTCATAAAAAAATAAATATCTTGTCTTTAAATTAATCTCGCTTTTATTATTGTCAATACCGTTGCCCTATCAGCAGGGGGGGGGTAACAAGGTGACAAGGGTCACTGACAGCGACTAGCAGTGGGCAGGGCACCTAGCTCGAAAACTTTGGGGGGGCAAGCTCAGCGTAGGACGCCCACTAACAAAGTGGACAGACGACCTAATAGAGGTCGCGGAAAGTCGCTGTAAGCAGGCCGCCTCCAATGTGGGATCTTGAAATCCCCCATAGAATTGGTGTCGTCGTCCCCCCGTCCCCCCCCATATAGGCCTCCCCCATAGAATTGGTTCTATTGTGGAGGCCTATGTGCACCGTGGACGTCCTGTGTCCTGTATGATGATGAATATACGAGTTTGAGCACGTTTGCTAGATGGCTACTCATTCATGGTTAAGGTACAAAAAATTCTATCAATCCTGCGTGCTCGAATAATAAACGTCTTTAAATTGTGATTTTCACAACCGGGATTTAAACTCCTATAAAAATGCCACTAAAAATCCGCTATGGGTTACGAATAGTGGAATTTTAATACGAGTGTTTTCGTGCTTTGGGCCCGCGGCACGTTAAATAGTCGGTCCCGTTCATTTTCAATTGAAGGCACGATTTTGGTGAAAGTTAAAGAAAAGAAATGTAAGCGTTACCCTTACAATTCCTTGAGTTATAAGGACCTTGATAGAGATTTAAGCCATTGACAAGGGCTGAAATTTACTGATGAAGACACAACGTGTAACGACAGGAGTAAGTTATGAAGGACCGCCTCACCTATGTAACTGAATTTTTCTCAACTGCAATACAACTGCAACCAGGGGATAGATAAAGAGTTTCTGTAGGTTATTTATTTCGCTCATATCTCGTAAAAAATCTAAATGGTCTAACTCGAATCTTGGTAAAAATCTTTAAAATTAATACTATTTAAGCCAAACCGTACAATTTTCGAACTATGTTTAAAGAAAGTATATTTGAGCTCTTTTTGAGATGAATTACAAATTTCTACCTATAGAAATAGGGGAACTGAAAAAATCGTTACCGTATATTGCAGCAATTTCACGATTACTTAAAGCAATATAATCCACACACACTTTATAAACGGCACCACAAGTCTCGACACAGAATCCCTAGCGGCAACCTTGTCGCCTAAGGCCAATCTATAGTTTGTTAGCACGCGCCCGTGTAATTCGCACGACATCTGAAGCCGTACCGATTGAAACCAGCGAAATCTCGTATTGGAAGACTTGATAGAAATCTGTGGAGGTTGAAGCGATGCCAAAATTTACAAAATTATCGAATGAGATCTTTCTCTGAAGTTCGTTATCTACTGTTAACTGATTTTCGTTTCTTAATTTAAATTCAGTAGTATAGTAGTATGTATACTGAGCACTTAAACTTTTAACCCTCGACACAAAGAGGGATCTTATAAGGTTTGAAGCCTTTGCCTGTCTGTGTCCTCCAAAACCGATTTGAAAACGTTTCTTTCTGTTCCAAACCGGAAGATTTTCGAGAAGGTTTTTACCTATTATAATCACAGTCCTTTCAATTTATAGTCATTTAATTTTTCTTCTTTTTAAGTATAATTATTTTATTTTATTTTTGAAAATAGCTCATTCTATTACGAAGTAAGTAGCTATATATTTGCAGAATTAAAAATTAGATGTGTTCGTAGTAAAATGGGAACAAGAAAGAACATTAATGACGAAGACATTTTAATGTAAAAATCTTACACTATCCAAGATTTTTTGGAAATATTAGGAAAACATAATTGTTTTTTATTTTTTATTTAGCCTGAATTATCTTTTTTGGCACAAGTCTTTATCAGTTTAATGTCTCACCAGTATAAGTATAGTGCTAGGCAAGCCAAAATCTCTAGGACAGTTTTTACACCCAAAAAATAATTATTTAATTTTGTATTATAAAAAAAAATCATTTGAAATATGGTGAATTGAAAGCAACCGGGACCGAATATTCAATGTGCCCTCCGAATCACAGAAACATTCATATGAAAATACCACTAGTGGGCAACCACTACTGGATAGTTTAGGTAACTATCCAAGGACTATCGGCGCCAGACATTACTCAACTTCCCTAATCGAATACCACGACGACGACGGGAAGAGACCGGACGGAATGACCTTGATTCCTTGGAGTATGGGTCGGGCCTTCGTGTGGGATGCCATTTGTGTCGACACTCTTGCCCCAAGTTTCACCTCCAAGGAACTTCAAGGAGGCCAGTTGCAGCCGCCGAGACAGCGGAAAAAAATTAAATTAATAAATATACCACCTGGAGCCCACCATTAGAAAGAAGGCGTCGCGGCAGACCGAAAAGGAGGTGGCGGGATGAGTTGGATAAGTTCCTAACCAACTGGTCGAAGGAAGCCTGGAATAGAGAGCCGTGGAGAGAGAGGAGGGAGGCCTTTGCCCAGCAGTGGGACAGTAATGGGCTCCTAATAAAATAAAATAAATATAGAGACATCGGTTCCGAATACATTTTCTCCTTGCTTTCGGAGTCGAAACTTTAGGTCCTTGGGGGCCGGGCGGTCTTAAATTTTTCTTTAATATTTCAAAGCGCTTAGTCGATGTCACTGGTGCCCCGACAGCTGGTTGTTTACTCGCTCAACGCTAAGTATCTGCAAGTGTCTGCATCCAACGAGGAAACACTGCCAGCGTTTTGGGTACCTTGCCTTGCGGCCCCAATTTTTTACATTTCTAGTTTATATTTAAATTCCATCTCTTTAATTGCTACTGTTTTTAAATAAATAAATTAAGTATACCACGAGTGTTTATGTATATTTTGCAAGTAGGTACTTGAATTACCTTATTACACATATACGGTATATCCTAGCGAGTCAAACCATTATCAATTTATTGCCAAAGCGTTTTCGGTAAAGATACCAGTACAAAATTAGTCTATTCAATGCCGAGTGGAAAAAGCAGTGTTTTTATGCACAACGGATTAGCGCTTGCGTTTAATCATACCTGATGTTAAGCGAAGATGAGGCCGAAGATGCAAACGCGTTAACTCTGAACCCAAACTTTTTGGTAACACGATAATGCTATTAGCATAGCTGCTTAGGGCCGCACTTGACTGTCTCAAAATTTTCTTATTTTGACAGTTAAGGAATTTATAATCAACTAGCTATCTGCTCGCGGCTTCGTTACCTCATTTGAAAGTCTGTTAATAAGTAACCTCTGTTCTTCTCCAACCGTCCTACCACGTAAGCTAAGGAAAATATAGTTAGCATAATTTACTTCTAGGCGCTTACGTGGTACCAAAATTTACGACCTGTTTGGTTAGCAACTCTGACCACTATACCAAAAGGTTGCGGGTTCGAATCCCGCTAGGGGCATATGTTTGTATGATGAATACGGACATGTGTACCCGAGTTATGGATATTTTCATTTATATTAAGTATTTATTTACAAAAAAATTGTAAATGTATTTATGTAGTATATCAAAAATCTGGTATCCACAACACAAGCCTGTTGCTTACTGTTGGACTAGGTGGCGCTGTGTGTATGTCTAAGGATATTTATTTATTTATTATTATTTAGTAATTTAGCCATCAAACACAAGCGAAGTACACGCCTACGTTTTTACGAATGGAAGCAATAATTTTTGCGTGGTACAGGTGCAGGTCTCAAATTATCTCTCTATCAAAATTCATCAGGATCCCTTCAGCAGTTTCGACATGAAAGCCGGACATAGTTTTGAATTTATACTGTTATAAATATTAATTTTGTCCATGCTCCAGTCTGCATCCACAGGTTCTTAGCGTAAGTTGGACTATAAGTAAGTTTATTTATACTTGGCATAAACTCAGCCAATTTCAAGGCTCGTGGCGTCTGACCTAAGTAGAAGTGTGTTTTATAGATTTCACCTTTAGACAGAGTCAGATAGATGCCTATACCTCGCTGCGAATCTCACTCGCCAAGGAGACGGTTAAATGTATAAGTGTATTCATAGCTATTGTTCATAGATGGTTATGCATGACAAATCAAATGCATTTATGCGCAAGTAAATATAAGTAAGATAAAGATATAGGTACAATGGATTAATATAATTTAATATGCTCTGTACTTAGCCATCGGGCATGTTAATCATTTAGCGTATTAATTGAATGGCTATTTTCTCGAATTTAAGCGCGTTATACCTACCAATATTACCTACTTTAACATTGGTGTCAACTTTGAAGTCCCAAAAACCATGTACTGGCCCATACAAAAGTTCAATGAGTACTCGATCGATAATGGTCAATTCCAATTAGTTATTTAGTTAAATGAATACATTGTCTAGTGGGAATTCCTTCACAGTTTCAGACCTTGCCACATAACTATGAAATGGAAAAAAATAATAGACCGCCCAAGCCCTAAGCGACTTGGGAAAAATGTTTCTCAAGGCAGCTATCAAATCCAATAGTTGTGTGAAGCAATCAGAATGCAGTAGGTTTAATTAGCCAAATCAATGTACATCAAAAGTTTGAAGGGGTTTTTTCGGGGATTCTTCCAGGAATGACACCACCAACTCTTCTTAATAATATATGTGTATTCAGCTCTCCACATGAACGGTACACCACCAAACATTCAAGCAATTAATTATTCTAAAAACTAACTAGAAAAATTGTACATTGAAATATTGCTCATGACGTCTGTCTGAATTTATTTGAATTCCGAGAGCCCGACCAAAGAGTTTTCATAGGCGCGGTATAAATGTTAGTGGCCAAGACGCCACAAGTTCTCTAGATCACCACACACATCACTTGCGGAGATTTTGACTGGTTCATCTTACCTTACGTACGTACCATGAATAATCTGCACGTTTTTGTTGTTCGAGTTTTGTTGTAATATTCAATGGCATTATTTATTTTTAACACGTTTCTTTGGTTGTAGTTGGAAGATAAGTAGTGTCAGCGATGGAGGCCGTGGATACCGCAGACCACGCGACGAGCGTGGAGGTCGATTAGGGAGGCCTATAACTGGCCACTAATGTTCATATTAACTTTTTAAGAACGAGCACTGACTCCAAATCATTTTTGGCACTTGCGTTTAGGTTTTTGCTGTAGTTTGCCCTCTGTTTATATATTTTTTTTTTATGCACGACGGATTCGTACTTGACCTCAATCACACCTGATGTTAAGTGAATTTCTTTAATTATTAATAAATATTTTCTTTATTTTTATTAATATTATAACATAGTCTATACGAAAACGAGTAGATATTTCTTCCACCAGCGCACCGCTCTTAGCGATCATCGATAAGTAGATTACGATCTTCGCACCAGTTTCTGTTCGGTGCAATAATCTACTAATCCCACTCCCATATACGAATAAACCAAAACCATTTTTGGGTGTCCCACATTACACCCAAGTTATGGTTTTAATTACGGCAATACTTTTCATTTTCAGCTCACTTTCACAGTGACATTTGCACCGCCTTTTAATACTTAAAAGTTCTAGGACAGAAATAGCTAAGTCTTTGGATGGTGGTGATTATTTAAATTGATACAGAAGGGCCGCATACAGCAACTCGTCGACGGGTTTCACCATTCTCAAACTGTTTAATTATCCTTCATTTAAAATATTAATAAGTTGTAAAGTCGTAGAAAAAGTATTGTATTTAAGTAATTAAGTATATTTAACAGTTAAATACTACTATTTAAACTGAAAGTGCGAAACGTAATCCATCTAAAGCCGGAAATATGTCGGCCCAGTGCTTATGAGGCAATTGGTCATCAGAGCTCCATCCTGCTCCATCACGTGCAGACTTGTATAAGTCAGTACTGCTCATTTAGCTTTTTCCGCATGCAAAAACATAGGTATTTTTAATGCTGAAAGTAATGTTTATTTTTGATATTTTAAAACACATAAGCACTAGATCATAATATTTGGTATAATTATTATTCAAACTCTCATGATTCTATATAAAGTATTTACGTAATGCCAACCGTTCATTTGTACTTTCAGACATACATACTTTTGTTTTCTATTGATAAATAATCGTGCTTTGGGAGACATGTAATTGCTGGCATAAGTCCTAAATTTTAATACGCAATTAATACAAAGTGAATGTTTAGCGCATTGCTGACATAACGAGGCTGGTCCTACGCCAAGTAAGTTTTATTCAAAATATCAGTCTTACAACCACGAGGGTACGCTGCGATTACGCTGTACAATTCTCGCTATAGCGTACTTTCGGACGTGTGATTCAACGTTTTTCACAAATTTGACAATTGTCAATGAAGTTACATGATTAATAAACGGAACAGGTTCTGCCGAAATTGTATTATGTTGGTATAAGATAAAGTTGTACTTACGGTAGAATGCCGCCAGAAGTGTATAAGCGCGTGGATGTCAGTCGCCGGGGCGAGCAAAAGGTAATCCCGCCATTCGTCGTAGCTGATGTTGAGGCTGCCATCCTGGTCCATCCTGCGGACAAACTCGCAAGAGTGAGGAAAATAACCGCTGCACAATTTTACGATTGTTTTAATCACAAAAAATTGTTTAGAAAGCCTGATATAATATGGAGTTTGTTAAAGATAATCGTACGCCTAAATCTACATGAAAATGTTGTTTTTTTCACAAATTCCCACAAATAGTTTGCGACATGAGCCCAATGAGTGAGTACAAATAACTAAATGTAGTGAGTCGTACATCCCCCAAACTTGTTTACAGTTTAACACTAAACAAAAACGTGAAAGGAATGCAGTGTTATCCAACTGTCAATGTGAATGAGACAATACAATGAGAGACGACAAAATCACAACTTTATTAACGCCCACTGCGACCAAGGCCTTCTACAAACGCAAGGAATAATCATGTCCCATATTTTTTTAAACTTTCACAAATACTACAGTGTGACGAAGAAGTCAATGACATCGTTCAGATTTTTAAAGGGCGTTCTACCTTTGAATATGACCAACAAGTCTCGGTTCGGGTTATGACGGTTCATTACAACGCCATTCGTATCGAATTTGATATTTGAAGCCTTCGGCGTCCTAGACGATCATTCAACCGTCAATCAATTCCGTCAGCCATGAATTAATAATTCGTGGAAAGTGTCCAACATGAAACGCTCAGTCTGGTTGATCGCCCGTCAAGCGCTATACGAGTATTTCGCCGTGAGCGGACAATAACTACACTACGCTCCGGGGCGACTGACAAATGATTGACGGATTTCCATTACACCGTCTGCCCACCGTATTTTAAATACAAGCTTTGCGACCGTAGCTTCGCACGCGTAGTATTACTATATTACTTTGGAGTTGGTTAAAAAGTCGCCTATGTCCTCCTCCATGACCCAAGTCAGGTTTCTGCCAAATTTCAGTACAATCGGTTTAGCAAGTTTGACGTGAAAACACTTGCTAAATCCCGGGGCCAGTTCTTAAAGCGAACAACAAACAGACGTTTCTTACAAAAGTTCAATATCTATTTGAAAATTTATGGAACACTTCATTTTTATTTGCGATATCAGAGCTCTGTAACTACTGGTGAAGATTTTGGTCATGTTCGCGTGTAGAACACCTTGTAAAAAGTCTATACATGATTTGTGTTATTTATATTAGCATACGAATATGTCTCAGCGATCTAAGCCGGCGGAGTCTACATGACATATCGCTTACTCTGTCTCTCCCGACTTACCACCAGAAATTTGGCCATAGATCAGCTTTTCTGAAACATTTAGTATTTACAGCTAAATTATCCTGGATATGGCGCGGTGATGATGGATTGTAATCGTGTACCTATGACTGATAGTTTGCTTATACTGGAGTGTACATTCTATAGCAAAAAGGTAATATAGATAAAACAAAGTAAATCGACAAGCTCAGTAAACCCATTTTTAACCATCGACGCAAATCAACGAGTTGGTTTGTTGTATGTGTCTGTGTGTTTTTCTGTCTGCTGACGTATCTCAGTGATGCGTGATCTGATTTGAGTGCAGTTAGTAGCCATGTTTGATGGAAATCGGTTAAGTCGTTTCGAAGATATTTAGCGTTCAACACAGTTGGTTGCTATAGATACCTGGATCATGTCATCGTTTGTTTTCTCGGAAATATATAAAAAAATTTCAATTTATAATTATTAAGCAAAAAATACTCAGTGGGTGGGAAATTAAATAAGAGATATCTTCGTTACAACCCAGAAAAATACTCTTTATAGAAGAAACTACAACACCGTGTCTGATTTACATTTTTTTTTTTTTTTTTTTTTTTTTTTTTTTTTATTAAAAACTGGATTCGCGTTTGGCCACAATCTCACCTGATGGAAAGTGACGATGTAGCCGAAGGTGCATCACGCGCACCCAGTAAATGCCTATTCATTTATGTTAAATGTTCTTAAATGACCTCTGGCTTCGACCAGTGTCCAAAAACATTTTTGTTTTTATTTCAAATAAGATCATTAAAAAAGGTTCTAAATGCCAACTATATTTCTTTTTAAATAAATTAAAAAATATTTCTCATAAATATGCCGAAGGCTAATCAAAATTTTTGTGCTTATGAATATAAAAGATAAAACAAATAAAAAAAAACACCACGTCGCAAAAGCGAACAATGCACATTAAAAGGCGTATTAATAAAGCAATCTTGAGATCATAAACATTGAGATCGAGTGTCACTCACAAGACTATTTTCTTTGATACGGTTTAAATACTATCTTAAGTGTTAATTTAAGTTCCTCTATCTTGTGAACGTTTTATTAAAACGAGCAGTATAGCCCTAATACGTAGGCGATTTCGGAGTGTGGGCGAGATTTGTTACAGGTTTTTAGTTAACTTTGTTTGTTCGGGTGCAGATTTACAAATTAAATTTAACCCATTTCTCCGAAGTTCAATTGAGCTGCATGCACACGTAATTAAATCGGACGACAATACAATAGTATGGTATCATTGAGATGGTGTAATGATGGAGACGGAAGGTGGCCATAGGAATTCTGTAATAAAACAATGCAACCCTATCGAGTTTGACCCGCTTGATTTGTCTTGACAAGTAGGGAGATCGTAGAAGATATCCAGGCCAGATAAGGTTCTCGAATTTGGGTTTAAGTTACTCGTCAAGACTTTTGTTTTTAATAAGTATTTGAAATATAGAATTTATTTACACATTCGTCTATGTCGTGGCTATATCGCTACGCTCAGAAATCGCGTGCAAGATCACCATGTTATATGCATGAGAATATATATTTGGGATCCTTACACCAATTATCTAGCTCCAAACTAAGCAAAGCTTGTACCATGGTACCCAATGGTAATGGTAATAAAAATGGTAATGGATAAACATCCATGGTTCGAGAATAAATGTTCGTATTCATAAAATAAACATTCAACCCTAGCGGGATTTGAAACAGCAACCATTGGTTTTGAAAGCAGGGTCACTACCCATACACCAATCATTCGTCAAGTTAAACGCATCCTTTGTGTGGCTTTTATAATACTTTTAAGCCGGGTGAGTTTATTTAGTATTCGATTTGATTTGTGGTATTATGTCTACGACTAGACCAAGAAACAAAGTAATTGGCTATAGAATTGTTGTTTAATTGTAATTGTGTATAGGATTTTAGTGATAAGACCGCCTAATTGTGTTCTATTGTTATCATCAAAAATTATTGTAAATTATCTTGCGCAATAAAGAGTATTTGTATTGTATTGTATTGTTGTGGTCCAGCTGTTGGGAAACAAGAGCCCCTTCAATGATATGGCGTCCTATCTTCGACCTCATTTTCACGTGAAGCGTACGAAGACAATTCGTTCTAAGGGGGCGGTGGTCATCATTACCATGAAAATATTTATCTGGTGACGTTTTTCTCAATAAACCAAAGAAATTAATATATATTTTAAGAATCCATTTACACAACCCACGTTCTCGTAATGTTTTTCATAATATCACAATTACAGTAAAGTATTGAAAATCGAATGTGAATGACAAAAACCGTCAAATAATTAAATTCTTATAGACAACACACGTGACACAATTCAACGACATCTCATTTTTATCAATCGATTGTTTGGCATAGCTTGATTACTAAAAAAAAAGGTGAATATTATGTTTAATCATAGCAGAACAGACTTTTTAAAAACCGATACATTCAGTAATACCTAATGAAATAGTTATTCTGACAATAACAATTCGCTTTTTCCTCCTTTTAACATTGCCTCATATGCTCCTGATATCAATCAGGGCACATTTATATAGGCATATAAGGTTACAGCGAGCTTGCGACATTCAATATGGCCGACGACGATCCGATCGATTCGCGAATATGTTTCGATTAGCGAATTCAAGCACGGCACCTTTGGCGCGGTCGGCTCTAGGATGGGTGAGCATCAGTGGCTTTATCATACGAATATTCCCAGTTGCTTGCAATTGAAGACAATCGGTGTTCATGGCTGAGTTAACCACACAGCCCGATCACACTATCCGTGGTGAATTAAATAAGGGAGTTGAGCTTCACTTGGCTCTCTCACCATAGGGTTAGCCTTTTTGCGGCACATTAGCTACCTTCCTGGGGGCAAGTGGGTCTCTTTCTTTGACGACCGATTGGTGTAGTGGATAGGGACCCTGTCAGCGAAACCAACGGTTGCGGGTTCGAATCCCGCAACGGGTAAATGTTTGTGTGATGATTATGAACATTTATTCCTGAGTCATGGATGTTTATATAAATATTTATGTATGTTTATCCGTTATCCAGTATCCATAGTACAAGCTTTGCTTAGTTTGGGACTAGATGATTGGTGTAAGTGTCCGAAATATTTTTTATTTATTTATTTATTTCTTTCCTACGTTTTCACCCAAAATTTTTTTCTTTAATTAGTCTAGGGTCCAAGGTAGTAATAGAGTCACATAGGGCACCGTCTACCTACAGTGGGCGCCGTGCAGAGTACCACTGTTGATCCTGGCTTACAGGAGTTACAGTAGGAGAAGTGTGAAGGTGGGATGTCTCAGGTGAAACAAATCAACCAATCGACTCTGGGCTCGCATGGTGGATTATGGCCCGTACACTCTGCCAAGTGAGTGTAGGCTGTGCCCCAGATGAAGGACGTAAAGCTGTTCATGTGATTATACATATATCCGATTCTAATACATTTGCCCCAGCGACATATAATATCTCCTAGAGCAATCAAGGATTCAGGTGTGATTGAATTCAAGCGTCACAAACATAATGCCACAACAGGAAAAATTTACAACTCGCACTCCTAGCTACCAACCAAAGAAGGTTAATTTATTTTAGGACTCTGCTCGTATTTCACCTCCGTTTTAACGACCCTAACGCAAAATTAACTACGCCATTAAACCCTGTTACCTTCAGTTAAACATCAACCGAAATCTCAAAAAACAGATTCTAAGTATTCTAGTACTCGTTAGAGTGATTTCAACAGTTAGTCCTAGTATACATAAACGCCACCTTCAAAGGTCTATCATAGAAAATATACCATATTTTATTATGTTGTGGCATACTAACTATCGTAAAGTATATGTGCGTATTTCTATCGTACAAATTTAAAACCAAAAACTTAAATAAAACCATATGCTGTCGGCATATGTTGTATTATGCGGACGCCATTTTGCATTTTTTACCATAAAACGTATTCCATGTATTCCCTTGTGTCAACAAACTCAAGATGAATCTAACGACAGCTTGCACTTCAAAATCGATGAAGCCGTTTAGGTTGCAGGAGGTAACATAGAAATTCACACACATACAAGCGATAAGCCCTCCTTCCTGGGCAGTCGCGTTATTTGCAGCTTGTCAAAAAAGATGAAAATACGCAAAGAATAGAAACCAAATTTATTTGGACGCACTGAATGCACCACGGACCTACGCTCACGGCAGGCTTTAGGTCTGCTTTTCTCCGCGAAACCCACGTGGGCTGAGGAAAAAGGTTGAGGCGTTTTGCATCCTTTTTACTCCGCTTGGCTCCTTGTTGGCCGATAAGGTACAGGTAGTATCCTCGTTATTTTTCTACTTCTTGTAATAATGTTTTTCTATCATCTTCCACGGAAGAGATAATTCGCTTTAAGCATTTACTATATACAGCAAAGCAATCGCCAAGCAACATACAAAAATAACTAAATAACAAATACATATTTCGCAGATATTTATGTTTCAACAGTTACTGAATTTTGGGTTATTCCAAATCTTACCGTTTTAATAAATTAGTTGCTTCATTCCTTCCTATTGCTATGCCCAAATCGGCAAACGCTGATATCAGTTCCTCCAGATCGACTTTCCCTGGAAAACATCACAAAAACGATGAGTTAATTATGTCATACACAAGGTATATATCGAACTAAATCCTACCACGGCCAGTGTCAGTGATATCGTAAATATCGAATAGAACCACAAACGGTTACTCAAATAAATTTTGGTTCGAACCTAGCTCACGACAGAACAACCAAATCTCTCACCATCTTTATTCTTGTCGAGATGTGAAAACTGTAGCCTAAGGTTCTTCTCGTGTTCTCTGACATAGTGGATGAACTCGGACAGGGTGACATCGCCGGCTTCTTTGCCAGACTTCGCCAGAAACTTCTGGAAAAGAACAAAATAATTAATAAAGTCATACCTACACTTACTAAACTCCATTGTAAAGTGGTGTTCTCAGAGGTTCTTCTTTAAAGTTATACTACTAATGACGATATCACACATTCTATGTTTATGGTATACTAACAATCTATCGTCAACTTTCTCAGCCCACATGCACGCACTGCTGAATAGGCCTCTTCTCTATTATTCCAATTCTCACAGTCCTGTGTCGGCATCCAATGAGAATCCGTCAACTGTGCCACCTCATTGGACCAAAACGGGCTGCTGTGGTTTGCCCACAGTTGTTTCACCCACGTCTCTCTGAATGCCTCGGTCCGTCATCGCGTCTAGCCAAGTATCCCGGCCACCTCCACCTTAGTCTCGTTGTTCGTTTACCTATGTCTTACACTTACGTTTTTCGTCGAATTTCGACGTTTGGTAAGTGTAAGACTGAAGAATATAATGCTATAAATGGGTATTAACTGACTGTTGCTAATGTGCAACCCAATGAACTTTCGATATAAATTAAAACAGATAGAGGCACGCATCGAAGTACATAGTAAACCACAAGGGTTCCTTTTTGGTAATTAACCCTGAAAGTAAAATGCTATCTAACAAATAAATACCCATATTTCAAACATCTAATATATAGACTCAGATTTAGCGTGTGTATAGTAAAACAAAAATTATGCAAGTCCTAGCTCTCACAGAGAAAGAGAATACGCGCCCAGTTGCTCTGCCAGAGAACAATGGTCGTCGCGGTTACATATCTCTTAAGGTTAGCTGGCTAAAGTTGTAACGGGCTGGTCATATCTGTCGCAGTTCTAAAGTGGAATCGGCAAGTAGACAAATATACAATAGGGTGACACCCAGCAATATGGGGCAAGATTCTGCGCGCAGGACATTTAGAAGCGACTGGATGCGCATAGCCGAAGATCGCACTCTGCGTCGTGCCTTGGAAGGGACCTATGCCCAACAGTGGATTAGAGTGGGCTGGGGATGATGAAAACCAAAATCAATCAATGCTATTTTGCTACAATTTTTGCTAAACAGTGGATAATATCCACTGAACAATAGTGGAACAGATAACATTGTGTGATAGATAGACGACCGATTCGAGTAGTGGATAGTGACCCTATCAGCGATACCAACGGTTGCGGGTTCGAATCCCGCGAGGGGTAAATGTTTGTATGATGAATACCAACATTTATTCCCGAGTCTTGGATGTTTATATAAATATTTATGTATGTTTATCCGTTATCTAGTATCCATAGTACAAGCTTTGCTTAGTTTGGGACTAGATGATTGGTGTAAGTGTCCGAAATATTTATTATTATTATTATTATAGATCAATGGCAGCCATTAAAAACAAAGTATATTACCTACTGAAATCACTCATGCAGTAAGTACCAATTATTTTTATAGACACATGTAAGTACCTACACACACACAGAGACTGAGGCGGCGGAAAATAGTATCGTACCTACACAGTTGCTTGCGGTAATTTGGGACGCAGATAGAGAGTTTTTGTGTTACTTTCCTCTGTGCATGTTGTACGGCGTGGCTGTTACGCTTTATAAACCGAAAATGCCCGAGCTTATCGTTCGGCTTCCCGCTAGCCTAAAACTTGTGAACGCAGCAAGACCTGCATTGCGACCGCGTGTATAGTCAACGTCAAAATTTAAAGAAGTATGTGACATTTTCACAAAAATTGCAATTGCAAACCACTATTACAGGCTACCTGCCATTTCTTCCATTGAAGGTCTATGATGTGATAATACATTTTTCACTCAAAACTGTACTCACGGAGGACTACTGAATACGAATAGCGGGGAATAATTGGTTTAAACGACCTTGAAATATGATTGTTTTTAATAGATAGCAATAAACCCACTGATGAAAGGCATTAAAAAAATTCGTATAACTACCAGCACAGACTAATAACATAGAAACACGTTAACTACAGCAGATATGTAAATGTGACTTTACTACTTATTTTCATATTCAAATTCAAGTGTTTATTATAATGATTGTTGTGAGAGGGAGCCGTACAGTGAGAAATAAGACCAACATGCTGTTTTCCATTGACACCTTCAAAATTTTATTTAAACATGATGATCCGATTTGTGTAATATGAACAAATGAAAGTGTTAAGTGATTATCCAGATTATCAGTAAGCAGCCAGCAAACAATCATGCATGAGCGTGACAGCTTAGATATATTATCTCTGGGATTATCAACATTATATAAATATTGTGAAGCATAAGATTTTACGTCGAATTTGAGAATCATAACAGTTAGCTAAGAATGTCCCCATTATACGCCTTCTGGTTTCCGGCAGAGTAGAAAAGGGCCAACTCCTTACTGGCTGGCTCTCTTTCCGTGGCTGTTGTAAAAGGTGCCTAAAGAATCGTGTGCATTAGAGCATATACCAGTGATGTGATGAGGTACTCTCAAGAAATCTGCGATAACCAAGGCCGTGTACTGCCCACCTAGACGATTACATTTCCATCCCATGAAAAGCAGTGATAAGTCAAATCAAGATTTTTTTATACAATGGGAGTCTTGTATAAAAAAAATCTTGATGGTATCCTTTGCGGCACTTGCACGATGCTGTAACCAAGTGGAGAAAAGCGGTCAGCGATCGCCTGCCGTAGCGCTGTAGAATGTCATTCCACCTGCGCGAAATCCATTACGGAAATTTTCTGGTCGGCTTTCGCAATTCAACAACCCCCTCTTATCCGGTCGAATTGACTGGAGGAGTGGCAATTTGTCTTTGAGTACCCGAGTTTCAAGCCTCTACAAGTGGGGCCACAAAGACTCGACAGCTACGACTGCGATGCGTCGGAGCAGACGATTGCCCATGTTGCGGATGATTACCCCGGCAGCCTGAACCAGAACTCGGCCAAACTTCGGCTGTGGCTAAGTCCAGAGCTTGGACAATAATTAAAGCAGGATGAGGTACTGTCATCATCTGGCCGAACGATAGATAATATTAAGTGTCGCTTTTAATTTCGAAGCTACTGCCAATTTGGACTAGACTTCTGCTTGCCCCTCTTAAGCGGAAACAAGGTGGCCAACTCCTACGATATAAATATGTTCTGTAGTGGTACATGAAAAGATAAGCCATTAACATATCAAGGCTTGGCAGCACAACACTAGCATAATGATCAGACTACGTGGACGGGACCTCACGTGTCCTCAGTGCACACGATGTTATGTCGCCATCGACATAACACTGATGAGCGAGCGAGATCGAGCGTATGAACGCCGAACCACTACTGACCAATGGAGTCTGAGGAGGACTATGGGCAAAATTGGTCTGATTGGAAATCATCATCGTATTGTCAATACTATTTAATTGTTCTTATATGCTATTATTTAACACTTACATGACAATGAGAAAAGCTAATAAAAAATTTCACTCCCACTTTACATGTACAAAAGGTAGTCCTGAAAACTTTTGTAATTGAAAGTATTTGTTCATGCTTTAAGTTGTTATAAATATACCAATTTTCAGCTTCTTTTTTTTTATGGGTAACTGGATACGCGTTTGACCACAATCTCACCTGATGGGAAGTGACGATGTGGCCGAAGATGAAGCACGCGATCTCAGTAGATGCCGATTCACCCTGCTCTTGAAGATCCCGAGGTTGTAGGATTCAGGAAAGACTGACGCCGAAAGGGAGTTCCATGCCTTGGCTGTTCGCATTATGAATGAAGAGTCGAACCGCTTAGTGCGAATGTTCGGTATGTTAACTACATACGGCTGGAATCCCTCCCCGCGCCTAGTAGTCCGAAGATGAAATGGCGATGGTGGAATAAGATTGTTTAATTCCAACGCCCACTCACCCAAGTGCATCCTGTAAAAGACTGAGAGACAGGCGACCTTGCGACGGTGACCAATGAGTATTTTGGCACGTCGTTCCACAGAATCGAGTGCAGACAGCTGGTACTTGGATGAACCATCCCAAAGATGACAGCAGTATTCCATGCACGAGCGAACCTGAGCCTGGTAAAGTACCACAAGCTGATTCAGCGTAAAATATCGCCTGACCTTGAGGCGAATGCCAAACTTCTTAGCTTTCGTTCTATGGAGTGCCAAAATTTAGGTTGGAGGTTAACTCCAGATCGAAAAGATTGAGATGGTCAGAGATTGGTATGGTTACATCCCGGAAAGTTGGAGTCAAGTGAAATGGGCTCTGTTTGCTGGTGAACAGACACGCCTGTGTTTTGGGCTTTACAGCCCAAATGGTCTGTGAGTAAAACCACTATGACATACAGACGGACAGAAAGCGTTGGCGTAACAATACGGTTAGAAAATACCCATTCTCTTCATTATTTCAGAAATTGTAGCTATAAAAGTATAGATCGATATAAAAGTAAATGTTAATCAGTAAAATAATTTTCATATTATCATTATCATATAGTAATAATGTATGTACAATGTTGTTAATTGTCCCAAATAAATAAAACGAAGTAGGTAAACCAGTTACCAGTAATAGGAAAAATGATTATGGTATCGATCACCTTAGGAAAATAACTCAGTTTTTTTTGCAGTCTTTAAGTACGGAACTATCACAATGTGAGTCCTCCCCGCAGTTGTAATTTTTATCAAATAGGAAAATTACGTTATTTTTAGATTTGATACCTTGACCTTAGATAGGGACATGTTCAAGCAAGAGGGTGGAACTCAATAAAAAACTTTTTTTGGGAAAATGCCATTTTTTTTTCTCAATTACTTACTAAAATAGGCCCGTATTAAAAAATCGATCTTGAGATTGAGATCGCGTCTCAGTCTCAATACAATTTTTTTTTTGCTACTTAACAAGACGAGTGCTAAGTATGAATGTGGAAGGATACAGACAAGAATAAGACCTAAGGTGTGGGTAGACTGCGTGAGGAATGATATGTGTGTGAAAGGAGTAAGTACGGAGATGACGGCTGATAGAGGAGAGTGGAAGAGGAAGACATGTTGTGCCGACGCCACCTAGAGTGTGATAAGGGCAGGAAAATGATGACCGTTTTTATATTCAACAAAGTCTCAAGCGTCAAGTTAAGGTCTTCTCAATCTTGAGAATGGTTTATTAATACGGGCCTTAGTCTCCTAAGATCCAGGTAGGTGCCCTTCATGCCCCATATCAACTATCCACCTATGTATACCATTATTTACAAATAGGCTTATTAAATTTATATCTACTGCTTTGAAAGCGGTATTTCGATATAACAATTTTAACTTGAAGCTCCAAAACAGAAGATAAAATTATTTAGTTATTAAGCAAAACATAAAAAAAATCCTGCGGATATATTCTTCAACAGCTCGGATGCTTTCAACTGTTTTTTAAATCTAATTAAACTTCATAGAATCTTAATAGAACTTGTTGCCAATTTAGTAATTATAATCATAAACTTTTTTATATCAAATTGAAATTAATTATATAAAAATTTTAGATCATACATACTGCACAAATTTTTACGGTAATGCCAACCTAACATAAAGATGATGTTATTTTAAATTGGACAATTTGTGCTCTTCATGAAAGTGAATAATTTTCACCTTTACGCATGTTGGAGTGTTCATTGATTGCATTTGTTTTGGAATTATATGTAACCCCTCTTTTGAATCATGTGTCATAATGTCATTTGCACTTGACTATTCTATTGTCCTGCTATTGTTTGTTTTTGTTTTTTATAATGTTATTCTAGATGGTGAAGTGAATAACCTACCAATTTTTTTAAACTGGTCATCTTTTTCCCTGACATTCCTCTATGTTGTCATTGGCATAATTTATTGTACTATAAAAGATAGGTTATAAAAGCACAATATAAAATCCCTAAAAAAATTATGTATCCAAAAATGTAGATTGTAAGGAGATGTGAACCCTCTATTGGGCTAATATTTCTAATTCAATTACATGTTGATAGTGAACACTCTATTGTGTGAAACGTTAGGTTGTCAAACGGACAGGCCCCTTGTAAAAAAATAACAAAAGAAGTTAGTTGTGTGTAGACTTATGACTTCATTGAAGAATTAGGAAACCGTTATGTGATTGATAAAATGTCAACTGATAAAGGATGTCAAAGCATATTTTTTCTATACTCATCAAGTTATTAATCAAATGGTACCTAAATTATTTGAACAGTATAAAAATCCTTAAATCTAGCTCTCTTTGCTTATCTGTATTTACAGACATTGTTCTACATATAATTAAAGAATTTTTTATATAAACTACCTAAGTATGTGATGTCTGATATTATGTCACATTTTGGTCTTATCATAAACCAGTAAGTACCTAGCATATACATCTCACAAGTGATTTTAAATTGAATGCCACAGTCATGCAGGACAAAATGTAAGAACAATTCATCATATGACCAAAGTCACAGACAAATTATAGGGTTATATAAGAATTTACAATGTTTGTGTAGAATATTCATCCTAGCCTAGTATGAGTTATACTCAGTAAGTCAATACATAATAAAAAATAAATAGAAGGTAATTTTGAAGATAAGGTAGAAGGAAGAAATACAGACTTGACCACAACAGACGAACTAATCCTGATCAGGCATGTGGCACTGAGGAACTATATCTATCCAATAGTGGATCAATACATGCTGCAGATGATACTGATGGGATTTGCTACGGGTGAGATGAACAACTTTCAGAACCCAGCAGTCAGCCAAAAATGTAACTATACCTGCCTAATACAGAAGATAATAAATAATAATATAATGATGAGAATGATTGACTGACAATATGGTTAAAGTGCCACAGGTTACTATTGCTTCCTCAAATGCACAGCAAGTCAAGATTTTGAACATTGAGTTACTGTACTTAGAATATGCATGGGTTTTTAATGTAAGTTACCCTGTCCGGACAGAAATAGGTAAGTGTGATTTTATCAACAATAATAACAGGAAATTCTGGATAAATTCTAATTCTGTCATCCAGGCACATTTTTGAGGAGTGTAATAATTAATCGTTCTAAATTTGAATTTTAATGATTGTCTGTGAATCATCGCCAACACGTGTCGGGCGCTAGCGAGGCAGGTGAAACCACCGTTAGCTGATGCGTGAGGACATTAACATTCTACTCTAACCTCTGCATAGCTGCGGTTGATGTGCGGAGCGAGCTCCTTGAGTGCGACGGACAAGTCGTGGATGTCGATCTTCCCATTTCCATCGTTGTCTAATTTAGAAAACAGCTTTTCTAGCCTTTCTTCGTCTTCTTTTGGCAGTTCCTCTAACACCAACGGCGGGTGGCACTGCACCATGGTGTCTGCAGTCCGCGTAAGTACTACTTGTTAAACAACAAGATAATTTAACTTCTAATAAATACGTATGGGCATACATAACTCTAGTCTAAATTAAATATGTAATAAAAATCATTTTTTAGGAAGATAGATTTGCACTCAATTTCCATTGAACGTTTTTTGACAGCTACTTGCTTGCTCGACCGCACACTCACTCACTAATGCTTTACTTACTCCCACATGCACAGGTGTCATATTGTATACAGTTCCTTCCGCATGTATTTTCTAGGCCATATAAAAGTGGCGCCATCTACACGGCCATGGAGCCATTAATTTAAAGGACAATTGTATTGATCTTTCCGTAATTTAGATTTATTAACAGTGTTGTACCTACCTACCGTTGACTGGTTATTATTTCTGCATTAATACGCTTTAAAAATTTATATAAATTGACTGCTTGGGTTTGTATGTATTGAATTCGGGTAATACTCCAAAAGTGGAGACGATGTTTCCTATTCAAAAAGGTTACTTTGAACAACCTAACTAAATGAAATTCATCTCCAGAATTGCCAACAATTCCGCCATTTTTTTTTGTAAAATAGCCACGTATTTTCGGTTAATCATACTCGGCTCTTTTCCCAAACAGATTCATTAACGACATAAAAATGTTAACCTTACTTTAGAAAGTAAATAAGTGGCAGCAGGATCAAGTGGCCATATACTGTCCATTTGAACAAAGTTGTAAACATTTAGGTTCGGCTCGTCATAATACAAAATGAATAGAATTTTACTACCGCTACCTTAGGGCGGAGTGCGAGTTTTGTTTCGACTTTACTACCGCGTTCACGTTTACGTGACGATTTGTATGAATAAATGTGCAGCGCCTCTAGCGGATAGTTTGCAATACAATTTTTTTCTAGATAAATAGAATAAACGCACAAGCACAAGTGCAATTTGTAGTGAACCTTCACAAGGAAACAGGTGAAACGGTAACCGTATCAGTGCACAGATGTCGCTGATGGCTTCTCCGACTGAAGTTACAGCCAAATTAATTTCTTCAGAAAATCATAGATGTCGTGTCATCAACAGCTGCACACCCACTTGGGATGAATGGGCTAGTAAATACGCCGGGCCACACCTGTGGTGTCGACAGCCCTGTTTGTGTTTTCTGATGTTCTAGACAAGTGGGCACATTTCTATTGAATTAAATATTAAAATACATGGACTATTGGGATATTTCAGTGATTAAATATCGGTGGTAACATGTAATATTGCACCATACTTTATTAGCCGATTAGTCTGTGATTCTGCATTCAAAACTAACGGTACCGGGTTCGAATCCTGCAAGACATAGCCGTATGTGTCCTGATTTCAAACATGTTATGTCTATACCGAGTCATGGATGATTTTAAGTACCTACTTAAAACATAAAATTACCTGACTAATCTTTATAGGGGTTTACCTAGTAATTGGTGTAAACATCCGAAATATTTATTGTGCAAATATATTATTTATTACCAAGCGAAATTAGGTGAAGATTTTTAAAATAAATTAAGTATAGGTGCAATTATCGAGACAAAATTCTTCTCTACGTCATCACCATAGTTTTATATCTACTGAGTTACTGGTTTAATATGTAGTACCCACTATGAATTGTCACAGTAGCTAGTCAGCTTTTATTTAAAATATGTACCCCACCCCTAACCAAACCAAGTATACCATAACTCCGCTAGGTTTCGAACAAGAAGTAGTCTTATATCGACCATAGTACAAGCCTAGTTGCTTAAGTGTGGAACTAAATGGCGCTGTGTGTATGTCTAAGGATATTTATTTATATATTTATTCTGCACCCCGATTTCTACTCAGGAATTTCTGGGTAACCCGATTGTTGTTTATTATACCTAGAAGCGTTTATATAAGAACGGTTATCTAGAATAGTGTTATACCTAGGTATATCCACATAAAATTACAACAATTACGTCGAAATAATAATAAAATATTTCTACCCCTTACATCAACTAGGTACCACTACACTTTTTCCACTAATGTAAAAATTTGGGTCTCATCATGGACCAGACGATGTTGTGGTCTGCACATATAAATGAAATTAGTCGCAAACTCTTCGCTTCTCTGCATTCCCTGAAGCGCCTACAGATTTTTTTTGTCAATCGACACCAAGAATATGTTTGTCCAGTTCCTCCTTCTTCCTTTATTGGACAAGGCATGGAACTCCTTTCCGGCGTCAGTCTTTCCTGAATCCTACAACCTTGGGATCTCCAAGAGCAGGGTGAATAGGCATCTACTGAGATCGCGTGCTTCTTCTTCGGCCACATCCTCACTTCCCATCAGGTGAGATTGTGGTCAAATGTGTATCCAGTTAACCATAAAAAAAAGCTTAAGCGACGTGGATTTTCTTGATCCCACTGAAGAGCTGTTGGACAAGTTAGAACGACTTCAGAACATTTGGATTAGGTATATATTCGGACTACATAAATTTTACCATATATCTGATTTCCGCAACAAACTTCAGTGGCCCACAGTCAGGCTTCGGAGAGACTCCCAAATACTATTACTTCTCTATAACGTCATGTTCAATCCTGCCGCTCCTCTGTACCTACGCGAGAGATTAAACCACATGGGCGACGCTAGTGACGGACGGTATCGCTCGAGCAATAATCTGAAATTGAGTTTTCCTAACCACCGCTCTCATGTAAGTATACGCAAAGTCTTTCTCCGTACAAGGTGTTCGTCTGTGGAACCAGCTACATGTTCTGGTGAGCAAGTCTCCTTCGCTTGAATCTTTTAAAACGAGTATTAGAAAGCTTTGGAGTGTGGATTCTTTCGCAAATTGAGCTAATAATAATATTATATATGTGATTATTTCAATGCTACCTTTATCTTATATTACACTGTTAAATATATATAGATTTCAACTGTGAATAGGTATATAGAATTATATATTGTGTATATTATGGATTGTATAAGTATGCATTATATTTATGTATGTATCTAATTATGTAAGTATACATATCTATTGTAGTATAGTAGGTATATAATATGTAGATTCATAGTTTCATAGTTTTATTGTACAGGCAATGCCTGTACAATGAATACAACTCGTAACAATTTATCTAGTCTTACGCCTGCCTGTGCCTGGCCTGCCTGTACAGTGAATACAACTCGTAACAATTTATCTAGTCTTACGCCTGCCTGTGCCTGGCCTGCCTGTACAGTGAATACAACTCGTAACAATTTATCTAGTCTTACGAGTAAACTAGGCAATGCCTGTACAATGAATACAACGTATAAACATACGGAAACATTGACTTGCAAGTGGACGTCTTGTGGCTGATATTATGATACATAAATATGTATATAAACACCCATAACTCGGAAATAAATTCGGTTCATATTAATCCCACAAACATAAATTTGATTTCAACCCGCAACCATTAGTTTCGAAGGCAGTCTCACTATCCGCTACACCAATCGGTCGTCAAAGTGGGTACATACAATTAAGCACAAAAGTGATTAAAAGAGGGTCTTTGTAATCTACGTGGTGCATGTTTCAAGTCTCAATAATGTTTCCTATCATCAACAAAGTCACATTAAAAACAGTATTGTTACGGCCTAGGCCCCAGGATTCACGATATCGTAGTTGAGGACATAAAGAACAGTCCTCCTATTACACTTCATTAAATTCACTCAATAATAGAACCATATTTCGCTAAGTAGGCCTTTCATTTCATAATTCCATATACTCTCTCCCTCTCTCAGATTTAAACACGTCCGGGGTAACAGAGATGCAAAATGCTTATTTGTCAAAATTCCGAGGTAACTGTCATCGGGTTTCACCCAATAAACCCGTGGGGATGGCATGGCTATTATGTCAAAATGACAATACACAAATTGACGCGACCAAAAAGCTATAAACTTTAGAAGTTAATACCAGCAGTCACTAAAATTCCTAGAGCAGTTTGATTATCAGCTCTATATCCTTCGCACTGAGAGAAAAAGTACTGTAAACGCATTCGCTTGGCATTGCAATCATAAAATAATCGCTATTTGGTAAGATTAAGGTACAATTTAGTTTACATTTAGAGGCATTGTTAACAAATCGGACCGGGGCAAAAAAATGTTTGAAAGGGAATGAACAAAAGCTTGTAAAAGTTGGAGATTAATCGGGGATTTAGGCACAATGCGCGCAGACGCACATGTCAGGGTTGGCAGAGGAGCTGACGTCCACACGCGGTGGCATTGTCGTTGACATCTACATCATTTAGGGGTCTATTTCATCAACATTCAAATTTAGTAAAAGTTTATTAGATAGCCCTCGTGGATAGCCGTATCCTATGGAACGATCTGACGATTGAGGAGGATTGTAGGTATGTGTGCCGGATGCCTGCAAACAGGACTAATGTGATTAAGCTAACTTAATTAATTATCAACCCATTGACCTCCACTTCTGGCATACTAGCAGCTAAATCAAATCAAATCAAAATATTTTATTTCATAGGATAAAATTATCACTTGAAAACCTCACTATTAATATTAATATTACATTTAAATTTACGGCTCATTCACACAGCTGACTCCCCAGAGAAGAACGAGCAAGAAACTCTAGGGTTGCTCCTTTAAACAGATTATGGGTTACAATTTGTGATTTGATAATTATATGAATAATAAGACAGCTATGTCCATGCTTGCTTATCATTTAAATAGTCAGTGATTTTATAATAGCCTTTTGCTAATAATTTTTGTTTTATGATTGCTTTAAATTTATTTAAAGGCTAATTTTGAATGTCTGCTGGAACCTTTTTATAAAAGCGTATACATTGCCCTTTGAAGGATTTACTAACTTTGTGAAGTCGGCTAACATAAACAGATAACTGGCTCTTATTCCTTGTATTAACATTATTTTTAGCGAATAAGGTTATTTTTTTTTGCATATAACAAATTCTCATAAATGTATTGAAAAGTAATTGTTAAGATATTAATTTCCTTAAACTTATCTCTAAGAGACATTTGTTTTTTGGCAGGATCGTTTGCTGATAGTCGCAGGACTTTTCCAGCCTCACCGGACGGTTGGGCGAGCGCGGGAGCGCTCTGCCCGTCTCTTGCATACAGACAGTGTGTTTGCAACAGTACACTGTCTGTGTGCAACAGTACGCCTGTGTGCAACAGTACACTCTAAGAGACCCTCTAGGTCCTAATTTATAAATGGCACGAATAGCACCTAATTTATCCTAAATAGGGTGGTCAGAGATATCCCAAACAATAGTGTTTGGGTGTTCCAAACATTAAAAGTTTAATCATTGAAACAACCTCCACGGTTCACCTTATGGAAAATACAGAAATGCACACGTCCATCGCCGTTGCAACGTGCAAAACTATAGATGTTCTTTGGTGAAAAGTCCCTTAGTCGCCTTTTACGACACCCACGGAAAGAGACGGGCTGGTTCTGTTCTACTTGAGTGCCGTAACTACATAGCACGATAATATAGTTTATGATAATAAAACTGAATTGATAAATTACATGTAATTTCAGGATTAAATCTTCGTAAAAAATTTTGTTGTCATGTTAAAATAATATAAAAAAATATTAAAAATTGCAACTTGAGCTCAATCCTGTGGTCGCTTTAGTCCAAGCATGACGCAGTTTAAGGGCCGTATTAATAAAACGATCTCAAGATCACCTCAACTTAATGTTGACACTTAAGATACCGTTGTGTATTAAATAATCATCATCATCATATCTGCCACAGGACGTTCACTCCACTTAACCGCCTCCGTGGCTCAATTTAAACAACATTGTGTTTACGATTCGGAGGTCGCGGGTTCCATCCCCAGCGGGGTACTTGATTAAGTACTCGGTTTGGTTGGTGGTAGGGCATTTTAAATGTCCGCCTGGCTAGCTACCATCTTATCTAAATCTGCCGCCAAGCGCAGCAATTTTAATAGCCTTGTGGTGTTCCGGTTGTCAGAGATAAAGACAGACCCGGAAACCCTAATACAATTGGGGGACTGGCTCCCCAATTGCGTTGGGGTTTCCGGGTCAGTACGCTTCCACCTTCGACCTCATCTTCACTTAACATCAGGTGTGATTGAGGTCAAGTACCAACCCGTTGTGCATTTTAAAAAAAAGACTTTCGTCTTCGAACACTGAGGTATTTTGAACGAGATGACCTGCCACAGTTTCCCGAACGCTGCCCATCCGAGTTGGATTCGTCGATTGGCCTCGTTCTCGAAGTTGGACCTGTTGTCCTAGCTGGCTCAATGTAAATAACATAGGGTTTACGAAAGTGAGGTCACAGGTTCGATTCCCAGCGGGGTACATATTTAGTACTCGGTTTGGTTAGTGGTAGGGTATTTTAAATGTTCGCCTGGCTAGCTACCACCAATTATTTAAGTCTGCCGCCAAACAGCAACGTTATATATTGGGTCTTTACCTATGAAATTGGAGTTTTTTTTCTTCGTTAATCATATGTACCAATTCCTGCGATTTTCAAAGCTATATCCAAATTTGTTTTTTATTTGGAAAATGGAATATTATTTTAAGGTTTCACATGAAATATTTTTGAATTTCTAGGCTAAATCACATAATAAAAAAAATTTGAACAGAGCTCTTTTCATGTGCTTCCCATAATCATTCTTAGATTCGCTGAAACTTTTATAAAGCGGTTACTTTTAAAAATTAACGCTGCCTATACTTAACTTAATGTTATCCGATAATACACACAAAGTTTAGCTAAACTTGGATTTGCCGACCCCAAAAAAAAAAAAAATGTTTGTATGGAGAAAACAGTCTTAATGAAATTCTTCATACAAAACGCTAATTCCATAGGTAAGGACCTAATAAGTTAATAGCATTATTGTGTTCCCCTTGTCAGAGGTAAGATAGCCAGGTTCCCAAATAAGATGGGGTTTTCGGGTCAATACGCTTCCACCTTCGGCCTCATCTTCACTTAACATCATGTGTGATTGACGTCAAGTGCTGACCCGTTGTGCATAAAAAAACAGTAGACATATTCTACAACATCGAGAATGGAGTTCCCAACCTGATAATTACATTAACAGTGTGTATATTTTTAAATTAATGGTCACGTTATTGAACAATCTAGCAAAATTTCAACGACAGGGTAGTTAGGTACTCCGAGGAATTTTATACAATCAGCCTCACCGATCCCTAGACTATTAATTAATAAGCTCTTCGAATTTCATTTCTAGGAATTAGGTAAGTGTCTCTTTTCTTTCAGAAACTTACAACTCAGAAAGAAGGAGACAGTTCAACATGTCTAAGTATTCGAGAATTATTTCACACACAAAAATATTATCTTGGTAAAATAAAAATATAATAGGAAAGGAAAAGATAAAAGAAAAAACGCCTTGTCATAATTTTTATAAAGAAACGAGACCCGTGGTCATATATATATGGCATGTCTTACGACCGCTTGATGTGGATGTGGACCGCTTGTCAGGGAAACCAACGGCTGCGGGTTCGAATCACGCGAGGGGTAAACCTGTTTAAATACATATTCATGTATGTCTATCCGTTATCTAGTATCCATAGTACAAGCTTTGCTTAGTTTGGGACTATACATGATTGGTGTAAGTGTCTGAAATATGAATTTACCTATGAAAATGGAGTTTTATTTTCTTCGTTAATCATATGTACCAATTCCTGCGATTTTCAAAGCTATATCCAAATTTGTTTTTTATTTGGAAAATGGAATATTATTTCAAGGTTTCCCATGAAATATTTTTTAATTTCTGGACTATATCACACAATAAAAAAAATTTGACCAGAGCTCTTTTCATGTGCTTCCCATAATCATTTCTTAGGTTCGCTGAAACTTTTATGAAGCGGTTACTTTTAAAAATTAACGCTGCCTATACTTAACTTAATGTTATCCGATAATACACACAAAGTTTAGCTAAATTTGGATTTGCCGTTCCCAAAAAAAAATCCAAATTGTTTGTATAGAGAAAACAGTCTTAATGAAATTCTTCATACAAAACGCCAATGTCATAGGTAAGGACCTAATATTTATATATTATTATATTATATTACCAACGTTGTCAATCATGGTACAAGGAACTTAGCTGTCAGAAAAGCCCCCGTTAGTCTGGCAATAATAATTGTATATATGTTTGTGGGTTATGTTTATAAGCTAACATATTCATATAGGTCGAACACAGGCTACTCTACACGACTGTATACTAGCGACGTGCCTATAGGCATTCATAATTGGGCATGCTCAATAATGTTATTGTGGTAAATTATATAAGTACATCTTGTAGCTCTTTCCTCTTCAACTTGCAGTTTCATATGCACTTGCCGTTACTTAAATTGTTTTAACCAGATGTACATACCTATTCCAAATGTTTTTGTCTATTAGCAAGAATAATATGCAAAGCGAACACTATAGTGCTAATATGAACCTACCGCCACTGCTGTACCTGTACCAGTTAGCGTTTGTCGTTATAGAGAAGTTTGCCACTGTCTTGTCTAGGGAGACTGATGTTAACCCCATCTTATTTGGGGAACTGGAACACAACAATGCTATATTAACATTGGTGTTAACTGAAAACTCTCACAGCTAAGTAGGCTTTATGATGAGTAATAGTCGCAAAACTTATAGAACGTACTTTATGTTCAAAATTATTTATGAAACAACAAAAAGCCGCCATCAACATCCGCATATTACTACGGGCAACTACGGAACCGTACACTGCGCGTGGCCCGACACGCACTTCACCGGTTTTTGAGTTGCGTTCATTGGTAGAGACTTTATAAATACCGCGTATCTGGGAGCTTAGGAGAGCAGTTATAGATTCTTAGAAGAGCTTCTCGGAAAATTCTCGGAAAAATTACTGTATTAATAATTATTATAAATGCGAAAGTTTGGATGTATGTTTCTTGCTCAATCAAACGAATGAACGGATTTGGATGAAATTCAGTATCGAGGTAGAAAATACCCTGAATTTAGACATAGGATATTCCTCATCCCGATAAAGTGAGTAGTTCCAGCGGGATAAACAAATTTCCGCGATTAAGTTATTCCACGCAGGCGTAGCCGCGGGCGGAAAGCTAGTTTGTCATAAATAAATTATTAGTCGATAAATCACATCATACCTATTTACTTCCTTGCTACTAAAATGGTGCTCCTTCATAAAAGCAATGTAATTTATTCTCCTTATTTGTTTTTGTATAGAAATTTGTTTAATGGGGATATATCCCTATTATTTTTTATATATATATTGAATATATTCACTGAGTTTTTTTTTAAACTGACCGTTGTAGTGCTACTACTTATACCATCTATCAATAATATTCTGTAACTTATGTCAAAATAATGTCCAAGATATTGGAGTAATGTTTTGTAATATTCTGCATCATAGATCGCTTAAAGGAAAGTAAGATGGAATGACGACCGATTAGTGTAGTGGAAAGTAACCCTGTCAGTGAAACAACAGTTGCGGGTTCGAATCCCGCGGGGGGTAAATATTTATGTGATGAATACGAATACGTTTATATAAATTTTTATGTATGTTTATCCGTTATCTAGTAACCATAGAACAAACTTTGCTTAGTTGTGATGATTTGTGTACGTGTCCGAATTATTTATTATTATAATTATTTTTATTAATTAAACTAGCTGTTTGCATGGTTAATTAAAATTTGAATTCGACGGCGGCGTTCCGGTGCTTATAAGCGATTAGTGTGCGGAGTAACCTTTACTTTTTTGATATTATACTTTTAAGTCTTTATTTTACTCCGTATTCCTATGTCCTTCGGCAGGTTTGTTTTTTGGATTGGCGTAACGATAGCAGCAAACTAAACGAATTCCTGGAATATAGCCGGTCTCCTATCCTCTACGTCAAATACAGCACTGCACCCGAATTCTAAATTGTTATACAATCGATTTAGGTTCGGTGTCGGAAATATGCGTTTCAATTAAATGCGTTTCAGGTTGAATAAGGCTTGTTAATAATATAGAATACGGGCGCCTGTTCTTCTAGTATAGACTAGAAGTAGGTATAGGCTACGCATTTTACAACTCGGAGGGTTATATCTTCAAAGATATATACTCTCACATTCTATTATTTAGAAATTCGATATTAGTTACTATTGCGGTATTTTTGAGGACCTTACGGAGCATGATTTTTTTTTTATTTTCTCTGTATTTTCATTCGCTTACTCGTTTTTCAATATTAGTGCCTATTTAGAAAATTAAGGAAAAAAACCGTTTAAAAATTGATCTCCTCACCCAATTCGCATAGTTTTCAATAGCGCCCGATAACACTTCTCGTATTAGGACACGAATATTATGATTAGGCACGAACGAACACTCTACATTTAAATATATGTATATAAATATCTATATCGGCAGATTTCCAAACACGTCGTAAAGTTGGCGGGATCTCATTGGATGCGACTGGCACAGGACCCGGGAGATTTGGTGTAATGGAGAAGAGGCCCATACCCAGTAGTGGGTGGATGTGGGCTGAGATTGATTGATTGCTGTGGCGTGCCCTCCATACAGGCAGAAAGACAGCGCCTACCCTAGCAAACTGTAAGCTTTCTTCCTCCAAATGCATTGTCAAGTCAAGTTGCGAGTATTACTATAAAAGTAATTAAGTTATTATTTTGTAGTTGAATTTTTTATCATTCTGCCTACCCCGTGACAAAACACTGTGCACGCCACTGATTGATTGGTATTATACACACACTTAAGCGCAAGATAAATTTTAACCGCCTCACAACATTGGGTTTACGATTCGGAGGTCGTGGGTTCGATCCCCAGCGGGGTACATATTTAAGTACTCGGCTTGGTTGGTAATGTCCGCCTGGCTACCACCATCTTATCTAAATCTGCCGCCAAGCAGCAATGTTAATAGCATTGTTGTGTCCCGGTTGTCAGAGATACGATAGCCAGTCCTACAAATGTGTTGGCGTTTCCGGGTAAGTACGCTTCCACCTTCGACCTCATCTTCACTTAACATCAGGTATGATTGAGGTCAAGTACCAACCCGTTGTGCAAAAAAAATTAGTTATTTTGATATTTCTTTAAGTCATGGTAAGTGTATAGTTTTTGATTCAATTACTGCTAAAAGTAGTGCGTAGGAACACTGGCTTGTATGGCACGGGTTTTCACTTTGGAAGTGAAGGGACCTTCGCTACCACTTTGATGGGTTTTAGTAACTACTTACTTATATATATCGCTGTTATCGTTTTAATAATAAATTATCTTAGTTACTATGAGAACTGCACGGTAAACGGAAGTGGGACCCTGTAAATGTATGATGCATGCCTTCTTACCCTAAGTTAATATGTTTGTTTAGTAATAACATCTCTGTATGTGATCGCACTATTGATTCGAAATGAATTATGTAATGCCACAGTGTGCCCCCATACTTCATTAAACAGGAAGGAACAAGTTAAAGGTTGTCTGGTAGAAATCGTTTAATAGCGATAAGATCGCCTTGTTGTACAATTATTATTTTTTGAAGTAATATTTATGAAGTGTATTGTAGAATTTTTGTGGAATAAAGTGTACATGATTGACTTGATTGTTTAATTTTTCTAAATTATCCGATCTGAGATCGATTTTTGAGTGTTTGTGCGGCAGCCGTATTATGAAACCACATGGTACGTATTATGTCTATTATAGTCGTTTATCGGATTATAAGTTTAACTCACTAGAACATAGGACATTAATTTCAATAAACTCGTTCTATTGGAGAATTTTGAAGAGCTCCGCACTAATAGGGCTAGTGTTCACGAATGGTCATCGTGATTTACGAATCTTCTTAGTTATGCCACAGAATTAATATAGTACTACCGTAGTTAATTTAGGACACCCACGTGAAGAGGCGGGTTAGACGTAGGTATTCTTTTAAGCCACACGGTTACAAATAACTTATGTCTCGTGGGATATACACACTTTATCGATATATAAAATATCCTATGTTTTAATCCAGAGTATAATACGTTTCACCTATATAGCAAATTTTCAAATCCAAATCCGTTCATCTGTTTCGCCATGATTGAGCAATAAACAAACATCCAAACTTTCTCATTTATAATACATAAATATTTATTATAAATGAAAATATCCATAACTCGGGTACGCCTGTCCATATTCATCATACAAACATATGCCCCTAGCGGGTTACGAACCCGCGATCGTTTGGTGTAGTGGTTAGACGTTCTAACCACTACACCTAACAGGTCGTCAAAAATATCTTATTCGTATTTTGTTTTATTCAACTAAAAACAGAGCGCATTACCTAGTTTTATTCTATGGCTACCTGACAACCTGCAAACCTTTTTTTTTTTTTATCCGCTACGGCTTAGCACTTGACCTTAATCACACCTGATGTTAAGTGATGAACCTGCTATGAAATAAACCAAACCGCATCCAAATCGGTTCAACCGCTTCAGAGCTACGGTCCCACAGATAGACACACACAAACTTATAACACCCTAGCTAAGCTAGTAAACGATTTTTAAAAATCAATTTAGTTGAACATTTGTGGACACTGGTGCTCGCGCTAATCTTTGTTACGTGTGTGGCAAGTCACCAGACACTCATAAGAATGGAACACTTAATTAACACTTTTTGAAGATATTTAGCTTTGATTTAGCTGGATCATTAGTCCTAATTGGTCCAGGTGGATCCCCAGGGCTCCACGGGAGACTCAAGGAGGGTCACAATTCGTAAGCGGGTGTCCACGAAAATTTATCTGCGTTTGATAGTGAAGAAATAAAATGTTGGCTTGACTTCACCTATGAATATAGGCAGATAATATTTCAAGAAGCTCAACGATTTTTAATTGTAAAATATTGCATATTCCATATTCAGTACAACGTGCCGAGACTTAACTTTTTTGATATCCACTCACAGCACTATCAATTAATGAAATAACCAATCATTTCTCACTTTCTTTGCAAATTTTCATAGTTCGATCATCATCACATTTTTTATCGAGTATTGGGAATATGATAGAAATGTAGCTGCAGGAGTCCACCGGAGCCAGCTAAATTTTGAAAGTGGTGAAAAAGTCTCATATTTTCTTTAATATGGGTATTTACCTCTTCTTTTTCTTTTTTATTCCTACAATTAGCAATTTTTTATATTGTTTATATTGGGTTATCAGTCTATTCGGGACATTTCTGTGAGTGTCGAATGTAATGATAACTCCAGTGAGCGAATTATTTATATGTTCATTGATCGTCAGTTGGGTGATAGTGCCTCACGGAAGAGTCACATTTTGAACCTTGGGTTTCAGTATTAAGGTCGAGTTTAGTTGCTCGTTTTGGGAACACGAACACTCAGTTCACTTCCCTTCCAATTGCACAAAATCACTGACATTAATATTGTGTCTTTCTTACACGTATATTAGTCTCAGAAAATATAAGAAAAAGGCTTTAAAATACTAAAATTGGAAATAGTACTTTGAGGTTTGAACCACAGTTTTTATTTTCAAAATTTTTAGAATGTATTTAGAGAATACATAGTTGCGAGCGAAATATGCCAGTGCTATATAACGAAAATTGTTGTGAAAATTGTATAGGCACAATCTTGGTAAGCCTGGACCTTTTTTTTTTTTTTTTTTGTTTTTCGAGGGGAAATACGTTTACGCATTCGACCCGCCGCTGTGGGGCAGCGACGGGGATATGTGGGACTCCCCGCTCCAATGACAGGAGCGGGACTACCCACTAAAACCCCCCGGCGACATTCCTCGGTAGGGAGGACCTGGGAACGCATAGGCGGCTCCAGGTCGTCCCCCGCCCCGCCTCCCCTCACAAGGGGAGGCCCGTTCCCGGAGGGCGGCTAGCGCGCCCTCCGCAGGAGCACTGTCGAGCCCCACACCGCGATCAGCGAGCGGTATGAGGCGCGACAGGGCCCGATGCGACGACACCCCCCCGGTCGCTCCGGGGGGTGTCATCCTCTCCCGGGTCGCGTCCGGCGGCTACATCGCCCCGAAGATGTAGCCGCCCGCCGAAGATGGTAAGCCTGGACCTACACATTTTTTTCACATCTAGTAACAATGCTATTGTTACATATAAAAAATCTAACTCGGACAAAACAAAACAAGGCACATGGTTGTATTTTCCTTTATTTATACATTAACACCTATTACAACATCTCTAACAATGCGGGTCATATTGAGGGCCAGCGCAGAACGAGCGGAGAAGAAATATTTTCAAAGACCTGTGTGACCTGTACTAAAGGCCTCAACAATCCACAAACCAAAGTAAAAGTTGTCAAACGTATATTAATTTTAAATTTTTATGTTTTGCTTTGCATAGTCGATTTTTGGCTTGTTGTTGGAATATAAAGATTTTTCAATCAAATTTTCCGATCGGTCTGCGCTAATCCTTATTATGTTATTCACTAAAACAACAACAGCATATTATCTAATTGTTGACAAAACGTGACATGTATAATGTGAATCTACTTGTTAAGCTAATTGTATAATATGTACGGACATTGTTAATTAATTTTCAATGTAATCCTTGTGTAAGAGATACATTTTTGTATAATGTGTTTACGAACAACTATCAGTTATTTACTTATATATCAATTATTTACTTATATATCATAAAATTCTTACAAGGTTTGAAAGCTTGAATTATGAATGAATGACAGATTGTCGAACTTATACAGTTTGTCTACATATTGCTACTTGCTACTATATTAGACGCATATGTATCAATGAAATATATATTCCAATTATCAACAATTAATTAAACACTTAACAAGGGGAAAGATGATGTTTCGACAAACTAGTATTCGACAAAATAGTAATACTTTTTAGGGCGGGCACAATAAAGTCTTTTTTAGCTTCATGATGCAAATTGTAGTATAAATTGTAGGCGAAGAAAATTCCAATGACGTTCCTGGTATAATCGCAAATAATGTGTTTACATAGCACCCAATAAGGGAAACTTAAATAGGATGCATAATCTTTGTTTGTAGCTAAAACACTTAAAGCTAGGGAATGTACAGTATAGTATTAACTATAATATATATATATATATATTCATTTAACATTAATATTGACTAGATAAATTATTACAACACGACCTACTAAACAATTACATTGGAATCATTTATTAATACTCGTATTTAGGTAAAGACATAGGTATGTAGTAAATATTGCAACAGTCCTAAACCTTACTATTTACCCTCAGTGATAGGTTATAGAGGTATAACATATATAATTATTAAATACCTGCCCATCGTACCACAGGCATATCACACCAAGCATGCTGAAGTATTTAAATGATGAGTAAAAAAAAACGTAAAATTGTAAACAGCAAGCGCTACGTGGGTGTGGGGGTGACTTCTTGTCCTACTTTATATGAAATATTGGTACTAATTGTGAATCTTACTACTTGGATAGTAATTTATTTAAACTACATACACATAAAATTCCGTTGTTGTTCATAAATTAGATATCGTTTCCAGTTCTATACATATCATTGATGATCCTTTCGATGGAAATCGCGCCGATAGTGTTGCGGAAGAAGAGATCCACTATGGTAGTACCAGGGACACTCCGGATTGCAGGCAGCAGCTGCAGCAGGCGACCGGCGCGCGGTATATCCAGAGGATTGTGGCTAACTGCGTACTGCAAGAAATAAAGAGAAACTTTAAAGCTGATAAAATAATGCCAGAGTTTATCTTTATCGTTTCGCGATGCATCCCGACCGTGAGTGCAGTTCGTAGAGGCTGGTGAGCTACTGCACTACTAGGTGATGTAAATTGATGACAGAGTGTGCTCTGCCATCAATAGTGAAACAATCACTTACTCATTTATAAATATATATCATCTTAAGCGGTGGTGGGAAAGGGGAATTCTTTATTCAGAATTCTGTTTCCATGCCACATACTTATGGTAGAAATTAATCAGCTTAAATGAAGTCGGTTAATTAATACAATATTTACCTAACTATAATAAAAACTAGTAAGAGGGTAATGTTTTTACCCGTCTGACCTGTCCAGGAAGGAGGATATTTTTTTTGGATGTATGTATGTATTGTATTAAATTTTGTATTGTTTAATTTATCGCAATAGTTTATTATTGTTGTTCATTTATATGTCGTCGTCAAAGTATCCACTTGCCATCTGTCATAGTCCTTAGCCAGTAGTGATTTGATGTTTTTTTGGAAGAAGCATGTATTTTTCAATGGATTTAAAAAGAAATCTGAATTAATGCAATGAGCGCGCCACTGGCCGGAATAAGCCTTTTTAACAATTTTAACTATATATAGGTGCCGACGAGTGAAGAATTATATAATTAGCGTGTAGGTAACATAATATATACAATAGTAAAGAGAAGAGTATCTCTCACCTCACTGAGCACAGCATGACAATGTTCTTGTAACCGCGCAACTGCAGGTAAGTCATGCAGTCTTCTAAACTCTCCGGTTAGCGTCCGACTGCCTCCGCCATATTTATCGTAGAAATTTGTTTTGAACAATACAATCGCCCTCAGATATGCATATTCATTGGAGTCCGGCAAAACCTGGACTATCTCAGACAGCACTCTCTCGAATAGTTCAACTTCCCTCATATCAAGTGTTAAATGCTTGCCTTCGATTAATACTTTCAAGTCTAAAGGATATAGAAATTGTGCGGAGCCAATTATAAAGAGATCACGCCACGAGTCTTCTAGCAGTAGCAGTCTATCAGAGAGCGATAGTGCAGTAAATGCCGGCAAATTCTTCGCCCATTTCACGTTCATAAACAGAAGCTTCGCAGCTGCTTCACACATCGCGTCAGCATCGGTTATGAAAAACGGTGGCATGATTGGGGGAAGAGTTGGAGGCTTTATGGGGACGAAGGGCGCCATTAGGAAATTTACCCTGCCATAGTGGTAAGGGGTGTGAAACAGAGAAATTGGCGGCGGTGGAAGCAAATTGTGCTTTGGGAGAGCGAGATCAAGAACTGGCGGGATTGGCATTCCCATCTCTGATGGCGGCAGGGCTGGATCTTTCAGGAAGAGTGCCATTTGTCGTCTAATAGTAGAATTTCGTGGACCCCTCTCATGCTGGACCGCTGTAAAAATAAATATAATTATAGAATACATAACAAAACTGAGAAACTGATAGAACAAACTGTCTTTATTTATTCTAAATTTAATTCTGACGACTTTAGAAAACCTGGGTCAAGGATCCACACAATATAACTATAA